>JALAZF010000254.1:0-4800000 GCA_022829125.1 Lathyrus tuberosus
GGTTTACCCCTAGCAAAATCCCCTAGCTATACAAGGTTTTTCTTGTAGTGTTTTGATTAGTTATAAATTAGATATCAAGATGCTTGTACAAAATGGAGGGGAACATGATTTTTTTTATGCTGCATTAGATATTAAGATGTCTACTCCTCAATTTTAGCTCTTGCTATGTTTATATTTAGCATAAATAGTTGATTTCTGTGTGCCATTATTGGGACTAATTGGCCTTTATATGTGAATATTTTTTAGTGTTAATGTTTTCATTTTTGACGGTTACTATGAATAAAAAACAATCTTAATACATTGGCTCAAGTGGGAAGTGGTTTGTAGGGTTAAAGAAAGTGGTGGTCTTGGTGTGAAAAGTTTGGAGCAACTCAATCTTACTTTACTAACAAAATGGAAATGGAGGTTACTTGATAATTCCTATCATCTTTGTGTGTTTTGCAATTGACATCTTCATCTCTTGCGGAATCGGTGGAAAGTCAAAAAAAAAAGTGAAAGAAGAGGAAAATCCAGCAAGAAAGAAGAAATTATGTTGTTCTACTGATATTGCATTCACCATGGCTACATGGCTTTCTCCATAGCTTGGCTTGCCACGTAATTTAAAAGGCCAGGACCATGGCGTTCTCCATTAATATGTTTAAAATAAAAAACACCATGTGTTGCTAAATTTATTTCAATTCGGTGTGTGAGGACCGTCGTTACCGACGGGACTCCGTAGAAAATGTAGATGCGAAATTATTTGAATGTATGTTAGTTTTGGTCTTTGTTTCTATTTTTCATGCCTTATTATTCCGACACGAGAGTGAGGAATATACTAAGTTCTGAACGATAGCGCGAGAGTGTGGGGAATGAACCAATAGTAGAAACTAGACATCGATCCTAAAAACAGCGAGAGCGCTTTAGGCATCGTTTAGGATTTCATTAACTTCCAAAATACGCTTTTCAACTAAAACGGGCGAGCGAGAGCAAAATCATGTGGTTGTTAGGTGTGGTTCTTATCGATAACGCGAGAGTGTGAGATAGAATCTTTAAGGTAGTACTTTCTACGGAACGAAGTGCAGTCGTAATTAGCACCCGACTTCTACAAGTCCCTTAGGTACGTGAAATCCATATTCCGGACTCGATTTTATTGTTATTTCCTAAAACCTCTAGAACTTGTAAATTTTCTTTTCCGTTTAAATTCTGTTAATCCTTAGCCTTAACTTTACACTACAACTATAGATTGCATTAGTTTGATTATCCCTTCTCTATGGGTTCGACAACCTTATTTAAAACTACGCGAACAACTGTATACTTGCAATCTTTATTCGACGGACACGTTAGTGCCATCGGGGCGCACCAAGTTTTTGGCGTCGTTGCCTGAGAAGGCTGATTTAGTCAATATTGTGATTCCATTGTTGTTCAGTATAGACTAAGGCACCAATATTTTTCCTTTTTCTCAAATTCGTCGATTGTATGCCAAACACTCGCTCTAGAGGTGACAAGCTTGAGCAGACGATTGACGACATCGAGCATTTTATTAATTTAAGACTCTGAATTAACGAATTTTGAATTAAGTATAATCTTCCTGAACCTGAAATTCCTTACCCAGAATTAAGAATACCCATGGCTGAGAACCCACAAAATTGTCCTCTTAAGGATATCGCTGTCCCATCGCAAAATGAACCGCATAATAGCATTGCTGCCCCTGCCATCAATCGAAACGATTTTGAGCTGAAACCTTGGTTGTTACAAGTCGTTCAACAGAACTAATTTTCTGGAAGTTCCACGGATGACCTGAACCTTCATTTATCGATGTTTATTCAATATGCTGATACCGTAAAAGCAAATGGTGTTAGTAACGAAGTCATACGACTACGTCTTTTTCCTTTCTCTTTAAGAGATAGAGTTAGAGCTTGGCTCCAGTCTCTACCATCAAACTCCATCACTACGTGGGACGAGTTGAAGAAATTTTTTTTAGCCCGATATTTTCCGCCGAGCAAAATTGCTATGCTGAGATCCCAAATTAACGAATTTAGGTAAAAAGACAATGAATCTCTTTTTGATGCTTAGAAAAGATACAATGACATACTAAGGCTATGCCCGCACCATGGACTTAAACAATGGATGATAATCTATACTTTCTATAATGGTCTTCTTTACAACACAAAGCTGAATCTGAATGCTGCAACTGGCGGCGCTCTGATGGATAAACCATATGAAGACGCTAATAAACTCATTGAAAATATGGCTCAAACCCACTTCCAATGGGGAGGTGAGAGAACTCCAACAGAAAAGCTCGCTACGAAGAATAGAATGTACGAAGTTAACAGTTGGGACCGTGTCAATGCTAAAGTGGATGCGCTTACTCAAAAGATCGAAAGCTTGACTATAGCTCCAGCAGCCACCGTGGCCGCTGTGACGCAAAATTATGAATTGTGCGGAACCCCTGGGTATAGCAACGTTGAATGTCATTTACTAGCCGGTATCCCAACCGACCAAGTAATTTATGCCCAAGGAAACCCGTACTTAAACACCTACAATCCTGGCTGGAGGACTCGTCCAAATTTTTCCTACAAGAATAATAACACTTTATTTGCTCCAACTCAAGCCCCTGCAAGTCCTCCAGGATATCAGAAGGGAGCAGCCGATGCCCCTCAAGCACCAAGAAAGTCAAACATTGAGGTATTATTAGAAAATTTCATTGCAACCCAAACTCAACAAAACAAAGAGTTTGCTAACCAAAATGTGCACACAAGTGAATTGTTAAAGCAGATGGCAACTAAGCTTGACGCCATGGCTACCCATAAAAAATGTTAGTAACTCAAATCTCTCAAGTAGCCCAACAACAAGCAACAGTAGTATCCCCTACAGGAACATTTCCTGGACAACCACAACCAAACCCGAAAGGACATGCTAATGCTATTACACTGCGAAGCGGAACCGAACTAGATGGACCGGTGGTTCCAAGACTCTAAAACCCTGCCATGTATCAAAATCCTGGTAAAGTGACCGAAAAGGTAGTAGAACCAAAAAAATGACAAAAAGGAAGACAGAAATGAAGAGGCCGCAGAGAAAGAAACACCTTATGTGCCTCCACCACCATACAAACCACCAATATCTTATCCTCAAAGGCTAGCTATGCCTAAAAATGAAGGACAATTCAAAAAGTTTATGGAGCTTCTGAAACAACTCAATATTACTATACCTTTCACAGAAGCCATAAATGAAATGTCTTCATATGCCAAATTTCTTAAAGAGATCTTATCTAATAAGAAGAAGCTCGAGGATAACGAGACCGTTATGCTCATTGCCAAGTGTAGCGCTATAATTCAAAATAGCATGCCTCATAAACTGAAAGACCCAGGTAGTTTCTCGATACCCTGTGTAATTGGAAACTACGTCATAGACAACGCTCTATGCGATTTAGGAGCCAGTGTTAGTCTAATTCCCTTATCCACCTGTAAGAAGCTCGATTAAGGAGAGTTGTGACCAACGAAAATGTCTCTATAACTAGCGGACCGTTCTGTTAAATTTCGCATAGGTATGGTAGAGAACATGCCCGTTTGTATAGAACAATTCTACATTCCTACTGATTTTGTGGTAATGGATATAAAAGAGGATTCCAACATTCCTATTATTTTAGGAAGACCTTTTCTAGCTATAACCAGAGCTATCATTGATGTTAAGAAAGGAAAGCTGACTTTTGAAGTTGGTGAAGAAAAAGTTGAATATATTCTAGCCCAATTCTTGAAAGCTCCCGCTATAGATGATTCATGTTGTTTTCTCGACGTCATTGACGAATGCGTAAAAGAAATGGAGATGGAACCATCTAAGTATACATAAATACTAAAGATTCCAGCACCTCCTATACTCGAAGACGATAATTGGCGTGAGCCATATGTAGATGACAGTCTGAGGGAATGCCTAGCACTAACACCCGATCCAATACCATGCCCGATGAAACCTTCTGTAGAACTTAAGACACAACCCAAAACCTAAGGTATGAGTTCCTAGACACTGAACTGGAACAACCAGTGATAGTTAAGGCTGACTTGGGACAGATAGAGACCGAAAACTTCTACATGTCCTAAGAAAGTATCCTAAAGCACTAGGGTATAACATTTCGGACCTGAAAGGAATAAGTCCTTCTATATGCATGCATGGCATTATGCTTGAAGAAGATTATAAGACCTCTAGATAGCACCAGAGAAGGATAAATCCTATCTTAAGCAATGTAGTAAAAAAGGAGGTACAAAAGCTACTAGAAGCAGGAATCATATACCCGATATCTGATAGTAACTGGGTTAGTCCTATGCACGTCGTGCTAAAGAAGGGAAGTGTTACGATTGTTAGTAACAAAAAAGGAGAATCCATTGCAAAACAAACTCAAACTGGATGGAGAATGTGTATAGACTATAGAAAGCTAAACAAAGCCACTCACAAGGATCATTTTCCTTTACCCTTTATAGATCAAATGCTTGAGCGACTGGCTAAACACTCTCACTTCTACTATTTAGACGGATACTCAGGATTTTTCCAAATTCCTATCCATCCTGACAATCAAGAAAAGATAACATTTACCTGTCCTTATGGTACGTTTGCCTATAGACGAATGTCGTTCGGACTGTGTAATGCACCCGCAACCTTTCAGAGATGCATGATGGCAATCTTTGCCGACTTTATACACAATATAATGGAAGTATTTATGGATGACTTCTCTGTCTGTGGGGAAAGCTTTGAAGGATGCTTATCGAACCTAGAAATGGTACTCAAACGTTGTGTTAAAGTTAATCTAGTACTGAATTGGGAAAAATGTCATTTCATGGTCCGAGAAGGAATTGTGCTTGGACATGTAGTATCCAACCGAGGGATTGAAGTTTATAAAGCGAAAATTGAAATTATAGAAAACCTTCAACCTCCGAAAATAGTTAAAGAAATTCAAAGTTTTCTAGGACACGTCGGTTTCTACCGATGATTCATTAAAGATTTCTCTAAGATAACCAAACCACTAACGAGCTTGTTAATGAAAGAAATTGAATTTATATTTGATGAGGATTCCTTAAAAGACTTCGAACATCTGAAAAACGCTCTTATAACTGCACCTATCATGCAACCACCCGATTGGAGTAAACCATTCGAAATAATGTGTGACGCTAGTGATTATGTTGTTGGTGTTGTCTTAGGACAAAGAAAAGACAAAAAGATTCATACTATATATTATGCAAGTAGAACCTTGGATAGTGCACAGATGAACTATGCTACTAGAAAAAAAGAACTCCTGGCTGTTGTGTTCGCTTTAGATAAATTCTGTTCTTACTTGGTGGGAGAGAAAATAATTGTTTATACCAATCACGTCGCAATTAGGTATCTATTGAATAAGAAAGATGCTAAACCGAGAATTTTAAGATGGATCTTGCTTTTGCAATGGTTTGATCTAGAAATCAAAGATAAGAAAGGATCCGAAGATGTAGTAGCGAATCATCTTTCTAGAATCGAGGATCAAGAACCTGAGTGAGTCCCCATCAATGACGATTTTCCATATGATAGACTTGTAGCCCAGTTAGAAAATGAAAGCAAAACGAGTGAATGCTCTTTAGTTTATCATGATGCAAAAACAAATGAAGTTGTGGAATCAATATGCTCAAAGACCACACTGCCGTGGTATGCTGACTTTGTAAACTACCTAGCAGTTGGGGTACTTTCACCAGATTTATCCTACCAACAAAAGAAGAAATTCTTCTATGATCTCAAACACTATTATTGGGATGAGCCCCTGCTTTTCAAGCGAGGCACCGATGGAATTTTCCGTCGATGTGTCCCTGAATCTAAAGTGAAAGATATCATATCTCATTGCCACTCTGCACCTTATGGAGGGCATGCAAGCATTTCAAAGACCCGCGCAAAGATTTTGCAATCCGGACTTTTTTGGCCTAACTTTTGGAAGGAAGTCCACATCGCGGTTACAAATTACGACCGATGCCAGTGCACTGGTAACATTTCTAGATGCGATGAGATGCCACAAAGGGGTATTCTAGAAGTAGAAGTCTCTGATGTTTGGGGGATAGATTTCATGGGCCCTTTTCCGTCATCCTTTGGACACAAATACATACTTGTTGTAGTTGATTATGTTTCGAAATGGATCGAAGCAATAGCTTCCCCTACCAACGATGCACGAGTAGTCATAAGACTCTTTAAAAATATAATATTTCCTAGAATCGGTGTGTTGCGAGTTGTCATTAGCGATGGTGGATCCCATTTCATCACGAATATCTTTGGGAAACTATTGCTTAAATATGGAGTGCGACATCGAGTAGCAACACCATATCACCCTCAAACAAGTGGACATTTTGAGGTTTCCAACAGAGAGATTAAGCAGATATTAGAAAAAATAGTTACAACCTCTAGGAATGATTGGTCTACAAAACTTCATGAAGCTCTGTGGGCTTATAGAACAGCTTATAAAACTCCAATAGGAACCACCCCATTCAAACTAGTTTATGGAAAATTAGGTCATCTCCCTGTCGAACTTGAGCATAAAGCTTATTGGGCCATTAAGACCCTGAATATGAACTACACAGCAGCAGGAGAGAAAAGAATTATGGATATCCATGAACTAGAGGAACTTAGACTATACGCATACAAAAATGCCCGAATTTACAAGGAAAAAACCAAACAGTGGCATGTCAAACGAATAACTAGACGAGAGTTTAGCAAAGGTGACATAGTTCTCCTTTTTAACTCTCGACTCAAGTTGTTTCCTGGAAAACTTCGTTCCCGATAGTCTGGCCCCTTTGAAGTTATAAGAGTTCTCCAAAGCGGAGCAGTAGAAATTAAGGGAAAATCTGATGAGACATTCATTGTGATTGGGCAGAGACTTAAACACTACCATAACATTGAAAACAAAGATTTCTGCATAAGCTATAAGTTGGAGGAGCTACCCGCTCTTTCAAAGGACTAGTTCAACCCTGATGTCGAGCTACAGACGTTAAATAAGCGCTGTGTGGGAGGCAACCCACGACCTTTAGACTTTTAGACTTTATTTTTATTTTTATCTTTTATCTTTGTTGTCTGTTATTGTGTTTGTTTGCTACTATTATTATTACTACTATTATTACTACTATTATGAGTATTACTATTTTTATTTTTGACACCTTCACGGTACAGTCCATTGATAGTGTAATCTTTGTCTACTTTCAGGCTGCATAGCTTAGGATAGTCGTGATTGACTTAGAGTATGGAGCCCAATGCTGAAGCGGAGATTGTGTTTAAGAATGATGCTCAGAGACGCCGATTCGATATCTTGGTTCAGAGGGAATTGTCACTACCTATATACCCAGATGGACTTACATTGACCACCCTAGGATTGAGGGACAGTGTTATGTACTTGCTCGACCAGATTGGTTGGGTGAACTTTGGTGTAAAGAAGAGATATAACCCTTACCGTATGCTTACCCTAGAGTTTCTTAGCTCACTTTATTATGACCCTAACCGAGGTCTTGGTTTTGGCCGAGGTTTAGCCACATTCAGGTTGTTTGAGATAAAACACTGCTTTTCCCATCATTAAATGGCCAACCTATTAAGATTCCCTAATGGACCTGATGCTCATTCCCTGACACCTGATGATGCCTTCACTGACCTCGACCTTAACTACTTCTGGGGAACCATTACAGGTAACTACCATCCTGAACCTCACACCATGTTCTCTGAGAACATGCATAACCCAACTTTGAGGTATTTCCATAAGATTTTGGCACACACCTTGTTTTGTAAGGAAGAGAATATCACCTCTGTTTCTAAGGATGAACTGTTTATTATGTATTGTGCTTCACAGGGAAGGCCTGTGAATGTTGCTTCCTTTTTGTTGGCAAATTTGAATCGCATTGCACACGAGACTGATGATGCTATCCTCGGTTGAGGTTTAGTTACCATGATTGCTGAAGCCATAGGTTTTCGTTACCAACTTAACCGTATCCGTTCTTATGGAGGCATCCGTCCCACGCACTTGAATTTCTGTTTTAGCCGTGGTATGTTGGCTAACTTTGGAGCAGCTGAATTTGAATTCCTAATTGATAACAAAGGGGTCCACAAATTTACCTTGCCTAACCACGAGAGGACAAATGTGCATAATAGGAACAATTGGCTTTATGACCTTGAAGAGGAGAGTGAATCACCTACACCACCCTATAGCCCTCAACCTTATGAAGTACCTGATGCCAATCCCCCTGATGCCACTTCTCATGTCTCTGGAGCTCGTGTAGATTATGTTGCTGCTATTGGTGCTCTACAGTGTCAAGTGGACACTCTTAGGAATGAGATCACTTCCATCCGAGGAGATCTCATTGGTTTCATGGATGTTGCTAATGAGCAGTTCGACCATTTGTTCCAGCAAGTCCATTCATTCAGTAGGCACTTTAGTAGATTAATTATGACATGTACCGATGGAGTCTTCTTGCTTTTATGTTTTAGTTTGTTTTGGTTGTTATTGTATTTCACTCTGTTGTAATTTTTACTTTCTGTATCGTCGATTCATCGGCGAAGACATAATGTTTTGGTTATTGAATTAATATGATTTTCATTTATGTCATTTATATTAGTTCATAATCTTTCATGCTAGTTTTTATATTTCTGCAATCTTAATCTCACAATATTATTTCTGCAATGAGTTCCTTGTTTTATACTTGTTTAAAATATTAAAAACAAAAAAAAATCTAATTCTAAGGCTTTAAAATTGAAAATTGCGAATTTTTGCTTAATGGCGTTCGCCATGGCATGATGGCATTCGCCATCAGTTCATTATTTTTGAATTTCCAACGTTTAAACACATGGCGTTCACCATGAAGACGGAACGAGCAGTTTTTCTGCGCGTATTCTGTTACTAAATTTTTGCGGTTTCCAAACTAAACCCCTTTCAAATTCCCATAATTCTCTATAACCACCCAAATAACTCCCCATTAAGCATTATCTTAACTCCCAACCATCCATATACCTTCTCTTATTCTATATAAACCTCACAAACCTCATTCTACATCATCATCACCTACACTCTCAAACTCTATTGCTTACTGTTTTTATTTCCAAAATCTCTCAACCCCTTTCAAAAAAATATTCAGAATGCCTCCTAGAGTCGCTCGTGACATCGGCTACATGGGAATTGAATTTCCCGCGGGCATTCTTGGTGAGCGTCAAAGGGCTATTTTTCACAAAATTTACAAGAGACCTGTTGAAGCCACGCGATACGCTCATATCGACATTGTTCGTGCACTAGGGATGTATGACAGCATCAACTGGATGTTGACTAATGTAGGTTTGTCTCACTTTTTTTCTAATCCAAGCCCCTCCTACATTAGATTAACTTATGAGTTTTTAAGTTATTTTCAATATTTGCATGAACCGTCCTGTACCTCTGGCACCGCAAACTCTAGGATGTTTAATAGAGATTATTCACTGCCACAAGAGAGGATAGGTGAGATTTTTCAGCTTTCGAGTGGCGAAGATTACAATTGTCAGGCACCACTTGAAAGCGAGTGGGAAGCCAATGCTTTAGGCTTTTGGCACCAAATCACTAGCAAGACCACTGCGATTAGGAACTTTCACCGCGTTTTAGCGAGCACGATTTTTGGTAGAGAGAACACAGGGAATGTAAATTCCAAGGACTTATTTTTCATTCACTGTGCTTTGTCGGAGACTAAGTTTAATCCTACCCCTTTCTTGTTAGCTCACCTTGGTTATATCGTCGATAGGTCCGGTGATCACATATATGTCGGAGGAGTGATTACCTCCATTGGTTTTGCTCTAGGATTGCATGATGAGTTGGCTACTCTCGAGGGGTTAGCCATTCCTTTTGTTGATTTAGATTATTGCTGCAACATGCGCCTTATCAAGAATGTGCTAAGCGGGAAGTATAGGCTTATGATCAGGAACAGAGAGGTGATGAGTATTGATTTACCTTGTACGACGCGCATTAATGTGCGCTTTAGCACAAATTGGTTATTTGACACTGAAGCCCTAAACCTAGAGGATGAAGCTGTTAATAGGGCATATGCTGCGACCATGGAATTCGCACCTCAGACTGGCCCCCGTGCCAATTCTGACATCCTAGGGCCAAGTCACCGAGCACACACTGCACCATCTTTCTCTGACCAATTTTTAGGCACATACCATCCTCGGGAGGAGTACGATTATGTCGCCATCCGAAGCAATCTAGATGATATTTTGTCCGAACTACCGTTTCAGAATGACAGGGAGGCGGAGCGTGACTTACTGCTCCAGAGCTTGCAGCGTCAGCAGGAGGACATCAGAGTTGATGTGGATCATGCCAACCAGCACCAGGTTCACTTTGACGAGCGCATAGAGCTTGATATGGCGGATCTGACTGAGCAGATGGAGGGTACGAGGGTGGAAGTTACCACTTTGAGAGAGCTTGTACAATATGTTCCTAACCCTGCCCTTGGCAGAGGATTTGGACTTCATCTCGGCCGAGGCCGACACCATTGATTTCTCCAGGTTTTTCCACTCCTTTTTCACCATGTACTAAAACATTGGGGACAATGTTCGGTTCAAGTGTCGGCGAGGAGCTTTATTGCTTTTCTTTTAGTTTTCAGTTATTTTCATGTTACTTTTTATGCTTTTCTAGTTAGTTTCTTTGATGTCGAGTATTTTATGCGTTAATTGAGTCCTAGTGTATGTTACCTTTTTCTTTTGTTAGAAAAATTCCCCTAAGATTGATGAAAAGCGACCCCAACGAAAAAAATTTCATCCAACTCAATAGCATGATACTTTTTCACCTTTAGGCTATATTGATTAGACTTGGGAAAATATTGATATCGTAGGTACCATTTTAGCACCCTATACTCCCTAAGTATGCGGCACCGATCTAAATAACCATTATGTTGATACCTTGATTTTTGAGTTTTTGTAGAAGTCTCTTTAGTAGTTTATGTTAGCGGTCATCACCATCCCAAAAACAAACGCTAAGTAATGAACCAATGCAATATTTGGTGATCTCGAAAAATAATTATAATTTGAATTAAGCTGTTTTTTAGAAAAGCGAATAAGAGAATTTGTTTCCTTCTAAGTTAGGTGGCCCTCACCTGGACATTTTGCCCAACGGATCGGATTTTTGAAATTCGAAAAGAAAAGAAAAATAAAAGAAGAAAAAAAAGGTACAAAAAGTTAAATACCGAGATCATAAACACTAACAAGTTCACTTACCATGCGGGTGTGGGGATAACGGGCTTAATGTGACCGCGCGAAAATGAAAAAGAGGGAAAAAGAAACAAGGGAATATAGGTCGAGTTATAATGGTATGATTTGGATTAGTATCGCATAGGGGGAGTTTTTATCCGCAAGTGCGAACATGTGACATTATAGTATCCTCGTTGTCGAAGTCTAGTACCTATCTTTTAGTATTAGCCTATTAGTGGTGTTTCGTTTTAAAGTCGTGTCGTGTTTTCATTTCGGATATTGTACTTACTATTTTTAATTGTGTTGGGAGTTTTCTTGAGGACAAACAAAAGTCTTAGTGTGGGGGAGTTTGATAACGAGAAATCGTATCGTACTTTTAGGCTCGTTACACATATGTTTCGTCTGTTTTTATTCGAGTTTTATTTGCATTTGACTATGTTTTGTGTGTTTTGTAGTTGACAGCTTCATCTGTTGCGGAATCGGGGGAAAAGTCAAAAAAGAATGAAAGAAGAGAAAAATCCAGCAAGAAAGAAGAAATTCTGATGTTCTACTGATATGGCGTTCGCCATAGCTTGGCTTGTCGTGTAATTAAAAAGGCCAGGACCATGGCAATCGCCATGGCTAGGTGGCACTCGCCATGACAACGCAGTTGCAGAATTCAAATTCTGCAACTGTCTTGGGCAGTTATTCCATTCCTACTTTCCCTCCACTCAAGGAGCACGACTTGGAAGTTACTTTCTGAGTTTTTCTCTATATATAGGACCCTCTGGTCATATTTCGGACACCCGACATTTGACGCGGGAGCTCTGTCGAATTCCGTTTAGACTTTTTAGGCCTAAATTTACCTTCAAAGCGACAATTACTCACATCGAGGAATTGCCGCAATTTCTTGTAATTTACATTCTGTTGCTGTACTTTTGGATTCGAACAAGTCTGCCGACATTTTCTTTGCAATACAATTTCCGCAAATTTTATTTTCAGGTTATTTTTACTTTTTCTTTGCAATTGAATTTTCTTTGTCTTGTATGCAATGTTTCTCTTAATGTAATCACCATTAATATGTTTAAAATCAAAAATACCATGCGTTGCTAAATTTATTTGAGTTCGGCGTGTGAGGACCGTCGTTACAAACAGGACTCCATAGAAAATGTAGATGCGAAACTATTTGAATGTATGTTAGTTTTGATCTTTGTTTCTATTTTTCATGCCTTATTATTCTGACACAAGAGTGGGTAATATACTAAGTTCAGACCGATAGCGCGAGAGTGTGAGGAATGAACCGATAGTAGAAACTAGGCATCGATCCTAAAAATAGCGAGAGTGCTTTAGGCATCATTTAGGATTTAATTAACTTCCAAAATACGATTTTCAATTAAAACGGGCGAGCGAGAGAAAAATCCTATGGTTGTTAGGTGTGGTTCTTGTCGATAGCGCGATAGTGTGAGACAGAATCTTTAAGTTAGTACTTTTTACGGAACAAGGTGCAGTCGTAATTAGCACCCGACTTCTACAAGTCCCTTAGGTACACAGAATCCATATTTTGGACTTGATTTTATTGTTATTTCCTAAAACCTCTAGAACTAGTCATTTTTCCTTTCCGTTTAAATTCCGTTAATCCTTAGCCTTAGCTTTACACTTCAACTATAGATTGCATTAGTTCGATTATCCCTTCCCTGTGGGTTTGACAACCCTATTTAAAACTACGCGAATAGCTGTATACTTGCTGTCTTTATTCGATGGACACCTTAGTGCCATCGGAGCGCACCACTTTGGAAATTGAAAATCCTGGTGAAAATGTTGTTGTTTGGTTGGAAATTGTTATGGAACAGGCTGCCTACTAAGGACTTTTTGATTAGAAGAGGTTTTGATGAGTTGGATCTCAAGTGTGTGTTTTTTAATATTGAAGATGAAGATTTAATGTACCTTGTTTTCCTTTGTCTTGTATCTGTTTCTATTTGGGAAAAGATTAGTGCTTAGTGTGGGAGTGCTAGATCTTTTGTAGGTTTGTTTACTGTGAAAATTAGCAAACAACCTCTGGTCTACCAAATCTATAAGAAATTGAATAACTTGTAGGATCGACCATACAAAATCCTAAGACATGTGTTAAATAATTCAAAAGGATATTTGGAAAAAGATGAACACTTCGACAATATTCATAATTTAGAAAAGGTTTACTTTGACAATACTAAAGGAAAAGTAATGCAGGGAAATGATTAAAAGTGCATTAGAAAATAACTTGCAAAAGTAAAAGATAAGAGGTAAATTTCTGGGCAAAGATTAACTAAATTGCATTGAATAAGAAAGATGGTGTTACATAAGACGTACATTTCTCACAAACTCGTTTCTCTACTTGCGGGTAGTTTGAGTAATTGAGGAATTTGTACAAACTTGAACACACCTAAATCCTAACACTAAGACTTGCTATTTATAATATTAAAAAATAACTACCCATAACGGCCTACTAATTAGAGCGAGATAAATGGCATTCTGCATGTCTTTGTCCTTCAATTGTACTCCACATCCTTCCATCAAATGGATAAGAACAAAGTTCCCTCCCTTATTTGAATTCAATTCTTGAATCGAACGTCATCAGCAAGGCTTCCGTCGGAGCATATTTTCAAATTGTTAAAAATATTTTTGAGTCTATAAAATATGTCTATCTTGCACAAGGACACTTTCGATTAGACTTTCTGGAAATACCATTCCTGTCGAAGTCTTCTAAAACTTTAAAAATTCCATTTCTTTGAATAATACTCTTAATCCAATGTCAGGTGTCGAAATTAGGAGCTAACAAATTTCCCCCAAAAAATGTCAATTTTGACACCATTGAAGAAAAAGGCATTTTTTGAGAATGTCATTTGACGCTTCATTTAGTCCTTGTGATGTTTCGATGTTTAATTATAGTTCTGACGTTATGAAACTGTTCACTTTCCTATCAGCAGACCTATGACGTCATAGCCATCATTACCATATCTGACACGTCCCCTCAAACCGTGCGAGAATCTCCATCATCATCACATTTCCTAGAGTCTTGGAGATCATAGGGGTAGGAATTAATTGCCACCGTTTCATCAGAGATCGTGGGGAAGACACGCGTCCCACTCCCAAATTTAACATTAAAGTAATTCCTGCAACTGTTTCCACTCCTAGCTCTATAAATACCCCTTTCAACAACTTCTTCCACTTTTACGCTCTCTCACTCTCAAATCTCCCAGAAAAACTTCTCATATTTCAAAATAACTCACCTTCTTCATTTTTCTCTAATAATGGCTTCCTCCACACGATCAACCAAGGATACTAACAAAATTACCAAAGAACTTGGCAAACCTGCAAGGGCTCCCAAGAAGGTCACTCAACTTCCCCTGTTCGATTCCATCGCTGGACCTGCCATGGTGGGAAACCAACAGTACCTACCTGAACCTCTTGCTGAAGAGAAAAGGAGAATTTATGCTTCCCAGGTACTTATCCCTTTAACTGTTTCTGGTAAGCCTCTGGCTTTGTGTGGTCCTTTGATTAACCCCAATGTTGATATTAGTAAGTTTAGGGATTTCTTCCCTATGTACCATAAGTATAAACCCATAGGGCAAGCTAAAAAAACCTAGGGCTAGCAATGAAGATCCCAAACCTGCTAACCAAGACAATCCTTCGACTGAAGAGGCTATTGATCTTAGGTATATGAACAATTTTAGGGTATTTAGGGCTAATACATCTTTCAAGAACCCCTCATAATACTTAGGATGGTTGAGTAAGTTAGAGAAAACAAAATCTGATGTTTGGAAAGAAATGGGTATTTATGATTTAATCATGTTGTCGAAAATAGGACCCGAATATTGTTCTAACATGCTTGTTTCGTCCTTATATTTCTGGGACAGCACACATTACACCCTCCATCTTCTATGTGGAATGATGACACCGACTCTGTTCGACGTAGCCGCTATCACAGGGCTTAAACCAACTGGGAACACTTACGACCCTGAGTTTATGTCTGATGATACTATTAGCTTTTCGACCTCTAGGGCAGCGTATTTGACTCATATTGCGCATTATCATGATACGGACACATAGGAGGTTTCGGATGTCGAACACATAACCTTTTTAGCTCTATGGTTGTCTCGCTGTGTCTTCTGTTCGAAGTCACTTTAAGTGGCTAAGAAATTCCTCACTATGGCAAACCAACTCCATGCTAGCCACGACCTTTGTTTGAGCGAATTGATTCTTGCCAACCTCTACGAATCCATGAGCAAAGGCATTACCCAACTCAAATGTCTGGGCAACAAAGGAAACCTCCTTCTCTCTGGACCCTTCTGGCTTCTACAACTATGGTTGAACGCTTCATTCAAAGCATGTCTTCCCCAAAAAAATCAAATTAACGAAGATGCTGACGAAGTGAGGAATAGAAGGGTAGAAGGTCTTCACCTGGCGAAGCTGACTCCTGTTGATGATGGTCGACCCATTCAACAAACTTTTACCAACTTTATCATGATGTGCGCAAAACGCTATGACTTCACACCCCACATGACTCCCTTGGCTGCAAGAAAATATGGTCCTGAGTGGTTTACCAGGCCATTCTCACCGCCGTCGAAGGCTCAAGAAGCAGAATCTACTACGATTTGGGAAGCCTTTCTGATTCCGAGGGTTTTAACCCTCAGATTCAACCCCTCAAAAAGCCAAGTTACTTTGATTGCTTACCAACCAAATTTGGTCGCTCGTCAATTTGGACTGGTTTAAGTTTTACCCAGACCCATGTATGAGAAGAAACACCTCCTCCTCCTTTACAATGCAGTTCACTCTGAAGCCGTAGCTATTAAGCAAATCATACGGTATGCTGGTCGAACACAACTTCTTCCAGTAGCTTTCGAACCAAGCTTTATCTACATTCAATAATTTGATGACTGGTGGAAGGCTTACTATGTAGAGGAATTTTTCGACGTGGCTGCATTTACACACCACATTAATAGGGCATTCCTCTATGTGCAGGAAAGAGTGAAGAAAGGTACTTCGACGCACATTAAAGAAATCCAAGCCTTCCAAAAATACTTTGAAACTGTTTATTGACCAGATGACCTTGGTCGAACCGTCCATAACGTAGCTGTTACTCTGAAGGAAATTTTTTTAAAGAAAATGGAGAACTTAAAGATCCCTTCATATGTTCCTCCTGAGAAACGATACGAAACGACTTTCAATATGTTTCTTCCCGAATTCCCTCGACTGCCAAGCACTGATTTTGGAGTGGCCCTTGCCCCTCCATTTCCAGACTGGTTCGTCTGTGGGGATTCTAATAAAATCCTTCGCCAACAATCAAAACCAAAAGCGCAGCGGATGGTTCCAACCAAACATACACTAGATAGTTTCAAATGGGCATCTTCATATTGGGATCGAAGATGTTCGCATCGAATCTGAAATATATGAAAGTGTTGAATGGGAGGATGTCGACCCAACATTTCCTTATTTATTTCCTTTCACATATAATAAGTGTTTTCTATTTTATTTTAGCCGTGAAAATTCCTCCAAAGAAACCACCAGTTAGGAAGCCTGCAGAAGTAAAAGAAGAAGGAGGAAGCAAAACATCAACAACAATAATAAAGGTATTTCGCACCCTTTATTAATTTTTTCACTTTTCATATATTCCAATATTTTCTAACATTTTCCTTTTCAGGGCGCTCGAAAGCTACCCCCGACTCCCCAGAAAAGGAAGGCAAATGAGGATACGGTTGTGTTAGTCGAATCGTATGATGAGGACTTATCTCTGAATGCTGAACATCCCCTTAAGAAGAAGAAGAGGCAACTCAAGATGAGCGAAGCCCTTGCTCAATCTCAAGCAAAAGGTGTAAAGGCCCTGACAAAGAAATCCACCAACTTAACAAGTTTGGAACCAACTCCTACAGAGATGTCGAAGAAGGCTGCGAACCAGCCTGAAAGTGACAACTCAAGTCCTGGGGCTGAAGCTCCTAAGGTGCCAATTTTTTTACTTCATTATGTTCATAGTAATCTAGTTCGACTACTGACTTCGATTATACTTTTCAAGACAATGCAGGAGTTTCGACTCAGCCAGCTGCCAAATCGACCAACACCACACTCCTCAACAGTGAAAGCGAACCAACATATCATCCCACTTCTGCAAAGGATTCTGAGAAGAGCTCGATGAGCAAAATAAATCAAATAGTTGGGGAACATCGTGAAACTTCGCCACCCAAGACCACTACTTAGAATTCTCACACCAATGGCTCTGAACACGAAGGTGATTAGGAGAAGGACATGGAAACTGAAGCAGATATGGAAGTGGATAACCCTCACATTGTTGTCGAAGAGGAAGCTGAAGATGGCTCTACAAGTGTCAAACGTTTGTATATCACTCAACAAGATCTAGATGATGACATGGAAGAAAGGGAAACTCGCTCTGTTCTTCAGAACTATTCGATGCCTATTGAGGAGTTCGTGGATGATCCTGAACATATCGAAGATGATGATGACCGGGAGGAAGAGGAGGATGAAGGCACTCACAAGGAGATAATCTTCGAACCGTACCCTAATCTTGGTCCATCGATTGCAAAAGATTCAGGCAGCGCCTTTGTGACCCTTTCTGCAGAAGAGCTAGCGGCCTTGAAAAAGAGCAACCCTCGAGAATACCTAAAGGCTTTGATTGGCTCAAGAGGGAGTTCGTCTGAAAAAAGTCTCAGCTCTCCTTCACTGTCTGGTGGTCAATCAACCAAAACCCCTGCTAGCGAAATACTTTTAAAGATCAAAGAAAAGGTTTTCAAAGGTGACCTGTTTCGACTCATAAAGTCTGATCCTACTTCTCATCTTGCCTTGAAGGGTCTTCTTAAGAAGGTTGACATCCTGATTGCTTCTCCTGAAGTTGCAAACATTATCTTGGAATTGACTTCAATGATCGACCAAGTTGCTACTGATGTTGCCAAAATCAAGCAAAACTTAAAATACATCGAAAGTTATACTTGCTCTGTAGCGGCTGCATGGGATGCTGCCTCAGAGTCGACCAATCACTTGGCTGATTTAGAGAATGCCCAAGAAGACAACAAGGCTGAAATCGAAACCAATAATCGAAATATCCATTCCTGGGAGGAATAGATCAGATAACTACAAGCTAAAATATCGAAGGCCAAGAAACAAAATGCTGAACTTCAGAAGTTTGATAACTCTAAAATGGCGAAAGAGCTTGAAGTTGGGCCGAGCTTTGCTGACAAGGCTCAAAAGTTAGAAGCAGAACTGGAGGTCATAAGGTCAACCAAGTCCGTCTATGAGAAGCGGCTAGATCTTTTGAAGGCGAAGTACCTCAGCATGAAGGCCTCCTTTCTATTTAGTTCTAGTTCCTTTTATTTAATCATCAGTTCTTGAATTATGCAATAACTTTTCTGAACCCTTCGTGGTTCTTTCGATTGTGACGAATTTAGCCATTTTGGCAACAATTTTCATTTTACCATGTTAGCTTCGATTATTTTGCATGTGTGATTATTCTTTGTCTATTTTTACTTCTTGAAGTGCAGGCTTCTATTTTTTTCAAATACTTCCCATTTACCCTTAAGATTATCTTATCTTGATCTAACTCTTCGATCTCATAAGAACCATTCGAAAAAACTTGTATGATTTGAAAAGGGCCTTCCCATTTATGCGACCATTTCCCTAAAGCTCCATCTTTTCGATCCATAGGCAAAACTACTTCCCAAACCAACTCTTCAGGCGAAAACGTCTTAATTTTGACTTTCTTATTGTAAGACATTTCTACTCTCTTCTTCTGTCTTTTCAATAACTCTAAAGCAATAAGCCTTTCCTCATATAAATCCACCAATTCGTCTAACATCATTTTCCAAAATGACTCAGATGGGATCTCATGATGCCTCTGAATTCTCGTCGACTGAAGATGGATTTCAACTTGTAATACCGCATCATGACCAAAAGTCAATCGAAATGGTGTGGAGTTAGTATCCTCTTTGGGGGAGGTTCGACATGCCCAAAGGACCTGGTCCAAAGTCTTGTGCCAATTTCTAGGCATCTTTCCCACATGTTTCTTAATTAAATTAATCACTTCTTTGTTTGCTGCTTCGACCTGACCATTAGCCTGAGCATAATAAGGTGTAGAGGTTAATAGTTTGAAACCCATTTCTTTAGCAAATTCTTGCATTTTTCGACCAGTGAATACTGATCCTTGATCTGTTGTAATGGTTTCTGGGATTCCAAACCTTTAGATAATGTGTTTTTTATTGAATTTGATTACGTCTTCTTGGTCAACATTTGGCAGTGGTACAACTTTGATCCATTTCGTAAAATAGTCAATGCCTACCAAAATGTACCTTTGATTTTAAGATGACGCTGGCCAAATTTCTCCAACCAAATCCAAAGCCCAACCTCTGAAGGGCCATGGCTTGACTATAGAGTGTAATTCACTTGCGGGGACATGCTGTATGGCTGCATGGACTTGGCACTCTTGGCATCCTTTAGCGAATTCGATACAATCTTTTAACATAGTAGGCCAATACATACCTTGTCGAAACAAAAGCCATTTCATCTTGTGGCCTACCTAATGAGCCCCACATGCCCCACTATGAACAGTCGAAAGGGCTAGATACACCTCTGACTCACTAAGACACTTAAGCAAAACTCCCTCAGGAGTCTTTTTAAATAATTTATTACCCAAAAGAACATAACTTAAATCTCGATACCTGATTTTTCGATATGTGGATGCCGTTGGGTTTTGCAGATATTCCACTATTGGTTTTCTCCAGTCTTCGTCCATCAAACTATCTATTGCTAAAATTTCAAAATTATCTTTATCAACATATCTTAGCTTCGTTGTTTCCAAATATGATGGGGACAATCTGGCTGATACAACTCTTCCTCTGACTTCGATTGCATCTTCTAATTTTTCCTTCGAAATTTTATACCCAGAAGCAATCTGAGCTAAGTTATTAGCCACTTGGTTCTCCAATCGAGGTATATGTCGAATGTTCACTACTTCAAACTTTTTTAGTAATCGATTAGCTATTACAAAGTACATAATGAGATTTTCTTTAACACACTTGTACTCCCTTGTGATTTGTTTTATGACTAACTCTGAGTCTCCCATTATTTCGACTCGAGTTGCCCCCAATTCCAATAATATCTCAAGTCCGACTATTAAAGCCTCATATTCAGCCTCATTATTCGAACAAATACCTTCAACTTTATACTTGAATTTTGTTGGAATTTTATTAGGAGAAATGATCAAGACTCCTGCGCATGTACCATCTTTATGACTAGAACCGTCGAAATACAATATCCAAGGTTCGAGCTCAAGATAGTTTAACATGTTTTTGTTTATAGAGTGGTCGACAATGAAGTCAGCTACCACTTGTCCCTTAACAACCATTAAAGACATGTAAGTTAGAGAATACTCAGTTAAAGCTAATGCCCATTTACCAATTCGACTGTGCAAAATTGGTTTAGACAACATATGTTTAATAATATCAAAATGAGACGAAGCATAAACATCAACTGGCTTTATATAATGCTTTAACTTTGTACAAGAAAAATACAAGCATAAACATAATTTTTCAACTATGATATACCTAGTTTCTGCATCGTTCAAAACCCTACTAAGGTAGTAAATGGCTCTTTTGACATCATTTTTATCCTCTTGAGCCAACATGCACTATGCCAAGGAAGGGAAAAGACAGCGCTTTTTTTGGCCTTTAACAGCGTTTAAAAGCGCTGCCTAAGGTGGCGCTGCTGTAGGTAAAGACAACGCTTTTTTTATGCAAAAGTGTTACCTTATGTATACTTTAGGCAGCGCTTTACCTTGAAAAGCGCTTTCTAAAATAGGTCTTTAGCAGCGCTTTTTCCTGGAAAAGTGTTTTCTAAAGTGGGCCTTTAGCAGCGTTTTTCAGGCCTTTTATGCTTTCTTTTGGCATCTTTAGGCAGCGCTTTTTCAGGAAAAAGCGTTTTCTATTGTCCCCCTTTAGACATCGCTTTTTAAAGCGCTGTCTAATGTATTTTTTTTTCACTTTAAGGCAACGCTTTTAATGGAAAGCGCTTTGTATTGTGTACTATAGGCAGCACTTTTTCTAAAAAGAGCTTTCTTTTCTTCACGTAAAATTTGCTTTTTAAAAGCACTTTTTTTTTAATCATAATTTAGGAAGCGTTTTTTTGTTTAAAAGTGCTGCCTATTCCTTCTTTTTTAGAAAACATATTTTTGGAAATAATACCATAAACCTGTATAATTCAAGCCTTTGTTTCAAACAAATAGGCATTATATGACATTCAACAAGCCTTTATTTCAACACATATGCCTTATATTTCAACCATTGAGCCTTTATTTTAACAAACAAGCCTTTATTTAAACATAGGCATTATATACCATTATAATCCAAAATATATACACCATTACCATTCAACACATAAACTATTTAATATAAATCAACACAAACATGCATCATATATACACCAATCCATAATTCTAATAACAATTTGTCCACCTAGAAATCCTTTAACTTCTAAAGATTCCTAATATACAACCACATCCCAAACTATACAACATTCCATAAGTACACAACAACTTCCATACCTTATATGATTCTTTTCTCAATAAAGTATTCACACAATTTCTCCTTGATTTCTTCCAACTTATCTTTCGAGTAATGAGCACACTTGTATTCAACAAAGTACTACATAATAAAACATAATTTGCATGATTTAGTTAAAAGTCATAAATTTTATGAAATATTCTATAAATACTAAAATAAATCCTAAGTTATAAATCCATAGCATGATTGGAATCTCTATTTGATCCAAATGAAGGATTTCTCTCAAAAACCTCGAAACATAATAACCGCAATCTATACCATTAAGCTGGCGAGCACACTACACAGAAAAACAAATAAGAATATATAGTTGTCTTGTTTTATCAAGTACCATCACTATTATAAGCAAAATTGTGAAAATTAATATACCTCCACTCTGATCCAAGTAATGTTGTTTGCTTTAGACCGTGGTACTCTAGCTCCTCTTTGTGATCGGAATACTTGTATTGCTCTAACAAAATAAAAACATATATTTAGAACAATCTCACAGAAATAATTAAATATACAAATACACACGAATATTTAGAACAATCTCACTTACGTATCAACCGTATTCTTCATATCCGGATATGTTGTCTAATCACCATCCAATGAATTCAGATAATACACTACTTCTTTTGTAGGATTAATAGCAACTAACAACCAGTAACCACTATAAAATAAAACAAAAGTTTAGATGGAAATTTTCTACGCAAAAGATACAAAGATTAGAAAGAAATTGGAAAGAAAATCTAACCCGTTGCCAGTATTATATAGTAAAAGATACAAACTTTATGCACTGTTGGCCATAAGTCTCTCGACTAAGTGATCTCTTACTGAATCTGGATCCTGAACAATTAATGGTGTGTTGACACGGGCGCAAGACACGAAATAGAATCCGTTTGACAATTGATTCCCGCGCATAAATTTGTCATACAAGAACCTTAAATAAAAGCATAATAAACATTAGAATATTTTTATTGAAATGTGTAAATAAATTATTCAACTAATTAGATAATAGATTGATCGGTGTACCAGATGTATGAATGCATAACACCGATGCCTAATTCAAGATGCCGAAAAATGTGATCCATGTCCTCTTTTGCAAGTGTTTCGAAATTAGAATAACCAAAAATACCTTCCTCCAGATCTATTTGACGAATGGTGCCATGCATCAAATCTGATGTTCCCACAAGTGTTTCAAGACACATCCTAAATCGAGCAACAGAAGCTCTTTTTGATCCGGTCCTTGGAAGATCCTTTTTTTTGTTGGATACGTTACTAATTTTCTTGTTGACTTGTTGTGACTCTTGAGCAGGAACCTAAAAATCATATAAGTTAGGTAAAGTATAAAATCATGAAGCTTTTGCATTCGGATCACAGAATTAACACTTTCAATGTACCTCTTTTTGTGATGCAACAGACTCGTTGTGCCGCAAAATCCCTTTATCCCTAGATGCGGGTTTTGTAGGAGTCTAACATTACCATGTAAAAAAAATGTACGTAATGGTTCGGAATGATTTTCATAATGGTTTAGAATTGACATTTGATTACTAAAATATTCATAATGGTTTTCAACATACCTCCTCATCTATGAAAATAAGGTCTGACGGCCATGCAACAAACGATCCTATTGCATCTCGCAACAATGTTGTCTCTGAAACAACGTCAGGTATCGGTAGCAACGCATCCAGCTCTAATGCAATATCAACCGATACTTTCAGATATCCATCAGGGAGCGGTTTATGGTGAAGTAAATCTCCCAAAGTGTTATGCACTTTTCCCTTGCCAACTATATGATAAGTCGGTGACGATAAATATAGCTGACAAGACGAAATGCCCTAAACCAATAATAAATATGTTACTGTTAATGTGTATATATGTCAATTAAAATGAATGGGCTAATTTAATTTCATAATAACATATATAATTACCTCGAGAAATTTCTTTTGACAATTGATACTAGCTTTGTCACTAGTATCTTTCAACTCTGAACCGCTCTTTTCCGCCATATATCTTTCTTTGTCCTTTTGCAATTCACGGACTTGCACTTTTAATTCCTTTAACGTTTGCATCACTTGTTGATTGCTAGGATTTTTTTTCTTTGGATGCTTATATAAGGATGATGGAGTCACACCAAATCCCTTACCCCTCACACGACTGGAATACTCAGGAACATTTAGTACTCGACTAAGTATGCTCCTGTAATCCTCTTCCTCACCTGTAGTTAAGGATTGAGATAGAGTCTCCTAAAATTCATTTACATATCGACAATTATTAGTGGGGATTAAAAATTAATTATATGTTAGTAAACGTTTGATTTAATTAAAGACATAATGTTATACTTACACATTCGTCAAAAACATGTTGAACATCTTCCCTAACAACTCCATCCTTGCCGACACGAGCAGCCTTCCACAAAACATGTCCCGGAAAAGATGTTTCTTCACTTTTACTCTTTTCTAACTATACATTGAGACAAATAATAAGATCATCAATTATAACACATTGAGACAATTAATAAGATCATAGTATTTATATATACTTACCATTTTTGGCTGTAAGCGTGCATATCCCAAACGCCCTTTTTTTGTATGGATACGCTGGTTTTGATGCTCTTTGTCGATTTATGTCACTCACTTCCTAGATAAACAAGTTTAAGTCATATCATAACAATCTAATGCAACAAGTATACAATACAATTAATAGACATGACAAATTAACATTACATGGAATTTTTCGGCTCTTCGTTTGGCTACAAATGTCTCCCATTCTTCAGGTGTAATCAAGTTCGCATACTTCATTGGAAGTTCTGCTTCAACGAACTTACCTTCCTCATCCTTTAGAAAAGTGGTTGATAAAAAAGTTCGAAACCCTCTGAGTCTTTTTTCGGCCAATTGAAGACAATACTTTTTTCGGCTTTCATCAATGTTAAAAGACCTCCATGAAAAAACATACACACAAAGTGTGTTAGTATAAGTAATTTAAAGACATAATCGTCAACAAAAATCTA
Organism: Lathyrus tuberosus; assembly: GCA_022829125.1. Lineage (NCBI taxonomy): Eukaryota > Viridiplantae > Streptophyta > Magnoliopsida > Fabales > Fabaceae > Lathyrus > Lathyrus tuberosus. The sequence goes on from JALAZF010000254.1 coordinate 24,730, forward strand.
ATAACATCAATCATATATGGTACGTACATGTATATCAGTCCATATTTTTTCTTTACCGGCTTGCAACGCTGGATTTCTCCTGTTATCACAGGTGATTGGAATGTGCTGACGAACAAGTGAACCTATGTAACTTGTCAACATTGCACCGTTAGGCTCAGTTAGTTGGTCTTCGACACTCCAATGTACATCAAATTTGATTCCTTTATCTCTTGCACGAATTATTGACTTCATAATTGTTAATCCTCATGTAATTTCTCTTTCTACATTCTGAGCTGAATCATTTGCATCATTTGTATCATGTGAGTCATTTGTATCCTGGTTACTAGCCATTTGACCTGTAGTGAAGAAAAAAAAGAAACAATCCAAAAAACTCAATTCATTAGCATTCTAACAATCTTAACAATTAGATTCATTAGCACTCTGTATCAACCTCTTCACTTCCAAATTTAACATTGCTCTTTGCTATCCATATCATGGACATAGACAAGTGAACCACTATACATTCCTCCACTAGTTTAACAAATCACTATACATTCCTCCAAATTAACCTTAAACTCTTAACTCATCCATTCTAAATGCATTAGATTACTCATCAATCAAAGAACACAAAGTAGACAATTGTATTGTAAAGACTAAAGTGACATACTTTTTTGAATGCAAGATACTACAGTAATGAACATGCTTATGTTGACTTAGTTCAAAAGACATATCTCATTACATTTTTCTTCCTATATGTACTCACAATATCCTCATCCAGCAAAGGAAATCAGAAAATTAGAAATAGAAAACCACTACAAGGTAGTTTATAGTTCATGTTGAAACTACTATTTTAGAAGGAATGGATGAGGCTATTTTTTTAAATGCTTCTCTTAATTTGACAACTTGTTCTTGTGATCTGGCAGGTTGTCGGGCTAATTTAACTTCAAGCAATGTGTTTGAATTTCTAAAAGTTCTAACACATTCTAACAATCTTAACAATTCATGCAACATGCGAATTTCTAAAAGTTCTAACACATTCTAACAATCTTAACAATTCATGCAACATGCGAATTTCTAAAAGTTCTAACACATTCTAACAATCTTAACAATTCCTAACCAAACTAACACATTCTAAAAATTTCACTAACTGTCATACGAGCTACAGTCATATAATGAAATAATGGAACCAAACTAACAGTTTCACTAAGTCATATAATGTGAACCAATTCATACGAGCTACAGTAAAAAACGAAAAACGTACTAGACGCGAGAGAGAATAGAACAATGGCGGTCGGAGAACGATGGCAGTTGGAGCACAAAACAATGTTGGTCGGAGAACAGAACAATGGCGGTCGGAGAAGAGAACAATGGCGGTCGGAGAATGATGGAGGTCGAAAACAAAACAGTTGCAAAACAGTTGCGATATCGCCAGAGAGAAATGAGGGAGAAGTCATGAAAATGATTAGAAACAAATGATTAGGGCTTTTTTATTTTTTAATTAACAAATGACCTAAGGCAGCGCTTTTTGAAAGCGCTTTCATAGATTTTCCTATAGCAGCGCTTTTCCTTAGAAAGAGCTTTCTTTTCATTGGCCTATAGCAGCGCTTTCAGAAAGCGCTTTCATATGTGGGGCCAACTTAAGGACTTTAGCAATGCTTTTTGAAAGCGCTTTCTAAGGTTACCATTTAGCAGCACTTTTTAAAAGCGCTTTCTAAGGTTATACCTTTAGCAGCGCTTTTATAAAAGCGCTTTCTAAGGTAGTGTCTCCGTATGGCCTTTAGCAGCGCTTTTAGAAAGCGCTTTCTAAAGGTAGCCTTTATCAGCATTTTTTTAGCGAATTTTTTTCAAAACTTATAGTAACTCTTTCTGATAAAAGTGTTGTCTTTGTAGTGCTGCCAAAAGCGAATTTTGGCGTAGTAATGCTCCCTAAAGTTTTGTACGACACAGATATGTACAGTCTCATGCTCCTATTTCTACAAGGTGGTGCTAGAATTAGAGGATGACTCAAGTACTCCTTGATTTTATCGAAAGCTTCCTGCTGAGCTTGCCCCCATTCGAATCCTTCCTTGTTTAGTCGAAGCAGAGGTGATAAGGCTTGAATTTTTCCGTTGAGGTTCGAGATGAATCTCCTTAAGAAATTGATTTTTCCCAGCAGTGACTGCAATTCCTTCTTTGTTGATGGCGCTTTCTTTTTCATAATGGCCTTGGTCTTATTCTGGTTTATTTCGATTCCCTTCTTATGGACCATAAAGCCTAAGAAATCTCCCGCCTGGCTGTTCGAACAAATTTGCAACGAAGAAGCTTTTCGACCTCCTCCTTAATCTTCGAGAGAATTGAGGGTGCAAACCGCCTTGGATTATGCTTGATTGACTTCTTTCTAGACTTAATTGGCAGCTTCAATTTGACCAGCTCTTTGCTTAAGCCTGACATCTCGTCGTAATCCCATGCAAAGCAATCTTTGAACTCCTTTAACAACTGGATCACTTTGACCTTAAGTTGTGGGCTAATATTGGCACTGATATATGTTGGCCTTTTCATTGCCCCTTCTCCCAAGTCGATCTCTTCCAGAGGATCTTGCGCTAGCATTTTAATGTTGGTTGCCAACGGATCCTTCTCGAAACCCAAAGGCTCGTCATCGTAGATGGCATCGAGCCTCTGGCTTTGTACTTCATCCTGAACCTTATCAGGTGGTTCTGGATCGAAGTCCTTTCCAGGACCTTCTTGGTTTAATCTTTTGTTGGCTTCAACAGCCATATGTTTCATTTCAACCTCTAGGGCTGTTTGTAGTTTGTTTTTGGCTATGTAAGCCGAAATCCTTTTAAGCGCTTCGAACTCAAGCATCATCCTCGAATTCGTTGCCCCATCCTGTAGGGTTAACTCTGGATGTCCCTTCATATGCATGGTCATCTTCTCCTACGACCTCACGATCCCATTGAAAGCCATTTGTAGGATGCAAGTATAACGAACAGTATGTGTTGTCATTTGGAGTAAATGCAAAGTTGGTTGGGTTGCACAGAGCTATGTTAGCCAAGTGCTTTTCAAAATGGCGTTTGTCGACATGATTAATTGCAGTTTTAAAATAACCTTGATCTGCTTCAATGTTTTCCACAATGCCATCTGGGCGCCATATAGTAATTCTCTGGTGCATGGATGAAGGCACAACTCTGATCCCATGTATCCATTCACGGCCAAGCAACATATTGTAATTGGCTTTCGTTTCGACAACCATAAACATGGTCGATCTTGTAACAGTACCTATGGTCAAATCGACCTGAATCACCCCCAAAGTAGTACCCTCATTTCCTTCATAGTTGGAAAGTACCATATTATGAGGCTTGGTATCGGTGTCGAACTTCCCGATTTTCCTCAGCATGAAATGTGGCATTAGGTTCACTGTTGCACCACAATCCACTAAGATTTTATTAACAGGAACGTCTTCAACCTTACCTGTAAAGAATAGAGGCTTCAAATGACTTTTCATTGCCTCGTCTGGACGTTTGAAGAACGCATTTTGTTCCTCGACACAGCCATTGTTCATCACGTAATAGCTCACAGGTTTATGTGCGGCCATTTTGATTTCAGTATTATTATCCACCTCTTCGACCTCAGTTATTTGGTCGAATTCCCTGGGGAGCACTGATACCACATTCACTATGATATCCAAAGACTGCTCCGAGCCTGATTCGAAATTGTCAGTAAGCATTTCATCCTCAGCCACTGCTCGATCATGCTTTTCTTTGGCCTCTTGCTCCTGGGTAGAAAATAACTTTCTCCTCACTAGCATCTTTTCAATAGTCTTTGGTTCCTCCCCGTCCGTCTTGTCAGTCGGTAGGTTGGTACTTGATTCCGCCTTCTCCCCAGCCTCTCTCTGAGCCTTCCTTCGTCTCTGTTCCCTTCTCCATTGTGATCTGGATATAGGATTCTTTCCCTTATAGTTTTCTGAAATGTAGACTGACTACTTCGAAGTCTGAAATTCTCAGCGGTATGCCATTGATGAGCCTCTATCCACGTCGAGGCTCTGCCATTTTTGCTGGCTTTTCCCTTTGTTTTCACTGGTCTTGTCCACTTTCCGTTAGAAATCTCTGCAAACGGCTTGAAAGTGGTGGATCTCGCACCTGGGACCCTTGGCTTAGCCTACTCCTTCTTTGAAGAAGATCTCCTCGGGTCAAAACCTTATTGACCATTAGGGGTTCTTTCTTCACGTCTCTGTTTGGCTTTCCTAACCCCTTCAAGGTTTTGGTCTGCATTTTTATTGAACACAGCGCTGTATTTAGGACACAACATTACTTCTGATTTTTTTCTCTAGCACCTATGGAGAAAATCCATCAGAGTCTCCTCCTGTTTAGGGTAAGCCACTTCGTTATGTTCTTCTCTTCGACGCTCCTTGTCAACTTCCATGGGGGTTTCTTGTGAGATTTCCACCAAGTTGATATCCATGTTGACATCATTAGTGATGTCCAACTTGTGTAACTTCATTTGAAGGCCTTCAATAGCCTTGTCCATTCGAATGAAACCATCAGCAGTTTCTTACATGATCATCATCAAATTGGAACCCTCAGTGATTCCTCCATTAGAGTCTTCAGTGACTCCCAAAATGAAACCATCAGTAGTCTCTTTGGTGAAGCTTCGAGCAGTCTCACTGGAAATTTTTTTTATAAACTCCTGGTCGAGATCTTCAGTCATCCTGACCATAACAGCCTCATTGTTGAAGTCCTCAGTGACTTCAACCATGTTGACAGTGTTGTCGAGATCTTCAATAATCTCGACCATGTTGACTTCATTTGGTTCTATGTAATGAGTGTCAAGAACTTGCAAGGGATCATAGTTGATCTTAGTCTAGCTCTTCGCTTTGTCTCCAAACTTCAGTCTTCCTTCCTGGATAGCATTTTGAACAAGATCCCTGAAAAGAAAACATTGAGAAGTTTTATGACCAAAGAAATTGTGATACTTAAAAAACCTCTCTTTTTCCTTTGTTCTAAAGGAGACATTTTAGCACCAGGAGGCACTATCATTTGACCGTCCTTAACTAACAAATCCAAAATTTCGTTACAATTGGTAATGCCAAAAGTGTAAGTTTTCTTAGGAAATTTATCGTTTTTTTCTAGTTCGACAGGATTTTTTCCTTTCGAAGGAGCCAAAACCTTACAGAAGTAAGGTGGGTTTTATTTCAATTTAGGAAGATCGATCTCGATTTCGTCGAAAACCAATGACTCATTATAAGGTCTTTCGTCTTCTTCATTGAATTCCACGTAGGATATTCTTTTATTCTTATTCGCCCTAGCCTTCTCTTCTTTCAGGTGTTTTAATTGTCGAACCCTGTCAGCCAATTGGGCCATATCCCTCAAGTATTGGGAATCTAGTTTCTTCCTAATGGAATAATCCAGGCCTCCAGCGGCCATTTCGACCAACTCATGTTCTGGTACTTGTGTAAAACATCTAGCCTTGAGCAGTTGAAATTTGTTCAAATAATCATCTATTGGCTCAGTGAATTTTTGTTTTATACTAGCCAACTGCTTTAGGCTAATCTTAGTTTGTCCCATATAGAACTGCTCATGAAATAAACGTTCCAACTGGGTCCAGTTGTGGATCGAATTTGGTGGCAAAGTTGTGAACCATGTGAAGGCATTCTTCGTAAGAGAACTTGGGAAGTATTTTACCCTAAGATTCTCATTATTCGAAATCTCCCCAACTTCTATCAAATACCTAGCCACATGTTCGACAGTGGATTCAATGGTGTCCCCAGAAAACTTGGTGAATTTAGGGATCTTTGTCCTAGGGGGTAAATCTGACTGAAGGGTATACTCTGACAATGGTGATGTGTAATTTGCCTTCAAAGACCAAAGTTTACTCCATTCTGTGCCATAATCCTTTCGACCAAGGCTGCCAAATTATTATCTACTGCCACGTCATTACGTCAAACCTGTTGTATGACATTGTCAGTGTTTTGGTGTCTATTAACCTAAACTACTATTGGTTCTTCTCCTGCAGGAACATGTGGTTGATTCCTAGGGGGTTCGACTACTCCCTGGTTTGCTAAATTCGCCTGGGGTATATTTCTTAGGTTTTGTTGGATTTGGTTAATAGTATGGTCCTCTTCAAAAACTCCGCCTTGGTTTTCTACCACATATTCCCTTGGTGGATGTCGAGGAGGGTTTGGCACACCAAAGAAATCTGCAAGGGGCGTCATCTGTGCTGCTGTTTGCTGATTAGTCTGTGTAGTATTCTGAATAAGAGGCTGAAAAATTTCTCCCATAGTTTGGGACATCATTTGGAGCATTTGATGGTTACTTTCGTCCATTTGTTGTCTTAAGTATGCTGTAGTACTATTTGTCAAGTTTGGCATTTAGGTTGAATATCCCATTCCTAGAGATTGGTTATTTCAAACCATGTTAACCCGAGATCCTGACCCTTGTAGTGGCAAATTCACTTTGGGTTCTGTAAATACTGGAGGAGCATTTTGTAAGTTTGACATCATCGAAGTTGGCATCCCATAATGCGGATCTCGACTAGGTAAAGACATCGAAAATCCAGGGGGAACAAATGATTGGAAACTGGAATTTCCAACTGGTGGGGGAGTCCTTGGTGGTCACCTTGCTCCAACATAACTCATAATGGGCTGAGTATGGGCAATCGAATATTTAGGGATCGAAATTGCCATGGATGGTATGGCTTCAGAAAAAAGCGCTGAAATCGTTGGTCCCCAAGTCGAAGATCCTGGGGGTGGTTCTACTTTAATAATGGCCGCAGTTTGAGGATTTTAACTATTTGGTTGAGGGTTCGAATTATTTAGCTAGTTTGTACTTGCCATTTTCCTCGTGTATATTCTCCTTGGTCTATCTTCGTTTGGTGGCTACTTTACCACTTCTTAATAACATACAACGAAGTTTTTGACAAAGAAAGGATAATTAAATGCAGAATTTTAAATTTCTTCAAAACACATAAAATTATTTTCACAAATTACTTAGCACCGTCCCACTGGGCGTGCAAATTTGTTTATTGTGAAAATTAGCAAACAACCTCTGGTCTACCAAATCTATAAGAAATTGGATAACTTGCAGGATCGACCATACAAAATCCTAAGACATGTGCTAAATAATTCAAAAGGATATTTGGAAAAAGATTAACACTTCGACAATATTCATAATTTAGAAAAGGTTTACTTCAACAATACTAAAGGAAAAGTAATGCAGGGAAATGATTAAAAGTGCATTGGAAAACAACTTGCAAAAGTAAAAGATAAGAGGTAAATTTTCGGGCAAAGATTAACTGAATTGCATTGAATAAGTAAGATGGTGTTACATAAAACGTACATTTCTCACAAACTCGTTTCTCTACACGCGGATACTTTGAGTAACTGAGGAATTTGTACAAAATTGAACACACCCAAATCCTAACACTAAGACTTGTTATTTATAACAGTAAAAAATAACTACCCCTAACGGCCTACTAATTAGAGCGAGACAAATGGCATTCTGCATGTCTTCATCTTTCAAATGTACTCCACGTGTCTTCTTCCATCAAATGGATAAGAACAAAGTTTCCTCCCTTATTTGAATTTACATCTTGAATCGAACGTCATCAGCAAAGCATCCGTCGAAGCATATTTCCAAATTGTTAAAAATATTTCTGAGTCCATAAAATATGTCTCTCTTGCACAAGGACACATTCGATTAGACTTTCTGGAAATACCATTCCTGTCGAAGTCTTCCAAAACTTCAAAAATTCCATTTCTTTGAATAATACTCTTAATCCAATGTCAGGTGTCGAAATTAGGAGCTAACAAGGTTGTGTGTGAAAGTTCTTCTTGGAATGGGGGGAAGTTGGAAACAACAAAGTAGGGTATGTTAAGTTAGGATCTATTTGGATGACTGTTGTGTGGTCTCTTTAGAAGGAAAGAAATAACATCATCTTTAATAGGGGATTATGAAATGTTAATGATATTAAAATTTTGGCCTAAAAATGAGCTTGTATTGGGGAAATTCCTTATTCCATCTCTAACTTGCATACTTTTTGTTTGGATCTTACTTAAGGTTTTTTAGTGTTAGTTGGGAATATTCTTTTTTGTTGTTGGTTGTATCGGGTTAAATACCCCTTGTATTCGGTTTTTATATCAATTACTTTTTAAAAAAAAATTATTGCATAGGAAAATTACCGTCTCAATTTATCAATTAAACTTATTTAATTTTTTGTTTAAATATCAAAATATAATTTTGATTCATGTGAATATACATTTCTCACAAAGGTTATCTTTAAAGATTATTAACTCAAATCCGCAGATAAATTTGCCGAAAATAGAGTATTTTTAATATTAAAATAGAAAAATTAGTTTGGAAAGAGAGTTAAGACAAAGGAAGTGTAGGGTGTGTTACTGTATTTAAGAAGAAAAATGAACCTGAAGCAGAAACATCAGAGTGGTCCACACGGGGTTTGGCTTAGGTAACTTTAGGGAGGGAAAAGCATGGTGCCTTTCTCTCTATCTCTCTCCTATATTCTTCTCTCTCATCCTAATTATTGTATTTATTTTTATTAAATTTTCATCTAAAACACCTAAAAATACACTGAAGTTACCATATCTTTCCCTTCCAAAAGTCACCCAATCCCAACCAGTCCACACGAATCTCTTCGTGACAGAACATACGTACTAATCTGGTTTTGTATCAACGTACAATAATTATGATTTTTTTTCCTTAGTATGGGCTCTAAAATATTCCATAGTTAAGATTATTTGTATCTGTTACGTCTTTTATGAAAAATATTAAACATGTGTCCAAAACAGAGTATTCTATTGAAACGTATGCAATTAATTCTAAGAAACTTTTATAATACTTTAATTAATTCAAATTTTCTACTTCATTATATATATATATATATATATGGTGAGGATCAACTTACACTATTTGCTAAATTTCTATTCGATTATTAAGCGCAAATGGCAAAGTCCGATGGACCAAAAAAAGAAATGTCTATGCAAAAGTTAGGGACAATGCAAAAAACAATAATAGTCCGCTAAGTTGAAAACCCGAAAGGGTGACTTAGCCAAAAATAAGTATCCCGGTGGATGAAAAAAAAGAAAAATGTCCAAGAAAAAATTAGGAATAAAGGCATTTGATTGTGAACACTTGAACCTCTCTTCGTCATAGCTGGATCTCAGACGGTAATAGAGCAGTCAAGTCATCATCAACTGGCGCGAGGCTTTGGAACCTAAACTTACAGTGGATGGTAGCCAATGTTGTAATCAATGCAAAACAATTTCCCTTTGCCATTTATCTTTGTTTTTCAATTCTTATTGCAAATTTCCTTTTCAAGGATTTTTGCATCCTTGTACACACCTTATGCACAATATTTTTCATATTCAATAAAAATTCATCATTTGATTTCTCAATTGTCTCATTTTAGTATATTGTTTACAAAATAAATGATTATTTGTGATCACATAATACTATAAAGCGTTGAGAATAATAAAAAGGTAAACCAATGGAGAAAGCATTATGCATTGCATGTTTCACCGGTAACCCCTAAGGGATAATCGGTAATATCCACATGCAAGCTTAATCCCTAGCAAGCACTATCATGGTTCTTTGGAGAGGTTGTCATTTCCTCAGCAGAGCCATGATTTCCCCAGCAAGCGCCATTATGGTTCTTTGGAAAGGTTGTTTACCTTTCATTTCCCAGCAGATCCATAATTTCCCCGGCAGAACCATGATGGGTCCCCAGGCAGAGACCTGATCGTTCTCTTGTCCACGACAAAAGTGGTGTAACATTCTCAACAGATCGAAGCCATTATTCCCCAGTAGCGGTAATGCTTCGGTTTTCTGAGCAGTGAATATTATCTAGACCTTGGGATTCCCCTAAACTGAGTCAGTCAAGATTGGAAGATCATTCAAGTTGCAATATTGGAAACAGCTTAGAAGTCGGAGATTTCTAGGCTCTTCCCCCAAGCAGTGTCGGTCGTGGTTTAAAGGTCATTCTGGTTCCTTCATCCCTAGCAACGATGTTGATAACAACTTGGAAATCTGAGATCTTTCGGTTTCTTTCCCAGTGAAGTTGCCAGCTGAAGCTAGCGGGATTATACCTAAGTGAATCGCACACTCACAGATACAACAGAGTCGCCATCGAACTTTATTTAGTCCCAAAGGACAGGGAGAATATCAATAAAACCCAAAGGGAAGAGAAGAAGAATGGAAGAAGGTGGCTCGCCAAGATTTCGCAATCTCGTGCCTACATATCCTCATAGTGTAAGGAGGAATTAAAAAGCCTATGTAGTTCGGGGAACAAAGACAGAAAAGGAAAGGGAAAGTGGTGTCAAAACCAAGAGCAAAAGAAAGAGAAAAAACTTCGTTGGGGGTGCAAAAGGATTGGTGTCAGAACCAAGAAAGAAGGGCAAAGAAAAAGATAGTAAGTGTGATGAGGATAAAGCAAAAATATGGTGTCAAAACCAAGAAGGTAAAGAGGCAGAAGAATAAAGGTGTATGCACCGAGGAGTGAGAAAAGGGGTTGGTGTTGAAACCGAGCAAAAAAGGAAGAAAAGAGAATATAGCAACTGTGCTAGGGATCAGAGGGTTAGCGACCCTACTGGGGAACAAACAAAGAGATGGTGTCGAAACCAAGAGAATAAGGACTCAATGTGTTAACTGACTAGAAGTGGTTAACCGAATGAATGGATTAAAGCTCTGTGGAAAAAAGGGGTTTGGTTTTAACAAACAGGCTGTGATGAACCTAAAGGAGAGAGTACTGAACGAATAGAAGGTGTTGGACTCTGAGGGGATTTCGGTATATTAACTGATAAACAGTGGTTAACCAAAAGAACGGGTGTAGAACCAAGCGAAGGTTGTGATCCAAAGGACGGGTATGGAACTAAGTGAAGGTTGTGACCTAAAGGACGTTCGGTACACTGACTGAACAAACAGTACCTGACCGAAGAAAAGGTATTTGAACCAAAAGAAGGTTACTAACCCAAGGGTGCGAGTATTCGAAGCAAAAGAAGGTTACTAACTCACAGGGTATTGGTTTTAATAGACGGACTGTGATTAACCAAAAAGAATGAGTGATTAACCAAGAGAAGGTGATTAACTCAAAAGGTGCTCAGTATGTTAACAAACGGGTTGTGGTTAACTGAGAAAAAGCGCAATTTGGTGTTTTAACTGACAGGAAGTGGTTAACCAATCAAACGGAGAGGAACCAAGAGAAGGTTGTGAACTCCGCTAGGGTTTCGATGTTTAACCGAAGAAAACAGGGCAAGATGTTGTTGGGAAAGACGAGCGTTTGATCTTAACAGAATGACTGTGATTAATCGAAGGAAGAATGATCAAGAATCTTCTGTGGAATCAAAGAACAATGATTGACCAAAAGAGAAGGTATTGAAACAAAGAGTGTTTGCTAACCCAAAGTGACAAGGATCTTTAACCAAGACAATGATGATTGATCAAAAGAGAGATTGAAAGGGGTAGTAGTGATCAAGCACCGACTCGACTGAGGATTGAGATACACTACATCTTGGAGATAGAGACGATTATTTCAGACACAAGGTCATTCATCCTCTACTTAAAATAATCAAGATGAAACCGAAGTACCAAAGTATAGTGCGGAGATTGAAACCGACAGAGTAACATCGCCAATTCGTACAATGCTCTAGTGCATCGTGCAGACTTCTGCCTCAGCAGGGGATAAAGAGAACAAGGCTCTAAAGAATCATAGAGAGAGAGAAGCAAGGGGAGATTGACTAATAGAAACAAGGTTTCGATTAATCGATCAAGGGAAATGATCAAGCTAACAATCTTCCAAAAGGATCGGAAGATCGTCAAAGCAAACGTGCGGATTATTGATTAAACATGATTAAATTTGCTCAATGAAGAACAAACTTAATATGATCAAGGATGAAATTACAAGGCAGTACCAAATGTCAATTAGCATGCATCACAAATCATGTTAACATGTGAACAAAAGTGTGCAGGAGGCATCATGCTCATGTATTATCAAAAATGCAAATTATTACGTAATCGACAAATCGTGCATCGAAAGTTTGCAAACATGCTTCAAACAGAGGTTAAACAACTCATAAAACATCCACAAATATCAAGCCATGGAAGTTAAATGAGGATAAGAGATCAAACAAGCTTGCAAATAGGCAAATATGGCACTTGGTTCAGTGTTAATTAATTAACCATTTGCAGTTTTACTTTAAGGAGCATTGAATATTAGGTCAAGAGCAACACAAGTGAGAGAGACATCATATATTCACCCAAAAACTTAAGGTGATAGATGTATGAGTTCTTCCACTTATAACTGCTTAAATCACCATATTTCTATCCAATGTGGGACTATTATCCATACTACTTACAATTGTTATATTATTCCCAACAAGTTTGTTAGTACCAAGAAATGGAACAAGGAACTTAAATATAGGTTTGTGGGAGGAAATTACATGAATATGTTTTAATAATAAAAAGGGGTTAATGCATGAAGAATGCATGATAAAAAATTGATAGAAAAAGAACAAAAAAATGAGAATAAGTTCTAGTGTCCGAATCTTGAGGAGTATTTTAGGTGCTCTACTCGAAGCAGTAAATTTGACTCATTACAAGTTATATCTGGTTAGGTGAACATGAAAAATCTATTTATGAAATGTGATGTTATCATTAGAATTAATTTAGTTGGCTAATTAATTTTTGTACAACCTTTGGGTCATCACCTGAAGAGAAGTCACGGTTAAAGTTTGTGAGTGTGATAACTCCAATTATAAGAGGTATTACAATTCCTAATATTTTAACTCACTACTTGTAACTTAGGTGAATATTATTGGTTTTATGTATTTTGGATCATTATTTTAAGATTTGTTGTTGAGAACATTAGGTATTTTGCCTATGGACTTCACTTACGTTTAAAGTGTACAGTATTAGTCTGATGACATTTGGTGTCACAATAGTGCTCAACTGCTTATATTTAGTAGACTTAAATGTTAGAAGAAGTTGGCTAGATTTGTGAGATAATAGCAAAACCTAAACAAAAAAAAAAGGTTCTAAATGTTGAGATCATATGGTGAGATGGAGGGAAAGGATAAGGACGAAAAACTGCAAGTAAATAATGAAAGTTATCAAGTATGTGTGGCTATACTATGATAGTGTAGCCTAAAAAAAGGGAATATACCTTATTCTTAGTCATATAATACTTTAATAAAAAATCAGAATGACAAAAAATGTGGAGCTATAAAAGGTAAACCTACTTCAGGGGTAACTTGGAGCAATATGGAGAAAACCTAAGAAAGAGACGAACCAAAATTTTCACCAATCCTCGCCTCATCCATTTCATCTACGAAGATAATACTAAGAGGCATGAGACTAAAGATCACCTACATTTGGAAGATTGCAATAGATTGTTGTTACTTCTTTAAGTTTATCATTTTTCTACTTTTTCTCTAAACAATACTCAGTTGCAGTTAGACTCACTGAGCTAATTCTATTTTGTTGGATAATGTGAAAAATAATAAATAGATAGTATTTTGAATGCGAATGAAAGTAGTTTATGTTATGTTTAGTTATTGTATATTTTTCCCAATTTTTAACTTTAGGTCTTATCATCTTAGTGTTAAACGTAATTTTTTAAAGTTATGGTAGTGTTTAGTAAATGGATCTTAATAATTAATATTGTAAAGTAGTGAGTAGACATACATTGCTTACTTAATCACTTCATACATAAAGAATTAGGACTATATGGGTAAACATGGTAAGTTTGACTGAAAGTGTAATGGTGCTAATGACGACATAAACATAAATTTATCTTAATGAACTATTTCATATTTTCATGTTCTTGACAAACTCCACAAGGTTTAGCCCTGAACTCGCGTGATATGACACCACACGACATCATAGGCACTAGATGAAATCGTGGAATGGATTATCGTCCAACATTTTGAAAGCCCTAATTCAAACACATTATTATTTTCTATTGTTCTAAAACCTTCACTACTACGGAAAACTCCTTTCACAATGGTTTGAAAAGGGGTACCATCACACCTGACATACCGTTGTTAAGTTGAGTGTCGTTGTAAGTTCGTTGTTTCTACAACGGTCTGGAAACCGTTATTGAAAGGTAGGACACGCGCCACATATCACAACGGTTTTGTTAATAAACCGTTGTGATATATACTCTTAGGTACTGGGTTCGAAACCCATCAGCAGCAAATTATGTAAAACATAAATTATCTTTGATCTCGGTTACAATAGATAACTGTTGTTGAAATTACCCATATTATCTTTGATCTCGGTTACAATAAATAACCGTTGTTGAAAGTACCCAGAGTTTATCATATTAAATGTAGATTGCTTTTTTCCATACACCTCACTAAAGAAATACAAGGATTCAATTTGACGAAGAAGTCTATAATCTGAAAATTAAACTATTCTTGAAAACCAACTTAAACAAACCATTGTTATTTTCTGATTGCATTCGTCTCATCGTACATTTCGCGCTCTTTTACATATATATTATGGTTTATTGGTCTGACTCCTTCGATATATCGCTATCTTCGATTATAGTTAAATTTCCATAAGAACAAGACATTGGATAATCTGCCTCATCATCATCACTTATCATCATAATTTTTATAATCGTAATTTTTACGATTATAAGTGCTGATGGTGAGACAGATTAACCAATAAATTGTTGTTAATGAAATTTAACTATAATGGAAGATAGTGATGCATCTAAGGAGACAGGTCATTATACCATAATCTATATATAAAAGAACGTGAGATGAACGATGAGAGGCATGCAATTCGGAAATATTGATTCATAGAAGTTGGTTTTCAAATACAACTTAATTTGCAGATTATAAGTATCTATGTCAAATTAAATGAATGTATTTTAAGTGAGGGTTAGTGAAACAAACAATCTACATAGAATATAATAAACTCAAACAACATCATATACCAGAACCAGATATATAAACTCATACAATACGCTTACTACCACCAGCATCATCACCATGTATCATCCCCTTAACCTGTAAGGAAACACAACAAACTTCAACAATGAGAATCCTCAGTTGAAACCAAACCCTAAAACCAGAATCCAATGAAGAGTAAAGGGAGATCGAAAGAGATATATTATAAATTTCCAGGACGCACCTTTTAATGAAACTAATCACGAAACAGGAATCAATTATGATGTTCATCTAGTTTGGGAAGCAATGAAAAAGAAATATAAGGAGAAAGAAGTTTACACAAAAGCTTCATACTTCTTATATTTTTTTTCATTGTTTCTAAAACTAGATGAAGTTTGCTGCCACTTTTGTTTCTTCATTTACTAACATCTTGTTTGTGAAGCTATGAAGAAGTACAAGGTGGATGAAGTTTCCATCATAGCTTCATGGTTCTTGTACTTTTTTCCATAGCTACACAAACATTATGTACCATAGCCAAAATATGGTCTTTATTAAGGTAGTGAAGACGAATCTGAAAAAATGAGAACAATCAACAAAAACAACATGCAACAAACGAGATAATGGGAAATATCTAACAATAGATGGAAGAAGAATAATACCTTAATGTATGAAGCACAAGATTCACGGCTAATGGTGAAGACGAAGAGAAAAAATGGGTTCTAGGGTTTCGTTGTGAAGGCAACGGCGCTATTGTCAATAATTGAAAGTTAATTCGCTTATATATGGGTAAACTATTACACAACGGTTAACAATACCAACCGTATAGATAAGTATTTATTTATTATAAATATATCACTATGGTTAACCAGAAGAACCGTAGTGATATCCCTTTTATTTGTGAATTTTAAAATAAATAAAAAAGAAAAGGTGTGCCTTAACGTTAAAGGAATAAAATATTTTATGGCGCTGAGGTTCGAACCGATGAAAGTTTGATTATATCACATCAGGTGGTTCTGTAACCGCTGTTATATACAAATAACATTTAATCAAAAAACAAAATAAATATGGTAGCGCCTTAGTTAAGATATGTCACCACAGTGTAGGGAAAAACCATGGTGAAATGATTTATGAAATGAGTGATACTTTTCTTATCACTTGTTATTGATTTAAATGTGTATACTTGGGCATGTTCTGTCCACAACAACTTCGTGTAAATTTTTTCATCTAAATTATCATGAAAAAATGATGTATTCACATCCATCTCACTACAAGAAAAATGGCCTACTGCCACGCCAAATTGTTCCACAGCTCAAAAACTGTGGCTACATATATGCTTTGGCCGGGGTTTTTAAACCGTGGAAATATGTTTTGAAATATTGAACCCAGATTGTGAAACGGTGGCATTTTCTTAAATTGCCACGTTTACAAAATGACAAATATATTTAGGCCACGCTTAATAACCGCGACTTATAATTTTCGATTCAAACTGTGGCCTAAGCCCACATTTTATACCCCGCCAAACTTTCCCTCTTTTTTTTTTTCAGTTTCCCTCTTTGTTTTTTATTTTATTTTCTAATTATATTTTATTAAAAAAAAAAGAAAAAGAAATAGAAAAACTCTCTCCACTCTTCACTCTTCCGTCTCTTCACTCTCCCAACTCCCTTCTCCCTTCTCCGAAACACGACCTTCTCCGTTTCTCAGCCATCTACTCCGGTCAACTCTCTGCGTAAGTTTTCTGCTTCTCTCTTCATACCTTCGCCTGTTCTCACACATCTTCGTTTGCACCTCTGCATGTTTCCTGCACACATCTCCGTTCCCACATTCATCTCCGTTCCTCTTCTCTCTTCAAAGTCCAAATCCAAATTTTGACCTAATCCCCAAATTTTGTTTTGCATGCAGTTTTGATTTTTTCGTTGAGGTGTGGAGCGGAAGCTTTCAGTTGGAGCATTGCAAGGTTTTCATCTTTACCCTTATTTTTAGATTTTGTTATGTTGTTTTGAAACTGAGTTTTTTAGGGTTTCTTCTGTTGATGTTAGTGAACTGATCATTGAGTATGTTAGGATTGTATGATTTAGGGTTTGAATTAGTTAACTGATATGAAACCTTAAATTGATTTTCTGTTTGGATTGTATGGTTTAATATATGTTTGGTGATGTGAACTGAACTAAAATTGTATGTTAGTATTTCTGTTTGGATTGGATTGTATGATTTTCATATTTGTTCCTCTAATTGCTGCCTTGACAAGCTCACTAGGGTTTTCTTTTCATATCTGATAATTTGTGTCTAAGTTTTAATACTGAAAGTATGTCGTTTTGATACACGATTGCCCGCGATACGAACTTCATTTGATTGAACCTGATTTTATCTAAATTGTTTGTTTCATTATTGAAATTGGGTTATAAGCAAATTTTTATCAGTATTGGAGTGATGGTTTTAGGTGTTTAAATCTTAAGGTTAACATTCCGATATTAGTGTTATTTGGTTGATGTTATCTTAATTTTGTTTGTTTAGATACTAGGAGTTACGAGTTTATCTATCGAATGATATGGATTATGTGCTTTGGTACTCGTTTCTGTTTGTTTAGTTATAGATAAAAAAATCTGTGTGGATTTAAGATTTGGATTTTTGAATATCATTGTGATCTGATTTTAGTGTGGAATTTGAGGTTGATGAACCTTGATTTAAGAAGTTGACTTTCTGTTTGGTATTTCTATTCTTGTAATGTCAAAATGTTCAGTTTGTGATTGCTCAGTTTGTATATTCCCATGTTTTGGTTCTGTTTTGGTTCTGTTTTGTATATTCACATGTTTCTGTTTGTATATTGTTTCTGTTTTGGTTCTGTTTCGGTTTTGTATAGTGTGTTCTGTTTTGGTTCTGTATTGGGTCTGTTTTGGGTCTGTTTTGAATCTATTTTGTGTTGTGTGTTTCAAATATTTAGATTATAAAGTGATGGACAAAGAGTGGACTAAATTTCCATGGTTTAGTCAAGAGTACATCAACGGTGTTACTCGATTTTTAGACTTTGCCTACACTAACGGTAGACCTCAAGGAGATGAGGTTTTATGCCCTTGTGCTATGTGTAAAAATTTGTATTGGAAAACAAGAGATATTATTAGGGATCACTTAATAGCCAAGGGTTTTCTAAAAGGTTATGACGTATGGTTGCACCATGGGGAGAAAGTACAAAGGTCTATGGAAATTGGTGCTGCGATGGAAGATCAAGAGGAATCACATGACGACATCCTTGGCTTAGTGCATGACATATATATCGATAGGGCAGAAGCACACGGAGTTCATGAAGGTCCCAATGACGATGCTAGGAAGTTTTACAATTTGATTAAAGAGGCGGAAAAAGAACTGTACCCTGGATGCAAAGACTTCTCTACTCTATCATTCATGATTCGACTCTACTTGTTGAAATGTCTTAACGGCTGGAGCAATACCTCATTCACCGCCCTATTAGAATTGTTGAAAGAAGCAATGCCTGATTTAAACATTCCCGTATCATATTACAAGACAAAAGCCATGATAAGTGGTTTAGGCCTCGATTATAAAAAGATCCATGCATGCCCAAACGATTGCATGCTGTTTTGGAAAGAGCATGAAAACGACAATTTTTGCTCTGTTTGTGAAGCTTCGCGGTGGAAAGAAAATGCTCCAACTGAAGGATGTGAGTCTGAGCAATCAAAAAATGATTATAGAGTTCCTGCAAAAGTTTTGAGGCACTTTCCGTTGATTCCTAGACTACAAAGGTTGTTCATGTGTTCGAAGACAGCTAAGTCAATGAGATGGCATGAAGAACAGCGCTCAAAGGATGGGAAATTGAGGCATCCAGCTGATGGTAAAGCGTGGAAGGACTTTGACGAGCTTCATCTAGATTTTGCTAGTGATTCCCGCAATGTAAGACTTAGCTTAACGAGTGATGGGTTTAATCCATTCAGGACAATGAGCTTATCTCATAGTACGTGGCCCGTCTTGATGATGGTATACAACACACCACCTTGGCTGTCCATGAAACCTGAATATACAATGTTGTCATTGTTGATTCCTGGACCAAAATCTCCAGGAAACGATATCGATGTTTACCTCCAGCCACTGATAGAGAGCTAAAGGAATTATGGGAATTCGGCATAGAGACGTATGATTCTTCAATGAATCAAACATTTCGAATGCGTGCAGCTCTTTTGTGGACAATTAGTGACTACCCTGCTTATGCGATGTTGTTGGGTTGGAGCACCAAAGGAAAAGTGGCGTGTGCATGTTGTAAATCTAACACCAATTCGTTCTACCTCAAACACAGTCATAAGATGTGTTATATGGACCACCGTATCTTTTTACCAAGAACTCATTCTTGGAGAGAAGATGTCAAATCATTTAATGGAGAAGAAGAACATAGGACTACACAATGCATGTTAAACGGGGCAGAAATTCTTGAAACCTTAAAAGATTTCAATAATGAATTAGGGAAGACAAAAAAGAAGAAAGTTGATGGCCCGTGGAAGAAGAGGTCAATTTTTTTTGAGTTGCCTTATTGGGCTCAAAATACCTTGCGCCATAATCTAGATGTAATGCACATTGAAAAAAACATATGTGATAGTATTCTTGGAACTCTTTTGGACATCACGGGGAAGACAAAAGATCATATTAAAGCCCGCTATGATTTGCAAGATTTGGGAATTAGAGAAAGACTTCATCCAAGGGAGATTGGTGGAGGACGTGTAGAGTTTGCTAAAGCATGTTTCTTAATGACTCCGCACGAGAAGTCAGTTTTTTGTGGAGTTATAAAGGCTGCCAAGTTACCGGATGGGACTGCATCAAATATTTCAAAATGCGTACAAGTTGCCGACAAAAAAATATCCGGTTACAAGAGTCATGATGCACATTTCATGTTACACTATTTGTTGCAAATTGTAGTAAGAAGCACAATGCCCAAGGAGGTGGCAACCCCACTAATTCGTCTTGGTTCTTTTTTCCGCTCTCTAAGTAAGAAAGTTATGCAAGTGGAAGATTTAGATTACTTAGAAGAGGAGATTGCAGAGATACTTTGTCAATTGGAGATGATATTTCCTCCAAGTTTCTTTGACATAATGGTTCACTTGCCCATTCACTTGGTAAATGAAGTTAGATTGGGTGGTCCCATTCAATTTCGATGGATGTATCCCACCGAAAGATACTTATGTAAACTCAAGAACTATGTCCGCAATAGAGCTTATCCTGAAGGTTCTATTGCCGAGGGGTATCTGGCTGAAGAAGCTATAACATTTTGCTCAAGGTATTTGCATAGCAATGTAGATACAAGGTTGAATAGGAAGAGTCGGAATTATGATGTTAGTGATTCACTTGAAGCAGATTTAGATGATTACTTTACAACCGCGGGCCGTCCTTTAGGGGGGCAGGTGTACCATTTCATCTTGATGCGAAATCGAAGGATGATGCCCATCGATATATCTTATTCAATCGCAATGAAGTTCAAATTTACATCAGGTACTACAATCTATTTGTTCTCCTATGTATTTGTCCTCTAATCCTACTGTTAGAGTTATGTTAACATATAGATTGTTGACTTTTGTAGTGAGCATGATCAGAGTGTTAATTCAAACACTAACAAACGGAAGTGGACCAAGGCCAAAAGTCAAAGTAAAGATTTTGGTGAATGGTTTAAAACTCGTGCCCAAAAAGATGATGTGCCATTGCAACTTGAAAGACTATCTAGAGGTCCTAATTTTGTTGCAAAGACGTATCCAGGCTACATCATTAATGGATATAGGTTCCATACTACGAAACGAGATGCAAATCGCAAAACTCAAAATTCTGGTGTAACTTTAGTTTCACTAACTTCAAGTTTTGCTAGCTCCAAAGATGAAAATCCAAGGACAGAACATGTCACTTATTATGGAGCAATTGTAGATATAATTGAGTTAAACTATTATGGCAACTTCAACTTTGTGTTGTTTAAATGCGATTGGTTTGAGGTTGAAAAAGACAAATACGGACTTACTTATGTACGTTGCAATAAGAAAATTTATCAGAATGATCCGTTTGTGCTACCTTCTCAAGTTCATCAATGTTACTATATCCCAGACCCTCTTGATCCAAACAGGCATTATGCTCTGCAAACAGTTCCACGAGATTTCTTTAACATTGGTGACCCTTCAAACTTACAAGCTGATGGACCTTTTCATGGAGAAAATAGTGATGGTGAACTAAATTGGGTTAGGGAAGACATACCTGCAACAGTAATGGATACACCTCATGAATTGAGAGAAGCTGAAAGTGATGGAGAGGATTCTGATTATGATGATACTCTTTTTGATTTCATGGATTGATGTAGAAAGTGTTAATTCCATATTTAGCTAATTGTATTGATTATTAATGTATTGATGTTGCTGATTATTAATGGATTGATTATTAATGGATTGATATTACTTTTTTGCAATGATTGTATAATGTTCTGATTGGTAATGTTCTGGTTGTATAATTTTCTGATTGGTAATGATTATTATTAATGATTATTAGTAATGTTCTGTTTAATGTACTGGTTGTATTAGTAATGATTATTGTATAATGTTTTGTTTGGTAATGTTCTGTTTATTACTAATGTTCTGATTGTATAATTTTCTGATTGGTAATGTTCTGGTTGTATAAGACTAATGTTATTACTAATGTTCTGCATAATATTTCCAATGTTATAACAGAAAGTGAATTAGCTATTCTGTTAGTTTCTGCAGTTAGTGTGAATTAGCTATAATGTTAAAATGTAGGTTAGTTATGAGAGTCATGTTGAATGAATTAAAGTTA
Organism: Lathyrus tuberosus; assembly: GCA_022829125.1. Taxonomy (NCBI): domain Eukaryota; kingdom Viridiplantae; phylum Streptophyta; class Magnoliopsida; order Fabales; family Fabaceae; genus Lathyrus; species Lathyrus tuberosus. Next base: position 46,385 of record JALAZF010000254.1, read on the forward strand.
GTGAGTTAAACAAATGGAATTGTGACTGTCAGTAATTGCATGAAAACCTGTTAGAGTTGCTAAAGGTTTTAAGGTGAGAAAGAAAAAAGTTAATGAAGTGGCCTTGAAGCTAGTCACAGTTAGTGTAGATATATTATGTTAGTTTGGCTGGTTTGTAATTTGAACTTGCATTGAATGTGTGAAAAAAATGTTGCAGCTATTAGAACTTGTCATGATTGAGTTAGTGTGAATTGAGTTATGAATAATTATGTAGTGAAACTAACATTTCATGGTTTGGTACTGTTACAAAACTTCGTTGATATGGGAATTAATAAAAATGGAATTTTGAAATGGAATTGTTGGTTTCCTTGTTATAATTGGGTATATGTATGCATGATTGGGTAATTGTAATGTATGTATTAGCTTGTGGATCAAAATAAATTTGAATTTCTTAAATGCTATTGTTAGAATTTTGAAAATCTAGTTAGAATTGTATGTTGAATTACTTAGATTGGTTGTTAGCTTGAGTTGTGTGAATGCTTGTTAAAAGGCAATGAACTAAACTAGAGATATTTGTATTAGTGTTTGGTTGCCCTGTTGTGTAACTGCCCTGTAAATGTATTAGCATGAATCAAAGTTATGTAAGGCATGTTATGCTTGCTACTAGAATGGTAATGGATGGCAGTTATTGAACTTGTGAAACAAAATGGTTAGGATGTATAAATTAGTTTATACTTGGTTTTATTTTATACTTGGTTTTATTTTATCATTGCTAATTTTATACTTGGTTTTATTTTATCATTGCTTATTTATATATCATTTTTCTTGCAGAATGGTGATGAAGAAGCTTGTGATGATGATCAAGATATGGAAGAAGAACAAGAAGGAGGTTGTGATGATCAAGAAGAAGATGAATATTATGATGCATGAGTTTAAGATATACTAGCTAGTTGTACATGTTTTATGGGATGACTATTAAGAACCTTTGTTTTTAATTTGGGATGACTATATTTTGGCGACTTATTAGTCGGTAGCGCATTTGATGTAGACTTATATATTTTGGCGACTTATTAGTCGGTAGTGCAATACTTGATGTAATAGTTTGGTGACTTATAAGAAAATGTCGCGCACACTAACATGTTTTTTAGTCAATATATTTTGGATTTGTGGCATAATGTTGCTTGTATAGTTAGATTTTAATTTGATCTAAAATAAACTTTTTAAGCCATTGCAGGTAGAACACAATTATATGGCACAAATAGAAAGCGTGGCAGTACTAAATATAGTAAAACCATGTATAAAATTAGCCGCGGTTTAAATTGTGGCCATACCTGGGAAACTAGAGCACGTTTTACATTATATATGAACCGTGGCTAGTTTTACCCACTGTTTAAATTGTGGCCATACCTGGGAAACTAGAGCACGTTTTACATTATATATGAACCGTGGCTAGTTTTACCCACTGTTAAAAACTGAGGCAAAAGACAAACCGCGGCCATAACCTGCATGTGTAAAGCGTGGCCTCTTCTAGCCACGGATGTCTATAAAACGTGGCACAAACATGAAAACCGTGGACTATACTTTGGGCCACGGCCGCATATTCCACAGTTTGATTATCGTGGCTAAACCGTGGCAACATCGAATTGCCACGGTTATTTTGTATATAGCCTCGGTTTTTCGTGCGTGGTATCAGACCTTTTTTCTTGTAGTGTTTTCTCTAAATGAATGTATCGACTTGCTGCCAAGGATAACAATGCCTTAATAGAAGTCTGTTTGACGATATAGAGAAAATCGCATCATAGTCAATCCTCTTCTAATGTGAATATCCATTTTCTATAAAACAAGTCTTGAACTTTTCCTTTTATTTTTTCTGTTAGTACTGGTTTTATCTAGTACACCCACTTGGAACCGATAACCATTTTCCTCTTATAGAGATAAACAAACTCCAATGTATGAATTTTCTACAAGGACTACATCTTCTTAACCATACCACTCTTTCAATTATCTTTCTCATGGATAGTTATAGCCTATTTAAAGGTGGGCGGATCTCCATAACTAATAACAAGTGCATAAGCTTCCAAGTCTTGACTTTATCTGACTATGTTCTCTACCATGTACAAGAGAATAATCATGTACTCCCTAAAAATCTTTAGTTTTATGATGAATTTCTCTATCAAACTCTAAGTTGATTTGTGGTTGAGTTAATACCCACACATTACTCATTGGTAGCAGATAAATATCCACACGTGTCAGCTCATTATTGGAAAAACCACTTTTAAATTCTAACACATTTGTTATAACTGACTAATTTAACATGACCTTATCATCAAAGACAACATCTCTATTGATAACTTTATTTTTTTAAATTAAATCTCATAAACCCTTACAAATTTTGTGTAATTAATAAAGAGAATTATTCGATTGTGAATCTAGTTTAGATCAATGTTCACTAGAGATATACACAAAAGCTTAAAAACCCAAAACTTCTAAAATTTTTGTAACAATGGGGTTATCTATCCACATCTCTTATCTCTTATGATACCTTCCCCTCAAAAAAAGTTGGTGTTAACATGTTTATGACATAGAACAACGAGTTAATTTCTCCTTTCCATAAACTCTTAGAGTGTGTTTGGTTTGGAAGAGAAATTGTGCAGAGAGACATAGATAAGAGAGAGTGTAAGAAGAGAGAAAAAGATGAGAAATAAAATAGATTTAAAGTATTGATTGATTTAAGAGAAAAATAGAAGAAATAGAGAAGAGATAAGAAGTGATATGTATTTTTTAAAATACTATAATACCCTTATAACAAATATTATAGTATTTTTAATTAAACTAATTTAATTCTTTTATTTTAATTAATTAATTAGTTAATTATTCTCTTTATAAAAAATTAATTATTTCTAATGTTTATTTTCAATAGAAATATATATTTTTATGAATCAACCAAATGATATAAGGGTGTAACGTTTAATAACTAATGTATGAAGTTATATATTTTTTAATGTATTTTAATAAAACTTATATTCTTTATAAATTGATAATTGATACAAGGATTTATGTTTAAAAATTCTTTGAGACAGAAAAACACTAACAAATAAATGAATATTAGTATAACATGCACCTATAAATGACTAAACGTGAGGTTAAATGTGCAAATATACTAAATAGTAGTAATAAATTTTGTTCATTTTTCAGCACTTTCTCTGCAAAAGTGGAGAGAAACAAAAAGTGCATAGGACCCACATATTTTAATCTCCCTTACCTACTTCTTTAATGTGCCAAACAGAAAAAATTCTTTATCTCTCTTGTTAATTTCTCTTCTCAACTTTTATTATTTTAATCAGACTCTTCTAATCAAACTCTTAAGGTTTGATTGGTTTGAAATAGAAGTTGTGAAGAGAGAAATATGTAAGAAAGAGTGAGAGAAAAGTGAAAAATGTAAGAAATATAATAGATTTGAGTGATTGTTTGGTATAATAGAAAGAGAAGAGAAATAAAAAAGAGTGAAATAAAATAATTTTTTAAATTTACAAAAAAGACCCATCAAAATTTTTTATTTAAATCTTTTTAACAAATGATTATTAATTTACTATTTATATGTTTGCATTACCATAGAATTTTTAATATCTATTTATTATTAAATTAAATATTTAATTTTAATTTTAAATATTTAATTAACAAATAACTTAATTATGCAGTGATTCATTTATTTCCATATCCACATATTTTCATCTATTATGTAGCCTTTCGGTCCATTACTGGTAGGGGTGGGAATAGGCTAGGATTTGCCAAGCCTGAGCCTGACCTGCTAAAAAATTCAAAGCCTAAGTCTGGCCTGTAGCCTATCATAGGCTTATTTTTGGGTCTAAGTCTGGCCTTTTCAAAGGCCTGATTAGCCTACTAGCCTATTTAAAAGCCTACTTCATTTGAACATCTGTAAATAAGAAATTCAACTAATGTTAAGTATACTAACAAATTAAAAGATCAATGAGATTAAATGATTATTTTCATTGTATCGTTCAAGTTTTCTTATTAGCATAAAGTTGGTGATATTATTTGTTGAAGATAACTTATGAGAAAAACTTATAACAATAACTTATGACATTGTTTATAATGTTTTTTCAACTTATTTTCATAATTTCTTCAAGATAACTAAGTTTTATTTTTGTATTTTAATTCAAAGTACAAAATAAAATATAATAATAATAAATTTATTATTTTTTTCTTAAATAGGCCAGCCTGATAGGCTTAAAAGACTTTTCTTACGGCCCGTGGCCTAGCCTCTTTAGCTAAATAGGCTTATAAAAAAGCCTAGGTCTTTTCTATTTAAGAAAAAGCCTAGCCTGGCCTGAGCCTATGTAGACTAGGCCGTAGGCCCCTGTTAGTTGGTCTGACCTATTCCCACCCCTAATTACTGGTAATGTACATAGCCATTTTCAATTAAAAAATACACAAATTATTCATATAAAAAGTAAAGGATATTAATGGAACACATTCATAAAAAAGTTTCTCTTCCCACTTTTTTCGCTCAATTGGAGAGAAACAAAAAGGTGGTAGGGTCCACCATTATTTAATCTCTCTTCCCTATTTCATTGATGTCCCAAACAGAAGAAAAATATATTTCTCACATGTTTCTCTCACCCCTATCTCTCTCGTCTCTTTCTCTCTTCAACCAAACACAATGTTAGAGAGTCCAACATTTTGCCAGAGAACTCATTCCATTTTAGTTAAAGAAATTTTCATTATTTTTTCCTAACCAATTTGTCGCGGTGTCTTTTGATTTAAAAAAAAAATCTCTAAATAGTGTGATTTCACAATTTTTTTGAAATTTGAATCATTTTATTTTGTCTTATTGTCTAGCTACAAATACTTGATATTTTTATCTATTTCATTCTCTACATCTACCTTTCTCAACTTGACCTTGGTAAATATTTTAAACTTTTACTATAAGAGATACACTCAAACCTTGCATAAAAAACATCTATAAGAGTCACAAAATACTTGGAATGAACCATTGAGGGTTCTATGATATACCCTACTCATTATAATGCATATAGTCTAGGATTCCCTTTGTTTTTTATTTCACGTATTTAAAATGAATAAGAAATTGCTTCCTTAGCACACATTAATTGCACAAATCTATCTTCGAAAATTAAAACATGTATCATCCCACTCACCGAGATGACCCAAACACATATGTCAAAGTTTAGTTGTATCATTAACATGATCAACTAACGCAAAAGCACCTACAACAACAGTATTCTCCACTGTTTCTATGTGTTAATTACATTTAGTCAAGGCAGTCTTGTAGACCTTCATAATGTAATAATCTCCATCATACATGTGAGATCAACCATTTTGGGAATTTCTTAATACACCACCTAAGTTTTTTAGACACCGTGCGAAATTCCACTTATGCCCTCTGATTCCGGATGTGCAAATTCGGACGCACCATGGCGTTAAAAAAAATATTTGTCCCGGATGTGCATATGCGGAAGGTCTCCGTATATGCAGATCCGGAAGAATTATTGATATATTTGAACCTGCATGATCACTCCCCCTTCCCATTCTCAATCTTTCTTCTTCCACACTCACCCTCACCAACCTAAAAACCCCTACTTCATCAATATCATTTCTCACTCAAAAACTCTAACTTTTTGGTGCAACAAATCAAAGGGAGCAAGACAAGATTGAATTTCAGGTAAATATTCAACTTCATCCACTACATTGCTCACATTATCAATCTACTTTTTGGAAAAACAAGTTACGCGTCTTCCGGATGTGTAAATCTGGTACGTATTTAGCATGAACTTGTCCGGATGTGCACATCCAGAAAAATGCCTGGAACTTATTAATTTTAATTTTCAGCAATTTTTAATAGGTTTTAGTTATATATATTTATTGATCTATTATTATTTATAAATAGATATGGTGCACCCCGATAACATCTCAAAAGAATTAGTTTCACCTATTTCTCCAAAAGTTGAAGGGATTATCGTAAAGTCGGTTGATGTCGGCGGTGACTTTAATAACAAGCAAGAGTTTGATGATCGTGATAGCATGCTCGCATATATTCGTAGGACGTCTATTGGCCTTAGTTTCAGTGTGAATATCGGAAGATCGAATAATGGTTCGGAAAGAAGAAAGGCTTTTGTAATTTTGGGGTGCGAAAGAAGCGGGAAATATCAGGCTCCTCTACGGAAGTTAAAAAAAGACGACACTGGTAGTAGAAAATGTGAGTTCCCTTTTAAGATTTGTGGTTACATTTTAGCTTCCAAAAAATGGAGATTTAGTGTTCGTTGTGGTATACATAATCACAAATTGTGCTCAAAGTTTCAAGGTCATCCAAGTGTATGTCGGCTCAAGTCGGAAGAGAAAACATATATTGCCGACATGACCTTGAATCTTGTCTAACCTAAAAATATACTTGCCATGTTGAAACGGAAGGAACCCGACAATGTAGCAAATATAAAGCAAGTGTATAACATTCGGTATCACACGAACAAAGCAATTAGGGGAGATAGAAGTGAGATGCAACAACTGTTGAAATTGTTGGATGATAACATTTACGTGTCTCGGTACAGATATCGTGAATATGGAGTTACGGTCGGAGATATTTTTTGGACTCATTCGGATTCCATAAATTTGTTCAACACGTTCTCGACATTGCTCATTCTCGATTGTACCTACAAGACGAACAAGTATCGACTTCCATTATTTGAGATGGTTGGCGTTACATCTACGGATAAGACATATGTCGTTGGTTTTGCATTTTTGGAGTACGAAAAAAAGGACAATTTTACATGGACATTGGAGACGTGTCGGTCACTTTTGAAGAAACATGTTCAAATGACTAAAGCGACTATTACGGACCGCGATACCGCTTTGATGAATGCGGTTGCAAAGGTCTTTCCTTCTTCTAATGCATTACTTTTTCGATTTCACATAACAAAGAATGAGAGAAGTCGGGTTAAACCCGCGGTGGGTGTGAAACAAGTGGAGTCGGAAGATGGAAAATTGGTTAAGGCCAGTGTCATTGTCGAAAAAATAATGGATGCATGGAATCCTATTATAAATTCTTCCACAAAAGAATTATATGCCGATTCGGTCATAAAATTCCGGAAAGTGTGCGAAAATTACCCCGCGTTGTTGAAATACGTTGAAAGCACTATTCTTGATTAAGTGAAGGAGAAGATAGTATGTGCGTGGACGAATAATGTCTGACACCTTGGAAATACAACAACCAATAGAGTTGAGTCGACACATGCTACTTTGAAGAATTGGTTGGGTAATAGCAAGGGCGATTTATGTCGAGATTGGGACTCTGTGGATCTCATGATTAAAAACCAACATAACAAGATACAAACCACATTTGGTCGGAGTATTACGGTTTTGGAACATTGTTTTAAGGGTAACTTTCTTTACTCTCAATTGATCGGCAACATGTCTTGGGCGGGATTGAGCTATATTTTTTACGAGGCCAACCGAGCCGAAACGGTAGGTTCTGATAGCGCAAAGTGTGGTCGCACTATTGTGAAAACCTATGGTCTTCCGTGTGCTTGTGCTATTGCTACAAAGTTGAAACTAGGTGAGCCAATACAAATTAACGAAGTTTGCCCTGATTGGATAAGACTTAGTTTTGATGATGATGGTTGCAAGGAAGGAGATAAATCGGATATCTCTATTTTGCCCGAATTAGAAGCGATTCAAGCGAGATTTTCGAAGGCCGGTGACAACATGAAGCTACACATCAAAGAAGAATTGAGGAAGATTGTCTTTCCCGAAACAACCGCAATGATACCGCCGTCTCAACCGGTTAAGGCAAAAGGTGCTCCGAAGAAGTTGAAGCCTACACTGAATGCCAACTCGACAACTCGGTCTCCTTCATATTGTGAGCACGTTGACAAACTATTTCCGGACACACCGACTCCTAAATCTCTACAAAGTACCATGAAAGAAGCTCGCATTACCAAACCGGCTCCGACACCGATTCCACAAGTTCCAACTCCGAATGCACCGCTTCCGACACCGATTCCACCTATAATTTCCTTTATCGACGAGATGCTGGTTTTTATGCACAAGCATATCGACGGTATCATCGATGTTGTAGGGGATGGTAATTGCGGTTGCCGAGTCGTTTCAGCTCTACTCGGTAGAGGAGAGGAAGGTCATGAACTTGTCCGTCATCAACTTATCCTAGATTTGGAGACGCATAAAGAAGCATACTTGCGTTTGTATGAAAATAAAGAAAAATACGACAAGGTTTACGAGTCACTTGTTCCGTGGTTGAGTGGTTTGGCCCCGGTATCGAAATGGATGAGCTTCCCCGAGATGGGTAATTTTATCGTATGCACGTACGATATGGTGTGTATTGACTTGACGCGATACGGTTTTTCGGAAACCTTTTTCCCACTCCTCACCGCACCACCGTCCAATCTAAATGATTGCATGATGTGTATCGGATGGCTTGCGAAATCAAGACATTTTGTACAAGTTGTCTTGAAACCCGGATGCCCCATACCACCTAAATCACCGCAATGGGCGACGCATGCAACTGCAATTGCCGAGTCGTGGCCGGATAGTTTTGTTAAAAGGTTGGTTGAATTTGATAGATTGAACGAAATTGAAAAGGCATCAAATGCGGAAAAGTCCAAAGGTAAAGCTTCGATAGATTTAGACGGAGACTTTTGTTTTAACTCTTTTGTATAATCGTACAACAAAATGTACATTTTTGAAGTGAAATATATTGAATTTTTATTCATATGCCTTTTTAATGCACTTATGAATTTTATTCCAATGAAAGCATTGCAATTGGTTGCATAACATAGTCAATTTTGATTGAAAAATGTATCAGTAAAATATTCTAATTTGCAGATACGGGAAAGTTCCGGATATACTCATCCGAAACTAATATTTATAGGGTTTTTCCGTATCTGTATATCCAGAAAGAAGTTAGGCAGAAATTACTTTACCCTAAGTTTTCTATAAATTAGGGGTTTCATTTGATATCTTTCACACAAACTTAAAATGTCTCAATTGTATGAAATCAAGTTTTGTTAGTATGTCGCATGTAACACCCCCTTTCTATACCCCCAAATAATCACATAAATCATTTAGGCACATATTAAAAAAATTCGCCAGAGTACGATTAAAACATAGTATAAAAGAGGCATGTCACATCATACACGCATTTAATACATACAACACCTGCTCAAAATATTGATATGCAACAGTGGGGTAACTTGCCACAGAGGAACTTTGTCCTTACACCCACATCTCAATATTTAGAATAAAAGCGGAAAATCCAAACATTGAAATACATCCAAGTATATATACGTAGATATATACATCACCAAGTATCATCCACCATTATAAGTCATATTTACATCAACATTCATCAACAAGATACATGTACTAATGTATCACAAAAGAATAATATACATCCTAGCTACCGGTGCTACATATCAGAGCCAACCGACCACAAGAATGGAGACACGCTTCACAAAAAGACCCCCAGCATACCTACTCTGCAATGCCTCATAGAGCATCATAAAACAGCAGAAGGGTGAGAAATATTATCATAATAACAATACATATAATTTTATATATATATATATATATATATATATATATATATATATATATATATATAAACATAAAAATACACATATTACACATTCTCACCACAATTCATCACATTTTCATCCATATACATCACAATGTATATATATATATATATATATATATATATATATATATATATATATCCACCAAGCATATTCATCATGCACACTTTCACAATTCTCAATCATTCCGTATAAACATACACAATTATGTTTATTCAACAACACATCATTATAAGGATGATAAATGCAAATCATAGAGACCGACTCACGACTCTATGCAAATGCAATGCGGGTACCGACTCAATCATCACTAGTTCACTCAGGAACTCTGCTGGAACCATCGCTCGTTACTGAAGTAACTCCCCGTCGGGCATACGATGTTCACCCATTGCTCACACCACACATGGGCACACAATGTTTATGGATCACTCACACCCCACATGGGCACACGACTCGATCGCTCACACCCCACACGGGCACATGATCCGATTGCTCACACCCCACATGGGCACACAATCAATCGTAATCATCGCTCACACCTCACATAGGCACACGACGTTACGACGGATTCTCATTAGAATCGCTCAACACAATAATGCACATCATGATGCTTCACATGCAAAATGACTCAAGACATTCTTGAAATGCATACATATTCACAATATATTCATGCATTCTGCTCATACAATCACATACAATCTATATACATTCACATCAATGCACCATTGTATGATTCACATTCAAACACATAGTCAAAACGGTAAAAGTCTCTAAATATCACTATTCCTGACTTTCCGACATAATAAAATCGGCTAACAATTTCCAAATCATCATAATAAGAAAGTACTGCTCATTACCTTTCCAACGACACCAAGAATGTAAAAATTGGATAATCGGAACAAAAGTTACGGACGAAAACGAAAACGACATTTTGAAAAATCCCATTTTTACATTCCTCCTGTCCATACGCGTATTGCCAATGCTCATACGCGTACGGGCAGAACCATTTCCTCCACAAATTCCTCGTCTCAAAGTCCATACGCGTATTGGCCCATGGCTCGCCCATGTTACGCGTAATGCCAAGATTCATACACGTATTGGCCCAAAAACAAGCCAATGATACGCGTAACGCCTTGGCTCATACGCGTATGGACATGCCCCTTACGCGTATTGCCAGAGCATACCCAGAAAAATTCTGCAGAATGAAGTTCTGCGTTTTCCACTCCCCAATCATCCAAATCTTCACCTACCACTCAGAAAAATGCCAATTTGATGTATAACAATACATACCAATCATGTATAAACAACAATGAACACAATCAACAGGAGTTTTAATACATTTGGATCAATTTCCAATCAATTTTTTCAACAATGGTTTATACCTAAAACTCATAAAAATTCCCCAACAACAACAAACAATCATACATAATCATACACATTGATAAGATAACAAGATTTCACACCCTTACCCGGATTCCAAACTTGCTAGATGATTGCTCTTGATGATTTCCTAAGTTTTCCTCTTTTCCTCTTCTTTTCTCTTCCTCCTCTTTCTTTCTCTCCTTTTTCTCTCTATTTCTCTTTTCTTTCTATTTCCTTCTATTTTCCTTTCTTATCTCTTTTTCTTTCTTTTCTATTTCTTTTCTCTCATTTTCTCCACCAATTCAATTAATTCATTTTCTCTCATAATTCTATTTCCAATAAATTTCTAACTTATGATTAATTGAGAAAAGTCTAAAATATCCTCCATTCTAATTTCCCCGAAATCTCTCGAAAACGGTAAAATAACATTTAACACACCAATTTAACAAATAAAATAATTTATCACCCAATTAAAATAAAAGACTCAAGAATAATGGAATAATCAAAATCGGGGCGTTACAACTCTCCCCCACTTTAGAAATTTTCGTCCTCGAAAATAATACCTGATTCAAACAACTCCGGATACGACTCTCGCATCCTACTCTCTAGTTCCCAAGTCATATTGCCTTCCGCAACGCCTCCCCACGCTACTTTCACAAGCGCAATATCCTTGTCTCTTAGTTTCTTAACTTCGCGGTCCAAAATCCTAACCGGTAAAGCTTCCACCGTAAGGTTATCTCTCACTTCAACCTCGTCCATAGGAATAACATGTGACGGATCCGGAACATATTTCCGAAGTTGCAAAACATGAAATACGTCATGCAAGTTCGAAAGGTTCGGAGGCAACGCCACACGGTAAGCCACAACACCAACTCGTGAAGTAATCTGATACGGACCAATAAAACGAGAAGTCAACTTCTTCGACTTCAAAGCACGACCCACACCCGTAACTGGTGTAACTCTAAAAAACACATGGTCGCCTTCTTGAAACTCAAGATCTTTCCTTCTCTTGTCATGATAGTTCTTTTGTCTACTTTGAGAAGCTTCCATCTTCTCCCGAATAAACTTCACTTTCTCCATCGTTTGTTGTACCATTTCCGGTCCAACTATCGTCCTCTCGCCGGTTTCATCCCAACACAAAGGTGTTCGACATCTCCGACCATACAAAACCTCAAATGGTGCCATACTTATACTCGAATGAAAACTGTTATTGTAAGTGAATTCAATCAACGCCAAATAACCATCCCAAGCACCACCTTGCTCGAGTACACAAGCACGCAATAAATCCTCCAACGATTGAATCGTCCTCCCGGTTTGACCGTCCATTTGCGGATGATAAGCCGAACTCAATCTTAGCTTAGAACCCAAAGCCTTTTGTAAACTCTCCCAAAACCTCGATGTAAACCTAGGATCTCTATCCGATACAATACTCTTAGGAACTCCATGTAACTTCACCACCACAAGAACATAAATCTCGGCTAACTTCTCCAAAGGATAACTAATATCAATTGGAATAAAGTGAGCAGATTTAGTAAGCCTGTCAATAATTACCCAAATAACATTATGACCTCTTTGCATATTCGGCAATCCCGTAACAAAATCCATCGATATACTATCCCATTTTCATTCCGGAATATCCAACGGTTGCATAAATCCACTCGGTTTTTGATGTTCCACCTTAGACTTTTGACAAGTTAAGCATGCATACACAAATCGAGCCACATCCCTCTTTAAACCGGACCACCAAAAGATCTTCTTCAAATCTTGATACATCTTATTCGCTCCCGGATGAATACTTAAATTACTTCGGTGTCCTTCCTCTAAAATCATCTTTTTCAACTCCGCGTCGTGGGGAATACAAATACGACCACGGAATCTCAAAACTCTAAAGTTATCAACCTTGAAATCCTCATTCTCATTCATCATCAAATCAACGAATTTCAAATCCAACTTTTGCTTTGCACTAACCGTTGCAAGAAAATCATTCGTAACATGTAACATACCAAGTCTCACACTTCGCGGAGTCATTTCACAAACTAAACTCAAGTCTCTAAAATTCTCCAAAAGTTCCCATTCTTTCATCATCAATGCGGACATATGTAACAACCTCCGACTTAAGGCATCGACCACCACGTTTTCCTTACCCGGATGGTAGCCACCTCCTTTGTCTCATGTTCAATTCTTTCTGATCAAATAAATATCTTAAGCTTTTGTGATCACTATAAACTTCAAATCTTGCACCATAAAGGTAATGCCTGCAAATTTTCAAAACAAACACCACGGCCGCTAACTCCAAGTCATGTGTAGGATAATTCTTTTCATGCACTCTCAATTGTCTACAAGCATATGCCACAACTTTTCCATCTTGCATCAAAACACCACCTAAACCTGTCAATGAAGCATCACAATACACAACAAATGGTTCATTAGGATTAGGCAAAATCAAGATCGGAGCCGTTGTCAACCTTCTCTTTAGCTCATTGAAACTCTCTTCACAATGAATATCCCAAATGAAAGCCTTTCCTTTACAAGTCAATTGCGTTAAAGGAAGTGCCAACTTCGAAAATCCCTCAATAAACCTCCGATAATAACCCGCCAAGCTTAAAAAGCTTCGAATCTCCGTAACCGACCTAGGAACCTCCCATTGCATCACCGCATCAATCTTGGATGGATCCACACTAATACCACTACCGGAAATAACATGTCCAAGGAAACTTACTTCCGACAACCAAAATTCACATTTTGACAACTTAGCATACAATTGTTTCTCTTTCAAAATTTGCAACACAATTCTCAAATGCTCTTCATGCTCCTCTTGAGACTTAGAGTAAATCAAAATATCATCGATGAACACAACCACAAAACAATCCAACTGTTCATGAAAAATACGATTCATGTATTCCATAAACACAGCCGGCGCGTTAGAAACCCCGAATGGCATCACGGAGTATTCGTAATGACCATACCGTGTCCTAAATGTTGTCTTTTGAATATCCTCTCCTTTCACACGAATCTGGTGGTATCCTGATCTCAAATCAATCTTGGTAAAAACATTCGCACCAACCAATTGGTCCATCAAATCATCGATCCTTGGAAGCGGATACTTGTTCTTAATTGTCACTTTGTTCAACTGTCGATAATCAATGCATAACCGCATACTCCCGTCCTTCTTCTTTACCAACAATACCGGAGCACCCCAAGGAGAAACACTTGGCCTTACAAATTTCTTGTCCAACAAGTCATTCAATTGCTTTTTCAATTCTACCAATTCCGATGCCGACATACGATACGGTGCCATCGAAATCGGTCTAGTACCCGGAACTAGATCAATAGAAAATTCAACTTCTCTTTCCGACGGTACATCCTTAATATCTTCCGGAAACACTTCTGGAAATTCACACACCACTGGGAACACATCAAGCTCAACTTGACTCTCCACCGACAATGATGCAAACAAACCAAACAATTGAGCTTCGTCCGCTAAAAGTTTCTTCAACTCTTTAGTGGATAGGAAACTCTCAAATTCATCATCTTCCAAAGAAGGAAACCTTACTAACTTGTGATAGCAATCTATATGAACTCGATTAAATTGCAACCAATTCATACCCAAGATCACGTTCAATCCCACCAACGGCAAACATACTAAATCCATAACAAAGTCTTTACCATACATGGTTAAAGGACAACTCATACACACCAAAGATGTATTTACCGACCCTGAAGCAGGAGTCTCAATAACCATTTCAGCACCCATCAAAGTTAACGCAAGATTCAAACGCTTCGCGCACTCAGACAAAATAAACGAATGAGTCGCTCCCGTATCAATAACAGCAACTAAAGGTGTACTATTAATAAAGCATGTACCTTTAATCAAATAGTCTGCATTCGTAGTTTGAGTCCCCGCCAATGCAAACACCTTTCCGCCCGCTTGAGCTTGTTTCGGCTTAGTACACTTAGTACTTATGTGACCCACTTCTCCACAATTATAGCACTTCACCATATTCCTTCTACAATCTGTAGCAGCATGCCCAAGACCACCACAATTAGAACATTTCGCTACAGGCTTCCCACACTCAAATGATTTATGACCTATTTCACCACATTTGTAACACCTAACAACACCGGAACCTCCTCCTCCAGATCTCCTATCAAAGCTTCCCCTATGCTTGCCCTTATCAACGGGTGTCACATAAGGTCCACTTCTAGCTTGTTGCTTCCCCTTCCTCTCATTCAAACTTTTGTAATGTGTAGAACGAGCCTTACTATCTTCTTCAAAGATTCTACAACATTCCGTCAAATCTGTAAACCTTCTTATCCTTTGATATCCCACAGCTTGCTTAATCTCAGGACGTAAACCATTCTCATATTTAATACACTTTGAGAACTCAGCAGTAATCGCAGCATAATGAGGATGGAATTGAACCAACTCCACAAATTTAGCAGTATAGTCCACCACAGACATACTACCTTGTTTCAGTTCAAGAAACTCCATCTCCTTCTTTCCCTTCACACTCTCAGGGTAATACTTCCTCAAGAATTCAGTACGAAATAAATTCCAAGTTACCTCTTCATCATCCACCTCAAGAACTTCACGTATACCGACCCACCAATCGTCGGCTTCTTCCTTCAACATGTGAGATCCAAGTCTCACCTTATTCTCCTCCGCACAACCCATAACTCTGAAGATCCTTTCAATCTCTTTCAACCACAGTTGAGCACCATCGGGATCAAATCTTCCTTTGAAGACCGGTGGTTGATTCTTTCTGAACTCGTCATTAGCATTCACGTTCGGCGCACCTTGCACCGCCCTAGCCATTGCTTCCAAAGCAGCAGTCATCGCATTGTCGTTTCTACCAGCCATATTCTGATCATTCCCAAAATGACAACAAGGTTAAACAACAGTTCAACCAACACAACAACAAGACAGACACAACTGACTCAACTCTGGCTCTGATACCACTTAATGTAACACCCCCTTTCTATACCCCCAAATAATCACATAAATCATTTAGGCACATATTAAAAAAACTTCGCCAGAGTACGATTAAAACATAGTATAAAAGAGGCATGTCACATCATACACGCATTTAATACATACAACACCTGCTCAAAATATTGATATGCAACAGTGGGGTAACTTGCCACAGAGGAACTTTGTCCTTACACCCACATCTCAATATTTAGAATAAAAGCGGAAAATCCAAACATTGAAATACATCCAAGTATATATACATAGATATATACATCACCAAGTATCATCCATCATTATAAGTCATATTTACACCAACATTCATCAACAAGATACATGTACAAATGTATCACAAAAGAATAATATACATCCTAGCTACCCGGTGCTACATATCAGAGCCAACCGACCAAAAGAATGAAGACACGCTTCACAAAAAGACCCCCAGCATACCTACTCTGCAATGCCTCATAGAGCATCATAAAACAGCAGAAGGGTGAGAAATATTATCATAATAACAATACATATAATTATATATATATAAACATAAAAATACACATATTACACATTCTCACCACAATTCATCACATTTTCATCCATATACATCACAATGTATATATATATATATCCACCAAGCATATTCATCATGCACACTTTCACAATTCTCAATCATTCCGTATAAACATACACAATTATGTTCATTCAACAACACATCATTATAAGGATGATAAATGCAAATCATAGAGATCGACTCACGACTCTATGCAAATGCAATGCGGTACCGACTCAATCATCACTAGTTCACTCAGGAACTCTGCTGGAACCATCGCTCGTTACCGAAGTAACTCCCCGTCGGGCATACGATGTTCACCCATTGCTCACACCACAAATGGGCACACAATGTTTATGGATCGCTCACACCCCACATGGGCACACGACCCAATCGCTCACACCCCACACGGACACACGATCCGATTGCTCACACCCCACATGGGCACACAATCATTCATAATCATCGCTCACACCTCACATAGGCACACGACGTTACGACGAATTCTCATTAGAATCGCTCAACACAAGAACGCACATCATGATGCTTCACATGCAAAATGACTCAAGACATTCTTGAAATTCATACATATTCACAATATATTCATGCATTCTGCTCATACAATCACATACAATCTATATACATTCACATCAATGCACCATTGTATGATTCACATTCAAACACATAGTCAAAATGGTAAAAGTCGCTAAATATCACTATTCCTGACTTTCTGACATAATAAAATCGGCTAACAATTTCCAAATCATCATAATAAGAAAGTACTGCTCATTACCTTTCCAACGACACCAAGAATGTAAAAATCGGATAATCGGAACAAAAGTTACGGACGAAAACGAAAACGACATTTTGAAAAATCTCATTTTTACATTCCTCCTGTCCATACGCGTATTGCCAATGCTCATACGCGTACGGGCAGAACCATTTCCTTCACAAATTCCTCGTCTCAAAGTCCATACGCGTATTGGCCCATGGCTCGCCCATGTTACGCGTAATGCCAAGATTCATACGCGTATTGGCCCAAAAACAAGTCAATGATACGCGTAACGCCTTGGCTCATACGCGTATGGACATGCCCCTTACGCGTATGGCCAGAGCATACCCAGAAAAATTCTGCAGAATGAAGTTCTGCGTTTTCCACTCCCCAATCATCCAAATCTTCACCTAACACTCAGAAAAATGCCAATTTGATGTATAACAATACATACCAATCATGTATAAACAACAATGAACACAATCAACATGAGTTTTAATACATTTGGATCAATTTCCAATCAATTTTTTCAACAATGGTTTATACCTAAAACTCATAAAAATTCCCCAACAACAACAAACAATCATACATAATCATACACATTGATAAGATAACAAGATTTCACACCCTTACCCGGATTCCAAACTTGCTAGATGATTGCTCTTGATGATTTCCTAAGTTTTCCTCTTTTCCTCTTCTTTTCTCTTCCTCCTCTTTCTTTCTCTCCTTTTTCTCTCTATTTCTCTTTTCTTTCTATTTCCTTCTATTTTCCTTTCTTATCTCTTTTTCTTTCTTTTCTATTTCTTTTCTCTCATTTTCTCCACCAATTCAATTAATTCATTTTCTCTCATAATTCTATTTCCAATAAATTTCTAACTTATGATTAATTGAGAAAAGTCTAAAATATCCTCCATTCTAATTTCCCCGAAATCTCTCGAAAACGGTAAAATAACATTTAACACACCAATTTAACAAATAAAATAATTTATCACCTAATTAAAATAAAAGACTCAAGAATAATGGAATAATCAAAATCGGGGCGTTACAACTCTCCCCCACTTTAGAAATTTTCGTCCTCGAAAATAATACCTGATTCAAACAACTCCGGATACGACTCTCGCATCCTACTCTCTAGTTCCCAAGTCATATTGCCTTCCGCAACGCCTCCCCACGCTACTTTCACAAGCGCAATATCCTTGCCTCTTAGTTTCTTAACTTCGCGGTCCAAAATCCTAACCGGTAAAGCTTCCACCGTAAGGTTATCTCTCACTTCAACCTCGTCCATAGGAATAACATGTGACGGATCCGGAACATATTTCCGAAGTTGCGAAACATGGAATACGTCATGCAAGTTCGAAAGGTTCGGAGGCAACGCCACACGGTAAGCCACAACACCAACTCGTGAAGTAATCTGATACGGACCAATAAAACGAGAAGTCAACTTCTTCGACTTCAAAGCACGACCCACACCCGTAACTGGTGTAACTCTAAAAAACACATGGTCGCCTTCTTGAAACTCAAGATCTTTCCTTCTCTTGTCATGATAGTTCTTTTGTCTACTTTGAGAAGCTTCCATCTTCTCCCGAATAAACTTCACTTTCTCCGTCGTTTGTTGTACCATTTCCGGTCCAACTATCGTCCTCTCGCCGGTTTCATGCCAACACAAAGGTGTTCGACATCTCCGACCATACAAAACCTCAAATGGTGCCATACTTATACTCGAATGAAAACTGTTATTGTAAGTGAATTCAATCAACGCCAAATAACCATCCCAAGCACCACCTTGCTCGAGTACATAAGCACGCAATAAATCCTCCAACGATTGAATCGTCCTTTCAGTTTGACCGTCTGTTTGTGGATGATAAGCCGAACTCAATCTTAGCTTAGAACCCAAAGCCTTTTGTAAACTCTCCCAAAACCTCGATGTAAACCTAGGATCTCTATCCGATACAATACTCTTAGGAACTCCATGTAACTTCACCACCACAAGAACATAAATCTCGGCTAACTTCTCCAAAGGATAACTAATATCAATTGGAATAAAGTGAGCAGATTTAGTAAGCCTATCAACAATTACCCAAATAACATTATGACCTCTTTGCGTATTCGGCAATCCCGTAACAAAATCTATCGATATACTATCCCATTTCCATTCCGGAATATCCAACGGTTGCATAAATCCACTCGGTTTTTGATGTTCCACCTTAGACTTTTGACAAGTTAAGCATGCATACACAAATCGAGCCACATCCCTCTTTAAACCAGACCACCAAAAGATCTTCTTCAAATCTTGATACATCTTATTCGCACCCGGATGAATACTTAAATTACTTCGGTGTCCTTCCTCTAAAATCATCTTTTTCAACTCCGCGTCGTGGGGAATACAAATACGACCACGGAATCTCAAAACTCCAAAGTTATCAACCTTGAAATCCTCATTCTCATTCGTCATCAAATCAACGAATTTCAAATCCAACTTTTGCTTTGCACTAACCGTTGCAAGAAAATCATTCGTAACATGTAACATACCAAGTCTCACACTTCGCGGCGTCATTTCACAAACTAAACTCAAGTCTCTAAAATTCTCCAAAAGTTCCCATTCTTTCATCATCAATGCGGACATACGTAACAACCTCCGACTTAAGGCATCGGCCACCACGTTTGCCTTACCCGGATGGTAATTCAAACCAAAATCATAATCCTTCAAAAGTTCTAGCCACCTCCTTTGTCTCATGTTCAATTCTTTCTGATCAAATAAATATCTTAAGCTTTTGTGATCACTATAAACTTCAAATCTTGCACCATAAAGGTAATGCCTCCAAATTTTCAAAACAAACACCACGGCCGCTAACTCCAAGTCATGTGTAGGATAATTCTTTTCATGCACTCTCAATTGTCTACAAGCATATGCCACAACTTTTCCATCTTGCATCAAAACACCACCTAAACCTGCCAATGAAGCATCACAAAACACAACAAATGGTTCATTAGGATTAGGTAAAATCAAGATCGGAGCCATTGTCAACCTTCTCTTTAGCTCATTGAAACTCTCTTCACAATGAATATCCCAAATGAAAGCCTTTCCTTTACAAGTCAATTGCGTTAAAGGAAGTGCCAACTTCGAAAATCCCTCAATAAACCTCCGATAATAACCCGCCAAGCTTAAAAAGCTTCGAATCTCCGTAACCGACCTAGGAACCTCCCATTGCATCACCGCATCAATCTTGGATGGATCCACACTAATACCACTACCGGAAATAACATGTCCAACGAAACTTACTTCCGACAACCAAAATTCACATTTTGACAACTTAGCATACAATTGTTTCTCTTTCAAAATTTGCAACACAATTCTCAAATGCTCTTCATGCTCCTCTTGAGACTTAGAGTAAATCAAAATATCATCGATGAACACAACCACAAAACGATCCAACTGTTCATGAAAAATACGATTCATGTATTCCATAAACACAGCCGGCGCGTTAGAAACCCCGAATGGCATCACGGAGTATTCGTAATGACCATACCGTGTCCTAAATGCCGTCTTTTGAATATCCTCTCCTTTCACACGAATCTGGTGGTATCCTGATCTCAAATCAATCTTGGTAAAAACATTCGCACCAACCAATTGGTCCATCAAATCATCGATCCTTGGAAGCGGATACTTGTTCTTAATTGTCACTTTGTTCAACTGTCGATAATCAATGCATAACCGCATACTCCCGTCCTTCTTCTTTACCAACAATACCGGAGCACCCCAAGGAGAAACACTTGGCCTTACAAATTTCTTGTCCAATAAGTCATTCAATTGCTTTTTCAATTCTACCAATTCCGATGCCGACATACGATACGGTGCCATCGAAATCGGTCTAGTACCCGGAACTAGATCAATAGAAAATTCAACTTCTCTTTCCGGCGGTACATCCTTAATATCTTCCGAAAACACTTCTGGAAATTCACACACCACTGGGAACACATCAAGCTCAACTTGACTCTCCACCGACAATGATGCAAACAAACCAAACAGTTGAGCTTCGTCCGCTAAAAGTTTCTTCAACTCTTTAGTGGATAGGAAACTCTCAAATTCATCATCTTCCAAAGAAGGAAACCTTACTAACTTGTGATAGCAATCTATATGAACTCGATTAAATTGCAACCAATTCATACCCAAGATCACGTCCAATCCCACCAACGACAAACATACTAAATCCATAACAAAGTCTTTACCATACATGGTTAAAGGACAACTCATACACACCAAAGATGTATTTACCGACCCTGAAGCAGGAGTCTCAATAACCATTTCAGTACCCATCAAAGTTAACGCAAGATTCAAACGCTTCGCGCACTCAGACGAAATAAACGAATGAGTCGCTCCCGTATCAATAACAGCAACTAAAGGTGTACTATTAATAAAGCATGTACCTTTAATCAAACGGTCTTCATTCGTAGTTTGAGTCCCCGCCAATGCAAACACCTTTCCGCCCGCTTGAGCTTGTTTCGGCTTAGTACACTTAGTACTTATGTGACCCACTTCTCCACAATTATAGCACTTCACCATATTCCTTCTACAATCTGTAGCAGCATGCCCAAGACCACCACAATTAGAACATTTCGCTACAGGCTTCCCACACTCAAATGATTTATGACCTATTTCACCACATTTGTAACACCTAACAACACCGGAACCTCCTCCTCCAGATCTCCTATCAAAGCTTCCCCTATGCTTTCCCTTATCAACGGGTGTCACATAAGGTCCACTTCTAGCTTGTTGCTTCCCCTTCCTCTCATTCAAACTTTTGTAATGTGTAGAACGAGCCTTACTATCTTCTTCGAAGATTCTACAACATTCCGTCAAATCTGTAAACCTTCTTATCCTTTGATATCCCACAGCTTGCTTAATCTCAGGACGTAAACCATTCTCATATTTAATACACTTTGAGAACTCAGCACTAATCGCAGCATAATGAGGATGGAATTGAACCAACTCCACAAATTTAGCAGTATAGTCCACCACAGACATACTACCTTGTTTCAGTTCAAGAAACTCCATCTCCTTCTTTCCCTTCACACTCTCAGGGTAATACTTCCTCAAGAATTCAGTACGAAATAAATTCCAAGTTACCTCTTCATCATCCACCTCAAGAACTTCACGTATACCGACCCACCAATCGTCGGCTTCTTCCTTCAACATGTGAGATCCAAGCCTCACCTTATTCTCCTCCGCACAACCCATAACTCTGAAGATCCTTTCAATCTCTTTCAACCACAGTTGAGCACCATCGGGATCAAATCTTCCTTTGAAGATCGGTGGTTGATTCTTTCTGAACTCGTCATTAGCATTCACGTTCGGCGCACCTTGCACCGCCCTAGCCATTGCTTCCAAAGCAGCAGTCATCGCATTGTCGTTTCTACCAGCCATATTCTGATCATTCCCAAAATGACAACAAGGTTAAACAACAGTTCAACCAACACAACAACAAGACAGACACAACTGACTCAACTCTGGCTCTGATACCACTTAATGTAACACCCCCTTTCTATACCCCCAAATAATCACATAAATCATTTAGGCACATATTAAAAAAACTTCGCCAGAGTACGATTAAAACATAGTATAAAAGAGGCATGTCACATCATACACGCATTTAATACATACAACACCTACTCAAAATATTGATATGCAACAGTGGGGTAACTTGCCACAGAGGAACTTTGTCCTTACACCCACATCTCAATATTTAGAATAAAAGCGGAAAATCCAAACATTGAAATACATCCAAGTATATATACGTAGATATATACATCACCAAGTATCATCCATCATTATAAGTCATATTTACACCAACATTCATCAACAAGATACATGTACAAATGTATCACAAAAGAATAATATACATCCTAGCTACCCGGTGCTACATATCAGAGCCAACCGACCAAAAGAATGAAGACACGCTTCACAAAAAGACCCCCAGCATACCTACTCTGCAATGCCTCATAGAGCATCATAAAACAACAGAAGGGTGAGAAATATTATCATAATAACAATACATATAATTATATATATATAAACATAAAAATACACATATTACACATTCTCACCACAATTCATCACATTTTCATCCATATACATCACAATGTATATATATATATATATCCACCAAGCATATTCATCATGCACACTTTCACAATTCTCAATCATTCCGTATAAACATACACAATTATGTTCATTCAACAACACATCATTATAAGGATGATAAATGCAAATCATAGAGATCGACTCACGACTCTATGCAAATGCAATGCGGTACCGACTCAATCATCACTAGTTCACTCAGGAACTCTGCTGGAACCATCGCTCGTTACCGAAGTAACTCCCCGTCGGGCATACGATGTTCACCCATTGCTCACACCACACATGGGCACACAATGTTTATGGATCGCTCACACCCCACATGGGCACACGACCCGATCGCTCACACCCCACACGGACACACGATCCGATTGCTCACACCCCACATGGGCACACAATCATTCATAATCATCGCTCACACCTCACATAGGCACACGACGTTACGACGAATTCTCATTAGAATCGCTCAACACAAGAATGCACATCATGATGCTTCACATGCAAAATGACTCAAGACATTCTTAAAATGCATACATATTCACAATATATTCATGCATTCTGCTCATACAATCACATACAATCTATATACATTCACATCAATGCACCATTGTATGATTCACATTCAAACACATAGTCAAAACGGTAAAAGTCGCTAAATATCACTATTCCTGACTTTCCGACATAATAAAATCGGCTAACAATTTCCAAATCATCATAATAAGAAAGTACTGCTCATTACCTTTCCAACGACACCAAGAATGTAAAAATCGGATAATCGGAACAAAAGTTACGGACGAAAACGAAAACGACATTTTGAAAAATCCCATTTTTACATTCCTCCTGTCCATACGCGTATTGCCAATGCTCATACGCGTACGGGCAGAACCATTTCCTTCACAAATTCCTCGTCTCAAAGTCCATACGCGTATTGGCCCATGGCTCGCCCATGTTACGCGTAATGCCAAGATTCATACGCGTATTGGCCCAAAAACAAGCCAATGATACGCGCAACGCCTTGGCTCATACGCGTATGGACATGCCCCTTACGCGTATGGCCAGAGCATACCCAGAAAATTTTTGCAGAATGAAGTTCTGCGTTTTCCACTCCCCAATCATCCAAATCTTCACCTAACACTCAGAAAAATGCCAATTTGATGTATAACAATACATACCAATCATGTATAAACAACAATGAACACAATCAACATGAGTTTTAATACATTTGGATCAATTTCCAATCAATTTTTTCAACAATGGTTTATACCTAAAACTCATAAAAATTCCCCAACAACAACAAACAATCATACATAATCATACACATTGATAAGATAACAAGATTTCACACCCTTACCCGGATTCCAAACTTGCTAGATGATTGCTCTTGATGATTTCCTAAGTTTTCCTCTTTTCCTCTTCTTTTCTCTTCCTCCTCTTTCTTTCTCTCCTTTTTCTCTCTATTTCTCTTTTCTTTCTATTTCCTTCTATTTTCCTTTCTTATCTCTTTTTCTTTCTTTTCTATTTCTTTTCTCTCATTTTCTCCACCAATTCAATTAATTCATTTTCTCTCATAATTCTATTTCCAATAAATTTCTAACTTATGATTAATTGAGAAAAGTCTAAAATATCCTCCATTCTAATTTCCCCGAAATCTCTCGAAAACGGTAAAATAACATTTAACACACCAATTTAACAAATAAAATAATTTATCACCCAATTAAAATAAAAGACTCAAGAATAATGGAATAATCAAAATCGGGGCGTTACATCGCAAGTGTCTCCTACACCGACGGCAAAACACGCGGTCGCACGTTTAAGCTAATGAGGGACATCTTCATCGGCGAGATCATTGACGACATCGAACATCTCCTACCTTACCGAGACAAACGGAAGGTTGCGAAGCTTGAGTATTGTTCACCTTCGGTTGACAATGAAGGAACGTCGCTTACAGCATTGTTGAGCTCAAGAATCAAGAAGATGTTAGAGCGATATGGCAAACTTTTTTCGGTTACGAAGAACAATTCCTGCTCGAGTTCGAGGCGACCGTCAAAATCCGAAGAACGGTCGATGACATCTTAGAGATGTGCAAGCGTCCACCGGGCTATTGATCTTGTAATATTTAAATTTTTGTCGATGTAATGCCGAATTTATGAATGTAATCCCGATTTTATTTTATGAATGTGAGAAACATTGTTGGATTTTTAGTATTCTGCATCTGGTTATATTCCATATTTGCAAATGCGAACTTTTACCGAATATTCACATCCGAAAAAAACTGAAAAAATTCAAAAAGAAAAAGAACGCGTCCGGATTTGCACATCTGAAACAGAGGGATATTTTTGTAAGCACACAAAATACTTAAGAAACTTATATTGTGTGTTAAGAAATTCTCACCATTTTTCTTGTAAAGTATACATAAAGAAATAAATATCTTTCTCAACTACACAATATTTCTAACATTATTCAACATTCGTACACCACTATCATCTTTAAAAATTTTAATTTGTCTCAGTATAGTGATATCACAGATTTATCATCAACTAAATAGACTAATTCAAAAATATCTTAACCGAATACATGGATCCACTCCCAATGAGACACCATGTCATAAGCACACCCAAAGTCAAGAAACCACACTTTTCCCACTTCTTAGATGAAACAAAAGGCGTGTCTCCTTCAATGCAAGTGTCATCAATTTGAACCACATTCGTAAAACTTGATAAGTCTAGAATTTTTGGAAAATCCATATTCTAATGCTAGATATGTTTCAAAAGCACTATGTTTTCCTTGACTTCCTTCTTCTATATTTTCCTTCGTTGAAAATGAGACAAAAGTGTAGTAATAATAACACCGAGATTGATAGAATATTTCCCATTATTAAAAGTTGTCACGAAGTAGTTGTAAGAATTTGTGACGAGCACACCAATATAATTTCATTGTCTTTGTCAATAACCTTCACCCCTAGTCTCTTTAGACTAGTCATTATGATGTTAAAGGTATTGACATGTTGCAAATCAGATTCTTCCTACACCTTCTGACTGTACGGTCATTGTTTTGGAAACAATTTGTTTATCATCATCTTGGACTTGTATTTAATTCTCCAAGATATGATACATCCCTTCATTTGATACAATTATCACTTATATATAACTTTTTGAAATACCATTACTCTCATATAACTTTTTATAATACAATTTTCACTTACATATAACTAAACTTCCAATTACCACCAACATTATTCATGCTGGTTTGAGTTCTTAACCCAATATACTAACTAAACATACATGGTTCACAACAATATAAAACAAACCAATGACATGAACAGACTCAATTTTTTAATTTACATATTGAATTAGTTCTTCTTCGCCGGATCATTGGGTTAACCTGTGTCTGCGATCATCCTCTTCTCTCGTCCATTTCTACAGGTGAAGTACCTTGAGTAACCCGACGCGTGTCTCTCTTTTCTGCATTGCCGTTTCTCTCATCCAAATACTGCTGATACATATAAGATATAAACCCCCAAACAGCTAGCACCATAGATATGGCTTTAATCCCATGCATTTTATCTTGAAAGAAAAACACAGCTAGTATAGGAACAATAGGCAAACCCACAACACTTATAGCAATAGAAAATAGAGAAGAAAACTCAAAAATAAGTCCAACACAACCAATATTAAAAACTTGCCAACCTATTGCTGTGAATGCAAGATCAAGCACATAAGATGCTTTCCCCAACTCATACTCTTCCATTTCTTTCTCTATACCATTCCACTCTCCACTTGCAAAAAGTCCTACTAGAGGAACACAAGTTGCTACCAGTGACTGATATATTATCATATCCATAACAGCTTTAAAACTCTCACTCTTCACAACCTTCTTGAAAGCTAGTTGTGTAAGGGAAAGGATCAATCCGTACCCTGCAGATGCAGCTAAAGTGCAGATGAATCCAATCACGTACATATTCTTTGAAACGTTTGTGGAATTCGATGACTCGCTTTGGAACACAAGGAGGGAGGAAGAAATTGTTAGAAGGACTAAGGAGTTTATTATGCAAGGTGTGAGCTTGAGTGAATTCAGGAAATAAGCAAATAAAGCATTGAAACCTAACTGTGATGAACAAATAAGTGTAAAAGTAGAGACAGGTAGGTATAACAGCCCAAATGAAAATAAGTAACAAATTAATCCAACAAATAGACCAAGTGAGACATAGACAAAAGCTAGCATGAAAACAGGTGGTTGATTTGGAATTTGATCAATGATGTTATTATTTTTATTTTTGGTGAGTTTTTTAGTTGATGAGATGAAAAAATAATAAGGTAATAAAATTGGGAAACCAGCAAGTTGAACAACT
This sequence comes from Lathyrus tuberosus, assembly GCA_022829125.1. NCBI lineage: Eukaryota > Viridiplantae > Streptophyta > Magnoliopsida > Fabales > Fabaceae > Lathyrus > Lathyrus tuberosus. Next base: position 74,121 of record JALAZF010000254.1, read on the forward strand.
GTTGCCATCCATTTACTCTTTCCTCCTTTCTCATAATACAATCTTCCAAGAAGTGTTGCGGCTGACTGCCCTACCAACACAAGTACAGTATAAATGGCTATCTTGAAATAATATCTACTTTTTTTCCTCGTCATAATTGATTCATTCGTTATTTGATCTGGAAAGCTGTTTTCCGCCGACGAAAATGTTTCTTTGGCTTCATTAATATCTACAAAATATAGACAAATTGTTCAATACATGAAGTTAGATATTGGACAAAGATGTTATATTCACATGTACTTGTAATTTCTTGGCACTTTGTTTATGTCTAGCTCATCAGTTTCTAAGATTGTTATCATAACCAGACAATAAGGTTCACGTGAACGTAGTAAAAATACAATATAACAAAAAAAAGATATTTTTGTCAGAAACATACAATTTTGTAGGATAATTAAAAGTGGTGTTTGTGTTTTTGAAATTAGAATTAAGTGACATACCTATTTGGTGAAGTTGCAGTTCTTGTGCTTCTTCTCCCATAGTTTGGAAAGAGAGTTAAGACAAGGGAATTAAGTGTAGGGTTGTGTTACTGACTTACTGTATTTAAGAAGAAAAATGAACCTGAAGCACAAACATGAGTGGTCCATACGAGTCTCATTCGTGACAGACTAAGTAGCGCAGAGGTGTGTCGGACACCTGTACTAATACTTGTAATTACATCTAATTTATTTAATTTTTTAAATTATTATCTGTGTCTCCGTGTCAATGTCGGGACCATTTTTGACGTGTCAGTGTTTCATAAGGAACAGAACATACTGATCTTTGTTTATATCAAGACAATGATTGTTTTTCTATGTATATGAACTAAGATATTTCATAGTTAAGATTGTTTGTATCTGCCAAGTCTTTTATGAAACGTATGCGTTTTAATTCTATGAAATTTTAAAAATATTTTATTGGACACTAGATATTTATATTTGTGACTTTTTGTTTCTTTCGGTAATGAGTGATATTATCCAGTGCAAAATATTGTGCTGGTCCAATTTTCTGAATCTCTATTCTATTATTAATAGCACATGGGAAAGTGTACTAGATAAAAATTAACAAAAATGATATTTTGACACCATTGTTACACCCTACACCGGATGCACGGACGGTGAACAGTGCCGTCCGTACAGTACGGACAATGACCATTTTCCGTCCGTATAATAAACAGTATCGTCCGTACATGAACAGTGACGTATTTCCGTATATGAACAGTACATGTCCGTACAATACGGCCAGTAAATAGTGCCGTCCGTACCGTACGGACATACGGTGTAGTGTAAAAATGGATGTCAAGATAGCAATCCTGAAAAATTAAAGATAGAGATGACATGCCTCAAATTCTAGGGTGAAGTCACACAAATTATTTTTTTTGTGAAGGCATTAATGTGGCCAATGAGGAGGCATTGTTGAATTAATCAGTGCCACATTGAATTATATTATATGGTAGATACGATATTAATATTACAATCAAGTTTCTAACATATTAAAGTGATAAAATTATCCCAATTTTTAATTTTAATAGTTATTGTGAAAATTAATTAAAACAACTCTTTGTGGCTTAAGTATATCGTGCTCATTGTCATCACATCCCAACACTCTAGTTGAACATCAACATCATATTCATATTTATCTTACTCATTTTACCTGAAACCTTAATTTCATGTTCGTCAAATTAACCTTATTCATATTTATCTTATCCATTGTTGATCAAATTAAAATTATTAGTTACTTTTGCTTCAGTTAGGAAATTAGGTATTGTGGTTGATGTTGAGTTTTATTGTGTTAGAAATTGTGTTAATTCAGGTTTACTATGGACAACTACGACTTTGATTTCAATGACGTTCATTCCACGGATGGTGATACATCTGATGTTGAGTTAAATGATGTTGAGGATGACAGTTATTCGGTATCTAGTAAGTATCAAAGTTCAGATGATGTTGATAATATTCACAATGATGATTTGGTTGAAGTAGATACAGTTGTACGTGATAGATTGGTGAGTATTAATTCCATTATTTTTTATGAAATCCGTGCTATGGAATTTGGTACTGTTGATGAAGCTTATGAATTTTATTATTGGTATGGTAAATGTAAAGGCTTTGCCATTAGAAAAAATGGTGTTAGGACGAGAGGGCCTGATGGTAGTAAAATAACAGTAGTGAGGTAGTTTGTGTGCAATAAACATGGTTTAAGAAAGAAGAAACACTTATGTAGGATAGGTAGAAAATAGATCACAGGCGTTTGACCCGTATTAAATGTGCAGTTAGGCTTCGTGTGCCTTACAAATTAAAAAATGATAAATATGTAGTGTTAGTTTTTGAAGACGTTCATAACCATGAATTAACCCCCATCTAGGTTTGTGCACTTGCACCCCATTTATCGTCAAATTTATGAAGCAGATAGAGTTCAGATTGATGGTCTTCAGTCACCTGAAATTAGAACTTGTCATATAATGGGGGTACATGGTTTCTGAGAAGGGTGGATATGCTGGTGTTGGGTTTAGAAAGAAGGATATGTACAATTATTTTGATAAAAAATTGTGTTATATTATTAAAGATGGTGATGTTGCCGCTTCTTTAAATTATCTAAATATAAAGTCATTTGTTGATCCCATGTTATGTTTTGAATATGCTGTCGACGGTGATGGACGAATGTAGTCTCTTTTTTGGGCTGATGGGAGCAGCAGATCAAGCTATATTTGTTTTGGTGATGTGGTTGCGTTCAACACAACTTATAAGAAGAACAAATACAACTACCCATTGGTTAAATTTTTAGGGTGTATTCACCACTTTCAGACATTTATTTTTGGTGTCGTATAGGTATCAGATGAAACCATATAGACATTAGGGCTGGACAAATAATCCATTTTGAACCGAAACCGACATACCCATGAAATATTAATAGCTTTTGGGTGGATGTTTACCGGGTAACGGGTCAACGGGTGCATAATTCTCGGTTTGAAATGGTTTGTGATGGTCGGTTCCGGATGCACTAAATCAAACCAAGAAAATCCAAAACCGACCGACACTTTAAATTTTATTGATTATTTATTCATTTATAAAACATCATTTTGGCAAAATAGATAAATGGCAATAAAAGCTTTTTATTTCTCAGATGTCACTCACTTTTCTCTCTCAAAAAAATCATAGCAACTCTCACTACTCTCTACCCAAAGTTATTGCAACTTCTTCTCCACTCTTGCAATTTTTTCATCTTTTTCATATCATTATCTAGTTTCAACGTGTTTCCATGATTCCATTATCATTTGATAACTTGAAGAATTTCTCACAAGTCTACACCTTTCTAGCAGATTGTTGGCTTGCTCTAGATCTAATATATAACTTAAAGAAATACACATGCAAGCAAGGAAGGAGTATGCTTAGATCTTGATCTACCTTTCATGTCTACACCATAAAGTATCAGATCTGTTTCTACCACAACTGTTTTTCTCTTTTGAATTTTTTATTTGTATAAAAGTTAGATTTGTTCATCCATTTTCTTTCATTATTGGTCTTAACCGAAGAATATTTGTTTTATTATAATTAATTATTATTTTTTAATTAAATTTATTTGCTGGATTTCTTCATGAATCATAAGATATGCTTCTGTTTACAAGTTATTAATTAAAATCAGATGTTTCTATGTTTCTAAATGAAAATATGGAGAGGTTTCAATTGTTTTTAAAGCTTTTGATTTAGATCTAAATCATACATTTAAACCGTTTTAACCCACCCGTTGAACCGAAGATCCGATTAAACCGAAAACCGAGTTAACCGATGACAAAGACAGACGAAAATGGATGGAATGTTCTCACCCGCTGTTGCGGTGAGAATCGGATAACAAGTTATTAATTAACTTGCATCGCAAAACTTTGAAATTCACCACTGAGCTTTGATTTATCCAAAGGAAAGGGTAAAGATCGAAAACCCTAAAGAGAGAATCTAGGTTCGGGGATTGGTTATACAAAGGGAAGGTATTAGCACCCTAAGTATCTGTAGTACTCTACAGGAACCTCTTGTAAGTATTTGTGTTATGTTAAGGTTGCTTGCTAAGATAAATGTGCTAAGGTAAGAAAAAAAAATCTAGGAGTATATACACTAAGTATGCTCGCCAAGACATCGCATCTCGTGCCTACGTATCCTGACGGGAATGGAATCAGAGCATTTGTAGTTCCCCTCACTACGGGGTAAAAGGGTGAGAAATAGAAAGGTTTAAGAGTTATAAGAGAATGGCTATCTCTTATGGAAGGCTAGGTTAAAATGGAATGAGCTATCCATGACTTTGAGGTCAATAGGGAGACTTTCCTTTGGAATGGGGGAGATAATAATTTATAAACAAGAGTTAAGGGATTGAAAGTAAATGAACAGTATGAGTACGACAAAGATGATATTTAAAGTTTCAGAATCAGAGACATGTCAAGTTATGAAATAAAAGCTAAGACGTACAAATAACAGAAATGATATTGTCCAAGTGAGGAAACCACAAACAAATATTTACATGCCAATTGAAAAGTTCTTACAGAAACCATTGGTGATGTTTCATAATAAAAGGAAACTGTGAACCGATTATAAAGCAAAGCATATTTTTGTTTTTTTTAGAAAGAATATAAAATAAATGAGAATAAAAATAAGAAGGGAACTATTGCATATTTTTTTATTTTTGGAGTTTTGTAGAAATGATAAAACAACATGGCAGGCGCCACACTCTCTCTCTTTTATTATTATTTTATTCATTTTTCCTTTAAGTAATGTTCATAAAATAAAATCATAACAAAACCACACACAATATTAGCATCAATATAATGGTAACATGAAACAAAAAAATTATGATATTATGAACACAAAATATTTTTCAGAATCAAAATATTAACATGCTAATGAACCTGATAACAACATAGATAAATGATCATGGCACTTTGAAAACGGAGAAATAAAAGAGGTGAATGTTACCTAGTGGAGACGGTCCACTGCCTCTTCAATGACACGAGTTCTGGAAAAATGAAGACGAGCCTTCTCTCCAGAAAATTTGCAAGAATAATTGAGGGAGAAAATTGAGAGAGTATTCAGCCTTTGTGTGGGGTGAATTTGGTGTCCCCAATGAGAGAATGAGAGATCTTATTTATAGTGTGAATAAAGTGGGAGTGTTGATGTGGCAATCCATGTGACTTTATGAGAATGATTCTTGGCCATTGATAAGTGAAGTGTAAGAATGCTTTTTTGGCCATTGATAAATCCAAGTTGGCAATCCATGTGACTTTATGAGAATGATTCTTGGCCATTGATAAGTGAAATGTAATAATGCTTTTTGGCCATTGATAAATCCAAGTTGGTAATCCATGTGAAGTGTTTGTATTGTAGTGGTCCCCACTTACCATTTTTCCCTTTATGAAGAAAAATAAAAGTAATAATAATAATAATAATAATAATAATAAAACTAACAATAATAATAAAGCTTAGTAAAACTAATAATAATAAAACTAATAAAATTAATAATAATAATAATAAAGAAATAATACTAAATAAAACTAAAAATAATAAAAAAAAAGATAATTGAAAATGGTTAGTAAAACAAACAAATTAAATTCTAACGAAAAATGCCTGATTATTGATTAGTGGACTAAAAAATACGAAAATGATATGACAAATGCCAACGAATCTGAGGGTAAAATTTGGGGTATGACAGATGCCCATATTTAAATATCTTCACCGGATGACGTGAGTAATGAAAATCATTGGGACATCAAGGTGAAAGGTATTTAAATATAGCAAACCGAAAATTTCACCCTTAGATGGAATGCAAATGCTAAGGACAACTAACAGATATGCAAATGCAGACATGCCATAAACTTCTAGTATGATGAAAATGATGGCATGGTAGTGCAAAGATGCAGACAAACCAAACACCAAGGATGAAGGGCAATCCACCACAGGTGAGCTTACTGGGGAAGGATAAGGTTAGCATCCACGAGAAAGATTCACTGGGGATACAGATCGATCAACAAAAGAGACTCAATGGGGAGACTCTAAGGATGCACCGGGGATAGAAACATAAAGAGGAAGTCCTACAGGTCCTCACTGGGAATAGGAACCAGAGAGGTGCTCTTCGCCGGGGAAAAGTTTAACGAGATGGACGACATGTTTATAGGTGACCGGACGACACTGAGGGAATGAAAGTACACTCTTTACTGGGCATGGAACCAGAAAGAAGACATAATCTCCACTGGGGATCAATTTGGAATAAAAGGATAGACACCAACAAATGATTTTCTGGGATTTTCTTATACTGAAGAGTTCAAACGGGATCTTCAAGAAAAACCAGAAAAGACAGAGAAAGACACATCCGGAAAAACATCAGATGGCAAAATAAACCAGTCATCCAATAATGGCTGTGAATGAAGGGTACAAATCACGATATCTAATAATGGCTTTAGGTGAATGTGAACAGAGACTACATTTAAGAATGGCATTGAATACAAAGGAACCAGTCATCCAATAATGGCTTTGAATGAAAGATAAGACTCACAATATCTAATAATAGCTTCAGATGAATGTGAACAAAGATTACATTCAAGAATGACATTGAATGCAAGGGAACCAATCATCCAATAATGGCTTTGGATGAAAGGTATAAATCACAATATCTAATAACGTCTTTAGATAAAGTGAACAAAGACTCAATCTGAAAAACATCAGAAGGAGAGACACATCCGGATAGGCATCAGATGGTAGAGAAACCGGGCATCCAATACTGGCTTTTAATGAAAGGTATAGATCACAATATCTAATAACGGCTTTAGATAAAGTGAACAAAGACTCGATCTGAAAAACATCAGAAAGAGAGATACATCCGGAAAGTCATCAGATGGTAAAGAAACCAGACATCCAATAATGGCTTTGAATGAAAGGTATGACTCACAATATCTAATAATAGCTTTAGATGAATGTGAACAGTAAGAATCCAAGAAAACATTGGACGAAAGGACACCAGTCATCCAATAATGGCTTTGAACGAAAGGTACAAATCGCGGCATCTGAGAAAGCATCAGATAAACGTGAGAAAGGTAGAGATCCAAGAAAGCATTGGATAAAAGGGATCACAGTATCCAAGACAGCATTAAATGACTGTGAACTTTCAGGAATGGCACTGAAAGTAAAGGTAAATCACTATATTCAGGAATGATATCGAATGATAGTGAAAAAGACATCCAGGAATGGCACTGAATGAACAAATAAGACTTTCAGGAATAACACTAAAAGATATCCAAGCAAATTTGATTGTGGTTACAGAATGTAGGCAAAACTTCCAGGAATAGCACTGGGAGAAACAAGAGGAATAAGATATCCAGGAATGGCACTGGAGATCACAAGAGACGGACATCCAGGAATGGCACTGGAGTGAAAGAATATAAAGATCCAAGAATAGCTCTGGAATGAGAGAAGATACTCATGAAACGACAACATTCAGGAATGGCACTGAATGAAAAGGACAGGTAACATTTTGGTAAGCACTGAGTAAGTTGGATTTTTACCACAAGGTAAGACGTGGATAACGACACGACCTCGGGAGAAATGCAAATGAGGATGAAACACTCATGCTATGCACATGTATATGAATTATGCAGATGAAGATGCTGAGGACACAACACGACTCTTTTGGTGAGAAGACAAGACTGAAAGACTGGTTCCTCAACACGGAGGTCACTGCCATTCTGCTTGGGGACTAGAGATGTTATTGCTGGACACGTCTCTGCCACACTGGTAACTGTATCAGGTTGATGATCCTTGTAGGAAGGATAAAGAGCTGCTTGGGGATTCTTCAAGTTAACTGCCCCAGATTAGCTGACTATTGTAGATGAGCTGATCATTGCTTCAGCTTGATTGATTCTGGAAATTACCGTTTCATGGTGCTCTTAGAAAGCTTGCCCCAGTCTGAGTCTTGAAAATGATTGTTTTACTGTACACTGGGAAAGCTTGCCCCAGTACGAGTCTTGAAAAAATCTTCTGTACCAACCAATTCTGAGAAGTCGCCATTAAATCACAAATCTTGAACTGATTCTCAACAGGATATGGAAGGAACCTGCCCCTGATTGGATCACCGACCAAGTTTCTCAAATGTTTGAAAATTCCTTAAGAAGAAAGCTAGTTTGCAAACAAAAGTGTTCATACAAACATAGTAAATGCAAAGTTCATGCAACTTTTGAAATCAAAATCATTTTGAAAGAGGTACAAAGTATATGAGTCATTGGTCAGAACACGGTGGTTCAAGACATTAAAGTGAAAAGTTTAAGCAAAGGGTATTATGCCCAAAATAGATGATCTGCAAAGATCTTTTGGAGTCAGTTTACGCAACCTTGTTGTAGTATGCTTTCAAAATGACCTTGCTTCAATTAGGTCTTTCGAGGGTTATAACGTGGCCTGGTTCACGGTTTAAGAAACAAAGGATAAAAGCTCAAAGTCTATTTGTGCCTACCCAATCTTCGTGATGTTCTCCATTCCTATGCTCAGTTAACTCAAACTATGCACTCAAATTCCCATGAGTTAGGAATTGCACTGATGATAGTAACGATGATGGTTCAGAAGTAAAGGGACTTGAGATGGCAATCACTGCTTCTTACAACATTCAGTAAACTAGTTTTGCCTTTGAGGATTTTGGTAACCTCTTGATTGGTTTTTTCTATCCCTAACTTTTTCCTGAACTGTGTCATTTGAGCTTACAGCCAGCGGGATGCCCCAATTTTTGCCTAAATCTCCTTCATAGGTTTTGACTTAGCGGGCATTTTTTTTAGTGACTGCCTTGCTTAATGATTACAGTGAACCATCATTGGCGTTAGACCTGAAAGACATCTTCGACACTTGCTTGTCATGGGCGAAGGAAAACTTGTGAGTGCAACTTTTTGTTGAAAGGTGTCTTGAATGCAATTCTTGTATTTGAATGCACAATCAAGTTAACTGAGAACTACCCTTCCCCAGGTTAAGATTGTGGGTTTTTATTTGTAAAGAAAGAAACTCCTACTTCTAGGCTCAAAGGGGTTAAAGAGGGGTTATCTTCCTTATGTCTCCGGTGTTTGGGAGTTGAAACAATGCCTTACATCGTCAGCAAAGTTTTGATCTGAAAGCATACTAACAACAATTATGGGTATAACGTTTTCATCATCCTCCCTCCAATATTTGCATAATCAAAAGGAAAATGGAAAAGAGATTTTTTTTATTTTTCTTAAATAGCAAACACAAATGAATTGAATCAAAAAGTTGCAAATGATCATTTCATTAATTGAGAAAGTACAAAGATAATTTGAAAGCAAACAGCTATTATAAAATAAGGGAAATGCAAACAACAAGAAACAAGGCCTAGTGACTAATCAAACACAAGGATGAGTTGTCTTGTCTTTAAGAAGTAGCTGAGCCGAAGTCGACTGAGGCTTCACTTGGCGTGCCCTGGCAGAAGATTGCTCTGAACATTGGGATTGTCCTTAAAGGAGAGGATTTTGTTCCTCATCAACTCTTGTACTTTAGCATTCAATGCAAAACAACTTTCCAAGTTATGGTCTGCACCACCTTGATGGTATTCACAATGAAGATCAGCCCTATAGCCGGCTGGAAGAGGATTTGGAGGAGGAGGCAAAGACCTTGTGGTAATCAAACCTTGTTGAACAAACCAGGATAAAGTTCTGTGTAAGTCATGGGAATAGGATCAAATTGACCCCTATTACGGTACTGGTTCTGTCCTGCAGTCGGACGTTGGAAAGCTTGAGTTGGTCGTGGAGCAGCAACCACGGGAGTAACAGCAGCAACGGTAGGGTGAGCAACATACTGAGGCTGGGGATGAGGCCTTCTTGTTTCAACCATGACAGCGTTAGTATGATCTTCCTTTTTCTTCTGAAAGTTACCATAGGATTTCTTCACAGCATTGGAAGATTCAACAGCCTTGGATACTTTTCCCTTCTTAAGACATTCCTCTAATCTTTGGCCAATAGTAACCAAATCGGTGAAATTGGAGGAAACACTTCCAACCATCTTCTCCCAATAGAATGGGGACAGGGTATCCATGAACATTCCGGTTAACTTTTTCTCAGCCAAAGGAGGTTCAACCTGGGAAGCCAACTCCCTCCAGCGCTGAGCATACTCCTTAAAATATTCCTTATCATTCTGAGACATGTTTTGCAGTTGACGGCGATCAGGAGCCATGTCGAGGTTATACTTATACTGCTTCATGAAGACATTTGTGAGGTCTTGGAAGCTATGGATAGAGTTTTGCTCGAGACCCATGTACCATTTGAGCGATGCTCCACTCAAGCTGTCTTGAAAACAGTGGATAACCAACTTCTGATTCTTGGCATGAGCAGTCATCCTGCGAAGATACATGACCAAATGAGCTCTTGGGCAAGAGTGACCCTTGTACTTCACAAAATCTGGAGTTACGAACTTAGCAGGTATAACAAGGTCTGATACTAAGCACAGGTTGTCTGCATCCACATTAAAGAAATCAGTACCCTCAACGGCTTGGAGTCTCTTCTCTATGCTCTGAAACTGCTCTCGAACAACTTTAGGTTCAACAAAGTCTTCACGGTCTTCACCTTGAGCACTGGCAGCATTGTACTCATGGCGGGGATCCTCAAAGGGAGCTTGAATAGTCTGAACTATAGGTTGAGGTTCGGCAAATATAGGAGCTTGAAACACTGGCATAGCATTCTGACCAACCATAGCAGTAGATGCAATCGGTGGAGAGTAGTTGTGTGGCAAACCAAACTCGGGCCAAGTTGAAGGTGGCACTTGAACCGGTGGAGGATTAGCACTTGAAACTTCCTAGATGACAGTCCTTTGGGGTGGCTCTCCCCTAGCAATCAAAACTTGGAGCATCTCAGTGAGTTTAGTCATGCTCGACTTAAGGTCATCGATCTCCATTCGGACCTCAACATTGTGTATATCTTGCGTCTGTAATTAGCTCTAGTCTGGTATCGGTGTCGAGGGATCAACTTGACGACTAACAGACAAACACTGAAAGATAGAGACAATTAGAGATGAGTTGCTGGACAAACAAATGCATGCAATGAAACATGCAAGGATGCAAATAATATGCAATGCAAAGCAAATAGGATGCAAAACACACATAGCAGGATCAAGGGTTCGAGATCACAGCATGGAGTCTGGGTAAGGAACCAACCACAGAGTGTGTGCTAGGGTTCTTGTATCCGTAGAACAGGTTCTAAAGAGTTCCCAGAGTCGACAACCCATCTTTCAGATTTTATCAACTTCCTAATTGCTCGGTAATCAATAAAATTCTCAAGAGAGTCTCGTCTGAGTGTAGTATCGCGTAGCAACTATTTAGGATTACTCCCTCACAGTCATCGTACTACATCCTAAATAGGCCAGGTGGGGTAAAGGGTAACTAATGGTCATCAGTATCCCTGGCACCAAGGTTGAAAGTGGCAACGCATTCACGATTGCTCGTTCAACATATACCACCCCCAAGAGAGCCTCAACTGAGTGTGGAACCTCAAGTCAACTCCTTTGGGATTTCTCCCTCGAAGTCTCCTTGACTATGTCCACGATCCTATCATATGTGTACACTCAAGTTCGGGTTAGGACTTATCCTCACCACTCAAGGTAGCAACCCTGAACACAGAAAAACCCAAGCACAAGCAGATATATATACAGATATGAATATGTACAGATATACAACCAAGCAAACATATAAATAACACAAATGCAAACAAGGTGGGCTTAACCCTCTTAGGGGATTTCCCCAGTGAAGTCGCCATTTCTGTTGCGGTGAGAATCGGATAACAAGCTATTAATTAAATTGCATCGCAAAACTTTGAAATTCACCACCGAGCTTTGATTTATCCAAAGGAAAGGGTAAAGATCGAAAACCCTAAAAAGAGAATCTAGGTTTGGGGGTTGGTTATACAAAGGGAAGGTATTAGCACCCTAAGTATCTGGAGTACTCTATAGGAACCTCTTGTAAGTATTTGTGTTATGTTAAGGTTGCTTGCTAAGAGAAATGTGCTAAGGTAAGAAAAAAAACCTAGGAGTATATACACTAAGTATGCTCGCCAAGACATCGCATCTCGTGCCTACGTATCCTGACGAGAATGGAATCAGAGCATTCGTAGTTCCCCTCACTACGGGGTAAAAGGGTGAGAAATAGAAAGGTTTAAGAGTTATAAGAGATTAATGGCTATCTCTTATGGAAGGCTATCCATGACTTTGAGGTCAATAGGGAGACTTTCCTTTGGAATACGGGAGATAATAATTTATAAACAAGGGTTAAGGGATTGAAAGTAAATGAACATTATGAGTACGACAAAGATGATATTTAAAGTTTCGGAATCAGAGACATGTCAAGTTATGAAATAAAAGCTAAGACGTACAAATAACAGAAATGATATTGTCCAAGTCAGGAAACCACAAACAAATATTTACATGCCAATTGAAAAGTTCTTACAGAAACCATTGGTGATGTTTCATAATAAAAGGAAACCGTGAACTGATTATAAAGCAAAGCATATTTTTGTTTTTTTAGAAAGAATATAAAATAAACGAGAATAAAAATAAGAAGGGAACTATTGCATATTTTTTTATTTTTGGAGTTTTGTAGAAATGATAAAACAACATGGCAGGCGCCACTCTCTCTCTCTCTCTCTCTCTCTCTCTCTTTTATTATTATTTTTTCATTTTTCCTTTAAGTAATGTTCATAAAATAAAATCATAACAAAACCACACACAATATTAGCATCAATATAATGGTAACATGAAACAAAAAAATTATGATATTATGAACACAAAATATTTTTCAGAATCAAAATATTAACATGCTAATGAACCTGATAACAACATAGATAAATGATCATGGCACTTTGAAAACGGAGAAATAAAAGAGGTGAATGTTACCTAGTGGAGACGGTCCACTGCCTCTTCAATGACACGAGTTCTGGAAAAATGAAGACGAACCTTCTCTCTAGAAAATTTGCAAGAATAATTGAGGGAGAAAATTGAGAGAGTATTCAGCCTTTGTGTGGGGTGAATTTGGTGTCCCCAATGAGAGAATGAGAGATCTTATTTATAGTGTGAATAAAGTGAGAGTGTTGATGTGGCAATCCATGTGACTTTATGAGAATGATTCTTGGCCATTGATAAGTGAAGTGTAAGAATGCTTTTTTGGCCATTGATAAATCCAAGTTGGCAATCCATGTGACTTTATGAGAATGATTCTTGGCCATTGATAAGTGAAGTGTAAGAATGCTTTTTGGCCATTGATAAATCCAAGTTGGCAATCCATGTGAAGTGTTTGTATTGTAGTGGTCCCCACTTACCATTTTTCCCTTTATGAAGAAAAATAAAAGTAATAATAATAATAGTAATAATAAAACTAACAATAATAATAAAGCTTAGTAAAACTAATAATAATAAAACTAATAAAATTAATAATAATAATAATAATAAATAAATAATAATAATAAATAAAACTAAAAATAATAAATAAAAAAAGATAATTGAAAATGGTTAGTAAAACAAACAAATTAAATTCTAACGAAAAATGCCTGATTATTGATTAATGGACTAAAAAATACGAAAATGATATGACAAATGCCAACGAATCTGAGGGCAAAATTTGGGGTATGACACCCGTGGTTGGTTTTCGGTTCATTATTTTTGGTCCGCCACTGACCAAACCGAACCGTTATCCACCCTTAATAGACATATAAGTGGTTGTTGAGGTGTTTTTTAGAGTCATGGAAGATAAATACCCAAAAGCAGTTGTAACAAATGGAAATGGGGCTATGAAGGAGGCTATAAAACATAATTTTCCCGATGCGACCCATCAGTTATGTGATTGGCATTTGAATAAGAATGCATGTGAAAATGTAAAGAAGTCAGAATTTTTAGAAGGTTTTAAAAAAGCCATGTACTCAAAATTTACAAAGGATCAATTTAAAGAGTTTTGGTCAAAGCTAATTAAAGAAAATGAACTTGAAGGGAATCTTTGGGTTTCCAAAACATATGAGAACAAGTCACTGTGGGCAACTACATATCTACGTGATAAGTTTTTTGGAAATATATGAAGTATGTCTCAATGTGAAGCTATGTTAATGCAATAATCAAGAGTTATTTCAGGAAGAAAAGCTTCATTTTTAAATTGATGCATACTTTTGAGCAGACTTTGAGAGAGTATAGAAACAATGAATTGATTGCTGATGTTAAATCAAAGTTTTCACAACCTGTGTTGACAACTCACCTGCGTTTGATTGAGAGTAATGTCGCTAAACTTATACGACAAAGAATTTCAAAGCAGTTAAAGATGAAATTATGAAGGTTGGTGCATTGATTGTTAATAACCTATTTGTTTGCAGGGATACAAAGATTTATACATTGACAAAATATTGTCATGACAAATATGAAAAAAAAGTTGTTTATGATGGTTCAATATTTCAATGTTCGTGTAGGTTTATTTGATTCTCGTGGGCTTCCATGTTCTCATATGTTTTATGTCATAAAGGAAGAACATGTTGATCACATTCCTAGCAGTTTGGTTTTGTAGCGCTAGACTAAGGATGCAAAAATTGAATATTTGAACATGGATTGTAATGGTACAATTGATTCGAATTTGATTGAGCAAGCTCGTTTTGGTGCATATTGTTCTGCTTTTACTACTTTTTGCAAAGAAACTTAAAAAAGAATGGTGTTTATCATGAAATAATGGATGACATAACAAATTTACAAACAAAATTTGTAGTACTGATGATCATATTGGGACACAAAAGTCAGTTGTAGGTTATCCAACGACTGTGAATAGTAAAAGTGCTCCAAAGAAAAAAAAGAATGACACAAAAGCTGTCAGACACTGTTCAAAATGCGACAATACAACTCATAATGCGAGGAATTATTTGTTAATTTCAATAACTAATGATATGATTGTTAGATTCAATGTCTTATTTTTTAGTACACATAATAGTTGCTATGGTATAATATGCAGGGTACAGAAATCACACCATTTGAACGAAATATTGAGTTAGAGTCGGTGTCGTTTACTGATTCTTTAAGATAAATTGAGAAGGTATTATATATTTTCTTGGATAGAAGGTATAATATGTTTTATTACTTATATTGTGTTATTATTTGTATTAAAATAATATTTTGTTTTTAAAAACAGAAAAAGAAAAGAAAAACAAGTTGAAATGGTGAAATAAGTGTGCAAAAGAAATGTTCAGATCCACCGAAATACCGTGGCGTTAATGTGACAACGACGACACATATGGATGTTACAAGCACAATCAGACAAATCCCTCTAATATATGACCTTAAACGTTTGATGCTTGTGGTACATCTGGTAATTCACCCAATGCACGTACAACCTGTATACCCAATATATGGAATGAGTGTTGGGGAAAATTCAAATTTGTGTTTTGGTCTACTACAACAAGTGATGAAATCTGCTAGTCATGATTAATGTAATTTGAGACAAATGTTAATGTTTTGAGGTAGTGTTTATGGATAAATGTGAATCATTTATAGTTAAAATTTTGTGTTTGTCTTTTTGTTATGTTATGTTAATTCCTTCTATTTCATATAAGTGCAATTGATGTATCAATTTTGGATCTAGCAAGAGTATCAAACAATAGAAACAGATTGAATACCTTTATCACTATGTGTTTTTAATTTTTTTAATCATAACATACCATTTTTAATTGAAGTGCATATTAATTCAATGGTAAAAAACAAATAGTACAATTTATTATATTTCAATGATCAACAAGCTGCCTACAATTATGCATGCTTCAATGGTTATATTTCCATCATGAATTAATTTATTTGTCAATTAGAGTAAATGCCAATGAATATTGATTTTCCATTTAGAAAAAATGCCATTAAATACTTAGTAAATTAGATGTATCTACAATTTTCACACTGTTTGATATATATATATATATATATATATATATATATATATATATAGGGTTCATATCATATGAGAATGTCATTTTTACGTAAGAACGTGAGAATGAATCTGAATCATTAGATTTTAAAATAAATGGTGGAGATTACGTGCAGTTTTTATTTTTTCTCTCCTTCATTATTAAAATAAATGATGGAGGAGAGAGAAAAAAAACTGACACATAATCTCCACCATTTATTTTAAAATCTAATGGTTCAGATTCATTCTCATATTCTCATATAAAAATAACATTCTCATATGATACGTTCCCTATATATATATATATATATATATATATATATATATATATATATATATATATATATATATATATATATATATATATATATATATCTTATAGAAACCTGTTTTGCTTATATAAAATACAATATCTTCTTTTATTGAATTTTTGCTTATAAAAAAAAAACATGTTTTGCAGTGTACTGTAAGGTGTTCTTCCTCTTGAGAAATGATTGATGGTGCATCTGATTAAGTGACTTCAAGTGATACGTAATCTTGTTTATTAGTTTATTACTTTGTGTTTATATATTTCAGCTCCAATTATTACGTACTCTTTCATGTTTTGTTTGGTTTTAAAAATTTTATAGTTGCATGTTTTATTTTTTGTAGGATTGATGAACAATGAGTTGATATATCGGTAATTACGGTGACGATGAGTTCAACAGAATGTTGATTTCATTCACCTTGTAAGTGATTGTAACACCCATATGTAATACATGTCTATAATATACATATTATACATAGTTGCAAAGTTGGTACTTAAATACATAAGTTCCTAGTGGCAACATTGTACATATTACATGCCCAAAATAGTACTACAACAATGGCACAATATAAATATATATATATATATATATATATATATATATATATATATATATATATATATATACACACACACACACACACACACACAAGGGTGCTCAAAAAAATAAAACTAAGAACTAGATCATGGTAAGATGATCTCCAAAATAACTACACGCCAGATACGCCATCCAAAATATCAAAAGAAGCAATGACATCATGCTACTTTGTCCTTACCCTTCACCTGATCAGAACCACCTGAAAATAATCAACAAATATGGGGCGAGATAATAATTCCAGTGGGTTCCATATCTTATGGGTTCTCTCGGCTCTACAAGGTTCTAAACATCTTACTCGCTCAAGTCACAAAGGGAAAAAGACTTGAGCTCACAATTCTTGCACTATATGGAAACACGTGGCTTGAATTCATCAACTTAAACTATCACTAATAAGAAACTATACCAAGACATCTTTCCCCGACCATCGTGATTGTATTCGATAACCACAAGGCGATCACATCACCTTAGTATTCATAACATCACATGTTCCATACAATGCCTCACCTCATAACTGGACGACCACTTATCCATGACACACACCTAGGTATCATATGAACAAGTATTGCCATCTATGTCATCTATCATATCCTAATTATCTTGCTAATTCATTCCATTAACTACTATTATGGGTTTCCTTACCAATCCTTATAGTTTTTCAATCATGTTATCATTTAATCACAAGAAACAACTCATAGGTGAAAAACATCCATAACCATCACAATCCATGGTAATTAACATAAACAAGACTAAAACATGCATGTGGAATTCCCTAAGCAATTAACAAAACAATTTCCCAAAACCCTGTCATGGTCGCCTGACGAGCAGCCAACGAGGTTGGCTCACTTTTGGTTAGCCCGACAGAATCAAAATTTCATCATTGTCGCCCGAAAAGCAACCAGTGAGCTAGCTCGCCTTCTGTTCACCAAAGCTCGCCCGACGACGTTGACAAAAATCAACTCGCCTGGCGAGAGCGTCGAATTTTGCAAAAATTCAGCAGGGGTTGAGGGTAAATGAAGGGGGTTTTCACCAATACTCCACACATGTTTCATTCACAACAAAAATACCACATAGACTCACAACATTGTATCATAATCAACATGAACAACACCAAATTATAAGATTTCTTATGGTAATGGAAGAAACATATCAATAATCCAAATATCATCAAACTCTACCTAAAACTCCTAACTTATACAACCTAATGCTTTTATCCAGAACCCACCTTACAATTGAGAATAATAAGTTGTTGAATGATGAAGATTGAATGAGTGATGAAGTGATGATGATGAGCTTCCACTTTTCTTCTTCCTCTCCCACTAGGTTTTCCTTCTTCTTTTCATTCTTCCTCTTCCAACCTTTCCTATTTTGTTGGAATGATAAATGATACATAGAAGTATGATACAGGAAGGTTAGTAAGCATAAAGCATGTGTGGTAAAGGAGTGATCACAAACTTGTGGTGGTAAATGATACAATTAGTGGAAACATAAATATTAAGTGGTATAATACTTAATATTTGTTCAACTAGAGCAACTAACTCATTAATAATGTTATCAAAATGTCTCAATTGTACCAATTAATAATAGATCAGTCTTGAATAGTACTAATTAAGTCAATCTGAGCTCACTAGATACTCTAATTATCCCAGCTAATAACTTTCATAGCATATAAGAACTCAGTTAATCTCAATTGATATTAATTAGAGTGTTTAAGGAAACACGAGATATTATAGCGATGAAGGTGAAGATGAGATGGATGAAAATTTGGATGAACCCTTGATCAATGAAGATGGATATTCATTCCAATATCGCGTTAGTCATGCTATTGCAAAAGGCAAAAATGTTTTTGTAAGCATTCTAAATCTTTTATTTTAATTGACATCTATTAGATATGCAGATATGATATAGATAATGTATTTGAAACATAAATAAAATTTAGCATTTTCCCATAAATGTTGTTGAACCAAATAGAGATCAACATTGTTGATGTTCATACAAATGCTATTTACCCTTGTGTTTTGAAGACTGGTAGGACGCTAAAGGAGAAATATCTTTGTTTAGGTTAGTATGAGTATGTTTTTGCAACTTGTCTGAGAGTTGGTGATGTTCTTGTGTATACTGTGGGATTTCCTCCTACAACAATGTTTGTTCGTTTTTTGATGTAACCCGTTTGATTTTCTGTTTAAAATGTCTAAGATTATGTTATGTAATGATCTTAGAATGTAAAAGGTAAAAACTTGGTAGAGTATGAAAAGATAAGTGTTTTTTTCTCTTAACGTAAAAAGTTAGTAGTGTATTTTGAATTTTTTTTGTTATTTTGAGTCCATCAAGTAAAAGTCCAAAATGTTTTAGAACTAGCGATGGAGGTATGTTTTTGGAAGGGTGGACCTATGCCCCCTACCATCTTTTTAATTATTAGTATTATAACATATACAGTTTTATATTAAATGGAATATAAATTTGAAAGAATATTCTTTGTAGTGTACATTTAATAATAAAAATAGTGAATAATGGAAATTTTCACACCATCATTCCATTACATTTACAATTTAATTGTTTTTTTTATTGTCTCTATTTTTTTTTCTGAAAAATGTTCAGTTGAATGTAATAAATTAAATAAATATTTTTTATAAAACAAAAAATAATTCACTTTTTTTTTTTTATCTTTTCATATTTAAACTCGTTCAAAGTACAAATTAATTAAATATATGTTTCTCTTTCTCTCATGTAAAGATTTCTTAATTTACGAAGAGTTGATTCAAAATATTAATTTATTAAATTGTTTCAATGGTGAAGTCAAAATATTGGATTTTTAATGTCAATTAATTCTTTGATTTTAGTGAATAATTTTAAAAAATTAGAATTTATGTTCTACCTCTAAAAAGTACTGAATATGTTAAATTGATTCGAACTAGTCAAAATATTCAAAATATTGGTTTTTTAATGTCTATTAATTCTTTGATTTTAAGGATGGATTCAAAATATTAGGGATTAATTCAAAATATTCGTGATATTTCCCTTCTCTACACATGAAAGGTTCCACAAAGGTTCATGGGTGGAGAAGAATGCATGTGCAAAACTCTTCTTTCTCTTCTTCATTTCACATCCGAAAAAAACATTGAAAAAAATTGATATATATATATATTGATCGTACCTGGATCAGGCAGTATTTGGTGGCCAGCAACGTCTTGTGCCAGGCCCAATCCAAGTAACTGTCAGGGCTTACGTGGCGTAGTGAAGACCAGCACGTGGTCTTCGCCCTGGGGTAACCGTTTCTAGATCTCCGGAATTAGGGCAGACCGATTCCATCGAGAGTAGGTGGTTACGTGAGAAGGTGTCCTCGCGGGGAGGAGTCTTGCGTGTCGGGGAGAGACGTGTCCTCGCAGGGGAGGACTTACGTGCGGAAGGAGACGGCTCCTCGTGGTGCGGAGCATCTGAGTGTCGAGGAGGGGCGAGCCCGAATGGGGGATTACGCCTCTGCCCGACGCCATATGTTGTGCGCATGCCCGACGCTGTTGAGGTGGGGCTGTACTCGGCACGAGTCGCTTTAAGGGGTCTTTGTTGGGCCATCCCAGGACGTGGGTTGGGCCTGCTCGATCTAGGGGCAGACCCCGACCCAGTCCAGAACAGGAGCCCCCCAAGTCGTTGCTCTGAGGTGTCAGGGCAATGACTTTAGGGTCAGTGCTATGTCGAGGACGGGTCCAGCCGGGAAAGGGACTCTAAACGAGGAACAGTTGGTAACCGGGCAGAAACGAGTCGACCTGCTCTGGACTGGCCGTGGATGGGCGACATCGCGGGGATACGGGAAGTCTGAAACGAGGTGAATGAAAAGACGCGTGTTGGGGAATGAAACGACACACTTGGGAGAGTGTGCGCCACGTGTCGCAGCTCATCATTGTCTAGGGCAGCTACGCTAGGGTAGCGTAATCGATTGCCTAGGAGCCCTCGAAACTTGTGAGAGCCCTATAAATAAGGGTCATCTCGTCCCATTTGCACTTTTGCTCCCCCTTTGCTCAGATTCACTCTTTCTTCCTTCTCTTATTTTGCCACCGTACACCGCCGCCAACTGCCGTGCCGGAACCCTACCGGAAGTTATTTCAAGTAAGTTTCTTTATTTTTTCTCCTTTCGTCTGCATTTGTAGGGTGAATCTTATGGTGAACTGATGAAGTTCCCATGGAAATCACGAAATATCCAGCGAAAACGACGGAATTTCATAGTTTAGTTGTTGAATCTCGCGGGGAGAGACGATGAAATCCCCGAGGACACGAAGAATATCTCGGGGTCATGAGATGAACGTTTCTCAGTTCTTTTATTAAACATCCCGGAGATTAAGGACGGAATCCCCGGGGAACCGGAGTTTACCTCGGGGATATGGGTCGAATACCCTGGGGTCCCACCCAATTTCACTCCCCGCGGACCTGAGGATGGTCGCGGGTTCGCTTCCCCGACGTTCCCTCCTCGCCCTTTCACTTGATCAGCGGTGGAGGGGGTGGATTTGATATGGGTCATCAAATTCACCATTTCCTTCTGCTTTTCAGGTAAATGGACGTATTGCTAGTGGCCGAGGGATCTTTGGATATTTACGACGGGCCCGATTCACCTATGGCGGAGACAACCAGCGCTGGGGAGAGGCTGCCCGACGAGTGGGCCTGCGAAGAGGCAGTGAACATGATCTCCGAGTTTGTCGACCTGGACGAGACTGACATATTTTGTACCGTCGAGCACCGCCTAGTAGGTTCACCGAAGTCGTGGAACGTGTTCATGCCTTTGCCACATCATCGAATATGCTAGACATATAGTGGGATGCAGTTTCCCGTATATGAGTTTATGTTCGACGAGGCGGGGTGGCGTTTGCGCTTCACGGATTTTCAACAGTCAGTGTTTGTCTGGCTGCGTTTGGCCCCTTCTCAACTCCACCCCAACTCTCTCGCTTTCATCAGGGCTTTCGAGCTCGTGTGCAAATACCTGAAGATTGGGGCGACGGTGCCCCTATTTTTCGCATTTTCCATCTTCAACGGTAGGCTGTCGACGACAAGCACGACTGGGTGTCCTTCAAGCAGGTGAGCAGCCTGTTTCACACTTATATGGACTCCGTGCGAGATTTCAAGTACCGGTACTACCTCGTGAGGCCGGTCACACATGAGGCCGTAAATACAGTGTACCGTCGGGTCGTCGGAGAAGTAGATGGGCGGCGAGAAGAGGCGCTTGTGTCCAGGTTTCCTATGTTCTGGACTGAAGAACACTTCAAGAGGGGAACTGATAGCTATATCGTCAGCCCTGGTAAACTCTATGAAGGGGATCGCTTGGCTCACGAGGCCATAGTCAAGTTCTTCAGTAGGTTTAACAAAGCCAAGCTCGTGATGCCAAACGGGGACTTCCTTCTGGGCGACGACGGGAAGGTCTTAACGAAGTGTCGATTGATCAACACTAGGGCTCTCCTCGAGACGTTTTCTGACGAGGAAGCTCTCAAGCTGTTAGGTGGGGTGGCCTCCCCGACCTGCCTTTCCTTTCGTCCTTTTTTTCGAATTACTGACCACTTTGTTTTCGGTTTGCAGGTAAGATGTCGACTGCTGAGGAGCGCCTCAAAGAGTTGAAGGCTAACCGCGCTACGAAGAAGGGAGGCAAAATCTGCCTCGAGCAGATCCGAGCACAGGAATCCGTTCCCACTCAGACAACCAGGGGTTCTTCTAGCTCTCACCAGGATAGTGATTCTCCCATCCCCAGGGCTCCCCGAAGAGGCAGCGGATTGCGGACACAGTGGCCATCGACCTTACTGAGAACGAGAGTCCCCCTGTTGTAAAATTTGTGCTCCCGCCTTGTCACTCGAGGCCGAACTTTTTCATGGGGAATAATTCCCTATGCATGGGTGCCCCCGAAGCTCAGGCCATTTTAGGCGTCGACAAGGTCTCTCGGAGAAGGGCGCTGGTGGAGGATGTGTCCGCTGTGATGCGGGTTTGCGCAAGAGTTTATGGTCCATCTCAGCCGAGGCGTGCCCGAAAGACGAGCTGAACAGGTTGCGCGAGAGTTTCCGGTCCATCTCAGCCGAAATGGAGAAGGTGGGCAAGGAGCTGGCCGACTACAAAAGCCAGAACCAGGCCCAGGTCGAGCTTCAAGGGAAGTTGGAGGAAAAGTTGAAGAATGCTGAGGAGGAGCGGAGACGTCTCGTCGGGATTGAAGAGGAGAGGGATCGTCTCTTGGCGAGGAATGCCGAGTTGGAGGCGGCTGTCTGCCCAGCTGATGAGTAAACTGAGGAAGATAGGTTACTGACCTCGCGGGTAGCGCTGATAGCGAAGCTCCGGGAATCCGAGGAGGACAACCTCATGGCGGCTCACATAGGTTTCAGGAACGCCGTGCAGCAGCTTCGGGTTCTCAACCCCGACCTCACAACCGAAGGGATTGACTTCGACTCCGAGGTGGTCGGCGGTCAGATCGTGCAGCTGATGCGAGTGGATGAGGTTCATGAACGCGAGGAGCCCGAAGGGACCGTCTCTGAGTAGGCTTTTCTTCTTCGTTCTATTCGGCCTGCGAGCCGTTTTATTTATTTTTCGATACGTACACCTAGCATGCGTGCCAGGGGCTTTTGATACTTGTCTGTAATATCTGTACAATGGGCTTTTGCCCGCTTCAATGCATTTTTACTTATCTGCTCGTGTGCTGTTTGTATGGTTTATACTGTGTGTGATGTTATAGCATTTGTTATACTTTGTTTGTTTCTGTCCAAGTAATAGATATTTCTATACTTTATTTTTCTCGACTTTGATAGTCCCTGACCACGTGGAGAGCTGGTCGGGTGGTCGGGTGGTTGGAGACGTATTCCGACCTTCAACGCGGCTAAGAGCTCGGTCAAGGTCTTTGCTTCGTGGCGTGAACTTCCCATTGCGAGCTGGGTGTTCTGCCTAATTGGTACAACGACGGCGGAGCTCGATCGAGGTATCCCCGTCGGATCAAAAGTCCTCGCGCACACACGACGCGGCCTTTGATCATCGTGTTCTGTATAGGGGTGTCGCGCTCGTACCTTAGTGCGTCCCCGTAATCGCGGTGTTAGTGAGTCGCGGGCAGTGCTTAACTGTAATACTGTTTGAGCTTCTCAGCGTTCCATGGTCGAGCAAGTTCCTCCCCGTGCAGATTTTCGAGGAAGTAGGCTCCTGTCCCCGTTTTCGCGCGGACGCGGTACGGGCCCTCCCAGTTCGCGGCGAGTTTGCCTTCTCACAAGTCTTTTTGGTTCCTTCGTAGGACGATGGTGCCCACCTGAAAATCACGTTTGATAACTTTGTCATTATAACGTAGTGTTATTTTCTGCTTAAGTGAAGCTTCTCGTAGAGAAGTGCCCGAGCGTGTCTCCTCGACGAAATCGAGTTCTTCCCTCAGGGCTTCGTCGTTCACGTCCCCGTCGAGGGGGGCTTCGGTCCTCCTCGAGGGTTCCCGGGTTTCCACAGGGATTACCGCTTCTGTTCCGTAGGTCAGACGTGTTAGTTCTGTTATTGGTAGCAATTTTGGTAAAACAATGTGTGTGTTCAAGTTGTCTGATGTGATGTCTTGATATGTGCTTCAAATATTCTGCATATGGTGGTTCTATTAGTATTGATGTATTCTGCAGATCTTGTGTGTGATGTTGAACATGATGTTCTGACATTTGTTAACATAACTTTATGTTCAGTCTAGTATATGTTCAAGGGCTGCGCGTTATTAGCTATATCTTGGGAGATTCTGTTTGAGGATTGCAGGCGAAATTCTTGGTGCAGATTTATTCAGTACAATCGATTGTTTCTCTATTTAGGGCGAAAATATTTGAAGTTAAAATCTATTTTAATTGTTAAATCAATTAATTGTTAAATCAATTCTGTGAATTCATATTGCCCAGGCCCAAGAATCTGTTTCAATTTAAAGCAGCCTCAACCCTACTTGAAGAATACAACGACAAGATATTGTGAATTGAGTGTCAAGTGTTAAGGTTTGTGTTTTCGTCTGTAAGCCGTTCATTCATCCTTGATGCTTGAATTGGTCTGATTATTTGAGTTGTAATTTGTTCACTCTAAAGCTTTTAAGCAAGAGTGTATTGTTCTTGATCAAAGCTTTTAAGCACGATCAAGGTGTGTCTTTGAAGTGTGACTTCTATACTGTGTAATCTTTGAATTGTATCACTGTGGTGATTGGGGGGGGGGGTGAGAGGTGTCTCATATCTAAGAGGTTCTTAGGTAGAAGTGTCATTAGGTAGTGATTAAGTGAGTAGACTATCAACTGGTATGTTGAGTGTAGGTCTGTGAATTAATACTACTAATAGTGAATTTCCTCCCTGGCTTGGTAGCCCCTAGACGTAGGTTGTTAGACCGAACTGGGTGAACAATTCTTTGTGTTGGTTTACTGCTTTTTCCTGTTACTATTATTGCCTTGTTCATATAACAGATATTGATGTTGTGACGTCTCACTTGACATCACATATCTGATACCAGAATTTCAATTGGTATCAGAGCAGGTCATCCTACTCTGCATCTGGGTGAGATCTAGGGCTGTTACTTTCTAGTGCAATGGACAAGGAGAGTGGTGGATTTGTGAATAGACCCCCTATTCTAGATGGATCAAATTATGACTATTGGAAACCTCGCATGGTTGCCTTTTTGAAGTCTTTAGACAGCAGGGCTTGGAAGGCTGTGTTGACAGGATGGAAACACCCTGTCGTTGTGGGAAAAGATGGTGTGCCAAAGCTGAAACCTGAAGAGGAGTGGACCAAGGAAGAAGATGAACTTACACTTGGGAATTCTAAGGCCTTGAATGCCTTATTTAATGGTATAGACATGTACATATTCAGGTTGGTCAACACATGTGAAGTGGCTAAGGAGGCTTGGGATATTCTAAAAACAACTCATGAAGGAACTTCCAAAGTCAAGATGTCAAGACTTCAGCTGCTAACAACAAAGTTTGAAAGCTTGAAGATGAAAGATGAAGAGACCATTCATGACTTTCACATGAATATACTTGAACTGTCAAATGCTTCTAGTGCCCTAAGAGAAAGGATATCTGATGAGAAGCTTGTGAGAAAAATTCTCAGATCTCTTCCCAAGAGATTTAATATGAAGGTGACTGCTATAGAGGAAGCTCAAGACATCAGCCAGATGAGGGTTGATGAACTGATTGGATCACTTCAGACATTTGAACTAGGATTGAATGACAGATCTGAAAAGAAGGTCAAAAGCATAGCTTTGGTGTCTAGTACAGAAGATGATGAGAAAGAGTGTGGTCCTGAAACTCAGGAAGAGCTATCCAATGCTATTGTTCTGCTAGGAAGACAGTTTAATAGGGTTTTGAAAAGAATGGACAGGAAATATAGACCAAATGTTAAGAACATCTCATCTAACATTAACAAGTCAAGTGATCAGATGAAGAGAACAACAACTGAAGAGAAGTCTAATCATGACAAAGGAATCCAATGTCATGAGTGTGAAGGTTATGGTCATATCAGAAAAGAATGTCCTACATATCTCAAGAAACAGAAAAAGGGCTTATCTGTGTCCTGGTCTGATACTGAGAGTGAGGAAGATGAAGAGACTGCCCAGCATGTTAGGGTTTTGACTTGAAGGTATATCTCTGATGATGAGTCTATGAATGAAGAGAGCACATATGATGAGTTACTGATTGTTATAGAGAGCTATGCATTGAAAGTGAAGAAGCCTGTCAAGAAGGGGAGAGGCAAAAGAAGATTATTGCCCAACTCAAGGCTGAAAAGACAGAGCATTTGGAAACCATTGCCAAGCTGGAAGATGAAGTATCTGTGCTGAACTCTAAACTTGAATCTATGTCCAAGTCTATTAGAATGCTGAACAGTGGGACTAATGTTCTAGACAAGATTCTGGATGTTGGAAGAACTGCAGGAGACAAAAGTGGTTTGGGGTTCAATAGTGGATCTGCTTCAAATGAGGTTATTCCTAGTTCCAAACTAGTGATGTTGAAGTAGATGTTGAAACATCCTGACAAGACTCCCTCTAGGAAGAAATTCAGGCACTGGAGATGTCATCACTGTGGGAGGTTTGGACACATAAAGGCTTTCTGTTATAAGTTGCATGGGTATCCTAAGAGTACTTCTAATTGTGCACCCAGATAGGTCATTCATAAAGGTAATCAAGTCATCGAGCAAAAGAAGCAATGGGTCTCCAAAACTGATGTTGTCAGCTTGATAGCTCATACTTCTCTTAGAGTCTCTGCTAAAGAAGACTGGTGTCGCTCCCGGGATTTTCATCCTAGTACAAACGCGAAAGTGGCACCGAACAGAGTCGCCAGCAATGTGTATTTATCCCAAGAGAGGGAAAGGAAACACCGCATAAACCTGAAGGAAAGGATAGAGCATGGTCTTGCGACCAAGAGAAATGGGTTCGGGAGTCGGTTACGCGAGAGGAAGGTATTAGCACCCCCTCGCGTCCATCGTACCCGATGGGATCCACGCTTGCTTGTCTCGATCAAAGGGTGTAAGAAAAGAATACTGAGAAAGAAACTGAAAAAGGAATGGAAAAGGGAAGAAAAACAAATGTAGGGAAAATAAAAGAAGTGCTCGCATGGGCCCTACCCCACTGCCTACGTATCTCATCGGGAGCATGAGAATCAGAGCGACGTAGTTCCCCTCACTGGGGATGGATTGTTTGTGTTTTTTAGAGAACGGCTTACGTTCTAGCTCAGGTGTTGCAGGCTCGCTGGTCCGAGTGCGTTACCATCTTGCAAGAGAACGAGTAGAAGCGTGTTCGTGCGTTGAGAATGAATGAGATGAGAAAAGAATTCCCGAAGGAAAGACGTTATTGTTTGTTTTTGTCTTTTAGAAGGAAGTGTTTTGGATTTGTTTGCATATGACAGTGTATCTGGATCTTAGTCATTGGAATGTGTACATTCTCACATTCCAAGATGGAATGGGCAAGAAAGCACACTAAGAGTGAAGAAGACCCCCACCCTTAGTTCCAATTGTCAAGGTTCAAACACACTAGCATACTTGTGTTTATTAAGTGTTTTTGTTGATTAAGAAATGAAGAAGTGTTTTTTATTTGTACCTTCAACAAGTATTGCATTTAAGTCCCTCATACAAGATCAAATGTTTAACACATTGACCCAAGATGGGCTATATGCTATACATTCTAAGGTTACAAGAGAAGACCCCTTATAATCTTTTCTTTATATGAAAGGCCTAAATGCAATAAATGCCTACCTTTATTAGATATTTTGAATTTTCTTTGAAGAGATGAGAAGAGAGACTCAAGAGAGGAGAAAAGGTAAAACCTATATGGACTAAGACTCAATCCTAATTGAAGATTAAAGGGAGTGATCCTAAAGGTTTGTGAGGTTTCAACCTAACGTCTAAAGAAAGAAAGAATTAAACAATTCACTTCCAAAGTAGAAGATGAATTGTAATTCAAAAGGGGAAGTAATGAGTTATTAAAAGAAAGCACATAAGTGCTTAACAAAACACAAAATGGAATTGTAAAAGAGAAAGGATAGAAGTTGAATGTGGATTCCTTATCCACACCCAATTGAAACTTACCAAAGCCCCTACATGGTTAGCACAATCACTTACAAGTAAAGTAAGAAAATATAATGAACAAATCAAATTCAAACAAGTTGACAAACAAAGTAAAATGAGATTGAATGCTATACATGCTTCCAAGTCAGAATGTAACTCATATTTACACAACCTAATGTTATCCTAAATGAGCATACCAAATCATGCAAACAAAATCTCAATCCAACAAGAAGCAAAGAAGAAGAGGTGAAGTGATGTGAATGTGGTTCATACTTGTGAAACAAGTGACTTAAGGTGCAAGATAAACATCAAACATGCAAAGATGAAACCCAAATGTCACAATCAGAAGTCAATTAACATGCTATACATCCTCAAACAAAACCACAACTCATGGCACAAGTGCCTTCATGATCAAGCAAACCAAACATGAGGCATGCATTCACAAAATGGACAAGTTAAACTTCATGCTTCAAACAAATAGCAAACATGCTTCAAAAATTATGACTTTCACCAATAAAACCCCTTAAACACATGCCATTAACATATCAAGTCCACAAGCAATGAATCAGAACCAAAGTCACTCAACAATTAGGTCAAAGTCTCATGGAAGTTTCATGCATTCATGCTCAAAGCAACACATCAAAAGTCATCCAAAAAAGACTTAAAAATCATCTCATAAATCTCAAACATACCTCAACATATTGTGACCACAATGCAAAAAGAAAGGCATCAAAATCATTTTTTATGATCAAGAACAAAAATGCACAAAATCATATGTCACATTAAGTATGCATACAAATGGAAATTCAAAAGAAATAATGGAACAGGGGCAAAATGGTCATAAAATCAGAAAATAAAATCATAGAAAATTTCCTAAATGTTTTAAGAATACACATGAATTTTTGTAGAATTTTATGATGGAGTTTGGTATTTTTAAAAATTAATTATGAAACGTGTATAAAAAATAGAAAAATAAAATGAAATGCAAGGGAAGGGGAGGTGTGAACATAGCAATTATGCAGTTCAATTCAATTGGGCTTGAAAACATGGGGGTGTGGGTAGCAATCTGATTAGGGTCCATTAAGCGCGCAAAACACCATAACTAGCATGTTCTTCAGTCAACAAAATTGACTCATTAATAGCCACTAGATTGAGTCAAGGTCAAGCCAAAGTCAAAGTAATCAGATCAAACGCTCACACACGCATGTCCACGTTCCATACCATATGCCACAACACACAATGTTTAAAATGGAATCAGAAGCCACACGTGAGAGGCATGTGAGTTTTTTATGTGCTGGCGCGTTTTGGATCGTTAGATCAACAACATCATGCGGCTGACATTCATTCTGGCCAAAACCCTAACATAAAGACCACCGGCCGGAGAGGGACCTCCGGTCACCTTCTCCGGTCACACACCACCGTCTGCAACTTCACACGTTCACAGAAATGTACAATACGCATACCAAAATGAAGCTGAGCTCATGTAGATCAAGAATGCACACTTATTTTTCACATATCAAGCACGTGCACAAAGAACAGAAGAGATCAAGTCCTGCCCTAAGTTTTCAACTATGCCTCTAAAGGCCTATCAACTAGCCAGATAAATTCTTGAGCTTATAAGAAGCCTCAAGAACCTGAAAGCCAATTCAAATCAAGTCTATAATGGTGGAAATTCGTACCTGAAGATTTGAGACCTTGAGATGTTCTTCAGAAAACCAGAGATGCTGCTTCCTCTTTGAGCTTCTTTTGGCCAAATAAAGGCTTAGATGCAGTGGTGGATGATGATTCAATGGAGAAGAAATGAAATCCAAGCTTCAAAACCAGTTGCAAGGTAGTGAAATTGAGAAAGAATCAGAGAGATTCTGAAGTGAAAATGAGGAAATGAACAAGGTGAAGCTCGAGAATCAATGGCAATGGTGAGATTGAGAGAGAAGAAGAGCAAGTTTCTGAAGTGAATGTGTGAAAAATGAAGTTAGGAATGAAATTTGAGAGTGAAGTTTTTATTTATAGTGTGAGCTAACCATAGTTAACTGAGTGAGTCAGCTGAGTCATGGTGGTTTGGGTGAGTCATCCCTAACTAACTGAGTCAAGTTAGTTAGGGAGAGCAATGATATGGTGATGGCAACTCATGATATGCTATGGTGGAGGTGAAAAGAAAATGAAGGCACGGCTGGTTGTAGCAGAAACTTGCTCAGCAAGTTTGTTTCTTTCCATTCTCATGTATGCCAAGGCAAGTGTGCAATGTGTAAGTCATGTGTGTTTGGTTTAATGTGGAAAGCTGATGTGATGAAGTGTTTGGGGTGTGTGAACCAAAATCGTGCACCAGTCTGTCAATGCATCAGTATCAACATGAGGTGGTTTGAGGAAGTTTTTCTCTCTACTCAATGAATGAATTGGTGTGTTTTAGGAGTCATTGGAAAGAGGATGCATTGGAGCACAATATTGATTTGGAAATTGAAGTGGAATGAGGTCTCAAACATGTCTAAAAATGACCTCAAACAGATGGAAAAAGAAGCTGGTACATGGGTGCGCAGACTGGTGGCATGACCTGGTTGTGACCTGGTCAAATTTCAGTTGCAATGACCATTCTTTGAGCCATCATAACTCCTTAACCTTTGATCAGATGAAAAATTGATAAACACCAACTTTGAAGATCTCACATAGAGGAACAATTTTGATGTTGAAAGATTTTCCATTTGAAGCCTCTAATCATGAGTAATTGATCAATACATTTGGTCCACCAAGTGTTTGAGAAAATGACTGCGCGCGTGCCCTGAAAATCTTGGTCATGACCTAGTTTTGGACCTACTTTGCTCAAACTTTGATCAATCATATCTCACTCAATTTTTATCCAATGGAGATGTTCCACACATGGATTTGAAGCTTAAAACAAGATCTTTCATTGAGGCAGAGTGGATTTTTCATTTGGTGCTCCAAATTTAAATGGCCTTGGTTCAAATTCTGATGCAAAATGGCCAAAACTTGCTATTTTTAGTAACCCTACTTCATCCAAAAATGGCAACTTTCCACATCTTGATTTTTTCATGATTCCTTTGGAGTTTCTTGATCAAATTTTGCACATTGAACATAGGTAACATGAATTTCATGATTTTGGGCTCAAAAAGTCAAGAGTTGACTTTTTCCCCTGATTATTTGACTTTGCCCCAATTTCCTGATTTTTGATCTTTCTTCCAATTGAACCACTTCTAAAACCAATTGAAATGCAATTTTCCACATACATACACTTAAGGACATATGGAATACCATGACATCAAGTTTTGTCCAAAAAATCAGAGATATCCTGATTTTATTAGAAACCCTAATTTTGACCCCCTTTGGTTAGGAGGAAATTGCACATCTTCCAAATCCAAATTCCTCAGAGTATGTTGTGTATCCTCTTAAAGGATGATGAGAAATGCCACTTGAGAATGATTTTGAATCAATGAGCTATCTCTTTTGAGGGTTTTCCTTCAATTTTTGAACCTCTTGCATAGTGAAAGATGTAGTGCTTCAATCTCCTATTGAATCTCACCTTCTTGAGGTTGTGGAAGATCAATTGAGATAGTATGAGACATGAGAGACCTCTTGGCTTGCATAGAGCCCACTTGATTGACCTTTTTGTGCTTTGAATGATTCCTTGATTGTCCACCTTCCACTTGATCACATGCCCTGATGGTAAGAAGGATGCCATGCTTCATTTTTCTATGTTAAATGCAATGCAATGCTAGTGAGGTGGATATGATATGATAAATGATAATGCCATGCTATGATGCCAAAAGAGGAGAGCAAATTTTGGGGTATTACAGCTGCCCCTATTCAAGCGCTGTAGACCTGAATGCCTGAAAGCAATTGCTTTCGGACTTTCAAGGTATATAGTGATTGAATACCAAATATAACCAAAAATTTGCTCTGGATGATGAAGAAGAAAAGGGATATAAACCCAACGAGACTGCTGGATTGAATCTTCGATGAAACGTCGGAGAGATCTGTCTTTTGAACGACGCCAGACGACTTCTGGCTTGCCACGTTACTGGTGGACTTTGATAACGTCTTTTGAACGACGCCAGACGACTACTGGCTTGCCACACTACTGGTGGACTTTAATAACGTCTTTTGAACGACGCCAGACGACTACTGGCTTGCCACACTACTGGTGGACTTTAATAACGTCTTTTGAACGACGCCAGACGACTACTGGCTTGCCACACTACTGGTGGACTTTAATAATGTCTTTTATGCAACTCCAGACGACTACTGGCCTGCCACGCTACTGGTGGACTTTGCAGCTTCGTGCCACCCGAAGATGGACTTTTGCCAATCCACTGTTGGACTTTTAGAATTTGCCACCCTTAGATGGACCTTTCGCCAATCCACTGTTGGACTTTTGCCACCCGAAGACGGACTTTTGCCAATCCACTGTTGGACTTTAAGAATTTGCCACCCTTAGATGGACCTTTGCCAATCCACTGTTGGACTTTTGCTGCTTTGCCACCCTTAGATGGACTTTTGCCAATCCACTGTTGGACTTTTGCCACCCGAAGACGGACTTTTGCCAATCCACTGTTGGACTTTTGCCACCCGAAGACGGACTTTTGCCAATCCACTGTTGGACTTTTGCTGCTTTGCCACCCTTAGATGGACTTTTGCCAATCCACTGTTGGACTTTAAGAATTTGCCACCCTTAGATGGACCTTTCGCCAATCCACTGTTGGACTTTTGCCACCCGAAGACGGACTTTTGCCAATCCACTGTTGGACTTTTGCTGCTTTGCCACCCTTAGATGGACTTTTGCCAATCCACTGTTGGACTTTTGCCACCCGAAGACGGACTTTTGCCAATCCACTGTTGGACTTTTAGAATTTCAAAATCGAATTACTCTCTGCCTCTGCGCCAGACATCTCTGCCGACTCTGCTGAGGAACCACAATCAATGATTTAATCTCGGAGACTCCTAAAAGGATAATATCTCTGCTGGCGAATGGATGAACAATCCGTCTGCTTCGAATTGTCAAGCTTGCCAAAAATAAATTGGACTTTAAGATATGAGGGAATGATGACTCTGCCGGGAATTATTCCATCTGTTTGGGGCTGGATTCTGGTCACAGCAACTCCGCTGGGGATGAGAATTCTTAAATGACGTCCTGCTGGGGAAATGAGCCATTAAAACTCTGCTTGGGGATTTATTCAACCCAAGATCCTTTATAGGGATTATCAACCTTCTGATCCGGCTGGGGAAAGGCGGGTACCATCCTTGTTGAGGAATAGATTCTGTCGATCTGATAAACCTCTGCGGAGAGAACAATAACTCAGCTGGAAGTTACTGACAAGATTCGATGCTGACCTCTGTGGGGATACCATGACCCGAGATACGATCTTGCTGGGTATCAGGGCTACTCTGCCAGGGATATGCAAATCCTGGTTAGAACATTCCACTGCAACTTGCTAGAAAGAGTCCTCAGAGATCTGTTGGGGAAACCCAAAGCAAATCCACAGTAGTCTGCTGAAGAATATGACTGTCGAGCTTAGGATAAGTACTACAATACCCCATGTTAGGCGAGCTTTCCTTTAGACAATTCCGTTGGGGATGACGAGTTTATAACAAAACTCTGCTGGAGAAAACTGCTTTAAAGCGTCTCGTGTTGGGGAATGCCTTTTGAGAGGATTTTACAGAAGACCAACTGTCCTCAAACTCTACTGGGGATGATCAACACTTCATGTTGGGGAACCAAACATGCCCCACGCTTAAGAAAACCAACAATTTGTCCCCGAAGCGGATGTCCTAAGAGGATTTTACAGAAGATCTAGCCTCTTCCAACTCCTGTGACTTCGCTGGGGATAATGACCATCGGTTTCGGTGTCGACGAGACCACTCTTTTGGGGAACCTGTGACCGTTATGGACACAGAAAAGCTTGTAGTTGTTGGAAGTACTGAATGAGAGAATCGACTTAATAAGATACAACGGTACCCAGTTGAACTTAATTCACTGAGATCGACCCGATGAACGCCGATCTCCTTACCCATAATTGCCCCAGTCTTTTGAGTGGGGTGATTTATTGCTGGTCTTGTGCTTAAAATCATCTGCACCTGCTACCTGCAACAAAAGAATATGCCCACATGCTCCGAATATTGCGTGGCTAGAATCCACCATCCGGGAGTATTCAACATTCGAAGTAATTTCAAATGTTTTTTCTGCGCATGTTATTGTAAGGCTGCCATGTTTTCAAATGCAATGTTTTATCAAAAATTAGGACGTTTTTGCAAACAAAGCAATAAAACAAAAATAGAAAGCTTTTTATTGAAATTCAATTTATTGACTGAAAGCCCAGAATAGGCAATTACATCTGGAAGCAATCCCTGGAAAGAGGTGATCGCTGAAAATTGAGAAAAGAAACTATCCTAATGGCAATGTGAAAACGGAATTCCACTGAGTTTCCATTCTGTCATGACCAGTATGTCTTCAAAACTCCCCGACCTTGCCTTCTGAGGAATGATCAGACCGATTCCTATCTTTCAGAACGTCAGTTGTTCAAACGGTACAGATAACTCAAACCGTAGTCATTCGCTTAAATCCCTCTTTTGTGTGGACCGCCCTTTCAGGTTTTCGATCCACCAGGATACCCTTTTTTGCCTAAGTTGCCCTTTCGGGTTTTCAACTTACCGGGTGTACAATTTTTTTCAATTATATCCCTAATTTTTGCCCGAACCTTATTCTGTTTTTGGTTCGCCGGGATGCCCTTTTTTGCCTGGATTTTTTTTTATTATTTTTTTTTATTTTTGTTATCCAGCGGGTCTATTCATGCGAAGTATTTTTTGACTACGTCCGAGTTGACAGGGGATGAAAAGTCTTCGCCATCCATGGTTGTAAGCAATAAAGCTCCGCCCGAAAAGACCTTTTTAACCACGAATGGACCTTCATAATTAGGAGTCCATTTGCCCCTGTGATCTGTATTGGGAGGAAGGATCCTTTTGAGTACCACATCTCCGACTTTGTAAACCCGAGGACGCACCTTTTGGTCAAATGCCTGTTTCATTCTGCGCTGATATAGTTGCCCATGACATACAGCCGCCAATCGCTTTTCCTCAATAAGGCTCAGCTGATCAAATCTGGCTCGTACCCATTCAGCTTCATCTAGCTTAACATCCATCATGACTCTGAGGGACGGAATCTCTACTTCAACCGGTAGCACTGCCTCCATACCATATACAAGTGAGAATGGGGTTGCCCCAGTGGACGTGCGTACCGACGTTCGATACCCATGCAAAGCAAATGGTAACATCTCATGCCAATCTTTGTACGTGACAACCATCTTCTGTACAATCTTCTTGATATTTTTGTTGGCCGCTTCGACCGCGCCATTCATCTTTGGGCGGTACGGAGAAGAATTGTGATGTTCGATTTTGAAGTCCCGGCATAACTCAGCCATCATCTTATTATTCAAATTAGAACCATTATCAGTAATGATTCTTTCGGGGACTCCATATCGGCAAATGATATCCCGTTTTAAGAAACGAGCGACCACTTGTTTTGTAACATTGGCATAGGATGAGGCTTCAACCCATTTGGTGAAGTAATCAATTGCCACCAAGATGAAACGATGACCATTGGAAGCTGTAGGCTCGATCTTTCCGATCATATCAATGCCCCACATGGCAAACGGCCAAGGCGACGACATGATACTCAACGGATTTGGAGGTACATGCACTTTATCTGCGTAGATCTGGCATTTATGGCATTTGCGGGCATATTTGCAACAATCTGACTCCATAGTCAACCAGTAATATCCCGACCTTAACAACTTTTTAGCCATTGCATGCCCTCCGGCATGGGTACCGAAAGAGCCTTCGTGCACTTCAATCATCAACAAGTCTGCTTCATGTCTATCCACACATCTAAGCAGGACCGTGTCAAAATTTCTTTTATACAGCACGCCATCTTTGTTCAGGAAGAAACTACCAGCTAACCTTCTCAACGTCTTCCTGTCTTTGGACGATGCCCCGGGCGGATACTCTTGACTTTTCAAGAAACACTTAATGTCATGAAACCATGGCTTGTCATCAGACGTTGCATCTACCGCAAACACAAATGCTGGTCTGTCAAGGCGGGATACCTCAATCTTAGGTACATGGTTCCATCCTTGCACTTTGATCATGGAAGACAAAGTGGCCAAGGCATCAGCGAACCTATTCTCATCTCGAGGAATATGGTACAGTTTCACTGTTGTGAAAAATGTCAGCAATCTCCTCGTATAATCTCTATACGGCACTAGATTTGCTTGGTGCGTGTACCAACTCCCTTTCACTTGATTGATTACCAAGGCTGAATCACCAAATATATCAAGGGTTTTAATCCGTAGATTAATCGCCTCCTCGATCCCCATTATACAAGCTTCGTACTCTGCTTCATTGTTGGTGCATCCGAAAGTTATTCGGGCAGTGAACGGCATATGAACACCTTCCGGCGTGATAAGAACTGCTCCAACTCCGCACCCATTCATATTGACAGCCCCATCAAACATCAGACTCCATTTGGATTCAGGGTCTGGCCCCTCCTCCGGAAGTGGTTCCTCACAGTCTTTAGCTTTGAGAAACATGATGTCCTCATCAGGGAAGTCAAACTTCATGGGTTGGTAATCATCAATCGGCTGTTGCGCGAGATAATCGGACAAGATACTTCCTTTGACGGCCTTTTGTGAAGTGTACTGAATGTCATACTCTGTCAAGACCATTTGCCACCGTGCAACTCTGCCTGTCAATGCTGGCTTCTCGAAAATGTACTTGATAGGATCCATTTTTGAAATCAACAAGGTCGTGTGCCTAACCATATATTGCCTCAATCGCTTAGCGGCCCATGCAAGCGCACAGCATGTCTTTTCAAGCATTGAGTATCGGGACTCACAATCATTGAACTTTTTGCTCAGGTAGTAAATAGCATGCTCCTTCCTACCTGTCTCGTCATGTTGACCGAGAACACAACCCATGGAACCTTCAAGCACTGTCAGATACATTATCAGCGGTCTCCCTTCAACTGGAGGCATTAGAATCGGAGGTTCCTGCAAGTATTCTTTTATCTTATCGAATGCCAATTGGCAATCGTCATTCCACCTGACCGTTTGATCTTTCCTTAACAATTTAAATATTGGCTCACACGTGGCTGTTAGGTGAGATATGAACCTTGCAATGTAGTTCAATCTACCCAAGAAACCACGAACCTCTTTTTCTGTTCTCGGTTCAGGCATTTCTTGTATTGCTTTCACCTTGGCAGGATCAACCTCGATTCCTCTTTCGCTCACAATGAAACCCAGTAACTTTCCAGAACGTACCCCAAACGTGCACTTGTTTGGGTTTAATCTCAGACGGAACTTCCTCAACCTTTCAAACAGCTTTTTCAGGTTAGTCAGATGTTCCTCTTCGGTTCTCGACTTGGCAATCATATCATCTACATAACATTCGATCTCCTTATGAATCAAGTCATGAAACAATGTCACCATCGCCCGCTGGTACGTTGCCCCTGCGTTTTTCAACCCAAAAGGCATTACTTTATAACAATAAGTACCCCACGGGGTAATGAACGTGGTCTTTTCCATATCTTCAGGTGCCATCTTGATCTGGTTGTACCCGGAGAAACCGTCCATAAATGAGAACACTGAAAAATGAGCGGTATTATCGACCAGCACATCAATATGGGGTAGTGGAAAATCATCTTTCGGGCTAGCTTTATTAAGATCTCGATAATCCACACACATTCTCACTTTTCCATCTTTCTTCGGTACTGGCACGATGTTGGCTACCCATGGAGGATACTTTGTCACAGCAAGAAAACCAGCGTCCCACTGCTTCTGGACTTCCTCCTTAATCTTTAAAGCCATGTCGGGGTGAGTCCGACGAAGTTTCTGCTTGACTGGCGGACATTCTTCTCTCAATGGTAGCCTGTGCACAACAATATCCGTATCCAACCCCGGCATGTCTTGATACGACCAGGCGAAGACGTCAACATACTCGCGCAACATTTCCGTCAAAGTTTGCTTCACATCTGCTCGCAAGCTGGCACCAATCCTGATCTCTTTTTGGGCATCCTCGGTACCAATATTGATGATTTCTACAGTCTCCTGATGAGGCTGGATGACCCTTTCCTCTTGTTTCAACAATCTGGCCAGTTCTTCAGAAAGTTCACAATCTTTCTCATCCCCTTCTTCGGCTTGATAAATCGGATTGTCAAAGTCATACATGGCCATATCAAAATCGTTATCAGTGGTATCCGGAGGATCAAGTCTGCATGAACGGGTTCATGCCTTATTTTAGAATTTATTTTTAAGCAAAACAAAAGAAAATGAAACATTGCCATTTTATTTTGTGCAAAAATAAAAACTGAAAGACAGAGAACAAAATTTGATTGCAAAACGTCCTTTATTAATGATTAAACATTGCAAATGCAACCATGGTGGCCCTACAAATGAATCTATACGCCTTGGGCAGAGCGCAAGATTTTGTCATGCATTATGGTTAGAAAAAACAAAGAAAAATTACTCTGTCTGAAGAGTAACCCGGATGACTTCTTCAACGGACCAGTTTTGCACTTGTTGTCCCGAAGCATGAGGGCGTACCCAGTTGTCCAGGTCACAATTACTGTCAACACTATCCTCTGTGGCTGCACAAGACTGGTCCATGTAGATAATTCCCCCACTATTAAAAGTAATGGGTCCCCTGCTCCCCGCATCTGAAGTTGTAGAGGGATGATAACCAATACCAAATTTGTCTTCCTTCATTGGGGTCTCTATCAACCTGCCCCAACCTTGGGCGTTGCCTGCCCTGACGACTTCGACAGCTTGTTTGTAAGATGAAATGGAGGTACCAGCCCCAACTGGTACAGAAGAAGACTCAGGTGCATCGTCAATATTGACTGCTTCAAATGATTGGCACAGCATCTCATGAATTTCCCCATCCATTTCAATGTACTTGAACGTGGACAAGTGACTCACAAAGATGTCTTCCTCCCCACACACTGTCACAACCTGCCCTTCAAACTCATACTTCAGCTTTTGATGTAGAGTAGAAGTAACAGCCCCGGCTCCGTGAATCCAAGGGCGTCCCAATAGGCAGCTATATGCAGGTTGTATGTCCATTACATGGAACGTGGATTTGAATACCTGTGGTCCAATTTGTACGGGCAATTCCACCTCACCGAACACAGATCGTCTAGTTCCATCGAATGCTCTGACCACCAATTCACTAGGCCTTAAGATCAAACCATCAACTTCTAGCTTCATCAATGCCTTCTTGGGCAAGACATTGAGTGATGAACCAGTGTCTACCAGTACATGAGATAACACTGCGCCCTTACACTCCATCGTGATATGCAAAGCCTTATTATGGTTTCTTCCTTCAACCGTCAAATCTCTACTTGTAAAGCCCAAGCCATGGCTAACATTGACATTGGAGATTACGCCCTCGAGCTGATTAACAGTAATTTCTTGTGGCACGTATGCACTCTTCAACACTTTCAACAAAGCCTGTCGGTGCGCATCAGAGCACATCAATAGTGACAGGATTGAAATCTTTGAAGGGGTCTGATTCAGTTGGTCCACAATCTTATAATCGCTTTTCTTGATTATCTTCATAAATTCTTCCATTTCCTTATCAAAAGTAATCTTTGTCTCTGCTTCAGGTGTAGGCGCACTTTCAACCACCTGTTTACCCTTAGCCTTTGCTGCAGCTTCTGCCTCTTTATCACTTCTCAAGGTTTGGGGAGCGAACAACCTTCCACTTCTTGTAAAGCCCCCTACACCCCCTACATTATCAATATTTGGGCTGACTGACGGCTCAACTTCCTGTTTTTTACCTTCGTAATATACATCTGCCC
Source organism: Lathyrus tuberosus (assembly GCA_022829125.1). Classification (NCBI taxonomy): domain Eukaryota; kingdom Viridiplantae; phylum Streptophyta; class Magnoliopsida; order Fabales; family Fabaceae; genus Lathyrus; species Lathyrus tuberosus. The sequence goes on from JALAZF010000254.1 coordinate 114,311, forward strand.
CATAGTGCCATGGGATAGCTTTCGTAGACGTGAACGGAATTGGTCCTGGCACCGTGATAGTGACAGGACTGGGCCCTTCTGGCGCAACACTCGCCACGGGAACTGCATTGACCGGCATTTGAATCTCAGCGGGAGTGTAATAGATGGTCACGGTTGATATCTCATCAGTGTCTTTCACGACTCTGTCGAACTGTAGACATCCTTCATCGATCAGATTCTGTAAACCCATCTTCAACTTATCACAGCCGTTCTCCTGATTCACACACTCAGAGCAATCTCGATTACAGCCCGGGAACACCTGTCCCTTCAATAAACGATCTTTTACAACCAACAAAGAAGTTTTCACTTGATGAACGTCTAACACCAGATTCAATCTCCTCCCATCTTCAATAACGTACACATTTGCTGCACTATGATCAGGCATGGGATGCTGAGTAATATTAGGAGCGGGAGAGAAATTGATGGCTTTAGCATCAATCAAATCTTGTACTTTATGATGGAAAGCCCAGCATTTTTCAATGGAGTGCCCCTGAGCACCTGAGTGGAACTCACAACGAGCATTAGCATCGAAGTTAGGTGGCAGGTTTCCAGCAACCGGAGCTTTCATAGTACGGAGTTCTACCAACTTTAACTCGAGTAGCCGGGGCAACAGCGCGGCATAAGTCATGGGGAGAGGATCCATCTTACGATCCCTCTGTCTAGACCTTTGCTGGAAAAAAGGTTGTTGCTGTTGAACTTGTTGTTGGGGTTGTTGTTTCTGAACAGACGGTGTGGGGATTGTCACAGCATCTACCTGATAATAAGCTCGAGAACGCCCTCTGCCTCGTCCTCTAAACACAGCATTCGTATCACCTTCTCTTCTTTTCTGGTTACTAGCAAACGGTTTCTTCGTCCCCGAAGAGCCAGCCCCACTCACATCCTGGATCTTTCCAAGCTTTAGCAGACTTTCTATTCTTTCTCCCGCAATCACAATATCAGCAAATCCAGTTGACGGACAAGCAGCTAATCTATCCAGATAGGCCCCTTGCAAGGTGCCCATGAACATATCTGCCATTTCTCTGTCTGACAAGGGAGGTTGAACCTGGGCAGCCATTTCCCTCCACCTCTGTGCATATTCTTTGAAACTCTCCTTGGCATTTTGTGACAATCCCTGCAATTGGGTGCGGTTGGGCGCCATGTCAATATTATACTGGTATTGCTTCCGGAACGCTTCTGCCAGATCTTTCCAATTCTTCACAGCAGCTCTATTCAACTTCATGTACCAGGTCAAGGACGCCCCAGCCAGACTGTCCTGAAAATAGTGCATCCATAGCTTCTCGTCATCCGTATGGGCTGAAATCTTCCCAAAGTAAGCTTGAAGATGCGTTTGGGGACACGCATTGCCGTGATACTTATCAAAAGTGGGAGGTTTGAATTTAGGGGGAATTCTGACTCCTGGGACCAGCCCCAAGCTAGTAACATCAATACCCATAGAGTTCTTGCATTCTATGGCCCTGATCTTCTCTGCTATCTCATCATACCTTCGATCCCCTTGATTACCCACATCAGCATCCAGCAGAGTAAATTGGTCTTCCAGAGTATCTTCAAGAGTAACACCAGCATGCCTACCATTTCCATTACCCCGATTGTTACCACCAGGAGGAGGGTTGCCACCGGGAGGAGGGATGCCGTGTCCCTGTGAATTGTCATGTTGGTCACCTTCGGGCCCATTGTCGGGACGCTCTACCAGAAGCCTCAGTCTCTCCTGATTTTGCGCCATGCCAGTCATGAGGGTCATGAACTGGTCCATACGTGCCCTCATTTCCGCCAAATCACTTTGCACTTGATCCATGATTCTTACTTGATTCCTTCGCGTCGAATATCGGTGAATATGACTCTCCGCTATACTGCCTGAAACCAAATAAAGGTTAGAGTCCCTGCAACGAGTACCTGAAAAGCAAGTAACAAAAAAATGCAAAATGATATGCCATGCCATGCAATGCCATGTTTGTCATTTCCGAGGTGCTTTATACCCTGATTCCAATCCAAACCACAGAAATCTGAAGACCAGAAATCGTGATATAAAGAGACGTATTGTGGTCATGTGCTTGTGTGCAGCTATCTGATAAGGAATAATTCTGAATAAAACTGCTCATACTCATTCAACAAAGTATTCAAGTACATTTAAGAAAGGTTCAACCGCAAATGCAATACAAAGAAAAAATGGATCCATCAACAAGCCTGATGGTAACCATTAATAACAAAATATAAGGAAAAGAACATCAGTCTGACAATTCCACATCCTTCAGCTTATCACTCGAGTATTTGATCTCCTCAAAAAGTATACGGGTACGCTGGTGATTCGGCTTTTCAATCATTTCTTTGATCAAGACATCCCTTTTCTCAAGAGCTTCAGTTAAAGAACCCACGTGCAGCATCAGAGCCTCGTCATCACACACTCCTTTGTGTCTCTTTATGCCGGCTTGCGTCTTGAGTATCTCTCTTTCTGTCATGGCTTCTTCAAGCTCTTTCTTGGTATTCTTCAACTGGCTTCTAACTTCTTCTAACTGTTCTTGACTCTTACCGAGGCTTTCCCGATACTTTCTCCTCTGCTCATGTGCCTTTTTAAGCTCCTCGTCTTTAGTCTTCGACTGATCCTTTAACTCGGCATTTTCAATTCTGACTTCATCCCAAGCTTGACGAAGTTGAGCTAATGAATCCTTGCTTCGGGCTAAAGCCTGTTTTGTAATCTTGTGAGCCTGACTAGTGTCATCTGCTCCCAGAGTAAGTTTCCGAAAGTACCGAGCTCGGTCATCGAAATCTTCCTCTTTGTCAGCCAAGGTTTTTTCCGCTTTCAAGGCTCTCTTTTCCAACTCTTTGTTGTCAGCTAGAGCTTTCTGAAGGCATCTGCTCATTCCAGAATTCTCTATCTGCAGCTCTCTGACCATTTTCTTCCACTTCTCACATTCTTCAATAGCCACCATAGTGGGTTGTTCTGGCTGTACTGAACATAAAAGAGGTCCCCTTGAAAAGGGTAACAGCAATTCTTTTACTTTCGTCTCAATCCACCTGTCATATTCAGGATAAGATCTACAATCTCCTTTTCCAAAAACTGCTTTTCCAATTTTGTGCTTATCTTTCCAAGCATTCACTACTTCTACCACCTTCGCATCTTTAGTTCCTGTAAAGAATAAAGATTCTTCCACATCTTGCTCTGTAGGAGGATCCCTGGAAGCATACCCAAACTGTCGGATGGCCAAAACTGGATTATAATTGATCCCTCCTTTTCTGCCAATCAAAGGCACATTTGGAAAATTTCCGCATCTTGTGACAAGCTCTATTCTCAATAACCGGTGGTCAAACCATACAATGTTATCAGCAGTTAAACTCATCAATCGTTTAGACCATTTCGCCACATCTTTGGTTTCCACAAAGGCACCTGTCTGAGGCAAATGTTTGAAAAACCAATGACTCAGCAGTGGAGTACAACAACTAACAGATCCTCCCCTCCTTTTCTCATTCTTATAGTGCACGGAATGATAAAAATCTCCTAACAAAGTAGGGACTGGATTTTTAAGAACGAAAACTCTTGTCGCTTGCATATCCACAAAGTCTTGCTGATTGGGAAAGAAAACTAGGCCATATATGCAGAGAGCCAGAATGGAATTGTAAACCGTCCAATTTTTAGCACTTGCAGCCTCCTGGGCCTGTCCAGACAGAAATTCTAAATGAAATCCGCTAACTCCATTTTTACTGCTCACACCACTCTTTATCACTGCCTGATCCATTTGTAAAGCAGCAGCAATTTCTTTTACGCTGGGAGAACTACCAGAGAAGAATGGTATTGCCGACGTAATCGGAATTCCCAAAATAAATGAGAATTCTTCCAGTGTTGGCATCAAAATGTAATCTGAAAAAAGAAAGCACCTCAAAGAAGGCTCGTAGAACTGCAGCAGAGTGTGCAAAGCATCATGCTCATACTTGGTGATTGTACGGACCATCCCGACCAAATTCCCGTAGCTCTTCTGAAATCTATCAAGAATACCCGGACCAGCCATATCTATAATTTTGAGCAATGAATCCAAGACAGGATCTGGAAACTTGTAAGACACATTGTTCTTTCTCTCGGCGACGATCTCTGTTGAACCCATGGATTGGAATCAGAAATGTATTATGCACCTGAAAATGACAAACATAACTGTTATGATATGATAATGCAATGCAAAAGGGCATGTGATCAGGTAATCAAGTGTCGGTGTCTGTATTGAACTGTGTGCACTGTGTCTCTGTACTGAGTCTGGCAATATCTGAGATGAACACTTAAATCACTGTCATAGGATACAATGTCTGAAATCATCGTAGAATCACAAGTAAGGTAGGTAGGAGGCTGGGTTTCCTGCAAACCTGTAAACATCCCGCCCATACTCACATGTGGTTCCTAGAAAATAAGGCTTGTCAGCTTCGGAGGTTTGAGAAGCAATAGCACATTCAGCCCGTAGGATACAATGCTATGCCAATCAAAGAGGTCGTCCACTGACTCCCCTTAGAAAATAAAGGTCATCCTATGCAAGTTCCAAAGTGGGCCCTCGGGTGCGAATGGGTTTGCCACAGAATGTGGTCTGCCATTGTCACCACTAAAGAGGGATATTTCCACTAAGGTCCTCATGATCGGTCACTAGAGTCGACAGCTCTCTAGATCTACATCCTGGAATACGCAAGATGCGCATGCCACGACGTGTCCCAAGATAGCCTCGTCTAGCTGTGAATTTCGTGAACACCCAACGCACTCCAAACGGCACGTAGGTCCCACTACTCTCCACTCTAATTCTAAGTGTATACTCAAGCCTGTGTAATGGGCTTATCTCTCAGAAATCCCATCCCGCCAAACAGAAAACAACACAGTCCAGTATAGCATAATATATCCTATGAAATGAAAATGCTAAAATACGGTAAATACAGTAATGTACAGTAAAGCAGTAAATAACCATACAATAAAACAGTAAATACAACACAACAGTAAACACCCAATGAAAGAAAAGCAGACAAGCGCTAGGATTGACTCGCTTAAGGATGATACAATAGTCCCCAGCAGAGTCGCCAGCTGTCGCTCCCGGGATTTTCATCCTAGTACAAACGCGAAAGTGGCACCGAACAGAGTCGCCAGCAATGTGTATTTATCCCAAGAGAGGGAAAGGAAACACCGCATAAACCTGAAGGAAAGGATAGAGCATGGTCTTGCGACCAAGAGAAATGGGTTCGGGAGTCGGTTACGCGAGAGGAAGGTATTAGCACCCCCTCGCGTCCATCGTACCCGATGGGATCCACGCTTGCTTGTCTCGATCAAAGGGTGTAAGAAAAGAATACTGAGAAAGAAACTGAAAAAGGAATGGAAAAGGGAAGAAAAACAAATGTAGGGAAAATAAAAGAAGTGCTCGCATGGGCCCTACCCCACTGCCTACGTATCTCATCGGGAGCATGAGAATCAGAGCGACGTAGTTCCCCTCACTGGGGATGGATTGTTTGTGTTTTTTAGAGAACGGCTTACGTTCTAGCTCAGGTGTTGCAGGCTCGCTGGTCCGAGTGCGTTACCATCTTGCAAGAGAACGAGTAGAAGCGTGTTCGTGCGTTGAGAATGAATGAGATGAGAAAAGAATTCCCGAAGGAAAGACGTTATTGTTTGTTTTTGTCTTTTAGAAGGAAGTGTTTTGGATTTGTTTGCATATGACAGTGTATCTGGATCTTAGTCATTGGAATGTGTACATTCTCACATTCCAAGATGGAATGGGCAAGAAAGCACACTAAGAGTGAAGAAGACCCCCACCCTTAGTTCCAATTGTCAAGGTTCAAACACACTAGCATACTTGTGTTTATTAAGTGTTTTTGTTGATTAAGAAATGAAGAAGTGTTTTTTATTTGTACCTTCAACAAGTATTGCATTTAAGTCCCTCATACAAGATCAAATGTTTAACACATTGACCCAAGATGGGCTATATGCTATACATTCTAAGGTTACAAGAGAAGACCCCTTATAATCTTTTCTTTATATGAAAGGCCTAAATGCAATAAATGCCTACCTTTATTAGATATTTTGAATTTTCTTTGAAGAGATGAGAAGAGAGACTCAAGAGAGGAGAAAAGGTAAAACCTATATGGACTAAGACTCAATCCTAATTGAAGATTAAAGGGAGTGATCCTAAAGGTTTGTGAGGTTTCAACCTAACGTCTAAAGAAAGAAAGAATTAAACAATTCACTTCCAAAGTAGAAGATGAATTGTAATTCAAAAGGGGAAGTAATGAGTTATTAAAAGAAAGCACATAAGTGCTTAACAAAACACAAAATGGAATTGTAAAAGAGAAAGGATAGAAGTTGAATGTGGATTCCTTATCCACACCCAATTGAAACTTACCAAAGCCCCTACATGGTTAGCACAATCACTTACAAGTAAAGTAAGAAAATATAATGAACAAATCAAATTCAAACAAGTTGACAAACAAAGTAAAATGAGATTGAATGCTATACATGCTTCCAAGTCAGAATGTAACTCATATTTACACAACCTAATGTTATCCTAAATGAGCATACCAAATCATGCAAACAAAATCTCAATCCAACAAGAAGCAAAGAAGAAGAGGTGAAGTGATGTGAATGTGGTTCATACTTGTGAAACAAGTGACTTAAGGTGCAAGATAAACATCAAACATGCAAAGATGAAACCCAAATGTCACAATCAGAAGTCAATTAACATGCTATACATCCTCAAACAAAACCACAACTCATGGCACAAGTGCCTTCATGATCAAGCAAACCAAACATGAGGCATGCATTCACAAAATGGACAAGTTAAACTTCATGCTTCAAACAAATAGCAAACATGCTTCAAAAATTATGACTTTCACCAATAAAACCCCTTAAACACATGCCATTAACATATCAAGTCCACAAGCAATGAATCAGAACCAAAGTCACTCAACAATTAGGTCAAAGTCTCATGGAAGTTTCATGCATTCATGCTCAAAGCAACACATCAAAAGTCATCCAAAAAAGACTTAAAAATCATCTCATAAATCTCAAACATACCTCAACATATTGTGACCACAATGCAAAAAGAAAGGCATCAAAATCATTTTTTATGATCAAGAACAAAAATGCACAAAATCATATGTCACATTAAGTATGCATACAAATGGAAATTCAAAAGAAATAATGGAACAGGGGCAAAATGGTCATAAAATCAGAAAATAAAATCATAGAAAATTTCCTAAATGTTTTAAGAATACACATGAATTTTTGTAGAATTTTATGATGGAGTTTGGTATTTTTAAAAATTAATTATGAAACGTGTATAAAAAATAGAAAAATAAAATGAAATGCAAGGGAAGGGGAGGTGTGAACATAGCAATTATGCAGTTCAATTCAATTGGGCTTGAAAACATGGGGGTGTGGGTAGCAATCTGATTAGGGTCCATTAAGCGCGCAAAACACCATAACTAGCATGTTCTTCAGTCAACAAAATTGACTCATTAATAGCCACTAGATTGAGTCAAGGTCAAGCCAAAGTCAAAGTAATCAGATCAAACGCTCACACACGCATGTCCACGTTCCATACCATATGCCACAACACACAATGTTTAAAATGGAATCAGAAGCCACACGTGAGAGGCATGTGAGTTTTTTATGTGCTGGCGCGTTTTGGATCGTTAGATCAACAACATCATGCGGCTGACATTCATTCTGGCCAAAACCCTAACATAAAGACCACCGGCCGGAGAGGGACCTCCGGTCACCTTCTCCGGTCACACACCACCGTCTGCAACTTCACACGTTCACAGAAATGTACAATACGCATACCAAAATGAAGCTGAGCTCATGTAGATCAAGAATGCACACTTATTTTTCACATATCAAGCACGTGCACAAAGAACAGAAGAGATCAAGTCCTGCCCTAAGTTTTCAACTATGCCTCTAAAGGCCTATCAACTAGCCAGATAAATTCTTGAGCTTATAAGAAGCCTCAAGAACCTGAAAGCCAATTCAAATCAAGTCTATAATGGTGGAAATTCGTACCTGAAGATTTGAGACCTTGAGATGTTCTTCAGAAAACCAGAGATGCTGCTTCCTCTTTGAGCTTCTTTTGGCCAAATAAAGGCTTAGATGCAGTGGTGGATGATGATTCAATGGAGAAGAAATGAAATCCAAGCTTCAAAACCAGTTGCAAGGTAGTGAAATTGAGAAAGAATCAGAGAGATTCTGAAGTGAAAATGAGGAAATGAACAAGGTGAAGCTCGAGAATCAATGGCAATGGTGAGATTGAGAGAGAAGAAGAGCAAGTTTCTGAAGTGAATGTGTGAAAAATGAAGTTAGGAATGAAATTTGAGAGTGAAGTTTTTATTTATAGTGTGAGCTAACCATAGTTAACTGAGTGAGTCAGCTGAGTCATGGTGGTTTGGGTGAGTCATCCCTAACTAACTGAGTCAAGTTAGTTAGGGAGAGCAATGATATGGTGATGGCAACTCATGATATGCTATGGTGGAGGTGAAAAGAAAATGAAGGCACGGCTGGTTGTAGCAGAAACTTGCTCAGCAAGTTTGTTTCTTTCCATTCTCATGTATGCCAAGGCAAGTGTGCAATGTGTAAGTCATGTGTGTTTGGTTTAATGTGGAAAGCTGATGTGATGAAGTGTTTGGGGTGTGTGTGAACCAAAATCGTGCACCAGTCTGTCAATGCATCAGTATCAACATGAGGTGGTTTGAGGAAGTTTTTCTCTCTACTCAATGAATGAATTGGTGTGTTTTAGGAGTCATTGGAAAGAGGATGCATTGGAGCACAATATTGATTTGGAAATTGAAGTGGAATGAGGTCTCAAACATGTCTAAAAATGACCTCAAACAGATGGAAAAAGAAGCTGGTACATGGGTGCGCAGACTGGTGGCATGACCTGGTTGTGACCTGGTCAAATTTCAGTTGCAATGACCATTCTTTGAGCCATCATAACTCCTTAACCTTTGATCAGATGAAAAATTGATAAACACCAACTTTGAAGATCTCACATAGAGGAACAATTTTGATGTTGAAAGATTTTCCATTTGAAGCCTCTAATCATGAGTAATTGATCAATACATTTGGCCCACCAAGTGTTTGAGAAAATGACTGCGCGCGTGCCCTGAAAATCTTGGTCATGACCTAGTTTTGGACCTACTTTGCTCAAACTTTGATCAATCATATCTCACTCAATTTTTATCCAATGGAGATGTTCCACACATGGATTTGAAGCTTAAAACAAGATCTTTCATTGAGGCAGAGTGGATTTTTCATTTGGTGCTCCAAATTTAAATGGCCTTGGTTCAAATTCTGATGCAAAATGGCCAAAACTTGCTATTTTTAGTAACCCTACTTCATCCAAAAATGGCAACTTTCCACATCTTGATTTTTTCATGATTCCTTTGGAGTTTCTTGATCAAATTTTGCACATTGAACATAGGTAACATGAATTTCATGATTTTGGGCTCAAAAAGTCAAGAGTTGACTTTTTCCCCTGATTATTTGACTTTGTCCCAATTTCCTGATTTTTGATCTTTCTTCCAATTGAACCACTTCTAAAACCAATTGAAATGCAATTTTCCACATACATACACTTAAGGACATATGGAATACCATGACATCAAGTTTTGTCCAAAAAATCAGAGATATCCTGATTTTATTAGAAACCCTAATTTTGACCCCCTTTGGTTAGGAGGAAATTGCACATCTTCCAAATCCAAATTCCTCAGAGTATGTTGTGTATCCTCTTAAAGGATGATGAGAAATGCCACTTGAGAATGATTTTGAATCAATGAGCTATCTCTTTTGAGGGTTTTCCTTCAATTTTTGAACCTCTTGCATAGTGAAAGATGTAGTGCTTCAATCTCCTATTGAATCTCACCTTCTTGAGGTTGTGGAAGATCAATTGAGATAGTATGAGACATGAGAGACCTCTTGGCTTGCATAGAGCCCACTTGATTGACCTTTTTGTGCTTTGAATGATTCCTTGATTGTCCACCTTCCACTTGATCACATGCCCTGATGGTAAGAAGGATGCCATGCTTCATTTTTCTATGTTAAATGCAATGCAATGCTAGTGAGGTGGATATGATATGATAAATGATAATGCCATGCTATGATGCCAAAAGAGGAGAGCAAATTTTGGGGTATTACAACTGGTACTTTGACAGTGGCTGTTCAAGACACATGACAGGAGCGAAGAATTTGCTGGTGGATGTTAAACTTCAATCTTCTGGCCATGTGACTTTTGGTGATGGTGTAAAAGGAGAAATCAAGGGTGTGGGAAAGCTGGATTGTGAAGGTACACCTAGACTCGATGATGTACTACTAGTCAAGGGGTTAACTGCAAATTTGATCAGTATTATTCAACTATGTGATCAAGGACTCATAGTTAATTTTACAAAAACTGAGTGCATTGTCACTAATGAGAAAGGTGAAGTCATCATGAAGGGTGCTAGGTCTAAGCACAACTGCTACTTATGGGTGTCACAAGACTCAAGTCCCTTCACATGTGTCCTTGCTAAAGAAGATGAAGTCAAAGTCTGGCATCAAAAGTTGGGACATTTACATCTGAAGGGAATGAAGAGAATCATATCCACAGAAGCAGTTAGAGGAATCCCTAGGCTCAAAATTGAAGAAGGAAGAGTCTGTGGAGATTGTCAGATAGGGAAACAGACCAAGATGTCACATCCAAAGCTTCAACATTTCACTACTTCTAAAGTTTTGGAACTTCTTCATATGGACTTAATGGGGCCTATACAGGTGGAAAGTTTAGGTGGGAAGAAATATGCTTATGTTGTAGTAGATGACTATTCCAGGTACACTTGGGTGAACTTCATCAAAGACAAGACATAAGTGTTTAATGTGTTTAAAGATCTATGTCAGAAACTCCAAAGGGAAAAGGAGAGCAATGTCATCAGAATAAGAAGTGATCATGGGAGAGAGTTTAAAAATAACAAGTTTGCTGAGTTTTGTTCTGCTGAAGGCACCAGTCATGAGTTTTCTTCTCCTATTACTCCTCAGGAGTAGTTGAAAGGAAGAACAAAACCATTCAAGAATCTGCTAGGGCAATGATACATGCCAAAAAGCTTCCTTATCATTTCTGGGCTGAAGCTATGAATACTGCTTGTTATATTCACAACAGAGTGACCTTGAGACGAGGTACTTCAGCTACCTTATATGAATTGTGGAGGGGAAGAAAACCTAGTGTGAAGTACTTTCATGTCTTTGGTAGTAAGTGTTATATCTTGACAGATCGTGAACAAAAGAGAAAAATTGATCCAAAAAGTGATGAGGGGATATTTCTGGGATACTCTACAAACAGCTGAGCTTATAGGGTATTCAATTCCAGAACCAAAGTCATGATGGAATCTATAAATGTGGTTGTTGATGACAGTGGAATGAAGGAAGATGCTGATGTCATAGATGATGTTGGAACATGTTGTGATGATGTATCAACAGAAGCTGAAGACAGAAGTGTAATTCCCAGTCCTGTTGCTGCTGAACCTGATCCTGAACCTGAACAACCTAATAAGGAACCATCTGTCAGAGTACATAAGGACCATCCAAAAGAGCTTATCATAGGTGATCCAAACTCATGAGTTACCACTAGGTCAAGAGAAGTTGTGTCAAATTCATGCTTTATATCCAAAATTGAGCCCAAAAATGTTAAATAAGCCTTGCAAGATGAATTTTGGATTAATGCCATGCAAGAAGAGCTGGGACAATTCAAAAGGAATGAAGTGTGGGATCTTGTACCAAGGCCTGATGGAATAAATGTAATTGGCACCAAGTGGGTTTACAAGAATAAATCTGATGAACAAGGAGTGGTCACTAGAAATAAGGCTAGACTGGTTGCCCAAGGTTACACTCAGGTAGAAGGGATTGATTTTGATGAGACTTTTGCTCCTGTGGCCAGATTGGAATCTATTAGGTTACTCCAAAGTTATTCCAGATGGATGTAAAGAGTGCTTTCTTGAATGGGTACTTAAATGAAGAAGTTTATGTAGATCAACCCAAGGTATTTATTGATCCAACATTTCCTAACCATGTCTACAAAATAAGGAAAGCTCTTTATGGATTAAAGCAAGCACCAAGAGCTTGGTATGACAGGCTTACTGAATTCTTGGCTGTGAATGGTTATAGAAAATGGGGAATTGACAAGACCTTGTTTGTCAAAGAGGAAGGAGGAAAACTGATGATAGCTCAAATATATGTTGATGACATAGTATTTGGTGGGATGTCAGATGCAATGGTTAAACATTTTGTGAAGCAGATGCAGTCTGAGTTTGAGATGAGTCTTGTTGGTGAGCTCAACTATTTTCTGGGTCTACAAGTTAGACAAATGGAAGACTCCATATTTATCTCTCAGAGTAAGTATGCAAAGAACTTTGTCAAGAAGTTTGGTTTGTAGAATGCTAATCACAAGAGGACACCTGATCCTACTCACCTGAAGCTGTCCAAGGATGAACATGGAGTGAGTATGGATCAAAGCTTATACAGAAGCATTATTGGAAGCTTACTGTATCTCACAACTAGCAGACCTGATATCTCCTATGCTGTAGGAGTTTGTGCTAGATATCAATCTGAACCTAAGGTTAGCCACATGAATCAAGTGAAGAGAATTCTGAAATATGTGAATGGTACTAGTGACTATGGTATTCTATACAGTCATGGATCAGGAACTGAATTGAATGGATATTGTGATGCTGATTGGGCAGGGAGTGCTGATGATAGAAAGAGTACTTCTGGAGGATGCTTCTTCTTAGGGAACAATCTTATCTCGTGGTTTAGAAAAAAGCAGAACTGTGTGTCTCTCTCTACTGCTGAGGCTGAGTACATAGCAGCAGGAAGTAGTTGTTCACAACTGGTTTGGATGAAGCAAATGTTAACTGAATACAATGTCAAACAAGATGTCATGACATTGTACTGTGATAATCTTAGTGCTATCAATATCTCCAAGAACCCAATTCAACATAGCAGGACTAAGCATATTGATATACGTCATCACTTTATAAGAGATTTAGTTGAAGACAAAGTGATTACTTTGGAGCATATTGCTACTAAACTACAATTAGCTGACATTTTTACTAAGGCCTTAGATGCAAATCAGTTTGAAAATTTGAGAAGCAAATTAGGGATTTGCATATATGAGGATTAGTGGATCGTTTGTGTGTGTAGGAAGGTGTTTTTGTGTGCTTTTGACAAAGTGAGAAATCATGATAGTAACACACAAAGAACTTGTTTTATTGCTGGGAGTACATAGCATTAAAAAGTTATTTCAATAGAAACTACAACAAGAGTATTCTTGTTTGAAGCCAGCTATTCATTCCAACCACCTGAGTTCATGAAATTGACCCAGTCTTCATCTGCTTCATCATCAGAAGCATGTAGTAGCACTGGAGGTTTCTTGATGGTATTCATCCTTGTTTCTGTCTTTCTTCCTGATCTTGTTACACCTGTAGTGAATCCAGCTGTTGTCATCTCTTTGGACATCATCTCATTTGGTTTGGTGGTCTTGTTTTTCTGGTCTTGCTTCAACTGACCCTTGTGTGTTTCAACTGTTCTGGAGGACTGGCTCATGTTTCCTTCCTTGTTTGGATGTCTCCTCAAGCATTTTGGTGTGGGTCTTATAATTCAAATAAAAGTCATTGTTTGTATCGCCTGGTCAAAGTTGTTTTGTGTCTGTGCACTTCTCTTTGTTGAGTAATGTGTCACTTTTTCCCAGTTGTGCATGTTTTTGGAACTTGGAGTTTAACCATGTGCCAGAACATTATGATTGATGCTATGTTCAGAGTTTTTCCAATTATGGCTAAAAAGGGGGAGAGTAGAATGGAGTTTTTTTTTGTATGTTCTCAGATGTTGGTTTGAAGTAGTTGGATTTCTGGTTGTTGACTTGAGGGGGAGTTTGGTGTTTGTTGTGCAATTATTTTTCTTGGTTGTTGCTTTTCAGAATGTGTTAGATTGGTTTGTTTGAAGAATGTTTCTGCTGTTGGTATCTCTGATGTGTGCTGATATTGTTTTAGCCAAAATTAGCCAAAGGGGAGATTGTTAGTTCTGTTATTGGCAGCAATTTTGGTAAAACAATGTGTGTGTTCAAGTTGTCTGATGTGATGTCTTAACATGTACTTCAAACATTCTGCATATGGTGGTTCTATTAGTATTGATGTATTCTGCAGATCTTGTGTGTGATGTCGAACACGATGTTCTGACATTTATTAACAGAACTTTATGTTCAGTCTGGTATGTGTTCAAGGGCTGCGTGTTATTAGCTATATCTTGGGAGATTCCGTTTGAGGATTGCAGGCGAAATTCTTGGTGCAGATTTATTCAGTGCAATCGATTGTTTCTCTATTTAGGGCGAAAAGATTTGAAGTTAAAATCTGTTTTAATTGTTAAATCAATTAATTGTTCAATCAATTTTGTGAATTCATATTGCCCAGGCCCAAGAATCTGTTTCTATTTAAAGCATCCTCAACCCTACTTGAAGAATACAAAGACAAGATATTGTGAATTGAGTGTCAAGTGTTAAGGTTTGTGTTTTCGTCTGTAAGCCGTTCATTCATCCTTGATGCTTGAATTGGTCTGATTGTTTGAGTTGTAATTTGTTCACTCTAAAGCTTTTAAGCAAGAGTGTATTGTTCTTGATCAAATCTTTTAAGCACGATCAAGGTGTGTCTTTGAAGTGTGACTTCTATACTGTGTAATCTTTGAATTGTATCACTATGGTGATTGAGGGGGGGGGGGGGGGGGTGAGAGGTGTCTCATATCTTAAGAGGTTCTTAGGTAGAATTGTCATTAGGTAGTGATTAAGTTAGTAGACTATCAACTGGTATGTTGAGTGTAGAGTCTATGAATTAATACTACTAATAGTAAATTTCCTCCCTGGCTTGGTAGCCCCCAGACGTAGGTTGTTAGACCGAACTGGGTGAACAATTCTTTGTGTTGGTTTACTGGTTTTTCCTGTTACTATTATTGCCTTGTTCATACAACAGATATTGATGTTGTGACATCTCACTTGACATCACATATCTGATACCAGAATTTCAATTGGTATCAGAGCAGGTCATCCTGCTCTGCATCTGGGTGATATCTAGGGCTGTTACTTTCTGGTGCAATGGACAAGGAGAGTGGTGGATTTGTGAATAGACCCCTTATTCTAGATGGATCAAATTATGACTATTGGAAACCTTGCATGGTTGCCTTTTTGAAGTCTTTAGACAGCAGGGCTTGGAAGGTTGTGTTGACAGGATGGAAACACCCTGTCATTGTGGGAAAAGATGAAACCTGAAGAGGAGTGGACCAAGGAAGAAGATGAACTTGCACTTGGGAATTCTAAGGCCTTGAATGCCTTATTTAATGGTATAGACAAGAACATATTCAGGCTGGTCAACACATGTGAAGTGGCTAAGGAGGCTTGGGATATTCTAAAAATAACTCATGAAGGAACTTCCAAAGTCTAGATGTCAAGACTTCAGCTGCTAACAACAATGTTTGAAAGCTTGAAGATGAAAGATGAAGAGACCATTCATGACTTTCACATGAATATACTTGTACTGTCAATAGCTTCTAGGGCCCTAGAAGAAAGGATGTCTGATGAGAAGCTTGTGAGAAAAATTCTCAGATCTCTTCCCAAGAGATTTGATATGAAGGTGACTGCTATAGAGGAAGCTCAAGACATCAGCCAGATGAGGGTTAATGAACTGATTGGATTACTTCATACATTTGAACTAGGATTGAATGACAGATTGCTGAGGTGTTGTGCGTGGTGGGCCAGTAATACCCTGCTCGAAGCGCCTTACGGGCTAACGATCGCCCGCCGAGGTGCTTTGCATTGATTCCTTCGTGGATTTCCTGGAGGATGTCGGGGACCTTGGTCTCCTTGACGCACCTGAGGATTTCCGGTATAGCTTGTCCTCGACTATCGTGTATGAGCATGCCCACAGCTTGACCATTCTGGCTTCCTTGGGATCTTCGGGCAGTTTGGCCATCGTAAGGTACTCGTACACGGGGGTCATCCAACAATTGCTGTCACCAATGGCATTTACGTCCGCCACTGGAGCGGGTTTGTCGATGCTCGGCCGGGAAATCACTTCTTGTATGACGGATTTGTTCCCGCCTTTCTTCTTTGTGCTTGCCAATTTGGACAAGACATCTGCTTGGGTATTGTGCTCGCGGGGGATGTGAGTTACTTCCGCGAAGGTGAACTTTTTCATCTTTTCTTTCACCAAGGTCAAGTATTCAATGAGGTTGTCGTTCTTGGCCTGGTACTCTCCTCGGACTTGCGAGGCCACGAGCTGGGAGTCGGTGAAAATTTTGACCTCCTTGGCGCCGAGGTCCTCGGCCAACCGAAGTCCGGCGAGGAAAGCCTCGTACTCCGCTTGGTTGTTCGACATCGGGAAGGATAGTTCGAGGGATACCTCGATCAGGATGCCTTCCTCGTTTTTGAGGATGATGCCCGCCCCGCTTCCTTTCGGGCTGGATGCTCCGTCGACATAGATCGTCCATTTTTGGGATCCGTTGGTCGAAGGTTCCGGGACGGTCATCTCTGCCACAAAGTCGGCCAATACCTGAGCCTTCAGGGCTTTCCTTCCCTCGTATTGGATGCCAAACTCGACGAGTTCGAGCGACCACCTGAGTATCCTCCCCGCCATATCCGGTCGTCCAAGGAGTTGCCTTATGGGCTGTTCGGTCCTTACGACGATAGTGTGGGCGAGGAAGTAGTGGTGTAGCCTCCTGGCCACGGTGACGAGGGCCATGGCGACTTTCTCTATCTACTGATACCTGAGCTCGGGGCCTTGGAGGGCTTTGCTCGTGAAGTAAATTGGTTTCTGTCCGTCCGGGTTTTCTCAAATGAGGACGACGCTGACTGCTTCACTCGTGATTGCGAGATATAAGAAAAGTGTCTCCCCGCTCTCAGGCTGTGAGAGGACCGGGGGTTGCGATAAGACTTGTTTTAGATGGAAGAGCGCCTGCTCGCATTCTTCGCTCCATTCAAACTCCACTTTTTGTCGAAGAAGTTTAAAAAATGGGAGTGCGTACTGCGCAGACTTGGCGACGAAGCGGGAGAGGGCGGTGAGCATCCCGTTCAATGATTGTATTGACTTCTTTGAGTCCGGAGTAGGGATTTCGGAAAAAGCTCTACACTTGTCGGGGTTGGCTTCGATTCCTCGCTCTGTGAGGTAGAAGCCGAGGAACTTACCTGCCCGAATACCGAAGGTGCATTTGTCGGGATTGAACCTCATGCGGCACCTCCTCGCCGTGTCGAACACCTTCTTGAGGTGTGTGGCATGGTCGACTTCTTCCGCGGATTTGACGATCATGTCGTCCATGTAGAACTCGAGCATGTCGCCAATTTCAGCCCGGAAAACCTTGTTCATCATCTGTTGGTAGGTCGCACCGGCGTTCTTCAGGGTGAAGGGCATCACGTTGTAGTAGTAATTGCCCGACTCGGTCATGAAAGTCGTGTACTGTTTGTCGGCCTTATCCATGGGAATTTGGTTGTATCTTGAGTAGGCGTCAATGAAGGATAATAGTTTGTAACCTGCAGAATTATCGACCAGCTGGTCGATGTTAGGCAAAGGATATCAGTCTTTCGGGCAAGCCCGGTTAAGATCAGTATAATCAACACACATCCTCCATTTTCCAATATTCTTTTTGACGAGTACAACATTGGACAGCTAGGTTGTATACCTGGCCTCCGAAATAAAATTTGCCTCTAGGAGGTCTTTTACAGCTTTTTCAGCAGCCTCTGCTTTTTTGGGGGACTTCTTGCGCCTACGTTGAGCTATGGCCCTAGCGGCCGAATCTATTGCGAGCTGATGGCAAGCCACCTCGGGGTCAAGGCCAGGCATCTCGGAGGCGCTCCACGTGAACAGATCAGCGTTCTCCCAGAGATATGCTTTCAACTGCTCCTTCGCTAGGTCAGGGATCCCGGTGCCAATCTTCACGTTACGGTCTGGGTCATCCCCGAGGACCATGAGCTCAAAGTCTCCGTCGGGGATGGGGCGCGTTGGGTGGAGAGGCCACCCGTTGTTTTCCGCCTGGGGTCGAGGTCATCTGCTCCGTCCTCTTCGTGCTCGTCCATGAACCTGCTGTCGAAGTCGACCGCGTTGACGGACGGGAGAGGTCTCTGTACGGTGTCCGTGGATGGCTTCGCTCCGGTCTTGGGCTTGTTGCTGATGGAACTCATGCCTTTGATCGCAGCGTTGAAGCACCTCCTAGCCGTGTCTATGTACCCGTGCATCGTAACCACACGTCCCCGGGTTGTGTAGTACTTCATCTTGAGGTGGACCGTTGATGGCATTGCTGTGAGTTCGGGCAAGGTGGTCCTCCCGAGGATGCAGTTGTAGAGGGATGGACATTCGACCACCAGGAAGCGGGTCTTTACTTGCCGGGCAGTGTCTTCGGCCCCGAATGTGACCATCAGCTCAACATAGCCCCATGGTCTGGTGGTGGTACCTTTGAACCCCTGCAGATCTGAGCCGGCGTACGGGGTCAGATGTCTCTTGTCGAGCTGAAGGGTCCCGAACAGATGGGCATACATGATGTTGACCGAACTTCCCTGGTCGACGAGGATCCTTCGAACGTCAAAATTCGCCATCTGGGCCCTGACCAGGAGGGGGATAGTGGCGTTGGGCGCTCCGCCGGGGAGTTCTTCGAGGTAGAAGGTGATAGGGTTTGATATCCCTTGCACCTTCTCGAGAGTAGTTGTCTTCACCGACGTTGCGGACTCCAGTTAGTCAAACTTCCGCTTGATCGATCCGACGGACAACTTCTCGTAACCACCCCCAGAGATAACCATCGCTTTGGGGAAGCCTTCCCAGGTGCTACGGGCAGCGACGGGGTCCTCGTGGGGGAAGGTCGCCCACATGTTGCGAATTTCTTCTTGGCCCTCAATGATTACGGGGATGAAGAAGTCTTCGGGTCGGGTGATGCTGAGGGCGACCTGAAGCTGACTCTCGTCGGGAGGAGGTGTCGTCTCCTCGACGTTCTGGGCTTCCCGGGAGCTGGGGCGAGGAGTATCATTCTTCTGGGCGTACTTCTTTAAGTTCCCTTCCTTGATCAGGATCTTTATTGCGTCTTTGAGATGGATGCAGTCTTCTGTGACATGTCCGTGGCTCCGGTGGAACCTGCAGTACTTCGACTTATCCATGTTCGATTTGGGGGCAGTCGGCTTTGAAAAGCAGACGCCTCCTTTCAGAAATTCCGAGTTCTGGCACTCAGAGAGGATTCGCGCGCGGGGAGCGTTGAGCGGGGTGTATTCCGTGAACCGGCCAGCTGGTCCCCGCGGTTCACGAGGATCACGAGGGCGATTTTCTTTCTTTCTTTCCCCTCCTCGTCGGGGGGGGAGCGTCTTCATCTTTGTGGCCGCGGGGGCCTTCCTTGCGTCTCGACTCAAGGGCGATCTGCGCCGCCTCCGACTCCTCGAGCTCGATGTACGACTGAGCTCGTTGGAGGAGGTCCTCCAGACGGCGGGGTCTGCGGAGGCCCACGGACTTGGCAAAATCAGATCCAAAACTTAGTCCATGGATGATTAAGTACTTCTTCATGTCGTCGGTCATATGAACCTCAACAGCTTCTCTATTGAATCTCTCAATGTAGTTCCAGAGAGATTCGTTCTTCACCTAGAAGATGCTTTCTAGGGCAGCCTCCGTCTTCGGTGTCGACGAGACGCAGTAAAATGTTTGGTGAAGCGTTGTCTGAGCTACTTCCAGGATGTGATCGACAAGGGTGCCAGACCCTTGTACCAAGTCATGGCGCCCTTCCGCAAGGTGGTGGGGAAAAGCCTGCACTTAATGGCTCCCCTGACGTTTCTGAAGTCGAGCATAGCTTCGAAACTTTCGATGTGATCGTCAGGGTCGGCAAGACCATCGTAGGTCCCCAGTGGCGGGGGTTTCTCCATGCCCGCAGGAATTGGGGCGTTCATGATCTCCCATGACAGAGGGGTCCTCTGGTCGTCGTCGTCGCTTCCAGCCGGGGACCTCGAAGGGGATCGATGATGCCGTGGAGGGGAATTCCTCGAACGGTTCCTCGGTCTCTCCTCGGTGTTTTTGGACTTCTTGGTAGTTAAGGGCCTGGGTTCTGTCACTCCCGAAAGATTCGCATCCAACGGTACAAACGCGAGAGTGGCGCAGAAAACACAGAGTCGCCAGCAATGTGTATTTATCCCGAGAGAGGGAAAGGAAACACTGCATAAACCTGAAGAGAAAGGGGGAAAGACATGGTCATCGCAACCATAGTCCAGGTTCGGGAGTCGGTTATGCGAGGGAAAGGTGTTAGCACCCCACGCATCCATCGTACTCGATGGGATCCACGCTTGTTGTCTAAACGGAGGGTGAGTTGTCCTACTATCTATGGCTGAACAAAAGAAAACGGGGATGGGGGTGACTAAGACGGACTCAGTAGGACATATTCGATGCCCTATGCCTACGTACTCCCTCAGTCCAATGGGAAAGTCAGAGTCAACGTAGTTCGGACGGGAACTGTGGGGGAAGGTTGCTCACCAAGACAATCGCTGTCTTGTGCCTACATATCCTCAATCGGACGAGAGAGAGGAATCAGAGCTAATGTAGTTCGTGGGCACGACCACGGATGGGTAAGTGTTTTTTACGTGAGCGACGACCTCTTTTCTGAAAATGAAATTTGAAACCCAACAATCCCGAAGGATAAAAAGATTTGAATTTGTTTTTGTGTTTTTTAGACATAAGTGTTTTTTAAGTTAGTTCATAACTTGCATTGTACCAAAGTCTAGGGCACAGGGATGAATACTTAATGAATTGTCCCAAGACAGAATGCCCGCTAAGCACTCTAGAAAGATGAGAGGAAGCCCCTCATTTTTCATTCCCCACGCTTAAGGCTCGTGCGGAATACACTTTATCTTTATCAAGTGTTTTCAAGAAGTTTTGAGATGAGAAGAGAGAAGACCCAAAGGAAACTCTAAAGGGAAACTAAGAGTCCTAATGTTATCATGCATGGGTGACTTATGGTTAGTGAGGCTTAGGAGGGACAACTACCTAAAACCTAATGCTAATCCTACTCCAAGCTTAATCAAAAATTAAGTTGGACTAGGTAGCTCTAAAGGGAGAGAATCCAAGACTTAAACAAGTCTTGAGATTCATGGGAGAAAGAGAGTGAAAGAGAAGAATGAGAAAGAGAAGGATGAGATAAGAAACAAGAAGGGCAGCAAGCACATCATATCAAGTATATCCAACTTACATCAATAAATAAGTCTCAAAGATCATGCAAAACATCTCAAGTAAGCATACAAAGGTAATCATGAAAGAATGCAAGCATACTTATATGAAATGCACAATTAAGCACCAATGAACTTCATATCAAGATGAAATGAGAAAAATAAGATGGAGATGAAAGCAAGTCAAAATCAAGATCACACCACCGTCAACAATTCTCATGTGCAAGAGTAGATCAAAACATGAAACATTATGCACCAAAGAAAGTCCACAAAAGGAAGTCAAAATACAAGCACTTAAAGCATACCCAAACATGATCCACAAATTGCAAAATTTGGCCACAAAGGACCTCAACCAGGGGTAAACATCATATCAAATAATCATGCAAAGAATCCAGAAGAAATTCAAACAATTAGGCATGGCAAAACAATTAGGGTTAGAGATGTCAAGAGATGATCATGCATAATTCAATTAAGCACAAATAATCAAACATATATCAAATGACATTCAAAAATTGTGGAATTAAAACCCAAGTGACCTAAGTCAGAAGCTAGAAACATGCCAAAATATCACACAAAAAATCACAAGTTAAATACCTCAAACAATGCTTCAAAGTGCATAAGAACAAAGAAGAACAATGCACAAATAGAGGGACTAAAATGCAATATGAAATGAGTTTAAAAATATGAGAAAAATGTTTTTAAGAACCTCAAAGTGTCCTCTGAAGTATGCAAAAAGAATGGGATGTAAACTATGTACCAATGATGAGAAATAAAATCAACAAGATCAAGTGTGCACAAGTGAAGAGATTCACAAAGAAATTCATCAAACAATTTATTCAGGTGCACAAAAAATAAAATAAAATGGAAAATAAAATTTTATAAAATTTTATAAAATCGTAAAGATGATCCATGAATTTTTTCATAATTTTCTGATGCATTAAACTAATTTTAAAAATTAAAAATGAGAATGAAACAATTAAATAAAATAAAAAGAAAATGAAGAAGCCAAGGGATGCAACATAAGCAATTTCCACGTTTAAAACAGAATAGGCTCAGATAAAGGGGGTGGGAAAAGCAAACAGAGGCCCAATCCAAACCCAGCGCAAGTCAACACATTCATTTGTGGAATTCAGTCAACTAAAGGACTTAATCTACACCACCAGATCAATCATGCGTATGATATTCAATCAATCACAATACACAGTAAGCAATATCAATGGTCAGGATCACGCGCACACCACAAAACACATAGGGAGGCACACAAGCAGATAAAAATGGAAAAAACAAGGCACGTGAGAGGCATGTGAGATTTTAATACGCTGGCAACAAGAGAACCGTCAGACCAAAAGATCCAAGGGCTTAGACATCATCTTCAACCTCCAGCTTCTGGTGACCTGAAAAATAACCAGGTGTCGGAGCCCTAGCTCCGGTCACCTTCTCCGGCGAACACAAACTCAAACAATTCTAGAAATCAAGAACTCCACCATCATTCAACTTAGAATTTCACAAGGATTTCAGATATGCAATTTGTTTCAACAGATCATACATGTATAAACCAAATCGAAGAAGAAAAGTTTGGATCTAATAAATTTAGATCCACAATACAGCCATGATACACGTCCAAAATCAAAAGAAAACACATCAGGATGATCATCAAAGCATGAGGAACATTATGCACACAAGAAAACTGAGTTCTATGATCAAGAAAATCACACTAACCTGAAACTTGTAGAGCTCAAAATACACCAAGAAAATCTTCAGAAAGCTACAGATCTACTCCTTGGAACTTTTAATTGCAAAATAAATGCAATATAAGGCTTGAATCAGGCTGGATCTTGAAGTTTGAAAGTGAGCAACTCAAATTCGAATCTGATGAAAACCTTGCTTAGAGCTTCAAACAATGGTTGATTCTTGATCTATGGAGTATGTGGATCAAGAATATGGAAAAAGTTCTTTTGAAACCCTTGTGAGGAGTGAGTTTCGAAGACGGAAAGTTTTGATTGAAAAATGAAATTCAGAGCAAATGAGAGTGCATGAGGTGTGAATGAAGGTGTGAGTCTCCTTATATACACTTGGTTAGAGCTCTGAGCATGATTAGGGTTTGATTAATCCCTTGATTAAGGCTATCCAAAGTGATTTGCAAAAATGCAAGTTGTGATGAAACCACTAATCCACACGTGCATTGTCATGCTTTTCATCATGAGTCATTCACATTTCTCTTACTGATCACATCTGAATTGGGTTTGGGCTTTGTGGATGCTTAATTCATGAGATTTGATCCATCTTGCAAAAATACATTTTGAAAAATACATGAGGTACATGGCATGAATTCACTTGATTCAAGGGTCAAAAATGGTCCTTAGGATGTGTACTTGGATGTTGCAATATGACTTGAAGCATTAGAGATCAGTACAAGTCATTTTGAATCAAAATGCAAAAGGTGGAAAAATGGATACATGTGAAAACCCTAAAAAGCACCTTGCCTTCTTTTGATCATAACTTGAGTTTCACAAATGGTATGAAGATAATCTAGTACTTTTTGGAAAAGGGAGTGAGAGCTCTTCAACTTTTATGTTTTAGGAAAATTCATTTGAAGCTTCTCTGATGATGAAAAATCAAGTTGAAGATGGTTTGAAAAGTTGCCAAAAATGGAAGTTTCACATTATAGGTCATTTTCCAAAAATAGTAACTTTTGCACAAACTCTTGACTCTTGATGAATGGTATGAATCCTAGCCTTTGAGGACCATAGGAGGGCATAAGACCTTAAAAATCATGAAGATGACCTCAAAATTCCATGGTTGACTTTCCTCCTTACAGTTGACTTTTCTTGGTTCACAAGCAACTGATCCACTGAACATCTTCCACAATGAACCACTAGCTAAGCCTTCCTCTATGAGTGTTTGGGAGCATATGGAACCCATGAGAGCATGCTTGAATCCACAAAGTTTTCTCAAGAAGCTCTTTGAACCCAAGAACCCTAATTTGGTCCCTCTGGTTAGGAGGGAAAGATTCACTTGAAATCCTTTGCCATTCTTGATCTTATGAAGATATGATGACCTCCACCAAACACCTTGAGGCTTGAGACTCCTTTGAGATGAACCAAGTACCTTGATCCCATGCTAAGAACCAATGCTATGCATAAATGCTAATGCAAGAAATGCAAAGAATCATAAGCCAGTTAGCCTCAAAACAAAAGAACAAATTTTGGGGTGTTACAACTGCCCCTGTTCAATCAACTTGGTCCTGAAGGCATGATAGCAACGACTGTCATGCGTTCAAGGATTCACGGAGATTGAATACCAAAAGAAACCTGAAATTTGCAATCCTCAAAGGAGGGACGACTCCACTGGGGAACAAGCAATAAATGTTGCACTGTCACAACACGGACGAGTGTTAGCTATGCTGGGGATAAACACGGACGGGTGTCAAGGAATCAAAGATATCAGATACGGACGGGTATCGAAAAGATACACGGACGGGTGTAAAAGAGTTCAATACGGACGGGTATCAAAAAAATACACGGACGGGTGTAAAAGGGTTCAATACGGACGGGTATCAAAAAAATACACGGACGGGTGTAAAGAGGTTCAATACGGACGGGTATCGAAAAGATACACGGACGGGTGTAAAAAGGTTAAATACGGACGGGTATCGAAAAGATACACGGACGGGTGTAAAAGGGTTCAATACGCACGGGTATCGAAAAGATACACGGACGGGTGTAAAAAGGTTAAATTTACTGGGGATTAGCCTTATTGGGGATTAAAATGATGAACTGAACACGAACGGGCGTTATCAACAGGTCAATACGGACGGGTATTGAAATCAAAGGTTCAAACACGGACGGGTGCCGAAGGAAACACGGACGGGTGTCAAGGTAAAAACCTTGAAGGGATGAATCAAAAGACCACCTGGACGAAAGGGATGAAAAGAGATCATGGGTTCACAATCCTGGCAAAACACTCTGCCGTGGGACTGTCAAATATTGCTTTGAATGACTAAACCCAACACTTGTGGAGTAAAGTCGAATGATATTTTCCTGAAATCCGGTTTTCCTGACGAAGGAAAACTCAAACCTGGCTTATGCTTCGGATGCATATGTTTGAATTTTGCTGTAATGCTCCACACGAAGTGGAAATGCTACGCATTTAGGAGGATGCCATGCAAACAATGCTTATGCAATGCAAAAAGACCATCCCAGCGAAATAAATGCTAAGAACAGAAGCAGCTCCACTGAGGACGACAAACTACATTGTCATCAAACCACATAAATCATGTTGAGGAAAACTTCACCCTGCTGGGGAAGATCACAATCACTAATTCTGTTGGAAATGGATAAATCTCCGAGAGAAAACCCACTCTATCGGGGAGGAACTGAAAACTGAAGATGGAAACTCCTCCGCCGAGGATGACCAAATGGTTTAGAACCTGGATTTAAAACCTGCTGGGGATACTAACTGCCAACAAACTCTGCTTGGGGATAAACTGAAAGAAACTTTGAGGAAAATAGATTGCCCCATGCTCAGTGGGGAAACACTGTCTTTAATCAATGAGGACACTCTATCAGACTCTTGCAGGAGAGGCTGTAAAAATAACAACTTCTGGCTACCTGCTGAGGAAAGATGAGCCAAATCACAACTCTGGCTGGGGGTAAACCTCTTATATCCTGCCGAGGGGGACGATCCTCAACGACTCCGCTTGGGGAATTACCTCTTTATACTCTATTGAGGAAGACGATCCTCGATACTCTGACTAGGGAGAGCAGCAAACTGCTGAGGATGATCAGACTTCAAAGTTGGGGAGCAAATCTACTGGAGAAGTACACCTGTCATTCTGCAAAACCAACAGAAAGGTCTACGTGCAAAAATGATTACTTTGATTATCATCATAGCAACTGTCGTCTAAGCAATTGCCACTGTTTTCCGACTTGTTTCACAAAGCTCAACATTTTAGCATGTAATGTTTATCAAAAATATCGGACATTTTCACAAACAAAACAGGTAAAACAAAAAACAAAAGCTCTTTGACTGAAATGCAAATTTTATTGAATGATCAGCCTGTAAATAGGCATTTACATTTGGAAGCAATTCCTGAAAAGAGGTAATTGCGCAAAAAGTAAAAGAAAATACACATGTCGGCAATGTGGGGAACAAACATCCACCATGACTCGACTCAGCTATAACCCATATGACTTGTTTATCCGCAGATGCTTTGGCATTTGAAAATGACTGACTGGACTGATTCCTTTCCTTCGAATTTTCCAAGTGTAAATAGTGATCACAGATCGAACGCGGATCGTAGCCTTTGCTTTTAAGTCCCTAACTTTTGCCTGGATCGCCCTTTTCGGGTTTTCAATCCACCGGGATACCCATTTTTGCCAAAGTTGCCTTTTCAGGTTTTCAACCTTGCGGGTTTATTTCTTCTTCTTTTTTATCCTTAATTTTTGCCCGAACCTTTTCTTTTTATGGTTCGCCAGGATGCCCCATTTTTGCCTGAACCTTCTTTTTATGTCCAACGAGTCTTTTTTATGCAAAGTATTTTTTGACTACATCCGCGTTCACAGGGGACGTAAAATCTTCGCCATCCATAGTTGAGAGTAATAAGGCTCCACCAGAGAAAACCTGTCTTACTACATATGGCCCTTCGTAATTCGGAGTCCACTTGCCCCTGTGATCTGTTTGAGGAGGAGTGATCCTTTTCAGGACTAATTCACCAGTTTGGAAACACCGAGGACACACTTTTTGATCAAATGCTTTTTTCATCCTGCTCTGATACAACCGGCCATGCACAATGGCTTTCAATCTTTTCTCTTCAATGAGGTTCAGTTCATTCAGCCGGGAACGCACCCACTCATCTTCATCAAGCTTCACGTCTGTCAGAATTCTCAAAGAAGGAATCTCAACTTCTAATGGCAGAACTGCTTCCATACCATACACCAGTGAGAAAGGGGTTGCCCCAGTTGATGTACGTACCGAAGTATGATATCCGTGCAAAGCGTAAGGCAACATCTCATGCCAGTCCTTGTATGTCACTACCATCTTCTGCACAATCTTCTTTATGTTCTTCTTAGCCGCTTCAACAGCCTCATTCATCTCCGGACGATAGGGAGAAGAATTGTGATGTTCAATCTTAAAGCTCTGGCATAGCTCCTTCATCATCTTATTGTTCAAATTTAAACCATTGTCAGTAATGATCCTCTCCGGGACTCCATACCGGCAGATGATGTCCTTCTTAATAAAACGGGCTACCACTTGTCTGGTGACGTTGGCATACGATGCTGCTTCCACCCACTTCGTGAAATAATCAATAGCCACCAGGATAAAATGATGTCCGTTCGAAGCAGTCGGCTCGATCTTCCCAATCATGTTAATGCCCCACATGGCAAAAGGCCAAGGTGACGATAAAACATTCAGAGGAGTAGGCGGTACGTGCACCTTATCAGCATAAATCTGGCATTTATGACATTTCCGGGCGTATTTAAAACAATCAGACTCCATAGTCATCCAATAATACCCCGTTCTCAACAATTTTATTTCCATAGCATGCCCATTGGCGTGAGTACCAAAGGAACCTTCGTGAACTTCTTCCATTAACAGGCCTGCCTCGTGTTCATCAACACAACGTAGCAAGACCATGTCAAAGTTTCTCTTGTATAACACATCGTCTTTGTTCAAAAAGAAGTTTCCTGATAACTTCCTCAATGTCTTTTTATCCTTGGAAGATGCTCCAGCTGGGTATTCCTGACTCTTCAAAAATACTTTGATATCATGATACCAAGGCTTGCCATCTAATACACCTTCAACCGCAAATACAAAAGCAGGTCTGTCCAAGCGCATGATTCTGATTGAAGGAGTTTCATTCCAATGATTCACTTGATACATTGATGACAACGTTGCCAACGCATCAGCCATCTGATTCTCTATTCGGGGAATGTGATGGAAGTTCACTCTGTCAAAAAAAGGTAATAACCTTCTGGCATAGTTGTTATACGGAACAAGATTCGCTTGACGAGTCTTCCATTCACCTGTAATCTGATTAACCACCAACGCAGAATCACCAAAAACATCGAGGTTCTTGATTCTCAAATCAATCGCTTCTTCTAACCCCATGATGCATGCTTCATATTCTGCCTCGTTGTTGGTGCATACGAATGCCAATCGGGCAGTTAAGGGTATATGAGAGCCCTTTGGAGTCGTAATGATTGCCCCGATTCCGTTACCATATGAATTAACAGCCCCACCAAAAACCATCTTCCACTGAGGTCCAATCTCAGGTCCTTCATCAGGCAAAGGTTCTTCACAATTCTTCATCTTCAGATACATGATATGCTCATCCGGAAATTCAAACTTCATCGGTTGATAATCCTTAATTGGCTGTTCGGCAAGATATTCTGACAAAACACTTCCCTTAATGGCCTTTTGGGAAACATATTGAATATCGTATTCCGTCAGAACCATCTGCCAACGGGCTATTCTACCAGAAAGTGCTTGCTTCTCAAACACATACTTGATCGGATCCATTTTCGAAATCAATAGGGTTGTGTGGTTTAACATATACTGCCTCAAACGCTTAGCGGCCCAAGCGAGTGCACAACATGTTTTCTCCAGGATCGAGTACCTTGACTCGCAATCAGTAAACTTTTTACTCAGGTAGTAGATGGCGTGCTCTTTTCTACCTGACTCGTCTTGTTGACCGAGCACACAACCCATTGAATTCTCAAGAACCGTGAGATACATAATCAAAGGTCGTCCTGGCACTGGTGGTATAAGGACCGGAGGTTCCTGCAAGTATTCTTTAATCTTTTCAAACGCCTTTTGACAATTTTCATTCCACCTGACCGCTTGATCTTTTCTTAGCAACTTGAAGATTGGTTCACACGTGGCTGTGAGATGCGAGATGAACCTAGCAATGTAGTTCAATCTCCCCAAGAAACCACGAACCTCTTTTTCTATTCTCGGCACATGCATTTCTTGTATGGCTTTTACCTTCGCAGGATCAACCTCGATACCTTTTTCACTAACAATAAACCCCAGCAGTTTTCCTGATCTCACCCCGAAGGTGCATTTGTTCTGAACTTTCTCAATCTTTCAAATAGCTTCTGAAGATTCACCAGATGTTCTTCCTCCGTCTGTGACTTCGCAATCATGTCATCAACATAGACCTCAATTTCTTTGTGAATCATATCATGAAAGAGAGTCACCATCGCCCGCTGATAGGTTGCCCCTGCATTTTTCAATCCAAAGGGCGTCACTTTGTAGCAAAAAGTTCCCCACGGTGTTATGAATGTTATTTTCTCCATGTCCTCTGGGGCCACCTTGATTTGGTTATACCCAGAGAAGCCATCCATGAAGGAAAACACCTAATACTGAGCAATATTGTCAACTAACACGTCAATGTGAGGGAGCTGGAAATCGTCCTTTGGGCTTGCTCTGTTCAAATCCCTGTAATCAACACACATTCTGACCTTCCCATCCTTCTTAGGTACAGGCACGATGTTAGCAACCCATGGAGGATAATTTGTTACGGCAAGAAAACCGACATCTAGCTGTTTCTGAACCTCTTCCTTGATTTTGACAGACATCTCCAGTTTAGTTCTTTTCAACTTTTGTTTGACCAGAGCACAACCTTCTTTAAGTGGTAGCCGGTGTACAACAATATCAGTATCGAGCCCAGGCATGTCTTGGTAAGACCAGGCGAAGATGTCCACATACTCACGGAGCATTTCAATCAATCTTCCCTTGACACTGTCTTCCAATGCAGCCCCTATCCTTACTTCCTTTCTGGCGTCCTCGGTTCCCAGATTCACAATCTCAATTTCCTCCTGATGAGGTAGGATGACCTTCTCCTCTTGCTTTAACAATCTGGCCAACTCTTCGGGCAGTTCACAATCTTCGTCAGTCTCTTCTTCAGCCTGATAGATTGGATTGTCAAAGTCATACCGAGCTATAGCTGAGTCATGATCGGTGTCATCTGAACAAAGAGACCTGCATGATTGATGAGGTATGTTTTATTATGTATGCAACAAAAGAAATACATTGCCATTTTGATGTGGGTTTTTAATGCATAAAAAAAATAGAAAGACAGAGATCAAAATATTTGAGTGTGAAAAGTCCTTTATTGATGATAAAGCAAAACATGCAACAGTTAAAAGCCCTACAAATAAAATCACTACGTCTTGGGCAGAACGCAGGATTAACATAATAGGAAAACAAAGCAATTACTCGAAGCTAGTCACTTGAATGACTTTTTCAGAAGACCAATTGCACAGACTTTCTCCTGGGACGCAAGGGCGGATCCAGCTATCCATATCACAATCACTGTCCCCTTCTTCCTCAATGGCATTAACTCTGTCGAAGAAAACACCGACACTGGTGAAACGGACTGGGCCATAGAATTTGGGAGGATCCCTGGCTCTCCTGGGTGGCTTGTATCCTAATCTATAGGTATTCCCTTTCGGCTAAACTTTAATCACTTGGCCCCACTTCTGTGAGCTACCAGCTTCGACTATAGCCTTGGCGTCTTTAAACGAAGACATAGAAACCTTAGGTTGATCTGCCACTGCGGGCTGCTCTGTAGTCTCGGACTGATCCTCAAACTGAATAACCTCTTCAGACACCTTCACTTTTTCAAACCCCTGACACAGCGTCTCATGGATTTCACCATCCACTTCCACGTATTTAAAGGTTGACAGCTGACTAATCATTATGTCCTCATCTCCGCACACTGTCACCACGTGACCATCTACCATGTATTTCAGCTTTTGATGCAAAATGGAGGTTACAGCGCCTGCACCATGGATCCAAGGATGACCCAACAGACAGTTGTATGCTGGCTGAATATCCATTATATAAAATGTTGCATCAAAGATTTCCGGCCCAACCTTGATCGGAAGCACAATCTCACCAAAGACAGATCTCTTCGAGCCATCAAAAGCTCGCACCACCAAGTCGCTTGGTGTACAAATAAGTCCCCTGGTATTTAACTTCATTAATGCTTTCTTTGGTAATACATTCAACGATGATCCAGTATCAACCAACACATGTGACATCAGTGAACCACGACACTCGATCGAAATATGCAGGGCATTGTTATGATTCCTCCCAGCGGGAGTCAAATCAAGATCTGTAAAGCCCAAGCCATTACCCGCATTCACATGCACCACAACCCCTTCCAGCTGGTTAACAGAAATCTCCTGGGGCACATATGCCGCATTCAAAACTTTCAGAAGAGCATTCCTATGAGCTTCAGAACACAACAGCAACGACAGAATAGAAATCTTGGACGGGGTCTGATGTAACTGGTCCACAATTTTGTAATCACTCTTTCGGATGAGCCTCATAAACTCCTCTACATTTTCAGAAAAAGCATCATCAACCGGCTTTACTGTAGAATCAATAATCACTGGAGGCTGCACAGAACCATCAGCTACCTGTTTTCCCCTATCTTGCCTAGAAGTACTGGGTTGATCATTAACAGGGGTAAGGACTCTACCACTTCTTGTTATAGCATCAACTTCAACTTTAACCTCAGGACTAGAACCCACTAATGAAGTTGCCATTAATTCTTGCTTTTGCCCATTG
The DNA here is from genome assembly GCA_022829125.1 of Lathyrus tuberosus. Classification (NCBI taxonomy): domain Eukaryota; kingdom Viridiplantae; phylum Streptophyta; class Magnoliopsida; order Fabales; family Fabaceae; genus Lathyrus; species Lathyrus tuberosus. Next base: position 146,104 of record JALAZF010000254.1, read on the forward strand.
ACAAACACCTCTGCGCCATAATTCCAGGGAATAGCCTTAGTACTTTCATACGGAATGGGTCCTGCTCTTGTGATAATAACTGGTGGTGGTCTTGCCGGACCTGAAATAGTAATCGTCTTGAAAGGAATGGTGATGGTAGCAACCTTCTCACTGACGACTTCTTCTTGTTGATTACACCGATCAAACTGTAAATAGCCCTCATCAATCAGATTCTGGATACCCATCTTCAACGAATCACAACCATTATCCTTCGTCAAACAATCTGAACAGTTCTCATCACAACCCGGATAGACGCCACCCTTTAGTAACCTGTTTTTAACCACAGCCAGCGGAGTCTTTAGCTCCTCAACATCCATGATCAAATTCAAAGCTTCACATTCCTCAATTATCACATTCACCCTCGGCCCATTGTGATTAGGCATCGGGTTTTGAATAACATTGGGCCCATCATTTGAGAAATTGATAGCCTTGGAGTCTACAAGGTCTTGAACCTTGTGATGAAATGCCCTATATTTCTCCACAGAATGCCCCGGAGCACCAGAGTGAAAATCGCAGTGTGCGTTAGCATCGTAGCCTCGTGGGAGTTCCCCTGTTGGTGGAGCCAGGGTACGGAGCTCAACTAGACGCAACTGCAGCAAATGTTGCAACAACTGTGCATACGACATCGGTGGTTGCTCAAAATGCCTCTCTGCATTTCTTTGTCTATTCTGATACTGGCCCTGCTGCCTGTTTTGATTAACATTATTCCTTTGTTGCTGTGGTGGAGGTAACGTTGCTGGGATAGTTACCGATGCTACTTGTTGATTATTGTTCTGGCGCTGTTTCCCTTTTCCCTTGTAAGATGATACAACATTGGGCTCTCCTTTCTTCTTATAACCATCAAATGACTTCTTTCCATGCCCGGAGGACGATCCGTCACCACTAGAAACTTTTCCAGCCTTAATTCCAACCTCTACCTTCTGTCCGATCGCAATCACATCTGCAAACTTGCCTAGTGAACAAGGCAATAGCTTTTCATAATAGTGCTTAGGCAGTGTGTCCATAAACATATCCAACATCTCCTTCTCCAGCATTGGTGGATGTACCCTAGCCGCCAATTCACGCCACCTTTGCGCGTATTCTTTGAAACTTTCGTCATTTTTCTGGGACATGCTCAACAGCTGAGTTTTGTTGGGAGCCATGTCTGTGTTGTATTGGTAATGCTTGATAAAAGCTGCAGCTAACTCTCTCCAAGTACGAACATCTCTACTTTCCAGCGCCATATACCATTCCAAAGACGCGCCGGACAGGCCGTCCTGAAAAAAGTGTATCATTAGCTTTTCGTCCTTGGCATGGGTAGCCATCTTCCTGGTATACGCCTTTACATGAGTTCTCGGGCAGGTAGAACCATTATACTCCTCCAGTGTAGGAATCTGAATCTTGTGCGGAATGACAATATCAGGGACCAACCCTAGGTCGTCCAAATCTATTCCCAGATCTTCCTGCTTCACAACCCCTTTCAGTTGCGCCTCGATTAAACAGATCCTCTCATCACTGACCACAGGAGGGCCAGCGTCCAAGCTTCTGATTAAAAAAGCATCATCCTGTTGATCATCAAAACGATGGCCATTGATAGCTCGAATAGTGCTTCCTTCTTCAACCACTGAAGGAATCCCACCCTGTCCACCAGCACCAGGGATAGGAATGTTGGTACCAGCACCACTTCTACTCGGAGGAATAACACGATTAAGAAGACCACCATGTAAGATACCATTTTCATCAACCTGCGCCACCAAAGGCTGAACTAGAGTTCTGAATTCATTCTGGCTCTGCACCACACCTTGCATCATCTCCATGAATTGATCGATGCGAGCTTACATAGCTGCCATGTCTGCCAGAACTTTGTCCATCACTCTACTTTGATTAAGCCTGGTAGAATACCGATGAGCTGGTTGATCAATCCTGACTGTAAAAAAGAGAGAGCATAAGAAATCCAGAGAATCCGAGATAACCTGCTATGCAAAATGAGATGATTATGCACATGCAAATGCAAACATGTATGAACATTATCAAGGCGATCTATCCCTTGATTCTAGTTTTAACAACAGAAGAGAACTGAATTCCTGATCATATAAAGAGAATAAGCATCTTTTACAACACAAGTCTGAATAAGCATAAACAAAGACCCCGACCAACAAGCCTGGCGGTGATCCCGGAAATACAAAGAAAATAGCAGCAAGGAAACTAAGGCATATCATCAAGACTCAGCCGTGCTAGAATTCCCCATTCGTCATTCTTTTTGCACCAATTTTGCACTTCCTTGAGAAGCTTCTTGGTATTAGGATGCTCTGGTCTCTGAATCAACTCCTGAATCAAAAGATCCCTCCTGTGCAAGATCCCTGTTAAATAACGACTATGCAATTCCCAATCATCTTCTCCAGAAGCTCCACCTGAACTTGGACCTTCACTTCTGGCTCTTTTCACTTCGGCTTAGATCTTCAGCTGTTCCATATCTACCATGGTTTCCTTGAGCTTTTCCTCAATTGCTCTCCTCTCAAAGATCCCTGATAAAATCTCCTTATCCTTTTTCCGAAGCTTTGTCTTCAAACCTTCAATCTGCTCCAGATACTTGTCCTCTTTCAACCTGTTGGCAGTAATTGCTGTATTCCGACGGTCACAGAACCTGTGAATTCTTGACATAGCATAAGCCAGCTCTTTCTTTTTGGACGAAAGGACCTTGCTAACACTTTTCAACGCTTGAGCCACTTTCTCTCTGGCTGTGGCTTCTTTAGACAATTCTTTCTCCTTCACAGCCAAAAGTTCTGATTTCAACCTGGCAACATGGATAGCTTCACCTTTTTCGTGCTTCAACTGACCAACCTCTCTGCCCAGTTCACGATTCTCCTCTCGGAGTTTCTCCTTCTCAGCCCATAACTTATCATACTTCTCTATATCAACAGTCGTGGGAGCCTCGATCATCAAAGGACACAAAGGTAGTTCCACCGGGAAAGGAAGAAGCTCCTCTTCTGCTCTTTTCTTAATCCACTCTTCATAGGAAGGCAAAGCTCAGTTATTACATTTCCCAAATGAAGTTTTTCCCTTCTTGGTCACCTGCTTCCAAGCATTCACATCTTCCTTATCATCTCTTGATCCCCGGTACCGTTGAAGAATAAGGACTCTCTGATATCTCGCTCTTCGGGTGGACCTCTCAAAGGATAACCAAACTGCCTGATAACAAGGGAAAGATTATAGTTAATTCCACCTTTTCTCCCTATCAAGGGTACATTAGGGAATTCTCCGCACTTGCAAATAATCTCCATCCCTAGCAAGTCATGGTTGAACCAAACAATGTTGTCAGCAGTCAAGCCCATTAACCTCTTTGACCACTTCAAAGAATCTCTCGTATCAACGAAAGCGCCAGCTTCGGGGAGATGACTCAGAAACCAAGTAGATAAGAGTGGTGCACAGCAACTCACAGTTTTTCCATGCCTATTTTCATTCGTGTAGTGGACTAAGTGATACACATCACCTAGCAAGGTAGGTATAGGATTATTTGAAATAAAGATTCTGACAGCATGCATATCCACCAGATCAGGAATATTGGGAAACAGGACAATCCCATAGATGCACATAGCCAGAATAGCTTGGAAAGCAGTCCAATTCCTCTCCTTAACATGTATGCAAGCTTGATCAAACAAGAACTTCAATAAGAAACCCTTAGCTCCTTATTTCTCCACAATATTACTGCTCAGAGCGGATTCACCAATATGAAGAGCAACGACCATTTCTTTTTATCCCGGGACGTTCTTCAGAAAAGAATACTATGTCATGCCTGATGGGGATTCCCAAAATAAATGAGAACTCCTCCAACGTTGGAGCCAAGATATAGTATGGGAAAGTGAAGCAACGCAAAGAAGGATCATAGAACTGAAGAAGTGTATGAATGGCATCCTTCTCATACTTGGAGATACTGTAGACAAACTTCAGAAGTCTCCCATACTCTCCACCAAACTCTATACGAACTCTGGGACCAGCCATACTAATCAGGTTGTGAATCAATGTCAAGGTCGGGTCTGGGAACGAATAAGCAACAGTCTTCTTTCTCTGGACATCCATGTTAAGGCAACCTCAGAAAACCGGAATCAAGAGTAAGATGCAAGCCCTGAAAAATGTCAAACATGTTAGAATGCAAGAAAAATGATATGCACATGCAAGCAATGGGATCAAGGCATCACTGCTGGATGTGCTGTACTGTTAACTGAACGAGAACCACAACCCAGAAAACCAGAATTCTAGAATACCGAACCACTGAGATAACCAGAAACCCAGATAATCAAACACTAATGAGAAATCCAAAAAACTGGGTAGGTTGAAGGTTTCGGTTTCCTACAAGCCTATAAACACCCATCCCATCTCACATGAGGGTTCTAAAAAATAAGGATCTTCAGTATCCCGGGCTCTCAGGTCGAGAAATGATGATACGGTCACCATTTCTGGTTTGGCATCATCATCAATCGAGGAGGCCTCAACTGATTCCCCTAAAAAATAAGGTCATCCTATGCGAGTCCCTTAGCATTGGGTCCTCGGATCGACAAGTGTAATGGGTTTGCCATTTCTGGTCTGCCATTATCACATGTCGGGAGGAGAGGCGTTGCTGAGTCCTCGGAGAAACGGTCACTAGAGTCGACAGCTCTCTAGATCAACACCCTAACATGCGCAAGACACACACGTCAGAATGCGTCCCAAGATAGCCTCATCTGGTTATGAATTTTGTGAACACATAAACGCACCAAAATGGCACGTAGGTCCCACTACTCTCCACTCTAGTCCTAGGGTGTACTCAAGCCTGGGTATTGGGCTTATCTCTCAGAACAACCCAACCTGCCAAACAGAAACCAGCCAGCACAACACATCAATATCCAGTATGACAGTAATAAAATGAAATGCAATGCAATAAAAGCTGTAAAACAGTAATATACAACATAATAAAGCACAACAAATAAATACCCAACGAAAAAAACAAACAAGCGCTAGGATCGACTCGCTAAAGGGGATGGACCAGCAAGAGGTCCACCAGAGTCCCCAGCAGAGTCGCCAGCTGTCGTTCCCGAAAGATTTGCATCCAACGGTACAAACGCGAGAGTGGAGCAGAAAACACAGAGTCGCCAGCAATGTGTATTTATCCCGAGAGAGGGAAAGGAAACACTGCATAAACCTGAAGAGAAAGGGGGAAAGACATGGTCATCGCAACCATAGTCCAGGTTCGGAAGTCGGTTATATGAGGGGGAGGTGTTAGCACCCCACGCATCCATCGTACTCGATGGGATCCACGCTTGTTGTCTAAACGGAGGGGCTGACCTACTATCTTTGGCTGAACAAAAGAAAACGGGGATGAGGGTGACTAAGACGGACTCGGTAGGATATATTCGATGCCCTAGGCCTACATACTCCCTCAGTGCAATGGGAAAGTCAGAGTCAACGTAGTTCGGACGGGAACTGTGGGGGAAGGTTGCTCGCCAAGACAATCACTGTCTTGTGGCTACATATCCTCAATCGGACGAGAGAGATGAATCAGATCTAATGTAGTTCGTGGGTACGACCACGGATGTGTAAGTGTTTTTTACGTGAGCGACGAGCTCTTTTCTGAAAATGAAATTTGAAACCCAACAATCCCGAAGGATAAAAAGATTTGAATTTGTTTTTGTGTTTTTTAGACAGAAGTGTTTTTTAAGTTAGTTCATAACTTGCATTGCACCAAAGTCTAGGGCACTGGGACGAATACTTAACGAATCGTCCCAAGACAGAACGCCCATTAAGCACTCTAGAAAGATGAGAGGAAGCCCCTCATTTCTCATTCCCCACGCTTAAGGCTCGTGCGCAATACACTTTATCTTTATCAAGTGTTTTCAAGAAGTTTTGAGATGAGAAGAGAGAAGACCCAAAGGAAACTCTAAAGGGAAACTAAGAGTCCTAATGTTATCATGCATGGGTGACTTATGGTTAGTGAGGCTTAGGAGGGACAACTACCTAAAACCTAATGCTAATCCTACTCCAAGCTTAATCAAAAATTAAGTTGGACTTGGTAGCTCTAAAGGGAGAGAATCTAAGACTTAAACAAGTCTTGAGATTCATGGGAGAAAGAGAGTGAAAGAGAAGAATGAGAAAGAGAAGGATGAGATAAGAAACAAGAAGGGAAGCAAGCACATCATATCAATTATATCCAACTTACATCAATAAGCAAGTCTCAAAGATCATGAAAACATCTCAAGTAAGCATGCAAAGGTAATCTTGAAAGAATGCAAGCATACTTATATGAAATGCACAATTAAGCACCAATTAACTTCATATCAAGATGAAATGAGAAAAATAAGATGGAGTTGAAAGCAATTTAGAATCAAGATCATACTATCATCAACAATTCTCATGTGCAAGAGAAGATCAAAACATGAAACATTATGCACCAAAGAAAGTCCACAAAAGGAAGTCAAAATACAAGCACTTAAAGCATACCCAAACATGATCCACAAATTGAAAAATTTGGCCACAAGGGACCTCAACCAGGGGTAAACATCATATCAAATACTCAAGCAAATAATCCAGAAGAAATTCAAACAATTAGGCATGGCAAAACAATTAGGGTTAAGAGATGTCAAGAGATGATCATGCATAATTCACTTACGCACAAATAATCAAACATATATCAAATGACATTCAAAAATTGTGGAATTAAAACCCAAGTGACCTAAGTCAGAAGCTAGCAACATGCCAAAAGATCACACAAAAAATCACAAGTTAAGTACCTCAAACAATGCTTCAAAGTTGCATAAGAACAAAGAAGAACAATGCACAAATAGAGGGACTAAAATGCAATATGAAATGAGTTTAAAAATATGAGAAAAATGTTTTTAGGAACCTCAAATTGTCCTCTGAAGTATGCAAAAAGAATGGGATGCAAACTATGTACCAATGATGAGAAATAAAATCAACAAGATCAAGTGTGCACAAGTGAAGAAATTCACAAAGAAATTCATCAAACAATTAATTCAGGTGCACAAAAATTAAAATAAAATGGAAAATAAAATTTTACAAAATTTTACAAAATCCTAAAAATGATCCATGAATTTTTTCATAATTTTCTGATGCATTAAACTAATTTTAAAAATTAAAAATGAGAATGAAACAATTAAATAAAATAAAAAGAAAATGAAGAAGCCAAGGGGTGCAACATAAGCAATTTCCACGTTTAAAACAGAATGGGCTAAGATAAAGGGGGTGGGAAAAGCAAACAGAGGCCCAATCCAAACCCAGCGCAAGTCAACACATTCATTTGTGGAATTCAGTCAACTAAAGGACTTAATCTACACCACCAGATCAATCATGCGTATGATATTCAATCAATCACAATACACAGTAAGCAATATCAATGATCAGGATCACACGCACACCACAACACACATAGGGAGGCACATAAATAGATAAAAATGGAAAAAACAAGGCACGTGAGAGGCATGTGAGATTTTAATACGCTGGCAACAAGAGAACCGTCAGATCAAAAGATCCAAGGGCTTAGACATCATCTTCGACCTCCAGCTTCTGGTGACCTGAAAAATAACCAGGTGCCGGAGCCCTAGCTCCGGTCACCTTCTCCGGCGAACACAAACTCAAACAATTCCAGAAATCAAGAACTCCACCATCATTGAACTCAGAATTTCACAAGGATTTCAGATATGCAATTTGTTTCAACAAATCATACATGTATAAACCAAATCGAAGAAGAAAAGTTTGGATCTAAAAACTTTAGATCCACAATACAGCCATGATACACGTCCAAAATCAAAACAAAACACATCAGGATGATCATCAAAGCATGAGGAACATTATGCACACAAGAAAACTGAGTTCTATGATCAAGAAAATCAAACAAACCTGAAACTTGTAGAGCTTAAAATACACCAAGAAAACCTTCAGAAAGCTACAGATCTACTCCTTGGAACTTCTAATTGCAAAATAAATGCAATATGAGGCTTGAATCAGGCTGGATCTTGAAGTTTGAAAGTGAGCAACTCAAATTCGAATCTGATGAAAACCTTGCTTAGAGCTTTAAACAATGGTTGATTCTTGTTCTATGGAGTATGTGGATCAAGAATATGGAAAAAGTTCTTCAGAAACCCTTCTGAGGAGTGAGTTTCGAAGACGGAAAGTTTTGAGTGAAAATTGAAATTCAGAGCAAATGAGAGTGCATGAGGTGTGAATGAAGGTGTGAGTCTCCTTATATACACTTGGTTAGATCTCTAAGCATGATTAGGGTTTGATTAATCCCTTGATTAAGGCTATCCAAAGTGAATTGCAAAAATGCAAGTTGTGATGAAACAACTAATCCACACGTGCATTGTCATGCTTTTCATCATGAGTCATTCACATTTCTCTTGCTGATCACATCTGAATTGGGTTTGGGCTTTGTGGATGCTTAATTCATGAGATTTGATCCATCTTGCAAAAATGCATTTTGAAAAATACATGAGGTACATGGCACGGATTCACTTGATTCAAGGGTCAAAAATGGTCCTTAGGATGTGTACTTGGATGTTTCAATATGACTTGAAGCATTAGAGGTCAGTACAAGTCATTTTGAATCAAAATGCAAAAGGTGTAAAAATGGATACATGTGAAAACCCTAAAAAGCACCTTGCCTTCTTTTGATTATAACTTGAGTTTCACAAATGGTATGAAGATAATCTAGTACTTTTTGGAAAGGGGAGAGATAGATATTCAACTTTCATGTTTGAGGAAAATTCATTTGAAGCTTCTCTGATGATGGAAAATCAAGTTGAAGGTGGTTTGAAAAGTTGCCAAAAATGGAAGTTTCACATTATAGGTCATTTTCCAAAAATAGTAACTTTTGCGCAAACTCTTGACTCTTGATGAATGGTATGAATCCTAGCCTTTGAGAACCATATGAGGGCATAAGACCTTAAAAATCATGAAGAGGACCTCAAAATTCCATGGTTGACTTTCCTCCTTACAGTTGACTTTTCTTGGTTCACAAGCAACTGATCCACTGAACATCTTCCACAATGAACCACTAGCCAAGCCTTCCTCTATGAGTGTTTGGGAGCATATGGAACCCATGAGAGCATGCTTAAATCCACAAAGTTTTCTCAAGAAGCTCTTTGAACCCAAGAACCCTAATTTGGTCCCTCTGGTTAGGAGGGAAAGATTCACTTGAAATCCTTTGCCATTCTTGATCTTATGAAGATATGATTACCTCCACCAAACACCTTGAGGCTTGAGACTCCTTTGAGATGAACCAAGTACCTTGATCCCATGCTAAGAACCAATGTTATGCACAAATGCTAATGCAAGAAATGCAAAGAATCATAAGCTAGTTAGCCTCAAAACAAAAGAGAAAATTTTGGGGTGTTACAGGTTCCTTCCTAGGCGAGGAACGATGCCGCTTCTGGGAGATCGCCGGCTGGGGGCATTCAAGGCATGGCCGACGACCCTCGTGCACCTGCGAGGGGGTTCGAGATTCTTCAGAAGGAGTTCTTCGCAGGGAAGGAGAGCGGCGAGGTGAGGGTGGACGACGATGTCTTCGTGGGGAAGATCGCCGTGTCCGCCCTCACTCTAGTGCTTCAATTCTGGTGTTCTAGTGTACGATCAGCTTATTGGTCTGATTGATCAAAGCAAATAGGGCCACGGTGCTCGAATCTGCATTGGGCAGAGAAGCAACTGGCTGGAAGATGGCTTGCTGGTCGCCCTGGCGGGCGGCGTCGTAAGTCGTGTCTTGGGAGTCCGGGGAGGCGGTCTGCCCATCCCTAACGTCACCTTCTTCGACGATGAGGGCGGCAGTATCCTCATGGTGGTTTTCGTTCTCGAGTTGCGCGAGGATGGTGTCCAGAGCTTTGGTAGCAGACGGGTTGTCGGCCATGCTGGTGATGAACGAGAGGATTTCTTTGGTTTATCGGAGGAAAAACGGGGAAGCAAGGGGTTCCCACAGACGACACCACTGATCGTACCTGGATCAGACAGTATTTGGTGGCCAACAACGTCTTATGGACTTCAGCTCCGGTGAGGTTGAAAGACGGCGGGGGGGTTATACCTGCAAGGTACTCCGACGCTCAAGTAAGGCAAGGGTCACAAGTAAAAGCGAGTACAAGGTTAGAGAGTAAGAGAGTGTGTAACCTGACCCCCTCAAGTGAGAGGGTATTTATAGAGAGCCCCCAGCGCGGGGCCAACGGTCACTAGCACTGGGCTGAATTGCCAGGCCCAATCCAAGTAACTGCCAGGGCTTACGTGGCGTAGTGAAGACCAGCACGTGGTCTTCGCCCTAGGGTAACCGTTCCTAGATCTCTGGAATTAGGGCAGACCGATTCCATCGGGAGTAGGTGGTTACGTGAGAACGTGTCCTCGCGGGGAGGAGTTTTGCGTGTCGGGGAGAGAAGTGGCCTCGTGGGGGAGGACTTACGTGCGTAAGGAGACGGCTCCTCGTGGTGCGAAGCATCTGAGTGCCGAGGAGGGGATAGCGCCTCTGCCCGACGCCCTATGCTGTACGCATGCCCGACGTTGTTGAGGTGGGGCTGTGCTCGGCACAGGTCGCTCTAAGGGGTCTTTGTTGGGCCATCCCAGGACGTGGGTTGGGCCTTCTTGATCTAGGGGCAGACCCCAGCCCAGTCCAGAACACACACACACACACACACACACAGATATATATATATATATATATATATATATATATATATATATATATATATATAGTTTATTATGACGAAACTCTCATCTCGAACAATAGAATTGAAATGTGAAGTTTTAGAAGTGTGGGCACCAAAATCATTAAGTTTTAACATTACTCCTTTAATTAATGTAGCTGTCATTGTAGTGTTGATTAATTCATTTCTCATTTCCGCCTATATATCCTCTTTGATAAGTTTATCATGCATGTATGACTCTCCTCATGTTTCTCATTTCTATAATATGAAAATATTAAATACGTTTTGTCTTAGACATTATATATTGGATTTTGGACTCTTGACAAGAAACAAATTGTGTCTAACGCTTTCATTGATGTTCCTTGTAAAGGTAAGAACTTCACGTGGTTTAGTGGAGACGGATCGGCTATGAGTAAAATCGATAGATTTTTACTCTTCGAAGACACTATAGAGAGGTGGGGTGTCGTGGGTCAATTTATAGGTGAGAGAGATTTGTCGGATCATTGTCCGATTTGGTTGATGGTGGATTGATCGGATTGGGGACCTAAACCGTTCAAATTCAACAACGAATGGTTTAGAGATAAGAATTTTGTTCCATTTGTTGAAAAGGAATGGTTCAACATTCACATTGAAGGTAGAGGGGATTATGTGTTGAAAGAGAAGCTTAGAATTCTTAAAGGAAGCCTTAAAAGGTGGAATGTTGAAGTTTTCGGGAAGTTCGATCTTCACATTGATGAATGTGTCAAGGAAATCAATGAAGGAGACCTTGAGGCCGATTTGAACAATGGCTTTATTCCGGACGATCTCATTTTGGGTCGTAAGAACGCAATGAGAAGGTTTTGGTTGAATTTGAAAATCAAGGAAAATATGCTTATTCAAAAGGCCAAGTTGAAGTGGCTTAATGACGGGGATAACAATTCCCGTTACTTCCATAGTGTCATGAAGGAGAGGATAAGACGTAACTTTATTGGTTCACTTAATACGGATAGGGGAGTAGTGGAGTCGGTAAAGGAGGTTAAGGAAGAAGTGAGAAATCATTTTGCTAGCAAATTCTTGGAACCAGATTTTAATCGCCCTATCTTGGAGGGTGTCCATTTTAGGAAGCTTAGCGAGGAGGATAGGGATGTTCTTGAGAAACCATTCTCCAAAGAGGAAGTTAAAGAGGCGGTTTGGAGCTGTGATGGGTCTAAAAGCCCGGGCCCGGATGGATATTCTTTTTTGTTCTTTAAAAAATGTTGGTACTTTCTTAAAAAGGACTTTTGCCGCTTTTTCAATGACTTTTATAGTGGGGTTGTTTTGTCTAAGGTCATTATGTCTTCTTTTCTCACTTTACTTCCCAAGAGTGAGAATCCTTTGGGCCTCGACGAGTTTAGACCTATTTGTCTCGTGAGTAGTTTATATAAAGCATTATCAAAACTCTTGGCGGCTAGATTGAAGTTGGTGCTGAACTCCATCATTTCTAAGTGCCAAATGGCGTTCGTGCCGGGAAGACAACTACTCGATGGAGTGTTGGTGGCTAATGAGTTGGTTGATTTTGCGGTTAAAGAAAAAAAGGTTGTTTCGCTTTTCAAGGTGGACTTTAAGAAAGCTTATGATAAAGTTAGTTGGAGTTTTCTTAGATTCATGATGAGGAGAATGGGTTTCGGTGATCTTTGGTTACGGTGGATGAAGGCCACAATTTTTTCGAGAAAAATGTCCGTTTTGGTGAACGGTAGTCCAACTAAGAAGTTTGTGGTGGAGAGAGGCTTGTGGCAAGGAGATCCTCTTTCTCCCTTTCTTTTTGTAATGGTAGCGGAAGGGTTAACGGAATTGGTGAAGAGGTCGGTTCAAGTCGGAGAGTTTGCGGGGTGCAACTTGAATGGTAGTTGTTTCATTGATATCTTTCAATTTCCAGACGATACTCTTTTGGTGGGAGATGGGAGTTGGAGGCACATGTGGGCTATAAAGACAATTTTGAGAGGTTTCAAATTAGTTTCAGGACTCGGTATTAATTTTCACAAGAGCAAATTAATTGGTATCAATGTCCCGTCCCCAATTCTTGATGCGGCGGCCTTATTTCTTGCTTGTAGAACGGAGAAGAAATAGTTTACTTTCCTTGGAATTCCTATCGGTTCCAATCCTAGGAGGTTATCCACTTGGACTTCTTTTGTTTCCAAGATGGAGAAGAGGTTATATTGTTGGCATAGTTGGTTCTTAAGTTTCGGAGGGAGAATCACCCTCCTAAAATCCGTACTTAGAAGTTTGTCCATTTTCAACTTTCTTTTTACAAGGTGCCAGTGAAAATTCGTATGGAGATTACCAAACTTTAAAGTAGATTCCTTTGGGGAAGCTCGGAGGCGAAGAGGAGGACGCATTGGATTAGTTGGGACGCTATTTGTTTACCTATTGAGAAAGGAGGTTTGAACCTTAGAAGGATAGATTATTTCAACATTGCTCTCCTCCATAAGTGGAGGTGGAGAATTTTAGAAGGATTGGAGGAATTATGGTTTAAGGTGTTGAAAGCTCGGTACGGTGACATTAGACTTCAAATGTCGGGGTGTGATGGTACTCGCTCTAGTAAGGGTTCGTTTTCCACTTGGTGGATGGATTTGATTTCTATTCCTAAGTTTTTTCCTTCGGACTTATTGTTGGAAAACTCTGTGTTTGGTGTGGGTGATGGTTTTTCCATTCCTTTTTGGCATGTGAATTGGACTGGTGGTGGTGTTTTGAAACTTAAGTACCCGACTTTGTACTCTTTATCCCAGCTGCGTCATGTATCGGTTGGTGCTATGGGTGGGTGGTCGAATGGAGGGTGGAGGTGGGGGGATTTCAGTTTGCCTTTGGCCGTGAATAATGCAAACAGACTGATCATCTCTGAGCAGGGAGTGCCATCTGTTAATGTTCAGCCTGTTAATTTCAATGGAGGCGTTGGAAGTATTTCTGTTTTTGAGTCAGAAGCCATACCTGTGAATTCTGGAACGTGTCCGCCTGTGCATATGGTGCACAGTTTATCTGTTCAGCTGCTTAACAACAGCAATGTATCTGCTACAAACACGGTTTGTACCGTGTTTCATGAGTTGGCAGGTTTGCGCCACCTACTAGAGGTTGTGTTTCTGGAGAATAATGTGAAAGATAGTGTTTTGTGGCTGCTGGAAGATAATCTCAAATTCTCGGTTAGTTCTTTCTTTAAAAAAACACTGTTTTTATTACTCCTTTCGGTCCGGCAAATCGGGATGATATTGCTTTTGAGTTGATTTGGAAGGTGTTAGCTCCTTTGAAAATCAAGGCCTTCGGTTGGAGATGCTTTCATAATAAATTGCCGATGAAGGATCTTCTCTTGGTTAGAGGAATTATCCCTCCGGATAGCGAGAATAAGTGTGTTTTATGTGATCATCACTCGGAATCTTTGAGACATTTGCTCTTAGAGTGTGATGAGGCTAATTTGGTATGGAAAGAGGTAGCGGATTGGATCGGTCTTTCGAGATCCCGAGGAGTTGATTTTAAGGAGACCTTTTTGATTTGGTTTCATTTCGGTAAATCTAAGAAGGTTAGGACCGGAAGGTGTAGCGAGCGATTTTGGATGTGGTTGCGAAGCACTACCGCTCTTTGGTATCTACAGCTCGATTCATTTTTTATCCTATTAAAGCTGATGAAGGAAGGGAAATAGATGTCTCAAATTAACCCTGCTTGTAAACTGAGGTTAAACAGTCAAAACTGTTGGTTTACAGATGCTACAAAGATTCGGGGTCTCTATTAGGTTTATTTTGTTAAAATTAGTGTTCGGTCGATTGGTGGGAGGTATGGGATGTTAGGACGAATGTATGGGAGTATGGGATTTTGGGTTTTTTGTTTAGTGTGCTCGCTAAGATTTTTCTTTCAATCTTATGCCTATGTATTCCCGTTTTCCGAAACAGGGAAATCAGAGCGATCGTAGTTCCTCCTATTCTATGGGAGGAAATGGGTGTTTTGGTGTCTTGTTCAAAGCCCAAGACGTGAAGCGAAAGGTGATATATATCTTGTGCAAAGCCCAAGATGTGAAGCTGAAAAAGTCTATTTGTATCTTGTTCAAAGCCCAAGATATGAAGCTAAAGGTGTTGTCTTTAGAGAGAATTTGTCATCTCTAAAGAGGTCTGTTTGTCACAACTGTTGGGTGACTGGTTTATAAAGGAGGATTACTTTAATTGGGATATGTGAATCCAGCAATGCCATAATTTCCTTTATAGGGGGTTTTAACCTGGAGGAGAAGACTTTAACTCAGTGTAGAGCAATGCCATCTTTCCTTAGGAATTTCTCATGCTAAAAGAGGGACAGTGGCATGGATGTAAATAATCTAGAGGCTTGCCGCTTACAGCAATTAGATGAAGGGGAAGGAGTTGTAGATGTTTGTGTACTGTGAACGAGGCACAGCTTTGATGCTAAAAGGTTGATTGGATCAACCAGTGGCTTTCTTATACAAAGCCTAAGAGGATGCTATTGGCCCAACAAGAGGGAATTTTTTTGTGTCTCGTACGAAGCCCGAGAGAGAGGCTAAAAGGGTTGACTTAACAGAAGAGCCTTTTATACTCAACAAGAGAGTGTTTTTGCATCTCGTACGAAGCCCGAGATGAAGGCTAAAGATGGTGATTGACTCAATGAGGGAGTCTCTTAGTATCTCGTATAAAGCCCGAGATGGAGGCTAAAATTGTTAGCTCCGCTGGGGAGAATCATTGTACAAAGCCCAAGAGGAGGCTATGGCGCTGTTTCAGTTGAGTGACAGGTCTAGTATGCTGACTTAAAGAGAAAATCAGTTCTTATATGAGTAATGTTGGCACTCAGGGATTTTGATTCGAGGATCAGGGATATTTCCTGTTCTTTAAGGAAGTGGGAAATCCGAAGGGTATTGAGACTATCCGAGTCCACGGGGTTCCTTCCTATTTTTGAAGGGTACTTGAGAATGTCTTGGAGACTCAAGGAAATTAGACTGTCCAAGTCTAAAGTTTCATCTTTTGTACTATGCTTTGAGAAACAGCAGTAGACTCTTAGAAAGACAGCTCTATTAAGATGACTGATTTCTGTTCCTATACCTCTAGGAGGTCGTCGAGACAATTTGTACGAAGCCCAAGAGGAGGCTGGAAACTTTTAAGAAGCCGATAGGTCCTTGTATGAAGCCCAAGAGGAGGCTATCATTCCCGGAGGAAGAATCATTATACGAAGCCTAAGAGGAGGCTGTGAATACTTCTAAGAAGCCGACGGGTCCTTGTACAACGCCCAAGAGGAGGCGAGGATGCTTTTAGGAAGCCTGTGGGTCCTTGAACAATGGCCAAGAGGAAGCCGATTGCTTTTAAGAAGCCGATTGGTCCCTAAACCCCGAGAATTTCAAGACAGGTCATTCACGAGGAATAGATCAAGCCAGGAAAGTTCGAGAATTTAGAAGAAACTCAAGAGATGCCATTCAAGGAGAAAAGATCATCTCTGGGAATAGAGTTTCTTGACAAGTGCTTTTAAGAAGCCGATGGGTCCCCAAACCCCGAGAAATTCAAGACAGGCTATTCACGAGGAATAGATCAAGCCAGGAAAGTCCGAGAATTTGGAAGAAACTCAAGAGATGCAATTCACGGAGAAGAGATCATCTCTGGGGAATAGAGTTTCTTGACAATTTCTACAGGTGACAGTCTATGAAAGGGTTCACCGAGAATGCTGCCTTTCATGTCTCCATATTATTTAACCCCAAGAGGAGGGAAGACTGTGTCTGGTAATCCTATGGGGATCTAGTTTAGACTATTTCTAAGAGTGATCAGCGGGCTTAATGCTAGACATAGCTGCCGGGGAAACTCTAAATATCTATACTATTATTACACAGTTGATATGAGTTTATGAAAGAAGACTTACAGTGAAACAGCCCCACAATACAGTTATATGTATATGAAAGCGGTAAATGAAAGCATATAAACACTTACTCGGTTGTAGAGCTTCCATGCTGTTTGGTTAGTTGTTCAACAAAGAAAGATTGAAAACAACAGTATATTTCAAAATCAAAGGAGAAAGTGCTTTGAAAAAGAAAGATTTGGAGCTTACAGCTCAAGGAGAGGCCCAGGGTTTTATCAGTGAGCGCACTGGTTGAATTTTTACAGAGGGACTTATTGAAATTCTGGTATAACAGATCCCAGATGTCCTACATGACGTCGAGACATCTGGTCTGACATAAACAGCAAGGCAATTATAGGCATTTAAAGAAGTTGCTGAAAAGTAAAGTGCACACAAAATTTGTTCACCCAGTTCGGTCTAACAACCTACATCTGGGGGCATACCAAGCCAGGAAGGAAGTCCACTATTAGCAGTATCAAATTACAGACTCAACAAACCATTTGACAATCCACTAACTTAATCACTACCCAATGACCCTTCTATCTAAGTCCTCCCTAGATAAGAGACTCCATCTCACTCCCAATCATCGCAATGATGTCTAGCAGTCAACATCTCAGTCACTGCATCAACAACTTGATTTCCAAAAACTCTCCAAACACATAGAAGACACACTCCTATAACAATACCTAGACATGACCCTCATGACTAAGAACAATACTTAGAGTTGCTTAACAGCTTCCTCCAAGAACAATACATCTCTTACCTACAGGCTTCGAGATAAACACGATGACCATCCCACAAACCGGGTGGTTCATCAACCAACACCACCCTTATAATCTACATGATGGTTGGTCTAACTTAAACTAGGTTACAATGCTTCTATTTATAACCTTTTTCCCAACTGGATTTGGGCCTTCAAATCACAACAAATCTTCTGCTACAAATCTACAAAAGATTCTGCTACTAAATAGATCTTCAATTAAATCTTCAATCAAATCTTCAATTAAATCTTCAATTAAGTCTTCATATCTTTTAGCCTTAAAAATAGCAACAAGATCTGCTCCAAATCTGATTGCAACTGAATATATCTTTACCAAGATATTCGCCTACAATCTCTCCACCAGATCTCTTAAAACAAACTGATACACGCAGCCCTAACAAAACACACCAGCAACAGTTCTGATGTTCGGTCAACTGATGTCAAGACATCAAGTTTAACATCAACATACCAAACTGCAACCCGGCACCAACTAATGTTAGGAACCAATGTTAAGACATCAGACATATGACATCAACATTGTTCAACATTATTTTACCAAAATTCCAACCAATCCAAGAACTAATAATCTCCCCCTTTGGCTAATTTTGGCTAAAACAATCTCTGCCCACATCAGAGATACCTGCAGTGGATAAACTTCACTTCCTAACATTCAAGCAGCACCACTACCAAAAGCTGCTCAAACACAAACACAGCCAGCAGCAACATTACCCACCAGCTGCACAAAACTCCCCCTCAACATCTGAACCACATCAGACAAGGTCACACACCTACACACCTAGGCTAACTCTCCCCCTTTTTAGCCACAATTTGACAACCTCTGATTCAATAGCTGAACAAACATCAGGGGTAAATGTATACTTCTGATTCAATCCATTGACACACAAATCTATAGACCCAGGTCTAAACTGTCAAACACACCATTAACTTCACCAGTAATACAATGTCACGACATCTTGTTTGACATTACAATCTTGATAAACAACTTCTTCAACAAAAGATCAACTCCCCTATCTAAGATAACTAGTGCTCCTTTGCAAGAAGAACACCTCAAATGAATGGAAAACATAAGACTCATCTTCATGTCTTCAAGAGCGCACCCTCTGTTCAACACACCTGCTAAACGCATTCACTTAATGCTTAATCCTCAAACAATCCAAGTACCACACTAGTACATACAAAAGTTCTCCCACAAATGGTGCTCCTTGACCAGTATATCATAACATTTGGAAAATCCAGACATAGTCTTCATTCATCTAGTCAGGAATCATCCTCAAGTTCTGAAGCACAACACAATGCCTTCCACTGAACTCTAAATAAACTCCTCACACACCAAGACAAGGGTGACATCTCTCATCAACAAGGACCCTCACAAAGCTCTTCCAAAATCTGCAGAGAAAAATAAATTCTCCCATACACAACCAAAGTTTTCCTTCAGACTTCTCCTCAGAAGCATGTGCACACATGATTCACATGGCTAGAACCAATTTTCATAACATCTAATGCCAAACAACAGCCTAATGCCATAACATGTTATCTGACATCATATCCTCATAATATTCAACCAATCTTCACAATCTATGTACCTTTGCTGCAGAATCCATAGACAAGTACTCCCCCTGTCATGGTTAACTAATGCTCTAGATGAAGATGAACATTTGAGCACACTTGCCGAGCACATGCATTTTGGTACCATTGTCCCTTTCTCCAAAGGAAGTCATTCCATATCATACTCTTCATCTTCAGACTTCCAATCAATCAAAACATGATCTACTTCAGTCTTCTCTACATTCTCCATCCAAGGCAGACCTTCTACTTCATCATTCTCCCGTATGACTATGTAGACGCTCCTTAGGCATAATGTATGCACCAAGCTTCAGAACCAGAAGAAAATCATCCTTCACCAAGGATATTCAACCAGATAATGTTCCAACATAAGTTAGAACATTTGCCACACACCAAGATATCATCACCATGATTCTTGATATGCTCCACCAACTGGACTTACTATTGCATAGTAATCCAAAGAACTAGAGACTTAACCTCTCATCCACCTTCAAGAAGAATAATCTCCTTGAGTCTTCAACTCATCACCCTTCTGCCCAAGAGTAACTTGTTCCAAGAAAATCCTCAATAATAACCAGCTGCCACACTCTGATTATCTTGATTCTTCGAATCCACTTCTGAGATCAACCAAATGCCACAGTTTGATCACCTTATTCATGAATCCTCATATGAAAACAACCAAATGCCATATTTTGACCTTTTTCACGTATGTCAGAACTCTCACAAAGATATCTTGATCCACCAAGGAAACTTGATCTTCAAGTCACATGTTCCACTTGCTCAAAAGCAAACACACTTAGACTCCCTAAGCCATGGTCATGTAACATCTTCTCCTTCCTGCAGCTCCCTCAAACTGCCATGAGAACGATCTTTTTGAAGCATCCTATTGTTCATTCCTGTAGATCACCCTATCATTAGCTGATGTGCCACATCACCAGCTGAGACTCCTGATGTTAAGCTAGATGTCAGAACATTATGTCATCCAACTGTTGAATTCAGCTCTACCTTCTGCCACTCAGAAGAACCTCCTCCCTTTGCAGAAACAGATTTCCATGCTCTCATAGACTAGATTTAACAATCAAGTTTGAGTAGACAACCTCCATCCTGCTTATAAACTCCAAAGATTTTAAACCTACTACATCTGAATCTTAAGAAAATAAGTAGTCCAAGACTACCCCATAGCAATACTAAATAAAGTCACTTCCCTTAGTAGAGCCGTCAGTAGAAAGCCAGAGATAACTGCCACTTATCCTCGACCTTCACAACCAGAGCAAACACCATGCTCTAAACCACTTAGATCAGAAATAAACTGATCCAAGCTGTAACCATCAAGATTATGATGTCTTCATAGTCTTCCATCTTCATCTTCAACAGCACCACCATCTGGACAAGTCATTCACAATACTTTCTAGGAACAGATGCTAAGCAATAATCCCAGGTCAACACCTAGGCGACTTGTGAGCGAATGTAGAACCCCTCCCATTATTCTCCAAACCTCTGATGAAAAGATGTTAAAATAATAGACAGAACATCCTTAATCTTGTCTTTCAAGGATAATCAATTAAATACTTGTGAATTTCACAAATAGCAATTGATCCCTGTGGTTTAACCCTTCTTCAGATTCCAGCATCTTCTGAATCTTCTTCATGACAGACCATTATGACAACCATTCATACCACAAAAGCCTTCCAGGTTAGGTCAGTGTCTTGATCTTTTACTCCACCCTGAGCAAAGAACTGAAATGATGTTTCAACATCAGTTCCGACATCAGTCTAAATCACATTAAACATCTACTAGGATTTGGAGACTACAACCATAGTAATCCACACATATCTCTTGCAGCGAACACACGAGAACATATCAACATCTTATCAACTTCCAAGATCAGACCAACAAAACTGCAGTAACTTGCATAACACACTCTTCCAGAAGCTTCTTCTTATAAGCACAAGGTTCAGACCTCTTGTCTAACTTAAGAGTGATAACTGCCATCCTTCTGCATAAACAAACCATAGACAATCTGCTACTTCCAATCCTTCAAGCCACAAAACTGAAAGAGCTCATGCAAACACCAATTGACCACAGGCTGATTTACACTGCTACTGCACACAAACTCTTGGATGGATTTTCCCTATAATATTGTCCTCAGACAATTTAGCTCAAACAAGGAACATCTCCTTCTCTTCTGCTATCAAGATTACTACCTTTTCTTCAACCAGCTCCAGTTGAAATGCTATGACATTATGAACAGGATCTAAAAAATTGTTCAACTTCACAGCTTCAGTGATCCTTCAAAACAGCTACAATCTAATAGGTCTTTGACATAACATTTACCATAAACTGCTGATGTGTAGCACGATGTCGAGACATTAGAATTGACATATTAAGCTCAGCTTCTTTCTTGATGAAACTTCCTCCAGTGCATGACTTTGAAAATCAGAAACATGTATCTTCACAAGAGAATTCATCTTCAGATATACCAGAACTACATTTGACATCATAACCAGGAAGATCCTCCTAATTAGGTCACCACCACTAAGCTTAAGAGATAACTTATCAAAATCTTCCCTCCCGCATGAAAGATTTGATAGTGACACTCTTTTGCTTTGGCTCCAACCTCTTCTTTCACCATCAAGAAACTTGATAAAGAAGGAATCAATGTTCTGGACAGATTGGTCTTCAATACCTGATCCATTCACCTTTTGATCACTTCTTTCCCAAAATAAAGATATGAGATAATCCTCAAGTATCTTTGGCATCTCTAACCAAACAGTAGAAGCTGTCTTGCATAAACTACAACATCATAGAATATCCAGCTGAGGAGACCAAACCCTAATGTCTTTCCAAGAGAATACCTTCCTAGAATCTCACCACCAGAGACACAAGAACCAACCTGGGTTACATCAGATACCATGCAGCGAAACACACAACAACTCCTCAACAACCTTCAGGCACTACTCAATAATCCTTGCACACCATCACCATAAACCAAGTGCCAACAAATCAAACTCACAACAGCAGTTCTCCTGATAACAACAGACAGGTCCAATACATACCCTGTCATGAATAGTCCATCCTTCACTTCAAGGGATCATACAAACAACTATATGAACTGACCAAGTCCATAACTCAGCAAAACTATCTTCCTTACTCATGAACCAGAAAGTATCTTCCCTAGATCTCATCCAGAAACAGACAGGATGCCTGCTCTGATACCAATTGAAATTCTGGTATAACAGATCCCAGATGTCCTACATGATGTCGAGACATCTGGTCTGACATAAACAGCAAGGCAATTATAGGCATTTAAAGAAGTTGCTGAAAAGTAAAGTGCACACAGAATTTGTTCACCCAGTTCGGTCTAACAACCTACATCTGAGGGCATACCAAGCCAGGAAGGAAGTCCACTATTAGCAGTATCAAATTACAGACTCAACAAACCACTTGATAATCCACTAACTTAATCACTACCCAATGACCCTTCTATCTAAGTCCTCCCTAGATAAGAGACTCCACCTCACTCCCAATCATCGCAATGATGTCTAGCAGTCAACATCTCAGTCGTTGCAATCAACAGCTTGATTTCCAAAAACTCTCCAAACACATAGAAGACACACTCCTAGAACAATACCTAGACATGACCCTCGTGACTAAGAACAATACTTAGAGTTACTTAACAACTTCCTCCAAGAACAATACATCTCTTATCTACAGGCTTTGAGATAAACACGATGACCATCCCACAAACCGGGTGGTTAATCAACCAACACAGCCCTTATAATCTACATGATGGCTGACCTAACTTAAACTAGGTTACAATGCTTCTATTTATAACCTTTTTCCCAACTGGATTTGGGCCTTCAAATTACAACAAATCTTCTGCTACAAATCTGCAAAAGATTCTGCTACTAAATAGATCTTCAATTAAATCTTCAATCAAATCTTCAATTAAATCTTCAATTAAATCTTCAATTAAGTCTTCATATCTTTTAGCCTTAAAAATAGCAACAAGACCTGCTCCAAATCTGATTGCAACTGAATATATCTTTACTAAGATATTCGCCTACAATCTTTCCACCAGATCTCTCAAAACAAACTGATACACGCAACCCTAACAAAACACATCAGCAACTGAAGTTCTGATGTTCTGTCAACTGATGTCAAGACATCAAGTTTAACATCAGCATACCAAACTGCAACCCTGCACCAACTAATGTTAGGAACCAATGTTAAGACATCAGACATATGACATCAACATTGTTTAACATTGTTTTACCAAAATTCCAGCCAATCCAAGAACTAACACTTATACAAGTGACTGGGGCCCAAAAAAGGTTTTCTGTACAAAGGGATGGGTCTTACACTTTCTCAAGAGGCCCAAGGAGTTTTTTAAAGAAAAAGAGTGGGGCTTATAACATGAGGGTAGGCCCAGATGATTTTTCGTTTGAAATGGCGATCGCGCCGAGATTTTCTTTTAACACAGAGGGACTTATACAATATGTGAGGCCCAAATTTGTTTTGGTTAAAAGGGGATTGGGTCTTACACTCTATTAGAGGCCCAAGATGGTTTTAAGAAATGAAATGGGTCTTACTACTCGAGGGTAGGCCCAGTTGGTTTGATTTTGAATTGGCGATTGCGCCGAGATTTTTGAAAATACAGTGGGACTTATACAATAAGTGAGGCCCACTATTTTGGTATTTAACAAAAAGGGTGTTGGGTCTTACACTCTATTAGAGGCCCATGAGTGTTTGGAAATGATTTGTTTGAGTGAAAATCAAAGAAACCCTAATTTTATTCTTTAAAAGTAAATATTTAAAGAAAATCAATGAAAAATACCAAATAGGTTTGAATAAACCACTTGTGATTTTTGTTTAAGGTTTGAAAAATGAGTTATAAATCACAAGAGATATTAAAACTCATTTGGTCTTGATTTTTCAAGATGAATATTCATTTTAAAATGTTTAAAAACAAATAAAAATTAATTTATTAACAAAAATACTAATTATATTAAATAAATAATATAAACTTAATTTTTTTTTGGAATAAAATATTTCAACATTTTTGTGATATTTTGCAAAAAGAACCAATAAAAAATAATTAAAATTGAAAGAGTTATTAATTTTCCAATTAATTAATAAAACATGAAAATATTGGAAAAAATGGCAAAATGTGAAAAAACACAAAATGGCATGGGTGGGGTTTGAACCCAAGACCTCAAGGTTACAAGGCGCGCGCCTTACCACTCGGGTGGTGATACATCCATTGTTTGAAACGAAACAACAAATATACAAGGCATGACTTGGTTTTAGGCCTGGCCCAAGGCAAGATTTGGCAAGTTTTGGCTCAGAAACGTGAAGGTCATAACTTTCTCAATTCTTAATGGTTTGAGACAAAATTTATATGCATCTAGACCCGAATTTCACAAGGAATCCAATGGTGGTGGTAGTTTTTTCAGATCACACTCCCTCCTCAAAACCCGATAGTGGTTTTGAAAATGACCTATAATTGCATTTTCTATGCTACAACTTGGTACAGGCATGGATTACATGGTGAATTAGCTCAAACATAACATATACAACATGTATGAGATGTATATGATCAGTAGACTTCAAAGCATTGCATGATTCAAAGATTCCAAGTTGTGAGGCTTACCTCTTTTTTTGAGATTTTGGAGCTTTTGGGCAATATGTCAAGCCTCTTGTTCCAGAAATGATTTGATGCTTTAGACACACTCAAATTATCCCTTAGAAGCTTTTAGGATGATTGGATTGGCTGGTACCTGCAAAAACACAAACAGTCCCTTTCTTGCAAAAGGGGTTAAAAGTGACCAAAATAGCAACTCTCTCAAATGGTGTTCCAGATGTATGAAACCATTTGGGACAGTTCAAGGATGATATTTGGAGTGTGTTTGAGGTTTTATTTGGTTTGGAAAGTGACTAAATCAAGACATGGCTTGAAAAATGCACAAAAGGCCTATTTTGAGGTTTTGAGAGATGACTTTGTGATTTTGTCATTACAGGTCACTTGTGATAGTTTGCACAGCTTACATATGATATATGTGAGGTTTGTGTGTGATTGATTGTGATGGAAAAGCTCTCAAGCTCAAAAACTCAAAGTTGCCTTGCTAAAGAAGGCATTTTTGCCAAGAGAAAGAGGTTTTGAGGAAAGCATCTGTTTGATGGCTTTGGTGTACTTAAACTGAGCACAAATAAGCTCTATTTATAGTAGAGCAAGTTTGTTTAGGGATCAATAGTGAATGACAACTGCAGCTGAGGTTTGTTCAATGTTGGCCAATGGAAATCCAAGTCTCCTCTAGCCATTGACTAGAGGTTAGGGCACAGGGATGTGGTTCCCTTGGTCTTGGATAAGTCTTGAGTGAATTCATTTGAGAATGGCCCAGTCCATGCCACCTTGATGCTTCCATTGAATGCTCCAATCCAAAATTGGAGTCTTGTCCCTATTTTGGCAATTCTAGGTTCAACATGCTATTTCTTGTTCCAAAAACTTTGGAGGCTTGGCTCAGTGATTGTCCCCTTTAGATTCAATCCTCAGAGGTGTCCAAGTGGATAGGAGTGTTTGGATTTGCACAATTTTGGAAAATCGAGCAAAAGTGCAAAATCTGTCTTGCCTTGACAGATTTCAACAAGGCAACTTGCCAATGTTATATCTCATGGCTCAAATTGAATTTGGTAATGTTCTTGGCCATTTTGGAAAGCCCTTATATGATACAACAACTGTTTGATCATATTTGGTTTTGATACTTTTTGAATCCAAGTGAAAAATGTCCCTACATTTGGAAAAGAAGTAAGGCAAAATCTGACTTAGTGAAATTTTCACTAAGTGTTGGAACAAAGTGACTTTTCTTTATTTTGATCACTCCATAACTCAAAATCCATGAGGAATTAGGACATAGGTCAGTATGAAGCTTTTGTAGAGGGCAATGAGATCTACAAATCAAGCTTTGGATGGGAGAAAATGGCTTTGTGGTTTAGGAGTTATGATCCTCCAAAGTTGGTACCCTAGCCACTTTATTTTTAACTTAGAAAAATTTCTAAGTTTTTATGGTTACCCCTTTTACAAGTTATCCAACTTTTCTTGATGAATGATGATTCAAATCATACATTAACATCATTTTAGGGTTAAAAATCCATTTTAGTGAAAAATCTCAAAAAGTCAAAGTTGACTTTTGTGCACAGTTGACTTTTTGTCAGATGAATTCCAAACTGTGCGATCCTCTATGAAATCAAGTCCTTGACCTAAATCAAACTTGATGGATTGATTTCATAGGTGTTATAGGGTGTATTGAATCATGTCCTAGGGTTTGGGAGCATGTTCTGGTCAAAAGTCAAAGCTACAGTTGACTTTTCTCGCAAAACCCTAACTGTGGTACTGATGAAATTGAGACTTGTTGCTCAAGCTTCGTGGATCAATCCATTGTTACAAATGGATCAATGTGGTATGTTGGAGACCCCCAAATCATGTCTTGAGGTCTTGGTTCATGATTTATCCCAAAAGTCAACTTAGGGGTGAATTAGGTCAAGAAACCCTAATTCCTGATTTTTGATGTATGCATCCCCTGAGGTCAAATTGACTTGATGCTTGGGCTCATGAGGTTCCATGGAGTATTTTAGGATATGTTTTGAAGCATTGGCTCATGCTCAGAGGAAGATTTCCCATCTGGAGGCCCCGGTCGACCAAAACCCTAATTTGGTGACACTGGCGATCTTGAAGCTTGATCCACCTAGAAGGGAGCAACCTTGTGCTCAATCCTTAAAGTGGGAGTTCTCTTGATCCTTAGTATATACTTGAGAGGTTTAGACAAGTTGAGGATCATGTCATTCCTTGATTGATCCTTTGTCTAGAAGCTCTGAGAGGGCTTGAAACCCTAATTTTGATAGTAGTGAATACTCACCCATCTTTGGGGAGACTAAAGGTTCATCCATATTGTGATGATGATTTGCACAATGATAGGAAATCATAGTGGTCAAAATTTGGGGTATGACAGATGCCCCTATTTAATCTTCTTGGATCCGAAGGTGTGAATGACGAAGGTATTCGGGCATTCGGGGTGCAAGAGGATTAAATATAGGAATACCCGAAATTTTGATGGTGGTTATGAATGGCGGATCGCATTCATCTTTTTTTGCTGAGCAATGATGCTTAGAAAAGGTAAACTTCCCCTCGATCCTGGTCTTTAGCCAAGGAACTGGTCTCAGTTTTCTTTTGTCAACTTCCCCTCGATCCTGGTTTCTTACCAAGGATCTGGTATCAGTTTCTGATTTAAACTTCCCCTCAATCTTGGTTTCCGACCAAGGAACTGGTCTGATGCTTAGAAAAGGTAAACTTCCCCTCGATCCTGGTCTTCAGCCAAGGAACTGGTCTCAGTTTTCTTTTTAAATAAACTTCCCCTCGATGCTGGTTTCCTACCAAGGAACTGGTCTAAGTTTCTGGAATAAATTTCCCCTCAATCCTGGTTTCCTACCAAGGAACTGGTCTAAGTTTCTGAAATAAACTTCCCCTCGATCCTGGTTTCCTACCAAGGAACCGGTCTAAGTTTCCTGACGTAAACTTCCCCTCGATCCTGGTTTCCTACCAAGGAACTGGTCTAAGTTTTTGAAGTAAACTTCCCCTCGATTCCGGTTTCCTACCAAGGAACGGGTCTAAGTTTCTGAAGTAAACTTCCCCTCGATCCTGGTTTCCTACCAAGGAACTGGTCTAAGTTTCTGAAGTAAACTTCCCCTCGATCCTGGTTTCCTACCAAGGAATTGGTCTTAGTTTCTTTTGTCAATAAACTTTATTGACAAGGGACGTTATGCGTAGCGGTTTTCCTCAAACTTCTCGTCGAATTTTCCTGGGGAGATGCCATTTGATGGAAAAACTCTGATGTCAGACTCGCTGGGAGGACCCAGTCGTCTAAGTTGTAGAGGTGTACAAACTTCTCTGTTGGAGATGCCATTTGTTGACTTTACTTGGGGAATGCGAGTCCCTTGAGAGACTGCTTTCGCTTGGGGGTCTTACATCATACTTTTCTCGGGATCTTCCCGGAGAAATGCCATATGATGGGATCCAATTTTGAGGTGCCGATGACCTTTTCATCAGCGGTATTTTTCGGAGAGAAAAAATGTCGTACCGCCGAATCTCTGATTAAGAGGCTTTCTCTAGGGATCTTCCTTAATCCGGGAAAGCAAGGATATCATCTTCAATGGCGAAGAGTGATGTTGACTGAAGGCTCTCTGATGTTTCAGAGGTTCAAGTTATCAAAGTGGTCGAGGAGCCAACTTCATTCTAGAAGTAAAATGGAGGAGCGAGATCGTTCAGGCGCCGCGCTTCTTGACGAGACAATAACTGATAACTCGATTGAGAGGACTGTTATCACTATGGGACAAGACCGACTGGAGTGATAGTGATGCAATATGAAATGTGAATGCAAATCAATAATGCATGATATATGTATGTTTATGCTGACAAAACTGACATGACATACCAACTAAAAGATGAACATAACTGGATACTCGGTCATCGCGGGGCGAAGAAGTATCGCTGGTTCAAGATAGAAATTCTACCTTGCTTAGGAGAAGTAGTCCTCGCGGGGAACTACCGTTGATCGGGCTTAGGAGATGAGAACTTGGCCGAAGACGTCAAATGGATTAGTCGCATCTGACACTGTTGATCCTTCATTCAGGCGTACTGGCGTAGAAGGAGTACTTTGATTCTGCACTTTGAAGTTCGCTTACTTCTGGAGAAGCGATTGATGTTCTTTTGATGTTTAACAGTCAAAAGAAATTGCCATCTTTATTTTAAAAGCAGAAAAAATTTTACAAGTAAAATTCATTTTTGTTTTATTTCAAGAACCATTGAGCATGTTAAAATGTCGTTCTGTAAAGCTAAAACAAGTAAGAATTACAAACAAAAGCACAAGGGCTCAAATTTTATTGATAAGATGGAGATCAGCCAAACGCGTGATTCCAAAGAGTATTTACAAAGTTAGAAAATGGTAATTTACAGGGAAAAGGGCTACGTTGAAACATAACGACCATTATCCTTCTACCAACTTTGAATTCGGGACATCCTGAGCTTCCGTCGAAGATGACCTTGACTGGAGTTTTGCCCCAATGGATGGTGTAACTGCTGCTGAGGGACTTGCCTCTGTTGAACATAGTTACTTACCATTATCCCTAACTTTTTCCTGGATTGTACTGTGATGTTTCCAATCCACCGGGATGATTTTATTTTTATTTTTATTTTGTCTCTAACTTTTGCCTAGACCGCCCTTTCGAGTTTTCAATCCACCGAGACGTTTGTTTTTTTTTAGGCGAAGTATTTCTTGACTATATCAACATTCGTGGGGTAGGCAAATTCCTCTCCGTCCATGGTTGCAAGTCTCAAGGCGCCGCCTGAGAAAGCTTTCATGACCACGTAGGGGCCATCATAATTCGGAGTCCATTTACCCCGAGAATCAGTGAGAAATGATTGTATCTTTTTGAGCACAAGGTCTCCTTTTCTGAAGATGCGAGGTTGGACCTTTTTGTCGAACGCCTTCTTCATTCTCTATTGATACAACTGCCCATGGCATAGTGCCGTGATTCGCTTCTCTTTGATCAAATTTAGTTCGTCGTGTCGACTTTGACACCATTCAGCTTCTGTAAGCTTTGCTTCCATCAATACCCGGATTGATGGGATCTCTACTTCTATGGGAAGCACTGCTTCCATGCCATAGACTAGAGAGAAAGGGGTTGCCCCTGTTGAAGTGCGGACAGATGTGCGATAACCGTGAAGAGAAAAGGGTAGCATCTCGTGCCAATCTTTGTAGGTTACAACCATCTTTTGAACGATCCTCTTGATGTTCTTGTTAGCCGCTTCTACCGCTCCGTTCATCTTTGGTCGGTAGGGAGATGAGATATGGTGTTCGATCTTGAACTCTGCGCACAACTCTTTCATCATCTTATTGTTCAAGTTAGATCCATTATCTGTAATGATCTAGCTCGAAACACCATAACGGCAGATGATATTGTTTTTGATAAATCGGACCACCACTTGTCGGGTTACATTAGCGTACGACGCTTCTTCGACCCACTTGGTGAAATAGTCAATGGCGACCAGGATGAACCGATGTCCGTTTGAAGCTTTAGGTTCGATCATGCCGATCATATCGATTCCCCATATGGAGAAAGGCCATGGGGAAGAAAGAAATTTGAGATGTGTTGGTGGTACATGAATTTTGTCGGAGTATATCTGACACTTGTGACACCTCCTCATGTACTTGTAGCAGTCGGATTCCATGGTCAACCAATAGTACCTTGCTCTTAGAATTTTTCTCGCAATTGTGTGTCTGTTGGCGTGAGTGCCAAAGGATCTTTCATGAATTTCTTTCATCAGAATGTCCGCTTTTGGTTTGTCGATGCATCGAAGCAAAACCATGTCGAAGTTTCTCTTATAGAGTATGTCACCGCTCAGGAAGAAGTTTCCAGCCAGTCTTCTGAGGGTTTTTCTGTCCTTCCTTAGTACCCCAGGCGGGTACTCTTGTTTTTGAAGGAAGCATTTGATATCGTGATACCAAGGTTTGTCGTCTATGACTGCTTCAATTGTGAAGACGTAAGCGGGCCGTTCTAGGCGCATTATGTCGATCTTAGGTAGGTCAGCCCATTGACCTACACTAATCATGGAAGAGGGGTGGCTAAAGCGTCAGCCATATGATTCTCCTCACGAGGGATGTGATGAAACTCAACTCTGTTGAAGAAAGGTAACAACCTTCTCGCGTAGTCTTTGTAAGGAATCAATCCTGATTGGTATGTGTCCCAATCTCCTTTTATCTGGTTGATAACCAGGGCTGAATCGCCATATACGTCCAAGTTCTTGATCCTCAAATCAATCGCTTCCTCGAGACCCATAATACAAGCTTCGTATTTGGCCTCGTTGTTCGTGCATTTGAACATAAGTCTGGCAGTGAAAGGAATGTGGGTACCCTGAGGTGTTATGATGATTTCCTCAATTCCGTTTCTGTAATGATTAACTGCTCCGTCAAAGATAAGTCCCCATTGGGAACCTGGTTCTGGCCCTTCACTGGGTAACGGTTCATCGCAGTCTTTCATTTTCAAATACATGACATCTTCGTTTGGGAAGTCAAACCCGACTGATTCTTGATCGTGAATCGGTTGATGAGCCAAATGATCGGCTAAAATACTCCCCTTAACGGCTTTCTGAGCGTGGTACTCTATGTCATATTCTGATAGCAACATCTGCCAAAGGGCAATCCTTCCCGTGAGAGTAGGTTTTTCGAAGACGTACTTGATTGGATCCATTTCGAAGACCAACCAAGTAGTGTGATAGATCATGTACTGGCGCAGACGTTTGGCTACCCAAGCCAAAGCACAGCAAGTTTTCTCGAGCATCGTGTACCGAGTTTCACAGTCGGTGAACTTCTTGCTTAGATAGTAAATGGCAGACTCTTTCCTTTTGGTTTCGTCTTGTTGGCCAAGTACACACCCCATTGAGTCTTCCAAGACTGTGAGGTAGATAATCAGTAGTCTTCCTTCCACCGGAGGTGATAGAATCGGAGGATTCAACAGATATTCCTTAATACTGTCGAAGGCGGTTTGGCAATCTTCTGTCCAAACGCAATCCTGGTTCTTTTTGAGTAATTTGAAAATCGGCGCACATGTCGCGGTCATGAGGAATATGAATATGGAGATGTAGTTCAAACGTCCCAGGAATCCTCTGACTTGTTTTTCAGTTTTCGGAGAAGGCATTTCTTGAATGGCCTTGACCTTGTCAGGATCAACCTCAATTCCTTTCTGGCTGACGATGAACCCTAAAAGTTTCCCTGAGCGGACACCGAAGGTGAATTTGTTGGGATTCAAGCGGAGTTTGTATTTTCTTAACCACTCGAATAGTTTTGACAGGTGGGTCACATGCTCCTCTTCTGTCTTAGATTTTGCAATCATATCATTGACATACACTTCGATTTATTTGTGTATCATGTCATGAAAAAGAGTAGTCATGGCCCTTTGATAGGTTGCCCTGGCGTTCTTCAAACCGAACGGCATTACCTTGTAACAAAAGGTACCCCATGGGGTAATGAACGAAGTTTTCTCCATGTCTTTCGACGCCATTTTAATCTGATTATAGCCCGAGAATCCATCCGTGAAGGAGAAAACTTTAAACTTTGCTGTACTGTCAACCAGCATGTCAATGTGTGGTAAACGAAAGTCGTCCTTTGGACTTGCCTTGTTCAGATCCCTGTAATCGACACACATTCTGACTTTTCTGTCCTTTTTCAGAACGGGTACGATGTTAGCTAACCATTGAGGATATTCTGATGTGGCGAGGAAACCTGCGTCAATTTGTTTCTGTACCTCCTCTTTGATTTTGATGGCCATGTCCGGGTGAGTGCGTCTCAACCTCTGCTTTACTGGCGGACATTCTGATCTTAATGGTAAGTGATGTTCCACGATACTGGTATCCAACCCTGGCATATCCTGATAGGACCAAGTGAATACATCGGGGAATTCTTTGAAAAGCTTTATCAAACTCTCTTTGGCAGTTGGACTGAGCAGTGCCCCAATCCTGATTTCTTTTCTCTCTTTTTCTGAACCCAAGTTTACTGTTTCCAACGGTTCTTTGTGAGGTTCAATGGACCTTTCCTCTTGTCTGAGTAATCAGGAGATCTCTTCTGGAATTTCGTTGTCAACTTCTTCTTCAGCCCCAAATACCGGGAACTCAAAGTCGGGAGAAGGCATTGGATCGTATGTTTCAACGGGGTTTAAACAAGCAATCTGCATGATGTGATGATTCGTGTTTAGAAGAGATAGAGAAAATGCAAGTGTGTGCAGTGTATTTTTTTTATTACTGCTTGTTTTTGTTATTGAATTATTTTTAAGGATTACCATTTTCTGAGAAAAAGCAAAAAGAGAAAACAACAATTAGTGCGGAAATTACAGAACGACGTTATTTTATTAATGAACAAGTCGATCCTTGAAACTACACCCTCATTTTCCTTCAGTTCAAGTTTCCAACCGAATATCTATAACTCACGGCTGCACCGTAACAACAACAAACAACTCGGCGTCGAAGTTGTTTTACCAATCGTAATATCGCAACGCAACATCAACAACAACATATTTCAACATTTCAAAACAAGTATTCAGCAGCAACATTGTTCTTTTCAACGAGATAAAGGGGGACGGAAGGGAAAAGCCTCCAAACACTCTACAAAAAAATCACGCTTCAATCTTCCTTCAATACCAAGCCATTCTTTCCTCCAACAAAATCCATAACCACCCTCTGAAAACTTCATTTCATCGGACCTGTAACCAAAACAACCTCATAAAACCTTACGCCAACACAACCCAAACCGCACCTCCTTCCACCTTGTTTTCAAAAACCGAACCACCCATCAACACCTTCAGACCCCAACCCTGTTTCACTTTCCACCTTTCTCGATCCACAACAGATACCACATAACAACAACAATGACCCCAACAAACTTTCAGATACCCACAAAATCAAATCAACCCATATCGAAAAGAAGGATAAGATGAAGTAGAAGGGAGTTCAAAAAAAAAGAAAACAACTCAAATCAAGAATAAACCTTATCCGCGATTGGTGAGATGAGACGAAACTGTTCGAGCTTGAAAGAAGAGATTATGGAGGGAGATTTGAGACGAGCAAGCATGGCGAAGAGGATCAAGGCGGACGCGCAAAGGTTGCATTGGATCGGTTTTCCTTGTTTCTTCCATTTGTTCTTTCTTTAATGAAAGCGATGAGGAAGGGTACAGTCTCGAATTGGTGACCATGGTAGCATTTGAGATGTGCCCTGTTCCTGTTCTTTTATATTCTGATCTCGTGTTTTTTTTTTCTTTTTTTTTTCTTTCTAGAACTTCATCTTGTGTATGTGATCTTGGGCTTGTCAGCCCATCTATTTTCTTGCTAAGCACACCTCGGCCGCATTAACGCACCGTCACTTTACTTTTGGTTTATATTGTCTGCTGAAAGATGAATGGGCCGTGTGGCCCATAGTGATTCCTTGTTTACTTTTTAATCCCCAGGAATTTGTTTTGGTGTTATTAAACGTTGATTTTTTGTTAGAATTTATTTCTAAATGTTAATCTCGTTGTTAATTTTAATTTGATTTTTAATTCTGATTGGAGATTTAAACTAATTAATTTCTGATAATATGTTTTGTTAGTTGCCTATATTTTTGATTAAGTTTTGGATAAATTTTGATTAGTTCTTAATTGTTAATTAATTTTGGCTAATAATCCTTTTTTAATTTAAGCTTTGATAATTAGAAGTTTTGATTTGAGTTGGATTTATGTCTTGTTGATTTTGTTTAATTCTGACAATTATTTTTTGATTAAATTCTTAATGACACTTTTGCTTAGTCTTTGGATTTTTTTTTTTTATAATTTTGATTTGAGTGTTCTTTGATTAGACGTTTTGACTAGATCTTGACGCATCTTTGTTGATACTCTCTCATGACCTTGATACTTAATTGTGAAGCATCTAACAATTCTTGGGCCTTTTCGCACACTTTGAAGAGGCAACGGACCTTCTCCATTAGGTACCCCTAAAATCTCGATTTTATCTTTCATGCCTCATTCTAGGATTGTATCTATATTAGAAGCATATTTCTTCCCCCATTTTATTCATGATCTTTAGATGAGGTGTATGATCTTCTCTTGTAGATTTATTTCGTGCCTTGATGCTATGTCATTGCGTGTTTATTCAAATCAAAATATTTTTCAACTAATATTTGGACTTCGTGTCAATCATTTTCATACTTGATAAGTCAATCGTTTTCACGATTGCAACCGACCTCACCTTTGCCTCCTCTTGGGCCTTATGCAACGATTATCCATTTTATTTTGATTTGAATGCATGTATGTGATTGGTTTATGTTTAGTCGCGGCTTAACTAATTCCATAAGACTAAAATCAACCCTTTTTATAAGAGTGAAACAAACTTGATCCAACATCAAGTATTTTCCAAATAAATCCAATCAATTCAATCCTAAGCATTTACTTTATCCATATATCAAGTATTTCCAACTTTCACTTCACACCATAACTTCCTTTCCTTCCATTTCTTAACCTCCTCATACGTAAACTAAAACCTCGATCCAACGTCGAGTGCTTTTCTCAAATAAAACCAACACACGTAATAATACTTAAACATTTTCATAAAGGTGAAAAAGAGGGGGACTAAGTCTTTGGTCTTTCTCTTCAATTGCTTGGGTGCGAGTTTCCTTACTCGTGTGTGGGCAATTGACGCCTTTAAAATACATATAATCCGATAACACTCAAACTCCTTTTCTTAATCAATCATCAATACATTTAATCATACTTAAAGATCATTTATTAAAAGGTGAAAAGGAGGGGGATCAAGTCTTTGGTCTTTCTCTTCAATTGTTTGGGTGCGAGTTTTCTTACTCGTGTGTAGACGATTGACGCCTCTACAAAGCTCAAGCCTTAACCCGTCAATTGTTTAGGTGCGAGTTCTCTTACTCGTGTGTGGACAATTGACGCCTTTAAAACACACGCAAATCAAATCCTCTTTTCTTAATCAATTGCTTTAATACACTTAATCATATATTCAAACACAATTTCCTAAAAGGTGACGTGAGGGGGGGCCAAGTCTTTGACCTTTCTCCTCAATTGTTTGGGTGCGAGTTCTCTTACTCGCGTGTGAACAATTGACACTTCTAAAAGACATAAACCTTAATTCATCGATTGCTTATGTGCAAGTTCTCTTACTCGTGTATGAGCAATCGTCAGCTATTGCTTGGGTGCGAGTTCTCTTACTCGTGTGTGGGCAATTGTCACCTCTAAAACATCCAATACGATCAAATTTATCCTTTCCTCGCCTCCGTGCGACCGAAACCCTAAAACACGTCCAAATTCAAACCTTTTTTGTCAATCAAATCCCTAACACACTTAATCCTTATCCAAACAATTTTTCACAAAATGAACATTGTTTAATCCATTCTCTCGCGCATATGAACTAGTGCTTCAGCCTCCCTTGACGAGCAGACAGGCCAACGTTTAGCAGTTAGAATGCGAATTAAACACTCGTTCGTTTAAAAAACATGAACCAAACAACCATAGTACCACGAACTACGAATGCTCTGACTTTCCCATTGCACGAGGGAATACGTAGGCCCGAGGATCTCAATCCTTGCCGAGTACCTTAATAAAAAACCCACCCCATTTCCCCCATAAAAATTAATCCTTTTACCTTAGAAGATAACAAACAAACCATAACTAACTATCTCACGAATCGAATCAAGAGGTTCCCGTTGAGTACAACGGACGTAGAGGGTGCTAATACCTTCCCTCTTGCGTAACCGACTCCCGAACCCGAATTTGGTTGCGATGACCATTTTCTTATCCTTTCAAAGGTTTTCTCGATATTTTCCTTTCCCTCTCTTGGGATAAATAAAGTTCGGTGGCGACTCTGTTTCGAACAGTTTTTTCCGCGTCCATCGCGAGGATCGTATTTTTCGAGGTACGACAGATGGCGACTCTGCTGGGGAAAAGTATTGCCCTATGCTAGAGAGGGTCAAGCCTAACTTGACTCGATTCGTGAGTGTTAGATCCGCTTATGTGTTTATCTTCTCTTGTTTGTTTGCTTGCTTGTTTAACTATCTGTTATCTACTTGCTTGCTTATTTATTGTTATATCATATTGTCATCTTGTATGACACTGTTGGGGTCCTCTGATCATTGATGCTTTGTGAGATGGCTCTACACCCGAGTCCGAGTATAACCCTAGGATTAGAATGGTGGTTGTGTAGTGTAGGCTTGCGTGGTCTCTTCCGCGTGATTTGAAGCAAAAACCCCGCTTGGAGTAGGTTCCCTTGGAGATATTATTGTTGTGGTGAAACTTTGCCATGGCGGTAATATTTTCGAGCCTGAATTGTTGATACCAAGGACTAAAACCTAATTTACCCATGGCGGTTAGTAGTGTTAATTCTATGTGAGTTGACGCGAACGCCCCAATCAGATGAGATCCCTCGAACGTATTACTTCCTGACAGTATTATTTTCGACCTTGATCTAGGATTCTGAGAACCCTAAACCCGTATGTCGATGGTTGTGTAGTGGGTGCCTCCGAGGAGTCTTTCTCGTGGGGAAGAAACGAAAACCTCACCTAGACGAGATCCTTTCAAGGATATTATCGTCTGATGTTCCTTCGTCATGGCTATAATGTCTTTGAAAGATATCCATAACTCTAGGCACCTACTCGTTTAGAGCCTACCTATGGGGTGCTGTGATAAGAGATATCCTGTGTCTAACTCCTTCCTCATAATCAGATTTTTTTTGATCCTGGATCTGCCTGCATTGCATTTGTTTACATATCATTACATTTGCATCTCGTTTGCATGGCATACCCTTCCAACCCAAACTCATCCGATTCGCTGTCCATTTCCTGCCAGTTGATTTCCCGACGCTCATATTGAACCTGTGGTAGCCGCAAAGCATTTGAAGCAAGTTCAAGCAGAGATAAAAGTAGATAATTTGAAAGTCGTGATAGCTATGTCAGAGGATAGCTTTCAACATGTTGGGATGGAGGATTTTACCCCCTCATCAGGTTTTGCTGTGACGACTAACCCATTGTATGATCGTCTACCTAGTGATCATCCTCCACAAGTAAACATCCCTGCTCAGTCTCAGATGATATCTGATTCCATGGAGAAAAGGTTTTGTGCCCTCGAAGAGAAAGTTCAAGCTATGAAAGCGCACGATACTTCTGGGCTCGATGCTGTTGATATGTGCCTAGTGCCAGACTTGGTAATTCCTCCGAAGTTCGAAATACCCAACTTCAAGAAGTATGCTGGTCTCAGTTGCCCGAAGCGTCATTTGGTGATGTTCTGCCGAAAGATGACTTCTCATGTCCGTAACGACAAGTTGATGATTTACTGCTTTCAAGACAGTTTAAGTGGTGCATCTTTGAATTGGTACATGGATTTAGAAAGAAGCTGTATCCAATCATGGAAAGACTTGTCCAATGCTTTCCTAAAGCAATATGAGTACAATTTGGACATGGCTCCCAGTCGCATGCAGTTGCAAAGCCTATCTCAGAAGAACGGTGAATCCATTAAGACCTATGCGCAACGGTGGAGAGAGTTCGCAGCCAGGGTACAACCACCACTCTTGGATAAAGAAGTGATTGACATGTTCTTGGATAGTCTGCATGACACCTATCTTGAAAGAATGACTGGTGGTTCATTCTCAAGCTTCTCTGACCTTATAATAGTAGGAGAACGCATAGAGAGTTACCTCAAAGCTAAACAAGTCTAAGACGTCTCGAGTAATCAAGCTGGTAAGACTGAATCCTTCAGCAATCCCCAAGAGGAAGAGGGTAATGAAATTTATGCACTCATAGCAAATGTTGAGTATTCTTAGGGTACACCAGCAAGATATTATGGACCTTCAGCTCCTCGGCAGTTATCATTGTCAGCGCCATATCATCCTTATGGGCGACCTGTCAATCCTAGGGCGTCATACCAGAAACCCATGATTTCTCCTCGTGCAAATCAACGAGCTCGTGGCCGAGGGTATCAGAATCATCATCAGAATCAGCATAGGCCTCGAAACAACTTAGAAAGAAGGACTGCTCCTCTTCACCTAGTTCCTATGTCGTACAGTCAACTTTTGCCGCACCTGGTCAGAAGCTCACTGGTAGAGCCCAAAGCTATCAAGCCTTTTCCAGAACCATACCTGCCTGGATACGATCCCAATGAACATTGTGGATATCATGCTGGATCAATGGGGCATTCAACTGAGGATTGCAAAGCTTTTCAAGCCAAGGTGCAATAGTTGATTGACAAAAAGTACATATCATTTCCAGAAGGAAGCTTGGTTGTGCACGTCAGCTTCTCGGCCAAGTGAGTTCCAAGACTTCAAGAGGCATCCCCTAAAGGCAGTGGTTCAGACAGGAAGGCTTCCTCAGACTCCACCAACCATTGGACATTTATCATTTGCATCTGTAATTTTGTTATGTTAAATGCTACTTGTTTTTTAACATTGTTGTTCCGAATGGTAATATTAATGATATTATCACGCATTTTCTGAATTAATCATGTCGCATTCGCTCATTTTTTCTCACTTATATAAAAAAGCAAAAATATATTCATCTATATACCTCTATTCTTTTTCCTTTTTACAAAGTTGTTTAGCAAGTGTTTGAGGGAGGATGATGAAAACAAGGTACCCATAATTGCTGATGGTATGCTTTCGGATGGAATCCTGCCAAGGATGTACATGCATTGTTTCAAATCCCCAAACACTGGAGAGACAAGGAGTTAATCCCTAGTAAACCACTTCGAGCCTAGAAGTAGCAGTTTCCTTCGGATATTTAAACCCTTACACTCAACCTGGGGCAGGGTAATGTTTAGTTAACCTGATTACGCACTCAGTTCACAAAAGTAAAATCCAAAACATGATGGTTGTTCATCAATTACCCATGACTTGGCAGTCACAATCCTCTGACAAAATAAAAAAAATCAAAAAACAAAAGCCTGCTAAGTCGAGCACCTCAAAGGAGACTTAGGCAAAAATCAAGGCAACCCTGATGGACTCAAAAAGAAAAATCAGTCCATGCAAAAGATAGGGATTAAAAGAAAAAAACACAAGAGGCCCTCAGATCCTCGACAAAAACAAAATAAGATCCAGTGGCCACCGTGCCAAATCAAAGGGTCACTGACACCCATCAAAACAAAATAAGGTGACTGCCATTTCAAGCAAACCTTGAATCATTCATCGCTTACACCGTCAACCCATTTGGAAAACCAGCTGTCGCTCCCGGGATTTTCATCCTAGTACAAACGCGAAAGTGGCACCGAAACAGAGTCGCCAGCAATGTGTATTTATCCCAAGAGAGGGAAAGGAAACATCGCGTAAACCTGAGAGAAAGGAAAAGCATGGTCTTACGACCAATAGAACTGGGTTCGGGAGTCGGTTACGCGCGGGGAAGGTATTAGCACCCCCTCGCGTCCATCGTACCCGATGGGATCCACGCTTGCTTGTCTCGATCAAAGGGTGTAAAGAAAGGATACTGGAAAAGGAACTGAAAGAAAGAAAGGAAAAATAAAAGAAAAGGAACGGGAAACAAATGTAGGGAAAATAAAAGAAGTGCTCGCATGGGCCCTACCCCACTGCCTACGTATCTCATCGGGAGCATGAGAATCAGAGCGACGTAGTTCCCCTCACTAGGGATGGATTGTTTGTGTTTTTTAGGAACGGCTAACGTTCTAGCTCAGGTGTTTGCAGGCTCGCTGGTCCGAGTGCGTTACCGTCTTGCAAGAGAACGAGTAGGAGCGCGTTCGTGCGTTGAGAATGAATGAGATGAGAAAAGAATTCCCGAAGGAAAGACGTTATTGTTTGTTTTTGGCTTTTAGAAGTTTTTTTATTTATTTGCATATAACAGTGTATCTGAATCTTAGTCATTGGAATGTGTACATTCTCACATTCCAAGATGGAATGGGTAAGAAAGCACACTAAGAGTGAAGAAGACCCCCACACTTAGTTCCAATTGTTAAGGTTCAAACACACTAGCATACTTGTATTTATTAAGTGTTTTTGTTGATTAAGAAATGAAGAAGTGTTTTTTATTATTTGTACTTTCAACAAGCATTGCATTTAAGTCCCTCACACAAGATCAAATGTTTAACACATTGACCCAAGATGGGTTATATGCTATACATTTTAAGATTATAAGAGAAGACCCCTTATAATCTTTTCTTTATGTGAAAGGCCTAAATGCAATAAATGCCTACCTTTATTAGATATTTTGAATTTTCTTTAAGAGATGAGAAGAGAGACTCAAGAGAGGAGAAAAGGTAAAACCTATATGGACTAAGACTCAATCCTAATTGAAGATTTAAGGGAGTGATCCTAAAAGTTTGTGAGGTTTCAACCTAAAGTCTAAAGAAAGAATGAATTAAACAATTCACTTCTAAGTTAGAAGATGAATTGTAATTCAAAAAGGGAAAGTGATGAGTTATTAAAAGAAAGCACATAAGTGCTTGACAAAACACAAAATGAAATTGTAAAAGAGAAAGGATAGAAGTTGAATGTGGATTCCTTATCCACACTCAAATGAAACTTACCAAAGCCCCTACATGGTTAGTAAACATGTATAAGAAGTATAAGAAGTAAAAGAACATGTAATGCATCATAAAACTCAAAAGAATTAAATGAGAAAACAAATCCTAGAACCACAACCAGAATGAGCATCATATGGACCACAAGTGAATATCCTCATACAAGTGCAAGTGAATAAGCAATAATCATCATCCCTTAGCATTTAAACATGTTACAAGAAGAAGGGATAGATGAAAGATGGAAAGAAATGAAGAGGACATGCATAAATGGAACATGTAAATCAACAATCAGAATTGAAACCAAATGGAAAATGGTTTATGAACATCTCAAAAGTATCCATGAATCAACCATCAAGACATTCAAGAAGTAATAGAAGAAGAATTGAAATGAAAGTTCAAAAAGAAAGTGCAAACAATACATGTTAATGATGCACAAAGTTCAAATTGAAATGAACATGTAAAGATGACCTATAATGTGTATCAAAGACCTATAATATCATATGAATGGCTCATAACATATGCAAATGTTCATACAAATGTGCACAAAAGAATTCATGTAAACATGCACTAAAGATTACAATGATATAACATGTCATAATGCTTTAAATGAAATGCATCAAGCAAAAATCAAATGTCCTCATGAAAATTATGAAAACATGGTATTGGAGTTCACTAATCAGAGATGAATCACATATCAAAATAGCATATCAAAATTCCAAGCAAAATGACTTCAAACAAAGCAATTAGGTCAAATTGAAACATCATGCAAAGTGGTACAAATATAGGCATCAAGACATGTAATAAAGTGACCTAAAAAATCAAACAAAAATCATCTAACATGCTTCAATGTATTAGTGAATTAATGCAAAAAGAATCAT
This sequence comes from Lathyrus tuberosus, assembly GCA_022829125.1. Taxonomy (NCBI): domain Eukaryota; kingdom Viridiplantae; phylum Streptophyta; class Magnoliopsida; order Fabales; family Fabaceae; genus Lathyrus; species Lathyrus tuberosus. The sequence continues at coordinate 187,935 of JALAZF010000254.1, forward strand.
GTCAAAACAGTTGGTAATGAGCAAGAACAAAATTAAACAAATTCAAGTATCATGCTTAGAATGCATCTAAATGGAAATTCAAAGAAAATTATGGACCAGGGGTAAAAAGGTCATAAAATCAGAAAATAAAATCATGAAAAATTTCCTAAATGTTTTAAGAATACACATGAATTTTTGTAGAATTTTCCCATATGTTTTGGTATTTTTAAAAATTAGAAATGAAACATGTACAATAAAGGAAAAATTAAAATGAAATGCAAAGGGAAGGGGGGTATGAACATAACAATAATGCAGTGCAAATTAATTGGGCTTGGAAACAGGGGGGTGTGAATAGCAAAATAGTCTAGGTCCATTAATCGCGCATAACACAATAACTACCATGCTCCTCAGTCAACACAAGTCAAAGCAACTACAACCATCAGATTAGGTCAAGTCAATGTAAAAGTCAAGGTAATCAAATCAAGCATATCACATTGCTAGTACACACTAATAACCATGTACACACGCGCATGCTAATCATCAGATGGAAAAAATGAAGCACGTGACACGCACCCTCTCCATTTATTCGCTGGCACCACCACCACCCTTGGATCAAAACAAATCAACGGACACGACTTAATCTGGCATGTAAACCCTAATGAAACCTCACCGGCCGGAGAGGGACCTCCGGTCACCTTCTCCGGCCACTCTCGGCACTGCAATCAATCAAACATTCCAGAAATTTATGCAATACACATCAAAATGTTCAGGAAGTCACATAGATCATGAATCTAGGCTTATTTTTCACAAACAACACACAAACAGAGAGAATCGAAGCAATGAAATTAGCCCTAGGTTTTGGATCTAAACTTCTAAGAAGCTCTATCAACTAGCCAGATGGAGGAATGCTATTAGTGAGCTCAAATCATCACAACACAAGCTAAACAGAATGTAAATCGTGCCAAGAAAGTTTGAGATATTGAAACCTGAAAATGTAGGAAACCGGAGTTGAAAGAAAACCAGAGAAATGTGCTTCCTCTTTGATCTTCAACTGGCCAAATAAAGGCTCACCAATCCTTGCAAATGTTGATGAAATTCAATATGCAGTTGATGACACTTCAATCTCTTCAATGTTACCAAGCTTCAATGTGTTTTAATGCTGCTTGATATTGAAGCTTGAAGATGGATTCAGATGTAGATGATGATGAAATCGTGTGAGAGGAAGAGAAACTTCAGAGAGAGAGCTTGCGAATTTCAGAGGAAAAATGAGAATGAAGTGTTGTTGTGAGATTATGAAGGAGATTTGGTTATATAAGTGTGGTTAAAGGGGAACTGTGATGGTTAACTGAGTGAGTTAGGGTGAGTTGGAATGGTTAAATGAGTCCACCCTAACTAACTGAGTCAAGTTAGTTAGGGGGCGAGTGATCAAGGTTGGGTTATGGTGAGGTCAAGCTCATGACACTTGTAGTGAGGACGAGAGTGAGGTTGTATTATGCAGCAGTAGCTTGTGGTGTAAGTTTTGCAAATTTCCCTTCTCATGTAAGAAGTAACAAAAATGGAAGCACGTGCAAGAATGTTTGGGCAAATGAGGAAAAGAAATCAGCTGGTGATGGTGAAGTGTTTGTGGTGTGACTGAATCAAAAACAATGTGTGAACTGCTACACATGACAGTCAATGCATCAATGCAGATGGTGATGTTTGAACATGGATTCCTTTATGACCAAGGCACGAAAATGAATCATCTTGGTGTCAATGGATTGAGGATGCATCATAGGACAATTTTGGTGTTGGACTTGAGTTGAAAAGGTACCTCAAACATGTCTAAAAATCATCATAAACAGATGGAAAAACGACCGGTGCGTGGGCGTACGAAGCAAGTCATGGCATGGTAAATGACATGCATGGAAGTTCAGCCTAATCAACCTATCTTGAGACCACTATAACTCACTCATAACTTGATCAATTCAAAATTTTCCCAACACCAATATTAAAGATGACACTACAAAGAACAACTTTGATGTTGAAAACTTTTCCATTTGAGGCTTTTATCTTGGAGAAATTGAGCTTGACATTTGGCACACCAGGTGTTTGTAGAAATGACATGCGCGTGACCTGAAACTTGCCCAAGCTGACTTGCATTTTGCCCAAGTTTCCCTCAACTTTGATCATCTATAACTCTCTCAATTTTTATCCAATGGAGATGTTCTACACATGGATTTGAAGCTTAAAACAAGATCTTTCATTGAGGCAGAGTGGATTTTTCATTTGGTGCTCCAAATTTGAATGGCCTTGGTTCAAATTCTGATGCAAAATGGCCAAAACTTGCTATTTTTAGTAACCCTTCTTCATCCAAAAATGGCAACTTTCCACATCTTGATTTTTTCATGATTCCTTTGGAGTTTCTTGATCAAATTTTGTACATTGGACATATGTAACATGAATTTCATGATTTTGGGCTCAAAAATTCAAGAGTTGACTTTTTCCCCTGATTATTTGACTTGGCCCCAAATTTCCTGATTTTTTATCTTTCTTCCAATTGAACCACCTCCAAAACCAATTGAGGGGCAATTCTCCATACACATACACTTAAGAACATGTAGAATACCATGACATCAAGTTTTGTCCAAAAAATCAAAGATTCCTTGATTTAATGGGAAACCCTAGTTTTGGTGCCCACCTCCTAGGAGAAAATGTGCAGTCTTCAAATCCAAATTCCTCAGAGTATGTTGTGTATCCTCTTAAAGGATGATGAGATATACCATTTGAGGATGATTTTGGATCAATGAGCTATCTCTTTTGAGGGTTTTCCTTCAATTTTTGAACCTCTTGCATAGTGAAAGATGTAGTGCTTCAATCTCCCATTGAATCTCACTTCCTTGAGGTTTTGGATGATCAATTGAGATAGTATGATACATGAGAGACCCCAGCTGTCGCTCCCGGGATTTTCATCCTAGTACAAGATTTGATTGATGCTAAAGCCATCAATTTCTCTCCCGCTCCTAATATTACTCAGCATCCCATGCCTGATCATAGTGCAGCAAATGTGTACGCTATTGAAGATGGGAGGAGATTGAATTTGGTGTTAGACGTTCATCAAGTGAAAACTTCTTTGTTGGTGGTAAAAGATCGTTTATTGAAGGGACAGGTGTTCCCGGGCTGTAATCGAGATTGCTCTGAGTGTATGAATCAGGAGAACGGCTGTGATAAGTTGAAGATGGGTTTACAGAATCTGATCGATGAAGGATGTCTACAGTTTGACAGAGTCGTGAAAGACACTGATGAGATATCAACCGTGACCATCTATTACACTCCCGCTGAGATTCAAATGCCGGTCAATGCAGTTCCCGTGGTGAGTGTTGCGCCAGAAGGGCCCAGTCCTGTCACTATCACGGTGCCAGGGCCAATTCCGTTCACATCTACGAAAGCTATCCCATGGCACTATGGGGCAGATGTATATTACGAAGGTAAAAAGCAGGAAGTTGAATCATCAATCAGCCCAAATATTGATAACGTAGGGGGTGTAGGGGGCTTTACAAGGAGTGGAAGGTTGTTCGCTCCCCAAACCTTGAGAAGTGATAAGGAGGTAGAAGCTGCAGCAAAGGCTAAGGGTAAACAGGTGGTTGAAAGTGCGCCTACACCTGAAGCAGAGACAAAGATTACTTTTGATAAGGAAATGGAAGAATTTATGAAAATAATCAAGAAAAGCGATTATAAGATTGTGGACCAACTGAATCAGACCCCTTCAAAGATTTCAATCTTGTCACTATTGATGTGCTCTGATGCGCACCGGCAGGCGTTGTTGAAAGTGTTGAAGAGTGCGTACGTGCCACAAGAAATTACTGTTAATCAGCTCGAGGGCGTAATCTCCAATGTTAATGTTAGCCATGGCTTGGGCTTTACAAGTAGAGATTTGACTGTTGAAGGAAGAAACCATAATAAGGCTTTGCATATCACGATGGAGTGTAAGGGCGCAGTGTTATCTCATGTACTGGTAGACACTGGTTCGTCACTCAATGTCTTGCCCAAGAAGGCATTAATGAAGCTGGAAGTTGACGGTTTGATCTTAAGGCCTAGTGAATTGGTGGTTAGAGCATTCGATGGAACTAGACGATCTGTGTTTGGTGAGGTGGAATTGCCCGTACAAATTGGACCACAAGTATTCAAATCCACGTTCCATGTAATGGACATACAACCTGCATATAGCTGCCTATTGGGACGCCCTTGGATTCACGGAGCCGGGGCTGTTACTTCTACTCTACATCAAAAGCTGAAGTATGAGTTTGAAGGGCAGGTTGTGACAGTGTGTGGGGAAGAAGACATCTTTGTGAGTCACCTGTCCACGTTCAAGTACATTGAAATGGATGGGGAAATTCATGAGATGTTGTGCCAATCATTTGAAGCAGTCAACATTGACGATGCACCTGAGTCTTCTTCTGTACCAGTTGGGGCTGGTACCTCCATTTCATCTTACAAACAAGCTGTCGAAGTCGTCAGGGCAGGCAACGCCCAAGGTTGGGGCAGGTTGATAGAGACCCCAATGAAGGAAGACAAATTTGGTATTGGTTATCATCCCTCTACAACTTCAGATGCGGGGAGCAGGGGACCCATTACTTTCAATAGTGGGGGAATTATCTACATGGACCAGTCTTGTGCAGCCACAGAGGATAGTGTTGACAGTAATTGTGACCTGGACAACTGGGTACGCCCTCATGCTTCGGGACAACAAGTGCAGAACTGGTCCGTTGAAGAAGTCATCCGGGTTACTCTTCAGACAGAGTAATTTTTCTTTGTTTTTTCTAACCATAATGCATGAAAAAATCTTGCGCTCTGCCCAAGGCGTATAGATTCATTTGTAGGGCCACCATGGTTGCATTTGCAATGTTTAATCATTAATAAAGGACGTTTTGCAATCAAATTTTGTTCTCTGTCTTCCAGTTTTTATTTTTGCACAAAAAATATAAAATGGCAATGTTTCATTTTCTTTTGTTTTGCTTAAAAATAAATTCTAAAATAAGGCATGAACCCGTTCATGCAGACTTGATCCTCCGGATACCACTGAGAACGATTTTGATATGGCTATGTATGACTTTGACAATCCGATTTATCAAGCCGAAGAAGGGGATGAGAAAGATTGTGAACTCCCTGAAGAACTGGCCAGATTGTTGAAACAAGAGGAAAGGGTCATCCAGCCTCATCAGGAGACTGTAGACATCATCAATATTGGTACCAAGGACGCCAAAAAAGAGATCAGGATTGGTGCCAGCTTGCAAGCAAATGTGAAGCAAACTTTGACGGAAATGTTGCGCGAGTATGTTGACGTCTTCGCCTGGTCGTATCAAGACATGCCGGGGTTGGATACGGATATTGTCGTGCACAGGCTACCATTGAGAGAAGAATGTCCGCCAGTCAAGCAGAAACTTCGTCGGACTCACCCCGACATGGCTTTAAAGATTAAGGAGGAAGTCCAGAAGCAGTGGGACGCTGGTTTTCTTGCTGTGACAAAGTATCCTCCATGGGTAGCCAACATCGTGCCAGTACCGAAGAAAGATGGAAAAGTGAGAATGTGTGTGGATTATCGAGATCTTAATAAAGCTAGCCCGAAAGATGATTTTCCACTACCTCATATTGATGTGCTGGTCGATAATACAGCTCAGTTTTCAGTGTTCTCATTTATGGACGGTTTCTCCGGGTACAACCAGATCAAGATGGCACCTGAAGATATGGAAAAGACCACGTTCATTACTCCGTGGGGTACTTATTGTTATAAAGTAATGCCTTTTGGTTTGAAAAACGCAGGGGCAACGTACCAGCGGGCGATGGTGACATTGTTTCATGACTTGATTCATAAGGAGATTGAATGTTATGTAGATGATATGATTGCCAAGTCGAGAACCGAAGAGGAACATCTGATTAACCTGAAAAAGCTGTTTGAAAGGTTGAGAAAGTTTCGTCTGAGATTAAATCCAAACAAGTGCACGTTTGGGGTGCGTTCTGGAAAGTTGTTAGGTTTCATTGTGAGCGAAAGAGGAATCGAGGTTGATCCTGCCAAGGTGAAAGCAATACAAGAAATGCCTGAACCGAGAACAGAAAAAGAGGTTCGTGGTTTCTTGGGTAGATTGAACTACATTGCAAGGTTCATATCTCACCTAACAGCCACGTGTGAACCAATATTTAAATTGTTAAGGAAAGATCAAACGGTCAGGTGGAATGACGATTGCCAATTGGCATTCGATAAGATAAATGAATACTTGCAGGAACCTCCGATTCTAATGCCTCCAGTTGAAGGGAGACCGCTGATAATGTATCTGACAGTGCTTGAAGGTTCCATGGGTTGTGTTCTCGGTCAACATGACGAGACAGGTAGGAAGGAGCATGCTATTTACTACCTGAGCAAAAAGTTCAATGATTGTGAGTCCCGATACTCAATGCTTGAAAAGACATGTTGTGCGCTTGCATGGGCCGCTAAGCGATTGAGGCAATATATGGTTAGGCACACAACCTTGTTGATTTCAAAAATGGATCCTATCAAGTACATTTTTGAGAAACCAGCATTGACAGGCAGAGTTGCACGGTGGCAAATGGTCTTGACAGAGTATGACATTCAGTACACTTCACAAAAGGCCATCAAAGGAAGTATCTTGTCTGATTATCTTGCGCAACAGCCGATTGATGATTACCAACCCATGAAATTTGACTTCCCAGATGAAGACATCATGTTTCTCAAAGTTAAAGACTGTGAGGAACCACTCCCGGAGGAGGGGCCAGACCCTGAATCCAAATGGAGTCTGATGTTTGATGGGGCTGTCAATATGAATGGGTGCGGAGTTGGAGCAGTTCTTATCACGCCGGAAGGTGTTCATATGCCGTTCACTGCCCGAATAACTTTCGGATGCACCAACAATGAAGCAGAGTACGAAGCTTGTATAATGGGGATCGAGGAGGCGATTAATCTACGGATTAAAACCCTTGATATATTCGGTGATTCAGCTTTGGTAATCAATCAAGTGAAAGGGAGTTGGTACACGCACCAAGCAAATCTAGTGCCGTATAGAGATTATACGAGGAGATTGCTGACATTTTTCACAACGGTGAAACTGTACCACATTCCTCGAGATGAGAATAGGTTCGCTGATGCCTTGGCCACTTTGTCTTCCATGATCAAAGTGCAAGGATGGAACCATGTACCTAAGATTGAGGTATCCCGCCTTGACAGACCAGCATTTGTGTTTGCGGTCGATGCAACGTCTGATGACAAGCCATGGTTTCATGACATTAAGTGTTTCTTGAAAAGTCAAGAGTACCCGTCCGGGGCATCGTCCAAAGACAGGAAGACGTTGAGAAGGTTAGCTGGTAGTTTCTTCTTGAATAAAGATGGCGTGCTGTATAAAAGAAATTTTGACACGGTCCTGCTTAGATGTGTGGATAGACATGAAGCAGACTTGTTGATGATTGAAGTGCACGAAGGCTCTTTCGGTACCCATGCCGGAGGGCATGCAATGGCTAAAAAGTTGTTAAGGTCGGGATATTATTGGTTGACTATGGAGTCAGATTGTTGCAAATATGCCCGCAAATGCCATAAATGCCAGATCTACGCAGATAAAGTGCATGTACCTCCAAATCCGTTGAGTATCATGTCGTCGCCTTGGCCGTTTGCCATGTGGGGCATTGATATGATCGGAAAGATTGAGCCTACAGCTTCCAATGGTCATCGTTTCATCTTGGTGGCAATTGATTACTTCACCAAATGGGTTGAAGCCGCATCCTATGCCAATGTTACAAAACAAGTGGTCGCTCGTTTCTTAAAACGGGATATCATTTGCCGATATGGAGTTCCCGAAAGAATCATTACTGATAATGGTTCTAATTTGAACAATAAGATGATGGCTGAGTTATGCCGGGACTTCAAAATCGAACATCACAATTCTTCTCCGTACCGCCCAAAGATGAATGGAGCGGTCGAAGCGGCCAACAAAAATATCAAGAAGATTGTGCAGAAGATGGTTGTCACGTACAAAGATTGGCATGAGATGTTACCATTTGCTTTGCATGGGTATCGAACGTCGGTACGAACGTCCACTGGGGCAACCCCATTCTCACTTGTATATGGTATGGAGGCAGTGCTACCGGTTGAAGTAGAGATTCCGTCCCTCAGAGTTATGATGGATGTTAAGCTAGATGAAACTGAATGGGTACGAGCCAGATTTGATCAGTTGAGCCTTATTGAGGAAAAGCGATTGGCGGCTGTATGTCATGGGCAACTGTACCAGCGCAGAATGAAGCAGGCATTTGACCAAAAGGTGCGTCCTCGGGTTTACAAAGTCGGAGATGTGGTACTCAAAAGGATCCTTCCTCCCAATACAGATCACAGGGGCAAGTGGACTCCCAACTATGAAGGTCCATTCGTGGTTAAAAATGTCTTTTCAGGCGGAGCCTTATTGCTTACAACCATGGATGGCGAAGACTTTTCATCCCCTGTCAACTCAGACGTAGTCAAAAAATACTTCGCATGAATAGACCCGCTGGATAATAAGAATAAAAAAAAATCCAGGCAAAAAAGGGCATCCCGGCGAACCAAAAACAGAATAAGGTTCGGGCAAAAATTAGGGATATAATTGAAAAAAGATTTGTACACCCGGTAAGTTGAAAACCCGAAAGGGCAACTTAGGCAAAAAAGGGTATCCTGGTGGATCGAAAACCTGAAAGGGCGGTCCACACAAAAGAGGGATTTAAGCGAATGACTACGGTTTGAGTTATCTGTACCCCATTACCGTTTGAACAACTGACGTTCTGAAAGATAGGAATCGGTCTGATCATTCCTCAGAAGGCAAGGTCGGGGAGTTTTGAAGACATACTGGTCATAACAGAATGGAAACTCAGTGGAATTCCGTTTTCACATTGCCATTAGGATAGTTTCTTTTCTCAATTTTTAGCGATCACCTCTTTCCAGGGATTGCTTCCGGATGTAATTGCCTATTCTGGGCTCTCAGTCAATAAATTGAATTTCAATAAAAAGCTTTCTATTTTTGTTTTATTGCTTTGTTTGCAAAAACGTCCTAATTTTTGATAAAACATTGCATTTGAAAACATGGCAGCCTTGCAATAACATGCGCAGAAAAAAAAACATTTGAAATTACTTCGAATGTTGAATACTCCCGGATGATGGATTCTAGCCACACAATATTCGGGGCATGTGTGCATATTCTTTTGTTGCAGGTAGCAGGTGCAGATGATTTTAAGCACAAGACCAGCAATAAATCACCCCACGCAAAAGACTGGGGCAATTATGGGTAAGGAGATCGGCGTTCATCGTTCGGTCGACGATTGTGCATAACGGGTCGATATCAGTGAATTAAGTTCAACTGGGTACCGTTGCATCTTATTAAGTCGATTCTCTTATTCAGTCCTTCCAACGGCTACAAGCTTTTATATGTCGGTAACGGTCACAGGTTCCCCAAAAGAAGGGTCTCGTCGACACCAAAACTGATGGTCATTATCCCCAGCGAAGTCACAAGAGTTTGAAGAGGCTAGATCTTCTGTAAAATCCTCTTATGACATCCTCTTCGGGACGAATTGTTGTTTTGTCCAAGCATGGGGCATGTTTGTTTCCCCAGCATGAAGTGTTGATCATCCCCAGTAGAGTTTGAGGACAGTTGGTCTTCTGTAAAATCCTCTCAAAAGGCATTCTCCAGCACGAGACGTTTTAAAGCAGTTTCCTCCAGCAGAGTTTGTCATAAACTCGTCATCCCTAACGGAATTGTCTAAAGGGAAGCTCGCCTAACATGGGGCATTGTGGTACTTATCCTAAGCTTGACAGTCATATTCTGCAGCAGACTACTGTGGATTTGCTGTGAGTTTCCCCAAAGGACTCTTTCCTAGCAAGTTGCAGGGGAATGTTCTAACCAGGATTTGCACATCCCTGGCAGAGTAGCCCTGATACCCAGCAAGATCGTATCTCTGGTCATGGTATCCCCACAAAGGTCAGCATTGAATCTTGTCAGCAATACTCCCCAGCTGAGTTGTTGTTCTCCCCGCAGAGGTTTATAAGATCGGCAAAATCTATTCCTCAGCAAGGATGGCACAGTCTTTCCCCAGCCGGGTCAGAAGGTGGATAACCCCTATAAAGGGTCTTGGATTGGATAGATCCTCAAGCAGAGTTTTTATGACTTTTCTTCCCTAGCAAGACGCCATGCAAAGAAATTCTCATCCCCAGCAGAATCGCTGTGACCAGAATTCATTCCCCTAACAGATGAAGTGATTCCTGGCAGATTTATTATTCTTCGAGTCCAATTTATTTTTGGCAAGCTTGACAATTCGAAGCAGACGGATTGTTCATTCATTCTCCAGTAGAGATATTATCCTCTCAGGAGTCTCCAAAGTCAAATCATTGGTCTTTGCTCCTCAGCAGAGTCAGCAGAGGTGTCTGACACGGATGCAGAGAATAATACAATTTTACAAATTCTAAAAGCCCAACAGTGGATTGGCAAAAGTCCATCTAAGGGTGGCATATTCCAAAAGTCCAACAGTGGATTGGCAAAAGTCCGTCTTCGGGTGGCAAAAGTCCAACAGTGGATTGGCAAAAGTCCGTCTTCGGGTGGCAAAAGTCCAACAGTGGATTGGCAAAAGTCCGTCTTCGGGTGGCAAAAGTCCAACAGTGGATTGGCAAAAGTCCGTCTTCGGGTGGCAAAAGTCCAACAGTGGATTGGCAAAAGTCCATCTTCGGGTGGCAAAGCAGCTAAAAGTCCAACAGTGGATTGGCGAAAAGTCCATCTAAGGGTGGCATATTCCAAAAGTCCAACAGTGGATTGGCAAAAGTCCGTCTTCGGGTGGCAAAAGTCCAACAGTGGATTGGCAAAAGTCCGTCTTCGGGTGGCAAAAGTCCAACAGTGGATTGGCAGAAGTCCATCTTCGGGTGGCACGAAGCTGCAAAGTCCACCAGTAGTGTGGCAAGCCAGTAGTCATCTGGCGTCGTTTAAAAGACCTTATTAAAGTCCACCAGTAGTGTGGCAAGCCAGTAGTCGTCTGGCGTCGTTTAAAAGACATTATTAAAGTCCACCAGTAGTGTGGCAGGCCAGTAGTCGTCTGGAATTGCATAAAAGACATTATTAAAGTCCACCAGTAGTGTGGCAAGCCAGTAGTCGTCTGGCGTCGTTTAAAAGACATTATTAAAGTCCACCAGTAGTGTGGCAGGCCATTAGTCGTCTGGAATTGCATAAAAGACATTATTAAAGTCCACCAGCAATGTGGCAAGCCAGTAGTCGTCTGGCATCGTTCAAAAGACAGATCTCTCCGACGTTTCGTCGAAGATTCAATCCAGCAGTCTCGTTGGGTTTATATCCCTTTTCTTCTTCACCATCCAGAGCAAATTTTTGGTTATATTTGGTATTCGATCACTATATACCTTGAAAGTCCGAAAGCGATTGCTTTCGGGCATTCAGGTCTACAGCGCTTGAATAGGGGCAGCTGTAATACCCCAAAATTTGCTCTCCCCTTTTGGCATCATAGCATGGCATTATCATTTATCATATCATATCCACCTCATTAACATTACATTGCATTCAACATAGAAAAATGAAGCATGGCATCCTTCTTACCATCAGGGCATGTGATCAGGTGGAAGGTGGACAATCAAGGAATCATTCAAAGCACAAAAAGGTCAATCAAGTTGGCTCTAGGCAAGCCAAGAGGTCTCTCATGTATCATACTATCTCAATTGATCATCCAAAACCTCAAGGAAGTGAGATTCAATGGGAGATTGAAGCACTACATCTTTCACTATGCAAGAGGTTCAAAAATTGAAGGAAAACCCTCAAAAGAGATAGCTCATTGATCCAAAATCATCCTCAAATGGTATATCTCATCATCCTTTAAGAGGATACACAACATACTCTGAGGAATTTGGATTTGAAGACTGCACATTTTCTCCTAGGAGGTGGGCACCAAAACTAGGGTTTCCCATTAAATCAAGGAATCTTTGATTTTTTGGACAAAACTTAATGTCATGGTATTCTACATGTTCTTAAGTGTATGTGTATGGAGAATTGCCCCTCAATTGGTTTTGGAGGTGGTTCAATTGGAAGAAAGATAAAAAATCAGGAAATTTGGGGCCAAGTCAAATAATCAGGGGAAAAAGTCAACTCTTGAATTTTTGAGCCCAAAATCATGAAATTCATGTTACATATGTCCAATGTACAAAATTTGATCAAGAAACTCCAAAGGAATCATGAAAAAATCAAGATGTGGAAAGTTGCCATTTTTGGATGAAGAAGGGTTACTAAAAATAGCAAGTTTTGGCCATTTTGCATCAGAATTTGAACCAAGGCCATTCAAATTTGGAGCACCAAATGAAAAATCCACTCTGCCTCAATGAAAGATCTTGTTTTAAGCTTCAAATCCATGTGTAGAACATCTCCATTGGATAAAAATTGAGAGAGTTATAGATGATCAAAGTTGAGGGAAACTTGGGCAAAATGCAAGTCAGCTTGGGCAAGTTTCAGGTCACGCGCATGTCATTTCTACAAACACCTGGTGTGCCAAATGTCAAGCTCAATTTCTCCAAGATAAAAGCCTCAAATGGAAAAGTTTTCAACATCAAAGTTGTTCTTTGTAGTGTCATCTTTAATATTGGTGTTGGGAAAATTTTGAATTGATCAAGTTATGAGTGAGTTATAGTGGTCTCAAGATAGGTTGATTAGGCTGAACTTCCATGCATGTCATTTACCATGCCATGACTTGCTTCGTACGCCCACGCACCGGTCGTTTTTCCATCTGTTTATGATGATTTTTAGACATGTTTGAGGTACCTTTTCAACTCAAGTCCAACACCAAAATTGTCCTATGATGCATCCTCAATCCATTGACACCAAGATGATTCATTTTCGTGCCTTGGTCATAAAGGAATCCATGTTCAAACATCACCATCTGCATTGATGCATTGACTGTCATGTGTAGCAGTTCACACATTGTTTTTGATTCAGTCACACCACAAACACTTCACCATCACCAGCTGATTTCTTTTCCTCATTTGCCCAAACATTCTTGCACGTGCTTCCATTTTTGTTACTTCTTACATGAGAAGGGAAATTTGCAAAACTTCCACCACAAGCTACTGCTGCATAATACAACCTCACTCTCGTCCTCACTACAAGTATCATGAGCTTGACCTCACCATAACCCAACCTTGATCACTCGCCCCCTAACTAACTTGACTCAGTTAGTTAGGGTGGACTCATTTAACCATTCCAACTCACCCTAACTCACTCAGTTAACCATCACAGTTCCCCTTTAACCACACTTATATAACCAAATCTCCTTCATAATCTCACAACAACACTTCATTCTCATTTTTCCTCTGAAATTCGCAAGCTCTCTCTCTGAAGTTTCTCTTCCTCTCACACGATTTCATCATCATCTACATCTGAATCCATCTTCAAGCTTCAATATCAAGCAGCATTAAAACACATTGAAGCTTAGTAACATTGAAGAGATTGAAGTGTCATCACCAACATGTGTAGATTTAACTGAACGTAGGATTGGAGATCATCATGAAGAAAGGGTGGGTACAAAATATATCTTGGGCCTTATATCCTTTATTTCTATAACCGTGAACCAGACCACGTTATAACCCTTAAAAGACCTAATTGAGGCGAGGTTTATTCTGAAAGCATACTACAGCAAGGTTGCGTAAAATGACTCCTAGAGATTTGCTAATCTTCTGAATTAGTGTCATATTCTTGCTATATCTTTCACACCAGCTAAATCAGCACCACGTTTGGACTAATGGTCCATCCGTCACACACTATCACATCATTCTAATAATGATTGATTTTTCAAAACTTGCATGAACATCGCATTAAAATTACCATTCGTGAATGAACAATTTTGACTGCAAGTCAGTACTTGGCATCAAGGAAATTCCAACAAGGAGCAATCAAAGGGAGCTGGGTCATTCAACAATGTTGGCAGGAATTGACAACACCTCATAACCCTATGGAACAGGGGCATCGACATCCAATGATTACGAAATCAGTCTGTTTCAAGCAAGGCCCCGAAGCATTAGTGGATAATGGGGCAAACCATCCAAGAACAGGTTGATCATGGTGAATCATCTCAGGACTCTACCAACTAGGGGCAGGCCACCCAGAGGTTCTTTTGATTAAAGGAAAACCCCTCCAATGTTCAATCAACACAAGTTAAGTCGCTCCAACGCTCATTCTGGGGCAAGCTACCTCAAGAGTACTTTGAAGCCAACTACTTCGAGAGTCATTCAATGAAGGACAAATCCTTTCACGACTTGGAATTCTGGGGCAAGCCATCTCGAGATCATCTCATGGTATAATTGCTTCCAATCTCCCGTCAAGGAAAATTATTCATAGGACCAGACTGGGGCAAGATGAGCTACACAGGGGCAAATCCCTCCATTGCTTTCAATATGCTCAAGCAAACACCGTTAAGTGACCTTTGAGTTCAAGATGAGTGCCGGGGAATCATGCTATCACCCCACTAAATAACCTTTTGCCTTCCTTCTGACAAGAAACCTTGCTGCAAAGGAACCTATCCATCCATTATCCTTTACTGGGGCATCCTTGGAAACCTTCATATCATTGCATAAGTCACTCATATGCATTAGTCATGTCGCTTCGCTCATCGCATAGACATGTGCATCATACCTCAAGCCTAACCTTCCAACAAGATTTGATATCTCAAAGCCTGGTATCGCAAGACTTGACACCAAAGTCCAACTTAGCTTGGCAACCTAAAGTCCAATTTCATTTGGCACATATCCAAAGTCCAACTTAGCTTGGCAACCCAAAGTCCAATTTAGCTTGGCAACCCAAAGTCCAACTTAGCTTGGCAATCTAAAGTCCAGTTCCCGTCTGGCAAATCACTTTAAGGCCCAGTTCCCGTCTGGCAAATCACTTTAAGGCCCAGTTCCCGTCTGGCAAATCTTTTAAGGTCCAGTTCTCGTCTGGCAAACCAATTCAAGGTCCAGTTCTCGTCTGGAAAACCAATCCAAAGTCCAGTTCCCATCTGGCAAATTATTTAAGGCCCAGTTCTCGTCTGGAAAATCATTTTAAGGCCCAGTTCTCGTCTGGCAAACATTTTAAAGGCCCAGTTCCCACCTGGAGAATCTTTTAAAGGTCCAGTTCTCGTCTAGCGAATACCCTTGTCACGCCAGTTCTCGTCTGGTAATCTATCCTCCAATCCAGTTTTAGTCTGGAAATTTGACCCAAATTCTAATCCTTTATTGGCAACTACTCAAAAGTCCACACTCATTGGCATCTTCAAATCTACCCTCCAAAGTCCAGTCTTCATTGGCAACCAGTAAAAGACCACCGTTGTTGGCATCCTCATGACACCAAAAATAACCAAAGTCCAATCTCATTTGGCAACTACCAAATCCAGTACCTGGTGATACCCTTGACAAGGAAACTTATCCCCAGCGCACCCGATCATTTGCATCGTCATATGCATAGCATGCTAGCATAACATTACATAATCATATTGAGCACTATCGTACCATACGTGCATTAAATTCCCTAGCAGTTGCATCTTAGTATATGTTTCAGTGCATCATGTTAGTGCATGGCATATCCATCCCCAGCATAGCATAGCAGGAGCCAGGATCAGTTCGCAAGCATCTTGGCCATTCCTCCTTCGAAGTCGGCAGTATTCTTCAACAGAGAAGTTGATACCCCGCACGTGCTCAAGGAATTCTATTCCCCGGTAAGTCATTCTTCAGCCATGCAGTTGATAATGACAATCCCAGCAGCTGTTGTTATTCTTACTCCCCAAGCAGAATATCGTAGAAAGTTTCTTGTGAACTTCCCCTGCAGAGCCAACACATTTCCTCTGATGGGAATCTTGCTCGACTATCCTTCAACAAGTTTACCGCAAAGATACTGCTTTGGTATCATTGAGGAACCTTAACGGATAAGGTACTGCTTCAATGTTCCAGAGAATCTACAGCTTCCAAAGATACTGCTTTGGTATCGTTGAGGAACCTTAACGGATAAGGTACTGCTTCAATGTTCCAGAGAATCTTCAGCTTTCAAAGATACTGCTTTGGTATCGTTGAGGAACCTTAACGGATAAGGTACTTCTTCAATGTTCCAGATAATCTTCAGCTTTCAAAGATACTGCTTTGGTATCATTGAGGAACCTTAACGGATAAGGTACTGCATCAATGTTCCAGAGAATCTTTAGCTTTCAAAGATACTGCTTTGGTATCGTCGAAGAACCTTAACGGATAAGGTATTGCTTCAATGTTCCAGAGAATCTTTAGCTTTCAAAGATACTGCTTTAGTATCGTTGAGGAACCTTAACGGATAAGGTACTGCTTCAATGTTCCAGAGAATCTTCAGCTTTCAAAGATACTGCTTTGGTATCATCGAAGAACCTTAACGGATAAGGTACTGCTTCAATGTTCCAGAGAATATTCAGCTTTCAAAGATACTGCTTTGGTATCGTCGAAGAACCTTAACGGATAAGGTACTGCTTCAATGTTCCAGAGAATCTTCAGCTTTCAAAGTTACTGCTTTGGTATCGTTGAGGAACCTTGATGGATAAGGGACTGCTTCGACGACCCAGAGAATCGTCTTCCTTCAGAGATACTGCTTTGGTATCATCGAGGAACCTTAATGGACAAGGGACTGCTTCGACGACCCAGAGAATCGTCTGCCTTCAGAGTTACTGCTTTGGTATCATCGAGGAACCTTAATGGATAAGGGACTGCTTCGACGACCCAGAAAATCCTCTGCCTCTTAAAAAAATACAACTTTGGTATCATTGAGGAACCTTAATGGATAAGGGACTGCTTTGACGACCCAGAGAATCGTCTGCCTTCAGAGATACTAGTTTGGTATCATCGAGGAACCTTAGTGGATAAGGGACTGCTTCGACAACCCAGAGAATCGTCTGCTTTTAGAGATACTGCTTTGGTATCATCGAGGAACCTTAGTGTATAAGGGACTGCTTCGACCACCCAAAGAACCTCAAGTTATTTTATTCAGTTTGAACCTCGCTACTTCAGTCTGTCAGCCTCAACTCTACAAACAATTCACCTTTTGTAAGAAATTTTTTTGGGGCATTCTTATATCTAATTGACTTCTACCCTTAAAATGAACGTCTTGTAGTCGTTCACTCTCTCGGGTCCAAGACAATTAGATAGGGGCATCTGTCATACCCCAAATTTGTCCTACCTTTTTCAAATTTTCTTGCATTCGATTTTATTTTCATTTCACATCATCCGCATATCATAGCATGCTCTTCATCGTGCATACTGCCTAAAATGTCAGCCGGAGTAGAATTCTCGGATTTACAGACGAATCAGCCAAACTAAAAGTTGGTCCCGATTAATTTCAAAATCTGACAAAATGTTGTATTATTCCGAATAGTTTATTCCGCGCTGATAATTTTGGTGCAAACGCTTTTTTATTCGGGAATTTCGATACCCGACTTTTTATTCGCTTTATATTTATTTTTTGGTTAAATCATCCTTTAATTAATTTAGAACTAATTTAAATTTGTCTAGTTAATTAAAATTTTATTTTAGTTAACTTTGTTTATTTTTATCTTTTTTTATTTGAATAATATTTTAATTAATCTAAAATTAATTTATTTTGTTTAGATAAGTAGGTTTTATTTTAGTTAAATTCATTTATTTTAGGGTTAATACCTATTTTCCCCCCTGCCATATGGGCGTGTTTTGAAAAACGCCCTTGCGAAAAAAAAAGTTGCAAGACTGACCTTAACAAATTTTAAAAGTTTTGATTTACACCTTCATCATGCCACATCATCAAAAATACTGATGTGGCAGTCATTTTTTTAATTTTTTAATGAAAAAAAATTCCACATCATTAATAGGCTTTGTGAAATGACTCTTATACCCCCACTTTTTAATTTTTTTTTATTTAGTTTTTCTTTTATTTAACTTTTTTAGATTTTATTTAATTTATAATTTTTTTATTTATTTAATTTTTTTTTAATTATTTTTCGTATTAATTTTATTTATTTAAATTGTTATTTTAAATTATCAAAATATTATTCTTGGGCCTAAGCCCATTTAAATTTCAAGACAAACACACATATTGCAAGCCCATTTTCAATTCATTAATGCATATGATGGATTGGTATATATACACTTGTTTTTCCTTTATACCAACCGATGTGGGACTCATTCAAAGAAACATAATTCAGTCAGATTGGAACTCATTCAATTTTCACCTAACATTCAATACAAAACAACATCTCATTACAGTGAATCAAAACACAATCATGGACCATCAAAACCATTTCAAACTCTTTCCAAAACCATCCTCCAACATGTCCTAGCATGCTCACTTAAAAATGGAAGGTAATTCATCATCAATCAATTCAAAATCACAGAATTTAATTCTACAAGGCATAAGCAAGCACGGTTTTGAGAGGAGGAGAACAGACATCATAGAAACTCACACCAGTAAAAAATGCACCTCACCACATGGTTGAGATGAACACAGAGCACAACATCACCACACCCATACCGGAACATTCAGAGTATCATATATGAAAATACACATTATCAGTAACAGTAAAAGCAACAACATCCAATTATTAAGCAAGAAGATACTGTTGGTGTATTGTATTCTTCTGGGACCATAGGTGTGAGCAAAGGAGTTGTTTTAGCTCATAGAAGTCTTATTTCTATAGTTCAGCATTTTGTGAGATTTAAAGCTTCTCAATATGAATACTCTTATTCCAAGACTGTGTATCTAGCTGTTTTGCCAATGTTCCATGTATATGGTTTATCGCTGTTCACCGTTGGATTATTGTGGTTGGGTTCTACAATTGTTGTACTGAGGAAATTTGACATTGATGAGGTTATTAGATTGATTGTGAAATATAATGTTACACACTTTCATGTTGTTTCATCACTTATATGATTGCTTGAGTTAGTTTTCTTTGTTATTGTTGTGAGTAGTTTAATGCTGATTACATTTACTTATGAGAGAACATGCAAGCTTTGAAAATTTAATAATGACTGATAGATACTCTTTTTGTGCCATTGATGTTCAAATCCACAACAGATTCTTGACCATCAATTTGGAACTTTATTTGTTTATGATAATGTTGTTACTTACCAAGATTTTGTAAGGATCTGTAGCTGTAAGATTGTTTCTTTGTTAGGGGTATGGAATGACCGAGTCGACCGCAGTAGGAACACGAGGCTTCAATACTGAAAAATTTCACAACTATTCTTCAATAGGATTGTTAGCTCCAAACATGGAGGCTCTTTTGAAATCAGTGATTTTTGTAGTTAGTTTCAATTTCTGTTTTGACAGTTAGCATTGACAGTTTATGTGAGTATAATATGAATATTATACTAGCTGACAATATTTTAAGAGATCATATGAATATTTTAAGTAAGAAATTGAAGATGTACACTGATAATTATGATCAATATGTTCAGACACGAGGTAATTTGGAAGAGAACCAGATGAAGCAGTACAAGTGGGAACAGGAGCAGTTTTAATGTGTAGTTAGAGTCCCACATTGTTTATATCAAATGTTGTATTGGTGTTTATAATACACTAGAGTGCAGCCAATATCAAATGGATTGAGACAATGTGAATTGGGCTTAGGCCCTAATGTGAATTGGGCTGCTCTTAACATTTAAAATAAATTAATATTTTGATAATTTAAAAAAAATGCTTCATAAATAAAAAAATTAAAGAAATACGAAAAATAATTAAAGAAAAAATTAAATAAATTAAATAATTATAAATTAAATAAAATCTAAAAAAATTAAATAAAAGAAAAACTAAATAAAAAAAATTAAAAAAGTGGGGGTATAAGAGTCATTTCACAAAGCCTAGTAGTGATGTGGAATTTATTTTCATTAAAAAATTAAAAAAATGACTGCCACATCAGTATTTTTGATGATGTGGCATGATGAAGGTGTAAATCAAAATTTTTAAAATTTGTTAAGGTCAGTCTTGCAACTTTTTTTTTCGCAGGGGCGTTTTTCAAAACACGCCCATATGGCAGGGGGGGAAATAGGTATTAACCCTTTATTTTATCATTTTATATTTATTGTATAATGTATATTTATTTCTATTTTCTAACTATTTTTGAGTAATCTTGTTTATTAAGATTTGAAAAGAAACTTTTTTATTTTGCTTTATTGGGAAAACCTAATCCACCTGTGTATATATACACATTTACATTGGTGAAAGAGAGGAGGGAGGACAAACAGGGGCGGCGGACAGAGGGGGATGCGTTCTTGAATCCTCATCTTTCTCACACATCGCCAAACCTATAACCTCACTCACCTTCAACACTAATCTCCCTCAAATTCTCTTTAAAGAACTTCACACAAATCCCACCCTCAGGGTCCTTTTCCACCGCCGATACAACACCATTAAAAAGTGCAGAACCATGACTACACATCACATATTTAACACATGAACTCATCCATAAACCCTTCTTGCTACCCAAACAACTCCATAATACCAAGCTCCATCCACCTTTACCACCACTAAACTCACATAAACATCACCTTCTTCATCACGCATCATCAGCTTATCTTCCACCAGCCATATAAACTTCATTCGAAACCCTCCACAATAGCTGCAGTGGGACAATAAAAAAACACCAAACACAATCCATCAATACCTATGAACTCGCCATGAACAGAGTCATTGGAGGTCGTGATGTTTGAGCACTGTGAGTTCCATTGCATCGCACACCCTCATGTTCCTTCAGTTCAAGTTTCCAACCGAATATCTATAACTCACAGCTGCACCGTAACAACAACAAACAACTCGGCGTCGAAGCTGTTTTACCAATCGTAATATCGCAACGCAACATCAACAACAACATATTTCAACAATTCAAAACAAGTATTCAGCAGCAACATTATTCTTTTCAACGAGATAAAGGGGGACGGAAGGGAAAAGCCTCCAAACACTCTACAAAAAAATCACGCTTCAATCTTCCTTCAATACCAAGCCATTCTTTCCTCCAACAAAATCTATAACCACCCTCTGAAAACTTCATTTCACCGGACCTGTAACCAAAACAACCTCATAAAACCTTACGCAAACACAACCCAAACCGCACCTCCTTCCACCTTGTTTTCAAAAACCGAACAAACCATCAACACCTTCAGACCCCCACCCTGTTTCACTTTCTACCTTTCTCGATCCACAACAGATACCACATAACAACAATAATCACCCCAACAAACTTTCAGATACCCACAAAATCAAATCAACCCAGATCAAAAAGAAGGATAAGATAAAGTAGAAGGGAGTTCAGAAAAAAAAGAAAACAACTCAAATCAAGAATAAACCTTATCCGCGATTGGTGAGATGAGACGAAACTATTCGAGCTTGAAAGAAGAGATTATGGAGGGAGATTTGAGACGAGTAAGCATGGCGAACAGGATCAAGGCGGATGCGCAAAGGTTGCAGTGGATCGGTTTTCCTTGTTTCTTCCATTTGTTCTTTCTTTAATGAACGCGATGAGGAAGGGTACAGTCCCGAATTGGTGACCATGGTAGCATTTGAGATGTGCCCTGTTCCTGTTCTTTTGTATTCTGATCTCGTGTTTTTTTTCTTTTTTTTTCTTTCTAGAACTTCATCTTGTGTATGTGATCTTGGGCTTGTCAGCCCATCTATTTTCTTGCTAAGCACACCTCGGCCGCATTAACGCACCGTCACTTTACTTTTGGTTTATATTGTCTGCTGAAGGATGAATGGGCCGTGTGGCCCATAGTGATTCCTTGTTTACTTTTTAATCCCCATGAATTTGTTTTGGTGTTATTAAACGTTGATTTTTTGTTAGAATTTATTTCTAAATGTTAATCTCGTTGTTAATTTTAATTTGATTTTTAATCCTGATTGGAGATTTAAACTAATTAATTTCTGATAATATGTTTTGTTAGTTGCCTATATTTTTGATTAAGTTTTGGATAAATTTTGATTAGTTCTTAATTGTTAATTGATTTTGGCTAATAATCCTTTTTTAATTTAAGTTTTGATAATTAGAAGTTTTGATTTGACTTGGATTTATGTCTTGTTGATTTTGTTTAATTCTGACAATTATTTTTTTATTAAATTCTTAATGACAATTTTGCTTAGTCTTTGGATTTTTTTTTTTTTTGATAATTTTGATTTGAGTGTTCTTTGATTAGAAGTTTTGACTAGATCTTGACGCATATTTGTTGATACTCTCTCATGACCTTGATACTTAATTGTGAAGCTTCTAACAATTCTTTGGCCTTTTCGCACACTTTGAAGAGGCAACAGACCTTCTCCGTTAGGTACCCCTAAAATCTCGATTTTATCTTTCATGCCTCATTCTAGGATTGTATCTATATTAGAAGCATATTTCTTCCCCCATTTTATTCATGATCTTTAGATGAGGTGTATGATCTTCTCTTGTAGATTTATTTCGTGCCTTGATGCTATGTCATTGCGTGTTTATTCAAATCAAAATATTTTTCAACTAATATTTGGACTTCGTGTCAATCATTTTCATACTTGATAAGTCGATCGTTTTCACGATTGCAACCGACCTCACCTTTGCCTCCTCTTGGGCCTTATGCAACGATTATCTATTTTATTTTGATTTGAATGCATGTATGTGATTGGTTTATGTTTAGTCGCGGCTTAACAAATTCCATAAGACTAAAATCAACCCTTTTTATAAGAGTGAAACAAACTTGATCCAACATCAAGTATTTTCCAAATAAATCCAATCAATTCAATCCTAAGCATTTACTTTATCCATATATCAAGTATTTCCAACTTTCACTTCACACCATAACCTCCTTTCCTTCCATTTCTTAACCTACTCATATGTAAATTAAAACCTCGATCCAACGTCGAGTGCTTTTCTCAAATCAAACCAACACACGTAATAATACTTAAACATTTTCATAAAGGTGAAAAAGAGGGGGACTAAGTCTTTGGTCTTTCTCTTCAATTGCTTGGGTGCGAGTTTCCTTACTCGTGTGTGGGCAATTGACGCTTTTAAAATACATATAATCCGATAACACTCAAACTCCTTTTCTTAATCAATCATCAATACATTTAATCATACTTAAAGATCATTTATTAAAAGGTGAAAAGGAGGGGGATCAAGTCTTTGGTCTTTCTCTTCAATTGTTTGGGTGCGAGTTTTCTTACTCGTGTATAGACGATTGACGCCTCTACAAAGCTTAAGCCTTAACCCGTCAATTGTTTAGGTGTGAGTTCTCTTACTCGTGTGTGGACAATTGACGCCTTTAAAACACACGCAAATCAAATCCTCTTTTCTTAATCAAATGCTTTAATACACCTAATCATATATTCAAACACAATTTCCTAAAAGGTGACGTGAGGGGGGGCCAAGTCTTTGACCTTTCTCCTCAATTGTTTGGGTGCGAGTTCTCTTACTCGTGTGTGAACAATTGACACTTCTAAAAGACATAAACCTTAATTCGTCGATTGCTTGTGTGCAAGTTCTCTTACTCGTGTATGAGCAATCGCCAGCTATTGCTTGGGTGCGAGTTCTCTTACTCGTGTGTGGGCAATTGTCACCTCTAAAACATCCAATACGATCAAATTTATCCTTTCCTCGCCTCCGTGCGACCGAAACCCTAAAACACATCCAAATTCAAACCTTTTTTCTCAATCAAATCCCTAACACACTTAATCCTTATCCAAACAATTTTTCACAAAAAGAACATTGTTTAATCCATTCTCTCGCGCATATGAACTAGTGCTTCAGCCTCCCTTGACGAGCAGACAAGCCAACGTTTAGCAGTTAGAATGCGAATTAAACACTCGTTCGTTTAAAAAACACGAACCAAACAACCGTAGTACCACGAACTACGAATGATCTGACTTTCCCATTGCACGAGGGAATACGTAGGCCCGAGGATCTCAATCCTTGCCGAGCACCTTAATAAAAAAACCACCCCATTTTCTCCATAAAAAGTAATCCTTTTACCTTAGAAGATAACAAACAAACCATAACTAACTATCTCACTAATCGAATCAAGAGGTTCCCGTTGAGTACAACGGACGTAGAGGGTGCTAATACCTTCCCTCTTGCGTAACCGACTCCCGAACCCGAGTTTGGTTGCGATGACCATTTTCTTATCCTTTCAAAGGTTTTCTCGATATTTTCCTTTCCCTCTCTTGGGATAAATAAAGTTCGGTGGCGACTCTGTTTCGAACAGTTTTTTCCGCGTCCATCGTGAGGATCGTATTTTTTGAGGTATGACAAGTTGTCGTAGGAGAATTCCTCTGTTGCATTTTTCATAGCATTGGTGCTCTCAGCTGTATCTCCCTATCCAGTCGGCTGGATATCTTCGAGCCTGATACGAGAGCTTTCGGGAGCGGTGTACTTGACCATATTGTCGTATTTTCCACTCGGTTGTCCCAGGGTGTCCCACACTTCTTTGGAACTGGAGGAGTCATCCCTCTCGATGACGTTGACCTCAGGAAAAGCATAGTTGATGAATTCAAGTCCTGCAAACATTGCAAATTCATCGTCATGTTGAGTAGTTTCTGAATGACCTGAGTGTTGATCCCATGACATGGTGGGGACACAGGTATTCTGTTCAATGATGCTCAACTGAGTTTCATTACTCGGCTGACTTTCTTGCCCTACGTTTCTTGGGTAAGGCTGCCACATTGGCAAGCCATCCATCGGGCCATAGTAATTATGGTCAAAGTTGTCTTTCATCAGAGTGTCCTCCTCTAATAAATTTGGCGGAGCACGACATCCTTTCGGATCACAATCTCCGTATATCATTTCGACATCTGACCGTGGTATAAATCTCGGACTCTGGGCAGGATAGCAAAATGACGTAGGCACCTCTTCCTGAGACATATAACCGTCCTCGTTAAGATAGGACTTCCATTCTTCATCCATGTCAGAGGGATCCTCCTTATTGATAACATGGACTATTTGAGACACTGGGTGAAGGAAACCTCCATTGTGGAAGAAGTTCTTAATGGGATGAAGACTTTCATCGTTAGTAGCTGTCTGGGTACAGGTTGCAGAAAAACCAAGACCCTTCTTTGTTGTATTGCTAGTAGGAATGACAAGTTGTCCCCATCCTGTTGTATCGGTACTCTCGACTGCTTTAATAGCATCTTTGTATGAGGAAATCGAAGTTCCTCCTCCGGATTGATCGTCCTTGTGTAGCGACAGTGCCTGGAACTGGGTTCCGATTATCCCTTCTGGTTCCACATAAGTGGATGACGATAAATTGCTGACGAGCAAGGCCTGTTCCCCACAGACTGTGATGAGTTGGCCGTTCTAGACGAAATTTAGCTTTTAGTGGAGGGTCGAGGTGACCGCTCCAGCCTGATGTATCCAAGGTCTTCTTAATAAACAACTGTACATTGCCCGGATGTTCATGACCAGGAAAGTGACTTGGAAAGTGTGAGGACCAATAGTTATGGGAAGATCAACTTCGCCGATAACCGTTTTTCTGGACCCGTCGAACGCTTTGACGACGACCTCGCTGGTTTTCATCGGAGGGCCTTTGACGGCGACCCTCTTCAGGTAATTCCTCATCACTAAATCCCAAATTGTTGCAAGAAGTGATGTTAGAGACAATGCTATCGAACTTTCTGATTGTTACATCCTGTTCTACGAAGGCTTGCTCCAAGACTTTCTGTAGAGCCTCCATGTGCGCTTATGAACTGAGTAACAGTGATAATACCGAGATCTTTGAAAGAGTCTGTAATAGCTGATCAACAATGTTGTATTCACTCCTTTGGATGAGCTTCAGCATCTCATCATTGTTTTTCGAAAGGTCGGGATTACTGGACTGACCGACTGGTGGATCGAGAGCTTTGGTCTGAAGTTCCTTTTCTTTGTTAGACTCTCCAACTCCTCTGTTGAAGATTCTACCACTCCGTGTCACACGACTGATGTCTGCAATATTCATGACGGAGGGTAATGGAATTTCCTTTCCATTTTCAATTATTGTTGCACCATATTTGTAAGGGATTACCTTAGCTGATTCATACGGTAGTGGTCCCGGCAGATATATGACTATGGGAACCTTCTGGTTTTTTAGACCATCGTAAGTAATCTCGATCTGTTCCCGGTTGGGAATTCTTGATTTGTCAAGCAAAGGGATAATGGAAAAAACATCCCTAGTTCCTTGATGATCAGAGATTACAACAACGTCCTCAATTTGATTGGCAAGGTAGTTCGGCGACCAATTGATGGGTCTGGAACCTGGATATGGGCGAATCTCTCCACGATCCTCTTGCCCCTGGAGAGCTGCTCGCATAAGGTAGCACCCTTGGTTACTTTTCGAACAGACTCCACAACATTCATAATTGTGTGGTGGCACCTGACCACGCCCACTTTGAATGCAATGTAACCTCACTAGGTTAACTTCCACGAGTCGGACATCCTGACTTTGATGCCGAGTGGGGTTTCTGTTATTGATACTAATTTGCTGAGTATCTTCATCCATGTAGATTGGCATCCACCAATGATTTAACAAGTGCTGAAGTGCCTCCTGGACAAAGGCACATCCCTGATCGTTTTCGCAACCCGCTTTACAGCTGTGATAATTATGTGATATCAGGAATCCGAGTCAGACCTGCTCAGCACGCAATTTTACCAAGTTGGTATTCATCAAGCGAATGTCGAAGATTTGAATCATGTTGATCTGATAGAGATTCCTATCATGGTAGTCCTGGATCCATCCAAGATCCATCTGACGCTGGAGGGCCTCCTGTATGAAAGAGCATCCCTGTTTGTTTACCGAGCAAGTAAGACAAGAACTGTAATCGTGCCGCGACAGATTATGATACTGGCTTTGCCTTGAGTGCATTGCCACCAAGTTAGCATTCATCGCACGAATGTTGTGGTTCTGAATGACATTGGAATTCGTGTAAACCATGTTAACTCCACGAACTCGGTGCTCTTGGATCCATCCGAGATCCATCTATTCCTGTAGAGCTGCTTGCACCACAGAATATCCTTGATTACTTTTAGAGCAGATATCACACTGATGATAACCATGAGGTGGCACATGGCCATATCCACTCTGTCTACAATGCATCTTGACCAGATTGGTCCTTAACAAGAGTACATCATGAATTTGATAGACGTTGTTAAATTCTTTCTTAATCAAGTTGACTGCAGCTTTCTCATGTTGAGGCAGTGGGTTCGTGAGAACATTGGGATTCGTATCTTTGAAAGATAAGAGCCCGCTCCTAACAAGATTTTGCGCGTCGGATTTGAAATTGAGACAATTCTCTATGTTATGCCCTGGTCCTCCTTGATGATAAGGGCATGTCTGATCCGCTTTAAACCAAAAAGGCAGATTTTTCGGTACTGTAAGAGGAGACCTAGTCTGGATGTGCCCCTTAGCCAGTAGTAACGGAAATAGTTCTGCGTACAACATGGGTATAGGATCAAACCCTGGTGGCCGTGTTGTACGGTTGTTATTGTATGGAGGACGAGGCTGTTGTGTCCTTTGCTGATTAGGTTGGCTTTGCGCAACCTGAGGTTGATACGTAGGAATATGCGCAAGATTGATAGCAGGAGTCACAGCTGCTACTGGTTGATAACGTCGCCTTTGCTTTCCGAGAGAGATATTCCCAATATCTTGCTCTTTTTTCTTAGGGAGAGCACTATCGTATCGTTTTGTACTACTCGATGATCCAGCGTCTTTTATCAAACATCCTTCTCGGACGGCTTCCTCAAGACGAACCCCCATACCCACCATTTTGGTGAAATCACTGGGTGCACTGACAACCATTCTATCATAGTAAAATGAGCTTAAGGTCTTTAAGAAGATCTTTGTCATTTATTTTTCCTCTAGAGGTGGAGAAATCTGAGCGATAATTTCACGCCATCTTTGAGCATACTCCTTAAAGGTTTCCTTGTCCTTTTGTGACATTGATCTGAGTTGATCTCTGTCCTGTGCCATGTCCAAATTGTATTTGTATTGTTGGATGAAGGCAGTACCAAGATCTCTTAATGTACTGATCGTAGTACGGTTTAAACCCATGTACCATTTGAGTGCGGCACCGGTTAAACTATCCTGAAAGTAGTGAATCAGTAGGTCTTGATTCTCTGTCTGAGCTGACATTCGCCGAGCGTACATCACCAAGTGACTTTGAGGGCAAGAGTTGCCCCTGTATTTTTCAAATTCAGGCACTTGAAATTTGTGCGGAACTTTCACATTGGGGACCAAGCAAAGGTCCGCGGCGCCCTTTCCAAATAGATCCTAACCGCAAATAGCTTGCAATTCCTTTTGCATTTCCAGGAACTGTTCCTGGAATTCATCCATTCTATCGAACATAGTTTCCTTCTTACCAGAAGGTATCGGTGGAATCTGTCCTTCCGGGACAGTATGCACCACAGGGGGTGGTACCGTGACTACAGCAGTGAATCTTGGCGTTTCCCGAAGTTTGTAACCTTCAGGAGTCTTCAATATGCCCCTGGAATCTTCGCTTTCCCAAAGTTTTTAACCTTCAGGCCTGGCGACTTCTGTTATGATTCCCTGATCTTCAGTGATCGGCGGAACATATCCTTCCGGGATATAGTTAACAGGCATACCCCAAGGACGATCTTTCGGCATTTGATACCTAGGATCATACTTCTCCACTATGGGCGTTGAGGTGATCTCTGAGATCACAGTCCTTTGTAGCTGAGCTTCTGCCATGGCTTGCATGTCGTTACGAAGCTTTCTTATATCCTCTCTCAGAGCGTCGATCTCTTCTTTCAACTCTCTGTTTTCTTCCTCAAGATCATCCATCTTTTTCTGACGATTGGCCCGAGTATTGTACGAATGAGACAGTTTGACTCTAGAACCGAGACACAAACGTGAGATTCGTAGGTAAGAAGAATACGCGATGTGAAAATGATGAATGCAATGATTATATTAATTGTTTTTTTGTTTAATCAAAATAAACTTTGACAATTAGATTACAAATATCAAACAGTGGAGAAACCCCTTTTTTATTGAATTCAAAGGATTACAGAAATGGAAATATAGTAGATTACAAGGTGCAGAAACAGAAACCTAAGCTAATGGGTCCCGAGTCCTCTCTGAAGAGAAATCGGGTGCTGACTCTGGTACTTTCCTTTTCTTTGACCGGGGCTCTTAGGCCGTTGTCGGGTTGTCATTCCTTTACCAGGTGAAAGGAGTGAGCAAATTCCTTTAGTTGTCCTGATTTTCCACAGCATGTTGCTCCAAAATTTCAATCAGAGCGTCCTTATCTTTCAGTAGTTGCTGTATTTTGGTGCACTCCACATTGAGGGTGCGGTACTTGTTCTTCCAAGACCTCCTTTCTTTTTGAACTTTGTTGAGAGTTACCTGAAGCTTTTCTATTTTCGTCATGAAATACATGATAGATTCCTTTGGCGGAAGAGCTTCGTGACGAGGATACAGCATTTTTAGCTTGAGAGCTCTAGTTTGTACCCAGTGGAGATAAGGCTCCACCGAGACACAGTCCGATTTTCCTAGAGACTCCCGTCCTTTCTTATGAACATGTTTCCAAGCATGCACTATTTCCATCTTTAGTGCTCTGCCGTTTTCTCCTTCCTTGAAGAAAAGACCTTCCAGATGAGCATTAAGTGGGACATGCCTCATCGGGTATCCGAATTGACGACGAACCAATACCGGGTGGTAATTGATTCCTCCTTTAGTTCCTATGAGGGGTACGTTGGGGAAGTTTCCACAACGATCAATGATCCTAATTCCATCATAAATCCTACTACACTAATCTATATCAGAGTTGGTAAGAGACATGATCTTCTGTGACCAACGTAAGGCACTCTTGTGATCCCAAAATGCAGCAGACTTAGGCAAATGGGAGATAAACCATTTGTAAAGCAAAGGTACACATCACGTGATCTCCCCTCCACTGTACAAATTTCCTAAGTGTACATAATGATACGCATCTGCGAGCAAAGTCGGCACAGGGTTTCCAATAAGAAAAACCTTAATGGCGTTGATATCTACAAAGTTATTGATGTTGGGAAACAAAAACAACCCGTAGGCGAGTAAGACAAAGATGCTTTCAAAAGCAGTAACGTTCCCTATACTGGCGAAGTACAGGGCTTTCTTTGTCAAGAACTGGGCTGGCAAACCTTGTATGCCACCCTTAGTGGTCATGTGAGTCCTAACCTCAGACTCGTCCAAATGAATTGCTCTCGCAATGGTCTGATTCTTTGGAATTTCTTCCAGTCCAGAAAATGGAGCTTGATCTGTAATGTGTAGATCAATCAGATGAGAGTATTCCTCCAGCGTTGGTGCTAGCTGGTAATCCGGGAACGTAAAACAATGATAAACCGGATCGTAGAACTGAATGAGCGCATCCATGATTCCCTCAATCACATGGACTCTTAGCAGAGATAGTAAACCTCCGTACTTGGCTCTGAAAGCCTCAGGGTTAGTGATAATCCTTGCTAACCTTCTCAAATCCTCTAGTTTTGGAATCCAGAAGGTGTACTTATGAATTCTCCTTCTACCGAAATCCATTAGCGTAATCCTTTTCTCTGATATTTTTAATCATAGTCTTAATTTATTTTGAAAAGACGGAGAGACTAGAAGAGAATTTTTTTTTTGAATGTTTTAATGTTTTTTAAATGAATGCATGAATGCAGCACACAAAAACATAGAAAAAACAAGGGGTCAAAGGGTCGTTGTCATGAAGTCAAGGCTATACCCATCCCCAAAAGTTTATACTAGGGTGATTTTTGTACCTGTACTCAAAATCATCAGCTCATCCCAGGATAACAAACAACAAGCGGATCGCCAGCGAGCTGTATGAAATCTTAGAGTAAATGCTATTCACTGAGAATAGATCATCAGCCTCAAATGAGGGTAGTATCGCGTGACAACTATTTCCGATAGCTTCCGTACTACAAAACGGTTGGCTCCTCAGCTTCTCATACGTCACAATTGGCCCATTGCCTATGAGAGGGAATGGGTTGCATTGGGAATCCTCCACTGAGGTTGATGGTCGACCTCGTCGCCATCACTTATCTTAAGTGTATACTCAATCTTTCCACATGCGGCATCACACGCATTCCCATTAGCAGAAAAATAAACACAGATATCAATTAGGAAAAGCAGTATATATATTTGTCCTAATGTCCTAGACCTTTTTAAAAGCTAAGAATCTTAAGTTCCTGACAGAAAATGGTTCCCCGGCGGAGACGCCATTCTGTGGTTCCTTCCCCACTTAAAGGGTTTTTTGACCTAAGATCCTAGTGAAGTCAACAAAGAGTCATATCCCAGAAAGAAAGACAGACAGGCCCCACGGTGGGCGGCTCTTTTAAGGTTTCCACCTAATAGATGGGAAGAGAACAAGATCTCGCTACAAAGGTGAGGCAGATCCTAATGACACCTCCCCAGTGAAGTCACCATTTTTCTATAGCGAGCGATTTTGGATGTGGTTGCGAAGCACTACCGCTCATTGGTATCTACAGCTCGATTCATTTTTTATCCTATTAAAGCTGATGAAGGAAGGGAAATAGATGTCTCAAATTAACCCTGCTTGCAAACCGAGGTTAAACAGTCAAAACTGTTGGTTTACAGATGCTACAAAGATTTGGGGTCTCTATTAGGTTTATTTTGTTAAAAGTAGTGTTCAGTCGATTGGTGGGAGGTATGGCATGTTAGGACGGATGTATGGGAGTATGGGATTTTGGGCTTTTTGTTTAGTATGCTCGCTAAGATTTTTCTTTCAATCTTATGCCTACGTATTCCCGTTTTCTGAAACAGGGAAATCAGAGCGATCGTAGTTCCTTCTATTCTATGGGAGGAAATGGGTGTTTTGGTGTCTTGTTCAAAGCCCAAGACGTGAAGCGAAAGGTGATATATATCTCGTTCAAAGCCCAAGATGTGAAGCTGAAAAAGTTTATTTGTATCTTGTTCAAAGCCCAAGATATGAAGCTAAAGGTGTTGTCTTTAGAGAGAATTTGTCATCTCTAAAGAGGTCTGTTTGTCACAACTGTTGGGTGACTGGTTTATAAAGGAGGATTACTTTAACCGGGATCTGTGAATCCAGCAATGCCATAATTTCCTTTATAGGGGGTTTTAACCTGAAAGAGAAGACTTTAACTCAGTGTAGAGCAATGCCATCTTTCCTTAGGAATTTCTCATGCTAAAAGAGGGACAGTGGCATGGATGTAAATAATCCAGAGGCTCGCCGCTTACAGCAATTAGATGAAGGGGAAGGAGTTGTTGATGTTTGTGTACTGTGAACGAGGCACAACTTTGATGCTAAAAGGTTGATTGGATCAACCAGTGGCTTTCTTATACAAAGCCTAAGAGGAGGCTATTGGCCCAACAAGAGGGAATTTTTGTGTGTCTCGTACGAAGCCCGAGAGAGAGGCTAAAAGGGTTGACTCAACAGGAGAGTCTTTTATACTCAACAAGAGAGTGTTTTTCTATCTCGTACGAAGCCCGAGATGGAGGCTAAAGATGGTGATTGACTCAACGAGGGAGTCTCTTAGTATCTCATATAAAGCCCGAGATGGAGGCTAAAATTGTTAGCTCCGCTGGGGAGAATCATTGTACAAAGCCCAAGAGGAGGCTATGGCGCTGTTTCAGTTGAGTGACAGGTCCAGTATGCTGACTTAAAGAGAAAATCGGTTCTTATATGAGTAATGTTGGCACTCAGGGATTTTGATTCGAGGATCAGGGATATTTCCTGTTCTTTAAGGAAGTGGGAAATCCGAAGGGTATTGAGACTGTCCGAGTCCTCAGGTTTCCTTCTTATTTTTGAAGGGTGCTTGAGAATGTCTTGGAGACTCAAGGAAATTAGACTGTCCAAGTCTAAAGTTTCATCTTTTGTACTATGCTTTGAGAAACAGTAGTAGACTCTTAGAAAGACAGCTCTATTAAGATGACTGATTTTTGTTCCTATACCTCTAGGAGGTCGTCGGGACAATTTGTACGAAGCCCAAGAGGAGGCTGGAAACTTTTAAGAAGCCGATAGGTCCTTGTATGAAGCCCAAGAGGAGGCTATCATTCCCGGAGGAAGAATCATTATACGAAGCCTAAGAGGAGGCTGTGAATACTTCTAAGAAGCCGACGGGTCCTTGTACAACGCCCAAAAGGAGGCGGGGATGCTTTTAGGAAGCCTGTGGGTCCTTGAACAATGCCCAAGAGGAGGCCGATTGCTTTTAAGAAGCCGGTGGGTCCCCAAACCCCGAGAATTTCAAGACAGGCCATTCACGAGGAATAGATCAAGCCAGGAAAGTTCGAGAATTTGGAAGAAACTCAAGAGATGCCATTCACGGAGAAAAGATCATCTCTGGGGAGTAGAGTTTCTTGACAAGTGCTTTTAAGAAGCCGATGGGTCCCCAAACCCCGAGAAATTCAAGACAGGTTATTCACGAGGAATAGATCAAGCCAGGAAAGTCCGAGAATTTGGAAGAAACTCAAGAGATGCAATTCACGGAGAAGAGGTCATCTCTGGGGAATAGCGTTTCTTGACAACTTCTACAGGTGACAGTCTATGAAAGGGTTCACCGAGAATGCTGCCTTTCATGTCTCCATATTGTTTAACCCTAAGGGGAGTGAAGACTGGGTCTGGTAATCCTCTAGGGATCTACTTTAGATTATTTCTAAGAGTGATCAGCGGGCTTAATGCTAGACGTAGTTGCCGGGGAAACTCTAAATAACTATACTATTATTACACAGTTGATATGAGTTTATGAAAGAAGACTTACAGTGAAACAGCCCCACAATACAGTTATATGTATATGAAAGCGGTAAATGAAAGCATACAAACACTTACTCGGTTGTAGAGCTTCCATGCTGTTTGGTTAGTTGTTCAACAAAGAAAGATTGAAAACAATAGTATATTTCAAAATCAAAGGAGAAAGTGCTTTGAAAAAGAAAGATTTGGGGCTTACAGCTCAAGGAGAGGCCCAGGGTTTTATCAGTGAGCGCACTATTTGAATTTGTACAGAGGGACTTATACAAGTGACTGGGGCCCAAAAAAGGTTTTCTGTACAAAAAGATGGGTCTTACACTCTCTCAAGAGGCCCAAGGAGTTTTTTTAAAGAAAAAGAGTAGGGCTTATAACACGAGGGTAGGCCCAGATGATTTTTCGTTTGAAATGGCGATCGCGCCGAGATTTTCTTTTAACACAGAGGGACTTATACAATATGTGAGGCCCAAATTTGTTTTGGTTAAAAGGGGCTTGGGTCTTACACTCTATTAGAGGCCCAAGATGGTTTTAAGAAATGAAATGGGTCTTACTACTCGTGGGTAGGCCCAGTTGGTTTGATTTTGAATTGGCGATTGCGCCGAGATTTTTGAAAATACAGTGGGACTTATACAATAAGTGAGGCCCACTATTTTGGTATTTTACAAAAAGGGGGTTGGGTCTTACACTCTATTAGAGGCCCATGAGTGTTTGGAAATGATTTGTTTGAGTGAAAATCAAAGAAACCCTAATTTTATTCTTTAAAAGTAAATATTTAAAGAAAATCAATGAAAAATACCAAATAGGTTTGAAAAAACCACTTGTGATTTTTGTTTAAGGTTTGAAAAATGAGGTATAAATCACAAGAGATATAAAAACTCATTTGGTCTTGATTTTTCAAGATGAATATTCATTTTAAAATGTTTAAAAACAAATAAAAATGAATTTATTCACAAAAATACTAATTATATTAAATAAATAATATAAACTTAATTTTTTATGGAATACAATATTTCTACATTTTTGTGATTTTTTGCAAAAAGAACCAATAAAAAATAATTAAAATTGAAAGAGTTATTAATTTTCCAATTAATTAATAAAACATGAAAATATTGGAAAAAATGGCAAAATGTGAAAAAAACACAAAATGGCATGGGTGGGGTTTGAACCCAAGACCTCAAGGTTACAAGGCGCGCGCCTTACCACTGGGGTGGTGATATATCCATTGTTTGAAACGAAACAACAAATATACAAGGCATGACTTGGTTTTAGGCCTGACCCAAGGCAAGATTTGGCAAGTTTTGGCTCAGAAACGTGAAGGTCATAACTTTCTTAATTCTTAATGGTTTGAGACAAAATTTATATGCATCTGGACCAGAATTTCACAAGGAATCCAATGGTGGTATTAGTTTTTTCAGATCACACTCCCTCCTCAAAACCCGATAGTGGTTTTGAAAATGACCTATAATTGCATTTTCTATGCTACAACTTGGTACAGGCATGGATTACATGGTGAATTAGCTCAAACACAACATATACAACATGTATGAGATGTATATGATCAGTGGACTTCAAAGCATTGCATGATTCAAAGATTCCAAGTTTTGAGGCTTACCTCTTTTTTTGAGATTTTGGAACTTTTGTGCAATCTGTCAAGCCTCTTGTTCCAGAAACGATTTGATGCTTTAGACACACTCAAATGATCCCTTAGAAGCTTTTAGGATGATTAGAATTGGCTGGTACCTGCAAAAACACAAACAGTCTCTTTCTTGCAAAAGGGGTTAAAAGTGACCAAAATAGCAACTCTCTCAAATGGTGTTCCAGATGTATGAAACCATTTAGGACAGTTCAAGGATGATATTTGGAGTGTGTTTGAGGTTTTATCTGGTTTGGAAAGTGACTGAATCAAGACATGGCTTGAAAAATGAATAAAAGGCCTATTTTGAGGTTTTGAGAGGTGACTTTGTGATTTTGTGATTACATATCACTTGTGATAGTTTGCACAGCTTACATATGATATATGTGAGGTGTGTGTGTGTGATTGATTGTGATGGAAAAGCTCTCAAGCTCAAAAACTCAAAGTTGCCTTGCTAAAGAAGGCATTTTTGCCAAGAGAAAGAGGTTTTGAGGAAAACATCTGTTTGATGGCTTTGGTGTACTCAAACTGAGCACAAATGAGCTCTATTTATAGTAGAGCAAGTTTGTTTTAGGATCAATAGTGAATGGCAACTGCAGCAGAGGTTTGTTCAATGTTGGCCAATGGAAATCCAAGTCTCCTCTAGCCATTGACTAGAGGTTAGGGCACAGGGCTGTGGTTCCCTTGGTCTTGGATAAGTCTTGACTGAATTCAGTTGAGAATGGCTCAGTCCATGCCACCTTGATGCTTCCATTGAATGCTCCAATCCAAAATTGGAGTCTTGTCCCTATTTTGGCAATTCTAGGTTCAACATGCTATTTCTTGTTCCAAAAACTTTGGAGGCTTGGCTCAATGATTGTCCCCTTTAGATTCAATCCTTAGAGGTGTCCAAGTGGATAGGAGTGTTTGGATTTGCACAATTTTCGCAAATCGAGCAAAAGTGCAAAATCTGTCTTGCCTTGACAGATTTCAACAAGGCAACTTGCCAATGTTATATCTCATGGCTCAAATTGAATTTGGTAATGTTCTTGGCCATTTTGGAAAGCCCTTATATGATACAACAACTGTTTGATCATATTTGGTTTTGATACTTTTTGAATCCAAGTGAAAAATGTCCCTACATTTGGAAAAAAGTAAGGCAAAATCTGACTTAGTGAAATTTTCACTAAGTGTTGGAACAAAGTGACTTTTCTTGATTTTGACCACTCCATAACTCAAAATCCATGAGGAATTTGGACATAGGTCAGTATGAAGCTTTTGTAGAGGGCAATGGGATCTACAAATCAAACTTTGGATGGGAGAAAATGGCTTTGTGGTTTAGGAGTTATGATCCTCCAAAGTTGGTACCCTAGCCACTTTATTTTTAACTTAGAAAAATTTCTAAGTTTTTATGGTTACCCCTTTTACAAGTTATCCAACTTTTCTTGATTTTTCTTGATGAATGATGATTCAAATCATACATTA
Organism: Lathyrus tuberosus; assembly: GCA_022829125.1. Taxonomy (NCBI): domain Eukaryota; kingdom Viridiplantae; phylum Streptophyta; class Magnoliopsida; order Fabales; family Fabaceae; genus Lathyrus; species Lathyrus tuberosus. Next base: position 224,697 of record JALAZF010000254.1, read on the forward strand.
ACATCATTTTAGGGTTAAAAATCCATTTTAGTGAAAAATCTCAAAAAGTCAAAGTTGACTTTTGTGCACAGTTGACTTTTTGTCAGATGAATTCCAAACTGTGCGATCCTCTATGAAATCAAGTCCTTGACCTAAATCAAACTTGATGGATTGATTTCATAGGTGTTATAGGGTGTATTGAATCATGTCCTAGGGTTTGGGAGCATGTCCTGGTCAAAAGTCAAAGCTACAGTTGACTTTTCCCGCAAAACCCTAATTGTGGTACTGATGAAATTGAGACTTGCTGCTCAAGCTTCCTGGATCAATCCATTGTTACAAATGGATCAATGTGGTATGTTGGAGACCCCCAAATCATGTCTTGAGGTCTTGGTTCATGATTTGTCCCAAAAGTCAACTTAGGGGTGAATTAGGTCAAGAAACCCTAATTCCTAATTTTTGATGTATGCATCCCCTGAGGTCAAATTGACTTGATGCTTGGGCCCATGAGGTTCCATGGAGTATTTTAGGATATGTTTTGAAGCATTGGCTCATGCTCAGAGGAAGATTTCCCATCTGGAGGCCCTGGTCGACCAAAACCCTAATTTGGTGACACTGGCGATCTTGAAGCTTGATCCACCTAGAAGGGAGCAACCTTGTGCTTAATCCTTGAAGTGGGAGTCCTCTTGATCCTTAGTATATACTTGAGAGGTTTAGACAAGTTGAGGATCATGTCATTCCTTGATTGATCCTTTGTCTAGAAGCTCTGAGAGGGCTTGAAACCCTAATTTTGATAGTAGTGAATACTCACCCATCTATGGGGAGATTAAAGGTTCATCCATATTGTGATGATGATTTGCACAATGATGGGAAATCATAGTGGTCAAAATTTGGGGTATGATAGAAGGGAAGGTGTCTTTTGGCTTTCGGTGCGTTGGAATTTATGGACTCTCAGGAACATAATCATTTTTAAGAATACCGTTTGGAATGTAAATGATACAATTTGGATGGTAAAATACACGGTTTGGAGATGGGCTTTTATCGGTGAAATTACTCACCCCAATTGCAACTTCTACGAGTTCAACAAAGTGCCTTTGTTTTATTTATCGTAGGTTTAATTGGTTGGTAATTTTCCGTTTTTTTGTCGAGCTTTGTCTCGTTTCTTTTGTAATCGGGTTGGAGTACCCTTTGTACTCCGTTTAATATAATCCTTGCTTACAAAAAAAACATGGAGCTTGAGAGGCATTGCACATGAAGCTCAAAGTTGGATTTTTTGTTTTGAATTCTCTTAGGTTTAGGTTTAACTAGCATTTGTAGAACTAGGACTTGTACCTCCTGTAATTTCTCTTGAAAACAACTTATACTTGTAATGGCTTTATGATTTTAAATTCATCAAAGAATCCTTGTTTCTTGTGATGTTCCTTTGAATTTATTTTAGAATCAATTTGAATTTGCAATCACTACAAGAAAATTGGCAAATTGCGACGGTTCATTTTGGCAGATTACGACGGTTAGAACCGTCGCAATTTGTAAGTTACGACGGTTTCAATACTGTCAAGGAAACGTGCGTCGCGAGGCCGTATTGCGACGGTTGTGAAAACTGTCATACAAACCATCGTTATTTTCACGACGGGTAGCTAACTGACGTAATCTCCATATTGTGACGGTTTTCAACCGTCTTAACTTGCTTAATTATTTATGTTTTCATTGTTGATTACAAAGGTATATATTGTGGCGGTTTGAACCGCCGCAATTTGTGAATATTTTTATAAAAAAAATATGTACTCAATTTTTTAGTATTATTATAAAAAAACAAAATAAAAAATAAAAATGATACAGAAATATATTCTAAAAAAACAAATTAAAAAATGAAAAACAAAACACATCAAAATATAGTGAATGATGACAGAAATACTTGTCAGGTAACAATAAAATGATGATGCTCAGTGAGCATTCAACACAACAGCAACATCAAATCTCAATGTTCCATGTGAATATATAACAACACCAAGTACACTAATGGAAAGAATCCTATTTTTCTACATAAATTTTTATTGGCTGTGGCAAATAATTAGTTTGATTCTTCTAACCATCAAGGACTTGGGATGGACCCTTCAGAATTAGTTTGATATTCTACAGAGTTTCTTATCAAATATGAATAAGAACAAAATGGTAAGGTTTGAATAGAGTAATTATAATAATAAATAGATAAAGTGAGTAGAAGTGAGAGATTAGTTACCAGAACTATGTTTTCTTCCCTTGTTACATGTATTTATCACACTACCATAACAGATAAGTTCATTAGGTTGATACGAAAACAATAATCATAATTTCCATTTAAAAAACTAGATAAAAAGCATACCAAGCCAATTAGTCAATCTCGTACTGAATTTGTCTTGACTCGATGTCCATATGCTTGAATTGACAATCCTCTGAGAGAGGCATGTTGAGACAGAAGAAGAAGGTACCAAATGAAATTGAATATCTGGACAAAATTTACAGTTTATTCAAAATGGGCAATAAGAAATGATTGGTGAAGAAACTAGATAAATGTATGACTTCTTTCTTCAAGTTTAGAGAATGATATTAACATCAACACTCTGATCCACATCAACACTCAAATATTCATTTACAAGGTTAACAGCGTATGTAGAAAAGAATACCTCATAAATCATAAATGATATTAAGAATTTCATATTTTTCTAGATGAAAATTACATGATTTGTTTAGATACGTAAGACACATAACTTTCTAGGAAAAAAACTTTCTGGGTTAGCAGGTAAGTATTAACCGCATTGTGACTAGTTCACAATGCATAGAATGTTGAAGAAATGTTTGTAATTTATATTGTTAAAAAAAATAATACAAAATTAGATACTCATTGATTACACAAAGTTATGCTTGGCAGAGAAATAAATAAAGGGAAAATCAAGTGACAAGTAAAGTAGAATATCAACAAGTAGTGTACACAGGGTTTTAAAAATTGGTTCGTGACCGCGAAATTGTCTATGACAAAACGGTATCGACATGCTGATATGATAAGGTTATAACCATTTTTATGTTAAAGAACAAAACGGGAATCATGCGTCGCAAACTTCAATTATTCTTGTAGTGGTATATCAATACAGTTTCCAGACCCTTGTACTAACATTTGACAAATATGTATAAAAAAGATGGAATGAGAAAGCTTACATGTTAATGCCGAAGAAACTCTTTTAGAGATTTTAACAACTGACCTTTAACCTTATATGTAATTTTCTCAGTTACACATATTGACTATTGAAGACATGCACATGTAGAATTAGAAACAAATGATGCAATGCTAGAATTAATGTATACCTATAACAAAATTCCATATAAAATTAGTGTATACCTATAACAAAACTCCATATAAAATTATTGTGTACCTATAACAAAATTCCATATCAATTACAATGCTCATATGGAATTTCCATGTTTCTCACATACTGTTAGTAGAAGTGTGGAAGTTACAATGATTTACAAGCTCCAACACAGAAATAAGCTCTGTTGTTGTTGCTTTGAATTGGAGAGACATGTAATCTACGTCATGCTCTATTTGTTCCATCTATATATTAGAAAAACTTAAGCAACCTAGCATCTTCAAAGGTAGAGATCAAATTTCATTAGTGATTAAATCATCAGAAAGGAAGTACCACAAATAATTGTTTCCCTTTTATCATGTTGCTAAAATGTTAATTTGAAATCAATAAAAATAGAATAATAAATTACTGAGATCTTGGAAGCTAGCACACCCCTTCTCAATTGAAGGTGTGTAGTTAAAACAATTAACATTTCTTTCAATATTTGTCTTTGACATTTTTCAAATAGCTAACAGACTGCATTATATGGGAGTGAAAAAAGCATGTACTAACTCTTAAGTCTCAACCACATTAATAGACTAAGCATGCACTAATTGTCCAAGAACAACATCAAAAAATAAAAACCCAACCAAACCTTGCTCCAATGACTAAGGCCTTCGTGTTAAAAACTTTTGCATGGTAAGGATCATCTTATCCCTTATGATGTTGTTGGTCTCTTGCCTGCGCAAACAAAAACACAACAACACAATTTAGCAATCAATGTATGTATAATTCAAACATTGTACACATCCACATACAACCACAAGAACTTGGTCAAATGAGAAAATCATCAAGATTGGAACCTCCAAAGATTGAATGACAAACAATTCACAAAAATAGATAAATGCAACTAGTTTATAACAAAAAGAAAATCCACAAGTGTTATCCATACTAGCTGGCACCCAATACAAGCACAAAAAAGATCTACATCTTTAAAAGCTGGTTTATATGTTCTGCCACTGAGAAGGAAAATAATATTAAATTTCATGTAGATATAATTTTTTATATAACAATTACAAAACAATATGTTGGTACTTACAGTTTTGTCCCACATATCACAATGTCAAAAGCATTAGATATATTTAGTAGTGCAGATCCTTCAAGCTTGATCTTTGTCATGTACCAAATATATTCTCACAAAGTTCAAACCCTACATACAACTATTGTTTAAAACTATCATTTGGTTTCTTGTATCGAAAATCATTTAATCTTAAGATTAATAGCCTTCTCCATCAGATTATGTAAAACTGTCAGGCTGTCATACCCCAAATTTTGACCACTAAGATGTCCCATCATTGTGAGAATCATCATCACAGTATGGAGGAACCATCATGCTTCATCAGTCTCCCCAAAGATGGGTGAGCATCCACCACAATCAAAATTAGGGTTTCTAGCCCTCTCAGAGCCTTAGGCAAATGATCAGTCAAGGAAGGAATTGATTTTCAACTTGTCTAAACCTCTCAAACATCCACAAAGGATCAAAAAGGACTCCCACTTCAAGGATTAAGCACAAGGCTGCTCTCTTCTAGGTGGATCAAGCCTCAAGATCGCCAGTGTCACCAAAATTAGGGTTTTGGTCGACCAGGGCCTCCAGGTGGAAAATTTCATCTGGGCACAAGCCAATGATCCAAAACATAACCTAATATACTCCTTGGAACCTCATGGACCCAATCATCAAGTCAAATTTGCCTTAGGGGATGCATTTATCAAAGATCAGGAATTAGGGTTTCTTGACCTAATTCACCCCTAAGTTGACTTTTGGGACAAACCAAGAGCCAAGACCTCAAGAGAGGGTTTGAGGGTCTCTAATATACCATATTGATCCATTTGGAACAATGGATTGATCCAAGAAGCCTGAGCAACAAGTCTCAATTTCATCTGCACCACAATTAGGGTTTTAAGGGAAAAGTCAACTTTAACTTTGAATTTTGACCAGGACATGCTCCCAAGCCCTAGGACATGCCTCAATATACCCTATGACACCCATGGAACATGTCCATCAAGTTTTATTTAGGTCAAGGGCATGGTTTCCTGAAGAATTGCACAGTTTGGAATTCATCTGATAAAAAGTCAACTGTGCCCAAAAGTCAACTGTGCCCAAAAGTCAACTTTGACTTTTTGAGATTTTTCACCAAAATGGATTGAAATTCTAGTACCAGACGTGTGATGTTAAGGTGCGATGTCACAACAACACACTCTGCAATAATGGACAGAATAAGCAACAGGAAAACACAAGGAATTGTTCACCCAGTTCGGTCTAACTACCTACGTCTGGGGGCTACCAAGCCAGGGATGAAATTCACTACTTGTAGATATAATTTACAGACTCAACACACCAGTTGACAATCTCCTAAACTTATACTCTACTAGTGACTTTCTACCTAAGAACCCACTTAGATATGAGAACACTACTCAATCCCCTAAAACACTCAAAGAACAACCTCTTTGAGATCCCTTGATCTTGCTTCCTAGCTTCGATCAATCAACAACTCTCTATTGCTTCACAGCTTCTAGAGAGGACAGAAAATTCAACACCTATTCAAACCTAGAATAGTGTGATTACAAGTACTCTAAACAAACCCTAGACTCTAAGCCTCCAGCTCTTGATCTTCAATCTGTTTTCTGTACCTTCTTCCTTGGTCTTGTGCGCTTTATATAGCTCCTTGAATTTGGATTGGATTTGTCACAATATTTGATCAGATTTGTTAATTAAAAACTGAATCTTTTAAAACAGATTTTATCCCCAAAATATTTTTAAATCTTCCACCTTTTAATTCTCCAACAAACCTGCAATCAAATCTCCCATGTAACAGAAAATATCTAGCCCAAGATATTCTCATCCAACGAGTCAACACTCTCCACAATTCCAGCTAATACGCGACCCTAATAACAACAAGCCCATGTTGTCATTAGCTTCAGTTCTGCAGGTCTGATGTTACAACATCACCTATGTGACATCAGACATCCACTTCAGCAACTAGCAAGCTTAACACAGCCCAGTGTTAAGTGCAATGTTATGACATCAAGCCCATGACATCAAACATAGTTAACCTTCACAACTTAGTACAGCCCAGTACTAAGACTCAATGCTGCAACATCAACACCATGACATCAGCATTGAACACCTTGTTGTTTTACCAAAATTCCAGCCAATCCAGGAACTTACAATCTCCCCCTTTGGCTAATTTTGGCTAAAACAATCTCTGCATCTTCAGAGACTTCAGCAGCGGAATATCTTCAATATTTTGAAACTTTAACTTGCAGCAGTTTGACAATCTTCATATAGTCTTCATTACTTGATCTGCTGCAGCACCATCTTCATTATTGACAACAGTTAATTGGTGCTCCCCCTCAAAAACTTGAACCAGCATCACAGCTGTTCAGTAGCTCACAATGTGCAGCACATCTCCCCCTTGATGTCTGCTTTGCTGCACTCTTCACTTGTTATGATATATATCTTCACTAGCTACACTCCCCCTCAATGACTGTATCAGCACTTTTCAACTAAACACCTTATTCATTTAGCAGCACCAATTCCTTCTCTTTATGGCATTTATTAACTCTCCCCCTTTTTAGCCATAATTAGACAAATTATGCCAATTCATATGACCTACACTTCATCACATGCGACATAATACAAGCCCTACTGTTAGTAGCAACAAGATCTATGCAATCTCCAAACACAATGTTCTGACATTATTAAAGACATGGTCAAAACCACATTCCAACACCTTTGACTAGACTGGCGATACAAACAATGCTTTAGAAAAACCATTATAAAACCACTCTTTCTCCTTTGCTCAGCACAACACTCCAATAAAGCATGAGTCAATCAAGCTCCAAAGTATCAACCAAGAAACTCAAGCATGAGGATAAAAATCCAGAACCTCTGATGAAGAAGGTCAAATCTCAGACGACATCAGGTCCTTCTTCAGGAGCAACAAAAACTGGCAGGACTTTAGTGACAACTGTGAAGCCTGGTAAGAACCATACTGCTCAAAAACAGCCTTCAGAAGATGAATGGGATGCGGATTGGAAGGCATTTCTGGATGCAGGTGATTGGCATGAGGATGTAGTTTAACCTTGTATCTTCAAATATCTAATAAAACTCCAATCATATTTTAGATTTTTCTGTAACTCTACAAAATTCTTTACAGTACTTTTCTATGGCTTTGCTGATAATTGTACTGCCTTAATATGAACCAACAGCCTACTGTCATAGCATGCTATCCTCATAAGATTCAACCAATCTCCATAATCTTGATCAGCATGCAATCTTCACAATATATGTACAAATACTTCCCCTGTCAAGATTAACAAATGCTCTAGATGGAGATGAACATTTGAGCACATTTACATGCATTTTGGTACCACTGTCCCTTTCACCAAGGGCTATCATACAATTCATCTTCACCATCCAAGGCAAACCTTCTACTTCATCATTCTCCCGTATGACTATGTAGATGCTCCTTAGATATAATGTAAGCACTAAGCTTCAGATCCAGAACAAAGACATCCTTCACCAAGAATACTCTTGACACTCTTGACACCAGGGTATTACATATGCTCCACTACTGGATTTACTATCAGCATAATAATCCAAACTCAACACTGTGTCCCAAACTCCACAAATTCTCAGCTTACTTATAAGCTTTACTGAGATCCAGTCTCTTCAAGAGATCACAATTCCTCTATCCTAACATCCACCAGTAGAAGTTGAAACTGGTGAAGTCTTCAAAGACTGTAGTCATGCTTTGTCAGAACAAACTACTAAACACATGACCATAATCTCCACCTCTTCTGACCAAAAATGCAAGAGCATCCAATTCCACATGTCCAATCTTAATCATCTTCCAGATATAACCACCAGCAAACATGATGTTATAACATCTTTTGGGACATCAGCTTCTCCCACCATTCAAAGGACTCATTGCAAAAAGAAGTCCTTCAAGAAGCTCCCAATAAAACACAGTCAGAGCAACTTATTCATACACACCTGAATACCATAAGTTCCCACACCCTCTCTGAACCATATCCTAGCAAACTCAACCATATCCAGAATATCTTTGTCAAATTCTTTCTCCAGATTAAGCCCTTTTTGAAAAACAAACATCCACCTTTTTAAAGAAATGTTATCAAGCGAATCCTTTTGAATTTTCTCAGAAGTTCTAACAACAGCTTTCTTCTCATGAATGATGTCCCGAACATTACCATCAGACTTATCTCTGGTCTTCTTCTTTCTTGACACTTTACTCCAGGATCTTGTAGGACCAACCTCTGAGGTCTTCTGCTTATCAGTTCTCACCTTTGGCGGTGACTCAATAGCTTTCAGTCTTTTAGCAACCCCAGGAGACACTTTTGCAATCAGTTCATCATCATTCTTCTTTATTTTAAGGCTAAAAGTACCTTTCTTGACTTGAGATGTTTCAACATCTGTATCTTCCAACCCAAGGATTGTCAACCTGTGAACTTTTTCTTCTGAACTATAGAAGTCATTAGTCATGTTGTCATCTTTCTTGGCCTCACAAGTATTCAGCTCCCAACACTTCGTAAGGTCACAACTTTTGATCCTTCCATCAGCATTGTTGACTTCTTCATCTTGCTCACATAACTGACTACTCAATTTGGCTTTTAACACATCATCCAACTTAGGAGTAATAGCACCATAAGTTATTAACCCAGATTGACTTTTCACCATACTTTCACACTTGATGTCACCATCTGATTTTACCACATCACTAGATAAGCTGTCCACTTGAGGTATCCACTGATAACAATTATCTTTGGATCTTACTCCCTTCATCACTACCTCATTCTTGTCACTAGTCACCAAACACTCATCCTTAGTGTAGCTGACCTTGTACCCTTCATCACAGAGTTGACTTATGCTAATCAAATTATCATTCAAACCTTTGACAAGAAGAACATTGTCAAGGTCAGGTCCATCAAAACACTTCACTCTTCCAACACCTTCTACCACCCCTTTTTCTCCATTACCAAAAGTGACAACATTAGAGGAGCAAGAATTGACATTCACCAAAAGATCTTTGGACCCAGTCATGTGCGTTGAACAACCACTGTCAAAGTACCATTCATCCTTAGCAAAATTTCTATCTGAGGTGTGAGCCAATAGACATGTAGCTTGAGCATTAGGAACCCACTGTTTAACAACCTTAGTCTTGTTCTCCTTCTGTCTAGGTTGAGGAACAGATTTGGGATATCCATGCAGTTTAAAGCAAGAAAACTGCATATGACCAAATCTCCCATAATAGAAGCACCTTACTCTCTCTTCACTGAAGTTGTTAAACTTCCTGCCACCTTGATGATGAAACTGTTGTGGCTGCCATCCATAGTACTGGTGCTGTCTTCTTCTTCCAAAGTTTGACTATCTTCAATGGTGAGGCTGTTGTCTTTTACCATAGGTAGACTGTCTCTTGAACTGGGAATACTGTCTTCTAGTCTGTCTCCCATGGTGATGAGGCTTTCTTCTCCCATAGTTATAAGGTACGACATTGTTGAAACCAGACCTATACCAGTTTTCCTGATGTTGAGACATCTGCTCTGACATGTTCTGTTTGTACCTTGCAGCCTCCATGCTCCTATGATATTGGGGAGGCATATACTGTCTAGCACCTTGAGGCTGCGCCTTCCTCTGTTGGTTGGGACCAGTCTTCTTCTTATTCTGTGAACCATCAGCTTCCTTAGGAGTAGAATTCTGAGGCTGATGTTTCAATAAAGGTGGTGATACTTCCTTCATTAAACCTGAAGTACTTGCTTCCGAGGTTCCTTTGTCTTCACCCACATAACCTATCCCAGCTTTGTCTCCAGCGGCCTTTTCTGACTGAAGTATCTTGTCAAGAGTGGCAGTCCCACTGTTCAACATTCTAACAGATTTTGTCATATGATCAAGATGAGCTTTGACACATAAGACTTCTTTCTCCAATTCAGCTTTGTCATTCTCTAGCTGAGCTATCTGTTGCTTATGGAACTTGTTCTCTTGACACACTTCAGCACTTTTTAAACACAACTCTTTGTAGGTTAAAGCTAGCTCATCATAGGTGACTTCTCCATCACTATCATCATCAGATTCAACAATTCCTGTCAAAGCTGTAACATGCTTTGCTGACTCATTTTCACTTTCACTGTCAGAGTCAGACCAGGAAATTGTCAAGCCCTTATTCTACTTCTTCAAGAATGTGGGACACTCTTTCTTGACATGTCCATACCCTTCACATTCAAAGCACTGAACACCTTTATCTTGGACAGTCTTCTCTTCATCTTTCTCTTTTGACTTGCTGATGTCAGAGGAGATGTTCTTGACATTAGGCCTGTAGTTATAGTTCATCTTCTTGAACACTTTGTTGAACTGCCTTCCCAACATAACTATGGCCTGAGGTAGATCCTCCTGTGGCTCAGAACCCTTCCCTCTTTCCTCTTGATCATTAGACACCAGGGCTATGCTCTTTGGCTTCTTCTCTGGTTCTTCCTCGATCAAACCAAGTTTAAAAGTTTGAAGTGACCCAATGAGCTCATCAACTCTCATCTTGCTAATGTCTTGGGATTCTTCAATGGCAGTCACCTTCATCTTATACTTCTTAGGAAGGGACCTGAGGATCTTTCTAACCAGCTTTTCTTCTGTCATCTTCTCACCAAGAGAACTGGATGCATTTGACAGCTCAAGAACACTCATGTGGAAGTCATGAATAGTCTCATCTTCCTTCATCTTCAGGCTTTCAAACTTAGATGTTAAAAGCTGAAGTCTTGACATCTTAACTCTAGATGTGCCTTCATGAGTAGCCTTCAAAATATCCCAAGCAGCCTTGGCAGTTTCACAAGAGTTGATCAACCTGAATATGTTCTTGTCAACTCCATTGAAGATAGCATTTAGGGCTTTTGAATTCCCAAGGGCAAGCTCATCTTCTTCCTTGGACCATTCTTCTTCAGGCTTTGGCTTTGAGGTGCCTTCTTTATCCTTGCCAGCATCATCTTTCTCACACACCACTGGAGCTTCCCACTCTTTAATGACTGCCTTCCAAGCTCTGCTGTCTAAAGACTTTAAAAAAGTAGTCATTCTAGGCTTCCAATACTCATAGTTTGAGCCATCCAATATAGGGGGTCTGTTGACAAATCCTCCAACCTCTTTGTCCATCTTTCACCAGAAAGTAACTTCCCTAGATCTCACCCAGAGACAGACAGGATGCCTGCTCTGATACCAACTGAAATTCTGGTACCAGACGTGTGATGTTAAGGTGCGATGTCACAATAACACACTCTGCAATAATGGACAGAATAAGCAACAGGAAAACACAAGGAATTGTTCACCCAGTTCGGTCTAACTACCTACGTCTGGGGGCTACCAAGCCAGGGATGAAATTCACTACTTGTAGATATAATTTACAGACTCAACACACCAGTTGACAATCTCCTAAACTTATACTCTACTAGTGACTTTCTACCTAAGAACCCACTTAGATATGAGAACACTACTCAATCCCCTAAAACACTCAAAGAACAACCTCTTTGAGATCCCTTGATCTTGCTTCCTAGCTTCGATCAATCAACAACTCTCTATTGCTTCACAGCTTCTAGAGAGGACAGAAAATTCAACACCTATTCAAACCTAGAATAGTGTGATTACAAGTACTCTAAACAAACCCTAGACTCTAAGCCTCCAGCTCTTGATCTTCAATCTGTTTTCTGTACCTTCTTCCTTGGTCTTGTGCGCTTTATATAGCTCCTTGAATTTGGATTGGAATTGTCACAATATTTGATCAGATTTGTTAATTAAAAACTGAATCTTTTAAAACAGATTTTATCCCCAAAATCTTTTTAAATCTTCCACCTTTTAATTCTCCAACAAACCTGCAATCAAATCTCCCATGTAACAGAAAATATCTAGCCCAAGATATTCTCATCCAACGAGTCAACACTCTCCACAATTCCAGCTAATACGCGACGCTAATAACAACAAGCCCATGCTGTCATTAGCTTCAGTTCTGCAGGTCTGATGTTACAACATCACCTATGTGACATCAGACATCCACTTCATCAACTAGCAACCTTAACACAGCCCAGTGTTAAGTGCAATGTTATGACATCAAGCCCATGACATCAAACATAGTTAACCTTCACAACTTAGTACATCCCAGTACTAAGACTCAATGCTGCAACATCAACACCATGACATCAGCATTGAACACCTTGTTGTTTTACCAAAATTCCAGCCAATCCAGGAATTTACATGGATTTTTAACCCTAAAATGATGTTAATGTATGATTTGAATCATCATTCATAAAGAAAAATCAAGAAAAGTTGGATAACTTGTAAAAGGGGTAACCATAAAAACTTAGAAAATTTTCTAAGTTAAAAATAAAGTGACAAGGGTACCAACTTTGGAGGATCATAACTCCTAAACCACAAAGCCATTTTTCCTCATCCAAAGATGGATTTGTAGCCCTCATTACCCTCTACAAAAACTTCAACTAGACCTAAGTCCAATTCATTAAGGATTTTGAGTTATGGAGTGATCAAAATGGCTGAAAAATGAAAATGTCACTTTTTCCAACACTTAGTGAAATTTTCACCAAGTCCAAATCTGTCTTCACTTTTTGCCAAATGTAGGGGGATTTTTCACTTGGATTCAAAAGATATCAAAACCAAACATGTTCAAACAGTTGTTGTATCATGTAAGGGCTTTCCAAAATGGCCAAGAACATTACCAAATTTCATTTGAGTCATGAGATATGACATTGGCAAGTAGCCTTGCTGAAATCTGTCAAAGGCAAGGCAGAATTTGCAATTTTGCTCGATTTTCCAAAATCAGCCAAATTCAAATGCTCCTATCCACTTGGACACATCTGAGGATTGAATCTAAAGGGGACAATCACTGAGCCAAGCCTCCAAAGTCCATGGAACAAAAAATAGCATGTTGAACCTAGAATGGCCAAAATAGGGACAAGACTCCAAATTTGGATTGAAGCATTCAATGGAAGCATCAAGGTGGCATGGACTGAGCCATTCTCATCTAAAATCAGTCAAGACTTATCCAAGACCAAGGGGACCAAAGCTCTGTGCCCTAACCTCTAGTCAATGGCTAGAAGAGACTTGCATTTCCATTGGCCAACATTGGCCAAACCTACTTAGCAGCTGCCATTCACTATTCCTTGCAAAACAAACTTGCTCTACTATAAATAGAGCTCAATTGTGATCAGTTTGAGTACACCAAAGCCATCTAACAAATGCTTTCCTCAAAATCTCTTTCTCTTGGCAAAAATGTCTTTCTTAGCAAGGTAGCTATCGGGTTTTGAGTTTGAGAGCTTTTCCAATCAAACCAATCACTCACACACCTCTCATACATCATATAGAAGTGATCCAAACACTCACATAACATCTGGAACACGGATTTCACAAAATCACCAGCCAATTGCTCAAGTTTTTGACAGTTTTGCAGTTGAGGTGCCATCTTCAACTCCAAACCATTTCAATCCATTCCAAGCACTCAGACACATCACTTGGTACCTAGGGAAGCTATCCACATCATTGGAACCTAGCTGTAACACCTCCAACACAAATCACGATCACCAGCTGCAAGTGGTAAGCATGAGCTCTTCTAACTCTATGATCCACACAATTTTTGCTGCACAATAATTTGACCATATGTTCATAATCATGCATGGAATGTTTTCCCTCAATTAATTGCATTGTTTGAATCATGTATCAAAAATCCTAGCCTTCATGCAGAAATTAGGGTTCTTGAGGATTTTTCATGATTTCTTGTTATATATTTAATTTAAATGAAATTAATGGACATAGACATGATCGTGAGGTTGAGACGAGCATAATGATATGTGGATTGCATGTTATAATCAAGTATTCAGTGAGATTGGAGAGAAAATGCAAATCAGCCAAACCCAGAACACACGCGTGTTCTTCAGCTTGTTCTTGGCGCCATTTTTAGAAATTTGAATATTTGAATTTTGTGATTTTATTTAATTGATTCAAAAATTAATTTCTCTCTGAGTTTTAATGATTTTGAGTTGATTCTTTTTTTAATAATTCACAAAAATGTTAAAATATTTTATTTTATTAAAAAATCCCAAAAATATTATTTATTTCATATAATTTATATTTTTGCAAAGAATTAATATTTTAATTGTTTTTGACATTTTAAATATTTTTTCCACATTGATTTTGTAACTTTTAATGCTTTCTAATTATTTTGTAGGTCAATACTTAATTTTTGAAGCATTAATCCAAGATTACAATTTGTTTTTCATATGTTAAACAATTTTGATCATTTTAATTGAATTTTTATTCAATTAAATACATTTTTGAAAACAAATTAGGGTTTTTGGATTAATTCAACCCTCATAAATCATTTTCAAACACTCATGGGCCTCCAATAGAGTGTAAGACCCAATCCTTTTTTTTTGACAAAATCATTTTTTGGCCTCAGTGTATTGTATAAGTCCCGATACCGTAAAAAACAAACGGCGCGATCGTCGCCTTTTGAAAATAACCTTGGGCCTCTCCTCGAGCTATAAGACCCATTCAAAATTCTTTGGGCCTCCAATAGAGTGTAAGACCCAATCCTTTTTTTTGACAAAAACATTTTGGGCCTCAGTGTATTATATAAGTCCTGATACCGTCAAAAACAAACGGCGCGATCATCGCCTTTTGAAAATAACCTTGGGCCTCTCCTCGAGCTATAAGACCCATTCAAAATTCTTTGGGCCTCTATTAGAGTGTAAGACCCAATCCCCTTTTAACCAAAACATTTTGGGCCTCACTTATTGTATAAGTCCCTCTGCGTTAAAAGAAAATCTCGGCGCGATCGCCATTTAAAACGAAAAATCATCTGGGCCTACCCTCGTGTTATAAGCCCCACTCTTTTTCTTTTTCTCATGGGCCTCTTGAGAGAGTGTAAGACCCATCCCTTTGTACAGAAAACAATTTTTGGGCCACAGTCACTTGTATAAGTCCCTCTGTACAAATTCAAACAGTGCGCTCACTGATAAAACCCTGGGCCTCTCCTTGAGCTGTAAGCCCCAAATCTTTCTTTTTCAAAGCACTTTCTCCTTTGATTTTGAATATACTGTTGTTTTCAATCTATCTATGTTGAACAACTAACCAAACAGCATGGAAGCTCTACAACCGAGTAAGTGGTTATTGCTTTCATTTACTGCTTTCATATACATATAATTGTATTGTGGGGCTGTTTCACTGTAAGTCTTCTTTCATAAACTCATATCAACTGTGTAATAATAGTATAGATATTTCGAGTTTCCCCGGCAACTACGTCTAGAACTAGGTGACGCCGTTTCGTTTATTCGTAGAAATAGACAACTAGATCCCCCAATAGGATCACCAGATACAGTCTTCTCTCAGGTTGTCCTCATTAGGAATCATCAAGAAACTCTACTCCCAAAGATGAACGTATTCTCCTTGAATGGCATCTTTGAGTTTCTTCCAAATTCTCAAACTTTCCTGACTTTGATCTATTCTCGGTGAATAGCATTGCCTTGAATTTCTCGGGGTTTGGGGACCCACGGGCTTCTTAAAAGCATCGGCCTCCTCTTGGGTATCATACAAGGACCCACAGGCTTCCTAAATGCAACCCCGCCTCCTCTTGGGCTTAGTACAAGGACCCTACGGCTTCTTAGAAGTATTCACAGCCTCCTCTTAGGCTTCGTATAATGATCTCTTCCTCCGGGAATGATAGCCTTCTCTTGGGCTTAGTACAAGGACCGATCGGCTTCTTAAAAGTTTCCAGCCTCCTCTTGGGATTCGTACAAATTGTCCCGACGACCTCCTCGAGGTATAGGAACAGAACTTAGTCATCTGCATAGAACATTCCTTTCAAAGAGTCTACTACTGTTTCTCAAAACACAGTACAAAAGATAAAACCCTAGACTTGGACAGTCTAATTTCCTTGAGTCTCAAAGACATTCTCAAGTGACCCCTTCGTTAAATAGGAAGGAAACCCGTAGACTTGGACAGTCTCAATACCCTTCGGATTTCCCGCTTCCTTAAAGAACAGGAATAACCCGGATCCTTGAATCAAATCCATGAGTACAGTGTTGCTCATATAAGAACTGATTTTCTCTTTAAAATCAGTATACTGGACCTGTCACTTAACTGAAACAGTTACCATACCCTCCTCTTAGGCTTTGTATACTGATCCTTCTCCAGTGAAGTCAACCTCCTCTTGGGCTTTGTACAATGATCCTCCCCAACGGAGTCAAGCAACGTTTAGCCTCTCTCTCGGGCTTTGTACGAGACACATAAGAGACTCCCCCATTAAGTCAATCACCCCTTTCGCCTCCATCTCGGGCTTTATACGAGATACAAAAAGGTTCTTATTGAGCCAAATAAACAACAGCCTCCATCTCGGGCTTTGTACGAGATACAAAAAACCCTCTTGTTGAGTCAAATAGCCTCCATCTCGGGCTTTACACGAGATACTCAAAAGACTCCCTCGTTGAGTCAAAAACATTTTAGCCTCTCTCTCGGGCTTTGTACGAGACACATAATAGCCTCCTCTTAGGCTTTATATAAGAAAACCACTAGTTGATCCAATTAACCTTTTAGCATCAAAGTTGTGCCTCGTTCACAGTACACAAACATCAACAACTCCTTCCCCTTCATCTAATTGCCGTAAGCGGCAAGCCTCTGGATCATCTACATCCATGCCAATGTCCCTCTTTTAGTATGAGAAATTCCTAAGGAAAGATGACATTGCTCTAAACTGAGTTAAATTCTTCTCCTTCAGGGTAAAATCCCCTATAAAGGAAATTATGGCATTGCCGGATTCACAAATCCTGGTTAAAGTAATTCTCCTTTATAAAACAGTCGTAACAGACAACCCCCTCTTTAGAGATGACAAATTCTCTCTAAAGTTGAGACCTTTCAGCTTCATATCTTGGGCTTTGAACAAGATATAAACAGACTTTCAGCTTCACGTCTTGGGCTTTGAACAAGACACCAAAACACCCATTTCCTCCCATAGAATAGGAGGAACTACGAACGCTCTGATTTCCCTGTTTTGGATAAACGGGAATACGTAGGCATAAGATTGAAAGAAAAATCTTAGCGAGCACACTAAACAAAAACCCAAAATCCCATACTCTCACATCAAAAAGCATCAGTCCTAACATCCTAATCCTTGTTCCCCGCCAGAAACCCTCTGTCTAGATAAAAAAGAAGAAGAAAACAGTATTGGCGAAAATACAAATAACCAGTACAAAGCCCCCCCCCCACATTGATAGCATCCGTAACCTAACAGACCGCTGTTTAAACTTAGTATGCAAAACAAGGTTAATTGGAGACATCTATTTCCCTTCCTTCATCAGCTTTAATAGGATAAAAAATGAATCGACCTGTAGTTTAAGCTCAAACCGCAGAGAGCGACCAGCGCTTAAGAACCGCGTCCAAAATCGCTCGCTACAGAAAAAATGGCGCCCACCGTGGGACCTGTCTCTGTTTTCCTTCTTCCTTTTTCTCTTCACTTGTGTGAATACCACAGATTGTGGCTTCCGCCGGGGAACCCATTTTCTGTCAAGAACTTAGGATTCTTAGCTTTATAGGTCTAGGACGATTAGGACAAATATATATACCGCTTTTCCTAATTTCTATACGTGTTTATTTTTCTGCTAATGGGAATGCGGGTGATGCCGTATGTGGAAAGATTGAGTATACACTTAAGATAAGTGATGGCGACGAGGTCGACCATCAACCTCAGTGGAGGCTGACCAATGCAACCCATTCTCTCACCTAGACAATGGGCCGATTGTTAAGTCTGAGAAGCTGAGGAGCCAAACCCTTTCGTAGTGCGGAAACTATCGGAAATAGTTTTTACGCGATACTACCCTCATTTGAGGTTGGTGATCTATTCTCAGTGAATGACACTTACTCTAAGATTGCTCTACAACTCGCTGGCGATCCGCTTGTTGTTTTGCTTTCCTGGGAGGAGCTGATGATAATGAGTACAGGTACAAAAATCACCCTAGTATAAACCTTTGGGGATGGGTAGAGCCTTGACTTCATGACAACGACCCTTTGACCCCATGTTTTTTCTATGTTTTTGTGTGCTGCATTCATGTATTCATCTAAAAAACATTAAAACATTCAAAATATTTCTCTTCTAGTCTCTCTGTTTTTTCAAAATAAACTAAGACTGTGATTGCAAATATCAGAGAAAAGGATTGTACTAATGGATTTCGGTAGAAGGAGAACTCACCAGTATACCTTCAAGGTTCCAAAGCTAGAGGATTTGAGAAGGTTAGCGAGGATGATCACTAACCCAGAGGCTTTCAGAGCCAAACACGGAGGTTTTCTACCACTGTTAAGAGTCCATGTGATTGAGGGAATCATGGATGCGCTCATTCAGTTTTATGATCCAGTTTATCACTGTTTCACATTCCCGGATTACCAGCTCGCACCAACGTTGGAGGAGTATTCTCACCTGATCGATCTACACATTACAGATCGAGCTCCATTTTCTGGACTGGAAGAAATTCCAAAGAATCAGACCATTGCAAGAGCAATCATTTGGACGAGTCTGAGGTTAGGACTCACCTAACTACTAAGGGTGACGTCCAAGGTTTGCCAGCCCAGTTCTTGACAAAGAAAGCCCTGTATTTCGCCAGTATAGGAAACGTGACTGCTTTTGAAAGCATCTTTGCCTTGCTCACCTACGGGTTATTTTTGTTTCCTAACATCAATAACTTCGTCGATATTAACTCCATTAAGGTTTGTCTCATTGGAAACCCTATGCCGACTTTGCTCGCAGATGCGTATCATTCTGTACACTTGGGAAATTTGTACAGTGGAGGGGAGATCACATGCTGTGTACCTTTGCTTTACAAATGGTTTATCTCTCACTTGCCCAAGTCTGCTACTTTTTGGGATTGTAAGAGTGCCTTACGTTGGTCGCAGAAGATCATGTCTCTTACCAACTCTGACATTGATTGGTGTAATAGGATTTATGAGGGAATTAGGATCATTGACCGTTGTGTAAACTTCCCCAACGTACCCCTCATAGGAACTAAAGGAGGAATCAACTACCATCCGGTATTGGTTCGCCGTCAATTTGGATACCCGATGAGACACATCCCACTGGGTGTTCATCTGGAAGGTCTTTTCTTCAAGGAAGGAGAAAATGACAGAGCACTAAAGATGGAAATAGTGCACCCTTAGAAGCATGTTCATAAGAAAGGACGAGAGTCTCTAGGAAAATCGGACTGTGTCTCGGTGGATCCTTATCTCCATTGGGTACAAACTAGAGCTCTCAAGCTAAAGATGCCTTATCCTCGTTACGAAATTCTTCCGGCAAAGGAATCTGTCATGTACTTCAAGATGGAAACTGAAAAGCTTCAGGTTACTTTCAACAAAGTTCAAAAGGAGAGAAGGTCTTGGAAGAACAAGTACCGCACTCTCGACGTAAAGTGCATCAGAATACAACAATTACTAAAAGAGAAAGACGCTTTGATTGAGATTTTGGAGCAACATGCTGTAGATAATCAGGATGACCAAAGGAATTTGCTCGCTCCTTTCACCTGGCAAAGGAATGACAACCCGACAACGGCCCAAGAGCCCCGGTCAAAGAAAAGGAAGATACCAGAATCAACACCCGATTTCTCTTCAGAGAGGGCTCGGGACCCATTAGCTTAGGTTTCTGTTTCTGCACTTTGTAATCTACTGTATTTCCATTTCTGTAATCCTTTGAATTCAATAAAAAAGGGTTTCCCCACTGTTTGATATTTGCAATCTAATTGTCGAAGTTTATTTTGATTAAACCAAAAAACAATTAATATAATCATTGCGTTCATCATTCTCACATCGCGTATTCTTCTTCCCTGCGAATCACACGTTTGTGTCTCGGTTCTAGAGTCAAACTGTCTCATTCGTATAATACTCGGGCCAATCATCAGAAAAGGATAGATGATCTTGAGGAAGAAAACAGAGAGTTGAAAGAAGAGATCGACGCTCTGAGAGAGGATATGAGAAAGCTTCGTAACGACATGCAAGCCATGGCAGAAGCTCGGTTACAAAGGACTGTGATCTCAGAGATCACCTCAACGCCCATAGTAGAAAAGTATGATCCTAGGTATCAAATTCCAAAAGATCGTCCTTGGGGCATGCCTGTTAACTATATCCCGGAAGGATATATTCCGCCGATCACTGAAGACAGGGAATCACAATAGAAGCCGCTGGGCCTGAAGGTTACAAACTTCGGGAAAGCGAGGATGCCAGGGGCATACTGAAGACTCCTGAAGGTTACAAACTTCAGGAAACGCCAAGACTCACTGTCGTAGTCACGGTCCCACCCCCTGTGGTGCACACTGTCCCGGAAGGACAGATTCCACAGACACCTTCTGGTAAGAAGGAAACTATATTTGACAAAATGGAGGAATTCCAGGAGCAATTCTTGGAAATGCAGAGGGAGCTGCAAGCCATTCGCGGTCAGGATCTATTTGGAAGGGACGCCGCAGACCTCTGCTTGGTCCCAAATGTGAAAGTCCCGCACAAATTTCAAGTGCCCGACTTTGAAAAATACAAGGGTAACTCTTGCCCTCAGAGCCATCTGGTGATGTACGCTCGGCGGATGTCAGCCCAGACGGAGAATCAGGACCTACTGATTCACTACTTCCAGGATAGTTTAACCGGTGCCGCACTCAAATGGTACATGGGTTTAAACCGTGCCACGATCAGCACTTTCAGAGATCTTGGCACTGCCTTCGTCCAACAATACAAATACAATTTGGACATGGCACCCGACAGAGATCAACTCAGATCAATGTCGCAAAAGGACAAGGAAACCTTTAAGGAGTATGCTCAAAGGTGGCGTGAAATTACCGCTCAAATTTGTCCACCTCTTGAGGAAAAAGAGATGACAAAGATTTTCTTAAAGACCTTAAGCTCATTTTACTATAACCGAATGGTTGCCAGTGCGCCCGGTGACTTCACCGAAATGGTCGGCATGGGCGTACGTCTTGAGGAAGCCGTCCAAGAAGAACGTTTGGTAAAAGACACTGGATCGACGAGCGGTACTAAAAAATATGGTAGTGCTCTCCCTAAGAAAAACGAGCAAGATATTGGGAATATCTCTCTCGGAAAGCAAAGGCGACGTTATCAACCGGTAGCAGCTATGACTCCTGTTATCAGCCCTGCGCCTATTCCTACGTATCAACCTCAGGTTGCGCAGAGCCAACCTGACCAGCAAAGGACACAACAGCCTCTTCAGCAGGCTCGTCCTCCATATAACAACAACCGTACAACACGGCCACCAGGATTTGATCCTATACCCGTAACGTACACAGAGCTGTTTCCATTACTACTGGCTAAGGGGCACATTCAAACTAAATCTCCTCTTACAGTACCGGAAAATCTGCCTTTTTGGTTTAAGGTGGATCAAACATGCCCTTATCATCAAGGAGGTTCAGGGCATAACATAGAGACTTATCTCAATTTCAAGTCTGACGTGCAAAAACTTGTTAGGAGCGGGGTCTTATCCTTCAAGGATACAAATCCTAATGTTCTCACGAATCTGCTGCCTCAACACGAGAAGGCTGCCATCAATTTGATAGAAGGAGAGACTAACGATGTCTATCAAATTCACTATGTACTCTTGTTGAAAACCAATTTGGTCAAGATGCATTGTAGACAGAGTGGATATGGCCATGTGCCACTTCATAACTATCATCAGTGTGATATCTGCTCTAAAGACAATCAAGGATGTTCTGTAGTGCAAGCAGCTCTACAGGAACAAATGGATCTCGGATGGATCCAAGAGCACCGAGTTCGTGGAGTTAACATGGTCTACACGAATTCTAACGTCATTCAGAACCATGATATCTGTGCAATGAATGTCAACTTGGTGGCAATGCACTCAAGGCAAAGCCAGTATCATAATCTGCCGCGACACAATTATAGTTCCTGTCTGATTTGCTCGGTAAACAAACAGGGATGCTCTTTCATACAGGAGGCCCTCCAGCGTCAGATGGATCTTGGATAGATCCAAGACTACCATGATAGGAATCCCTATTAGATAAATATGGTTCAAATCTTCGACATTCACTTGATGAATACCAACTTGGTAGAGTTGCATGCTGAGCAGGTCTGACTCGGATTCCTGATCTCACATAATTATCACAGCTGTAAAGCGGGTTGCGAAAACGATTAGGGATGTGCCCTTATCCAGGAGGCACTTCAGCACTTGTTAAATCATTGGTGGATGCCAATCTACATGGATGAAGATACTCAGCAAATTAGTATCAATAACAGAAACCCCACTCGGCGTCAAAGTCAGGATGTCCGACTCGTGGAAGCTAACCTAGTGAGGTTACATTGTATTCAAAGTGGGCATGGTTAGGTGCCACCACACAATTATGAACGTTGTGGAGTCTGTTCGGAAAGTAACCAAGGGTGCTACCTTGTGCGAGCAGCTCTCCAGGGGCAGGTGGATCGCGGAGAGATTAACCCATATCCAGGTTCTGGACCCATCAATTGGTCACTTAACTACCTTACCAATCAAATTGAGGATGTTTTCGTCATCTCTGATCATCAGAGGACCAGGAATGTTTTTGCCATTACCCCTCTGCTTGACGAATCAAGAATTCCCAACTGGGAACGGATCGAGATCACTTATGATGGTCAGAAAAATCAGAAGGTTCCCATAGTCATCTATCTACCGGGACCACTACCGTATGAATCAGCTAAGACTATCCCTTATAAATACGATACAACGACATTTGAAAATGGAAAGGAAATTCCATTACCCTCCGTCGTGAATATTGCAGACATCAGTCGTGTAACACGAAGCGGTCGAATCTTCAACCGAGGAGTTGGAGAACTTAACAAAGAAAAGGAACTTCAGACAGAAGCTCCCGATCCACCAGTCGGTCAATCCAGTGATCCTGACCTTTCAAAAAACAATGATGAGATGCTGAAGCTCATCCAAAGGAGTGAGTACAACATTGTCGATCAACTGTTACAGACTCCTTCAAAGATCTCGGTGTTATCACTATTACTCAGTTTAGAAGCACATAGGGAGGCTCTACAGAAAGTCTTGGAGCAAGCCTTTGTGGAACAGGATGTAACAATCAGACAATTTGATAGCATTGTCTCTAACATCACTTCCTGCAATAATTTGGGATTTAGTGATGAGGAATTACCCGAAGAGGGTCGCCGTCATAACATGGCACTCAATATCACAGTTAATTGCCAGGACGATGCTTTAGC
The DNA here is from genome assembly GCA_022829125.1 of Lathyrus tuberosus. NCBI lineage: Eukaryota > Viridiplantae > Streptophyta > Magnoliopsida > Fabales > Fabaceae > Lathyrus > Lathyrus tuberosus. The sequence continues at coordinate 248,295 of JALAZF010000254.1, forward strand.
CAGTGTACTGGTAGACACAGGGTCAGCCCTGAATGTTATGCCAAAATCCACTCTGATGCAATTATCATTCAAGGGCCCTCTGATGAGAACCAGCGAGGTCGTCGTCAAAGCGTTCGACGAATCCAGAAAAACGGTTATCAGCGAAGTTGATCTTCCCATAACTATCGGTCCTCACACTTTCCAAGTCACTTTCCAGGTCTTGGACATCCGGGCAACATACAGTTGTTTATTAGGAAGACCTTGGATACATCAGGCTGGAGCGGTTACTTCAACCCTCCACCAAAAGCTAAAGTTCGTCAAGAACGGCCAACTTGTCACAGTCTGTGGGGATCAAGCCTTGCTTGTAAGCAACTTGTCATCATCTACTGGTATAGAACCCGAGGAGGTTATTGGGACGCAGTTCCAAGCACTGTCGGTGAGCGAGAACAATCAGTTCAGAGGAGGAACCTCGATTTCCTCATACAAAGATGCTATCAAAGTGGTCGAGAGTGCCGATACAACCGGATAGGGACAACTTGTCATTCCTACTAGCAATACAACAAAAAAGGGTCTTGGTTTTTCTGTAACCTGTACCCAGACAGCTGCCAGCGATGAAAGTCTTCATCCCCTTCAAAATTTCTTCCACAGTGGAGGTTTCCTTCACCCAGTGTCTCAAGCAGTACATGCTATCAATGAGGAAGATCCCTCTGACACGGATGAAGAATGGAAATCCTATCTTAATGAGGACGGTTATATGTCTCAGGAAGAGGTGCCTACACCATTTTTCTATCCCGCACAGAGTCTGAGATTTATACCAAGGTCAGACGTCGAAATAATATATGGAGATTGTGATCTGGAAGGATGTCGTGCTCCGCCAAATTCATTAGAGGAGGACACTATGATGAAAGACAACTTTGACCACGATTACTATGGCCCAATGGATGGTCTACCAATGTGGCAGCCTTACCCAGGAAACTTGGGGCAAGAAAGTCAGCCGAGCAATGAAAATCAGCTGAGCATCATTGAACAGAATACCTGTGTCCCCACCATGTCATGGGATCAACACTCAGGTCATTCAGAAACTACTCAACATGAAGATGAATTTACAACGTTCGCAGGACTTGAATTCATTAACTATGCTTTTCCCGAGGTCAAAGTCATCGAGAGAGATGACTCCTCCAGTTCCAAAGAAGTTTGGGACACCTTGGGAGAACCAAGTGGAAAATATGACTTCATGGTCAAGTACACCGCTCCCGAAAGCTCTCGTATCAGGCTCGAAGATATCCAGCCAACTGGATGGGGAGATACAGCTAAGAGCACAAATACTATGCAAAATGCAACAGAGGAATCCTCCTACGACAATTCTGCCTGGGAGACAGATTCCAATGATCCCGCTCCACCAGAAATTAGCGTTATTTCTGAAGACAAATCAAGGAAGGTGCAAGACTTTGTGATTCACTGAGGAGTTCGCCGCCAATGGGTTGCCGTCGAGGTTCCGAAGATCGTTCATCAGTCAAAGTAATTGCCATTTTTAACCTCTCACCCTGCCCAGGTGAAACGGATGTTTTAATAGGGCTTGCTTTCTGTAAATTTTCCCTCTTCGCTCTGCCCAAAGCGACGGAGTTTTGTTTTATAGGGCTGTAGTTTCAAGGATCGACTTGTTCATTAATAAAAATAACGTCGTTCTGTAATTTCCGCATTAATTGCTGTTTTCTCTTTTTGCTTTTTCAGAAAATGGTAATCCTAAAAAACAATTCAATCATAAAAACAAGCAGTAATAAAATAAATACACTGCACACACTTGCATTTTCTCTATCTCTTCTAAACACGAATCATCACGTCATGCAGATTGCTTGTTTTAAACCCAATTGAAACATACGATCTGATGCCTTCTCCCAACTTTGAGTTCCCGGTATTCGAGGCTGAAGAATAAAATGACAACGAAATTCCAGAAGAGATCTCCCGACTACTCAGACAAGAGGAAAGGTCCATTGAACCTCACAAAGAGCCGTTGGAAACGGTAAACTTGGGTTCAGAAAAAAAGAGAAAAGAAATCAGGATTTAGGCACTGCTCAGTCCAACTGCCAGAGAGGGTTTGATAAAGCTTCTCAAAGAATTCCCCGATGTATTCGCTTGGTCCTATCAGGATATGCCAGGGTTGGATACCAGCATCGTGGAACATCACTTACCGTTAAGATCGGATTGTCCGCCAGTAAAGCAAAGGTTGAGACGGACTCACCCGGACATGGCCATCAAAATCAAAGAGGAGGTACAGAAACAGATTGACGTGGGTTTCCTCGCTACATCTGAATATCCTCAATGGTTAGCCAACATCGTACCCTTTCCCAAAAAGGACGAAAAGGTCAGAATGTGTGTTAATTACAGGGATCTAAACAAGGCTAGTCCAAAAGACGACTTTCCTTTACCACACATTGACATGCTGGAAGACAGTACAGCAAAGTTCAAAGTTTTCTCCTTCATGGATGGATTCTAGGGCTATAACCATATCAAAATGGCGCCGAAAGACATGGAGAAAACTTCGTTCATTACCCCATGAGGTAACTTTTGTTACAAGGTAATGCCGTTCGGTTTGAAGAACGTCGGGGTAACCTATCAAAGGGCCATGACTACTCTGTTTCATGACATGATACACAAAGAAATTGAGGTATATGTCGATGATATGATTGCAAAATCAAAAACAGAGACTGAGCACGTTGAACATCTGTCAAAATTGTTCGAACGTCTAAGAAAATTCAAGCTCCGCTTGAATCCCAACAAGTGCACCTTCAGTGTCCGTTCAGGGAAACTACTAGGGTTCATCGTCAGCCAGAAAGGAACTGAGGTTGATCCTGACAAGGTCAAGGCCATTCAAGAAATGCCTTCTCCGAAAACTGAAAAACAAGTCAGAGGATTCCTGGGACGTTTGAACTACATCTCCAGATTCATATTCCTTATGACCGCTACGTGTGCGCCGATTTTCAAATTACTTAAAAAGAACCAGGATTGCGTTTGGACAGAAGATTGCCAAACCGCCTTCGACAATATTAAGGAATATCTGTTGAATCCTCCGATTCTATCACCTCCAGTGGAAGGAAGACCACTGATCATTTACCTCACAGTTCTAGAGGACTCAATTGGCCAACAAGACGAAACTAAACGGAAAGAGTCTGCCATTTACTATCTAAGCAAGAAATTCACCGACTGCGAAACTCGGTACACGATGCTTGAGAAAACTTGTTGTGCTTTGGCTTGGGCAGCCAAACGTCTTCGCTAATACATGATTCGTCATACTACTTGGTTAATCTCCGAAATGGATCCAATCAAGTATGTCTTCGAAAAGCCCGCTCTCACGGGAAGAATCGCCCGTTGGCAGATGCTGTTATCTGAATATGACATAGAGTACCACGCTCAAAAAGCCGTTAAAGGAAGTATTTTAGCCGATCATTTGGCTCATCAACCGATTGACGATCAAGAATCAATCGGGTTTGACTTCTCAGACGAAGATGTCATGTATCTAAAAATGAAAGATTGAGATGAACTGTTACCCAGTGAAGGGCCAGAACCAGGTTCCCAATGGGGACTTATCTTTGACGGAGTAGTTAATCATTACGGAAAAGAAATTGGGGAAATCATTATTACCCCTCAGGGTACCGACATTCCTTTCACCGCTCGACTTACGTTCAAATGTACGAACAACGAGGCCGAATACGAAGCTTGTATCATGGGTCTCGAAGAAGCAATTGATTTAACGATCAAAAACTTGGACGTATACGGCGATTCAACCCTGGTTATCAATCAGATAAAAGGAGATTGGAACACATACCAATCAGGATTGATTCCTTACAAAAACTACGCAAGAAGGTTGCTACCTTTCTTAAACAGAGTCGAGTTTCATCACATCCCTCGTGAGGAGAATCACATGGCTGATGCATTAGCCACTATCTCTTCCATGATTAGTGTAGGTCAATGGAATGACATACCTAAGATCGACATAATGCGCCTTGAACGGCCCGCTTACATCTTTACGATTGAAGCAGTCATAGACGACAAACCTTGGTATCACGATATCAAATGCTTTCTTCAAAAACAAGAGTACCCACCTGGGGCATCCAGAAAAGATAGAAAAACCCTCAGAAGATTAGCTGGAAACTTCTTCCTGAGCGGTGACACTCTCCATAAGAGAAATTTTGACATGGTCTTGCTCCGATGCGTCGACAGACCAGAAGCAGACATGCTTATGAAAGAAATTCATGAAGGGTCCTTTGGCACTCATGCCAACGGACACACAATGGCGAGAAAAATTCTGAGAGCAGGGTACTATTGGTTGACAATGGAATCCGACTGCTACAAGTACATGAGGAAATGTCACAAGTGTCAGATATACTCCAGCAAAATTCATGTACCGTCATCACATCTCAAAGTTCTTTCTTCCCCATGGCCATTTTCCATATGGGGAATCGACATGATCGGCATGATTGAACCTAAGGCTTCAAACGGACATTGGTTCATCCTGGTAGCCATTGACTATTTCACTAAGTGGGTCGAAGCAGCGTCGTACGCTAATGTAACCCGACAAGTGGTGGTCCGATTTATCAAAAACAATATCATCTGTCGTTATGGTGTTCCAAGCGAGATCATTACTGATAATGGATCTAACTTGAACAATAAGATGATGAAAGAGTTGTGCGCAGAGTTCAAAATCGAACATCATAACTCATCTCCCTACCGAACCAAGATGAACGGAGCGGTAGAAGCGGCTAACAAGAACATCAAGAAGATCGTTCAAAAGATGGTCGTAACCTACAAAGACTGGCACGAGATGCTACCCTTTGCTCTTCACGGTTATCGGACATCTGTCCGCACTTCAACAGGGGCTACCCCTTTCTCTCTAGTATATGGCATGGAAGCAGTGCTCCCCATAGAAGTAGAGATCCCGTCAATTCGAGTATTGATGGAAGCTAAGCTCACCGAAGCTGAATGGTGTCAAAGTCCACACGACGAACTGAATCTGATCGAAGAAAAGAGAATAACGGCACTATGCCACGGTCAATTGTATCAACAGAGAATGAAGAGGACGTTCGACAAAAAGGTCCGACCTCGTGTCTTCAGAAAAGGAGACCTCGTGCTCAAAAAGATACAATCATTTCTCATTGACTCTCGGGGCAAGTGGACTCCAAATTATGATGGCCCCTATGTGGTCACGAAAGCTTTCTCAGGCGGCGCCTTGAGACTTACAACCATGGACAGAGAGGAATTTGCCTACCCCACGAATGTTGATGTAGTTAAGAAATACTTCGCCTAAAAAAAAAGAGGAAAACAAAAACGTCTCGGTGGATTGAAAACCCGAAAGGGCGGTCCAGGCAAAAGTTAGAGACAAAATAAAAAAAAAAAATCATCCCGGTGGATTGGAAACATCACAGTACCATCCAGGCAAAAATTAGGGATAATGGCAAGTAACTATGTTCAACAGAGGCAAGTCTGTCAGCAGCAGCGGTTACATCACCTGTCAGAAAACTCCAGTCAAGGTCATCTTCGGCAGAAGTTCAGGATGTCCCAAATTCAAAGTTGGTAGAAGGATAGTGATCGTTATGTTTCAACGTAGCCCTTTTCCCTGTAAATTACCATTTTTCTAACTTTGTATATACTCTTTGGAATCACGCGTTTGGCTGATCTCCATCTTATCAATAAAATTTGAGCCCTTGTGCTTTTGTTTGTAATTCTTATTTGTTTTAGCTTTACAAAACGACATTTTAACATGATCAACGATTCTTGAAATGAAACAAAAATGAATTTATTTGTTAAAACTTTTTTCTGCTTTTAATAAAGACGACAATTTCTTTTGACTGTTGAACATCAAAGGAACATCAACCGCTTCTCCAGAAGTAAGCGAACTTCAAAGTGCAGAATCAAAGTACTCCTTCTAACCCAGTACGCTTGAATGAAGGGATCAACTGTGTCAGAGACCTTGTTTCGTCTGACACGCTTCGACCGATTTCTCATCTCCTAAGCCCGATCACCGGTATTCCCCGCAGGGACTATTTCTCCTAAGCAAGGTAGAATTGCTACTTTTGGACCAACGGTACTTCCTCGCCCCACGATGGCCGAGTATCCAGTCATGTTCACCTGTCAGTTTGTATGTCGCGTCCATCTTGTTAGCATAAACATACATGCATCATTGCATTATTGATTTGCATTCACATTTCATATTGCATCACTATCACTCTAGTTGGTCTTGTCCCCTGGTGATAAAAGTTCTCTCAATCGAGTTGTCAAACCTTTCCTTGTTAGGAAGTGAATCATCTAAGCAATCTCTCTCCCGTTTATCTCTGGATTAGAGACAGTCCTTGACCACTTTGATAACTTGAACCTCTGAGAAACAAGAAAGCTTTCAACAAATTTCACTCTTCGCCATTGAAGATGATATCCTTGCTTTCCCGGATTAAGGAAAATCCACAGAGAAAGCCCCTTAATCAGAGATTCGGCAGTACGGCAGTTTTTCTCCGAAAAAACCCCTGATGAAAAGGTCATCGACACCTCAAAATTGGATCCCATCATATGGCATTTCTCCAGAAAGATCCCGAGAAAAGTATGATGTAAGCCCCCAAACGAAAACAGTCTCTCAAGAGACTCGCTTTCCCCAGTAGAATCGACAAATGGCGTCTCCAACAGAGAAGTTTGTGCAACTCTACAACTTAGACGACTGGGTTCTCTAGCAAGTCTGACATCGAAACTTTTTCCACTCAAATGGCATCTCCCGAGGAAAATTCGGCGAGAAGTTTGAGGAAAACCGCTACAAATAGCGCCCTTGTCAATAAAGTTTATTGACGAAAGAAACTTAGACCAGTTCCTTGGTAGGAAACCAGGATCAAGGGGAAGTTTAAATCAGAAACTAAGACCAGTTCCTTGGTAGGAAACCAGGATCGAGGGGAAGTTTAAATCAGAAACTGAGACCAGTTCCTTGGTAGGAAACCAGGATCGAGGGGAAGTTTAAAAAGAAAACTGAGACCAGCTCCTTGGCTGAAGACCAGGATCGAGGGGAAGTTTACCTTTTCTAAGCATTATTGCTTAGCAAAAGAAGATGAATGCGTAAGCTATCATTCATAAGCCATCAAAATTTTGGGTATTCTGATATTTAATCCTCTTGCACCCCGAATGCCCGAATACCTTCGTTATTCACACCTTCGGGTCCAAGAAGATTAAATAGGGGCATCTGTCATACCCCAAATTTTGACCACTAAGATGTCCCATCATTGTGAGAATCATCATCACAGTATGGAGGAACCATCATGCTTCATCAGTCTCCCCAAAGATGGGTGAGCATCCACTACAATCAAAATTAGGGTTTCTAGCCCTCTCAAAGCCTTAGGCAAAGGATCAGTCAAGGAAGGACTTGATCTTCAACTTGTCTAAACCTCTCAAACATCCACAAAGGATCAAAAAGGACTCCCACTTCAAGGATTAAGCACAAGGCTGCTCCCTTCTAGGTGGATCAAGCCTCAAGATCGCCAGTGTCACCAAAATTAGGGTTTTGGTCGACCAGGGGCTCCAGGTGGAAAATTTCATCTGGGCACAAGCCAATGATCCAAAACATAACCTAATATACTCCATGGAACCTCATGGACCCAATCATCAAGTCAATTTTGCCTTAGGGGATGCATTTATCAAAGATCAAGAATTAGGGTTTCTTGACCTAATTCACCCCTAAGTTGACTTTTGGGACAAACCAAGAGCCAAGACCTCAAGAGAGGGTTTGAGGGTCTCTAATATACCATATTGATCCATTTGGAACAATGGATTAATCCAAGAAGCCTGAGCAACAAGTCTCAATTTCATCTGCACCACAATTAGGGTTTTAAGGGAAAAGTCAACTGTAACTTTGACTTTTGACCAGGACATGCTCCCAATCTCTAGGACATGCCTCAATATACCCTATGACACCCATGGAACATGTCCATCAAGTTTGATTTAGGTCAAGGGCATGGTTTCCTGAAGAATTGCACAGTTTGGAATTCATCTGATAAAAAGTCAACTGTGCCCAAAAGTCAACTTTGAATTTTTGAGATTTTTCACCAAAATGGATATTTAACCCTAAAATGATGTTAATGTATGATTTGAATCATCATTCAGCAAGAAAAATCAAGAAAAGTTGGATAACTTGTAAAAGGGGTAACCATAAAAACTTAGAAAATTTTCTAAGTTAAAAATAAAGTGACAAGGGTACCGACTTTGGAGGATCATAACTCCTAAACCACAAAGCCATTTTTCCTCATCCAAATATGGATTTGTAGCCCTCATTGCCCTCTACAAAAACTTCAACTAGACCTAAGTCCAATTCATTAATGCTTTTGAGTTATGGAGTGATCAAAATGGCTGAAAAATGAAAATGTCACTTTTTCCAACACTTAGTGAAATTTTCACTAAGTCCAAATATGTCTTCACTTTTTGCCAAATGTAGGGGGATTTTTCACTTGGATTCAAAAGATATCAAAACCAAACATGTTCAAACAGTTGTTGTATCATGTAAGGGTTTTCCAAAATGGCCAAGAACATTACCAAATTCCATTTGAGTCATGAGATATGACATTAGCAAGTTGCCTTGCTGAAATCTGTCAAAGGCAAGGCAGAATTTGCAATTTTGCTCGATTTTCCAAAATCATCCAAATTCAAATGCTCCTATCCACTTGGACATATCTGAGGATTGAATCTAAAGGGGACAATCACTGAGCCAAGCCTCCAAAGTCCATGGAACAAAAAATAGCATGTTGAAACTAGAATGGCCAAAATAGGGACAAGACTCCAAATTTGGATTGAAGCATTCAATGGAAGCATCAAGGTGGCATGGACTGAGCCATTCTCATCTGAAATCAGTCAAGACTTATCCAAGACCAAGGGGACCAAAGCTCTGTGCCCTAACCTCTAGTCAATGGCTAGAGGAAACTTGCATTTCCATTGGCCAACATTGGCCAAACCTACTTAGCAGCTGCCATTCACTATTCCTTGCAAAACAAACTTGCTCTACTATAAATAGAGCTCAATTATGATCAGTTTGAGTACACCAAAGCCATCTAACAGATGCTTTCCTCAAAATCTCTTTCTCTTGGCAAAAATGCCTTTCTTAGCAAGGTAGCTATCGGGTTTTGAGTTTGAGAGCTTTTCCAATCAAACCAATCACTCACACACCTCACATACATCATATAGAAGTGATCCAAACACTCACATAACATCTGGAACACAGATTTCACAAAATCACCAGCCAATTGCTCAAGTTCTTGACAGTTTTGCAGTTGAGGTGCCATCTTCAACTCCAAACCATTTCAATCCATTCCAAGCACTCAGACACATCACTTGGTACCTAGGGAAGCTATCCACATCATTGGAACCTAGCTGTAACACCTCCAACACAAATCACGATCACCAGCTGCAAGTGGTAAGCATGAGCTCTTCTAACTCTATGATCCACATAATTTTTGCTGCACAATAATTTGGCCATATGTTCATAATCATGCATGGAATGTTTTCCCTCAATTAATTGCATTGTTTGAATCGTGTATCAAAAATCCTAGCCTTCATGCAGAAATTAGGGTTCTTGAGGATTTTTCATGATTTCTTGTTATATGTTTAATTTAAGTGAAATTAATGGACATAGACATGATCGTGAGGTTGAGACGAACATAATGATATGTGGATTGCATGTTATAATCAAGTATTCAGTGAGATTGGAGAGAAAATGCAAATCAGCCAAACCCAGAACATGCACGTGTTCTTCAGCTTGTTCTTGGCGCCATTTTTAGAAATTTGAATATTTGAATTTTGTGATTTTATTTAATTGATTCAAAAATTAATTTCTCTCTGAGTTTTAATGATTTTGAGTTGATTCTTTTTTTAATAATTCACAAAATGTTAAAATATTTTATTTTATCAAAAAATCCCAAAAATATTATTTATTTCATATAATTGATATTTTTGCAAAGAATTAATATTTTAATTGTTTTTGACATTTTAAATATTTTTTCCACATTGATTTTGTAACTTTTAATGCTTTCTATTTATTTTGTAGGTCAATACTTAATTTTTGAAGCATTAATCCAAGATTACAATTTGTTTTTCATATGTTAAACAATTTTGATCATTTTAATTGAATTTTTATTCAATTAAATACATTTTTGAAAACAAATTAGGGTTTTTGGATTAATTCAACCCTCATAAATCATTTTCAAACACTCATGGGCCTCCAATAGAGTGTAAGACCCAATCCTTTTTTTTGACAAAATCATTTTTGGGCCTCAGTGTATTGTATAAGTCCCGATACCGTCAAAAATAAATGGCGCGATCGTCGCCTTTTGAAAATAACCTTGGGCCTCTCCTCGAGCTATAAGACCCATTCAAAATTCTTTGGGCCTCCAATAGAGTGTAAGACCCAATCCTTTTTTTTGACAAAAACATTTTGGGCCTCAGTGTATTGTATAAGTCCCGATACCGTCAAAAACAAACGGCGCGATCGTCGCCTTTTGAAAATAACCTTGGGCCTCTCCTCGAGTTATAAGACCCATTCAAAATTCTTTGGGCCTCTATTAGAGTGTAAGACCCAATCCCCTTTTAACCAAAACATTTTGGGCCTCACTTATTGTATAAGTCCCTCTGCGTTAAAAGAAAATCTCGGCGCGATCGCCATTTTAAACGAAAAATCATCTGGGCCTACCCTCGTGTTATAAGCCCCACTCTTTTTCTTTTTCTCATGGGCCTCTTGAGAGAGTGTAAGACCCATCCCTTTGTACAGAAAACAATTTTTGGGCCACAGTCACTTGTATAAGTCCCTCTGTACAAATTCAAACAGTGCGCTCACTGATAAAACCCTGGGCCTCTCCTTGAGCTATAAGCCCCAAATCTTTCTTTTTCAAAGCACTTTCTCCTTTGATTTTGAATATACTGTTGTTTTCAATCTATCTTTGTTGAACAACTAACCAAACAGCATGGAAGCCCTACAACCGAGTAAGTGGTTATTGCTTTCATTTACTGCTTTCATATACATATAACTGCATTGTGGGGCTGTTTCACTGTAAGTCTTCTTTCATAAACTCATATCAACTGTGTAATAATAGTATAGATATTTCGAGTTTCCCTGGAAACTACGTCTAGAACTAGGTGACGCCGTTTCGTTTATTCGTAGAAATAGACAACTAGATCCCCCAATAGGATCACCAGATACAGTCTTCTCTCAGGCTGTCCTCATTAGGAATCATCAAGAAACTCTACTCCCAGAGATGAATGTATTCTCCGTGAATGGCATCTTTGAGTTTCTTCCAAATTCTCGAACTTTCCTGACTTTGATCTATTCTTGGTGAATAGCATTGCCTTGAATTTCTCGGGGTTTGGGGACCCACGGGCTTCTTAAAAGCATCGGCCTCCTCTTGGGCATCATACAAGGACCCACAGGCTTCCTAAAAGCAACCCCGCCTCCTCTTGGGCTTAGTACAAGGACCCTATGGCTTCTTAGAAGTATTCACAGCCTCCTCTTAGGCTTGAATCAAATCCATGAGTACAGTGTTGCTCATATAAGAACTGATTTTCTCTTTAAAATCAGTATACTGGACCTGTCACTTAACTGAAACAGTTACCATAGCCTCATCTTAGGCTTTGTATAATGATCCTTCTCCTGTGAAGTTAGCCTCCTCTTGGGCTTTGTACAATGATCCTCCCCAGTGGAGTCAAGCAACGTTTAGCCTCTCTCTCGGGCTTTGTACGAGACACATAAGAGACTCCCCCTTTGAGTCAATCACCCCTTTCGCCTCCATCTCGGGCTCTATACGAGATACAAAAAGGTTCTTATTGAGCCAAATAATCAACAGCCTCCATCTCGGGCTTTGTACGAGATACAAAAAACCCTCTTGTTGAGTCAAATAGCCTCCATCTCGGGCTTTACACGAGATACTCAAAAGACTCCCTCGTTGAGTCAAAAACCTTTTAGCCTCTCTCTCGGGCTTTGTACGAGACACATAATAGCCTCCTCTTAGGCTTTATATAAGAAAACCACTGGTTGATCTAATTAACCTTTTAGCATCAAAGTTGTGCCTCGTTCACAGTACACAAACATCAACAACTCCTTCCCCTTCATCTAATTGCTGTAAACGGCAAGTCTCTGGATCATCTACATCCATGTCAATGTCCCTCTTTTAGTATGAGAAATTCCTAAGGAAAGATGGCATTGCTCTACACTGAGTTAAAGTCTTCTCCTTCAGGTTAAAATCCCCTATAAAGGAAATTATGGCATTGTCGGATTCACAAATCCCAGTTAAAGTAATTCTCCTTTATAAAACAGTCGTAACAGACAACCCCCTCTTTAGAGATGACAAATTCTCTCTAAAGTTGAGACCTTTCAGCTTCATATCTTGGGCTTTGAACAAGATACAAACAGACTTTCAGCTTCACGTCTTGGGCTTTGAACAAGACACCAAAACATTCATTTCCTCCCATAGAATAGGAGGAACTACGAACGCTCTGATTTCCCTGTTTTGGATAAACGGGAATACGTAGGCATAAGATTGAAAGAAAAATCTTAGCGAGCACACTAAACAAAAACCCAAAATCCCATACTCTCACATCAAAAAGCATCAGTCCTAACATCCTAATCCTTGTTCCCCGCCAGAAACCCTCTATCTAGATAAAAAAGAAGAAGAAAACAGTATTGGCGAAAATACAAATAACCAGTACAAAGCCCCCCCCCCCCCACATTGATAGCATCTGTAACCTAACAGACCGCTGTTTAAACTTAGTATGCAAAGCAGGGTTAATTGGAGACATCTATTTCCCTTCCTTCATCAGCTTTAATAGGATAAAAAATGAATCAACCTGTAGTTTAAGCTCAAACCGCAGAGAGCGACCAGCGCTTAAGAACCACGTCCAAAATCGCTCGCTACACAGGCCAACTTGGATTCTTTCTTATCAGTTTTGATAAGTAGCAAAGTGACAAATTCAATTTAACATGAAACTCCATATGCACATAACCATCAGCAGATAACCAATTAGAGGATTTTCTTAGCAAATGCTTTAATGTACTGGACAAAACATAGCCTAATTTCTTCCAAAACCAATTTGCGAAATAGATCTCCAAATCTGAAGTGAAGAAGAAATAGAATTAAAAAAATACTATCTTTTCTTCCATGTTCTAAATCTCTAATTTTCCAAAAGGTTGAAGTTAAACACTATATAATTGGCGAAATCTTAAAAATAAACAAGAAAACATCATAAAATCATGAAAACAATAGGTTTAAGTAAAACAAAACCCACTTAGAACCTAAACCATGGTAGCATCTCGACAACTATCAAAGGATTTCGTATGACTTACTGGAAACAAACAGAAGGATCGAAAAACCCACCTAAAAAGTCTTATTCCACGCTTCTTGATAACCCACGACAAAGATACATAGAAAAAGGGAAATGAGAATCGAAATCTTGATTAAAGAAAAAATAAACGTATGAAAGAAGTAGACAAAGAAAAGAAGAAGTTAGGGTTTTGATTTTACATGTGAGCGACAAACATTTGATGGAACCTTCATTATGATATTAGGGATATTCTCCTTCAAGTTATCCAATAAAATCATGGTACATTTAGTAATTTCGAACTAGTAAGCTGAAAAATTTTGAACCCACGAACATACCTCAACAAGGAGTCAACGGAAATTCTTAGAATAATCAAAGATAAGAATTTGGATTTATGAAAATTGAAGTACCGACAGGAAATTGCAGCAGAAAGATGAGTAAAATAGAAAACGGAGTTTAGAAAAAACATAAGTGTTTGGTGGGACGGAAGCTTAATTTTTTCAGAATTTGGGTGGGAAGGTGAAAACAACATCCAAAAGGCGAGGGCGGTTTATCACCAACTTTCGCAACCCTGTATTTTCTCTATGAAGCATAATGTATGTATCAAATAAATAATATATGTATCACTTGCACTACATTTCGACCGTGACTGAAAATTTTCTTAACCGTCGCAACTCACTTATTAGGGCAGTTGCTATCGCAATAGTCACAAAATCTGTTTATATATTTTGAAAGTTAGGAGGCGGTTGGCAAAAACCGTCATGCCAACCGTCGTAATACCTTAATAAAGGCGGTTATGGTAGAACCGTCGCAATTTATGTGTCGCAAAACATCTTTTTCCTTGTAGTGAATTTGAACCATGTATTCACTTTGAAAGTAAATTTGAATTTGAAAATAATTTGAATCCAATTGTCACTCAAATTTGGTAGCAATTTTCCTTATATTGTGTCTCGTGGAACTTGGAAGTGGTGAAATGAAGTAGTCCAATGAAGCACATCTTGTAGTATTTAATAACATTCCTTGAGCCTTATTTTCAACCATTAAGCAAAATGACAAAATGACAATGCTAATTTCCAACAAATGATCATGTACACAAAAATTGCACTTGAATTTTTTCTATCAACCAACAACAAATCAACCATGTGAAAATCTTGAGTGAAGCCACACATTCCTTGAAATACTTCAACACTTATTAGAGAAAGTCAAAGTCATGACTTATAACACAAATAACCAAAATAAATCATCTTTGAATTGTTGACCAATAAATCAAATGATCCTTAATTCAACCAATGAGGTACCCTTGGGCTACAATACAATTCATGAATCTTTTGAAACAAAACAAATGCTACATGTGGATACAAATGAGAATGAATGATCTCTTTAACTGAAGGTAATACATGACCAGATGAAAATGAGTTGAGAAAGATAATGCAATTAAAGGTAGGACAAATTAGGGGAGTGACAATAGGTATATGATTTTACCTCGAATAGGCATCCATAAACGAAAAAAATTGATATCCTTCTAAATTATCCACTAATTTATCAATGTTTTGGAGTGAGTAGAAATATTTTGGGAAAGCCCTTTTATGATCTGTATAATCAACACACCGGGTGTCCAATAAGCCCTTAACCGTGCTACAGGTAACTTCAGCTTTTTCTTGAGACTGTCTTCTTTGATGTTAGGAGACGTAATGGGCGATGGCATCCATATTCAGATAATTGAATGCTACACTAAGGTCATTGTAGGACATCTCACGCGAGGTTATAGCGAAAAGGTCGGTGTTATCCAGAAGGCATTCAATCAATGCTTCTCTTACTTCTAAAGGAAGTTCGGCACTTACTTTAATTGACCTAGATGGAATCTAATTCACCTTATGAAACCAGCTTAAACTCGTCTTCATGAGCATCTAGGTCGAGCGAACCAGAATTCCCCGAATCTCCTTCTGAATTTGGTTCTGATTTTAAGGCCTTAAACGATGCCAAAAGCTCTCTTTGGATGATTTACTCAATAAATTTTGCTTCGCCTACATCGAAGATTATTGAGACTGGCCTTCCTTCCGTGTTGTAATAAGTCACCTTCAAATGAATCGGAGATGTTAATGCATCTAGTCTCGCTAGGAAGGATGTCCCTAGGATACCTCTGAAGGTGCTCTGGCAAAGTATTATCAGAAAATTGAGGTTACTTTTCTTTCGCAAACTCCATATCCAACAACCACTGTCAGATCCACAGCTCTTTAAGGACAAGTGGTCAAATAGTTGAATACTAATAGATCTCCTCCAAAATACAAACTCATACTCACTTGATTGATACCTATCATATTCATCATATCTTAATAAAAGACGTTACATAAACTTCTGTCGTCCACGAGGAATTTAATTCGACTGCAATCATCTATGGTGATGACAAGAACCTGAGGTAGATCAGGGTTTGGAATTCCATTGATCTTCTCACAATTTAAGAGTCCTAATTCCAACCAATCATTTCTTTGCAGAATGTCTGCATCAGTTACGAGTATAAAGTGATTCAGTGGAGGATAGGTGCTAGTTGACGTGATATCACATAAATCATCAATTGGTGATACTTGGTAAACAGTTGATTCAATGATGTATTTGATATTTTAGACATAGATACCGGAGTTATAATATCTAATTCTTCTGACACGGTAACACGTCTGATTTCATATCAATATTAACCTGAAGGTAAAAATTAGCAGAAATTAAAAATCGATTCGCACAGACGACGTCATTGTTCAACTCGGGAGCCAGAAATAAATTCAATTGGAAAAATGATGATTTTTAATGGTGGCTTGGATCACCTTTACAACGATGTGGGGTGGACCCATCAGTGTTAGCACTCCAATATCCAAGTCTGCTCATGATTCAAGATGTGTGTAGTAAAAAATGGAGATCAGAAAAATTGTACCTTGCTCTTAGTGTCTTAACTGATTTTATACATTGGATCAAGTGATGTGGATTTGAGATGAATTATGCCTTAGTCATTTGGACCTTTGGCCAACTCTAAACAGGGTGTGTGTGTGTGTGTGTGTGTCTATATATATATATATATATATATATATATATATATATATATATATATATATATATATCCCTTACTTTATTCTAATACAAATTTTTTTAATTTTTATTATTTTCATTTCAATCTACAAGTATAAATTTGTTGACAAATTCTGAAGCTTCTATATCATCCTCCTTCCAAACCTTTGTGAAGATCAAATGCTCAATTTTGTTGCATACCTATATGTATATAATATTTTCTCAATGAATTTGGATGCATTTTTTTGGTATATAATTAACAAATGTTAGATAAAGAAAATAATTTATCATGTTAAAAGAGAAGAGATGATATAATGAACACCAACCTTAAACTAATATTTTTTTCTTCTCTTGCAATCCATCCTACAGATTGTTTCCATGATATTCTTTAAGTTTTAGTTTTCTTAATCCTAATTCATTATGAATGTTTAAGATGATGAAGATATGGATGATCGACTTGAAGATATGAAATGTGATATTGGAGAATCGTCTTATATGAAAACCCATATTTATGATACTTTATGTAGCGACAAAGATGCGCTTTAATATAAGGGGTGCTTCAGTTTTACACGATTGTGTGCGTTGTTAAAATTGTTTAATCTGAAGGGAAAAGGTGGGTGGTCGGATAAAAGTTTCACAAAATTGCCTTATTTGTTGAAACAAATGCTACCAAAAGATAACAATTTTTTGGATCGTTGTTATGAGGGAAAGAAGATATTGTGTCCAATAGGTTTGGAGTAAGTAAAAATACATGCATGCCCTAATGATTTCACATTATACAAGAAAGAGTATAAAAATTTGGATCAATGTCCAGAATCTGGCGAGTCGCGCTACAACTTGAAGAACAACAATGGTGATGACAATGGAAGCGTTAGTAAGAACTGTCCTCCTGATAAAGTGTTATGGTACTTGCCAATAATTTCAAGGTGAAAGAGACTTTTTGCTAATGTGAATGACGCAAAGAATATTAAATGGCATGCAGATGAAAGAAAATATGGTGGAAATATTTGCCATGTATTTGATTCTTTGTAATAGGAGAAAATGGATTCATTGTTTCTGGATTTAGGTCATGAGCCAAGAAATCTTAGGCTTGAGTTTGCAACAGATGGAATGAAATCCTTTGGTGATATGAGTACTAACCATTCTTAGTGGCATGTTCTTCTCACGATTTACAACCTATCTCCTTGGTTAGGCATGAAACGTAAGTGTATGATGTTAAGTATGATGATTTATGGACCAAGATAACCTGGAAATGACATATATGTTTATCTAAGTTCATTAATTAAGGATTTAAAACTTTTGTGGGATAAAGGTGTTGGCGTTGATGATTTATGCGCGCAATGTTATTTTTCACAGTCAACGACTTTCCTGCATATGGTAATTTGACTTGATATAGTGTCAAAGGACATTAAGTGTGTCGTATATGTGAATCTAATATCTGTTTTCACCAGCTTGAGTTTGGAAAAAAGACTATTTACCTTGGGCATCAGGAATTTCTAAAACCCAATCATCCTTATTGTTGGCTCTTGGATTGGCTAGAATTTTGGTAAAATAAAGTTGTTCAAGTCTGATGTCACATGGATGATGTCTTAACATTGAGTCTTAACAATGGATAATAATAAGTGTTTAAGTTGGATGTCTGATGTCACATGCGATGTTGTGACATCAGGTCTGCAGAAGATTAATAACATCAGGTTTAGTGATGTTGTTAGGGTTTGCATTTTAGCTGGATATTGGGAGAGCTGTTAGTCTCATTGGATGCGGATATCTTGGGATAGATATTTTCTGTTACAAACAGATTTGAAGCAAATTTGTAGGAGTATTTAAAGGCTGAGATTTAAGAAGATTTTGAGAGAGAAAATCTGTCGAAGATTCAGTTTTAAATAACAAATCAGGTCAGATATTGTAGCAGGTCCAAGACCAGATCAAATAGCTATTTAAAGCGCATCAATCCTTGGAAGAAAGCAACGAAGAAAGAGAGCTAAAGACTGAGAGTCGTTTGAGTCTTCGTGTTTGTATTGTAAACCATTCTAGTGTGAATTGGTGTTATTTTTTTGAGTTGTTCTTGATCAAAGCTGTGAAGCAGAATCAAGTTGTGTTTTTTTTCAAAGTGTGTGATATTTGAATTATATCACTGAGGTGATTTAGGGATTGAGTAGTGTTCTCATACTTAAGTGGTCTCTTAGGTAGAAAGTTCATTAAGTAGTGATTAAGTTTAGGAGATGTCAACTGGGTTGTTGAGTCTGTAAATTTGATACTACTGATAGTGAAATTCATCCCTAGCTTGGTAGCCCCCAGACGTAGGTAGTTAGACCGAACTGGGTGAACAATTCTTTGTGCCTTTTCTGTTGTTTTACTTTTTCCATTGCAGAGTGTGTTGTTGTGACATCACACATAACATCACATATCTGGTACCAGAATTTCAATTGGTATCAGAGCAGGCATCCTGTCTGTCTCTGGGTGAGATCTAGGGAAGTTACTTTCTGGTGTAAAGATGGACAAAGAAGTTGAAGGATTTGTCAACAGACCCCCTATTTTGGATGGCTCTAATTATGATTATTGGAAGCCAAGGATGATTACCTTTTTGAAATCCTTGGACAACAGGGCTTGGAAGGCTATCATAAAAGAATGGAAAGCACCTGTTGTGTTTGAGAAAGATGATGCTGGGAAAGATAAAGAGGGCACCTCAAAACAGAAGCCTGAAGAAGAATGGACCAAGGAAGAAGATGAGCTTGCCCTTGGTAACTCTAAAGCCCTCAATGCTATTTTCAGTGGAGTTAATAAGAACATATTCAGGTTGATCAATACCTGTGAAGTTGCAAAGGAAGTGTTGGACATCTTGAAGACTACTCATGAAGGATCATCTAGAGTTAAGATGTCAAGACTTCAGCTTCTAACATCAAAGTTTGAAAGTCTGAAGATGAAAGAAGATGAGACTATCCGTGACTTCCACATGAGTATTCTTGAGCTGGCCAATGCATCCAGTGCTCTTGGAGAAAAGATGTCAGAAGAAAAGCTTGTTAGGAAAATCCTTAGGTCCCTTCCTAAGAGGTACAAGATGAAGGTGGCTGCCATTGAAGAAGCACAAGACATCACCCAGATGAGGGTTGATTAGCTCATTAGATCTCTTCAAACTTTTGAGCTTGGGTTAAATGAGGAAGAACCTGAAAAGAAGCCAAAGAGTATAGCCTTGGTTTCAGATGCTCAAAAAGAGAAAGGGAATAGTGCTGAATCCCAGGAGGATCTATCTCAGGCTATTGCTTTGCTGGGAAAATAGTTCAACAAAGTTATGAAGAGGATAAATAGGAGTTATAATCCCAATGTCAAGAACATTACCTCTGACATCAACAAATCAGGAGAACAAGGGAAGAAGTCTAAAGATGAAGATAAATCCAGTAATGACAAAGGGATACAATGCTTTGAGTGTGAAGGATATGGACATGTCAAGAAGGAATGTCCTACTTTTCTAAAGAAGCAGAAAGGGTTATCAGCTTCTGGCTCTGACAGTGAGAGTGAATCTGAAGAAAATTCAGCTAAACTTGTTAGAGCTATGGTTGGGGTTTATGAGTCAGATAATGATTCTTGTGATGATGAGGTTTCTTACGATGAACTGGCTATCACTTATAAAGATCTTTTCGTGAGAAGTGAACAAGTGTGTCTTGAAGAAGAAGAGCTGAAGAAAACCATAGTAGAGTTAAAAGCTGAAAAGACTGAACTTGAAGCTGAAGTCAGTATGCTTAACTATAAACTGGACTCTATGACCAAAACTATCAGAATGTTGAACAATGGTACTAATGCATTAGACAATATTCTTAGTATTGGGAAGATGGCTGCAGACAAATGTGGGTTGGGATTCACCAGTGATGCAGGTTCTATCACCTCAAAACCAGTGATGTTAAAACAGATGTTAAAACATCAGGACAGAACCCCATCTAAGAAGAAATACAGACGCTGGAGGTGTCACCATTGTGGATGTTTTGGACACATTAAGGCTTACTGTTATAAGTTACATGGGTATCCACAGAAGGCTCATCAGGTTGTTCCCAAACAAAACTGTGATAAAGGAAGGCAGGTTTCCAATCCTAAGAAGCAATGGGTCCCTAAAGTTAAGGTTACTAGCTTAATAGCTCACACTTCTTTAAGGGTTTCTACCAAAGAAGATTGGTACTTTGACAGTGGGTGTTCAGGGCACATG
This sequence comes from Lathyrus tuberosus, assembly GCA_022829125.1. Taxonomy (NCBI): domain Eukaryota; kingdom Viridiplantae; phylum Streptophyta; class Magnoliopsida; order Fabales; family Fabaceae; genus Lathyrus; species Lathyrus tuberosus. The sequence goes on from JALAZF010000254.1 coordinate 268,840, forward strand.
ACTAGAGTAAAGAATCTGTTGGTAGATCTGAAGCTTCATTCCTCAAGATATGTTACTTTTGGTGATGGGGTCAAAGGAGAGATCAAGGGGATTGGTAAACTAGATTGTGCTGGTGCTCCCAGACTGGAGGATGTTCTTCTTGTTAAAGGACTGACAGCTAATTTGATTAGCATTAGTCAACTTTGTGATCAAGGATTCAAAGTAGACTTTACAAAGTCTGAATGCATTGTCAAAGATGATAAAGGAGAAGTCATTATGAAGAGAGATAGGTTTAAGGACAATTGTTATCTTTGGGTGCCACAAGACTCAAATTCTTTCACGTGTGTTTTTGCTAAAGAAGATGATGTCAAAATCTGGCATCAGAAGTTGGGACATCTTCACTTGAAGGGAATGAAGAGAATCATCTCCTCAGAAGCAGTCAGAGGAATTCCCAAACTTCATATTGAGGAAGGAAAAGTGTGTGGAGACTGTCAAAAAGGGAAACAGACAAAGATGTCTCATCCGAAGCTTCAACATGACACCACCTCCAAGGTCTTGGAACTACTTCATATGGACTTGATGGGACCTATGCAGGTGGAAAGTCTGGGTGGAAAGAAATATGCATATGTAGTTGTGGATGACTATTCGAGGTACACTTGGGTGAGCTTCATCAAAGACAAATCAGAGGTGTTTGATGTTTTTAAAGATCTTTGTCAAAGACTTCAAAGGGAAAAAGGAGAGTAATGTTATCAGGATAAGGAGTGATCATGGAAGAAAGTTTGAGAATAGCAAGTTTGAAGAATTTTGCTCTGCTGAAGGTATAAGTCATGAGTTTTCATCTCCTATTACTCCTCAACAAAATGGAGTAGTTGAGAGGAAGAACAGAACTATCCAAGAGTCTGCTAGAGCTATGATCCATGCCAAGAAACTTCCCTATCATTTCTGGGCTGAAGCCATGAATACTGCCTGCTACATTCACAACAGGGTTACCATGAGAAGAGGCACTTCATCCACTCTGTATGAACTATGGAAGGGAAGAAAACCTAATGTTAAATACTTTCATGTCTTTGGAAGTAGATGCTATATTTTGGCTGATAGAGAACAGAGAAGAAAATTGGATTCCAAAAGTGATGAAGGAATATTTTTGGGATACTCTACCAACAGCAGATCATATAGGGTTTTCAACTCTAGAACCAAGGTGATGATGAAGTCCATCAATGTGGTGATTGATGACAATGATAAGCAGGAAGATGATGATGTCCTAGATGATGTTGGAACATCAGTTGGTGAAGTTGCACCAGAAGCTGAAGACACAAGTCCAACTCCTAGTGGTGTTGCTGCTGAGCCTGAAACTGAGCAACCTCATAAAGATCCCTCTATCAGAGTGCAGAAGGACCACCCAAAGGAGCTTATTATAGGTGATCCAAATTCTGGAGTAAGGACTAGGTCAAGAGATGTTATAGCAAGTTCATGTTTTGTCTCCAAAATTGAGCCAAAAAATGTCAAGGAAGCTTTGACTAATGAGTTTTGGATAAATGCAATGCATGAAGAGCTGGAGCAATTCAAGAGGAATGAAGTATGGGAGCTTGTACCTAGGCCTGATGGAGTTAATGTGATTGGCACCAAGTGGATCTACAAGAATAAATCTGATGAACAAGGAGTGGTCACCAGAAACAAGGCCAGATTAGTTGCTCAGGGATACACTCAGGTTGAAGGAATTGATTATGATGAAACCTTTGCTCCTGTGGCAAGACTGGAATCTATCAGATTGCTCTTAGGTGTGGCTTGTAATTTCAAATTCAAACTGTTTCAGATGGATGTTAAAAGTGCCTTCTTGAATGGTTACTTAAATGAAGAGGTGTATGTTGATCAACCAAAAGAATTTATTGATCCAACATTTCCTGACCATGTGTACAAACTAAGGAAAGCTCTATATGGTTTGAAGCAAGTACCAAGAGCTTGGTATGAAAGACTTACTGAATTCCTGGGTGTGAATGGCTACAGAAAAGGAGGGATTGACAAGACTTTGTTTGTTAAAGAGGAAGAAGGAAAACTGATGATAGCTCAAATCTATGTTGATGACATAATATTTGGTGGGATGTCAGATGCAATGGTGAAACATTTTGTGGAACAGATGTAGTCTGAATTTGAAATGAGTCTTGTTGGTGAGCTGAACTATTTTCTAGGTCTACAAGTTAGACAAATGGAGGACTCCATATTCAGTTCGCAGAGCAAGTATGCAAAGAACATAGTGAAGAAGTTTGGTCTAGAGAATGCTAATCACAAGAGGACTCCTGCTCCTACGCATCTAAAATTATCCAAGGATGAACATGGTATTAGTGTGGATCAAAGTTTATATAGAAGTATGATTGGGAGTCTATTGTATCTCAAGGCTAGCAGACCTGACATTTCTTTTGCTGTTGGAGTTTGTGCCAGATACCAATCTAAGCCTAAAGTTAGTCACTTGAATCAAGTAAAGAGGATCCTGAAATATGTTAATGGCACTAGTGACTATGGGATGTTTTATAGTCATGGATCTGGGACTGAGTTAATGGGATATTGTGATGCTGACTAGGCTGGGAGTGATGATGATAGGAAAAGGACTTTAGGAGGTTGTTTCTTCCTAGGGAATAATCTGATATCATGGTTTAGTAAAAAGCAGAACTGTGTGTCTCTTTCTACTGCTGAAGCTGAGTACATAGCAGCAGGAAGTAGTTGTTCTCAACTTGTTTGGATGAAGCAGATGTTAACAGAATACAATGTCAAGCAAGATGTCATGACATTGTACTGCGATAAATTAAGTGCTATCAATATATCTAAGAATCCTATTCAGCATAGCAGAACTAAGCATATTGATATAAGGCATCATTTTATAAGAGATTTGGTTGAAGACAAAGTAGTTGCTTTAGAACATGTTGCTACAGATAAACAATTAGCTGATATTTTCACTAAAGCCTTAGATGCAAACCAATTTGAAAGTTTAAGAAGTAAATTGGGAATTTGCATTTATGAAGATTAAGTGTGCTGGAGAGTGTATTGTACAGTTGTGTATTTTATTGAAAATTGATTCAACTGCTGAAGGCATACAAGATTGGAGTACATCAAAAGTTACAAACAAAGAGTCTACAGATTTTCCTAACCCCCTGAATCTAGAAAAGTTTTCCAGTCTTCATCCCAATCATCATCAGTAGCTTGTTGTTGCACAGGAAGCTTCTTGCTTGGTTTCATGGTTGTTTCTGAGGTTCTGCCTGTCTTTGTGGTTCCTGAAGTAGTTTCAGCTGCAGTCTTATCCTTCTGAGGTGGATATGAAGTCTTGTCCTTCTGCTTGAAGTTCTTTGCTGCATCTTTGATGTTTGACTGGTTCATTCTTGGTTGCTGAGTGGTGCTGCTAGAAGGAAGAAAGGCTTGTGTTTATAATAAAAACAAGGAGCTTAGTGTGTATCGACTGAACAGTCAATGTGTTGGAACTTGTGTTTTTGGGAAGTATAATGTTTGACCATGTCTTTATGTCAGGACATTGTGTTTGGTGATTGTCCAATTATGGCTAAAAAGGGGGAGAGTTAGCCTAGGTGTGTAGAGTGTATCCTATCGTAGATATCTGGTGTGGTGCAGATGTTGAGGGGGAGTGTGCAGAAGCTGGTTTTGAGGGGGAGCTTTTAACTGTTTTAAAATTTTTTCCGCTGCTGAAGTCTCTGATGTTGCAGAGATTGTTTTAGCCAAAATTAGCCAAAGGGGGAGATTGTTGGCTCTTGGATTGGCTAGAATTTTGGTAAAACAAAGTTGTTTAAGTCTGATGTCACATGGGTGATGTCTTAACATTGAGTCTTAACAATGGATAATAATAAGTGTTTAAGTTGGATGTCTGATGTCACATGCGGTGTTGTGACATCAGGTCTTCAGAAGATTAATAACATCAGGTTTAGTGATGTTGTTAGGGTTTACGTTTTAGCTGGATATTGGGAGAGCTGTTAGTATCATTGGATGCAGATATCTTGGGATAGATATTTTCTGTTACAAACAGATTTGATGCAGATTTGTAGGAGTGTTTAAATGCTAAGTTTTAAGAAGATTTTGAGAGAGAAAATATGTCGAAGATTCAGTTTTAAATAACAAATCAGGTCAGATATTGTAGCAGGTCCAAGACCAGATCAAATAGCTATTTAAAGAGCATCAATCCTTGGAAGAAAGCAACGAAGAAAGAGAGCTAAAGACTGAGAGTCGTTTGAGTCTTCGTGTTTGTATTGTAAACCATTCTAGTGTGAATTGGTGTTATTGTTTTGAGTTGTTCTTGATCAAAGCTGTGAAGCAGAATCAAGTTGTGTTTTTTTTCAAAGTGTGTGATCTTTGAATTATATCACTGAGGTGATTTAGGGATTGAGTAGTGTTCTCATACTTAAGTGGTCTCTTAGGTAGAAGGTTCATTACGTAGTGATTAAGTTTAGGAGATGTCAACTGGGTTGTTGAGTCTGTAAATTTGATACTACTGATAGTGAAATTCATCCCTGGCTTGGTAGCCCCCAGACATAGGTAGTTAGACCGAACTGGGTGAACAATTCTTTGTGCCTTTTCTGTTGTTTTACTTTGTCCATTGCAGAGTGTGTTGTTGTGACATCACACGTAACATCACATATCTGGTACCAGAATTTCACTTATCGTAGATTGCCGAAGACTTTTAACGGAGAGCGGGAGCTTGAAAGCGCTCCTAAACCTTTAACTGGAGATGAAGTTTATCAACGAAAAGAAAACCTTACTGTTTTCTTTGGAAATAATAAAGACGATCCCGTTGAGAGAAATATTTGGAAAAAGAGATAGATGTTCTTTGATATTCCATATTGGTCTAAACTTTATGTAAGACATTGTCTTGATGTAATGCATGTGGAGAAAAATGTGTTCAATAAGAATACTTCTAAACATTTCTGGCAAGACTAATGATAATAAGAATTTCAATTTAGATATGGTGGAGATGAGTATGCGACAAAGTTATGTCCAAAAGATATAATAAAAATATCTTATTTGCCTCTGGCATGTCACACTCTATCTAAAAAGGAAAAGAAAACTGTTTCCGAGTGTTTGCATGTTATCAAAGTTCCCCAAGGTTACTCTTCAAACATAAAGAAACTTGTATCAATGAAAGATCTCGGGTTAATTGGGTTAAAATCTCATGATTATCATGTCTTGATGCAACAACTTCTATCTGTTGAGACAAATTTGATTCATACCATGTATCCTCTAAGAGTTTGATGATAACAAAGTATTTGAAGAACAATTAGGATTTCTAACTATCTGGTTCATGTGTATAGAATTCAATTTACTTGATGAAACAGGTTCTATCACAATAGCAAGCTATGGTTCAGTTTTGATCAGGCTCTTGTGAGAGAGTCTGACCGTAAAGAAATCTTTTGGATATTTCAGAAATAGAAGCGTGCAAACTCTAGTTCATAAGTAAAATCAATTTGGTATACACAATTCAACCCCTCCTTCTTGTGTATTTTTCTCACCTTCACTATCAGTGGCTATCTGTGGCATCCTTCCAAAAAATGTAAGAGTAACTATAAATAGATTGTTCTTATCTTCAATGATATATAAAATGAAGTTTTTTATTTCAAAATATTATATGAATTATAAGATGAGGCTGAAATAATATTGTGTCAATTGGAGATGTATTTTCCTCCATCATTTTATGACATTATGGTAGAATTACTTGTTCATCTAGTCAGAGAAATCAAATTTTTTTGTCTAGTTTATTTAAGGTGGATGTATCCTATAAAGAAATACATGAATATATTTAAAGGATATATGAATAATCATCACTGAACGAAAGCTTTGATTGTTGAAAGGTGCATCACAGAAGAAGCTCTTGAGTTTTGTTCAAACTATTTGTCGGAAACATAGTCTATTGGAATTCCAAAGTCTCGTCATACTGGAAAATTTGAAGATAGAGGTACTCATGATTTAAATGTTAAGTCAATGGATTGGGAAGTACTACTTGAAGCACATTCCTATATATTGAATAATCTTAGTGTAGTTGAACCTTACATAGCTACTCATAAAACTATTATAAAGAAAAAATATCACCGAATGAATGACAAGTGGTTGTTGACACAACATAACAAGGAATTCATATGTTGGTTTAATAAGATGATTTCTAATGATGATGGTGCATTCGAGCCAATTAAATGGCCGTCGTACATGCCAAAATTTAGTGTGATAACTTGGACGACATACGCCATTTCTAATTATTCTTTTTATACAAAAGCAAAATATTATCGTAATACAATGCAAAGTAGTGGGGCTATGGTTGAGGCCGAATCCATGTATTTCTCTAACTAGGAAGATAGGAATCCTATTCTGGCAACCACAACGTTCTATGGTGTCATTGAGGAGATTTTGGAGATTGATTGTGTTAATTTAAAAGTGCCTTTATTTAAACGCAAGAGGGTTCCTAATAACAATGGTGTACAAACTGATGAGTTATGATTCACACGGGTTGATCTTGGAAAGGAAAATTATAACATTGAACCATTCATCATGGCTACTCAAGAAAAATAAATTTTTTATGTTACATACCCTACGGACTTATCGAGAAGATGGTCAATTATTCTTAAAGGAAAACACATTCATTATAGTGATAATGAAAGTTCTGATATTCCTTCCACTCCTTCTTATGCAACACAAGTGTCTACTTCTTATGAAAAAGATGATAGAGATGATGTACCAGTTATTCATAACGATCATCAAGAAGGCATATGGGAAAATGAATAACTATTATCGTATGTTATAATTTCCAATGATGTTATTTTCTAACAACTATTATTATTATTTGAAATTATAGGTGTTTAAAGTCAACATACCTAGAGACAAGACACCAAGACAACAAGATAATATCATTTAATGTAATGATGTATACATTGTAGGTTGTTTTGTGCCATTTTGGTTTTGATGTAATATATAATTTTTGGTTCCTAATGGAACTGTGTCATTGATGTAATACAATTTTTGGTCTAATTCAATTCACAAATGAGTGTATTGTTATTTATGGTCTTATACAATTCATAAATACTCAGGTTAAAAATTTGGCATTACTGTAAAATTGAAAAATACAACAAATGATATCACAACAGTTTTTAATTCAATTGTTGTTATAAGCAAAGTGTTATCCAGAATAATAAAACGCAAGAATAACGTTGCTGAGATTCGAACCGATGACCTATAAATTATTTCACAACGGTTGTTTTCTTTACCAGTTGTTATAAGTAGTGCGCTACCTAACTTATAATCATGATCACCCGTCTGTTGTGAAAACCAGCATACATACAATCACACACTACCTAACAACTGACGTGAAACCGTCATTATATGTGTTTTGCAATCGTCAATATATGTGTTTTCCATAGTAGTGGTAAGAACAGACTTCTACTACTGCATGCACATCTTCAACTTCAACAGAGTTCTTCGACTTCGACAAAATTTACTTCAACACTAGCTTATAACGCGTAAGCTACATTATAATTTTTGGTTTTAATCTTAATCAAGTTAAAATATAACGGTTGGATGTGAGGAAGTTTACTAAATTATTCAACACAATATATAATATATGAGTAAAGTGATCTATCTTTTGCAAAGGTCGGAGTGGGCTTCTACGGCTAACCGTTTTCACAATTTTTTCTTCAGGTTACTGCAATTTTTTTTTTGGGTTTCCAATTTTTTCACAATTATTCGCTAGTTTTCATTGTTATGTATGTAAAAGGTTATATCTTGTTTGAAACTAAGGAAAATAGTTGAGTAGGGAAAATTGTATTGAAGATATTAATTAAAGTTGTGAGTTTTAAGTAGGACATTTACTTCAATTATGTTCAATTCAACTATTTCATTTTTTTTAAGTTGTGTTGAAATCCTTATTCTTAACTATTACTTTGACACAACACTAACAATTTTGTTTTATTCATGATTTTTTCCTTTTTATTGATTAAAGGTTGTTGTGGAAATGAATACTTGATTAGTTAATGGTGAAAAAGTATTGTATCAGATTCAAAACCGCAAGTCAGGAAAATGTACAATGCAATGAAAGAAACACAAGGCCAGTATTATGTTTCCAATCTACCTGAGTTTGATTTTAAACGGCAAGCGAATCACAGGAAAAGTATAACAGGCTTGAAGACGAAAGGTCATGTAAGTCTTTCTTGGATAAAAATTGATCAAGATGGAAATTCTAACTATTATGAGACATTGCTCTTTGCCTAAAAAAATTCTTATGTTGGGAATTACTATGTTGTCACCATTCCCTTTCATCTTAGAAATGGAAGGCTTAAATGCTCTTATGAAGAAAAATTTGGAGAGAAGTGAAATATTTGGAGAAAAATGAGAGAAGAGAAATATTTGGAGAAAAGTGTTACCCACGAACTGTGGGATTTCAGATTTTATTCACTTGCAACTGTGATTTACACAAGCACTGTGACTACCTTCACTACTTGTTATGATTCTACTACTTACAAACTACAAGGGATACTCCCTATTTATAGATTTAGATTTACAAAGGCCCAAAACTCTAAAAGCCCAAAATATCTATTTAAACTAAATCAAATCTAATCTAAATCATATCAAATCTTATCAAAACAAATCTATGTGAAACAACTGTTTCGACACTACTTGCTTCGACACTTCGACACTTAGTATTTCGACTTCGACACTTAGACACTAGGAATTACAATTTAACACACCACCTAATTCATTGTGTCTAAGCTTTCTACATTCATCATGGCTCTTAGTCTTCTGAAGGCTTCGACCTGCACTCCCTTCGTCATGATATCCACAATCTGATTCTCAGTTCTGCAGTGTTCCAATTTCATCTTCCCTTCTGCTACCTGCTCTCGAAGATAATGGAACCTCATTTTGATGTGCTTGCTTCGACCGTGAGCTATTGGATTCTTCGCCAAGTTGATAGCTGACATGTTGTCTATCTTCATGGTAATTGCTCCATGATTCTTCCCTGTAATCTCTTCGACCAAGTTCACCATCCAAGTTGCTTGACATGCACAAAGAAAAGCAGCTATATATTCTGCTTCGCATGATGACAATGCCACTACTGGCTCCTTTCTCGAACTCCAAGCAACTGGTGCACCACCTAACATAAACACATATCCAGTTGTGGATTTTCTATCCTCAGTATCACTACACCAACTGGAGTCAGTGTATCCTACTTACTTGCATTCTTTCCCTTCATCATCTGCAGGAAACAAAATGCCATAGTCGAGAGTCCCTTTCAGATACCTCAGTATCCGCTTCGTCGCTGTTAGGTGTGATATCTTTGGCTTCTGCATGAATCTACTTACCATACCCACACTGTATGCTAAGTCAGGCCTTGTGTGACAAAGGTATCTAAGTGACCCAATAAGTCTTCTGTATTGGGTTGGGTCGACATCATATTCATCTGAATTATTCGACAGTTGCAGTCTGGTCTAAGCTGGAGTCGAAGTTGGGTTGCAATCCTGCATCTCAAATCTCTTGAGTATTTCGCCTGCATATCTTTTTTGGTGCATCATCAAACCTCTACTAGTTTTGTAGAATTCGATGCCAAGGAAATATGAGAGATTTCCCAAATATGACATTTCAAATTCCTCACTTAGGTCATGTTTCAAATCTTCGATCTCCTTCTTGCAACTCCCTGTTATCAATAAATCATCGACATATAGGCACAGTATAAGCAATTCATTATTGCTTCTCCTTACATACACTCCATTCTCAGTCGTACACTTCACAAATTCCTTCTAAGAAGCTGTCGATTTTCTTATTCCATGCTCTTGGAGCTTGCTTAAGTCCATACAGGGCTTTATGCAGCCTGTACACTTTTCCTTCTTCGCCTTGTTTCACATACCCAGCTGGTTGTGCGACATAAACTTCTTTATCTAAGGGGCCATTAAGGAATGCACACTTCATGTCCATCTGACATGAGTGCCAATTGTTCATATTTTCTAGACCAACAACCAACCTGATTATTTCGATCATAGCAACAGGTGCGAACACTTCATCGAAGTCAATTCCTTCCTTCTGAAGAAATCCTTTCGCCACTAGTCTTGCCTTGTGTCGAGTTACTTCTCCTCTAGGATTCACCTTCACCTTGTAAACCCACTTCACATCAATTTCCTTCTTGCTTTGAGGCAATTCGACAAGTGACCAGGTGTTGTTGACTTCGATGGACTCTAACTCCTCATTCATTGCTTGCACACACTTCGAATCTTTCAATGCCTTAGTTGCATTAACAGGTTTGACATCTGCGTAGAAAGCATAATGTATCAGCCCACCCTCTTCATCGACCACATCATCTGATGTAATTACACATTCTTGCAACCTTGCAGGCATGTGTCTTGTTTGTCGAGGTCTGCTTGGACCTGCTTCATCTGCGAATGGTTCCTGTCGAACTTCTCTTTCGACTTCAGTGGTTGGTTCTTCACAAGAGATTCTCACTGAATCCTTCTTGGTATTCTCAGTCCAATCCCATTCTTTAAGCTCATCTATGATCATGTCCCTGCTGATCACTACCTGCTTATTTATTGGGTCGAACAACTTGTAACCTCCAGTCGAATGATATCCTATCAAGATCATCAGATTCGACTTGTCATCAAGCTTCCTTCTCAACTGATCTGGCATATGTCTATGTGTTATAGATCCAAATACCTTCAAGTGACTGATGATTGGCTTGACACCAGACGAACATTCTTCTAGTGTGACTCCTTCAAGCTTCTTCATCGGACATCTGTTTAAAATATATGTTGTTGTCGAAATCTCTTCTCCCCATAATTCTTTGGATAGATGCTTTCCATTCAACATACTTCTCACCATATTCATGATGGTTCTATTCTTTCGTTCTGCAACTCCATTTTGCTGTGGTGTATAGGGTGGCACCACCTTATGCACAATCCCTTCTTTTTCACATAATGCATCAAACTCTTTCGACACATACTCTCCACCACCATCTGTCCTCAGATATTTCAGTTTTCGACCACTCTGTCTTTCGACCATGGATTTGAATCTGGAAAATACCTCAATCACATCAATTTTCTTCTTGATGAGGCAAGTCCACAACTTTCGATTGAAATCGTCTATAAACATGACAAAATATCTGTTGCCACCAATCGAATCTACCTGGATTGGACCACATACATCAGAGTATATGACTTCCAGAATTGCCTTCGACTTCCTTCCTGCATCCTTGCTGAAGCTATTCTTGTGTTGTTTCGACTGAACACACTCCTCAAAGACGTCACTTGGAATGCCGATATCTGGTAATCCTGAAACCATATTTCTTCTCTTCAGCTCTCTGATGTCATTGAAGTTGAGATGACCTAGTCGAAAATGCCATAACCACTCATCTCTGTTGGCTGTCATTGTTAGACACTTGTGCTCCATCACCTTGAGTTCAATCTTGAAGGTCCTATTCTGAGACATTGGAGCCTTCAAGATCAACCTGCCACCTGCGTCGAGAACTCTCATCATCTTGTCTTCGACAACTACCTTGTAGTTATTTTCGACAAGCTGCCCTATACTGAGCAAATTACTCTTCATGCATGGTATGTACAACACATTGGAAATTTTTTATCTCTTGCCATCTTTCCTCATAATCAGAACATCACCAACACCTTCAGCTGCTAGAGTGTTGTCATTTGCAAACTTTACAGTGTTCTTCGACGAGGGCTTCATGTTGACAAACCAATCTTTCCTTCCAGTCATGTGTGATGAGCATCCTGAGTCCAAGTACCACTGATCTTGGAATCTTTCTTCATCTTTTGTTGTGACCATCAGCAACGTCTCTTCTTCTTCATGTTTTGCCAGCTTTGCATCAGTTTCTTGATTTTTCTTCTTTTCTGGACAATCACTAACATAGTGACCATACTTCTAACAATTGAAAAATTGAATGTGATTTTTGTCTGACTTTCGACCACCACCTCTTCCTCTACCTGCAGCACCGCCTCTTTGGTTGCCTTGGTTCTAGGGTTTCTTCTGAGTCGAATTGTAGCCTCCTCTACCTTTATTGCCATTCACGTTTCCTTTCCCTTTCCTTTCCTTTTCTGACTGCGCCTGCAAAGCGATATCACTCTTGGACTTTCTGCAGCACTTTCAGCCATCCTTTGCTCATGAGACTCAAGCATCCCTTGAAGCTCTTCCTTCGTCAATACTGACAAGTCTTTCGACTCTTCTATGGTAACTACCACGTGGTCAAACTTTGGAGCCAATGACCTCAAGATCTTTGCAACGACTGATCTTGATGTCAACACCTCTCCACATACCTTGATTTGATTCACCAACTTTGTAACTCTGGTGAAGAAATCTGTAATACTTTCATTGTCTTCCATCTGAAGTAACTCATAGGTTCTCTTGTGAGTTTGTAACCTCACCTCTTTCACTTTCTCTGCGCCTCCAAACGACTTTTCAAGAATCTCCCACGCTTCCTTCGCTGACTCTGCATCACTAACTTTTTCAAAGTTATCTGGATCAACACACTGATGGATTATAAAGAGCGCTTTATAATCTTTCTTCTTCATTTCTTTGTGTGCAGCCTTTTCTTGATCCGTCGCATTCTCCCCAAGCGGTGTTACTCCTTCCTTCACAAGATCCCAAAGATCCTGATAACAGAAAACCACCTTGATCTGCTTGCACCAATTCTCATAATTATCTTTCCTGAGAATTGGTAGGGTCGCCGAAGAGTGCCCATTTGAATGATTCATAGACATCACAATTTTCTTCCTTGAATCGCAACCGGAGCTCTAGATACCAGATGTTGGAATTCAACCACAAACTATGGTAATTCCTCTTCAATCTTGTTCTCAAGATTGATAACAAACCACAAACATGCAATGGCAATGATGAATATGAAGAACAAACAACAAGAAAGAAATGAGAGAAGAGAAATATTTGGAGAAAAGTGTTACCCACGAACTGTGGGATTTCAGATTTTATTCACTTGCAACTGTGATTTACACAAGCACTGTGACTACCTTCACTACTTGTTATGATTCTACTACTTACAAACTACAAGGGATACTCCCTATTTACAGATTTAGATTTACCGAGGACCAAAACTCTAAAAGCCCAAAATATCTATTTGAACTAAATAAAATCTAATCTAAATCATATCAAATCTTATCAAAACAAATCTGTGTGAAACAACTATTTCAACACACTACTTCGACACTACTTCCTTCGACACTTCGACACTTAGTATTTCGACTTCGACACTTAGACACTAGGAATTACAATTTAACAGTTTCGAGTTGATTTCTGATATAAAAGTGAATTTCTACAAAAGTAGTTTGTATGGAGTCAACTGTAGCGATGAATTCCTTGAGTCTACTGCTGTATTTTTGAACTGTGAGGTGTGTGCCTTGCCTTTTAAATTCCTTGGCATATATGTAGGTGATAACCCGCGTAGAGTCAGTATGTGGAGGCATTGGTTGAGTTGTTTAGGAGCAAATTGGCGGCGTGGAAGAGTAATAACTTGAGTATTAGAGGGAGGGTTACGTTAATAAATTTGGTGCTGAACTCGATACCAATCTACTCTCTTTCGTTCTACAAAGCTCCAGTACAGATTTTGAGAACCATAACCAGAATTCAAGCCAACTTCTTGTGGGGTGGAATATCGACGAGACGGAATATCAACTGGATGAGTTGGAATAGGGTATGCCTTCCAAAAGAACAAGGAGGTTTGGCTATCAAGAACATAGAGTGTTTCAACAAAGCTCTTATGTTGAAGTGGAAATGGCAGATGATCACGAAAGATTATGCTTTGTGGAAGGGCATCTTGGAGGTTAGATACGCTCAAAACTTTGATAACTTGGGTCTGGCGGTGTTGTGTAACGATGGAAGAGGAGGGTCTAAAATGGATTCAATCTGGTGGAGGGATATGATTCTGAACGGTTACGACAAGCAGCTCCAGTCAGATCTGTTTACTGATTCAGTTAAAGGTGTGATAGGGAATGGTAAGTATATCCCATTCTTGTTTTCTTGCAGTATTGGGGATAGGCCGCTGAAGGATGCCTTCTCTATGTTTTTCCTTTCTGTTCGCGGCTGTCAAAGAAGTTATGTGACACATATGTACAATTTGTTCCATTTCCAGGGTCAAACTAATTCTTCAAACCCTTGCAGCGTTCCTATTAGGATGTGGGAGGATGCTCCCTTGGATCTTTCCTCTTTGTTGGTTAATTTGTCTTTGGTAGAAACCAAGAAGGACTCCTTCTTGTGGTTGCTTGGTTAACGAGGGTTTGTTTACCGTGTCATCTGCGTATTTACTTTTGCTGCAGGGTGGTAGATGTATTGAGTGGGATGATAGGACAGAATTAGCGATGAAGTTGATGTGGGCTGCACCTATCCCTTCTAAGACTAAAGTTATGATTTGGAGACTGTTTTGGAATAGGTTAGGTACAAAGGATCAGTTGTTAAGGAGGGGGATTGTCACTGTTAATTTTGATCCTAATTGTTCTTGTTGTGGTGCTATTATCGAATATGCTCGGCATATCTTTATGGAGTGTACCTTTGCGGGTCAAGTGTGGAGCGGTGTTGAGAGATGGCTTGGAGTTGAAATCGATAGGAAGAATAATGTTGTGGAGTTCTTCTTAAGTTTCTCTGCTCAGTTGAAGCATTCTTCGGGTTCCATAGTCGGTAGTATGGTGTGGGCTGTTGTGATTTAGGTCATATGGAAGAGTAGAGATGATTACATATTTAGGGAAAGTATTTTTAATCTAGTTGAAGTTCGCAATTGTATTAAGTTGTATTCTTGGAGTTAGTTTAATTCGGTCATTAGTCCATCGAAGGCTTGTTCCTATTTCGAGTGGTATACGGCCCCTCTTTCTTGTATGTAAGTTGGATCTGTTTGTTCGGTTTGTTTAGTACTTTTCGTACTCTTTCGTAATGCATTGCTTATTTAAAAAAAACTTCTTGCAGAGCCTCTAATAGCAAGTGTTCAGAAAATTTCTGAAGTTGCAGGAATTTCATCACATTTTAAGCCCTTTGGCTACAAATTTCAGAGAAGCAACATCACCAATCAAAGAAGATAGTCACAAAAGAAAGTAGTAATACTTTTCACACAATGTTTGAGGTTAGTCATCTAGGATAACTCTCACTTCACTTAAGTTAAACTTGTCAATAATCTATAATAAGATCCTTAAACTTAGAAACTTTTCTATTTATTATTGAATAGTATACTAGCAAAGTAGCAATGCATACAGGTAAGCAATTATAGATTATAGTTTGCATTTTCACCTTCGTTCATCTAATTTATTAGATGTTAATCGGACTTGCATTTTCTTTTTGGTTTTTGCAGCCCAATGTTACATTTTCTTTATGATATGATGTGAGTGTGTTATTATATTATTCAGGTATGTTAATTTAACAGTGATCCATTTGGTGATGTGGGTGCCCCATAACATGCCAGAAAATTGGTCCTTGCAATTACATGTTTCATGATGTGTATTGAATCTTGAGATGAGCTCAACCCAGTAGGAGCATCACCAGCCAGCGGCAAAGCATGAGTCGATTTTGGTTAGCTTTAAATTAAATATCAAGATGCTTGTACAAAAAGGAGGGGAGCATGGAATTTTTTTATGCTGCAGCTGCACTAGATATTAACATGTCTAACTCCTCAATTTCAGCTCTTGTTATGTTTATATTTAGCATAAATAGGTGATTTTTTTTACGCCTTTATTGGGACTAATTGACTCTTATATGTGATTTTTTTTAGTGTTGATGTTTTTATTTTTTATGGTTACTTTGTAAAAAAACAATCTCAATTTATTGAATATAAAAATTACAGTCTCAATATAACAATTAAATTTGGTTAATTTTTTTTTAAATATTGAAATATAATAGCTGCAGATTTTAAATCATGCTAAAGGATTTTGAATCCTGCGGGTTTACCTGCGGATTTTGATTCATGCAGATTTACATCTCCCATGAAGGGTCTAGCTGGAAACCAAAAACAGTAGAAAAAATCATAGGAACCAGATTATTAACTCAAATCCACATGTAAATATGCAGGAAAACAGAATATTTTAATATTTAAATAGATAAATTAGTTTGGAAAGAGTTAAGACAAGGGAAGTGTAGGGTTGTGTTACTGTATTTAAGAAGAAAAATGAACCTACAGCACAAACATCAGAGTGGTCCACACGAGTCTCATTCGTGACAGATCACGAGTCTCATTCGTGACAGATCATACTAATCTGGTTTTATATCAACATACAGTTATTATGATTTTTGTCTCAGAATGGGCTCTAAGATATTCCATAGTTAAGATGATTTGTATCTACCACGTTTTTATGAAAAATATTAAACATGTGTCCTAATCATAGTATTCTATTGAAACGTATGCATTTAATTCTATGAAATTTTATAACTATTTTATTTAATATTTGATATTATGCTGGTCCAATTTATGAAGGTGAATTTTTATCTACCCGCCTCAAAAAGTTGGGTAGAGTTATTCATAGAGTAAATTAGACTACAATGCATTAGAAATTTACAAAATTTAAATTATTAAATAAATAATTAAGTATAATAAAATGATATGGCATTACTGGATTGGTTAAAAGTACACTACCCAACTTTTTGTGATGGGTAATAAAGTTGTCCCTTTTTTTTTTCTCCAACATGCAATACGTTATATGTACACTACTTGGTAGGGTTTTTCCATTTTTTTACAAAATTCCAAAGTTGCTCTTTTTATTATTTTTAGTATGAAAATGAATTAAAACTAAAAAATCAAATGAAAATTGAATTAGTTTAAATAATCAAAATGAAATCTAAAGGACAACACAGTGAATTCTATTAATTCAATTAGAATATTTTGACACAGAGATAAAAATAATTGAACTCAAGATGAAAAAAAGATCGGGCACAAAAGTGCTAAAAAAATTAAACTGAATGCACCTAAATTATCAGCACGAAATAAATCTCTCGGAAAAATACAACGTTTGATCTAATTTTGAAATATACTTTGATCGATTAAAAGGCCCATACTGATCAAAATGCGACAAAAAATGTAGTCGAAAATTAAAATGAGCACGTCAGGTTAAACTACACAAAACATAGATTAATATAATTGACGTATGCAAGCTCGATTTTGAAATATTTCGTCCACTGTTTTTATGCACAATTGAGATTCAGTTTGACCGATCTATCTGTAAATCCGAAAATTTATTCTGATTGACAATTTGGACATTATGCAAGATGAAATGCATATTATGCTATGAAGATGATGCAAAATTTGACGAGAACTGTATTGATTCGGCGATTCAGGATCAAAATTGGGGTATAACAGACATGTTTTAAAAATCTTAGTTTAGTTAACAAAAATATTCATTTGTATGCTATGTTTCATGGATAATCATGATATTGATTATTAACTTGCATTTGATAAGAACACCACGTCATAATAACAATTTCAAAACTCTTAACCCAAAGTTAGTCAACTTATCTAATGTGTTTTTAGCAGCTCCTAGAACTATGCTAGAATTAGTCAAATGTGTTTTTTATACCTTGTCTCGTACAATACTCATTAATGTGCTCTAAAAAAACCTCAAAGAATCGACATGCCTTGACCTCAAATTCCATAACTTGTTCTTGTCAAGAAATTATTCATTATCTAATGATGAATTACCAATAACATATTAGCCTTCTAAATTATATAACCTACATATTTTATACTTGTTAGACATAAAAAAAATTGACATGATTACTCCACCATGTGAAATTTTTAACACTCCATTTTCAACTCTAGTGTAATAGCCTAGATCATAACAAATGCTTATGGATGACAAGTTTCATATAAGCTCTGTAACATACATCAAAATGTGTAGAAAGAACTCATGATCATATAATATTTTAGGTTTGACTATACCAACACCATGTACCTTGAAAGCCTTATTGTCACCAAGGCTAACTACTCTACTTTCTTCTAGTTACAATGTCTCAAAGTATTCTTTGCCTGACCATATGTGGTAAGAGCATCCAGATTCCATGAGCTAACTATCTTTAGTTCCCAAACTCGACATCACTAGTACACTATTACTATCATCATTATTGTCCTCATTTAAGGCAAGATCAACTTGAACAAAATCTTCATTGTCCTCTCTCTTGGGACAATCATTCATAAAGTGACAAGCTTTCTGAAAAATAAATCATTTAGACCTTGGATCTTTCAGTCGTCAGTCGTTCATCTAAAGTAATAGTACCTTCCTTACCATAAATAAAGGCATCCTTGAAGGGCTCAAGGGATCTAGGTAATGAGCTTAAAAAGAGCAGATCATTTTCCTCAACAATGATCTTGTGAAATTTTGTCAACTGCTCCACTATAAATTTTTTCTCTACCAGTTTGAAAGATTAGAGTTGTTGTTTCAAATACAACCTATGTTCTGAAGACTTGGTCATATACAGCGATTCATGATTTGCTCACATCGAAGTTGAAGTCTTCTCCTTGGCGACTCACCTTAGGACTTTATCCCAAACACACAATATAATGACACTCATGGCACTATCCATCATCCTAGTATTCGGTGTCTTGCCCTTGAATGCTTTAACACACTATCTTGAGTTAATATTGCTTGCATCTTCACTTCCACAATAAAAAATCATTGTCTTCAGAAAAATTATTGATTTGTCATTTAGAATCCATGTTGCACACTAATAAACTTAACAACTTTCTGAAATTGAAAGGTTCAATCACATAAGCTATAATTTAAATATACCAATATTATTAATATTTATTGATATTAAAAATTTGTGAGATATGAATAATGACAACAAAAATAACTGGCATCAAGCAACAAATAACAGACAATCAGTGTAAGCAAATCCACAACAAGCAAGAGGATGATAAGATGAGAACAAAGAACTTGTATACCCGATTCGATCAAACCTATCTATTCTCGGGAGAGAGGAACTCTTTGATTCAATATACTTCCAAGAATTGTTACAAGAGATTACAAAAAAATTACAAGAAAATACACGTACACTCAAATATCAATCATTAGTTGGTCCAATGGTGATTGACGCTGAACTTGGTAGGGCGGACCACAATTCGATCCCCCGTAACTACAATCAAGAGGAAACTTGAACCACTGTATGGCATAACTGACCCTCGAACCGGATTAGTCGGACTGGATACTAGCGGTATAAACCAAAAAATTATAGACACTCAAATTTCTAAGAACTAATTTTATTTTCTACCAAAGTGTTTATCAATCCCTTCGGCTCTCTATATTCGAATCACACAAATTCTTAATGTTTAGAAGTGTTTCTCAATTCACTTGAATACCTTAGAAAATTTCTTCAATTTCAAGATCATCAAGAAATTTCTACTCTTTCTCTCTAAATTTCTCTGCTAAAATTGTCACCTCTTGCCTCTATTTCAAACTACATTACAAAGGTTATAATATATAAAAATACATATTAAAAATTGTTAAAATCAAACAGATCTGTAACATGTCCAAAACACAACTCATAAATAAATGTATCCTTGTACCAAAATGAACAAGTTCGATATCCGCAAATCGTTTGGATCACACCTGCTTCCCAAGGACTGCTGCCGCCTTCCGCCGCACTTTTTTGAATTCGTCTTATAAGTAGGGCATCACATAGTCAATCATGAATGCCTTAAAGAGGTAAGCAAACTCAATTATTTGACGAATGTCATTTCCCTCTTTAATCTATAATATAAGAAAATTAGATGCTCTGGAAAAACCATTTATGCCCTTGTCTTAAAAATTGCCACTACATCAATTTAGGGACTTTTTGTGTCCAAATAATGCTTTTTGCAACCAATAATGTCATATTGTTCCATTCAAACTACATACTTATTCTATTATGCCTTTGTTGACTATGTTTAATTGAATTGATGATGTCACATAGTTCTATTTCAATTTCCTTCTTTCCATAATATTACTTTATGTCACTTTTCCCCTTTCTTCTCTCCTTTTTCAGCATGCCATTTTCTTGCTCTTCACTTTCTCTTTCTGCTCTTCCATCTTTTCTCTCCCCTCTATCTGCTTTATTCTTTCTTCTCTTTCTTTTATCGCTTCTACTTTGCGATTCATGGGTAACCTAAAACATTACAACCACATTGCAAGGAACAAGAAGAAGAACATGTATTATGAGTTCAACAAATGTTTTACGGATTATTGTTTCGATTTAAAAAAAAATTGATGTTTAACTGATAAATTTGTTTACTGACTGTTGTTTTAATTTCAAGCGAGGAAGATAAAGATCTATTTTTTGGTCATCTTCGACAGGAAAAGTAGTTTTTCCGATCTAGGGTTTTAAATCACAGATTTGAATTTAGTGTTTAGGGTTTTGCTAGGTATTTGATTATATTGATGAGATTTTATGGTTGATTTTGTTGAGCATTTTTTAGTAAGGTTACATTTTTTGAGCAGCTTATAGCAAGGAGATTGTTCTACCTGATGATAAAGAAGATCTCTACCTCTGCAAATGAGGTTACATTTTCTTATGCAAAATTTCTTGTTTTTTATTTATTTATATTTATGGGGTTTAATTTGTGTATTACAAACTTACAAATTTTCTTATGCAAAATTTCTTGTTTTTGAGATTTATATGTATGGGGTTTAATTTGTGTATTACAAACTTAGATTATATCGTCTGTTATATTTCTTTGATATTGTAAAGGTTATTATTGTCACAAGCTCTCTTATGAAGGACATGAAATGTGGTGTGTGATTTGTTTGAGTCTGCTGAGCATAATTTTCAATCTTCAAATGTGGTGTGTGATTTGTTTTTTAATATGTCGAGCACTAGCAAGAAGGCTAATGATGCAGATACGAAAACTGTGTCGGTGACAAAGAAAGTATATTTTATAGGGGTGGAAAACGGGCATGCCCGCCCCGCAAATGCCCACACAAAAACAGGGCGGGGTGGGGCGGTCATAGTTGAGGATGCGGGCCTAAAACCTAGGCCCATCCCGCAAAAAGTGAGGGCAGGGCGGGGAAAGCCCGCGGGCACT
Organism: Lathyrus tuberosus; assembly: GCA_022829125.1. Classification (NCBI taxonomy): domain Eukaryota; kingdom Viridiplantae; phylum Streptophyta; class Magnoliopsida; order Fabales; family Fabaceae; genus Lathyrus; species Lathyrus tuberosus. The sequence continues at coordinate 289,820 of JALAZF010000254.1, forward strand.
ATACCTTTTAAGCCTAAAATGCAAAATTTTATGTAAATGCATGTGCCCGCAAAAGCCCGCGAAGAAAATGGGGCAGGGCGGGGCGGACACATTAGAGGGTGAGGGCCTAAACCCTTGGCCCACCCCGCACTAAAGTGCGGGTAAAATGGGCATGCCCAACGGGCCGGGCCCGTTTTGCCACCCCTAATATTTTACATATTCTTTAGATGGTGTTTTCGGTGTTGGTATTACAATGGCAGTTGCTTTCATACTCAAACAAAGCTTCTAAGGTTTAAGATTCATGGATATAGATTTGCTTACTTTTTTTTTCTTTTCTACTAACTAGCTGAGAGTTGCTTTCATACTCAAACAAATGTGCAAGCTTTTTTTAAGCCAGAAATAAAGAAAATGAATGTCAAGAAATGCTATTTCCCTATATTTGTTCTTGAAAGTCATGTGAAAAAGGTGAAGGACCACTTTGATAGTTTTTCTCAAGAGGTGAGTTTTTAAGTTTGTTGGGTTGGACTGTTTAATGTTTTCCCTGCATCATGCAGATTGGTTCGATCCTAAATATTTGAAGATCATTGCATTATTAAATAATATGTTTGTGTCAAATTATTTTTATCAATATTTCTCTTCTCATTATTAAATCAATATTTATTCCTATTTCAAGGGGATACGTTCTTCTCCGCTTTATAGATATCCCTTTTGAACATGCTACAAAATATCATGTATGGCTAGAACACCTCACAATGGTGCTTTTTACTCTACATGAGTTTTTTGCAATACATGAGTGTTTTTGCAATAAATCTACCGTTTTAACGATGTTTTCTTATATACAGATTCAAGTTGCATTTCGTCGTGGAATGGCCTATAAATCCTTGGATTGTATCTGGTCTGTCAGATAAGCATCCTGGAGGTACAACAGGAAGAGGATCCTACATAATTACTTATCAGTAGATGGATTCCACTTGTTTGTTTCTTATTAAACTCAATGTCAAAATTCATATTTGTTATTTTCAACAAAAACCATATACCAGATCATTATTCCTCTGTACAAAATCATGAGAGCCCTCTTCCCAAGATCTTGGACATATTTACAGTGGAATGCAAACACCTCTTCCTGCAAACACCTCTTGCTTAGCAACTCTTCCAAACGCCTCTTCCTTCAAAGCTATGCGGTTGAAATGGTGGAAAAGAAGTTGAGATATTTATGAAAATTTACTTTTGAAAAAGTTTGGTCCTACAAAATTTAGCACAGATTTCAAGCTGTCATTTTTATTACATTTTATTCAACTGCTAGATCTGAAAATATTAATAGTATTGTGCATTATTCTTTCTCCTTCATCCTATTATAGGCAGTCATGGATTGCGTGAAGGTTCATACTTTGGTTCCTTTCTGTTTTCGACTGCTTTCATTGTTACATTGCTTTTTGTTTAAATGTTTATTATTCAGTAAGTTTTTCATTTTTTTTCCAGCAAGTTCTCACTGGTAGGTAAACTTTATGAAAATAAAATTGGAAGTTAATAATAATTATCCCAAGATTAAGATTTTAGTTGGGACTCTTGATTGGTGACGAAATTTATCCATGTAGATAAACAGTTTATCAATTCATTCATATAGTGATTTGACTATGATAAAGCATAACATTTTTGGTTTGCATTGTCAATTGCATGCATACTTTTGTTACATAAGGATTTATCATGTTGCTTGGTGGTCATTGACTTCTATGATTAAAGTTGTAAATTAAGCTCTCTGTCTTATACTTTTTTAATTTAACCACATCATTTTATTCTGCATTTTTGCTACTTTTTATGTAACCTAATTTTCTTGAGATCGTCTAATTTAGTTTTTACTAGATTGCTGACCCGTGCTCCGCACGGGATTGATTTGAATCTTTACCTCAAATATTATTTTAAATAAATAAATATATTTTAGTAAATATAGTTACATATAATATAATGTATACTCATAATACTAATAATAAATATTATGCATTTATACTATAATATTTCCCGTGAAATTTTATAAATCAAAGAAGTTACAACACGAAAATCAATATCATTCATAATTCATATATATATATATATATATATATATATATATATATATATATATATATATATATATGAATTTTGAATGATATTGATTTTCATGTTGTAACTTCTTTGATTTATAAAATTTCTTTGATTTATAAAATTTCACGGGAAATATTATAGTATAAATTCATAATATTTATTATTATTATTAAAAAAACTTATTTATTAATTACAATTGAATGGAACATAAAAAAAATTGTCTAAATTACATAAAAGTATATTATTTCACATTTAATTATTAATTTAGAATATGAATAATAAAAAATCTAACTGATCAGTTTTAATACAATGAATTTTTTTAATTCAACAAACAAAAAATTAAAGAAATCATAAGTATGGTAATAAATAGTGGCTAGTCATTAATAAATAAAAAATGATGAGATTTATTAATTAATAATATTTTCAAATAATATAATAATTAGTCAATATTTTCAAAAAGATACCTTATATATTATATTTAATGAAATAAAAAATATTTAAAGAGCTCAAGTATTTATTTTAAAATTAGTATCAAATATATTTTTTAAATAATACTTTTAATTCTATACAGTAAAATATTTTAGAGTAAAAGGTATTTTAATTCAAAAATATAATTATGTTCAATACAATCAACTTAAAAAGTGAAACAAATCTTAAATAAAGTATAATATAATTTAATATAAAAATATTCAATACCATAAATTTATTATAGTAATACTAACATTAAAAAAAAAAACTTCTTCTTCTTATACCACTTATTTTTCACTTGACAAACATCTAAATCTCTGTTAATATCTAATTTGTACATAATATTGAACAAAAAATAGATAAATATTAATATAATTCTCTTCAAAATAATAATAATAATATATTCAATTAACACTATTATATCTTATTATCCTAATTCTCTTTTTTTATACAAAAAAATCTTTAATTATCAAATAATAATAATAATAATAATACAAAATTTTTTAATTAACACTATTATATTCAATTAACACTATTATATCTTATAATCCTAATTCTCTTTTAATTATTTTTTAATTATTCTCTTTTAATTATTCTGTTTAATATTAAAATTATCATTTTTATATAAATTTTGAATTACTTAGTTTTTCTAAATAATAAATATAAATCACAAATATAACTATGTTTAATAAATTTTATTTTAATAATTATTAAAATTATAACTAATACACTATAATTATATAATAATGACAATAAACAATTTTGAAAAAGTAAATAAATATATTAATAATTACTACTCAACAAAAATTGCAAATGAAAGAAATCAAGTAAGATTAAAATTATTTACTACTTTATACATATTTTTATATGAATTTAGTATTACTTAATTTTTCTAAATAATAAATACAAATCACAAATCACGAATATCAAAATTCATATATATATATATATATATATATATATATATATATATATATATATATATATATATGAATTTTGAATGATATTGATTTTCATGTTGTAACTTCTTTGATTTATAAAATTTCACTGGAAATATTATAGTATAAATTCATAATATTTATTATTATTATTAAAAAAACTTATTTATTAATTACAATTGAATGGAAAATCAAAAATTTGTCTAAATTACATAAAAGTATATTATTTCACATTTAATTATTAATTTAGAATATGAATAATAAAAAATCTAAATGATCAGTTTTAATACAATGAATTTTTTTTAATTCAGCAAACAAAAAATTAAAGAAATCATAAGTATGGTAATAAATAGTGGCTAGTCATTAATAAATAAAAAATGATGAGATTTATTAATTAATAATATTTTCAAATAATATAATAATTAGTCAATATTTTCAAAAACATACCTTATATATTATATTTAATGAAATAAAAAATATTTAAAGAGCTCAAGTATTTATTTTAAAATTAGTATCAAATATATTTTTTAAATAATACTTTTAATTCTATACAATAAAATATTTTAGAGTAAAAGGTATTTTAACCCAAAAATATAATTATGTTCAATACAGTCAACTTAAAAAGTGAAAAAAAATCTTAAATAAAGTATAATTTAATTTAATATAAAAATATTCATTAACATAAATTTAATATAGTAATACTAAACATTAAAAAAAAAAAAACTCCTTCTCATACCACTTAGTTTTCACTTGACAAAAATCTAAATCTCTGTTAATATCTAATTGGTACATAATATGGAATAAAAAAATGGATAAATATTAATATAATTCTCTTCAAAACAATCAACTTAAAAAGTGAATTAAAACTTTAAAATAAATATAATATAAAGAATTCCAATACTATGAATTTATTATGATTATGAAATTTTTATTCATTAAATTAATTTATACCATATCAATATTAATTATATTTAAATTAAGAATAAACTCAATCACATCTTATTAACAAAACATATAATATTTTTTATTATAAATACAATCTTAGTTAACAAAAAGAAGAAGAAAATTACAATAGTGGAAGGGCAACTAGTATCCCACTATATTAAAAAATAAAAGAAAAAATAAAATAAATGACAAAAATAAAAGAAAACAAATAAAAATTGAAAAGATCAATTATACATAAACAACTAAATCATGGAGGTCAAATGATTCTTGAAATATCTTTTTGAAGAAAATGTCGCAGTATGTTCCATCAGATAAAATTTTGTAATATCTGTCATTGGTTTGTCAGTTTGTTAGTACATCCATTTCATTCATTATTTAGATTTATCTTTTTTTTTCCTGGTTCACATGAAAAATAACCACACATTAATAAATAAAAGAAAATGAGAAAGGAAGATAGAAAAACAAACTGACAAAAAATATATCAATAGAAAAATAATTGATTTATACAATTATTACATATAAAAATATATACTTACATGAACAACCATTTCATAGACTTCTCAAACAAAAATGATGCAACATAAATCTATCTTCTTCGCCTAATTCACATGAAAAAAAACCATATTCATATCAAGAAATAAAAGAAAATTAGAAAGTTAAAATATTAAATTAACAAAAGTTAAATCAATAAAATAATTTGAGCTTGTATTCTTCCATAAAAATCAATAAAAAGGCATGAATAGAAATAAAAACTTTTATACAAAATCGAACCATACCATCAAAAAATTGTTTGTAGACAATGATGTTAACTCAATATCACATATTTATATGTAGAGTGATTATGGATATAACAAAATATATAATTATGGATATAATTAAAGAAAAGGAGTTACAAAATATCATAAACCTTTAAACTACTTATAATTAAAAGGAGTTACAAAATATGTGATTATGTAACTCATAATTCTTTGAATTACTTAAAAGAAAAAGAGTTACAAAATATCATAATCCTTTGAATTACTTTTTTTTTTCTATTTTGTAACTACTATTCTTTAATTATATTCATTCACTCATTTATTGTATTAATATATATATTTTAATTAATAAATTAAATTATTATTATTATTTTATTATTTATTATTGTTCTATCCATAATCATAAACCTTTAAATTACCATTTTTTTTGCCATTTTGTAATTCCTATTCTTTAACTATATCCATTCACTCATTTATAGTATTAATATAGATTTTAATTAATAATTTAAATTATTATTATTGTTATTTTATTATTTATTATTGTTCTATCCATAATCACTCTACATATAAATATGTGATATTGAGTAATCATTATTGTCTATAAACAATCTTTAGAGTGTGTTTGGATGGGTCAATTTGATGAGGGAAAGTAATTTTTTAGGGTAATTTAAAATGATTGGGTCAAATCCCTTGTTTGGATAAATAAATATAAGAATTGTTAAAATGATGGAATTTTATAAAGTATTTTTCCTTTGACCAATTTAGAGAAATTCACAATTCCACCTCAAATGGCATAATGCTGAATTCCCTCGTTCTCGCTCTTCTCATGATACACGATTTCAATCTCTCTCATTCTCACGTGTTCTTCTCTCTCGCATACGAAATCGATCTCTCTCATTCTCACGGAATCAATCTCTCTCATTCTCACGGAACCCATCACTTCTGGAATCGACCTTTCCTCTCTCACGGAATCGATCTCTTCTCTCTCACGGAATCGATCTCAGGTATTTTGCATCTGGTTCATCTTCCTTTTTCATCTCTGTGCATTTTCATTTCCTTAAATTGGTTGAACTTCGTGATTTATTGTTGTGTTGTGTTGTGAGCTTCGTGATTTTTTGAATGTTGGTGTTGTTGGAGCTTAATCTTAGCTATGTCTGAGAAGAACATGGTTTCCATTTTGGAATTGACAAAAATAATTTTGAATTCGGTTTTGATAAATCAATGTTCCACTTGATTGGCATGTATTTTTTCTGAAATTCATGGCTTAAATACCTTCAAAAACCTTGATAACTCTTGCGTCTACTGAAGTAAATTAGGATCTGCAGTCGATTTGGATGAACAAGTTGTGAGTGATAGAGTTGGTGTCTTATGTCTACTGCATTGCTAATTTGTATTATGCACTCATTTTCAGTTTGTTTCATAAATTTGGTTGAAAATCATTCACTCAAACAAAAGATTAGCACATTTGACCATAACCAAATTTCTGTCATGTATTGTTTGTGGTTCTATACACCAACATACCTATAGAACCAAAGCTGAATTTCCAGCTCTTGATGGCCAAAGTGTGGCATATGCTGCCCTTGAATTTCCAGGACTTGTGCATTTTCAATTCAACTCTGATACTCAAAAACCTGCTTTGACTTTTTCTGCTAAGGAAATTCATCTTGCAAACTTCACTCAATGCCATGTAGGTTTAGTAATATACCATTGCTCATATAATTTAAATGGCAAATTTTCATTATTGTGCTTATTCTAATGAGATCTTAGTTTGAAATGGTCATGGTCTTACAGCTAAGACCGTAGGTTTCTCAAATTTTAGGTCCAAAAGTGTATCCTACTCTATGATAAATCTGAATAATCGTCTTCATGTTCCTATCATCACTAGGAATCTAATTTCAATCTCTAAATTTGCTAAATATATTAATGTGTGCTTTGAGTTTCATTCTAACAAGTGTTATGTTAAATCAAAAGCACCTAGCTTGGTATTTCTTGAAGGGTTCCTTAATGAAAATGGATTGCACTGCTTCAATAATCTAGATTTAGAACTTTCTAATAATTCCTTTTCCAATCAATCCCAAAATGTGTACTCTATTGTAAATAATAAATTTGTTATTCTTAGGACTGATAATGTTTTTCCTGCTTCAAATGATGGTGCAATATGGCACTCTAGACTATGGCATGCTCATCCTAAAAATATTCATAGTGTTCTTGCAATATGTAATATTCATATAAATATTAGGCCAATTTTTTAATTTTCAAAATTTATAATAATGGCTTAGTTGTTGGAAAAATTCAAAAACAATTGTTATCAAAGGCTTTGTTCTGATACTAGACCAAAAGAATAGCACACAAAAAGCTATAATCTATAATAATACAATACCCTGTCGAGATTAGTGTGCGTGAGGGCCACATGGTCATTACATGCTATACAATTTTCTAAGGCAGATAATTTTTCTTCTAAGTGCTGAACACGAACTTGATCTGGTAGACTATTTTTTAATGTTGAAGTTCTTCAATAGTAGCCATGAAAAATAGACTGTTTTTTAATGTTGAAGTTCTTCAATAGTGTTTATAATTATTCCTGGTATGTTGTTGAGTTAATCATATGCTTATAATAGTGTTTTTTAATGTGTGCTTGCTGTGTCATGTATGCTGTCTGATGCATAATTGTAACACACTCTGTTTATCACCTTTGAGGAATTGATCAAGCTATGTTACAATTATGCATAGAATACACAAAAATTTGCAAGTATGAGTGAATAGTTTAAAAAATGAGAGTAGCAACAGTTCAGTTCTTTAATGATGCAGTTGAGTTTGCAAACTGATAGTAACGGTTAGGTTATTTGCAGTGCAGTTCGGTTTGGTTATGTCGTTCAGTTCGGTTTGGTTATGCCGTTCAGTTTAGTTTTACACTCATAATTCAAGCTATTGACATTTTTGTTTTATTTTATTTTTAAGTCTCATGAAGAAAGCAAAAGGTTCCGATTTAAGGTCATTCCGAATTGGAATGACATTGTGGACATATGTGCGAAAGATAGGGCAAATGGATTTCAAGTAGAGCATGCATTTGATGCAGATGATGTCATGAGCAAAGAGGCAATTGTAGATGAAGAAGGATCCATTGTGCATATTGATTTAGAGGAACCAAGTTCCGCAACAAAGAAAAAAGTGCAATATACTCGTGCTTATAAGGGTAGAGACAAAGAAGGGATGATAAACTCTATTAAAGAAGTGGCTGAGTCATTGAAAAATTTTGTGCAAGTTAGTAAAAAAAGGATGGAAGGAAATGCTCAAGAAGTGGTGCAAGAAGTGTTGAATGAAATGGAGATGATTGTTGATTGTGATGATACTTTACGCTATAGAGCAATATATTGGTTGACTGAAAATCCGAATAAAATAGCGATTCTCAAAGCTCTTCCAATGAGGGAGAAGAAAAAGTATCTATTGGCTTCCATGCCTTGAGACCAAGGTAATTTTTAATACCTTGGTATTTATTTTAGTTTCTAATATATTAAAAGTAAGATAGAAATTTGCTAACTTTGTTTTATTTTTTTATTTTTTGCAGGAATACAATTGAAGGATGAAAGCTTGAGTTGCAATGTTATACTTGTGTATCTGACATTCATAATGAAATTACAATATTAGTAGTTTATATTTTTACGCCGAGTATGATAAGATTTATAATACATTGTTTATGGTTTTGTATGACATTCTAGCAATAGACATTTGATATATGTTTCTTCATATTTAGACTTTATAATACAATGAAAATTTTAATTGAGTTATTCTTATGATTTTATAAGATTCTATGATTGTTTTATAATTTTTATGAGTTATTCTTATTAATTTTATAATTTTTATGAGTTATTTTTATTAATTTTATAATTTTTATGAGTTATTCTTATTAATTTTATAATTTTTATGAGTTATTCTTATTAATTTTATAATTTTTATGAGTTATTCTTATTAATTTTATAATTTTTATGAGTTATTCTTATTAATTTTATAATTTTTATGAGTTATTCTTATTAATTTTATAATTTTTATGAGTTATTCTTATTAATTTTATAATTTTTTTCATAAATGAATTGAATTACATCACTTTATCCAAACAATAGAATTTAAAAATGAATCAATTCAAATACTTCATCCAATCAATAAATTTTGAAAATGAAAGGAATTCAAATGAAGTATTTGAATTCCATGAAATTTTAAAATTCCTTAAATTTCAAATTGACTCATCCAAACACACTCTTATCGTAATTAGTTATTAAATTAATTTTTATATTCGTGATTTGTGATTTGTATTTATTATTTAGAAAAATTAAGTAATACTAAATTCATATAAAAATATGTATAAAGTAGTAAATAATTTTAATCTTACTTGATTTCTTTCATTTGCAATTTTTGTGTAGTAGTAATTATTAATATATTTATTTACTTTTTCAAATTTTTTTATTGTCATTATTATATAATTATAGTGTATTAGTTATACTTTTAATAATTATTAAAATAAAATTTATTAAACATAATTATATTCGTGATTTGTATTTATTATTTAGAAAAACTAAGTAATTCAAAATTTATATAAAAATTATAATTTTAATATTAAACAGAATAATTAAAAGAGAATAATTAAAAAATAATTAAAAGAGAATTAGGATTATAAGATATAATAGTGTTAATTGAATATAATAGTGTTAATTAAAAAATTTTGTATTATTATTATTTGATAATTAAAGATTTTTTTGTATAAAAAATGAGAATTAGGATAATAAGATATAATAGTGTTAATTGAATATATTATTATTATTATTATTATTATTATTATTATTATTATTTATAATTGTAGTAGTTGGTTATTATATTATTATTATTTTATTATTATTATTATTATTTGAATCAAGGATATTTTATTAATTCAAAAAAACCAATTAAGTACAAGGTGATCATATGATCCAACCTACAAAAAGGACAAAAACAAGTCTATATCATCAAAGAAGCTATATGCTTTCTCAGCTTCTTTGATTCTCACCCTCTATACATAATAATATCTATAATTTCTTCACTAATGTCTATACTATTATCCCTACTTTGAGTATATCTTCCAAAAATCTTTTCGTTTCTATACATCCAAATGCCGTATATCGTCTCACTGGCTGCAAGTTTCAGTATGTTAGCTCTCCAGCCCTTCTTCTCAGTCATACTCTGCAGCCATATCCTTTCTACGGACCACTTATCCGGGTCATGAGTGAAGTCAATCCAATGTAGGACTTTTTTCCAAATTTCTTTCGAAACTCTACAATCAAACAGGATGTGATCAATTGTTTCATCAGCAGCAAGGCACATACTGCACACATTGTCCTGTATCATTCCAAACTTGATCAACCTATCTTTCGTCCCTAATCTCCCATGACACGCCAGCCACGTCGTATGTATTGCTCGCGGTCTAGCACAATTGTTTCTAAGTAATCCTCTCCACTGTACTCTATCACCTTCCATCAACTTCGCATAAACCTTTTTCATACTAAACCGATTTCGAGTTAGCACATCATCCCATACAGGCTGCAATCTGTTGATGACTTCCCTATGGTTCAACACCTTTTTCATGACCCACGAGGTGCTCGTAGTGATTGCAACCTCCATAACATTCTTTCCTTTCATATAATTGATATGCACCCACTTCACCCAGAGATTATCATATTTCTTGCATAAATTCCATAAGCATTTCAGTAGGGCTACATTATTCCAAATCTGCAAGTTGAAAATATGCAGTCCACCTTGGGCTCGAGGCTTACAAACGGTTTCCCATGCAATAGGGCTCTTCTTACTAATCTCATCTTTTCCACTCCACACAAAACTCCTGCACATGATATCTATCTTCTTAATAACACTCTTTGGAATGGGCAGGCATTGCATCCAAAACTGTATCACATCAGTAATGGTGCATTTCACCATCTGAACCCTTTCGACCATGCTCAACAATTTCAAAGTCCAGTGCCTAATTCTAGCCATAATCTTGTCTATCAGAGGCAAATAGTGATTAATACCAAGCTTCTTTGTAGTGAGAGGTACCCCAAGATATCTCACAGGAAGGTTCCCCTCTTCAAAAGCAGAGATCTCTTTAATTCTATTCTTGGTATCTCTATCCACACTGCCAAAAAAAATCCTGCATTTGCTGGGATTTATCACCAATCCAGTAGTGGCAGAGAAAGTTTTAATCAACTGCAGCATCATATCAACAGACATTTTATCACCCCTGCAAAATAAAAGAACATCATCTGCAAATGTGAGATGTGTGATCCCCATTTTCTCACATTTAGCATGATGATTAAAATTAGGATCCAGTTGCATTTTCACTAACAGCCTGTTAAGGTATTCCATCATTATCACAAAAAGCAAGGGGGAAATGGGATCCCCTTGCCTAATGCCTCTTCTCGCCATCATCACATTAGAAAGCTCGCCATTGATATTGAAAGTATAGCTGACAGTTTTCACCATGGTCATAACCCACTGTATATTATTTTATTATTATTATTATTATTATAATTATTATTATTATTATTATTATTATTATTATAATATTATTATTATTATTAATTATTTTAATATAGAGTTTGTATGATTATAGGGTTTGTACTTAGAATTGTTACCAAATGACATGTGGCGAGGATTATTACCAAGATGACATGTGGCTAGGGTTGCAATCATGATTTCTTTGGATTTATATTAAGTAGATAGATTACCCGTGCGATGCACGGGGTTATTAGAATATTTATAAAACAAAATTTATGTTTAAAAATATTAATTTTGAAAAGTATAATTCAATAAATAAATATATATTCAGTTATAATTCTATTTAATAATAATTTATATTAAAAATAAAAGATTTTTCTTTTTAAAATGATAGTATTTGATGAACTAAAATTGTAAATTTTACAAAAACAATTAATATAATTTTTTTATCAATTCCATAAAGTTCAATACAACTGAATAATATATTATAGTTGTTTATAAAATTATTTATGTAAGAACTTTTAACGTATTTCATATATTATTGTAGCATTATGTGTAACACCCATATATAAAACTCATACATCAAAGCATAAATATTATATATAGATCCAAGTATTTGGTACTAAAATACCATAAGTTCCTAGTTAACACATTATATACATTAAATGCCCTAAATACAAAGTTCTAAAGTCTACCGCATAACATATACTAGATGTCCCAAAATACACTAAGAACTAGATCAAAACAATGATCTCAAAATAAAATGCCATAGCGGAAGCCATGCTATCTCAAAAGCTACGACCTGTAAGAAAAAGTCAAACCACTTTATCCTTACCCTTCGCCGAACCTGTGGTACCTGTGATGTAAACAACAACGTGGAGTGAGATACATCAAATCTCAGTGAGCTCGCTATCTTATAGTCCTCTCGACTTTACAAGGTTCTAACAACCTAACTTAAATCAAAAAGGAAGGGAAGTGACTTTGAGTACACACACGCCATATGTGGAATCCACACTCGTGAGCCTGTTAACTCACACTAATACAAAAGTAAGTCCTGAGCCTGTTAACTCAAGAATCTCGCTAATCAATAACCGTACCAAGGCATCCACTTTTCCCGTTCGCTTCTACGTCTAGAAGATGACCCGAGTCATGGATCCTTGTAGTTACTTGGCATACGAATTGGATTCGGGATCATCGGCCTGTTAACCGTGAACCGTCACTTCTCATGGCCTGTTAACCATCGCAAGTCTCTACCCAATGCATAGGCTCCAATCGTACTACACGTAGGGAATCAAATCTACCAAGTAATTGTGCATACGTTTCAGAGGAAGTGCTCGAGTCTCATGAAACTACACCGTAAGATAAACTGGTTATGATTACTAGACACACGCCTCGACCTCTCATGCACGAGCGTTGTCACTATGTCATTTCCACACTATCCGACAATTGTTTACGGTAATATTCCTCACTCTACCTATTTCGTATTTTAACATGCATACATATTCAAACATGTTTAACAAAAAGAGCATAGGCATATATTCGTCAATCACATAATGGAAGTACATAATGCAACATATCACACATTACACCAATTCACGGTTCCCTCCGATTTATTTAATCGGGCAATAATCAGATATTTCTCACCACCATTAGCTAGAGGATGTTCCTAGCTTCACAACGATACCAAGAATACTCACATCGGATAAACGAGTCAAAAGTTATGAAAGAAACAAGTTGGATTATCTGTCATGTTCGCATTTCGAAGAATCCAGCGAATGCTCGCTTCCTCATTTGCAGTACGAAGCTCCCAGTGAATGCCTAGCCAACACTGGTTCGCTACACCATTCGCAGTGCAAACATCTGGCGAACCAAGTCAGAACCAAAACAAGGTAAAGTTCGCAGTGCGAACCTCTGGCGAATGCTCGCCTTCACCTTCGCCGTGCGAACAGTCAGCGAGTGCACGATTTCCCCTTCTCTAAGGGACTCGCAGTGCGAATCTGGGAAAATGCAGAAATTCTGTAGCGTACAGCTGCATTCCCTTGGGTCCAAAACCAAACCAAAACACACCCACACATCCAACAATCAAGTACAGATGATTCTACACTCATATAGCTTATACTACTCAGTTTTTAACACTTTTCAACCGTTAAATTCCATCGATTACCAATTTAAGCAATTTCTCATAAAACCTAACTTAAGCTAAAATCATTTCTAACTTTAAAACTTAAGTTTCTATATAGAACCCACCTTGAATAGATGATGATGGTGAAGATGGGAAGATGATTTGATGAAGATTTGATGATGTTCTTGATGATCTTGTTCTTGGACTTTTTCCTCTTTTTCTCTTCCTTTCCTTCTCTTTTCTTTCCCTCCAAAACCCTTTCTATCTTTTTCTTTCTCTTGTCCTAATAAAGAAAAGGAATGGAAAAGAAATGATATAGTATAATATCATCAATTAGCAACACTACTAATTGTCCAAAAAGTCTCTAAAGTTCAAATACTTAAATATCTCAGAGTCAGATAATATTAATTGGATTTACTCTAAGTTCAACAGTTACCCTAATTATCTCTGCAGATAATTTCTCAGAGCACACTGGGACTCAGTTGATCACAACTAATATTATCCAGAGTAAAATAATTTATGGGGTATTACATCCTCCCCCCTTAAATAGAAATTCGCCCACGAATTTAAAACAATTACCTAAAAAGATGAGGATAGACCTCCCGCATCTCCGATTCCAATTCCCAAGTTGCATCGCCCGGATGCGTCTCATCCCACTGGACCTTAACAAGAGGAATCTCTTTATTCCTTAACACTTTAGTTTCTCTTCCTGTGATACGACTCGATTGAGGCTCAAACGTCAAATCGGCTTCTATCTCAACTGTATATGGAAAAAATTGGCTGAAGAGGATCTGGGACAAATTTCTGAAGCTGAGACACATGAAAAACGTCGTGCGTCTCTGACAGAGAAGGCGGTAAGGCTAATATGTAGGCTACTTCACCAATTCTTTCCAAAATCTGATATGGTCCCACGTATCTCAGACTTAACTTCCGCGACCAAAACGGTCCTTTCAATATTAATCTCGGAGTAACCTTCAAAAATACATGATCACCCTCATAAAATTCCAAAGGTCTTCTACGGTTGTCCGCATAGCTTTTCTGACGATCTTGTGCTTGTTTAACTTTTTCACTAATCATTTTAATCTTTTCTGTAGTTTCGTTAATAATCTCGGGTCCCAACATCCTATCTTCACCAACTTCTGCCCAACACAACGGTGTCCTACACTTCCTTCTATACAACTCCTCATAAGGTGCCATACCAATACTTGCATGATAACTGTTATTATAAGAAAACTTAATCAACGGCAAAAGTTCTATCCAATTTCCTTCACTTTCAAGTACACAAGCTCTCAACATATCTTCCATGGTTTGTATTGTCCGTTCCATCTGACCATCCGTTTGCGGATGATTCGACGTACTCAAACACAACTTCGTTCCCATGGCTTGTTGAAAAGCTATCCAAAATCTCGAAGTAAACTTTGGATCTCTATCCGAAACGATACTAGTAGGAATACCATGCAATCTCACTATCTTCGAAATGAACAACCTTGCGAGATGACCCGCCTTGTAGGTAGTCTTCACAGCTAAGAAATGCGCGGATTTCGTTAACCAATCCACAATTACCCAAATCGAATCATAACCACCCGGAGTACGGGGTAGTCCAACAGCGAAGTCCATAGAAATACTGTTCCATTTCCATACCGGAATTTCTAAACGTTGCAACAAGCCACCCGATCTTTGGTGCTCAATCTTCACTTGTTGGCACACCGCACATTCCGACACATACACCGCAATGTCTCTTTTCGTTCCGGACCACCAATAGTCCCTCTTTAAATCTTGATACATCTTTGAAGATCCCGGATGTATAGTAAAAGCACCCTTATGCGCTTCTTCCAAAATCCTCCTTTTTAACTCCGTGTTATCCGGAACACAAATCCTTCGGTTAAATACAATAACTCCGTCGGTAGCTCGCACAAAACCCGGTTGCAATAACACTTCTTGTAACTTCTCGTCTAGCCCTTGCTCTTGTTGGATTTCCTCCCTAAGAGTAGAATTGATATTCAAATTCCCCATAATCACACCATTAGGGGTCCAAACAAATTGAAGATTTAGATCTCGAAATTTTTCCAATAAGATATACTCTAGCATCATCAATTCGGCATTATGCAACACCTTCCTACTCAATGCATCCGCCACTTTGTTCGCTTTACCCGGATGGTATTTTAACTCCAAGTCGTAATCTTTCAAATATTCCATCCACCTCCTTTGACGCATGTTCAACTCCTTCTGATCAAAGAGGTACTTTAAGCTCTTGTGGTCACTAAACATCTCAAAACGTACACCATACAAATAGTGACGCCACACCTTCAAGGTAAATACAACGGCCGCCAATTCTAAATCATGCGTTGGATAATTCTCTTCATGGACTTTCAACTGTCGTGAAGCATAAGCCACTACATGTCCATCTTGCATTAACACACCTCCTAATCCCCTCTTCGATGCATCACAATATACCTCATACGACTTGCTAGGATCAGGAATAACCAAAATAGGAGCGGTCGTCAATCTTTCCTTTAAACTCATGAAACTTTGCTCACAAGCCGAATCCCATTCATACGGATAATCCTTCCGAGTAAGTCTCATCATCGGTAAAGCCAGTCGGGAAAAGCCTTTAATAAACCTTCTATAATAACCTGCTAGTCCCAAGAAGCTTCTAACTTCAGACACATTCTTCGGTCTCTCCCAATTAATCACCGCCTCAACTTTTGATGGATCAACCGCTACACCTCCCTGAGATATGACATGTCCAAGGAAATTAACCTCCGACATCCAAAACTCACACTTGCTTAGCTTAGCAAAAAGTTGCCTCTCTTGTAAGATAGATAAAACGATTCTTAGGTGTTCTCCGTGCTCTTGAGGATCACGAGAATATATAAGAATATCATCAATGAAAATCACCACAAATTGGTCCAAGTAAGGTTGAAATATCCGATTCATATAATCCATGAAAACTGCCGGAGCATTCGTCACACTGAAAGGCATCACCAAAAATTCATAATGACCATAACAGGTTCTAAACACAGTCTTTGGTACATCTGAACTCTTCCCCCGAATCTGATGATAACCCGACCGTAAATCAATCTTCGAGAACAAACCGGCTCCTTTCAATTGATCTAACAGATCGTCTATCCTTGGTAATGGGTATTTATTCTTGATGGTGACCTTATTCAATTGACGGTAATCAATACACAACCGCATTCCACCATCCTTCTTCTTTACCAATAACACTGGAGCTCCCCAGGGCGAAACACTGGGTCGAACAAAATGCTTAGCCAATAACTCTTCCAATTGATCCTTTAATTCTCTTAATGCAAGTGGTGCCATCCGATACAGAGAAACGGATATTGGAGCCGTTCTCGGTATCAGGTCAATAGAGAATTCCACTTCCCGCTCCAGGGGAAGAGAAGTGATATCCTCGGGGAAAACTTCAGGAAAGTCACAAACTACCGGAATACTCAAAACTTGACGGTTACTACCCTCCTCCTTAGTAAGAATCAAAAGAACGGATTTTTCCTCCTTAAACAAGAAATTAATCATTCCAACCGTACCTTCTAAAATAGTAGTTAACACATCCTTCGGAGTGGCCTCGGTAGAGGGGATAATGATTAGTTTTTCTTCACACCCGATGAATACCGAATTAGCTGAAAGCCAATCCATTCCCAGAACAACATCCACTTTCTTAAGCGGTAAGCAAATCAAATCAATCTGGAAAACTCTTCCATCCACAGATAAAACACAATTTTCACACATTAAAGGTGTTTCAACCATCTCATCCATGGCAGTAGTAACCACCATGGGTGGAGACAACGGAACCACTTGCAACGCAAGCCGCTTTACACATTGCATCGATACAAAAGAGTGTGTAGCTCCACAATCAAATAAAACAAAGCAAGGATTTCCATTCACAAAACACGTACCAGCAATCAAAGAGTTGTCACCCATTGCTTTCTTCGCATCCAAAGTATATACCCGGGCGGTAGTCCTCCCTTGTGTCTGATTCCTACCCTGAGGACAAACCCTCGCTAAATGGCCCACCTTATTACACTGATAACACCTTATTCCTTCCAAACTGCACCTACCAGTATGATTCTTACCACACGTACGGCATACCGGAGGCACACTAGTCCTGGAACTCTGAGCTTGTTTCCCTTTGAAAGATTGTTGTCTCGGTCTAAATTATTGATTCGATCTCCCACGATCACTTTGATTCACCCTACTTAACTCTCCTTCTGCTTGCACCTTCTTTAAGCTATGCTCCGCCACATAACACTGTCGTAACAATTCAACATAGCTAGTGAATTCTCTCTGAGACACACTATGTGAAATTTCGGCCCTCAAACCAAAAAGAAACTGATCAATCTTCCACCTTTCATCAGGAGCATACATAGCCTGCCTAGAATAAGCAGCCATAACCTCGAACTTTTCCACATAAAAAGCCACAGTCAAGTTGCCTTGTCTCAATTGTTGAAACTCGAATTCCTTCTGAGACCTTAAGGAACTTGGGAAATACTTCTCCATTAAAGTTATCTTAAACTTCTTCCATACTTTCGGTACCTCTTGAATTGTCATTAAGGCTGAAGCGCTTTCCCACCATCTCATGGCAGGACCCTTTAACAAGTGAGACGCGAAAACAACCTTATTTTCTTCACTACACTGAACTATCAAGAAAATCCGCTCCATACCGGATATCCATTCATGAGCATTTACTGGATCTAACCCTACCTGAAACTCCGGAGGATTCATATGAATGAAATCCCTAAAGGTTCCCCCTGCAGCTTCAGGAACAACCACTGGAGGATGCACACCACCAGCCATTTGCTGTACCATTTGTTGCACAAGCTGATTCTGCTATTGCTGCATCTGTTGCATAAATTGATACAAAGGGGCATTCCCCTCGTCCCCTGGCGGATTTGTCACTGCTGGAGTAGTTCTCGGTCTACCACGGTTGTTTCTGCGCCGGTCGGCCATGTTCCTAAATGTCATACAGATAGGATTAAGTTGATCAGGCTCAATTCCATAAATATAACACGTAAGACCAATGGCGACACAACACATATGAAACAGAAAGAAAATACTTATACTATTTCATGGCTAGGTCGAGGATACGGCCTACTCTGATACCAACTGTAACACCCATATATAAAACTCATACATCAAAGCATAAATATTATATATAGATCCCAGTATTTGATACTGAAATACCATAAGTTCCTAGTTAACACATTATATACATTAAATGCCCTAAATACAAAGTTCTAAAGTCTACGGCATAACATATACAAGATGTCCCAAAATACACTAAGAACTAGATCAAAACAATGATCTCAAAATAAAACGCCATAGCGGAAGCCATGCTATCTCAAAAGCTACGACCTGTAAGGAAAAGTCAAACCACTTTATCCTTACCCTTCGCGGAACCTGTGGTACCTGTGATGTAAACAACAACGTGGGGTGAGATACATCAAATCTCAGTGAGTTCGCTATCTTATAGTCCTCTCGGCTTTACAAGGTTATAACAACCTAACTCAAGTCAAAAGGGAAGGGAAGTGACTTTGAGTACACACACGTCATATGTGGAATCCACACTCGTGAGCCTGTTAACTCACACTAATACAAAAGTAAGTCCTGAGCCTGTTAACTCAAGAATCTCGCTAATCAATAACCGTACCAAGGCATCCCCTTTTCCCGTCTGCTTCTACGTCTAGAAGAAGAACCGAGTCATGGATCCTTGTAGTTACTTGGTATACGAATTGGATTCGGGATCATCGGACTGTTAACCGTGAACCGTCACTTCTCATGGCCTGTTAACCATCGCAAGTCTCTACCCAATGCATAGGCTCCAATCGTACTACACGTAGGGAATCAAACCTACCAAGTAATTGTGCATACGTTTCAGAGGAGGTGCTCGAGTCTCATGAAACTACATCGTAAGATAAACTGGTTATGATTACTAGACACACGCCTCGGCCTCTCATGCACGAGCGTTGTCACTATGTCATTTCCACACTATCCAACAATTGTTTATGGTAATATTCCTCACTCTACCTATTTCGTATTTTAACATGCATACATATTCAAACATGTTTAACAAAAAGAGAATAGGCATATATTCGTCAATCACATAATGGAAGCACATAATGCAACATATCACACATTACACCAATTCACGGTTCCCTCTGATTTATTTAATCAGGTAATAATCAGATATTTCTCACCACCATTAGCTAGAGGATGTTCCTAGCTTCACAACGATACCAAGAATACTCACATCGGATAAACGAGTCAAAAGTTATGAAAGAAACAAGTTGGATTATCTGTCATGTTCGCATTGCGAAGAATCCAGCGAATGCTCGCTTCCTCATTCGCAGTGCGAAGCTCACAGCAAATGCCTAGCTAACACTGGTTCGCTACACCATTCGCAATGCGAACATCTGGCGAACCAAGTCTGAACCAAAACAAGGTAAAGTTCGCAGTGCGAACCTCTGGCGAATGCTCGCCTTCACCTTCGTCGTGCGAACAGCCAGCGAGTGCACGATTTCCCCTTCGCTAGGGGATTCGCAGTGCGAATCTGGGAAAATGCAGAAATTCTGTAGCGTACAGCTGCATTCCCTTGGGTCCAAAACCAAACCAAAACACACCCACACATCCAACAATCAAGTACAGATGATTCTACACTCATATAGATTATACTACTCAGTTTTTAACACATTTCAACCATTAAATTCCATCGAATACCAATTTAAGCAATTTCTCATAAAACCTAACTTAAGCTAAAATCATTTCTAACTCTAAAACTTAAGTTTCTATCTAGAACCCACCTTGAATAGATGATGATGGTGAAGATGGGAAGATGATTTGATGAAGATTTGATGATGTTCTTGATGATCTTGTTCTTGGACTTTTTCCTCTTTTTCTCTTCCTTTCCTTCTCTTTTCTTTCTCTCCAAAACCTTTTCTATCTTTTTCTTTCTCTTGTCCTAATAAGGAAAAGGAATGGAAAAGAAATGATATAGTATAATATCATCAATTAGCAACACTACTAATTGTCCAAAAAGTCTCTAAAGTTCAAATACTTAAATATCTCAGAGTCAGATAATATTAATTGGATTTACTCTAAGTTCAACAGTTACCCTAATTATCTCTGCAGATAATTTCTCAGAGCACATTGGGACTCAGTTGATCACAACTAATATTATCCAGAGTAAAATAATTTACGGGATATTACATTATGTATTTTATATATTTATATTTATTAGAACCCATAATAATAACTCATTTGGATTATAACTTTTTTTAATAGACAACACTCAATAAAAGTTGTAACTGATTAATTTATTAATTATAATTTTAATTGATACAATTAATGAGTTGATATTTTTGTTTATTTTCTTAAAAAATGAATGGTCATTATTAGAAATAAGATAAGTACAGTAATATGAAGAAAAAAAAAGATAACATTACATATATTGATATCTCCAAGTTAAATTCAATCAAAAGCAATTCATTTAGTGCAAATATATGAATATATTTAAGGGAAAATAATATTTTTTACTTACAATAAAAATCTATAGGATATTATTATATTTAAAAAAATAACACAAATATAATTTTTTTATAACACTCGGGCATAAATATCAGTTATAAAAATATAATAACATAGTTAAAATGGTAATTGTTAACTACATAAAGATTAGCTTAATGTAAAAATTAAATACACTTATAAGTTACTTTTTGACTTTGACTTTAAGAAATAAAAGAATAACATCTAAAAGTTTCTTGAAAGAGTGGAGAAGATCTCTAATATTCTTAAGATAAACATACAAACAATAATTTTTGGTTGATTAACACTCAATAAAAATTGTAACCAATTATTTTATTAATTTTATTTGTTAATACAATTTATAAGTTAATGGTTATAGTTTACTTTTAAAGAAAAGGAATATCATAGTTAAGAAAAATATTAAGTAATATGAAAAAGTTAGTTCAAAGTTAGAATGATAGATTAATTTAAGAAAATACATATATAATTTATTAACTAAACCAACATTTTGGTTGAATAGTAGTTCAAAATATCAATTTTAATAATTAATTATTTAAATATAACCATAAAATAAATATTATACGATACATTTTTATTGTATAAACTTAGCCAACAACAATTTTTTTTATTATTATTATCACTTTGCGATAAAATTGGTAACACTTCATAATTAAAGAAAATATTATCATAAGCAATCATGACTATTCTATATAGTACAACCCATAAAAAAGTTTGCATTTATAGCTGCTCTTGTCTTCATTCCGAATTCTTCCATATTCTTTTTATGACATGAACCACCATTTCATCTGCACACTTTTAAAATATGTTTAATCAATATATAGAAGGAACATTATAAAATATTTTTAAAATAGCCTCACCATTGTATTGGAAAAAAAACCCAAATATAATATATTTTGCATATAAAAAAAGAATAATTAAATCTAAGGTTAAATAGTAAGATTACTAACCTGTCAAAACCTCTTTGTCATGTTAGTGAGATCATTGAAAAAGATATGATCTGAATTCGTTGTGATTTCTTCTAGTCTAAAAAAAAGAAAGAATATAAATTAGCTTCCATGAATAAGGCAATATAAAGAAGAACAAAAGTTGAATAAGAATATATAAAAAGAAAAAACAAACAAAAAAAAAGTTAGATTTCACGAATAAGGCTATATAAGGAAAAAAAATCAGCTGAATAAAAAGATATAAAAAAAGAGCATAAAAGTTCTTACTTGAGCGATATTGTGCAAATCTGTAGAGACATACGAATTTGTGCAAATCTGTAAAGAAATATGAATTTTTGAAATATATATACAGGTGAAAAAATAATATGTTAAAGATTAATGGTGATCATAAAGGTGGAGAATATTGATTAATATTATAAAACTTTTCTTTTTTTTCTATTTCTTAATTCAATCATAATGTAAAAGGAACTAAAAGGTTTGATAATTACAGATTATTCAATTTAAACCTATTGATTGTAAGTAAATGAGTGGTTAAAACATATTTAATCTAAATTAATTCTTTGTTACAATGCAATCAAATATAATTCTTTATTTCAATGTCCATGTTCTTTGATATCCCTATGTTATTATTTGCATCAATTAAATATTTGTGTTAATAATTATTTAAAAAACATTTAGATATAAAATGATTAAAAGAGAGTAATTTATTAATATTGTAGAGGAATTTTTTATAGGATAATATTTTTATTTATTTAACCTCTTATTAGTTTAATATATAAAAATATTTTTATAGGTTATATTTTATATTTTATATTATTTTAATATCATATAACTTTTTATAGAAATATTATTTAAATTGTGTATATTTAAAAGTTACAAAAATAATTAAAAGAGAATAATTTTTATAGAAATAATATATTATTAGGATTAGAAATAATTTATTATTTATATTATTATTATTGGTGATTTAATATTAATATTATTATTATTATTGGTGATTTAATATTAATATTATTATTATTATATTAATATTATCATTATTATTATTATTATTATTATTATTATTATTATTATTACACGTAGGCAATTAGGGTTAGAAATAACATTGAATATTCTCAGAAAATGCCACATAGACAATTAGAGTTAGGGAAATTGCCACGTAAACAATTAGGGTTAGGGTTATGACCAAAGTTGTCATCATGACAACTTTGGATTTAGATTAAGTAGATATGAAAACAACTTTTCAGGTTTAGATTATAATTTGTCATATGAGATGTGGAAAATAGCAATGAGATTTTGAGGTGGGTTAATTAGAATTACTAGAAGAATGGTGTAGTAGTTGCATTTTAAAAAAGCAAAAGTGTGAATGGTAAATATGGCCTCTGTAACACCCCCAATCTATACCCCCAAAATAATAAAAGCGGTAACGAATTCAAAATTTCATCAGAGTATATTTAAAAACATTCACGGCATAGACCGAGGGGTCACATCAATTGAAACAAATACACATACACCTGCTCATAAAGATATGCAACAATTCAGGTAGCACATAACAAAGGAACTTAGTTCCTAACACCCACAATTCAGATACAGAATAAAAGCAGAAAATCTGTAACTAAAACACACACACACACACACACACACACATATATATATATATATATATATATATATATATATCATAAAAAGTTTGTCTGTCATATACAACATCATACATGTACAATCCAAAAGATATATATACATCATACAAATAATCACACTCGATCTCCCTGACTACCCGGTGCTACATATCAGAGCCGGCCGACAAAAGAATGAAGACCTAAGCTTCACAAAAAGACCTCCAGCATCTAATCTGCAATGCCTCATAGAGCATTAAAAATAGCAGAAGGGTGAGAAACACAATCATAATATAATTGCATATAATTATATATAACACAAAAATACACATATAAAATATTCTCACCACAACTTATACCAGAATTCAATCACAAAGCGACACAGTGTATATTTCATATATCCATCACCAAGGCATATCAACCATGCACACTACAAATATCACCAACATATATACATATATTAACTCATCAATTTCATCCACAATTCAACACACAATCAATCCATTCATGATTTATGCAAATGCACAGAGACCGGCACAACGACTCTATGCAATGGATATGCGGTACCATCCATCCATCATTCTCAACACTAGTTCACTCAGGAACTATTGGAACCATCGCTTGTTACTTAGTGTAACTCCCCGTCGGGCAAACGATGTTCCCTGCGCTTTAGGTCCTCTTTGTATAAGGCTCATGACATTTATGGATTGCTTTAGGTCCTCTTTGTATAAGGCTCACAATCTGATCGCTTTAGGTCCTCTTTGTATATGGCTCACGATCGTCTATAATCATCGCTTTAGGTCCTGTTTGTTTAAGGCTCACGATGTTACAGCAAATTCCATCTGGAACCGTTTCGTCGCTCACACCCACTAGGGCACACGACATCACCAACATGCATATCATGATGCTTGGCATACAATGACTCATGACATTCAAATGCACACATATACACATCCATAATCATGCATATATCCTCAAATACAACACATTGCATTTACTAGCCCTTAGGTCACAAACCATCATCACAACAACTTATCACATGCATTTCCATCACATAACAGCACACAAGTCATACAACATTCACATCAACAGCATATTGCATAATACATATCAACTACACACACTTACAATGGTACAAGTTGACAAAACAACATCATTCCAATTCCCGACATAATTAAATCGGCCACTAGTCTCAAAACCAATAATATAAGAAAGAACATGTCAAAAGCTTTCCAACGCACCAAACCGCGTCTCAAACCGGCTCACGGATCAAAAGTTATAAAGAAAACAAATTGGAAAAACTGTCATGTTCGCAATGTGAAGCTCCTAGCGAGTCCTTCGCTTCTTCATTCGCAATGCGAATGTCCCAGTGAACCAAGTCATAAAGGAAAATAGCCTAAAAAAATTCCTAAAGTTCGCAGTGCGAGTCTCCCAGTGAATGCTCGCTTTCCCCTTCGCAGTGCGAGTCTCCCAGCGAACAGTGGCAGAAAGAAAACAACACAAAACAACACAAAGTTCGCAGTGTGAACCTCACGCGAACGTTCGCCCTCACCTTCACAGTGCGAATAGCCAGCGAATGCTCGCTTTCCCCTTCGCTAGGGGTTTCGCAATGCGAACCTGCGAATTCAACAAAACCCAGCAGCGCTGTTACATAACCCAAAACCATATTTTCCCCACCAAAACACTTCCAAACCAACACATAGCAATCAAAACATAACCCAATCATGGTAACTAGTATTCTACAACATTTACACCGATTTCCAACCGCGAAAACATCGATTTCTACTCGTTTATCTCATTTCGACCTATATTTGAAAACCAATAAAACTTCCACACAAACATACATAATCATACACAAACATAGTATAATCGAGTTTCGCACCCTTACCCGATTAAATCGCGTTTGAAAAGTCGGTTGAATCGGTTCCTAAATCCACAAGTTTTCCTCTTTTTTCTTCTTTCTCTTCTCTTTCCTTCTTTCTCTTTTTCTTTTCTTCTTTTTCTTTCCTTGCTATTTTTCTCTCTTTTTCTTTCTATTATATGAAAAATATAATATCTACCCAAACAAAAGACCAAAATACCCCTACACTCAAATATCTCGCAAACGTTTCCAAAACGCGCTAACACATAATCACGATGAAAAATAATATATTTTCAAATAAAAGTAAAAAATGAAATAATATAATAATAAAATAATCAAAACGACTCAATTAAATAAAAATAACTAAAACTGGGGCGTTACAACTCTCCCCCACTTAGAAATTTTCGTCCTCGAAAATATTACCTGAGACGAACAACTCCGGATACGACTCCCGCATCCGACTCTCCAACTCCCAAGTCAAATTGCCCTCAGCAGCGCCTCCCCACGCTACTTTCACAAGCACAATTTCCTTGCCTCTTAACCGCTTCAACTCGCGATCCAAAATCCTAACTGGTAACGCCTCAACCGTAAGGTTCTCCCTTACCTCAACCTCGTCCATCGGAATCACATGCGACGCATCCGAAACATACTTCCGAAGCTGTGAAACATGGAACACATCATGCAAATTCGAAAGACTCGGCGACAACGCCACCCTATAAGCCACAGCACCAACTCTCGCAGATATCTGGTAAGGACCAATAAACCAAGAAGTAAGCTTCTTCGATTTCAATGCACGACCCACACCCGTCACCGGTGTAACTCTAAAAAATACATGATCACCCTCTTGAAACTCAAGCTCTTTCCTCCTTCAATCATGATAACTCTTTTGCCTACTCTGAGAAGCCTTCATTTTCTCACGAATAAGTTTCACCTTGTCCGTAGTCTGTTGCACTAACTCCGGTCCAACCACCGCACTCTCACCAGATTCATGCCAACACAAAGGTGTTCGACATCTTCGTCCATACAACGCTTCAAATGGTGCCATTCCAATACTCAAATGGAAACTGTTGTTATACGTGAATTCCACCAATGCAAGATAACTATCCCACGCACCACCTTGTTCAAGAACACAAGCTCGCAACAAATCTTCCAACGACTGAATTATTCTCTCGGTCTGTCCATCCGTCTGCGGATGATAAGCCAAACTCAATCTCAATTTAGATCCTAAAGCCTTTTGTAAACTTTCCCAAAATCTGGAAGTAAACCTTGGATCTCGATCTGAAACAATGCTCAACGAAACACCATGTAATTTCACAATCACACTGATATAAATCTCGGCCAACCTCTCCAAAGAAAAACTGATGTCAATCAGAATGAAATACGCTGATTTAGTCAGCCTATCCACAACCACCCAAATCGCATTATGTCCCCGCTGAGTGTTCGGCAACCATGTCACAAAGTCCATAGAAATGCTATCCCATTTCCACTCAGGAATATCCAACGGTTGCAACAAACCACTAGGCTTCAGATGTTCCACTTTCGACTTTTGGCACGTTAAACACGCATACACAAACTGAACCACATCTCGCTTCAATCCAGACCACCAGAAAATCTTCTTCAAATCTTGGTACATCTTATTAGCTCCCAGATGTATACTTAAATTACTCTGGTGTCCTTCCTCCAAAATCATCCTTTTCAACTCCGCATCATCAGGAATACAAATCCTACCACGAAACCTCAAAACACCTTTATCATCCACTTTAAAGTCCTCATTCACATTTTGATCACCAACCGTCATCAATTCAACAAATTTCACATCCAATTTCTGTTTCTCGCTAACGGTCAACAGAAAATCATTAGTAACCTTCAACATACCAAGCCTTACACTGTCAGACGTCAATTCACACACCAAACTCAAATCTCTAAACGATTCCAAAAGTTCCCACTCCTTAACCATCAAAGCAGACATATGCAACGATTTTCGGCTTAACGCATCGGCTACCACATTAGCTTTACCAGGATGGTAATTCAAGCCAAAGTCGTAGTCCTTCAAAAATTCCAACCATCTCCGTTGCCTCATATTCAACTCTTTCTGATCAAACAAATATTTCAAACTTTTATGATCACTAAAGACTTCGAATCTTGCACCGTAGAGATAATGCCTTCAAATCTTCAACACAAAAACCACAGCCGCTAATTCGAGATCATGAGTAGGATAATTTTTCTCATGAATCCTCAATTGCCTCGAAGCATAAGCTACAACCTTACCTTCTTGCATCAACACTCCACCTAGCCCAATCAAAGACGCATCACAATACACCACAAACGGTTCAGTAGGATTCGTCAAGATCAAAATCGGAGTTGTCGTTAATCTTCTCTTCAGCTCACTAAAACTTTCCTCACACCGAATATCCCAAATGAACGCTTGACCTTTACAAGTCAACTGGGTCAATGGAAGTGCTAACTTAGAAAAACCTTCAATGAACCTTCGATAATATTCGGCTAATCCCAAAAAGCTTCTAATTTCAGTAACAGATCTCGGTGTCTCCCATTGTAGAACTGCTTCTACTTTAGATGGATCCACCGCAATACCGTTACCTAAAATCACATGCCCAAGAAAACTCACTTCCGACAACCAGAATTCACACTTGGATAACTTGGCAAAAAGTTTCCTTTCCTTCAAAACCTGTAACACAATGCGCAAATGCTCCTCATGTTCCTCCCGGGACTTAGAATAAATTAAGATATCATCAATAAACACAACAACAAAATGATCCAAATGCTTGTGGAAAATACGATTCATGTACTCCATAAACACACCTGGCGCATTAGAAACCCTGAACGGCATCACAGAATATTCATAATGACCGTACCGTGTCCTAAAAGCCGTCTTCTGAATATCTTCCTCTTTCACCCTTATCTAATGATAACCCGACCTCAAATCAATCTTACTAAACACACACGCACCTACCAACTGATCCATTAGTTCATCAATTCTCGGAAGCGGATACTTATTCTTAATCGTCACCTTATTCAACTGGCGATAATCAATACATAATCGCATACTCCCATCTTTCTATTTCACCAATAAAACTGGAGCACCCCAAGGCGACACACTCGGTCTCACAAACCTCTTTTCCAACAATTCGTTCAATTTCTTCTTTAACTCAACCAACTCAGATGCCGACATTCGATATGGTGCCATCGACACAGCTCTAGTACCAGGAACTAGATCTATAGAAAACTCCACCTCTCTCTCTGGCGGTACATCTGAAATATCCTCAGGAAACACTTCCGGAAAATCACACACAACAGGAAACACATCAAGTGAAACTTGACTATCCACAGTCAAAGATGCAAACAACCCGACCAACTGAGCTTCGTCTGCCAAAAGTTTCTTCAACTCTTTGGTAGATAAGAAACTCGATTCCTTGTCTTTTTCAAGAGAAGGAAATCTTACCAGCTTATGATAGCAATCAATATGAACCCGATTAAACTGCAACCAATTCATACCCAGAACCACATCTAAACCCTCCAACGGCAAACACACCAAATCCATCTCAAAATCTTTACCATAAATGGTCAAAGGACAACTTAAATAAACCAAAGAAGTAGTTACTGACCCCATTGTTGGAGTATCAATAACCATCTCACCACCCATCGAAGACAACACAAGATTCAAATGCTTCGTGCACTCAGACGAAATAAACGAATGAGTCGCTCCAGTATCAATAATAGCAACTAAAGGCATACTATCAATAAAACAAGTACCTCTGATCAGACGGTCTGCACTTGTAGTCTGAGTTCCCGCCAAGGCAAAAACTTTTCCACTAGTTAGAGCTTTCTTCGGTTTCGGACACTTTGTACTAATATGACCAGGTTCACCACAATTGAAACACATCACCACATTCTTCCTTGCACACTCAGCTGCAACATGTCCTAAACCTCCACAATTAGAACACTTTCTCCTATCCTTCCTACATTCGAACTGCCGATGTCCTAGATCACCACACCTAAAACATCTCGGAGGATTAGACATACCTCCCCCACTTGGTCTTTTCTCAAAATTACCTCTTTGCTTACCCTTATCAGCTGGTGTCACATAAGGACCACCACGAAACTGTTGCTTCCCTTTCCTCTCGCTCACACTCTTATAGTGAGTAGAACGAGCCTTACTATCCTCCTCATAAATCCTACAACAATCCACCAAATTAGAAAACCTCCTTATCCTCTGATAACCAATTTCCTGCTTTATCTCAGGACGCAATCCGTTCTCAAACTTCACACACTTAGAAAATTCCGCCGTAGCTTCAGCATAATGTGGATAAAACTGCACAAGCTCCACAAACTTAGCAGTATAATCAACAACAGACATACTACCTTGTTTCAACTCCAAGAACTCAATCTCCTTCTTTCCTCTTACATCTTCAGGAAAATACTTCCTTAGAAACTCAATGCTAAACACAGCCCAAGTGATCTCTTCCTCTGCAGCTTCCAACACATGACGTGTACTAACCCACCAATCATCAGCTTCTTCCAGTAACATGTGAGTACCCAGTCTCACCTTCTGATCCTCAGCACAATCCATCACTCGGAAGATTCTTTCAATCTCCTTAAGCCAAATCTGAGCACCATCAGGATCATATCTTCCTTTGAAGATAGGCGGTTTGTTCTTCCTGAACTCATCATTACCAGCAGCATTAGGTGCACCCTGCACAGCCCGAGCCATAGCTTGCATCGCAGCAGCTAAAGGAGCATCATTCCTACCAGCCATATTCTGTTCATTTCCAATAACAACAACTATGGTTAACAAACAGCTCACCGAACCACAAAGACCAACAAGGACTGACACAAACTGACACGGACTGGCTCTGATATTGTAACGCCCCAGTTTTAGTTATTTTTATTTAATTGAGTCGTTTTGATTATTTTATTATTATATTATTTCATTTTTTACTTTTATTTGAAAATATATTATTTTTCATCGTGATTATGTGTTAGCGCGTTTTGGAAACGTTTGCGAGATATTTGAGTGTAGGGGTATTTTGGTCTTTTGTTTGGGTAGATATTATATTTTTCATATAATAGAAAGAAAAAGAGAGAAAAATAGTAAGGAAAGAAAAAGAAGAGAAGAAAAAGAGAAAGAAGGAAAGAGAAGAGAAAGAAGAAAAGAGAGGAAAACTTGTGGATTTAGGAACCGATTCAACCGAATTTTCAAACGCAATTTAATCGGGTAAGGGTGCGAAACTCGATTATACTATGTTTGTGTATGATTATGTATGTTTGTGTGGAAGTTTTATTGGTTTTCAAATATAGGTCGAAATGAGATAAACGAGTAGAAATCGATGTTTTTGCGGTTGGAAATCGGTGTAAATATTGTAGAATACTAGTTACCATGATTGGGTTATGTTTTGATTGCTATGTGTTGGTTTGGAAGTGTTTTGGTGGGGAAAATATGGTTTTGGGTTATGTAACAGCGCTTTTAGGTTTTGCTGAATTCGCAGGTTCGCACTGCGAATCCCCTAGCGAAGGGGAAAGCGAGCATTCGCACTGCGAAGGTGAGGGCGAACGTTCGCATGAGGTTTGCACTGCAAACTTTGTGTTGTTTTGTGTTGTTTTTTTTCTGCCACTGTTCACTGGGAGACTCGCACTGCGAAGGGGAAAGCGAGCATTCGCTGGGAGTTCGCACTGCGAACTTTAGGAATTTTTTTAGGCTATTTTCCTTTCCGACTTAGTTCGCTGGGACATTCGCACTGCGAATGAAGAAGCGAAGGACTTGCTAGGAGCTTCGCATTGCGAACATGACAGTTTTTCCAATTTGTTTTCTTTATAATTGTTGATTCGTGAGCCGGTTTGAGGTGCGGTTTGGTGCGTTGGAAAGCTTTTGACATGTTCTTTCTTATATTATTGGTTTTGAGACTAGTGGCCGATTTAATTATGTCGGGATTTGGAAAGGGGTCTTTTTGTCAACTTGTACCATTTTAATTGTGTGTATTTGATGTGTTATCATGCAATATGCCTTTGATAGATATGGTATGACTGGTGTGTTGTTGTATGATGTAAATGCATTGTTTTGGGCTTGATGGTAAAGCATGATTATTATTGATTGAGATGGTTGCATATATGTGTGCATTTGAATGTCATGAGTCATTGTATGCTAAGCATCATGATATGCATTCTTGTGATGTCATGTGCCCTAGTGGGTGTGAGCAACGAATCGATTCCAGAGGGAATCCGCTATAACATCGTATGCCTTATACAAAGAGGACTTAAAGCGATGATTATAGACTATCGTGCGCCTTATACAAAGAGGACTTAAAGCGATCGGATCGTGCGCCTTATACAAAGAGGTCTTAAAGCAATCCATAAACGCCGTGAGCCTTATACAAAGAGGACCTAAAGCGACGGGGAACATCGTTTGCCCAACGGGGAGTTACACTAAGTATCAAGCGATGATTCCAATAGTTCCTGAGTGAACTAGTGTTGAGAATGATGGATGGATGGTACCGCATATGCATTGCATAGAGTCGTTGTGTCGGTCTCTGTGCATTTGCATAAATCATGAATGGATTGATTATGTGTGAGAATTGTGAATGTATGCATTATGTGCGGAAAATCATGAATGGATTGATTGTGTGTGAAATGGTGGATGAAATTGATGAGTTGATATATGTATATATGTTGGTGATATTTGTATTGCGCATGGTTGATATACCTTGGTGATGGATATCTGAAATATACATTGTGTTGTTTTGTGTTTGAATTCTGGTATGAGTGGTGGTGAGAATATTTTATATGTGTAATTTCGTGTTATTATATAATTGTATGCAATTATATTATGATTGTGTTTCTCACCCTTCTTCTATTTTAATGCTCTATGAGGCATTGCATATTAGATGTTGGAAGTCTTTTTGTGAAGCTTAGGTCTTCATTCTTTTGTCGGTCGACTCTGATATGTAGCACCGGGTAGTCGGGGAGATCGAGTGTGATTATTTGTATGATGTATATATATCTTTTGGATTGTACATGTATGATGTTGTATATGACAAACAAACTTTTTATGATATATAAATATATATATGTATATATATATATATATATATATATATATGTGTGTGTGTGTGTGTGCGTGTGTGTTTCAGTTACAGATTTTACGCTTTTATTCTGTATCTGAATTGTGGGTGTTAGGAACTAAGTTCCTTTGTTATGTGCTACCTGAATTGTTGCATATCTTTATGAGCAGGTGTATGTGTATTTGTTTCAATTGATGTGACCCCTCGGTCTATGCCGTGAATGTTTTTAAATATACTCTGATGAAATTTTGAATTCGTTACCGTTTTTATTATTTTGGGGGTATAGATTGGGGGTGTTACATTAAGTGGTATCAGAGCCAGTTCGTGTCAGTTTGTGTCAGTCCTTGTTGGTCTTTGTGGTTCGGTGAGCTGTTTGTTAACCATAGTTGCTGTTATTGGAAATGAAGAGAATATGGCTGGTAGGAATGACGTTGCTTTTGCTACTGCTATCCAAGCTATGGCTCGGGCTGTGCAGGGTGCACATAATGTTGCTGGTAATGATGAGTTCAGGAAGAACAAACCGCCTGTCTTCAAAGGAAGATATGATCCTGATGGTGCTCAGATTTGGCTTAAGGAGATTGAAAGAATCTTTTGAGTGATGGATTGTGCTGAGGATCAGAAGGTGAGACTGGGTACTCACATGTTGCTGGAAGAAGCTGATGATTTGTGGGTTAGTACACGTCATGTGTTGGAAGCTGCAGAGGAGGAGATCACTTGGGCTGTGTTTAGCATTGAGTTTCTGAGGAAGTATTTTCCTGAAGATGTAAGAGGAAAGAAGGAAATTGAGTTCTTGGAATTGAAACAAGGTAGTATGTCTGTTGTTGACTATACTGCTAAGTTTGTGGAGCTTGTGCAGTTTTATCCACATTATGTTGAAGCTACGGCAGAGTTTTCTAAGTGTATGAAGTTTGAGAACGGGTTTCGTCCTGAGATAAAGCAGGCAATTGGTTATCAGAGGATAAGGAGGTTTTCTGATTTGGTGGATTATTGTAGGATTTATGAGGAGGATAGTAAGGCTCGTTCTACTCACTATAAGAGTGTGAGCGAGAGGAAAGGGAAGCAATAGTTTCGTGGTGGTCCTTATGTGACACCGGCTGATAAGGGTAAACAAAGGGGTAATTTTGAGGAAAGGCCAAGTGGATGAGGTATGTCTAATTCTCCGAGATGTTTTGGGTGTGGTGAATTAGGACATCGTCAGTTCGAATGTAGGAAGGTTATGAGGAAGTGTTCTAATTGTGGAGGTTTAGGACATGTTGCAGCTGAGTGCAAGTGGAAGAATGTGGCGAAGTGTTTCAATTGTGGTGAACCGGGTCATATTAGTACGAAGTGTCCGAAACTGAAGAAAGCTCCAACTGGTGGAAAAGTTTTTGCCTTGGCGGGAACTCAGACTACAAGTGCAGACCGTCTGATCAGAGGTACTTGTTTTATTAATAGTACGCCTTTAGTTGCTATTATTGATACTGGAGCGACTCATTCGTTTATTTCATCTGAGTGCGCGAAGCGTTTGAATCTTGTGTTGTCTTCGATGGGTGGAGAGATGGTTATTGATACTTCAGCAATGGGGTCAGTAACTACTTCTTTGGTTTGTTTAAGTTGTCCTTTGACCATTTATGGTAAATATTTTGAGATGGATTTGGTGTGTTTTCCGTTGGAGGGTTCAGATGTGGTTCTGGGTATGAATTAGTTATAGTTTAATCGGGTTCATATTGATTTCTATCATAAGCTGGTAAGATTTCCTTCTCTTAAAGAAGACGAGGAATTGAGTTTCTTATCTAACAAAGAGTTGAAGAAACTTTTGCCGGATGAAGCTTAATTGTTCGGGTTGTTTGCATCGTTGACTGTGGATAGTCAAGTTTCACTTGATGTGTTTCCTGTTGTGTGTGATTTTCCAAAAGTGTTTCCTGAGGATATTTCAGATGTACCGCCAGAGAGAGAGGTGGAGTTTTCTATAGATCTAGTTCCTGGTACTAGACCTGTATCGATGGCACCATATCGAATGTCGGCATCTGATTGGTTGAGTTAAAGAAGCAATTGAACGAATTGTTGGAAAAGAGGTTTGTGAGACCGAGTGTGTCGCCTTGGGGTGCTCCAGTTTGATTGGTGAAAAAGAAAGATGGGAGTATGCGATTGTGTATTGATTATCACCAGCTGAATAAGGTGACGATTAAGAATAAGTATCCGCTTCCGAGAATTGATGATCTGATGGATCAGTTGGTAGGTGCGTGTGTGTTTAGTAAGATTGATTTGAGATCGGGTTATCATCAGATAAGGGTGAAAGAGGAAGATATTCAGAAGACGGCTTTTAGGACACGTTACGGTCATTATGAATATTCTGTGATGTCGTTCGGGGTTTCTAATACGCCAGGTGTGTTTATGGAGTACATGATCGTATTTTCCACGAGCATTTGGATCGTTTTGTTGTTGTGTTTATTGATGATATCTTAATTTATTCTAAGTCCCGGGAGGAACATGCAGAGCATTTGCGCATTGTGTTGCAGGTTTTGAAGGAAAGGAAACTTTTTGCCAAGTTATCCAAGTGTGAATTCTGGTTGTCGGAAGTGAGTTTTCTTGGGCATGTGATTTCAGGTAACGGTATTGCGGTGGATCCATCTAAAGTAGAAGCAGTTCTACAATGGGAGGCTCCGAGATCTGTTACTGAAATTAGAAGCTTTTTGGGATTAGCCGGATATTATCGAAGGTTCATTGAAAGTTTTTCTAAGTTAGCACTTCCATTGACCCAGTTGACTTGTAAAGGTCAAGCGTTCATTTGGGATATTCGGTGTGAGGAAAGTTTTAGTGAGCTGAAGAGAAGATTGACGACAACTCGGATTTTGATTTTGTTGAATCCTACTGAACCGTTTGTGGTGTATTTTAATGCGTCTTTGATTGGGCTAGGTGGAGTGTTGATGCAAGAAGGTAAGGTTGTAGCTTATGCTTCGAGGCAATTGAGGATTCATGAGAAAAATTATCCTAACCATGATTTTGAGTTTCAAGAGGGCGATCATGTGTTTTTGAGAGTTACACCGGTGACGGGTGTTGGTCGTGCATTGAAGTCGAAGAAGCTTACTTCCCGGTTTATTGGTCCTTAACAGATATCCGCGAGAGTGGGTGTTGTGGCTTATAGGGTGGTGTTGCCGCCGAATCTGTCGAATTTGTACGATGTGTTCCATGTTTCACAGCTTCGGAAGTATGTTCCAGATCCGTCGCATGTGATTCCGATGGATGAGGTTGAGGTAAGGGAGAACCTTATGGCTGAGGCATTACCAGTGAGGATTTTGGATCGCGAATTGAAGCGGTTAATAGGCAAGGAAATTACGCTTGTGAAAGTAGCGTGGGGAGGCGCTGCTGAGGGAAATTTGACTTGGGAGTTGAAGAGTTGGATGCGGGAGTCGTATCCGGAGTTGTTCGTCTCAGGTAATATTTTCGAGGACGAAAATTTCTAAGTGGGGGAGAGTTGTAACGCCCCAGTTTTAGTTATTTTTATTTAATTGAGTCGTTTTGATTATTTTATTATTATATTATTTCATTTTTGACTTTTATTTGAAAATATATTATTTTTCATCGTGATTATGTGTTAGCGCGTTTTGGGAACGTTTGCGAGATATTTGAGTGTAGGGGTATTTTGGTCTTTTGTTTAGGTAGATATTATATTTTTCATATAATAGAAAGAAAAAGAGAGAAAAATAGTAAGGAAAGAAAAAGAGAAAGAAGGAAAGAGAAGAGAAAGAAGAAAATAGAGGAAAACTTGTGGATTTAGGAACCGATTCAACCGACTTTTCAAACGCGATTTAATCGGGTAAGGGTGTGAAACTCGATTATACTATGTTTGTGTATGATTATGTATGTTTGTGTGGAAGTTTTATTGGTTTTCAAATATAGGTCGAAATGAGATAAACGAGTAGAAATCGATGTTTTTGCGGTTGGAAATCGGTGTAAATGTTGTAGAATACTAGTTACCGTGATTGAGTTATGTTTTGATTGCTATGTGTTGGTTTGAAAGTGTTTTGGTGGGGAAAATATGGTTTTGGGTTATGTAACAGCGCTGCTGGGTTTTGCTGAATTCGCAGGTTCGCACAGCGAATCCCCTAGCGAACGGGAAAGCGAGCATTCGCTGGCCATTCGCACTGCGAAGGTGAGGGCGAACGTTCGCGTGAGGTTCGCACTGCGAACTTTGTGTTGTTTTGTGTTGTTTTCTTTCTGCCACTGTTCGCTGGGAGACTCGCACTGCGAAGGGGAAAGCGAGCATTCGCTGGGAGTTCGCACTGCGAACTTTAGGAATTTTTTTAGGCTATTTTCCTTTCTGACTTAGTTCGCTGGGACATTCGCACTGCGAATGAAGAAGCAAAGGACTCGCTAGGAGCTTCGCACTGCCAATTTGTTTTCTTAATAACTTTTGATCCGTGAGCCAGTTTGAGACGCGGTTTGGTGCGTTGGAAAGCTTTTGACATGTTCTGTCTTATATTATTGGTTTTGAGACTAGTGGCCAATTTAATTATGTCGGGAATTGGAATGGTGTCGTTTTGTCAACTTGTACCATCCAATTCCCGACATAATTAAATCGGCCACTAGTCTCAAAACCAATAATATAAGAAAGAACATGTCAAAAGCTTTACAATGCAACAAATCGCATCTCAAATCGGCTCACGGATCAAAAGTTATAAAGAAAACAAATTGGCAATGTGAAGCTCCTAGCGAGTCCTTCGCTTCTTCATTCGCAGTGCGAATGTCCCAGCGAACCAAGTCAGAAAGGAAAATAGCCGTAAAAAATTCCTAAAGTTCGCAGTGCGAACTCCCAGCGAATGCTCGCTTTCCCCTTCGCAGTGTGAGTCTCCCAGCGAACAGTGGCAGAAAGAAAACAACACAAAGTTCGCAGTCCGAACCTCACGCGAACGTTCGCCCTCACCTTCATAGTGCGAATAGCCAGCGAATGCTCGCTTTCCCCTTCGCTAGGAGATTTGCAGTGCGAACCTGCGAATTTAGCAAAACCCAGCAGCGTTGTTACATAACCCAAAACCATATTTTCCCCACCAAAACACTTCCAAACCAACACATAGCAATCAAAACATAACCCAATCATGGTAACTAGTATTCTACAACATTTACACCGATTTCCAACAGCGAAAACATCGATTTCAACTCGTTTATCTCATTTTGACCTATATTTGAAAACCAATAAAACTTCCACACAAACATACATAATCATACACAAACATAGTATAATCGAGTTTCGCACCCTTACCCGATTAAATCGTGTTTGAAAAGTCAGTTGAATTGGTTCCTAAATCCACAAGTTTTCCTCTCTTTTCTTCTTTCTCTTCTCTTTCCTTGTTTCTCTTTTTCTTCTCT
Organism: Lathyrus tuberosus; assembly: GCA_022829125.1. Lineage (NCBI taxonomy): Eukaryota > Viridiplantae > Streptophyta > Magnoliopsida > Fabales > Fabaceae > Lathyrus > Lathyrus tuberosus. The sequence goes on from JALAZF010000254.1 coordinate 328,022, forward strand.
TCTTTTTCTTTCCTTACTATTTTTCTCTCTTTTTCTTTCTATTATATGAAAAATATAATATCTACCCAATCAAAAGACCAAAATACCCCTACACTCAAATATCTCGCAAACGTTCCCAAAACGCGCTAACACATAATCACGATGAAAAATAATATATTTTCAAATAAAAGTCAAAAATGAATAATATAATAATAAAATAATCAAAACGACTCAATTAAATAAAACTAACTAAAACTGGGGCATTACAGCCTCGGGATGTGGTGAATGAATATGCTTTTCCATTTAAAGTTCTTGACTGGCGAGCCACGTGAAAGATTCGGTGTTGACAGTTTTTTGGTTCCTTCAATCTCTCTTTTCCACAACAGATACTCAAGTATATTGTTTATCTATGATTTATACATTATGGCATGTACATAATTTTTATCTTAATGGAAGTTTTCTCTTAAGAATAAACAACCAAAAGCTAACTATCTACCATATAAGAAGATGAATGGCTCTGGAAAAGTCAAAAACACCATTGCTGGTTCCAAATCCATCCACATGGCATGCCTCATTGCTCTTCCTTCCTTTTTCATCGCCACCTCAGCATACACTTTTGTTTTCTATGCATGCCACTACACTTCTGTATGCCTCACACTGGTTTGTTCTCTTTGCCCCAAAACACTATAATATTATATTAAAAAATTTTAATTTCCAATGCTTCTGCGTAGCATTTATTGCCCATGCTTATTTCACATCACCAAAGTCATGTCATGTATAGTGCATTAGTTGTATTAGTTCATCTAATTGGATTTGCTCACAATTTTTTCTTCTCCCATTTCCACAACGTTTCCAACTCCCGGTGTCTGCAACAAGTCCTTCCTAACACGTCGCTGGGTTTAACAACAAGCTTCAACAATGTTTACTCATGGCAAGACCCTTTGAGAAGATCTCTGACATCAATGACACTAAGGAACTATGGAAGGTGGTTGTTAGGGTACACCACAAATGGTTGGTTGTATCCAACAATAAACAACAAGGAGAAATGATCGTTGTTGATGCACTTGTAAGTTGTAAATCTGTTTCATCATTTTCCCATTATTGTGATTTAACTTTTCGTTGTTTTTTTGTAGTTCTTTGGTTATGGTGTCTTCGGTTGGTTGTATGTTTGTTGTTTCCCATATATTGAATACAACTTTGTTTTCTTTAACAGGATAATGATATTCATGTTGTTGTGGCACCCACGTTTATGGATATTTTCGGTGAAAGACTAACTGTAAGCCACACATACCCCATCTCAAACTTCAAAGTTCATCAGAATGATCTGGTCTTCATACCTTCCAAACACAACTACATGGTCAAGTTCACAGGAGGGACTTCCGTTAGTGATCTTGACAAGCATGAAATCCCACCAAAGCCTGCAAATTTTACTAGTTTTTCATATATAATGACTGAAAATTTAGAAAGGACCTGTTGTTAGGTGATGCATTTTGATTATATTCGTTTTCTAATCTAAGTTTGTTATTTTTAAGAACGAAATGTGTCTTAACAACTTTGATTTTTCAGATATTATAGGAATGGTTGATACAATTGGTTTCTCCCAACCCCAGTCTGGTGGGAAAAAACAACAAGTGAACTTTGTACTCAGAGACATTGGGTAACTATGATTTCTACTTTGTAACATGGTTTTCTATTTTAACTGTTACTACATATTTTGTTATCATTATAGACCCTTGATTCTGATTATTTACTTTAACACTTATGTTATGGTTGTAATTTAAGGAACAACACCATCAACTGCACGCTGTGCGAGTCATATGCTTCCCAATTCATCCAATTCAACCAGGATAGAGTGAATGCGGTGGGTTCAACGGTCGTTTTGCTTCAGTATGTAAAAGTTAAGGAAGAAGGTTAGGATACTTATATTGCTATTGACATTTCTCATTACATTATATGGTAATGATATGTTATTGAAATTCTGGCACTATAGACAACAGATGTCCTAACACATGTCGAGACATTGTTCTGCATAAACATTTAAACGCAGAGGCACAACAGCAGACTGATACCTTGAATATCAGAACTGCAGAATCACAGATGTTACGACATCTGATCCAACATGTTAATCAAAACTGAACTATAAATTACAGAATGATAAACAACACAGAATATGATGACCCACTTCGGTGCAACTCACCTACATCTGGGGGATACTAATCCAGGAAGAAGAATTCACTATCAGTAGTATAGTTTTATGTAAACAACCTCAGGTTTACAAAAAGCACCCACGCTAACCTATCACTACCCAATAAAGACTTTATCATTAGAAGTCACATCTAATTGATAAGAGAACCCCCTCTCACTCCCTAAATCACAACTTGTGATTATCTAATAGTTAATACCTCATAACCGTATCATCCCTATTGAAAGACATCCCTTCCAATACAAAGTTTAGTCAAGCATACTTGACTAACAAGTTAACTTGGATTTGATTCAAAGCTTCATCCAAGAACACTACACGATTCATTGCCTACGGGTTTCTGAATCTGTACCAGTACATATGTCTACCACACAGCATCAAATCGATACAGAGGGAGACTTACAAGAGAAACCTACGACTCTCAAAACCCTAAACCCTACTTTACAAAATAGGATTCCTAAGTCTATGTCGTCCTCTCTCTCTTTCTGCCAAGGTCTTGGTCTTATTTTATATCCTTCTACTGAGTTGCGCTTCATATCTTTGATCCTTGATCCACTGCCAATCGCGCCTTGAATCTTGGAACAAATTTAAACAGAACCTGCTATGACTGTCATGATGTCGAATATTCATGCTGTGACATTCTATTCGACATCTTTGGGCCGGGGCATAAATATTCATGTTGGAGCATCTTTTCCACCATTATGTTTTACCAAAATTTAGTCAAACCATTTGAGTTTTCAATTATAATATAAACAACTTACTATATGCCATAGGGAAATATCCACTTGCTGTTACAAATACATATAATGTAGTCAAAATGTACATCAATGCCGACATGCCTTGTATCAAGGATTTTATGGAAATGTGCCTTGACCCACTTATATCATTTCTAATTCCTTTTGACTAACCGTATGACTCGTACTCTACATCTGCTATTTCAAATGTTCTTGTAGGATACCAAAGGATGCGTTAGTTAATGTTTCTGGGTAACTTAGCTCTCAGTCTCAAATATATTCTCAAAACTCAAAAAACTACCAACAAAGCCCTATCTAGAAGTTACTTTCCAAAGCCGTTGTTCCCCCGCTTGACGAAGTTATTCAACTTCATGATGTATACATTTAAACCTCTATAATATACCATTATTCAAAAACTAACTTTATTTTCAACTTCATATTCTAACACTATGCATACTATGGCAGTTTACTTTCTGTGCTACGGTAGCAATGATCAAGAAACTCATCTCTTCTCCATTTGGCTGGTATTACCAGGCTTGTCATCAGTGCCCCAAGGTAACTAGAGGTGAGAAACCTCCTTTTGTGTGTGAGGTTGGTCATTCCACGGAAGCTGAAATATTTAGGTTGGTTTGTTCATGAGAATTATGTTAATTCTATCTATATGATTCCTAATAGTGAACGACACCGTCTCACACGATATAACCATTTTATGTTAGGTATAAAATTGAGGTTGAAGTAGTTCATGCTGCAAAATGTTGCAAGTTCGTTTTATGGGACAGAGAGTGTGTTCAACTATTAGGTGTTTCGGCTGCTCAGATGCGCGATACCATGGTTAAGGTTTATTTCTTAACGACTTTGAACTCTTTTTAATATGATATATTACTTACTACCCCTGAGACAAAGGTTGATTTCTAATTATATGTGATGTACTTTTCTTAGGCTGGGATTGATGACCCCTTAGAATTTCCATTAGCACTGGATGTTTTGTTGGATTTAGAAGTTGCTTTTAAGGTGAAGTGGCAACCCCGGTGGGAGAGTTGTTCTTTTGTTATGATTGTTAGGGAAGAACCTTTCATCAAACAGTTTAAGGCTCCATGGGAGAAAAACCAGGTAACTATTTCTTATATATGGACATTAAAGTTTGGCCTATACCCACTTAATAATCCTTATTCTCTCTTGATATGAAGTTTGTAACATCTAAGGGCACTTTAACTCCACAACTGTTGCAGGTATGTTTACATAATATCTTTGTTGACATAATATTTTTGGAAATAATCCTTGTCATGTACCTATTGTTAAGATAAAAGAGAGTGTTGATGAAGCCAACTATGACGGTGCTGATGCTACCGATATTGTTACGGTAAATCCAAAGCAAATGATACGTTATTTGATTTTCCACTTATGGTTTTTAGTTTGTCCTAAGTTATAAATATGTTGATTATTTGCAATTGTCAAATTTTAGGATCTTGAGATAACGTCAAAGCATAACCCGGAACCAGTGACTCCAACTGCAAAGAGGCAAATACCGGACGGTTCGAACGAGTCTACCACATTAATCAGCTTAGGTGACGGGGATCTTTCGTCAACCAAACTCAAGAAAACTATCAAATTAGAAAGGAAAAAGTAGTTTAACGATGAAGTTATTTATTTTTTATTTTCTATATAATGGTAGACATAGTTTCTATCTGTAAGCCTTTTGTTCCTATTGTATGTTACTACATCAGTTTCCCAAATACGCTATGTTGACATATTATATATGTCAATAGTCAACCTATTTCATTTTCTAAGTTAATGAAAAAGTTTTGTTAATATATATTGTTGCTGCACCACGTTTATTTATTGTGCATTAAAATATTGTTTTTGGTACATAAAGTCCCAATACTTAACAAAACCATAAGTGGAAATGCTAATATTATCGGTCATAATCTCCTTTCCTTCTTTAAATGTGTTCCAAAAGTTACTAAACAATGTTGTGGTCTCACTTTTTTTCATGGGCCCCAATGCACCTTTTTTCTTTCTTTTGGTTGGGATGTTGACTATTTTAATCAATAAAATAAGAATGATAATGATTCTAAATGATATTACCAATGTATGATGGTAGATTGTGATAGACCCTTTTTGTTTGATGTGACTTCACACTCCTTTAATATGTACTCGATATTATATATATTCATTGCTGTACAAACCAATTTCACACATATCAAACTCCTAATCTACTACGATAGGTTTACTGTATAGGCTATGTACTTGCTATTGTAGTGACTTCACACGCACGTGCCATGGAGTTGTCCAAAATAGATTGTGAGCTTTTCATTTTCCCACCTTTTAGCACATAAACCACCTTTTTTCAAATAAATTTTCAAACACCCAATTCAAACATTAATGATTAGCGCCAAATTTCTTTCTACTTTTTCACCACCTTATTTTGTATTCTCTAACCTTATATTACTGCTGCATGGAGAAAAGTATCTGTTTTTTCTTTCTTGCATAACTTCTTATATTACAACTTTCATTCTCAGTAAACAAACATGGACAATACCCCATTTTCTCACAAAGATTTTGCTGCCACCCTTGCTCGATAAGGAGGCGACGTATTTTATGTAGCAGAAGGAATGGACGTCGGGTTTCTAGACTTGGTATTACAATCAACAATGGAGATACAAACACATTACATCAACAACAACAACAACAACAGGTATTACATGAACCTATTGAACATCAGCAATTTCATTTTGAACATCACATAACAACTCTACCCAACGACATGACAGAGTCGCAACATGCATCAGTTGCTAGAAAGAGGAGGAGTGAAATCTTAACACACAAATCAGACTTACGTCACCATCCCAACAAGGAAAACATTCCGTCTGTACAACATGGGGAATTTCCATCGCACTTACAACCTCCTTCATCTGTAACACGTACTCTACTTTCTCCCAATATCTGTGATGAGGCAAACATATCCCCAAGCACTGCACCATGTCAAAGGCATCAGATTGAATTTCCATCCCGTAAAAAATCAAATTTAATGGACATCTTGGAAATCATTTAGTTTCAGCTTTCAGTCAAACACTTCACCCAATGTCTTCAACAACACCTCAACCTCTTGCGATTCCTTCAATTCACAGCCACCACCCAACAGTGAATTTCCATACGCCAGCTTTTTCTACAGATGACGATAACTCTAATTCTAATGACGACATGAGTCTCGCTAATAGTTCTGATGAAAATGAAGATGTCATTAATGAACCATTCATTGCCTCACATGATCAACGTAAGTTATACTATTTACGTTACAATTACTACGTATAGGTTATCTGTTTTTGATTTTTCATCCAATTGTCATTGTAGAATATTCTGATATAGGAGATCCTGTATGGGAATGTTCATTCTGTCAAGCGTGTATGTGGTATCAACAACGCATGCGAAAACACAGGCATACGAGTATTCCAAAATTTCAAACATGCTGCCGAGGTGGAAAAGTTGTCCTCCAATACCTTGAAGAACCACCTCTTCTATTGCAACGCCTACTTCATGATGGAACGTGTTCTGAGAGTAAGAACTACCAAAACAACTTAAGAACCTACAACGCCATGTTTTCCTTCACATCGCCCGGAATGAAGTTTGATAACACACATTGTAAAGGAGAAGAAACACCAACTTTAAGACTGCACGGTCAAACATGTCATCAAATAGGAACTTTGCTAACAGAAATTGGACGTCCTCCATAGTATGCCCAACTATATATTTTTGACACTTACAATGAAATTGATAATAGAATGGATTGTTTCAGGTAAATTTATTTATTCGGTTTATATTATACATAGTGCAGTATATGTTATTTATTTATTATTTGGTATAAATTTTTTTAACAGGGACAATAAACTAATATGCTGACAAATTGTTAACAAATTGAAGATCATGTTAGATGAGTACAATGTCCATGCAAAGGCTTTCTGGATGGCAAGGGATCTTTTGAACACAAACTGTTTCTTAGACTTGAAGCTTAAGCTGATATGTGATAGAACAGAGAACGGACGATTGTACAATCGTCCAACTGTTTCAGAAGTCTCTACTTTAATTGTTGGAGACATTGATTCTGCAACCCACAGAGATATCATTATCCAAGCGGGGAATGGAAACTTGCAAAGAATAAATGAGTTTCACCCAACTTACCTAGCATAACAATACCCACTAATATTTGTGTATGGTAAAGATGGCTATAGAAAAAATATACTTCAGAAATATCAACATGAATTTTCCGTCACAAGGCAAAATCGTCAAACCATAAAAGATTAGCTGTCATTCCGATTGTAAAATTGTAAAAAAGAAGCAAAGACTCTTTTGCTTTCCATAAGGCTTTTTCAACAATTTTTGGTGGACGGGTCGACAATGATGGAGTCCGAACGACTTAATTAGTTGAGAAAAAACCAATCTAAGTTAAGAGTTGGAAAATACAAATAACTTAATGATCAATGTGGTAGTAGTCGGCCATCTGAACTACCAAAAAAGGGAAAACGTGTTGTCTTGCCGTTTTCTTTTGTTGGTAGCAAAAGATTCATGGACCAACTATACTTTGATGGGATGACGATTTCAAGTAAATTGGGTTTCCCTGATTTGTTTGTAACTTTTACTTGTAATCCTGCATGGCCGGAAGTTACACGTTTGCTGTCAACCACTGGATTAAAGCCACACGACATGCCTGATATCATTGCAAAGGTTTTCAAAATTAAATTTGACGAACTCATGGCCGATATAACTAAACGTCATCTCCTCGGCAAGGTGTTGGCATGTAAGTATTAAACAATCATGAAGTTGTTAAAAATTTATACTGTTATATTCAAACCTTAAAGTATTTTAAACACCTTATTATTCAATTGTCTTTCAGTTTCAGTTATGTACACAATTGAATTCCATAAGCGAGGCCTGCCACATGCTCACATCCTTATTTTCTTACACCCTCAAAGCAAATTCCCAACACCTGCTGATATAGACAAAATCATTTCTGCAGAAATCCCCGATCCTGAAATTCATCCTACATTATGTAACTTGGTTAAGACCCACATGATGCATGGACCATGTGGTCTGGCCCGACCAACATCACCTTGTATGAAGAATAGAAAACGCTCTAAGTACTTCCCTAAGAAGTACATAGAGGATACAACACTTGACAGTGAAGGTTTTCCGCTTTACCTGAGAAGATAAAAAACACACGTCATTCTAAAAAATGGCATTGCATTGAACAATCATTATGTTGTTCCTTACAATACGCGGTTACTTTTGAAATACCATGCACACATAAACATGGAATGGTGTAACCAAAGTACATCTATCAAATATCTGTTCAAGTACATACATAAGGGATATGACAGAATCACAGCAACCATTGTTGCTTCTAAATCACAGAATTCAAATGACCATGACCATGTTAATGAGATTAAACAGTACCTTGATTGTAGGTATGTCTCGTCTAGTGAAACATGTTGGCGAATATTTGCGTACAATATCCATGGTAGGAAACTCGTTGTTGAACGTATATTTTATCATTTAATAGGTGAGAAAGCGGTTTACTACACCGATTTTGATAGAATGGAAAATATATTGGAAAAGGCGAGTGTCACGGAATCTATGTTCACATCATGGCTGGTTGCAAATAGTAAATATGAAGAAGCCCGAACATTGACATATGGCCAATTTGTGTCCAAATTTGTTTATGATAAGAGAAAGAGACTTTGGAAGCCACAAAAAAAAGGTTTCACCATTGGTCACTTGACATGGGTTCCACCCACTACATGAGAACTATTTTACTTGCGAATGATGTTGAAAGTGGCTAAGGGTCCAACCACTTATGAGGAAATTTGCAAAATAGGCGACAATCAGTTTGATACATTTAGGGATGCCTGGTTTGCATTGGGTTTTCTTGAAGATGATCAAGAATACATAAATGCAATAGAAGAGGCAGGTCAATGGGGTTCAGGTCACTTTCTTCGAAAACTTTTCGTCGTCATGCTTTTGTTCGGTGTTATAAATTGACCTGTTCATATATGGAATAAATCCTGGGGTTTATTATCGAACGATCTCTTGCAGTCACAGAGACAATTGGAAAATAATGCAGGTTCGACAACCATCATAATAACAACATTTGGATTTCAATTCATTTTAATTTTCATACTTTTCCTATTGCTTATTATTTTCCTGTTACTTCTATGAATAAACTGGATGTTTACAACATAATATATTCAACTTGGTTAACTTATGTAATTATACCAACTGTTTTATATCTTCGTATTTATTAGTGTGCAAGCTAACATGATACCCAATTCGAACGCTGCTGCCATTGAACCATGTAGTGTTACTTTTTTTTTTTTCATTTATCATATGGTATACATTTGAATCAAACTTCCAATTGATATTTTTTATTATATTATTACTTGCAGATTTAGTTTTATGTGAGTCAGAAATAAAAAATTTAACCTTACTGGAGATCGAAAAGCTACTTCAAGACAATCGTCGGAGTCTTACTGATTTTAAACCAATTCCATATCCAGATGGTTATCTTCTGCGACAATTAGGGAACCGACTATTATATGATGAAAGAAATTGTGACGTACCCACCATGAAAAGCGAATTTTTGAGTCTTTTCAAAGGTTTAACAGGTTTGTCTACATTACTATTATCAAATGTTGTATTTCTTAATATTAGATTAACTCTTCGTCATGAATGATACCTCACTTTAATGACTATGCTTTAGATTAACAGAGAGGTATTTTTGATAAAATCATGCAAGCTGTCCGGGACCAGAATGGTGGTGTTTTTTTCTGCATGGTTACGGCGGAATAGGAAAAACATATATGTGGAGAACTCTTGCCAGCGCATTGAGAGCTAAACAAGATATATGTCTAACTATCGCAACAAGTGGAATAGCTTCCCTTTTATTGCTTGGCAGTAGAACTGTATATTCTAAGTTCAAGATACCTGTCCCAACGGTGGAAAATTCCACTTGCAAAATTGACTACGAAGATGACACTGCGGAGCTTTTAAGGCAGACAAAACTCATTATTTGGGATGAGGCACCAATGGCACATAAGCATGGTTTTGAAGCACTTGACAAAACATTGAAGGATGTTATGAGTTCTTATAATAATTCAGAAGCCTGCGTGGTGGAAATGTAATTGTATTCGGTGGTGATTTCAGACAGATTTTGCCGGTTGTACCTAGAGGGAGTCGATCAAATATTGTCCACTCTACGATAAATGCTTCATATATATGGCACTCGGTTAAAGTGTTGACTTTAACAAAGAACATGTGACTGCACTGTGGTACAACAGATCACGATAAAAGAGAAATTGCAGACTTCTCCGAATGGCTATTGAAAATAGGTGAAGGAAAAGTTTCAGAACCTAACGATGGTTTTGTGGACATAGAAATACCACCTGACCTTTTAATAACGGACTTCAACGACCCAATTGTGGCAATTCTGAATAGTACATACCCTGACTTTGTTCAAAATTATCAATCGATAGATTATCTCAAGAGTCGAGCAATCCTCGCATCAACATTGAAAGTTGTTGATCAAATTAATGATCATGTCCTTGCTTTGATGCCAGGTAGTCATATGCTTAGATTTCTATTTCACTATATATTGTTGCTGTTTGTTTTTTCAATAATATTTACTTTTTTCATTGATAGGTGATATAAAGGACTATTACAGCTCCAATACCGTTGATCAGTCTGAAATTCATGATGTTAATGTGGTGGACATTTTGACCCCTGAGTTTCTTAGTTCGTTAAGGACTTCCGGGTTGGCGAATCATCATATTAAGTTAATGGTTGGAACACCTATTATGCTTATGCAGAACATTGATCAGGCTGACGATTTATGTAATGGCACAAGGCTAATCATAACAAAGTTGGCAAATCATGTTCTTGAAGCTTCAATAATGGGTGGAAAATGTTCCGGCAAGTTGGTTTACATTCCGCGAATGGATATGTCACCTTCGCAATCACCGTGGCCATTCAAACTTAACTGGCAATAGTTTCCAATTCTTGTGTCATACGCAATGACGATTAACAAATCACAAGGACAATCTCTGGATACCGTCGGCCTTTACCTCCCAAGAGATGTTTTCACTCACTGACAAATCTATGTCGCATTTTCAAGATTCACGTCCAAAAAAGGAATAAAAATTTTGATACATGATGAAAAAAACAACAAAAAAATACAACAAAAAATGTTATGTACAAAGAAGTTTTCAACAACATTTGAAAGTCCTGTAATAACAGTATATTTTGTGACATTTTTCTTCAATCTTTTTAACTTTTATGCCTAACTTTGTTTCGTTCCGTCATCAAGTTTGTTAACCTTCTTTTCCATAAAAAGTCTTCAACAGACACATATAAACTTTTTCTTCATTATTGAAATGGTCATAAATGATTTAATATCTCACTTACGGTGCCAAACTATTTCTTAATTTGAATCACGACGGTACTGTCGTTGCTAATATGTCTAACAAATTTTGGCCTATTGTCTTATTACATTTTATTCCTTGGTGAAAGTGTTTCCATCACTGTAACAGAACAATTTTTTATGACATATCTCTAATTTTATTTGTTTTGTAAACACTTATTATTTTATTTACGTTTCCTGCCTTTACCTAATTCAATGATGCAGTATTAAACATAATTTTATTAACTACCAGTGTACCAACATAATTAAATTGTGTTAACACCAATCTCATACAGTTACGACTACATAACATTACATAAACGGAAATTTATACACATGACATCTTTTGTTGAAGGAATTAACATCCAATCTAAACTGAATTCTGTCGCCTTCTTTAAAGTCATTAGACATACAAAACTCATCCCATTCGTATCCTAATTTGGTACGGTGTGGATCATCAATGTTCATCACTATCATCTCTTTTGTCTTCCCGTTGTCACCGCACAATGTCACATACTCGTACTCATAGTCCCGCAGCATTGTTGCAAAATCAACCGGTAGTTTCTATAATAAAAAAATAATTAATCCTTTTAATAAACTACCTGCAATTATGTATATATTACATGCATATATAATGTAGAACAATACTTAACTAATTTTGGTAACGATACACTGATGGGAGTCAAAGTATCGTCAAATGCGAATATATATTTGTCGTACCAATATCTGCTGTGAAAACATGGTAAGTCTTGAAATTTCAACACCTTCTAAAACCCGTTTATTCCAAAATTATTATTACCATAATAACCAAATTCAACTACAACTTCACTTGGTAGAATGTAATAGGCTTCCAAGATGTAATACCCCGTATTTTATTTTCTCTGGATAATATTAGTTTTGTTCAACTGGGTTCCAATGTACTCTGAGAAATTGTCTGCAAAGATTATTTGAGCATCCAATGAGCTCAGAACAAATCAACTTAATATTATCTGACTCTGAGGTTTTATCAGTTGGTGCTATAGAGATATTTTGGTCATTAGTAGTGTTACTAACTAGTTAATATTTCTCTATATTTTTTCCTTTCCCCTCACTTGTGCCAAAGATGGAAAGAAAGATAGTAAGAGGTAGAGAGAAGGAAGAGCAAAGGGAGAAAGAGGAGAAAACTTGGAATTGAAGAACAAGCCTTGAATCTTCATCATTTCTTCACCAAATCATCTCACAATCTTCATCATCTTGTTCTTGGTGAGTTCTAGTTAGAACCCTAAGTGTAGAAACTTAGGTTAGAACTTTGAACAAAAATGGTGGATTTGGATTAAATGAATTAATTGTTGTTTCTATGGTTAAAACATGAAATAAAATGCATAACATGATTGGGTTGTGTGAGAAATTGATGTGTAATACTTGTTATTATGATGGATCATGTTTTGGTTGAGATTGGTTTGAGTTTGCACCATTAAAAACAGGTTTTTATACTTATGTTCAGTAGTAACCGGTTACTCATTCTGAGGTAACCGGTTACTTGAAGAAAAATTGAGGTTTTTATGTGAAAATGAACTAAGTAACCGGTTACTCATTATGAGGTAACCGGTTACCAAAATGTGTCTCTAACTCTCATTTCGATTTTGTTTTGAACAGTGCAGCTTGAGTAACCGGTTACTCATTCTGAGGTAACCGGTTAACACTATTGGTTGATGAAAAATATTTTAGAAAATTCCTATCTTTTGAACAGTGTTTCCGATCGAAACGTTCTTGGTATCGTTGGGAAGCTATGGAAATATTCTACGTAATGAAAGTGACAAATATCGGTTTTGTTGCCCGATTAAATAATCAGAGGAAAATCCAAGAATGTGTAATTCTTATGAGTTGAGTTATTACATGTATTTTGTTATACTATTATATTGTATTATATCTAACTTCTTATTGTGAATTGTGAATGAGAGAAAATACATGTTTAAAATGAATTAGGAAGAGTGAGGAAACTTTACCCCAAAACAAATGGTATGATTCTAGATTGTAACTAGTATATTGATAGAAAATCTAGATGGCGATGCTCGTGCACTCGATGCCTAGGCGTGCATCCTTGACGAGTAAGGGTCTAGAGGAGAGTGAACACTAGTATGGAACATGTGTGAACCTTGTGTTTTGGTGAAAAGCGAATGTGGTCTTAAGGCATTGTGGCCTTGTGATTGTCGTATGAAATCACGTTTGTATGTGTGATCACGTAATCGTAACCGTTTCTCTTGAGTTGTCGTTTCATGAGCTTAGTGCTCCTCTGAAATGTACGCATGACTACTTGGCAGGTTTGATTCCCGTGTGTAGTACGAATGGAGCCCGTGGGGTGTATGCTTGTGACGGTTAATGGCCCGTGTGAAGTGACGGTTCATAACGGTTAATGGTCCATAGAACCCGAATCCATTCGTATGTCTAGTAGGTTACAAGGATCCATGACTCGGGTCGACTTCTAGACATAGAAGCGGACGGGAAAAGGGGATGCCTTGGTAAGGTTACCGATTAGTGATATTTTTGAGTTGATGTACTCATGAACATGTTTCCATATAGTGTGAGATTGTGAACTCAAGGTCATTTCACTTCCCTTTGACTTGAGTTAGGATTGTTAGAACCTTGTAAAGCCGAGAGAATCTATAAGATATGGAACTCACTGAGATTTAATATCTCACCCCATGTTGTTGATTATATTACAGGTACTCTAGGTTCCGCGATGGGTAAGGATAAAGCCGTTTGATTATCCTTACATGTCTTGGCTTTTTGGGATGGCATGGCTTCCGTTGTAGAGTTTTATTTTGAGATCATTGTTTTGATCTAGTTCTTAGTACTTGGAACATCTTGTGTATATTATGCCATAGAATTGTAGTATTTTGTATTTTGGACATGTAATGTATACAATGTGTTAACTAGGAACTTATGGTATTTCAATACCAAAACTTAGATTCATGTATAATATATATGCTTTGATGTATGTTGTTATATGTGGGTGTTACACAAGACCGGCCATCCACTTATTATCAAGGGAAGATCTGCATTTTTGTTATATATTAATTGATGGTGGACACCTTGGTTATTCAAAATCGTCCAACTTTTTTTCAGTTCGTCTTTGTACTCTTTAACAAACCAATCTGGAATTTCTGGGAAGAGCTGCAATTTTATTTCACATTTAACAGAGTGAAAATATGACTTTATAAAACATTAAAACCACACGAACAACCCATTTCATTTCGAATTCCTATATAACATACCTGGGTTGACATTTTTGCCATTTGAAATGAACCAACTAAACAGGAGTGTTTCAGAATTCCAACCATCTCCATCTCTGCGTTTTTAGTTTACCTTTTACAAGGGTAACAAAGTTCCTAATGCTTAATTTTTTCTCTTTACTACCCCATGCGCATTACTTGTGTAAGTGCAGGGTATTTATATATATTATTTCCCCAACCCAACAAATTTTAGTCACATGCAAACATGCTGATTATTTTTTTGGTCCCCACTACCTTTTACTATTGGGAAAAGCATTATCTTTTTACTCTACTTTACTTTACATATGAATAGTTACTACTTAATAATTGGATTATTTCATCTAATGGTCATTTTTTTATTATTTTTTTTGGTATACTAGCTTTTTAGTTCCATGCAATGGTCCCATCAACTTTTGTTTTTTCCTGATTCATTATTACACTAACTCACTTTACGTTTGTTTTTTTCACATTCATTATTACACTACAACATGCACAATATGTTGTACTCAACAAAAAATTCAATAACAATGCAAATGATTCTTAATCTCAATTGACAGCAACATACTTACCAACTGTTCAAGTGGCAAAATAATTCACACATACCACCTTTTGGTCTACGAATTCATTTTACTATTTTACCTTATTCGCGTATCAAAATACATTTAACCAATGTCTCATTAAAAGATATAACAACACTTCATACCAAGCTGAACATTAAACACTTACTATTTCATTAATATAATAATCTGGCCATACAACAAAACATATTCGGTACATCTTAATATTTTACAAAACTAGCAACTAACTGGCGTGGCTTAACCAATACAAACTTAATATAATATATTACTAACACATAATCATTCATACTACAATTACATAACTACATGCTAAACAAGTATTCTTAGAACATTTCTGACTAAATGTTCTAAACTGTAGCATGCATCCAGTACACAACAAACTACATTTACTAACCATTCAACATCAAAGCACTTCCTACTTAAATATCAAACTACAAAACATTCAACTAAGCAACATCTGATACAACACTTTCACCGGCGCATGACACTCACAAAAATTGTTTTGTTACGGGGAAATCAGATTGTAAATCCAACGATGTCTCCTCTTTTCAGGCCTTTCTTTATAGCATACCCGTATCAACCGCAGCCAACAAACATTTCAACACAATATTTTCTCTGGGCACTGTGAAGTTCACAGCGATACGTCTCCTTCGTATCAGCATCCAACAACGTTATTTTCTTGATCCCACATAGTCCGCAAGTATAAATAACACGTTGGCGGATTTGCTGTGAACACAAATAATGGGGTGCAAATATGTATTAATATATTTGCATTTTTATTAATATAACTAAACCATAATACAGTAATATATAGAATCCGAATATAAAACTTACAAGGACGTTTTTCTTTGCCACGTTTGGATCTTTAATCTCCTTCTCCCATACACAGTAAGTTCTTTCCTAATTTTCAAACTCTATGCCACTGAAAGAATCTTCACTGCTTTCTTCATCACAACCACGTTGAATATACATCAACCAACCATCATATAAAATACATTTACCCTTTACAAACTATTCTAAACAAAGCCTTCAAATTTCTGAACATATCATATGATGCATCTAATTATTCAATTAGGTTTTACTAATAACAACGTTCTACTAATTAACCCGATTTAACCACTTACCTATCATCATCCGAGGAAATGTTCATGTACGAAGCTGCTCCAACTTCAAAACTTTCATGCTTCATGTTATCTCCATTAACTGTGTTGCATTTGGGACTTTTTTCTACTCCATCCGCGGCTTGGTTCACTTCACCGACACCTTTTCCTTTTTCTGTGTTACATACTTGCTCATTCTCTAGAAACAGGTTGTCTAACCTCCGTCTTCTCCAAGCATGTTCATTTTCAATGACAGAAATCAAACTATAAGTTTAATTGTATTACACACACAAAATTAAACAACAAATATTATTATGTAAGAGATTCAAAATGCAAAAGAAATGAGTAATATCATCCTCTCAAGGTTTCGGTTGAAGAGTTCCCTTTATGGGAAGCCATAGCTAACATGCAAATGATTTTTGAACTATGCAAACAAAACAAACTATTTCTATTTGTGTTACTTTTATTACCCCTCTTTTTTTACCAATTAAATACAAAACAAAAAACTCTTTATAGGTATTTATCTTACACGAATCAATAAAGTTATGTAAAATTATTCTTTCTATTTCTCACCTAACCAAATTATTCACATTCCTCATCATGCCTCCCCTATATGACTAGGTCTTAGGTTGCTATGTATGAATAGTCATTACACCACTACCTATCAATCTACCTAGGGATGTAAATGGATATCCATGGGGACGGATACTATGATATCCGTATCCGCCCCGTTGGATAAATATGATATCCATATCCGCCCCATATCCATGTGGATATCCGTTAAGCGGATAATCCGCGGGTTTTACCCTATCCGTGGATATTTACAGATATCCATGGATAATATTTTTTTATGAAAATTATTTTTTTTAAATATACTTTTATCTTCTTTTAAAGACACAAAAAATTATTATCATATAACATCCATACAATTCGATCTTAATTTAACAATAAAATTTCATCACATTAATTTTCTTCTTATTCACCAAAATATAATTAGAACTAAACATAATATCCATACATTTCATTTTAACCAAACAAATAAAATATATTGTGATTGTGTGTTGTGTGATGAAAGAGCAAACGACAGAGGAGTAGGCAGAGAGACACTGGTTCGATAGAGGAATGACAACGCTAGTTGGTTAGACTGTGAAATTGTTGAAGTGAGGTATGAAGTATTGAAGAGTTTAAATATGAAATGGCTAAAAGAATTTGAATGAAATGTGAAAGGTTTTCTTCAAAGAAAATTTTAAAACATAAAGAAATATAATAAGACTATTTATTAACGGATATAGATATCCGCGGGTACGGATATCATTAAACTCATATCCATATCCATTAACAAACAGATATTTAAATAACCATTTATTTTATCCATGGATATCCATTAGGTTATCTGCCCCATATCCGTGACGGATTTTATCCACAGATATCCGTGGGTATGGATATTTTTGCCATCCCTAAATCTACCCTATATCAAGTTCTCATCATAACACCTTTCACATCATTTCATTTACTACCTATTTAACATTTTAATTCTACACTCTAACCAACATCTTTTATTAATAATTAGAGATTGCAACATTAATATTTATTTAATCTTATTTAGTTTTAAAACAATACATGTACTTTACCTAAACTGGAAATACACATTTGAATATTATTTACTCAATTATCAAATCATTTTGTGTCTCATTTCAACATTTATTCATTTTTTTCTGATTAATTATATTTTATTATTATAATAACTTTTTTCTTCTTACTTTTTCGTTTCTTAAACATTATTTCTGGTCCAAGCATTTACATTATTTTTACCATCCAAACATTCAATATTTGATATCTCCTTTCTCATTTGTCTCATTTATCAATTCACTCTTACACTTTTCTTGGTGCTACTTTCTCCCATTCTTCACTTTGAAAATATTTTTTAAAACTTTTTCTTACCTACTACAACTATTTTCTTTTCAACCACTCAATTCCTTCTTATTTCAATCACCGAATCCTCCTCTTCTTTCAACTACATATCAAACTACATATTTCAATAAACTTTTATCTATATATATATATATATATATATAATAACATTCTAACAAATAACTATACAATCTTAAAAGTGACAAACTTAAACTTTCTTTACCATACATACAAAACACAATCTGCATTTTCCTAAAACATAACATTCCAAAATATTGTACATTTCACATTACTCATATTCTTACCCTAAATGACTTCCATGTCTATTTCAAAGTAATAATTCTAATTCATATTCTAGATAAACAAAATTCATGGCCAGACGCAGAATCTACAACCCCATACATAATTTAAGACTAATTATATTTAGTACTTGACGATCGTACACAATTTTTCCACTATCATCTAGATAGTGTCGTATATTACAAATCAACTTTTAACGAGGTAGGATGGACACAAGAATTCTTGTCCCAGGAGGCTTCACAACATTAAAACCCATTGTGTCTCCTGTTTTCAGACTTCTCTTCTTCGCAAATTCATACCAACCATGCCCAATATATTTGTGTATACAATATTGTCTTTCTGCACTGTGCACAACACACAGATAAACTTCTCTGGTATCTGAATGAACCATATCAATCCTCTCGGGGCCCCTAACAAAACAACTCTTTATCACATGCTGTGGAATTTGCTGAACATTCAAATAACTTACACGTTATTAATTATTTAATTGTGAATTAATACAACATTATTAATTACTTATACAATGCATAAACTTACAAGAACATTTCTTTGCACAATCTTCCCTGATTTAATTTTCTTCTTCCAAACAACATTCCTACACGTTAATGTCAATTTCCATCAAACTCTAAAACATAATATAATGTAATAACACAATAATACTTTTTAATAGGAATTTTCTACATTTTTTTTTCGTTTTTCCAATTTGCCTTAATTAATACATAACAATTATTATTTTTTACCTCACACTATCAATGTCGTTGGTAACACATGGGTCTGTTTCAACATTTCTTTCTTCAGTGACATCACCTTCCCTATTACCATTTTGCAATCCTTCAGAAGTCACCCTACTTATTCTGGAAGAAGAATCCCCTTTTGTAAGAATAGTCGGTGTCCTGTTGACACTGGTTCCACTTCTTCGCATTTCATCCTCATGCACAAGATAAGCAAAATAAGACTTGATTCGTCTTCATGATGCTCTGGCTTTAACTTACTCATGCGACATGTCAACATATAAACAAAAGCATTTGAAGGATATTGCAAATTTTTTCAATTGTTTACGTTATTCTAAAAAACAGTCTTCAGTGTATACAAAGAGTGATGCAAACTTTTGAGGTGTAACTGACATTACTGCTATTTTTTTGGAAGGTTCCTTTCACAGAGTCTGTATGTCAACCACAACATATTTTGCTTATATAATAGACTTTGGCAAGTTGTTCACTTACCAACTTACCCCTGACATTGCCACCCCCACTTCTATGAAATGGACTGATAATAAACACGTGAATTTTTTTGAACCTTTTCATTTTTTCTGTAACAAATTCATAAATCATTCAATTCATACTACTTATTGTGCGTATTCATATTATTGATTTTCGTATAAAACTTCTATTATGCGTATTCATATTACCTATTTTCGTATACAACTAAGGTCACCTAAAATAACATATGTTACATATTATATATTTATATCATACAATTTTTAAACTATAATTACTTCCTAAATCACTTTCATATGTACAATGTAAAATATTGTAAAATCTATTTGGATTTCATAAAGCTTTATTATACTATCAATATCTTCTTTTTTTTTAATAAAGGTTTTTTATGTTTTCAATGTCTTAAAGCTGTGTGCCATACTTTCAATCAAAAGAAAAATTTGAAGCTCTCATAATACTATGATATTACTTACTCCATTTTCCCACGCGTGAATAGTACTATGATTGGACTATTGCTTCATGCCATGCTCCAAAAAACAACATCAACCTCTTTATCACTCTTTTAATGCAATGATGGTGAATCTAAAAGTATGGCCTATTATTAGGTCTACACATCACTTTCTACAATGCAATCCATTCCACTATTACTACTCCTTACCCTATTAACTACTACTTGTATAATACTCTTACACTACTACCTACTACTCCTTACCCTAAATATAATGATTACAACATATAGGTTCTGTTTGTTTCCAAAGAGAAAGACACGAAAGAAGTTGTAAAGAGAGAGCATGAGAAGAAGTGTCAAATCAGTATGTTTGCAAAGAAGTAGAGAAGAGAGATTAGAATTAAGTGGTCCCCACATGCAAATCCTTTCTCTTCGCATGTGCGAAGAAAGTGCAACGAAAGGAAGAAAAATGCTACTACAATTTTTAATCTTTCTCAATTTTACCCCAACTAATAAATATCAATGAAAAACAATTGCTATTATTTTACTGATCAAAGAGTCTTACAAAAAATTAATCACAGTTACTTAAATTGATTTAATTTAAACACTTTTAAAACAATTAGTTAATAAAGTAAAAAAATAATTTAATTAAAATAAAATCTACACTCACCTTATTATAATAATTAAATATAAATATAACAAAATTATATGTTTTTAGTATTAGGATAGTATGGTCTTTTTAAAACTCCAACACACTTCTTTCTTTTCTATTTCTCTTATCTTTCTCTTATATCAAACAATACATCAAATCTTCAATATTTCTCACATATTTCTCTCTTTTCACACTCTTTCTCATTTATTTCTCTCTTAACATTTTCTTTTCACCGCCAAACACACCCATATTGTACTGCCCTGTATAATATTTATCTAGAATAATACAATACAAGCATTTTAATTGGTATTGGCACCATCATAAGTGCCTAATGGCGTAATTCACATGCTTGCCCATTTCTAAAACATAAACACAGTCTATGGAACAAGACATGGAAACTAGCCAAAAATAAAAATCTAAGAATAATATACAATATTCTCAACTGTATACAACAAAATAATACACAGTGGAAATACTAAAGGCAAGCTTCTCTTGAAACATCTAAGCATCGCTCCACTTGTAAACCAAACCTGCAAACCACACCTGAAATATAGCAACTATAGTGGGGTAAGATACATCAAATCTCAGTGAGTTTCCTATCTTATAGGTCCTCTCGACTTTACAAGGTTCTATCAATCCTAACTCAAGTCAAGGGGAAGGGAAACGACCTTGAGTTCACAAATCGCACAATCTCACACTATATGAAAACATGTCATGAGTTCATCAACTCACAATATCACTAATCTATAACCGTACCAAGGTATCCCTCTTGCTCGTCCGCTTCTACGTCTAGAAGTCGACCCGAGTCCTGGATCCTTGTAGTTAGTTGGCATACGAAATGGATTCGGAATTAAGGGACGCATTATCTCCTTAATTCGTCACTTCACATGGCCTCTCATGCCATCACAAGTCTCTACCCATAGGTTCCATTCGTACTATAACATTGGGAATCAAACCTGCCAAGTAATTCTACCTGCACTTCAGAGGAGCTCGAGACTCATGAAGGCCTCTCAAGGGCAACTCAAAAGAAATGGTTACGATTACGTGATCTTATACATAAACGTGATTGTGTTCGATAATCACCAGGCCACATTAGCCTTTAGGCCTCTCATGCCTTTAACAATAAAACATAACAAGTACTCATGTTCCATACTAGTGTTTCACTCATTTCTATACCATTCGGTAATGGACACACGCCCCGGCCTCTCATGCACGAGCGTTGTCATTAAGTTATATACTCTAGGCCAGAACTCGTCAATGAATGCACGAGCGTCGCTATCCAGAGTTTATCACAATTCTATTCACAACCTAGAATTATAACAATCTTAACTATGCCATTTGTTTTGGGGTAAAGTTTCCTCACTCTACCTATTCCATATTTTAACATACATTTATGTTCAATCAAGTTTAACATCAATTAGGCAAACCATATGACAATTGCACATTTTGAATTACATATAATAATCTCATCACAAGCTATACAAAGACATATTACCATTGCATAATAGAATCACGCATAATGATTCATCACATAAAACACCCCTTTTGGGTTCCCTCCGATTCATTTAATCGGGTACCAAAATCAATACTTTTCACTTTTATCCCGTAGGATATTTTCACAGTTTTACATCGGCTATAAATATGTCTCGATCGGGTTTACGATCCAAAAGTTATCAATTCCAACATAACCCATCACATTGTTATCATTCAAATGCCACTAATTAATTTGTCCCACCTCATAGTTTTCTAATGACACCAAGAACGTCCCGATCCGAGTTACGAATCAAAAGTTATGAAGGAAACAAAACTGCACAAACTGCCATGTTCGTTAGGCGAACCTCCCAGCGAGTGTTCGCTTCCGCCTTCGCTAGGCGAAGCTCCAGGCGAATCAATAAACAGACCAGAACAGACACAAAGTTCGCTAGGCGAACCCCTTGGCGAACCTTCGCCTTGCCCTTCGCTTCGCGAACCTCTGGGCGAACCAAGGCAGAACCAAACAGAACTGAAAAGGTACAAAGTTCGCTAGGCGAACAACTTGGCAAACATTCGATTTGTCCTTCGCTGTAGGGTTCGAACCCTCGACAACGCTCGCTTTCCCCTTCGCCCCGGTTCGCTATGCGAACCATGCGAAACCTAGAAATCTCAACAGCGTAACAGCTGGTCCTTTGGGGTCCAAAACCCATTCCAAACACCACCCAATGCACAAACAAGCATTACTAGATAATTCTACACACATATTGATCATACAATACAGTTTATAACTCATTTTATCCGTTAGATTCCATTGATTCAACAATTTATCATTTTCTCTCAATTCTAACTTAAGTTCCAAACATATATTTCTAGAACTTAGAGTGTTTAACTAGAACCCACCTGATAATCGAAGAGGAGTTTGGAGAAGATGATGAACAATGATCCAAGTCTTCTTCCCTCTTTTCCATTTTCCTCTTTTCCTCCTCTTCTTCTCTTTCTTTCTCTTCTTTCTCCTTTTCTTTCTTCTTTCTATCCTTTTCTTAACATATATATATATATATATATATAAATCCAACGGGGTAAAATATCTTCAATTAATATTTTATCGTCTCAACCCAATTAATCAATTATTAGAGTTACCATTAAATCCTTTCTTGAACTATCAATTATTAATCCGTCTCTTTGATAAAATAATTGATCTCTTCTGACATCCAATTGAGCACTTAAGTAATATGGGGTATTACACTCTCCCCCCCTTAAATTGAAATTCGCCCCCGAATTTCCTCTATTCGATACCAACCACAACTTGTATCCTGGTCTTAGATCTCCACTTAACTTTACTTCCGCTAAAGTTCCTGACATAGTCAGATTCCAACTTGACTTTACAAATTCAAAAATCCTTAAGTTCACGAATTATCAAACCTCGGCTCCTTAGATATACTCTTATTCCAATGTTGGATTGACTGCTAACTTTGCTTTTTCCCGTAATTCATCTGTTGGTCCATACTCAAACACTTGGTCGCATCTTACTACGGGAAGAATGTACCATTCTACATTCCTCTACAACAAAACCGTGACATCTTATCTCAAACTAGGACAACAACACTCAACACATCTTCGTGATGTAATCCAGTGATTTCTTAACTTCACGCAGTCATTGACGATTTATCTTTTCATAAATCTTCCAACGTTCAAAACCACTTCACAAATAGTCAAACGACTTCTTTACCAGCTCTATCTGGTCTGATGCTGCACACTGTACTCGTTAAATCCGATATTTCATCTCTTTCGCATTACGCCAAAGGTAACCCACTTAAAACAAGATCTCCTTATTTTCATACTTACTAGCAATAATCTTCAAGTTCTTATTATTCTGACTTAACTCTTTCATCGGTTACTTCCACTGCGCAATCCAAATTCTAACAGTGAAATACCACCAATTCTTAAGCATTACCAAGTTGCTAACAGTCCACGGAGAAACACACTTATCCACTGAGGTCCTTAATAACCAACGGTACAATAACTTACTGGCGTCCTATGGTAGAACAATTTCCTCGCCAACACACAATATCTTAACATCTGTCCAACACTCTCCAGACGATAGAGGCGCAGGAGCTACACCGTTACAACCATAACATATACAACTCCGAAATTCCCTCTAACTCGAAATAATACATCCCAAAATAACCTAGCGACTTTCGTTCCTAGTTACCACATTCTATATCAAATCTTCTTACAGGTTTTCCGACTTACTCAAGATTCCTTACTGATTCGAGATCTCTACCAATAACAATATAATACAAACGTAGAACTTCAATCATATACGAGTCACCACTTATCCAAACTTAAACCGTCCTAAGCACAATTGTGAGTTTCCATACTACTCATCAATTCACCTACAACACTCCACACTTTCGAAGTCTATGCCGCGTTTCTCAATTGAATCCACTTCTCTTAATCATTCTGTTTCAAATACAATCCAAATTACATGCTTAATTCCGGAACGTCCAATTCTTACTCGTACTTGTAAAGATAACTTCCATGTTTCATTCTCTTGGTAAAACACAACTACACACCCCTGGTACCACTCTCACGGTCTAAATTCGATACCATGCACTCACGGAAAAACAATTACTAACTCGGACCAACCGTTCATACCTTACTAACACCATACTTACACATCGAAACATTCCTTGCAAGACCGATGCTTCGTGAGTGTTTTCCAACTTCGTCCTTACGACTCTCGACAGTAATACACTTAAGACCTTCTTATACTCAACATAGTTCACAAGATTTCATTCCCAAAAGTCAAACTCCCTCGTCGTCTGAACAAGTGATCAACTATGCAACACCTTTCTAGAAGTTACTATTTCAAAACACAAATCCGTCTTTCATTTACTTACAATTCCATGTCCCATTCACACAACACTCTCCCATCGGAGCGACATAAGGTAACAGAACACATATGATAGTTTACAAAGAATGTCACAGTTTATACACACATTAATCGATTAACCATCTGAGTTAATCGGTTACTCCTCAAAATTCAGTGCAAGCACCATCCTTGCACGTGTTAAACAGTTAACATTGCTGCAGAATCAAAACCCAGTTTCTTCTTAATTCAAAGCCATCCCCACTCAAACCATCAATCTGACTTGTTCTAACTCACAAAATCATTCTAAACTCATGGCTTCTTAACTTATTTTACATTTACTAACCATGATCCACTCAAGGTAAAACCGACAAAAATCAAAACATGCAGACGACACACTCCAACCAAGTGACAGGAAAAATTCCAAATTCTAACACGGTCACCCTACAAAACTTTAGCGGGATAGTTCATTCTCTGCTCATACAACTACACTATCGGGAAACCAATAATGACGACATTCTAAGGTTTTAGCCACAACTCATACTTAATTCGTCCATAAACAAAACCAGCACACAACCATTATACTATACCACAAAAGCGATGGACATAACCTGCAGCACACAACCTTATTCCCTCACTTGAATTCCTTGGTGAGAAATAGAACAACAATATTCTTTGTTCAACAAAAGGTAGATCCCGTATAATCCGGTTTTTCACAAATACAGAATTTTCTCTATACTTGAAAATAAATCGGGGTAATGCATCCTCTTGAAGAACCTTTCCACCACTACGTACACATTAACCGGAATTTCTTACCCTTCACTATCCATTACACACCACACTTACACCAAATTACTTAATGGAAAATCCACAACTGACAATTCTCATCAACTATTTACAAAACCCCTCCGGTATAAATCGTTCCATGATTTACACTTAGTCCGTAATAAGTCCTGAATTTCTTTTCGTTGTTTTACCACAATCTTACTTCTTAAAATACAATACTTATTTTTCCACAAAGTACGTCCCTTCACACTTATCTCAAGAATAATAATCCATCGCGTACACTTGTGACTACGGTGCCACCACTACGCTTGTTCTAAGTGCCAAGGTGTAACTTTTCTCATTCCACGTTATATTATTAGAGTTCCTCTAGGGTGAACCACCCGTAATTACACTTCCTTAACTATAGGTTCCTCAATGCCTTAGAATTTCATTGCACACTCGTCCAAATTACATTCCGTTGTCACTTTCCTCATAACATACCGTTAATACCGTTTTCTACATCGTGCTTACTTTCGCTCCCCATTGTAATCCTTTTAGGTCTAAATATAAAACCACCTTACTAAGATTCCCTTAGATCCAAGGTACTTACTCTATTCCTTAACACACACTTCTTCCGGTCCGCACCACTACACTTTCTGTTACAAAGTGAAGCTCATTTTTTCTCTAACACAATACCTTATACGGTTCCTTGGGGTAATTTAACATTTCCAAATTCCAATTTGGTCTCTTACTGAAAACAGAAAACCTGAAGTATTACCCTGAACTTGATCTCTCTACACAACTGAAATTGCGCAATTTACCTCCTACTCTTCGTCCGGCACATACTTATTTCACTTGAAGCAGGTAAACACATCCTTGTGTTTCTTCTCACACTTCTCCACTACTACTTTAGGTTCCCATGAAAGCCGAACGTCCTTACTTCCAACTTTTAACCAGTCGGAAGATATTGTTCCGAACACATTCCTTAAGGTACTATCCTCCATTCAAGATACCATAGCAACCTTAGAAACTGAAGCACCAAGAACAATCTCACTTCCGGACCTTACGTCACACGTTCCACAAAACAACTTTTCCTTTCCACGGAATCGGATTACTTGAAATCCTTATCCAAATTAGTTGTCACTCCATCCTTACAAGCGATTTAACATATTCCTCAATACCTTAACCATTTGTCCGATAGAGATCCTTAACTTTCAGACTCCATCCTTTCCAAAGGATTGCTTGAACAACACACCACTCTTTAATTTCCATGCTACCCAAGGCACAACTTCTACTAAAACCCCAACAGAGCTGACCAAAACTCATCTCTACTAACTCTTGGCTTGAGCCTTCCCTCACAGCATAAGTTCCGACAACACTTCGGAGTCATCGTGGTCGCTCAACCATGATTCTACCTATCACATACATAGTATTAGGTTGATCAGGCCCAACACTACATAGTATGATATTAAGTTTCATGATGGCAAGACACACTTAAGAAGCAGGAATAGATTTACTTATGATGTTTCAAGGCTAGGTCGAGGACATGACCTGCTCTGATACCAACTGGAATGCCCTGTATAATATTTATCTAGAATAATACAATACAAGCATTTTAATTGGTACTGACAACATCATAAGTGCCTAATGGCGTAATTCACATGCTTGCCCATTTCTAAAACATAAACACAGTCTATGGCATAAGACATGGAAACTAGCCAAAAATAAAAATCTAAGAATAATATACAATATCCTCAATTGTATACAACAAAATAATACACAGCGGAAATACTAAAGCCAAGCTTCTCTTGAAACATCCAAGCATCACTCCACTTGTAAACCAAACCTGCAAACCACACCTGAAATATAGCAACTATAGTGGGGTGAGATACATCAAATCTTAGTGAGTTCCCTATCTTATAGGTCCTCTCGGCTTTACAAGGTTCTATCAATCCTAACTCAAGTCAAGGGGAAAGGAAATGACCTTGAGTTCACAAATCGCACAATCTCACACTATATGGAAACATGTCATGAGTTCATCAACTCACAATATCACTAATCTATAACCGTACCAAGGTATCCCTCTTGCTCATCCGCTTCTACGTTTAGACGTCGACCCGAGTCCTGGATCCTTGTAGTTATTTGGCATACGAAATGGATTCAGAATTAAGGGACGCATTATCTCCTTAAATCGTCACTTCACATGGCCTCTCATGCCATCACAAGTCTCTACCCGTAGGTTCCATTCGTACTATAACATTGGAAATCAAACCTGCCAAGTAATTCTACCTGCACTTCAGAGGAGCTCGAGACTCATGAAGGCCTCTCAAGGGCAACTCAAAAGAAATGGTTACGATTACGTGATCTTATACATAAACGTGATTGTGTTCGACAATCACCAGGCCACATTAGCCGTTAGGCCTCTCATGCCTTTAACAATAAAACATAACAAGTACTCATGTTCCATACTAGTGTTTCACTCATTTCTATACCATTCGGTAATGGACACACGCCTCGGCCTCTCATGCACGAGCGTTGTCATTAAGTTATCTACTCTAGGCCAGAACTCGTCAATGAATGCACGAGCGTCGCCATCTAGAGTTTATCACAATTCTATTCACAACCTAGAATTATAACAATCATAATTATGCCATTTGTTTTAGGGTAAAGTTTCCTCACTCTACCTATTCCATATTTTAACATGCATTTATGTTCAATTAAGTTTAACATCAATTAGGCAAAGCATATGACAATTGCACATTTTGAATTACATATAATAATCTCATCACAAGCTATACAAAGACATATAACCACTGCATAATAGAATCACGCATAATGATTCATCACATAAAACACCCCTTTTGGGTTCCCTCCGATTCATTTAATCGGGTACATAAATCAATACTTTTCACTTTTATCCCGTAGGATATTTTCACAGTTTTACATCGGCTATAAATATGTCTCGATCGGGTTTACGATCCAAAAGTTATCAATTCCAACATATCCCATCACATTGTTATCATTCAAATGCCACTAATTAATTTGTCCCACCTCATACTCAATATTTTTAATGACACCAAGAACGTCCCGATCCGAGTTACGGATCAAAAGTTATGAAGGAAACAAAACTGCACAAACTGCCATGTTCGCTAGGCGAACCTCCCAGTGAGCGTTCGCTTCCGCCTTCGCTAGGCGAAGCTCCAGGAGAATCAACAAACAGACCAGAACAGACACAAAGTTCACTAGGCGAACCTTCGCCTTGCCCTTCGCTTCGCGAACCTCTGGGCGAACAGGGGCAGAACCAAACAGAACTGAAAAGGTACAAAGTTCGCTAGGCGAGCAACTTGGCGAACATTCGCTTTGGCCTTTGCTACAGGGTTCGCAGGCGAACCCTCGACAACGCTCGCTTTCCCCTTTGCCCCGGTTCGCTAGGCCAACCATGCGAAACCCAGAAATCTCAGCAGCGTAACAGTTGGTCCTTTGGGGTCCAAAACTCATTCCAAACACCACCCAATGCACAAACAAGCATTAATAGATGATTCTACACACATATTGATCTTACAACACAGTTTATAACTCATTTTATCCGTTAGATTCCATTGATTCAACAATTTATCATTTTCTCTCAATTCTAACTTAAGTTCCAAACATCTATTTCTAGAACTTAGAGTGTTTAACTAGAACCCACCTGATAATCGAAGAGGAGTTTGGAGAAGATGATGAACAATGATCCAAGTTTTCTTCCCTCTTTTCCATTTTCCTCTTTTCCTCTTCTTCTTCTCTTCCTTTCTCTTCTTTCTCCTTTTCTTTCTTCTTTCTATCCTTTTCTTAACATACATATATATATATATATATATATATATATATATATATATATATATATATATATATATATATAAATCCAACGGGGTAAAATATCTCCAATTGATATTTTATCGTCTCAACCCAATTAATCAATTATTAGAGTTGCCATTAAATCCTTTCTTGAACTCTCAATTATTAATCCGTCTCTTTGATAAAATAATTGATCTCTTCTGAGATCCAATTGAGAACTTAAGTAATACGGGGTATTACACATACAACATTCTCAGCATTGCAATTAACATAGATAAATGGATAATTATATTCAATTCCTTTAACATAAGTATTATCAAATAACAAAGTCATAATTCAGTTTCATTCATAACACATAACTATTATCCATTACCATACATTTTTTACTAGAGCTGCTAATGAAAACAAAATGCCCAAAATACCACAAAATATTGTCCATAACACTTTAAACAAGACTTTCTTAGCCAAACTTTGCTCAACGATTAAGCAAAGACACATACATCTGATGAGGAAGAAATGGAATTGAAAATCCAGGTTTATCCCCTTTACGAAGCTTCTTAGCTCTGACATATTCAAACCACCCAGCTGCAACAAGTTTTTCTTTCTTACTAAGCCTATTCTTCCTTTTTGTACAATGCACTTCCCCATAAGAGCTGATACCCGTGTCTTCATCAATGAACTCTATTGCAGTTTGATTCCAGTATAGACACTTTTTTGTAACTTCTCTTGGAAAATGCTATCAACATTCCAACAACATTTAAATTCTTAACAAATTGTCTAATCAGAGTAACAAATTATTTAATGATTTCGTTGGATAACTTACCAAAACTTGCATTCGACCCACGTCACCTTCAGTAATGACTTTCTCCCAATAGTATTCATCATCTGAGTCAGGATCATATTCATTTTCTGAAGAACTACTGTGTTTATTAATGTCTCTATCATTGAAAGCTTCGATCATTCTCACACGTATGTCCATGAGTTCTTCTCTTGCAGGAGACGTAGTTCTTCTTGCCAGCATTTCAAAAATATTTATAGTACACTATAGAACCATGCAACAAATAAACTTGCAACCACTTTTATCATGGGAGTTATGTTGAAGATCATAGGTTCATTAATTTCCCAAAGCATAAAACACAAACTAATTGTAACATTATCATTATTTGGCATACAACAAAAATATGGATTTAAGGAATCTGACTTTTTAAAAGCCTTTCAGTTCGTATGGTGGTTTTGTTTGGTGACTATGTTTGAACATAATTATATGAAACAGTTTATGGATTTTTAATATTACACCTACATTCTTATTGAAACTATGGAGAAATACACAAATACTACCAAACAAAACTTGCATTTCTGATGCATAACGAAAAAATTATATTACCGCTCAATACGTTGATCTTCAACTTCCTCACTGCACCGACGACGTCGTAGTGAATTTTGTGTTTTTGACAATCTTTTTCCACAATGAGTAGCCTCCTTCCTGGATGACAGTGAAATATAAATATGATATTCAAACTCCTTGATATTAATAATATACTTTATTCATTCACATACCATATAAAAGGTCTTCAACATTCTAAGCATTATATGCATTCTTACTATTACAACTCAAATGTTATTATTAGTATGGATACCCAAAAACGTCTCCAGATTAAACTAGCAATTGTAATGCATACATCAAAATTGGATTACCTATCGATTGGTTGATCAACGCCTTCCCTAGTGCAGAAAGTTAGGGGGCACTACCTTTCGTGTTTGTGACATTCCTTTTCCGGGTACAACGGGCCCCTTCCTGCAATTCAGTGATAACTCAATATCATCACCAACATGTAATATGTGTTGAACATATCATGTAACATGTCTTTAAATTTTTACAAACAAGATGTAACACAGGAAAATATATAATCAATCATTCTCACAAATGCCAATTGAACAGGTCCAATTCAATGAACAAAAATTATGTTGGATTTATTTACAGGTTTCATTTGGCAGTATGATTTGTTATGTGAAACAACATTCTAAAAGTCCCAACACTTATGAGTTCTTTACCCTTTTCTGCATTTTGGTTTGTCATTTCCCTTAGTCAAACCTTCTTTAGCAACCTTTGTGTCTGAATGACTGCTGATTCTCAGATCCTTATGAAAAGACGATGGATGTTTCACATTCCTTTCAAAATCCTCAATCCTGTATGTTCAATGATTTCATTATAACAGTATAACATATATATCAATTCAGCAACATCAGATTTTACTTTTTGTCACATATTTCTTAAAATGAAAAAACACAAATATAGATGTGAATCAACAACATGCAAAAACGTATATAAATGTGAATTAACTTGGAATGCAATTTATTAAACAAAAGATGATATATTCCTATAACAGACATTAGTCTTTCGCATGTGTAAGACCCTAATTTTTGACCCCTAAGATTCCACATATCATTCACATATCATTTTCATCTTATACCACAAACAAGATCATGCTTTAGTTCCTTTATCCCTTTCTTCTTTGGGTTTATGCCTTGCAGGGATCACCGAGCATCTGCGTGTTTCTTATTTGCCTTTATTTGTTTATGTTTACTAACCTTTAATTAAATCCAACAAATATTTTGTTTCTCCTTTATTAATTTTTCAGGGGAAGAACAGATCAAAACACCAGGCAACAGTCCCTCAGCTCGAATGAATTTCATCTGATAAAGTCAAAGTTGATCTGCACATAACTCAAAAATTCATCTGATCAAGAGTTCTCAAGTTTTTGATTGATAATTATTCAAGAGACTCCAAGGTTCATGTGTTTATTTCCATGCCTTCTTTGATAAGCAAAAGAATCGAGTCGAACCAAAATAGTGCACTCAAAAAGGGTATTTTTTTAAAATTTACACTGAGTAACCGGTTACCTCAATCAGAGTAACCGGTTACCCTCGTGGAAATTTGAAAAATGGCAGCAAATTCAAATTCAGCAATTGGCACCAATTTTCATCATTTTGATTACATGTGGAATATTCTAGACCATCTCATTTTAATTCCCCTACATCATCACAATTAATTCCCACCATGTACCTCCACTAATCACCACTCTTTTGATAATTTCCCTCCAAATTCAAATTCCAAGCCTAATTTTCATTTCCAAACCAAATTCCAATCCACCAAAATTCCTAAGCCTAAACTCTATAAATAGAACCCTCATTTCATTCATTCTTCAAGCTTTTGAGAGCCAAAAAACCTCTTACAAATTCTCTCCCCAACCACCAAAATTCACCAAAGCTCATTTTTCTTCTTTTGAAAGTTAACAAGTTTTCACATTGAATCTTGTTCAACTTTGAGCTAAACCTTCATCCATTCACTTTTCATCATCAATTTCAGTAGATCAAGACTTTGGAGTTTGGATCTTGGAGCAATTTGAAGGAATTTTCAGATTTGGAGTGGTCATCTCATTTTCCACCATTGTTGTTCTTGACTCATCTTCCACAATGTAGATCTTTGGTGATCCTTGTTACTTGATCCATTAGATCTTGTAATTGGGTTTAATTGTTGGTTTTTACTGTTGTTTTATTTAAAATTTTGTGCACTTTCAATTCCATGATCATAAGGTGTTTGAAAAAAGTTTGAAAGATGAGCATGTTGAATTTTGCACTATTTTTTCACTCTGCGTGCAGAGTAACCGGTTATCCTATATAGAGTAACCAGTTACTCTGAGTCGGAATGCAGTTTTTGGTCCATTTTTGGGACTATTTTGGTTGTTTTGCCATTTCCTTCCCTTTCCCTTTGTTTTTAGCCTTAGATCACATAATTTTGTGGTATAATTTGGATTTCTCTTCATCTATTTCTCTTTTATTTGGATCGATGAAAGTCTTACGGATCTTAGAAATTCTTTGTTGAATTCTTGATCATGACTAGATCACTACCTATTTTCTTTTCGTGTGGTATTGCTTTCGGATGACGATTTAGATATCGTTAATCTAGCATGCATTAGCACAAAAATCACTATTGACTGGCCTCGAGTAGGGTGACTTCTTTAAGATTCACTTGGCGATTGCTTAACATAGCGCTACATTTGTCCCTCTCCGAATCGGAACTTGATCTTTTGTGGCCCAAACCTTTTGGTTGTGTAAGCCCACGGATGGTTAAACTTTTGTATTAGGTTCAAAATCTACGAAGCTTGTTGTTATAGAGGCTTTGATTCTATCAATCTTCTAACAAGTCTCCATTAACC
This sequence comes from Lathyrus tuberosus, assembly GCA_022829125.1. Taxonomy (NCBI): domain Eukaryota; kingdom Viridiplantae; phylum Streptophyta; class Magnoliopsida; order Fabales; family Fabaceae; genus Lathyrus; species Lathyrus tuberosus. Next base: position 361,999 of record JALAZF010000254.1, read on the forward strand.
TTGACCTAAGTACATTGTTTAATTATTATAGTTCAAGATGCGAGACGGAATTATCGGTGTTACCTTTTGAAGGCTTATGGCACTAGGGCCTTTGTGCTACTAATCACTAACTTCTAATCTTACTTTTATGCTTCCTTCTTGCTCCCTATCTCTCTTTATTTTTTTTATGCTTCATGTCATTATATCATGTCATATCTTGTTTATGCTTCCGCAGTTTTTTTCTTTGTCCGTTGGACATATGTTTATGCTTCCGTAATTTTTCACTTTGTCCGTTGGACATTATGTTTATGCTTATGGCTTTTTCTCTTTGTCCACTTGAGCCATAAACATTAATAAAGGCCTAAACCTCTAAAAAAACTTGTGCTTTTAATTTTGGACTATGGTTACTATCCTTTGCAACGGACATGAAGTTTTGCACCTAGACCTTGGACTTCAATGCTATTCATGGATCCTTGGACTTAGAACTAGGACCTTCTCCCTTTGCTTTGGAATTATGGTTCGAAGACTACGGAGCTTGCTTGTGTGGTTAGACCGTTCTTATCCTTAGCTTTTACTTTATGCTTTAGGATAGTCACTTCTTCTACACCCATTCTTCAATTTTCAAAACCTTCTCCCTTTTTCAAAACCTTCTTGTTTTCAAACTATCACCTCTTTCATAATCAAACCTTGACTTTGCCAAGTGATTTTACTCTTTTCTTTTCATTTCTTAATAAATGCTAAACTACATAAGCATATTGACACCTTTTTCAAAAGACTTTAAAAAACACTAAACTCATCAAACTCTTTTTGTGCCTTATGCACCTTTCATTTAAAACTTTTTCATAAGTTTAGACATAATTCATTTCTTTAAGCGGAATTATTCGCTTGAAAATGACGACTTGTCTTTACATTTAAAATCAACCAAAACAAATAAACTTCATTCTTTGTACCACGAACTACGGGGTTTTGATCCTATATTGCACTTTGTGGGTACGTAGGCATGAGGCGACGAGTCTCTCCAAACGCAAAAACCTAAAAAAACACTTCTCTTCTCATCTCCTCAATCTTTTTTCAAACAAACCTTTTCAAACCAAAAAGCGTAGATATTTCAAAGGGTTCCTATAGAGTACTATAGACGTTTTGGGTGATAACACCTTCCCTTACCGTAACCAACCCCCTTACCCAGTCTCTGTTTACTTGTTCTTGTTCAGAACTTGTTTAGGTTTTGTTTGCTCTTTTTCCTTTCCTTTTGGATAAAATAAAAGTGCGGTGGCGACTCTTGCATTTTTGAGTTAAGTTAATCAATAGCTTACACTCACGATTTTGCCGCTTCAACATGCAACAGAGAAATCATATGAAATACCACCTTTTCTCTCTAGCATTACTCACATGACTTCCCGAAATATCTCCTGGTGGTTTTGAACGCCCAATTCCTGTGTCGTTTCTGGACTTAATAGTTCGCCGATCTCCCGTTCCCCTCTTATTCTGCCTTCGATCAATTGATTTACTATTGTTTCCGGTGTTGGCCTCATCAATTACCTCTTTCATTCTTGCTGCAATGAAATCTAGATCAATTTCTGAATCCGAAGATGATCTGCATCAGAATGAACAAAGATTTTACAAACATGTTGTCACTGTTAAATTTGTCTGACCATAGAACTTACCCGCTTGAAATTTCGGTCGGTCTTGACCGAATTCTTCCGTTTAACCAACGCATGCTTCTTCCTTTTCCTGTTGCCCAATTTCTTCGACTCCCTTCGTCTTCCATTTACTCAACCGTATAATTTCATTCGTTGTTTTACTCCTATATATATTAATGCACTTTATTTTTATTTATTCATTTAACGCCTATATATATTTAACGCCCAAATTCTTCAAACTGTAACCTTGACTGGAGTAACATTAAAGCCGATATATATTATTTCTATTTATTCATTAACTTAATGCACTTTATTTTACAATATGTTATTGTATTTAATTTTTTTCCATTAGCCCAAGTTCCGACCCATGTATTTCTTATACTGTATTTTATTGACCTTTGTACAATATGTTATTGTATTTCATAAAGTTAATTTATATTCATTGGCATTTTTATATTTACTATTTTTTTTCAATTGGCTTTATTAGGACATGGTGCGGTGGCTATTCAGGTGTAGACTTGAATTGGTTGTTACGCGATATCACACTCAGACGAGTTTTTCTTGAGAATATTATTGATTGACGAGTAGTCGTTTAAGCCGATAATATCCGAAAGATGGATCTATGACTCTGGGCACTTTTTAGAACCTTGTTCGGCCGGTGATATACCCTTAGTACATACCATTGTGGGTTGGTTCTTAACCTTGAGTCCATGCTCGTGACTCGAATCCTTGACCCGTGTGCTATGCGTGATCTTGTTTGTGGTTGTTGCATCCATGCACTCTTGCATCCATGAGCATACATCTGCATCCTTCCAAGTTGCCTCAGGAACTCATTTCAACTCTCTCCTTCTTCAGTTATCTGTTCACCGTCAAGCTGTTTCCTCGACACAACTACGGAACTAGAGCTGTTGTCAGATTGAGAATGGAAAACCAAGAACAACACAATGCCGAAGTCAGAATGGAAATTGATGAGTTGAAGGATAACATGACTAAACTCACAGAAATGATGCAAGTTCTGATTGCTAGAGGTGAACCACCTCAGAGGACTGTGATCTCTAAAATCTCAACTGCTGCTGTTGACCCTCCACTGACTCAGCAACCAGCTTCTACTTGGCCAGAATTTAGGTTATCTCTGAACTACTCGCCACCCTTTGCAACTACTCTAATGGTTGTCCTGTCTGTACTGCCAGTATCTTCAACTCCATTATTCACTAAACCTCAGCCTGTTGTGCATTCTGTTGCTCAAGTTATTCCTGAGAACCCTCCTTTCATGGTCCATGTTACTGGTCCATAATCTAAAAGTCAGGGAGAACTTGGATACATTGAAGAAGTTAGAGGGCAATGGCAAACTCTGGACAAAAGGATAAGAGCCTTGGAAGGAAGTGATGTTTTTGGTGCTGCCATAATGGACATGTGCTTGGTTTCAGACTTGGTTATGCCTGCCAAATTTAAAACTACTGATTTTGAGAAATACAATGGGAATACCTGTCCTAGAAGCCTCTTGGTGATGTACTGCCGCAAGATGGCTGCCTATACCAACAATGACAAATTATTCATTCATTATTTCCAAGACAGCTTGAGTGGGGCTTTACTGAAATGGTATATGGGACTTGAGAAGAACCGTATTCAAAGCTGGAAAGACTTGGTTGATGCTTTCTTAAAGAAATATAATTACAATCTGGACATGGCACCTGACGGCCGTCAACTGCAAAATATGTCTCAAAAAGAAAAAGAATCCTTTAAGGAGTATGCTCAGCGCTGGAGAGAGCTAGCTGCTCATGTGGAGCCACCCTTGGCTGAAAAAGAATTGACTGGATTATTCATGGACACTCTTCAGCCGCTCTTTTGGGAAAAGATGATAGACAGTGTATCATCTGGTTTTGCTGACCTAGTTACTATTGGAGAAAGACTAGAAGAAGGTATCAAGAAAGGGATGATTGTTAATGCTGAAGCCTTTAGTGGTGCTAAAAAGTATGCTGGGAATTTTCAAAAGAAAAAGGATGGTGATACCCATGCTGTTTTAGTTGAAGGGAAACCTCATCGTAGGCAACAACAATATGTAGCTGCAGTTGCTCCTGTTGTCAATGATCAACTAGTTCAGGCTCCTCGTCAGGCTGTTAGACAAAATCAAAATTGCAATAGGATTAACTATGATCCTATCCCGATGTCCTATACTGAGCAGTATCCATGTCTTGTAAAGAAAGGTTTGATTACAATGAGGGCTCCACCTCCTCCTCCAAATCCTCTCCCAGCCGGCTATAGGGCTAATCTTCATGGTGAGTTCCATCAAGGTGGGACAGGCCATAACTTGGAAGATTGCTATGCATTGAAAGCTAGAGTACAAGAATTGGTGAAAGCAAAGATTCTGACTTTTCTTGATGATAATCCCAATGTTGTCAACAATCCTTTGCCAGAGCATACCAAGTGAAGTTTGAGTCAGTTCAGACAAATCATCTCCTAAAGCCAGTGTTTCAGACAGGACAACTCATCCTTGTTGTTGATTAGTCATTAGGCCTTCTTTCTTTCTGTTTGCACTTTTCTTTTATTTTATTGTTTGTTTGCTTTTGAACTTTATTTGTACTTTCATGGTAATTTCAATGAAATGAGCATTGCAATGTTTTTGATTCAATTCATTTACATCCACCATGTGCATCTTTATGCTTTCTTTTTCACAAAACCAAAATTTATCTCATGTTCACTTTCTTTATCTAGCTTTTGTTTATGCAAAGATTGGAGGGAGGATGATGAAAACGAAATACCTGAAATTGCTATTGTATGCTTTCAATTAAAACTTGGCTGATGATGTACATGCATTGTTTCAACTCCCAAACACTGGAGAAATAAGGAAGTTAATCTCTTGTCAACCCCTTTGAACATAGAAGTTGGAGTTTCTTTCTGTACGAAAAAACCTGCCATTTTAACCTGGGGATGGGTAGTTCTCAGTTAATTCGACTGTGCATTTAAACACAAGAGAATCATGCAAGACACCTTCCAATAAAGGTTGTAATCACATGCTTTCCTTCGCACACCTCAAAAAAAGTGTCGAAGAAGTCTTACAAATCAAAAGCCATGATAGGTCACCATAATCATTAAGCCATGCAGTCACTATCTTTCAAAAAAAAGAGAATAAAAGAAATTAAATAAAAAGCCCGCTAAGTCAAAACCTATGAAGGAGACTTAGGCAAAAATTGGGGTATCCCGCTAACTGTAAACTCAAATGACACAGTTCAGGCAAAAGTTAGGAAAAATCAAGAGGTTACCAAAATCCTCAAAGACAAAACGAGTTGACTGAGGTCCTCATCAAAAACAACAAAATGTTGTAAGGGAGAAGTGAATGTTATTTCAAAAATCCCTTGGCCTTGGAATCATCATCATAACTGTGTTGCAATTCCAAAATCTCTTGGAACTTAAATGCATAGGTTGAATTAACTATACATAGGACTGAAGATCATCACGAAGAATGGGTTGGGTACAAATGAACTTTGAGCCTATATCCTTTGTTTTAAAAAACCGTGAACCAGACCACGTTACAACCTTCAAAAGACCTAATTGAAGCCAGGTTTCTTTTGAAAGCATACTACAGCAGGGTTACATAAATTGACTCCCAAGTTTGTTGCCAATCATTTGTTTTGCTTTCTCTTTCATTTTGTATGTCTAAATCACCGTGTTTTGACAAGTGATTCATTTGCTATAAATCAATAATATCATTCCAAAAATGATTTTTGATTTCAAAATTGCATGAACTTTGCATTAAAATTACCATGTTTGAATGATTTTATTTGCAGACAAACTTTCCTCATCAAGAAATTTCAAACAGTTGAGAAACTTGGTCAGTGATCCTATCAGGGGCACATTACTTCTAGATCCTATTGTGAATCAGTTCAAGATTTATTGCTTGGTGCAAGTAATTCTCAGATTTGGTTAGCCAGAAGATCTCTTTCAAGACCCATGCTGAGCTTAGCCTTCTCAATAGTCATTTCAAGAACTGAAGCCATGATCATTTCATCCCCAACAATAGTCAAGTTGAAGCCATGATCAGTTTGTCCTCAACATTCATTTCAATAATTGAAGCCATGATCAATATTTTCCCCTGCAGCAGTCAAACTGAAGCCATAATCAGTTTATCCTCATCAGTCAATCAATCTGGGGCAGTCTTTTTCAAGAATCCTCAAGATGTCTTTCCTCAAAAGACCATCAGCCTGATACAATTCATAAGTGACAGAGATATGTTCAACATCTTCTCTCCAAGCAGAGTGAGTAGTGTTTCCTGTGTTGAGGAATCAGAGTTCCTTTTTTCCCTCATAAAAGAATCTATCTCAGTTATCCCAATCATCTGCATTGCATATATAAATTATTCATATTTCATACATAGAAAGATTTTCATAGCTCGAAGTGTGCTTCGCGCTCATATGCATTTCCCACAGTCCTGTTATTTTCAACATCCTACCTTATTATCAAACTCTAACTTACTTGGCACCTACCAGAAACAGTTACCTGTCTCTTCATTCAGTGCCATTCCTGAATGTTGTTATTTCCCTGTACATCTAATGGTGTTATTAGACGTTTGTCTTCCTAGATATTTATATCCTTTCACTCTAGTGCCATTCCTAGATGTCAGTCTCTTTTGATCTCCAGTGCCATTCCTGGATATCTTGTTCCTTTTGTTTCTCCCAGTGCTATTCCTGGAAGTCTTGCCTCTCTTCTATATTCCCCAATAGATTCTTGGATATCTTTCAATGCCATTCCTGAAAGTTTTATCCTGAAATTCTGGCACAGATATCAGATGTCCTACACAGATGTTGAGACACTGATATCCAACATAATGAACAAGTTAACAATAATAATAACAGTGCAGAAAGTAAAGAACACAGTGATATGTTTACCCAGTTTGGATCAACAATCCTACTCTGGGGGCTACCAAGCCAGGGATGAAATCAATATACGATAGTATCAATTCACAGATCATACAGCAACCACACCCGATTACAATCCGCTCACTTAATCACTACCCTTCCTATGACTTCTACCTAAGACTCACCTAGGTATGAGGCCCTCCTCAAATACCTCTTCAATCATAAACCGTGACTGGTTCCTTTCAGCACAAGTAATAAAACGAAAGCCACACTTTCAAAACACACAATTCTCAATACTTCAAAGCTTATAAGAATTGACACACAAGAAACTCAATGCTTAAAAGCTTATGAGTAACTGACAGAACTTACAACACAAAACCAGTCCTTGTACTGTTATCAGAATGATACTAGTTAGGCTCACAAATAACACTCGAAAACCCTAACAAAACACACGTAAGTTCCACACCTAAACTAGGTTTACACCAGTCAATATATAGCATTAAATCTAGACTGGATTGGGCTTCAAAACGCAGCAAAGAGACTGCACACAATTCTACAAAATAAACTCCAAGAAAATAGGTCTTCAATCTAAAGTTTCCTAATATGTCTCCATATTTAGAAAATGTCGAAAATCCGAAAACCAACACAAAAACTCAACCCAAAATACTTTGGATGCCACATAGGATAACTAAATATTCACAGAATATTCAGTAACAAATACCAATAGCAGAATCTTCCTTTTAAACCAAAATCATACGCGATGTCCTATGATCCAAGATGGGACATCTTTATCTGACATGTTTAATGCAGAATATTAGAACATCTTGTTTCAACATCTTGCTGCTAGAAAAGTTTTAGCAAAATAAATGCCAACCACAAAATCAAAGAAATAACAATCTCCCCCTTTGGCTTATTTTGGCTAAAACTACACACCAAACAATCTTGCAAAGATAACACACGCAGCACAACAATATCAGAGACAGCAGCGAAAAACACACCATAACACCAACATAAACCATAGCAGCAAAAATTCACACCCAAAAAAAACTCCCCCTCAACTGCAGCAACACAACAACATTCAACATTCTCCCCCTCAGCTGCAGCACCAGCACAAGCACACCACAAGCACACCATAAGCACACTACTCCCCCTTTGTAGCCATAAATATGACAAAGGCAAGTAGAATAGTTATTAATTTTGAGAAATGGTCAAGTCATAAACCAGAATAAACAGCATCAGACAGTAGATGCACACAACATCACATGACCAAATGTCATGCACACACTTCAACATCTTTCCCTTCATAAATACCTGCACAAGCTGCACTACCAGAATTACCTTTATTCTTTTTAGTCTGGCAGCCAGAAAGAACATTAATTGCTATAGTTCTTCATGAATACAAACCCCAAGTCTACTCCTCAGATTCTCAAACTGAACTGCATCCAGAGCCTTGGTAAATATGTCAGCAAGCTGATTTTCTGTGCTAACATGCTCAAGAGTTATGACTTTGTCATCCACATGTTCTCTGATGAAGTGATGCCTGATATCAATGTTCTTAGTCCTGCTAAGTTGAATAGGATTTTTAGAAATATTAATAGCACTCAGGTTGTCACAAAATAATGTCATGACATCTTGTGTGACATTATACTTAGATAACATTTGCTTCATCCACACCAGTTGAGCACAACTACTTCCAGTTGCTATGTACTCAGCTTCAGCAGTAGAAAGAGATACAGAATTCTGCTTCTTACTAAACCATGAAATAAGATTATTTCCTAAAAAGAAACAACCTCTAGAGGTACTTTTCCTATCATCAGCACTTCCAGCCCAATCAGCATCACAGTATCCTACTAAAATGGAACTTGAGTCATGGGAGTACAACAACCCATAATCACATGTACCACTCACATACTTAAGAATTCTCTTAACTTGATTGATGTGACTGGCCTTGGGTTCTGCTTGGTATCTTGCACATACACCAACTACAAAAGTTATGTCTGACCTACTTGCTGTGAGATACAGCAGACTGCCAATCATTCTTCTGTATAAACTCTGTTCAACATTCACTCCCTTTTCATCTTTGGATAACTTCAAGTGAGTAGGAGCTGGAGTTCTCTTGTGCTTGGCATTATCCAATCCAAACTTCTTCACAATATTCCTCGCATATTTGCTCTGACAAATAAAAATGGAATCTTCCATCTGCTTGACTTGCAATCCAAGGAAGTAAGTCAATTCACCTACCAAGCTCATTTCAAATTCAGATTGTATTTGATTGACAAAATGTTGGACCATTTCATCCGACATCCCACCAAACACAATATCATCAACATAAATTTGAGCAATCATTAGTTTCCCATCCTTCTCCTTAACAAAGAGTGTTTTATCAATACCACATTTCCTGTATCCATGTTTGACTAAGAACTCAGTCAGCCTTTCATACCAAGCTCTTGGAGCTTGTTTCAAACCATACAAAGCCTTCTTTAGCTTGTAGACATGATCAGGAAAATTTGGATCCACAAACCCTTTAGGCTGCTCAACATAAACTTCCTCATTAAGATAGCCATTCAGAAAGGCACTCTTGACATCCATTTGAAACAATTTGAATTTCAAAAAATATGCCACTCCTAGCAACAATCTGATGGATTCCAATCGAGCCACAGGAGCAAATGTTTCATCAAAATCTACTCCTTCAATCTGTGTGTATCCTTGAGCAACTAGTCTGGCTTTGTTTCTGGTAACAACTCCTTGTTCATCAGACTTATTCTTATAAACCCACTTTGTTCCAATCACGTTTGTTCCTGCTGGTCGTGGTACCAGTTCCCAGACTTCATTCCTCTTGAATTGACAAAGCTCAACCTGCATAGCACTTATCCAGAACTTATCTGTCAATGCCACTTTAACATTCTTTGGTTCAAGCTTTGAAACAAAACGGGCATTTGACACAGCCTCCCTCGATCTGGTTCTTACACCTTCATTCAGATTTCCAATAATCAACTCCTTAGGGTGATCCTTCTGAACCCTTATAGAGGATCCCCTGTTAGCATCCTCTACCTCTTCATTCTCAGGTCTAGTGTCGGTCTCTTGAGCATTATCTTCTACGGACTCAGTGTCTTATGAGATTTCATTGTTCATGGGAAAGCATGTTCCAACATCATCTGAGACATCTTCGTCTTTGCCAGAGTCATCAACCACCACATTTATGGATTCCATCATCACCTTAGTTCTGGAATTAAATACCCTATATGCTTTACTGTTTGTAGAGTATCCCAAAAATATCCCTTCCTCACTCTTAGGATCCATCTTTCGCCTCTGCTTATGATCCGCCAAGATATAGCACTTACTCCCAAAAACATGGAAATATTTCACATTTGGCTTTCTACCTTTCCATAGCTCATAAAGAGTGACAGAAGTACCTGATCTGATAGTCACCCTATTGTGTATATAGCAAGCGGTATTCATGGCTTCAGCCCAAAAATGATATGGAAGCTTTTTGGAATGAATCATGACCCTTGCACACTCTTGAATAGTCCTATTCTTGCGTTCCACCACACCATTTTGTTGAGGAGTGATTGGTGATGAGAATTCATGAGTGATTCCTTCAGATAAATAAAACTCTTCAAACCTGCTATTTCAAATTCTTTCCCATGGTCACTTCTGATTCGTACAACACCACAATCCTTTTCTCGTTGAATCCTTTGACACAATTCTTTGAAAGCTGCAAATACTTCAGACTTCTCTCTGATAAAGATTATCCAGGTGAATCTGGAGTAATCATCAACGACAACATAGGCATACTTCTTCCCACCAAGACTTTCAACCTGCATAGGTCCCATTAAGTCCATGTGAAGCAGCTCCAGAACTCTAGAAGTTGTGGTAAGATGTTGAAGCTTTTTGTGTGACATCCTTGTTTGCTTCCCAACTTGACATTCACCACATATTCTATCCTCATCAATCTTCAGCTTGGGAATACCTCTCACAGCCTCACTTGACAGAACTTTCTTCATCCCTTTCAAATGTAAGTGACCCAATTTCTGATGCCACAGTTTGGTTTCATCTTCCTTTAACATCAAACAGGTAGACAAACTTTCTGATTCTTGAGGATTCCACAGATAGCAGTTATCCTTAGACCTGGTTCCCTTCATGACAACTTCATTTTCTTCATTGGTCACTAGGCATTCAGATTTTGTTAAATTTACTTTGAGTCCTAGATCACACAGTTGGCTTATATTGATCAAATTTGTAGTCATCCCTTTGACAAATAGAACACGATCTAGATTTGGTTGTCCTGTGTAGTCCAGCTTTCCAACACCTTTTATTTCACCTTTAGATCTATCCCCAAAAGTGACATAATTGGTAGAGTGAGGCTTGATATCTGACAAAAACTTCTTCACACCAGTCACGTGTCTTGAACAACCACTGTCAAAGTACCAATCTTCCCTTGCAGATGCTCTGAGAGAGGTATGTGCTATGAAACCAGCCATCATATTTCTAGGAGTCCATCTTTTCTTTGCTTTAGCCCAATTCTGTCCTTTATTTTGTTGATGAGCAGTTTTGGGATAACCATACAAATTGTAGCAAAAGGACTTTAAGTGACCAATCGTTCCACAGTAATGACATCTCCATGGTTTATACTTTGAACTACATACTATTTTCTGATGTTTCATCTGATGTTGAAACATGTGATTTGACATCTCCTCCTCTTGCTTTATTTTCTGAGGAACAAACTTTAATACAGACTTCTTGTAGTTCTCTGCTTGATTGTTAAAACCAAGACCTTGTACATTTCCAGCATTTTTCCCAGTCTGAAGAATCTCATCCAGCTGCGTGGAACCATTGTTCAGCATCCTTATAGATTTGGTCATATTGTCAAGTTTTTACTTTTGCCATACAACCTCCTCTTTAAGATCAGCAATGATTGATAGATGTTCTTCCTTCTCAGCTTCAAGTTGAGCTATCAGAACCTTCTATTCTAATATTATCTGGCACCTCTCTTCATTCTTGATACACAACTCTGAGAACCCAGTGATAACTTCCTGCTTAGTGAGTTCTCCAATATAAGATTCTTTGTCAGAATCAGACTCACAAGTTGTTTCTCCATCAGATTTACAGATTCCAGTCAAGGTTGTCACCAATTTTGCTGATTCTTCTTCAAGATCACTCTCAGACTCTCCTTCTGACCAAGACACAGATAAGCCCTTCTTCTATCTTTTGAGATACGTGGGACACTCAGTTTTTATGTGCCCAAATCCCTCACATTCAAAACACTGAACTCTCTTCCCTTGATTGAAGTCTTCTTCAGTTCTGGACCTTCTGCCTCCATCCTGGTTTTTACTGATGTCGAGTGACTTGTTCTAAACATTTGCTCTTGACTTTCACTCCATCCTTTTCAACACTTTGTTAAATTGTTTTCCAAGCAATACCAGATCTTTAGACACCCCTTCATCTCTGACCAGGTTACCTTCATCGTCTGAATCACCAGCATTTGACACAAAAGCTATACTCTTCCTCTTTTCAGACTTTTCACTGATCCCCAATTCAAATGTTTGAAGTGATCCCACAAGTTCATCCACTTTCATCTTATCTATGTCCCGAGCTTCCTCTATAGCAGTCACTTTCATGTCAAATCTCTTAGGTAGAGATCTGAGGATTTTTCTGACCAGTTTGCTATCAGACATCTTTTCACCTAGGGCACTTGAAGCATTAGCTATCTCAATAATGTTCATGTGAAAATCATGAATGCTCTCATCTTCAAATTCTCAAACTTGGTAGTGAGAAGCTGAAGTTTTGACATCTTCACCTTTGAAGTCCCTTCATGAGCAACCTTTAAGACCTGCCAAGCCTCTTTTGCAATGGTGCAGTGTTCAATCAACCTGAAGATATTTTTGTTAACGCCATTAAACAATGCATTCATGGCTTTGGAATTTCCCAAGGACCCTTTGTAGTCTGCATCATCCCAGTCTTCCTCTTTCTTCACCACATCAGTAGGATTACCTTTTCCATCTCTAACCTTTGGGGGTTCCCATCCTTTGATAACAGCTTTCCATGCTTGATCATCCATGGAATTGATGAATGCTACCATCCTTGGTTTCCAGTAGTCATAGTTGGAACCATCAAGCAGAGGTGGTTTGTTCAAAAATCCTTCATCCTTGTCCATTGCACCAGAAAGTACCTTCCCTGAATCTCACCCAGAACCAAACAAGGGTGCAAGCTCTTGATGCCAGTTGAAATTCTGGCACAGATATCAGATGTCATACACAGATGTTGAGACACTGATATCCAACACAATGAACAAGTTAACAATAATAATAACAGTACAGAAAGTAAAGAACACAGTGATATGTTTACCCAGTTCGGATCAACAATCCTACTCCGGGGGCTACCAAGCCAGGGACGAAATCAATATACGATAGTATCAATTCACAGATCATACAGCAACCACACCCGGTTACAATCCGCTCACTTAATCACTACCCTTCCTATGACTTCTACCTAAGACTCACCTAGGTATGAGGCCCTCCTCAAATCCCTCTTCAATCACAAACCGTGACTGGTTCCTTTCAACACAAGTAACAAAATGAAAGCCACACTTTCAAAACACACAATTCTCAATACTTCAAAGCTTATGAGAATTGACACACAAGAAACTCAATGCTTAAAAGCTTATGAGTAACTGATAGAACTTACAACACAAAACCAGTCCTTGTACTGTTATCAGAATGATACCAGTTAGGCTCACAAATAACACTCAAAAACCCTAACAAAACACACGTAAGTTCCACACCTAAACTAGGTTTACACCAGTCAATATATAGCATTAAATCTGGACTGGATTGGGCTTCAAAACGCAGCAAAGAGACTGCACACAATTCTGCAAAATAAACTTCAAGAAAATAGGTCTTCAATCTAAAGTTTCCTAATATGTCTCCATATTTAGAAAATGTCGAAAATCCGAAAACCAACACAAAAACTCAACCCAAAATACTTTGGATGCCACATAGGATAACTAAATATTCACAGAATATTCAGTAACAAATACCAACAGCAGAATCTTCCTTTTAACCAAAATCAGACGCGATGTCCTATGATCCAGGATGGGACATCTTTATCCGACATGTTTAATGCATAATATTATAACATCTTGTTTCAACATCTTGCTGCTAGAAAAGTTTTAGCAAAATAAATGCCAACCACAAAATCAAAGAAATAACATATCTGTTCATTCAGTGTCATTCCTGGATGAGTTTTCTCCTTTGTATTCAGTTCCATTCCTGAATGTAGTGATTTACCTTTACCTTTCAGTGCCATTCCTGAAAGTTCTTTCTTACTTTATTCAATGTCAGTCTTGAATATCTTTTCCTCAACGGAGTCCAATGCTATTCTTGGACGACGTTGTTGTTTTTACCCGAAACTTTCTTGTTGTTGTCCAATGTCATTCTTGGACATCTTTTGACATGCCTTTTGTCTCGTTCGTAGTTTCCATCCAATGATATCCTTGGATGTCGCTACTCGTCTTCCAGGGTCTTGTCCCTCTGTTTCCAACTATTGATGGATAATTCTTATCACCTTGACAGATCTCCAAAAATAGCTTGTGTTCTCCAGCGTGTCTTTTCGTGTTTTTTTCACTCAATTTACCATAAATCCTTTGTTTCAAGTTTCCCCGCAGGGCATTTTATCCTTTGCATTCATATCATCTTGTGGCATCTTAGGGCTAAAAAATATAGATTTTTGTATTTAAGTATCTTCATATCTCCCGATAGAAGAAACTTAAATAGGGGCAGCTGTAAGACCATAATTTTTGACCCCTAAGATTCCACATATCATTCACATATCATTTGCATCTTATACCACAAACAAGATCATGCTTTGGTTCCTTTATCCCTCTCTTCTTTGGGTTTCTGCCTTGCAGGGATCACCGAGCATCTGCGTGTTTCTTATTTGCCTTTATTTGTTTATGTTTACTAACCTTTAATTAAAATCGGAAAAAATATTTTGTTTCTCCTTTATTAATTTTTCAGGGGAAGAACAGATCAAAACACCAGGCAACAATCCTTCAGCTCGAATGAATTTCATCTGATAAAGTCAAAGTTGATCTGCACATAACTCAAAAATTCATCTGATCAAGAGTTCTCAAGTTTTTTATTGATAATTATTCAAGAGACTCCAAGGTTCATGTGTTTATATCCATGCCTTCTATGACAAGCAAAAGAATCGAGCCGAACCACAACATTGCACTCAAAAAGGGCATTTTTTTAAAAAAATTTACACTGAGTAACCGGTTACCTCAATCAGAGTAACCGGTTACCCTCGTAGAAATTTGAAAAATGGCAGCAAATTTAAATTCAACAATTGGCACCAATTTTCATCATTTTGATTACATGTGGAATATTCTAGACCATCTCATTTTAATTCCCCTACATCATCACAATTAATTCCCACCATGTACCTCCACTAATCACCACTCTTTTGATAATTTCCCTCCAAATTCAAATTCCAAGCCTAATTTTCATTTCCAAACCAAATTCCAATCCACCAAAATTCCCAAGCCTAAACTCTATAAATAGAACCCTCATTTCATTCATTCTTCAAGCTTTTGAGAGCCAAAAAACCTCTTGCAAATTCTCTCCCCAACCACCAAAATTCACCAAACCTCCATTTTCTTCTTTTGAAAGTTAACAAGTTTTCACATTGAATCTTGTTCAACTTTGAGCTAAACCTTCATCCATTCACTTTTTCATCATCAATTTCAGTAGATCAAGACTTTGGAGTTTGGATCTTGGAGCAATTTGAAGGAATTTTCAGATTTGGAGTGGTAATCTCATTTTCAACCATTGTTGTTCTTGACTCATCTTCCACAATGTAGATCTTTGGTGATTCTTGTTACTTGATCCATGGGATCTTGTAATTGTGTTTAATTGTTGGTTTTTACTGTTGTTTTATTTAAAATTTTGTGCACTTTCAATTCCATGATCATAAGGTGTTTGAAAAAAAGTTTGAAAGATGATCATGCTGAATTTTGCACTATTTTTTCACTCTGCGTGCAGAGTAACCGGTTATCCTATATAGAGTAACCGGTTATTCTGAGTCAGAATGCAGTTTTTGGTCCATTTTTGGGATTGTTTTGGTTGTTTTGCCATTTCCTTCCCTTTCCCTTTGTTCTTAGCCTTAGATCACATAATTTTGTGGTTTAATTTGGCTTTCTCTTCATCTATTTCTCTTTTATTTGGATCGATGAAAGTCTTACGGATCTTAGAATTTCTTTGTTGAATTCTTGATCATGACTAGATCACTACCTATTTTCTTTTCGTGCGGTATTGCTTTCGGATGAGGATTTACATATTGTTAATCTAGCATGCATTAACACAAAAATCACTATTGACTGGCATCGAGTAGGGTGACTTCTTTATAAGTCACTTGGAGATTGCTTAACATAGCACTACATTTGTCCCTCTCCGAATCGGAACTTGATCTTTCGTGGCCCATACCTTTTGGTTGTGTAAGTCCAAGGATGGTTGATCTTTTCAAAATCTACGAAGCTTGTTGTTGTAGAGGCTTTGATTCTATCAATCTTCTAACAAGTCTTCATTAACCTTGACCTAAGTACATTGTTTAATCATTATAGTTCAAGACGCGAGACGGAATTATCGGTGTTACCTTTTGAAGGCTTATGGCACTAGAGCCTTTGTGCTACTAATCACTAACTTCTAATCTTACTTTTATGCTTCCTTCTTGCTCCTTATCTCTCTTTATTTTTTTATGCTTCATGTCATTATATCATATCATTTCTTGTTTATGCTTCCGCAATTTTTTTCTTTGTCCGTTGGACATATGTTTATGCTTCCGCAATTTTTCACTTTGTCCGTTGGACATTATGTTTATGCTTATGCCTTTTTCTCTTTGTCCACTTGGGCCATAAACATTAATAAAGGCTTAAACCTCTAAAAAACGTATGCTTTTAATCTTGGACTATGGTTACTATCCTTTGCAATGGATATGGAGTTTTGCACCTAGACCTTGGACTTCAATGCTATTCTTGGATCCTTGGACTTAGAACTAGGACCTTCTCCCTTTGCTTTGGAATTATGGTTCGAAGACTACGGAGCTTGCTTGTGTGGTTAGACCATTCTTATCCTTAGCTTTTACTTTATGCTTTAGGATAGTCACTTCTTCTCCACCCATTCTTCAATTTTCAAAACCTTCTCCCTTTTTCAAAACCTTCTTGTTTTCAAACTATCACCTCTTTCATAATCAAACCTTGACTTTGTCAAGTGATTTTACTATTTTCTTTTCATTTCTTAATAAATGCTAAACTACATAAGCATATTGACACCTTTTTCAAAAGACTTTAAAAAACACCAAACTCATCAAACTCTTTTTGTGCCTTATGCACCTTTCATTTAAAACTTTTTCATAAGTTTAGACATGATTCATTTCTTTAAGCGGAATTATTCGCCTGGAAATGACGACTTGTCTTTACATTTAAAATCAACCAAAACAAACAAATTTTATTCTTTGTACCACGAACTACAAGGTTTTGATCCTATATTGCACTTTTGGGGTACGTAGGCATGAGGTGACGAGTCTCTCCAAACACAAAAACCTAAAAAAAACACTTCTTTTCTCATCTCCTCAATATCTTTTCAAACAAACCTTTTCAAACCAAAAAGCGTAGATATTTCAAAGGGTTCCTATAGAGTACTATAGACGTTTTGGGTGCTAACACTTTCCCTTAACGTAACCAACCCCCTTACCCAGTCTCTGTTTACTTGTTCTTGTTCAGAACTTGTTTAGGTTTTGTTCGCTCTTTTTCCTTTCCTTTTGGACAAAATAAAAGTGCGGTGGCGACACTTGGTTTTTTTAGTTAAGTTAATCAATAGCTTACACTCACGATTTTGCCGCTACAGCATGCAACAGAGAAATCATATGAAATACCACCTTTTCTCTCTGGCATTACTCAGACGACTTCCCGAAATATCTCCTGGTAGTCTTGTACGCCCAGTTCATGTGTCGTTTCTGGACTTAACAATTCGCCGATCTCCCGTTCCCCTCTTATTCTGCCTTTGATCACTTGATTTGCCTTTGTTTCCGGCGTTGGCCTCATCAATTAGCTCTTTCATACTTGCTGCAATGAAATCTGGATCAATTTCTGAATCCGAAAATGATCTGCATCAGATTGAACAAAGATTTTACAAACATGTTATCACTGTTAAATTTGTCTGACCATAGAACTTACCCGCTTGAAATTTCGATCGGTCTTGACTGGCTTCTTCTGTTTAACCAATGCATGCTTCTTCCTTTTCCTGTTGCCCAATTTCTTCGACTCCCTTCGTCTTCCGTTTACTCAACCGTATAATTTCATTCGCTGTTTTATTCCTATATATATTAATGCACTTTATTTTTATTCATTCATTTAACGCTTATATATATTTAACGCCCAAATTCTTCAACACTTTAACCTTGACTGGAGACAGGAGTAACATTTAAAGCCTATATATATTATTTCTATTTATTCATTAACTTAATGCACTTTATTTTACAATATGTTATTGTATTTAATTTTTTTTCCATTAGCCCAAGTTCCGGCCCATGTATTTCTTATACTGTATTTTATTGACCTTTGTACAATATGTTATTGTATTTCATAAAGTTAATTTATATTCATTGACATTTTTATATTTACTATTTTTTTTCAACTGGCTTTTCCTTTGTTTTTTTCCCTTTATTTTCAAATGTTTTTTTATTTATTGCCCCAATCCATCATTTCAATGAATTTTCATCAACTTCATGAATTTTCATATATATATTTCTTATTACTATTGTTCTTTTTTTTTTCATCAATACTTTATTTGTGAAAAAATTCTCACATTTTTTTCCAATAAATACATTCCTAATTAACATATTGTAATTATCATTTCTATTTTTTTAAATATTAATTATATTTTCTACATTGATTGATTTTTATTAATTCGATTTTTTTTCAAATATTAAATGAAAACAAATGCGCGTCACCGCCGGGTACCCGTGCGAATGTACGGATATCCCGCTAGTATTATATATATATATATATATATATATATATATATATATATATATATATATATATATATATATATATATATATATATATATATATATATATATATATATATATATATATATATATATATATATATTCATACTCAAGTATCCACATATGTTAAATTTAATTTAATATGTAATATGTGCGTGTGAATTTTATGTATTATGGCATTAATATTATATACATAATACTTAAATATAATTAAATACATATATGTAATATATTTTTATAATGAAGATAAATATTAATTAAATCTAATATTAATGTTATATATTGCCCCATCCTAAAATTATTAGGGTTCGTACTTAATCATAATTTTTAACAAACTGGTCTAACACAAAATTAAATTAAATACATTATATATACACCATATATAATATTGACAACTACTTAGCCAAATATTTAATGAGTCAATTAAATTTTAATAAATTTTGTTTTCTCATATCATAAAAATATTTTGAAACAGAAAAAATGAAACTACTAATTGAATTATCGTTATAAACTAAAACAACTATACTATTGATTCAAATATTTTTATAAATATTATCAAAACAAAAATAATATTTTGATTCAAATATTTTTATATACGGTAATAGCTTTACTATTGATTCAAATATTTGTATAAATAGTGTCAAAACAAAATAAATATTTATATATGAGAAAAATATATTGTTGATTAAAATATTTTTATATAAGGGAGAAAATATTATTGTTACAAACGGGAACAACTTTACTATTGATTCAGATATTTTTATAAATATTATCAAAACAAAAATATTTTGATTTAAATATTTTTATAAACGGGAACAACCTTACTATTGATTCAAATATTTTTATAAATAATGTCAAAATAAAAATAATATTTATATATGGGAAAAAATACATTGTTAATTCAAATATTTTTATATATGAAAAAAATAACATTGTTATAAATTGTCGCAACTTTACTTTTGATTCAAATATTTTTATATACGGGAATAATTTTACTATTGATTAATTTTTTTTATAAATTGTGTCAAAACAAATTTAATATTTATATTCGGGAAAAAATTCATTGTTGATTAAAATGTTTTTATATAGTGGAGAAAATATTATTGTTATAAACGAGAATAACCTTACTATTGATTCAAATATTTTTATATTGTCAAAACAAAAATAATATTTTGATTTAAATATTTTTATAAACGAGAAGAGCTTTACTATCGATTCAAATATTTTTATAAATATTATGAAAAAAAAAATATTTTCATTCAAATATATTTATAAATAATGTCAAAAAATATAATATTTATAAATGGGAAAAAATATATTGTTGAATAAAATATTTTTATATACGGAAACAAATACTATTGTTATAAACGGGATCAACTTTATTACTGATTCAAATATTGAATTATAGAAATTTATCGATCATTGTAATCTCTCTTATAAATTTGTAGAATAAAATACTATTGTTTAAATAGCCACAACTTTAATTTTGATTCAAAAATTTTTTATACGAAAAAATACTATTGTTATAAACAGGGACAACTTTAATTTTGATTCAAATTTTTTTATATACGAAAAAAATACTATAGTTATAAACGGGGGCAACTTCATTTTTTATTCAAATTTTTTTATATACGAAAAAAATATTATTGTTATAAACGGACACAATTTTAATCTTGATTCAAATTATTTTATATACGAAAATATTATTGTTATAAACAGATAGAAATTTACTTTTAATTCAAATTTTTTATATAAGAAAAAAATACTATTATTATAAACGGACAGAACTTTAATTTTGATTCAAATTTTTTAATATACGAAAAAAAACTATTGTTATAAACGGACACAACTTTAATTTTGATTCAAATTATTTTATATACGAAAAAAACCTATTTATAAACGGGTACAACTTTAATTTTTATTCAAATTTTTTTATATACGATAAAAAATGCTATTGTTATAAACGGACACAACTTTAATCTTGATTCAAATTATTTTATATACGAAAATATTATTGTTATAAACGGGAAGAACTTTACTTTTAATTCAAATTTTTTTATATACCAAAAAAATACTATTATTATAAATAGATACAACTTCAATTTTGATTCAAATTTCTTAATATACGAAAAATTACTATTGTTATAAACGAGCACAACTTTAATCTTGATTCAAATTTTTTTATATACTATAAACGGGCACAACTTTACTTTTAATTTCAATCATGTTTATTTTTATAATTTTACTTTTTTTTTAATTTGATTAATAATTATACGTCCATAACATAAAATTCTTGAATAGATATGCTTCAGCGAATGTACGATTTAGTTACTAATTTTTATCTAGTAGACTTTCCCGTATACTATTAATAATAGAATAGACTTTCCCATATTTATTTAATAATTTAAATTTTGTAGATTTTCAATGTAATGTAGTCTAATTTACTCTATGGGTAACTCTACTCAACTTTTTGAGGTGAGTAGATAAGAATTCAACCAAAAAAAAAAAAAAAAACAAGAACCAGCCGCCATTTGTACCTCATGAAGGCTCTCTCTGGTTATTTTTCGAAGTGCCTTATGTAGTTTCTTCTTTGAGCTACATACTTCCATCATCAAAAATGCACACAGTAAAAAATTTTCTCTCTACAACACCTCATCTTACCAACCAAACCTCAACTCACTTTTTTTTTACCAGATACCATTTAACTCAAACAACCTCCTCATAACAACTTCACAAAAAATTACTAAACTCTCCATCAAACTACCTTTCACACCAACAAATTCATCTTTCCATTTTCATACAAGTCTCATCCCTTCATTTCCACATATTTTTCCATCTAACCTACAAAACTACCGTCTTTTTCCTCACTTTCATAACTTTCAAACAACTTGCATCAACCACAACACTACGTCAAAACTTGAAAACAAAAAAACTTGAACACAGTATGGAAAGAAAAAACCTCCACCACGGCTGAACCAACCTTAAATCACGGTCACACTTTCCTTCACCATAAACACCACTGTAGATAACCTCCTTGCGCGACAAACCAAATGCGAGAACAACAACGACCACCGTGGAAGCATTGTACAAACGTTTCCGGATGCACGGCATCCTTCGCTTAGATCCACAAAACCACACACGTAACCCTTGCAACCATTCCATGATTGCAACATGAACAACAACAACAACAACAACAAAAAAGCCGTCTTTTCTATCGTGCTCGTAACAAACCCACAAAGCACCATCAAACCATTACACGCCACCACACAAAACAAACACAAAAATAAACCAACAACGTGCAACCGAAACAACAACATCGCGCAACAACACGTTCACGTCAAACACTACCATACGCACCTTAACCATACTCCAAGTCGTCTTCCCTCATATTCCATTCGCCGGCGAAACAGTTGTTGTCATCATCCTACATGGACCACCATCACCTTCTTCACTAACCACTAAACAACTCCCTTCATTTCCGAAACCAACCTTGTGCTTCTTCCAACAAAACGCACCAAATTAGCACAACATGGCAACGTTTCGGTTCGAACCGATTTTCGCTTTTCCTATTATTGCAATTTGTTAACATCATCATTGCTTTATATAGTATTGTTCATATTGGCTTTTCATGTTGGTGTTGCATCAATTGTTTTGTTTTAATAATATCATAGCCATGTGTCGATTTAATATTAGGGGACTTTGAAATTTGAATTTTTTTCTCCCTCTCTCTTTCTCAAGTAACCGCCTCTTTGTATATAACATCCTATCCTTTTTTATTATTATTACCTTTATTTTTTGCTTAATGTTTTTTGTTTCTCTTTTTATGTTATTAGGGTTTATTTATCTTGGGCCTCTTGGGCCCAAGTTGATTTATATGTTTGCACTCTTGTCCATTTGTTTTTACACTCCCTTTATTTATTTATTTATCTTTTGTCATTTGTTTAATTTAATTATTTTATTTATATTAGCAATTAATTGTTTGAATGTTAATTTGATTAGTTGATTGGCATTAATTATTTGTTTTTTAATCAATTCCTAGGTGTATTGTTTGATTTTTCGTTTAGTTAATCTTCATTTGCTTAATTGATCATCTATATTCATGTTCATACCTATCAGTCATATTTAATTCCATTAACATTTCATCGTCGATTAAATAACTTCAAACTATTTCCTAATCAGTTTCAAAACAAAAATCTCACTTTTTTTCCATTAAATCACTTTTTATTTTCTTCAAACCATTTTCTTAATAAAATTAGAAGAAAAATACCACCTGGGTGAAAGATCCAGATGTAATCCCGAATGCTAGGCCCTAGTTGTAAGAGCTTGCAGGTCATAAGCGTTCGTCTTCCTTTCAAAACATTTGTAAACACTCAAACCATTTTCATTATAACATTGAAAGAAAAAGATAACCTTGGTGAAAGGTCCAGATGTAATTCTGAGTATTAGACCCAAGTTGTAAGAGCTTGCAGGTTGCAAATACTCGTCTTTCAAACCCTAAAACACATCAAACCCATTCAAATATTTTTGCCTTTTGGCACACCCTAAAAAACCTTTTCAAAAATGAAAGACATTTTGTTTTAAGACGCTGCAGAGCAATGCTTCATCCACAACTGTTGAGTTGAGATAAGTGGCGTGAATGTGATTTGTAAATCCATTCAATCTGGTGCAAACGTCCGCTTCTCACATGTTTTGGGTAAAACAGTGTTTTACGTCGATTAACACAAGATAGCTTTCGCTAAAATTGACCAATAAACAAACTTTTTTTTTACCCAGAACTACATGTGTCTTGATTTCTCTTTTGAGATACGTAGGAGCAGGATTATAAAATCTTGTCAGGCCCCCTAGTAATAAAAACCTTTTTGAGTCATTTTCTCTTTTCTTTCCCTTTTTAATTAATTGAGAATCCTCAGTTTTAAGCCAACACTAACACGCGATGCTTTGAATACAATAGACATGAGGCGTGCTAATACATTCCCCTTGCATAACCGACTCCCGAACCCTGATATTGATTGCGATGACCATATCCTTGTTTTTCTTTTAGGGGTTTTATTCGATATTTTTCCTTTCCCTCTATGGGAATAAATAAAGATCGGTGGCGACTCTGTTAAGTCCATCCCGAGAGCGTGCAATTGCGCTTCGCAAGGTCGTTCTCATTTTTTGGGGACTCTCCCATCCCTAAGTGAGGCAAGCCTAGTTAGGTTTTGTTATGTGTGTTTAGGTTTGTTTACTTGAGTGGCTTTTCCTTTATCTTATGTTTTTATTTTTTGTTATATTATGATATGGCTCTATTGGATCTTTGGTACTCGGATATTTTTGATTGCAAACCTTGAGGGAAAGACTCTCTACCCGAGTCTTGAGTAAAAACATTAGATAGGACGATATTGAGTAACGTGGGTCTGCGAGATGAATTTCTCGTTGGGTCGATGCGAGAATATCAGTTAGAGCAGATCTTTTTTAGAATGTTGACGCCCGGCAAGTATGTTAGCGTAGGCATAGACATTTTCATGTGGATCCATGACTCTAAGGACCATTTGTAGAACCTTTAACTCCTTTGCCAACTAGGAATGATGGTTGCGTAGCGTAGGTCCGTGAAATGAATTTCTCGTTGGGTCGATACGAGAACCTCACTCAGAGTAGACTCATTGGATGGAGTTGACACCCGACAAGTAAGTTATTGTAGGTGGTAAACAGTCTGATGAATCTGTGACTCTGGGCCCCCTGTCTACAACCCTTGTGTTATACCCTAATTTTTGACCCTAAGATCCCACTTCATTTGCATTTCATTAGCATCATATGTGTGTATACTTTTATGCATCACTAACCCATTTGGAGATACAAAGATTGGTGTTTGTTTCATTTGATTACCAATTAGGGTCTTGAGCCTCAAAAGATACCCAGGCAAAGGATCAATCAAGAATGGGAATGATATTCAACATCTCAAGTCCCTTATTCATCCATGAAGATCAAGAGATCTCCTCCAAGAATCAAGCACAAGTCTACATCATTTCAAGTCAATCAAGCCCCAAGTTCATCCGGTGCACCAATTAGGGTTCTGGTTTATCAGGGCCTCCAAAGTGAATTTTTTATCTAGGCATGATCCAATACCTCAAGATATGTTTCAAAGACATAAAAAATGCCTCATATTAGTCCCTCCCCTCCTCCTCAAAACTTTCTTCAAGTTCTCAAATCTGTCAATCTTTTAAATCTCAATCTTCAACTTTCGTCAAACACAGCCCTAGTGGCATCACCATTTCAAAACACTTCTGTGCCTCTATTAGAGTGTAAGACCCATCATATTTCAAGTCTCACAATGTTAAACTTATGGGCCTCTATAAGAGTGTAAGACCCATCACCTTTTCAAGTTCAACCATGCTTAAACATGAGCCTCTATTAGAGTGTAAGACTCATCATATTCAATTCATGTCCATACTTGTCATATATTTATTCATATTAAGTTTCTCTTGACATTTATAACACATTATCCTTAGTTTAGACTTAGTTCAAACATTAGGGTTCCCTCAACTACCCTAGTTCAAATAATAGTTCCCCTTTTGTGGAGTCAACTTCATCATAGCCTCCTCTTGGGCTTTATCCAAACATAATACCCTCTTCTTGGACTTTATCCAAGCATCATAGCCTCATCTTGGGCTTTATCCAAGCATCATAGCCTCCTCTTGGGATTTATCCAAGCATAATAGCCTTCTCTTGGGCTTTATCCAAGCATCATAGCTTCACATCCTAGGCTTCGTACAAGATACCATCAATTCAAAGCTCACCCCCAGTTAAGTCAGCCTCCTCTCAGGCAAACAAACCTCTTAGCTTCACATATTTGGCTTTAAAAAAGATACAAACAAACCTTTTAGCTTCACATCTTGGGCTTTAAACAAGACACAAACAAACTTTTTAGCCTCATATCTTGGCTTTGAAGAAGATACTCAAATAATTCAACTTCTCCCCAGAGATGAGACATTGAGTCATCTCTGTAGGAAGATATCTCTTCTATACACCATAATTCAAAATCAAACATTAAAAACTTTCTTCCATATAAGTGATGTAAGTGGCACACTTGTTGATTCAAAATCCAAGTTGGAGTCCTTCTCTTATCATGGTCCAAAACTTTTTTTTCATCTAAGTGATGTAAGTGGCACACTTGTTGATAATATATCTAAGTTAAGGTCCTTCTCTTAGCATGCAAAGACTCATAAAGGAAGATGTGGCATTGCTTAGGATTATTTAACATCTAAGTTCAAAGTTTCTTCCCTTATGATATTATTCTCAAATGTTTGTGATGAATAAGTGGGATATCTCCCTTAAGAAATGACAATTTGTCTCTTCTTTCAAAACCAACAAATACCTTTTAGCTTCATCATCTTGGGCTTTGAACAAGATACACAAATACCCTTTTAGCTTCATCATCTTGGGCTTTAAACAAGATACAAATTCCACCCATAGTTAGGTGGAACTACGAACGCTCTGATTTCCCAAAGTCTCTTTTTGGGAATACGTAGGCATAACATTCCGAGATCTTAGCGAGCACATCTTTAAATAAACCCTTTAGGTCCCCATACCTTTCATAAATTAAAAAACTCCCTAAAGCATCTCATATTTACCCATAGGTTAAAACTTTCCCAATCAACAGTAAGCAGCTTAAGAAAATAAGATAATTAATAGTAAAAAATAAATGTACAAAAAGGTTCTTATAGAGTACTATAGATACTTAGGGTGTTAATAGCTTCCCTTAGTATAATCGACCCCCGATTCCATATGCTCTTTGCATTTGTAGGGAAAAAATTTGCATGCATGGTTAGTTTAGATTCCTTCCCCTTCCTTTTAAGCATCATAGGATAAATATTAGAAATTTGAAAGTGGCACAAGCATGATTTACGAGGGTTCCACCATCTCAGGATTGGTGAGGGCGCGGAAATCGGTCCACACCTTGATGTAGATGGTCCCATATTGTTGGTTTGCGAGATGCTTTTATCGTTGGATTGATATGAGGACCTAACTCAAAGTTGATTCACTAGAGGGAGTTGACGTCCGGCAAGTAAGTTGTTGTTAGCAGAAAATAGTCTTATGGGTCCATGACTTTGGGAACTTTTTGCAATCCTAGATCATACCCGGTGAGAACCCGTTCTTGAAAAAGCAATCAGACTCATCCGTACCTCGGACCTTTGAACCTATAAGCCTAAAAATAAAAAATATACATGGCATCACATTGCATCCATTCATACCATTGCATTTGTATTCATCAACATGCATTGCATAACATTAAAAAAAAAGAAAAAAAAACTCATTCATCTTATGTCCATAACCCGCAGCTGATTTCTTGACACCTACATCGAAATTGAAGCAGTTCTCGAAAGACCATGGATCCTGGAGAGTAAAACTAGATTGTGTTAACGGGAGATTTTAATCTGATAGCGAACCATTTGAACTAACTCATGGAGGCTATGACAGCTTTGGCAAGGAGAGAGGACAAAGTTCAACAGACTGCCGTAACTAAAAATGTTATTCCACCTCAAGTAAACGGCCCTGTTGAATCTCATCCTGTAAGGATCCCAGCTGAGGCCCTTGTTATTCAAGAACATTCCATCATTCGAGATGGACATTCATCACCTCATGACGCTATTGAGTATCAAAGTTTTGCATTTTCATAGCCAAATTCCCAAGGGGAAATCCCAGTGAAGAAGACCAAGAGACCACAAGTTATTGAGATAGCCGAGAAGTGTCGTGTGCTGGATGAAAGACTTAAAGCTATAGAGAGGCATGATGCTTTTTTTCATATATGCTTTAAACATGTGTTTAGTGTATGGTTTAGTTATACCCCCGAAATTTAAGACACCGAATTTTCAGAAGTACAAAGGGGATAGCTGCCTAAAGTACCATTTGGTGATGTTCTCCCAAAAAATGATTGCATATGCTTTTGACGATAAGATGATGATTCAATGTTTTCAAGGCAGTTTGAGTGGGGCATCGTTGAATTGGTACATGGAATTAGAAAGAAGTCATATTCAATCATGGTCAAACCTGGCTAACACTTTTTTGAAGTAGTACCAATACAATTTGGACATGGCTCTCAGTCGCTTTCAATTAAAAGACATATCTCAAGAGAGCAATGAGTCCTTTAGAGGATATGTCTAAATATGGAGAGAGTTTTCTGCTCGCGTTCAACCGTCACTCTTGGAGAAATAGTTATTTGACATGTTTATAGATACCCTACATAACCCATAATTCGAAAGGATGGTCGGTAATGCATCAACAAGTTTCTCTGACCTGGTGAAAGTTGGAGAACGTATCGAGAGCGGCTTCAAGAGCCGAAGAATCCAAGGTGCCTCGAGTATCAAGAGCATCGAGAGTGAATCCCTTAGAGATTCCCAAAGGGAAGACGAAGATGAGACCGATTCAATTGAGGAAGCTCCATAAGCTCCACCTCTAGTGCCCTACTATCAGCATCCATATGTAGCAGCAGTTCAAAGTCAACAACCTTTTCGATCTCCGTATCTGATACCATTCCCTCCACATGTCAATATCTTCCTGTTAATCAAGGTCCCCCTTTGCATCAATAACAGATGTCACAATAGTAGCTATACCAACGTCAACACGCTCCTCAGCGACGACGCCAGTACACTAAAAGGCCAAAGAGGCATTTTGATCCTTTGCCAATGGCATACATTCGCATATTGCCATATTTGATCAATAGTGGATTGGTAGAGCCGAAAGAACTGGGTCCATTGCCTTTTCCATACCCACCGGCCTTTGATCCCAATGCCCAATGTGGCTTCCATGCTGGTACACCAGGACATTCAGTCGAAGACTACAAAGCACTTAAGAATAGGGTACATGATATGATTGAGTCCAAATTGATATCATTTATACCTCAAGACCTTCATATCAATCCTTAACCTGGACAGGCGAGTCCATCAATCCATGCTATAGAATAAATTATCGAGAATGGGTGTGAAGATGATTATCATACTGGTCTCAATGAGCATGATGACCTTCAACTCTGAAGAAGGCTAGCCCAACAGTGAATCAAGGCAAGGAAGCTCATCCTCTACGTTGGCCGTCATTTGGCTATTTTATCATTTCATTTGTAATTTCTTTGTGTGTCAAACGTTGTTTGCTTTTAAGCATTGTTATTTTCTTTAAATGGTAATATTAATGAAGTGATCATGCATTTTCTGAATCAATCCTTTCATATTCACTCTTTTCTCATTTATTGATAAAAAGGCAAAAAAAATATTTCTCCCATCCATTTTCTTTTTCAAACTGTTGTTTTAGCAAAGATTGGAAGGAGGATGATGAAAAACAGATACCTAAAATTGTTGTGGTATGCTTTTGAATAAAACTTTACCGATGATGTAAGGCATTGATTCAAATCCCAAAACACTAAAGATATAAGGAGTTAATCCCTAGTCAACCACTTTAAGCCTAGAAGTTGGTGTTTCTTTTAGAATTAAAACCCTTAATCTAAACCAGGGGCAGGATAGTTGGTTCAGTTAATCTGACTATGCATTCAAATTACAAGAGAAAACATCCCTTCAAAGAGGTTCAGCCACATGTTATCCTTTGCATACACCACAAAGTGTCAAAGAAGTCGAGAAAAGCCAAAATTTACAGTTGTTGGTCCTCAACCACCAATAACATGGCAGTCACAACCTTTTAGCAAAAATTTAAAAAAATAATATAAAAAAGCTCGCTAAGTAGAATACCACAAAACGACTTAGGCAAAAAACCAGGGCATTCTGATGGACCGAAAAAGCTTCAAAGAAGTAGTCCAAGAAAAATTAGGGACTGAAAACCAAAAGGAGAGGTCATCAAATCCTCAACAAAAAACTAAATAAAGTTATTGTCATTTAAAGAAAAATTCATCTTAAATCTTCATCTTTACCATCACACCTTCAAACCCTCTTGGAAGTTGAATGCATGTGTCAATTAACTAAGCGTATGAACTGGAGATCACCGAGGAGTTGGGGTGGGATAAAATTAAATTTTGAGCCTCATATACTTTTGTTTAAAATCGTGAACCAGGCCACTTTACAATCCTTAAAAGACCTAATTGAGGCAGGGTTTATTTTGAAAGAATACTACACCAAGGTTGTGTTAACTTGACTCCTAACGATATCTGCTATCACATGTTTTGATCGCATCATATTTCATCTTGTGAATGGCTAGATCCACTTTATATTCTGATCATTGTCCCGTTTACTATATATCTTCATCACTTCAATAATGATTGATTTCAAAATTTGCATTTGCATTGCATTAAAATTACCATTTTTGAATGAACAACTTTATTAGCAAATTAGCACTTAACATCAAAGAATCCCAACAATGTGCATTCGCTTGAGAAACTTGATCAGATGAAAGAAGTCCAGTCAAGGGAAAGTTTATTTGAGCTTCTGTCAATCTGAGCCAATCACCACAAAAGTCGGTTTGCCAAAGGACAAAACTCTTTAAGACTTAGAGTGGGGCAAGCCATCTCAAGAGCACAGTGAGCCCACTCTCCAAAGGTCAGTAAATCAAAAGCAAACCATCCCAAGAATTGGTTAATGAGGGGAAGACCTCTTCAAAGTTCATAATATTGGGGCAGGCCATCTCGAGGTCATCTCATTACAAGATTACATCAAGGCCAGAGTAAGCTGCTTACAAACTCCTTTTGAGGTAACATCTTCAAAGACCCGAACTGAGGCAAGATGAGCCATGCAGGGGCAAGTCCTCTCCATGTCTTCAAGCTTCTCAAGCAAATCCTACATTAAGTCATGAACTGTTAAGTTCAAGAAGAGTGTCGGAAAATCATGCTAGCAAACCCGTCAATTCCCTGTAAGGATCCCCTTGGCTAGTCATGACTGTCAAGCTTAATCAATTCTTTTTTAACGGCCATCTATCACCAATAATTGATTGAGTCCCTGGTGTTGAGGAATCAAAACCTCCATAAAGAGCCTCCATAAAACTCCCAGTGTGCATAGGGTCAACATTTGCATATCATATACAATAACATATCATACATAAAAGCAAATTCCAACCATGCATAGCCCGAAAAGTGTTTTGTGCTCATTTTTAATTAACCCATGTCTCGTCTTTGATTTGTTATCCCTTGACCCTAAAGTCCAATTGTTTCTGGCACTCTTTTGTTAAAGTCCAATTGTTGTTGTCATTGACCCAAAAGTCTGGTTGTTGTTGCCTCTCTGTTCTTAAAGTCCAATTGTTATTGCCACTATATCCAAAGTCCAATTGTTGTTGGCATTCTCTAAAAGTTCAATTATTGTTGGCATTTTGTTATTAAATTCCAATTTTTGTTGGCACTATGTCCAAAGTCCAATTGTTGTTGGCATTCTCTAAAAGTCCAATTGTTGTTGGCATTTTGTTCTAAAAGTCTAATTGTTGTTCGCATTCTCTAAAAGTTCAATTGTTGTTGACATTCTGTTATAAAAGTTCAATTGTTGTTGGCATTCTCTAAAAGTCCAATTATTATTGGCATTCTGTTCTTAAAGTTCAATTGTTGCTGGCACTATGTCCAAAGTCCAATTGTTGTTGGAACTATGTCCAGAGTCCAATTGTTGTTGGCACTATGTTCTTAAAGTCCAGTTGTTGTTGGCATTCTCTAAAAGTCCAATTGTCGTTGGCACATACAGAGAGTTTGATTACCCTGTTTTCCTGATTGTTCCTAGAAAGTCATAAGTGACTCTTCATTTTAAGGATTTTCTAGAAGCTTAGATGTTATTCTTGCTGGAAAACTCCAATGATGTTTGTTTTGATTGATTTCTTCATAAAGAATCGTCATAGTCTTGTTTTGTGTGGATGATATTCTAATAAGAAGACTCCAATGTCTTATTTTGTATGGATGATCTTTTAATAAGAAGACTTCAATGCCTTGTTTGTGTGGATTATCTTTTAATAAGAAGACTCCAGAACTGTCAGATATATTCTAAGGTGTCGTCAGGTCATATTTGAACTCGTTGATTAAACATATTATAAATATTCCCCAGTGTCTTTTACCCAACAATTCATCTTCCCCAATGCATCTTTTCCATCGACCTTCTGATGATGAATCTTCCCCATCACATTTGTTGATTTTGCTCCCTAAGAAGATCTCTTGTTTGGAAACTTTTCCTTCACAGAGCTTTCCCTAGTAAATTTTCTCCTAAAGGAGTACTTTTTAGAATGTTTTCACAACCAACTATCAATTCCTGTCAACCCCTGAGTTGATGTTTCCTTGATTTTCTTGACCCCGGAGTCGATGTCGTTTTAGTTATTTCCTCAACCTCTGAGTTGATTTGTTTTTTACCCCTGAGTCGATGTTGCCCTTATTTCCTCAACCCCCGAGTTGATGTGTTCTCGAACCTCGAGTTGATGTCATTATTTTTGTTTCCTCAAACTCTGAATTGTCAATATCATATCCTTATTTTTATCAACCCCTGAGTTGATGCTTTCTTGATTTTCTCGACCCATGAGTCGATGTTGTTTTATTGTTTCCTCAACCTCCAAGTTGATTTGTTTTCGGCCCCTGAGTCGATGTTATTGTCTTTATGTTTTCGACCTCTAAGTCGATGTTGTTTTTATTTCCTCAACCCCCGAGTTGATGTGTTATCAGCCCCGAGTTGAAGTGTTATCAACCCCTGAGTTGATGTGTTCTTAACCCCTGAGTCGATGTTGTTTTATTATTTCCTCAACCTCCGAGTTGATTTGTTTTCGGACCCTGAGTCGATGTTATTGTCTATATGTTTTCGACCCCTAAGTCAATGTTGTCTTTATTTCCTCCACCCCCGAGTTGATGTGTTATCAGCCCTCGAGTTGATGTGTTATCAACCCCTGAGTTGATGTCTTCTCAACCCCTGAGTTAATGTTGTTGTCTTTAAATATCTTTCAACCCCCGAGTTGATGTCTATGTTATCATGATGTTTCTTCAACCCCCGAGTTGATGTCTATGTTATCTTGATGTTTCTTCAACACCCGAGTTGATTTATTTGTCTTGACTTTTTCTTGACCCCCGATTTGATATTATATTTGTTTTCTCAAACCCCTGAGTTGATATGTTGTTATCCCTGGTGATTCTTCACCCTTATTATCATTTCTTGTGGATAGCCAATACCATGTGATCATCATTCCCCACAAGTCTGTTTATCATGCATCATAAAAAAAAATCATGCTAGGGTTCATTTCATCTCATATCATATCCCCAGTAAACAAAAACAAAAAATAAGAGTCCCTCATAAATTCATAACATTGCATATCATATTATTTCATCTGCATTCAAGGAAAAAATTCGGGTCTTTCTAATATTTAACTATCTCCCACTGTGATCATAAGAAGATTAACCATCTTCATATTCTCTGATTGAAGATACTTAAATAGGGGCAACTGTCATACCCCAATTTTGACCCTGGATCGCCGAATCAATATAGTTATCATGACATCTACATCATCTGCATAGCATAGTAGACATTTTATCTCACATAATGCCCAAATTGTCAGTCATAATAAATTTTCGAATTTACAGACAAACCGGTCAAACTGAATCTCAACCTGTGCGTAAAATTAGTGGACGAAAAATATCAAAATTGAGCTTGCAGACGTTAATTATATTAATCTAAGTTTTGCGTTGTTTAACTTGGCGTGCTCGTTTTAATTTTTTACTATTGTTTCGATCGTATTTTGATTAGTCTGAGCCTTTTAACTGGTCAAAATTTATTTTAAAATTAGATTAAACGCTGTATTTTTTTAGAGGTTTATTTCACGCTGAAATGAATTTTTAGTTTTAATTGATTTTCACACTAAAAATAATAAAAAGGGAAACTTTGGACTTTTGTAAAAAATGCAAAAACCCTAGCAAGCAGTATACATATAACGTATTGCATGTTGGAGAGAAAAAAACCAAGAACCAGATGCCAATTGTACCTCATGAAGGCTCTCTCTCTCTCTGGGTTTTTTACCGAAGTGCCGCATGCCATTTTCATGATCTTCTTCTTTGAGCTACATACTTCCATCATCAAAAATGCACAATTTCTCTCTACAACACCTAATCTTACCAACAAAACCTCAACTCACTTTGTTTCTTCCATACACCATTTAACTCAAACAACCTCCTCACAACAACTTCACAAAAAGTTACTAAACTCTCCATCAAACTACCATTCGCACCAACAAATTCATCTCTCCATTTTCATATAAGTCCCATCCCTTCACGTCCATGTATTATTTCTTCCAACCTACAAACTACCATCTTTTTCTTCAATTTCATAACTTTCAAACAACTTACATCGACCATTACACTACATCAAAATTTTGTGAAGACAAGCTTCTCAAAGTGTTTTGATGATGACAAATCTACAAGCAATTGAGTTTGACAAAAAGTAATGGTTCAAGACTAACAAGTACAAGTCAAGTTTCAAATGATAGAGATCAAGTCTTGAAGTACTTATATTGGATTGATCATGAATTATTAAGGTATAAAGCTTTCAACCTCTCTATGTTTATTCAAGTGCTCAAAGATATCCATTCATTCATACCATAAATCATCAAAGACTTGTATGCATTAAAACTTTGGGCTTACTATTATTTTCTAAGGCATTTTTTTATTCTGCCTGCATGTAACCGGTTACTTATTTTCTAGTAACCGGTTACCACCCTGCTACATTGTGTTCTTTGGCCTTTTGCAAAGGGTGCAATCGGTTACTCTATTCTGTGTAACCGGTTACCTAGTGTTAATTTTTCAAATTTTTTAAATGATGATTCATGTGTAACCGGTTACACCATATATGGTAATCGGTTACCACTGAAGCAGTGGCAGAAAAACATGCATTTTTCAGTTGAAATGATTTTTAAAATTTGTTTTTGAACCACGGCATCCATTCATTCATTTGCACTCATTTAGAGAGGTGTATATAGGTTATAAATACATTAATCTTCATATTTTCTTACTCACCTATTTCACCTACAATTCAAATCATTTTCTCGTCATCTTTCAAATTTCTCAAGTGTTCTAGATCATAATTTTTGGAGAAACTTTCTGCACAAAATTTTCATTGGAAATTTTAATAGTTTCATCCACATACATATTTGAGTGCTTGTATATCATAAAGGGAATTGTTTGGTTGAAGGAGAGGATCAATCCAAGTGATTAATACACTGTACACTACATTTATAACTCTTGTAAAATTCTGAATATTGTTGCAATCCTAGTTGTTCCTGATTGTTGGAAACAAGAGAGTCATTAAGAGAGGATTATTCTCTTAATGTACTTTATGAAAATCCAAGAGGATTGTTCTTGGTGATTGTGTTAGAGTTGTTCATAAGATCTAACAACAGTGAAAATCTCTTACTGCGTAAGGGGACTAGAGTACTCTCGGATTGTGAGGGGAACCAGGGTATATCACTATGTCTGTTATCTTTCTGCATTTTATAGGTTCCATCACTTAGAAACTAAATCAGAAAAATTATAAGACTTAAGTTAAAACTAGAAAAATTTACTAAGTACCTAATTCAACCCCTCTTAGGTGAAAACTCTACTTACAATTGGCATCAGTGCAGGTTATATGTATCTTGTTCCTATAAGATCTAGTATGGCTTCTGCAAGTACTAATTCGGTTTTCAAAGATGGTGGTAGTAACAACAAACCCCCGCTATTTTCTAGTGAATATTTTGATTTTTGGAAAATTCGCATGAAGGCTCATTTAGAAGCACAAGGAGAAGGAATTTGGGAAACCGTAAAAAATGGTCTACATAATCCTGTAAGTGTCATTAATGGTGTCGGAACTCCAAAGACTAAAAGACCATATATTGAAGATGATAAGAAGAAAGTCCTTAATGAAAAGAAAGCAATCAACATACTTCAAAGTGCACTTAGCATGGATGAATTCTTTCGTATCTCTCAATGTAAATCGGCAAAAGAAATTTGGGATATGTTCGAACTACAGTAAAGCAACAAGAAGCAAAAATTTAGTTTTGGAGGGATTCCCTCCGGTATTTATATCGTCTCCACAGGGATCGGTGTGAGGGAAAGAATGTCTAACACATGCATTCTTCTAACCAGTTAAACACAAGGTACAATAGATAAAAACAAAAAAATATGGTTGAAAGATTCAAGGTACAATATGGTTGAAAGATTCAAGGTACAATAGATAAAAACGAAAAATAAAAAGATGAAAAATATAAAGTAAATACTTAAAATATAAACGGAGCCTTGTTGGGATTGGATCTTATCAATTGATAACACATGCATTCTTCTAACCAATTAAACGCAAATTAATCATTCGTCTAATATCCTCATGTATCACCCACAAGAGAGGTTATGTCTAATGCAACGTCGAGAGAACAACCGCATTGTCACATTGGCAATGTCTAACGCAACTCAACAATACAAAGCATTAAGAACTGATACTCAAGCAAATATTAAGCCTAAAGTTATGTCTAGAGTCTTGAACCTAACAGATAATCATCCTAGATCCAGATCTGAAGAGTATATTTCTATAACGGTTCAAATCAAAGATAAACAGGTAAAAAAAAAGGCATACATATCACCTTCATGATTGATTCATATAAAACACCATGATCAGAATACATACATACACTTAACCCTTTTTACATGCATTCAACTAATTTTCCAAATGTAAGTGAACATACTTCTTCACCTCTATTATCACGCATCCTCACAATACCGTATTGATCATACTCATGCTACTCATGCTAATAATCAACACAATAAAATAGAAGAAACAAGTGAATATCAACTTACAAGACTTTGTCAAAACGTTTGCTTATTGATAGATGAATATCTAAGATCTAAGATTTAAAAAATGTTTTGTCAATACCCACAAATAAGAAATTAAAGACAACAATAATATTGAATCAAAACTAGTTCACAATACATATATTAGATGAAATACATAAGGTATCAAAAGATTACATCCAAACCAACAAGAGATCGAAGCTCTTACCTTCTTCCTCTTAGGGTTTGTGTTTCTCTCTCTAGAATATGCTTGGAATGAAGAGAGATAAAGTGTTGATCCTCAAAATATCAATATTACAAAAGTTATGTTTCTAAAAAGCAAGAAAAGTACATATATAGTAAAACAAAAATCTATCATGTTCGCCTAGCGAACACCTTCTTCACCCAGCGAAGACCACTTTTAGGCACTTAAAGAGCCTTAGGAACAGTTAAAACGCCCTAGGAAAATTTATGAGTTCACAGTACAAACACTTCTTCGTACAACGAACTGCTTCGCTATAGATTCGCCCAGCAAACTTAGGGTCCTTTTCCTATTGCCTCTAATCTAGGATGGTTCGATGGGGCTTCATTGGGACCTCGCACAGCGAGCATTCGTTTTCACCTCGCTGGTGTTCACACAACGAACATGATGATTCTTCTTCATTTCTTTGGCTTCTTTGTCCAATCATATGTGTCTTAATCATTGATGTTTTATGCCTATATCATGCACAATAACACACACATCAAAGAATCCAAATGTATTTGAAATATAATTGAAGAATCACACAAGAACAAGAAACAAATCCATTAAAACATGAGAATTGAGTTGAAAAATGCCAAGAAAGATGGTTCAATTTAAGTCAAAATTTGCACTTAACAAACTCTTCCCAACTAGATTTTTGCTTGTCCTCAAGCAAAGTATGCCCCTCATGAAAACAAGAGACATTTTCTCAAACAAGAGGATTTGCTCAAGCATGAGAATGCGCACAAGCAATGTTCACCACTTAATATAATCGAACAATGATAAAGAATTTAGTTCTTAAACAAATATCATGAAATGTTTCAATTAACAACTAAACTCTCATACTTGAATCACTCTAACACTCCTCTTCAGAATAAGGATGAAGAAACTAATGTGTTTGCAACCGTGGGGCAATTTCACTCGCCTGACAAACAATGCTAATAAAAATCCAATTCATACATTTATCTAATTAATAAAAAATGAAATCATGGAAGAAAAATGATCAAAACAGGCTTTTAAGGTTATAGCTTGGTCAGGTTCACAACAAAGGGTCGTTTCTAAAGGCCACTGAATCAAAATTGCCAATACAAAAGAAACATTCACTATACATGGTATTTACACATCACAACTTCATTCACCACTTTCTTTCCTCTATTGCAAACCTTCTCAAATTCCTTTTGCACAATTATTTCATTCTCTATTTTTCTTTTTCAAACAAGCATTTTTTTTCTTTTGTTTTTCACATTCATATTCACACTTTTTCATGCTTGCTTGAAATTTTTCAAAATTTTTAGCAACCTACCACTTTTCTTTTCATTCTCCCAAACTTGAATTCAACCAAACCTCAAGTGAATGCTCCTTACTTTTTATGGCAAGGAAATCAATTTACACAATGTTCAAAGGTTTAAGAAATTTGTTTAGAATCTCACAAAATTCAATGATGAACTAAATGTTCAAATTATGTACATAAACCAGTTTCATCACTAAAATGAGATCTAAACTGTTTAGGCTCAAAGGGATTACAAATTCTCACTACTCACGGGTAAGTTACTTTTGGATATGGTTGTGCTCAATATAAACAAATGCCTTGATCATTTCTAATGCTTTCACAAAATCACAATAATCAAAAGATTTAGCATGAATCAAATGAATTAAACAAAGTCTATCAGTCATCCTAGCATATAGTAAACAATGGAGGTTTCTCACAAATTGTGGCTTTTGGACCTAAGCGAAACAAGCTTTCAAACAAGTTGCAACATGAAACAAGAATACACATTTGCACAAAGCACAAAATTCTTAAATCATTCTAACATTTTATAAAGCAGTACAATTTACCTTGCTTGCATTCACATGTTCAACATCCTACCATCACCATCCAAACTTATGAGAATCTTCATTGGATGCTTTTATACAAATAGCAACCAATCTAGAAGAAGTTCTCATCATTCATTCCTAACAAACACTTGAGAAAATGTAAAAAGGAAACAAGTATATATACAATATAAACAACTGTACAAAGCTTAAAATATAGAAACTATTGCAATGCAATTAAATATTTAAACACCAATCCCTGGCAACAGCGTCATTTTGTTCGAACTGCAGTAAAGCGACAAGAAGCAAAAATTTAGTTTTGGAAGGATTCCCTTCGAGATTTATATCGTCTCCACAGGGATCGGTGCAAGGGAAAGAATGTCGTTCAATGGTCTCTACATTTCTAAGCTTGTTGTGAAAATATGGTTGAAAGATTCAAGGTACCATAGATAAAAATGGAAAATATAAAGACGGAAAATATAAAGTAAAGACTTAAAATATAAATGGAGCCTTGTTGGGATTGGATCTCATCAATTGATAACACATGCATTCTTCTAACCAATTAAACACAAATCAATCGTTCGTCTAATATCCTCACGTATCACCCACAACAGAGGTTATGTCTAATGCAACATCGAGAGAACAACCGCATTATCTCATTGGTTATGTCTCACGCAACTCAACAACACAGAGCATTAAGAACTGATACTCATGCAAATGCTAAGCCTAAATATATGTCTAGAGTCTACAACCTAACAGATAATCATCCTAGATCCAGATCTGAAGAGTATATTTCTATAACGGTTCAAATCAAAGATAAACAGGTAAACAAAGATGACATCCATATCAACTTCATGATTGATGCATATAAAATGCCATGATCAGAATACATACATACGCCTAACCCCTTTTAAATGCATTCAACTAATTTGCCAAATGTAAGTGAACATAGTTCTTCATCTCTATTATCACGCATCCTCACAATACCGTATTGATCCTACTCATGCTACTAATAAACTCAATAAAATATAAGTTACAAGTGAATATCAACTTACAAGACTATGTCAAAAGTTTGCTCATTGATAGTTGAATATCTAAGATCTAAGATTTGAAAAAGGTTTTGTCAAGACCTACAAATAAGAAATCAAAGACAACAACAATATTGAATCAAAACTAGTTCACAATACATATATTAGATGAAATACATAAGGTATCAAAAGATTACATCCAAACCCAACAAGAGATCGAATCTCTTACCTTCTCCCCCTTAGGGTTTGTGTTTCTCTCTCTAGAATATGCTTGGAATGAAGAGGGATACAGTTCTCATCCTCAAAATATATATATTACAGAAGTTATGCTTCTAAAAAGTAAGAAAAGTACATATATAGTATAACAAAAATTTGTCATGTTCGCCTAGCGAAGACCACTTTTAGGCACTTCAAGTGCTTCAGGAACAGTTAAACCGCCCCTGGAAAATTTCAGAGTTCGCAGTGCGAACACTTCTTCGCACAGCGAACTGCTTCGCTACAGATTCGCCACGCGAACTTAGGGTCATTTTCCTACTGCCTCTAATTTTGGATGGTTCGCTGGGGCTTCACTAGGACCTCGCACAGCGAGCATTCTCTTTCACCTTGCTTGTGTTCGCACAGCAAACATGCTGATTTTTCTTCATTTCTTTAGCTTCTTTGTCCAATCATTTGTGTCTTAATCATTGAGGTTTTATGCATATATCCTGCACAATAACACACATATCAAAGAATCCAAAGGTATTTGCAATATAATTGAAGAATCACACAAGAACAAGAAATAAATCCATTAAAACATGAGAATTGAGTTGAAAAATGCCAAGAAAGATGGTTCAATTTAACTCAAAATTTGCATTTAACAGGATACTTTGGTAGAAACTCATGAAGGAACTGCTGAAGTAAAAATATCAAGATTGAATACCTTGAGTCAAAAGTACGAAATTTTTCGAATGCCGCCCGAAGAATCTATCGTCGCGCTGCAAAAAAGATTTGTACACTTGACAAATCATTTTATTGCTCTTGGTAAGACTTTTACTAACGATGAATTAAATCTTAAAGTTCTTAGATCTTTAACTAGGGAATGACAACCTAAAGTGATGGCAGTATCTGAAAATAAAAGCCTTTCCACTATGACGTCTGCATCATTGTTTGGAAAACTCCAAGAACATGAACTTGAACTTGGAAGACTTGAAAAACATGAGAATCAAGAGAATAAATCCAAAGGCATCGCTTTAAAAGTCAAATCGAACAAAGAACAAGATGAGGATGCTCCTGAAGAAGATGTGAACTTCATGCTTTTGTGAAAAGACTTGGTAAGTCGTTTGGTAAAAATGATAAATCTTTTAATTATGCAAAAAGAAAGAAACATTTAGGAAAAAGGAGGCTTCCACTTCAACACCAGATGTCACATGTTATGAATGTGGAAAGCAAGGCCATATAAAGACGGATTGTCCAAAACTCTCCAAGAAAGGTGGCTTCAAGAGAGAAAAAGAGAATAAGAACAAAAGAGCCTACATAGCATGGAAAGATAATGAGATAAGTTTTTCATCAAATTCGGATAGTGACAAATGAGAAAATCTAGCATTAATGGCTTCACATCATTCCGATGATGAAGTTGAAGAGGTATGCTTGAAAACCACTTCTAATCTATGGTATCTCAGTAGTGGTTGCTCGAAGCATATGACGGAAGATATTAACAACTTTTAAAATATAGTGCTTAAGGCCAAGGTATAAGTCACTTATGGAGATAAAAACAAAGGAAAAATTCTTGGCATAGGCAAAGTTAGAACACCACCTTTCACATCCATTGAATATGTTCTTTATGTTGAAGGACTAAAGCACAGTCTTCTAAGTATTATCCAACTTTGTGACAAAGGCTACAAAATCAAGTTCACCAAGGATGAATGCTTGATTAAATATGAAGTCACACATGAGGTAAAACTCAAAGGTAAAAGAATTAATAATATATTTATGATTTCCCTAGATGATCTATCTTTGAAAGTAAAATGTCTAATGGTGAATAACAATGGTTGATGGCTTTGGCATAAAAGAGTTGCTAATATTCATATGGAACATTTAAATAAACTAGTCAAGCATGATATTGTCATTAGATTGCCTAAGATAAAGCTTGTCAAAGATAGATTATGTGATGCTTGTCAAAAGGGAAAACAAACCAAATCAACTTTCAAACCTAAGAATGTGGTGTCAACTTCAAGGCCACTACAATTGTTGCATATGGACTTATTTGGTCCATCAAGAACAAGAAGCTTCGGAGGTAATGTATATGCTTTAGTTATTATTGATGATTTTTCTAGATTTTCTTGGACATTCTTTTTAGTGCAGAAAACTGATGCATTCAAGACGTTCAAGAAGTATGCAAAGCAAATTCAAAATGAAAAATCGCTAAAGATTGCCTCCATAAGAAGTGATCTCAGTGGAGAATTCTAGAATGCTTCATTTGATAATTTTTGTGAAGAACATGGAATCCTACATAACATTTTAGCACCAAGAACTCCTAAACAAAACTAAGTGGTGGAGAGGAAAAATAGGTCTCTTGTTGAACATGCGAGGACTATGCTTAGTGATTCAAATCTTCCAAAATATTTTTGGGCGGACACGGTAAGAACGGCATGCTACGTAAGTAATAGAGTTATTATTAGACCTATTTTGAAAAAGGCCCCCTATGAACTCTTTAAAGGTTGGAAACCAAACATTTCTCATTTTCACATATTTGGTTGTAAATGC
The DNA here is from genome assembly GCA_022829125.1 of Lathyrus tuberosus. Taxonomy (NCBI): domain Eukaryota; kingdom Viridiplantae; phylum Streptophyta; class Magnoliopsida; order Fabales; family Fabaceae; genus Lathyrus; species Lathyrus tuberosus. Next base: position 404,068 of record JALAZF010000254.1, read on the forward strand.
TTTGTCCTAAACAACGACAAAGATAATCTCGATAAGTTCGATGAAAAATCCGATGAACAAATTTTTCTAGGATATTCTCTTACTAGTAAAGCATATAGAATTTATAATAAAAGAACTTTAACAATTGAAAAATCTATGCATGTGTCATTTGATGAATCTAACCCCTCCAAGGAGGATATTATTCTGTGTAATGATGATGATGATTTTGTAGATGTTCCCAAGGAAGATACTCCAATAGCAAACAATGACAATCAACCAAAGCTTTAAGAAGAACCAATTCAACAAGAATAAATTAATAATAATCTACCTAAGGAATGGAGAACCCATCGGGATCATCCAATTGATAAAGTCATTGGTGATATAAGTCAAGCCGTTGCAACAAGATTGAATCTTAAAGATGCATGTCTCAATATGGCGTTTGTCTCACAAATTGAACCTTCTAAAGTCAAATATGCCCTAGATGATGATCAATGGATTCTAGCCATGCAAGAAGAGCTTAATCAGTTTGAAAGAAATCAGGTGTGGGATTTAGTTCCTAGACCAAAAGTTAAACATATTATAGGAACTAAATGAATCTTTAAAAATAAGCTAGATGAAAATGGTATCATTATTAGGAACAAGGCAAGACTAGTAGCCCAAGGCTATAATTAAGAAGGAGGTATAGATTTTGAGGAAACATTTTCCCTTGTTGATAGACTAGAAGCAATTAGATTATTGTTAGCATATGCTTGTTCTTTGAATTTTCAATTGTACCAGATGGACGTTAAAAGCGTATTCCTAAATGGATATATAGTTGAAGAAGTTTATGTAAGTCGACCTCTAGGATTTGAAGACTTCAAACATCCTAATCATGTGTACAAACTTAAAAAGGCCTTGTACGGATTGAAGCAAGCACCAAGGGCGTGGTATGATAGGTTAAGTAATTTTGTTTGCGAATACGGTTTCAAAAAAGGTAAAGTTGATACTACTTTCTTTATTAAAATAATTAACCATCATACTATCTTAGTGCAAATCTATGCTGATGACATCATATTTGGATCAACAAATGAATCCTTATGTGAAGATTTCTCATCAATCATGCAAGGAGAATTTGAGATGTCCATGATGGGTAAGTTGAACTACTTCCTAGGGTTGCAAATCAAACAAACAAAGAATGGGATATTCATCAATCAATCTAAATATTGCAAAGAGATTCTCAAAAGATTCGACATGGACAATTGCAAGGCAATGGCTACTCATATGGGATCCAGAACTTACATTGATCAAGATGAAGCAGGTGTTTCAATTGATGTCACAAAGTATCGAGGTATGATAGGAACATTATTATATTTGACGGCAAGTCGTCCTGACATAATGTTCAGTGTGTGTCTTTTTACACAGTTTCAAGCCAATCCAAAGGAGTCACATCTTGCCTCAGTGAAGAGAATCATGAAGTATCTCAAAGGAACAACGAATGGCCGGCTTATGGTATCCTAAAGATAGTGTATGTAACTTTATTTGTTTTTCTGACTCAGATTATGCTGGCTATAAAACAGATAGAAAAAGCACAAGCGGAACATGTCATATTCTTGGAAATGCACTTGTATTGTGGTCCTGCAAAAAACAAGCATGCATGGCTCTCAGTACAGCTGAAGCAGAATACATTGTTGCAGGAAGTTTTTGCGCTCAAATTCTTTGGTTAAAACAACAACTTAGCGACTACGGCGTGAACCTTGGATGCATTCCGTTAAAGTGTGATAACACAAGTTCCATAAACATTACTAAAAATCCAGTCATACACTCGAGGACAAAACATATCGACATTCGACATCATTTTCTCTGTGATCATGTGCTTAAAGGCGATGTTGAAGTTTCATTGGTGGATACTCATAATCAATTAGCGGACATATTCACAAAACCTCTCGCAAATGAATCATTTTATAAAATTCGGAGGGAGCTTGGCATTTTAGATGAATTTGACATTTGATTCTTCAGAAATTATTCATTATATTCAGTAAAAACACCAAGGTACATTCAAACTTTCATATTTAAAATTTATTCACAATTTCATTATGTGAATTTTTCATAAGTTTTGAGAAAATTAAATTGTGATGCCATTACCAATTATACAAAGGTGCCTAACTATATATTATAACATGTCTAAGTGGTAGATCCAAAATTTCATTGCATGTTATTAAATACAAAGCTATTGTTTTTTCATTGATGTAATCAGTTACTCCTTTTTGGGTAACCGGTTACATGTCTGCGTGTTTCACTTCCTACATCTTTTTGTGAGGTAGTAATTGGTTACTCCTTTTTAGGTAACCGGTTACCACTGTAACGTTGAATAAGTGATTTGTCTCTAAGTCAATTTTAGTCAAAAAGTGCTTTCATTTTCCAACATTGTCTTGAAACTCTTCATTCTTCACTCTCTTCAACTTTCTTAAAAATATTCTTCCACCTTTCATCTACCTTTCTTCAGTCCCCACTAAAATCCATCAATTCCAAAATCCCCAATTTAATTCCCACTCAAAAAAATTTCATTAAAATCCATTTTTCTACTCATAACCCACATCCTACAAACACCTCTCATATCAAATCCGAAATTCTAATTCCAAACCCTAACTCTCAAAACCTTCAAGCTCCTCTAATGGCTCCTACAAGGAAAGACAAGGGAAAATTCAAAGTTGGAGAAGGCAGCTTTAAGTAGCAATCTAAAGGTGGCCAAGGAATTTCTGCTCCATCTCTTAAGACTAGAAGGTTAACTTTTGATATCAGAAATAGGTCTCTAATGTTTGCTAAGTATGGTAACCAGATCTACTTAAGTTTCAAGAAGTGGATTCACTAGTTTCTAACTCTGGATACTTTTATCCAGATTTGGTTAAGAATTTCTATTCTAATATGTATGTTAGTTCTAATGATGTTTTGTCTTCTAGAGTTAAGGATAAGGATATTGTTTTGAATTTAGAGGATTTTGGTAAGAGTTTAAAGGTTCCACATGTAGGCCAAGCCATCATACATGGGTATACTCCAGAATGGGCAAGTTATAACAAAATGGATTTCTTTTTCAGTATTTCTCATGTCCTACAGCAGGATATCCTTAACAAGAAAAATCCAACCTATTTGTGCTTGATTTTGTTTGCCAAAAATCCAACTGTGAGTGATAAGATGTTGCATTATGTGATAGCCTATATTTTAATGCCAAAGCACTCAAATCACTCCTAAATAGGTGATGTAGATATGCAATTGATTTATACTTTCAAAAATAAGATCAAGATTAATTGGGCTTATACCATCATGCAACACCAACAAGGGCTAAGTGGTGGATTATCCTATGCTAGGGTGATTACCAAGATTTTGGAATATTGTGGAATTGACTTAAAGAGGGAACTAAAAAAGAAAATTAGTCCTAAGGAATGTGAGATTAATGCGGGAATTTCTCTAAAGAACACCGGAATCATCATTTACAAAAATGGAATTTTTAAGTACAAAGACGACCCTTCAACCCATACTCCTCCACCGGCTCCGGAATGCGGCTACACCAATGAAGCAATGTACAACAAATTGTGCTCGGTTGAATCTTTCATGTTTAATGGTTTTAGGGAACTCAAACTTGAAGTTTCCTCCATCAAGCATCTTTTGTAAAACCAAAACCAACCCCAAAACCAAAATGCAAGTGAGGAGGAGGAAAGTAACAAAGATGAAGAGGAAGAGGTTGATATGTCGAAAAGTGACTAAGATGCCTATGTACTTCTTATGCTACTTGAAGATGGCTGGTTTTTACCTGAGTGAATCGCACACTCAAAGATACAACAGAGTCGCCACCGAACTTTATTTAGTCCTAAAGGACAGGGAAAATATCGATAAAACCCAAGGGGAAGAGAAACGGGAACGGGGGGTCGGTTATGCGAAAGGAAGGTATTAGCACCTAACGCAACCGTCGTACTCGACGGGAACCATTTTGCTTGCTTCTAGGCTTGGATGGGTTATCTATCTAAAGACTTCTAGCTAAAAGAAAGGAAGAGAGAGAGAAAGGGGAAAAAGAAAGAAAAGAAGGAAAGTGCTCGCGGAGGAACGAAGTCCTCGTGCCTACGTACCCTCATAGTGCAATGAGGAAATCAGAGCGTCGTAGTTCTTGGAACCAGGGGACCGAAAAGAAAAGAAGAAAGGGAGAAGGAAAGAAGGGTGGAAGTGTGTTCGCCGAGATCATTGCGATCTCATGCCTACGTATCATACATTCAAAAGAATGCAGAATCAGAGCTTCCGTAGTTCGGGGAACTGAACGAAAAACAAAACAAGGGAGAAACAAGGGGATAAAAGAGGTGGTGTCGAAACCAAGAGCAAGAGTGAAAGAAAAACTCTACTGGGAAAGACCCCGCAGTAAGAGCGTTTGCACACAAAAATAGGAAAAGAATGGTGTCAAAACCAAGAATGAAAGAAACTCCACTGGGGATAGCAAAGAGAATTGGTGTCGAAACCAAGAGGAGATTCGGTATATTAACTGGCTGGTAGTGGTTAACCGGAGAAAGAGAGTAGACCCTGGCGGGGAAAGGAAGCTGGTGTCGACAGACGGACTGTGATAAACCAAGAGAGAGAGTGCTGAACCAAGAGGAGGTGTTTGACTCTGAAGGGGCCTCGATATATTAACTGGTAAACAGAAGTTAACCGAGGAAAGAAAGGACTGCAACTCTGTGGGGATAGAGAAGCAATGGTTTTAGCAGAGAAAACTGCGATTAACCGAAAAAACGGGTGCAAGACCGAACGAAGGTCGTGACCCAATGGGGTTCGGTAAACTGACTGAACAAACAGTACTCAACCGAAGAAAGGGTATTTGAACCAAAGAAAGGTTACTGACCCAAGGGTGCAAGTATTCGAACCAAGAGGAGGTTGCCAACTGCGGGGGATTCGGTGTTTACAGACGGACTGTGACCAATCGAAGAGAAAAGTGAGTGATTAACCAAGAGAAGGTGATTAACTCGAAAGGGTTCAGTGATTAATAGACGGACTGTGATTAACTGAAGAGACGGGTGATTAACCAAGGAAAGGTGATTAACCCAAGGGGTGCTCAGTGATTAACAGACGGACTGTGATGAACTAAAGAGACGGGTGATTAACCAAGAATAGGTGATTAACCCAACAAAGGAGAAGAACCAATAGAAGGTTGTGAACTCCAGGGGAAAAATGGTCGTGACAGGAAAATTGTGTTGGACTAAAGAGAGAGAATTGAAACTCTTCAGGGGAATCAAGAAGTTGTGATGGACCGCAAGAAAAGCGTAGGGTATTAAAACGAAGAAAGCTCGCTAACCCAAGGAACATAGGATCGTAACCAAGAAGGTGATAGATCAAGAGAGAGATTGAGATAGAAGTGATCAAGGATCGAAAGGGATCGCAAAGAAAGAAGAGTGATCAAGGATCGAAAGAGATTGCAAAGGGAGAAGAGTGGTCAAGGATCAAAAGAGATCACAAAGGGAGAAGAGTGATCAAGGATCAACTCGACTGGGGAAGGAAAGCACATTACCGCCTGGAGATAGAGATGACTAAGCCAAGCACAGGGTCATTTGTCCCCTACCTGAAGTAGTCAAAATGAGAGTAGGAATTCTCCCTTCTCATCCCTTCCCTAACACATAGGGTGTAATGCGGAAGTTGTAACACCCCAATTCCCGTCGCGAATAAATAATACATAAATAAATCAGAGTAACTAAAAATTTATTTTTCCGACAGAAACAAGGATGCCACATTTTAAAGTAAGAAAACACAATCCCTGCTCAATTATTTGATACATAACACATAATAGAAAAAATCATTAACGGGAAACTTTTTCCATATAAAGGGAAAGGTCAATTATGGAATAAAACGGAAAGATCCATAATCGACTTGGTTTACAAAATGAATCATTTTATAACATCAAAATATACATATAAAAGTAATACAAAATATACTCAACAATTATATACATATATATATCATAATCGTTCCCCGACTCCCGTCCTACGTATCAGAGCAGACACCAAGACTGACAAAAGAATGGAGAACTAATCTTCACAAAAGCCTCCAAGACACTAATCTACAAATGCCTCATAGAGCACCAAAACCATAGCAGAAGGGTGAGAAATAACAACTAAATCAAGATTGCATAATAATATGCAGACATAAATACATTTAAGCACATATATAACTCGTCTCACCCACACACCACACGCCAACACGTATAACATACAAACACATTCTCACCCCAAGCATCACATATTTCTAACAATCCAACAACGTAGCATACATCAATTATACCAACATAATCACATATTCACACATAATGCACACCAAAATTATGACATATGGAAACACACCACCACACCACATATATTCATATATCACATATGTCAATACATAAACATATCATCCATAACAAATTCATTTATCACACATGCACATCAAATCACCAATGCTATCACAAGCTCAACACATAACAAATCAATGCACAATTTCCACACATAATCAATCCATTCATGATTTATGCAAATGCACAGAGACTGACACAACGACTCTATGCAATGCATATGCGGTACCATCCATCCATCAATCTCATCACTAGTTCACTCAGGAACTATTGGAATCATCGCTCGTTACTTAATGTAACTCCCCGTCGGGCATACGATGTTCCCCGTCGCTCACACCCCACACGGGCACACGACGTTTATGGATCGCTCACACCCCACACGGGCACACGACCCGATCGCTCACACCCCACACGGGTACACGACCCGATTGCTCACACCCCACACGGGCACACAATCGTCTATAATCATCGCTCACACCCCACACGGGAACACGACGTTATAGCGGATTCCCTCTGGAATCGATTCGTCGCTCACACCCACTAGGGCACACGACATCACAAGAATGCATATCATGATGCTTGGCATACAATGACTCTTGACATTCAAATGCATCACCACAATTCAACAATATGAATTATCTCATCATCATTATTCATGCATTGGAAATCAATTCAAACAATGATCTTACTTGCCATAAGGCCACCAAATAACACACATTGAATTTCACATAAACAATGCATTTCATCATAATCCACAACCACCACAATTAGCATTTTAGCATATACACTCATATCAACTCACAACAAGAATTACTCACCATCAACCACAACAATCACAACAACTTATCACATGCTTCAACATCATACAAACCACAACAATTCCACAAAACATCATAACAACATACATTGATATTTAACCAAATAATATATTTTACCATACCACCACATAATTATCACATCCATCAACATCATATAAACCACATAAAAGCTCCACATTACACAACAATAGCACAACACATGGTAAAACACCGACCGTACACATTTAACGCGATAAAAACCCGACAACCCAACACTTTTACAAAACCATAACTTAATTAAATCATATAATGACCTCCAAACCATTTTTAATAGAAAGAATATTTCATTAGCTTTCCGACGCTTCGAACAGCGACCAAAACGGACTTACGGTTTGAAAATTACGAAGAAAACAAAATAGAAAAATCTGCCACTTCGCTCCAGTATTCGCTAGGCGAACCCTAGCGAACCAAGGCAGTGGAAAACCAATATAAAGTTCGCTAGGCGAACATTCGCCCGTTCCTTCGCTGGGGTTCGCTAAGCGAACCCGCGAAACCCAGAATTCGCAGCAACGTCAATATAGGTCATTTAGGACCAAAATACATCATTTCTACCCCCCCCCCCCCCCCCCCAAACCCTTCTAATTCATACCAGAACAACCAAAACATGTTCAGACATAATCAACGAGTATTCTACGCAGTTCATATCAAAATTCATCCGTGAAAACATCGATTTCTATCAATTTATCAATGAGAAAAAGTTGTGAAACAACCAAAACAATTACAACAAATAACACATATACATACACAAGCAAGATATAATCGAAACTTCTCACCCTTACCCGATTAATCGTGATTGAAACGGAGTTTTCTTGATTTTTCCTCTTTCTCCTCTTCTTTCTTTCTTTCTTCTCCTTTTCTTTCTCTTCTTTTCCTTTCCCTTTCTTTTCTCTCTTTTTCTCTCCACTTTCTATTTATTAAAAATATCTAATTTTTCTAAAATATCTAACCTCTCAAAATGACCATTTTACCCCTCAGCTCAAATATCTCGCAAACGCTCTCAAAATACGATAAAACATAATAACGATGAAAAATAATATATTGTCAAATAAAGGTCAAGAATAAAATAATATAAAAATGAAACTAATTAAATCGACTCAATTAAATAAATCTAACAAAACCGGGGCATTACAACTCTCCCCCACTTAGACATTTTCGTCCTCGAAAATATACTGATACGAACAACTCCGGATACGACTCTCGCATCCGAATAACAAACTATCATGCCAACAAAAGGCACACCACGAATAACACAAACTGACAACTCACCTTGCTAACAGCAGCTACAACAACGACACGACAACGATGACAACTACAACGACAAGATGCAAAGCCCATACAATGTACTTGACGAACAACTCATGACTCAAAGAATACCCAAATTACGAACACACATAGGAATTAGCTACTCGCACTCGACCCAACACAATAGGAATGAAGCAACAACACAAACAAGAACACCAGTTCCACGACCTAACATCGATTTAACAACCTCCACATAACCATAATACCAACATCCTTGTCACACAAAATTATTACAACAATTCTACGATTCCCCAATCGACCGTATAACCAAGACATCCATCTACATAGTAGCCCATGAATAATAGTTAAACCTTTCACCTATCACTTCCATCCTGAAACGTCCAATGGTCTCAACACTCCTACATGTTCCCAATGTTCAACCTATGAACTCTTACCAGTCCCACACGCATATACGAATCATGCCACCTCACGCTTCCGTTGCACACTCTGATTACTCATAACCATCAAAACTATCAATTTCACGTCCAAAGTCTAACTCTTTCTCATATTCACCAAAAATCATTGTTCGCTGTTAATATACCCAACCTCACACTCTACTGTGTTATCTCTCACACCAGACACAAGTCTCTGAACTGCTCAAATAATTCTAACTCCCTGACCATCAAAACAACCATATGTATAAAACCTTGGACTTAACTCATCAGGCACGACATTAACTTCGCCTATAGGATAATTCCAACTAAAGTCATAACTCATCAGGAATTCCAACCATCCGATAGTGCCTCAATCCGAGTTACAATTCAAAAGTTATGAAGGAAACCAAACTGCGCAAACTGTCGTGTTCGCTAGGCGAACCTTCTAGCGAGCATTCGCTACCACCTTTGCTAGGCGAATGTTGTTGGCGAACATTCGCTGACCTTCGCTGCCGGGTTCGCTAGGCGAACCAAGGAAAACTCAGAATTCCAGCAGCGCTGTTACTCATCCAAAACCATCATTTTTTCCATCCAAACACCTTGAACCTAAAACCCTCAAAATAATACCTCCAGATTCTCAACACAAAAGTAACTGTAGCCATCTTGAAATCATGAATCCTCAATTGTCGTAAGGTATAAGAAATGACTCTACCCTCTCGCATTAACACACTAGCTACACTCATCATAAACGCATCCCAATATCCTCACAAACGGTTCATCAGGATCACGCAGAATCAAAACTGAAGCCGTAGACAACTTCTACTTCAGCTCACCAAAATTTACTCACAACGAACATCCAAACAAACAACTCACCCTTTGCAAGTCAACTGAGATAACCAAAGTACGAACTTAGCAAAGTTTTCCATAGCCTGCAGTAACAACCAACTGAGCCCAAAAGTTTCTAATTTCCTTAACCAACTTCAGAGCCTCTCAATGTAGAACTGCATCTACTTCCGATGGATCCATAACCATACTCTCTTCTGAAATAACGTACCCAAGAAAACTAACCTTTTTCAACCCAAATTCTCACTTGAATAACTTAGCATAAAACTTCGTCTCTTTTCCAACACTTGTAATTCCATTCTCAAACACTCTACCTGTTCTTCCTCTGAGTTTATAACAGATCCGAATATCCTCAATCAGAGCCATTACGAACTTATCCAAATAAATATAGAAGATACAATTCATCTATTCCATAAACATTACAGACGCATTACTAACACCAAATAACATCACTGCCCGTTGTAATGCCCAACCAAATTCCAAAAGATATAAATTCTTAAAGCTTTTGCAAAAAATTTCACTGGGTAACTGGTTACTCACAAACAAGCTTAATCGAGTAAATAGCAGCCTATCCCGCTGATAACAAACATAACCAGTCACATTAAATCGATCAAAGCCTCAACTCACACAATTCACCACTCTTACCAAACATTCCAACCAATTGTGATTTCACTCAAACTCAACCAAACCAATTCCAGTTATCTATTCATGAAAGTGGACACTTATTCTCAATCGTTACCTTAATCAACTGTTAGTAATCCATACACAATTTCTTCTCTTAACAGTCCAAATTCGTAGCAACAACCAACCAAAAAGAACTCTCAAATATTACATCCACACCTAGGGTTTTCTCAAGATTTCCGTTAATGCTCTAAAACTCCAAAGACTCCAAACCTCACCAGAACTCTAAGTTTTGTTTCCCATAGTCTCAATACCATCATACACATCATGCTTGTTATTCCGTTCAATCAGCCATCCTTTTTGTTACCAACAACACTGGAGCTCTCTAAGACGACACACTTGGTCTCAAAAATCCCCTTTCCAGTAAATCTTCCAACCGCTCTTTCAATCTGAGTAATTCTAACGCTAACATCCAATATTCCATCCGGAAACACATCTAGAATCACGCACAACTGGCAGCCCATCACTGTGGCCTTTCTGCCAATTCCCGAACACTATCATCACAAACATAACAAACATCTTAGTCTCATCCCTTGAGAGTTTCCTACTCACTTAGCAGATATAAACCTCAAATCCTCACCTTCGTCCCATTTTGAGTTCAGTCTCTACTCTCTGAGAAGCAACCCTTAAATAAAACCCAATTATTCCCTATCAATGACTTCCCAACTTGACCAACATACAAAAACCTCGAATCCGCCTCATCTTCCGATATAAGAATCTTCATCGACTCAACAAAACAATCTGTAACCATTTTCTTAAATTCCAAACAATTCATTGCACCCACTATCAAAGCCGGAAAGACACATCTATCCCATCCAACATAATTCCCGTCTGCTATCAACAAGAGATTAAGGGTGATCAGTTCCTCAATTTGTCAATAGGCAGCCGACAATCATGATGGGGCATAAACCGTCTTTACCAAACTATAATAGCATTTCTTACATCTTGTGCATAAAACTACCTAAGGCACAAATCCTTAGTTGACATAAACCTTACCTCCGTATTCCCTCCGGAACCGGGAAAACACTGTCCAAACAACACTTACACTCTTGCAACCAACGACACACTGGGCTCACGCTCCACAACCGAAGCAACTTGGAGAAGTTCCAGCTTCTCCCCCACTTATCTCATTCTCAATCCTGAAGACAAAGGATTAGAAAACCAGAAAGTACTGACAGTGCTTCACACACATATCACGTACTAAGGGACAAACAACACCGACAGTATTCAACTGTCACACCAACTGACTCAACAACTTGGCCGGACGGACCGACCTGCTCTGATACCACTAATGTAACACCCCAATTCCCATCGCGAATAAATAATACATAAATAAATCAGAGTAACTAAAAATTTATTTTTTCGACAGAAACAAGGATGCCACATTTTAAAGTAAGAAAACACAATCCCTGCTCAATTTTTTGATACATAACACATAATAGAAAAAATCATTAACGGGAAACTTTTTCCATATAAAGGGAAAGGTCAATTATGGAATAAAGCGGAAAGATCCATAACCGACTTTGTTTACAAAATGAATCATTTTATAACATCAAAATATACATACAAAATATACTCAACAATTATATACATATATATATCATAATCGTTCCCCGACTCCCGTGCTACGTATCAGAGCAGACACCAAGACTGACAAAATAATGGAGAACTAATCTTCACAAAAGCCTCCAAGACACTAATCTGCAAATGCCTCATAGAGCATCAAACCACAGTAGAAGGGTGAGAAATAACAACTAAATCAAGATTGCATAATAATATGCAGACACAAATACATTTAAGCACATATATAACTCGTCTCACCCACACACCACACGCCAGCACGTATAACATACAAACACATTCTCACCCCAAGCATCACATATTTCTAACAATCCAACAACGTAGCATACATCAATTATACCAACATAATCACATATTCACACATAATGCACACCAAAATTATGACATATGGAAACACACCACCACACCACATATATTCATATATCACATATGTCAATACATAAACATATCATCCATAACAAATTCATTTATCACACATGCACATCAAATCACCAATGCTATCACAAGCTCAACACATAACAAATCAATGCACAATTTCCACACATAATCAATCCATTCATGATTTATGCAAATGCACAGAGACTGACACAACGACTCTATGCAATGCATATGCGGTACCATCCATCCATCAATCTCATCACTAGTTCACTCAGGAACTATTGGAATCATCGCTCGTTACTTAATGTAACTCCCCGTCGGGCATACGATGTTCCCCGTCGCTCACACCCCACACGGGCACACGACGTTTATGGATCGCTCACACCCCACACGGGCACACGACCCGATCGCTCACACCCCACACGGGTACACGACCCGATTGCTCACACCCCACACGGGCACACAATCATCTATAATCATCGCTCACACCCCACACGGGAACACGACGTTATAGCGGATTCCCTCTGGAATCGATTCGTCGCTCACACCCACTAGGGCACACGACATCACAAGAATGCATATCATGATGCTTGGCATACAATGACTCTTGACATTCAAATGCATCACCACAATTCAACAATATGAATTATCTCATCATCATTATTCATGCATTGGAAATCAATTCAAACAATGCACTTACTTGCCATAAGGCCACCAAATAACACACATTGAATTTCACATAAAAAATGCATTTCATCATAATCCACAACCACCACAATTAGCATTTTAGCATATACACTCATATCAACTCACAACAAGAATTACTCACTATCAACCACAACAATCACAACAACTTATCACATGCTTCAACATCATACAAACCACAACAATTCCACAAAACATCATAACAACATACATTGATATTTAACCAAATAATATATTTTACCATACCACCACATAATTATCACATCCATCAACATCATATAAACCACATAAAAGCTCCACGTTACACAACAATAGCACAACACATGGTAAAACACCGACCGTACACATTTAACGCGATAAAAACCCGACAACCCAACACTTTTACAAAACCATAACTTAATTAAATCATATAATGACCTCCAAACCATTTTTAATAGAAAGAATATTTCATTAGCTTTCCGACGCTTCGAACAACGACCAAAACGGACTTACGGTTTGAAAATTACGAAGAAAACAAAATAGAAAAATCTGCAACTTCGCTCCAGTATTCGCTAGGCGAACCCTAGCGAACCAAGGCAGTGGAAAACCAATATAAAGTTCGCTAGGCGAACATTCGCCCGTTCCTTCACTGGGGTTTGCTAAGCGAACCCGCGAAACCCAGAATTCGCAGCAGCGTCAATATAGGTCATTTAGGACCAAAATACATCATTTCTACCCCCCCCAAACCCTTCTAATTCATACCAGAACAACCAAAACATGTTCAGACATAATCAACGAGTATTCTACGCAGTTCATATCGAAATTCATCCGTGAAAACATCGATTTCTATCAATTTATCAATCAGAAAAAGTTGTGAAACAACCAAAACAATTACAACAAATAACACATATACATACACAAGCAAGATATAATCGAAACTTCTCACCCTTACCCGATTAATCGTGATTGAAACGGAGTTTTCTTGATTTTTCCTCTTTCTCCTCTTCTTTCTTTCTTTCTTCTCCTTTTCTTTCTCTTCTTTACCTTTCCCATTCTTTTCTCTCTTTTTCTCTCCACTTTCTATTTATTAAAAATATCTAACCTCTCAAAATGACCATTTTACCCCTCAGCTCAAATATCTCGCAAACGCTCTCAAAATACGATAAAACATAATAACGATGAAAAATAATATATTGTCAAATAAAGGTCAAGAATAAAATAATATAAAAATAAAACTAATTAAATCGACTCAATTAAATAAATCTAACAAAACCGGGGCATTACAACTCTCCCCCACTTAGACATTTTCGTCCTCGAAAATATACTGATACGAACAACTCCGGATACGACTCTCGCATCCGAATAACAAACTATCATGCCAACAAAAGGCACACCACGAATAACACAAACTGACAACCCACCTTGCTAACAGCAGCTACAACAACGACACGACAACGATGACAACTACAACGACAAGATGCAAAGCCCATACAATGTACTTGACGAACAACTCATGACTCAAAGAATACCCAAATTACGAACACACACAGGAATTAGCTACTCGCACTCGACCCAACACAATAGGAATGAAGCAACAACACAAACAAGAACACCAGTTCCACGACCTAACATCGATTCAACAACCCCCACATAACCATAATACCAACATCCTTGTCACACAAAATTATTACAACAATTCTACGATTCCCCAATCGACCGTATAACCAAGACATCCATCTACATAGTAGCCCATGAATAATAGTTAAACCTTTCACCTATCACTTCCATCCTGAAACGTCCAATGGTCTCAACACTCCTACATGTTCCCAATGTTCAACCTATGAACTCTTACCAGTCCCACACGCATATACGAATCATGCCACCTCACGCTTCCGTTGCACACTCTGATTACTCATAACCATCAAAACTATCAATTTCACGTCCAAAGTCTAACTCTTTCTCATATTCACCAAAAATCATTGTTCGCTGTTAATATACCCAACCTCACACTTTACTGTGTTATCTCTCACACCAGACACAAGTCTCTGAACTGCTCAAATAATTCTAACTCCCTGACCATCAAAACAACCATATGTATAAAACCTTCGACTTAACTCATCAGGCACGACATTAACTTCGCCTATAGGATAATTCCAACTAAAGTCATAACTCATCAGGAATTCCAACCATCCGATAGTACCTCAATCCGAGTTACAATTCAAAAGTTATGAAGGAAACCAAACTGCGCAAACTGTCGTGTTCGCTAGGCGAACCTTCTAGAGAGCATTCGCTACCACCTTCGCTAGGCGAATGTTGTTGGCGAACATTCGCTGACCTTCGCTGCCGGGTTCGCTAGGCGAACCAAGGAAAACTCAGAATTCCAGCAGCGCTGTTACTCATCCAAAACCATCATTTTTTCCATCCAAACACCTTGAACCTAAAACCCTCAAAATAATACCTCCAGATTCTCAACACAAAAGTAACTGTAGCCATCTTGAAATCATGAATCCTCAATTGTCGTAAGGTATAAGAAATGACTCTACCCTCTCGCATTAACACACTAGCTACACTCATCATAAACGCATCCCAATATCCTCACAAATGGTTCATCAGGATCACGCAGAATCAAAACTGAAGCCGTAGACAACTTCTACTTCAGCTCACCAAAATTTACTCACAACGAACATCCAAACAAACAACTCACCCTTTGCAAGTCAACTGAGATAACCAAAGTACGAACTTAGCAAAGTTTTCCATAGCCTGCAGTAACAACCAACTGAGCCCAAAAGTTTCTAATTTCCTTAACCAACTTCAGAGCCTCTCAATGTAGAACTGCATCTACTTCCGATGGATCCATAACCATACTCTCTTCTGAAATAACGTACCCAAGAAAACTAACCTTTTTCAACCCAAATTCTCACTTGAATAACTTAGCATAAAACTTCGTCTCTTTTCCAACACTTGTAATTCCATTCTCAAACACTCTACCTGTTCTTCCTCTGAGTTTATAACAGATCCGAATATCCTCAATCAGAGCCATTACGAACTTATCCAAATAAATATAGAAGATACAATTCATCTATTCCATAAACATTACAGACGCATTACTAACACCAAATAACATCACTGGACGTTGTAATGCCCAACCAAATTCCAAAAGATATAAATTCTTAAAGCTTTTGCAAAAAATTTCACTGGGTAACTGGTTACTCACAAACAAGCTTAATCGAGTAAATAGCAGCCTATCCCGCTGATAACAAACATAACCAGTCACATTAAATCGATCAAAGCCTCAACTCACACAATTCACCACTCTTACCAAACATTCCAACCAATTGTGATTTCACTCAAACTCAACCAAACCAATTCCAGTTATCTATTCATGAAAGTGGACACTTATTCTCAATCGTTACCTTAATCAACTGTTAGTAATCCATACACAATTTCTTCTCTTAACAGTCCAAATTCGTAGCAACAACCAACCAAAAAGAACTCTCAAATATTACATCCACACCTAGGGTTTTCTCAAGATTTCCGTTAATGCTCTAAAACTCCAAAGACTCCAAACCTCACCAGAACTCTAAGTTTTGTTTCCCATAGTCTCAATACCATCATACACATCATGCTTGTTATTCCGTTCAATCAGCCATCCTTTTTGTTACCAACAACACTGGAGCTCTCTAAGACGACACACTTGGTCTCAAAAATCCCCTTTCCAGTAAATCTTCCAACCGCTCTTTCAATCTGAGTAATTCTAACGCTAACATCCAATATTCCATCCGGAAACACATCTAGAATCACGCACAACTGGCAGCCCATCACTGTGGCCTTTCTGCCAATTCCCGAACACTATCATCACAAACATAACAAACATCTTAGTCTCATCCCTTGAGAGTTTCCTACTCACTTAGCAGATATAAACCTCAAATCCTCACCTTCGTCCCATTTTGAGTTCAGTCTCTACTCTCTGAGAAGCAACCCTTAAATAAAACCCAATTATTCCCTATCAATGACTTCCCAACTTGACCAACATACAAAAACCTCGAATCCGCCTCATCTTCCGATATAAGAATCTTCATCGACTCAACAAAACAATCTGTAACCATTTTTTTAAATTCCAAACAATTCATTGCACCCACTATCAAAGCCGGAAAGACACGTCTATCCCATCCAACATAATTTCCGTCTGCTATCAACAAGAGATTAAGGGTGATCAGTTCCTCAATTTGTCAATAGGCAGCCGACAATCATGATGGGGCATAAACCGTCTTTACCAAACTATAATAGCATTTCTTACATCTTGTGCATAAAACTACCTAAGGCACAAATCCTTAGTTGACATAAACGTTACCTCCGTATTCCCTCCGGAACCGGGAAAACACTGTCCAAACAACACTTACACTCTTGCAACCAACGACACACTGGGCTCACGCTCCACAACCGAAGCAACTTGGAGAAGTTCCAGCTTCTCCCCCACTTATCTCATTCTCAATCCTGAAGACAAAGGATTAGAAAACCAGAAAGTACTGACAGTGCTTCACACACATATCACGTACTAAGGGACAAACAACACCGACAGTATTCAACTGTCACACCAACTGACTCAACAACTTGGCCGGACGGACCGACCTGCTCTGATACCACTAATGTAACACCCCAATTCCCATCGCGAATAAATAATACATAAATAAATCAGAGTAACTAAAAATTTATTTTTCCGACAGAAACAAGGATGCCACATTTTAAAGTAAGAAAACACAATCCCTGCTCAATTTTTTGATACATAACACATAATAGAAAAAATCATTAACGGGAAACTTTTTCCATATAAAGGGAAAGGTCAATTATGGAATAAAGCGGAAAGATCCATAACCGACTTTGTTTACAAAATGAATCATTTTATAACATCAAAATATACATACAAAAGTAATACAAAATATACTCAACAATTATATACATATATATATCATAATCGTTCCCCGACTCTCGTGCTACGTATCAGAGCAGACACCAAGACTGACAAAAGAATGGAGAACTAATCTTCACAAAAGCCTCCAAGACACTAATCTGCAAATACCTCATAGAGCATCAAACCACAGTAGAAGGGTGAGAAATAACAACTAAATCAAGATTGCATAATAATATGCAGACACAAATACATTTAAGCACATATATAACTCGTCTCACCCACACACCACACGCCAGCACGTATAACATACAAACACATTCTCACCCCAAGCATCACATATTTCTAACAATCCAACAACGTAGCATACATCAATTATACCAACATAATCACATATTCACACATAATGCACACCAAAATTATGACATATGGAAACACACCACCACACCACATATATTCATATATCACATATGTCAATACATAAACATATCATCCATAACAAATTCATTTATCACACATGCACATCAAATCACCAATGCTATCACAAGCTCAACACATAACAAATCAATGCACAATTTCCACACATAATCAATCCATTCATGATTTATGCAAATGCACAGAGACCGACACAACGACTCTATGCAATGCATATGCGGTACCATCCATCCATCAATCTCATCACTAGTTCACTCAGGAACTATTGGAATCATCGCTCGTTACTTAATGTAACTCCCCGTCGGGCATACGATGTTCCCCGTCGCTCACACCCCACATGGGCACACGACGTTTATGGATTGCTCACACCCCACACGGGCACACGACCCGATCGCTCACACCCCACACGGTCGTCTATAATCATCGCTCACACCCCACACGGGCACACGACGTTATAGCGGATTCCCTCTGGAATCGATTCGTCGCTCACACCCACTAGGGCACACAACATCACAAGAATGCATATCATGATGCTTGGTATACAATGACTCATGACATTCAAATGCATCACCATAATTCAACAATATGAATTATCTCATCATCATTATTCATGCATTGGAAATCAATTCAAACAATGCACTTACTTGCCATAAGGCCACCAAATAACACACATTGAATTTCACATAAACAATACATTTCATCATAATCCACAACCACCACAATTAGCATTTTAGCATGTACACTCATATCAACTCACAGCAAGAATTACTCACCATCAACCACAACAATCACAATAACTTATCACATGCTTCAACATCATACAAACCACAACAATTCCACAAAACATCATAACAACATACATTGATATTTAACCAAATAATATATTTTACCATACCACCACATAATTATCACATCCATCAACATCATATAAACCACATAAAAGTTCCACGTTACACAACAATAGCACAACACACGGTAAAACACCGACCGCACACATTTAACGCGATAAAAACCCGACAATCCAACACTTTTACAAAACCAATATAATTAAATCATCTAATGACCTCTAAACCATTTTTAATTGAAATAATATTTCATTAGCTTTCCGACGCTTCGAACGGCGACCAAAACGGACTTACGGTTTGAAAATTACGAAGAAAACAAAATAGAAAAATCTGCAACTTCGCTCCAGTATTCGCTAGGTGACCCCTAGCGAACCAAGGCAGTGGAAAACCAACATAAAGTTCGCCAGGCAAACCTCTAGGCGAACATTCGTTCGTTCCTTCCCTGGGGTTCGCTAGGCGAACCCGCGAAACCCAGAATTCGCAGCAGCGTCAATATAGGTCATTTAGGACCGAAATACATCATTTCTACCCCCCCCCCCCCCAAACCCTTCTAATTCATACCAGAACAACCAAAACATGTTCAGACATAATCAACGAGTATTCTACGCAGTTCATATCGAAATTCATCCGTGAAAACATCGATTTCTATCAATTTATCAATGAGAAAAAGTTGTGAAACAACCAAAACAATTACAACAAATAACACATATACATACACAAGCAAGATATAATCGAAACTTCTCACCCTTACCCGATTAATCGTGATTGAAACGGAGTTTTCTTGATTTTTCCTCTTTCTCCTCTTCTTTCTTTCTTTCTTCTCCTTTTCTTTCTCTTCTTTTCCTTTCCCTTTCTTTTCTCTCTTTTTCTCTCCACTTTCTATTTATTAAAAATATCTAATTTTTCTAAAATATCTAACCTCTCAAAATGACCATTTTACCCCTCAGCTCAAATATCTCGCAAACGCTCTCAAAATGCGATAAAACATAATAACGATGAAAAATAATATATTGTCAAATAAAAGTCTAGAATAAAATAATATAAAAACGAAACTAATTAAATCGACTCAATTAAATAAATCTAACAAAATCGGGGCGTTACAAAAGTTGAACCGGACGGCCCAACAGCTCCAAGTTGTACAGTGCTCCTGTGTAGAGAAACGGATAGCATAACGGCGTCAATTTGTACAGTGCTCCGATGCAAGGCGCAGCGCAAAACTCCAACTCCACAGGGGGAAAGAGAGAGAAAGCTCTAAAGGAGGCCTAAAGAGAGGAAAAGGGAAGATCGATTAATCGAAATAAAGTTTCGATCAATTAATCAAGAGATAAACATGCTAACAACTTTCCAAAGAGGATGAAAAGTCATTAAAGCAAAAAGGAGTGAATTATTGATTATACAAGCTTAAGTTTATCCATGAAGAATAAACTTAATGCAAATCTGAAATGGAAAGTGTAAAACAGTGCCAAATGATCATCAAAATGCCACACAAAGTCATGTATCATGTGAGCAAAGATAGTGCAAGAATTTCTATGTTCATACAATGCTAAGAACATGAAACAAATGAATAATCGAAAATGCGCATCGAAAGTTCATGAACATACTTCAACCAGAAGTGAAATGACATTAAAAACATCCATAAAATCAAGCATGATAATCAATGGAAGTTAAAATGAAGAAAGCATGGCAAACATACTTGAAAATGCAAGAAAATGGCCTTCTGGTTCAGTGTTAATCGATTAACACAATTGCACTGCAAAGTGTTAATCGATTAACACTTGAAAAAGTGCAAAAAAACACTGGTTAATCGATTAACACAATTGCACTGCAATGTGTTAATCGATTAACACTGTTCAGGGAGCAGAAAATCAGTTTTAAAAAGTGCTTTTGGCCAACTTTTTTATTGTGCAATCACTCCAATGCTAGGGCAAACAATTATGCACGAAAAATCAAGCTTAGAAATAGTAAATGATCAACAAAAGAATCAATTAACAATCAAGATCATGGATCAAGCAAAAGTGTAATCAATTCACATGCAAGAATATCGAAATTACATCGTAAACGATACGAAAACGATCGAAATGATAAAATGAATGAAATTCACCAACCTACAAGGCTGAGATGTGCCTTGGTAAATGTTGCAAAGTGATCTTGGTGCAAAAAATTAGAGAAAACCAGAGGATCCTTGAATTGTAAACGAAACGCGTCGAAACCGAACAAAAACGCGGAAATGCACCGAAATCGAACTTGCACCAAAATAAATGGTGTGAAACCCTTGGATTGAAGTAGAATGAGATGTAGCTCCAGAAATCCAACCAAAGTATGCCAAATGATGAAGGTTAAGCTCAAGAATTAATCACTTTCAAAGCGAAAAGTGATTATTCTTCAAGAATAAGAGGTTTGATGGAGAAGAATTGAGATGAAGATGAAGAATTAGTAGAGAAATCAGAGAAAAAGTGAGAGAATTGAGAGTGAAATGTGAGAAGTTTGGTGAAAAAATGGTAGAGAATGGTTGAGGAATTGAAAAGTTAGTGGAGGTGTGTTTATATAGGCTTTAGGTTTGGGATATGAGATGGTTTGGAATTAGCTTTGGGTTTGGAGCTAGGTTAGGAGTTAGTTGGACTTGACTCACCGAGTCAAGGCAGTTAACTCGGTTAGTTAGAACCAACTCGGTAACCATCCCAAGGTGAATTCCAACATCCAAAGATCCACATTACTTGGAGAACAAGGAACATGGTGCACTTGATTTGAAGTGAAGTATCATAGCAAATGCACTTAGAATGAATATAGTAGCTTGGAAATGTTTAGAGGTGTCTAGAATATTCCATATGGTGCTAGAATCCAAGACCAAAATGTGTGCAAAGGTGCTGTCATGAAAAAGCAGCAAACTGTGCCTATTTTGCCTGTGTTAATCGATTAACACAATTGCACTGCAAATGGTTAATCGATTAACCAGGCCAAAATATGCCCAATTTGCCCTAAAAAAGGTGTTGTGGTCCCGGCTTCGATTTTCCACCTCTTGTATTGAGGAATAGGTATGGAAACCTTCATTTTGTGATTGTTTTGATGATGTGATGACCTTGTGAGGATATGATTAATCGGGTTTGGAAAACCTGAATATCCTGCAATTAAAACACCAGAGGAAAAGTGCGAATGCGTATGCCAGCGGTGCGAATGCGTATGCTTATGCAAAAGGCAAAAGAGGGAGGTCAAATTCCAGGTTACGACACTACTATGTTTTTCTTGTTTTCTCTAAGTTTTAGTTTATGCTGCTTTAGATTATTGTTTTCTATGTTTAAGTTTGGACAAGTTATGTATTATATTGCATTAAGTTATGTGTGTTTCCATTTCTAATGTTTAAATTAAGACCAGTTATGGTTATGAAGTATGTTATATTATTGTTGTATGAAGTATGTTATGCTATTTTTTTTGTTTATGCAATTTGTGAAATTTCATTGTTAAGTCTTTTCACATCCTTTTTGTTAATGGAAAAGGGGGAGAAGATACTATATTGTTGTATGGTTGTTTCTCTAACAAAATTGCAGCAACCTAATTCTTTCAAAGTCTCTCAAACATGGATCAAGGGGGATCATTGATCAATGGGGAGTTTCAAGTGTTAGAGAAAACAAAATTGGATCAAATTTTCAAAAAAGGGTTGTCATCATCAAAAAGGGAGAGATTGTGAAGACAAGCTTTCAAAGTATTTTGATGAAGACAAATCTACAAGCAAGTTGAAAGCTCTTGTGTTTTGGACAAATTTTGGTAAAACATAAATGCTGAAAAAAGCGTCAACATGAAGATCAAACTGAATATTTCTGCAGAAGATAAGATGTCGAATGAGATGTCCCAGCATGCAGACTCGACATCCTGAACTGTTATAACAGATTGATTTAAATCTGTTTTATATATGCTGCAAGATTCAAGGAGCAATCACAGGAGTGGATCAAGAAGATAGAAAGCCCAAGACTGAAGGCTATATATATATGAAGACTTAGACCTAGGGTTAGATATGCCTTATGCAACAATTGTAACCTAGTTCTCTTTTGTAAAATAAGGGTTTAGGTTTTGAGAGTCGTTGGCTCTTAGGGTTGTAGTTCCCTCTGTAGTATGGGATGCAGAGAGGACGGCATAGGTGCATGTGCACGACTAGAAGCATTTAGGTAATTGTTGTGTATCGTTCTTAAGCAAGTCCAAGATAGCTTGAAGGTCAAGAAACCGCGACAGTTCTGAATTGGCAGAAGACAGAGATATCACAGGTTGTGATTAGGATGTGAGTGGGGTATCTCATATCAAGGTTGTAAATGGTTGAGTTTAGCCTTGATAAATATGTTCATTGGGTAGATGTTAGGTATAAAGTTGTAAACGGGGGAGTTTAGCTTTGTAACAGTTCTACAGATAGTGAAGTCTTCATCCTGGATTGGTATCCCCCAGATGTAGGTCAATTGCACCAAAATGGGTTAACAATTACTGTCTTATTTAACATTCTGCAATTTACAGTTTTGTTAATGTTCTTGATTGACATGTTGGATTAGATGTCATGACATCTGTGAGGATGCAGGTCTGATATTCAAGGTATCAGTCTGTTGTTGCGCCTCCAAGTTTAAATGATTATATAGCACAATGTCTTAACATGTGTTAGGACATCTGCTGTCTGCATAGGCCAGAATTTCAATTGGAACTAGAGCAGGCATCTTGTCTGGTTCTGGATGAGATCTTTGGGAGATACTTTCTGGCGTTTAAACAAGGAGGAGTTTTGGAGATCAGATCAATCAACTCAAACAAACCCAAGAGTATTAATGGATGAGATGAATGTTCTGGATCGAAGGGAGCAACCCGGAGGTTGTTCATGTTGCTGAGGAGATTCTACAACAACTATAGGAGAAGTGGCTAGTTCTCTTGTTGGTGTGTCTTATAAGATGTTGTAACATCTTATTAGGGCAAACATGATTTGTTCCTTGGTGGTTCCGCTGCATATGTTTCTGATTGAAGAGCTCTAGAAGTATGGGATCCTGGAGTTATGATTGAAGGAAGATTGTAGATGTCCTTACCTGGTTATGTTCTTGTAGATGTCAATCGGTTTAAAGACACATAGCATTCCAAAGTCGGGAGCAAAGGGATGTTATTGTGATGGTTAAGCCTTATGTGACTTGGTGCATGGTTGAGTGGCGTCATCATGTATGCTGAAGTCAGACTGAGGAGAAGGGGTAAGATGAATTATCAAACTTATGCTCTAGGGGTTTGATGATTTCTTGTTGGCTAAGTTGTTGAAGACACTTGATATGATGATCAAGTCCAATCAAGGCAATTTAGTTGTATTCTGGAGTCTTCTAGTTATTCTTCAGACTAGGAGATGCTTTCTTGGAAGCATGGGAGTGAAGACAGTGGAGGTGATTTATTTTCACCATCCACAAAAGCGTGCAAGGAAGAACTCATACTTCTCAACCCTAAGGATGAGTTCACACAGTTGAGGTAATTAGGATTCGTTCAGAGAGAATCTTAAGAGCTTGAGTCAAGGGGGCAGCCTTGATATCTCAACAACTTGCACAAAACAGAAGAAGACAGCATGAAGAGGAATATCTTGGTGATATTCAGAAGATGCTGGAATCGGACAAGGGTTAAAACTACAAGGATTTAAGATCAATTGCTTTGTGTAGATTGATTATCCTTGTGATTCAAGATTGAGGATGTTCTGTCGGATGTTCTAACATCTTTTCATCAGAGGTTTGGAGAATCATGGGAGGGGTTCTACATTCGCTCAAAAGTTTGCTAGGTGTTGACCTTGGATTATTGGCTTAGCATCTTTTCCTGGAGAGTATTGAGACTTGTTCAGACGGTGATGCTATTAAAGATGGAGATGGAAGACTATGAAGACATCATAATATTGATAACTACTTGGATTGGTTTATCCAGGTACTTTAGGTCATTCCAGAATGCTCATCATGGAGTTCAGATAGGTGGCAATATCAGCAACTTCGTGAAGACAGCTCTACTCAAGGAAAGGTGGCATCCTTGGTACAGCTATGGGGGTTAGTTTCTAACTAGTCCTTCTGAAGAATCAGACAGTGGAAGGTTTGAAGTCTTTGGAGAAGCACTGGAAGGTATTCAACAATGTGTGAGATTGTTTTGAATAACTGCAAAATCAACAGAATGGAGGTTGTCTACTCAAACTTGGTTGGTGAATCAAGTCTATGAGAGCATGGAATTCCTGTTCTGTTAAGGGAGGAAGTTCTTTCAAGTGGCAGAAGAAGGAGCTGAATTCAACAGATAGATGTCGAATCAGAATGTTCTGGCATCTAGTTCAACATCAGAATCTCAGTTGGTGAAGTGGCACATCAACTTAAGATAAGGGGATCTACAAGAATAAACAAAGGATGCTTCAAAAAGATCGTTCTCATGGCAGTTTACGGGAGCTGTAGGAAGGAGAAGATGTTACATGTCCATGTCTTAGGGAGTCTAAGTGTGTTTGCTATTGAGCAAGTGGAACATGTGACTTGAAGATCAAGGTTCAGTGGTAGATCAGGATATCTTTGTGAGAGTTCTGATAAACGTGAAAAGGTCAAACTGTGGCATTTGGCTTTTTCATATGAGGATTCATGAAGGAGGTGATCAAACTATGGAAATTGGTTGATCTCAGAAGTGGATTCGAAGAATCAAGATAATTAGAGTGTGGCAGCTGGTTAGTCTTGAGGATTGTCTTGGAACAAGTTACTCTTGGGCAGAAGGGTGATGAGTTGAAGACTCAAGGAAATTATTCTTCTTAAAGGTGGATGAGAGTTTATTTCTCTCTTTCTGGAGTTCTTATTCAAGCTGGCGGCGCAGTGTTGTTTGGAGTTCTTCAGTTCTTGGATTACTATGCTATAGTAAGTCCAATTGGTGGAGCATATCAGGAATCATGGTGATGATGTCTTGGTGTATGGAAGATGTTCTAACTTTGTGTTAAGACATTATCTGGGTTGGTTATCCTTGGAGGAGGATTCTTATGCTCTGGTTTAGGAGCTTATTGCCTACATTGTGTCTAAGGAGCATATATCTTGTCATACGGGAGAATGATGAGGAATGACTGTCTTTGGATGGTTGGGTAATTATCTATTGGATGGCATTGCTAAGGTCAGATGAAAAGCTTGTGGAGGGGATACCGCCCCTATTTGGCAAGTCATACTTTTCTAAAGCTTGTATCTGGTATCTGACATCGATGGAAGACAACAAACAAAGAGGTGGGGTATCTTTTTGGGGAGTGTGCTACATTCCAGACCAATTGGATTTTATCTCAAGCAGCTGGAGGTCTATACATGAGAATTCAGGTGGAGTTCGTATGGTGTGTAGATGGTTGCAAGAAGAGGGGGGTCAATGGGACTTTAATCTTAATTCAAGAGTTTATTACTAATGAAGGATGGTGATCCTTATGTGACCTCACGATAGCATGATGGGACTTCATGTGTGAGTGATTATTGGTTCTTGTTAGAAGAAGTAATAAGAGAGTTAATGATTGTGTTCATCAGGTGGCTTGAACTGAGGGTGCGCTCTTGAAGACATGAAGATGTGTCTTATGTTTTCCATTCATTAGCTAGGTGTTCTGTGGAGGAGCATTGGTTACCTTAGATAGGGGGAGTTGCTCCTTGATCTAAGATGTTTTTCTGCTAAGGTGCAGTTGGAATTCCAGTTTGTATTATGTGTCAAGCAAGCTGTGATTATGTGTTCATCTTGGGAGGATGAGATGTAAAGAAGGATGTCTTGACATTCTTGTATTGTTGCAAGTTGGGGGAGACTTGGCAGTGCATGTTACATGGTTCTTATTGGATGCTTAAGAATCATTGGTTGAGTCTGGGGGAATTTATTTCTCTTTGCAGACTGTGATCAAAAAACTGTGAAGTTATTGATCAATACAAAAGTTTCTGGTAGATAATGTCTAATTGTTGTTGTTGATGTTGTTCTGCTACCGTCTGCTTGATTGATTGCCCCTAATGCATAGTTGCTTGGTTTGTCATATTATGGCTAAAAAGGGGGAGAAGTAAGTAGTAGTAGTGTTCCTTGGTTGTTTCCTTGAGGGGGAGCTAGATGTGGTATGCAAAGGTTGTTTTAGCCAAAATTTGCCAAAAGGGGGAGATTGAAAGCTCTTGTGTTTTGGACAAATTTTGGTAAAACATAAATGCTGAAAAAAGCGTCAACATGAAGATCAAACTGAATATTTCTACAGAAGATAAGATGTCGAATGAGATGTCCCAGCATGCAGACTCGACATCCTGAACTGTTATAATAGATTAATTTAAATCTGTTTTATATATGCTGCAAGATTCAAGGAGCAATCGCAGGAGTGGATCAAGAAGATAAAAAGCCCAAGACTGAAGGCTATATATATGAAGACTTAGACCTAGGGTTAGATATGCCTTATGCAACAATTGTAACCTAGTTCTCTTTTGTAAAATAAGGGTTTAGGTTTTGAGAGTCGTTGGCTCTTAGGGTTGTAGTTCCCTCTGTAGTATGGGATGCAGAGAGGACGGTATAGGTGCATGTGCACGACCAGAAGCCTTTAGGTAATGGTTGTGTATCGTTCTTGGACGAAGCTTTTAAGCAAATCCAAGATAGCTTGAA
This sequence comes from Lathyrus tuberosus, assembly GCA_022829125.1. Lineage (NCBI taxonomy): Eukaryota > Viridiplantae > Streptophyta > Magnoliopsida > Fabales > Fabaceae > Lathyrus > Lathyrus tuberosus. The sequence goes on from JALAZF010000254.1 coordinate 431,853, forward strand.
GGTCAAAAAATCGCGACAATTCTGAATTGGCAGAAGACAGAGATATCACAGGTTGTGATTAGGATGTGAGTGGGGTATCTCATATCAAGGTTGTAAACGGTTGAGTTTAGCCTTGATAAAGATGTTCATTGGGTAGATGTTAGGTATAAATTTGTAAACATGGGAGTTTTGCTTTGTAACAGTTCTACAGATAGTGAAGTCTTCATCCTGGATTGGTATCCCCCAGATGTAGGTCAATTGCACCAAACTGGGTTAACAATTACTGTCTTATTTAACATTCTGCAATTTACAGTTTTGTTAATGTTCTTGACTGACATGTTGGATCAGATGTCGTGACATCTGTGAGGATGCAGGTCTGATATTCAAGGTATCAGTCTATTGTTGCGCCTCCAAGTTTAAATGATTATGTAGCACAATGTCTTGACATGTGTTAGGACATCTGCTGTCTGCATAGGCCAGAATTTCACAAGTGAGTTTGACAAAAAGCAATGGTTTAAGACTAACAAGCACAAGTCAAGTTTCAATTAATAGAGATCAAGTCTTGAAGTACTCATATTGGATTGATCATGAATTATTAAGATATAAAGCTTTCAACCTCTCTATGTTTATTCAAGTGCTTAAAGATATCCATTCATTCATGCCATAAATAATCAAAGACTTTTGTGCATTAAAACTTTGGTCTTACTATTCTTTTCTAAGGCATTTTTTTTTATTTTGCCCTTGTTACACCCCAATTTTAACCCTGAACTGTCGAACCATACATATCATAGCATTTTCTTCATTGTGTGTCATATCCATAATTCATGTCGTCTGACCATTGTACATCCAAATACATGTCTTTTTTTTCTTTCATTTTCTTGTGGCCTAAGCTCAGGTCTTGCAAATGCGAATCAAGCTTTAGTATCAAGTTATCAGGCTGTGGCAAAGGCAATTATTTCAAGGTGGATAATCATCAGAGCCACTTCATATTCAATTAGGGTTTCTAAGTAGTGGCCGCATAATTTATATCTCAGGTCATCTGTGTTGTGGAACCTTGTGTGGGCAAGGAAGTGTCAGATGCAAGTGGTTTATGTTTGAAAATTATTAAGTGATCAAGATTAGGGTTTTGGTGCAAGTTCAAGCTAACTGATGAAGTGAAGTTGCAGAGCCATCAAATGTCGAGGCATTTGGTCAATACTTCAAGTCATTTGTGGCTCATGTTCTTGTTATATAAAAATTCAAGCTTTTTATTCAATTCATGACAATTTCAAGATGGAATCATGATGTGGTGTCATTTCTCATGGAATGGATTTAGAGTTTCAACGCATTTATGGCTCTAGATCGAGTTATGCTTGATTCTATTTCCCAAGAAATTGACTCAAGATGTTAAGTTTATTTCATGTGGAAGGTGAAAGAATTCTCATAGTTTAATTTTCAAACATCAAATGGAGAGTGCAAGTTCAATTTTCAATTCAAGTTTCGAGTTTCAATCTCAGTGCATTTCAAGTTTTATGTCTTATTTCAATTTCATTCTAATTCATCTTCAAAGTGCAAATATTGCAAATTCAATTACTTTAAGTTTCTAATTCTAGTTTCAAGTTCAAGCTCAATTGGGTTTCTTAATTCAAATCAAGTTTTAAGTGTCAAACTCATTCAACTTCCAACTTATTCCAAGTTACTGATTTCATGTTTCATTCCAATTCAAGCTTAAGTGATCAAGTTCCACTTCCCGCAATTTCCAATTTCATTTCAATTTCTTTCAAAGTTCCAATTTCATTTCAATTCCATCAAATTCTATTTCTGTTCAATTCAAGTTGCAAATTCAAGTTCAAGTCTAGTTCCTCTCAATTCAAATTTCATATCAAATCTCAAGTTCAATTCAAGATTCAAAGTTCAATGTCAAAATTCAAATTTTTTCACTCAAGTTCCAAATCTCGTTCATTTTTTTCTCAAATCCAATTTTTTGCAAGGTTTCAAATTCATATTTCAATCAAACTCAAGGTTTCAATTATCAAATTCAAATCCAAGTGCAAACTCGAATTTCAAATATAAAATTCAGAAAATTTTACCCCATACCCCTACAGTAAATTTTTTATGACCAAAATACCCTTGTATAAATAGTTAAAATTTAAAAGAATTTCATTTCCATTTTCCATTTTTGAAGTCTTCCGAGAGAGAACGTGTTGCCTCGAGTCTTCCAGAACACTTGCATCAACTCTTCCGGTTCACAAATTTCATTCCGGAACACATTGACAAACTCTTCCGGTTCATTACATCAATACCGGAACACATAAAGTAAGTCTTCCGGAAGTTGGTACGTACCGGAAGTCATGGAAAAAGTATTCCGGTACTTTGAATTTTTGAGTTTCTATACCGGAACACTTACATGAAGTGTTCCGGTTCTTTTCCAAAAAAAATCAAACCGGAACTCTTTCATGAAGTGTTCCGGAATGCTTTTTTTTTTAATATTTATTTTTTATGTTTTTATTTTGACAGTGGCGTGTACACGAGGCAAGGACGGTAAGATCCCTAATCGCGGTCTAGGACGGGGCGAATCATCGCGAATGGCTGAGGAAAAACATATTGGTGCATCTGCTTCAGCAGCACAGCCTGTTGGATATCCTGGAGGACCGTACGATACCTCTCTTTTGGTTAAGTACGAACATCATATTGCTAGACACATATGGTTCGGTGAGGTAAATAAACTACAATTATTTGATATTGAATAAAAGTTGAATTTGTTATGTTGTAATTTATAATATATTTACTTTTAATTATTTTCAGGAGAGGGGTCTGAAGAAAGAGTTGAAGGTAGCAGGACATGGGTTGAAGCTGGCTCAGAGGGTTCCACTGCAGCTTCCTAGAGAGATGAAGAATTTGATAGCTCACTCTGGTTTAGCTTCACTTCAGAGAACCAGTATGTCGAAGATAGATACGAACCTGGTATCTACATTTGTGGAGAGATGGAATCTAGAGACATCTTCATTTCACATGTCGTTTGGTGAGATGACGATTACTCTGGATGACGTCTCTTGTCTGCTTCACTTGCCCATCAGGGGAGTCTTCTAGAGCCCTCAAGATATCAGCGAAGGGCTTGCTATTGACTGGGTTGTTGATTACTTAGGAGTTTCACGGAGAGATGCACAAAAACAAGTCCGTGACTGCTGGGGTTATTATTACAAGTTGGAGTGGTTATACGATCTATTCGTCGAGCACAGAGCCGCTTCTAGTTAGGCATATGCGACTAGAGCTTATTTGTTGATGTTAGTGGGTTCTACCATTTTTGCGGACAAGACTTTTACGCTTGTGGAGGCACGATACCTTGCACTATTTATGGACTTAGGGGGCTTATCAGGATATAGTTGGGGAGCAACTGCATTGGCTACCCTTTATAGATATCTCGGAGATGCTTCCATGTTTAGTTATAAACAGCTTGGTGGTTATCCGACTTTCCTACAGGTATTTATTTTAATTAGTTTATTTTCTTGTAATTAATTTTATTTAGTATATTAATTTTATTTTTCTAGTTTATTATGTTATAATTAATTATTTTATATTAACTAATAGTATTAATTTTGTAACAGTGCTGGATTCATGAGTATTTTCCAACACTTGGAAAAAAAGGAGAGAATTGGACACCAGCTACTAATTTTGGTCTCCCTCGAGCGATGAGATGGTCCTATAAGCAAGGTGCCTTGAAGGTGGATGACTTGCGACCTATTCTTGACGAGTTGACACCTGACGATGTAATATGGCGCCCATTCGAGAACCATAGAGCATGGCGTCAGTTTGATGAGTTGTGTCTGTATAGGGGGTGTCTGAGGTGGGGCGACATTATTGTTCCATACTTGCCTGACAGATGTATGCGTCAGTTTGGATACAGGTAGTATGTTCCACCTCCACCTCTTGATTATATGATGGCTGGTGATATTGATGTTGAGTGGATTAGTTACCATCAGAGTGTTGCGGATGTGATTCGTCCGACAAGATTGGGCACCAGCCCATCTGAGACAGTTGATGGATATCTTCAGTGGTATTATCATGTTTCGCATCCTCGTCCCATACCGCCCCATCGTGATGCGCCAAGAGAGGTGCCAGTTCCCGTTTACGAAGCAGGACCATCTGATCCTAGCTGGGCTCGTGTTTCTTTATTGATTCATCGTTATCTTCAACAGGATGGTGCTGAAGAGGATGATCCAGAGTTTGCTGACTTGTTCGAAGCTTTACAGATTGCTCGTTCACATTGACTTATTTTTATGTTTATTTGAATGTGTTAACATTTAGACTTTTGTTTAGCTTTAAAATGAATAACATAATAGTTGATTTATGTTTTGAAATTAAAAATGAGTAACATAATTCATGAATCATGTTTTGAAATAAGAAATGAATAACATAATTTATATTTCATAATGCATTGGTAATATGGGCGTAAGTTGTTGCCAATGTTGTAGACGTGCTGCAAATCCTATCATCCAAGATGTTGCTTCTGTAGAACGAAACTTCTTCTAATCTACTGTCACTGGTGGCAATGGAAACCCTTCTTTCATGTTTACCTGAACAAAAAAAAATAATCAAAAAGTTAAGTAAAAATAACTAAGAAATTTGGTTAGTCACATTAACTAAAAAAACTAAGTAAAAATAACTAAGTACCTGAACCCAATGATTTCCGTTTACAAAACAAATGCAATAAAAGGATACATTTGGTGAAAATGAGGTTGTCATAGGGAACAAAGTCAAGCATTCAAACCCTAAACAGACAAGTACAACATTATAACGATTCACTATCAAGTAACCCATATCTGGTAGAGTCAACCATTTATGTGGTGGTTGAGGACCAAATGCCTCTATCATCATAGATTCTCTCATTTCTGCTAATCGTTCATCAAATAAATTGGCATACAAACTTGATCTTTCATTATGTATTATTTCCAACCATACAACTTCAGTCCATAATTGGTCAATTGTCTCTTGCTTGTCACGAGCCACATGTTGTTTCCGTTTTGCACCAACATTTTTGTTAATATGAAATCGATATAGCAAATTGATCGACCTTGGAAACACAGTTTCAATGGCTTTCATCAAGGCAAGATCTCTATCTGTCACAATCACTTGTGGACACAAATCTTTCTTCACAAACAATTGTTTAAGCTTATCTAACACCCAACAAAACGTCTCAGTCTGCTCTGACTCAACATACGCAAATGCGACAGCAAAAGTCAAATCAATTGATGTCATGCCAAAAATTTCAAACAAAGGTTGCCTATATTTATTTGTTTTGTAAGTGTTGTCCATAACTAACACAATAGGAAAAATATTTAACAACTTAACTGAATCTGGATGATCCCAAAATATATCTCTAATAACTTCAGATTCATCTCTTTTTCTACACCAATAAACATAACCTCCACCCTCAATAAGCTTAAACAAATGTTGTATCTCACTTCTAGGACCTCTTATCTCTTTTTCTATCATACTCTTCTGCTTGTATAGTTGTGTGATCCGAGTGACATTATCTGGATCTTGCTCTTACAAGGAAAGCAATATATGTCTAGGTGGAACCTTTCTCTTTGTCAAATCAACAACATGTTGCTTCTGATCCGCTGTCAACCTACCAACAAATGAGTGACCTTCTAATGTATCAGACAGACCATGGTTATGAACTCAACATTTTACATCAACCTTCCATCCAGATGTGGAGCATGACTTTTCATAGTTTGACATTTGACCATAGGTTCTTATCTTGTTAATGTCACAGCTCAGTGGTTTATCAAAGCTTAATTTCTGATCAGATCCCAATTTCAGGTTAATTTATGTGATCAATCAATGCTTGATTTTGAATCTGGTACACCTTGTTTTGTGCTGATATAAAGTGATGTGCTGACTGAAGAAGTTCTTTTGACTTGAAGAATAGTTCCTTGATGTGCAGGGAATGGATACCAATGAAGGTATATAATGCTTCTCACAGCTTTGTCCTGATTGATATTGCAGACCTAGTCTGATACCAATCTTTGATACCAATCTTTGGTTTGAGACCAAATTATTTACTTTTATATTGGTTCTTGGTAATCAACAGAATTACTTGTTCTTGAATCTTCAATCCAGATTTTTACTTCTGGTTCATTCGTTCAGTCTATAGAAACTTAACTTGTTCTTAAAATGCCTAGTGAACTTGTTTAGAGTTCCTTGGATAATCAAACAAGTTCCCCGGTAACGGCGCCAAAATTAATTGATTTTGATTGAAAGAAATCTCTGTGGAAAAATGCTTATGCGGTTATTACTAACAGTTATTTTATTATCCGAGGAACTCTAAACAAGTTCACTAGGGATTTTAAGAACAGGTTAAGTTTCTACAGACTGGATGAATGAAACAGAAGTAAAAATCCGGATTGAAGATTCAAGAACAAGTAATTCTGTTGATTACTAAGAACCAATATAAAAGTAAACAATTTGGTCTCAAACCAAAGATTGATATCAGAGCTCCGGTTCTGTTATTGATTTACATCAAACACTTAACAGTGTCAGAAAAAAGATCCAGATGTGTGTAGAAGTACTATGGGTGAGATTGAAATCCACTTACAATTTCTGTAATAGCTCAGCAGTTGACTGTGTACAAAATTGTAATCAATCTGATTACTTCTTGAGCAATTCACTGATTCTAGATGAAGTCTCATTAAAAATGGAAGAATCAGCTGATAAGATAAATTAGTCAGATAAGAAACTGTATCCGTTGAATGCTCATCCTGGAAAATACGTGTGGATAAAACCACGTATATGCTTAAAAGATGAATCATCAAAAAGCAAGAAATCTTGTTTGCTGAAGATTAATTCTTTGTGAGTTTTTGAGATGTTTTCAAGAAACAGATTAGGTCCACCCTTGACTTTCTCGTTTGAAACTTATTCTGAATCTCTTCATGTAAAGAAGAAAGATTGCTGCGCTAAGACTTTGAATTTCAGAAAAATTTCTGCTGAAGTCAGAATCTGAAAAATTCAAATTATTAGAAATGATTCAATGTCAGAATCTGAAAAGATCAAAAGATTCAATGAAGAACTGAATCCCAAAGATTCAGTAAATACTTGATCCTGATCGAACTTTTAAGTTTTAACTGGTTCAAAAATCAAGTTCCAACAAAGACTATCCTAGTAGAACCAATTATTGATAATCTGATTTTCGCCAGTTCAAGTGTTCTCAGAACCACTTAAGCTATGAAATTAGAAGCTATCAATCCAGACATCTAGGTTCTCTAACTGATGTCTTAAAAGATGACGTTAATGATGTTCTTTAGAAGAAATCAGTTAACTCATAGATATGCGTGACCAACCCCAAATAAGTTGATCAGCATTGTGAGAACAAGAAGTTTCATGCAAACCATGTCTAGTGATGTACACATGTGTTGCGTGATGATGTTTTGGTTCTGAACAAGTTCTGAAACAACCTTGAGGAACTAAGTCAGAAGCTGATATGTTAATTCTTCACTGTATAACCTCTCAAAGGTTCTCACTAATCTTGTGAAATCAACCATCTTTCGAAGAAAAGAAATTCTCACAAACGTAAACTGAATTCAGGCTATGAAAGGAGAACTCAACCAATTCTCAAAGTTTATCGTTTAAGATTCTGATCCATAACTTAAGAACTGTATCGAAACCAAACAGGTTCTATGGATCAAGGAAATGAGAAGTGAGAAGCAATCAAAAACAGATGTAATCTGTTGCTTATGAATGGGGTCATCAAATAGAATTTATTGTTCACTCAGCACTGCTCCCAAGCATATGAGTGTCAATTTTCTTTCAGAACATTCATTACATCGCCTTACCAAAAGGATTGCATGTAATTGGCTAAGTTCAGATGAAGTGGTCACTCTGATCATGTTAAGTCTTAATCTCGGTTATTATAACCTAGAGAGTTGATGGACAAGGTTGAACAAGAAAAGAGAGAAAGTTGTAATTCAACTAGGATCACATTCCAAGAAAATATTCATTTTCCTCAAAAGTCAGAACACAAGCATATCTTGAAGAACCCAAGAAATATCTGCAGCTTACTCGGAAATAGGCAGAATCAGAAAGATGCTCAAAGATTCAAAAGTCATAAAGGAATGCTTTCACGAAAAGGTTTAGCTAAAAGATTCTCTTCAAAAGTTAAGCATCCCTAAGGTACACTTTCTCTTTCTCTTATAATCTGTAAACCCATAAAATACTTTTATAAATTGTCATGACATATCTTACCAGTTAAATGTTTAGGACTCATTACATACCTCCTTAGGAAAATTATTCCACTAAAAGAATATTTGTTAAAACTTAGCTATAAGAAATTGCTAGATAAAAGAAAATCCTTTAACAAAATCTACACCCAAAGGAACACCATAATAAATGTGAATCTTTTGAAAACTTAACATATCTCTGACAATGTAATAAAGCCTAAGATCTTACGTGTGCATATGTCCTCTAGTGAAATCTGTCCTGAGTAAAAGATTCCTTCCATCAGCGTCTAGTGATATCCTATAACCCATAGGTATGCTTCAGCCAACACCTCTACTAGAACCTAATCTCTCCCCTCTCTCTTTCTTATAGAGTTTTTAGATAATCCAACAAATATTAAAAATCAAAATGGCCGAATTAAAAGGTAGTTGCGTACAAAAGGCTTTTCCCTTAATTCTCACTATAAATTTCCTAGCCGTGAAATACGCATGTTAGATGTCAGCCGCTTGATTGATAAGCATCAAGGAAGCATGATCTCTCAACTAAGACAATTCACTAAGAAGACTTGATCATTAATTTTTGAATTATATAACAGCAAAATCCTTGCACTACAATCTGTGCTTATTCAAATTTTTTTAAAAATTATGGTCTAGGATAAAAACCAAACTGCAACCGTATCCCTTTTTACCCTCTCTGTAACAAAAGAGTATCTGTTTATCTTAGCTACCCTTACTCATCAAAAATATAAGTCTTATTCTATATATATATATATATATATATATATATATATATATATATATATATATATATATATATATATATATATATATATATATTATCCTCAGTTTCTAACTTATTAAAACTCACACTTCTCTAACTCCTGGCTTAACCTCCTCAAAAGACTTCTTCACCATTTTCATGGCAAACCAATCCTTGACTCCAAGAACCTTCTTTGGCGACGACAACTCTCTTGAAATCATCAATGAAAAATAACCTAAGCTAATGGATGTTGATCATAATTTTCATCTGAGCATTCATTCACAAAATTAGAATAGGTACATTCATATGCTTAGAGGTCCCAATTATCCAAACATCGTAAAAACCTTTTGGATCAACGCTGCTGTCAGCCATGATGGTCTGACCATTTCTTCAGACATTTATGGTATCCCTCTCTCCTTCAACGCTTCAAAAATCGCTGAAGCCATTGAATGTCCACTGGAAGGTATCACTCCCAATCATGCATCCATTAGGTGCACTCCTGACGCAAAATTACACTACTTGTTTGATAAAGGTTCTGCCTTCGAACCAACTAATCCTGAGAAACTCCTGCCCACTGCCAGAGGCTGGTTTAAATTCATTCTGACAAACATCAAACCTCGAAGAACATACAAAAACTTTATGTATCATGATGACAAGCTTCTAATCATGTGTCTTCTTAAGCGAGCTCGTATAAATCTACCCCAAATTATATTTGACCATCTTAAGGACACCACTCTCGTGTCAAGAACTACACCTGAAACTACGATTCCTTACGGAAGAGTCTTAACTGAAGTGTTTTTCAAAACAGGATTTTTGCAGACAATTCGCAGAATTAGATGCGGTCCTGATAATGCCTTTGTGGAAAATTCTTGTGAAATTTTTGACAGTAACTGGTTCTCAGAAAACAAATTAGTTGACAGTCTGAAATAGATTAGGATACTAGATATTTAAGTGCATTCCTGTACCATCTATGTTCTTAGACATAGGATATATAAATTTATGATATCTTCTATCTTGCGTTATTTATATTGTCTTGTATCCACTAATAAAAATCTTAATATATAATAAACCATTAAAATATTACATAAAACATCATGTCACTATTATTAAAATAAGTTTTTACGGCCCAAGAAATCTTCAATAATATAATCAATAAATGCAAAGCACTTCCCAATAAATCAGTAACTACTCCGCTCTCTTATCAAACACGATTACAACCCTTAGTATACCCAAGTAATTATAACCTTTCTAGAAAATAGTTAACTAGATCTGTTACACTAAGATCCATCATCCCAATTAATCTATAAATACTAGGATTGTCCGTTTCTTCACATGACACTAAAATCCACTTAAATTCTCCCTTCACCAAAACAATGAACTTCCAAAGAAAAGGTCCAACCTTCTTTGGAAACAAAGAAAACCTTCACCTTATGTCTGAGAAAAGACCCAACATTAGTCGTCTTAAAGATGATGGTCTAGAAATCATTAGAAGCATGCAAGTTCAATCCTGGCAGTGCTATTATGCATTACTAAACGGTCCCATCTATCCCGACCTAGTTAAGGAATTCTGGTACTATGCAAAAATAAGCAGTGACGGCAACACTATCTGGTCTGAAGTATACTGTCACCCCATTGTCGTTTCTATTGCCTCAATAGAGAATATCATTGGATGCGTCTCTGATGGGGTCACGATTAAAGACTTTCAATCAGATCTAAGTATGGCGAAAAGATGCAGAATCCTATTCGATGACTCAGATACATATGATCCAAATGATCCTGAGAAACTTTTCTTTACTCCAAAAATGTGGTTCAAATTTTCACTGACCAATCTCATCCCTCGGGCGTCTGCAAGATACACTATGACACATGATGACAGGATCCTCACTTTTCTTCTAACTCACCATGTTAGAATTAACCTTCCCAAAACCATTTTTAACCATATGAGACATGTTATCAAAACTTCAAGAAATCAGATACAGGCTTACATTCCTTACGGAAGGATAATATCTAAAATATTGTTTAAAGAAAAAGCCTGGGGATTAATTAGCAAACTCGGACCAGGACCATCGCCTACAGTAAATAGATGTGATAGGGTGGACAGAATTGAAGACCTTGATGATTAGATAGGCAATCCTTTAGGACTAAGTTAGTTTAGATTACCTTTTGATTAACTGGTAACATTGTCTTCTGTGTTGGGTACTTAAATTTTTATTATGACTATATGCTATCTATGTTTAAATGCATTTAATCTTTTTAATAAGCTCCTTGTTGGTTTCACAATTGGCTTCCATTACCTTCAATTGGTATCATTCATATACTTGACTTTAATTGATTGAAAGATATATGCTTAATTGCTCATATGCCCTGACACTTTTTGATGATGTCAAAAAGGGGGAGAAATTAATTGATTTTGATTGAAAGAAATCTCTGTGGAAAAATGCTTATGCGGTTATTACTAACAACTGTTTGATTATCCGAGGAACTCTAAACAAGTTCACTAGGCATTTTAAGAACAGGTTAAGTTTCTATAGACTGAACGAATGAACCAGAAGTAAAAATCCGGATTGAAGATTCAAGAACAAGTAATTCTGTTGATTGCCAAGAACCAATATAAAAGTAAATAATTTGGTCTCAAACCAAAGATTGGTATCAGACTAGGTCTGCAATATCAATCAGGACAAAGTTGTGAGAAGCATTATATACCTTCATTGGTATCCATTCCCGGCACATCAAGGAACTATTCTCCAAGTCAAAAGAACTTCTTCAGTCAACACATCACTTTATATCAGCACAAAACAAGGTGTACCAGATTCAAAATCAAGCATTGATCGATCACATAAATTAACCTGAAATTGGTATCTGATTAGAAATCAAGCTTTGATAAACCAATGAGCTGTGACATTAACAAGATAAGAACCTATGGTCAAATGTCAAACTCTGAAAAGCCATGCTCCACATTGGTGATTAAAATCTTACAACTCTGAATCTCGATTCTGAAGATCCCAATATATGACTTATGGTAATTAGGGGAGACTACCCAGAAGATGAAAATATAAAATCAAAAATCTTCATATAGTCTGAAACTCAGGGGGAGTTTCCTTTAAAGACAGTGTCTGTCTCTGATAGATAGCAAGGTTATGACTATCAGTCAAGAACTATTCTGATCTTATGCCTAATGGAATCTGCTGAAAAGTAGAAATGCTTCAGATGTCTCTGAAGATAATATGCTCTGATACGACAATAAAGAAAACTGAGTTCTGAAGATCTGAAGATGGAAGTTCTGATAAACTAGTCCAGATGATAAAGACTCTTAGTTTTCCTAAAGACAAGATAGAGAAGTAACTCTTTTCTATTCCTGTTCTGACAACTCAAGTTGTTACTCTGTATATCTTTGGATTACATAAAATCCTAGATGACCTTAGATAAAGCTTTGAGGATAACTCATTCAGGGGGAGTTGTTGTTCCAATCTCTGAATTTGTTTGCTTTGGTGATTACCTTGTATAAAATGTTCAATCAAAATACTTGGTTTTGTCATCATCAAAAATGGGGAGATTGTGAAAGTAAAAATTGTCTCTACAAGTCAATCTATGTTTTGATGATAACAATAAGTATTTGTGAAAGAACCATTTTATGGTCTAACGTGTGTTGTGTGCAGATCATAAGAACTAAAGACATCAGAACCAACATGCACCAGCTAGATGTACTATGATTGAATATATACATATGCGAAGTTACTATGTGTGACTAAAGTCGCGAGAAGCAATAACGCTTCTTTATCTAGTCATGATCAGCCAGATCCAAGGATGCCAAGATTGTTGTTGCAATGCTCTTGTGGATACTCTCTGAAAGTGATTGAGATTCTGAAGATGCGAAGCTTCTGAAGAAGTACACTCTGAAAGAACCAAAGTGCGGAAGACTCCTTGACTTGAAGTTCTGATGGCTGAAGGCGCTGAAGACCAAGTGCAGAAAGAATCTGAAGACTTATGAGTTCTGAAGATCAAGGTTTCAAATATCAAGTTCTGAAGACTCTGAAGACAGGTTCTGAAGATTCGGAAGACTTAAAGCAGAAAGTAATAACGTTCTTAAAGACCAAGTGCTGAAGTTATAAAGACTGATTCCTAATGGACTTCTTCAATCGACTAAAGACTTGAAGCATCAGATATTCTGCTAAGAAGACTCTACTCATGCTTCATCAAATTAACATCAGAAGCCACTGAAGTTTTGAAGTCTAAATATTACCGTTGTGAGTTAAATGTACACACTGCACAAGAAAAAATGTCTGGTCACTTCTCCCTCTGCAAAAAGGAGATGTGTCAGTACAACTCATTATATCACAACGTCTCTTTTCCAAACAGCCAACAGTATTCTCAAACGGCTATATTTCTACTGGCTATTTAATGGAAAGAGTTTTTGCTTCTGATGTGTCGATCACTTATAGAATCATGAACTGAATATTCATATACAAAATTGACCAAGTCATTGTGAAGATAGCCACAACGATGAGTTCTCGTTGTAACACTTAGAATATTCAAAAGCTATCATTATTTCACTAATGACAATTGTTGTTGAAACTCATGAAGACAAATCTACACAACAACAAGAATCAAGAACAGAAGCTGTTGACGAAGAAGACAATATAGAAGATCTGTCAAGTCATCAACCAACCTTCTCGTCAGGACTACATTGAAGATCTGAAGCAAGGAGTTGCTGCTCAAAGCTTGCTCAGCCAAGAAGACGAAGAAGAAGAAGATCTACAAGATGTCAACAATTGTAATATCTAAATACATCTTTGTAGTTTCTTAGGAAAGCAAGGAGCTGTTGCTCAAATCTTGCTTGAACACATGTGTGTGTTCTTTGTACTTAAACTTAGGAGAAACTTGCTTATTAAGAAGCACAATTTGTAATCTCCAGTTTGCCAATTCACCTAGATGAATTGAGACTCCTCCAGTGAACGTTATATCCAGAATGGATCCCTGAACGGTTCAGCTGTGAGTAGAGGACCTTGAGTAGATCACGCGGTGATCAAAGACTTGAGAAGACAATGGCGAGATGTCATTATGGTAAAGCTTGGAATAAGGTCAATGATAGTCATATCTCAAAGAGGATCATATGTTGATCAGACTCTTATGGGATCCCTGATGGAACTCATTGTGAAACCTCCAATGAACGTTATATCCTGAGTGGATCCCTGAACGGTTCATTGAGAGAGATGCCTCAAGGGATCATATGGTGATCTGGGTACTTGAGATGACAATGGCGTAAGTCATTGTGGGTTAGTCACAGTGCGGATGTGCAAGTTGTTAGTCACCGGCGTGGCCCGTGCAAGTGTAATCATGATTTGGTTATAGTGAATTAAGTCCTTGTGTTCAAGGCGAAACCACCTGAGGAGGGTGGATTGGATTAGCCTGCGTGGTGAACCAGGATATATCGTGTGTCCTTTACTCTCTTGCTTAGTATCTCTATTTATGTTTCTGCATTGAATATCAGAACCTTATATTAAGCAAAGTCAGAACCTTGCAACCTATCTCTGATAAGCTTCCGCACTGCAAGTTCAGAGTATCGTATCTTATGATCAGAACCTATATGGTTCTCATGCTCCATAGTTAAGAGATCAGCATCTCTCAACGAACTTTGAAGGTTCTTGAGCGTCTCTTTAACAAGATGCGAAAAGTTATGAAAAGAGTAAATTCACAATTCAAACCCCCCTTTCTTGTGTCTTTCTCGCACCTTCACCAGACCCATCTTTCGCCGGAGTAGACCTGATTTTAAATGGACATCCACATTTTTTCGTTGCACTTTGGGTACCACTACCAGTATCCTTGTGTTTCTCACCTTTATCACAACCAAATATTAATTTGTTACTTCTTCCTCTCTTGCCTGTTTCAAAATCTGAACGAGTGATGATAACCGTTACTTTATTTTGGATTCCGATCTCTTTAATCCATCTTATCACCTCTTCTCGTGTACCAAATCTTCCAGTAGTTGAAAAAACATCAGACGTATCTACACATATCTGATCTTTATCGCTGATTTGCAGAGGAATTTCTGTACCTACATTAAAAAAAATATTAAAAAAAAAATAGAATTACGAAAACAAACCGGAAGACTCGGTAAAAGAGTTCCGGTGAACAAAGTTAACAAACCGGAACTCTTAACAAAAGTGTTCCGGTACACATTAGAAGCAAACCGGAAAACATGATGGAAGTGTTCCGGAAGACGCAAAACTAAGTCTAAGAACCGGAAGTCTTTTAGTAAGTCTTCCGGTACGTACTTTGTAATTAACCGAAACTCTTATTAAAAGTCTTCCGGAATGAAAATTTGCAAACCGGAAATCATGGAGAAAGTGTTCTGGTATGCGCAAAATTGGGTAAATTTTCCGGATCTTTAACACACGTCTGACAATGAACAGTAACGATAAAAAAATAATAAAATAATAAAAAATAAACAGGAATAAAACTGACATTTTTTTAAAAGTGTAGGGGTATAGGTATAACTGTAAGGGGTATGGGGTAAGATTTTCCAAAATTCATGCTACCAAAGTCCATTACAATAACAAGGCCCATGCATATTTCAAACCCATTATCTCAAAAAGTAAAAGAAAAACGAGACAATTGCAAACCATGACCTGCGGTTCACACCACAATTTGCAGCCTCACGCATCGCACAAATGGGTGACCCTCACATAACCTTGCCAACCATAACGTGCACATTTGCCAAACCAATACAACAAGTAGCCTTCTCACATCACACGCACTACCAACCACGTGATATTATGCACCAACCTTACCATAATACAAACAAAAAAAATGATTTTCACAATACCATCTACTGCTACAACCCGTACAACAATACCTATAGCAAACTTGTGCACAAGACAATTCACCAAAACTAAACCACTAGCTAGGGTGGACAAATTTGAGCCGAGCGATTGAAACCGTCTGACCCATTGTCTTTTTTGTGCAAATGAGTTGGGTCGGGTCGGGTTGATTCGGTTGTTTAATTTGGATAATATAGGATTGCTTCGGTCGGGCTCGGATGTTTATTTTAGACCCGACGAAAACCGAAACCGACCGAACTTAATTAATATATATTTTTTTTATTTATTTTTATTACTATATTACCGACTCACTATAAAAATGAGATTTATAATGTTTGAGAATGTTATCATTTTTATAATTTAATGATGGTATTATATACTCTAAAATATATAAGACATGTAATATAAAATTTTGAGTATTATTTAATTTATGATTTAAAATATGATAATGATCAAAATTAATGTCAAATAATATTGAAAATATTATCCCATAATAATAATTTTTTTTTAATAATAAAAAATATTGTTCTAATATAAAAATTTGATATTTTTTATAATAAATTTAAAAAATAGTCAATTTTATAAGATTGTTCTAATAAATATTAAACCGACCCGACTTAACCGATAAACCGACTTACCCGAATCCGACGAAAACCGAAATTTAATCGGTCGAAATTGGGCCATAAAACTAAAACCGTGGTTTACGTCAGATTTAAGTTTTTGGTCCGAAACCGACCGAACCCGACTGATTGTCCACCCCTAGGACTGGACAGCACCCGCTGGACCGAACATAACCGGCCAATCCGTGCGGGTTTCTTTGATTTGGGCAGGTTCAATTGGGCTAATGGGTATTGCGGTTTAAAGATGCAGGTTGATATGGGTTTAAATGGGCGGGCCGGTTCATAAAATCCAAACCGGCGGTTACCGAACCCGCCCGATAGGTAAACCTGATATTATATTCTTGAAGGGTTAATTTAATATCTAAAATATAACATTTTTTACTGTGTTTCAGAACACTCAAATTTCTCTTTTTTACTCTCTTTGGAAAACCTTAGATCTTGAGATGCTTGCCTCACAGCCGCCGCCACCTCTTTCAAGTTCGTTTCTTCTCATCACTTTATGTTAACACCCTCTCAATGTTGTTACAGGAACCACTCAATATAGGCATCTCTCTCAACTTCGTTTTCTCACTCACTTAGTAGATGAGGTTTTTCTTTAATTTTTTTTTATTTTCCTATGTTTTGGGTTTGATTTTGTTGTTCTCATCTTTATTGTTTTGTTTTATGGTTTGATTTACTAAGTTTTGTTATTTAGTTGATTTCTAACTTTTTACTTGCTGTTGTTGTGATTTATCATCATATACTCAAATTCGTATGCATTTTCTAGATCTGCAAGGTGAAGGTGGGTTCTTTTGTGGTAGCTTACATTTTGTTGTTTTGTTGTTATAACTAAGTTCTTTTCTAACATGTTGTATTTAGTGTTTATATATATATATATATATATATATATATATATATATATATATAAAACATGATTTTTTGAATGTGAAAATATAAACTGTATATAAATACAAACTATGTGTTTTTGATACAAAATGAGATAACTTTTTGAGCTTAAAATGTTTCTATGTGTAGCTTCATTTTAATGTAACAAGTATTTTCAATGTTCTAGGTATCTAAAATATATAAAACCATATAGTGAAACTTATTACTGGACAATATGTTTGTAGAATTTGTGGAGGCTGCTAGGTATACCTGAGGGGGTTCAGTTGCACCCCTGAATTTTTTAAATTACACTTAATATAATTATTTCAATCATTTTTGAACCCTTTAAATATTTTATTCTGCACCCACTAAAGTAGACTCTACCCCTCTTACTTTATTATAGATAACTCTATACAAACCTAAAACTTAGAGATTAAGTTGTACAATTTAACTCTTTCACCTGTAGCTTTTATTTTCATAATTTATTATTATCAATTAATAACATTGTGAGGGATCGATACTTATACCATTTCTTGTTAGGCAATCAGTCAACTAAACCACTTAGCTGGCATTGTATTTAAGAAAATTAAATGCAAAAGTACTATATATTAGTAACATTTTATAATTTTGTCTAATATTATTTAAGAGATTAATTGGAATACACTGTCAGTGTAAAATTACTTTACACTGTCATCCAATTAGAATTAGTTATTTTGACACATAAGAAGAGAGAAACAAGGAAGAAGTTGTTATTAAAATGATTTATTTATAATGTAATTTGTTTTATTTTTAATTCCATAAATATATGTCAAAATAATTAATTCTAATTGGATGACAGTGTAAAGTAGTTTTACACTGACAGTGTATTCCAATTAATCTCTATTATTTAATAAATAAGCAATTGATTCTTCTATTTTATTTAAAGTGATAGTTTAGTCTTTCATATTTATATTTTCATTTATTTAGCAATTTTAAAATTCAGTTTTTTAATCTATAATTTTATATATTGTAATAATATAATTTTGTTTTAATTAAAAAAAATGAAATTTTAGTCTTTAAATTTAAAAATTGGATTGTTTTAACAACTTTTAAAATTAAAATTTTGTGTTCTTTAATTTCATATACTACTTTAATATAATTTGTATCCAAATTTAGATTTTTAAGTCTAAAAGCATGCATGATATAATTTTTTATTTAAAAATGAACATTTAATAGTGAAAAATATACTGTAATTTAATTATTTAAGGGAATAAAAAATTATAAATTATAAATACATGTTTAACATCATAATTACTAAATATTATATATATATATATATATATATATATATATATATATATATATATATATATATATATATATATATATGTTAAAAAGTCTGCACCCCCTCGTCCCGGGTCCTAGCTCCGCCACTGATCATGGTGTTTGTTTGACTAATCTAACCCTAATTGAATGTTATTAATTATTTTGATAATTTTCTAACTTAATTAGTTATATTTTAAATTAATTCAAATTAAGTAGATTTATTTAATTTAATTAGTATTATGTGTTTAATTTAAATCAATTTAATTGAGTGTTTGTCTATTTTTGTTGTCTTGCTATTTATCTCATGTTGTGTTTGCGCTTGATGATATATCTTGACATTGATCTCACTTCCACATTCAAAATATTTTCAAAATAAATTCTCGATTCAAAGTCGAGCCTTTTTTCACCCTTGTAAGTCGATTGTCTTGTGCATCACCATCAACCTTAGCTTACGCAATTAGGACCTCCTTACCATTTAGTTCAAACCTTTAACCCTTTTGTACCCAAATTTAAACCTCGATCAATAATTGAGCATTTTACAAATCAAATCAATACACTTAATCAATACTTAAACACTATTTCTTAAAAGGTGAAAATGAGGGGGATTGAGTCTTTGATCTTTCTCCTCAATTGTTCGGGTGCGAGTTCTCTTACTCGTGTGTGAACAATTGACACCTTTAAAAAACTCATAACTCGATAACATCCAAACCATTTTTTGTAAGCACTTGTCGTTCATTAAAACACGTAATCCATATTTAATCACAATTTATTAAAAGGTGAAGTGAGAGGGATGTAGTCTTCGATCTTTCTCCTCAATTGTTTGGGTGTGAGTTCTCTTATTGTGTGTGAACAATTGTCACCTCTAAAACATCCAACGCATTAAACTCTCTTTTTTCTCGCCCCTGTGCGATCGAAAGCCTTAAAATCACGCTCAAATCAAATCCTCTTTTCTCAATTAAAATCCTTAATGCACTTAATATATATTCAAACATTACTTTCATTAAAGGTGAAGTGATGGGGATTGAGTCTTCGATCTTTCTCCTCAATTGCTTGGGTGTGAGTTCTCTTACTCATGTGTGGACAATTGTCACCTAAAAAAAAAGCAAAAACCAACCAACTGTAGTCGCACGAACTACGGACGCTCTGATTTTTCATTTCTCACAATGAAGATACGTCGGCACAAGGGCACCAATCATTGGCGAACACCCTAATAAATATCCACCCATTTTCCCCTTAAATTGAATCCTTTACTAGTTATTCCCTTAGAAGAAAACAAATAATATTAGCTAACGATATTCACGAATCGAATTAAGAGGTTCCCATTGAGTACAATGGACGTGAGGGGGTGCTAATACCTTCCCCTCACGTAACAGACTCCCGAACCTAGAACTTGGTTGCGATGACCATGTTCTTTCCCTAAAGGTTTTCTCGATATTTTCCTTTCCCTCTTTGGGATAAATAAAGTTCGATGGCGACTCTGTTTTCCGCGACCATTCGCGAAGGATCGTGATTTTTTTGAGGTACGACAGCCCTGCATGTAAGCGGTTACCTATTTTCTAATAACCAGTTACCACCCTACTACATTGTGTTCTTTAGCCTTTTGCAAAGGGTGTAATCGGTTACCCTATTCTATGTAACCGATTACATAGTGTTAATTTTTAAAAAATTTTAAACGTTGATTTAGATGTAACGGATTAAACGTAATATGGTAACTGGTTACCACTGAACCAGTGGCAGAAAAACATGCATTTTTCAGTTGAAATGATTTTTGAGATTGGTTCTTGAAGCATGGCATCTATTCATTCATTTGCACTCATTTAGAGAGGTGTCTAGAGACTATAAATACATTAATATTCAGATTTTCTTACTCACCTCTTTCATCTACAATTCAAATCATTTTCTCTTCATCTTTCAAATTTCTCAAGTATTCTAGATCATAATTTTTGGAGAAACTTTTTGCACACAATTTTCATAGTTTCATCCACATACAAACTTGTGCACTTGTATATCATAAAGGGAATTGTTTGCTTGAAGGAGAAGACTAATCTAAGTGATTGATACATTGTACACTACATTTAAAACTCTTGTAAAATTCTGAATATTGTTGTAATCCTTGTTGTCCAAGATTATTGGAAACAAGAGAGTCATTAAGGGAGGATTGTTCTCTTAATGTACTTTATGAAAATCCAAGAGGATTGTTCTTGGTGATTGTGTTAGAGTTTGTATAGAAAAACTAGGATTGTCTTGTCCATAAGATCTAATAGTAGTGAAAAACTCTTACTGCGTAAGGGTCCTGAAGTACTCTCGAATTATGAGAGGAACCAGGATATATCGTTGTGTCTTTTATCTTTCCACATTTTACAGCTTTCATCACTTAGAAACTAAATCAGAAAAATTATAAGACTCAAGTTAAAACAGGAAAAATTTACTAAGTACCAAATTCACCTCTCTTAGGTGCAAACTCTACTTACAAGTTTGGAAACAAAAAAACTTGAACACGGTGGAAGCATTGTACAAATATTTTTTAAATGTCGTACATCCTCCGCTTCGATCCGCAAAACCAAACATGTAACCCTTGCAACCATTCCATGATTGCGACATGAACAACTACAACAAAGTCGTCTTTTCTGTCGTGCTCGTAACAAATCCTCAAAAGCATCATTAAACCATTACACACCACCACACAAAACAAACACAACAATAAACCAACAACCTGCAATCGAAACAACAACACCGCGCAACAACACCTTCACGTCAAACACTACCCATCACACCTCAACCGTACTTCAAGTCGTCTTTCCTTTAAACTCTTGCCATCACCACCGTAAAATAAGCATATTCCATTTGCCGGCAAAACCGCCATTGTCATCATCCTACACGGACCACCATAACCTTCTTTACTAACCACTAAATAACTCCCTCCGTTTCCAAAACCAACCTTGTGCTTCTTCCAACAAAATGCACCAAATCAGCACAACATGGTAACGTTTCAGTTCGAACCGATTTTCACTTTTCCTATTATAGTTACGTGTTAACATTGTCGCTGCATTTTATAGTGTTTTTTATACTTGCTTTTCATGTTGGTGTTCACGTTCTTACTGTACTGATACTTGAGGTATTTGTTTTTTTATTTGCATCAATTGTTTTGTTTTAATAATATCATGGCCACGTGTCGATTTATTATTAGGGGCTTTGCAATTTGAATTTTTTTTCTCCCTCTCACTTTCATAAGTAACTGCTCCATTGTATACATCATCCTATCATTTTTTATTATTATTATTATCTTTATTTTTTATTTTAATTTTTGCTTATTGTGTTTTTTCTCTTTTTATATTATTAGGGTTTATTTATCTTGGGCCTCTTGGGCCCAAGTTGACTTAAATGTTTGCACCCTTGCCCATTTGTTTTTATACTCCCTTTATTTATTTATTTATTTATTTATTTATCTTTATTCATTTGTTTTATTTACTTATTTTATTTATATTAGCAATTAATTGTTTGAATGTCAATTTGATTAGTTGACTAGGTCTTAATTATTTGGTTTTTAATCAATTCCTAGGTGTATTGTTTGATTATTCGTTTAGTTAATCTTCATGTGCTTAATTGATCATCCCTATCCATGTTCATGCCTATAGGCCATATTCAATTCCATTAACATTTCATCGTCGATTAAATAACTTCAAACTATTTACTAATCAATTTCAAAACAAAAATCTCACTTATTTCCATTAAATCACTTTTTATTTTCTTCAAACCATTTTCTTAATAAAATTGGAAGAAAATGACTACCTGGGTGAAAGGTCCATATGTAGTCTCGAATGTGAGCCCCAAGTTGTAAGAGCTTGCAGGTCATAAGCGTTCGTCTTCCTTTCAAAACACTTGTCACTAGTACAAAAATACCTTTTTAGCATGGGTTTTTAAGTCAGTTCACTTGCCAACTGACTTAAGAAGCGACACGGTGGCAATTCTGTAAATATTTATAACTTAGTTAAGTCGGGTGCATTTAAAACTGACCTAACAAATATTAAATAAATAAAATATAATTCACATTAAATTTCTTAAGTCAATTGTGTTTACCAACTGACTTAAAAAATATATTTATTAAGTCTGATATTGCCCACCTGACCTAAGAAGTTTTATTTACTTCTAATACGACACCGGTTCGATTCCAACTTGTCTCATTTTAGTGAAACAAAAATATAATACCAAAAATTTTAGGTTGATACGAGGATTTGAACTCTTCTCTTCCTCTACCTAGTTAAACCCTACATGGATAATTTCCTCAACAATGGAGTGAAACAGATATAGGGACTGCTCTATGTTTCCAGATTTAGGTTTCTTCACTCTATCTAGCAACTTCCGTTTTCTCTCCAAGGTCTCTCTCTTCTCTTCGTGTTTTGAAGAAGTCTTAACAACTGTCACCACACTTCGTTTGTTTAAAGAAGCCTTAACAACCATCGCCATACTTACTTTCTTTGTTGCTGCTACCGCTGTCACCATACTCACGCTTTTCTCTCCAGGTTCTCTCTTCTCTTTGTGTTTTGAAATGTTAGGTTTTGATCTTGTGTTACTGATGAAATTAATTACCTTAGGTTTAGGGAATGGGATTTGAAATGTATCATAGAGGGAGACGTAAACCCTAGTTAAATGGATTGAAGGTAATGCAATTTGAAATTTATCACATGAAGATCATAGTTTAGGTAATTGAAAATAGAACAGTAGCTTCGATTTTTTAATGAAAAATACTAGCAGTTTGTGTGTTTCCTGAAATGTGTGTAGGATAAAGAAATTTAGATCTTAATTTCTTTAACAAAACCTTAAATTTTGGATTGATTTGATTGTTGTTTTTCTTCCTGTTAGGCCCGGGCTCTCTTTGTTATCTTACTGTTACTTAGTAATTCAATCACTACATCACATTACCTTTGTAAGATCCAGATGTTCTTGGGATGAATTAGGTTGAATGTGCTACCCAAGTTCCTCTGAATTTTGCCGGTTTAGCTTATTTAAAGTGCGTTTGATTACGTTGTGAGAGCAAGCAAACATGCCGCGAGTGAGAAGCTATTTTGCTTGCGGCGAGTGATAAGCTATTAGTTGTAGCTTTTGGTTCGACGTCAGTAGACATTGTGGAAACTGATGTTTTGAAACTACCTTTTTTTAATTAATTGCCTTTAAAAGTAGATAGATTAGTTAACTTTTGCTTTATAATTGAGTCCATAATAGTGTACATAACACTCCTCACGAACGTAATACCTGGATGCCCTGAAAGTTTAGAAAACATACATAGTGATTGATAAATAGGATTCTCCTCATAGTGTAATTTTTACATGCTGTGAACTTTTAGAAAGTGTAGATTGATTGATATTACAGTTGGCTCATAGTTTAGATTAACCAAAGGTAACACTCAAGTTTATGCCAATGTATATAACCAAACAAGATTTTATAAAATTACAGAATGTGCAGCCAATTCACCATATTCATATCATAACTTGATTCATGTTATCTTGTTAGATGTTACTTGATAACCAATCAACGCATTCATATAGTCCTTGTCCAGGAGTGGCACAAGTTGATTGGATGTACCTGAACCAATAAAAAAAATATAATAAGTTCATAATGCATAATATTTCCTCTAAATGTATAGGGATAATATGTTCTTCCTTCAACTTCTGTTGCCTCAAGTACATGTTACATTCTTTGTTGCTTTCTCTTCTAGGATTTTGATATCAACTTTTGTCCTGGTTTGAAGGAAAAGTTACACGAGCAATAGATGGATGTTTCCAGGACATATAGAGGCAAGGATATTATTAATTCACCTAACAACAGCATATGTTTTTCTCTCTTTGTAAGTTGTCGAAATAGTATTTGTATTGTGTTTTTTATTACTGTAGCAATATTCACCGTGTTGAGTTGATGTTCCCTTTTTTGCATCATTTGTTTAATTATCGCTTGTTACATGGGATTCAGGCATAATGTTGCACTTGTATATTACTTTAACTTTGATATTTGTAATCCTTATTTGGGTATTCACGTCATGTTGACTTAGTTCAGGGCAGCAGTTACCAGGATATGCTTCACTGTAACAAGAGACCATTCTATTTAAGAGGCCTTGAAGACATAAGCTCTGGACTCTCGAACTTGACATAATATCAATGCTTGTTCTAGACTTTGAGGTGTTGCTTTCGACCCTTAAATGGGCATTTGGTTGACTTTGTTTTGTGCATGTTATTTTAATGAAAAAGCCTACTGGTTAGATTGTGTGCGTGTTATTTTAATGAAAAGGCCTACTGGTTAGATTTTGCGCATGTTATTTTAATGAAATGGACTACTGGTTAGATTCTAATGCTATAAAATTCAATCAGTTCTTATTTGTGCTTATATTTCTGGATACAAAATGCTTTCACTGCTTGTTGTTGTTATGAAATAATGTTGTGAGAGAAAGAGTTGAGTTAGTTGTAAGTTTAATTTTTATTACTTAAAATGCACCAATATGTATGTATATATCTAGGTTCAGATTAATCTTCCTAATGAATTGTTTCAAGATAATTAGAGTTAGTTATACTCTTATAATAGTTCAAGCAATCAATAATTGATGCATAGTGAGGTGATATAAAGTTGGTTCGGTGGTTGGGATCATTGATTCATTATTGCGAGTTATGGTTATTAACATTACCTATTTTATTTATTACACTTCTCTAGAGCTAGATTAAATATTCTAGTGGTGTTTTGTAATATTAGTGTTTCTTTTCTCAGGTCAATGTTGAGCATATGGATCATTTTTTCACTAAATTTGGAGAAGAACATAAAGGTGACAAGGAAAATGGGGAAGAAACTGAAAATGCAGACCCTCAGAAGTCATCCAAACCGGATGACTTTCAATTACTTTTTGAAGGCAATAATGAGGACAACTTTATGATTGGCATCAAATTTACTAGGTAATCACACTACGATCAAGATAAGCATTGTTTATTCTCTTTCCTAGTCCAAGACATTGTGAAAGCTTGCAGAAGTCCCCCATCAACATCTATAATTATAGTAATTATCTTTGCTATTTGTGGTTTTTTTATTGGTGTAAGCATAGTTCGTTTTCCAAAGTCTAAATTATATCAGTGGCCGATCTACTTTAATAACTTCTTGGTACATTTTTACTTTTGAAACTTCTATCAGTAGTCGTGTTTGTAATATACAGAGACCTAAATTTTTTATATAAGTTTTATGCTTCGATCTTGTAGAAAGACGATCAAGTTGTTTAGTTATTTCCATACGCTTGACTTAACTATTGCTTCACCACTTTGTTCGGTTAATGTAAGCCAATTTTTTTTCCATTTTGATATTTTTAGTTTCTTTAATTCATATTTGACTATGTTGACCTATTGTTAGTCTTTTTTATTAGAGTTTGTTAATGTATAGTTCTAGCTTCTATTTTATCCTGTGTATATGCAGTGTAGCTTAATGTGTACTAAGGCTAGTGACAACTATTGACAACTGACACAAACTCGTTACTACCTTTTTCTACTTAAAGTAGGTGTTCTCAGCCTATTCAGTTCATGATAACATTTTACAAAAGTAAATATCAACTTATACCATTTTCTGTCTTTTTTGTATTGTTTTGAAATAGCCAGTGTTAGTTGTCAACTGTGACCTCCTTATCACTCCAATCTCTATGTTCCTCTCCCAGACCACTTTATGACTCCCTGTTTTTCAGTTTCATTACTTTCTGTCTCTATTCATCACTCTATGAGTATGAACCCTACATCAAATTTTTACATAATTGTGATTGATTCATTCAAGTTTTGCTTTGAAAAATCACTGTTGATATCAAATTTTTGTAGTCTCATGGAGAAGAATAATGGTAGAAACAGGTACCAAACATAAAAATTTATAGTAATTATAATGAGTTCCCATTAAATTACAATGACCAATTTATTGCAATATCTCAAAAATAACATTGCAATATAAATTTAAATTGGTTTTTATTAATAATTCTCTGAAGCTTTTGCAATTTTGCTCTGACATTTTTTTTAATGTATTGCTTATATAAGCTAACATCAGGTTGGTCTGAATGTTAGAAAATTGAAGTGACTGGAAGCAATAAGGAAAAATATGTAGATTTTCTTTTGTCCATAGAGGTGATTGTCCTACTCATAATTGTTCTATTATATTTCATATCTCTATCTGGAAAGGAAAATTACCTTGTATATGGATAATATCGTATATGGATAAAATTGTATGAAGTTGGCAAAGTTTGTGTTTTTCTAAACAAGTTTTCATTATTGATCTGTTGTTGCTCTCAGCCTTAAGAAAAAGTGATATATATATATATATATATATATATATATATATATATATATATTATTACAAAATAAAATGTTTGAAAAAAAATCACCTTGTTAGGTCGGTTAATTATATCCGATTTAAGAAATGAAATTCTTAGGTCGGGTACTAATGCCGCAAGAGTTTTTTGAAACCATAGACTTATTAAGTCAGACACTATTTAACTGACCTAATAAGTTTTTCTTAAGTCAGGTCCAAAACCGACATACGAAGTCAAAACTTCTTATGTCGGCAGATTTTAAGTCAGGCTCGGACCCGACTTAACAAGTCATTTTTAACCGATTTTCGCTTTTCCTATTATAGTTACTTGTTAACATTGTCGCTGCATTTTATAGTGTTGTTTTATACTTGCTTTTCATGTTGGTGTTCACGTTCTTACTGTACTGATACTTGAGGTATTTGTTTTTTTATTTGCATCAATTGTTTTGTTTTAATAATATCATGGCCACGTGTCGATTTATTATTAGGGGCTTTGCAATTTGAATTTTTTTTCTCCCTCTGACTTTCTTAAGTAACTGCTCCATTGTATACATCATCCTATCATTTATTATTATTATTATTATTATTATTATTATTATCTTTATTTTTTGTTTTAATTTTTGCTTATTGTGTTTTTTCTCTTTTTATATTATTAGGGTTTATTTATCTTGGGCCTCTTGGGCCCAAGTTGACTTAAATGTTTGCACCCTTGCCCATTTGTTTTTACACTCCCTTTATTTATGTATTTATCTTTATTCATTTGTTTTATTTACTTATTTTATTTATATTAGCAATTAATTGTTTGAATGTCAATTTGATTAGTTGACTAGGTCTTAATTATTTGGTTTTTAATCAATTCCTAGGTGTATTGTTTGATTATTCGTTTAGTTAATCTTCATGTGCTTAATTGATCATCCCTATCCATGTTCATGCCTATAGTCCATATTCAATTCCATTAACATTTCATCGTCGATTAAATAACTTCAAACTATTTACTAATCAATTTCAAAACAAAAATCTCACTTATTTCCATTAAATCACTTTTTATTTTCTTCAAACCATTTTCTTAATAAAATTGGAAGAAAATGACTACCTGGGTGAAAGGTCCAGATGTAGTCTCGAATGTGAGCCCCAAGTTGTAAGAGCTTGCAGGTCATAAGCGTTCGTCTTCCTTTCAAAACACTTGTAAATACTAAAACCATTTTCATAATAACATTGAAAGAAAAGATTACTTGGGTGGAAGGTTCAGATGTAATCCCGAGTATTACACCAAAGTTGTAAGAGCTTGCAGGTCGCAAATACTCGTTTTTCAAACCCTAAAATACATCAAACCCATTCAAATCTCTTTGCCTTTTGGCATACCCTAAAAAATATTTTCAAAAACGAAAGGCATTTTGTCTTTAGGATGATGCGTGTAACGCCCCGATTTCGATTATTCCCATTTTGTTGTCTTTTATTTAAGTTGAGTGATAAATTATTTTATTTGTGAAATTGGTGTGTTAATATGCTATGTTGACATGTTATGATATTTTACCGTTTTTGAGAGTTTTCGGGGAAATTAGAATGGAGGGTATTTTGGACATTTCTCAATTAATAATAATTTAGAAATTTAGTGGAAATAGAATTATGTGAGAAAATGAATTAATTGAATTTGAGTAGAAAATAAGAAAAAGAGATAAGAAGAAGAAATCGAAGAAAAAGAGAAATAGAGAGAAAAAGGAGAGAAAGAAAGAGGAAGAAGAGAAAAGAGAAGAAAAACCTGGAAAACCTAGAAAACCATCAAGAACAATCATCTAGCAAGCTTGGAATCCGGGTAAGGGTGTGAAATCTTATTATCTCATCAATGTATATCATTATGTATGTGTTTGCTTGGAGGTTTTCTTGTTTTCCATATCTTGAGTTCTAGGTTGAAATTGAGATTTTTGTGACGAATCGATGGTTTTACGGTTGAAAATCGGTGTAAACGTAATAGAATACTTGTCATCATGATTGAAGTATGTTTTGATGGTTATATGACAGTTTGGAAATGTTATGGGTGGTGAAAACATGATTTTTGGATGAACTGGTGCGCTGCTGGGTTTTCCTGAAAACGCAGGTTCGCACTGCGAATGGCTAGCGAGTGGGTAGTGAGCGTTCGCTGAGTGTTCGCACTGCGAATGGAGTAGCGAAGGATTCGCTAGTTTCTGACTTGATTCGCTGGGTGCTTCGCATTGCGAATGGGGTAGCGAGCATTCGCTGGGATGTTCGCACTGCGAACGATGAGAATTCTCTAGGCTATTTTGCTTCTGACTTGGTTCGCTGGTACACTCGCACTGCGAATGGAGTAGCGAAGGACTCGCTAGGAGCTTCGCACTACGAATGTAGCAGTTTTTCCCAATTTGTTTTCTCTGTAACTTTTGATCTGTGTTTCGGTTTGAGGTGTGGTTTGATGCGTTAGAGAGCTTATGAAATGTACTTTATTATAATGATATTTTGGAAATTGTTAGCCGATTTAAATAAGTCAGAAAGTCGGGAATAGTGTTATTTAGCGACTTTTACCATTTTGAATGTGTGTTTTGGATGTGAATCATACAATAGTGCATTGATGTGAATGTATATAGATTGTATGTGATTGTATGAGATGAATGCATGAATATATTGTGAATATGTATGCATTTCAAGAATGTCGTGAGTCATTTTGTATGTGAAGCATAATGATGTACATTCTTGTGTTGTGTGATTCTAATGAGAATCCGTTGTAACGTCGTGTGCCTATGTGAGGTGTGAGCGATGATTACAAACGATTGTGTGCCTATGTGAGGTGTGAGCAATCGGATTATGTGCCTATGTGAGGTGTGAGCAATCCATAAACATTGGGTGCCTATGTGAGGTGTGAGCAATGGGTGAACATCGTAGGCCCGACGGGAGTTACATTGGTAATGAGCGATGGTTCCAATAGGTTCCTGAGTGAACTTGAGATGATTGAGTCGGTACCGCATTGCATTTTCATAGAGTCGTGAGTCAGTCTCTATGATTTGAATTTATCATCTTTATAAATGTGCATTGATGAATAAACATGAATATGTATGTTTATGTGGAATGATAAGAATTGTGAAAGTATGCATGATGAATATGCTTGGTTTTGTATATATATACATTGTGATGTATATGAGTGAGTTGTGATGAATTGTGGCGAGAATGTAGAATATGTGTATTTTTATGCTAAGATATATAATTATATGCATTGTTATTATGATAATATTTCTCACCCTTCTGCTGTTTATGATGCTCTATGAGGCATTGCAGAGTAGGTATGCTGGTGGTCTTTTTGTGAAGCGTGTCTTCATTCTTTTGGTCGGTCGGCTCTGATATGTAGCACCGGGTAGCTAGGAGGATTATGATTCTTTTGTGATACATTTGTACATGTATCTTGTTGATGAATGTTTATGTAAACATGAATTATGTTGGTGGATAATACTTGATGATATATATATATATATGTTTTATGTTATTCAATGTTTAGATTTTCCGCTTTTATTCTAAATATTGAAATGTGGGTGTAAGGACTAAGTTCCTCTGTTGCAAAGTTACCCCACTATTGCATATCAATTGTTGAGCAGGTGTTGAATGTTTTAGTTTCATGTATAATGTGACATAACTCTTTTATACTATGTTTATAATTATACTCTGACGGAATTTTAATATGTGCCTAAATGTTTGTGTGATTATTTGGGGGTATAGAAAGGGGGTGTTACATTAAGTGGTATCAGAGCCAGTGTTGAGTCAGTTGTGTCTGTCTTGTTGTTGTGATGGTTAAACTGTTGTTTAACCTTGTTGTCATTTTTGGGAATGATCAGAATATGACTGGTAGAAACGACAATGCGATGGCTGCTGCTTTGGAAGCAATGGCTAGGGCGGTGCAAGGTGCGCCGAACGTGAATGCTAATGACGAGTTCAGGAAGAATCAACCACCGGTCTTCAAAGGAAGATTTGATCCCGATGGTGCTCACAATTGGTTGAAAGAGATTGAAAGGATCTTCAGAGTCATGGGCTGTTCGGAGGAGAATAAGGTAAGGCTTGGATCTCACATGCTGAAGGAAGAAGCCGACGATTGGTGGGTCGGTATGCGTCAAGTTCTTGAGGTGGATGATGAAGAGATAACTTGGGATTTATTTCGTACCGAATTCTTGAGGAAGTATTACCCTAAAAGTGTGAAAGGGAAGAAGGAGATGGAGTTCCTTGAACTGAAACAAGGTAGTATGTCCGTGGTGGACTATACTGCTAAGTTTGTGGAGTTGGTTCATTTCCATCCTCACTATGCTGCAATTACTGCTGAGTTCTCAAAGTGTATTAAATATGATAATGGTTTGCGTCCCGAGATTAAGCAAGCTGTGGGATATCAAAGGATAAGAAGGTTTACGGATTTGACGGAATGTTGTAAAATCTTCGAGGAAGATAGCAAGGCTCGTTCTACACATTACAAAAGTTTGAATGAGAGGAATGGAAAGCAACAAGCTAGAAGTGGACCTTATGTGACACCCATTGATAAGGGCAAGCATAGGGGAAACTTTGATAAGAGATCTGGAGGAGGAGGTTCTGGTTCCGTTAAGTGTTACAAGTGTGGTGAAATGGGTCATAAATCATTTGAGTGTGGGAAGACCGTGGTGAAATGTTCTAACTGTGGAGGCCTTGGGCATGCTACTACCGATTGTAGAAGGAATGTAGTGAAGTGCTATAATTGTGGAGAAGTGGGTCACATTAGTACTAAGTGTACTAAGCCGAAACAAGCTCAAGCGGGAGGAAAGGTGTTTGTATTAGCGGGGACGGACACTACTAGTGTAGACCATTTGATTAAAGGTACATGCTTTATTAATAGTACACCTTTAGTTGCTATTATTGATACGGGAGCGACTCATTCATTCATTTCTCGTGAGTGCGCTAAGCGTTTGAATTTGTTTATGACTTCTTGGGGTGGTGAGATGGTTATTGAGACTCCTGCTTCAGGGTCAGTAACTACGTCTTTGGTGTGTGTAAGTTGTCCTTTGACCATGTATGGTAAAGACTTCATTATGGATTTAGTGTGTTTGCCGTTGGAGGGATTAGACGTAATCTTAGTTATGAACTGGTTGCAATTTAATCGAGTTCATATAGATTGCTATCACAAGTTAGTGAGGTTTCCTTCTTTGGAAGATGATGAAGATGAGAGTTTCCTATCCACTAAAGAGTTGAAGAAACTTTTAGCGGACGAAGCTCAATTATTCAGTTTGTTTGCATCATTGTCGGGGGAGAGTAAAGTTGAGCTCGATGTGTTCCTAGTGGTGTGTGATTTTCCAGAAGTGTTTCCGGAGGATACTACGGATGTACCGCCGGAAAGAGAAGTTGAGTTTTCTATTGATCTAGTTCCGGGTACTAGACCGGTTTCGATGGCACCGTATCGTATGTCGGCATCGGAGTTGGTAGAATTGAAGAAGCAATTGAATGACTTGTTGGACAATAGATTTGTAAGGCCAAGTGTTTCTCCTTGGGGTGCTCTGGTATTGTTGGTAAAGAAGAAGGATGAGAGTATACGGTTATGCATTGATTATCGACAATTGAACAAGGTGACAATTAAGAACAAGTATCCGCTTCCAAGGATCGATGATTTGATGGACCAATTGGTTGGTGCGCGTGTTTTTAGCAAGATTGATTTGAGATTGAGATATCACCAGATTCGTGTGAAAGAAGAGGATATTCAAAAGACGGCCTTTAGGACACGGTATGGCCATTACGAATATTCCGTGATGCCATTCGGGGTTTCTAATGCGCCGGGTGTGTTTATGGAATACATGAATTGTATTTTTCATGAACAGTAAGATCGTTTTGTGGTTGTGTTCATCGACGATATTTTGTTTTACTCTAAGTCTCAAGAGGAGCATGAAGAGCATTTGAGGATTGTGTTACAAATTTTGAAAGAGAAACAATTGTATGCTAAGTTGACGAAATGTGAATTTTGGTTGTCGGAAGTAAGTTTTCTTGGACATGTTATTTCCGGTAGTGGTATTAGTGTTGATCCATCCAAGATTGATGCGGTGATGCAATGGGAGGCTCCTAGATCGGTTATGGAGATTCGAAGCTTTTTAGGCTTGGCGGGTTATTATCGGAGGTTTATTGAGGGATTTTCGAAGTTGGCACTTCCGTTAACGCAATTGACTTGTAAAGAAAAGGCTTTCATTTGGGATATTCATTGTGAAGAGAGTTTCAATGAGCTAAAAAGAAGGTTGACAACGGCTCCGATCTTTAGTTTGCCAAATCCGACGGAACCATTTGTGGTTTATTGTGATGCTTCTTTGATTGGTCTAGGTGGTGTTTTGATGCAAGATGGAAAAGTTGTGGCTTATGCTTCAAGACAATTGAGAGTGCATGAAAAGAATTATCCTACACATGACTTGGAGTTAGCGGTCGTGGTGTTTGTTTTGAAAATTTGGAGGCACTATCTTTATGGTGCAAGATTTGAAGTTTTTAGTGATCACAAGAGCTTGAAATATTTATTTGATAAAAAAGAATTAAACATGAGACAAAGAAGGTGGTTAGAGCTTTTGAAGGATTATGATTTTGGTTTGAATTACCATCCGGGTAAGGCAAACGTGGTGGCCGATGCTTTGAGTCGGAAGTCGTTACATATGTCCGCATTGATGATGAGAGAATGGGAACTTTTGGAGAATTTTATAGACTTGAGTTTGGTTTGTGAAATGACGCCGAGAATTGTGAGACTTTGTATGCTACATGTTACGAATGATTTTCTTGCAACCGTATGTGAAAAGTAAAAGTGGGATTTGAAGTTCGTTGATTTGATGATGAATGAGAATGAGGATTTCAAGGTTGATAATTTTGGAGTTTTGAGATTCCGTGGTCGTATTTGTATTCCCGATGATGCGGAGTTGAAAAAGATGATATTGGAAGAAGGACACCGAAGTAATTTAAGTATTCATCCGGGAGCGAATAAAATGTATCAAGATTTGAAGAAAATATTTTGGTGGTCCGGATTAAAGAGGGATGTGGCTCAATTTGTGTATGCGTGCTTAACTTGTCAAAAGTCTAAGGTGGAACATCAAAAGCCTAGTGGATTGATGCAACCGTTGGACATTCCGGAGTGGAAATGGGATAGTATATCGATGGATTTTGTTACGGGATTGCCGAATACGCAAAGAGGTCATAATGCTATTTGGGTAATCGTTGATAGGCTTACTAAATCTGCTCACTTCATTCCAATTGATATTAGTTATCCTTTGGAGAAGTTAGCCGAGATTTATGTTCTTGTGGTTGTGAAGTTACATGGAGTTCCTAAGAGTATTGTATCGGATAGAGATCCTAGATTCACATCGAGGTTTTGGGAGAGTTTACAAAAGGCTTTGGGTTCTAAGCTAAGATTGAGTTCGGCTTATCATCTGCAAACGGATGGTCAAACCGAGAGGACAATTCAATCGTTGGAGGATTTATTGCGTGCTTGTGTGCTCGAGCAAGGTGGTGCTTGGGATAGTTATTTGGCGTTGATTGAGTTCACCTACAATAATAGTTTTCATTCAAGTATAAGTATGGCACCATTTGAGGCTTTGTATGGTCGGAGATGTCGAACACCTTTGTGTTGGCATGAAATCGGTGAGAGGACGTTGGTTGGACCGGAGATGGTACAACAAACGACGAAGAAAGTGAAGTTTATTCGGGAGAAGATGAAAGCTTCTCAAAGTAGACAAAAGAGCTATCATGACAAGAGAAGGAAAGATCTTGAGTTTCAAGAAGGCGACCATGTGTTTTTGAGAGTTACGCCGGTTACGGGTGTGGGTGTGCTTTGAAGTCGAAGAAGTTGACTTCTCGTTTTATTGGTCTGTATCAGATTTCTACACGAGTTGGTGTTGTGGCTTACCGTGTGGCGTTGCCTCCGAATCTTTCGAATTTGCATGATGTATTCCATGTTTCGCAACTTCGGAAGTATGTTCCGGATCCGTCACATGTTATTCCTATGGACGAGGTAGAAGTGAGAGATAACCTTACGGTTGAAGCTTTACCGATTAGGATTTTGGACCGTGAAGTTAAGAAGCTAAGAGGCAAGGATATTGTGCTTGTGAAAGTAGCGTGGGGAGGCGCTGCAGAAGGAAATATGACTTGGGAACTAGAGAGTAGGATGCGAGAGTCGTATCCGGAGTTGTTTGAATCAGGTAATATTTTCGAGGACGAAAATTTCTAAAGTGGGGGAGAGTTGTAATGCCCCGATTTCGATTATTCCCATTTTGTTGAGTCTTTTATTTAAATTGAGTGATAAATTATTTTATTTGTGAAATTGGTGTGTTAATATGCTATGTTGACATGTTATGATATTTTACCGTTTTTGAGAGTTTTCGGGGAAATTAGAATGGAGGGTATTTTGGACATTTCTCAATTAATAATAATTTAGAAATTTAGTGGAAATAGAATTATGTGAGAAAATGAATTAATTGAATTTGAGTAAAAAATAAGAAAAAGAGATAAGAAGAAGAAATAGAAGAAAAAGAGAAATAGAGAGAAAAAGGAGAGAAAGAAAGAGGAAAAAGAGAAAAGAGAAGAAAAACTTGGAAAACCTAGAAAACCATCAAGAACAATCATCTAGCAAGCTTGGAATCCGGGTAAGGGTGTGAAATCTTATTATCTCATCAATGTATATCATTATGTATGTGTTTGCTTGGAGGTTTTCTTGTTTTCCATAGCTTGAGTTCTAGGTTGAAATTGAGATTTTTGTGAGAAATCGATGGTTTTACGGTTGAAAATCGGTGTAAACGTAATAGAATACTTGTCATCATGATTGAAGTATGTTTTGATGGTTATATGACAGTTTGGAAATGTTTTGGGTGGTGAAAACATGATTTTTGGATGAACTGGTGCGCTGCTGGGTTTTCCTGAAAACGCAGGTTCGCACTGCGAATGGCTAGCGAGTGGGTAGCGAGCGTTCGCTGAGTGTTCGCACTGCGAATGGAGTAGCGAAGGATTCACTAGTTTCTGACTTGATTCGCTGGGTACTTCGCATTGCGAATGGGGTAGCGAGCATTCACTGGGATGTTCGCACTGCGAACGATGAGAATTTTCTAGGCTATTTTGCTTCTGACTTGGTTCGCTGGTACACTCGCACTGCGAATGGAGTAGCGAAGGACTAGCTAGGAGCTTCGCACTGCGAATGTAGCAGTTTTTCCCAATTTGTTTTCTCTGTAACTTTTGATCTGTGTTTCGGTTTGAGATGTGGTTTGATGCGTTAGAGAGCTTATGAAATGTACTTTATTATGATGATGTTTTGGAAATTGTTAACCGATTTAAATAAGTCGGAAAGTCGGGAATAGTGTTATTTAGCGACTTTTACCGTTTTGAATGTGTGTTTTGGATGTGAATCATACAATAATGCATTGATGTGAATGTATATAGATTGTATGTGATTGTATGAGAGGAATGCATGAATATATTGTGAATATGTATGCATTTCAAGAATGTCGTGAGTCATTTTGTATGTGAAGCATAATGATGTACATTCTTGTGTTGTGTGATTCTAATGAGAATTTGTTGTAACGTCGTGTGCCTATGTGAGGTGCGAGCGACGATTACAAACGATTGTGTGCCTATGTGAGGTGTAAGCAATCAGATTGTGTGCCTATGTGAGGTGTGAGCAATCCATAAACATTGTGTGCCTATGTAAGGTGTGAGCAATGGGTGAACATCGTAGGCCCGACGGGGAGTTACATTGGTAACGAGCGATGGTTCCAATAGGTTCCTGAGTGAACTTGAGATGATTGAGTCGGTACCCGCATTGCATTTGCATAGAGTCGTGAGTCGGTCTCTATGATTTGCATTTATCATCTTTATAACTGTGCATTGATGAATAAACATGAATATGTATATTTATGTGGAATGATAAGAATTGTGAAAGTATGCATGATGAATATGCTTGGTTTTGTATATATATACATTGTGATGTATATGAATGAGTTGTGATGAATTGTGGCGAGAATGTAGAATATGTGTATTTTTATGCTAAGATATATAATTATATGCATTGTTATTATGATAATATTTCTCACCCTTCTGCTGTTTTATGATGCTCTATGAGGCATTGCAGAGTAGGTATGTTGGTGGTCTTTTTGTGAAGTGTGTCTTCATTCTTTTGGTCGGTCGGCTCTGATATGTAGCACCAGGTAGCTAGGAGGATTATGATTCTTTTGTGATACATTTGTACATGTATCTTGTTGATGAATGTTTATGTAAACATGAATTATGTTGGTGGATAATACTTGATGATATATATATATATATATATATATATATATATATAATATATATATATATATATATATGTTTTATGTTATTCAATGTTTAGATTTTCCGCTTTTATTCTAAATATTGAGATGTGGGTGTAAGGACTAAGTTCCTCTGTTGCAAAGTTACCCCACTATTGCATATCAATTGTTGAGCAGGTGTTGAATGTTTTAGTTTCATGTATAATGTGACATACCTCTTTTATACTATGTTTATAATTATACTCTGACGGAATTTTAATATGTGCCTAAATGTTTGTGTGATTATTTGGGGGTATAGAAAGGGGGTGTTACAATGCGGAGCAATGCTTCATCCATAACCGTTAGGTTGAGATAAGTGGCGTGAATGTGATTTGTAAATCCATTCAATGTGGTGCAAACGTCTGCTCCTCACCTGTTTAGGGTAAAACAATGTTTTACGTCGATTAAAACAAGATAGTTTTCGCTAAAATTGACCAACAAACGAATGTTTTTTTTACCCAGAACTACGCGTGCATTGATTTACCTTTTGAGTTACGTACGAGCAAGATTGCAAAATCTTGTCAGGCTCCTTAGTAATAAATTTTTTTTGGGTCCTTTTCTCTTTTCTTTCCATTTTTAATAAATTGAGAATCCTCATTTTTAAGCCAACACTAACACGCACAATTAACCTAACAGTTCTCGTTGAGTACAACGGACGTAAGGAGTGCTAATACTTTCCCCTTGTGTAACCGACAACCGAACTCTGATATTGGTTGCGATGACCATATCATTATCTTTTTTTAGGGGTTTTATTTGATATTTTCCCTTTCCCTCTATGGGAATAAATAAAGATCGGCGGCGACTCTGTAAAGTCAATCCTGCGAGTGTGCGATTGCGCTTCACGAGGCCGTTCTCATTTTTTGAGGTACGACAATGCCTAAGTCAACATTTGATTATTCATCTGAATTGTGATCTCATTGAGTATCTTTGAATGGTTAGTGTTTCCCTAAAAAATTCAGACAATGCATATACTATAGTAATACTTTGTATTTCATCTAAGCGTCATACAAGATATATCTTCAGTCATGGATTACAAAGGTCTTTCTTTAGGTTGTAACATGGCTAGGCTTACAAATATTATAGATTTTTCTTTAGATTCAAAAGCCTACAGATAAGAGAGCATAAGGTATTTCTTTTCACATATTTAACTTTCTTTGTTTCCACTTTCTTACAACCATTTTCTTTTGGTGCCTTTTTATTTTTGTATACTTAACTTTTGAATTTTGAGTTTTTTTGTCAAAGTATTTTTCTTTCTTTTCATTGCACCAATATTACTTGAGTTTTTCATTCAAAACTTTTACTTTGCTATTTCTTTCCATCTTTCCTTTTTTCAAGGCCCTTGCTTTTTGCTTGCTCTCCTATCCTTAAGATAAGGTAGTTGACATTGTTTTTATTTTCAATTTTGGCTACGGGTTGTAACATTGAAAGAACAAAATAAATTTTCATTGTACATATCAAAAGGTTTGTTAAAGGATTCTCGCCCTTTCAATATAGGATTTTTAGGTCAAATAATTTTTCACTCAATACAAACAATTCCTTGATCATATCCATGACTTTAAAATATATTAGGTAATTAGCAAGACTAATGCAAAGTCTACATATTTATTATGCGTGTCTTCTCTAAGTATTTAAGCAAAATATGAGGTTGCACACATCTAACTTGGGTATACTTTACGATTTCTGACTTTGTCAGCATGTTTTCTGTAAACAGTAGAAAAATTAAACTTTGAATAAAGAAAAAAAATCATAATCATGCTATTTATCACGGATACTTAGGCATCAATCATGAATGAAGAATCCAAAGAGAACAAAATCTTTTTCATGCCTTTTGCTCTTTGATCTTCTGTTGTCAACCTATCAATCATGAATGACACATTTAAAGAGAACATGAAAAGTCCACACATTTTTTATTGTTCAGATCAATATCTGAACCATATAGACAAACTTCCTTTCTGCCAATATTTTAAAAAATATATATAAAAAATTGACACTTAATATGGAAAACATTTAACAAACAAGTATATAATTGGCTTGGATCATCTTTGAATTCCATCCCTTACAAAAAACATTTGCATGGCCTCGGGAAATAAAATATTGAGTGTGTCTAAGATGTCCTCGCCTATCCTAGTGATCCTTGTTTAGCACACTTGAGCAACCAAGCGCGCTAAGTGCACTGTGTGGGGATAAGTTTGTATAAAATATAGGTTTAGCTTTGGGACTAAGCGCTCGAAGCTTTGTTCCTAATTGAAAGAAAAACTAACCGCTTCAGTCCATTGTTGGTTATTTGGTTGGAAGTAAACCTAAAACATTATTTTTCCTTGTATAAGGGGATTTGTGAGATTAATCTACTAAAAGCTCTTAAGCATTATTAGATACGCTCAAGATCAAATCTTAGAGAAGAGAAAGGATTAGATCACTTCATATAGACCGAACCTCTATAAACTCTTGTTTCATCACTTTTCCATTGTCTTTTACTTTCCGCATAATTTATTTACTATGATTTTTGGCTGCTTTATTCAAACGTTTTCTTGAAAATATCTTTCAGCTCTAATTTAGAAAACAATTTTGTTTTAAACCTTCATTTTTCAAACCTCCACAATTCAACACCCCCCCCCCCCCCCCCCCCCCCCCCCCCCCCTCTTGTGTTTGAAGTTAAATGTTCAATAAACTTTGTATTCTAACTCCACAAGAAGGTGACAGAATTTTCCATATATCATTTGAAATGGTGTAGACTTATAGAAGATTTAAATGGTGTTTGATATGCCCACAAAAATTTATCTAATTATGATGACTAATCTCTTTTTGATCAAGATAATCTTTTCTCTAAAATTCTTTTTTTACTATATTCCTTTTTTTACTATATTCATTCGGTTTCGATTTCAGCGATTTCATTTGGTTTCGATTTTCACTCTGTTTCGATTTCAGTGATTTCACCAGATTTCAGCTTCTCTATTCCGATCTTGTTCGTGCAAACTCTTCTCTCAGGACACTTTTTGAGGTAAACCCGTTGTTTTTGCTCTCAATTTCACTTTGAATTGAAATAACTTACTTATTGTTGTCTTAATCATTATCTGTAGTTTGAAATCCTGTTGGTTGGCCATGTAGATTTCATCCTCTAGGTATCAATTGAGAAAAACTTTGTTAGTGTCAGTTTGTTTGAGTGGTCAGTGATGAGTTATGCGCCAATCAGGACTGTTCTGACAAACATGTTTGTGCGATCTGAATTGAATATTGTTCTGACAGACCTGTTTTATTTTCCAAAATTCAGAATGCACACTATTGCAGTTACATAGCACAGTCATTGACTCATCAAACCCATCATCCATTTGTATGACAATCCCGATATGCTGCAGGTGTTCCATATACAAGTAGCTTGTAGTCAATATCAGAAATCAATCTATTAATTGCTACTGACATGAATGAGGCAACTTGGAAAAAATAATGATAATAGTTAGTAAACTTTCATAGGGAACATCTAGGTTCAATAGTTTGTTACTTTGTGTTTTTTTTATTGGTACTTTGTGGTGGTTCTTTAATGCTACTTCTAAGTCTGATCAACATTGTCAACAATTAATTCAGGTCTTACATGCTTAATTAACCAAGGAAGCCACACCAGAAGTTGGACCTGCAGTGAATTTTGTAATTGGTATGTGTTTCTCCACTATTTGAATTACTATATGATAAGCTTCAAACATATGATGATTTTTTAGTGTTTAAATTTTTTGAAGAGCAAGAGCAATACACAATATAATCATTGCTTCAGCTCAAACTATAAATAAATTCTTTAAGCCCTCAAAATTTGACTTTACATATTACCTAATATTCCCACCAAATGTATCTTTTTTCCTTTTGAAGTTATTTACATTGACCAGAACCTCTAACTTACCTTTCTTTTTTTTCTCCATACGTGTCTGGTGTAAATGTGAGTTTGGAATATTGAACTCTCCATAATATGTCTTAGCTTCTCTTTTTCATTTTATATAGATATGTTTCAACTTGAGTTCTCCTTAAATTAACCTTGTTATTGTCCCTACACATCATGTTGTTGGTTACAGAAATTGGTTTAATGATTTTATAGAAGTTTCTACATAATGATGTAAAAGAAACTAACAAAAAAAAAAAAACTCTATACGAGCAAGGATAAAGGCAGAGTTTAAAGTTTACTAAAATATATTTATATAGACAATTTAATTTTAGGCATGCTTGAACACAGACTTGTCATGTATATCAACATGGACTTGCTTAAAATTTGTGGGCATAAACCTGATATGGACTTGCTTAAAAGTTGTTCTAATTACGTGGATAAAAATTGAAAGAGCCACTCCTTCTGTCTTTGTTGGAGAAAAATCCTCCTTATGTGTCAAATTTTCTGTAATAAAAATCCGACGCAATTCACCCGACAATCCGTGAAAACCGAGGAACCGCCACCCGTTGAAACCGAATTCAGAAACGGACGAAACCCGTTGTCCGATTTGAGATTTTTGGACCGAATCCGACCGGAACCGACTCGTCGTCCACCCCTAACAATAACATTGCTACATAAATAAAAATAACCTAAACCTCCCCTTTTTCTTGACCATAATATTTATATATCTTTTAAAAAAAAAAGTCATATTGATAAGTTTCGATTCTCTGACAGGTTGTGCATTGTGTGTTGAGTACTGATGGATGACCCGTTTGATTCTTCTGTGAATTTGGAGGAGACCCATTTGAAGGAAGGCTACGACGAAGGCTACAGCGATGGCCGTGTTGCGGGCAAGGAGGAAGGAAAGCAGGTTGGGCTCAAGGTCGGTTTTGAGGTTGGTGAGGAACTTGGCTTCTACAGCGGCTGCATCCACATCTGGACATCCGCCATCCAGATCGATCCAACCTGCTTCTCTTCACGGGCCAAAACGGCTATCACCCAGATGCAGGACTTGATCCACAAATACCCTCTAATGGATCCTGAAGATCTACAAGTGCAGGAGATCATGGATGGCCTCAGGCTCAAGTTCAAGATGTTGTGTTCTTCATTGCATGTCAAGCTCCACTATAACGACTATCCTGCTGAGGCTAATGACACTCAGTTTTGAACCAGATTTTGGAAGGGTTGAAGGGTAATGTTGGATATGTAAGTTGCAGTATTGAATACTTCACCATATGTATTATTTGTATTTATTACTATGGGTATTATGGACAGATGTGTGGTCATTCTTCTAGAATCTGGTTAATTTAACAAGTAATTATTAAAATAAGTGCTTATCACGACAACGCAGAATATGGAGATAAAATGACTAATTTGTTGAATCAAAACTTTTACTGTGTTGTGATTTATTTCATGAAATTTACAAAAGCTACTTGCCACAAGCAGATATTATTGTGAACATCAGCGGCATAAATTGGACAATTAACGTTTTAACATTGTGAAAATAATAGTTTATGTTGATACACATGCAATAAAGTTGATTGGAGAAAAAAATTCTTAAACTGAAATTACTGCATCCTGATTCCACGTGCACCCTCTGAAAAAGTGAACCATATTTATTGACTGATGATGTCCTAGCAAACAAGTCTGGTGAATGATTTATTATGCTTTCACTTTTGAATTAAAGACATGTCCTCAACTCTCTTGCAAATTGAATAATCTTTGTAATCTCAGCTTGATCAGGTTTAAGTTTGGTTTCTGTCATCTTTGGTGGTTTTGTGAATCAGCAGATCATCCAATTGTACCTTATACTTTTGTAATCTCAAGCTGTTAAGAATCAGCTCAATCCTAGTTTTCACTGCTACTGTTCTAATGGGCATTTGGTTAGCTTTAGTGTTTCTGCATTAGTCAGATTTGCCCAAATTAGAGTTTTTAATCAGGTGACAAGTCCGGTGGTTTCATTGGGATCATGCTGTCGTTTGGTGTAGAGATTTTTTTAGCTCTGTTCGATCTTTGCTGCGGTGACAGGCTTCTCATTTCGGGTGTTCCTTGGCTAGAGCATTTGTTGGTGTTTTTGGTTTTTTGGTGTGGCAGTTAGTGGTGGTTGTGCATCTTCGTGGTTCAGTTATTTCCGAATTTGAGATTCTGAATCTTTCGGGATTTAGGCAGCAGGTTTTGGGCGTGATTACATTTGTTCAGGCTGTTAGTGGCTTCAGGTGTTCGGTTAAGTAGTTTGGATTGGCGTTTACGATTGAAAGTGGCAGCTGGTTTCCTGTTTTGTCAAGGTTTTTGATTGAAAGTGGCAGCTGGCTTCCTGTTTTGTCAAGGGCTGGTTTTTCAGATCGTGGCAGCGGGTTTCTCGGTATGCAAATAGGCTGGTCTTTGTTCTGAGCAATTTCGGCTCAGTTCTGCAGCAACCTTTATGTGGGCAATCCTAGTCTTGCTGTGAAGCTGCTCCTGTCGTTGGATAGTTGCAG
Source organism: Lathyrus tuberosus (assembly GCA_022829125.1). Lineage (NCBI taxonomy): Eukaryota > Viridiplantae > Streptophyta > Magnoliopsida > Fabales > Fabaceae > Lathyrus > Lathyrus tuberosus. The sequence continues at coordinate 475,389 of JALAZF010000254.1, forward strand.
GTGTTTTGTTCATGTAAAGTGTGTTCTTAGATGGGTAGATGTTGGGGGCTTGGGGGGTTTTGTGTTGGTTCAGTGTTAGTGGTGTTTCTCTTTAAGAGATTTTATTTCTATCATTGTTAGTGTTTTGCTGTGATCATGAGCTATCTCTGGTGCTGGAGTCTGTTAGTCTTTGTAGTGTCCTTTGCTTTGCTTCTCCTTGTAACATTTTGCACTGCTTGTGCTCTCTTTTGTTTGATGCAATTTGGCCTTTTCAAAAAAAAAAATATGTCCTCAACTGTACAAAACTGGTCCTAACTCAAGGAAAGAAATTAGCATAAATAGTATGCTTCTATCTGAAGCCTAATCTGATTGGATCAACCATTCAATGTTGAATAAAGTCCATCGAACATGAATTGCTGATATAAAATTTCTCCAAAAGATAATAGATTATCAATAAAAGAATCTGTTACGAAGATGAAACTCCGTCGTCTTTTTTAACTCAAGGTTGATATAACATAAATGGTTGGCTTGAATTCGCAAAACTAAACCGAAACAAGCACCAAAAAAACTACTACTATGGGTGCTTGTTGCTTCTTACTAAGAACCTATATTATTCAATACAAAATTCTAACTTTTTAATTCAGATATATAACCATATTATGTACACTTGGCATTATCCAATCTGTAGTGTACCCCATTGTCACAAACACTGTTTACTTGTAAATTCTTCAGATAACAGCACCTGAAGCAACTGGTGTAGCTTCTCTGCACCAGGTCCTGGTCTTAACACCGTGTCATTTCCCCGCAAAGAACACGGATCTGCTCCACCATCTGATGTCCCAATACACCATGCCCCTGGCGAAAATCTATGTGTCCGCCCCAAAAGTTCTTTGTCAATCTTGTCTAGGACTGTATCATCTTTTCCAAACTTTCGGGCAAAGGGAGCATTGCTTTTAGCCATTTTATCAAAGTCCTTCATAGATAAAGAGATTGGATGTTGCTTTGGAGGACTGTCCCACACAATGTAGTGAAGATTGTGACTTATTGCAGTATGCCGAAATTCCTCAGTGTTACAAATAACAGTATGAAAATATCCCTCTGGCGAGGAGACACAATTTGTATAATACATAAGCATTGTCCGCGGAAAGTTATCCCATACCCATATACAATACTCCACAAACGACCGTGTTAGTACAATCCAAGCTGAACCTGTTTACAAAGCATAGACAGAAATTTAAGTATGTTGTAGAAAATAAAGGAATAAATGTATATGAAATATAGAAACAAAACATACCGGTGAACAATTTAAAAGATGTGGGAAGTGTTCTTTTCTGAGAAGTGTCTGCCAAATCAGATTTCTTTGATAAGTAAAGGCAGGATCAATAATGATGGGCCTTGCTCTTTGGTTCCTGAACATATACGCAGTAATAGAAAGAAATGTCAATGAGGGGATTGCGGTAATACAGCAATTTTCAAATATGCAATGTTGTAATTTCACTTACCATTTCCAACCGGAAATGTGTGTATGTTCAATGAAATTGAGACCTCTCGACGGATTAGAGAAAACATGAAGCATATCTGCATACGTAGGAAACAAATATTAAGTGACTTACAGAGTTACTTCACCATATACAATGCTCCTATAAGTTGATAATGTATGCAATTCAATCAAATACGGAGTGAACATTAAGAGATGAACGATACGAATCTTCATTTATGGCAACGGATCGAATAGAAAGATATATGTGCTAAAGAAGATGTTGACACCAGAAGACTTGTATATCGCTGACTACAAATGCCCCTAAGCAAATAATTAGGGTCAAAACTGAATGCATTTTGTATGCGACAATCTCCCAACACAAGTTTAGACTTTTAGTATGAACTTAAACCATCTAATTCAGAAGGATAATTATCTCAAATGTTTTACACTTCAGACCATATAAGATAACACCAATCTTGTTATAATCAATGACCAAGACACATTCATGAATGAATCTGTGATTCCTGAGAAAATTCAGAAATTGCTTAGATTGGAAAGCATTCCTTTAAAGTGAGTTTTTGTTTTACATGAACATAGTGGGGGAAAGCGACGAAGTTTGCTATATGTGCAAGGAAGTAATATTTGAGGAGCAAGGAAGTAATATTTGAGGGGCATCTTTGTTTTCTATTTGGGCATCGCCTTTTCAGCATGGGGACATTGGTATTCAACTTGGCTGGTAGCATTTTCTCTTACAGTTTATGTAGTGTTCTTCCATGTTTTGAATGAATGATTGAAAACAACTATACTTAAGGCTAGAATGAATGTGGTTGGAAGATGTTATGAAATGTGATTAGGCCTAACTCAACTTATAAACACATGTTCAAGCCATATATTGTCCAATGTAGGACTCTTAATAGAAGACTTAAAAAGGAAGATAAGCAATAGAGTTCCCTGGAATAATGAATACAACCAAACAAGGGAATTACAAAGGAAAGGAAAGGGGCGACAAACATGGCAGACTTGCTTCATTAGCTCAAGTCCAATTTTACTTGCAAACCTTACACCACAGAAGACACCATAGTTTATGCAAGCATTTTAATTACAGAAATAACATATATATAACATCAAAGAAGCAGGTAAAAGTTCAATTACTAACCATCCTGTGTCACAAGAGGATAATCTGAGGCACTGAGGTTTATAAACCAGTCCTACTCCGAACTCTCCTTCAGCAGTATCGCAATAGCTTGAAGAGTACAAGCAATCCTTCTAGGACCCTTATAAGTAACCAAATTAGATTGAGACATAACCCACACATTCTCCACTTCCCTGCATTTGCCAACTCCAACCTTTCCCGAGGCAGCGCCTCAAGATCTAAATGCAAAATGTACTGATTTCTCGGATGGTACACTGCCTCTAATGTCCTCAGCATCCTACGACTATCATCCTTTGTGCCCGAAATAAGGTATGCAAACTTAGGTACCTTCATCTTCACAACAACACTAGCATTAAGAGACCTCTCCAAATCCGACTCCGCAAAATATCCACTGGAATTATCCTCTAGCCCGTTGAGTGGAATAACATCAACCAGCGGTAACTGCTCTTGCCCACCAAAAGAACTAAATTCACCTAGAATAACCGTCAGAACCAAGCTCGGGGATACCAACAAACTTGCGAAAAACGGGATAATCCATTTCTTGTCACTAAATATCCGTCCTGTCCTGAATGATAACCCGCATTTTTCCTCATACTCTTATGACACTACTAAATCAAAAACAGGTTTTAAGAACAGCTTCCCTTCAAGATCCCTAATAGTTGAAACCCAAAGCAGCAAGAACCTCACAAATCTTCAAATGACAATAACAACAGATTGATAACAAACACACAACAGAACAAAAACTACCCTTTTTAACAAGTATAGTTACATTTCAACAAAAAAAACGGTCCATAACTTTCTGCAGGATAAAGCATGGTTTTTTAAATCTGCAGTGTGTGGGGCCTAGTGGGAAAACGCTTGGGTCTTGAAAGTGTACTCCTCTCAAGGTCTCATGTTCGAATTCTGCTGGGTACAAATTACTTATTAAAAAAAAAAAAAATCCACACCTTAATGCCAAAGATTGTAAGTTTGTAACTTTGGAGCTATATAAGGTGCATAAGATAATTGGGACCCACCCACCTCTTGCTAATAAGCTGATAGATAAATCAGAACAGAATAGATTACTCCATCAGAAAGATACAATTTTTAAAGGTGGGTGAAACTTCATAAGAAGCAATGTTTCAGCTTCTTTACAAATAAGTTGAACATCATGGAATAGAAACTCAGAAGAAGAAGAAAAAAACAATCTTTGAGAGATTTAAATGCACCTTGTCGGTTTCTCTTTCTTGGGGGAGCTGTCACAAACTGAAACTGAGCAAAAGATCTAAGTAACTCCAAAATTAAAGAGCCATTGCAGAGTTAAAGTCAAAACTAGTCGCACGGGTAAAATAAATTTGAGAACATAAATATAAATCTATAATATAAGAAAATTTGTTGTTTTAGAATATACGATTCTGCCCTTGCTTAATTATTTGCCACCCAATCAAATTGGGGGCATTTCATGTCTAATTATTGATTTTTCCAACCAAATGACACTAGATAATGACATAGTTACTTCAATGCTATGTAACATTTCTTAGACCTGTTGGAAATGGTGCGTATGATGTGGTTGTTTGGTTTCAAATGAACTAGAGTAAACAATATTTGGGCATAATTGTGGTTCCCTATACACTTTACCAACTAAATCTATTTTTTCAGTCTGTTACCATCACTGAGTCCTTCAACTAATCCGTCTCTCTCCAACTTTTTCATTTTGCATCCAATTTCTCTCTCATTTCTGGTGCGCCAAAATTTCTTCCACTCTACAACTTCTCCTTCAACAAGCGTCTTCTACCTTCTCCAACAGGTCTTCGTTGAAAGCAAGGTAAAATGTCTTAGAAAGGACATGCATCTCCGTTTTGTTGGTTGTTTTGAAGAATTTTTCTTTTTCATCTCTTGCATGTCCTTTTAAAATATGGATGTTGTTCAGATTTAACTAAATGTAAACGATTTTTTCCTTCAACTTGTGTTTTGTTTCAAATCTCAGTGGAATCGTTGTGTTTGCGTATACGGAATAATGAAAAGTATTGTTAGATGAGGCACTGTTACGGTAGCGTCATTGTTGTTCATTGACTTTTAACTCTTCCTGGGTTGGTGATGTTTATGTGTACTTAATTTTTTGAAACAAAATGTTTAACTGTATATGATATCATTTTGTTAGTTTTTGTACGTTCTTGGTTTGTTTTACGAAAAACCTAATGTTGTTGCTTCGGCTAGCTGATGACTTTTGCTGTTGATATATGAAGGGTTCAAGTGAATGCAAGGCCATTTTCAAGGATAACTGATATTAATGATACGAAAGAGCTGTGGAAAGTTGCAATAAAAGTTCACCACAAATGGGGTGTTATAACTAGCAACAAAGAACACTTTGAACTTATTTTTGTTGATGCAGAGGTAGGTCTGGAACGTTGTGGTTGATATGAACTATACATGTTTGTTTTGTTTGATACCTAACATAAAATGTAATGTATTTGTAGGGGACAGATATTCATGTCATAGTACCTCCTGGGTTGAAGGCAACTTTTGATGCTGTGTTGGTTGTTAACAACACATATACTGTGACAAATTTCATGCCTCAAGTAAATGACCTTGTGTTCAAAACATCAGAACACCCCTTTGTTATCAGATTTACTGCTGGGACTGGTGGCAATTTGCAAAGAATTGATGAGTTTCATCCTAGCTACCTTGCGTTTCAATATCCCTTGTTATTCCCATATGGGGAGGACGGATACACGGATAATATTCTACATGCTTACAAAGGTGATGTTGAGGTCAATAAAAGGAATCGGCAAACAATTATGGAATGGCTTTCATATAGATTGCAAGAAAGAAAATCTGAAGCTAAAACTCTTCTTACATCAAGAAGGTTATTTCATCAATTTTTGGTCGATGGATACACAATGATGGAAACCGAGAGACTTAATTGGTTAAGAAAAAATCAATCTAAATTGAGAGTTGGAAAATATCACAAATTAAAGGAAAATGAAAGAAACTCCAAACAAAACACAACTGTGAAAAGTGGAAAAAGAGTTGTCTTGCCTTCATCATTTGTTGGAAGCAAAAGATATATGGATCAATTATATTTCGATGGTATGGCTATCTCAAGTAGAGTTGGATTTCCGGATTTGTTTTTGACTTTCACCTGTAATCCTAATTGGCCAGAAATTGTGAGAGAATGTGCAAAATATAATTTAAAGCCGCACGATCGTCCAGATATTGTATCGCGGGTGTTCAAAATTAAATTTGACGAGTTGATGGTTGATATTACGCGCCGGCATATTCTTGGAAGGGTCTTAGCATGTAAGTATTATTGTTTTATTTTTTGCAAATCCATTGTTTGCATTGTGACTAGACGACCTGTCACATGTTATGGTCACTTACATGACCAAAGGATGTCATAACACCCACTGGATCTGTAAATGTATATTTGTCAGTATACATGTGTAAAGTCCATTTTGTAACGTGACTGTACATACCACCATACATGTTATTCTAAAGGCACCTAATTTATAAAAGCCACTTTAGTTACTGTTGCATGCATGTGGACACAGTTATTGCAGTTCCATTCCAATTATTGTCGCATTCTAACTTTTAATAAGAAATACACCTCTGCATTCCAATTATTGTCACAGTTACTGCATTAGTCTTTGCTTTCAATAATAAATACACCTCTGCTATATTACAAACCAATTTACTACAAGAAAATTTCGGCTCTAACTTTTATTAATGTTACTTTTATACATTGTAAATTTGCCATTACTTACATGTTTATAAATTTGCTCTAACTATTTAAAACATGTAGACACAACTAATTACTACTAATATGGTTTACAAAACTATTGTGTACCCTATTTAAATCACTTACTGTTACTAAACCGTAGTGACTTCAACATTTAAGCACAACATGATATACATTACTATTGTAACACAACATATTATATATCAACATTCTAACGTTCAATAATACAAGTGCATCTGTTTTGCCTACAATGAAACACTTCATACCTCGCCATTCTTTTTTCATGGACTTCTCCAATGTTTGAACATTGTTGTACTAGCTTTGAATGATAACTGGATTCAAACTTCAGTCCATTTCGTGTTTGAGATAATGGTTTGCTAGTTCGAAGAACATCGTTTCTGCAATACATTAATATTTCAAAGTCAGAACCTAAGACAAAAAATCATTCTTTCATATAACCTTTATGTATATTTAAAAGTTTTGCATCTTTTCAACCAACAACATTATTAAGTCTCAAATATAAAACTAGACCACCATCATAAAAGTATATTTCGAATCTACCACATTTAAAAACGTAGCAGCAAAAACAACTTATAGCTGCAACATATTTATATTCATTGCTAACAATTTCTAATACTTTACCCTTTCATGATTTTTCATCCAACTTTTTTCATTTTTGATCCCTTTTTTCCAACATTTTGGGTAGAAGCAACACCGATATCGAAAGCCTTCAGTGGGGGAGGAATTAGAGAAATTTCTCCATCCCTGCGTTTTGAAATACACTATTATATGTTTATAACACATTCACAAATTCATCCAAAAAACCCAAATGCTAAATATCAATAATCATACCGTGATTTGCTTTTTCCCTTATAATGTGGAGGCTTTAAACTTTTTGGATCAACTTCTGAGTTGCTGGCCACATCGCATTTTAATGCCCTGTCTGCCAATGTTGTATGTCTTTCAGCATCCCGAATTGATTGTTTCCTACAATGGATTCAATTGTATTACAACATCCTAACATGCAGCACATGACTTTTGCAAAACACTAGAGAGGTAACCCAAAGTCAAATACTTTAAACACATACAACAACATCATTTCCAAGATATTTATTCTCATATATATTTGATATTCATTCAACTACATAGAAAGGCTATTTCGAGTCTATGCCAACTACACGCCTATCATCAAAAACAACTTCTACACACAAAGTATATATTACTTCCTAACACTTCCTAGAACATTACCCTTTCGTGATATTCCCGCCAACTCTTTCCATTCTTGAACCCGTTTTTTCAACAATTGACTTCGACGCAACACCGATTCTCAAAACATGTTGTCGGGGAGGTATTACATTTTTAACTGCTACGACATCTCCACACCTGATATTTGGAACAGTTTATTAGAAGTTATTAAGACAATATCAATTTCAAGAAATCTTGATTATTTCCACCGTTTACACAGTTGTATCCTAAATGTGCAAACATTCACCCCCAATGCAATCTATGACATTGTTTACCCTGATTTGCTTTTGCCTTTATAATCTTCCAACTTCAAACGTTTGCGATCAGTCTCCGATTTCCCAGCAACATCGACTTGGAATGCCTTCTGTCGCAACGACTCTTTCTTAGCCATCCTAATTGATTCATTCCTGAAACAAATCAGAAAGTATTAAAACTCTAACATGTGCAACATATACAACAACTAAAACACCATTTCAAAAGTGCAGTAAACGACTCAAACTTTCTTCTTTCACTTTTTTTAAAAAGAAAAACCGTGCATGCAATGATCTATTCACGAAATATACCTCAACTGTTGGGATCTAACGACCACGGATTCTCGATTCCTTTCTCCAGCTCCTTCCGATCGAACCGATCCTGGATCCTTTCCGGTTTTTCCATCTCGATGATTACCAGTCGGTATCTTCTTCCTCCTTCCAGCAACTCTTTTCCCAAAACTCCCACCACTAGCTTCATCGCACATTGCTTTCAATGTCGCTTGGATGAATTCTTCATCCATTTCCGATTCTGACGAAGACCTGTGTTTCAACAGAAAACAAATAACTACCATACACTACAAACATGCAGTCAACGAAGGTCCATTGAAGCTCTACAAAACGTACCCGCTTGAGATTTCAATTGCTGTTGATGCCATTCTTCCAATCATCCAATCTGCTATGTGGTCTTCCATTCCGTTACACAAACCACACCACAAACCACGTCTGCGTTATGTTCCCGTTTCAACCACAACTCTTATTTTATGCAGCTATGGTGCTAATGGACTACACAATCCAATTCACTTCATGCGGCCCAATACTATTCCTTTAATTTGTGACCATTTCACTTAATCTTTTTTTCCTTTCTCATTTTTTTTATATTCCTTTCTCTTTTTTTCCTTTAATTTGTTTTTTTAAAAATACATAAAATCAACATACATTTTTTTAAACAACTCTTTATAAATATTTTTTTTTACCTATTTCATATCAATTCTTTCTCTATTAATATAAACATTTATATCTACTAATCTTTGCATCTTTTTGTTTCTTTGCAATTTTTATATTACATTTTAATATTTCTTTTTCTAATTGTATTAAACAATCACTCAACACTCTATCAAAACCGTCATACAGACCGGCCCGTGCGAAAGCACGGGTCAGTTACTAGTTTTTAAGAAAGTTGTAAAAAAATGCTAAATGTAATAGTGTAAGTTCAATGTGGAATGACGAAATCAAAATAGAATAAAAAAAGACTTGCAATATGTTAACACAAAAGATAGGTAAAGTAGAGTAACAATGTCAAAGAAAAAGAAAGAAAAGACACAAAAATTCAAGAAAATACAACATGTGTTTCAATCACTTTTGATCTTGGGTAGATTGTGAAGCATGAATCTCCATCGTGAACAAAATGATTTAACCCATAAAGAATAACATTTATATTAGATAACATCAGAGAATATCATTGGTAATGATCATTAAATGATACAAAACAACTTGTTATTAAATACCTATTAAATATTGTGAAAAACTTCCTTAAACACAACATTAGTGGTTGTATGCATAACCTGTTTATCTTTGTCATGAATCAAAATCTTAAGACCTTGTTTAGTCTTAACTCTAGATAGTACCACATACAATTGACCATGACTAAAAACATCTTTTGGTAAGTATAAACCAACGTTGTCTAAAGATTGACCATGAGATTTGTTAATTGTCATAGCAAAAAAAACAATAATTGAGAATTGTCTTCTCATCAATTTAAAAGGCCGTGGTGACTGTGAGGGGGACAAAAACATTCTTGGAAAATAAATGATGTTACCAATATTCTTTCCAGAAATGATCTTAGCTTCAATGACATGATTAGCAAGCCTTGTTACAGTGAGTCGTGTACCATTGCATAATCCTTCAGTTTGATCCAAGTTGCGCAACAACATAATTGTGGTCCCAATTTTTAACTTTATTGAATGATTAGGCAATCCTGATGTTTTAAGAGTATTCAAGAATTCAGGTGTCAAGTGTTCAAATGCATCGAAGTCAATTGCTTCAAATCTATCAACAGAATCGCTACTGAAGTATTCCTTTTCTTCTCTTTAAAAACATAAATAATATGTATAGCATGAATAGTACCTGGAAGAAGCTTTGTGATGTATTGATTAATATCATCCACCACTTCAATAGTTGAAGCCAAAATAGCACGACTTTGAAGGTAATTAGAATCATGCTAGTTATGAATGAGATCAGGGTAGGTACTTTCAATAATAGACTCAATAGGATCTGAAAACTGAGAAGTTAGAAACTCTTGTGGAATTGAAATTTCAACATAACCATCATTTGGTTCAAACATTCTCCCATCTCCAATTTTTAAGATCTACTCAGAAAAAATTTGAATCTCATCTGCGGTAGATGTCATTGTTCCACTTTGCAAGCACATGTTCTTTGTAAGTTTGAGTACCTTACAATGATCCTAAATATAAGAAGCATTGATGGTTGCATGAATAATATCTGATCTAGTACCTCTTTGTATAACAGGAAGAACTTGTCTGAAATCACCACCAAAAACAACAACCTTCCCTCCAAATATTTTGTTAGGCGCTTCAGAATTTGTACTCATAATATCTTTCAAAGATTTGTCAAGAGTCTCTAAGCAAAATTTGTTAGCCATAGGAGCCTCATCCCATATGATTAGATCAGTCAACTTTAAAAGTTCAGCAAAATTATCTTTTTTATCAATGTTACAAATGGAAGTTTCCAAAGTAGGGACAAGAATCTTAAATTTAGAATGAGTTGTTCTTCCACCTAGTAACAACAAACTTGCAATCCCACTTGAGGCAACATGCAACACATTAGCACGAAGTGTAGCTGACAAAGTGTTACACATAAATGTTTTACCTACTCCACCATTCCTATATAAAAAAAAACATACCACCTTTTTGTTTTTCTACAACTTCCATTATTTCTTCAAAAATCTTTTGTAATTGTGTTTCAATAGCCATAAGTGTAAGTTGTTGTAATTCTTCATCCATTAGTGTCAAACCTATGGTATAAAAAGTATTATATTTAAAACACTTAATATTAAAGTAAATAAATAAAAAGTAGAATCCCATGAAATAAATAGTGTACCTAGATTTCTTGTCAACATAAGTTGTTCATAAAGAATACCATCACATAAGTACAACCATGAATTATTCCAAACATGTTCGGGTCTATTCATAGACGATGATAACAACATAGTAACAAATAACTTCCGCAAAAAAAACACCAGAACCGCAAACATGTGCCTCTTTAATTTCCTCAATAAATTCTCTATCATCTTGTAAGAATCTTATAGCAAAGCATACTTCTCTAAAAGTTTTATGTTGTACACCATCAACAAATTTGATATCTTTGTAACTTAATGGCCCTTTCTTGAAAGTCAACATCATCCTTAAATAAAATAACTCACCTGTGCTCTGAGGAACCCAAATAAGACGACCAATGGTATACCCTCTTTTTCTAGGTTTCCAACTCTTGGTTTATGGTAAACAAACTTAGAGACAAAGTCACCATATATTAACAACCGTGCATCTTCAAATTTTTTGTTTGCCTCAAACCATGCTATAAACATTAATTCGGTTATACTTGGTTTGAGTAAAACATTTCCAATTTGCTCAAAGTCTTTGTAGTAAATAGAGTTTTCTCCTTCCATGTGAAAATACAATCTCTCAACAGTTAGCTTCCTACCGTGTATAGAATATGAGAATATCCTCCAACATGCTTCACTTGGGGAGATGTATCGACAATCTAGATATTGCTTGATTTCGTCAATGTTGTTTTTCTTACCACATCTAGTGTTCTCAGAAGGTTGAATAACAGTAGAAATTCGATTCGAACCTTTGTTTATGTACTTGAATAAGTACTTGATCGAAGTACTTTGATTGCACCATTCCATGTTTATATGAGCTTCATACTTCAACGATAAACTTGGATTATGAGGAACTACATGACCACTATGAAGGATGATTCTGTTTTTCTCAATTGTGTGTCCATTGTCTCTTCTCCTATATACTGGATAGCCATCTTGATCCACAATTGTTGAAGATTGAAAATTTTTTGGGTAATACTTGGAGCATTTCATGTCTTTCATGCAAGGTGAATTCAAATTTGTAAAACCACAAGGACCATGAACCATGTGAGCTTTAACGAAATTATACAACTTGGTTCGCCGGATGCCCTTTTTTGCCTGGACCTTTTCTTTTTGTGGTCTAGCGAGTCTCTTTTATGCGAAGTATTTTTTGACTGCGTCTGTGTTCACAGGGGACGTAAAATCTTCACCATCCATAGTTGAAAGTAGCAAGGCTCCGCCAGAGAAAACCTTTCTCACAATATATGGTCCTTCATAATTTGGAGTTCATTTGCCCCTGTGATCTATCTGAGGAGGAAGGATCCTTTTCAAAACCAAGTCACCCGTCTGGAAACACTGAGGGCGCACTTTCTGATCAAAGGCTTTCTTCATCCTGCTCTGGTATAACCGACCATGTGCAATGGCTGCCAATCTTTTCTCTTCAATGAGGTTCAACTGATTCAACCTGGTCCGTACCCATTCAGCTTTGTCAAGCTTTACATCTGTCAAAATTCATAAAGAAGGGATCTCAACTTCCAATGGCAGGACTACCTCCATGCCATACACAAGTGAGAAAGGGGTTGCCCCTATCGACGTACACACTGTAGTACGATAACCATGCAAAGCAAATAGAAACATCTCATGCCAATCTTTATACGTCACAACCATCTTCTACACAATCTTCTTAATATTCTTATTAGCTGCCTCAACAGCACCATTCATCTTTGGACGATAGGGAGAATAATTATGATGTTCAAATTTGAAGCTCTGGCTCAACTCCTTCATCATCTTATTATTCAAATTCGAACCATTATCAATAATGATCCTTTTAGTGACTCCGTAATGAAAAACAGTGTCCTTCTTTATGAACGGGGCCACTACCTGCTTGGTAACGTTAGCAAACAAGGCTGCTTCCACCAACTTAGTAAAATAATCAATGGCTACGAGAATGAAATGATGTCCATTGGAAGTAGTCGGCCCAATCTTCCCCATCATATCAATTCCCCACTTAGCAAAGTGCCAAGGAGAAGATAATACATTCAGAGGAGCCAGTGACACATGCACTTTATTAGCATAAATCTAGCATTTATGATATTTCCTGACGTATTTGAAACAATCAGACTCCATAGTCATCCAGTAATAGCCTGCTCTCAACAGCTTTCTAGCCATGGCATGCCCATTGGCATGGGTACCGAAAGAACCCTCGTGAACTTCTTCCATTAACAGGCATACCTCGTGTTCATCAACACAACGTAGCAGGACCATGTCAAAGCTCCTCTTATACATCACATCATCCTTGTTCAGAAAGAAATTACCCGTCGACCTTCTCAGAGTCTTTTTATCTTTGTTGGATGCCCCAGGTGGGTATTCTTGGCTCTTGAGGAAGCACTTGATATCATAAAACAACGATTTACCATCTGACACCTCTTCAGCTGCAAACACAAAAACATGCCTGTCAAGACACATAATTCTGATTGCCGAAACCTCATTCACCTTATACATGGATGTTAACGTTGCCAACGCATCTACCATCTGATTCTCAACCCGAGGTACATGATGAAAATCAACCCTATCAAAGAAAGGCAACAATCTTCTGGCATAATATTTGTAAGGTACCAAATTAGCATGACGAGTCTCTCATTCTCCTTTTATCTAATTGATTACCAATGCGGAATCACCGTATACATCAAGATTCTTGATCCTCAAATCAATGGCCTCTTCTAACCCCATAATACACGCTTCATACTCTGTTTCATTGCTGGTAGAACTGAACGTCAATAGAGCAGTGAAAGGGATATGAGAACCCTTAGGGGTGGTAAAAATTGTCCCGATTCCATTGTCGCACGCATTAACGGCACCATAAAAAATTAACCCCCATTAGGATCCAATTTCAGGCCCTTTATCAGGCAACGGTTCGTCAAAATCCTTAGCTTTCAGATACATAATATCCTCATCAGGAAATTCAAACTTCATCGGTTGATAATCTTCAATTGGTTGTTGAGCAAGATATTCTGACAGAACACTTTCCTTGATGGCTTTTTGGGAAACATATTGGATATCGTACTCTGTCAAAACCATCTGCCAATGGGAAATTCTTCCTGTGAGTGCTTGCTTCTCAAACACGTACTTGATCAGATTCATCTTTGATATCAACATGATCGTGTGGTTTAACATATATTTCCTCAACCACTTGGCTGCCTAGGCGAGTGCACAACATGTTTTTTCAGCATTGAGTACCTCGACTCACAATCAGTAAATTTCTTACTCAGGTAGTAGATGGCATGCTCTTTTCTACCTGTCTCGTCGTGTTGACCGAGCACACACCCCATTGAATTCTCAAGAACCGTCAGATACATTATCAGTTGTCTTCTTGCTATCGGAGGCATGAGAATCGGAGGTTCGTGCAGATACTCTTTTATTCTTTCAAAAACTTTTTGACAATTTTCATTCCACCTGACTGCTTGATCTTTTCTTAACAATTTGAATATCGGTTCGCACGTAGCTGTAAGATGAGAGATGAATCTTGCTATGTAGTTCAATCTCCCCAAGAAACCACAAACCTCTTTTTCTGTTCTCAGCTCAGGCATTTCTTGTATAGCTCTTGTTTTAGTAGGATCAACCTCGATTCCTCGCTCACTAACAATAAAACCCAGTAGCTTACCAGACCTCACCCCGAAGGTGCACTTGTTTGGATTCAACCTCAACTTAAATTTCCTCAATCTTTCAAACAACTTCTGCAGATTAACCAGTTGTTCTTCCTCCGTTTGGGACTTTGCAATCATGTCATCGACATAGACTTCAATCTCTTTGTGAATCATATCATGAAAGAGAGTCACCATCGCCCGCTGATAAGTTTCCCCATCATTTTTCAATCCAAAAGGCATTTCCCCATCATCTTTATGCTTTATTAAGAATGAGAAAACAAACAAAACACAAAAACACATTGCCATTTTAAAAGATGTAAAAGCAAAATGAAAAACAGGGAGCGCAATATTTGAATTCAAAAACATCCTTTTATTTATGATAAACATTGGAAGCAAAAACATGTGGCCCTACAAATGAGTCACTACGTCTTGGGTAGAACGTAGGACTTGTCATATGTAAAAACGATAAAATTACTCTTCACGAGTGACTTGAATGATTTCCTCAAAAGACCAATTGCAAAGCTCTTGTCCTGGAATGCAGGGGCGGATCCAGCTATCCATATCGCAGTCGCTCTCAACTTCGTCTTCCTCTATGGCATTAATCTGGTAAAAAATAACCCCATCACTTAAAAATTTGATAGGACCTCTGAACCTTGGTGGAGCTTGCGAAGGCTTGTACCCCAAACCTTGGGAACTACTAGCTTTAATCATGGCACGAGCTTTCTTCCACGAGGTCATAGAAACTTCAGGCTTTTTCTCCTCCACCAGAGGCTCTTTCTGAATTTGAACTGCTTCGAACGCCTGACACAGAGTTTCATGAATCTCACCATCTACCTCCCTATACTTGAATGACGAAAAATGAATGACTATCATATCTTCTTCTCCACAAACTGTAACTACTTTCCCTTCAACCACATACTTGAGTTTCTGATGCAAAGTCGAGGTTACTGCCCCTACAACGTGGATCCATGGACGACCCAGAAGACAGTTGTATGCTGGTGGGATATCCATGATGAAAAATGTTGTATTAAAAACCTCGAGACCAACCTTAATTGGTAATTCCACCTCTCCAAACACATATCTCTTTGACCCATCAAAAGCTCTGACATCGATATCATTGGGCCTATAGATCACCCCTTGAATGTCCAACTTCATAAGCGTTTTCTTCGACCAATACATTCAAAGAAGACCCAATGTCTACCAACACATGAGATAACAAAGAACCCATACATTCCATGGAAATGTGTAGGGAATTATTGTGATTCCTCCCAGTTGGAGTCAAGTCAAAGTCGGTGAACCCCAAACCATTACTTGCATTAACATGTGCCCCAACCCCTTCTAACTGATTCACAGAAATTTCTTGCGGTACATATGCAGCATTCAGAATTCTCAGTAAAGCATTTCTATGGGCTTCCGAACACAATAACATAGACAAAATGGAGATTTTAAAGGGAGTCTGATGTAATTGATCTACAATCTTGTAATCACTTTTCTTAATTATTTTCATGAATTCCTCCACATCCTTCAAAAAGGAATCTTCAGTAGACTGTTTCTGCGCAGAATCTTCAACAACCTGTTTTCCATTGCCTTTAGCAGAATTGTCAACATTACCATCTTGAGATACCGGTGGAGCAAAAACCCGACCACTACGAGTTATGCCTCCAGCACCAACAATATTATCAACACTGGTCCCTGCACTTGACGAACCCACAAGTTCCTGCTTTTGACCATTATAAAATACCTCGACTCCGTAATTCCATGGAATAGCTTTGGTGCTTTCATATGGTACAGGCCCTGGAGTAGTAATAACAACAGATGTTTGCCGCACTGGCGCCAATATATGAATAGTATTACACGGAATAGAAATGGTTGCAACATCTTTCTTATTAACATCATCAATAACAGAAGTTCTGTCAAACTGAAGGCGTCCTTCATCCATCAACTTTTGTATACCCTTCTTCAACAAATCACAACCCTTTGGATGTACTGTACACTCTTGACAATCAGAGAAATAACCTGGGAATACATCTCCTTTGAGAAAACGTTCTTTTACAAACAACAGTGGAGTCTTCAACATATTGACATCGATCACCAGATTCAACCCCTCTACCTCTTCAATAGCATTTACCCTTGCACCGCCATGTTGCGGCATAGGGTTATGTATCACATTAGGCCCATTATTGGTGAAATCAATGGCTTTTGAATCAAGCAGGTCCTAAACCTTGTGCTTGAATGCTTTGCAATTGTCAATGTGATGCCTATGTGCTCTAGAATGGAATTCACAGTGGGTGTTGGCATCGTAACCGGGTGGAGGGGTGCCAGTAAGCGGAGCCAAAGTTCTTTTCTAGACTAATTTCAATTGAAGCAAATGTTGTAATAATTGAGAGTACGACATATGTGGAGTGTCAAAGTGCCTATTAGCCATCCTTGGTATGTCTGGATACTTACGGGGAGTATAAGGTTGTTGTTAAGGTGTAGCCAGGATGGCTACAACAGCTACCTGTTGTGAAGAATTCTGATTTGCTCTGCCCTTACCTCTATAGGATGAAATAGCATTGGTATCCCCTTCCCTCTTCTTGGGGGCCCCTGCATATGGTTTCTTTCCTCCTCCAGATGAGGATCCATTACCACTCTGAATCTTTCCCATCTTTATCTCACTCTCAACTCGTTCACCTGCCATAACCAAGTCTGAGAATCCTGCGGAAGTACAACCAACCAGTCTGTCATAATATGGCCCCTAAAGTGTGCCCATAAACATATCCACCAGTTCTCTCTCCATCATAGGAGGTTGAACTCATGCATCCAAATCGCGCCACCTCTAGGCGTACTCCTTAAAGCTCTCATTCGTCTTCTGAGTCAAATTCTGCAATTGTGTTCTGTTAGGAGCCATATCACTATTATATTGATAATGCTTGATGAAGGCCTAGGCCAGATCCCTCCAACTTCTTATATAGGTCCTTTCCAATCCCATGTATCATTCCAGGGGTGCCCCAGCTAGGCTATCCTAGAAAAAGTGCATAAGGAGCTTTTCATCGCCTGAATACGCTGACATCTTTCGATAATATGCTCTCATTTGAGTCTTAGGACATGTGGTGCCCCTGTATTTATCAAAATTAGGGACCTTGAACTTAGGTGGAATTCTCACACCAGGTACCAGCCCTAAATCAATCATATCAAGGCCCAAAGCATTCTGATTCTCGTAAGCTTTCATTCTCTCTTCGATCATTTTGAATTTCTTATCAGTCTCCATCGGGAAACTAACATCCAGATCATGCATAGAGAATGCGTCGTCCTGTTGGTCAACACCCCAATGATGGTTATGACCTCCAACACCTCCATGAATAGCACATACACTACCTCCTCCACCAACAATGCCACCGGCACCACCAGGACCTCCAACACCTCCGCCCAGAGGAATAACAACACCAGCACCAACTCCTCCAGGAGGATTGGCACCACCAACAACACCTCCGCCAGGAGGAATAACACCCATGTCTTCAGCTCTGGGAGGATCAATAAGTGGTTGGACCAAAGTTCTCAACTGCTCTTGGCCATGATCCATATTTTGGATAATCTCCATAAAATGATTCATACGGGTTCACACCTCAAGTAACTTAGCCTGAATTTGTTCCATGACTCGTTTCTGATTTCCCCTTGTACCGTACCTATGAATACCAGAGTTCGCTATCCTGCTGAAGAAAACTAGGTAGAGATAAGAAAACCAGCTAATAGCACCTGCTATGCAAATGATTATGAGAATGTGATGCAAATGCCATGCTTGATTATTTCCAGGGTGGTCTACACCTTGATTCAAGTTTCAACAACAATAAAATACGAGATGATAGAAAACTGGCGAAAACAACTCATACATTAACTGAAGAAGGTTCAATAAAAGAGTCAATATAAACAGCTCATACAGAAGAGATATAATCAAATACAACAGCCAATGATCCCAGTCAACAGGTCTGACGGTGATCAGATACGAAAGAAGAAAAATCAACTAAGGCATATCATCAATATCCACTAGAGATAATCCACCCCATCCTCCATGCCCTCTGTTCTAAACTTGAACCTCTTTGAACAACTTCTTGGTGTCAGGATGCTTCGGCCTCTGGATTAGCTCTTGAATGAGAACATCCCGCATGTGCATGATCCCTTCCAAGTAAAGACATCGTAGTTCCTAAGAATCTTCACCAAAAGCATCTTTAAGTTTGAGCTTCTTCACCTCTGCTTGAACTTTAAGCTATTCCATTGCTAACAATGTCTCCCTAAGTTTCTGATCACTTCTGAGCCTGTGAAACAATTCTTCTTTGATCTTCCTCTCTTTGTCCTCAAGTTGCTGCTTGAGATTTTCAACTTGGACTCTGAGTTCATCTTCTTTCTTCTTGTGATAAGTTACTGTGGCATTCCATTGGCTATCGAACTTGGAAATCTCGAGACGGGTTTTGTCAAACTCCTTCTTCTTCTGCTGGAGAAGGCTATTGGCACTCCTCAGATCCCTACCAATCCTTTCTCTACTCTTGACTTCTTCTTTTAGCTATTGCTCTTTTCTGGCTAGCAGATATGTCTTCGTCTTGGCTATGTGCACTGATTCACCCTTAGCATGCTTGAGTTGGTAGACTTTACACTTCAGCTCTTCATTTTCCTTACGAAGCTCCTCCTTTTCAACCCATAACCTATTGTACCTCTCAACTTCCATAGTAGTAGGTTGTTCAATGGCCAATGGATACAAAAGAGTTTTTACAGGAAAAGGCAAGTGAACGACTTCAACTCTCCTTTGCACCCACTCCATATAAGGAGAATAAGCTATGCAATCACTTTTACCTAGGAATGGCTTTCCTCTCCTCTGAATAGTGCCCCAGGCTTTCACAGCTCTCTTCATGCCTTCAGGATTGTGAGTTCCACTGTAAAATAAAGATTCCTTCACTTCTTCATCTATCAGGGGAACCTTCAATGCATATCCTAATTGCCTCCTGGAAATAGAGGGAATATAGTTGATGCCACCCCTTATCCCCATGAGAGGGACATTAGGAAACTCCACGCAACTGTAAATCATTTCCATTCCAAGAAACCTCTTGTCAAACCATTGGGTATCCTTAGTAACTACGCCCATTACTCTTTCTGCCCATTTCAAGGAGTCCTTAGTATCAACAAAAGCGCTGTCACGCAGGAGATAACTCATGAACCATTTGCAGAGAAGGGGAGCACAACAATAAAGAAGTCCACCTCTCTTCTTATAATTCCTTGAGTGCACTGAGTGATAAGGAGAGGAGGAACATGATTCTTCATCATAAAAATCCTGATGACATTCATATCTACAAAACCCAGCAGATGGGGGAAAAAAGCAATCCCATAAATACACAGAGCAAAGATAGCGTTGAAGGTAGACCAACTACAGGCTTCAGCATACACCATAGCTTCACTCACCAGGGAACTCAGAAGAAAACCAGATAAACCCCCCTTGTCCCCAAGATTGGCTTTTACAACAGGTGTGCTCAAATAAAGAGCATCGACAATGGCTTCTGGAGCGGGAACCTCCATAGATTCATGGAAGGGTACCTAATTCTTGACTGGAATGTCCAAGATAAGTGAGAATTCCTCCAGGGTAGGGGCCAACTGATAATCCCTAAATGTAAAACACCTCAAAGCATGATCATAAAACTGTAGCAATGTGTGTATAGCCTCTCTCTCATATTCTGTAATGGTATGCAGCATGCTAAGGATCTCCCCATAATCTTCTTTGAAGGTCTCCAAATTGGTCTGAGTAGTTTTGGAAATCAAGTTACGAAGTGAACTCAAATCCAGAGATTGATACTTGTAGTTGATGGTATCCTTCCTACTAGTGTCCATCTATGAAGAGCTTGTCAACCGAAATCAAAGATAAGATGCAAACCCCAGAAATAAACAAACATGAATGTTAAAATGCAGATATGATGCTATGCAAATGCAGACATGGGATCAAGGTTCCCATATGTTCTGAGCAACTACTGTAATGCTGGCTAAATAGGTTCAAAACTCTGCTCTGACCAGAATACCAGAAAACCAGAATACCAAGTTGATAAGTCCATATTGATAAAACACCCAGAAAACCAGGTAGGTTGAAAGTCAAGGTTTCCTGCAAAACCCATCCCCTCTCACATGTAGGTTCTAGTCTTGTACATAGCATCCTAGAAGGTCCTCAGTCTCACAGGCTCTCAGGTCGAGAAATGATGATACGTTAACCATTTCTGGTTTGGCATCATCATCAATGAAGGAGGCCTTAACTGACTCCCTATGAACGGTCTCTAGAGTCATAAGCTCCTATCAAACCACACTGATTACTACATAAACATGCAGTTCAGAGTATTCTTAAGAAAACCTCGTTTGGATGCAAACTCAAGCCAATGATACGTGTCAAATGCCACGCAAGTCAACAAGAGCCCACTCTAATCCTATGTGTGCACTCAAGCCTGGGTAATGGGCTTATCTCTCATAGAAACCAACTCGCCCAACAACACAGCAACAACAGAACAATATGATAATAGTAATCAAATGCAAATAAATGCAATAATATATAACAAATAATGCACATAAAAGCATAAAGATAGACACCCAATGAACAAAAACAAACAAGCGCTAGGATTGACTCACATAGGGAACCAGAGTCCCCAGCAGAGTCGCCATTTGTCGTAACGCGAAAAATAACCGGAGGAAAAGCAGAGTCGCCACCAAATGTTATTTATCCCGACAGGGGAAAGGAAACGATCGAAGAAACCTTAAAAAGGGAAAGAACATGGTCTCGCAACCAAATTTCGGGTTTGGGAGTCGATTACATGAGAGAAAGGTATCAGCACCCCCTCGCATTCGTTGTACTCAACGGGATCCACGCTTGTTGTTCTAATCAAAGGGTGTGTTTATCTAAAGCCTATCTGCTAAGGGAAACCGAAAAAAAGGGGAAAAAAGAGACTCGATAGGACTTCACTGCCCTATGCCTACGTATTCCCTCGTGCAATGGGAAAGTTAGAGTCAACGTAGTTCGAAGGACTACGGGTGAATGGGGGGAAGGTTACTTGCCAAGACTTCGCCGTCTTGTGCCTACGTATCCTCATTCGGTCGAGAATGAAGAAGTCAGAGCGTTCGTAGTATAGCCTACGGTGAAAAAAAAGGAAAGGTGCTCGCCAAGACTTCGTCGTCTTGTGCTTATGTATATTCATTCGGACGAGAATGAAGAAATCAGAGTGTTCGTAGTTCGGCCTACGAATTGTTAAGTGGTTTTTATGAGCAATGCTAAGTTCGTGTCTCAGCAGTTAGGGTCGATGCCTGTTTGCAGTAGAACGGAAAATAACATGCCCTCTCTAAAAGGTTTGATAGAAAATCCCGAAGGATAAAATAATTTGCAATTTGTTCGAGAGTTTTAAAGAAGTGTTTTGATTTTGTTTGAGACATACATTGCACTAAAGTCTATGACATAGGATCGAATACTTTGCGCTAACGATCAAAATGTCTTGCGCATAAAGTACCCTAAGATGAGGTTAGAAATGCATCCGCTCATCTTTTCCCATGTACTTAAGGCTCGTGGTATACAATGCACATTATTTTTATTAACTGTTTTGACTATGATTTGAGAGAGAGAGAGAGAGAGAGAGAGAGAGAGAGAGAGAGAGAGAGAGAGAGAGAGAGAGAGAGAGAGAGAAGAGAGAGACTCAAAGGGCAAATTGGAAAATTTAAGGGAAACTCACCTAGATGTTGTCATGCAGTATGGCCCTATAGTTGAGGATGAGAAAGAGAAGTCTACCTAATGTTATCATACAAAAGGTGGCCCTAAAGTTGAGGTTAAAAGGGAGCTAACCTAATGTTGTCATGAAAGGGATTAAGAGTCTAATGTCTATCCTACTTTGAACCTAATAAAAAATTAAGTTCAAACTAGGAGCCCTAAGGGAGCATGTGATCAAGCACAAGTAAACATTATACAAATCAATCTCAAACAACAAATAGGAAACCAAAACTCAAAGGAGAAGAAAAGAGAAGAAGAGAAGAAGGATGTCAAAGCAACACAATGCAAGAAGAATCAACCATCAAGTGTCAACATCAAGATTAAAGTTAAAGCATGTCTATCAAATGAATCAAGACATCAAAGATGGATAAAGCACATACACATTCTCCATCATCACAAAACATGTCCAAAGTGTTTACATATTCAAGTTCAAATGGATAAGCAAGTGTAATCAAAGAAGTGCACAAGCAAGCATGTCTTAGCATCATATTCAAGTATCATTAACCAACATACAAAGACAATATGAGTTCAACAAGATAAGGAACATGCAAAGTCATAACTCATATCAAAACATGATCAATTCAATTCAAAGATGAAAGAAGAAGCACAACACCATCCAACATGAACCACAACAAAGACTATGCATATGTAAATCATTATCTCATGAAAAACAAGCCATAAATGGTTCAAGCAATTAGGTCATGATATCAATATGAGGCAGTAGCATGTACATGAATATCAATCCAAACATCAACTCATGGATATCAAGAAGGAACATCAAGGATCAAGTTCAAAACATGCATCAAAACTAGGTAAGCATCAACCCTAATCATCTTCAACGGAAATCATGTATTCAAGCAAGGTACAAAGATCATATGATCAAGTAATGCACACCATAACATGAAGGTAAGATGCATACTCAAATGATTCAATTCAAAATCAACTCCAAGATATCAAGCAAGTTCAAGAATGATCATGTTCAAATCATGCACAAGAAGCTAGACAACCATCCACTCAAGTCATCCATAAAAAGAAATAAATGATCATGCAAGGCAAGTAAGGCAAAGCGATCATGCAATAAACATCTAAATATGGAGGTCAGAGCCTTAAACATGTCAATCTAATCATACAAGAGTCATCCAGCATCAATTGGATCATACAAGACACAATCTCAAGAAACTAGGTCAAGAACATCAAAGAAACATGATCAAAACATCATCAACTTGAAAATTCAACCAAAAATAGAAAAATTGCCAAATAAATGTGGATCCAAGGCTCTAATCCAAGTTAAGACAATCAAGATTCATCATGAAAAATATCACAAAGAGGTTGCATAAATGCATCACCAAATCAAGCCAAGCAAAATCATGTAGGGGCTAATCGAGCATGCATCGAGGACTAATTAAAACCAAATGAGAAGCCATCAAATATTCCACATCAAAACACCAAAACAACCTTCAAATATTCAACAATTAAGTGTCCAAACATGTGAGGAAAATTGGCTTAAGAAGGTAAGCAAAAGGCATCAAAACACCAAACCCTAATTCAAAGGTAAACATGTCAAACCACTTCACAAATTAAGTCAAAATAAAATAGAAAAAATAAATGAAAAATAAAATAAAAAAATACCAAAATTATCTTATGATGTCAATTAGTCAGAAACATATTTTTAACCATTTTTAAAAATGTTTTATCAATTAAAAATGAAATCAAATGAAAATGGTAAAGAAAAAAGAAATAAAAAAAGAAACACATGCCAAGGGAGGTGAGAAAGTAATAAATGAAAGAACTGGTTTCCAGTTGCGTGCGCATTGGGCCAAAAGCATGGGGGTGTGGATAACAAAAGAATACAAAGCCCAGTCCAGGATATCACATGAGAACTCAGCAATAGCAAAACGAATCGTTTCATTAAAACACGTCACACCCACTCAGCAACCACGCAAGCGCCACACAAGCATGGTTAGAGAGTCAAGAGGTCCACGCAGGCATGTCGCCTCGGACTCCAGAGCTAGGGCTCCAGTCGTCTTCTCAGGTGACTCTCCGCCGGAGTAAAACCAGAACGCCACTAAAACAAAAAAATCTTACACCATTTTGAAGCATTTTCCAAGTAGATTACAAATCTAACCTCCATTTTCATTAATACATACTCTAACACCATCAAACACGAGCACGAAAAAAGAGATCCAAACTGAAACTTAAACAAAACAACACAACGATAATCCAAACACATTCTACATGATTCTAGCAACTTAAACATGCTTTAAGCAAACTTAACACACGTATAAAACAAGATAATGAAGTGGAAGAAAAAGTTACTGAAAATGTAGCTTAGATGCTCCTTGATCTGACTTCAGAGCTCTAACAAATCCTTCTTCCAGCTTCTTGAATCTTCAATGATGATGATTGAAGCAAGAGAATATAGATAACCCTTGGAGAATGAAATTTGAAAATAAGAGAAATTTGAGAGATGGAGAAGCTTGATCAGATATGAAAACCTTCCACAATGAGGTAGTCTCTTGATTTCTAGGGTTTAGAGGGGTTTTATATGGTGTGTACTGGCACATGAGAGAGAGTAGAGTGTTTGTTACAAGTGGTTTTGAAAATTTGAAAAATTAAAGTGAGTGAAATGATGCACGAGTTATACCTTCACATGAGGTGTGATTGTTGCTTTTGTGGTGGTTTTACTGAAGTCATGAGGAGTGTGAGAATGGCATGTGAGAATGAGTGAAGCTTGTTGTGATTTCTCCTTTCCTTATTTTGGAAAAAGACTTGAAAATAATGTGCATGAAGTAAGCATGTGGTTTGGTTACTTTTGGAAAAGGAATGAATATGATGCAATACGTGTGAGGTTGATGCATAATGGAAGCATGCTGCAAAAGCTTTCAAAATGTGCCAAGAAAATCATGCAACTAGCATACCTTGTGAACATGTCATATACCTCTCTTTATGTGACCATAACTTGGTGATGAAAGCCCCATTTTGATGAAAATTTGGTTCAAGCATGAAGTAGGGAGAAGGATCGACAACTTTCATGTTGATTGTAACTCAAGAAAAGGCTTGGAAGATCATGAAAATTCAACTTGAAGTGGTGAATAAAAATCTGTCCCAAGAACTTGCAAATATTTCTAAGTTATGAAAGCATCTTGCCCATCATGAATCGTCAACTTGGAAACATCATAACTTGGGGAGTTTTGATCCAATGGAGGATTTCTTTACATCAAAAGAAAGCTTGGAAGAAGCTCTACAACTTATATGTTGAAAATATTTTGAAATGAAGCCTGGATCATGATGGGAATTGCCCTTGAAGTTTGCTTTAAAAAACTATCTAAAAACTTGCTAAGTTTGGCAACTTTGTGACACCAACTTTGGGACACCATAACTTGAATTCTACACATCCAATCGGAGAGTTCTTGCTATCAAAAAAACGCTTGGAGAATGAGGAACAACTTTGGAGGAAAAGTGAGATGAATCTTGGATCATAAAGAAAATGGCCATTGAAAGCATGCCCTCCAAGCTGAATTTTCATACTTAGAAAAGTTCTAAGTATTGAAATCACAAATCTTGATTTTTCTCAACTTTAAACCACTATAACTTTTAATCTATGAACCTTTTGAAGTTGTTTTCTTCTAGAAACTTGTATTATGTGATGTCCTATTTAATTTGGTTACAAGTTTGCCTCATTTGGATCAAGGATGAGAAAGATATGGTTCTTACAAGATGGCTAAAAACTAGGGTTTTCCATACTTAGAAAATTTTCCAAAAACCCTAATTTAGCAACTTCTTCTGATTTTATGATTCTCCTTTATCAATCTTCATAAAAACCCTTGTGATGACTTGAAATGTCCATGGTTGACCAAAAACTCAAGAGTTTGACCTTGTGAGGCCACAATTGACTTTCTTGATTAGATGAAACCTTAATTCACCTTCCATTGACTGAGGCCTATGCAATGACTTGTGATAAGACATGATACATGTAGGGAACCCTTGGGATATGTATTGAGCTATATAACATTTCCTTGCTCAAGAAGATAGCCACATGTGCCCTCTGAACAAAACCCTAATTCATGAACAAAAAATATGAGAGTGTGGTCAATGCTTGAAAACCTTAATCCAGATGATTATGTGAGATTATTGAGAACGCCTTGATGAATAAAAGGACTTTGAAGCTCAATAATGACATAATGTTGAGGTTATCTCTTTATTCCTTTCTTTGAAAACCATCTCCTCTTTTTGAGGACCACCAAAAATACCTTGATCCCATGTTTAAAGCTAATGCTATGCACAAATGAAGATGCAGATGAAATAAAGCATAAGCCAAAGAGGTTAAAGAAATGAAGAGCAAATTTTGGGGTGCTACAACTTGCTTTGATGATCTTTTGACTCGCTTAAAAGATTGTTGGCTTGCTCTTTCCCTTTGATCAATTGATCGAAACTTTATTTTGATTAGTTAATCTTCCCTCTCTCTTCCCTTTAGGATCTCTTTAGAGTTTCTCTTTCTTGATCCCCTACGGAGTCGGAGGTCTGCATAACGCGTTGGAGCACTGTACAAGATTGCGTTGTTACTCTGTCGATTTCAATTTCTGCACTATACTCTGAGTTCTAGAGAAGGGATGCGAGTGGAGAATTCCTACACTCATTCTAATTATTTTGGGTAGGGGACGAATGACCCTGTTCCTAGAATAATCGTCTCTATCTTTAGACTGTAGTGTCTCCCAATTCCCAGCCGAATCGATCTTTGATCACTCACACCCTAATCATTTTCTCTTGGGTTAATCCCATTCTCTTGGTTAATCACCCGTTCCTTGGTTAATCAACCGTTCTTGGGTTAAAACCAATTCTCGTCTTCCCCAGCGAAGTTGCAATCCTTTTCTTCGGTTAATCACAATCTGCTTGTTAAATACCGAATCCCTAGCGGAGTTCGCAACCTTTTCCTGGTTCTCTCTCCCTTTGTCATTGGTTAATCACTGTCTGTTAGTTAAAACACCAATTTGCTCCTTTTCTCGGTTAACCACAGTCTCTCTGTTAACATAATGAGTTTCCCTTGGGTTAATCACCTTCTCTTGGTTAATCACCCGTTCTTTGGTTAATCACAGTCCTTCTGTTAAAACCAATACCCATGTGAGTTAGTAACCTTCTTTTAGTTCAAATACCCTTTCTTCGTTCAAGTACTGCTTGTTCAGTCAGTGTACCAAACCCCTTTTGGGTTAGGAACCTTCGCTTGGTTCCACATCCGTCCTTTGGGTCACAACCTTCGTCTGGTTCCACACCCGTCCTTTGGGTCACAACCTTTGCTTGGTTCCACACCTGTTCCTTTGGGTCACAACCTTCGCTTGGTTCCACACCCGTCCTTTTCGATCACAACCTTCGCTTAGTTATACACCTGTCTTTTTAGTTGATCACAGTCCGTCTGTTAAAATCAATTTCTCTTCTCCTCGTTGAATTAATCACCTCTTGGTTAATACTCATTTTTCTGGTCAATCATCGTTTGTCGGTTAGAGACTAATTCCTTTCTCTTTTGGTTACCCACTGTTTATCAGTTAACACACCGAGTCTCCAGAGAGTCAAATACCTTCTCCTGGTTTAATACTCTCCTTGCGGTTTATCACATTCCGTCTGTTGACACCAACTATTTTTCCCCACAGAGTCATAATCTTCTCTTTCTTCGGTAAACCACTGCGTGTCACTTAATGTATCGAATCCCCAGTGGATATTGTTTTATCTTGAATCAAATCTTTTTTGCTCCTTTATTGTAACACCACTATTTTATTTTGCCCAGTAGGGTCGTCCCCTTCGCTTCCGCTCTTGGTTTAGACATTATTTCCCTTTTCTTTCCCCTTCCTAGTTCTCCGAACTATGTAGGCTCTAAATTTCTCATTGCACTATGAGGGCACGTAGGCACGAGATTGCGAAATCTTGGCGAGCCACCTTCTTCTTCCTCTTTCCTGGTTCCCTGAACTACGGAGCTCTGAATTCCTCATTGTACTATGAGGATACGTATGCACGAGGGCCCTAATCCTCTGCGAGCACTGTCTTCGTCCCTTTCCTTCTCCTTCTCTTTTAGCTAGTACCCTTTAGATAAATAACCCATCCAAGCCTAGAAGCAAGCAGAATGGTTCCGGTCGAGTACGACGGATGCGTGAGGTGCTAGTACCTTCCTCTCACATAACCAACCCCCTTACTCGTTTCTCTTCCCCTTGGGTTTTATCGATATTTTCCTTGTCCTTGGGGAATAAATAAAGTTCGGGGGCGACTCTGTTGTATCTTTGAGTGTGCGATTCACTCAGGTATAATCTCGCTATCTTCACCAGTGTGCTGACATCTGTCTTGACATCTAGTATTTGTGTGCCAGAATTTCAGTGGAGATTGCGCGGGCAGACATTGATGAGGGTATCTTCCCTGAGGGATCTGCTGTTAGGCGAGTCCTAGATGCCATGGTGGCAGAGGCACGGGGGACACTGTTGTATCAGAGACATCGCTAGAGGACATGGGGGATTGATGGCCGAGGAGGCAGACCTAGCAAAGGAGGCAGAAGAGGTAGAGGAGAGGTTGTCAGGCACACCCAGTAGTTGTCTGTTATTATTTTGTTGTAGTACTGTAGTTTGTACTTTATTTCTTACATTGTTACTGTATTTTGGATCTCGTTCTGTACGATATTTTTCTATTATATTGTTATATTATTTTCGACACACCCAATATTAGTCTCTTACTATTTTGTACGTCCATTTTTTTACTCGAGATCGTGCTTCATACTTCATCTGAAAACAAATACACAACTTATAGTAAAAAAACACTTGTTTTGATAGAGTTTGGAGATGTATCTCCAGAATATTACTAGAGATGCATCTCTAGAACAATTCAAATGTAAATGGCTTCTGGGTGACGTGTTATGAATGTTTAAAATGGTTCTAGAGATGTATCTCCGGAATATGTCAACAATTATTTAGAAATAGGGTGCGTACGGAGATGTATCTCCGGAATCAGGGGACATATAAAGAAATTCACATGGTGTGTTAGAAGTATATAGGGTGCAATAAGAAATTCTCGCGGATTTTTGCACTATCTAGACTGTAGTTGTTAGGCCTTTTGTAGCCCCAAATACCTAAAGTTTAAATAATTTAATAACAATATTATAAAAATCCATTTAAATTAAATTATTCTTCTAATTTACATATATATATATATATATATATATATATATATATATATAAATTACTTACAAATTAATTTCATAATCCTATTATTGATCAAATACTCGAAACCTGATACACGGTTAAAAAGCCCAGACAAGTAAGATCAAAACGGTAGCAGAAACATCAACATGAAAAATGTTACTAAAAAAGAGAATGAAGATAAGTGAACTAACATACTTGAAGAAAAGAGAGATCCAAATAACATCACCAACCATTCCAACAATAGCATTGATAGACAAATGGTGACCAACAATGATCCTCAACAAGAGAAAAACACTGATATGGGTATCGGGAACAACAAAGGCGACATAACAACAAATGATAATCACGATGATAAAATTCAAAGAGTGCAAATACTTGGAAAACGTAGAAGATCTGAGATCCAAGAACCCATCAGAAGGGTTAATTATGAAGATCTAGCCTAGACAAATAAGAAAGCTCAGAATGATAGCAGAAATCTCAACATGCAGATGGTTACAATAGAAGAGAAAAAAGAGACGCGAACTACCAAATGACGAAGACTAGTGAAGCAGATATTCATGATTCTGATATAAATAATAAAGAGGTTAACTTCGGTAATAAAGGTATTCACAGCAAATAAAGTAGTTGATGAAAAATGATACTTACATTAATAAAAAAACCGAGTGCGATGCAACACATATGCTAGGCTAAAAAATGATGGTAGTTGGGGATTAAGAGCCATATTTTAAAATGCGGAAGGTGATATCCTGGAGGAAATCATATGGTACATAATGGGATATAAGGATCCTTTAACTGCAGAGGCACGGCGATGAAGATCGTTATTGAAAAGCAGTGTCTAACGGGTATGAGAAAATGGATTTTGAATTCAACAACAAGATATGGTTACAACGTTAAACGATGGAGAGAACAATATTTCCATAAACACCATAGGATTAATGTATAAAACGATGTTCAGGATGAGTAAGTGGTTTAAGAAGAAAACGTTCAATCACATAGGTAGAAAGTACAATGAAGTGACACACTACACCACTAAGGTTTCTACTCGAATGAGAAAAGAGGAAAATAAAACTAAGCCAAGGCCCAAATTGTTATCCATAGCGTAATCCATTATTTCAATAAGTAATGAAATATGTGTTTTGGATATTAAAATAATACACGATTTTTATTTAAAATCTATTAAAAAAAGTAAAATATATAGGAAAATGTGGCCAGGCATCAAGGGCTTGATTGGTTGGTTAAGGAGAGAAAGTGAAAAAAGGGTATAATTGGTTAAGGAGAGAAAGTTAGAAGAGGGCCTAATTGGTTAAGGAGAGAAAGTGAGAAGAGAGAAATGGGTGAGAGAGAGTGTGTAAGAAGAGAGAAAAATGGAAGAAATAGAGTATATTTTATAAATCTATAATATAAGAAAATTTGTTGTTTTGGAAAACACCAATTTGCCCATTTCTCTTTTTCTGCCACCTCATTAAAATGAGGGCAATTTTGGTCCAAAAATTACTTTTTACAACTAATAATGTCATATTGTTAAATTCCAACTATATGGTTATTGTATTATGCCTTAGCTGGCTAGGTTTGGATTAATTGATGATGTCACACGGTTCAATTGCAATTGTTTTTCCTTTTTTTTCTTTTTCCAATGTCAGCTTCAATTCATAAGTTTTTTCTTTCCCCAAAACAATTCATTGTCACGTTCTCTCTCTTCCTCTTTCTCTTTCTCTCTTCTGCTGCCTCTCTCTTTCTCATCTATTTTCTTCTCCGATCCGGAACCTCTCTCTTCTTATTCCTTCTCTCTTCCTCTTCTTTTTTCTTTTTTCTTACTTTTCTTCAACAAAGATTACAAAGTTATTGGAGGATTTACAGAGATCTATGAATAGAAGTATTTCAACATAGATATTGGAAGAGGATTTCGCTACTCATACCTCCGGTAATCTTCGACAGGGAAGTACTTTTTCTGATTTATGGTTTTATTTGGGTTTTGTGAGGTTATTGATTGTATTTATGAGATTTCATGGTTGAGTTTTTTTAGCAGCTTTTAATAGGGTTGGTGATTGCATTTAGGTATGGTGGTGATGATGTGAATGCAAGATTAGCACAAAGTGAAGCTGATATTCTTCATGAGGCTGTGAAAGAGAAGAAAGGAACTTAGGAAGAAGCTGTCAAGATCTTGACTACAAGGAGTAAGGCTCAACTTATTTGAAAATTAGGCTTTGATTGTCATTGGTTTTATATTTATGCTTTATGAAAGTTCTCTACGAAGTTATATAGTTTTTAAAATGTTCTATACAAAGTTATGTTAGCTTTTATGCTTCTCTCTTCGGATGCCTCTCCCTTATTCTTCTTTTTCTTCTTATTTTTCTGCCGACCATTTGAGTGGTAGATCTGTGGTTTGATATGAGTATGCCATATTTTGGGTTTTTTTTTGTGTAGCCAACAAAAGAAGAAATTAGGGTTTTACGGTACCCATCTTTTTCCTCTTCTACAGATATTTGCTTATTTAATTTACATTACAAAGTTAGAGTTTAATCTGTTTATATTCGTTTGTAGATACGTGAATCATGGTCATGGGTTTCAACTCAGTCTACAGATCTGTGAAGGTTATAATTTCACAAGTATTGATTTTTAATTTAGTTTGTATTTTCTACGAAATATGATTGTAGAACAATTATTTATTGATTAATTTTAACTATTATATAATTTTTTGACGCTCTGTGATATGTTTTTATATATATTTAGTTATGAATTTGTGAACTTGACTATGTGGTGGCCTTGGGTGAGTTCCCATGAACATAAAACTTCCAATTCTTTTATTTGATATCATTCTGCAGTATATCTTTCTATGAACTCATATATAATTCTGCAGTATGTCTTTCTATGAACTCATAGATTCCAAACACCCAACCGCATGGATTCAATTCGAAAAGGGTCTCATTGATGAGATATAAAGCAACAAATTTTGATGAATTCACTACAAAACTAAGAGACCCTCTTTCATGTTATGTATAAAGGTAAAAACTTTTTGTATCCCCGGAGTAAATTAGTATTTAAAATTGGGGATTATGAATCCAAATTGCAATTGGGGCATTTGGGTATGCTTGCATTTGAGCTGAATGTATTGAATGCATTGATAGTCTCATTTTCTTGCAGGTGGAACTAGCAAAAACTTTTTTTAAGGATGGAAGGGATTTTTATTTAGAAGGTTTGTCTCAAATTTTGTTACTTTATGTGTGATGAATTTAACAGATATAAGTATAACTTTAACATATGTAGATGACTTGTTTGATATAATGCATCAAAATTTTATTGCTCCAAATAAAGATCCAATAAAAGATTTAGAGAGCATCACATGTTGTCAAGATGACCATAACCTTTATTGCACTGAGTTTGTTTACGTAATTTGCGTGGTTTTTTTGTATGTAAGTTGTATTGATATTGGTGGTGATGTTTATCGTCAGGTTTGATAGGTGTGGACCTGTGTATACATATGTTTTTAGTATGTGAGGTCTTCTAATTTCGTATCTTTTTTCTTCCTTTTCTCAATTATTGCCTGCTACTTATGTGAATCCTAGGTTCAAAAAACTCTATGAATCTACCAGACATGTTATAAATTATAAAATCTTCTTGCCAATTTCGGTTTGACATGTTTGGTTTATGTCTGGAGCTATTTTGGAAAAGAGTAATATGTCTGTTGATTCTGTCAATTAAAGGTGAATAATTGATTCAAAATCTTTCCATTTCATCCTAGACATGTCTAATCCTGCCATAATGGGATTTGTAGTCTGAATTTTTAAATATGAGCATCTTATTTCTGACCATCTTTGCTTGAAACACGGTGTGAATTAGTGGATGTTGTTTTGGGAAGGTTTTAAATACTGTCTGCTAATGTTTGTTTGTTTTGATGATATGGATTGGTGATGACTTCCTTTCCTTTTTCTGAGATATACTTAAGTGTTGTTTTGGAAAATTTCAACTTGTCTAAAGCCAGTTACCGCAAACAAATGGCATATTGTTTCCATTTTTGTGATTCATGATTGATTTGGCATTAATGTATGCTAACTATGGGTCTGTAAAACGCAGGTTGGCACTTATCCAGGCTGAAGAAAAATCAATCTAAATTGATTCACATGCATAAAGAAATGATTGCACGCTTCAAAGATGGAGGTGACATGGCGGTGGTATTTTTACCAACATCTCTGCGAATGGAAAAGAGGGTCCCAAGAAGTGTTAACATCAATTATTTCTAACGTTGATAGCTTTTCCTTTTTTTTTGAAAATTCAGAGGAAAGAAACTCCTCATATAATTGTGAGATAAAGGTTATGGTCATCTTGACAACATGTTATGTTCTTGCACTTGAAATTTGATATTGTAAATCTTCAAA
This sequence comes from Lathyrus tuberosus, assembly GCA_022829125.1. Classification (NCBI taxonomy): domain Eukaryota; kingdom Viridiplantae; phylum Streptophyta; class Magnoliopsida; order Fabales; family Fabaceae; genus Lathyrus; species Lathyrus tuberosus. The sequence continues at coordinate 509,257 of JALAZF010000254.1, forward strand.
GTTAACCTTCTCAATGACTTAAATTAGTTCTTGCATGTTTTCTACTATGTCTATGACAAGCCTTAAAGCTTGTATGAGAAATGTATATCCATACATTGAAGGGATTGAACAATTGCTTCTAGCCTTAAAGAAGAATAACTTTGAGGTGCATGCTTTTACTAACTATCCTATATGGTAAGAAATTTGATTGTCCATTTTGATTTCCGTTTCGCTTTGCATGGCATTCTATAGAATGTTCTGTATTATAGGTATTAATTGATCGAAGACAAGTTAAAGCTATCAAAATACTTATCTTGGACGTTTTGTTCATGCACATATGGTAGGCCATCTTACTCTCTCTCACTATCATGTAATGCAAACTTTGAATATTTTTTTAGCCATTTTCATTGTGTATCAGGAAAGAGGAAACCAGATACTGAATTCTATATGGAAGTTGTGAGGCATCTTGAAGTTGATCCAGCATATTGTATTTGCAGTAATATAACAAGAAGCAAAAGGCCCCTGAATCAGTTTCAAACCAGTTGGTGCTACAAACACAAATCATTAGTTTCATCAATGTTTCATGTTTTAAAATTACTGTCAATAGTCCAAAAGCTTTTATGTTGTGTCTGTCTCTCTCTATATATGATGCTAAATGTTGAGTTACTGTTGATTCCTTTTACTTGAAATGGTGTAGGTATTGTTTAATGGAAATGTTTATCTTTCAATCCAATTTTGTGTTCGAAGTAGAATAAGTTTGTTTATGTTATCTCCTATCTAATTCCATATTTCTTGAGGTACTTTTATTTCATTTTATCATTTTAATCTTTTCTTTTGTCCCCTAGAATTTCTTAAGGTTGTCTCTGTATTTATATTCTGATTTCTGTAATGCACATGAATCTATTTTCTTTATGATTTTACATTTAAATATTAACATTAGCACATATACATACAACAATATATACAATATAATAATTGTTCTGGACTGGGCCGGGGCATGCTCATCAGTCGAGCAGGCCCAACCCACAAGGCCTGGGATAGCCCAATAAGGACTCCTAACAAGACCACTGCCGAGCACAGGCTCACCTCCACAGGTCGGGCACACGCCTAACCTCGGGTGTGTACGGCACCCGCGGATGGACCGTCGGGTGCAGGCCTTAAGCCTCCCGGGCTCGCCTCTCCTCGACGCTCATGTGCTCCTCCCAGAAAGGAGCCATCTCTGCTCGCAAGTGAGCCTCCCCGCGAGGAAATGTCTCTCCCCGACACGCAGGACTCCTCCCCGCGAGGACACGTTCTCATGTAACCGCCCCACTCCCGATGGAATCGGTCTGCCCTAATTCTGGAGATTTAGGAACGGTTACCCCAGGGCGAAGACCACATGCTGGTCTTCACTACGCCACGTAAGCCCTGGCAGTTACTTGGATTGGGCCTGGCAATCCATCCCAATGCAAGTAACCGTTGGCCCCGCGTTGGGGGATCTCTATAAATACCCTCTCACTTGAGAGGGCCAGGTTACTCACTTCTTAACACTCTAACCTTCTTCTCTTGTACTTACTTTTTCTCTGACGGTTACCTTACTTGAGCGTCGGAGTACCTTGCAGGTACACCCCCCCGGCCGTCTTTCAACCGCACCGGAGCTAAAGCCCAGACGACATTGTTGGCCACCAGAAACTGTCTGATCCAGGTACGATCAGTGGCGCCGTCTGTGGGAACCCTTTACTTCCCCGTTTTTCCTCCGTCAAACCAAAGCAACTCTCGTTCATCACCATCATGGCCGGCAATCCGTTCGCTACCAAAGCTCTGGACACCGTCCTCGCGCAACTCGAGAACGGGAACCACCGCGAAGATGCTGCTGCCCTCCACGTCGAAGAAGGCGATGTGAGAGATGGACAGACCGCCTCCCGAGACTCCCAAGACGTGGCTTACAACGCCACCCACCAAGACGATCAGCAGGCCGTTTTTCAACCAGTTGATCCTTCACCCAATGCAGACGCGAGCACCGTGGCCCTGTTCGTCTTGATCAATCAGACCAATCAGCTGATTGCGCACCAGAATACCATAATTGAAGCGCTGGAGCAAGGGCGGGCATGACGATCTTCCCCGCAAAGACATTGCCATCCACCGTCGCCTCGCCGCTCCCCTTCCCTGCGAAGGACTCCTTCAGACAAATCTCGGACCCCCACGCTGGTACGCGAGGGTCGTCGGCCACGTCTTGAGCACCCCCAGCCGACGATCTCCTAGAAACGCCCTCGTTCCCCACCTCGGAAGGAACCCAGGACCTCCACCACTACCAAGAAGTCCAAGCAGACCGAGGAGAAGCCGAGGCACCGCTCTAGGAATTCCCCTCCACGGCATCAGCGATCCCCTTCGGTGTCCCCAACAGGAAGTGACGACGACGACCAGAGGACCCCTCTGTCGTGGGAAATCATGAACGCCCCAATTCCTGCGGGCATGGAGAAACCTCTATAACTGGGGAACTACGACGACCTGTCCGACCCCGACGACCACATCGAAAGCTTCGAAACCATGCTCGACTTCAGAAACGTCAGGGGAGCCATCAAGTGTAGGCTTTTCCCTACCACTTTGAGGAAGGGCGCCATGACTTGGTACAAGGGTCTGGCACCCGGGTCGATCACGTCCTGGAAGCAACTCAGACAATGCTTCACCAAACACTTTACTGCTTCTCGTCGACACCCGAAGACGGAAGCTGCCCTAGAAAGTATCTTTCAGGGGAAGAACGAATCTCTCCGGAACTACATTGAGAGATTCAACAGAGAAGCTGTCGAGGTCCATACGACCGACGACATGAAGAAGTATTTGATCATCCACGGGCTATGCTTTGGATCTGACTTTGCCAAATCCGTGGGCCTCCGCAGACCCCGCCGTCTCGAGGATCTCCTCCAACGGGCGTAGTCGTACATCGAGCTTGAGGAGTCAGAGGCGGCACAGATCGCCCTCGAATCGAGGCGCAAAGAAGGCCCCCGCAGTCACAAAGAAGAAGACTCTCCTCCCCGACTAAGAGGAGAAAGAAAGAGAGATAATCGCCCCCGGGAACCTCAAAAGCCACACGGACCAGCTGACCGGTTCACCGAGTACACCCCACTCAACGCTCCGCGCACGTGTATCCTCTCCGAGTGCCAGAACTCAGAATTTGTGAGGGAGGAGTCTGCTTTCCGAAGCCCACTGCCCCTAAATCAAACATTAACAAGTCAAAACACTGTAGGTTCCAACGGAGTCACGGGCATGTGACGGAGGACTACATCCATCTTAAATATGCGATTGAAATTCTGATCAAGGAGGGGCACCTAAAGAAATACGCCCAGAAGAATGACACTCCTCGTCCCAGCTCTCGGGAAGCCCAGAACGTCGAAGAGATGATGCCTCCCCCCGACGAGAGTCACCTTCAAGTCGCCCTCAGTGTCACCCGACCCAAAGACTTCTTTGTCCCCCCAATCATTGAAGGCCAGGAAGCAATTCGCAACATGTGGGCGACCTTCCCCCACGAGGACCCCGTCACTGCCCGTAGCACCTGGGAAAGCTTCCCCAAGGCGATGGTCATCTCCGGAGAAGGCCCAGATAAGTTGTCCGTCGGATCGATCAAGCGGAAATTTGACGAGTTGGAATCCGCAACGTCGGCGAAGGCAACCACTCTCGAGAAAGTGCGGGGAAACTCCAACCCTATCACCTTCCACCTCGAGGAACTCCCCGGGGGAGCGCCAAACGCCAATATTCCCCTCCTGGTCAGGGCGCAGATGGCGAACTTTGACGTTCGAAGGATCCTACTCGACCAGGGAAGTTCGGTCGACATCATGTATGCCCATCTGTTCGGAACCCTTCAGCTCGACGAAAGGCATCTGACCCCGTACGTCGGTTCAGATCTACAGGGGTTCAACGGAACCACCACCAGACCATGGGGTTACGTGGAGCTGATGGTTACATTCGGGTCCGAATACACTGCCCGGCAGGTGAAGATCCGTTTCCTGGTGGTCGAATGCCCGTCCCTTTGCAACTGCATCCTCGGGAGGACCACCCTGGCTGAACTTACGGCGGTACCATCAACAGTCCACCTCAAAATGAAGTACTACACGACCAGGGGATGAGTAGTGACGATGCACGGGGACATCGACGCGGCCAGAAGATGCTTCAACGCCGCCATCAAAGGCCTGAGTTCCGTCGGCCCCAAATCCAAGACCGTGGCCAAGCCACCCCAGGACGCCGAACAGGTACCTCTCCCGCGCGTCAACGCCGTCGAGCTCGACAGCAGGTTCCCGGGTGAACCCGATGAAGACGGGGCAGAAGACCTCGACCTCCAGGCGGAAAACAACGAGCGGCCTCTATACCCAACGCGCCCCATCCCGGACGGTGACTTTGAGCTCGTGTTACTCGGGGACGATCCAGATCGTAACGTGAAGATTGGCACTGGGATCCCCGACCTGGCAAAGGAGCAGCTGAAGGCATGTCTAAGGGAGAACACTGATCTCTTCGCATGGAGCGCATCCCAGATGCCTGGCCTCGACCCCGAGGTGGCTTGCCATCAGCTCGCAGTAGATTCGGCCGCTAGGGCCATAGCACAACGTAGGCGTAAGCAGTCTCCCGAAAAAGCGGAGGCTGCCGAAAAAGCTGTAAAAGACCTCTTAGAGGCAAATTTTATTTCGGAGGCCAGGTACACGACCTGGCTGTCCAACGTTGTACTTGTTAAAAAGAATAATGGAAAATGGAGGATGTGCGTTGATTACACTGATCTTAACCGGGCTTGCCCGAAAGACTGTTATCCCTTGCCTAACATCGACCAACTGGTCAACAATTCTGCAGGTTACAAACTACTATCCTTCATGGACGCTTACTCGGGATACAATCAAATCCCCATGGACAAGGTCGACAAATAACACACGGCCTTCATGACCGTGTCGGGCAACTACTGCTACAACGTAATGCCCTTCGGTCTGAAGAACGCCGGTGCGACCTACCAACGGATGATAAACAAGGTTTTCTGGGCTGAAATCGGCGACATGCTCGAGGTCTAGATGGACGACATGATCGTCAAATCCACAGAAGAAGTCGACCATGCCGTGCACCTCAAGAAGGTGTTCGACATGGCGAGGAGATGCCGCATGAGGTTTAACCCCGATAAGTGCACCTTCGGCGTTTGGGCAGGTAAGTTCCTCGGATTTTACCTCACAGAACGAGGAATCGAGGCCAACCCCGACAAGTGTAGGGCTTTCTTCGAGCTCCCTACTTCGGACTCAAAAAAGTCGATACAATCATTAAATGGGATGCTCACCGCCCTCTCCCGCTTCGTCGCCAAATTTGTACAATACGCACTCCCATTTTTCAAACTTCTTCGACAAAAAGTGGAGTTTGAGTGGAGCAAAGAATGCGAGCAGGCGCTCGTCCACCTAAAACAAGTCCTATCACAACCCCCCGTCCTCTCACGGCCTGAGAGCGGGGAGACACTCTTCTTGTATCTTGCAATCACGAGTGAAGCAGTCAGCGCCGTCCTCATTCGGGAAACCCCGGACGGGCAGAAGCCAGTTTACTTCACGAGCAAAGCCCTCCAAGGCCCCGAGCTCAGATATCAGCAGATTGAGAAAGTCGTCCTGGGCCTCGTTACCACGGCTAGGAGGCTACGTCACTACTTCCTCGCCCACACCGTCGTCGTAAGGACCGAACAACCTATAAGGCAGCTCCTCAGACGATCGGACATGGCGGGGAGGATGCTCAGGTGGTCGCTCGAGCTCGCCGAGTTTGACATCCAATATGAAGGGAGGAAAGCCCTGAAGGCACAGGTATTGGCCGACTTTGTAGCAGAGATGACTGTCCCGGAACCTTCGACCAACGAATCGTAGAAATGGACGATCTATGTCGATGGAGCATCCAGCCCGAAGGGAAGCGGGGCGGGCATCATCCTCGAAAACGAGGAAGGCATCCTGATTGAGGTATCCCTCGAACTATCCTTCCCGACGTCGAACAACCAAGTCGAATACGAGACCTTCCTCGCAGGACTCCGGCTGGGTGAGGACCGCGGCGCCAAGGAGGTCAAACTCTTCACCGACTCCCAGCTCGTGGCCTCGCAAGTCCGAGGAGAGTACCAAGCCAAGAACGACAGCCTCATAGAATACTTGGCCTTGGTGAAAGAAAAGATGAAAAAGTTCACCTCCGCGGAAGTCACTCACATCCCCCGCGAGCACAATGCCTGACCAGATGTCTTGTCCAAATTGGCGAGCACAAAGAAGAAAGGCAGGAACAAATCCGTCATACAAGAAGTGCTCTCCCGCCCGAGCATCGACAACCCGGCCGCAATTTCGAACATCAATGCCATCGGGGACAGTAATTGCTGGATGACCCCTGTATACAAATACCTCATGACGGGCAAACGGCTCGAAGATCCCAAAGAAGCAGGAATGGTCAAGAGACGGGCGTGCTCGTACACTATAGTCGAGGACAAGCTATACCGACGAGGGTTCTCTATTCCCCTCCTCAAATTTGCCGAGGAGACCAAAGTCCCCGGCATACTCCAGGAGATCCATGAGGGAATCAACGCGCAACACCTCGGCGGGCGATCGTTAGTCCGTAAGGCGCTTCGAGCAGGATATTACTGGCCCACCATGCAACAGGATGCCAAGGAACACGTCAAGAAGTGCGACATATGCCAAAGACACGGGGACATGCACCTCGCTCCTCCCAACGAGCTCAGTCCACTGTCCTCCCCGTGGTCGTTTGCGTGGTGGGGAATGGATATCCTCGGACCTTTCGTCCAGGGGTCGTATCAAAACAAATACCTCATCGTCGGGGTGGACTACTTCACGAAATGGATTGAGGCGGAAGCCTTGGCCAAAATCATGGCCTTTAACATACTGCGTTTTTACAAAAGAAATATCCTCGCCCGATTCGGCGTGCCTCAAGCTATCGTCACCGGCAACGGAACCCAGTTCACCGACAGGAACTTCCAAGACTTCGTCGCAAAACTAGGCACGAAGCAACACTTCATGTCGGTCGAACACCCTTAAACGAACGGACAGGCTGAGGCGGTGAACAGGGTGATCCTCCGAGGATTAAGACGTCGACTAGGCGACCCCAAACAATGGTGGGTCGAGGAACTACACAGCGTCATCTGGGCCTACCGGACGACCCCACACTCCACAACCGGGGAGACCCCCTTCCGTCTGACCTACGGAACCAAAGTGGTGATTCCCGTGGAGATCAGGGAACCCTCGAGGAGGACAGAAGCCCCCCTCGACGGGGACGCGAACGACGAACCCTTGAGGGAAGAGCTCAATTTTGTCGAGGAGATATGTTCGGGTGCTTCTCTCCGAGAAGCTTCGGTTAAGTAGAAAATAACACTATGTTATAATGACAAAGTTATTAAACATGATTTTCAGGTGGGCACCCTCGTCCTACGAAGGAACCAAAAAGACTCGCGAGAAGGAAAACTCGCCGCGAACTGGGAGGGCCCGTACCGCGTCCGCGCGAAAATGGGGACAGGAGCCTATTTCCTCGAAAATCTTCACGGGGAAGAACTTGATCGACCGTGGAATGCTGAAAAGCTAAAACAATATTACAGTTAAGCACTGCCCGCGATGCACTAGCACCGTGATTACGGGGACACGCTAAGGTACGAGCGTGACACCCCTAGACAGAACACGATGATCGAAGACCGCGTTGTGTGTGCGTGAGGACTTTGATCCGACGGGGATACCTCGACTGAGCTCCGCCGTTGTTGTGCCAATCAGGCAGAACACCCAGCTCGCGATGGGAAGTTCACGCCACGAAGCTAAGACCTCAACCGAGCTCTTAGCCTCGTTGCAGGTCGGAATACGTCTCCGACCACCCGACCAGCTCTCCACGCGGTCAGGGACGATCAAGGTCGAGCAATCCCAAAGTCTTTATTACTTAGACAGAAAAACAAAGTATAGAAGTCTTTAATACTTAGACAAAAAAACAAAGTATAGCAAATGCATTCACATCACACACAATTAAAACCATGCGAACAACACTAGCAGATAAACAAAGGTACATTAAAATGGGCAGAAGCCCAGTGTATAAATATTACAATTAGTTGTCAAAAAGCCCCTGGCACGCTGGCCAGGCAGAAATATTACAATAAAAAAAATGGCTCACAGGCCGAACAGAACGGGGAAGAAAATCTTACTCAGCGGCGGTCCCTTCAGGCTGCTCGGGATCATGGACCTCATCGACTCTCATCGGTTGCACGATCTGACCATCGACCACCTCGTAGTCGGGGTCAATCCCCTCGGTCGAAAGGTCGGGGTTGAGGACCCGAAGCTGCTCCACCGCATTCTTGAAACCTATGCCCGCGACCGCGAGATTGTCTTCCTCGGCTTCCCGGAGTTTCGCTATCAGCGCTGCCCGCGAAGTCAGCAACCTATCCTCCTCGGTTTCCTCCTCAGCGGGGCGGACATCCTCCTTCAATTCAGCGTTCCTCGCTAAGAAACGATCCCTCTCCTCCTCGACACTGGCGAGACGTTTCCTCTCCTCCTCGGAACTCTTTAACTTTTCCTCCAAGTTCTGTTGAAGCTCGACCTGGGCCTGGTTCTGGCTTTTGCAGTCAGCCAGCTCCTTACCCGCCTTCTCCATTTCGGCCGAGATGAACTGGAAACTTTCTCGCAACTTGTTCAGCTCGCTTGCGGGGCACGCCTCGTCGTTCAGAACCAAGGCAGTCGCGCAAACCCGCATCACAGCAGACACATCCTCCACCAGCATCCTTTGCCGAGAAGCCTTGTCGACGCTTAAGATGGCCTGAGTTTCGGGGCCACACACGCAGAGCGAATTATTTCCCATAAAGAAGTTCGGCCTTGTGTGACAAGGTGGGAGCACAAATTTCACGGCAGGGGGGCTCTCGTGCTCGGTAAGGTCGATATCCACTGTGTCTGCAAGCCGTTGCCTCTTCGGAGAGCTCTGGGGGCTGAGAGAATCACTACCCTGGTGAGAGCCATAGGAACCCCTGGGTGTCGGGGTGGGAACGGACTCTTGCACTCGGAGCTGGTCGACACGACCCTTGCCTCCTTTCTTCACAGCACGGTTGGCCTTCAGCTTCTTGAAGCGCTCCTCAGCATTCGACATCTTATCTGCAAAGAAAACAAAGAGGTCAGTAGTTCGAAAAGAAGGATGAAGGGAAAGACAAGTCGGGGAGACCACCCTCACCTAACAGCTCGAGAGCCTCCTCGTCAAAAAATGTCTCGAGGAGAGCCCTAGTATTGATCACTCGACGCTTCGTCAAGACCTGCCCGTCATCACCCAGAACGAAGTCCCCGTTTGGCATCACGAGCTTTGCTTTGTTAAACCCACTGACGAACATAACTATGGCCTCGTGAGCCAAGCGATCCCCTTCACAAAGTCTGTCGGGGCTGACGATATAGCTATCTGTTCCCCTCTTAAAATGTTCTTCAGTCCAGAACAACGGGAACTTAGGCACAAGGGTCTCCTCTCGCCGCCCACCAACCTCTTTGACAACCCGATTGTACATGGTATTCACGGCCTCATGTGTGATCGGCCTTACGAGGTAGTACCGGTACTTGAAATTCCGTACGGAGTCCATATAGGTGTGAAACAGGCTGCTCACCTGTTTGAAGGACACCCAACCGTGCCTACCGTCCCCGGCCTGTCGCTGAAGATGGAAAATGCAGAAAAACAAGGGCACAGTCGCCCCGATCTTCAGATATTTGCATACTAGCTCGAAGGCCCTAATGAATGCAAGAGAGTTGGGGTGGAGTTGAGAAGGGGCCAAACGCAACCAGGTAAATACGGCCTGCTGGAAATCCGTGAAAGGCAGACTCCACCCCGCCTCGTCGAACATAAACTCGTAGATGGGGAACCACATCCCGCTGTACGTCGAGCATATCCGATGGTGTGGCAGAGGCCTAAACACGTTCCACGACTTCGGTGAACCTATAAGGCGGTGCTCGACGGTACAAAATATTCGCTCCTCATCCAGGTCGACGAACTCGGACATCATGTTCACGGCCTCCTCGCAGGCCCAATCATCGGGTGTAACACCCTTCTACCCCACATACAATTTCTAGTAAAACTTTTTGTATTATCAGAGTAAAAATAACATAAAGGGTGTCACACGTATTCAAAGACATCATGTAACAATCATTGTCCTGTCCCGTAACACGGGTTACTCGTTCATCAATATCAAAATTAACAATTACGCAGCGGAAATCAACTCTTATTTTCAATTCCAAAAATACTTCATAATAAATATGTCCAAATCAAACACCATCATCAACATTATAAAAATTCAGTCATAAACTAAGAGAAACGAGGTTCACAACAATTCCCAACCCGATGTTACATGACACAGAGCAGGACACCTCTAACTAGACAGTAATAACGAAACACTCCAAAGCTACTTCCTTCGTCACCTCGTAGCTATTCTTGGTTATCTGCAAGTTACCCACATAAGAGGCAACATTTCCAAGCAGGCAGGGTGAGAAAATATAATTCATTATAGTAATACAAAGACATGGAAAATAAATAAATTAAGCAATACCAACATCGGATCACCATCAACAAACTATTTACAACACATCACAACTACATCATAAAATGCAATGTCAAACATAATGAGATGCAAAGGATGCATGTGGTACCGATTTTTCTCCATGTGATGGACACTGGCCATCAACCCTCCACAAGGGAGCACAACATAACAACATAATCACTTCAATCCGTACAATAGGATTGAAGCTACCAATAGGCCGAAGCCCCAACATAAAAATGCCATGAAATGCAATGATGCTAAACTCCTCATTTCATCCAAATATCAACATGTGCATCATTCATTTCATTTTTAACAATGTTCATCATAAAATCATGTTTTTATCATCCAAATATCAACAACAACTATATAACAATGATTCAACACAAGAAAACATCAAAAACCTCATGAAAGAAACAACAAAACTACAAAACAGCAGCCTGACACGGTCACCCGTGTCCTGTGACACGGCCCGTGTCAGCAGCACTGAACAACACTTCCAAAAATAGAAAAAACGCATCAATGACAGTAGTCTGACACGGCCACCCGTGTCCTGTGACACGGCCCGTGTCAGGCAACCTGTTAACAAACATTTTCACCTGATCAACCAGAAAGCTGACACGGGTGCCCGTGTTGTGTGACACGGCCCGTGTCAGGGTGCGACAAAAACCCACTTTTCCCAAAACGTGATTTTTTCTGCATTTTTGATTCCCATTACCCAAAAAATATGTGTTTTCCACGAAATTGAATCGAAATACTCACAAAACACATATATAGAAATACATATCAATCAATTTCATCATACTTTCATCAAATTACTCGTTCTACATCAACAATCATCAAAAATCAAACACAATTCATACAACCCTAATCTATTCATCTCCAATTCCTATAAAACTACAAGAAATTATGAACTCTCCCCATACCTTAGAGTAATCCGAAGCTTTTTCCTTCTTTCTTCAAGATTCCTCTAGTAATCCTCAAGCCCTAGTTCTCCTTCTTCTCTCTTCTTCAGTGTTCTTCACAAAAGATACGACAAAATGAGAAAATGATCGTTCTCTTTCTTTGGCTAACAAATCCCAACTTATGAACTTCCCATCCTATCCTTACTTACTTTCCAATAAGACCACCTTGCCCTTTCTTATTTTATTTTTAATAATAATAATAATAATAATATAAATAACGCATGCTCATTTACTTTATTAAAATTATTCAAAAACACTCTTTTACTCCAAAATTCTCCAAAATTATCAAAAACCTCTTAATTCCTTCTAAATTAATTAAATAAATAATTAAATAATTGATTTAGATTTTTGGGTCGTTACAACTCTCCCCTACTTTAAGAATTTTCGTCCTCGAAAATTACCTGAGGTAAACAGAGTCGGATACGACTCTTTCATCTGATCTTCACGCTCCCAAGTCCAACTATCACCAGCTGGTCCGCCCCACAATACTTTCACTAAAGCAATCTCTTTACCTCGTAGTTTCTTCAGTTCTCGGCCATCAATCCTCACAGGCAAAGCTTCTACTATTAGGTTATCTCTCACCTGAACATCATCCATTTGAATCACATGCGACGGATCCGGAATATACTTCCTCAACTGCGACACATGAAACACATCATGCAAATTTACAAGCGACGGTGGTAAGGCCACCCGATACGCAACCTCTCCTATCCTCTGCATAATCTGATATGGACCAACAAAGCACAGAGTGAGCTTTCTAGACTTCAAAGCTCGTCCCACACCAGTCATCGGAGTAACTCTTAAGAACACGTGGTCTCCCTCTTGGAATTCAAGTGCTTTTCTTCTCTTATCATGGTAACTCTTCTGACGACTCTGCGACGTCTTCATTTTATCCCGAATCATTTTAATTTTCTCCGTTGTCTCTTGCACAATCTCAGGTCCAAGTACAGAACTCTCTCCCGACTCATACCAACACAATGGAGTTCGACAACGTCTACCATACAACGCCTCATATGGAGCCATCCCAATACTAGCATGAAAACTGTTGTTGTATGTAAACTCAATCAACGGCAAGTGACTATCCCAAGATCCTCCTTGATCCAGCACACAAGCTCTCAATAAATATTCTAAAGATTGGATTGTTCTTTCCGTCTGACCATCTGTCTGCGGGTGATAAGCAGAACTCATCCTCGACTTAGTAGCCAAATCATCCTGTAGACTCTTCCAAAACCTTGACGTAAACCGCAGATCTCTATCCGATACAATACTCGAAGGTGTTCCATCCAACTTCACAATTTCATTAATATAAATCTCAGCTAACTTCTGCATAGAATGATTAATTCTCATCGGCAAGAAATACGCTGACTTAGTTAACCTATCCACAATCACCCATATCGAGTCATTACCTCTTGCAGTCTTCGGTAACCCAGTTACAAAATCCATGGAAATGCTATCCCATTTCCACTCAGGAACATTCAACGGCTGCATCATACCTGAAGACTTCTGATGTTCAATCTTGGACTTATGGCAAGTCAAACATGCATACACAAATTCAGCAACATCTCTTTTCATACATGGCCACCAAAATAATCTACGCAGGTCTTGATACATCTTCATAGCACCAGGATGAATACTCAATCGACTTCTATGCCCTTCCTCCAAAATACTCTTTTTGATTCCAAAAATATCCAAAATACATACTCTATCTCGAAATCTCAAAACTCCATCTTCATCAATTCGGAACTCACCTCCATTACCTTGATTAATCTTCATTAACTGGTCAACTAATTTCAAATCAAATTTCTGACCTTCCCGAATTTCCTCCAAAATTCCACTAGTCAGCTTTAGCATGCCCAATTTCACTCTATCAACGGTCGTCTCACACAACAAACTCATGTCTCTGAATTGCTCAATCATTTCAAGTTCCCTCACCATAAGCATCGAAATATGCAATGACTTTCTACTCAAAGCATCAGCCACTACATTTGCTTTACCGGGATGATAATTCAAATCGAACTCAAAATCCTTTAACAATTCTAGCCACCTTCTCTGCCTCATGTTTAACTCTTTCTGATCGAACAAGTATTTCAAACTTTTATGATCACTGAATACCTCAAATTTCGAACCAAACAGATAATGCCTCCAAATCTTCAGCACAAATACTACAGCAGCCAACTCTAAGTCGTATGTAGGGTAATTCCTCTCATGGACTCTTAACTGCCTAGAAGCATAAGCGACCACTTTACCATTTTGCATCAAAACTCCACCAAGACCCATCTTTGAAGCATCACAATAAACCACAAAGGACTCATTCGGGTCTGGCAAAACCAACACCAGAGCAGTTGTCAACTTTTTCTTTAGTTCCACAAAACTTTCCTCACAAGCGACATCCCATACATACGCTTGCCCCTTCCGAGTCAATTGCGTCAACGGCAAGGCCAACTTAGAAAAACCTTCAATGAATTTACGATAATAACCAGCCAATCCTAGAAAACTACGAATCTCAGTAGCAGACCTCGGAGTCTCCCACTGCAACACCGCGTCAATCTTTGAGGGATCCACAGAAATTCCACCACTTGAAATCACATGGCCTAGGAAACTCACTTCCTTCAACCAGAACTCACACTTTGACAACTTAGCATACAATTTCTTTTCCCTCAACACTTGTAACACAATCTTCAAATGTTCTGCATGTTCTTCTTCTGATTTAGAATATACCAAGATGTCATCTATGAAAACCACCACAAACTTATCAAGATATTCATGAAAGATCCTGTTCATATACTCCATGAACACACCAGGCGCATTAGAAACTCCAAATGGCACACCGTATATTCATAATGACTGTACCTCGTTCTAAAAGCTGTTTTCAGAATATCATCAGCTTTAACTCTAATCTGATGATAACCAGACCTCAGATCAATCTTACTGAACACACAAGCGCCTACGAGTTGATCCATCAAATCGTCAATTCTCGGAAGCGGGTACTTATTCTTGATGGTCATCTTATTCAACTGCCGATAATCGACACACAATCTCATACTACCATTTTTCTTCTTAACGAGCAACACTGGAGCACCCCACGGAGAAACACTAGGTCGAATGAACTTCTTTTCTAACAATTCTTCTAGCTGTTTCTTTAGCTCACTCAATTTCGAAGCTGACATCCGATAAGGAGCCATCGACACTGGACTCGTACCTGGAATTAAATCCACAACAAACTCAACTTCACGTTCCGGAGGTAAATCACTTATATCCTCAGGAAACATATCTTGAAACTCACAAACCACAGGCAACTCAGCACTGACAGCTTCACCATCAACTGGCAACGATGCAAACACTGCAAACATCAACGCTTCATCTAATAAAAGTTCATCCACTTGTTTAGCAGATAAGAACATCAGTTCACCATCCTCACCTAACTCTGGGAACCTCAAATTCTTGCTATAACAATTAATATGAATGTAGTTGAACTCCAACCAGTTCATACCAAGGATAACATCGATTTGGTGCAAAGGTGAGCACACTAAATCCATCACAAAATTCTTCTCGAAGATTGTCAAAGGACACTTCAAACAAACAAGCATGGTAGTCACCGAACCATTAGTCGGAGTCTCTATCATCATACTATCATTCATGTTAGACAAATTCAAACCCAACCTAGTAGCAAACTCAAGAGAGATAAACGAATGCGTAGCTCTAGTATCAATAATAGCAATCAACTCAACATTGTTAATAAAACAAGTACCTCAAATTAAGTTGTCCTTCTTGGGAACTTCTGAGCCAGCCAAAGCAAACACTCTTCCAGTAGTCTGGGCAGCAGTAGCAGTCTTCTTTGGTTTCTGGCATTGAGTACTGATGTGCCCCTGTTCACCACAGTTGAAATAGGTCGGACCCTCATTCGGACAATCACCAATTCTATGCCCAGTCTTACCACAACGGTAACATCTCAAAACTTTGTTAGTACACCCATCAGCTTTGTGACCTGACTCTCCACACTTATAGCACTTAGTAGGTGCATTAACGGCTCCCCTACTTGACTTCTTCTCATCTGATACCCTCTGTTTCCCTTTATCACCTGGGGTCGCATAAGGTTTTCCTCTAAACTCACCCTTATCTTTCTTTTCACTTAGCTGTTTGTAGTGAGCAGATCGAGCTCGGCTATCTTCATCATAAATCCTACTCTTATCCACCAGTTCCGCATACCTGCGAATCTGTTGGCATCCAATCCCCTGCTTAATCTCTGGTCTCAGCCCATTCTCAAACTTGAGACACTTAGAAAGTTCAGCATCTGCACGGTTATAATGAGGACAAAACTTCACAAGCCTCTCAAATTTGGCAGCATACTCCGCCATAGTCATATTTCCTTGTTTCAATTCAATGAATTCCACTTCCATCTTACCACGAGCATCTTCAGGAAAATACTTGCCCAGAAATTCTTGCTTGAACACATTCCAAGTCACCACAGTGCCAACATCTTCCAGCCTCTGACAGGTGTTATCCCACCAGCCCTCGGCCTCTTCTTCCAGCATATGCGTTCCGAACTGCACTTGCTGTGCATCAGAGCACCCCATCACTCTAAAAATCTTCTCAATCGCCTTGAGCCACTTTTGTGCGCTCGCCGGGTCATGAGTTCCTTCAAACTTCGGTGGGTTGTCCCTCTGAAACTTCTCTAACGCACGAAACTCATCAGGAGCATAGTTCCGAGCAAGAGCTACAATAGCATCAGCAAGAGCGCGCGTGTTGTTCCCAGCCATTCTGTACAACACTCACCACGTCAGAAAGAAATAAATAATCGTTAACAAGTAACGAATGACAACAGCTGACAACACAAAACTTGGCCGGACAGACCAACCAGGCTCTGATACCACTAATGTAACACCCTTCTACCCCACATACAATTTCTAGTAAAACATTTTGTATTATCAGAGTAAAAACAACATAAAGGGTGTTACACGTATTCAAAGACATCATGTAACAATCATTGTCCTGTCCCGTAACACGGGTTACTCATTCATCAATATCAAAATTAACAATTACGCAGCGGAAATCAACTCTTATTTTCAATTCCAAAAATACTTCATAATAAATATGTCCAAATCAAACACCATCATCAACATTATAAAAATTCAGTCATAAACTAAGAGAAACGAGGTTCACAACAATTCCCAACCCGATGTTACATGACACAGAGCAGGACACCTCTAACTAGACAGTAATAACGAAACACTCCAAAGCTACTTCCTTCGTCACCTCGTAGCTATTCTTGGTTATCTGCAAGTTACCCACATAAGAGGCAACATTTCCAAGCAGGCAGGGTGAGAAAATATAATTCATTATAGTAATACAAAGACATGGAAAATAAATAAATTAAGCAATACCAACATCGGATCACCATCAACAAACTATTTACAACACATCACAACTACATCATAAAATGCAATGTCAAACATAATGAGATGCAAAGGATGCATGTGGTACCGATTTTTCTCCATGTGATGGACACTGGCCATCAACCCTCCACAAGGGAGCACAACATAACAACATAATCACTTCAATCCGCACAATAGGATTGAAGCTACCAATAGGCCGAAGCCCCAACATAAAAATGCCATGAAATGCAATGATGCTAAACTCCTCATTTCATCCAAATATCAACATGTGCATCATTCATTTCATTTTTAACAATGTTCATCATAAAATCATGTTTTTATCATCCAAATATCAACAACAACTATATAACAATGATTCAACACAAGAAAACATCAAAAACCTCATGAAAGAAACAACAAAACTACAAAACAGCAGCCTGACACGGTCACCCGTGTCCTGTGACACGGCCCGTGTCAGCAGCACTGAACAACACTTCCAAAAACAGAAAAAACGCATCAATGACAGTAGTCTGACACGGCCACCCGTGTCCTGTGACACGGCCCGTGTCAGGCAACCTGTTAACAAACATTTTCACCTGATCAACCAGAAAGCTGACACGGGTGCCCGTGTTGTGTGACACGGCCCGTGTCAGGGTGCGACAAAAACCCACTTTTCCCAAAACGTGATTTTTTCTGCATTTTTTATTCCCATTACCCAAAAAATATGTGTTTTCCACGAAATTGAATCGAAATACTCACAAAACACATATATAGCAATACATATCAATCAATTTCATCATACTTTCATCAAATTACTCGTTCTACATCAACAATCATCAAAAATCAAACACAATTCATACAACCCTAATCTATTCATCTCCAATTCCTATAAAACTACAAGAAATTATGAACTCTCCCCATACCTTAGAGTAATCCGAAGCTTTTTCCTTCTTTCTTCAAGATTCCTCTAGTAATCCTCAAGCCCTAGTTCTCCTTCTTCTCTCTTCTTCAGTGTTCTTCACAAAAGATACGACAAAATGAGAAAATGATCGTTCTCTTTCTTTGGCTAACAAATCCCAACTTATGAACTTCCCATCCTATCCTTACTTACTTTCCAATAAGACCACCTTGCCCTTTCTTATTTTATTTTTAATAATAATAATAATAATAATATAAATAACGCATGCTCATTTACTTTATTAAAATTATTCAAAAACACTCTTTTACTCCAAAATTCTCCAAAATTATCAAAAACCTCTTAATTCCTTCTAAATTAATTAAATAAATAATTAAATAATTGATTTAAATTTTTGGGTCGTTACATCGGACGTCCTCTCCCCGGCGCTGGATGTCTCCGTCATAGGTGAACCAGGCCCGTCGTAGATATCCAAAGACCCCTCGGCCACTTGCAATACGTCCATTTACCTGAAAAGCAGAAGGAAACAGTGAATTCGATGACCCATATCAAATCCACCCCTTCCACCACTGATCAAGTGAAAGGGCGAGGAGGGAACATCAGGGAACGCGAACCCGCGACCATCCTCAGGTCCGCGGGGAGCGGGGTTGGGTGGGACCCCGAGATATTCAACCCACGTCCCCGTGACATTCCTCGATTCGCCGGGGATTTCATCATTTATCCCCGGGAGATTCAACAAAAGAACTGAGAGACGTTCATCTCACGACCCCGGGACATTCTTCATGTCCTCGTGGATTTCATCGTCTCTCCCCGCGAGATTCAACGAATAAACTATGAAATTCCGCCGTTTTCGCCGGATATTTCATGATTTCCATGGGAACTTCATCAGTTCACCTTAAGAATCACCCTACAAATGCAAGCAAAAAAGGGAAAAGAGAGAACTTACTTCAAAAAGTACTTCTGGTAGGGTTCCGGTACGGCTGTCAGCGGCGGCGAACGGAGGCGAACGGCGGTTGAAGGGAGAGCGAAGGAAGGGAAAATTAGAGCGAAGGGAGAGCGAAAAACGTGCAAATGACACGGGCTTCCCCTATTTATGGGGCTCTCACGAGTCTTGAGGGCTCCTAGGCAATCGATTGCGCTACCCTAGCGTAGCCGCCCTAGGGAATGATGAGTTGTGACGCGTGGCACACGTTTCCTCACACGCGTCTTTTCATTTCCCAACGAGTGCCTTCCCATTCACCTCACTTCGGACTTCTCATATCCCCGCGACATCGCGCAGATTCGGTTAACCCATCCCGAGGGTCGATTTGTCTCTCCCCTCTCGACCTACCGCTCCTCGTTAGCATCTCTTCCTCGATGAGTCCTCAACATGGCTAGCCCTTAAGTCATCACTCTGATGCTCAGAGCAACGACTTGGGGGGCTCCTGTTCTAGACTGGGCCGGGGCATGCTCATCAATCGAGCAGACCCAACCCACAAGGCCTGGGATAGCCCAATAAGGACTCCTAACAAGACCACTGTCGAGCACAGGCTCACCTCCACAGGTCGGGCACACGCCTAACCTCGGGTGTGTACGGCACCCGCGGATGGACCGTCGGGTGCAGGCCCTAAGCCTCCCGGGCTCGCCTCTCCTCGACGCTCATGTGCTCCTCCCCGAAAAGAGCCATCTCCGCCCGCAAGTGAGCCTCCCCGAGAGGACACGTGTCACCCCGACACGCAAGACTCCTCCCCGCGAGGACACGTCTCTCCTCGACACGCAGGACTCCTCCCCGCGAGGACACATTCTCATGTAATCGCCCCACTCCCGATGGAATCTGTCTGCCCTAATTTCGGAGATTTAGGAACGGTTACCCCAGGGCGAGGACCACGTGCTGGTATTTACTACGCCACGTAAGCCCTGGCAGTTACTTGGATTGGGCCTGGCAATCCAGCCCAATGCAAGTAACCGTTGGCCCCGCGCTGTGGGCTCTCTATAAATACCCTCTCACTTGAGAGGGTCAGGTTACTCACTTCTTAACACTCTAACCTTCTTCTCTTGTACTTGCTTTTTCTCTGACGGTTACCTTACTTGAGCGTCGGAGTACCGTGCAGATACAACCCCCGCCGTCTTTCAACCGCACCGGAGCTGAAGCCCAGACGACGTTTTTGTCCCCTAGAATTTCTTAAGGTTGTCTCTGTATTTATATTCTGATTTCTGTAATGCACATGAATCTATGTTCTTTATGATTTTACATTTAAATATTAACATTAGCACATATACATATAACAATATATACAATATAATAATAAATTATTATCCTTTGATAGTGTGCAGCAGAATTTTAAAATTGTAACAGTAGAATAAAAGTGTGAGTGACTACTACTTTATAGAATAGTAAATACCAATCCTTTTTTTTTTAGATTTATCATCATGATGGATAGTACAAATTTCAGAAATTTTTCAGAAATATACTAATATATAGTACTATAATTTATTACTATGACAAGAAAGAAACGTACAAGGTAAATTGAAATTCCCGTAACTTGAAATGTTCCATTTATAAAGAAATATACAACAGAGAGCTATAAAAAATATAAATAGGGATAATAATTTCCAATTTATTAGGGAAATATTTCTTCTAACTTTTCATTAGGTATAATAATTGGCTATTTATATTTCTTTATTACACAAGTTATATTGGTATGTTATTTTCTTTTTCATCATCATAGCACGTTTATTTATAAGTGAATACATTAAATTTTAACTAATATTTAATCATTAAAAATAATTCTTTATTGTAACAAAGTAACAATATAACTTGTGTAATAAAGAAATATAAATAGGCAATTATTAGTAACTTGCAGTAGTGCAGACCTATGTATAGTAGTATAGCTCTATGTAGTATATAGTCTATATAGTATAGTAGGTTGACAGTAATTTGTTTATCTGAATTACTAACCTATGGCCTGCCCATGTACTTCAATTTATTATGGGTTACTCGATTTTTGAGTCGGTAATAGTTGACCTTACTTTACGTCTGATGGTCCTATCTCAAATGAACCAATATACTAAATCACATATGCTGCTCCAACATACAATATTTTAAATCTAAACATTTGCAACAACTATATTATTAGACTAAATCTAATATCTTACTCATCTTAGCAATAAAATATGAAAAAATTATGACATCCTTTACTGTAGAGGATTGACATGCATTGCACGTGTGAAGCTTTAGCCTATAATGTCATATCTCTTTAAGCTCCATAACATCATATTTTTTAATACTTGCTAAATAATTACCTAAAGAAATTAAAATATTAAAAAGAGAATGACTAATAAATAGTAGATTATATATTAGAGAATTAGTAGAGTATATATTAGAGAAATAGTAGATTATATATTAGAAAATATTTAAAAGTATCTGAAAAATATTAGGAGAGTTTATAATAAGAGAATTAGTAGATATTTTAAAATTGTATTATCCATTATAAAATAATTGTTTTATTTGTTAAAGTACTAAATAATAACGTATTTAATACAACATTAATATATTTTAAAATTCATTAATATGAAACGGACAAAATTAACAAATTGGTTCAAGCATTGAAAAATGAAAAGTATGTTTTACTTATTACAATTTATACAATTGAAATAATTAATAAATAAATAATTTAAATACGGAAACAAATACATTATTTATATATAAATATAAGAAAAATATGTGTCAGTTATAAGTTGTTGATTAATACAAATAGTTTTATAATAATTTGTATCACTAATTATGTAATACCCCGTAAATTATTTTACTTCGGATAACAATAGTTGTGATCAACTGAGTCTCAGTGTACTCTGATAAATTATCTGCAGAGATAATTAGGGTAACTGTTGGACTTAGAGTAAATCCAATTAATATTATCTGACTCTGAGATATTTTAATATTTGGAATTTAAAGACTTTTTGGACAATTAGTAGTTTTGGTAATTGATGATGTTTTACTATATCTTTTTCTTTTCCCTCATTTTCCTCTCTAGAAACAAAGAAAGGAAAAGATAGAAAGAAAAGGGAGAGAAAGGAAAGGAAAGAAGAGAAAAAGCTCAAGAACACCAAATCCTCAACCATCATTCAATCTTCATCGAATCAACTCATCTTCTTCATCATCATCCTCTGTATAAGGTGGGTTCTAGATAGATGCTCTAGATGTAGAATTCCATGGGTTTTAGAGTTAGGTTAGAATTCTGAGAAAATGAGTAATTATGTTAAAATCATGAATTTAACGGATGAAATGCAAGATAATCGTTGTTAAATGCTTGCTGTTATGATTATACCATGTTTTGATGACTATAATGAGGTTTGGATGTGTTTTTGTTGGGAAATAATTGAATTTGGGTTGGAACACAGCGCTGTTGAGAAGTGGAATTTTCCAGGCTTCGCCTAGCGAACCTGGGGCGAGTCCCAACGAACGGATTTTCGAGGGTTCGCCTAGCGAACCCGCCAGCGAAGGTCAGCGAGTGTTCGCCAGGGACGTTCGCCTAGCGAACCTTGGGTGTTTTCAGTGCTGTTTGCTACTGCCTTGCTTCGCTAAGTTGTTCGCGAGGCGAAGGGAGAGGTGAGTGTTCGCCAGAGTGTTCGCGAAGCGAATTTTATGTCTGTTTTTATTCTATTTGTGCATTTGCCAGGAGCTTCGCCTAGCGAAGGCTGGAGCGAAGGCTCGCTGGGACGTTCGCCTTGCGAACATGGCTGTGTATGAAGTTTTATTTCTTTCATAACTTTTGCATCGTTTATCCGTTTTGCATATTCTTGATATCGATGTGAAATTGTGAATAACCTCTATTTAATAGAAGGGAGAAATATTGATTTTGATGCCCGATTAAATAAATCGGAGGGAACCGTTAATCGGCAGAATATGCGATATGTGGAATCATGTGTGTTAATTGTGTGATTGATGAATAATTGTCGATGTTCCTATTGTTATGCATGTTAAAATATGAAATAGGTAGAGTGAGGAATACCACCGTAAACAAGTGTCGGATAGTGTGGAATAACATTGTGACAACGCTCGTGCAGAAGAGGTCGAGGCGTGTGTCTAGTAATCATAACCGGTTTATCTTGCAGTGTAGTTTCATGAGACTCGAGCACCTCCTCTGAAACGTATGCACAATTACTTGGCAGGTTTGATTCCCGTGTATAGTACAATTGGAGCCTACGGGTAAAGAGACTTGTGACGGTGTACGGGCCGTGTGAAGTGACGGATCACGGTGTACGGGCCGATGATCCCGAATCCAATTCGTATGCCAAGTAAATACAAGGATCCATGACTCGGGTCGTCTTCTAGACGTAGAAGCGGATGGGAATATGGGATGCCTTGGTACGGTTATTGAGTTGTGAGATTCTGGAGTAACAGGCTCAGAACTTACTTTGGTACTATTGTGAGTTAATAGGCTCACTAGTGTGTATATCGTGTGTGTACTCAAAGTCACTTCCCTTCCCTTGGACTTGAGTTAGGCTTATTAGAACCTTGTAAAGCCGAGAGGACTATAAGATAGCGAACTCACTGAGATTTGATGTATCTCACCCCACTGTTGTTGTTTACATCACAGGTTCTGCAGGTTCGGCGAAGGGTAAAGACAAAGTGGTTTGACTTTTCCTTACGGATCGTGGTTTTTGAGATGGCATGGCTTCCGCTATGGCGTTTTATTTGAGATCATTGTACTGATCTAGTTCTTAGTGTATTTTGGACATCTTGTATATGTTGTGCCGTAGACTTTAGAACTTTGTATTTAGGGCATTTAATGTATACAATGTGTTAACTAGGGACTTGTACACATATATTTCAGTACCAAACATATTATTCATGTATGATATATGCTTTGATGTATGTATGTATATGTGGGCTTTACAGTTGGTATCTGAGCAGGTCGTATCCTCGACCTAGCCATGAAATAGTATAAGTGTTTTTTTCCGTTTCATATGTGTTGTGTCGCCATTGGTCTTACGTATTATATTTATGGTATTGAGCCTGATCAACTTAATCCTATCTGTATGACATTTAGGAACATGGCCGACTGGCGCAGAAACAACCGTGGTAGACCGAGAACTACTCCAGCAGGGACAAATCCGCCAGGGGACGAAGGGAATGCCCCTTTGTATCAATTCATGCAACAAATGCAACAACAGCAGAATCAGTTTATGCAACAAATGGTACAACAAATGGCTGGTGGTGTGCATCCTCCAGTGGTTGTGCCAGAAGCTGCAGGGGGAACCTTTAGGGATTTCATTCGCATGAATCCTCTGGAGTTTCTGGGAGGACTAGATCCGGTAAAGGCGCATGAATGGATAGCCGGTATGGAGCACATTTTTGTAATAGTTCAGTGCAGTGAGGAAAACAAGGTGGTCTTTGCTTCTCACTTGTTAAAGGGTTCTGCCATGAGATGGTGGGAAAACGCTTCAGCATTAATGACAATTCAAGAGGTACCGAAAGTGTGGGAGCAGTTTAAGATAATTTTTATGGAGAAGTATTTTCCCAGTTCCTTAAGGTCTCAAAAAGAATTCGAATTTCAACAGCTGAGGCAAGGTAACTTGATAGTGGCTTCTTATGCGGAAAAGTTCGAGGTTATGGCTGCTTATTCTAGATAAGCCATGTATGCTCCTGATGAAAGGTGGAAGATTGATCAGTTCCTTTTTGGTTTGAGGGCTGAAATTTCACATATTGTGTCTCAGAGAGAATTTACTAGCTATGCTGAATTGTTACGACAGTGTTATGTGGCGGAGCATAGTTTAAAGAAGGTACAAGCTGAAGGAGAATTAAGTAGGGTGAATCAAAGTGATCGTGGACGATCGAATCAACCATTTAGGCCGAGACAACAACCTTTCAAAGGGAAACAAGTTCAGAGTTCTAAGTCTAGTGCGCCTCCGGTATGCCGTACTTGTGGTAGGAATCATTTTGGGAGGTGCAATTGGGAAGGAATAAGGTGTTATCAGTGTAACAAGGCGGGTCATTTATCGAGGGATTGTCCTCAGAAGAGGAATCAGATGCAAGAAAAGAATATTGGACGAGTGTATACCTTGGATGCAAGGAAGACAAAGGGTGATAACTCCTTGATTACGGGTACGTGTTTTGTGAATGGAAATCCTTGTTTTGTTTTATTTGATTGTGGGGCAACGCATTCTTTTGTGTCCACGCGATGCGTGAAGCGACTTGGGTTGTAAGCTGTTCCTTTGTCTCCACCCATGGTGGTTACTACTGCCATGGATGAAATTGTTGAAACACCGTTGATGTGTGAAAATTGTGTATTGTCGGTGAATGAAAGAGTCTTCCAGATTGATCTTATTTGTTTGCCGCTTAAGAAAGTGGATGTTGTTTTGGGAATGGATTGGATTTCAGCTAATTCGGTATTTATCGGGTGTAAAGAAAAACTAATTATTATTCCATCTACTGAAGCTACTCCGAAGGATGTGTTAACTACTATTTTAGAAGGTACGGTTGGGATGATTAAATTCTTGTTTGAGGAGGAAAAGTCTGTTCTTATGATTCTTACTAAGGAGAAAAGTAGTAACCTTAAAGTTTCGAGTATTCCGGTAGTTTGTGACTTTTCTGAAGTTTTCCCTGAGGATATCACTTCTCTTCCTCCAGAGCGGGAAGTGGAATTCTCTATTGACCTGATACCGGGAACGGCTCCAATATCCGTTTCTCCTTATCGGATGACACCACTTGAATTAAGAGAATTAAAGAACCAATTGGAAGAGTTGTTGGCTAAGCATTTTGTTCGACCCAGTGTTTCACCCTGGGGAGCTCCAGTGTTGTTGGTAATGAAAAAGGATGGTGGAATGCGGTTGTGTATTGATTACCGTCAGTTGAATAAGGTCACCATCAAGAACAAATACCCATTACCAAGGATAGACGATTTGTTAGATCAATTGAAAGGAGCCTGTGTGTTCTCGAAGATTGATTTACGCTCGGGTTATCATCAGATTCGGGTGAAGAGTTCAGACGTACCAAAGACTGCATTTAGAACCCGTTATGGTCATTATGAATTTTTGGTAATGCCTTTCGGTGTGACGAATGCTCCAGCAGTTTTCATGGATTACATGAATCGGATATTTCAACCTTACTTGGACCAATTTGTGGTGATTTTCATTGATGACATTCTTATCTATTCTCATGACCCTCAAGAGCACGGAGAACACCTAAGAATCGTTTTATCCATTTTGCAAGAGAGACAACTTTTTGCCAAGCTAAGTAAGTGTGAATTTTGGATGTCGGAGGTAAATTTCCTTGGACATGTCATATCTCAAGGGGGTGTAGCGGTTGACCCATCCAAAGTTGAAGTAGTGATAAATTGGGAGAGACCGAAGAATGTGTCTGAAGTTAGAAGCTTTTTGGGACTAGCAGGGTATTATAGGAGGTTTATTAAAGGCTTTTCCCAACTGGATTTACCGATGATGAGGCTTACCCGGAAGGATTGTTCTTATGAATGGGATTCGGCTTGTGAGCAAAGTTTTATGAATTTGAAGGAAAGATTGATGACCACTCTTGTTTTGGTTATTCCTGATCCTAGCAAGTCATATGAGGTGTATTGTGATGCGTCGAAGATGGGATTAGGAGGAGTGTTAATGCAAGATGGACATGTAGTGGCTTATGCTTCACGACAGTTGAAAGTCCATGAAGAGAATTATCCAACGCATGATTTAGAATTGGCGGCAGTTGTATTTACCTTGAAAGTATGACGTCACTATTTGTATGGTGTACGTTTTGAGATATTTAGTGACCACAAGAGCTTACAGTATCTCTTTGATCAGAAGGAGTTGAACATGCGCCAAAGGAGGTGGATGGAATATTTGAAAGATTATGACTTGGAACTAAGATACCACCCGGGTAAAGCGAATAAAGTGGCGGATGCATTGAGTAGGAAGGTGTTGCATAATGCCGGGTTGATGATGCTAGAGTATACTTTATTGGAGGAATTTCGAGATCTAAATCTTCAATTTAATTGGACTCCAAATTGTGTGATTATGGGAAACTTGAATATCAACTATACTCTTAGGGAAGAAATCCAACAAGAGCAAGGGTTAGATGAGAAGTTGCAAGGAGTGTTATTGCAACCGGGTTTTGTGCGAGATACCGACGGAGTTATTGTATTTAACCAGAGGATTTGTGTTCCGGATAACACAGAGTTAAAAAGGAGGATTTTAGATGAAGCGCATAAGGGTGCTTTTACTATACATCTGGGATCTTCAAAGATGTACCAAGACCTAAAGAGAGACTATTGGTGGTCCGGGATGAAAAGGGATATTGCGGTGTATGTGTCGGAATGTTCGGTGTGCCAACAGGTAAAGATCGAGCACCAAAGGCCGGGTGGCTTGTTGCAACCTTTAGAAATTCCGGTGTGGAAATGGGATAGTATTTCGATGGATTTTGCCGTGGGATTACCCCGTGCCCAAGGTGGTTATGATTCAATTTGGGTGATTTTGGATCGGTTGACGAAGTTTGCTCATTTCTTGGTCGTAAAGACTACTTATAAAGCGAGTCATCTCGCAAGGTTGTTTATCTCGGAGATAGTGAGGTTGCATGGTATTCCTACTAGTATTGTTTCGGATAGAGATCCAAAATTTACTTCTAGATTTTGGAGAGCTTTTCAATAAGCTATGGGGACGAAGTTGTGTATGAGCACGTCGAATCATCCGCAAATGGATGGTCAGACGGAATGGACAATACAAACAATGGAAGACATGTTGAGGGCTTGTGTCCTTGAAAGTGGAGGAAATTGGATAGAACTTTTGCCATTGATTGAATTCTCCTATAATAATAGTTATCATGCAAGCATTGGTATGGCACCTTATGAGGCGTTGTATGGAAGGAAGTGTAGGACACCTCTGTGCTGGGCAGAAGTGGGTGAAGATAAGATGTTGGGACCCGAGATCATTCATGAGACTACGGAGAAAATTAAGATGGTCCGAGATAAGATCAAACAAGCCCAAGATCGTCAGAAGAGTTATGAATATAACCATAGAAGACCTCTAGAATTTGAAGAAGGCGATCACGTGTTTTTGAAAGTTACTCCGAGATTGCGGTTAAAAGGACCGTTTCAGTCGCGGAAGTTAAGTCCGAGATACGTGGGACCGTATCAGATTTTGGAAAGAATTGGTGAAGTAGCCTACAGATTAGCCTTACCGCCTCCTCTGTCCGAGATGCACGATGTTTTTCATGTATCTCAGCTTAGGAAATTTGTCCCAGATCCTTTTCAACCAATTTTACCAGATACAATTGAGTTAGAAGTAGATTTGACATTTGAGCCTCAACCGAGTCGTATCACCGGAAGAGAAACTAAGGTGTTAAGGAATAAAGAGATTCCTCTTGTGAAGGTCCAGTGGGATGAGACGCATCCGGGCGAGGCAACTTGGGAGTTGGAATCGGAGATGCGGGAGGTCTACCCTCATCTTTTCAGGTACTTGTTTTAAATTCGTGGGCGAATTTCTATTTAAGGGGGGAGGATGTAATACCCCGTAAATTATTTTACTTCGGATAACATTAGTTGTGATCAACTGAGTCCCAGTGTACTCTGATAAATTATCTGCAGAGATAATTAGGATAACTTTTGGACTTAGAGTAAATCCAATTAATATTATCTGACTTTGAGATATTTTAATATTTGGAATTTAAAGACTTTTTGAACAATTAGTAGTGTTGGTAATTGATGATGTTTTACTATATCTTTTTCTTTTCCCTCATTTTCCTCTCTAGAAACAAAGAAAGGAAAAGATAGAAAGAAAAGGGAGAGAAAGGAAAGGAAAGAAGAGAAAAAGCTCAAGAACACCAAATCCTCAACCATCATCCAATCTTCATCGAATCAACTCATCTTCTTCATCATCATCCTCTGTATAAGGTGGGTTCTAGATAGATGCTCTAGATGTAGAATTCCATGGGTTTTAGAGTTAGGTTAGAATTGTGAGAAAATGAGTAATTATGTTAAAATCATGAATTTAACGGATGAAATGCGAGATAATCGTTGTTAAATGCTTGCTGTTATGATTATACCATGTTTTGATGACTATAATGAGGTTTGGATGTGTTTTGGTTGGGAAATAATTGAATTTGGGTTGGAACACAGTGCTGTTGAGAAGTGGAATTTTCCAGGCTTCGCCTAGCGAACCTGGGGCGAGTCCCAGCGAACGGATTTTCGAGGGTTCGCCTAGCGAACCCGCCAGCGAAGGTCAGCGAGTGTTCGCCTAGCGAACCCGCCAGCGAAGGTCAGCGAGTGTTCACCAGGGACGTTCGCCTAGCGAACCTTGGGTGTTTTCAGTGCTGTTTGCTACTGCCTTGCTTCGCTAAGTTGTTCGCGAAGCGAATTTTATGTCTGTTTTTATTATGTTTGTGAATTTGCCAGGAGCTTCGCCTAGCGAAGGCTGGAGCGAAGGCTCGCTGGGACGTTCGCCTAGCGAACATGGCTGTGTATGAAGTTTTATTTCTTTCATAACTTTTGCATCGTTTATCCGTTTTGCGTATTCTTGATATCGATGTGAAACTGTGAATAACCTCTATTTAATAGAAGGGAGAAATATTGGTTTTGATGCCCGATTAAATAAATCAGAGGGAACCGTTAATTGGCGGAATATGCGATATGTGGAATCATGTGTGTTAATTGTGTGATTGATGAATAATTGTCGATGTTCCTATTGTTATGCATGTTAAAATATGAAATAGGTAGAGTGAGGAATACCACCGTAAACAAGTGTCGGATAGTGTGGAATAACATTGTGACAACGCTCGTGCAGAAGAGGCTGAGGCGTGTGCCTAGTAATCATAACTGGTTTATCTTGCGGTGTAGTTTCATGAGACTCGAGCACCTCCTCTGAAACGTATGCACAATTACTTGGCAGGTTTGATTCCAGCGTATAGTACGATTGGAGCCTACGGGTAAAGAGACTTGTGACGGTGTATAGGCTGTGTGAAGTGACGGATCACGGTGTACAGGCCGATGATCCCGAATCCAATTCGTATGCCAAGTAAATACAAAGATCCATGACTCGGGTCGTCTTCTAGACGTAGAAGCGACGGGAATAGGGGATGCCTTGGTACAGTTATTGAGTTGTGAGATTCTGGAGTAATAGGCTCAGAACTTACTTTGGTACTATTGTGAGTTAATAGGCTCACTAGTGTGTATATCGTGTGTGTACTCAAAGTCACTTCCATTCCCTTGGACCTGAGTTAGGCTTATTAGAACCTTGTAAAGCCGAGAGGACTATAAGATAGCGAACTCACTGAGATTTGATGTATCTCACCCCACTGTTGTTGTTTACATCACAGGTTCTACAAGTTCGGCGAAGGGTAAGGACAAAGTGGTTTGACTTTTCCTTATGGATCGTGGTTTTTGAGATGGCATGGCTTCCGCTATGGCGTTTTATTT
The DNA here is from genome assembly GCA_022829125.1 of Lathyrus tuberosus. NCBI lineage: Eukaryota > Viridiplantae > Streptophyta > Magnoliopsida > Fabales > Fabaceae > Lathyrus > Lathyrus tuberosus. Next base: position 539,373 of record JALAZF010000254.1, read on the forward strand.
TGAGATCATTGTACTGATCTAGTTCTTAGTGTATTTTGGACATCTTGTATATGTTATGCCGTAGACTTTAGAACTTTGTATTTAGGGCATTTAATGTATACAATGTGTTAACTAGGAACTTGTACACATATATTTCAGTACCAAACGTATTATTCATGTATGATATATGCTTTGATGTATGTATGTATATGTGGGCTTTACAAATTACCTAAAGATCAGGTATTTAATATTATTTTAGTCTGGTTTTTTAAAATATTTCAGTTATCTTATAACTGTGTATCATTGATTCCTTAAATGATGATTCTTTAAAGTATAATTTTATTTCAATAGTTTGTAAATTTTGATATATTTAATAAATATTGATTCTGGGTATCATTGATATGAATATGAGAATAACATATATGATATGTTCAAATATAATAAAAATAAATGTCATTGATTGAAGTTTATATAATTAAAATAATGTATGATATTGATGGTAATACGAGAACAATTATATTATTAGTAATGTACACTTTTCAATCTATTCTAAGTTCATTGTGCCAGGATCTACTTGATGGCAAGATTACTATCGATTCAAATATTATTTTCTATTTTATTAAAATAAAAATAATATTTATATACGAGATAAAATAGACTGTTAATTTAAAAAAAATTATATAGGATACAAATTATATATCAAGATAAAATGAAGATAAATTTTAAATGATAATTACAAGAAATTACAACTACCTCAGTTCACACAATAAAATTTCTTTCATTAAATAACAATTAAGTTATATTTATGAATATAATTAAATATATAAATCAATTTAAATACATATTTATAAAAAAAATTTAAAAAATTTAAATTACTTTTTTGTAAATTTTCAAAAAATAATTTAAATAATTTAATTTCTCAATCGTTTAACTGACATGTTTGTTATATTACAAGTTACATATATCTCTTAATCTAATAACAAGCATGTATGATGTTTAGAATCATGGTCCAACTTTATGTTCCGTACAGTTACACTTATAGCCATAACTTATCGCTTTTCAAATGAAAAAGTATACATATTAATTCACTACTTTATTTAACTTAAATAACAACTATGTTATATATTGTCAAACTTTAATAATATTTTTCAAAATTTGTTATATACGAAAAAAAATACTATTGTTATAAAAGGACACAACTTTAATTTTGATTCTATTTTTTTATATACGAAAAAAATATTATTGTTATAAACGGGCACAACTTTATTTTTGATACAAATTTTTTTATATACGGAAACAACTTTACTCTTGATTCAATTTTTTTATAAATAGTGTCAAAACAAAACTAATATTTATATACGGAAAAAATACATTATTGATTAAAATCTTTTTATATAGGGGAGAAAATACTATTGTTATAAACGAGAATAACTTTACTATTGATTTAAATATTTTTATATACGGAAACAAATACTATTGTTATAAACGGAGTCAACTTTACTACTAATTCAAATATTGAATAATAGAAATTTATCGACCATTATATTCTCTGTTATAACATAATTGTCTTATTTGTTAAAAAAAACCTAAACGATTAATTTATCTAATACAAGTTTCAATAGTTTTTTTAATCATATTATTATTTATATTGTTGTTTACCTTTCATCTTATACATATGTATTAATATTTCAACTTAAATTTACTATTATTCTTAAGTTTTTTTGTTTTTTTTCTGTTTTCAACTTTCAATTTTTATGACAATTTGCAAACAAATACGCGTTCAAAACCGTATTGACTTCTTTTTTTCCCATTTCTTAACTATTGTTACTAGGCATGGCAAAAAAACCGAGACCCACCCCGAAATTAGCGGGGAAAACCCGGTTTAACTGGGTGCGGGTGCAGGTGCGGGGAAAACCCGATTTTTTATTACAGGTACGGGTGCGGGGGCGGGGGATGCTACTACCCGCCCCGCACCCGGCCCCGCCCCCGCCCTAGTCTACCTTAATTTACTTTTATATCTCATTTTAATTATTTTATTATATATTTATTAAAATTATTTTAATTTTTAAAAATAGTTTTACTAGAAAAACATGCTTATTAATTATTTTACTCTTTAAAAACATGTTTATTATTAAAATAATTAATTATTTAATTAAATTATTAATTTTTATTATTATGAAAAATATTTATTTAAAAAAAAATAGTTTTGAGGGTGAGGGCGGGGGCGGGGGCGGGGAACCCGTTCCCCATTGGGGGCAGGTCTGGGTGGTAGTTTTTTACCCCCGACTGGGTGCGGGTGCGGGGGCGGGTCTGTTTCAGGGTGGCGGGTGCGGGTGCGGGGCTGCTCAAACCCGCCCCGACCCGTCCCGTTGCCATGTCTAATTGTTACATATATATATCACCACTTTATAGTGTGAAGTGTATAACATCAATTCTAACAAATAATATTTTTATCTAACACAATTAATTCTTAATTTTATTTAATTTTAATCTAACTTTAGTTTCAGTTGTTTTTGGTCTACCTATTAATTAATATTTTTTGTTTAATATTTTCAATCATCATTGCATTATTTGAATTTATATCAATAATTAATTTAACTCCTTCTTTTACAACCCACAACAATTTCTTATACTTACCAATACAAATTTTTAATTTCAATCATATCTATTTTTATAATTTTACAATTTTTTTCAATTTAATTAACAATTACGCGTCCATAACATAAAATCCTCGAACAGACACGTCCGTGCGAACGCACGGGTTAGTTACTAGTTATTTGTTATAAGAGAATTATAAAAGAAATAGAAAAGAGAGAAGTGTAATTATTTTTGAAAGTACAAAAATACTCTAAAATTAAATAATTAATACAAATTTTTTTTATTTAAAATATATTTTCTAACCACTAACGTAAATTTAAATAACTTTTAATTTAATTAAAAAATTAATAAGTATTCTTAAAAAAAATTTAAAAAATTAATTTTTTAGTTAGTTATGAAGTAAATCTTATATATATATATATATATATATATATATATATATAGTGAGCATATCAAGTGAGAGTGATTTTAAAATGAGAGATGAGAGGAATAAATAACAACCATTAGATCAATCAAATAATAATGATTAAACTTATTCATTAATGCAACTATTAATTTCTCTCTCTTGATAATCTGATCTAATAGCTGTTGTTTATTCCTCTCATCTCTCATTTTAAAACCACTCTCACTTGATATGCCCCATATATATATATATATATATATATATATATATATTAGGCTTATTATCAAATTAATTATCTAATTATTACTCTAACTTTATTGTTTATGTAAGAATATTTATTTATTTAATATTCTTTAATAATTTTTAAATAAGTTTTAAATAATATATACTATAATTTTATTTTTATTTTATATGAGATTGTGATTTGGTTTAAATAATTAAGAAAAATATTTTCACAATTATTATATTATAAGTTTCAATATATAAAAACTTTATAAAAACAATTATATATTTATAAACGGGAATAAGATACTTTATTACTATACATAAAATAGTGTAGAGAGTTTTTAATCTATGAGTTGATAGGAGAATCACATATTTTATTGGCGTAAATTTTTTAAAATATATATAGGCAAAAGATAATCAATTTGTATAATTAAATCAATAATCATACAAATTTTTTTGGTACACAATAAACATACAAACTAAATAAATTAAATGAACTTCAATATAAATACTAATAGAACGAAACATAAGTAATGTATGAATAAATAGTATCAAAATTAAATGATATTTTTTATTAATCATACAATTTGTTTGTCATTTATAAAATTTAAAATTTTAACGAGACAAGTTCATCAATGATCAATATATATTTATCTATATTTAATATAAAATAATTGATATAGAAATTGAGAGGATATTTATTATATAATTATAGTATATTAAAGACAATTAGATTTTGTTAAAAATAATATTTTTATTATTTAGTGTAAATAAATGAAATGATGTAATAAATTAAAAATATTTATTGACAAAGAAAAACATTACTACTCGTTCAGTATGTGTAAATGAATAGTTTTTACATATGTGTTATTTTAACATGCATAAGAAAAAATTAAAAATGTACTATTGATTTAAATATTTATGTTATAAATTATATTACTAATTGAAATTTAATCAAATAAAAAAATGATTGCATAATTAAATTCTAGAGAAATTACATATATTGATATGTAAATAAGGGAAATTTATATAACGGCAAATTTTTTTGCTACTTATCCAAATACAAAGAAAAATTTATTATTACTCAAAATACTGGATAATATTTTGCTATTGACACATAACATTATATTTTCAAATGTTTAACATATATTGACGAAAAAATATATCTTTCTTAAATAAATAATAAACTCTGTTGTTTACGCATTGACGAAAAAATATATCTTTCTTAAAAAAATAACAAACTCTGTTGTTTACACAATTTTGTTTTTATTTCAATATAAATACTAATAGAATGAGGCATAAAATAAAATGGGTGAAATGCATTAAAAATTTAAGATTACGAAAGATAATATATTATATTATTAAAATTGGTAAGATTATAAAGTATAGTATTGTGATCTAGAATAAATACATAAGTAATGTATGAATTAAATAGTATCAAAATTGTATGATAATATGAAATATTATATATATATAATGATAGAAATATATATATATTATTAATTCCAAAACAAAAATAATATTTATAAATAATATTTATATAAAAAATATATATTATTAATTCTAATATTTTTATATATTTAAAAAATTATAGGCATTGATTTATTATCTCTTTTAAAAAAAATTCATTTTAATTTTATTTTATTTTGGGAACAAATACGCATACCATACCGGTGCCCATCCGAACGCACGGGTATCCCACTAGTTTTTAAAAGTACAAAAATACTCTAAAATTAAATAATTAATACAAATTTTTTTTATTTAAAATATATTTTCTAACCACTAACGTAAATTTAAATAACTTTTAATTTAATTAAAAAATTAATAAGAATTCTTAAAAAAATTTTAAAAAATTAATTTTTTAGTTAGTTATGAAGTAAATCTTATATATATATATATATATATATATATATATATATATATATATTGGATTTGTTAACGTAGATCCATTTGTTTTTATGAATGTCTATTTTAACAAACTTTACTTAAGATATGGTTAGATGCATCTTAAGGTGTATGTTGCTAAAATAAAATTTCATAAAAGCAAGTGGACGTATTTTAACAAATTCTTGTGGGGTTTGCTAAAATACAACCACTTATTTTTATAAAGGTTTATTTTAGCAAATTTTAACTAAAAAAAATAGTTAAATGTATTTTAAATTATATATTATTAAAATAGACCTTCATAAAAACAAACATATTTAAATTAACAAGTCTCAAATATATACATATATTAAATAATTTTTATTTTTATCATTAACTTGGGATACAGACTCAAAATAATTATTATATATAAATTGAAGTTAATTGTCTGCTGCATTATTGATACGCATAAAGATGCGTGGGACCCACTATATTTTATCAGGCGTTTCCATTTCTTTGATGAACCAAGCAGGAGAAAAAATGCATTTCTCACATTAGTCTCTCTTACATTTCTCTCGTCTTTAATTCACACCAAACAAACACACTGCAAGAGTTATAAATTCAAAATTCCCCCAAATCTCGCGCGTAAACTTCAAAACGAGTCAATAACCGTTTTGGTTTCGATGTTTCCTTTTCAACCCCTCACTCTTATAACTCTCCAAATTCTCATTCATTCGTTTTTAGGGCTTGCCACCATGAACAACGAAGATGACATCTACAAGGTTTGGAAAATCAAAGCTATGAAAAGTAGGCCAGGTGCAGAAGAAGCCCAAAAGATATTGGAGAAAATTGCCAATCAGGTTCAGCCTATTATGCGCAAACACAAATGGGGCGTGAAGCTTCTCTCTGAGCTCTGGTAATTTACCATTTTGTGTTTTATTTTTTATTATTTTAAACTTTAGCGTGATTTTGATTTATACTAGTCAAAACTTTGAAACTTTGATAAGTGCTTTTGCTTAATTTTCCAAAACTTTAAATATTTGTGGAATATGACTGAATAACTTGTTTAAATTATTGTAACCTAAGGGATGGATATTATCTTGGGTATAATTATGGAGGTGGTAGACAGTGTAAACGCATTCAGTTGACACTACGGAGAAATTCAGAATGTGGCTTTTAATATAGTTAGCAGTACCTATGGTCTTATCACATACTGCCTTTTTTTTTAATGATGTGAACTGTTCTGATTGATGCAGTCACTTGCCCCTATATGTGAATTCTGTGGCACGCAACGGCCAAAAGTTGTTACTACTTGGTCTTGTAAATTCTGCTCGATGGAAAACAGTGCAAAGTTGGAGAGATGCTCAGCCTGTGGCGAGTGGAGATACTCTAATGGCCCCACTTGGCCCTTGACAGAACCATGTAATTTGCTAAGAAATTTCCAATGTAAGTTATTTATTGGAAATTCATGTGTTAAATTATCAACTGTTTTATATATTTTCCCCATTTGAACTCATGTAGGCAACAGGTTGAGTTCTATAAAATTAAGCAATGTTTTCTATCTTCAATCAACTAACCTTCAAGTAAAAGTATGAAAGTCTCAGTTGCTTAAATATGACAGAATACATAATAAAAGAATCTCACTATAATAACAATCCAACATTAGACATATGAATACATATATAAACTGCTCCAAACATAGGTAGTATGTAGTACTCAAGTCACTGTCTTCGTTATTTGAACAAGCCAAATGCATTTTCAGTGTATTTCGCACCTTTAAAAGCCCTCTCCGCTATCACATGTCTTTGGCACATTGGTTACAATACCTTTCAGAAGATCAATGTAAAGCGGAAGTTGTGCTACTGCATACAAAGTCACAGGGAAGCAAGTGACTCCATAAATCAGTAACACAATGTGCTTAAACTTGTGGTCAATCAAAAAGAAATGCCCAGAACAGAAAGCAACAAACATTGCAACAATCGACAAGAAAAGAGAACTCAATCCAAAAAGAAGTTTCCTAGGCAAATCAATTCTGAAATCTTTAGCTTCTTTTCGAGAGGTGAGTATAGAAAGGAACATTATGAGTGCAGTGACAGAGAAACAAAGACCAATTACTGAAGACATAGCAAATGCATCAAATGCAGGCCTTCCTTCCAATGTTGGTTCGCCTGTGTCACTTTGGTTCCCGCCTGGCACAGTGCTTGACGTAGCGAAGGAAACGCCTGCAAGGAGTGCTGCTACTACAGAACAAGACTCGGAAGTGTCTTTGAGCCATGCACTACCCTCTTTTAACAGTGTTGCATGTGAGTTTTTGAATAATTCTCCTGCTGTTTTATCCTTTTTGTTTGTTCTAACTGTGAAATGCTCTGGCACCAGTTCCTTAGTGTACTGCTTCATGATGTAAAAGTTGTTAGAAGGTTCAAATTATATCAAATTAACAAGAAGTTTTATCAATAACAAACATTTTGATTTTCATAGTGGGACTTTAAATAAGTTCTAAGCTCAAATAAGTTGTTTCAAACTCGTTGGAGTCGAGCTTATGCTATATTAAAAATATATATATACCTGAAACCATTTGATATTCCACATCATTTGCAAGGCAGCTCCAGAAATGTGCCAATCTCGATCGGTTCTCGTTGCTGCTAAATGTAACACAGTGTTCTCTTCCATGTCCACACCTTGGATTAAGTTATCAAATATTGTCTTTTTATCACCCTCTTCAAACCGTTTTCTTAATGCCTTAACTACATTGGTTCTTCTGTTCTCAACTGCTACAAGCAATACATTTTTATTTTCCAAGTTAACATCGTATATTGAACTTGGTATTTTTGTTATAAGCTCTTCCACTATTTCAACTATGCCATTTCTAGCTGCTGTCAAAATCGCTGTCTCACTTTCCAGTGTCTCAGAAATCTTTGGTATTTTTGTTATAAGCTCATCCACTATCTCAACTATGCCATTTTTTGCTTCTGTCAAAATCGCTGCCTCACTTTCAAGCGTCTTACAAATCTTTGGTATTTTTGTTATAAGCTCATCCACTATGTCAACTATGCCACTTCTTGCTTTTGTCAAAATTGTTGTCTCATTTTCCAGCGTCGTGGAAATCTTTGGCTCCTCACTGTTATTATCTCCTGCAAGTTTCATTTTGTGATTTTTAACAATATCTTAAAAACCACTTGGTTTAATAAAGATTTAACTTACCTTGGTTTGGCTTGTAAACAGAAATAAAATCAGCTCCGCTGTCATATCGTGTCGGTTTGGCGCCAGTTCCCAAATACGATTCATAAGGGTTCTCCATAAATCTTTTCAATAGTTGACCACTCCATTTGTGTTTTTGTTTCATCTTTGTGATCTCGTCAACCCCTTTTTACAAAATTTGAACACATAATCTATAGAACAATTAAACAAACATTGAATATTCATATGAGCAACTAAGATGAGACATTTAATTACCTACTCCTGAAAGGCCAAGGGTATAGATGTTTGCAAACTTCATAAACCAAAGACATGTAGCATAGTTTTCTGGAAGACGTTTGTGTTCAGATTGCATTGGTATAGTGCGATGTTGATAATTTTCAGATCCTGCAATTCAATCACCGTTTCATTTTTTAGTTATATGTTTTATATACTACTGTAAGATGTAATTCACACATACCATCTGCAACAGTAGAAGTAGTTTCTTTCATCAGCAGTCGCTTAACAAAGCGTGTAAGTGGATCAGCATATTCTTTACATTTTTGAAGAAAGAAATAACATGTGTCATAGTTCTTTGGACATTTTTTGTTTGAGCTTGACTTGGTTTGTTTCATGGCATAATATTCGACAGCTTCTTCGACTTTAAAGATTCCCACAGGTAAGCCTTGTAAATCATAAATGTATTAAAATTATGCATAATGGCCAGTAATGTACATAATATTGAAATGTTGCACACTTACAATGGTACAGAATCCTCCTCCACCATATCATGTTGCATCCACTTTTGAATGCTGAGGGCCTAGTAGCAAGAAGTTTGAGAGGACTAAATCCATGTTTGTTTGGAATGACAATAAGATCGGGATATTTATGTATAATTATAAGCGCCAAATCTGTTGCAGTATACACAAATATTAATATTTTAGATACAGTTTTTCTGATACTCTAGATTCTCATGCAGATTTAGATTTTCAAATATCTACTGATACGATGTATACTTGAATGCATGTGAAATCCGATAAGAAGAAGCAAACATGCAAAAATTTAAGAAAAAATCTTAATTACCGAAAAATTCTCTTTTGATGGCACAGTGAAGAATACTATCTCCATTGTTTCTGATAAGATCTTTAGAATAAGAATAATTACCATCACCCTCCCTTGGTTTAAAGGTGAAGAGATAAACAAACGTTTGTTTTTGCCAAGACAATGCAGCAAGAAACAAAGGACTCTCTCCGTCGTTGTTATCGATATCAATCAAATGCTTCCTTTCACCTTTTTTTCCAATTATACATTCACATATGTCTTTGAATCCTCTTGATGCTGCAAGGTGCAATGGAGTGTCACCCTTTTTGTTCTTAGATTCAAGGGCCTTTTCATTTTTGTGACTTATGATTGAATAAACAAGATTTCTAACAATGTCTTCATTGTCATCATTTACTGCCACATGTAGTGCTGTTCCTCTACTTTCGTTGATGTTTATTGTGCTGAATTTTGGATGAGATTCGTATAGTTTCATGACTTCATCCCATTTTCCTTCTATTGTAAACCCTCGTAGCTTGTCCTCTAGATAGTCACATTTCATACCAGAGTTAATAATTTGTTGGAACTAAATTTACTACTAGAAATAAAATAGCAATAAAATTAGAGAGGGACATTATGATTTACCTTCGGAAGTGTATGTAGTGTCATAAATAAACCCTCCGACTTCAGTAATGCTCATGGTGATCTTCAAGGTTGAAATGAAGAGTGAAAGAAGAATGTCAGAAGTTTAACCCTTATGTTATGTTCCAATGCATGCAACATGAATCCTATGTGTATATTTCTAGTGAACATGAAAAAATATTATTCCAGTACAGTAAAAGAAAAGAAGAAAAAGAAAAGATTCTAAAGGAAAGTTTATTTCTCAAATCAACAAGTTAAGTATATATTATATTATGATTGTTACAGTTCAATAAAGATCATGAATAAATCTACATGCAATTTTTACCTTACTTCCAATTTAAGTCAGTAAAAGTAGGTTTCTTTGATGCTTTTTATTTTAGCTTTAGCCTAAGATATACTTGTTATAGCATTCCTATATCATCGTGTTTCACGTGGTTTTCAATAGTTATTTAAATTTCTCATCTAAAGAGTATAATTATTAGGCGAAAAAAAATCCTCTCAAAATAAAAATTTTATTGAATAATAAATCTATATTTGAGAAATCTACCTGCCACCCCCCCAATCATACATGGCACCCCCTATATTTTAATAATGACAAAAATGTCCCTTAGTATTTTACAAGCAATATCCGGAACAAATTCTCAGAAGTTATAAAAAAATTTCGGTATGAATCAAAATTCCCGGTAGTTCATTTGAATTACCGGTATACCGGTAATTTCAAATTCTCGGTATGTATTAAAAAATCTAGTTATTGCTGAAAAGTGTAGTTTGGTACCGGGAATTTCACATCCATTGAAATTCTCGGTAGGTATAATTTTAGGTTTTTTTTTTAACGGTCGAGATTTTGCCGACAGTTTTGTATGGTTGTGATTGCACCGACAGTTTGTGTGGCCCAGAATTGATGCACGTTTGTATAAATAGGGGTTAGGTCTTGTGGTTAAACAAATCTGAAAAAATGGCTATTCCAGCATTTTTTATTAAGGCAGAAGTTTACTTCAAGAGAGCTTCTCGACCTGTCGAATTCATGCTTCCCGATGACACAACCTCCTTTGCTGGCCTGACTTCGAAGGTGAAGGAATTATTGCTTGATGGTGACAATAGAAAGGTGTTGAAGATCGAGTTTCGGGAGGATTGGGGGGATGATAGTGTGAAATACAACCTGATTGAGCTGAAGAACGATGAAGACGTCATCAAAATGTGGAGATCATTTTGCCGTAGGCTAACAAGGGTCCGATGGAGTTAGATGTGCAGCTGTCAAAATCAGTTGATGAAATAATGGAGATGCTGAAACGCCCTGAAGCATCTGGTAGTGTTTAGGTTTTTAATATTGATTAATTATGTTGTAATGTTAGGTTTTTATTAGTATAAGTTGTTTAATCAAGATCACTGCAATGTAAAAGTTTAAATGAAGGTATAATAATAATATATTGTTCTGCCATAATATACATATAATACAAAAATATACATATAATCTAGAAAATACAAATAATACTAAATAGGTCCCCCACGGGCTAAGTGTGCAATCCTAGCTAATCCAGCAGAAATACTGTCATCAGGGTCTACCAAGCCCATGAGCTCATCAACCACCACTGCTATCATCTGAAAGTGTTGTGTGTCATCAGGGTGATGCGCTGGAGGAGGAGGAGGTGCGTCATCAACTGGCTCCTGGCCACCAGAAGGTACATCCCCAGAAGGTGCATCCTCAGCCGGCGGTGGAGTGATGCGTGGATGTGATACGGTGAGATACCACTCCAAGTAGCCATCCTCACACTGCAAGGGATACTGAACAGGTGCAGATCGAGTTACGATGGCATGACCGAAACTGAGAAAGTGCGTCTGAAACCACCAATCAATACCTTCAGAGGGTGTATTGGGAACCGCTGGTGGTCGCGTCTGAATGTATCCATATTGGCGCAAACATCTCTCTAGCAGGTGCCTGGCAACCAAAGTCTCCCACCTCATATAACTGGAGTATAATGACGACTCCTCGAACTCACTGACTGCTCTATAATCATCGTAGGGTGTCCATATGACATCCTCTACGGTCAGCTCATCCAGTCTCCTCCTGTACTCAACTATGCCTCCTGGGTGTTTCTGCCTCGCCCGTGGCTCGGTCGAAGTATATAACTGGATCCTCCTATCGCATATCCTAGGGAAATGCTCATAGATCCAGCACTGAGATCACAACAAACAATAAATTAGAAATAGTATTATTTAAAAAAAATAGAACGACAAGTAAGAACATGAATTAAAATATACCTGTAACAAACTAAGATACCCAGCAAGTTGCCTCGTCTCAAACCGGGTCGCCTCCCCGAGCGCATGATATAACTGAGTCAGAACTGCACAACCCCAAGCCCAGTTGTGCGTCTCGAGATCGCTGAAGAGGCACAGATAGCGAGCATCCACATATGTACCAGACTTATCCGCAAAGAGAGTACATCCTACTACATGCAGCATGTATGCCCTAGCGGCAGCCTGATACCTACCAGCAGCAACAAGCTCGTCATACCTATCTCGGAGCCACCACATGCGTAAATGAGTACCTCGTGTATCGGCGAACTCCTGTGCAACCACTGCCTCAGACAAACACGGATCGCGAACAACCATCGCATGTGCTTGGGACACACTCATGATAGGAGTCGTCCAGAATCTACCGTCGATAGGGAGATGAAACAAGGAGGCGACATCATCTAAAGTCACAGTCATCTCTCCGAATGGGAGATGAAATGATGACATCTCCTTATGCCACCTCTCGACGAAGGGACTCAGCAGCTCTGCATCCAACATGGTCAAGGAGTAGTTCCCAAAATGCAGCAGGTCAAACGCCTCCACGATCTTCTTCACAGCAGCAGGGAAGGGAATACTCGGGAATTTCTTCATCTTTCCTCCGTGTGACTGGACCCTCCGTACAGGTCGTACCTGTGACACCAACCATTAAACAACTTTGTTAATACATAAACAATTTATGTATAAATAAACAAAAGTTAAAATTAAACGTAAAAACCATATACCTGGCCCTGCCATAATCGTAATGCTATATGCTCACTGTACTCTGTAAGCACAGACGTATCTATGGGCCCACCAGAGAATCCTGTCTCAGTGTGTACCGATGGCTCGGTCGAAGGGACCGTGACATCGATCTCAATGGTCTCCTCAACCCCTCTTGTACCAGCAGCCTCTTGAGTACCCTCAGCATCACCCGCCTCCTCACCCTCACCCTTAGCTGTCACTCTAACATCAGTCTCCTCTACCACATCCCTAACAGCAGTCTCCACCGGAACATCTCCAACAATAGCCTCCTCCGACTGAATAACAGGGGCGTCCGCATCTGTGGCCTGCACTGAAGAAAGACCTCCACGTTGCCTAACGACGCGAGGTGCCTGGAAACGCCCCCGCTGCTCGACCATCCGCTTCCGGTGTGAACCGGTTGGGAGCACCCGTCCAGCCCGTATATGCGCAGACTCAGCATCAGGAGCAGCTGTAGCCCTACCCCTACCACCTCCTGCCAAATCAAGCGCCCTTCCAGCGATGCTACCATCACGCCCTCTGGTTTTCACGGAAAAAAAAAAGATAAAAAATAAAACAAATATTTCATAACTACCGGGAATTTGAAATTCCCGGAAAAACAAAAAAAAATCAAAAGTACCGGTTTTTTTAAAATAACCGGTGAATATTACCGGTAATTTAGAAATTCCCGGTAAGAAAATACCGGGATTTATGAAATTACCGGTAATATTCACTGGTTATTTCAAAAAAACCGGAAAATCTTACTTGTTAAATTGAAATCCCCGGTAGGGTCAACGAAATTCCCGGTATCGCCTGTAATTTTGAAAAATTTGTGTAGTTACCGGTTTTTTTGAAATGTGAGAATATTTTTTTTAGGGTCAGTTAAGTCTTTTCATTAGTTGTGTGGGGGTGCCAGGTACGATTGGCGGGTGGCAGGTAGAACCCTCTCTATATTTTGATTAATCTATTAATATAACTAATGTCTATAAATGAAACTGTGAACAAAACTGAAATATGCAGTTAGGCAATGTTATAAAATCCATAATTTAATGAGTTATCACTAATTTTGGGGAAAAAAATGAATGCTAGCTAACTAGTGCTCTTGAGAGAGACATTTTTTTATGAAAAAAATAGTTTAAACATTACATTTGCAATTACTTTAAGTTGTGTTTTCATGGCAGATTTTTTTTATTATCTTCTTAACCAATACTTTTATCATAGGTTTATATCAGCTAACTAAGTTTTTTTTAGCAATGAACGAGTTTTGGTATTTGTAGAGAAATTTTAATCTCATGCAAAGGCGCCGCTCATTCCTATTTACACACCTCTGCCAAAGACTAGCACTACTTCTGCTCGACTGCCACCAATCAACAAGAAATACCAGATCCACCAATAATGATTATCCAAGATATACCCATCCATGATCTGCTTCTACTAATTAAGCATTGCTTGACCAAAATCTAATATGAGTTAGATGATGTTTCTTCTGAATATAAGCGCAAATCTCTGAGACGAAAATCTCTATCCAGCCCAATCACAAAAAAAAAAATCATGGACCACCACTATAAGATCCATCAGCTATGAATTACAATACATACAGATTGATGAAGATGCAAACAATTAATAAGCAGAGCACCGTGGGAATAGCTGGAGCCCAACAGAAACAAAACACCCTGCTAAGGACAAATGAATCCACCAGTAGCGACGAATGAATACTCTTCCGTAGCCTCTAAGACCAAAGAAGAAAACAGCTACAACCAGAAGCCTACCAGCCTACACCAGACATAGAATAGCAGGCTACTAAATCAGATTGACAAGAACCGCACACATCCTGAAAAACTTCAGCAAGCAGCAACTGATCCACCGATAGCACACCAAAACAGTTGCAGAGAAGATCAACGTTGGACTGAATACATATACTGCAACAGAAGGACACTGATAAAAGTGTCCTAAAGCCAGCCACAAAGATTGAACTGGGCCAAAGGCTTCATTACTCCAACAACAACTAAGACCCAGGGAAGTAACAGAAGATACCGCCTCAAAAATCCTCCACCAAAGACGAAGATAACTACATCCACGATGCAGTCACAAACTTTAAATGCACAGACTACCACTGCTACCACTAGTCAGATAAGATCCTCCCACTAAAACAAGAAGAAAACCAAGCTCAATCATCTATAACTCCTAGAGATGTCCTTGGATTCGAACACCACCAGGATATGTTTAAATTCGATTCCTTTGATTTAACTTTCAGCCACTTCCAAGCATCCATTTTTACCTTCTCTACCAATATTCCTAAATCTATAATCTTGTTTTTAAATAGCTTCTGGTTTCTCGATTTCCAGATATTCCAAACACACGCAAACCAAATTACTTGGGCTTTTTTGGCTATTTTTCTGTCTCCATTTAGTAAACCTTCAAATTGTTTTAGATGAGTAAAACTGACATTATGCATCGCAGATGATATGTTTAATCATCTACAAATGTCATACCAGACGCCCGAAAAGACCGGACACTCAAAGAAAATATGGGACACCGTCTCTACTTTACCACACTCCCTTACGCACAAACCAATACCATTACTAATAACTCTTCTCTTTATTAAGTTGTCTCTAGTAGCTATTCTATTTTGAAAGATTCTCCACACTAAACACGCGACTTTCGTCGGGATAACTTTGTGCCAAGCTTTGGCACATTCTAGATTTGTCGGATTATCAACTATAGATAACAGACCCTTATATGTATCCTTCACCGAGTAATATGACTCTTGACACTAATCCCCTAAGTTAAGATTCAGAATACACTTTCACCAATAAGAGCAATTTCTATCACCTCCCACTGTCCCGTCTTCTCTTACCCCGTAACGATTCGATAAGACCTTAAACCAAATACCTTTCCTCTCGAACTTCGATTTTCACTCCCATTTTCCCAATAGCGATAGATTAAACTCCCTCAAATTTCTGATACATAGACCCTCCTCATCTACTGGCCTACAAACTTTATCCCAACGAACCCAGTTTATTTTTCTCTCTCCCTCCCTCCCACCCCAGAGAAAACGTTTAAATAGAGATTCGAGATTATCAATGATACCTAACGGCGCCTTAAAGAAGGAGAGAAAGTAAACTAGGAGTGCTTGCAAGACTGATTTAATAATCGCCACTCGCCCTCCAAATGAAATATTTCTCCTCTTCCAACTTGACAATCTTGATCTCATAGCTTCTACCACTGGCTGCCAAGTTACAGATCTTTTTGGACTTGCTCCGATTGGTAAACCGAGATAGTTGAATGGAGTTATTCCTATTTTGCAGTGAAGTATGTCTGAAGCCTCCTCCAGCCACCTCTGTGATATGTTAACCCCCACTAATACACTTTTATGATAGTTCACTTTTAGCCCCGACATGGCTTTGAACAGTAGGAGGTTTGCTTTGATAATCCTGACTGTAGACCACTTTTTTTTCACTTATGATTAATGTATCATCTGCATATTGTAAATGAGTAAAACGATCTTCTCCGTTTTCAAATTTGAATCCATAAAACAATTCTGCCTCGGAAGCTCCTTTCATCAACAACTTGAAACCTTCTGCCACTAACAAGAACAAGAACGGAGACAATGGATCTCCTTGCCTTAGACCGCGAAACATCTTAAATTCCTTCGTGTGGCTTCCATTAACGAGAATTGATACACACGATGATCTGAGACATTCTAAAATCTAGCCTATCCACTTTTTGTGAGATCCCATTTTTACCATGACATAACTAAAAAAATTCCAATCAACTGAATCATATGCCTTCTCGAAATCTACCTTAAACATTAAAACTTCCTTTTTGTTCCTTTTAGCCTCATCCGTTATTTCATTTGCGACCACTATTCCATCCAAAATTTGTCTTCCTGAGATGAAGGTTGATTGTGTTTCTGAGATAACCGAACCAATTACCTTTTTCAACCTGCTGGCTAGCACTTTTGAAATCACTTTATATACGCAGCCTACCAGAGAAATAGGGTGATACTCTATTATCTTGGTTGGATTTTTCTTTTTTGGAATCAGTACGATAAATGAGTTATTCACCCCTTTAATCATTTTCCCATATGTATGAAATTCTGCAAACACCCTGAACATGTCATCTTTGATATCTTCTCAAAACTCCTTGATGAACCCAAACGATACGCCGTCCGGACGCGGGCTTCTATCACTTTCACAATCCCACACTGCTGCTCTTATTTCTCCTTCTAAAAATTCTCGAACCATACCATCTCTAAGGTCGACTTATCAATTACGTTGACATCTCAATGTTTTTAGGAAGTCGCTAGCAATTGTTTCATGGACTTTTGTCAAATTTGTCTATTTGTATTCTTTTTTCTTTCCATTTATTGTGTTCAAATCTTCATTTTTGTAACCATAACTTTTACGATGAAAACATTGTGAAATTTGTCGGATTATGATGATTTCAATACAAATCAATTTCTCCACAATCCTTTAAAATTTTATTAAAAAGGAGTAAAAAAAAAAACATGAACGATTAGAAGTAAAAGCTCTTAAAACTAGTATAAACAATGTTAAAAAAACATGTTATAACTGAGGGAATCGGTTAGATTTTATAATTTTTAAAAATAGATCATATTAAATAATATTATTTTAAAATATTATTTGATATCAAAATACAAAATTAGTAATAATTAAAAGTTAAAATGGTAATTATTCATGTTGAGAACACTAATTGAATAACTAATTTGAACCTATACTACTACGAAAAACCTATTTAACGACGTCAGGATTACAACGGATTCGTATCCCACCGTTGTAATAGGTTAAAAATTTTGCAACTGATTTATAACGCCATATTTAACGACGGTCGTATTAAAAAACCGTTGTAATACATGGTGTGTAACAAACTTCGATTCCCAACTATTACATTTTTTTCTCCATATTTTTACATTTTAAACACGCTTGTATTAAAACACCATTGTAATACATGATGTGTAACAAGCTTCGATTCCCAACAACTACATTTTTTTTCTTCATATTTTTAGATTTTAAACATATATTTTATTTCTTTTGTTAGTGTTACGGGGATTTAACCTCAAAACTCAAAATTCATCTTTGTTTTTCTATTTTTAAGTGCAAGAGAATAGACTGAAATAGTTTGATCATAACTTCTTTAAAAATAAAAGTGAAAGAGATGAGTATATATAAAAAAAACTTTATTAAGATTCCAGATAAGAAGAGTACATTGATAATCATATATTACATATATTTATCAATGTCATAGCCCATAGCTGCAAATGCATCTTCATAATCCAGGACTCTCTCCTTGTAACACCTCCTTTCTATACCCCCAAATAATCACATAATCATTTAGGTACATGTTAAAAATTTCGCCAGAGTATAATTATAAACGTGGTATAAAAGAGACGTGTCACATCAAACACGATTTTAAAACATACAACACCTGCTCAAACATTGATATGCAACAGTGGGGTAACTTTGCAATAGAGGAACTTATCCTTACACCCACATCTCAATATTTAGAATGAAAGCGGAAAATCCAAACATTGAAATACATCAAATATATATACATCATCGAGTATAATCCAACAACGTAATTCATGTTTACATAAACATTCAGCAACAAGATACATGTACAAATGTATCACAAAAGAATCATATACATCCTAGCTACCCGGTGCTACATATCAGAGCCAACCGACCAAAAGAATGAAGACACGCTTCACAAAAAGACCTCCAGCATACCTACTCTGCAATGCCTCATAGAGCATCATAAAACAACAGAAGGGTGAGAAATATTATCATAATAACAACACATATAATTATATACCTTAGCATAAGAATACACATATTCCACGTTCTCACCACAATTCATCACAATTCATTCATATACATCACATTGTATATATAAACACAACTAAGCATATTCATCATGCATACTTTCCCAATTCTCAATCATTCCACATAAACATACACATTTATGTTTATTCACTAATGCATCATTATAAAGATGATAAATGCAAATCATAGAGACCGACTTACGACTCTATGCAAATGCAATGCGGTACCGACTTAATCATCACTAGTCCACTCAGGAACTCTGCTGGAACCATCGCTCGTTACCAATGTAACTCCCCGTCGCCCCATTGCTCACACCCCACATGGGCACACAATGATTATGGATCGCTCACACCCCACATGGGCACACGACCCGATCGCTCACACCCCACATGGGCACACGATCGTCTATAAGCATCGCTCACACCCCACATGGGCACACGACGTTATAGCGGATTCTCATTAGAATCACACAACACAAGAATGCACATCATGATGCTTCACATGCAAAATGACTCAAGATATTCTTGAAATGCATACATGTTCACAATATATTCATGCATTCTTCTCAGACAATCACATACAATCTATATACATTCACATCAATGCACTATTGTATGATTCACATTCAAACACATAGTCAAAACGGTAAAAGTCGCTAAATATCACTATTCCCGACTTTCCGACATAATAAAATCGGCTAACAATTTCCAAATCATCATAATAAGAAAGTACAACTCAATAGCTTTCCAACGACACCAAGAATGTAAAAATCGGATAATCGGAACAAAAGTTACGGACGAAAACGAAAACGACATTTTGAAAAATCTCATTTTAACACTTCTCCTGCTCATACGCGTATGGACCTATGTCATACGCGTATGGCCAAAACCCCTTACGCATACACTACGCAAATCACCAGATGGCCGGGAAAAAGGAAGGTTCATACGCGTATTGGCCCTGAAATGCGCCATCTATACGCGTATTGTCCAAGTCAATACGCGTATGGCCAGGCAGAATGCAGAATTTTCCTGCAGAATTCTGTTCTGCGTTTTCCACCCAACCCACACCCAAATTCATCATCTAAACTCAGAAAAATACCAATTTGATATCTAACAACATGTATCATTCATGTAACAACCACAAGGGACACGAAAACATCATTTTCAACACGATTAAATCGATTTCTATCATTTTCTATACAAATGGGTTTCCACCAAAATTCATAAAAATCAACAACAACAACAACACAATCATACATAATCATACACATTGATAAGATAATGATATTTCACACCCTTACCCGGATTTAATTGATTCCTAGAAGTTGATTTCTTGATCTCCTAGCTTTTCCCCAATTTTCCTTCTCTTTTCTCCTCTTCCTCTTTCTTTCTCTCCTTTTTCTCTCTATTTCTCTTTTCTTTCTATTTCCTTCTATTTTCCTTTCTTATCTCTTTTTCTTTCTTTTCTATTTCTTTTCTCTCATTTTCTACACCAATTCAATTAATTCATTTTCACTCACAAATCTATTTCTACTAAATTTTCTAACTTAATATTAATTGAGAAAAGTCTAAAATACCCTCCATTCTAATTTCTCCGAAAACTCTCAAAATGGTAAAAATAACATTTAACACACCAATTTCACAAATAAAATAATTTACCACTCAATTTAAATAAAAGACTCGACAAAATGGAAATAATCAAAATCGGGGCGTTACACTCCTCACTTCTCTCATCGGAATCATAATAGACAGTCCTCCTTTTCTTTTTTTTTTCTTTTTTTTTCCTTTTTCTTCAGCTTCTTCTTCTTCTTCTTCTCCTTCCTTACCCTTAACGCATCCCTGACGTTGGTGTATATGCGTATTTTCGACGCCATGAGTTTAACACGTAAAAAGTTGTTTTCGACAAATGGAGGAACATGTCAAAAGAAGTACAACTGAAAGAGTATATCTACTTGGGAGATATTCTTCAACATTCTTCGACATTTCGACGGGGCAACGTTTCGACATTTCGTCAAGTAAAGATTTCTGCAAATGGAAAAAGTTTGGACAAGTATGAAGAACGTTGTGATAGTGCGACAATTCGACAAGTCTGAAAGGACGCGTTGGTTCGACATAACTTGAAGATTCAAATTCAAGAGAATTATAACGTTTGGCAGAAGACGCGTGGAAGCACCTGGCGAAAGGGAGACATGCAGAAGGCCAGATGTCGAAGATTTAGGATTTAGTCGTTAATAGCAGTTATTTTGTTTATCTATAAATAGGATAGTTGTTATTAGAATTGAGTGTGAAAAACTTGTACAAAACTTCCTGCAATTACTCAAAGTACCCGTGTGAGAGAAAAGAGTTATTTGGAAAAATGTACGTGTAAACACCATCTTTTAATTTCTTTATCAATCAAAGTCTTTTTACCAATTCCTTTACATTTACCAGCATCTTTATGTTTTCTTCGTCATTTTACTTTAAAGTTATTTCTTCGCCATTTTACTTTAGAAGTTCTTTTCGAAGTCATTTTCTTTTATCTCAGACTTTCATCTAGAGTTAGTTGAAATCTTTTATTCCAAAAGACTTAAATACATACCAAGATATCACCCTTAATTTAAAATTATTACGTTGATCTAAGTTTTCGCCCGACGTCCTAGGATTTGTTTGGTTAATCCTGCAAGTAACCCAGATTTCATCATTCTGGTAAATCAGAGATTGTTCGCCAAGATCAACAGCGAACAAATTGGCACACCCAGTGGGACTAGTGCAATATAAAACTTAAATAAATTTTTAAAAAAAATTAAGGCTTTTTCTTCGTTGTATGATACTAAGAAGCGGTAAATTAGCCGTATCTGACGTAGAGAGACCCAAAAGAACTAGAGTAAGGAAAATGGCGAATCAGTCAAATAATCCTAATCCCAATCCAAATTCAAATGAAAATATTCCAGTTTCCAACCCTATACCTTCGACAGGGGGAAATGTGGATTCACACCCTGTTTTGGAGGAGGTCATGCCTTCGTCAACAGGATCTATACCAGCGGTTTCGCTCTCCCAAAGTATACCTAGTTCTTCCACAATGGGACATTCAAGGCCTTTGGGGACGCCTCCTCCGGGCGGACAAAACTTTAGGCCATTCCAGACAAATTTTTCCATGCCTATGTTCGGAAGAGAACAACCATATGGAATGCCAACGTCAGTGATGGCAAACTTACAAAGTGCACCACCCTTGTATTCTGACGCCATGGTCCACATGTCTTCGCCATTGCAAGGATCAGGATATGGTGGAAATATGAGTCGATTGAACCAATCCCTACCAAATTTCCAAATGCCAGCAATTACCAATAATTCTGCGCAAGTAATTCGACAACAAATGGACGAAAGTAATCATGATATGGTCCAAATGTTGACTCAACAAATGGGAGCAGTGTTTAACCCTTTAACACAAAACACTACCCAAACCAACCAATTGTTGACTGCGCAGATGACGCGCATTAATGCTGACTTTTTTGGTGTTCCTCAGACACGACAAAGAGAACAAGTGATTCAAAACCAAGTAGTAAATGTCGAAGAGGAACCCACGATAAATCAAAGGCCTTTAGAGAATCCTCAGGCAAACCCTAGAAACCAAGAGGCAGTGGTCGAACAGCCTCGTGTCGAAATCCCCGTTCAACAAGAACCTAGGAGGGTAATAGTCCAGAGAGGCCAAGATGCTGATGATGTGTTGCAACAGCGAATACGATATAATAACTTGCCTGTCGAAAATAACATAACAGCCATGGTCGAAAGGATAATGGCCCAAAACGGTGTAAATATAGGTTTGCAAAGTCCTACTTATACCTCCCCATTGTCAGAACACATTCTGCAAGAGGAACTACCCCCAAGATGGAAAGTTCCTAAGTTTACTAAGTTTTCAGGAGATACTAGTGAATCTACTATAGAGCACGTAGCGCGTTATCTAATAGAAGCAGGAGAAATAGTCAATAATGAAAATTTGAAAATGAAGTACTTCCCAAGTTCCTTGACAAAAAATGCATTCACCTGATTTACATCCTTGCCTGCGAACTCTATATTCACATGGACCCAATTAGAAAGATTGTTCCATGAACAATTCTATATGGGTCAGACTAAGATAAGTTTGAAGGAATTAGCCAGTGTTAAGAGGAAATTTTCAGAGCCTATAGATGATTACCTAAATAGGTTAAGGTTGCTTAAGGCGAGATGTTTCACACAAGTGCCAGAACGAGAGTTAGTCGAAATGGCTGCAGGGGGTCTAGATTATTCTATAAGGAAGAAATTAGACACTCAATATTTAAGAGATATGGCACAATTAGGAGATAGGGTAAGACAGATTGAAAGGCTAAAAGCTGAGAAATTCAGATCAAATAAAAATAAAAAGGAAAGAGTGGCCTATGTAGGAGTATGCCAGGATGATGATGGTGACGAAAATGAACTAATTTTGTTCGACGAACAAGAAATTGATCTGGCAGAACTAAAGTCAGGCCCACCATACGCTTGTAAAGTACTAGCTCCGTCAAATGGAAAAAATCCGGTCGAACTTGAAAAGAATGATAAGTTTCCCAAATGAACTTATACGTTCGACGTCACCAAGTGTGACGAAATTTTTGATTTATTGGTCAAAGATGGTCAGTTAATAAAGCCACCAGGCGCTAAAGAACCGCCTGTCGAACAACAGAAAAAGAGGGGTTTTTGTAAGTACCATAACTTTTTGGGTCATAAAACATCTCAATGTTTTCTTTTCAGGGATCTAGTTCAAAATGCTATCCGTGATGGAAGGCTGAAGTTTGGCGAGAAGCCAAAGCAACAAATGGGGATTGATTCGAATCCTATGCAGGTTGTCGAAGCACACTATGCTGAACCATCCACTGTGAATATGGTGGGGATGGAAGTTGCTTCTGATGGAAGTTTCGAGATGGTGGAGGCTATGGAAGGTTTCGACACCAGTGTCAACATGGTCGAGATTACTGAAGATCTTGCAGGACAGAACGAAGTCGAAGGTACTGAAGCGTTCGACAACGATAATGAAGTCAAAGTCACTGAAGATCTTGACAACAAAAACACAGTTGAAGTCACTGAAGACTTCGACGATGAAGGTAAGGTCGAAGTGACTGAAAGCTTTGACAATCAGAAATTGAAGAAAACTACAGAGGGTTCCGACGAAAAGAACGATGACAGTGTTGCTGAAGACGTGTTGGTTCGACCAGGAGAAATCTGGGATTGCTTGGGACAGCCAAGTGGAAAATTCGACTACCTGGTGAAGTACACTATTCCTGTAACTTATCACACCGACATCAGTGAAATCCAACCAACTGGTTGGGGAAGTGATTTTGATGACGATGGTGATTCCCCTATCGCCAAGGAAGAAGTTGCTGAGGACTTCGTTGCTGAAAACAAAGCTACTGAAGGCCTTGATCTTGACAACACGAAGGAGGCCGATGTTGCAAATTACTGCATCAACACCATGGGACCTTTCGACAAGGAAGTCACAGAGATGAAAGAAAAAGCTGTACATGGCCGTGGGAAATCTGGGACTTATGGGATCCTACGAAGAATAAAGGAGGATCCCAAAGAAAAGTCAAACAAGTGTTGCTGCAAGCATGCTCCTAGGAACATACCCTGGTGTTGCTGCCCAGAAGGGAAGTTCGACCTGACGAAAAGGAAGGACAGAGTCGAAGAGGAAAAACTCATTGAAAAGATGAACAGACTAACCATTGCTGACAAGCAGAATGTGGGGATCAATATGGTAGAAGTTTCGCAGAAAACTCAGGCAGCAGTAGATGAAGATCAACGTCGAGAGGAGTACCAAAAGCTGGCGTACCCCAAAGAAGATGAGAGTTTGGTCGAATTCATCAAAAGGTGCCAGAGAAGGAAGAGTGACGTGATGCTATGCCCTCGTTGCAGTTCCATTTTCGACAGAAAGGCTGCCACCAACTTGGAGGCAATAGATCAAGCAAGAAGGAAGGCGAATGGGGGAACGACAAGATATGATCCAAGAAGGAGTGAACACCACCAATGGAGGTGCGGAGACAGACACTATGGCGCTTACAAGCCATCAAACAAAGTGATAGATGACAAATGGGTTCAACCTATCAGAGATGCCCAAGGCCAGAAGAAGTGGAAGAATTTCGATGTGCAGAGAGGCACTTCAATGGAAAACAAGAAGGAGTTGGAGAAATATAAACCTAGGCCATATCCTTTAGAGAATTATAAAGGGAAGAACCCAATGTCGAGATCCCAGTGGAGGAGGTTCCAAAGGCAAAAGAGGTTTGAGAAAGAAGTTGCTGAAAAAGGTATGATGAGAAAAGTGGCTGGAAACAAGGACGAAGCAGAATGTAGCAGCAACGCTCAAATGGCAAACAAGAAGAAGCCTCTCCAGCAAACCAAACCAAACAGCGTGGCAGCGCAAAGTGTACCCAAAGAGAAGAAGTTGGAGGATGACGAGATGACAGATGATTTCAAGTCAGATTCGGAGGCATCCTTCGACGTTGTCTGTAACGTGGTCTCGGTCCTTCCCAGAGACTATGATAGGATCATGGAAGTCGAAGACGAAGAGGATGGGATGGAAGAGGAAACGATGGTGCACAAACCCGTGTGTTACTACGTAATGAATAATGGTTGTGTCGAAGAGCAAAATGCTTTCTTCGAAAGACCAGACGATTCCATGAAGGCGCACTTGAAGCCTTTGTTTATCAAAGGAAAGATTGAGAGTGTTGGTGTGAACAAGATCCTAGTGGATGGTGGTGCCGCTGTGAATTTAATGCCCCATTTCATGCTGAAAAAGATTGGCAAAGATGACTCGGATGCAAAGCCCCACAACATGGTCCTGTCGAATTACGAAGGAAAGGTAGGAACAACCATGGGAGTTATTCAAGTGGATCTGACAGTTGGTACTATAACAAGGCCAACGATGTTTATAGTTATTGCTTCTAGGGCAAACTACAACTTGCTGTTGGGAAGAGAATGGATCCATGGTATAGGTGCTGTTCCCTCGTCGATGCACCAGAGAATAGTTATTTGGAGGCCAGATGGAATCGTCGAGAACATAGAAGCAGACCAAAGTTACTTCATGTCCGAAGTAAACAATGTGAGCGATCGAAGCTTCGACAAAAACTTAGCCCACATACCTCCTTGCAGTCCGGCGAAATTCGACTTAAAGGCAACTGACAATGCGTACTGTTCCATGTATCTCCACCCTACACATGGTTTTCAGTGGGATAAGGAAGTCATTGGTGACTCCAACTACATGTGGGGGACTACCAACGTAGCGCCAACAGGATGGGGGAATGAGTTCGATAATGATGATGAGTGAACAAGCAGTGCTCGACAAAATTACGGCTTACATAGCCGAAAACAAATTCAAAGCGGCTCTGGAGGCCGAAGTAAAATACATGGCTGTCGAAGCCAATCATGAAGATTCAAATGAACAATGTCTTCAAAAAGACGTTGAGGAAAATAATGATAACAACCAAATAGACGAATGGCAACACCAGAAACTTGACGCCATTTATGACGACGAACCTTTGGGGTTCGCAAAAGATCCAGTGTCGAACAATTTGAAGATGGTGGCGCAGGATCCTTTAGAAGAAATCAACTTGGGACTGGGGGCAGAAAAAAGACCAACCTACATAAGTGCAAGGATGGATCCTCAGTTCAGAGTCGAAATAATCCAGTTGTTGAAGGAGTTCAAAGATTGCTTTGCATGGGATTATGACGAAATGCCTGGTTTGGACAGAAGTTTGGTCGAATTGAAGCTGCCAATCATAGAAGGGAAGAAGCCAGTCAAGCAAACTCCAAGGCGTTTTGCACCAGAAGTTCTGTCGAAAATAAAAGAAGAGGTCGAAAGGCTTCTAAAATGCAACTTCATCCGCACTAACAGGTATGTTGATTGGATTGCAAATATAGTTCCGGTTATTAAGAAAAATGGCAAACTTAGGGTATGCATTGATTTTAGAGATTTAAATTCTGCTACCCCAAAGGACGAATATCCTATGCCAGTAGCAGAAATGCTTATAGATTCTGCGGCAGGTCACGAGTATCTAAGTATGCTGGATGGATACTCTGGCTATAACCAAATTTTTATTGCTGAAGAAGATGTTTCTAAGACAGCTTTTCGTTGTCCTGGAGCAATTGGAACTTATGAATGGGTAGTGATGCCTTTTGGTTTAAAGAATGCTGGAGCCACTTACCAAAGGGCTATGAATTCAATTTTCCATGATTTTATTGAGACGTTTATGCAGATTTACATTGATGATATTGTAATCAAGTCTGTTTCAGGAAAAGATCATATTGACCATCTTCGACAATCCTTTGAGAGGATGAGAAAGTTTGGTCTAAAGATGAATCCCCTTAAATGTGCTTTTGGTGTGCAGGCGGGTGATTTTTTAGGTTTTGTGGTCCACAAGAAAGGGATCGAAATAAATGAAAACAAAGCCAAAGCTATAATGGAAGCGAAAGCGCCATCAACGAAAAAGGGATTGCAATCTCTACTAGGGAAGATCAATTTTCTAAGAAGATTCATCTCCAACCTCAGTGGAAAAACACAACCCTTTTCTCCTCTACTTCGACTAAAGAAAGAAGAATTCACATGGGGGCAAGAGCAACAAGTGGCTTTCGACAAAATCAAAGAGTACTTGGCTAGTCCTCCAATCTTGATGTCCTCTTGTAGGAAAAGAAGCATGAGATTGTATATCTCTGCATCAGACAAGACATTAGGAAGTATGTTGTGTCAAGAGGATGAGAATGGTGTTGAAAGGGCCATCTATTATCTCAGCAGAGTCTTAAATGATGCTGAAACTAGATATAGTGCTATAGAAAAACTATGTTTATGTGTATATTTCTCTTGTATGAAATTGAAGCATTATATAAAGCCTGTTGATGTATATGTGTCTTCTCATTTCGACGTAATAAAACATATGTTGTCTAAGTCTATTTTGCATAGTCGAATTGGAAAGTGGGCTTTGGCTCTAACAGAATACTCCTTAAAATATTTGCCTTTAAGGGCTATGAAAGGACAGGTGGTGGCTGATTTTATAGCTGACCACTCTATAGTCGAAACTATGGAGTACGTCGAATTAGCACCATGGAAACTGTATTTTGACGGTTCCAGGCATAAGAATGGACTTGGTATTGGGATGGTGATTATTTCTCCCGACAAAATTCCAACGAAGTTCAAGTACAAAGTCGAAGGTCTATGTTCGAACAATGAAGTCGAATATGAAGCTTTGATTGCTGGACTTGAAATCTTGTTGGAATTGGGGGCAACAAGAGTCGAAATAATGGGTGACTCTGAGTTGGTAATAAAGCAGTTGACTAAGGAGTACAAATGTGTGAAAGAGAATCTAATAATGTACTTCGTGATAGCAAATAGACTTCTCAAGAAGTTCGACAATGTGGTTTTTAGGCACATTCCCAGGATGGAGAATCAAGAGGCGAATGATCTTGCTCAACTGGCATAAGGATACAAAGTGTCGGAGGAGGAGTTAGAAAAAGCCATTGAAGTCAGAGGAAGAATCATATCTGTAGGTTTGTCCCCATCAGATTTAGAGACAATAAAATTGGGATATGGTGACGAGGAGAATTATGAGATCTGCAACGTAGATGATGCAGGAGTCGAAGACTGGAGAAAACCCATCAAAGAATATTTGCAAGATCCAAGTCAAAAAGTCGAACGAAAGGTAAAATATAGAGCTTTGAGTTATGTACTTTTTGGCAATGAATTGTTCAAAAAGACTGCGGAAGGAGTCTTGTTGAAATACTTAGGCGAAAATGAAGCATACATAGCATTGTCAAATGTGCATAGTGGAGCGTGTGGCGCACACCAAGCAGGCCACAAAATGAAGTGGTTATTGTTTCGACAAGGAATGTATTGGCCAACAATGCTAAAGGATTGTGTCGAATTTGCAAAAGGGTGTCAAGAGTGCCAAGTACATGCAGGCATACCACATGTTCCTGCAAGTGAGTTACATTCGATTGTAAAACCTTGGCCGTTCAGGGGTTGGGCGTTAGATTTAATTGGTGAAATTCGACCAACTTCTTCAAAAGGGCAAAGGTACATTTTAGTTGGAGTAGATTATTTTACTAAGTGGATTGAAGCCATACCATTGGTGAATGTAGATCAAGAAGCAGTTATGGATTTTATCCAAAAGCATATAATCTACGGATTTGGGATACCGGAAACAATAACAACAGATCAAGGATCTGTGTTTACTGGTCGAAAGATGCAGAAGTTTGCACAAGATACAGGTTTTAAGCTCCTTACTTCGACACCTTATTATGCTCAGGCTAATGGACAAGTCAAAGCAGCTAACAAGGTAGTGATAAATTTGATCAAAAAGCATGTAGGTGGAAAGCCAAAAAATTGGCATAATACCTTAGATCAAATTTTATGGGCTTGTCGAACATCTCCTAAAGAAGCAACCAATTCGACTCCATTTAAATTAACTTATGGGCATGATGCAGTTTTGCCAGTCGAATTGTATTTGCAATCAGTTAGGGTTCAAAGGCATCATCAGATCCCATCAGAGACATACTGGAGTATGATGATGGATGAATTGGTTGATTTAGACGAAGAAAGGCTACGTGCCTTAGATCTCATAAAGAGACAAAAAGAGAGAGTCGAAAAGTTCTACAATAGGAAAGTAAAATTTAAGACTTTTTCGATTGGTGATTATGTGTGGAAGGTAATTCTTCCTATGGATCGAAAAGACAGAGTTATGGGAAAATGGTCTCCCAAATGGGAAGGACCTTTCAAAGTTTTGAAAATATTTTCTAATGGCGCATATGAGGTCGAAGAAATAGGGAAAGACGAAAGGATATTAAAAATAAATGGCAAATATTTGAAAAGGTATAAACCAATATTGCAGGAAATAAAGATAGCAGTCGAATAAAATGGAAATTGAAAGTAAATATTGTGCTGCCAAACAGATGGCGTTAAATCATTACAAATAAAGCCTCAAAGGGCTAGAAATTGACAGGAAAATTCGACTAAAGTTGAAGGTTTGCAAACTGTGCCTTCAGAGCGGTAAATTTGTCTTTCTGAAATTGAAGTCGACGATCACAGAGGTTCCTGTGAATATGGGCAACTTCAATCTCTTGGTTGATCTTTTGAGCGGTCTCTGCGTGTTGAATGCCAACCTTCAACTCTTCATCAATCTCGCTTTGCCTAGGCTGCTGGATAGAAGCTATGAGTTCCTCCTCTTTGGAAATTTTCTCTTGGAGAACTGCTATTTGTTTTTTCCATGTTTGAATGTGGTTATGGCAAGTAGCAATCTTCTTGACAGAGGCTTCAGAAAGCTCTTGTAGTTTCGAAACCTTATCTGTCGAAACAGAAACAGAGTTCCATTCAGCAGCTTGTTGGTCCATTTTTTTAGAGATTTGTTGACATAAGTCCCTTCGACGGTGAAGATCTGCGTTGGATAAGTCAATCACAGTTGTCAGCTCTATCACAAAATTGCAGACTTCGACAGAAGCATCCAAGACGTTAACCTGCTTCAACAGTTTCTTCAACTCCATTGGAGCAGTGGCATTTTCCTCTAGAACTTGGAACAAGTCAACATCAAGGATCTTCGCCTTGATCTGAGTCATGATATTGGGTAGAGACTGCACTTCAGAAGTGGCTCCAGAAGTAGTCGAACTGCTGTAGGAAGAGTCTTTAAAGTTGAATCTGGTGCTAAGTATGGCTTTCAGGTAGTCCAGGGGTTTTTGCACTTTGAGACTTTCAAGCTCTTCATGAGAAAGACTAGTCGAACCAGTTGTTTGGGAACTCCTTTGAGTTTGGTCAGGAGTAGGCTGGTTGCTATGCTCTGAAGTTCGCCTAGCTTCCTGTTGCTTCGACAGATCTTCTTCGTCAGCAGTCTTCTCTTCAGGATCTCCTTTGACAGCAGTGTATGCTTCAACATCATCATCTTTGTGTTGCTCAGCGTGTAATCCAGGATGAGAAGGAGAGTTGTTAACAGAATCAGCTCCCGCAGTAGTGTCGAATGCTTCGACCGTTTGTCTCTCAAGTTCTTTGATGGGAGTGTCCTCCTCTCGAGCTGCCTCCTCCTGGATTGTCTCAGGCTGTTTTTCGACAACCTTTGGCTTCTATCAAAAGAAAAATTTCTAAGTTAGAAATGAAATAAAATAAACGAGAAGGGTCGAGATTGAAATTTACCTTAGAAGTCTCAGTTTTGGAGCTAGATTTTCCACTCCCCGTATCCTTCGGCTGATGTTTTGTAGCAGGACTGCTAGAAGATTCCCTTTTAGAGGACTTGACAATGGATTTTTGTGAGGCAATTTTCTGCAGTCTTTTCTTCTTTTAAGGAAGGGGATTTGGAGATGGAGACTCATCACTGGACTCTTCGACAGGGATTATCTCTGGTATTTTCTTTCTTTTTTGGAATGTAGAGGTTTTTTGACTTACCTGATCATATAAATCAAAAATAGTGAGTGTCTTGAAGAAATAAAAGAATAGATCAAAAGAGGAAGAGATTTATACCTTAGTCGAAGGTGTCTGGGCGGCACTTTGTGGAGTTTCGACGGAAGCTTTCTTGGCAGGCACTTTCACAGCTAAAAAAAAAAACAGAGAAGAAAAAGGGGAAAGTTAGGCAGTGAGAAATATGTGATAATAAAATGACAAAATTCGTGTTGTTGTTAACACCTTCGAGAATGGGATCTTCCACGCGAACGTGTTCTATTCCAATATGAAGGTGCCCTGGGTAGTTATCCAGATGATACTTAGTCGCAACCACGCGTTTAGCAGGTTTTTTATAACTTTCACGAAGAATTTTCATATGATTCCCACATGTGAACCAATCTGGAAATGGAGGACTTAAAGCCACACCAAATTCAGCAGATGGTAAAGGTGGAAATTTAGGAGGGTAGTAGCTGAAAGCCAAGTTGTAACGCACTTCTGGTCGAATGTGTGGAGGCAGTTTCAACTTCTCCAACTTCTCCGTGAATTTTTCTTTTAAAGTAACCGCTGCTTCGCGTATGGTTCGACTAAGATCATCAGGTCTGTAAACGGTTTCAAAATATTTTTGAAATTTTTTTATTTCTTGGATGTGTCTTTGCGTACCTTTTTTAGTCCGTTCCTGCACAAGAGCAAAAGCATTCGTCAGATGAGCGATGAAAGCTTTTACGTCGAAAAATTTGGTAGCATAGTATTCCCTCCACCATGCGTCGAACTCAGGAGTACAAAGGAATGATGGTTGAAAAACCACCGGTCGAATATTCAAAGATTCGTCAGTCAGCTTGTTCGACAATTCCCTGCTGGTGGCTTCGTCATGGAAGGAGTTGTAGAAAATGATGGCCCCTTTTTTAGGGAAAAGAGGTCGAGGCATGATTTGAATTAGACCAAATTGCCTGGCAACCAAGTTAGGTTGATAAACTATTAAGGCAATCTGGGGTTTCGTAGTATTGCGGTGGGAGAATAGGAGCCTAGGGGTCAAAAAGGATTCCCAGACATTTAGGAAGATGTTTTCATCTTTTTTGGTTTGCAAGGGGAACTGTCGTGTAAACCATTCAGGTCCAATGGTTCTGTCAGCAAATGGAGCCATAGTCGAAGTAAAATGATGTCTCTCAGCAAACATCATTACGTAGCTAGTAAAGGCCCGTCGAAGGCTAATTGCTTCATCAGTTGGTGTCAATTGCACCAATCTAGGCCATTCGACACTCCTGTTTTTGAATTCCTCTTCATTTATGTCATGCTTCGCAGGAATAAAGGCTTCGAAAGTGGCATTCAGCCATAGTTGCAAGAGCCAAAAGGGGCCTGCCAAATTAAGCTTCCCTTTGTCCTTCAATGTCTTCAAAGAACGCACGCTTTCACTCAAGGACTCATACAGGTTCGCCAAGATTACCTCACTCAAGCATAATTTGATCCCAGCATGGAGTTGGTTTGCCATAGTGATGAACCTCTTAGCCACTTGAAGTGAGCGGGAGCAAAAGACGAATTTGGTCAGCCACAAGGTTAGAAAAGCTATGTGCTCTTTGTCAGAAACTTCTTGGTCATCTTCGCCATGGTAGTGAGACATAAAAAGGGAGTATGGGGCGAAACTAGTGTCGAAATCTATGGAATCCTCTTTCAAGTGAGTGGGGTCGAAGTCAATGCCAACTGGACTAAGGCCAACTATGGCAGCTATGTCGAACAGCGTAGGGGTAACCATCCCGCAGGGGAGGTGGAAGGTGTTATACGTACTATCCCAAAAATAAAGGGACGCTAGCAGCATGTTAGGGCAAACATTGAGTCCTACTCTTGATAATTGTATCAAGTCAAAAATTCCTATTTCTTTCCAAAATTTTTCTTTAACATTTTCAACTCTGTTCAACCAAGACAAGTAATCTGAAAGGTCTTTCGACCAAGGGCAAGTTCTAAAAATCCTAGTATAATTTAGATAGGTTAAATTTATTATTTCCTCATCTTTTTCATTTGAACCTTGAGGTTCAGTTTGTTCTACTGGTTTCTCTAGAGTGGGGGGTTTCACCCCAGCACCTATGGGTTTTGTGTGAGAATAAGTGGGAAAAAACTCTTGTAAACGCTCAGGTTTAATGTCTGGGTTAGGGAGTGGTCCTAACATGGCATAATGATTATCAGAAATAATAACAGGGATGAGTACCTGGGATTTAAAAATGCAGTCTTTTTCCCTCGCATTTGGAGGCTCAGGAATATATTGTTGATCCCCAATCAGTGTTGGTTCATCCAACCTATGCGCAGGAGGGATGATGGAAGGTTGCTCACTCTTGGAAGGTTTGCTGCTTGATGATTTTTGAAAAGCCATTGTTGAATCAGAAAGTTTTTAGAAAGAAGAAGAAGATTTGGAGTGATGGTGAAGAAGAAAGGTTCAAAAGCGTGAAAAAAAAGAAAGAGAAATAGGGGTTTATGTATTTATAAGAGGAAATGATTTTTTGAGTTTAGTGGTGATCATGGAGGGCACGTGGCATCATCTTGACGGTGATGAAGAAAAGTGGAAGTTAAAAAAGAGATGGCCATGACATTAGGTTAAGTAATAATGGGCTAGAAGCTAGAACGTGGGCTAGAGTTGACGTTTTGAGAAAGCAAAATGATGAAATATGTTGGAACTTGAAATTGTGTAATTTAAAATTAGGATGACATGGCGTCAAAATATTGGTTGAACACCAAAGGATTATTTCTCCAGGATAGTCGAAATACCTTTACTGGGGGGCAATTTGTATATGCGTATTTTCGACGCCATGAGTTTAACACGTAAAAAGTTGTTTTCGACAAATGGAGGAACATGCCAAAAGAAGTACAACTGAAAGAGTATATCTACTTGGGAGATATTCTTCAACATTCTTCGACATTTCGACGGGGCAACGTTTCGACATTTCGTCAAGTAAAGATTTCTGCAAATGGAAAAAGTTTGGACAAGTATGAAGAACGTTGTGATAGTGCGACAATTCGACAAGTCTGAAAGGACGCGTTGGTTCGACATAACTTGAAGATTCAAATTCAAGAGAATTATAACGTTTGGCAGAAGACGCGTGGAAGCACCTGGCGAAAGGGAGACATGCAGAAGGCCAGATGTCGAAGATTTAGGATTTAGTCGTTAATAGCAGTTATTTTGTTTATCTATAAATAGGATAGTTGTTATTAGAATTGAGTGTGAAAAACTTGTACAAAACTTCCTGCAATTACTCAAAGTACCCGTGTGAGAGAAAAGAGTTATTTGGAAAAATGTACGTGTAAACACCATCTTTTAATTTCTTTATCAATCAAAGTCTTTTTACCAATTCCTTTACATTTACCAGCATCTTTATGTTTTCTTCGTCATTTTACTTTAAAGTTCTTTCTTCGCCATTTTACTTTAGAAGTTCTTTTCGAAGTCATTTTCTTTTATCTCAGACTTTCATCTAGAGTTAGTTGAAATCTTTTATTCCAAAAGACTTAAATACATACCAAGATATCACCCTTAATTTAAAATTATTACGTTGATCTAAGTTTTCGCCCGACGTCCTAGGATTTGTTTGGTTAATCCTGCAAGTAACCCAGATTTCATCATTCTGGTAAATCAGAGATTGTTCGCCAAGATCAACAGCGAACAGTTGGCCGCTGGTTGGACCTCCTCATTTGGCGGCTGACGTTGTTCATTTGTGCCCTCATTGGTGATGTTTCTAGCATTCTCATTTGTAGAACTCATTGTTACGAAGAATATATTATGAAGAAATGTAAAATTGTCTATTTATAGATGAGGTTGAAGATGAAAAGTCTGATAGTTTAATGCTTACAATGATGATAACTTGTAAATGGTTGATATTCTGGAACGATATTTTTTGAAAAACGGGGAAAATTTTAAATCATTATTATACTTGGTCAGAGTGTTCTCTATTCCGGGAAGAGTAAGGGTTATAATATTACAATGATTAGTAATAATAACCGTAGCGATACCCCTTATACTTGGTACAAGGTTCGACTCCAAGCAACAAAATTTTTCTATTTTATGTAATTATAGAAAAATGTTGTTTCCTGGAGTCGAACCTTGAACCAAGTATAAGGGGTATTGCTACGATTAATATAACTAACCATTGTGATATTATTAAAATAATATATATACTTATCATTATGGTTCTTTTAGAAAACCATTGTGAAATATTTACCTATATAAGGGAATTAACTTTCCCTTGTTGACAGTAGCACCGTTTCCTTCACAGTGAAACCCTAGCACCCATTTTTGCTCTACATTTTTGGCAGCAAACTTCATATTTTTTTAGAATCCGCAAAAAGAAATACAAGAAGTATGAAGCTTTTGATTTAAGCTTCTTCCTCTTTGTATTTCTTCTTGCAGAGTCTAAAACTAGATGAACATGTTGATGATGTTGGCGGTAGCAAGCGTAATGTACATATTGTTTATGGAAAATAAAGTATTCTTCTACTTCAATCTTTTTGTTAGATAGTTTCCATTATCTCATTTGCTTCATGTTGTTTTTGTTGATTGTTCTCATTTTGTGCAGATTCGACTTCAATGCTTCACAAGCAAGGTGAACTTCATTGTAATGGTACAATCCCACTTTTTAGGATTTTGTTTCAACTTTTGCTTATTTTGTTTTGAATACTAACTAATTTTCTTCATTGCTTCCCACTTCCTAGGGTTTGTTTCACATGGTGGTGATGATGGTGGTACATATATATGAATTCATTCCGATATTGTATATGAAATTTAGTTTATTATATACTATGTATATTGTTTGTTTCACTATCCTTTTATTGAAAATGCAATCAGTTAAATTGATATAGAAACTTATAATCTGAAAATTAAGATGTATTTGAAAACCAACCTTTATCATGTCAATGTTTTCCGAATTGCATCCATTTCATTCAACACATTTAATGTTCCTTAACATAAAATTTATGGTTCAATGGTCTGCTTGCTTCAATTCATCGATATCTTTTATTATAGTTTACCTCATCATCGTCACTAATCATCGTGGTTGTTAAGATCATGATTGTTATGATGATAAAATCGCGATGATTTGTGGCGATGATGAAGTAAACTATAATAAAAGATATCGATGGATTGAAGGAAACCGACCATTGAACCATAAATTTTATGTTAAGGAACATAAAATCTGCAGAATGAAATGTATGCAATTCGGAAAACACTGGTGTGTTTAAGTTGGTTTTCAAGAACAGTTTAATTTTCAGATTATATAGTTCTTTACCAATTTTAATGGTTGTATTTCTTTAATTAGGTGTATGGTAAACCAAGCAATATACATTAGTATTTAATAAACTAAGGGTACATTCCACAACGGTTGAGACTCATAACCGTTGTGATAGTTAATATATATTACAACAATTGAAATACCTAACCGTCGCAATATAACGCGCGCTTTCCAGAATACAACAACGATTTCCAGACCGTTGTAGAAACAACGAACTTACAACGACAATCTACATAACAATGCCTTCGCCCACGTCATTATATGTCATTCCCAACCGTTGTTAAATAGGTTTTTCGTAGTAGTGCTAGTCATAAAGAGTCATAGTATGTGACTTTTTCGTATCAAGTTAGTATGTCTTTTCAGTTTGAAGTGTTCTCCTTTTATATTGATTCCCTCAGCCTGATACAAATGCAATTAAATGTCATTCAGTAGTCATAATAGCCAATTATCAGGTTGTTATTACGCTAGGGAAATATGTCTGGGTATGCTAGCGTCACATGATAAATAACCATCAATGCTAGTTTTGGATATCCCACCTTTGAGGCAGTCTATGTTGTGCTTAAGCTTGGAATCGACTCGTGCTCGACTTGAGCTTAAGCACGACCGCCCTCTTGGTGCTTAATTAACAAATTTTGAATGTACAGATGCCCTCAAGCACGAGACTTGGAGGGACGAAATGCTTAAGAGTGAATTTGTCCGTCCTAATCCAACCATATTACTCGACCTAATGCTTGAATCTAATAATTGTGATTTCCCATATCTAAACAGTTTCCCAAACATGAGGCTTGAAGAGGTGAAATGCTTAAAATCAAAATTGTCTGAACTGATCCAACCATGTTACTTCAGTTAAAGTCTTATGTACATGTTAACCTTCTTAGTATAAAGCTTCGATATGTTTTGAAGGAGCTAAAAAACCTCTTATGTGCCACTGGGGTGTATTCTCTAATCCTCCTCCCATTCTCACCAAGAAAAGCTTAGGCACTTAATCAGTATCGTCGTACCTCGTCGTTTCACCTCTTAGAATTTTACTTCAGGATATCGCGACCGAGTTAGCCTACTTTATTTGGCCATCGTGTCCTGTCACAGAGGCTCTGGTTCAGTTATCTTCCTACGGGGTCTTAGGGGGCGACGTGCTTAAAATCCAAATCACCCAGTTCTAAGGAGATATGTGTCAAATATTGGACTACTTGATTTTTGCGTCTCGAGGATGCCTTAACGTCTCATGATTATTTTTATTGGGACTTGTAATGCCTTATATATCATCATTTCTCCATACTATTAGGATTTTTAGCCTTACATCTAAGAGGCCTTTCATTTTCCTAAAAACTTGCTTAAATACGGGTTCTCTCTTTGCACAACCCACTAACGTTTTTCAGAAAAATATCTGAACCTCTTCCTCTTTCTACGCTAATGAGATTCAAAACCCTTTATCTTCAAAGCTTTCCATTTTTTATTCTCCATCCATGTACGGTGATAAATTTTCTTTCCTTTTATTCTTTTCCTAATAAATTTCAATGGTTCTAGTTCGTGAATGTGACGAGAGTAGGAGGGTAATTTCCCCTAAAAATGTAATTGAGAGGCATGCATTGTTGACAACATGAATTTGTATCGTATTTTTAGGCTCACTATGCGCAATTTTAATCCATGTTTTTGTCGAGTCTTATTGCATTTACTATGTTTTTATTGTGTTTTGTGTTTACAGGTGCACTCGTCGAAACCCGGAAGAAATCGAGAAAAGAAGTGAAAGGAGAAGAAAATGCAGCAAAACAGCAAATTTCTGCCATCTCTGCTGATATGGCGTTCACCATTCTTTCCTGAAGGTCGCCCCCATTTGCAAAGAGAGCATGGCGTTCGACATGCCTATAATGGCGATCGTCGTACAACCACGGAAGGCAGTTTTCACTGCAAAATCAGTTTTTGGCAGTTTTAAGGAGTTTTAATAACTCATTTTCCCTCCATTCTTGGATTTCGAACTAGAGGCAGTTAAGCCATATTTTTTCTATAAAAAGGGCCTCTTGGAGCAGTCATAAGGGGGATTGAAGTTCGCGGAAGCTCTGTCGTTTTATCATTAGAATTGTAGGCATATATTTACCGTTAAAAGCAACAATAACTCACATCGAGGGATTGTTGCAACTTTGTTTCCATTTTCATTGTACTGTACCGAATGCTTGGAGTATTAATTTAAGTGTGCCGCCATTTTCGTTTGTAATACCCCATATTATTTAAATGTTCAATTAGATGTCAGATGAGATCAGATAAGTATCTATGTACTCTATCTTTGATAAATTGGAATAATGGAATTTCGTAGGTATTATTAATTGGGATCAATAGAACAACTGGTGAACTCTGAAGAGATCAATTATTTTATTAAAGAGACATATCATTATTTATTAAACAAGAGAGTATTTTAAGATAACTCTAATAATTGATCAATTTGTGTAAGATGATAAAATATCAACTGGAGATGTTTTACCCTATTGGATTATAATATATAATAAGTTATATATATATATATATATATATATATATATATATATATATATATATATATATATATATATATATATATATATATATGTGTGTGTGTGTGTGTGTGTGTGGTAAGAGAAAGAGAAAGAAAGAAAAATAGAAAGTTGGAGAAAAGAAGAGAAAGAAGAAAACAGAGAATGAAGAGAAGAGAGGAAAAAGGGAAAAGAGAAGAAGAAAGCTTGGATCATCATTGTCCATCATCTTCTTCAAACTCCTCTTCAATCATCAAGGTGGGTTCTAGATAGAGACTTTAGTTGTAGAATTTCTTGAGTTCTAGAGCTAGGTTGGATATTGCGAGAAAATGAGTAATTTTGCTAAAATCATGTTTCTAACGGTTTAAAATCGATATAAATTGCGTAGTGTGATCGTAATATACATGTGATCAATTTTTGATACTCATTTTGTTGCTTGGAAGTGATTTGGTTCGGAAAGGATGAATTTTGAGGCCTTGGAACCCTAAGAAACGCAGCAGAAAATTCTGCTTCTGGTGCATACCGCCGGGCGGCGTTTTGAGCGCCGGGCGACGCAAGGCCTGCGCCGCTGCTCCGTCAGGCGAAAACCAAGAGGTGCAGTATGTTTTGATTCTGTAACTTTTGATTTTTGAGTTGAGTCTTACGCCGCTGCTTCGCCGGGCGAAGCCATGAGCGCCGGGCGCTCCTGGGAGTTTTCCAAATAAATTATTTTCTTTAAAAATTCATAACTTCCGAACCGTGTTTCCGATTTAAGCGTTCTTGGTACCGTTGGAAAGCTATGACGATCCTCTACCCAATAAAAAGTGAAAATTAAGGGTATGACGTGGGATTAATTATTTAGTGGAAAATTAATGAAAATAATGTTTATCTGACATGTTGAAATTCCATATCTTTTGGATCGTAAATTCGATCGAGGCATGGTTATAGCCGATGCAAAGCTGTGAAAATATCCTACGGGATAAGAGTGAGAAATATTGTATTCATTGCCCGATTAAATAAACCGGAGGGAACCTAAGGGTGATATAACTTGTGATTGAATTATTATATGTAATTCTAAAATGCAATTGTAATATGCTTTGTCTAATATTGTTGTTAAACATGATCGAGAGAGTATGCATGTTAAAATATCGAATAGAAGAGTGAGGAAACTTTACCCCATAACAACATGATAGTGGAACCTAGTAATGGCTAGGAATTGATAGATAACCTAGATGGCGATGCTCGTGTATTCGATGTAGAAAGGTGCATCTTTGACGAGTAATGGTCTAGGAGAGAGTGAACACTAGTATGGAACATGTGTGTAACCTTTGTGTTTTATGAGAAAAGGCAAAAGAGGCCTTAAGGAGAATGTGGCCTTGTGATTGTCGAATACAATCCCGTTGTGTATATGATCACCTAATCGTAACTGTTTCCCTTGAGATGTAATTTCATGAGTCTCGAGCTCCTCTGAAACGTATGCATAATTACTTGGCAGGTTTGATTCCCGCGTGTAGTACGAATGAAACCTATATAGTAAAGAGACTTGTGATGGTTAACAGGCCATGAGAAGTGATGGTTCACGGTTAACAGGCTGATGATCCCGAATCTATTTCGTATGTCAAGTAACTACAAGGATCCATGACTCGGGTTGACTTCTAGACGTAAAAGAGGACGGGAAAAGGGGTTGCCTTGGTAAGGTTATCGATTAGTGAGATTTTTGAGTTAACAGACTCATGACATGTTTCCATATAGTGTGAGATTATGAGATTGTGAACTCGAAGTCCTTTCCCTTCCCTTGGACTTAAGTTAGGATTTGGTTAGAACCTTGTAAAGCCGAGAGAATCCATAAGATAGGGAACTCACTGAGATTTAATATCTCACCCCATTGTTGTTGTTATTTTTCAGGCGTTGTTTGCATGTATGATTTACAAGTGGAGCTATGCTTGGATGTTTCAAGAGAAGCTTAGTTGAGCTTATTCCACTGTGTATTATTATTATTTTCTTGTACAATGAGGAATATTGTACCTTATTCTTAGATTTTTATTGTTTTGGCTAATTTCCATGCCTTGTACCATAGGTTGTATTTATGTATTAGAAATGGTCAAGTATGTGAATTATGCCATTAGGCACTTATGATGGTGTCAGTACCAAATAAAACACTTGTATGGTATTATTCTAGATAAATATTATACAGGGCATTACATCGTTCCAGTTCCATTTCCTTTACCGCAATTTACAAGTTCTATTATTTTGCTGAATTTTTAATATAATTGCCACTTGAATTTACTTAACTTGCTAGTTTTAGGTAATGTATGTTTTAATATGTTAGACTTAGGATTAATTATGTCCGGCTAAACAATTTGAGACTGTCGTATGAGGACCGTCGTATCCGGCGGGACTCCGTAGAAATAATAGGTACGAAACTACGTTTATATGTCATTTTGGTTTTAATTTCCAATTGTATTGTCACTTATTTCATCACGAGAGTGAGGAATAAGTTAAGGTTTAAGCCAAGACCACGTGAGCGTGAGGAGTGATCCGGATAGTGGAAATTAGGCATCATATCTAAAAACAGCGAGAGCGCTTTACATATTGTTTAGGATATTATTGGCTTTCAATGTGTATTTCTTAGTTACCGGGCGAGCGAGAGCAAAATCTTGGGATTAGGAAGTATGGCTTTTGTTAACACCGCGTGAGCGTGAGGCGGAGCCTTTAAGTCAGTATATTCTACGGAATGGTAATATAGTCGTAACTAGTACTCGTATTCTATAAGTCCCTTAGATACACGAAAATCATATTCCGGGCTCGTTTTAGTATTAATTTCAGATCGTTGAATTTAGTCCCTTATTTCCTGTTAAATTCCCGTTAACCTTTAGCCTTGGCTTTGCACAACAACCTTGGATAACATTAGTTTGATTATCTTTCCCTGTGGGTTCGACAACCTTTTTAAGACTACACGATCAACTATATACTTACAGATTTATCCGTCAGTGTCAGACGATCAATTGTGGTAACAGTGCATGGAAGCATCTAAACGCGATATAGGAAAACTCGATTGGAAATTATGGAGAAAGAAGTGTATGGCTTCGTATTTGATAACACATATAAGAATAGTGACATTGGCCCAATGTCTTCTTCCTTAGGTTTGGTTG
Organism: Lathyrus tuberosus; assembly: GCA_022829125.1. Taxonomy (NCBI): domain Eukaryota; kingdom Viridiplantae; phylum Streptophyta; class Magnoliopsida; order Fabales; family Fabaceae; genus Lathyrus; species Lathyrus tuberosus. Next base: position 581,436 of record JALAZF010000254.1, read on the forward strand.
AGATCATTATGAAGCTTTCCCTAACTCTTTTAGTGATGAGGTTCTGAGTTACAACTCAATTTGCCTCACCGAGCCTTAGGTGGAAAACTTTCGATACCAATTGGAATTGTCTAACACTTTTGATGAGGCTCATATTATTTTGGAACATGTGTATTGGGTGAGAATGTTTGTAAAGGCAGCCGCCCGAAGTTCCCGAAAAATATTTCTACTTCCACTCAGGAATTATTGAGTATTTTGGCGTAGGTATCCCCATCACCATCTTCCAATCTAAACTTTTAAGAACCCTGAATGTCTCCCCTTCCTAATTTCATCCTAATTGTTGGGAATTTTTCTGCCGGAAATTACTCACCTAAAAATTACTAATACGATCTTAATTGAGAAAATTTTAAAATTAATCACGAATTTCAAATACCACAATTCACCCCCTCCTATTAGATGATAGGCTTCGATCTAGAGGGGGTGAATAGATCATAAATTTAAAATTTTGAAATTTTGGCAAAAATGGTTTACAAAAGTCTTATGGCAGAGCAGAAAAAAACCCGATTCGAATCGTCTAACCAAACCTACTATCGAAAAGCTCAAATATGCGTAAAGTTACACATTTGAATGATAGTGAACACAAATTTTTCAAAAATGATTAATCACAAACCAATTAAATGATAAGCTACACGTAGAGCTTATTTCCAATGATCAAAAATCAATTAAAAGCAATAAAGACAATTTATCGAACACCTTGTGTGCAATCGATAACGTTTGGAAATTTAAATTGATTTGTTGATGTTAAAGCCAATCACAATCAAAGTGATTATGATTATATCAACAACCCGTAATTCAAAACGTATTCAAAAAGTTGATTTCCAAATGAATTGATCAAAACAACAAAGATTCGATAGTTTGCGAAAACAAAAATTAAAGAGAGAGAGAGAGAGAGAGAGAAGGATTTGTTTAGGCAGTTCCCTAGTCGGCCTCGCTATGCGTATGTCTTCACTCAATCCGAATTCAAATTGAGATAGTTGCAATTAACCTTACTTTGCAAACAATGTATATACAAGAGATGAAGAACTCTAACCCTACAAACCCTATGGTTTGTTGTTGATTCTACCACCTCCAAACCCTTGATCAAAGTTTGATCAAGTCACCAATAATGTTGCTTCAACCCACCAGTTCTTGTTACTACCTTGCAAAACCTCCAGTCTCAAGGTTTTCACATAGGAAAGATTAATCTCAAGCATGCACTTGTTGAACCCAAGATTCACGAACATGATCCACTGTCTCACGTTACTCCCTTGCAAGGTACCACCTACCTTGTCTCAAGGCCTTCACTCGATCGAATGCGTATTTGAGAGATAAGGAGCAAAAGGAATGCAATAAAAATTGAAAGGAAAAATAAATTTAAATTTTTTGAAGGCAATAGGCCGGTGTCGCGGTGAGAATCAGAGACCATAGCTATTGAGTTAGCTAGGCTTCACAAAACTTAAGATATCACCACCGATCTTTAATTTATCCAAGGAAAGGGGAAAAGAAAGAATAACTTATAAATATACAATGCAAAGACAAAGTAATAAAGTGATATAAGGTTCGGGGGTTGGTTATACTAAGAGAATGTATTAGCAGCCTAAGTATCTATAGTATCCTATAGGAACCTCTTGTTGTATTTGTGTTATTGTTAAAGTTGTTTTCTAGGATTGATTGGGGAGATGAGATAAGAAATGTTTTTTATTGTTTTTTTGTTTGGCAAGACACAAAGTCATGTGCCTACGTAACAATAAAGGATCAAAACCTCGTAGTTCGGGGTATAAATTGAAAAGGGGTTTGTTATGGTGGATTTTAATGAAGAAGAGACAAGTTGTCATCTTAAGGAGAATACTCAACTTAACCATCACAAACATGTGGAAAAGGGATGTTTGCTTCACATTAAGAGAAGGGCTCCAACTTGGATATGTAATAAACAAATATGTCGTATACCTCTCTCAAGTGGAAAAGAAACATCATCTTTCTCAACAATGTCATGAGGTAGGAGAATTACATCTCAACTAAGGATGACTAATGTCTAATCTATTTGAAAAGGTTTTAAATTGAAAAGCCAAAGTGGCAAAAGTTTGAATAATGTTTGTGTCTTTTAGTCTTATGAAAAGGTTTGAATATACTTAAGATGTCTTAAAGCATTTGTTAAGAAAAAAAGTTTGAAAAGTCAATGACTAATGTCAAGGTTTCTATTGAATGATATTTTCAGTTTGGAAGAGGGAAACCTTAATTAAGTTATCTACAATTGAATCAATCCTAAGGGAAACTTTCTAAGGAGTAAACATCCTAAGGATACCAAGTCATGCAAAAATGTACAAGAATATAAAGATGCATATGCAAATGACAATGCTGTCAACAATAAGTCCCCTCCTTGGAGTAGGCAACATGTATATACAAGTGTACACAAACATTCAACAAAGGAAATAGATATGAGATATATGGTACAAGTAGGACTAAAATGGTTCAACAAACATGTACAAGGTTTACATTTGATCAAAGCACGCTTGGATACAATTAACATTCTCAATATGAACAAAACATGGATACTTAAATCATTAGACAAATTTCAACAAGATGCTCATCAAGATATGGAGAAAAACACACATAGAACATGATTTACAAGAACAAGATTCAACATGAATTATTTAGGGTAAACATGGAACATAATCATTATTTACAACATGTATACACAAAGACAAATACCAACACAGGGGCAAGAGATCAAGGCATGGTCTCATCATAAGCTTTTAGGTCAAAGATGCAATTTTAAACAAGTTCTAAACACATGGACAAACTTTGAAACAAGTAAGACAAGCATCAACCATTTAAAGTGTTCAAGACAAAACAAAGGTGACATTAAGGACAAGCATATCACCATGGTCATACAAGACATTATCAATATATGAATAAAGAGCACAATCAAGGATCATCAAAGACCAAATAAAACCCTAGATGCTAGACAAACACGTACATTATATGACAATATTGAAAATACTTTAAACAAATAATAAAATAAAAGAAAAAAGTATATGAACATGAGAATTACTAAATAAATAAAGCGTGACATTTTAGGTATTAAAATAAAATAGATATTTTTTTATGATTTTGAAGATTTAATTAAAGTAAATAAAAGAAATAATTAAAATATGATTATCATTTATAATTCTTAATGTAAAATAAAATAAATAAGTTGAATAAAATAAATAATTTTTTTTAATATTTTTGGGTATTTTGGAATGCAAAGGAGATATTAAAAATAATATAAAATAAATAATTACAAAAGAAAGAAAATAAACAAAATAATAATAATAGAAACAAAAAAGAGAACAAAAAAAGAGATTCAAAAAGAAGTGGGGGCGGCCAGGATTGAACCCACACCCCCAAGATCATGCAACAAAACCATAACCACTAGGCCAGGTCGTCTGGCTTTGACATTATTTCTCTCCCATAAAATAATATATAATGAAAATATTTAAAAATAAAAACATGCGCGAACATCTTCATCTTCAACCTTAGACCATCAGCATTTTGAATTTGTGATTATCTTATTTTGGAACCAAACATGACAAATCCAATATAGCATTTCACTTAGATTTTCACGAGGAATTCAACCATGCCCAACAAATTTATTTATTTTTACCCTAGCTTAAGAATTATGAACAAAACCAGAAGAACCCTAGTTTTCTAAACTAAAAATAAATGTTAGTTTTGCACGATCAATCCACACAAGTTTAGGGCCATTGATCCTTACATCCTAACAAACAAGATGGTAACTCATACTGATACAAATGATGATTAGATCATGGAGTTTGAAAAGGTCAAGAAGCTTACCTATTGGAGAATGTCCAATGCACCTCAAAGTTGTTCCAGATGAACAATGATGATTGCTTTAGCTCCACTAGCCCCCTCAGGAGTGTGTTTGAATGGGTAACTTGCTTTAGAAAGCTTCAAATTCCTCAGCTCGATTCCTCTTGCAAATGGTCAAAGTGTGAAAAATGATTTCTGTTATGGAGAGGTTACAAAATGGTGTTTGATGATCTGAAAAGTTTGTGTAATGTATTTAGAAGGTGTTTGAAATGTTAGAATGAATGGAAATGCCAATGATAATGAGTTCTTGAGTTTTGGCTCCTTGGTCAATAGTGTGACCAATAGAGGGTTGAATTTTGGCTTGAAGTGGTTTATGGTGTTTTGGAGGGTTTGAGCAAGTTATATGAGATGTTTATGGTGTGTTGGGATGAAAAGTTTGGAGGTTTTGTGGTTGTATCAGGTTTTAGAAGGTTTTGGCCTTTTTGGTGAAAAGTGTAGAAACTTGGAACTTCAATGTGTAATGATTTGCAATGCTGAGATTCTAGTTCAATTGTTGTGTGTTTTGCTGAGGTTATGAAGTGTTATTTATAGAGAAATGAATCTGATGCAATTTGCAAAGATTTGGAGAAAAGTGGAAGCATGATCCAATGGTTAAAGATGCTTTTGCATAAAGTGGTTTGGAAGGTACAAGTGAGCCATACTTTCTAGGGTGGCTTGCAAGTTGGCCTTTTGCTATCAGTACAAGCCATCTCCAAGCATTTCAGATCACTTTTCATGACTTTATGGATAAGCAAAGATCAGAAAGTGCTTTTGATGCATGATCCATTATGCAATCACCATGGCACATTGGGTCAAGGTTTTCTTCAATCAATGAGGATCAATTATGCAAAAATTTGGAACCCTTGGAAAGATTTCATGGAGAGGAACAAGTTCCTAGTTGATCATATCCTCTGAAAATGCTTGGAAAATTTGTAAAAGTGTCATCCAAATCGTGTGAAAAATCAGGTTGTGGACTTAAGAAAATTCTGTCTTGGTTCAAACTGCCTCACCATGGCCACTTTGCAACATTGTAACTTCATGCTCAAGTAATATAATTTCATGCTCTTGGTACCATTGGAAAAATGGCATTAAATAATACAACTTTGATGTTGATCACTTGGAAAGAATCACCTTGGATCATTGAGATAATTGGCCATCAAAATTGGACTTTCAACTGTTTTATACTAAGAAAAATTCTAAATGTTGAACATTTTTACATCATTGAAAACCCCAACTTTGATCAATCATAACTTTCAATTGGTAAAAGCTTTTGGGTCCATTATTTCACCAATGTAAAGTATGTCATACCATTTTTAAAATGAGTCCTCAAGTGTGTTCATAGGTTGTTTGAGGAAGAAGTTATGATCTTGGAAAGTAGGGCATTTGATCATGGAATTTTTTAACTTAGAAAAAAATTCACAAACCCTAATTTCCATAAATCTTGATCTTTGAATGATTCATTTGTTTTTCTTGATTATTCATGATCTAATTCATCTATTTTCATGATCCTTGACTTGTGGAGTCCATGTTTGACCAAAAATCTCAAAAGTCAAACTTTGACTTTGATGAACAGTTGACTTTTCTCAGTTGAACTTGAATTCTTCAATTGCCAATGAATCAGGCTTCTTGAGCCAATCCAAACATATGAATAGACTAATTTGATTTACTTGAGCAAGCTATGTGTCGACCTATATGAATCAGGCTTCTTGAGCCAATCCAAACATATGAATAGACTAATATGATTTACAACCTTCATTATTGAGGCATGGAGGTCGACCTAAGAAAGCTATGTGTCGACCTATATTAAAGCAAAAGTTTTTATAGGTCGACCTGAGTGCATGTGTGTCGGCCTATGCAACATTTTTCACACTCAAAACTCATTTTTGATGCATGGAACATGCCTAAGATATTTCCAATCATTTTCAAACATATTTATATGCATCCTAATGCTAAGATAATCATTTCACATATAGAATTTGGTCGATACCGTCCAATGTACAAAAACGCTAAAGTTGCTCCTAGTTTTGACATCATTCAAAACATGGCTAAATGGAAGAATGCACTCGCATACTCCACCTTTTTTATGATGTAAAAACTCGAGATTTGAGACGATTAGACGATGCATTTTTTCCGGTACAATGAATAGCTCCCCTGAATGTGTGAATTATCTTCTTCATAATCTCCCTCCCCCTTTGACAACATCAAAAAGAGACAAGTAATCCATTAGAAGTACACATAGATACACATTACACATATGTATTATACTACACAGAGGCAATTGAAAATATAGGTGGTACACTTACATTCAGTATATGTAAACACACAAGCTTAATAAAAACAACAACATACATAAGAGTCATTCAAGTCACACACATAGTACACCATTAAACATCTTAGAACATTGCTCATACATAATCAAAAGCAAATAACAAACCAAACCATAATGAAAATGCATAAAGACTCCAAGAAAGACTCAAAAGACACAACAAACCAAGCTAAAAGAACAAGACACACAACACAACACAACGCTAACACACTTCAATGCCTTCTTCGAACTCTTGGCATCGGCCTTTGTCTTCCTTCCAAGGATGCAGCCTCACAAATCTCACGGTAAAAGTGATCATAATGAGCAGCATCAGTCTCTTGAGCCATAATCATGTGATTGATCCTAGTTATAGTAGTAGTAGTAGTGTTTGCATCCATTTCATCCTTTAAAGATAACATCTTATTAGTCACGAATGAAGCAAAATCCTCAAAGTTCGTATCTTGCGCCTTTATGCATTCTTGCATAATGCGGAGCTGTTCCATTTGATTTTCTTCAAAGGCTTCTCTTCTTAGACATTCTTCTTGATAAAGCTCATCATGTTTGACTTGAATATTCTGAAGCAGATTAATGATGGAGGATTGATCTCAATGCTAATCACCCATTAGGCCAGCTTTATGATGAACAACATGCATATGTTCATCACCGGTAACTTGTGGCTCTGTAGTGGAGTCAGCAAATTCAGAGGGGTCATCAAAGTTGTAACGTTTCCTTCCATGTTTACCCCTCTGAAAGTATTACACTTGTCGCTCTTCATCCCTAAATTACCCCATATTGGTCAAATACGTTTGAAGAACTCTTGAACTAGGCCAGGAGATATAAACAACGGATTTGGCAGGCCTATATTGAAGTAATTAAGAATCTTGGAGATCATGGACATGTAGCAAAAGGATGTTCCTTTATTGCATTATTTGATAGTGAACATTTGGTAAACAAAATAGTGAGGCCAATTGATTCGAATCTTCTGCAGGAGAATGCACACAAGATGAATCTCAGCGCTGTCAATTCTAGAGTATCCACGTTTCTTTGGACACAAGATGTGCGACACCAACCATAACAGAATCCTAGGGACCATTTTCATTTGAATGACAGCAAGAGTGTCATGACAATCCTCTAATCTAGGTGCTTTAAGCATCTCGTTCAAATGCGTGGTTCACTCAAAGTTCATATGAGTGTAGATATCCGTCACCAACGAATTAGCCTCTTCATCAACATCAGGATCATCAATAGTAATATCAAATAACATTTTCACAGTTCATTTGTAAATTCATAGACTTTATTACCTATTGAGAATTTGAAAGCAGATCCTTGCCGATCATGTAGTCCAGAATAGAACACCCAGATCAGATCTTTGTCATAATCCTGTAACAGCTACAGAGAATAGTTTATCTTCTGGTGCTCAACAAGTCGAACAACTTCTAGAATATCTAAGCATCCGACCACCATTGGTTTCCACACATGTTGCTTCATTACAAAACGATATTTATGCTTTTCTTCAAATTCTTCAACATGATCAGCCGAAACCAGAGAGAAAATAATTCATATAACAATTGAAGATGTGGTAGCCTTACCCTTGTCTCTAGAATCACTCTTAGTTCTTGCAATTTTGTAAGCCATTGATAATTTCTCAGAAAAATTTCGTACACACGGTGTTTGAAAAGTTGAGTTTGAGACAAGGATGTGATTTGAAAAATAAGAAATAATAGCCATTTATAGAGAATGAAGAATGTAGAATATTAATTGATCTTTGGAAAGTGTAAGGTTGAATGATTTAATGTGATGGGTTTTGATCGTACCTGGATCAGACAGTTAGATGGTGGCCAACAGTGTCTTGAAACCTTCAGCTCCGGTGATGGTGAGACGGGGGGGGGGGGGGGGGGGGTGTACCTGCAAGGTACTCCGACGCTCAAGTAAGAAAAAGGGAGTAAGCAAGTACAGAAAAGCAGGTGTGAGTTTAGAATGTAATGTAACCTGACCCTCTTAAATGAGAGGGTATTTATAGAGAGCCCCCAGCGCGGGGCCAACGGTCACTTGCATTGGGCTGGATAGCAAGGCTCAATCCAAGCAACTGCCAGAGCTTATGTGGCGTAGTGAAGACCAGCACGTGGTCTTCGCCCTGGTGTAACGGTCCCTAAATCTCCGGAAGTTGGGTAGACCGATTCCTTCGGGAGTGGGAAGTTACAAGAGAACGTGTCCTCGAGGGGAGGAGCATGTGGTTGTCGAGGAGAGTTGTGTCCACAGGCTATATGCCTCTGCTCGACAGTCTTTACCCCGCGTGTCCAACTTCCAAGGGGATTGGCACATGCCCGACACGGAGGCGACTTTGAGCCTCGTTTGGCCTTCGCTGGTCATTAGGCTTGGGCCTGCCCGACAGTGGGCAGAAGCTGGCCCAGTCCCGAACAGGAGTCCCCCCAAGTCGTTGCTCTGAGGTATCAGAGTAATAACTTAAGGGCCAGTACTATGTCGAGGATGTATCCCGTCGAGGAAGGGATTCTAAACGAGGAGCAGTTGGTCAACCGGGCAAAAATAAGTCGACCTGCTCGTGCCAGACTGGCCATGGCTGGGCGACGTGGCGGGGCTACGAGAAGTTTGAAGCGAGGCGAAAGGAAGGACGCGTGTTGGGGAATGAAAAGACGTGCGTGGGGAAGCGTGTGCCACGTGTCGCACCTCATCATTGCCTAGGGCGGCTACACTAGGGTAGCGTAATCGATTGCCTAGGAAATCCTCGAGTCTCGTGAGGCCCTTATAAATAGGGGTCATCCCACTTCATTTGCACTTTCGCTCCCCCTTTGCTCAGACTCTCTCTTTCTTCCTTCTCTATTTCGTCACCGTTTGCCACCACCGACTGCCGCGCCGGAACCCTACCAGAAGTGTATTTCAAGTAAGTTTCTCTCTTTTTTCCTCCTTTTGTTTGCATTTATATGGTGGTTTCATGGTGAACTAATGAAGTTCTCATGGAAATCACGAAATCTCCAGTGAAAACGGCGGAATTTCTTAGTTTCTTTGTTGAATCTCGCGGGGAGAAGGGATGAATACCCCGGGGACAAGAAGAATGTCCCGAGGACACGAGATGAAAATCTAAGGGTCCTCAACAATATCTCCTCTGTGGGAGGGATCCCTTCCAAAGCAGTACACCGGTGACCTGAGGATGGTCACGGGGACGCTCGTCGGTTGTCACGGGGACGTGGGTGAGTATGACAGTCTCGGGATCCCGACACTCCTTCTTCGACCTTTCACTTGAACAACGGTGGAGGGGTGAATTTGATATGGATCATCGAATTCACCATTTCCTTCTACTTTTCAGGTACATGGAAGCTTTGCCCGTGTCTGTGGCCATGGGATCGTTAGACGTCGACGATCAGCCCGACTCTCCGATGGCGCCGATCACCAGCGCCGAGGAGCGTCCCCTCGCGGAGTGGTTTAGTGACGAGCCGCTAAACATGATCTCCCAGTTCGTCGACGGGGACGAAGATGATATCTTTTGTACAGTCGAGCACCGGCTGGTGGGCTCCCCGAAGACGTGGAAGGTGTTTCGGCCTTTGGCGCACCATCGCACTTGTTCGACATATCGAGGGATGAGGTTTCCTCTTTATGAATTCATGTTCGACCAGGCGGGGTGGCGTTTGCCCTTTACGGATTTCCAACAAGCGGTGTTCGTTTGGCTTCGCCTGGCGCCCTCGCAGCTCCATCCTAACTCCCTTGCTTTTATCTGGGCCTTCGAGCTCGTTTGTAAATATCTCCAGATCGGGGCAACCGTGCCTCTTTTCTTTCGTATCTTCCACCTCCAACGACAGGCCTCCGACGGCAGACACAACTGGGTGTCTTTTAAACAAGTGAGCAGCCTCTTCCACACCTACCTGGACTATGTTTGGGACTTTAAATATTGGTATTACATCGTGAGGCCGGTCACGCTTGAGGCTGTGAATTTGGTGTATCGCCAGGTTTCCCGCGAAGTGGACGGGCAGAAGGAGGAGGTCCTTGAACCGAGATTCCCCTTGTTCTGGACAGAAGAACATTTCAAAAAGGGGACGGATAGCTACATTGTCATCCCTGGGCGACTTTGCGAGGGGGATCGTCTGGCATATGAGAAAATAGTCGCCTTCGTCAACGGTTTTAACAAGGCCAAGCTCGTGACGTCGGACAGAGAATTCGTCCGGGGTGACGACGGGCAGGTCTTAACGAAGCGTCGGTTAATCAATACGAGGGCCCTCCTCAAGATGTTTTCTGACGAGGATGCCCTCGAGTTGTTAGGTGGTGGAATCCTCTTCGACTTGCTTTTTCTTCGCATCCTGGTTTCCGATTTATTGACTTATTTATTTTCTTTGCAGGCAAGATGTCGGGTGCTGAGGCGTATCAAGAAACTAAAAGCTGGCCGTAGTTCGAAGAAGGGCAGCAAAGGCCGTATCGAGCAACTCCAATCGCAGGTCCCCGGTCCCACTTCGGCAGCCGGGGGTTCTTCTGGCTCTCCCCAGGACAGCGACTCCCCCAGCACTCAGAACTCCCCGAAGAGACAACGACTTGCTGATCAGGTGGACGTCGACCTCACTGAGAACGAAAGCCCTCCCACTGTGAAATTTGTGCTCCCGCCTTGCCACTCGAGGCCGAACTTCTTTATGGGGAACAATTCCCTATGCGTTGGTGCACCCGAAGTTCAGACCATCTTGGGTGTTGACAGGGTTTCTCGCAGAAGGGCGCTGGTGGAGGACGTGTCCGCGGTGATGCTGGTTTGCACTGCTGCCTTGGTCCTGAATGATGAGACATGCCCAGCAGACGAGCTGAACAGGCTGCAAGAGAGTTTCAGGTCCATCTCAGCTGAAATGGAGAAGGTGGGCAAGGAGCTGACTTACTGCAAAAACCAGAACAAGGCTCAGGTCGAGCTTCAAGAGAAGTTGGAGAAGAGATTGAAGAACGCTGAGGAGGAGATGAAACATATCTTGGCGAAGAATGCCGAGTTGGAAGAAGCTGTTCGCCCGAATGAGGAGGAAACCGAGGAAGACAAGTTGTTGACTTCGCGGGTAGCGTGTAACACCCCAATTCCCATCGCGAATAAATAATACCTAATTTAATCAGAGTAAATAAAAATTTATTTTTTCGACAGAAACAAGGATGCCACAACAATAGAAAGAAAATACAATCTCTGCTCATAATTTTTGATACATAACACAAACAATTGAATACCCTCAAGGGGAAACTTTTTCCATATAAAAGGAAAGGTCAATTATGGAATAAAGCGGAAAGATCCATAACCGACTTGTTTTACACAATAAATTGTTTTACAACATCCAAATAGTCATACAACGGTAATACAAAACATATCCTACAATTGTATACACATATATCACAAAGCGTTCCCCGACTCCCGTGCTACGTATCAGAGCAGACAGACCAACACAAGGATGGAGGACTAATCTTCACAAAAGCCTCCAAGACTACTAATCTGCAATTGCCTCATAGAGCAATAAACCACAGCAGAAGGGTGAGAATTAACAACTAAATCAAGATTGCATAATAATATGCAAACACATATAAATTCACATACATAGTATTCTCACCACAAGCATCACATGCTAACACATATAACATACCACAAATACATAACATATATCGATTATACTAACATAATCACACATTCTCACATAATGCATCAGAAAGTTATCACATATGGAAACACACCACCACATCACATAACCAATTCATTTATCACATATGCATATCAATTCACCAATCCAATCACAAACTCAACACATAATCAATCAATTCATGATTTTCTACACATAATCAATCCATTCATGATTTTCCACACATAATCAATCCATTCATGATTTATGTAAATGCAAAGATACCGACACAACGACTCTATGCAAATGCGGTACAATCCATCCATCATTCTCATCACTAGTTCACTCAGGAACTATTGGAATCATCGCTTGTTACTTAGTGTAACTCCCCGTCAGGCAAACGATGTTCCCCGTCGCTTTCGGTCTTCTTGGTATAAGGCTCACGACGTTTATGGATCGCTTTCAGTCCTCTTTGTATAAGGCTCACGATCCGATTGCTTTCAGTCCTCTTTGTATAAGGCTCACAATCGTCTATAATCATCGCTTTCAGTCCTCTTTGTATAAGGCACACGATGTTATAGCGGATTCCCTTTGGAATCGTTTTTTTGCTCACACCCCACAAGGGCACACGACATCACAAGACGCATATCATGATGCTTGACATACAAGAACTCATGACAATCAAATGCATCACCACAATTCAACAATATGAATTATCTCATCATCATTATTCATGCATTGGAAATCAATTCACACAATGCATTTACTTGCCATAAGGCCACCAAATAACACACATTGAATTTCACATAAATAATGCATTTCATCATAATCCGCAAACCACAACAATCCAATCTACACACATATACAACCAGGTGAACCATTTCAACACCCATAATCATGCATATACAATCAAACACAACACAATGCATTTACTTACCCTTACGCCACAAACCATCATCACAACATTTCATCACATGAATTCACATCATATAACAGCACACAAGTCATACAACACATATCAAAAGCACATTGTATGATAACACATCAATTACACACAGTACGACGACAAAAGTCGACAAAACGACACATTTCCAAATTCTCGACATAATTAAATTGGCCAACAATCTCCAAACCATTTTAATAAGAAAGTAAAATTTATTAGCTTTCCAACGATACCAAGAATGTTCAAAAGGGATAATCGGAACACAAGTTACGGACGTACAAAGAAAAGGAATCGCGAAAAGACAACATTTTGCACTCTTGCTGGCCATACGCGTATTGCCCTGAGCCATACGTGTATTGCCCAAACTCATACGCGTACCATTACGTGTTTCAGAAGATGGCAGAGAAAAATGGAATTCATTACGCGTATTGCCCTCAAATACACCTCCCATACGCGTATTGCCCCAGTCAATACGCGTATGGACATGCCTGATACGCGTAACGGCAGAGGAAACCCAGAATTTTTCTGCAGAATTTCTGTTACGAATTCTAGCCCTAATCCTCTCCAAATCTCATCTAAACACTTCCAGATCACAATATATCAACCCAAACATGTCCCAACATAATTAACAAGTATCCTACGCAGTTTATATCGAGTTTCTACCGCGAAAACGTCGATTTCTATCAATTGCTCACAAATTCAACCAAATAGAAAACATATATTTTTCACCCAAAAATTCAAACAAAACATACATATACATATACAAGCAAGATATAATTGAAACTTCTCACCCTTACCCGATTAATCGCGCTTGAAACGGATGAATCCTCGATTTTTCCTCTTCTCCTCTTTTTCCCTTCTCTTCCTTTCTCTCTTCTCTTTTCCTTCTTTCTCTTTTCCTTCCTTTCTATTTTTCTCTCTTATTTTCTATTTTATGAAAATAACCCAGCAAAAGACCAAAATACCCCTACTTTCAATTATCTCGCAAACGCTCTCAAAACGCGATAAAACATAAACATACTGATGAAATATATTTCAGGAAATAAAAGTTGAAAAGAAATTATAATTTAATGCAAATATTTTATCTATAAGAGAAATTACCCTATTAACTCAATTAGCAGGTAACATACAATAAACTCACACATTTCACAAAATTCACATAAATGAAATAAATAAATACAATTAAACAAATCGGGGCGTTACAACTCTCCCCCACTTAGACATTTTCGTCCTCGAAAATATCAACCGATACCAACAACTCCGGATACGACTCTCGCACCCGACCAACAAACTAACATGCCCACAAAAGGCACACCGCGAACAACACAACTGACAAACCACCCTGCTAACAGCAGTTGCAACAACGACACGACAACGGCGACAACAACAACGACAAGATGCAATGCCCATACAATGCACTTGATGACCAACTCACAACTCAAAGAATACACAAGTTACAACCACACATGTTCACTCTTGAACCAAAACACAACAAGATCGTTACCCTCACCGAAGGTAACACTCCCCTAATTCTGCACAAGGAATTAGCCACTCGCACTCGAACCATCAACATAGAAACGAGGCAACACACCAACAAGAACACAAGTTCCACGACTTAACAATGTTCCAACAACCTCTACATAACCATATTACAATAATGCTATGATTCCTCAATCGAACATACAACCAAAACATCCATCTACACAGTAACCCATGAATAATATTTAAACCTTTCACCTAACACTTCCATTCGGAACATCCAATGGTCTCATCATTCTAACATGTTTCCAATGTTCAACCTATGAACTCTTACAAGTCACACACGCCAATACAAATTATGCCACATCACGCTTCCGCTGCGCACTCTGATTACTCATAACCATCAAAACTACCAATCTCACGTCCAAAGTCTAACTCTTCCTCATATTCGCCAACAACCACTGTTCACTTTTAATATACCCAACCTCACACTCTACTGTGTTATCTCACACACCAGACATAAGTCACTGAACTGCTCAAATAATTATAATTCTCTGACCATCAAAACAGACATGCATAACAACTTTCGACTTAACTTTTCAGGCACAACCTTAGCTTTTCCCGAAGGATAATCCAAGCCAACTTCATAACTCGTCACGAATTCTAACCATTCTCATTGTCTCATACTCTATTCCTTCAGACCAAACAAGTACTCTAAACTCTTGCGATTACCAAACACTTCGAACCTAGAACCATAAAGATAATACCTCCAAATACTCCAACACATTACAACCGCAACCCATTCCAAATCCAAAATAGTATAGATCCTTTTATAAATCCTCACTTGTCGTAAGCATAAGCCACGAGTTAACCCGCTTGCATTAACACACTGACTAAGCTCATCAAGGACACATCACAATACCTCGCCAACGGTTTATCAGGATCACACAAAATCAAACTGGAGTCGTAGACAACTTCTACTTCAGCTCATCCAAAACTCACCCACAACGAACATCCAAAACAAATGACTCATCCTTTGTAAGTCACTGAGATATCAGAAGCACGAACTTAGCAAAGTCTCCCATAGCCTGCAGTAACAACCAACTGAGCCCAAAAGTTTCTAATCTCCTTAACCAACTTCGGAATCTCTCAATGTAGAACTGCATCTACTTCCGATTGATCCCTTAACCATACTCTCATCTGAAATAACATATCCAAGAAAACTAACCTTTCTCAACCAAAAATCTCACTGAATAACTTAGCATAACACTTCATCTCTTTTCAACACTTGCAATTCAAATCTCAAACACACTACCTGTTCTTCCTCTGAGTCTATAACAAATCCGAATATCCTCACTCAAAGCCCTTACGAACTTATCCAAATAAATATGGAAGATACGATTCCTCTACTCCACAAACATTACAAACGCATTTCTAACACCAAATAACATCACTGTACGTTGTAATGCCCAACCAAATTCCAAAAGATATAAATTCTTAAAGCTTTTACAAAATTTTTCACTGGATAACTGGTTACTCACATACAAGCTTAACCGAGTAAATAACAGCCTATCCCGAGGATAACAACCATAACCAATCACATTAAATCGATCAAAGCCTCAACTCACACAATACACCTCTCTTATCAAACATTCCAAACAATTGCAATTTCACTCAAACTCAACCAAACCATTCCAGTCCTCTGTTCATGAAAGTGGACACTTGTTCTCAATCGTTACCTTATTCAACTGTCAGTAATCCATACATAATATCTTCTCTTAACAGTCCAAATTCCATAAATCCCAACATGTAGCAACAACCAACCAAAAAGAACTCTCAAATATTACATCCACACCCAGGGTTTTCTCAAGATTTCCATTAATGCTCTAAAATTCTAAAGACTCCAAACCTCACAAGAACTCTAAGTTTTACTTTCCATAGTCTCAACACCATTATACACATCATGCTTGTTATTCCATTCAATCATCCTTCCTTTTTGTTACTAACAATACTGGAGCTCTCCAAGACAACACCTTAATATTCCATCCAAAAACACATCTGAAAAACATGCACAACTGACGGCCCATCACTGTGACTTCCTGCCAATTTCCAGAACACTGTCATCACAGACAAAACAAACATCTTAGTCCCATCTACTAAGAGTTCGCTACTTACTTAGCAGATATAAATCTCTACTATTCACCTTCTTCCAATTTAAGTTCAATCTCTACTCTCTGAGAAGCAGCCCTTAAATAAAACCTAATCATTCTCTCTCGATGACTTCCTAACTGGACCAACATGCAAAAACCTCAAATCCGCCTCACCTTCCGATATAAGAACCTTCATCGACTCATCAAAAAAATCTGTAACCATTTTCTTAATTCCAAACAGTTCATTACACGCACTATCAAGGTCAGAAAGACAGGTCTATTCCATCCAACATAATTCCCTTCTGCTATCAACAAGAGATTAAGGGTGATCAGTTCCTCAATTTGTAAATAGACAGCCGACAATCATGATGGGGAACAAACCGTCTTTACCAAACTATAATAGCATTCCTTACATCCTATGCACAAAACTACCTAACGCACAAATCCTTAGTTGACATAAACCTTACCTCCGCATTCCCTCCGGAATCGGAATCAACACTGTCCAAACAACACTTCCAATCTTGCAATTTACAACACACTGAGCCAACGCTCCACACCTGAAGCAACATGGAGAAGCACAAGCTTCTCCCCCACTTATCTCATTCTCAATCCTGAAGACAAAAGATTAGGAAACCAGAAAGCACTGACAGTGTTTCACACACCTATCACGTACTAAGGGACAAACAACACTGACAGTATTCAACCGTCACACCAACTGACTCAACAACTTGGTCGGACGGACCGACCTGCTCTGATACCACTATTGTAACACCCCAATTCCCATCGCGGATAAATAATACCTAATTTAATCAGAGTAAATAAAAATTTATTTTTCTGACAGAAACAAGGATGCCACAACAATAGAAAGAAAATACAATCTCTGCTCATAATTTTTTATACATAACACAAACAATTGAATACCCTCAAGGGGAAACTTTTTCCATATAAAAGGAAAGGTCAATTATGGAATAAAGCGTAAAGATCAATAACCGACTTGTTTTACACAATAAATTGTTTTACAACATCCAAATAGTCATACAACGGTAATACAAAACATATCCTACAATTGTATACACATATATCACAAAAGCGTTCCCCGACTCCCGTGCTACGTATCAGAGCAAACAGACCAACACAAGGATGGAGGACTAATCTTCACAAAAGCCTCCAAGACTACTAATCTGCAATTGCCTCATAGAGCAATAAACCACAGTAGAAGGGTGAGAAATAACAACTAAATCAAGATTGCATAATAATATGCAAACACATATAAATTCACATACATAGTATTCTCACCACAAGCATCACATGCTAACACATATAACATACCACAAATACATAACAGATATCGATTATACTGACATAATCACACATTCTCACATAATGCATCACAAAGTTATCACATATGGAAATGCACCACCACATCACATAACCAATTCATTTATCACATATGCATATCAATTCACCAATCCAATCACAAACTCAACACATAATCAATCAATTCATGATTTTCTACACATAATCAATCCATTCATGATTTTCCACACATAATCAATCCATTCATGATTTATGCAAATGAAAAGAGACCGACACAACGACTCTATGCAAATGCGGTACCATCCATCCATCATTCTCATCACTAGTTCACTCAGGAACTATTGGAACCATCGGTTGTTACTTAGTGTAACTCCCCTTCGGGCAAATGATGTTCCCCGTCGCTTTCGGTCCTTTTAGTATAAGGCTCACGACGTTTATGGATCGCTTTCAGTCCTCTTTGTATAAGGCTCACGATCGTCTATAATCATCACTTTCAGTCCTCTTTGTATAAGGCGCACGATGTTATAGCGGATTCCCTCTGGAATCGTTTTGTCGCTCACACCCCACAAGGGCACCCGACATCACAAGATGCATATCATGGTGCTTGACATACAAGAACTCATGACAATCAAATGTATCACCACAATTCAACAATATGAATTATCTCATCATCATTATTCATGCATTGGAAATCAATTCACACAATGCATTTACTTGCCATAAGGACACCAAATAACACACATTGAATTTCACATAAACAATGCATTTCATCATAATCCACAAACCACAACAATCCAATGTACACACATATACAACCAGGTGAACCATTTCAACACCCATAATCATGCATATACAATCAAACACAACACAATGCATTTACTTGCCCTTAGGCCACAAACCATCATCACAACATTTCATCACATGCATTCACATCATATAACAGCACACAAGTTATACAACACATATCAAAAGCACATTGCATGATAACACATAAATTACACACAGTACGACGACAAAAGTCGACAAAATGACACATTTCCAAATTCCCGACATAATTAAATCGGCCAACAATCTCCAAACCATTTTAATAAGAAAGTACATTTTATTAGCTTTCCAACAATACCAAGAATGTTCAAAACGGATAATCGGAACACAAGTTACGGACGTACAAAGAAAAGGAATCGCGAAAAGACAACATTTTGCACTCTTGCTGGCCATACGCGTATTGCCCTGAGCCATACGCGTATTGCCCAAACTCATATGTGTACCATTACGCGTTTCAGCAGATGGCCAATAAAAATGGAATTCATTACGCGTATTGCCCTCAAATACACCTCTCATACGCGTATTGCCCCAGTCAATACGCGTATGGACATGCCTGATACGCGTAACGGCAGAGGAAATCCAGAATTTTTCTGCAGAATTTTTGTTATGAATTCTACCCCTAATCCTCTCCAAATCTCATCTAAACACTTCCAGATCACAATATATCAACCCAAACATGTCCCAACATAATCAACAAGTATCCTACGCAGTTTATATCGAGTTTCTACCGCGAAAACGTCGATTTCTATCAATTGCTCACAAATTCAACCAAATAGAAAACATATATTTTTCACCCAAACATTCAAACAAAACATACATATACATATACAAGCAAGAAATAATTGAAACTTCTCACCCTTACCCGATTAATCGCGCTTGAAACGGATGAATCCTCGATTTTTCCTCTTCTCCTCTTTTTCCCTTCTCTTCCTTTCTCTCTTCTCTTTTCCTTCTTTCTCTTTTCCTTCCTTTCTATTTTTCTCTCTTATTTTCTATTTTATGAAAATAACCCAGCAAAAGACCAAAATACCTCTACTCTCAATTATCTCGCAAACGCTCTCAAAACGCGATAAAACCTAAACATACTGATGAAATATATTTCAGGAAATAAAAGTTGAAAAGAAATTATAATTTAATGCAAATATTTTATCTATCAGAGAAATTACCCAATTAACTCAATTAGCAGGTAACATACAATAAACTCACACATTTCACAAAATTCACATAAATGAAATAAATAAATACAATTAAACAAATCGGGGCATTACATAGCGCTGATAGCAAAACTCAGGGAAGCCGAGCAGGATAATCTCGTGGCGGCTGACATAGGTTTCAGGAATGCCGTGCAGCAGCTTCGGGTTCTCAACTCCGACCTTGTAACTGAAGGGACTGACCCCGACTACGAGGTGGTCGACGGTCAGATCGTGCAGCCGATGCAAGAGGAAGAGGTCGGCGGGGCGGCAGACGAACACGAGCAGCCAGAGGGGACTGTCGCCGACTAGGTTTTTCCTTTCTCGTTTTGTTTGGCCTGCGAGCCATTTTATTTTTTGATGCCTATGCTCGGCCTGCATGCCAGGGGGTTTTTGATACTTGTTTGTAATAGCTGTATAATGGGCTTCTGCCAAATTAATGCATTTTTGTTTATCTGCGCGTGTGATTTTTGTATGTTTTCGCTTGTGTGTGATGTTATTGTATTTGCTATACTTTATTTATTTTTGTCTAAGTAATAGAGATCTTGGGAATTTGCTCGACTTCGATAATCCTCGACTGCGTGGAGAGCTGGCCGAGTGGTCGGAGGTGTATTTTGACCTTCAACGAGGCTAAGAGCTCGGTTGAGGTCTTAGCTTTGTGGCGTGAACTTCCCATCACGAGCTGGGTGTTTTGCCTAATTGGTACAATGACAACGGAGCTCGATTGAGGTGTCCTCGTCGGATCAAAAGTCCTCGCGCACACACAACGCGGCCCTTGATCATCGTGTTTTGTATAGGGGTGTCGCGCTTGTACCCTAGTGCATCCCCGTAACCGCGATGCTAGTGTGTCGCGGGCAGTGCTTAACTGTAGTACTGTTTAAGCTTCTCAGCGTTCCATGGTCGAGCAAGTTCTTCCCCGTGCAGATTTTCGAGGAAGTAGGCTCCTGTCCCCGTCTTCGCGCGGACGCGGTATGGGCCCTCCCAGTTCGCGGTGAGCTTGCCTTCCTGCGAATCTTTCTGGTTCCTTCGTAAGACGAGGGTGCCTACCTAAAAATCTCGCTTAATGACTTTGCTGTTATAACGTAGAGTTATTTTTTGTTTTAGTGAGACTTCTCGGAAGGAAGCGCCCGACCATGTCTCCTCGACGAAATCGAGCTCTTCCCTCAGGGCTTCGTTGTTCGCGTCTCCGTCGAGAGGGGCTTCTGTCCTCCTACAAGGTTCCCTGATTTCTACGGGGATCATCGCCTCTGTTCCGTAGGTTAGACGAAAGGGGGTCTCCCCGGTCATGGAGTGCGGGGTCTTTCGATAAGCCCAGAGGACGCTATGTAACTCCTCGACCCACCGTTGTTTGGCGTCGTCGAATCGTCATTTCAATCCTCGGAGGATCACTCTGTTCGCCGCTTCGGCTTGCCCGTTTGTTTGAGGATACTCGACCGATGTGAAGTGCTGCTTCGTGCCCAGTTTGGTGACGAAGTCTTGGAAGTTCCTGTCAGTGAACTGTGTTCCGTTGTCAGTGACGATAGCTTGGGGCACGCCGAATCGGGCGAGGATGTTCCTCTTGTAGAAACGTAGTATGTTGAAGGCTGTGATTTTGGCCAATGCTTCTGCCTCGATCTACTTCGTAAAATAATCCCCCCCGACGATGAGGTATTTGTTTTGATACGATCCCACGACAAAAGGTCCGAGGATATCCATTCCCCACCATGCAAACGGCCACGGGGAGGACAGTGTTTTGAGCTCGTTAGGAGGAGCGAGGTGCATGTCCCCGTGTCACTGGCATCTATCGCACTTCTTGACGTGTTCCTTGGCGTCCTGTTGCATGGTGGGCCAGTAATACCCTGCACGAAGTGCCTTGCGGGCTAAAGATCGCCCGCCGAGGTGTTGTGCATTAATTCCCTCATGGATTTCCTGGAGTATACCGGGGACCTTGGTCTCCTCGACACACCTGAGGAGGGGGATAGAAAACCCGCGGCGGTATAGCTTATCCTCGACTATAGTGTACGAGCACGCCCGCCGCTTGACCATCCCCGCTTCCTTGGGGTCTTCGGGCAGTCTGCCAGTCGTGAGGTACTCATATACCGGGGTCATACAGCAATTGCTGTCCCCAATGGCATTCACGTCCGCCGCCAGAAAGGGTTTGTCGATGCTCAGGCGGGAAAGCACTTCTTGTATGACGGATTTGTTTCCGCCTTTCTTCTTTGTGCTCGCCAATTTGGACAAGATGTCTGCTCGGGTATTATGCTCGCGAGGGATGTGGGTCACTTTCACGGAGGCGAAATTCTTCATCTTTTCCTTTACCAAGGTCAGGTATTCAATGAGGCAGTTGTTCTTGGCCTGATACTCTCCTCGGACTTGAGCGGCTACGAGCTGGGAGTCAGTGGAGATTTTGACCTCCTTGGCGCCGAGGTCCTCGGCCAACCGAAGCTCGGCGAGGAAAGCCTCATACTCTGCCTGATTGTTCGACGTCAGGAAGGATAGTTCGAGGGAGACCTCGATCAGGATGCCTTCCTCATTTTCGAGGATAATGCCCGCCCCGCTCCCCTTCGTGCTGGATGCTCCGTCGACATAGATCGTCCACTTTTGGGATTCGTTGGTCGAAGGCTCTGGGACGGTCATCTCCGCCACAAAGTCGACCAATACCTGAGCCTTCAGGGCTTTCCTTACCTTGTATTGGATGTCGAACTCGACGAGTTCGAACGACCACCTGAGCATCCTTCCAGCCATATCTGGTCGTCCAAGGAGTTGCCTTATAGGCTGTTCAGTTCTTACGACAATAGTGGGGGCTAGGAAGTAATGGTGCAGCCTCCTGGCTGCGGTGACGAGGGCCAGGGCGACTTTCTCGATCTGCTGATACCTGAGCTCGGGACCTTGGAGGGCTTTGCTCGTGAAGTAAATTGTTTTTTGCCCGTCGGGGGTTTCCCGTATGAGGACGGCGCTGACCGCTTCGCTCATGATGGCGAGATACAAGAAGAATGTCACCCCGTTCTCTGGCCGTGAGAGGACCGGGGGCTGTGATATGACTCGTTTGAGATGGAGTAAAGCCTGATCGCATTCCTCGCTCCATTCAAATGTGGCTTTTTGTCGAAGAAACTTGAAAAACGGGAGTGTGTATTGTGCGGATTTGCCGACGAAGCGGGAGAGGGCGGTCAGCATTTCGTTCAGTGATTGTATTGACTTCTTCGAGTTCGGAGTCGGGATCTCAGAGAAAGCCCTACACTTGTCGGGGTTGGCCTCGATTCCTCGCTCTATGAGATAGAAGCCGAGGAACTTACCTGCCCGAACACCGAAGGTGCATTTGTCGGGATTGAACCTCATGCGGCATCTCCTCGTTGTGTCAAACACCTTCTTGAGGTGCGCGACATGGTCGACTTCTTCTGCGGATTTGACGATCATGTCTTCTATATAGACCTCGAGCATGTCGCCGATTTCTCCCCTGAAAACTTTGTTCATCATCCTTTGGTAGGTCGCGTCGGCGTTCTTCGGGCCGAAGGGCATTACGTTGTAGTAGTAATTGCCCGACTCGGTCATGAAGGTCGTGTACTGTTTGTCGGCCTTATCCATGGGGATTTGGTTGTACCCTGAGTAGGCGTCCATGAAGGATAACAGTCTGTAACCTGCAGAATTGTCGACCAGCTGGTCGATGTTAGGCAAAGGATAACAGTCATTCGGGCATGCCCGGTTAAGATCGGTATAGTCAATACACATACTCCATTTTCCATTATTCTTTTTGACAAGTACAACGTTGAACAGCCAGGTCGTGTACCTGGCCTCCAAAATAAAATTCGCCTCTAGGAGGTCTTTTACAGCTTTTTCAGCAACCTCCGCTTTTTCGGGAGACTGCCTACACCTACATTGAACTATGGCCCTAGCAGCCGAATCTACTGCTAGCTGATGGAAGACCACCTCGGGGTCAAGGCCAGGCATCTCAGAGGCGCTCCACACGAACAGATCAGCTTTCTCCCGGAGACATACCTTCAACTGCTTCTTCGCCAGGTCGGGGAGCCTGGTGCCAATCTTCACGTTACGGTCTGGATTGTCCCCGAGGGCGACGAGCTCGAAGTCTCCGTCTGGGATGGGGCGCGTTGGGTGGAGAGGCTACCTGTTGTTTTTCGCCTGAAGGTCGAGGTCGATTGGTCCGTCCTCTTCGTGCTCTCCCAGGAACCTGCTGTCGAGGTCGACCGCGTTGACGCGCGGGAGAGGCCTATGTACGGTGTTTGAGGATGACTTTGCTCCGGTCTCGGGCTTGGTGCCGATGGAACTCATGCCTTTGATCGCAGCGTCGAAGCACCTCCTGGCCGCGTCTATGTCCCCGTGCATCGTAACTACCCGTCCCCTGGCCATGTAGTACTTCATCTTGAGGTGGACCGTTGATGGCACTACTGTGAGTCCGGCTAGGATGGTCCTCCCGAGGATGCAGTTGTAGAGGGATGGACATTCGACCACCAGGAAGTGGGTCTTCACTTGATGGGAAGTGTCTTCGGCCCCGAATGTGACTATCAGTTCAACGTAGCCCTATGGTCTGGTGGTGATGCCATTGAACCCCTGCAGATCTGAACCGACGTACGGGGTCAGATGTCTCTCATCAAGCTGGAGGGTCCCGAACAGGTGAGCGTACATGATGTCGACCGAACTTCCTTGGTCGACAAGGATCCTACGAACGTCAAAATTCGCCATCTGTGCCCTGACCAAGAGGGGGATAGTGGAGTTGGGCGCTCCGCCTGGGAGCTCTTCAAGGTAGAAGGTGATAGGGTTTGATTTCCCTTGCACCTTCTCGAGAGTGGTGGTCTTCGCCGATGTTGCGGACTCCAGTTCGTCAAATTTCTGCTTGATCGACCCGACGGAACTTGCAATACTTGGACATGTCCGTGTTTGATTTGGGGGTCGTTGACTTCAGAAAACGGATGCCTCCTTTCAGAAATTTCGAGTTGGAGCACTCGGAGAGGATTCGCGCGCGGGGAGCGTTGAGCGGCGAGTATTCCGTGAACCAGCCAGCTGGTCCTTGCGGTTCACGAGAGTCCCAGGGGAGCCTTTCCTTCTTTATTTCTCCTCCACGTCGGGGAGGAGAGTCTTCTTCTTTGCGGCCGCAGGGGCCTTCCTTCAGCCTCAAGTCGAGGGCGATCTATGCTTCCTCTGACTCCTCGAACTCGATGTATGACTGAGCTCGTTGGAGGAGGTCCTCCAAACGGCGAGGTCTGTGGAGGCCCACGGGCTTGGCAAAATCGGATCCAAGACGTAGTCCCTGGATGATTAAAAACTTCTTCATGTCGTCGGTCGTGTGGACCTCGACAGCCTCCCTGTTGAACCTCTCAATGTAGTTCTAGAGAGACTCGTTCTTCCCCTAGAAGATGCTCTCTAGTGCGGCCTCCATCTTCGGGTGTTGGCGAGATGTCATGAAGTGTTTGGTAAAGCATTCTCTTAGTTGCTTCCAGGACGTGATCGACCCTGGTGCTAGACTCTTGTACCAGGTCATGGCGCCCTTCTGCAAGGTGGTGGGGAAAAGTCTGCACTTAATGGCTCCCCTGATGTTTATGAAGTTGAGCATGGCTTCAAAACTTTCGACGTGATCGTCGGGGTCGGCCAGGCCATCGTAGGTCCCTAGTGGCGGGGGTTTCTCCATGCCCACAGGAATTGGGGCGTCCATGATCTCCCATGACAGGGGGGTCCTATGGTCATCGTCGTCGCTTCCAGCTAGGGATCTTGATGGGGATCGGTTGTGTCGACCAGGTCCTTGTCATGGAGGGGAGTTCCTAGAACGGTTCCTCGGCCTCTCCTCGGCGGTCTTGCTCCTCTTGGTAGTCGAGAAGTGTCTGGGTTCCTTCCGAGGTGGGGAACGATGGCGCTTCTAGGAGGTTTCTGGCTGGGTGCGCTCGAGGCGTGGCCGGCGGCCCTCGCGCACCGGCGAGGGGGTCCGAGATTCTTCTGGAAGAGTCCTTCATGGGGAAGGAGAACGGCGAGGTGAGGGTGGACGATGATGTCTTCGCGGGGAAGATCATTGTGTTCGCCCTCGCTCGAGTGCTTCAATTCTGATATTCTGGTGCATAATCAGTTGGTTGGTCTGGTTGACCAAGGCGAATAGGGCCACGGTGCTCGAATCTGCATTAGGCGGAGGAGCAACTGACTGAAAGGCGGCTTGCTGGTCATCCTGCTGGGCGGCATCGTAAGCCGTGTCTTCGGAGTCTGGGGAGGTGGTATGCCCGTCTCTTACGTCGTCTTCTTCGACATTGAGGGCGGCATTGTCCTCACGGTGGTTTCCGTTCTCGAGTTGCACGAGGATGGTGTCCAGAGTTTTGTTCGCAGACGGGTTGTTGGCCATGCTGGTGATGAACTGAGGAATTGCTTTGGTTTATCGTTGAAGGAAAAACGGGGAAGCAGTGGTTCCCACAGACGGCGCAACTGATCGTACCTGGATCAGACAGTTAGATGGTGGCCAACAGCATCTTGAAACCTTCAGCTCCGGTGATGGTGAGACGGCCGGGGGGGTGTACCTATAAGGTACTCTGACGCTCAAGTAAGAAAAAGGGAGTAAGCAAGTACAGAAAAGCAGGGGTGAGTTTAGAATGTAATATAACCTGACCCTCTCAAATGAGAGGGTATTTATAGAGAGCCCCTAGCGCGGGGCCAACGGTCACTTGCATTGGGCTAGATAGCAAGGCCCAATCCAAGCAACTGCCAGGGCTTACGTGGCGTAGTGAAAGCCAGCACGTGGTCTTCGCCCTGGTGTAATGGTCCCTAAATCTTCGGAAGTAGGGCAGACCGATTCCTTCGGGGGTGGGAAGTTACAAGAGAACGTGTCCTCGCGGGGAGGAGCACGTGGGTGTTGAGGAGAGGTGTGTCAATGGGCTATATACCCCTGCTCGACAGTCTTTATCCCGCGTGTCCGACGTCTAAGGGGATTGGCACGTTCCTGACACAGAGGCGACTTTGAGCCTCGTTGGACCTTCGCTGGTCATTGGGCTTGGGCCTGCCCGACAGTGGGCAGGCGCTGGCCCAGTCCAGAACAGGTTTAATGACAATATTGGAGAATTTAAGATCTTTTGAAGATTTACAAGACTGACTGAAAGTTGGAAAGCAATTGAGATAGGTTCATGAATCAACAATGAATGCAAGAAGATGAAAATTTTTGTTCAATGTATTGAAATTCGACCTTTCACTTGTATGTGCTGACCTATGACAGTTATGTGTCGGCACATACTATAACAGAAACTAGAAAATTCAGAAAAATTAGTTATGTGTCGACCTATACTCTAACTTTTCTGAAAAATACCTAACTCAATTATTATAGGTCGACCTACACGACAATGTGTCGACCTGAAGAACTTCCTAACACTAAAATTTGACTCAAGTTGACTTGTGCGGATTTTTAGAAATGCAACTTGACTCATGAATGATTATATGATGAAAGACTTATACATATGATGATATGTTATGGTTTTTTCTAGAATCATACAATCACGAAAATGCAAGCATGAATTGGTTCGAGTTATGGATCAAAATATAAAGACATTTTGAATATAGTCACTATAAACATAAAAAACGCAACACACAATGTTCACGTTAACATTTTTGGAAGTGAACATATATTGCAGGCATCATACACATAATACATCATATATCTTCTGGAAATAAACAAGTAAAAGCAATACTTACTTACAAAATAAGAAAAGAATTAAAACTATATTACCTCATTGTACATGAGATAGAGTATGCACTTGCATTCCACGCGGAACTCTCAAACGAAAGTTGAAATGAATGCAAAACGTGTCACACAACACAAAAGAAACTGAAACATTCTTACCACTTTTCTTCTTGCACAAGTATTAGAAAATGAAATTAATAATGTATCTAAGAGGTACTTTAGCTTGATGATCATCCTTATTATTGGACTTTCATTCTTATTCAATCATGATGATTATCTTACTCCTCTTCGTGTTTTATCATCTTAGGTTGATCACTCCTAATTTGATGTACTTGAGTATGTCTTGTTGAAGATGAATATACATCATTGAACATAATACCTTTTCGAAACTTCTTGGATAGAAACATTAGTAATCCTTCACACACTTTTACCAAATAAAGAAGCACTAAACGTTAACCTTCTTGGCAACACATTTTTCCTTGCTTGTCACATAGTCAACACAATAAGGACATGTCACCTTATTATGCCTTAAGCTTCCATAAAAGAGATACCATACTCTCTTCATAGAGCCAAGACATTTTTCCTGCATGATTAACAATTAATGCTAGGTACCCAATCTTCATTGAGTCCTTGGGGATTAGTAAAACTTTGGTTGCATTTAGGTAACCATTGAAAGACACCTTTAGGAATAAAGGGTTTCCTAAACTTGCACTTAGCAATAGTGTGACCCTTCTTGCAACAATAATAACAATTCAAATTATGAGAGGATAACCTTTTTCTATTTGGTTCCTTTTTAATGTAATTATACCTTATATAAGGATTATGAGAAGGCAAGTCATATTTGGAAGTATCTATAGCAAAAGTAACCTTAGGTTGCAAAGCTTTATATAATTTTGCTTTAAGATTCTTTGACTCTTTTTGCCAAATATGACAAGTTTCACAACCAAACCATGAAGGTTTAGTGATCTCATTGTGATCTATTAGAATATCTAGTATGGACTTCCTTAGGGCTTCCAAATTCTTTTCATTTTCTAAAATCTTAGCTTCCAAATGAGAAATAATCCTCTTGTTTGAAGCTAATCTTTGAAAGCATATATGCCTTGTCTTTGTAGATTTTCAAAAGATTCTTGAAGTTGAGAAAAAGCTAAGTCATGAGAAGCTTGAAGTTTAGAGTGACTTACAACCTTTTTCTTTCCTTTGTTTGCCATATAGCAAAGCTTTTCCGATTCAACACTTGAGGTGGAGCTATCATCGCTTGAAGAATCACTTTCACTCTCCCAAGTGGCATAAGATCTTCTAGACTTCCTAGACCTCTTGTCATGGCCTCTTTCTTTTTGTTTCTTGATTGTAAAACACTCCGACTTAAAGTGGCATGGTTTGCTACAGTTGTAGCAAGTACTTATGGACTTGCCCTTTTTGTTTTCATCTTATTTTGAAGAGTTCTATAACCTTCTTGATTTTCCATGGTTCTTGTTGGGATATTTGTTACCATGTTTCCACAAGTATTTATTGAACCTCTTTATAAACAGTCTCATATCTTCTTCATCGGAATCATTTTCATCTTTAGATTCACAATCCCTTAGCTCATAATGTGAGGACTTTGAGCTAGAAGTCTTTAGAGCTATGAACTTCTTGCATTCTTCCTTTTCTTTTCCTTTCTTTTTCTTCACCTTCTTTTCTTGCTCTTTTTCTTATTTTGCTAAGCAAGTGAGTTCTTGCTCATACTCTTCTAATTTAACGAACAAAGTCGTGAGATCATGAACTTTAAGATTATTTTCCTCTTTAATAGAGGTGACCTTGGGTTGTTATTCCCTACTTAAACATCTCAATGCTTTGTTAGTAGCAATCTCATTGGAAATAGGATTACCTAGCGCATTTAATTGATTGATAAGATATGTGAGCCGTTTTAACATGTCCACAATGGTTTCACTATGCTCAATACAAAAGAGCTCAAACTCTTGATATAATGTGTTGATTCTAGCTTGTTTAACATCATTAGTACCCTCATGGGCAATCTCTAATGCGTCGCACATAGCCTTGGCGGTCTCACAATGAGAAATACGATAATACTCATCAACATCTAAAGCAGATGTGAGAATATTTTTCGCTTTCCAATCATGTGACCAAAATTTCCAATCATTAGCATCCCATTGTGCTTCTGGTTTGGGTAATGTAACACCTTCATCATTGGTCATGGTAATTTCATTTGGACCATTTTTGACGGAGTCTCATATACCCTTGTCAACGGAGTTGACATGAATACGCATACAAGTTTTCCAATAGCCATAATTTTTGCCGGTGAAAATTAGTGCTCTATTATACACTCCCTTAAGTTTGGTAGCCATTTTCTAAAAAGTAAATCTTAAGCACAAAATTAATCGAATCTCTGATACCACTTGTTAGATGATAGGCTTTTCGATCTAGAGGGGGTGAATAGATCACAAATTTATAAAATTGAAGATTTGGCAAAAATGGTTTTCAAAATTTTTATGGCACAATGGAAACAACCCGAATCGAATCGTCTAACCGAACCTACTATCAAAAATCTCAGATATGCGTAAAGTTACACAATTGAATGATAATGAACACAAATTGTTCAACAACGATTAATCACAAACCAATTAAATGCTAAGCTACACGTAGAGCTCATTTCCAATGATAAAAAAAGTCAATTAAAAGCAATAAAGATAATTTATCGAACACTTTGTGTGCAATCGATAACGTTTGGAAATTTAATTTGATTTGTTGATGTTAAAGCCAATCACAATTAAAGTGATTATGATTATATCAACAAACATTAATTCAAAATGTAATCAAAAAGTTGATTTTCAACCGAATTGATCAAAACAATTAAGATTCCATAATTTGCAAAAAAAAAAATTATATATATATATATATATATATATATATATATATAGAGAGAGAGAGAGAGAGAGATAGATAGTGAGAGAGAGAGAAATAAGGATTTGTTTAGGTAGTTTCCCAATCGGCCTCGCTATGGGTACGTCTTCCCTCAATTCGAATTCGAATCGAGATAGTTGCAATTAACCTTACTTTGAGAACAATGTATATACAAGAGATGCTGCTTCAATCCACCAGTTCTTGTTACTACCTTGCAAGACCTCTCGTCTTAAAGTTTTCGCATCGGTCAGATTAATCCCAAGCACGCAATTGTTGAACCCAAGATTCAAGAACACGATCCACTGTCTCACGCTACTCCCTTGCAAGGTACCACCTACCTTGTCCCAAGGCCTTCACTCGATCGAATCCATATTTGCGTGATCTTATCCAAAATCTTCAAATCCTCAATGATCTTGAAGGAAAACCCCAACTTAGTTTTCTTATTTGAATCACACAAAGAACTCAAACCAATATTCTCGGTTACACCAACCTAATTGGATGTTATCAACCCTAATCTAGATGGCCACCCAATCGAAAAATGATTATGTGTATGCATAGAAGAGAGGCTGAAGATGATGAGTTTACTTTGTAATTTTGGTTTCATTTAGGTTTTACACTAGTACCTTACTAGAAAATGATGCATGTATGAGTATATATATGTATGATAGATAAGGAGCAAAAGGAATGCAAGGAAAATTGAAAGGAAAAACAAATTTTTAATTTTTTAAGGCAATAGGTTGGCCTATGAAAGCAATAGGTCGACCTTTAAAGGTCTTAGGTCGGCCAATCTAAGGCGACCTGAAGGCAGTGGCTACAACCTTTGTTATTGAGGCATGGAGGTCGACCTAAGCAAGCTATGTGTTGACCTATACTTAAGAAAAATCTTCTATAGATCGACCTGAGTGCATGTGTGTCAGCCTATGCAACATTTTTCACACTCAAAACTCATTTTTGATGCATGGAACATACCTAAGATATTTCCAATCATTTTCAAAAATATTTATATGCATCCTAATGCTAAGATGATTAATGCACATCTAGAATTTGGTTGATACCGTCCAATGTACAAAAACTCTAAAGTTGCTCCACTACGCCAAAATTGTGTTTTGGCAGCACTACAAAAACAACGCTTTTTGGCAGAAGCGCTGCTATACGTTTCGCTAAAAACAAAAATAAAAAACGAAGGAAAAAAGCGATGCTATATGGGGGTCCTACGAAAGCGCTTTTAAAAAGCACTGCTAAAGGGCTAAGGCATGTGAACTTTAGAAAGCGCTTTATGAAAAGCGCTGCTAAAAGGATACCATAAGCCAGCGCTTTTGAAAAGCGCTGCTAAAGGCCCAAGGTATACCATACTTTAGGCAGCGCTTTCATAAAGCGCTGCTAAAGGCCAAATTCACTACACACCTTAAAAAGCGCTTTTCTTTGAAAGCACTGCTAAAGCCCAGCCTACAAAAGCACTTTATAAAAGCGTTGCTAAAGGTGCTTTAGTAAAAATTAAAACGCAGAAACCAGTAACAAATAATTTCTAATTTTTAACCCTATCATTGTTTTCACTCTCGCTCACTATTCACTCCCGCTCTCACTCTCACTCTCGCTCACTGTTCACTCATCATCCTCCGTCGCTGTTCCGGCCGTCACTGTTCCGGCTCGCCGTCGCTGCTCCTCCGGCCGTCACTGTGCGTCACTGTGTGCAAGGTATATTTTTTATTTCATTTCATTTCCATTTCCATTTCATTTTTCATTTCCATTTCCATTTCATTTTTTATTTCATTTTTTGTTTAGCATTTGTTCTATGTTGATGTTGAAACAAATCAAATAGAAACTTGTTGAGTTGTTTTATGTTACTGTTAACAAAACTTAATAAAAAATGCAATAGTTTCTTTTGTTTGTTCTTGATTTTATTCTTGAGTGATTATATAATGTTGATAGTTTTCTATATAGTTTCTTTTGTTTGTTCTTGAGTTTGTTCTTGAGCATCTTTTATTAAAATTCTGAGCATGTTTAGATTCTGAGCATGTTTAGTTTCTTTTGTTTGTTATTGTTTTTAATACAATTTTTATTAAATGTCAACAGGTTTGTTTGCTTCTTGTGTTGCAGCAGGTTTGTTTCTCGTGTGGCAACGGGTTTGTTTACATTTTGCCTTTTTCTTTCTTTGATTATCAATTTTTCATCTGTTGGTTTTGATTGTTGCTCTTTTAGATTTGATTGTTGTGATTGTTGTTATAGTATAGGAAGTTACAGTATAGGAAATTATATTGACACTTAGAATCTTGTTTTGTTTTATAGAAAAATGAGTGTTGTTAGTTAGAATGTGTTTTATGTTTTGTTCGTATATAGAAAAATGAGT
The DNA here is from genome assembly GCA_022829125.1 of Lathyrus tuberosus. NCBI lineage: Eukaryota > Viridiplantae > Streptophyta > Magnoliopsida > Fabales > Fabaceae > Lathyrus > Lathyrus tuberosus. The sequence goes on from JALAZF010000254.1 coordinate 613,975, forward strand.
GTTGCTCTGATTGTTGTTTTTGTTTTGTTTTTAGTTTGAATGTGTTAGTTTGAATGTAGTTTGGATGAGTGTTGTTATAGTGTTACATATATCCTTTTTGAAATGGTTTCATCTTCTCTACTCGTAGACATCTTTTTGATACTACATCGTTCTAAAGCTAGTTAAAGTAATATGTTACATATATCCTTTTATTATGTTCTAAGGTTTTCTTCAAGCAACATAACATGATTAAGATGAATAAACATAAACTATATTAGTATGAAGAAATAATCTAAATAAGAGACTTACAAGCTTTCCTTGATCAAGACTTTCAGTAACTATTATCTTGAAAAAGTGATCTGGAGAAAATTCACAAGCCTTGTTTGATAGCAATGAAATTTATTCCTAGATAGCAATGACAGACAAAAGATAAATGATATTGTTAAAGCTATTAAAGACATGCATGACATGATGATATTAATTTGTAGTAGTATTTTTCATTTTTTCCAAAAAATACTCTTCATTGTCCTACACTCCTATGTCTACTTTTATTTAATTTTTCCATCCGATCGAAGCTCAAGGCTTCTTGGAAGTTTAAACGGTTAAAGTGTTTATTTGAGATATATTAAATAATTTCTCTATTTATACTAAATTTGTCTTGTTATATGTGGTATACACCATCAGTTACTAACTTACGTTCATTTGCTATAGGGGTTACTTGTGGAGAGTGAATTCGGATCGTTTTCAAGAATCTTACACTTTGTGGTTCAGTCCAGAAGTTGTTGACTTCTATATATACAGGTACGTAGTTGTTCTTTTGTTTTTGTCTTGCTTACTTAGTAAAATCATGGATAAAAAATGGATGTCGTCCAATCGATTGTCGAAAGAGTACGAGAATGGGGTATCAGAATTTGTTAAGTTTGTTGTTGAACACGCCAAAGACCCCAGTCGAATCACATGTCCTTGCTTGGGTTGCTGTTTTGGGCGTCGGATTGACGCGGGTCTGATGGAGTCGCATTTAAAGAGGCATGGAATTGATCGAAGTTATACAAGTTGGACACTTCATGGTGAGAAAAGTAACAGGAATGTTGAATCGGGGGATAATACGACCTATGCTTCAAACGACAATGCCACAGATACATACGATTGTGATCGAGTCGAAGAGATTGCAGAAGCACTTAAAGAAGATCTTTAGGATTGTCCCAAAATGTTTGAGAGGTTGGTAAGCGATGCAGAGAAACTGTTGTATAAGGGTTGCACTAAATTCACAAGATTATCTGTGGTATTAAAGTTGTACAACTTAAAGGCGGGTAATGGATGGTCAGATAAAAGTTTCACAGAGTTATTAGCCCTTATGAAAGATATGCTTTCGGAGGATAATGTTCTTCCCAATCGAACATATGAGGCCAAAAAGATGTTGTGCTCTATTGGCATGAGCTATGATAAGATACATGCCTGTCCAAATGATTGCGTTTTATTTCGAAATGAGTATGCATCGTTAAATGAGTGTCCTAAATGTGGTGTCTCTCGATATAAGAAAAAGTTGTCTCCAACAAAAGTCTTGTGGTATTATCCTATAATTCTGAGATTCATACGCATGTTTCGTAGTGAAACCGATGCAAGAAACTTGACTTGGCATGCAGATGAAAAAATTATAGATGGAAAGTTTCGACATCCGGCAGATTCACCACAGTGGACGAAAATTGATAATGATTATCCTGAATTTGGAGAAGAAGCAAGAAACCTTCGTTTGGCATTATCTACTGATGGAATGAACCCACACGGTCTTCAAAGTATCTCACATACCACATGGCCTATGATTATTATGATTTATAACCTACCTCCATGGCTATGTATGAAGCGTAAGTACATGATGTTATCTATGTTAATTTCTGGGCCTAGACAACTAGGGAATAACATAGATGTATACTTGACACCCTTAATCGAAGATTTAAAGATTTTGTGGGAGAACGGTGTGGAGGTTTATGATGGATATAGGAAAGAAAGTTTCAACTTGAGGGCGATGTTCTTTGGCACAATTAATGATTTTCCAGCATACGGAAATCTATCAGGGTATAACATAAAAGGTCAATGTGCGTGTCCTATTTGTGAAGATAAAACAGATTGGACGCGATTGGAGTTTGGTCAGAAGAATGTCTTTCTCGGTCATCGTAGATTCTTAAATTCTAATCATCACTACCGTGGGTGGAGAAAAGCCTTCAATGGAGAGGCAGAACAAGGTAGAGCTCCACCTATATTAATAAGTGATCAAGTTTTTGAAAAGGTGAAAGATTTGAGTACTCAGTTTGGCAAGCCTTTTGCACATACCCTTGTCAAGAGTGAGTGGAAGAAGAGGTCAATTTTTTTTGAATTGCCATATTGGAAGTCGTTGTATGTAAGACATTTTCTTGATGTTATGCATATTGAAAGAAATGTATTTGACAGTGTTATTGGTACGTTACTCAATATACAAGGAAAGTCTAAGGATGGCCTTAAAGCAAGAAAAGACTTGATAGCGATGGGGATAAGAACTGAATTAGGACCCTTGAAGAAAGGAAAATGAACGTATATACCACCTGCTGCCTATACTCTATCTAGAAAGGAGAAAAAATATTGTGTAAGTTTCTAAGTAAAGTTAAAGTTCCAGAAGGATACTCTTCAGATATTAGAAGACTTGTGTCTATGAAAGACCTCAAATTAAAGAGTTTAAAGACGCATGATTGCCATGTGATAATGGAGCATTTTCTACCAATAGGTATACGTTCTATTTTGCCGAAAAATGTAAGACGTACAATAACTAAATTATGTTTCTTCTTCAGGTCAATTTGTAGTAAGGTGATCGATCCTGCGATCTTACCAACATTGCAAAAAGAAATAGTCATTACATTGTGTGAGCTTGAAATGTTTTTCCCTCCCTCATTTTTTGACATAATGGTACATCTAGTTGTTCATCTTGTAAAGGAGACACAATTGTGTGGACCAGCTTATATGAGATGGATGTACCCTGCTGAACGGTATATGAAAATATTAAAAGGGTATGTGAAAAATCGAAGTCGACCAGAGGGTTGTATTGTTGAATGATACATTGTTGAAGAAGCGATTAAGTTTTGTACTGAATATCTTTCCAACGTTCAATTTATTGGACTTCCCAAATCTCACATCGTTGAAAAAAAAGAAGGAAAAAAGTTAATTGAAAATAAAATTGTGACCGTATCAAGAGTTGAACTGGAGCAAGTGCATTTGTATGTTCTGCACAATGACAATGAGGTTGAGCCGTATGTTGAAATGCACAAGGATTTTCTCCGAGGTTTAAATCCAAATAGAAATGAAAATTGGATAGTACGAGAGCACAATCAAAGTTTCATACCATGGTTTAAGGATCACATTTATTCAAAGTTTTGTGTAGATCCCGCTTCAATAACAGAAAGGTTGAGATGTTTAGCATATGGTCCAAGTTTGCATGTGTTTTCTTATAGCGCATACGCAATTAATGGATACACATTTTATACTAAAGAACAAGATGACAAAAGTACAATGCAAAATAGTGGTGTCACCTTGGTAGCTGAATCAATGCACATTTCAACTGTGAATGACTTAAACTCCAAATATGCAAATATGTCATATTTTGGGGTTATCGAGCGCATTTGGGTTTTTGATTATGAGAAGTTTCAGATTCCTATCTTTGGTTGCAAGTGGGTTGAAAATAATAGTGGCATACGAATGGATAAGTCAGGATTTTTGCAAGTGGATCTTAATAGGGTGGGGTACAAAGATGAGCCTTTTATTCTGGCCTCTCAAGCTAGACAAGTGTTCTATGTCACTGACCCGACAAGTAAGAAATGGTCTATAGTGCTTTTATCTAACAAAGTAATTGATGATAACATTGGAGATCAAGGTGATATTGTTGGAGCGAATGCATCATATATTATAAGTGATCAAGATGAGACTGTTGGAGCGAGTGAATCATATATTAGAAATGATCATAATGAGGGAATTTGGATCAATCCATCCATCCGTGTTGTTAAGAGACAAGTAGATCATCTTCCTACCCGGAAAAGAAAGAGACGTTAATAAAGAGGTAATAGTAAAATTATATATTCTGTCATGTATTTTTCATATTTGAGAATGATTATGGATTATGGATTATAGATGATAGATTTATATGTTTGTCATGTGTTTGTCATTTCATATTTGATTATGGATCATGGATTTATATGTTTGTCGTGTGTTTGTCATTTCATATTTGATTATGGATTATATTATGTTCAACTGATTATGGATTATGGATTATGGATTTATATGTGTTTTTCTTTATTATAGGTAAAATGGCTACTAATGAGGAGAACTCGTACGATACTTTCAAGAATGATCCAAAAGAATCAGTTCAAGATGCGGAAGGAGATATTTCAAGAGGAATAAAAATCATGAAAGGAGTTATTCGTGCTAGAGACAAGGGAATAAAATACGACGTTCATTGGAATGAAATAGGTCAACTAATTGAGCCTAATGGCGCAATGTTGACTAGTTACATTGGTGCATTTGTCTGTTCATTAGTTCCTATTACTTGTGATAATTGGCGAAATCCATAGTTGAAACCCGCCAAAGATAAAATATGGAGTGAGATACATATACTATATGTGATGTTATTTGTTATTTTTGACGATTATATTTTTAAATTAATTATACTAACACACTTTATTTGTTATTTTTGACGATTATATTTTTAAATTAATTATACTAACACACTTTATTTGTTATTGTAGAGATCTTTTAACATTGGTGACGAGAAGAAAAAATATTGTCTTCAATTAGCCGGAAAAAGACTTAGAGGGTTCCGAGCATTTTTATCCAACAAGTTTCTGAGGGATGCCCAAGGAAAGTTTGTTGAAGCGGAATGCCCGAAGAAGTATGCGGACTTGATTGCACCCGAAGAATAGGACACTTTTGTCGCCAAACGAAGAACTAAAAAATTCCACGTAATCGTAATTTGATTTATCATGAACATTGTATTATATTCATGTAGTTATTACATGTGTTCTGATATGACTTATAATTGTTTATGCAGGTTGTGAGTGACGTAAATCGTCAAAGAGCCTCGAAACCCGTGTATCCATACAAGAAAGGACGTTTGGGATATGCACGCTTGGAACAAAAAATCGTAAGTATATATAATTGTTATGGTCTTTTTGTATTATTATTCATCCTAACTCTTGACTTAATGTGTAGCTTGCAGAGGAGAAAAGTGAAGAAACATCTCTTCTGGAGCATGTTTTGTGGAAGGTTGCCCGTGTGGGAAAGGATGGATTTGTTACTGAAGGTGTTCAACAAGTTTTTGAACAATGTGTAAGTATAACGTTATTGTTTAATTAGATAGAAAGTTCTTGTTTATCTAATGTATTTATGCATTGCTCTGATATTGAATTTCAGGAGACTGTATTTCAGTCCTTAACTCTCACGGAAGACCAGGATTGCAGGAGCATACTGAGTCGAGTATTAAATGTTCCTGAGTATTCTGGTCGCGTGAGGGGTAAGGGATTTGGAGTCACTCCATCTACCTTGTATAAGTATTCAAAGATAAAAAATCCTAGCAATAGAGAGGTGATGGAAACGTTGGAAGAATTGAGAGCTCAAGTTCGTGAACTGCAACAGGATAAAGAAAGATATATGTCGGAAAGGCGCGGTTCAGAATTTAAAAATACTAGTGACAAGGCCAGTATCAATTGTCAACAAAAAATTCCGGAGGTAATTATATTTATTAAATTAGTACACTTTTTTATATTGACATCATTGGCCAATAACAATTTCGTATTATTTTTGTTTTGTTTAGGGCATTTCACCTTGTCAGCTATATTTATCGGCACCGACATATCGCATGGTTGGCAAGGGAAAAGTCCATAACACTCCGGGAGACGTTCTTCACACTAGACTGCTCCCTGCTGGATTTTTGAAGGTTTCGATTGATATTGCTTTAGAGCGGGATGCGTTACTACCTATACCTGATGACGTTTCAGATGCAACATTGGTGGGGGACGCAATAGGGTCGTATGTTGCATGGCCGTCAAACCTCATTGTCATAGATGACTCGGTATGTTGAAAACCATTATTAACCTTTTAGTTTTCAAATGTTTTACTTGCATATAAGTTATGTTATGCTTACTTTTACCTACATTTTATTTACATGACATTGTTAGACTCCTACAAAATCCAAATCAAAAGATAAAGGGATTGTGCGGAAAACCGAGTCAGTTGCATCACAAAAAGAGGTACATTGATATATATGCATCGAAAATGTTAATTCTATGATCCGAATTCAAAAGTTTCATGATTACTAAGTTTATGACTTATATGATTTTCAGATTCCTACACAAGAGGTGCAACAAGGGAGCAAGAACAAGAAGCCAGTAGTAGCCAAGGCAAAAAAAAGCATCTATTTCTCAATTTTGGTTGTGCCTTGAAACTATTGTAGGCACAACGGATTTGATGGAAGGTGGTATCCGTGAAATACCTATGGAAGCAGGTATTTTTGGGTTTGCCTATTCAGAAACAATTGCTAAAGAAGACTTTGATCAGATATTTACGCATTCTGAATTAGGCGTCGGTGTTATGAATTCATACATCAGGTAATCCATCGATTTTATTTATTTAATTGATCAATTTATTTACTCATTTCAATGAATATTAGAATGTTAAATATAATAACATATTATAATCCGTTTTTATTTCAGGTTCTTGTATGCAAAATTGATGCTCCCGCGTCAGTTGACTGAAAGATACTCCTTCTTGTCTCCTAACTGTGTCAATGCAAATTTAATCAATCGAACTACAGATGCGGTCAAAGATTACTTAGTAGGTGAATTTATGACCAACATTGATACATAGAAGTTGTATCTTTTACCATATAATACTGGCCATGGGTAAGATTTTCATCCTAACTTCCTTTATTATAATATTTCACTTTTTTACGTTGTGTATAACATTTCCATCTATACTTTTGTTTAATTTTACAGTGGACACTGGTTGTTGCTTGCGATTAATCCGATAAAAGAAATAGTCTATTATCTGGATTCGCTATAGGGTGATCAAACAAAATACCCGGAGATGAAGAAAATGATTGATACGTAAGTGATGCGATTGTTCTAAATATTCGCGTGTGTATTTCTTTATTTATGTGAGATTGTTCTAAATATTCGTTTATATTATGATAGATCCATACAAATATTCTGATCACAACGACAAGTTCGGGTACCAAAGAGCAAAGCAAACAACATTACATGGATAAGAGTGGAGGTATAATTTGTTATTATAATAGTAATGCTACTTGATAACACAAGTCATCTTTGATACATATTAATACTTTTTTTTCTATGTGTAGTGTCCTCGGCAGCGTAATGGTATTGATTGTAGTTATTTTGTCTTGAGATTCATGAAAGAAATTATTTATTTGGAACAAATAGAGATTCCAAACATGGTATGGATTTATATATAAGTTATGATTTATTTTAAGATTTATTATCGGATATTTCATCTAATTAATTACTTTTAACTAAATCATGCATATTATGTTATATGTAGTATTTTGATGAATTCAAGTGTGCCACCTACACGAAAGACAAATTGGAAGAAATAAAGGAGGATTGGTGTCAATACATGGTTGAAATGAGAATTTGTTGAATAGTTTTAAAAATTGTGTTAGGTTTATGGAAGGTGTTGTATATATAGGTGATGGAAATGGTGTATAAGGTTTCGAATTGGTGCATGGAATTGGTGTTGTATAGTTTGTACTGAGTTATATATATGTAATGGTTATTTTAGTGTTGTATATATAATGGTTTTTGCGGTTTATGTGTTAAATTTTAATCGTATAAAGGCCTATTGTTGAATTATAATGGTATAAGGCCTATGTGTTGAATTATAATGGTATCAAAGGCCATGTGTTGAATGATTATGGATTCTATTTAATTATACAGGTTAAATTATACAGGTTTAATAATTGATTTAAAAAAAAGCTTTTAAAAAGCACTTTTATAAAAGACAGCGCTTTCTTAAAAAAGCGCTGCCTAAAGGGGTGTCATGGCGTATACATAAGACAGCGCTTTTAAAAGCGCTGCTAAAGGAGGCATACGAAAGCGCTTTTATTTGAAAAAGCGCTGCCTAAAGGGGGACATTTAGCAGCGCTTTTAAAAGTGCTGCTAAAGGGGGTCCTACGAAAGCGATTTTCATTGGAAAAGCGCTGCTATATGGGGTCATACGAAAGCGCTGCTAAAGGGGATCCTAAGGGGGACCTAAGACAGCGCTTTTAAAAGGAAAAAAGTGTTGTCTTTACCTTTAGCATCACAACCTTTGGCAGCGCTTTTAAGCGCTGCTAAAGGAAAAAAAAGCGTTGCTAAAGGTCTTCTTTGGCGTAGTGCTCCTAGTTTTGACATCATTCAAAACATGACTAAATGTAAGAATGCACTCACACCTCCCCCCTCTTGTGCTTGAAATCACTTGTCCAACAAAGCTACCTCACGGAGCCTACAAGCTCAAGGAGCTAGATGGACGACTCATTTCCAAAACTTGGAATTTGGTTAACCTAAGATATTAGTATAGTTAATTATTTTTTTGATTGTTAAAAAGGCGATTTGTCTTCCATTGTATGAATCTCTTTGAAAAACCTTTATTGTTATTTACAATAGAGTCAACTTAATTGATGAACTTCCATGGGAAGATCTTTGTCCCGCTAAAAAGAAAATATAAATGATAGACTTCTACAGAAAGATCATTGTCACCTTAAAAAGGCAATGTTAATCTTGGGCTTCTACAGGAAGATCCTTGCCACCCTTACGGGGAAAAGAGAATGTTGGATATTTCTAAAAAGATCTTTGTCACCCTTTGGGGAAATATAAATGCTAAATTTCCATGGGACATCTCTTGCATAGATCACTCGACTTAAAGTATCGCCTGAGAGACTCGACTTAAAGTCTCGCTTGAGGAACTCGACTTAGAGTATAGCCTGAGGGACTCGACTTAAATTATTTCTTGAGAGACTCGACTCAAAGTTTTTTCTGAGGGACTTGATTCAAATTCTCTTATGAGGGACTCGATTCAAAGTCTCTCTTGAGGGACTCGACTTGAAGTCTTGTTTGAGAGAATCAACTTGAATTTTCTCCAAAAGGAATCGACTTAAAGCCTCACATGAGGAACTCGACTTGAAGTATCACTTAAGATACTTCACTTAGGGTCTCATTTAAATGGTTCCAAGGAAGGAAAAACCAACTAATCACCTCATCCTTCCCAAGTCCTCGGGCTTTAGGGACTATGTATTGGTACATTTGCAAAGGGTTCACAAGGGGAGACATGGAGGGTGAATGGTGCCCACAACATCCTTCTGATCGCCCATTTATTAGATTTATCACGCGTTTACTAGATGTAATGCCTATTTCTCAAATATATCGCCCACTCCTTAGATAACTCGCCCGAAGCATGAGAATATGGGATGACGTGTCCCATTGTGTAACAGTGTAGAGAAGGGGTTGGAGGGAAATCAATCTCGTTCTCCTAAATAGTAGAGGATTAACTACCCTATTCTCACGTTTCTAGAAGTGATTGTTAGTTCTTGGGAGCCTGTGGCTCAGGCTAGGGATCTCTATATAAACACCTCAACCTTAAGGTTGAAAGTATTCAATATTATTACAGAGTTACCACATATATATAGTTTTAACCTCCTTGCATGAGCTAGATCTAAACTCCACAATAAACCCCAATGTCTCTGAGAGCTCTTAATCACTAAGAGTCATTACGTATTATGCTTTTACCAAGTATAATTATTAGCATATTTTTTAGTTTAAAATTATTATAATAATATAGATTAATTAAAAGAATTTATATGAACACTATAAAGTCCTTCATCAAAATTTTCTCATACTCCAAAATTTCACAAAACTGAAAAAATTTAAAAATTGTAAAAAAACTTCAAAATCAAAATATGAAAATACAAATCATAAAAATATTCATTATAAATACGCTTAAATGCACTTTTGGTCCCCCTAGTTTGGGGTTTTAACACTTTTGGTCCCCCTATTACAAAACCTGTGTTTTTGGTCCCTTTAGTTTGATGCGCCTTGCATTTTGTTGGTCCCCCTTCCAAATATGATGATCTGGCTTTAAATTTGGTGATGTGGTTGGTTTAATCATATGACATGTCATTTAAATTTAATTTGTAACTAATTATAATTGCCAAAAAGCTCATTAAATTCATAATTACCTCCAACTTGATTAAAAACCTAATTATGTTATGAAGATTGTTTATAAATTAGGGATATATGTTCCTCTTTCTTCTCACTTGATACGCATGTTCTTGTTGTTCATTCTTCTTCTCAGTTCATCATCTTCTTCTTCACTTTCCAACAAACCAGAAGAGTAGTCTTCGTTTCTATGCCTCGTGAATGTGAATCTGGATGTAGCCATGGAAGTAGGTCATCAATTCGTTCAAGGCATGTCTGCAAGTGTGGACTTGATGCTCCGTTGATGACGGCATGGACGGATGCGAACCCAGGTCGTCGTTTCTATGGATGTGGGATGTATAAAGTACAAGGATACAAGAAATGTTCTCACTTTGTTTGGTTGGATGACGAAATTCCTCCTAGGGCAAAAGAGATAATATCATCATTGTTAATGAAGTTGAATGAGGAGAAGGACATTGTTAACACACACAAAGCAAATGAGGAGGAATTGAGGATGAAGATGAAGATCATGAAGAAATAATTGAAGATTAACTGGATGTTATTATTTGTAGTTTTTTTTTTTGCCTTTGTTGGAACAACAATGATGAAGTAGATTAGGTAGAAATGTAATTGTATTTTGGTTGGTTGAGATGTAATGAAATGCAATGATGAGAATTTTGAGATGTAATGTGTGTTGATTGTTGAAATGAAATAAATTGCAATGTTGAGAATTCTGGTTGTAATTTATGTTGTAATTTATGTAGCTTAAAGTTGAGTATGTTGGATGGTTAACACAAGTCAAACCTTCTAATGTTAACACAAATCAAACCTTCTAATGTTGTAAACCAAATATATGACAGTAGCATATGCACTAACCAAACCAAATAGTATTCCACAACACAAACCTTATAATGTATGCATTTTGACAGCAACATTACACAAACCAAATATATGACAGCAGGCTGCATTCTTTGTAATACTATTTGACAGCAGCATATTGATCAAATTACTTCCAAACACCAAATTACTACATTGTAATACATTGTAATTTAACTTGTCTGCATTACACCAAATTACTTGAAATACTTATATATTGATTAAACCATTAACTTGCCTGCATTACACCAATTCAAACCAACAAAATAACATCAAAATATATGCCAAAATAACTAATACTGACTGGCAGCTTGACAGTATTACACAATACTCCAAAATAACATCAAAATTACACCAATAGCTTGACAGTATTACATCAAAATAACCTACATCAAAATGACATCTAAAACCTAGAGGAGACTACTCTTGAGTTGGTTGAGGTGCTTGTGAACTTTGACCAATCTCAGTTTGTTTTTCCTTTGGGGTAGCCTTAACCTTCTTAGCCTTCTTTGGTTTGTTCCCACCCTTTGGGATAGCCCTATCTGCAGCCCTTTTTCCCTTGCAGCTTCTTTTGTTATGCCCCATTGCACCACACTTGGCACATGTCACAGTTGAGAACTTCCTTTGGAGAATGTGAGGATTTCTTGGCTCATCATTGGTCTTGTTTCTCTGTTTTTTTGGCCTTCCTATTGCTCTCCTCATAACAGGTGGTTCCACTTTACCCACATCAGTCACAGGCCACAATTGTGGTCCATTGGTTGGAAACACAATGTGAGAGTAAGTTTCCATAAAAGTTGCTTTCCTGCCACAAAATTCAAAATTCAGTAAACAGTTAAATGTGAGGGTAAGTATGTACAAATTACAATGTTAGAAGGGCAAACCTATAATATGTTGCAACATAATCCTCAGGATGTTTCTTTATGTTCCATATGCATGCAATTACATGGCAGCAAGGTATTCCACTCAATTCCCACTTCCTACATGAACAAGTTTGTTTCTTCAAATCAACACAATAAGCTTCATTCCCATTGCTGACACCAAAAATGGCTAAGTCATCATCGCCATGCCATGTAGGACTCCAGCCTTGTGCTTGTTTCTTTTTTTTTTCAAGTATGAGTTGAATTTTAGGGCATATGGATCCAGTGTAATTTCGAAGCAGCTCCTTTTGACTTGTAATTCTCCTAGTGATGTAGTGTTTGATGCCCTCCAATAGGGTGATAATTGGCTTGTCCCTATGCTCAAGGATTGCCCTATTGAATGCTTCACACATGTTATTGACTTGTAAATCACACTTTGAGTAAGTGCTGAAGTGTGACATACTCTATTGGCTAGCAGGCACTTCCATCATATCCTTCCATGCCTCTTCCTTCATTGCTTTCATTTGCAACATTGCCTTCTCCCAAGCAGGAATTGTTGTTGCCCTAGCAGCTGCCCACAACACTTGTTTGAATTCCAATCCAACATGTCTCTTCTTCCAATTGCCATATAGATGTTTAACACATAATCTGCATTCAACATTGGCACTAATTCCTAGAACAGCTGGAACAAGTCCCTAAAAGTGAAAATAGAAATTGACAAAACTTGATCAAGTTGTAGTAAAACATAAAGCACAAAATGGAAATCTGATTGTAAAACAGAAAATTGTACCTTTTGTTGGTCTGATATAAATGAGTATGCCCTCTGATTGTAAACCTATAAGTCATGCAGTAGAAGATCTAAAAACCATTCCCAAGATTCCTTTGTTTCAGCTTCAACTACAGCATATGCTATAGGAAATATTTGATTGTTTCCATCCCTCCTAATTGCTGACATCAATTGTCCACCATAGTCTCCTTTTAGAAAGCATGCATCTAACCCAATTAGTGGCCTACATGTCTTTGCAAAAGCTGCCTTGCTTGCTTCCAGACACACATAAATTCTCTCAAAAACATTAGTGCCATTACTTTCACCACATTGAATTACCACTGTACTGTTAGGATTAGATTTCAATATTTCATTCCCATAAGATCTCAAATGTGAACATTGATCAATACCAGCCCCTTGAACCAGCTCCATTGCTTTCCTCTTGGCCCTATATGCTTGGTGTACTGATAATTTCACTCCCCATTTATCAACTGCTTCAGCTATGAGACCAGCTGGTTTCATATTGGGGCTATGCCTAAGAGTGTTGGCAAACCTTTTGGCAAGCCACTTGGTCTTTGCACTTCTGTTTCTAGCAGTTCTATGACAAGTATGTTCTTCAATCAAACTTACTACTTGCCAAAATTGGTTCCCCATTCTTTTACTAAATCGCAGGTAAAACTTACATCCATCTGTACATCTCACCACAACTCTTTTAGAATCATTCTTCTTAATGAAAACATTCTTTTGATTCTCCATACCATACTCCTTGATTGCATCCCTAATGGCTTCTTTGTTGGTGAACATCATGCCAAGATGAAATGCCATCCCCTCACCAGTCTTAAATGTGGGAAACTTAGTACCCTCCTCATCATCATCACTTCCAAGGGGTGTATACAAATGGTCAGAGTCCTCACTCATCATGTATAATGTCAGCCTTGTCTACATGTTTTTGACAGCTTTCACCCTCACCTAATGTCTCTTGTGGCAACACCTTAGTCCAGTTCATCTCACTAACACCTGAATCATCATTATAATTATAATCACTCTCCTCTTCACTACTTTCACTACTAGCAACATAGTCATCATTCATACTATCATTAACTTCTTCAACATTTACTTCTGGTGCAGCATTACCTTCAGTGGAATTACCTTCAGTAGCATTACCTTCAGTGGCATTACCTTCAGTAGCATTAACTTCTGGTGCAGCATTACCTTCAGTAGCATTACATTCAGTGGCAACATTATCTGCTTTTGAACTCTTAAACCCTGTACATTGGGGAATTCTACCTGCCACCCCCCAATTAAACCTGGCACCCCCCCCCCCCCAATTTTTCATTATTACCATAACATCCCTGATATTATTTACATAAAAAATAACATTTTTTAACCCAAAAAATCACTTTTTTAGAAACTTGAAAACGAAATTTCCGGTAGTACAAAACAAAATTCCCGATAGTGTTTTTCGAAAATTCCGTAACCCAAAAAAACCGGTAGTACAAATAGTAAATTACCGGTACAAAATACCGGGAATTTTCAAAAAACCGGTAATAATGATTTTACCGGTGTAATTTTGCAGAACCATTCAGGGTATTTCAAAATTACCGGTATTTATCAAAATACAGGGAATTTTAAATGTCCGGTATACCGAGAATTCCCGTTTTGGACGAAATTTCCGGTAACAGGTCTGTGTCATAAAAAATGCTTGCCATTTGTGCTCCCGAACCGTCAGGGTCTTCTACCGACTCGTGTAGCAATTACACTCAGTTCTTCACCACTGACAAAGTATATATTATACGTAGACGCTTAAAATTTACTATTATTTCGTTTGATTTCATGTTTTGTGTCACTATAAGGTGTTATGTTTTTGAACGACAGATTTTTGAGAGCCGATCCGACGTATTAGCTCGGGCGCAGAATATTGGGAAGCAACATGGTATCATAGTTGTGACAATTCGTTCTGATAGTGCAACTAGCCAGCGAGGAAGGAAGGATAAATTGATATTGGGTTGTGAGAGAGGAGGAAATTATAAAAGAAAAAAGTCTGAAAGTAGTCATTCTTCGGAGAAGGATGGTCTTGCAAGTATGAAAGTGAAATGCCCGTTTCGGCTGAGGTCTTCGCCAAGTGGTATTGGTTGGAGGGTGCGCGTTATGTGTGGGTTCCACAATCATAGACTATTTGAAGATTTGTCAGGGCACGACATATTAGGCAGTCTACAACCTCATGAGAGACAGTTTGTGAATAACATGACGAAGTATAACATGCCTCCGAGACACATAATTTCTGCCTTGAAAGACCAAGATCCAGAAAACCTCACGAGTGTTGGGAAAGTATATAAAGCTAGAGTTGTGTACCATGAAAGCAAGAGAGGTTCATTGACAGAAATGCAAATGTTGTTGAGTCTTATTCATAAAGAAAAGTACATGTGTTGGACAAGAAATAGGGAAGACTCGAATGTTGTTGCTGATATTTTCTGGACACATCCTGATTCAGTGAAGCTGTTGAATATGTTTCACTTGGTGTTGATTTTTTATTGTACATACAAGACCAATAGGTACCGATTACCGTTGCTTGAGATTGTTGGCGTTACGTCTACCAAGTTGACGTTTTCCGTAGGGTTTGCGTATTTGGAACACGAAAGGGAGGAGAATTTCAAATGGGCAATGGAGAAGCTGGAAGAATTGTTTTTTTATGAGAAATTGCTACCAAATGTTGTTGTGACTGACAGAGAACTTGCCTTGATGAATGCACTTGAAGTTGTGTTTCCTAGTTCAACACACATGTTATGTGTGTTCCACATTTCCAAAAATGTTAGCATGAAATGTAAGGAATATGTTAAATCAGAAAGACATGAACATGTCATGGAGTTGTGGAACAAAATCATGTATGCTAATAGAGAGAGTGAGTATCTCATACACTTGAAGCACTTTGAGACTGTTTGTGTTGGTATACCTTTATTTGTTAACTATGTGAAAGAAACATGGTTGACACCGTATAAAGAAAGGTTTGTTTCTGCATGGATAAACAAAGTTCCTCACATGGGAAACACAACAACGAACAGGTATACCTGCATCTTATTTGATTTAATAAAGTCTTATTTGATTTTATAAATTAGCATAATTGATGTTTAATTGTGTTTTTATTATTGCGGTTTAGGGTCGAGTCTGCGCATTGGAGACTCAAAAATATGTTGTCACGTAGTCGGGGAGACTTATGCCGAAGTTGGGATGCTGTTAACACCATGCTGAAGTTGCAGTTAGGCTCAATTAGAGTGTCGTTTGAAAAAAGTATCGTGAACATTGAGCATCGGTATAACACTCCATTCTACACCAACTTGCACGGTTTTGTGTCAAGGCAATGTATACAACACATAAGGAAGGAGCTAGAACGGGTCAAAATTGTTGGTTTAAACAAAGAAATGTGTGGTTGCTTCATTAGATCAACACATGGTTTACCCTGTGCGTGTCAACTTGCTGGTCTTCAAATACAAGGTCTGTCTATTCCTTTAGAAGAAATTCATGTTTTCTGGAAGAAATTACACATTCAAGAGCATACTGACGGACCAGAGGATAGTGGTTCAAAGATGGATTTAGACGCAGAATGTGAAGATTTGAAGACATATTTCAATTCTTTGGATATGGTAGGTCAGAGGGTGTTGAAGAAGAAAATTAGAGAACTAACTTATCCAGCCACATCTTCTATGCGTCCACCGCCGGTGAAGTACAAGCTGAAGAGAGGAGTTAAGAAGAGCAAAAAGGGTGAAGAGAGTGATGTTCGTCGTGATCCCTCGCAGTGGGAGTATGGTGAGGCCTCGCAGGGGAGTCAGACTACAAAGACATCATGTACAAAACCAACAGGAAGTCAACCTTCTAGTCAACCGTCCACTGTATCTTCTAAGCATAAAAACTTGTCTCAGTTTCCTCGGTTCATGCATCCATACATTGGCGACATTATTGATGTGGGTGACGATGGAAATTGTGGTTTTCGGGCTATTGCAGCATTACTTGGATGGGGTGAAGAGTCTTGGGCGTTGATTCGGAATCAGTTGGATGCTCAAATTTATCAACAACCAAAATTGTTTTCAAAGTTGTTTTATGACACCGTTGATGTGGTTCGACGTTCCTTAAAAGTAACACACTTAGGTGCACAGGGTAGAGAGAAATGGATGTCGATTCCAGATATGGGTTATCCTATTGCGACCCGATACAGTTTGGTTTTTGTCTTCCTGTCAATGACACTGAACCAAACCTTCTTCCCTCTTACCATAGCTCCATCTATGTTTGCAAGTAGGCATAAAATAATTGTTGTTGGATTTGTCAACAACAACCATTAGGTTCAGGTAAAATTAAAACCTGATAGTCCTTTGCCTCCCGTCACGTCCCGGTGGAGAGAGAACTGTACTGAAGAGGCAAGAGCCTGGGAAACAGCATATGCAGGACGAATTAGGCACTCGGAGGAAGAAATTAGGAAGTCACAGTAGTTTTAATTTTTTTCGTATGTTGTTATGTATTTTTTTCGTATGATATCATTTTAATTTACCATGTAATCTTGATGATGTTCTTGTTGATCAAACACTATTGGAAACACTAATGGAGATTGCAGGTTTTTTAAATTTTTTTCAGGCTCAGGTCTGTTACCGGGAATTTCAGTTTCCATGAAATTCCCGGTATACCGGATATTTCAATTCCCCGGCATTTTTCACTTTTTCTGTTAATTTAAAAATCCGGTACATTTATACCGGTAAATTCGAAATGTCCGGTGATAGATACCGGCATTTTCAAAATTACCGGTATTACCTGAAAATTCAGGTAAATACATTGAAATTGAAGGAAAAATCTGGTACTGATCAAAAAATCTGGTATGGCACCGGACATTTCAAAAAACCGGAGTTTTCCACAGGGGTAAAATAGACTTTTTACATTAGCTTCACTATCCTCAATGATATCTGGTATCCCCACACTATGCTCCACATAAACATCAATAACATTATATCCTACAACATCTTTTGCAAACTGCACCACATCATTGTCATTGTTCAAAGATCTAAGACCACGAGAAAAGCTAAAAGTTGGGTTCCAATACCATAGACACTTGATATTCACATAACCCTCAGCCCTGATCATACCCTCTATCTCCATATACGACATGTAATCTACATCCCAACTCCAATTCATCTCAGTCACTAACCCATTCACGTACCATTTAACAGGAAAATCAACCAATTGTCCCCTATGATGGATTCTCAACCTGACCTTATTGTTCTTAGTTGGCCTGACAAAAAAAAACCATTAAGCACTTTAGGGTCCCACAAGATGTGAATAATATTAGAAAATGCTGAAAGATCAGGGACCACACGCACTACCACGACAACAACAAAACATTGCAAAACCCTATACTTAGGAATCATAAACAAATGACCACAAAACAGCAAAAGGGACCACAAAACCCTAACCTGATACAAGGGACCACAACACCATAAACTGATACAAGGGACCACAAAACCCTAAAGGGAACACATTACGTACCTTACGCAGTAGTTGAACCCTTCGCGAGTTGCTTCCTTCGTCATCTTCCTCGAACTTGCAAACACGTATAGTTATGCGTGCCTCTCCCTTTGACTTGCTGGAATGGAGGGGAAACACAAATAGCAATATTCGTGTACAGGTGAATTGGGGAAATGAATGGAAACTAGGGTTTTTTTGCATTTTTAGGTAATTAGGAATTTAATTAGTTTTTTGGCAATTATAATTAGTTACAAATTAAATTTAAATGACATATCATATAATTAAACCAGCCACATCACCAAATTTAAAACCAGATCATCATATTTGGAAGGGGGCCAACAAAATGCAAGGCACATCAAACTAAAGGGACCAAAAACACAGATTTTGTAATAGGAGAACCAAAAGTGTTAAAACCCCAAACTAGGGGGACCAAAAGTGCATTTAAGCCTTATAAATATTATGATTAATTTACATCAAGCGACCGCAATCATTAATACAACCCTTATATCTATGCAAAAGCCTTTACACTTCTATAGCCGATATTTAAAACCTTGTTTTACTTCATATCACTCTCTCTGTTTTTTCTTTATATTTTCTTCCCATATTAAAACCAACTACACGAGACCTGTGCGATGTGCAAGACTTAGATGCATTATTTAAGTACTATTAGTTTTGATAGAATTTTGTTTTTTAGTATAATTTTTTTTTATTAATACAATAAGCTAAAAAGAATAAAACAAAAATCAATTTTAAGTGAATAAGAAATATAATTAAATCATGTAAATACAAGATAAAACACTAAAATTAAAATTGAAAATTTTAAAATATGTGCATAAAATTTTGTCATATTTTTATACTCTCTAAGAATGTTTCTTCATCATTTTGTGGATTGAAGACAATTTATTAAAATTTAAAATGAAAGTCTCATATTCTAATATGTTTTGATAGTTATTGAAGAAATTGAGTATGACTTTTAAACCAAGTATAATAATATTGTTTTTGTGTGTATTTGACTATGTAATTTATTTTCAACATATATACAAATTATTTAATTCAAATAATTTTTTTATAATGTTAAATAAATATTATTTATTAATATATTATAGAAAATTTATACGTAAAGGATTATATATTGTAGTTGAAAATTGATTGCCAAATTTTTTATTTTAAATATAATTTTATTACATATAATTGTAGATATAATAAAAAATTATATTTTAGAAACAATTTGAAGCATCTGTGTCTATTTGAAAGTTATAATTGAACTTAAAAATATTATATGACCATTTTATTTTAAGTATTGTCATAAGATTTTTGGTAATATAATTTTAAAACAGTTAAATATGAATTATAATTCTTTTATTAAAAAAAGTTATTTATAATTTTAGTGGAATATATAAATGTAGTTTTTTTTTAAGTGTTTTATGAATGAAACGTTATACATTATATTGAAATGAATATTAGAAGTTTTAGATTATATTTTAAAGAGTATCACATCATATTTTAATTGATATGACAAATTAGATAATGATTTATCAATAAAATAAATCGCAGCTCAAATTTAATATATTATTATAGATGTATATGTTTTGGAAATACATCTCATATGCCAACGGTAGAAACATTTTCAAATACATGTCATGTGTTAAAGATAAAATTGCTTGTATTTATTCATGATTTTTATTGAACTGTAACAATCATAATATAATATATATACTTAACTTGTAGATTTGAGGAACAAACTTTCCTTTAGAATCTTTTTTTTTCTTTTTCTTTTACTGTAGTAGTTATGTTCTTCTGTATTCGAAAGCATCTATGGAATAATATCTTTTCTTTTTCTCTTATCCTTCAAATTCACTTGAAATATACACACAATCAAAGTTGAAAACATAGGATTCTTCATTTAAAACAAGAAGTACATGCTGCATGCATTGGTACATATATAACAGAAGGGTTAAACTTCTCTTCCTCATCTCACATTGTTCTTTCACTCTTCATTTCAACCTTGTAGATGACCATGAACATTATTGAAGTGGGACAGTTTATTTACGACGCCAAATACACCTCGGAAGGTAAATGATTATTTTAAAGACACAAAATCATAGTCGCCAATTTTATTTTCTAGTAGTAAATAATTGCAACTAATTATTAACTCTATATGAAATGTGTGTATCAAGATGACAAGCTACGAGGGTGTACAATAGAAGGAAAGTGGGAAGAAGTTGAGGAACTATACAAATCAGATCCAAAATTCAGCACAATAAAAATCAACAAAAGTCGAGGAACAGCACTACATGTGGCAGTAAATGATGACAATGAAAAAGTTGTTAGAAGTCTTGTTGATTCTATCATAAGTCACAAAAATGAGACGGCCCTTGAATCGAAGAATGAAAAGGGTGACACTCCATTGCACCTTGCAGCATCAAAAGGATTCAAAGATATATGTGAATGTATAATTGGAAAAAATGGTGAACGGAAGTATTTGATTGATGTCGATAACAACGATGGAGAGAGTCCTTTGTTTCTTGCTGCATTGTCTTGGCAAAAACAAACGTTTGTTTATCTCTTCAACTTTAAACCAAGTGAGATTGATTGTAAAGTTGATGGTAATTATTCTTATTCTAAAGATCTTATTAGAAGCAATGGAGATAGTATTCTTCACTGTGCCATCAAGAGAGAATTTTTCGGTAATTAAATTTTTTACTTTATTTGGCATGTTTGCTTCTTCTAATCGGATTTCACATGCATTCATGAGAATCTAAATCTGCATGTGAATCTGGAGCATTAGAAAAACTGTATCTGGAATACTAATATTTTGTGTATAATGCAACAGATTTGGCCCTTATAATAATAAATAAATATCCCAATCTTATTGACATTCCGGACAGACACGGATTTAGTCCTCTCAAACTTCTTGCTACTAGGTCCTCAGCATTCAAAAGTGGATGCAACATGATATGGTGGAGGAGGATTATGTACCATTGTAAGTGTGCAATATTTCAATATTGTGTACATTAATGTCCATTTTGCATAGTTTTAATACATTTATGCATTACAAGGTATACCTGTGGGAAACCTAAATGTGAAAGATGCTGTCGAATATTATGCCATGAAACAGTACGAGTCAAGCACCCACAACAAATGTCCAATGAATTATGACACATGTAATCTCTTTCTTCAAAAATGTAAAGAGTATGCTGATCCACTTATATGCTTTGTTAAGCGAGTGCTGATGAAAGAAACTGGTATGTGTGAATTACATCTTATAGTAGTATATAAAACACATAACCCAAAAATGAAACGGTTATTGAATTGCAGGATCTAAAAATATGGGAGAGAAACACAAAGTGTTTAAAAATTTGCAACATCGCAATATATCGATGCAATCTAAAAGCAAACTTCTTCCAGAAAACTATGCTACATGTGTTTGGTTTATGAAGTTTGCATGCATTTACATCCTTGGCCTTTCAGGAGTAGGTAATTAAATGTGTCATCTTAGTTGATCATATGAATATTCAATGTTTGTTTTATTGTTCTATGGATTAAGTGTTCAAAATTTATTAAAAGGGATTGAAGAAATCACAAAGATGAAACAAAAACACAAATGGAGTTGTCAACTATTGAAAACATTTATGGAGAACCCTTATCAATCGTATTTTGGAACCGGCACCAAACCAATACAATATGTCATTGGAACAGATTTCCTTTCTGCTTACAAGCCAAATCAGGGTATCTAATTCCAAACTGTTTAATTAACTGGTCTCTATGTAGTTTATTGTTAATAACATAATGAAACTTGCAGGAAATAATAACAGTGAGGAGTCATCGATTTCTAAGACACTGGAAAGTGAGACAGCAATTTTGACAGCAGCAAGAAGTGGCATAGTTGAAATAGTGAATGAGCTTATAACAAAAATACCAAGTTCAATATACGATGTTAACTTGGAAAATAAAAATGTATTACTTGTAGCAGTTGAGAACAGAAGAACCATTGTTGTTGAGGCATTAAAGAAACGGTTTGAAGGCGATAATAAAAAGGCAATATTTGATAACTTAATCCAAGGTGTGGACATGGAAGAGAACACTGTGTTACATTTAGCAGCTACAAAAAGTGATCGAGATTGGAACATATCTGGAGCTGCCTTGCAAATGATGTGGCATATCAAATGGTTTCAGGTATATATCTTTTTTATATAGCATAAGCTCAACTCCAACCTGTTTGAAATGACTAATTTGAGCTTATTTACCGACATAAACAGTACACTAAAGAACTAGTGCCAGAGCATTTCACAGTTAGAACAAACAAAAAGGACAAAACAGCAGGAGAATTATTCAAGAAATCACATGCAAAACTGGTAGAAGAAGGTAGTGCATGGCTGAAAGACACTTCTAATTCTTGCTCTGTAGTAGCAGCACTCCTTGCCGGCGTTTCCTTCGCTACGTCAAGCACTGTGCCGGGCGGTAGCAAAAGTGACACAGGTGAACCAACATTGGAAGGAAGGCCTGCATTTGAGGCATTTGCTATGTCTTCAGTAATTGGTCTTTGTTTCTCTGTCACTGCACTCATAATGTTCCTCTCTATACTTACTTCTCGAAAAGAAGCCAAAGATTTCAGAATTGATTTACCAAGGAAGCTTCTTTTGGGATTGAGCTCTCTTTTCTTGTCAATTGTTGCATTGTTCGTTACTTTCTGTTCTGGCCATTTCTTTTTGATTGACCATAAGTTCAAGCACATTGTGTTTCTGATTTATGGAGTCACTTGCCTCCCTGTGAGTTTGTATGCAGTAGCACAACTTCCGCTTTACATTGATCTTCTGAAAGGTATTGTAACCAAAGTGCCAAAGACAAGTGATAAGGGAGGGGGCTTTTAAAGTTGCAAAATCTACTGAAAATGCATTTGGTTTGTTGAAATAACGAAGACAGTGGCTTGAGTACTACATACTACCTATGTTTGGAGCAGTTTATATATTTATATATATATGTCAAATGTTGGATTGTGGTTATTATAGTGAGATTCTTTAATCATGTACTCTATCATATTTAAGCAACTGAGATTTCATACTTTTGTTCTGAAGGTTAGTTGATTGAAGATAGAAAACTACTTTTTATTCCTACACGGTCGTTCTTTATAATAGTAACATTGCTTAATTTTAAAGAACGCAAATGAGTTCAAATGAGGGAAAATATATAAAACAGTTGATAATTTAACACATGGATTTTTGAGAGCCCAATAAATAACTTACCTTGGAAATCTCTTAGCAATTACATGGTTCTGTCAAGGGCCAAGGTTGGGGCCATCAGAGTATCTCCACTCGTCACACGCTGAGCATTCTGAGTTTCTCCTTAGCGTCAACTGAATGTGATTACCACCTCCATAATTCATCCCAAGATAATATCCATCCTTGTGTTACACTGATTTAAACAAGTTCTTCAAAAATATTCCACATGAAATTTAAAGTTTTGGAAAACTAATCAAAAGCACTTACCAAAGTTTCGTTTGGAACTATTCTTTCAAAGTTTTGATTTGTATAAATGAAAATTTGGCTATGAATGAGTTTAAGTTCAAGAATCGTCCCAAAACTCCATCAAGTTGAAAACCTTTCTCTTCCTAACACGAAAAGGATAAATTACCAGAACTCAGAGAGAAGATTGACGCTCCAATAGTGTTTTGCAATCTTCTCCAACATCTTTTGAGCTTGGTCTGCACCTGGCATCATCTTCATAGCTTTGATTTCCCAAATCTTGTAGATTTTACCTTCGTTGTTCATGGTGGCAAACCCTAAAATCAATTGAATGAGAATTATTAAGAGTGAGGGATTGAAGTGGAAAAGGTTTTTTTTTTAAAAAAGCAAAAGAGAATTAAATTGATAAAAAACCAAAGTGTACCTAGATAACATACATAGCAGACTGCATGGCCAGAAAGAGCCCAAGAAACCCCTGTACCAATGATTCCCAAAATACAACAAAGCCACACCAAATCATAAAAAAAAACAACTAGAGCAAATGAATACATAAGGTAGAAAACTGATAGAAAAAACTGCATATCCAAATAGCAGATCTATACTGCCTGTTGTAGAAAATCAACCAGAGAATAGGTCAAATTGACAGCAGGAAATCGAGGCGACGCCATCTACCGATGATGCTATACGACTAAGTAGCAGCTTCAATCCAATGAAGAACAGCAAAAACGTAATGCCAACAATGCTCCCACATATTCTTATGTCACTTTCGCCAAGCGCCAAGCGCCAAGCGCCAATGTCGATAACTACCACACCTGAAACGACAACACCCAAATCAAACCGACTGCGAAAATGCTCCAAACTATTACTCGGGAAGATCAAGCGCTATCAGGATGGAAGGAGGTCCATGCTAGAAAACTAATGCTTTAGCCGACTACATACGGAACAAACAGTGCTACTACATCGCGACATTTGATGTTTACTCGTGTTGCGTGGCCAATTTTTTCCAATTATTATTTTTTTAAGTAGATTATGTAGTACTCCCTCCGTCCCAAATTATAAGACGTTTTGGGCTTTTCACACAAATTAAGAAACTTAATTATTACTTTATGGGAAAGACAAATTATGTATAACTTTACAGTAATGTCCCTCGTAATTATATAGGAGAGAGAAATTAAAAGAGTTGAAAGAATAAATAATAATAAATATTTGAGGGTATATTGGGGAAGATGTCATTTATATTGCATTGGAAATGTAAGGTGACTTATAATTTGGGACAAATTTTTTTAGCAAAGTGACTTATAATTTGGGACGGAGGGAGTAGTACTTTGTGTATTTTGTGCGTATCAATAAAAAATTATAATTATGATTTAAATATTAATTTATTACAAGAAACAAGAGTTATCATTAATAATTTTTCGATTTAATTAATGTAATGGATTAAAATATTTACTTGAAATTTCAAATGATTTTATTTTAGAATTATCTAATATAGGGATAATTTATCTAAATGGATCTAATATAATGAAACCACTTATAATTGCTTCAAAGTACACATACGTGACAACTCTTTGTGATTAAGGGTTGTTAGAGATTGTAAGATTTATTGTGGGATAAAGAGCTAGCTCGCGTAGGGGTGAGAAACTCTGTATCTATAATTTTGTGTATTAGAGCTAGATTAACCTGGTCAACCACGTTGTTGAGGTATTTATAAAAGCATTGAGTCTGAATCCAAAGCCTCCTTGGAAGTAATAACCACTCGGGAATGAATAAGTTTTTTTCTCTAATGACTTCTTTTGTGCCGTTACAGAATGAGGACATGTCACTCACCCACTCCCACATCGGACGGCTTATCCTAGTGGAATGTGAAATATCTAATAAAAGGATGATACATTCAATAATTGGTGTTCCATCTAATAAATAGGTGATCACAAGTCTCCATGTCTCCCCTTAAAACCTCCTTACGAATATACTAATACACAACCCCTCAAGCACGAGGCTTGGAAATGACGAAGTGATTTAGTCTCGTTTCTCTTACACAAATGAGTCCCTCGAGTATGAGGCGACTTTCTTATGTATGGAGAGAGTCCCTCATGTGTGAGGCGAGTCCCTCAGGCATATAGAGTTGCCTCCGTATGTGAGCGGCTCTAGGGTGTGTTTCCAAGTGTTAGTGTCGTAATCTACACGTCAACTGAGGGAATTCGAACATCAATCAGTTAAAGAAAATTAAACGCCAGTCAGTTGAGGGAAATCAAAACATCAATATGGCAAAGTGTGCATTGCATAAAATGTTATCGATGATGATCTTTCTTGGGAAGCCAAATTTGGTCTTACTCCTTACACGTGTATTTGATGTGGGGAATCTTTCCCATTTCTTGTTACTGTTAAGGTGCTCAGTCGGTGATAGGTTACCCCTACGACTGGTTTTTCCTTCCCTATGAAGAGGTTTAGGTGTCCTTTCTCTAGTCTTTCTCCCCGCTTCCTTTATCCAAGCTTTTACTCATACAGTTAGGGGTTCCTACGAATTAAAAGCGCATTTTCTCCATAAGTTCTTGATTGTGGTTATAGGTATGACTCTTTTCTTACCTTAACCATTCTATTCTTAGTGGTAATTATTTATCTTTTGGGTGTTTTTAAGGAGTAGTTGTGCTTTTAACATCACAAGTTGGGATTCTATGAACGTCAACGTCACGGTGATTTTGATAGTAACTTTCTTTCTGTCATACCCTAAATTTTGACTGGGCGTTTTTATTTTTTCACATTCCATCTGTCTATATTTTTATACTGTGTCGTCTGCATACAATATCATATATTTTCTTCATGAATATTTTTTGAATTATCAGCTGGATTTAACGTATAAAATTTTCATGTATTTTTGGTCAAACTGAAAAGTCAACTGACGCAGAAAGTCAAAGTTTGACTTTTTGGTCAACATTGAGCTTCACAAGCCATTACTCAAGAAAATATGATGGATGATTTAATTTGATCAAATTTAAATCAAGAAATCATGCAAAATTGCAAAATTGATCAAATTGAAGGAAACTTAGAAAAATTTTCTAAGTTAAAATCATGTTCAAGTGCACAACTTTTCAAGGTTGTAACTATTGATCCAAGCATCCATTGATTTTGCTTAAGGGCTACTTTTAAAGAGGGTATTTGATACTTTAACATTGTAGAAGGAATCAACTCAAAATATCATAAGGATTGAAAGATATAAGTGATTAAAGTTTGGAATTATTAATGTTCAATGTCTGGTGTTCTGACATTGCATATATGACATCACTAATATTTTTCCAACAAGAATGTCCCAACTTCAAGGATGTTTTTCTCCATGAGCCAAGTTGATTCAAGCCAAACCTTGAACATCAAAGTTGAAGTACGCAATCTCACCTTTCCAGAAAGTCCTAGAAAGCTCATGTATCATTCTCGAGCAGAAAGTTATGGTCTCTGCAAAAGACATTGATAAAACAAAATTTTCATGACAGCTTTTAGGACAGATTTGACTACACAAGTTCAAGACCATTTTTGATGACTTTGCAAGCTGAACCAAGACCAAAGTCAAACATCAAAGTTGAAGTATGTCATCTCAGCTTTCCATAAAGTCCTGGAACAGCCATTTACCATTCTTGAGCAAGAGGTTATGGATTTTACAACAAGGTTTACTGCAGCTGATTTTTAAGACATGTTTCAGGATAGATTTGCACATTTCTTGTGCCACACGAATTTCCAAGCCTTGTCATCATCTTAGACACATCTGAGGATCAAATCTAAAGGGGACAATCACTGAGCTAAGCCTCCAAAGTCCTTGGAACAAGAAGTAGCATGATATTCCTAAAAATCTCTAACCTCTAGTCAATGGCTAGAGGAGACTTGGACTTTCATTGGCCAACATTGAACAAACCTCTGCTGCAGTTGCCATTCACTATTGATCCCAAAATAAACTTGCTCTACTATAAGTAGAGCTCATTTGTGCTCAATTTGAGTACACCAAAGCCATCGAACAGATGCTTTCCTCAAAATCTCTTCTTTCACCTCAAATTTGCCTTCCAAAGCAAGTAATTCTGAGTTTTTGAGTTAGAGAGCAATTCCACTCAAACTAATCACACACACACCTCATATATATCATATGTAAGCTGTGCAAACTATCACAAGTGACCTGTAATCACAAAATCACAAAGTCACTTCTCAAAACCTCAAAATATCATTTTTTTTTGCATTTTTCAAGCCATGTCTTGATTCAGTCACTTTCCAAACCAGATAAAATCTCAAACACACTCCAAATATCATCTTTGAATTGTCCCAAATGGTTCCCACCATCTGGAACACCATTTGGGGAAGTTGCTATTTTGGTCACTTTTAACCCTTTTTGCAAGAAAGGGACAGTTTGTGTTTTTGTAGGTACCAGCTGATTCCAACCATCCTAAAAGCTTCTAAGAGGTCATTTGAGGGTGTCCAAAGCATCAAATCATTTCTGGAATAAAGCACTTGGTAGGTTGCACAAAATCTCCAAAAAAAGAGGTAAAATTCATAACTTGAATTCTTTGAATCATGATTTCCTTTGATGTCCACATACATGCATCATATTGAACAATTCTTGAAGCAAAAATGTAGTCCTTAATGTGTATGTTATGATCCTCCTACTGTTTGCACTTTAACATGTTTATATGTGGAGTTTATGTTGTTTTAAACTTAAGGTGCATATCTGGTTTTTTGCCTTGTGTCTGTTGTACATTAAGTTTCAATATGTATGGGTAATACCATTGGATTCCTTGCGAAATATTGGTCAGGATAGGCTCTTCCGGATCTTAATTTCGTTAAAAATTGAGAGAGTTATGAATGTTTGAAGTTTGATAAGCAAAGATGTTTAAACTTACGGTACAGATCTGGTTTTTTGCCTTGTGTATATTGTACATTAAGTTTCAGTATGTATAAGTGACACCATTGGATTCCTTGCAAAAAATTGGTCAAGATAGGCTCTTCCGGATCTTAATTCCGTTAAAAATTGAGAGAGTTATGAATGTTTGAAGTTTGATGAAAAGATGTTGAAAATCAAGGTGCAGTTTTGGTTTTTGTTTGATGTCGAATGTGATGTTGTGACATCGCCCTTTTTCTCTTATCTTTAAAACTCATGAGTGATGTCGAATGTGATGTTGAGACATCACTCCTCTTTTTCTTAGTTTATCTTCAAAACTCAACCAATTCTTTTACATAGCAAAAATCATCATTTTCCAATTCTGTTTTACACACTTCTTATTCATACTCCATAATATTTTAATCCACCAAAAAATCACAAAAAATATTATTATTTGATATATTTTTAATATATTCAAAAATATTGTTTTAAATTGTTTTAAATGCTTTTAAAATGATTTCTTTTTCTTGATTTTTAAAACCAAAATGATTTTTAATATTCATGTGGATAAAATACTTTTTCATAAACCTTAATCCTTGTTTATAACATGATTAATGATTTTATTTGATATTTTTATCATTTTTTACTTGATTTCTCTTTGAAAAATACCTTTAAAAAATGAAATTAGGGTTTCTTTGATTTTTTATCTTTATCAAACATTTTCAAACCTTTTTTGGGCCTCTATTAGAGTGTAAGATCCAACCCCCTTTTAACCAAAATCTTTTTTGGGCCTCCACTTGAGTATAAGTCCCTTTACTTTTGTTTCACCACACGATGCTTTCCCGTGTGTGTTTATTTATCAACACGATGTTCTTCCGTGTATGTTTTATTTCACATGACGTTCTTCCATGTATAATTGACTCTGATTTTATGGGCCTCTCCTTGAGCTGTAAGCCCCAATTTTTCTTTCAAAACAATTTCTCCTTTGATTTTGAATATACTGTTGTTTTCAATCTTTCTTTGTTGAACAACTAACCAAACAGCATGGAAGCTCTACAACCGAGTAAGTGTTTACCCGCTTTCATATGTATATAACTGTATTGTAGGGCTGTTTCACTGTAAGTCTCCTTTCACAAACTCATATATATATAACTGTACTGTTGGGCTGTTTCGCTGTAAGTCTTCTTTCATAAACTCATATCAATTGTGTAATAATAGTATAGATATTTAGAGTTTCCCTGGCAACTACGTCTAGAACTAGGTAAAGCCGTTTTGTTTATTCGTAGAAATAGACAGCAAGATCCCCAATAGGATCACCAGATACAGTCTTCTCTTCGGCTGTCCTCATTAGGAATTGTCAAGAAACTCTACTCCTAGAGATGAATGTATTCTCCGTGAATGGCATCTTTGAGTTTCTTCCAAATTCTCGAACTTTCCTGACTTGATCTATTCCTTGTGAATAGCTTGCCTTGAATTTCTCGGGGTTTGGGGACCCACGGGCTTCTTAAAAGCATCGGCCTCCTCTTGGGCATTGTACAAGGACCCACAGGCTTCCTCCAAGCATCCCCGCCTCCTCTTGGGCTTAGTACAAGGACCCGTCGGCTTCTTAGAAGTATTCACAGCCTCCTTTTAGGCTTCGTATAATGATTCTTCCTACGGGAACGATAGCCTCCTCTTGGGTTTCGTACAAGGACCTCTCGGCTTCTTAAAAGTTTCCAGCCTCCTCTTGGGCTTTGTACAAATTGTCCCGACTACCTCCTAGAGGTATAGGAACAGAAATTAGTCATCTTAATAGAACAGTCTTTCAAAAAGTCTAGACCTTGATACTACTGTTTCCTAAACGTAGTACAAAAGATGAAACTCTAGACTTGGACAGTCTAATTCCCTTGAGTCTCAAAGACATTCTCAAGTCCCTTTCAAAACCAGGTGATGAAACCTGTAGACTCAGACAGTCTCAATACCCTTTGGATTTCCCATTTCCTTAAAGAACAATCCCGATCCTCGAATCAAATCCATGAGTACAACATTACTCATATAAGAACTTATTTTCTCTTTGAACCCATATACTGGTCACTCAACTAAAACAGTACCCTCTTTCAGCCTCCATCTCGGGCTTTGTACGAGATACCAAAAGGTTCTTATTGAGTCAAACCCTTTTAGCCTCCATCTTGGGCGTTGTACAAGATACACATATAAACACTCTCTTGTTAAGTAAGTTAGCCTCCTCTTAGGCTTTGTATAAAGAAATCCCCGATTGAGTCAATCAACCTTTTAGCATCAAAATATGTTTTGTTCACAGCATACAAACATCAACAACTCCTCTTTAGAGATGACAAAACCCCTCTCAATTAGGACACCTTTAGCTTCACGTCTTGGGCTTTGAACAAGACACCAAAGCAACCCTTTTCTCTTTTTTAACATCCGATGCTTTCCCGGATATTCCCTCTATTTTCATCCGATGCTTTCCCGGATATTCCTTTTCTTTTCATCCGACGCTTTTCCGGATATTCCCTCTATTTTCATCCGATGTTTTTCCCGGATATTCATATCTCAATCTTTAATCTCTTCACTCTTTTCAATCAATTCCCACAAACACCCTTTTAGATTCAATCTTGGGCTTTGAACAAGACACAAAATACTCAACCCTTTAGCTTCAGATCTTGGGCTTTGAACAAGATATAAATCACCTTTAGCTTCATATCTTGGGCTTTGAACAAGATACCCAAATATCTTTTTTCCTCCCATAGAATATGAGGAACTACGAACGCTCTGATTTCTCTGTTTCGGAAAACAGAGAATACGTAGGCATAAGATTGAAAGAAAAATCTTAGCGAGCACACCACATCAAAAACCTCAGGTCCCATACTCTCATATACTCATCAAAAACTCCACATTTAGCACCTGCACATATTAGTCAAGAAAAGAAAATCAGTATCCTAACCAAAATCCTCCCTAACAGACAAAACATTCCCTCCTTAAACAAAATAAACCTAAGAAAGACCCCCATCTCAGGTAGCATATGTAAACCAACATTCATCTGTTTAATCTCAGTATGCAAGCAGGGTTAATTGGATACATCTATTTCCCTTCCTTAATCAGCTCACAATAGGATAAAAAATGAATCGAACTACAGCCCAACGGTGTGACTCGCAACCACAAAAACCGCGCTACAGAAAAATGGCGACTCTGC
The DNA here is from genome assembly GCA_022829125.1 of Lathyrus tuberosus. Lineage (NCBI taxonomy): Eukaryota > Viridiplantae > Streptophyta > Magnoliopsida > Fabales > Fabaceae > Lathyrus > Lathyrus tuberosus. Next base: position 645,658 of record JALAZF010000254.1, read on the forward strand.
TGGGGAAGTATATTATCACTAGGATCTTAGGTCGAAACCTTTAAAGTTGGGAAGGTGCCACAGGATGGTGACTCCGTCGGGGAGCCATTTTTGTCAGGAACATAGGATTCATAGCGCTTAAAAGGTCTAGGACTTTAGGACAAATATATATACTGCTTTTCCTAATTGATATCTGTGTTTATTTTTCTGCTAATGGGAATGCGTGTGATGCCGCATGTGGAAAGATTGAGTATACACCTAGGAAAAACCCCTTTAGTGGCGCAGAGGTTATCGGAAATAGTTGTCATGTGATGCCACCCTCTTCTGAGGACTCTTCAAAAAACACCACCTAGCACGGTTCCCGGCCCGCTGGTGTTTTCTTGACAAGAGTTGATGATGATGAGAGACAGGTACAAAAATCACTAGTAAACCTTTGGGATGGGTAGAGCCTTAACTTCATGACACCGAACCTTTGACCCCATGTTTTTTCTATGTTTTTGTGTGCTGCATCCATGCATTGCATTTGCATCCCTTGCATATTTCATACATACGTCCCGGTCATCGTCAATTCATTCCAACCTTCATTCTTTCAGCCATCTGTAAGTCGTCAAACTGATTCCTCATCACCGATACGGGACTAGAGCTAACGTCAGGCGCAAAATGTCAGAACAAGAAGTGCACAATGCAGAGATTAGGATGGAAATAGACGATATGAAGTCAAGCATGACTAATTTAATGGAAATGCTTCAGGTCCTAATTGCCAGAGGAGAGCCACCTCAGAGGACTGTCATCCAAGAAATCACGAGTGTTGCTATTGAGACTCCGCCTGTTCAGATGCCACCGTCTACATGGCCGGAATTTGGATTAACTCACGATTTCATTCCACAACAAGTCACTACCACTTTGGTCGGTCAAGCTCCAAGACCAGAGTTTCAAATCCTTATTGTCTCAGAACCCAGACCTCTGGTACGGACTGCCAGAATTCCCTTTGAGAATCCTAACTTTGATTACAATGCTAGTGCTCAAAGTGAGGACAATGTGGACATTGAGCCTGAAGAAGCCAACGAACAATATCAAACTTTAGAGAAAAGACTCAGAGTTGTAGAAGGAAATAACTTCTTCAACGTTGATGCAGACAACATGTGTCTTGTGTCTAACCTCGTCATGCCAGCCAAATTTAAGACCCCTGAGTTTATAAAGTACAAAGGCGACTCCTGCCCAAAGGCTCATTTGGTTATGTACTTTCGTAAAATGGCTGCCTACATCAAAAACCAGAAGTTGCTCATCCACTGCTTTCAGGATAACTTAAGTGGAGCTTCACTCAAGTGATACATGAACCTTGAACGAAGCAACATTCATTGCTTGCAGGATCTTATCAATGCTTTCATGAATCAGTACAAGTACAACCTGGACATGACTCCAGACCGTCGTCAACTCCAGAACACGACTCAGAACGAGAAAGAATCTTTCAAAGAGTATGCTCAACGCTGGAGAGAGTTGGCTTCTCAGGTCGAACCCCCTTTGGCTGAGAAGGAGCTTACCAGAATATTCTTAGACACTTTGTCTCCCATCTTTTGGGAAAAGATGATTGGCAGTGTTTCATCAAACTTTACAGACTTGGTCATCATTGGCCAAAGACTTGAAGAAGGTATCAAGAATGGAAAAGTCTCTAAAACCGCTGAATCTTCTAACGCTGTAAAGAAACCCTATGGGAACTTCCAAAAGAAGAGGGAAGATCAGACTAGTTATGTCTTGGTTGAGGATAGGAAACCTCATTATAGACCTCAGCAGCCTAATCAAGCTCATATTACTGCTATCACTCCTCTGTTGGCTGCTCGACCAGCTCAAGCTCCTCAACGTCCAACTGTTGGACAAAACCAGAATTACAATAGGACTCACTTCGATCCTATTCCTATAACGTACACTGAACTGTACCCTATTTTGGTTCAGAAAGGAGTGATTACCACTAAGGCAGCACCTCTTCCTCCAAATCCACTTCCACCTGGATTCAGATCTGACCTTCATTGCGCATTCCATGAAGGGGTTGCAGGCCACGATTTAGAAAGATGCTATGCACTAAAGGCTAGAGTGTGGGATCTGATCAGCACCAACCTCCTCAGCTTTCGTGACACTAGTCCTAATGTCCAGCGCAATCCTCTACCTGAACACAAGAACTGAAACTTCAATCAACTTCAGCTCAGTTACTTCCCAAAGACAGGACAGCTCATCCTTGTGTTTGATTAGTCGCTGACCTTGTTTCTGTCTATTTTGCATTTTCCTTGTTTGTATCATATTTGCTTTCAAACTTGTTTATCTTTAAATGTCAATTTTAATGAAATGAGCATGTACAGTATTTTGACTCAAATCATCTGTCTATTTACATCTTTATGCTTTCTCTTTCAAAAACTTTCAAAAAACAAAAACAAAAACATTCAAACATAAAAACTTTCAAAAAAATGCACCTCTTTTTCAAATTTTTGACTATGCAAATATTTGTGGGAGGATGATGAAAACATAATACCCATCATTGCTGTCGGTATGCTTTCAAATAAAAAACTTTGTTGAGGATGTAAGGCATTTTTTTTCAATTCCCAAACACTGGAGATATAAGGAAGATAATCCCTCGTTAACCCCTTTGAGCCTTGCAGTAGGAGTTTCTTTCTTTATAAAAAACCTGCAATTTTAACCCGGGGCAGGGTAGTTCTCAGTTTAATTTGGGTTGTGTATTCAAGTTCGAAAGTTTACATACAACAAGCAGATACTGAAAGCGTCTTTCAAATCAAAAGCCAGTGATGGTCCGTCGTAATCATCAAATCTTGCAGACACTTTCTTTCTAAGAAGAAATAAAAAAGAAAAAGCCCGCTAAGTCAAAAAACTTAGGCAAAAACTAGGGCATCCCGCTGACTATAAATTTCAAAAAAATAATAGGTCAGGAAAAAGTTAGGGATAATACAGAAAAGAGGTCCTTAAATCCTCGATCTTCAAAAATCCACAAAGACGAAAAACAACTAAATGTTGTAAAGAAGTGGTAGTTGCTGTCTCAAGACTTCTGGACCATCGACATCACTATCATCAGTACAATTACGAAACCTTTTGGAACCTGAATGCACAATTTAAGTTTAACTGAGCATAGGACTGGAGAACATCACGAAAGGGGTGGGCACCAAATAAACTTTGAGCCTTTATCTTTCTTTCATAAACCGTGAACCAGGCCACGTTATAACCCACGAAAGACCTAATTGAAGCAAGGTTATTTTGAAAGCATACTACAGCAAGGTTGTGTAAACTGACTCCAAAATCATTTTTCTGCAAATCATTTGTTTTAGTATCATACCTCTGTTTTACTTTTCATTCAAAATGTTTTAAACCACCGTGTTTTTAACCGGTAATCCATATTACTGTATTTTTTCTAAACAATGATTTTGTTTTCAAAATTTTTTATGAACTTTGCATTAAATTTGCCATGTTTATGTAAACATTTTTTATTGCAACTAGCTTTCCTCTCAAGGAATTTTCAAAACAGTTTAGAAACTTGGTCAGTGATCCTATCAGGGGCAAGTTCTTTCCAGAGCCTGTTAAGAATCAGTTCGAGATTTGTTCAATGCAAGTCCTTCTCAGAATTGGTTTATTCAGAAAAATTTTCAAGACTCATTACAGGGGCCAACCTTCCTAGTATGCAACATATAGTCATTATCATTCAAGATGAAGCAATAATCAGTTCATCTACAACAGTCCGTAAATCTGGGGTAAGTTATTTGGAAAAATCCCCAAGCAGGCTATCCAGCTTCCCTCCAAGGATTATAAAATTGATACAGTTTATCAGTATGACATGGAGGTGTTTAACAAACGGTATTTTTAGTCCCTAAGCGATGGTCGTGATCTCTGTGTTGAGGAATCAGTCTTGTCTGTCACTCCCCAAAAGAGTATAAACTTGTTGAATTTTACTCCCCAAAAGAGTATAAACTTGTTGATTTTCACTCCCCAAAAGAGTATAAACTTGTTGATTTTCACTCCCCAAAAGAGTATAAACTTGTTGGTTGTCACTCCTCAAAGAGTCTAAACTTGTTGTCAACATTTTAATTTACATTACATACATTTAATCATACATCATAAACATTTTCATATACTATACATTCAAGAGTGTTTTAATCCTCATTTGCATTCATCAATGGTCGTGTTATTATCAACATCTTACCTTTCTACAAAGTCCAACTTATCGGGCGCCTACACTTTTATGTCTTATCTGATGTTCTTCCAGATATAACTTTGTTTATATCTGATGTTCTTCCGGATATGTCTATCTGTTCTGATGCTTTTCCAGAATGTTTCTCTGTGTCTACCCGATGTTCTTCCGGATATATCTTTTGGTTTTGAAGTTTTTCCAAAACCCGTCCTGATGTTTTTCCAGAACTTTCTTTGTTTCTATCCGATGCTCTTCCGGATATGTCTCTTTTATTCTGATGCTCTTCCAGAAACTCCTTACATATCTATCTGATGCTCTCCCAGATATGACTTTTCTCATCTGATGCTTTTCCAGATGCAACTTTTGTTCTGATGACTTATCTGATGCTTTTCCGGATATGTCCATCGTTCAGCCAGTCTTCTAAAAAAATTTTCTGTACATTTAACGCTTTTCTAAATGTTTCAGATTTACACTCAAAGTTATTTTTAATACATTCAATGCTTTTCTGGATGTCATTAATATATCGTTAAGTTTGGTCGACAAGTCGGTCCAATGCTTTTCTGGATGCCTTCAAGTTTGTTTCCCATTCATCCAATATTTTTCTGGATGTGCCTGATTTATTTTTTAGACTTCGTTCAATGTTCTTATGAATGTCTCTTACGGTTGTTACTGTTCTTTCCTAGGGTTTTCAATACATGTCTGAAAATCTCTGATGACTGTAACCTTTTTCCCAGTAAAGTTACTTTCGCTTTCTGGATGTTCCCGTGTATTCCACAGTAAATTAAACTGCTTTCTCAGAAGTCTCTTACATATTCTCAGATCTGGTCTCATCTAATGTTTTCTTAGATGTTTCTGATATGTTTTCCAGAGTGTGTTACTTCTTTCGCATCTGATGTTTTTCCAGATGTATATATCTCTGTTCCAGGGTTTATCCCTCTCTTTCCAAATATTGCTGGATACCTTTGTCGCATTGGCAAATTTCCACAATATCTTATATCCCAAGAAAATTCTGTTGGTCTGTCCCCTGTGGCATCATTCCCCACAGTATTCAAAATTCTTCCATTCATCATGTATCATTTCATCTGCATTCACAGTCAAAATTTTAGGTACTCTGATATTTAATCCTCTTATACCTCGAAGGTCTAAAATTGTTTGTTATTCATACCTTCAGGTCTAAGAAGATTAAATAGGGGCATCTGTCATACCCTAAATTTTGACCGGGTGTTTTTATTTTTTCACATTCCATCTGTCTATATTTTTATACTGTGTCGTCTGCATACAATATCATATATTTTCTTCATGAATATTTTTTGAATTATCAGCTGGATTTAACGTATAAAATTTTCATGTATTTTTGGTCAAACTGAAAAGTCAACTGACGCAGAAAGTCAAAGTTTGACTTTTTGTTCAACATTGAGCTTCACAAGCCATTACTCAAGAAAATATGATGGCTGATTTAATTTGATCAAATTTAAATCAAGAAATCATGCAAAATTGCAAAATTGATCAAATTGAAGGAAACTTAGAAAAATTTTCTAAGTTAAAATCATGTTCAAGTGCACAACTTTTCAAGGTTGTAACTATTGATCCAAGCATCCATTGATTTTGCTTAAGGGCTACTTTTAAAGAGGGTATTTGATACTTTAACATTGTAGAAGAAATCAACTCAAAATATCATAAGGATTGAAAGATATAAGTGATTAAAGTTTGGAATTATTAATGTTCAATGTCTGGTGTTCTGACATTGCATATATGACATCACTAATATTTTTTCAGCAAGAATGTCCCAACTTCAAGGATGTTTTTCTCCATGAGCCAAGTTGATTCAACCTAAACCTTGAACATCAAAGTTGAAGTACGCAACCTCACCTTTCCAGAAAGTCCTAGAAAGCTTATGTATCATTCTCGAGCAGAAAGTTATGGTCTCTGCAAAAGACATTGATAAAACAGAATTTTCATGACAGCTTTTAGGACAGATTTGACTACACAAGTTCAAGACCATTTTTGATGACTTTGCAAGCTGAACCAAGACCAAAGTCAAACATCAAAGTTGAAGTATGTCATCTCAGCTTTCCATAGAGTCCTGGAACAGCCATTTACCATTCTTGAGCAAGAGGTTATGGATTTTACAACAAGGTTTGCTGCAGCTGATTTTTAAGACATGTTTCAGGACAGATTTGCACGTTTCTTGTGCCACACAAATTTCCAAGCCTTGTCATCATCTTAGACACATCTGAGGATCAAATATAAAGGGGACAATCACTGAGCCAAGCCTCCAAAGTCCTTGGAACAAGAAGTAGCATGCTATTCCTAAAAATCTCTAACCTCTAGTCAATGGCTAGATGAGACTTGGATTTTCATTGGCCAACATTGAACAAACCTCTGCTGCAGTTGCCATTCACTATTGATCCCAAAATAAACTTGCTCTACTATAAGTAGAGCTCATTTGTGCTCAGTTTGAGTACACCAAAGCCATCGAACAGATGCTTTCCTCAAAATCTCTTCTTTCACCTCAAATTTGCCTTCCAAAGCAAGTAATTCTGAGTTTTTGAGTTAGAGAGCAATTCCACTCAAACTAATCACACACACACGCCTCATATATATCATATGTAAGCTGTGCAAACTATCACAAGTGACTTGTAATCACAAAATCACAAAGTCACTTCTCAAAACCTCAAAATATCATTTTTTTTGCATTTTTCAAGCCATGTCTTGATTCAGTCACTTTCCAAACCAGATAAAATCTCAAACACACTCCAAATATCATCTTTGAATTGTCCCAAATGGTTCCCACCATCTGGAACACCATTTGGGGAAGTTGCTATTTTGGTCACTTTTAACCCTTTTTGCAAGAAAGGGACAGTTTGTGTTTTTGTAGGTACCAGCTGATTCCAACCATCCTAAAAGCTTCTAAGAGGTCATTTGAGGGTGTCCAAAGCATCAAATCATTTCTGGAATAAAGCACTTGGTAGGTTGCACAAAATCTCCAAAAAAAGAGGTAAAATTCATAACTTGAATTCTTTGAATCATGCTTTCCTTTGATGTCCACATACATGCATCATATTGAACAATTCTTGAAGCAAAAATGTAGTCCTTAATGTGTATGTTATGATCCTCCTACTGTTTGCACTTTAACATGTTTATATGTGGAGTTTATGTTGTTTTAAACTTAAGGTGCATATCTGGTTTTTTGCCTTGTGTCTGTTGTACATTAAGTTTCAATATGTATGGGTAATACCATTGGATTCCTTGCGAAATATTGATCAGGATAGGCTCTTCCGGATCTTAATTTCGTTAAAAATTGAGAGAGTTATGAATGTTTGAAGTTTGATAAGCAAAGATGTTTAAACTTACGGTACAGATCTGGTTTTTTGCCTTGTGTATATTGTACATTAAGTTTCAGTATGTATAAGTGACACCATTGGATTCCTTGCAAAAAATTGGTCAAGATAGGCTCTTCCGGATCTTAATTCCGTTAAAAATTGAGAGAGTTATGAATGTTTGAAGTTTGATGAAAAGATGTTGAAAATCAAGGTGCAGTTCTGGTTTTTGTTTGATGTCGAATGTGATGTTGTGACATCGCCCTTTTTCTCTTATCTTTAAAACTCATGAGTGATGTCGAATGTGATGTTGAGACATCACTCCTCTTTTTCTTAGTTTATCTTCAAAACTCAACCAATTCTTTTACATAGCAAAAATCATCATTTTCCAATTCTGTTTTACACACTTCTTATTCATACTCCATAATATTTTAATCCACCAAAAAATCACAAAAAATATTATTATTTGATATATTTTTAATATATTCAAAAATATTGTTTTAAATTGTTTTAAATGCTTTTAAAATGATTTCTTTTTCTTGATTTTTAAAACCAAAATGATTTTTAATATTCATGTGGATAAAATACTTTTTCATAAACCTTAATCCTTGTTTATAACATGATTAATGATTTTATTTGATATTTTTATCATTTTTACTTGATTTCTCTTTGAAAAATACCTTTAAAAAATGAAATTAGGGTTTCTTATATTTATTATCTTTATCAAACATTTTCAAACCTTTTTTGGGCCTCTATTAGAGTGTAAGACCCAACCCCCTTTTAACCAAAACCTTTTTTGGGCCTCCACTTGAGTATAAGTCCCTTTACTTTTGTTTCACCACACGATGCTTTCCCGTGTGTGTTTATTTATCAACACGATGTTCTTCCGTGTATGTTTTATTTCACATGACGTTCTTCCATGTATAATTGACTCTGATTTTATGGGCCTCTCCTTGAGCTGTAAGCCCCAATTTTTCTTTCAAAACAATTTCTCCTTTGATTTTGAATATACTGTTGTTTTCAATCTTTCTTTGTTGAACAACTAACCAAACAGCATGGAAGCTCTATAACCGAGTAAGTGTTTACCCGCTTTCATTTACCGCTTTCATATGTATATAACTGTATTGTGGGGCTGTTTCACTGTAAGTCTCCTTTCACAAACTCATATATATATATATAACTGTACTGTGGGGCTGTTTCGCTGTAAGTCTTCTTTCATAAAATCATATCAACTGTGTAATAATAGTATAGATATTTAGAGTTTCCCCGGCAACTACGTCTAGAACTAGGTAAAGCCGTTTCATTTATTCGTAGAAATAGACAGCTAGATCCCCAATAGGATCACTAGATACAGTCTTCTCTTCGGCTGTCCTCATTAGGAATTGTCAAGAAACTCTACTCCCAGAGATGAATGTATTCTCCGTGAATGCCATCTTTGAGTTTCTTCCAAATTCTCGAACTTTCCTGACTTGATCTATTCCTTGTGAATAGCTTGCCTTGAATTTCTCGGGGTTTGGGGACCCACGGGCTTCTGAAAAGCATCGGCCTCCTCTTGGGCATTGTACAAGGACCCACAGGCTTCCTCCAAGCATCCCCGCCTCCTCTTGGGCTTAGTACAAGGACCCGTCGGCTTCTTAGAAGTATTCACAGCCTCCTCTTAGGCTTCGTATAATGATTCTTCCTACGGGAACGATAGCTTCCTCTTGGGTTTCGTACAAGGACCTCTCGGCTTCTTAAAAGTTTCCAGCCTCCTCTTGGGCTTTGTACAAATTGTCTCGACGACCTCCTAGAGGTATAGGAACAGAAATTAGTCATCTTAATAGAACAGTCTTTCAAAATGTCTAGACCTTGATACTACTGTTTCCTAAACGTAGTACAAAAGATGAAACTCTAGACTTGGACAGTCTAATTCCCTTGAGTCTCAAAGACATTCTCAAGTCCCTTTCAAAACCAGGTGATGAAACCTGTAGACTCGGACAGTCTCAATACCCTTTGGATTTCCCATTTCCTTAAAGAACAATCCCGATCCTCGAATCAAATCCATGAGTACAACATTACTCATATAAGAACTTATTTTCTCTTTGAACCCATATACTGGTCACTCAACTAAAACAGTACCCTCTTTCAGCCTCCATCTCGGGCTTTGTACGAGATACCAAAAGGTTCTTATTGAGTCAAACCCTTTTAGCCTCCATCTTGGGCGTTGTACAAGATACACATATAAACACTCTCTTGTTAAGTAAGTTAGCCTCCTCTTAGGCTTTGTATAAAGAAATCCCCGGTTGAGTCAATCAACCTTTTAGCATCAAAATATGCTTTGCTCACAGCATACAAACATCAACAACTCCTCTTTAGAGATGACAAAACCCCTCTCAATTAGGACACCTTTAGCTTCACGTCTTGGGCTTTGAACAAGACACCAAAGTAACCCTTTTCTCTTTTTTAACATCCGATGCTTTCCCGGATATTCCCTCTATTTTCATCCGATGCTTTCCCGGATATTCCTTTTCTTTTCATCCGATGCTTTTCCGGATATTCCCTCTATTTTCATCTGATGTTTTTCCCGGATATTCATATCTCAATCTTTAATCTCTTCACTCTTTTCAATCAATTCCCACAAACACCCTTTTAGCTTCAATCTTGGGCTTTGAACAAGACACAAAATACTCAACCCTTTAGCTTCAGATCTTGGGCTTTGAACAAGATACAAATCACCTTTAGCTTCATATCTTGAGCTTTGAACAAGATACCCAAATATCTTTTTTCCTCCCATAGAATAGGAGGAACTACGAACGCTCTGATTTCTCTGTTTCGGAAAATAGAGAATACGTAGGCATAAGATTGAAAGAAAAATCTTAGCGAGCACACCACATCAAAAACCTCAGGTCCCATACTCTCATATACTCATAAAAAACTCCACATTTAGCACCTTCACATATTAGTCAAGAAAAGAAAATCAGTATCCTAACCAAAATCCTCCCTAACAGACAAAAAATTCCCTCCTTAAACAAAATAAGCCTAAGAAAGACCCCCATCTCAGGTATCATATGTAAACCAACAGTTATCTGTTTAATCTCGGTATGTAAGCAGGGTTAATTGGAGACATCTATTTCCCTTCCTTAATCAGCTCACAATAGGATAAAAAATGAATCGAACTGCAGCCCAACGGTGTGACTCGCAACCACAAAAACCGTGCTACACTTTCTCTCCCTACTCTTATCAAGAATCAATGGCGGAGACGGGTCATAAGTGATTTAACATGCAGTACTTTGTGTGAGTGCTGAGTATTTGCAACTACAAATTCAACCGGGTTTTGAATGATGTCAAACAGGGAATAAATAAGGTAGTTTAGTGTATTATTCTTGTATATTGGACAATTTCAACCTAAATTTAGGTGCTCATTTGCCCTCTTAGCCTTAGGATGCATAAAAAGAGTCTTTGAACAAGTTTGATAGGTCTTAGGCATGTCATACACATCAAAAATCATGTTTGTGTGTCAAAACAACAGCATAGGCCGACCTATGGAAGCTTTTGCGTCAGTATAGGCCGGCACAACCATGTTTCAGGCCGGCTCCTACGCTTCAAGAACGAAGCTTGTAGATTTTGCCCACATGTGCATTTTAGGTCGCCTCACATGCCGGCTTGAACACCTTCATAGGTCGAGCTATGACCTTCATAAGACAACTTATGCAAGTTAAAACTTGAAAAATTCTTTTTGCATCTTATTTTTCTTGCATCCTTTTTCCCATTTTCCTCATATACCTATATATACTCATACATAGATATTCTTCTATGTAAGATTTCCTAGAGAATAAAACCTAAACGAAACCAGATTACAAAGTTTCCCATCATCTCAATCCCTTCTTTTATGCATACACACAATTGAACTACACATAATCATTTTTCGATTGGGTGACCATCTAGATTAGGGTTGATAACGTCCAATTAGGTTTGGTGTAACCGAGAATATTGGGTTAGGGGCTTTGTGTGTTTCAATAAGAAAACCAAGGTGGGGTTTTTCTTCAAGATTGGGTTAATTTGAAGGTTTTGGATGAGATCACGTCAACATAGATTCGACCGAGTGAAAGCCTTGGGACAAGGTGGTTTCCTTGCAAGGGAGTAGCGCGAGACTATGAATTGTGTTCGGGAATCTCTGGTTTCAACAAGTTGTGTGCTCTAGATAATCGGAGGATTTTAGCCGCATTGTTGGTCACTTGATCAATCTTTGATCGAGGGTTAGAGGTGGAAGGATCAACACAAAACAATAGGGTTTTTGGGGTTTGCATTCTTTATCTCTTGTATAAACATTTTTGCTTGATTTTTAATTGAGGGCAGACGTACCCATAGCGAGGCCAATTGGGGAACTGCCTAACCAAATCTTTGCCTCTCTCTTCTCTCTCTCTTCATCTCTTTATTTATTTTATTGTTGATTACACAATTCCATTTCGTCATTATTTGATCAATTTGATTGGAAATTGTTTTCTACTATCTTTTAAAGGTGCTGCTGTTGATATAATCATAATCACTTTGATTGTGATAGGTTTTAACATCAACAAAACAAACTATATTTCCAATTGTTATCGATTGCACATCAAGTGTTCGATAAATGGTTTGTGTGTATTTTGTTTGCGTTTTGGTTCATTGGATATACGAGTTACGATTAGCATTGCATTTAATTGATTCGTGGCTTGATCGTTGTTGAACATTTACGTTTGTTATCACTCTATTTGGTTTACGCTACGCATATTGCTTTTTGATAGTAGGTTTGGTTAGACGATTCGATTCAGGTCGTTTTTTCCGCAGCACCTTATTTCGGAAAACAGATTTTTGCTAAAGTTTTTTCTTGTAAAATTTGTGATCTATTCACCCCCTATAAATTGAAGCCTATCATCTAACAAGTGACATCAAAAACTCTGGTTTATTCCGTGCTTGAGATACATTTATTAGAAGAATGGCTATCGAACCTAAGGGTGCGTATAATAGAGCACCAATTTTCACCGGCGAAAATTATGGCTATTGGAAAGCACTTATGCATATTCATGTCAACTCCATTGACAAAGGTATTTGGGATGCTATCTAAAATGGTCCAAATGAAATAACTAGGACCAATGAAGATGGTGTCACAATACCTATATCGGAAGCACAATGGGATGATAACGATAGGAAATTGTGGTCACATGATTGGAAAGCAAAGAACATTCTCACTTTCGCCTTAGGAGTTGATGAGTTTTATCGCGTTTCTCATTGTGAGACTGCCAAAGCTATGTGGGGCGCATTAGAGATTACACATGAGGGGACTAATGATGTCAAACAAGCTAGGATCAACATATTGAATCAAGAGTTTGTGATGTTCCATATTTAGCATGGTGAAACCATTGCGGATATGCGGAAACGGTTCACTCAGCTTATAAATCGATTAAATGCACTAGGTAATCCTGTTTCTAATGAACTTGCTACTAACAAAGTTTTGAGGTGTTTCAGTAGGGAATGGAAACCAAAGGTCGCCGCTATTAAAAAAGCAAATGATCTTAAGTCGCTTGATCTTACGGCTTTGTTTGGTAAGTTGGAAGAGCATGAGCAAGTGCTTACTTGCTTGGCAAAATACGAGAAGGAATATGAAAAGCGATCAAAGAGTGAAAAAGGGAAAGATAAAGAAAAAGGGAAGAAGTCCATTGCTCTAAAGACTTCTAGCTCAAGGCCTTCTCAAGATGAGCAAAGGGATAGTGAACTTAAAGATGACATCGAATCTGACGAAGAAGATATGGGATTGTTCATAAAGCGAGTCAATAGGTACATGTTAAAACATGGCGATAAATATCCTAACAAGTACCACGATATATCAAGAAGGTTATCAAGTTCCTCAAAAGAAGAAGATGAAGGCAAAAAGGGGAAGTCACGAAGTACGTGTTACAACTGTGGTAAACCCAGTCACTTTAAGTCGTAGTGTCTAAAAATCAAGAATGAAAAAGGTCGTGACAAAATGTCTATAAAAGGTAGAAGAGCCTATGCGGTGTGGGAAAGTGAGAGTGATTCATCAAGTGATGATAGCTCTACTTCAAGTGAGGAATCGGCTAAGCTTTGTTATATGGTAAACAAAGGAATGAAAAAGATTGTAAGTCACTCTAAAACTCAAGATTCTCATGACTTAGATTTTTCTCAACTTCAAGAATCCTTTGAGAATCTACAAAGACAAGCTATAGATGCTTTCAAGAAATTATCTTCAAACAAGAAAATCATTTCTCATTTGGAAGCTAAGATTGCTGAAAATGAAAGATATGTGGAAGCACTAAAGAAATCTATGTCAAATATGCTAGAAGGACAAGATGAGCATCCTAGATCTTTGTGGAATTTTGGTTGTGAAACATGTCACATTTGGCAATAGGAGTCAAGGAATCTTAAAGCTAAACTTGATAAGGCTTTGCAACCAATGTTACTTTTGCTATAGATACTTCCAAGCATGACTTACTAGCTCACAATCTGTATCGGAGGTATAATTACGTTAAAAAGGAATCAAATAAAAAAAGGTTATCTTCTCAAAATTTGTATTGTCACTACTGTTGCAAAAAGGGACACACTATTGCAAAGTGCAGAGTTAGGAAACTTCATGTTTCTAATGATATCTTTCAATGGATCCCTAGATGCAATCAAGTTTTCACTAATCCCCAAAGACCTAATGGAGATTGGGTACCTAGCACAAGTTGTTAGTCATGTTGGAAAAATGTCTTGAGTCTATGGAAAGAGTATGAGATCTTGTTCGTAGAGCATCAAGGCATAACACGGTAACATGTCCTTATCGTTTTGATCTATGTGACTAACGAGGTGGATTTTGTTACCAACGAGGTTAACTCTTTGTGTTTTTATTTTAAGTGGTAAAGGTATGTGAATGATTACTAATAAGCTATCCGAGAAGTATCAGAAAGGTATTATGTTCAATTGTGTAGGATATCTTTGACTAAACTTGCTCAAGAACATCAAAATAGGATTGATCAACCTAAATTGATGAAACATGAGAAGAAAAAGCAAGATAAACATCATAAGTGAGCAAGATGAAAAGTTCAGCTGCAGCTTGAAAAATTATCTCTCGAGTTGAAAGAATATTCAACAATCATCAAGCGTACTTCTTAAATGCATTGCTAATCTCATATTCAAATACTTGTGCAAGAATGAAAGTGGTAAGAACATTTTGGTCTTATCTGTTTTTAGTGGCATGTATCGCATTCACTTCAAATTTTGTTTGAAAGTTCTTTGTGGAATGCGTGTGCATGCTCCATCTTGTGTACGGTGAGGTAATATCATTTCAACCCTATTTCTTGTTATGTACGTAAGTGTTTCTTTTAGCTGTTTATTTCATAAGGATATATGATGAACTGTATGTGTTACTTGTGATATGTGTTTACTTCCAAAAATATCGAATGTGATTGTTGTGTGTTGCATTTTAAATGTTTATAGTAATCATACATAAATTACGTAGTGATTCATTTATATCTTAAACCAAATCATACTTGCATGATTATATGTTACATGATTAAAGCAAACAAATCATCAAAACCTTATCATATGAATGTGTTTTCAATCAAATTAGTATGCATGAGTCAAATTGAGTCATTTGTGATGTCTAAAAGTTCATTTGATTCAAATTCTTCAAATGAGAAGTCTATATGTCGACACATGATAAAACAGGTCGACCTGAGTCGTGTGAATTAAACTTCCTTTTCTAACTGGTTCAGTATAGGTCGCACCTTGTATAGGTCGGCCTATGCGAATTAAAACTGTGTATTTTTCAAAGACTAACAGTATAGGTCGGCTTATGCCATCGTATAGGTCGTCCTGTGACATTAAGTGGACGAATTATGACTCATTTGACCAAGATTTTTCACATTCCTACATTCATGGTTGGTTCATGAATGTGAGTTCTTTGCTATTCAGATTCTAGTCAACCAATATAACTCACTTTTATGTTCTTAATTTGTCACAAATGCCATTCATTTCATGAAATTAAATCATCCAACTTTTCACATTCTTGTAACAATGAATCTTCTAAATTCCTCATTCCTCCCTCATTTCCTATAAATTGGAATATGTTTTCATTTTGTTTCAAACATTTCAATTATATCATAAACTTCTATTAATCCAAATGGCTCCCAAAACTACGAGAAGCAAGGGTTAGAAGGGCAACACATCATCATCATGTGATATTCCAGACTCGGTGCTATCTCTTGTTTCTGATAACTGTGTTGTAGAATTTGAAGAAAAATTTCTGCATCGCCTTGTCATAAAGCAACGTGTATGGAAGGCTTTTGCTGTTGGGAGTTTCGAAATCCCTGTTGTGGCTCGACTCGTAGAACATCAGCAAATCAATTACTTTCTGCAGTTGTCACAAGACTACAACGAGGACCTGGTTCGTGTATTTTATTCGGGACTGCATGAGCAGAATGGATCTTCCTTCAAATTTACTTTTTGGAATAAGATATATGAAGTAAATGATGACGTTTGGAAAAAATAGTCTGACATTACCATAAGCGATCCTAATGTAGAGGATGAAACTGATCCCCTGGTGACAGACACTCATACTCATAAAGACTTTGAGTGGAATGTTCATCTTAATGAAATGCTCAAATCCCCAAGGGCAGAAGATTGTAATGAGGTTGTAGCAGTCAGTCAATTCAAAATGGCATCGAGAATCCTTTTGTGGCTCTTTTCTCATATCCTACGTCCCAAGAAAGGTGGATACACTAGAGTGGATGGTGTAGAGGTTCATCTCGTGTACATTATGCTGCACATGATTTGCATCAATTAGCCACACTACTTCGTCTCTAGAATGTTCATCATCAAGGATGGATACAGGGGGACCTCCTTCTGCTATCCGTCTATGATCTCAAAAATTCTAAGTTTCTTTTGACATTGGAGTGCCAAATCTACCATTCATTTCACCCAGTCCTATTCAAGAGTTTTCTCAACGGACTCTGACCAACATGGGATACTTTTGGGATGAAGAGCGTCAAGCATACTATCTGAGTATGGTCAGAATATATACAACTTTGACGATCCTACCGCATTTGCTGACACCACTGTTGAGTAACAGGTTGAAGAAGATGTGCCTATGCAAGATGTGGAAAATGTTGATGTGCAGGAATATAACAATGTTGTTGGCCACAATTCGCACATCACCTCGCTTCTTCAAAATATGTTGCAAAAACAAAATGCTCAAATGGCTCTGCTCAAAAGTATGCAAGAGCATATGAAAACTCAAGATGCAAACTTTGAGGCATTTGCCTCAGAAAAGCTAGTCACCCTGAAGGAGGATATGGATGCGAATACCACCTCTACCATTGCAAGGGTAAATCACATGATTGCCGCCCAGAATGAAGGTCACCATCACTACACATAATTTTATCAAGAGATGTGTGATTTCTTGAACCGTCAATTTGGAAATGATGGTCAAGGATGGTTTCGTGGAGCTAGACCTGGAAGTCTTGGAAGAGAGTGATACGGAGTGTGTTTGTGTGTGTCTTCTTAGTGTGTTTTAAGATTTTTTTTCATGCATTTAACTGTGTCTTTCGTTGGTTGCTTTATGTCTTTGCATTTGGTTTGATGTGTGCCACTTTGATTTATGTAATGTTTCAATGCTTGTATTCTAATTAATCAAAATTAATATGAGTATTATATTATTTTGTTTGTTGTTGTTTATTAAGCATGTTCCTTACCTTGTGTGAGCGAACAACCTTTTCATTGCAATTTGCCTCTGTATATTATTTGTATTATATGAGTTGTGTATCTACGTGATGCTTCTAACGGTTTGATTATTTTCTTTCTTTTTGATATTGTCAAAATGGGAGAAGATGAGATAATGAAAAGGATTGTGCAAGATATATGCATACATTTAGGGGGAGCTATCAAGAATAAGGCATACATTCAGGGGGAGTTGTTCCGTGTATCAAGAAAGTTGCAACAGGCTACAACTACATCATATACGTTTACCATCATAAAAAAGAGGGAGTATGTGAGTGCTGAGTATTTGCAACTACAAATTCAACCGGGTTTTAAGTGATGTCAAACAAGGAATAAATAAGGTAGTTTAGTGTATTTCTCTTGTATATTGAACAATGTCAACCTAAATTTAGGTGCACATTTTCCCTCTTAGCCTTAGGATGCGTAAAAAAAGTCTTTGAACAAGTTTGATAGGTATTAGGCATGTCATACATATCAAAAATCATATTTGTGTGTCAAAACAACAGCATAGGCCAACCTATACATGATCAGGCCGACCTATGGAAGCTTCTACTTCAGTATAAGCCGGCACATCCATGTTTCAGGCCGGCTCCTACTCTTCAAGAACGAAGCTTGTAGATTCTGCCCATAGGTTGCATTTCTGGTTGCCTCACATGTCGGCCTGAACACCTTCATAGGCCAACCTATGACCTTCATAGGCCGGCCTATGCAAGTTAAAATTTGAAAAATTCTTTTCGCATCTTATTTTTCTTGCATCCTTTTGCCCATTTTCCTCATATACCTATATATACTCATACATGTATCTTCTTCTAGGTAAGGTTTCCTAGAGAATAAAACCTAAACAAAACCAGATTACAAAGTTGCCCATCATCTTCATCCCTTCTTCTATGCATACACACAAATAAACTACACATAATCATTTTTCGATTGGGTAACCATCTAGATTAGGGTTGATAACATCCAATTAGGTTTAGTGTAACCGAGAATATTGGGTAAGGGGCTTTGTGTGTTTCAAATAAGAAAACCAAGGTGGGGTTTTCCTTCAAGATCGGGTTGATTTGAAGGTTTTGGACGAGATCACGAAAACATAGATTTGACCGAGTGAAAGCCTTGGGACAAGGTAGTTTCGTTGCAAGGGAGTAGGGCGAGACAGTGAATTGTGTTCGGGAATCTTGAGTTTCAACAAGTTGCGTGCTCGGGATAATCGGAGGATTGTAGCCGCATTGTTGGTCACTTAATCAAGCTTTGATCAAGGGTTGGAGGTGGAAGAATCAACACAAAACAATAGGGTTTTTGGGTATTGCATTCTTCATCTCTTGTATAAAATTTTTTGCAAAGAAAAGGTTAATAGCACTATCTCAAATCGATTTTAAATTGAGGGCAAACGTACCCATAGCGAGGCCGATTGGGAAACTGCCTAAACAAGTCTTGGTCTCTCTGTCTTCATCTCTTTATTTCTTTTATTGTTGATTACGCAATTTATCGATTTCGTCATTGTTTGATCAACTCAATTGGAAATTGTTTTCTACTATCTTTTAAAGGTCTTGTTGTTGATATAATCACAATCACTTTGATTGTGATAGGTTTTAACATCAATAAAACAAACTATATTTCCAATTGTTATCTATCACACATCAAGTGTTCGATAAATTGTTTGTGTGTATTTTGTTTGATTTTTGGTTCATTGGATATACGCGTTATGATTAGCGTTGCATTTAATTGATTTGTAGCTTGATCATTGTTGAGCATTTACGTTCGTTATCACTCTATTTAGTTTATGCTACACATATTGCTTTTTGATAGTAGGTTTGGTTAGATGATTCGATTTAGGTTGTTTTTACGCTGCACCATATTTTTGAAAACATATTTTTGCCAAAGTTTTTTGTTGTAAAATTTGTGATCTATTCACCCCCTCTAGATCGAAGCCTATCGTCTAACACTTTGCACCTATGTATTCTAATGATGAAAAGATAACTAATTTTCAGCAATAAATTGGGCTTTCCAGTACTAGGCACGAATAATACGTGATCTTGGAACCTTGTTTTGAAAGGGAGAGAGCCAACATGGCCATCATGGATCACTCACCCACTCCTTATTTCTACCTTTACCTCCTCATCATTCATGAGTTGGTGGTCTTGATCCCCTTCACGCTGTTTGAGGTCGAATTCCTAGCGACCGTCAACGTTGCCCCTCTGAAATTACCCCTATTATTTGAGGCATTATCAGGGCGTTCAAAATTCTATGTCTTCGGGTAGAGGTTTTTCCTACTGTTGGAGTATTCTTTTCTTTATATGGAATTAAACTCACCCCTCAAGTGGTTGGGTAACCTTGTTTGGTCTCCCGGGTAAAACGCTACTAAAACCCCACTCTAACCCCTACGCGAACTAGAAGGACAATTTTGTTAGGTGTTGTACCCCAAATTTTACCCTCTGATATTCTGATCGTTTGCATATCCTTTTCATTGGTCTCTGTTTTCGCATTTTAGTAAACATATCAATAATCATGCATTTTTTGTTAGAATTTAATTTGTTTTATTTCTTTTTTCACTAACTATTTTCAATTATCTTTTTTATTATTTTTAGTTTTATTATTATTATTTCTTTTATTATTATTATTATTATTATTATTATTATTATTATTATCATTATTATTATTATTAATTTTATTATTATTAGTTTTATTATCATTATTAGTTTTATTATTATTAGTTTTATTATTACTAAGCTTTATTATTATTATTATTACTTTTATTTTGTTTATCTTCATGGTAAGTGGGGACCACTACAATACAAACACTTCACATGGATTGCCAACTTGGATTTATCAATGGCCAAAAAGCATTCTTACACTTCACTTATCAATGACCAAAAATCATTCTCATAAAGTCACATGGATTGCCAACTTGGATTTATCAATGGCCAAAAAACATTCTTACACTTCAATTATCAATGGCCAAGAATCATTCTCATAAAGTCACATGGATTGCCACATCAACACTCCCACTTTATTCACACTATAAATAAGATCCCTCATTCTCTCATTTTGGACACCAGATTCCCCCACACAAAGGCTGAATACTCTCTTAATTTTCTCCCTCAATTATTCTTGCAAATTTTCTGGAGAGAAGACTCGTCTTCATTTTTCCATAACTCGTGTCATTGAAAAGGCAGTGGACCGTTTCCACTAGGTAACATTCACCTCTTTTATTTCTCCGTTTTCAAAGTACCATGATCATTTATCTATGCCGTTATCAAGTTCATTAGCATGTTAATATTTTTCAGGAAAAAGTATTGTAATATCCTATAATTTTTGTTTGGTTTTATTATGAATGATGTTTAAAAGATAAGATAAAAATTCAAAAAGACAAAAAACATGCTTCATCACCACCCTTTTATTATTTCATACTATTTTTATTTTATTTTCTATTTATTTCTTAATTTTGTTTCTCTAGTTTTTATTTTAGGAGCACTTTGAATTTTTAGTTTCAATTTATCATGTTATTTCTTGAATTCATAACTTTTTCTTTCGAATTTTGTTTTGATTTTTATTTTTCGCTTACGATCTTTATTTCAATTTTTAAGGCCAATGATATTACAAAATCATGACTTAGTTGATTTATGCAAAATGACTAAAAAGTCTTGATATGTATGAGGCTCATTTCTTTATTTTTGTTGGTCAATGAAAGTCGAATATCAAAAGATTATCGATCCTCCGATTAAATCTTGATCAAGACGAGACTAACTTTATTCTTCATTTCGAGTCCATTTTCTTTACTTTAGGCCTATGACATTGCACAAATCTTGACTTTGATTATTTCAAATCAATAAAGTCTTGATAAATATGAGGCCACTTTTTACTTATTTTTATTGGTCGATGAAAGTAAAAAATCTAAGATTATCGATTTATCGATTTAAATCTTGATTAAGACGAGACCAACCTTATTTTTTTATTCCGGTTTCATTATCTTTATTTTGGTCGATGACATAACAAACTTCATGGTTTGGTTGACTTCTTTGAATTAACAAAACCTTGATCAATATGAGACCACTTTCTCTTTATTTCAGTTTCATTCACTTTTTAGTTGATGAAAGTCAAGAATCATTGATTATCGACTTCTCGGTTAAATCATGATTAAGACGAGACTATTCCTATTTCCTTAGCAAGCAAACATAACGTAACACAAACTTAACAAGAGGTTCCCGTAGAGTACTACAGACGTTAAGGGTGCTAATACCTTCCCTAGGCGTAACCAACCCCCGAACCTTAGATTCCCCCCCTTAGGTTTTTAAACGATCTTGAACCTTTCCTTTGGATAAATCAAAGTCGGTTGTAAAAGAAATATGATGCAAGTTAATTAATAGATTGTTATCCAATTTTCACCGCAACAGAAATGGCGACTTCACTGGGGATCAATTATACCTATTGCTGGTCCTTTCCTAAGAGGGTTAAGCCAATCTTGTTTTTATGTTATTCGTGTTTGCTTATTTACTTGTATATGCTTATGTATGTCATATTTGCTTATATATTTGTATCTTTGTTCTTGCTTTATTATCCTGTTTATTTTGGGTTATCATGGTATTTATGAGTGAGATAAGTCCTAACCCGGACTTGAGAGAACACATATGTTTAGGAACCATGGACATAGTCAAGAGAACTTTGAGGGAGAAATCCCAAAGGAGGGAACTTGAAGTCCACACTCAGTTGAGGCCCTCTTGGAGGTGGTAAATGTTGAACGAGCAATCGTGAATACGTTACTACTTTCGACCTAGGAGCCAGAGATGCTGATGACCTCTAGTTATCCCTTTTCCTCACCTGGCCTATTTAGGATGTAGTGCGATGATTATGAGGGAGTAATCCTAAATGATTGCTACGCGATACTACGCTCAGACGAGACTCTCTTGAGGATTTTATTGATCACCGAGCAATTGGGAAGTTGATAAAATCCGAAAGATGGGTTGTTGACTCTAGAAACTCTTTAGAACCTTGCTCTGCAGATACAAGAACCCTAGTACACACCCTGTGGTTGGTTCTTTACCCAGACTTCATGTTGTGATCTCGAACCCTTGATCCTGTTGCATGTGTTTTTGCATCCTGTTTACATTGCATTGCATTTGATTTGCATCTTTGCATGTCTCATTGCATACGTCTGCCTGCCCAACTACTCATTTCCAGTGGTCTCTATCTTCCAGTGTCATTTGTGAGTCGTCAAGCTGATTCCTCGACACCGACACCGATGTCAGAGCAAGAGGCGCACAATGTTGAGGTCTGAATGGACATCGATGACCTTAAGTCGAGCATGACTAAACTCACTGAGATGCTCCAAGTTTTGATTGCTAGGGGAGAGCAAACCCAAAGGACTGTCATCCAGGAAGTTTCAAGCGCTGATCCTCCACCAGCTCAGATGCCACCTTCAACTTGGCCAGAGTTTGGTTTGCCATGCAACTACTCTCCACCGATTGCATCTACTGCTATGGTTGGTCAGATTGCTATGCCTGTCTTTCAAGCTCCTGTTTTCACCGAGCCCAGACCTGTGGTCCATGCTGTTCCACAGACTGTTCGAGCTCCTTTCGAGAATCCCCTCTATGAGTACAATGCTGCCAGTGTTCAAGGTAAAGACCGTGAAGACTTTGTTGAACCTGAAGTTGTCCGAGAGCAGTTTCAGAGCATAGAGAAGAGACTCAAAGCCGTTGAGTGTACTGATTTCTTTAATGTGGATGCAGACAATATGTGCTTAGTGTCAGACCTTGTTATACCTGCTAAGTTCGTAACTCCAGATTTTGTGAAGTACAAGGGTCACTCTTGCCCAAGAGCTCATTTGGTCATGTATCTTCGCAGGATGACTGCTCATGCCAAGAATCAGAAGTTGCTTATCCACTGTTTTCAAGACAGCTTGAGTGGAGCATCACTCAAATGGTACATGGGTCTCGAGCAAAACTTTATCTATAGCTTCCAAGACCTCACAAATGCCTTCATGAAGCAGTATAAGTATAACCTCGACATGGCTCCTGATCGCCGTCAACTACAAAACATGTCTCAGAATGATAAAAAGTCTTTCAAGGAGTATGCTCAACGCTGGAGAGAGTTGGCTTCCCAGGTTGAACCTCCTTTGGCTGAGAAAGAGTTAACCGGAATGTTTATGGATACCCTGTCCCCATTCTATTGGGAGAAGATGGTTGGAAGTGTTTCCTCCAATTTCACTGATTTGGTTTCTATTGGCCAAAGATTAGAGGAAGGTCTTAAGAAAGGAAAAGTATCCAAGGCTGTTGAATCTTCTAATGCTGCGAAGAAATCCTACGAGAACTTTCAGAAGAAGAAGGAAGATCAGACTAATGCTGTCATGGTTGAAGCAAGAAGGCCTCGTCCCCGACCTCATTATGTTGTTCACCATGTTGTTGCTACTATTACTCCTGTGGTTGCTGCACCACGAGCAACTCAAGCTTTCCAACGTCCAGCTGCAGGACAGAGCCAATATCGTAATAGGGGTCAATTTGATCCCATTCCCATGAGTTACACTAAACTTTATCCTGGTTTGATTCAACAAGGTTTGATTACCACAAGGCCTCTGCCTCCTCCTCCAAATCCCCTTCCAGCCGGCTATAGGGCTGATCGTCATTGTGAATACCATCAAGGTGGTGTAGGCCATAACTTAGAAAGTTGCTTTACGTTGAAGGCTAGAGTACAAGAGCTGATAAGGAACAAAATCCTCTCCTTTAAGGACAATCCCAATGTTCAGAACAACCCTCTGCCAGGGCACACCAAGTGAAGCTTCAGTCGACTTCAGCATGTTATCCTCCTAAAAGCCAGTGTTTCAGACAGGACAGCTCATCCTTGTGTTGATTAGTCACTAGGCCTTTGTTTCTTGTTGTTTTCACTTTCTTTATTTTGTAATGGGTGTTTGCTTTCAAATTATGTTTGTACTTTCACAATTAATGAAATAAGCACTGCAACTTTTGATTCAATTCATTTGTGTTTGCTATTTACTTCTTATTGCTTCCTCTTTCATGAAAAATAAAATAAATAATTTTTTTGTCCACTTTCTGTTGATTATGTAAGGATTGGATGGAGGATGATGAAAACGTCATACCCATAATTGTTGTTGGTATGCTTTTAAATCAAAACTTTGCTGACGATGTAAGGCATTGTTTCAGTTCCCCAAACACTGGAGAAATAAGGAAGTTAATCCCTCTTTAACCCCTTCGAGCCTAGAAGAAGGAGTTTCTTTCTTTACAAATAAAAACCCGCAATTTTAACCTGGGGCAGGGTAATTCTCAGTTAACTGGGTTGTGCATTCAATTACAAGAGCAGCATTCAAAACGCCTCTCAACAAAGTTCACAAATGTTCCTTCGCACACAGCAAGCAAGTGTCAAAGATGTCTTTCAAGTCAAACGTCAATGATGATTCACTGTAATCCTTAAGTCAGGCAGTCACTAAAAAAAAAGACAAAAAAAAGAAAAGAAAAGAAGAAAGAACAAGCTTGTATGACAACCAAAAGTTGTAAGGAAGCATTGATCGCCATCTCAAGTCCATTAAATTTTGAACCATCATCGCTATCATCAGTGCAATTCCTAACTCATGGGAATTCGAGTGCATAGTTTGAGTTAACTAAGCATAGGACTGAAGTTCATCACGTAGATTGGGTGGGTACAAATAAACTTTGAGCCTTTATCCTTTATTTCTTAAACCGTGAACCAGGCCACGTTATAACCCTCAAAAGACCTAACTGAAGCAAGGTTATTTTGAAAGCATACTACAGCAAGGTTGCGTAAACTGACTCCAAAAGATCTTTGAGGATCATCTGTTTTGGCATTACACCCTTTGCTTAAACTTTTCACTTTAATGTCTTGAACCACCGTGTTCTGACCAGTATCTCATATACTTTGCACCTGTTTCAAAATGATTTTGATTTCAAAAGTTGCATGAACTTTGCATTTACCACGTTTGTACAAATACTTTTGTTTGCAAACTAGCTTTCTTCTTAAGGAGTTTTCAAACAGTTAAGAAACTTGGTCAGTGATCCTATCAGGGGCAAGTTCCTTCCATATCCTATTGAGAATCAGTTCAAGATTTGTGGTTTAATGGCGACTTCTTAGAATTGGTTTATACAGAAGATTTTTCAAGACTCAGACTGGGGTAAGCCTTCCCGGTGTACAGTAAAACAATCATTTTCAAGACCCAGACTGGGGCAAGCTTTCCAAGAGCACCATGAAACAGTCATTTCAGAATCAATCAAGCTGAAGCAATGATCAGCTCATCTACAATAATCAGCTAGTCTGGGGCAGTTTACCTGAAGAATCCCCAAGCAACGCTTTATCCTTTCTACAAGGATCATCAATTGATACAGTTAACCAGTGCGGTAGAGGTGTGTTCAACAATAGCATCTCTAGTCCCCAAGCAGAATGACAATTATCTCCGTGTTGAGGAATCAATCTTCCAGTCTTGTCTTCTTACAAAAAGAGTCGAGCTGTGTCGTCGACATCTATATTTGCATTTTCATTTGACCATATATCATCTGTATAATTTATACCATATTGTCGTACCTCGAAAAATACGATCCTCGCGATGGACGCGGAAAAAAACTGTTCGAAACAGAGTCGCTACCGAACTTTATTTATCCCAAAAGAGGGAAAGGAAAATATCGAGAAAACCTTTAAAGGGAGATAAGAACTTGGTCGTCGCAACCAAATTACGGGTTCGGCAGTCGATTACGCAAAGGGAAGGTATTAGCACCCTCTACGCCCGTTGTACTCAATGGGAACCTCTTGATTCGATTCGTGAGATATGTTAGCTTGGTTTGTTTGTTATCTTCTAAGGTAAAAGGATTAACTTTTGAAAGGGAAAATGGGTGGTTTTTTATTAGTGTGCTCGGCAAGGATTGAGAACCCTTGGGCCTACGTATTCCCTCGTGCAATGGAAAAGTCAGAGCATTCGTAGTTCGTGGGACTACGGTTGTTTGGTTTGTGTTTTTTAAACGAACGAGTGTTTAATTCGCATTCTAACTGCTAAACGTTGGCTTGTCTGCTTGTCAAGGGAGGCTGAAGCACGAGTTCATATGCGCGAAAGAATGACTTAAACAATGTTCTTTGAGAAAGGTGTTTGAGTTGTGGATTAAGTATGTTAAAGATTTGATTAAGAAAAGGATTTAATTGGTATGCGTTTTAAGGTTTTGGTCGCGCGGAGGTGAGGAAAGGATAATTTTGATCGTATTGGATGTTTTAGAGGGGACAATTGCTCACACACGAGTAAGAGAACTCGTACCCAAGCAATAGGTAACAATTACTCACACACGAGTAAGAGAACTCGCACACAAGCAATCGACAAATTACGGTTTATGTCTTTTAGAAGTGTCGATTGTTCACACACGAGTAAGAGAACTCGCACCCAAACAATTGAGGAGAAAGACCAAAGACTTGATCCCCCTCGCCTCACCTTTAGTAAGAATGTTTAAGTATATGATTAGGTGTTTTGATAATTTGATTTTGAAAAGGTTTGAATGTTTGTCGAGTTCGTGTGTTTTAAAGGCGTCAATTGTTCGCACACGAGTAAGAAAACTCGCACCCAAACAATTGAGAAGTTAAGGTTTAAGTTTTTTAGAGGCGTCAATTGTCTACACACGAGTAAGAAAACTCGCACCCAAATAATTGAAGAGAAAGACCAAAGACTGATCCCCCTCCTTTTCACCTTTTAATAAATGATCTTTAAGTACGATTAAATGTATTGATGATTGATTAAGAAAAGGAGTTTGAGTATTGTCGAGTTTGCGTGTTTTAAAGGCGTCAATTGTCCACACACGAGTAAGAAAACTCGCACCTGAACAATTGAAGAGAAAGACCAAAGACTTGACCCCCCTCTTTTTCACCTTTTAAGAAATAGTGTTTAAGTATGATTATGTTTATTGATCTGATTTGAAAAAAAAATGCTCGATGTTGGATCAAGCTTGTTTATTGTTGTAAAAAGAGATTGATTTTAATCTTAAGGGAGAGGGGTGTAGTTAATCAAGTGGGAATAATATCAAGTTATAATTAAAGTAAGCCAATCACATACACACATACAAACCAAAGTGAAATGTGCAACAATTATCGTTGTATAAAGTCCAAGAGGAGGTATTGTGAGGTTGATTGCGATTGTGAAAACGATTGACTTACAAGGTATGAAAATGGTTGACATAAAGTCACAATATTAGTTTGAAAAAGATTTTTTTTTGTTTGAACAAGTATAATATGAATAACACACATACAATTAAAGCATGAAATAAACCCGCATGAATAGAGTACACACAAAATAAAATGAGGGGATAAAGACAAGCACAAAAGCTAGGTTAGTAACCTAATTTTAAAATTAATTCTAAGGAGGGAAGTCCTAAACTAAAAATTAAGTTATAGGTTTCTTAGGATAAAATTCCCATAATTAATTAGATTAAATCAAAATATTTAATAAAATTAATTATAAAAAATTAATTAATATTAAATAAAATAATTTAATAAAATTAACTAAATAAGAATTGAGGACTAATTAGAAAAAGTATCAAGATCAAAATCAACAATGAATCAAGAATATCCAAGTTAAACAAGAATTGCTAATTAAAACAAGATTAAATTCTAAAAAAAAGGTTAATCTAAAACTAATTCTAAAAACTAGTTCTAAACTTAAAACTAAATCCAAAAGGTTAGAATTAAACCTAAAATTAAAATCCAAAACAAAAATCTAATTTTAATTAAAATCTAATTGGTTCAAGATTAATTCTAAACTAAAATTATTATCTAAATTTTAATTAAAAACAATTAACCAAAATTAGTAATTTCAAAAAAAAAAAAAAAAATTAACTAATCCTAATTGTCCTAAACCAATTAACAAATCATAATTAAGAACCAAAAGCAAAAATAAAAAGCAGAAATAGTTGGGTGGTGCGATCAGCAATGGGTTATGATGTAGGCCCAATGGCCTTTATGCGCTGGGGGTGCAAGAAGCAGGCTAGGGAGTGTGAATAGCCAGGTGCATGGGCCTGGTAGCTGCCTGAGGTCCAATATTGTTATCCCTTGCAGCCACGGGGGTGCGAAAAGTTATTGAGGGTGTAAAAAAAAGAAAAAACATATGGGCCCTGGCCCGGTTGTCCAGAAACTTAACCTAAAGACTACAACTCTGCTTTCTCCCTGTTATCTTCTCCCTCAAAGCTTCACGTTAACTCCGCCGCATTCCACTTTCCCAGCTCTTCACCGCCACTGCTCTCTCACTTTCCGTCCACCGAACCTCACGGAATAACCTTCTTCTCCGTTCGTATCCTCTTCTTCCAAAACAACACAACACCAGGAATGAAATCTCTGCCGCGTCGTGGCTCATTTCCGGCGACGGCGGAGTGCAAACCCCAACACTTCGACGCGAAAAGAAAATTCGAAACATAACATACTTGAATCGAAATTTAAAGCATACAACAAGTAATCAATATGAGACGAGGATGAAGGAAAAATGGCTTACGAATCGGAGTCGCTCCGATGACGTCTTCGAAGGCGGAAAACCAGGTATCTTACGTCTTCTCGCTTCCTTTGCTTTTCGGTTCCGCTTGTCGCTCCTCATATCTTCTTCTTCCTCTTTATGAGTTTAATCTTCTTCTTTCTCTTCCGAATCTTCTTCTTGCTTCTGAGAGTGTTGTTGCGTTGATTGTTGTTAAGGAGTTGAGTTGAAAAGTTTGGTGGGGTTGTTGTTGATGAGAGTAAACGTTGAATGAAAAATGGTTGGAGGGATTGAAATCTGTTATGGGTGCGTGATGGTTTTTGTTGAGGCTGCAGCGTTTTCACATTTTCACATGGTCGCTGCTACAAAAGGGTTTTGGTGAGTCGTGAAAAGTATTGCGTTGTGGTTTCAGGGTGAAAATTCTTTTTCGCCTGCAGGTTATTGAGGAAAGGACATTGAGGTATTGTGGTTTGGATGCGATTTGGTTTCGGATGTTTTGGAATGATGGAGTTGATTTGCTGAAGAAGGGCTTGAATTTGAAGCCTTTGAAAATGTTGCATTTGTGGTTTGCTACCTGAGTTTATGGTGGTGAGAGAGTTTTATGGTCTGTGTTGAATAATGGCTGCGGTTAGGTGAGAACTTAGAGGAGGAAAATGGAGAGGTCCGCTCTTTTGTGGGAAAAGGCCCTGAAGATGATATTTGTTGGAGAGGAAAGCAGGGTTTGAGGTATGTTGTGTGTGAATGAGCTTGGGGTTGATGATGTTGTAGTGTTAGAAACAGAAAACAAGGTTTTTTTTTATTCAAAGGTGAGTGATCCTTTGGTAAAAGAGGGAGATTGACGGTTTTGTTGAATGTTGAGGTTAGCCTGTTTCCAAGTTTTTCAAGTCTCCTCCGTTCTCTGTTCTGTTCTCCTTTTTTATGTTCTTCTTTTTTTTTGCTCAGGTTATTGTTGGTTGAAGCAGGTTTATGTTGGTGCAGCAGTGAAATGTTGTTTTCGTTTGCAGTAAGGTACAAATTTGCAGCAAGCTATGTCACTTTCTTCGCGTGGCTTTATGGCTGGTAGCATAGTGAAATGTAGTTTTCGTTTACAGTAAGGTACAGATTATATGCGCAGGGTATTTTGTTTTGGAGAGTAATGGTTAGTGTGGAGAGTGGTGGTCTGGCGTGATGTTGAAGTGTGGGCTTGGCAATTGTAGCTTCATGTGGGCCTTGTCCTCATATCATTTTGCAATTTTTTGTAATAAACCATAAGTCTTTATTGTAATAAATGTGGACTTTTGGCATACTTTTGGAATTGGGTATAATAATATTTTAGATAGAATTTGGACATGGATGGAATTTAAAAAAAAAAGGATAATATTCGATATTAAAAGTGGATAATGAATTAAATTGAAAAATGGATTTGAAGAAAGTTTAATGGATAAAAATATAAAAATGGGTTTAAATGGATATGAAGAATTAGATACGGACACGGTAAAGAAAATGGATATGACAAAGGGGGAATATGGATATGAAGAATTAGATACGGACACGGTATAGAAAATTGATATGACAAAGGGGGAATATGGATATGAAGAAATGGATGTTTAAAAAATGAATTATGAAAATGGGCTTAATGGATTAAAAGTTTGGATTAAAAATGGTTTGGAAGAAAAAGGAGGTACAAAAGTTATTTATACACAGATAGGACAAATTTGGGGTATGACAGATGCCCCTATCTAATTGTCTTAAACCCGAGAGAATGAGCCATTGCATGGCGTTCATTTTTAGGGTAGAAGTCAATTAGATATAAGAAGACCCCAAAATTTGTCTGACAAAGAGTAAAGTGCTATAGAGTGAGAGTTGACAGAATGAAGTAGCGGGGTTCAAACTGAACCAAAATAACTTGAGATCCTTTGGGTGGTCGAAGCAGTCCCTTATCCATTAAGGTTCCTCGATGATACCAAAGCAATATATCTGCGGTAAATTTGCTGGGGAATAGTTGAGCAAGATTCCTGCTGGAGGAAATGTGCTGGCTCTGCAGGGGGAGCTCACAAGAAACTTTCTAAGATATCCTCTGCTTGGGGAGTAATAACAACAGCTGTTGGGGATTGTCATTATCAACTGCATGGCTGAAGAATGACTTGTTGGGGAATAGAATTCCTTGAGTACGTGCGGGGTATCTACTTCTCTTTAAATGAACACTGCCTACTTTGAAGAAGGACTGGCCAAGATGCTTGCGAACTGATCCTGGATCCTGTTATGCTATGCTGGGGATGGATATGCCATGCATACAGGAATGCAAATGAACTTGTTTACATGAGATGCATATGGGAATGCAACTGGCCAAGGCTTCATTTCTGGTTTCCAAAGAAGGATTAATAGGGATTAGATGGAGCAAGGTGAAAGACTCACTGGAAATACTGGCATATCAACTCGGGGGTTGAGAAAAGGAAATACAATATCGACTCGGGGGTCGAGAAACATTAAGATAAATTGTCGTCAACTCGGGGGTTGAAAGAAAGGTAAAGGTAATATCGACTCGGGGGTCGAAGGAAGTAACAAAATATCAACTCGGGGGTTGAAGGAAAAAGCAAATATCGACTCGGGGGTCGAGGAACTAAAGACAATATCGACTCGGGGGTCGAAGAAGATAAAGATAACAATGACTCGGGGGTCAGTACAAGCAATAAGATGTCAACTCGGGGGTTGAAGATGTAATAATGATATCGACTCGGGGGTCGAGAAACTAAAGCAATATCGACTCGGGGGCCGAGAAAATAAAAACAAAATATCATCAACTCGGGGGTTGAAAGAAAGGTAAACATCGACTCGGGGGCCGAAGAAAATAAAGACAACATTGACTCGGGGGTCAAAAACAATATATATCAACGCGGGGGTTGAGGAAGGAAATAGGTTATCTTGTATGCATATGATGTACGTATGTTGTATGTGATGCATATGTGGATGCGAGCAGGGGATTGATCTTATGAAGGTGCCAGCAGGGTGGACTTTTGGTGGTTGCCAAGCAGGGTTGGACTTTAGGAGAGTGCCAAGCAAGGTTGGACTTTAGGAGGTGCCAAGCAGGGTTGGACTTTTGGTGGTTGCCAAGCGAGGTTGGACTTTTGGTGGGTGCCAAGCAAGGTTGGACTTTTGGTAGTTGGAAAGATTTGATTTCCCGACACTTGGTATCTGATAGTGCCATTATTAGAGGATAGTTGTGGATGCTCTTGGTGCTCCAAGTTTGATCATTTGCAGAAATTGCGTGCTTGGTTCATGAGAGAACCTCACCTTTCTAGCTGATATGCCCTAAGGCTTGCAAATAAATGGTTGTATGAGCGCAGCGACATAACCAATGCATGTTGATTGCATGAGCAAAGCGACTTATCCAGTGCATTCTGATGGTGTATTTGCCCTGCCCCAAGGCTTTTAATACTTGTTGAATTAGTGCATGACATGACCAACTTGACTAACTTGAATGTATGAAGGGAATCTGCCCCTATTTGGAAGGTAATGAGATGACCTGCCCCAGTGTCTGGATTTTGCAGTGGTCTGCCCCAGTCTTGGATTTTGAAAGACTTGCCTCAGATTGACTAAGTATTGCTTTGAAGGACTTGCCCCAGATTCACAAGGTTATGAGATAGTCTCGATTCGAGTCAGTGCCAACGAATACTCAAGTTTCCCTCTGATTGCACTTTGTTGGAATTTCCAAACTGTCAAGTACTGATTTGCAGTTAAAATTGATCATTCATAAATGGTAATTTTAATGCGACATTCATGCACGTTTTGAAAAATCACTTATTGGAATGGTGTGTCAGTGTGTGACGAGTGGACCGTTAGTCCAAACGCATTGCTAATTTACTGGTGTGTGAAAGATACAGCAAGAATATGATACCAATTCAAAAGACTAGCAAATTCGTAGGAGTCAGTTTACGCAACCTTGCTATAGTATGCTTTCAGAATAAACCCCGCCTCAATTAGGTCTTTTGAGGGTTGTAACGTGTCCTGGTTCATAGAAACAAAGGATATAAGGCTCAAAGTGTGTTTAGTACCCACCCTACTTCGTGATGATCTCCAGTCCTACGTTCAGTTAAATCGACACACATTCGTCTAGATTTTGACGGTGCAAGAGTGAAGATGAAGGTTCAAGATTCGCTTGAAATGACAGTCATCTTATTTTGTTTTTTATGGACGTCAGTGACCTTTTGATTTTGGCATGGTAGTCACTGGACTTTATTTTGTTTTTGGTGAGGATTCAAGGGCCTCTTTGTTTTTGATCCCATATTTTGCATGGATAAATTGGTTAATGATCCTTGGGATCAACGACTCACCTCGAAAATATTACCGCCATGGCAAAGATTCACCACAGTAATAATATCTCCAAGGGAATCTACTCCAAGCGGGGTTTTCG
Organism: Lathyrus tuberosus; assembly: GCA_022829125.1. Lineage (NCBI taxonomy): Eukaryota > Viridiplantae > Streptophyta > Magnoliopsida > Fabales > Fabaceae > Lathyrus > Lathyrus tuberosus. Next base: position 678,705 of record JALAZF010000254.1, read on the forward strand.
CTTCAACTCACGCGGAAGAGACCACGCAAGCCTACACTACACAACCACCATCCTAATCTTAGGTATTTCCTCGACTCGGGTGTAGAGCCACCTCACAAAGTTCCCAATGTCAGAACAACCCAACAATGTCACGAAAGGTAACACAGATAAGAAAATAGGAAAGCAAGTAAGTAAGCAAACGAGAAGAAAATAAACAAAAAAAACTAACAAACTCGCGATTCGAATCAAGATAGGCTTGACTCTCTCTTGCATGGAGCAAATGATCCCCAGCAGAGTCGCCACTCGAAAAAATCGCTTGATCGAAGACACGACCCTTCGCGTGAAAGGCGCAGAACGGTTCGACAGAGTCGCCACCGAACTTTATTTATCCCAAAAGAGGGAAAGGAAAATATCGAGAAAACCTTTAAGGGAGGGGTAAGAACATGGTCATCGCAACCACATTCTGGGTTCGGGAGTCGGTTACGCGAGGGGAAGATACGCGCACCCCCTCACGTCCGTTGTACTTAATGGGAACCTCTTGATTCGAATCGCGATGCTCGTTAGCTAAGCTTGTTTGTTTTCTTCTCAAAAACTAAATGCGGGAATTTAAAGATAAAAAGAAAAGATGCTAGGGGGAATGAGTGGTTTAAGGATAGGGTGCTCGACAAGATCATCGCGACCTCGGGCCTACGTATGCTCATTCGGACGAGAATGAGGAATCAGAGCAATTGTAGTTCGAGTACGGGGTTTGACGGAAAAAGATGGTAGTGTGCTCGCCAAGATCATCGCAATCTTGTGCCTACGTATCTTTACTCGGACGAGAATAAAGAATCAGAGCAGTCGTAGTTCGTGGTACGCCCACGAAACAAGGGAGTGGTGATTTGTTTTAAAGAGGCGCCAATTGCTCACACACGAGTAAGAGAACTCGCACCCAAACAATCGAAGGAAGATTAAAGACTTGAACCCCCATTTTTCACCTTGAAAGAGTTTCGATAGTTGTTAGTCATTTTGAGGTTTGATTATGAAAGTCCGCTTGACGTGGGATCAATGGTTTATTGTATGCGCTTGGTTATTTTGAAAAGGATTTGATTTGTTAAAAGAAGAGGCGTCAATTGCTCACACACGAGTAAGAGAACTCGCACCCGAAGAATCGAAGGAAGATCAAAGACTTGAACCCCCATTTTTCACCTTAAAAGAGTTGCGATAGTTGTTAGTCGTTTTGAGTTTTATTATGAAAATCCGCTTGACGTTGGATCAAGGGTTTATTTGTATGCGAAGAGGTTAGTTTGAAAAGGATTTGGTTAGAGGTTGATTTGAAAATGGGCTCGACGACGAATCGAGAGTTTGGTTGAAAAGAGGTTTGTTTGAAAATGGCTCGACGACGAGTCGATAATTAGTTTGAAAATGGGTTGTCTATGCTAGTCCCTAGGGGTGCTCATAGTAAATAAACCACAATCAAAAGAAAACTAAATGCGTACATCGGAATGGGGAGCGGGGTACATATAAATTACAAGGGATGACTTGAAATAAAGGGTCTCATTATAAGGTAGCCCAAGAGAAAGCCGTGTGTGTGCAAGGTGTCCTAAACTAAGCCTTGAACCAAATCTCCAAGCGAAGTATAGTAACCAACAGTCCATCAAATTATTGTTTTAGGGTTTCAATATTTGTTAATGTTTTTTGATTAAAGTATGAACAAAGAAAATGGTTAGATGGATAAGATATGAATAATATGATATAGACAATATGAATAATATAAATAATATAATAAAGATAAAAAGGAACAAGATATAATAAAGTTGGTCTCATCTTAATCAAGACTTAATCGAGAAATCGACAATCAACAATTTTTGACCTTCATTGACCAAAAGCTAAAAGAAAAATGAAACGATGGTCTCATATTGATCTAGATTTTCTGATTTATTCAAATCAATAAATCCAAGACCTTTTGTTATATCATTGACCAAAAGTGAAAATAAAAGAATATGTGAAATGAAAATCATAAGAAATGAAATAAAATCGAGAAAAAGAAGAAATGTCTCACCTTTATCAAGATTTTAAATCGAAAATCGATAAATCTTTGATGTTTGGTTTTCATTGACCCAAAATGAGTGGTAAAAACAAATAAATCGAAAAGAAACTAAATAGGCCTCATATTAATCAAGATTATAGATCTATTTGAAATAAATCCACAAATCATGATATTTTTGATATCATTGGCCCAAAAGATAAAGAAAATGGAATAAAAAAAGAAATAGAAATGAGATGAAGCATTAAGAAAGACGGATCATGATGGCAAGAGAATAATACTAAAAAAGAGTAATAGTCAAATACTAAGAATTACAACTTAAAAAGATTTAGAAAATAAGAATAATGTTTAAAATAAAAGGAGAAAGGACATTAAAGAGGGAGGAGGCGTTGCAGATCAACAGGTGTAGAATCACCAGCTTCTTGGCCCATTCATCTACAAAATGAAAATGGCACGTTGTTCTTAAACAAAAAGGTGGTGTGAGATAATGGAGTGTGAATGTGGAAACAAAACAGGCTCTAAGCCCACTATCAACAACAACGTATGGCTCAGTAACATGTTAAAAAAAGAAAGAAAAAAAGACAATGTAATATTCTTAAAAAAAAATTAACAAAAACATATGGATCACATGAGGTGTGAAAAAATCCAAGTGATCCATGAAATATGGAATCATGTGGGTCTACTAAAGGCCCATATCCATTAAAAAAGGTTTCCAAAACTCAGTCAAGGCAATGAAAACAAAACAGGGTCATGGTTTGAGAACATAAAACACGACTACTCTTCAAAGAAAACCATCAACGAGTAAAAAACAATCAGGTCATACGGAAAAAAAATCCAATCTCATTCCAACCTTCCACAACTCGTGTTTCCGTCTCCGATTCAGACTCACTCTCTCGCTCGGAAAAATGCTCCAGGTTCACTTCCGCCTCATCTCGGTTTTGCTCTCACTCTCCTTCTTCTATTTCATCTCTGTCTTTGAATCCTCTCTGGTTTAGATTTAGGTTTTGGGGTTGTGGGGAGTTCGTGGTTGTGGCGATTTGAAGGAAAAGAAGAAGGCCGAAGGTTGTTGTTGAAGGAGGAGTTTGGTTGTGGTGCGGTGGATTGAAGAAGATTTTAGTTGTTGGTGGAGGTTAGAAGGATTCGGTTGAAGGAGATTGAAAAAGGCTGAAGGGTTTGGGTGAGGTTGGAGAGAAATTTTAACAGAGGTTCAAAGGCTTCTGCCGCTTTTTTCTTAAGAGTGAAGCATCAGGTTCAATTTATAGGAGAACAAGGGTGAGTTTTGGTTTCAATTCGTCTGCCGTTTTGTGCAGTTTTTGTGATGTTTTGAGAGTGAGTGAAATTGTGTATCGGTGGCGTGGTTTTGTTTTGTGTCGTACAAGCTGTGGGGCCTGGAATATGCGCGTTGTGAGCTGCATAATTGTTGTCAAAGTGGCTGCTGCGGGTCCTTTTTGAATCAGCTTTTGTAGTGGGTACGGGTCCTGTGGCGTGCTATTTTGCCTTACATATGCAGATTTCATGTGTAGGTGTTGTGGTGTTGCGTCTCATTTTGTTATGTATGCTGCTGTAGCAAAATTTGACGCGTTGTTGTACTGGCTGATGGTGCTTGATTTGTGTACTGATGGTTTGTAATTGTATGGTAGAATTCAAAAGCTTGTTCTCATGGGCTCCATTTCTTCCATTTTTTTTGTAATTTTTGGCTGTAATAATGTATAATGTATAATGGGCTTTTCATTTTCTTTTTTGAATTTTAAAGGACTAATTTTTGTAGAGAACTTTTTATGGTGGTGGGCTTATGTGATGAAAAATTGGATTATGGACTTTGAATGGGCTTTTGGAAAATGGTTTGGATAGTTTTTTTGTGAATTGGATATTGATGAAAAATGGACAATTAAAAAGTGGACATTGAGAAATAGATTAAAAAAATGGGAATATAGAATATGGATGTGAACAAATGGATATGACAAAGAAAATGGATATTGAAATGGATTTTAATTTATGAATGTGGATAAGGAGGAGATTTGGATATGAAATGGATAAAAAATGTGGATATGGATGTTGAATCATTTGGATAGTGATAGGTGGAAGAAATAGAAAAATCATGGTTTTTAACATGGATATGGATCATAAAATAAGTAAATGGGTAATGATAATTGGATTGGATGAAAATGGAAATGAATAGACTGCCCCGGAGAACCTGTGAATCAATCTCGAACCTGATGAACCAGTCATTGACTCTTCAATCACAAAGACCCTGCATAGCCTGATATTTGAATGTAAACTTATCATTAATCATTGCTTGATAATCTGATGACTTCCACCACATGACGAATTGAAACTATGTCATCGCCTCGATAACCCTGACTTGACAACTTGCCTGAAACGAACCTTGCAGCACCTCAACCCTGTGATACCCTGAGCTTGGACCATGAGCATAAGCAACATATTTTTGGATTTTTGAATAATGGTTAGTGGATGAATGTAAAGATGACAATTATATACAGGTAGGACAAATTTGGGGTATGACAATAGGCTCAAGTTTTCTACTCTTCCAATAAAACAATAAATACTAATAATAGTCCACTAATTTTTGACCTTACCACTAACTCTTAGTATTTCACACTACTGAATTAAAGACCCACTAAACTTTTGGCTTTTCAACCACATCTCCACTAAACAAACATTTAAAGTTTATTCAACATAATTTGTAATTCCCTTTACACAATGAGTTTATTATTGATCTTGAGTTAGTTTGGATTTTTTTTTTTCTAATTCTTATTGAAAAGATAATGTTAAAACCATGAGTATACCAACTACAAGCATCTTTCACAAGTTGAAATTAGATTCTTTATGTAACACCTAATCGATATTGGATCATAATGTGCAACAAGTTATATGATGTATTGCATCATTATTAAAAAATGGTCATAATCGTTTGCGTTCAATTAGTGTTGTGCGATTCCAATTTGTACTATTCAGAGCTTTCACATGTTATCGTAAGATGATGAATGAAGTATCTGTTATGCAGGTTTTGCCGATAACTTCTCATTTAGCCATTGTCTTGGAATATGCCGTCGGTGGTAAACTATTAAAGAGGATATGCATTGATGGCCGATTTAGTGAAGATGAGGTTGTAGAATTAATAAGTTATCAATTTTGTTAATTAACTTTTAGGGCATTATCGATTTTGTGCTAAATATTGTTATTTTTAGTGGTGTCTTGCTTTTATATATACACACAGGAAAAGCCATCTACATGGGATCTTAGTTCTATATGCTCTAGCTATTCATCACTTTCTATTAAGGGGAATGGAAAATCTGTTGATGATACTTTGCAAGCAGAAGAAACCTAGGAAAAGGAACAATATAAATATGATAAAGCTTTGTCAGCTGATAAAACTTACCTCAAGTTCAAGAAATGGTTGGATGCTTATCCTGAGCAGTACTTCCGCTATGTAACAAATTATGCTTAGAAGTGAACTTACCATATAGCTAATGCACATTACTTGTCGTTTACTCAGTTTATAATTTCTTTTAAATCATAGTATGAATATGTAATATAATTGTACAAATCCACGCGAGTTGAAAAATATGGTTAGAATTTGGTTTCTCCTTCTAGTTCGCTCCTTGTCTCCCTTTAGTTGAGTGGAGAATCATATTGGCTAAAGTTCGGTTGATACATACATCAATCTTGCATTCTAGCTATCAATTATGTTTTTCTAGAACTAAACAAATAACTAACTCCCTATTTATACAAAATAATCCTAACTAAACAAATAACTAACTCCCTATTTATACAAAATAATATTAACTAAACAAATAAATAACTCCCTAACTAATTCTATGATATCTATATGCTAACATGTTATGCTCTTATGTATTAATTTTGTCAAAGTTGTTGTAAAGAGATCAAACAAGTGAAGTTCAATTGCGATGGCTAGATCAGAGCAGAGGAAGTTGTTGTAGCTCAATGTCAGGGGTCTATGCTCATTCATTCGGACTATTTCTCATGATCCTGGAAGCAAACATCTGTTGGTATAGGTTTTTTTGACTTTTACCAATGGTTTTTGAACCTTTACCAACTAATTTTTGTCGTTGGTACATGTCAAATTTCTTGTAGTGAAAGCTCACTGAACAGTATGCATCGATCCATATAAGCCTATAGGTTGACGCATAAAAGAAAATTTTCTTCTATGAGTCGACACATAGCTCTATAGGTCAACGCATAGCTCTACAGGTCGACGCATAGGCTATTTTGTCAAAATCCATTTGTTCACTACCCTTCGTGAGTTGACACATAAAATTCTATGAGTCGACTCATAACTCATTTTTTTCGAAAAATTATATGTTATTCTTCCACGAATTTTCTGTTACATTACCACTTTCACACACACATATAAATACATTCGCGCATCTTATTTCAAGACATTGAAACCTGAAAAATACAAAGATTTCGCTTCATGTTCTTTCTTCTTCAATCTTCATAGCATTCATTCAACATTTACACATAATAATTCTTGTTGAGTGATATTGATTGAGAGCGATAACATTCAATTTAGGACTTGTGAAATCTAAATTGGGTTGAGAATTTGGGGGGGTTTCAAGGATAAAACCTTTAGGGTTTTTACTCAAAGATCAATGGTTTATTTGGAGGTTTTTGCACAAGTCTTTGCATTTGGATTCTGTCGATTGAAAGCTTTGAAGAACGGGGGTTCTTGCAAAGGAGTAGCAGTAACCGGAGGATCATTTGAAAGGCTTGGGAAAAGATTTTACAATTTGGATTCAGCTGAGTGAAAGCTTTGAAGAATGGTGGTTCGGTCAAAGGAGTAGTGGTAACCGGAAGATCAAATTGGAGATCTTGTGTGACTTTATCTAGCTAAGATAAACATCAAAAATTGGGTTTGGGGGTTTGAATTTGTACTACTTCTCTTGTAAACTGATATTGCAAAGGTTAATTACAATATCTCAATTTGATTTTGAATTGAGGGCGACGTACCCATAGTGAGGACAATTGAGGAACTTCCTAAACAAATATTGATGTTCTCTCTCTCTCTCTCTCTATATATATATATATATATATATATATATATATATATATATATATATATATATATATATATATATATATTGATAACCCTTAGTGTGTAATTTGAATTGTTGAAAATTCTGGTTGTGTTGAAGTGTTAAAAACTGTTTTTGTGAAATTTGATTTGTTACATCTTCAACACAAAGAAAATTAAGCTTGGTGTATTGCACACCAAGTGTTTTATATTTTAACTGCACACTAAGTGTTTGTTAAAATTCCTTAGTCAAGTTTTATTTTACTTCTCATTGGAAATCGTTTACTTTAGTGTGGTTTATATTGAAACAAATTATATTGAACTTGTTAGTTTGTTTTTCTCATCTTAAGCATTCACTTTACTATGGTTTGTATGCATATCTGATTCTACCAATAATGGTTCGGATAGATGAGAGTCGATCCGGATTCTCTTCCGCTTTCTATAGAAAAATATTTTTCAAAACACAATTTTAATTTCTAAATTTCTATTTGGCGATCTATTCAACCCCTTTAGATCGTAGCCCTCGTCTAACAATTGGTATCACGAGTACCGGTTTATCTTGTGCTTCAAAATCCATTATTAGATTATGGATTCTGAACCAAAAGGGGCATATAATAAAACGTTAGTTTTCAATGGCAAGAACTATGGTTATTAGAAGGATTGTATGTGTATCCATATAAATTCTATTGATAGAAAAGTATGGAACGCCATCCAAAATGATCCATTTAAAATAACCATGACCAATGCGGATGGTGTTGTTGTACCTAAACCGGAAGCACAATGGAATGAGGAAGATGAGAAAAAATGGTATAGTGATTGGAGAGAAAGGAATATTCTAATCTCCGCTTTAGGAGTTGATGAATATTACTGTGTTTCTCATTGTGAAACCGCTAAAGCTGTGTGGGATGCATTACAAGTTTCCCATGAAGGTACAAACGAAGTCAAACAAGCAAGAATTAATACTTTAAACCAAGAGTTTGGACTCTTTCACATGAAGCATGGTGAAACCATTGCCGAAATGCAAAGAGATTCACTCATATTGTAAACTGTTTGAATGCACTTGGTAAATCGGTTTCCAATGACATTTCTACTAACAAAATTTTGAGATGTATTAATAGGGAATGGCAACCTATTTATCAAGGAAGCTAACAACATATTGAAATTGGATACAACTACATTGTTTGGTAAGCTTAAAGAATGTGATCAAGAGCTCATTAGCTTAGAGAAGCATGAGAAGAAAGTTAAGAAAGAAAAGAAAAAAGAAAAAGAGGTGGAAAAGAAGTCAATTTATCTTGTGGCTTCTAGTTCCATGTCCTCAACAAAAGAGCATAATGAAAGTGGATCTAGTAATAATGAATATTCAGATGATTAAGAAATGGAGGTGTTTGTTAAACGGTTTCATAGATACATTAAGAAAAACAGAGTAAAGCACTCTGACAACAACCTCATCAATTATAAAAGACAGGTTGACTCCTCAAAACATAATGAGAATGAGAATGAAAAGTCCAAAGGTTCATGTTTCAATTGTGGTAAGGCCGTACACCACAAGTCGGATTGTCCACAACTTAAAAAAGAAAACGATAAGGGTCACTACAAGAAGTTTAGCAAAACTAGATGAGCATATATGTCTTGGGAAAGTGATAGTGAAGACTCAAGTGAAGGCAGCTCAAGTGAAACTGACAAAGAGGCGAATCTTTGTCTCATGGCTTATCATGATAAGAAGAAAAATGTAATACATTCTAAATATGAACATATTGATGAAATGTCACATTATGAATTACAAACTGCTTTTGAGAATCCATATGGTGAAGCCGTAGACGCTTTTAAAAAGTTGGCTTCAAATAATTAAAGTTTTGTTTACAGGATATATCATAAGTTCGTTCTCCAATCTACAACCTCTTCAAATCATCAATTAAAGGTTATAAATACACATTGATTTTGGCTTTTGGACTCGACGGCCCTGGAATGAGGCAAGTCAAAAACATGTATGGTGTTGTCATGCACATCTCAGGAGGGAGGTTGTAATGGGTTACAATAACTGGCCAATAAGAATATCCACTTCCCGATGCTTGGACATATGGAGTAAAACCATCAGAGCATAATCCAAGCCTCACATTTCTAGGTTCTGCAGCAAAATCAGGATGTATCTGATCAAAGTGCTTCCATACCTCGCCATCAGATGAATGTCGCATAGTGTTATAACTTGTTTTGTTTATATGATGCCATCATTAGTACCAAACTCATTGCCATAAAACAACATGAAACCTTTAATGCAACAATCAATCTTTTTTAATTCTAAACTCAGCTTCGACACCAACCTCTTTGCATCATAAAAACATGTAGGCAAGGTATCTTTCATAGGAGTCGCGTCTGTCATACCCTAATTTTTGACCCTAAGATACACCTTGTTCTTCGCATAGCATATTGTAATACCCCAAATTTTGACCACTTAGATTTCCCATCATTGTGAAAATCATCATCACAATATGGATGAACCATCATGCTTCATCAGTCTCCCCAAAGATGGGTGAGCATTCAATACAATCAAAATTAGGGTTTCAAGCCCTCTCTGATTGCTTAGACAAAGGATCAATCAAGAAATGACATGATCTTCAACTTGTCTAATCTCTTAAATATCCATAAAGGATCAAAAGGACTCCCACTTCAAGGATTAAGCACAAGGCTGCTCCCTTCTAGGTGGATCAAGCCTCAAGATCGCCAGTGTCACCAAATTAGGGTTTTGGTCGACCAGGGCCTCCAGATGGAAGTTTTCATCTGGGCACAAGGCAATGATCCAAAACCTAACCTAATATACTTCATGGAACCTCATGAACCCATGCATCAAGTCAATTTTGCCTCAGGGGATGCATTCATCAAAAATCAGGAATTAGGGTTTCTTGACCTAATTCACCCCTAAGTTGACTTTTGGGACAAACCATGAGCCAAGACCTCAAGAGATGATTTGAGGGTCTCTAATATACCATATTGATCCATTTGGAACAATGGATTGATCCAAGAAGCTTGAGCAACAAGTCTCAATTTCATCTGCACCACAATTAGGGTTTTAAGGGAAAAGTCAACTGTAACTTTGACTTTTGACCTGGACATGCTCCCAAACCCTAATACATGATTGAATATACCCTATGACACCCATGGAACATGTCCATCAAGTTTGATTTAGGTCAAGGACATGATTTCCTGAAGAATTGCACAGTTTGGAATTCATCTGATAAAAAGTCAACTGTGCACAAAAGTCAACTTTGACTTTTTGAGATTTTTCACCAAAATGGATTTTTAACCCTAAAATGATGTTAATGTATGATTTGAATCATCATTCATCAAGAAAAATCAAGAAAAGTGAGATAACTTGTAAAAGGGGTAACCATAAAACTTAGAAATTTTTCTAAGTTAAAAATAAAGTGGCAAAGGTACCAACTTTGGAGGACCATAACTCCTAAACCACAAGGCCATTTTTTCTCATCCAAAGATGGATTTGTAGCCCTCATTACCACCTACAAAAACTTCAACTACAAGTCATTCCAATTCATTAATGATTTTGAGTTATGGAGTGATCAAAGTGGCTGAAAAGTGAAAATGTCACTTTTTCCAACACTTAGTGAAATTTTCACTAAGTCAGATTCTGCTTCACTTTTTGCCAAATGTAGGGGGATTTTTCACTTGGAATCAAAAGAGATCAAAACCAAACTTGTTCAAACAGTTGTTGTATCATGTAAGAGCTTTCCAAAATGGCCAAGAACATTGCCAAATTCAACCTACACCATGAGATACAACATTGCCAAGTTGCCTTGCTGAAATCTGTCAAGGCAAGGCAGAATTTGCAACTTTGGTCGATTTGCCAAAATCAGGCAAATTCAATTGCTACAATCCACTTGGACACCTCAGAGGATTGAATCTAAAGGGGACAATCACTGAGCCAAGCCTCCAAGGTCCAAGGAACAAGGAATAACATGTTGAACCTAGAGTTGCCAAAATAGGGACAAGACTTCAAATTTGGAATGAGGCATTCAATGGAACCATCAAGGTGGCATGGACTGAGCCATTCTCATCTGAAATCAGTCAAGACTTATCCAAGACCAAGGGGACCAAAGCTCTGTGCCCTAACCTCTAGTCAATGGCTAGAGGAGACTTGGATTTTCATTTGCCAACATTGGCCAAACCTACTTACCAGCTGCCATGCACTATTCCTTGCAAAACAAACTTGCTCTACTATAAATAGAGCTCAATTGTGGTCAGTTTAAGTACACCAAAGCCAACTAACAGATGCTTTCCTCAAAATCTCTTTCTCTTGGCAAAAATGCCTTTCTTAGCAAGGTAGCTATCGGGTTTTGAGTTTGAGAGCAATTCCAATCAAACCAATCACTCACACACCTCACATACATCACATATGAGCTGATCAAACACTCACATAACATCTGGCACATCAAAATCTCAAAATCACTTGCCATCCACACAAGTTTGAAGTGAAGTTGCAGCTGAGATGCCATAAACTGACCCAGTCCATTTCAATTCAATCCAAGTGTTCAAACACACTCCATATGGTGTAGGGAAGCTGTCCAGATCATCACAACTCATCTGTAACACCTCCAAATCAAAAATCACTTTGAACTTGCTGTCACGGCCTAGAGGTAAGCACATACTTGGTCATCTCTCAATCTATGCATATTTCCTCGCACAATAATTTGGCCATATGTTCATAATCATGCATGGAATGTTTTCCCTCAATTAATTGTATTGTTTGAATCGTGTATAAAAAATCCTAGCCTTCATGCATAAATTAGGGTTCTTGAGGTCTCTTCGTGATTTCTTGTTGTATGTTTAATTTAAATGAAATTAAAGTACATAGACATGATCGCGAGGTTGAGACGAGCATAATGATATGTGGATTACATGATATGATTACGTATTCATGGAGATTGGATAGAAAATGCAAATCTGAGAAACCCAGAAAAACGCGCGTGTTCTTGCTTGTGTTCTTGGCGCCTTTTTTCCAAATTCAAATATTTGAATTTTGTGATTTTGTTTAATTGATTCAAAAATTAATTTCTCTCTGAGTTTTAATGATTTTGAGTTGATTCTTTTTTTAATAATTCACAAAAATGTTAAAATATTTTATTTTCACAAAAAATCCCAAAAATATTATTTATTTCATATAATTGATATTTTTGCAAAGAATTAATATTTTAATTGTTTTTGGCATTTTAAATATTTTTTCTACATTGATTTTGCAACTTTTAATGCTTTCTAATTATTTTGTAGGTCAATACTTAATTTTTGAAATATTAATCCAAGGTCACAATTTGTTTTCCATGTGTTAAACAATTTTTGATCATTTTAATTGAATTTTTATTCAATTAAATACATTTTGAAAACAAATTAGGGTTTTGGATTAATTCAACCCTCATAAATCACTTCAAAACACTTTGGGCCTCTTGAGAGAGTGTAAGACCCATCCCCCCTTGTACAAAAACTTTTTGGGCCTCACTCATTGTATAAGTCCCTCTGTACAAGTAAACGGCGCGATCGTCGCCCGTTTAAAAAGATAAAAACACTTTGGGCCTCTATTAGAGTGTAAGACCCAATCTCCCTTTTAACCAAAACATTTTGGGCCTCACTTATTGTATAAGTCCCTCTGCGTTAAAAGAAAACCTCGGCGCGATCGCCATTTTTAAACGAAAAATCATTTGGGCCTACCCTCGCGTTATAAGCCCCTCTCTTTTCTTTAAACCTTTTTTGGGCCTCTTGAGAGAGTGTAAGACCCATCCCTTTGTACAGAAAACCTTTTTGGGCCCCAGTCACTTGTATAAGTCCCGCTGTACAAAGTCAAACAGTGCGCTCACTGATAAAACCCTGGGCCTCTCCTTGAGCTGTAAGCCCCAAATATTTCTTTTTCAAAGCACTTTCTCCTTTGATTTTGAATATACTGTTGTTTTCAATCTTTCTTTGTTGAACAACTAACCAAACAGCATGGAAGCACTACAACCGAGTAAGTGGTTATCGCTTTCATTTACTGCTTTCATATTATAAACTGTATTGTGGGGCTGCTCACTGTAAGTCTCCTTTCATAAACTCATATCTACTGTGTAATAGTAGTATAGATATTTCGAGTTTCCCCGGCAACTACGTCTAGAACTAGGTGACGCCGTTTCATTTATTCGTAGAAATAGACTCCTAGATCCCCAATAGGAGCACCAGATACAGTCTTCTCTTCGGCTGTCCTCCTTAGGAATCGTCAAGAAGCTCTACTCCCCAAGATGAATGTATTCTCCATGAATGGCATCTTTGAGTTTCTTCCAAATTCTCGAACTTTCCTGACTTGATCTATTCCTTGTGGATAGCTTGCCTTGAATGTCTCGGGGTTTGGGTACCCACTACGGTCATAATCTTGGACCTTAACTAAGGAACCCTCTTTAAAAGCTAAAAGTCGCTGGATAGTAAACCTCGCACGTTTACCAGTGGTTTTTATCTTTAAAAGAGTTATCTCTCCTAATGGAAAGGAGATGATAGACCCACGGGCTTCTTAAAAGCATCGGCCTCCTCTTGGGCATTATTCAAGGACACTACAACTTCTTAGAAGTATTCACAGCCTCCTCTTAGGCTTCGTATAATGATCTCTTCCTCCAGGAATGATAGTCTCCTCTTGGGCTTAGTACAAGGACCCGTCGGCTTCTTAAAAGTTTCTAGCCTCCTCTTGGGCTTCGTACAAATTGTCCCGACGACCTCCTAGAGGTATAGGAACAGAACTTAGTTATCTCCATAGAACAGTCCTTTCATAGAGTCTACTACTGTTTCTCAAAGCATAGTACAAAAGAAAAAAACTCTAGACTTGGACAGTCTAACCTCCTTGAGTCTCAAAGACATTCTCAAGTGCACCCTTCGTTAAATAGGAAGGAAACCCGCAGACTCGGACAGTCTCAATACCCTTTGGATTTCCCGTTTCCTCAAAGAGAAGGAAATATCCCTGATCCTCAGATCAAATCCCTGAGTACAGTGTTGCTCATATAAGAACTGATTTTCTCTTTTAAAATCAGTATATTGGATCTGTCACTCAACTGAAACAAACCTTTAGCCTCCATCTCGGGCTTCGTACGAGATACAAAAACACTCTCTTGTTGAGTATCAAAGACTCTCTTGTTGAGTCAAACTTTTAGCCTCTATCTCGGGCTTCGTACGAGACACAAAGACTCCCTCGTAGAGTCAAACAAACAATCGCCTCCATCTCGGGCTTCATACGAGATACCAAAAGACTCCATCGTCGGGTCAAAAACTTTTAGCCTCTCTCGGGCTTTGTACGAGACACAAAATAGCCTCCTCTTAGGCTTTGTATAATGATTTTCCTAATGGAAATTAGCCTCCTCTTAGGCTTTGTATAAGAAAACCACTGGTTGATCCAATCAACCTTTTAGCATCAAAGCTGTGCCTCGTTCACAGTACACAAACATTAACAACTCCTTTCCTTTCATCTAATCGCTGTAAGCGGCAAGCCTCTGGATCATCTATATCCATGCCACTGTCCCTCTTTTAGCATGAGAAATTCCTAAGGAAAGATGGCATTGCTCTACACTGAGTTAAAGTCTTCTCCTTCAGGTTAAAACCCTTTCTTCGGAAATTATGGCATTGCTCGGATCCACGTATCCCAGTTAAAGTAATTCTCCTTCTCCCCTCTTTAGAGATGACAAATTCTCTCTAAAGTCGAGGTCTTTCAACTTCAAGTCTTGGGCTTTGAACAAGACACAAATAGACCTTTCAGCTTCACATCTTGGGCTTTGAACAAGATACAAACTACCTTTCGCTTCACGTCTTGGGCTTTGAACAAGACACCAAACACCCATTTCCTCCCATAGAATAGGAGAAACTACGAACGCTCTGATTTCCCTGTTTCGGTAAACGGGAATACGTAGGCATAAGATCGAAAGAAAAGATCTTAGCGAGCACAATCAACAAAAAACCCAAATCCCATATCTCCATCAATCAAAAGCAGTATTTCAAAAGCACCAGTCCTAACATCCTAACCCTTGTTCCCCGCCAGAAACATTAAGCCCTAGAAAGAAAGAAACCTGTATTGGCGAAATAAGAATAACTAGTACAAAGGCCCCCCCACATTGATAGCATCTGTAACCTAACAGACCGCTGTTTAAACTCAGTATGCAAAACAGGGTTAATTGGAGACATCTATTTCCCTTCCTTATTCAGCTCACAATAGGATAAAAAATGAATCGACCTGTAGTTTAAAGCTCAAACCGCAGAGAGCGACCAGCGCTTAAGAACTGCGTCCAAAATCGCTCGCTACAGAAAAGTGGCACCCACCGTGGGGCCGTTCAAAGTTAGATCTAGGCACGGTCATCCCCATTTTTCACAGAAAAGTGGCGCCCATCGTGGGGCCCTTGTTTTTCTTTCTTTCTGTTTTCCTTGTAAAATGGCGACTCTGCTGGGGAGTCATTGCCAAGATCTTTCTGCCTTAGGGCATCATCCCCGTTTTCTATGGAAAATGGGAACTCTACCGAAGAGAAAGATTGACCTATGCTGGTCCATCTCTTAGGCAGAGAACCACAAATTGGGGCTTCCGCCGGGGAACCCATTTCTGTCAGGAACTTAAGAATTGTAGCTTTATAAGTCTAGGATGATTAGGACAAATATATATACTGCTTTTCCTAATTGCTATATGTGTTTATTTTTCTGCTACTGGGAATGCGTGTGATGCCGCATGTGGTGAGATTGAGTATACACTTAAGAAAAGCCAACCTTTTTCGTAGTGCGGAAGCTATTGGAAATAGCTGTTACGCGATACTACCCTCATTTTAGGCTGGTGATCTATTCTCGGTGAATGGCACTTACTCTAAGATTGCACACAACTCGCTGGCGATCCGCTTGTTGTCTGCCTTCCTGGGAGGAGCTGATGATAATGAGTACATGTACAAAAATCAGCCTAGTATAAACCTTTGGGGATGGGTAGAGCCTTTACTTCATGACAACGACCCTCTGACCCCATGTTTTTTCTATGTTTTTGTGTGCTGCATTCATGCATTCATTTAATAAAACATTAAAACATTCAAAAAACTTTCTCTTCTAGTCTCTCTGTTTTTCAAATTAAACTAAGACTGTGATTGCAAATATCAGAGAAAAGGATTATGCTAATGGATTTCGGTAGAAGGAGAACTCACCAGTATACCTTCAAGGTTCCAAAACTAGGGGATTTAAGAAAGTTAGCAAGGATGATCGTTAACCCAGAGGTTTTCAGAGCCAAGCACAGCGGTTTGCTACCACTGTTAAGAGTCCATGTGATTAAGGGAATCATGGACGCGCTCATTCAGTTCTACGATCCGGTTTATCACTGTTTCACATTTCCGGATTACCAGCTATCACCAACGCTGGAGAAGTATTCTCATCTGACTGATTTACATATCACTGATCGAGCTCCGTTTTCTGGACTGGAAGAAATTCCAAAGAATCAGACTATTGCAAGAGCAATTCATTTGGACGAGTCTGAGGTCAAGACTCACATGACCACTAAGGGTGGCATCCAAGGTTTGCCAACCCAGTTCTTGACAAAAAAGGCTCTATACTTCGCTAGTATAGGGAACGGGACTGCTTTTGAAAGCATCTTTGTCTTGCTCACCTACGGATTATTTTTGTTTCCCAACATCAATAACTTCGTCGATATCAACGCTATTAAGGTTTTTCTCATTGGAAACCCTGTGCCGACTTTGCTTGCAGATGCGTATCATTCTGTACACTTGGGAAATTTGTACAGCGGAGGGGAGATCACATGCTGTGTACCTTTGCTCTACAAATGGTTTATCTCTCACTTTCCCAAGTCTGCTGCTTTTTGGGATTGCAAGAGTGTCTTACGTTGGTCGCAGAAGATCATGTCTCTCACCAATTCCGATATAGATTGGTGTAATAGGATTTATGAGGGAATCAGAATCATTGACCGTTGTGGAAACTTCCCCAGCGTACCCCTTATAGGAACTAAAGGAGGAATCAACTACCATCCGGTATTGGTTCGCCGTCAATTTGGATACCCGATGAGACACATCCCACTGGGTGTTCATCTGGAAGGTCTTTTCTTCAAAGAAGGAGAAAGTGACAGAGCACTAAAGATGGAAATAGTGCAAGATTGGAAACATGTTCATAAGAAAGGACGAGAGTCTCTGGGAAAACCAGACTGTGTCTCGGTGGAGCCTTATCTCCATTGGGTACAAACCAGAGCTTTCAAGCTAAAAATGCCTTATCCTCGTTACGAAATTCTTCCGCCGAGAGAATCTGTCATGTACTTCATGACGGAGACTGAAAAGCTTCAGGTTACTCTCAACAAAGTTCAAAGGGAAAGAAGATCTTGGAAGAACAAGTACCGCACCCTCGACGTAGAGTGTATCCAAATACAACAACTACTAAAAGAGAAAGATGCTCTGATTGAAATTTGGAGCAGCATGCTGTAGAGAATCAAGATGACCAAAGGAATTTGCTCACTCCTTTCACTTGGCAAAAGAATGACAACCCGACAACGGCCCAAGCGCCCCGGTCAAAGAAAAGGAAGATACCAGAATCAGCACCCGACTTCTCTTCAGAGAGGACTCGGGACCCATTAGTTTAGGTTTCTGTTTCTGCACTTTGTAATCTACTGTATTTCCATTTCTGTAATCCTTTGAATTTCAATAAAAAGGGGTTTCCCCACTGTTTGATATTTGCAATCTAATTGTCGAAGTTTATTTTGATTAAACCAAAAAACAACAATTAATATAATCATTGCATTCACCATTCTCACATCGCGTATTCTTTTTCCCTACGAATCTCACGTTTGTGTCTCGATTCTAGAGTCAAACTGTCTCATTCGTATAATACTCGGGCGAATCGTCAGAAAAAGATGGATGATCTTGAGGAAGAAAACAGAGAGTTGAAAGAAGAGATCGACGCTCTGAGAGAGGATATGAGAAAGCTTCGTAACGACATGCAAGCCATGGCAGAAGCTCAGCTACAAAGAACTGTGATCTCAGAGATCACCTCAACGTCCATCATAGAAAAGTATGATCCTAGGTATCAGATGCCGAAAGATCGTCCTTGGGGCATGCCTGTTAACTATATCCCGGAAGGATATGTTCCGCCGATCACTGAAGATCAGGGAATCGTAACAGAAGCCGCTAGGCCTGAAGGTTACAAACTTCGGGAAAGCGAAGATGCTAGGGGCATACTGAAGACTCCTGAAGGTTACAAATTTCGGGAGGCGCCAAGACTCGCTGCCGTAGTCACGGTACCACCCCCTGTGGTGCACACTGTCCCGGAAGGATAGATTCCACAAACACCTTTTGGTAAGAAGGAAACTATGTTTGATAGAATGGATGAATTCCAGGAGCAGTTCTTGGAAATGCAGAAAGAGCTGCAAGCCATTCGCGGTCAGGATCTATTTGGAAAGGACGCCGCAGACCTCTGCTTGGTCCCAAATGTGAAAGTCCCGCACAAGTTCCAAGTGCCCGACTTTGAAAAATACAAGGGTAACTCTTGCCCTCAGAGCCATCTGGTGATGTACACTCGGCGGATGTCAGCTCAGACGGAGAATCAGGACCTGCTGATTCACTACTTTCAGGATAGTTTAACCGGTGCCGCACTTAAATGGTACATGGGTTTAAACCGTACTATGATCAGTACATTCAGAGATCTTGGTACTGCCTTCGTCCAACAATACAAATACAATTTGGACATGGCACCCGACAGAGATCAACTCAGATCAATGTCACAAAAGGACAAGGAAACCTTTAAGGAGTATGCTCAAAGGTGGCGTGAAATTGCCGCTCAAATTTGTCCACCTCTTGAGGAAAAAGAGATGACAAAAATCTTCTTAAAGACCTTAAGCTCATTTTACTATGACCGAATGGTCGCCAGTGCGCCCAGTGATTTCACCGAAATGGTCGGCATGGGTGTACGTCTTGAGGAAGCCGTCCGAGAAGGACATTTGGTAAAAGACACTGGATCAACGAGCGGTACTAAAAAATACGGTAGTGCTCTCCCTAAGAAAAAAGAGCAAGATATTGGGAATATCTCTCTCGGAAAGCTAAGGCGACGTTATCAGCCAGTAGTAGCTGTTACTCCTGCTATCGGCCCCGCGCCTGTTCCTATGTATCAACCTCAGGTCGCGCAGAGCCAACCTGACCAACAAAGGACACAACAACCTCTTCAGCAGGCTCGTCCTCCATATAACAACAACCGTACAACACGGCCACCAGGATTTGATCCTATACCCGTAACGTACGCAGAGCTGTTTCCGTTACTGCTTGCTAAGGGGCACATTCAGACTAAGTCTCCCCTTTCAGTTCTGGAAAATCTGCCTTTTTGGTTTAAAGCGGATCAAACATGCCCTTATCATCAAGGAGGTTCAGGGCATAACATTGAGACTTGTCTCAATTTCAAATCCGACGTGCAAAAGCTTGTTAGGAGCGGGCTCTTATCTTTCAAAGATACGAATCCTAATGTTCTTACGAACCCGCTGCCTCAACACGAGAAAGCTGCAGTCAATCTGATTGAGAAAGAGACTAACAATGTCTATCAAATTCACGATGTACTCTCATTAGGGACCAATCTGGTCAAGGTGCATTGTAGACAGAGTGGATATGGCCATGTGCCACCTCATAATTATCACCAGTGTGATATCTGCTCTAAAAACAACCAGGGGTGTTCTGTAGTGCAAGCAGCTCTACAGGAACAAATGGATCTTGGGTGGATCCGAGAGCACCGAGTTCGTGAAGTTAACATGGTTTACACGAATTCCAACGTCATTCAAAACCACGACATCCGTGCGATGAATGTCAACTTGGTGGCGATGCACTCAAGGCAAATCCAGTATCATAATCTGCCGCGGCACGATTACAGTTCCTGTCTGATTTGCTCGGTAAACAAACAGGGATGCTCTTTCATACAAGAGGCCCTCCAACGTCAGATGGATCTGGGATGGATCCGAGACTACCATGATAGGAACTCCTATCAAATCAACATGGTTCAGATCTTCGACATCCGCATAATGAATACCAACCTGGTAGAGTTACATGCTGAGCAGGTCCGACTTGGATTCTTAATATCACATGACTATCAAAACTGTAAAGCGGGTTGCGAAAATGATCGAGGTTGTACCCTTGTCCAGGAGGCACTTCAACACTTGTTAAATCATTGGTGGATGCCAATCTATATGGACGAAGATACTCAGCAAATTAGTATCAGTCACAGGAATCCTACTCGTCGTCAAAGTCAGGATGTCCGATCAATGGAAGGTAACCTAGTGAGGTTACATTGTATTCAAAGTGGGCGTGGCTAGGTGCCACCACACAACTATGACAGTTGTAGCATCTGTTCAGAAAGTAACCAAGGGTGTTACCTTGTGAGAGCAGCTCTTCAGGGTCAGGTCGATCATGGAGAAATTCGTCCATATCCCGGTTCAGGACCCATCATTTGGTCGCCGAACTACCTTGCCGAGCAAGTTGAGGATGTTGTCACGATCTCTGGTCATCACAGGACCAGGGATGTTTTTTCCATCATCCCTCTACTTGACGAATCTAGAGTTCCCAACCGGGAATGGATCAAGGTTACTTATGATGGTCAGAAAAATCAGAAGGTTCCCATAGTCATCTACCTACCGGGGCCACTACCGTATGAATCAGCTAAGGCAATCCCTTACAAATACGGTGCAACAATAATCGAGAATGGAAAGGAAATTCCATTACCCTCCATCGTGAATATTGCAGACATCAGTCGTGTAACACGGAGCGGTCGAATCTTCAACCAAGGGGTTGGAGAATCCAACAAAGAAAAGGAACTTCAGGCGGAAATTCCTGATCCACCAGTCGGTCAATCTAGTAATCCCGACTTTTCAAAAGACAAGGATAAGATGCTAAAGCTCATCCAAAGGAGTGAATATAACATTGTTGATCAACTGTTACAGACTCCTTCAAAGATCTCAGTATTATCACTGTTACTCAGTTCAGAAGCACACAGAGAAGCTCTACAGAAAGTCTTGGAGCAAGCCTTTGTGGAACAGGATGTAACAATCAGACAATTCGATAGCATTGTCTCTAACATCACTTCCTGCAATAATTTGGGATTTAGTGATGAGGAATTACCTGAAGAGGGTCGCCGTCATAACATGGCGCTCAACATTACAGTTAACTGCCAGGGCGATGCTTTAGCCAACGTACTGGTAGACACAGGGTCAGCCCTGAATGTTATGCCGAAGTCCACTTTGACGCAATTATCATTTAAGGGCCCTCCGATGAGAGTCAGCGAGGTCGTCGTCAAAGCATTCGACGGATCCAGAAAAACAGTTATCGGCGAAGTTGATCTTCCCATAACTATTGGTCCTCACACTTTCCAAATCATTTTCCAGGTCATGGACATCCGGGCAACATACAGTTGTTTATTAGGACGACCTTGGATACATCAGGCTAGAGCGGTTACTTCAACCCTCCACCAAAAGCTAAAGTTCGTCAAGAACGATCAACTTGTCACGGTTTGTGGGGAACAAGCCTTGCTTGTGAGCAACTTATCATCATCTGCTTGTGTAGAACCCGAGGAGGTTATTGGAACTCAGTTCCAAGCACTATCGGTGAGCAAGAACGATCAATCCGAAGAAGGAACTTCAATTTCTTCATACAAAGATGCTATCAAAGCGGTCGAGAGTACCGATACGACAGGATGGGGACGGCTTGTCATTCCCATTGACAATAAAACAAAGAAGGGTCTTGGTTTTTCTGCGACTTGTACTCAGACAGCCGCCAACGATGAAAGTTTTCATCCCCTTCAAAACTTCTTCCACAGTGGAGGTTTTCTTCACCCAGTGTCTCAGACAGTTCATGCTATCAATGAGGAAGATTCCTCTGACACGGATGAAGAATGGAAGTCCTACCTTAACAAGGACGACTATATGTCTCAGGAAGAGGTGCCTATGCCTTTTTGCTTTCCTACAGAAAGTCTGAGATTTATACCAAGATCAGATGTCGAAATGATATACGGAGATTGTGATCCGGAAGGATGCCGTGCTCCGCCAAATTCATTAGAGGAGGACACTCTAATGAAAGAAAACTTTGATCACAATTACTATGGCCCGATGGATGGTCTGCCAATGTGGCAGCCTTACCCAGGAAACTTGGGGCAGGAAAGTCAGCCGAGTAATGAAACTCAGCTGAGCGTCATTGAACAGAATACCTGTGTCCCCGCCATGTCATGGGATCAACACTCAGGTCATTCGAAAACTACTCAACATGAAGATGGATTCGCAACGTTTGCAGGACTAGAATTCATCAACTATGCTTTTCCTGAGGTCAACGTCATCGAGAGGGATGACTTCTCCAGTTCCAAAGAAGTTTGGGACACTTTGGGACAACCAAGTGGAAAATACGACTTTATGGTCAAGTACACTGCTCCCGAAAGCTCTCGTATCAGGCTCGAAGATATCCAGCCAACTGGATGGGGAGATACAGCTGAGAGCACCAATGCTATGCAAAATGCAACAGAGGAATCCTCCTACGACAATTCTGCTTGGGAGACAGATTCCAATGATCCTACTCCACCAGAAATCAGCGTCATTTCTGAAGACAAATCAAGGAAGGTGCCAGACTTTGTGATTCACCGAGGAGTTCGCCGCCAATGGGTTGCTGTTGAGGTTCCGAAGGTCGTTCATCAGTCAAAGTAATTGCCATCTTTAAACCTTTCACCCTGCCCAGGTGAAACGGATGTTTTGATAGGGCTCGCTTTTTGTAAATTTCCCTCTTCGCGAGCGAGTGAGTTTTGTTTTATAGGGCTGTAGTTTCAAGATTCGACTTGTTCATTAATAAAATAACGTCGTTCTGTAATTTCCGCATTAATTGCTGTTTTCTCTTTTTGCTTTTTCAGAAAATGGTAATCCTAAAAAACATTCAATAATAAAAACAAGCAGTAAAATAAAAACACTGCACACACTTGCATTTTCTCTATCTCTTCTAAACACGAATCATCACGTCATGCAGATTGCTTGTTTTATACCCCGTTGAAACATACGATCCGATGCCTTCTTCCAACTTTGAGTTCCCGGTATTCGAGGCTGAAGAAGAAAATGACGACGAAATTCCAGAAGAGATCTCCCGACTACTCAGACAAGAGGAAAGGTCCATTGAACCTCACAAAGAGCCGTTGGAAACGGTAAACTTGGGTTCAGAAAAAGAGAGAAAAGAAATCAGGATCGGAGCACTGCTCAGTCCAACTGTCAAAGAAAGTTTGATAAAGCTTCTCAAAGAATTCCCCGATGTATTCGCTTGGTCCTATCAGGATATGCCAGGGTTGGATACCAGCATCGTGGAACATCACTTACCGCTAAGATCGAAATGTCCGCCAGTAAAGCAAAGGTTGAGACGCACTCACCCGGACATGGCCATCAAAATCAAAGAGAAGGTACAGAAACAGGTTGACGCGGGTTTCCTCGCTACATCTGAATATCCTCAATGGTTAGCCAACATCGTACCCGTTCCCAAAAAGGATGGAAAGGTCAGAATGTGTGTTGATTACAGAGATCTAAACAAGGCAAGTCCAAAGGACGACTTTCCTTTACCACACATTGACATGCTGGTTGACAGCACAGCAAAGTTCAAAGTATTCTCCTTCATGGATGGATTCTCGGGCTATAATCAGATCAAAATGGCGCCGAAAGACATGGAGAAAACTTCGTTCATTACCCCATGGGGTACCTTTTGTTATAAGGTAATGCCGTTCGGTTTGAAGAATGCCGGGGCGACCTATCAAAGGGCCATGACTACTCTGTTTCATGATATGATACATAAGGAAATCGAGGTATATGTCGATGATTTGATTGCAAAATCAAGAACAGAGGATGAGCACGTTGAACATCTGTCAAAATTGTTCGAACGTCTAAGAAAATTCAAGCTCCGCTTGAATCCCAACAAGTGCACCTTCGGTGTCCGTTCGGGGAAATTACTAGGGTTCATCGTCAGCCAGAAAGGAATTGAAGTTGATCCTGACAAGGTCAAGGCCATTCAAGAAATGCCTTCTCCGAAAACTGAAAAACAAGTCAGAGGATTCCTGGGACGTTTGAACTACATCTCCAGATTCATATTCCTTATGACCGCGACATGTGCGTCGATTTTCAAATTATTCAAAAAGAACCAGGATTGCGTTTGGTCAGAAGATTGCCAAACCGCCTTCGACAGTATCAAGGAATATCTGTTGAATCCTCCGATTATATCACCTCCAGTGGAAGGGAGACCACTGATTATTTACCTCACAGTCCTTGAGGACTCAATGGGATGTGTACTTGGCCAACAAGACGAAACTAAAAGGAAAGAGTCTGCCATTTACTATCTAAGCAAGAAGTTTACCGACTGCGAAACTCGGTACACAATGCTTGAGAAAACTTGTTGCGCTTTGGCTTGGGCAGCCAAACGTCTTCGCCAGTACATGATTCGTCATACTACTTGGTTGGTCTCCGAAATGGATCCAATCAAGTACGTTTTCGAAAAACCTGCTCTCACGGGAAGGATTGCCCGTTGGCAGATGTTACTATCAGAATATGACATAGAGTACCATGCTCAGAAAGCCGTTAAAGGAAGTATTTTAGCCGATCATTTGGCCCATCAACCGATTGACGATCAAGAATCAATCGGGTTTGACTTCCCAGACGAAGATGTCATGTATCTAAAGATGAAAGATTGCGATGAACCGCTACCCAGTGAAGGGCCAGAACCAGGTTCCCAGTGGGGACTTATCTTTGACGGAGCAGTCAATCATTATGGAAACGGAATTGGGGCAATCATTGTTACCCCTCAGGGTATCCACATTCCTTTCACTGCTAGACTTACGTTCAAATGTACGAACAACGAGGCCGAATACGAAGCATGTATTATGGGTCTCGAAGAAGCGATTGATTTAAGGATCAAAAACTTGGACATATACGGCGACTCAGCCTTGGTTATTAACCAGATAAAAGGAGATTGGAACACATACCAATCAGGATTGATTCCTTACAAAGACTATGCAAGGAGGTTGTTACCCTTCTTCAACAGAGTCGACTTTCATCACATCCCTCGTGATGAGAATCACATGGCTGATGCATTAGCCACTCTCTCTTCCATGATTAGTGTAGGTCAATGGAACGACCTACCTAAGATCGACATAATGCGCCTTGAACGGCCCACTTACATCTTCGCGATTGAAGCAGTCATAGACGACAGACCTTGGTATCACAATATCAAATGCTTCCTTCAGAAACAAGAGTACCCATCTGGGGCACTCAGAAAAGACAGGAAAACCCTCAGAAGATTGGCTGGAAACTTCTTCCTGAGCGGTGACACTCTTTATAAGAGAAATTTTGACATGGTCTTGCTCCGATGCGTCGACAGACCAGAAGCAGACATGCTCATGAAAGAAATTCATGAAGGATCCTTTGGCACTCATGCCAACGGACACACAATGGCGAGAAAAATTCTCAGGGCCGGGTACTATTGGTTGACAATGGAATCCGACTGCTACAAGTACATGAGGAGGTGTCACAAGTGTCAGATATACTCCGACAAAATTCATGTATCGCCATCACATCTCAAAGTTCTTTCTTCCCCGTGGCCTTTTTCCATATGAGGAATCGACATGATTGGTATGATTGAGCCCAAGGCTTCAAACGGACATCGGTTCATCCTGGTAGCCATTGATTATTTCACCAAGTGGGTCGAAGCAGCGTCATTCGCCAATGTAACCCAACAAGTGGTGGTCCGATTTATCAAAAACAATATCATCTGCCATTATGGTGTTCCAAGCGAGATCATTACTGATAATGGATCTAACTTGAACAATAAGATGATGAAAGAGTTGTGTGCAGAGTTCAAGATCGAACACCATAACTCATCTCCCTACCGACCCAAGATGAACGGAGCGGTAGAAGCGGCTAACAAGAACATCAAGAAGATTGTTCAAAAGATGGTTGTAACCTACAAAGATTGGCACGAAATGCTACCCTTTGCTCTTCACGGTTATCGTACATCTATCCGCACGTCAACAGGGGCAACCCCTTTCTCTCTAGTATATGGCATGGAGGCAGTGCTCCCCATAGAAGTAGAGATCCCATCCATCCGGGTATTGATGGAAGCTTAACTCACCGAAGCTGAATGGTGTCAAAGTCGACACGACGAACTGAACCTGATCGAAGAAAAGAGAATCACGGCACTATGCCACGGTCAGTTATATCAACAGAGAATGAAAAGGGCGTTCGACAAAAAGGTCCGACCTCGTATCTTCAGAAAAGGAGACCTCGTGCTCAAGAAGATACAATCATTTCTCACTGACTCTCGGGGCAAATGGACCCCAAATTATGATGGCCCCTATGTGGTCACGAAAGCTTTCTCAGGCGGCGCCTTGAGACTTGCAACCATGGACGGAGAGGAATTTGCCTACCCCACGAATGTTGATGTAGTCAAGAAGTACTTCGCCTAAAACTAAAAAAAAAACGTCTCGGTGGATTGAAAACCCGAAAGGGCGGTCCAGGAAAAAGTTAGAGACATGAAAAAAATCATCCCAATGGATTGGAAATCTCATAGTACAATCCAGGCAAAAGTTAGGGATAATGGCAAGTAACTATGTTCAACAGAGGCAAGTCCCTCAGCAGCAGTTACAACATCATCTATCGGAGGAAATCTCCAGTCAAAGGTCATCTTCGACGGAAGCTCAGGATGTCCCGAACTCAAAGTTGGTAGAAGGATAGTGGTCGTTATGTTTCAACGTAGCCCTTTTCCCTGTAAATTACCATTTTCTAACTTTGTATATACTCTTTGGAATCACGCGTTTGGCTGATCTCCATCTTATCAATAAAATTTGAGCCCTTGTGCTTTTGTTTGTAATTCTTAACTTGTTTTAGCTTTACAGAACGACGTTGTTTAAACTTAATCAGCGATTCTTGAAATAAAACAAAAATGAATTTACTTGTTAAACTTTTTCTGCTTTTAAATTAAAGATGGCATTTCTTTTGACTGTTGAACATCAGAAGAACATCGATCGCTTCTCCCGAAGTAAGCGAACTTCAAAGTGCAGAATCAAAGTACTCCTTCTATGCCAGTACGCTTGAATGAAGGGATCAACTGTGTCAGAGACCTTGTTTCGTCTGACACGCCTCGGCCGAGTTCTCATCTCCTAAGCCCGATCAACATAGCTCCCAACGGGACTATCTTTCCTAAGCAAGGTGGAATTTCTATATTGAACCAGCGATACTTTTTCGCCCCGCGATGGCCGAGTATCCAATTGTGTTCATCTCTTAGTCTGTATGTTGCGTCTGTTTTGTCAGCATATACATACATACATCGTGCATTTTTTATTTGCATTCACATTTCATGTTGCATCACTATCACTCTAGTCGGTCTTGTCCCCTAGTGGTAGAAGTCCTCTCAATCGAGTTGTCAGTTCTTGCCTCGTCAGGAAATACTGTGTCTGAACAACCTCGCTTCCAGTTTAATTCTGGAAAGAAGTTGGTCCTTGACCACTTTGATAACTTGAACCTCTGAAAAGCCAGAGAAAACTTTCAATAAGCATCACTCTTCACCATTGAAGATGATATCCTTGCTTTCCCGGATTAAGGAAAATCCATAGAGAAAGCCTCGTGATCAGAGATTCGGCAGCACGCCAGTTTTGCTCCGAAAAATCACTGATGAGAAGGTCATTGGCACCTCAAAATTGGACCCCATCATATGGCGTTTCTCCGGGAAGATCCCGAGAAAAGTATGATGTAACCCCAAACGAAAACAGTCTCTCAAGAGACTCGCTTTCCCTAGTAGAATCGACAAATGGCGTCTCCAACCAGAGAAGTTTGTGTACCTCTACAATTCAGACGAATGGGTTCCCCAGCAAGTCTGACAACAAAACATTTTCTACTCAAATGGCATCTCCCCAGGAAAATTCGGCGAGAAGTTTGAAGGAAAGCTGCTACGAATAGCGTCCCTTGTCAGTAAAGTTTATTGACAAAAGAAACTAAGACCAGTTCCTTGGTAGGAAACCAGGATCGAGGGGAAGTTTAAATAAGAAACTAAGACCAGTTCCTTGGTAAGAAACCAGGATCGAGGGGAAGTTTAAATCAGAAACTAAGACCAATTCCTTGGTAGGAAACCAGGAATGAGGGGAAGTTCATTTCAGAGACTGAGACCAGTTCTTGGTAGGAAACCAAGAACGAGGGGAAGTTCAAAAGAAACCAAGACCAGTTCCTTGGTAGAAGACCAGGATCGAGGGGAAGTTTACCTTTTCTAAGCATCATTGCTTAGCTAAAGAAGATGAATGCGTAAGCTACCATTCATAATCACCATCAAAATTTCAGATATTCCGATATTTAATCCTCTTGCACCCCGAATGCTCGAATACCTTCGTCATTCACACATTCGG
Organism: Lathyrus tuberosus; assembly: GCA_022829125.1. NCBI lineage: Eukaryota > Viridiplantae > Streptophyta > Magnoliopsida > Fabales > Fabaceae > Lathyrus > Lathyrus tuberosus. Next base: position 707,162 of record JALAZF010000254.1, read on the forward strand.
GTCCAAGAAGATTAAATAGGGGCATCTGTAATACCCCAAATTTTGACCACTTAGATTTCCCATCATTGTGAAAATCATCATCACAATATGGATGAACCATCATGCTTCATCAGTCTCCCCAAAGATGGGTGAGCATTCAATACAATCAAAATTAGGGTTTCAAGCCCTCTCTGAGTGCTTAGACAAAGGATCAATCAAGAAATGACATGATCTTCAACTTGTCTAATCTCTTAAATATCCACAAAGGATCAAAAGGACTCCCACTTCAAGGATTAAGCACAAGGTTGCTCCCTTCTAGGTGGATCAAGCCTCAAGATCGCCAGTGTCACCAAATTAGGGTTTTGGTCGACCAGGGCCTCCAGATGGAAATTTTCATCTGGGCACAAGGCAATGATCCAAAACCTAACCTAATATACTTCATGGAACCTCATGAACCCATGCATCAAGTCAATTTTGCCTCAGGGGATGCATTCATCAAAAATCAGGAATTAGGGTTTCTTGACCTAATTCACCCCTAAGTTGACTTTTGGGACAAACCATGAGCCAAGACCTCAAGAGATGATTTGAGGGTCTCTAATATACCATATTGATCCATTTGGAACAATGGATTGATCCAAGAAGCTTGAGCAACAAGTCTCAATTTCATCTGCACCACAATTAGGGTTTTAAGGGAAAAGTCAACTGTAACTTTGACTTTTGACCTGGACATGCTCCCAAACCCTAATACATGATTGAATATACCCTATGACACCCATGGAACATGTCCATCAAGTTTGATTTAGGTCAAGGACATGATTTCCTGAAGAATTGCACAGTTTGGAATTCATCTGATAAAAAGTCAACTGTGCACAAAAGTCAACTTTGACTTTTTGAGATTTTTCACCAAAATGGATTTTTAACCCTAAAATGATGTTAATGTATGATTTGAATCATCATTCATCAAGAAAAATCAAGAAAAGTGAGATAACTTGTAAAAGGGGTAACCATAAAACTTAGAAATTTTTCTAAGTTAAAAATAAAGTGGCAAAGGTACCAACTTTGGAGGACCATAACTCCTAAACCACAAGGCCATTTTTTCATCCAAAGATGGATTTGTAGCCCTCATTACCACCTACAAAAACTTCAACTACAAGTCATTCCAATTCATTAAGGATTTTGAGTTATGGAGTGATCAAAGTGGCTGAAAAGTGAAAATGTCACTTTTTCCAACACTTAGTGAAATTTTCACTAAGTCAGATTCTGCTTCACTTTTTGCCAAATGTAGGGGGATTTTTCACTTGGAATCAAAAGAGATCAAAACCAAACTTGTTCAAACAGTTGTTGTATCATGTAAGAGCTTTCCAAAATGGCCAAGAACATTGCCAAATTCAACCTACACCATGAGATACAACATTGCCAAGTTGCCTTGCTGAAATCTGTCAAGGCAAGGCAGAATTTGCAACTTTGGTCGATTTACCAAAATCAGCCAAATTCAATTGCTACAATCCACTTGGACACCTCAGAGGATTGAATCTAAAGGGGACAATCACTGAGCCAAGCCTCCAAGGTCCAAGGAACAAGGAATAGCATGTTGAACCTAGAGTTGCCAAAATAGGGACAAGACTTCAAATTTGGAATGAGGCATTCAATGGAACCATCAAGGTGGCATGGACTGAGCCATTCTCATCTGAAATCAGTCAAGACTTATCCAAGACCAAGGGGACCAAAGCTCTGTGCCCTAACCTCTAGTCAATGGCTAGAGGAGACTTGGATTTTCATTTGCCAACATTGGCCAAACCTACTTACCAGCTGCCATGCACTATTCCTTGCAAAACAAACTTGCTCTACTATAAATAGAGCTCAATTGTGGTCAGTTTGAGTACACCAAAGCCATCTAACAGATGCTTTCCTCAAAATCTCTTTCTCTTGGCAAAAATGCCTTTCTTAGCAAGGTAGCTACCGGGTTTTGAGTTTGAGAGCAATTCCAATCAAACCAATCACTCACACACCTCACATACATCACATATGAGCTGATCAAACACTCACATAACATCTGGAACATCAAAATCTCAAAATCACTTGCCATCCACACAAGTTTGAAGTGAAGTTGCAGCTGAGATGCCATAAACTGATCCAGTCCATTTCAATTCAATCCAAGTGTTCAAACACACTCCATATGGTGTAGGGAAGCTGTCCAGATCATCACAACTCATCTGTAACACCTCCAAATCAAAAATCACTTTGAACTTGCTGTCACGGCCTAGAGGTAAGCACATACTTGGTCATCTCTCAATCTATGCATATTTCCTCGCACAATAATTTGGCCATATGTTCATAATCATGCATGGAATGTTTTCCCTCAATTAATTGCATTGTTTGAATCGTGTATCAAAAATCCTAGCCTTCATGCATAAATTAGGGTTCTTGAGGTCTCTTCGTGATTTCTTGTTGTATGTTTAATTTAAATGAAATTAAAGTACATAGACATGATCGTGAGGTTGAGACGAGCATAATGATATGTGGATTACATGATATGATTACGTATTCATGGAGATTGGATAGAAAATGCAAATCCGAGAAACCCAGAAAAACGCGCGTGTTCTTGCTTGTGTTCTTGGCGCCTTTTTTCCAAATTCAAATATTTGAATTTTGTGATTTTGTTTAATTGATTCAAAAATTAATTTCTCTCTGAGTTTTAATGATTTTGAGTTGATTCTTTTTTTAATAATTCACAAAAATGTTAAAATATTTTATTTTCACAAAAAATCCCAAAAATATTATTTATTTCATATAATTGATATTTTTGCAAAGAATTAATATTTTAATTGTTTTTGGCATTTTAAATATTTTTTCTACATTGATTTTGCAACTTTTAATGCTTTCTAATTATTTTGTAGGTCAATACTTAATTTTTGAAACATTAATCCAAGGTCACAATTTGTTTTCCATGTGTTAAACAATTTTTGATCATTTTAATTGATTTTTTATTCAATTAAATACATTTTGAAAACAAATTAGGGTTTTGGATTAATTCAACCCTCATAAATCACTTCAAAACACTTTGGGCCTCTTGAGAGAGTGTAAGACCCATCCCCCCTTGTACAAAAACTTTTTGGGCCTCACTCATTGTATAAGTCCCTCTGTACAAGTAAACGGCGCGATCGTCGCCCGTTTAAAAAGATAAAAACACTTTGGGCCTCTATTAGAGTGTAAGACCCAATCCCCCTTTTAACCAAAACATTTTGGGCCTCACTTATTGTATAAGTCCTTCTGCGTTAAAACAAAACCTCGGCGTGATCGCCATTTTTAAACGAAAAATCATTTGGGCCTACCCTCGCGTTATAAGCCCATCTCTTTTCTTTAAACCTTTTTTGGGCCTCTTGAGAGAGTGTAAGACCCATCCCTTTGTACATAAAACCTTTTTGGGCCCCAGTCACTTGTATAAGTCCCGCTGTACAAAGTCAAACAGTGCGCTCACTGATAAAACCCTGGGCCTCTCCTTGAGCTGTAAGCCCCAAATCTTTCTTTTTCAAAGCACTTTCTCCTTTGATTTTGAATATACTGTTGTTTTCAATCTTTCTTTGTTGAACAACTAACCAAACAGCATGGAAGCACTACAACCGAGTAAGTGGTTATCGCTTTCATTTACTGCTTTCATATTATAAACTGTATTGTGGGGCTGCTCACTGTAAGTCTCCTTTCATAAACTCATATCTACTGTGTAATAATAGTATAGATATTTCGAGTTTCCCCGGCAACTACGTCTAGAACTAGGTGACGCCGTTTCATTTATTCGTAGAAATAGACGCCTAGATCCCCAATAGGAGCACCAGATACAGTCTTCTCTTCGGCTGTCCTCCTTAGGAATCGTCAAGAAGCTCTACTCCCCAAGATGAATGTATTCTCCGTGAATGGCATCTTTGAGTTTCTTCCAAATTCTCGAACTTTCCTGACTTGATCTATTCCTTGTGGATAGCTTGCCTTGAATGTCTCGGGGTTTGGGTACCCACTACGGTCATAATCTTGGACCTTAACTAAGGAACCCTCTTTAAAAGCTAAAAGTCGCTGGATAGTAAACCTCGCACGTTTACCAGTGGTTTTTATCTTTAAAAGAGTTATCTCTCCTAATGGAAAGGAGATGATAGACCCACGGGCTTCTTAAAAGCATCGGCCTCCTCTTGGGCATTATTCAAGGACACTACGACTTCTTAGAAGTATTCACAGCCTCCTCTTAGGCTTCGTATAATGATCTCTTCCTCCGGGAATGATAGCCTCCTCTTGGGCTTAGTACAAGGACCTGTCGGCTTCTTAAAAGTTTCCAGCCTCCTCTTGGGCTTCGTACAAATTGTCCCGACGACCTCCTAGAGGTATAGGAACAGAACTTAGTTATCTCCATAGAACAGTCCTTTCATAGAGTCTACTACTGTTTCTCAAAGCATAGTACAAAAGAAAAAAACTCTAGACTTGGACAGTCTAACTTCCTTGAGTCTCAAAGACATTCTCAAGTGCACCCTTCGTTAAATAGGAAGGAAACCCGCAGACTCGGACAGTCTCAATACCCTTTGGATTTCCCGTTTCCTCAAAGAGAAGGAAATATCCCTGATCCTCAGATCAAATCCCTGAGTACAGTGTTGCTCATATAAGAACTGATTTTCTCTTTTAAAATCAGTATATTGGATCTGTCACTCAACTGAAACAAACCTTTAGCCTCCATCTCGGGCTTCGTACGAGATACAAAAGCACTCTCTTGTTGAGTATCAAAGACTCTCTTGTTGAGTCAAACTTTTAGCCTCTATCTCGGGCTTCGTACGAGACACAAAGACTCCCTCGTAGAGTCAAACAAACAATCGCCTCCATCTCGGGCTTCATACGAGATACCAAAAGACTCCATCGTCGGGTCAAAAACTTTTAGCCTCTCTCTCGGGCTTTGTACGAGACACAAAATAGCCTCCTCTTAGGCTTTGTATAATGATTTTCCTAATGGAAATTAGCCTCCTCTTAGGCTTTGTATAAGAAAACCACTGGTTGATCCAATCAACCTTTTAGCATCAAAGTTGTGCCTCGTTCACAGTACACAAACATTAACAACTCCTTTCCTTTCATCTAATCGCTGTAAGCGGCAAGCCTCTGGATCATCTATATCCATGCCACTGTCCCTCTTTTAGCATGAGAAATTCCTAAGGAAAGATGGCATTGCTCTACACTGAGTTAAAGTCTTCTCCTTCAGGTTAAAACCCTTTCTTCGGAAATTATGGCATTGCTCGGATCCACGTATCCCAGTTAAAGTAATTCTCCTTCTCCCCTCTTTAGAGATGACAAATTCTCTCTAAAGTCGAGGTCTTTCAGCTTCACGTCTTGGGCTTTGAACAAGACACAAATAGACCTTTCAGCTTCACATCTTGGGCTTTGAACAAGATACAAACTACCTTTCGCTTCACGTCTTGGGCTTTGAACAAGACACCAAACACCCATTTCCTCCCATAGAATAGGAGAAACTACGAACGCTCTGATTTCCCTGTTTCGGTAAACGGGAATACGTAGGCATAAGATCGAAAGAAAAGATCTTAGCGAGCACAATCAACAAAAAACCCAAATCCCATATCTCCATCAATCAAAAGCAGTATTTCAAAAGCACCAGTCCTAACATCCTAACCCTTGTTCCCCGCCAGAAACATTAAGCCCTAGAAAGAAAGAAACCTGTATTGGCGAAATACGAATAACTAGTACAAAGGCCCCCCCACATTGATAGCATCCGTAACCTAACAGACCGCTGTTTAAACTCAGTATGCAAAGCAGGGTTAATTGGAGACATCTATTTCCCTTCCTTATTCAGCTCACAATAGGATAAAAAATGAATCGACCTGTAGTTTAAAGCTCAAACCGCAGAGAGCGACCAGCGCTTAAGAACCGCGTCCAAAATCGCTCGCTACAGAAAAGTGGCGCCCACCGTGGGGCCGTTCAAAGTTAGATCTAGGCACGGTCATCCCCATTTTTCACAGAAAAGTGGTGCCCACCGTGGGGCCCTTGTTTTTCTTTCTTTCTGTTTTCCTTGTAAAATGGCGACTCTGCTGGGGAGTCATTGCCAAGATCTTTCTGCCTTAGGGCATCATCCCCGTTTTCTATGGAAAATGGGAACTCTACCGAAGAGAAAGATTGACCTATGCTGGTCCATCTCTTAGGCAGAGAACCACAGATTGGGGCTTCCGCCGGGGAACCCATTTCTGTCAGGAACTTAAGAATTGTAGCTTTATAAGTCTAGGATGATTAGGACAAATATATATACTGCTTTTCCTAATTGCTATATGTGTTTATTTTTCTGCTACTGGGAATGCGTGTGATGCCGCATGTGGTGAGATTGAGTATACACTTAAGAAAAGCCAACCTTTTTCGTAGTGCGGAAGCTATCGGAAATAGCTGTTACGCGATACTACCCTCATTTGAGGCTGGTGATCTATTCTCGGTGAATGGCACTTACTCTAAGATTGCACACAACTCGCTGGCGATCCGCTTGTTGTCTGCCTTCCTGGGAGGAGCTGATGATAATGAGTACATGTACAAAAATCAGCCTAGTATAAACCTTTGGGGATGGGTAGAGCCTTTACTTCATGACAACGACCCTCTGACCCCATGTTTTTTCTATGTTTTTGTGTGCTGCATTCATGCATTCATTTAATAAAACATTAAAACATTCAAAAAACTTTCTCTTCTAGTCTCTCTGTTTTTCAAATTAAACTAAGACTGTGATTGCAAATATCAGAGAAAAGGATTATGCTAATGGATTTCGGTAGAAGGAGAACTCACCAGTATACCTTCAAGGTTCCAAAACTAGGGGATTTAAGAAAGTTAGCAAGGATGATCGTTAACCCAGAGGCTTTCAGAGCCAAGCACGGCGGTTTGCTACCACTGTTAAGAGTCCATGTGATTAAGGGAATCATGGACGCGCTCATTCAGTTCTACGATCCGGTTTATCACTGTTTCACATTCCCGGATTACCAGCTATCACCAACGCTGGAGGAGTATTCTCATCTGACTGATTTACATATCACTGATCGAGCTCCGTTTTCTGGACTGGAAGAAATTCCAAAGAATCAGACTATTGCAAGAGCAATTCATTTGGACGAGTCTGAGGTCAAGACTCACATGACCACTAAGGGTGGCATCCAAGGTTTGCCAGCCCAGTTCTTGACAAAAAAGGCTCTATACTTCGCTAGTATAGGGAACGGGACTGCTTTTGAAAGCATCTTTGTCTTGCTCACCTACGGATTATTTTTGTTTCCCAACATCAATAACTTCGTCGATATCAACGCTATTAAGGTTTTTCTCATTGGAAACCCTGTGCCGACTTTGCTTGCAGATGCGTATCATTCTGTACACTTGGGAAATTTGTACAGCGGAGGGGAGATCACATGCTGTGTACCTTTGCTCTACAAATGGTTTATCTCTCACTTTCCCAAGTCTGCTGCTTTTTGGGATTGCAAGAGTGTCTTACGTTGGTCGCAGAAGATCATGTCTCTCACCAATTCCGATATAGATTGGTGTAATAGGATTTATGAGGGAATCAGAATCATTGACCGTTGTGGAAACTTCCCCAGCGTACCCCTCATAGGAACTAAAGGAGGAATCAACTACCATCCGGTATTGGTTCGCCGTCAATTTGGATACCCGATGAGACACATCCCACTGGGTGTTCATCTGGAAGGTCTTTTCTTCAAAGAAGGAGAAAGTGACAGAGCACTAAAGATGGAAATAGTGCAAGATTGGAAACATGTTCATAAGAAAGGACGAGAGTCTCTGGGAAAACCAGACTGTGTCTCGGTGGAGCCTTATCTCCATTGGGTACAAACCAGAGCTTTCAAGCTAAAAATGCCTTATCCTCGTTACGGAATTCTTCCGCCGAGAGAATCTGTCATGTACTTCATGACGGAGACTGAAAAGCTTCAGGTTACTCTCAACAAAGTTCAAAGGGAAAGAAGATCTTGGAAGAACAAGTACCGCACCCTCGACGTAGAGTGTATCCAAATACAACAACTACTAAAAGAGAAAGATGCTCTGATTGAAATTTGGAGCAGCATGCTGTAGAGAATCAAGATGACCAAAGGAATTTGCTCACTCCTTTCACTTGGCAAAAGAATGACAACCCGACAACGGCCCAAGCGCCCCGGTCAAAGAAAAGGAAGATACCAGAATCAGCACCCGACTTCTCTTCAGAGAGGACTCGGGACCCATTAGTTTAGGTTTCTGTTTCTGCACTTTGTAATCTACTGTATTTCCATTTCTGTAATCCTTTGAATTTCAATAAAAAGGGGTTTCCCCACTGTTTGATATTTGCAATCTAATTGTCGAAGTTTATTTTGATTAAACCAAAAAACAACAATTAATATAATCATTGCATTCACCATTCTCACATCGCGTATTCTTTTTCCCTACGAATCTCACGTTTGTGTCTCGATTCTAGAGTCAAACTGTCTCATTCATATAATACTCGGGCGAATCGTCAGAAAAAGATGGATGATCTTGAGGAAGAAAACAGAGAGTTGAAAGAAGAGATCGACGCTCTGAGAGAGGATATGAGAAAGCTTCGTAACGACATGCAAGCCATGGCAGAAGCTCAGCTACAAAGAACTGTGATCTCAGAGATCACCTCAACGTCCATCATAGAAAAGTATGATCCTAGGTATCAGATGCCGAAAGATCGTCCTTGGGGCATGCCTGTTAACTATATCCCGGAAGGATATGTTCCGCCGATCACTGAAGATCAGGGAATCGTAACAGAAGCCGCTGGGCCTGAAGGTTACAAACTTCGGGAAAGCGAAGATGCTAGGGGCATACTGAAGACTCCTGAAGGTTACAAACTTCGGGAGGCGCCAAGACTCACTGCCGTAGTCACGGTACCACCCCCTGTGGTGCACACTGTCCCGGAAGGATAGATTCCACAAACACCTTTTGGTAAGAAGGAAACTATGTTTGATAGAATGGATGAATTCCAGGAGCAGTTCTTGGAAATGCAGAAAGAGCTGCAAGCCATTCGCGGTCAGGATCTATTTGGAAAGGACGCCGCAGACCTCTGCTTGGTCCCAAATGTGAAAGTCCCGCACAAGTTCCAAGTGCCCGACTTTGAAAAATACAAGGGTAACTCTTGCCCTCAGAGCCATCTGGTGATGTACGCTCGGCGGATGTCAGCTCAGACGGAGAATCAGGACCTGCTGATTCACTACTTTCAGGATAGTTTAACCGGTGCCGCACTTAAATGGTACATGGGTTTAAACCGTACTATGATCAGTACATTCAGAGATCTTGGTACTGCCTTCGTCCAACAATACAAATACAATTTGGACATGGCACCCGACAGAGATCAACTCAGATCAATGTCACAAAAGGACAAGGAAACCTTTAAGGAGTATGCTCAAAGGTGGCGTGAAATTGCCGCTCAAATTTGTCCACCTCTTGAGGAAAAAGAGATGACAAAAATCTTCTTAAAGACCTTAAGCTCATTTTACTATGACCGAATGGTCGCCAGTGTGCCCAGTGATTTCACCGAAATGGTCGGCATGGGTGTACGTCTTGAGGAAGCCGTCCGAGAAGGACATTTGGTAAAAGACACTGGATCAACGAGCGGTACTAAAAAATACGTTAGTGCTCTCCCTAAGAAAAAAGAGCAAGATATTGGGAATATCTCTCTCGGAAAGCTAAGGCGACGTTATCAGCCAGTAGTAGCTGTTACTCCTGCTATCGGCCCCGCGCCTGTTCCTATGTATCAACCTCAGGTCGCGCAGAGCCAACCTGACCAACAAAGGACACAACAACCTCTTCAGCAGGCTCGTCCTCCATATAACAACAACCGTACAACACGGCCACCAGGATTTGATCCTATACCCGTAACGTACGCAGAGCTGTTTCCGTTACTGCTTGCTAAGGGGCACATCCAGACTAAGTCTCCCCTTTCAGTTCTGGAAAATCTGCCTTTTTGGTTTAAAGCGGATCAAACATGCCCTTATCATCAAGGAGGTTCAGGGCATAACATTGAGACTTGTCTCAATTTCAAATCCGACGTGCAAAAGCTTGTTAGGAGCGGGCTCTTATCTTTCAAAGATACGAATCCTAATGTTCTTACGAACCCGCTGCCTCAACACGAGAAAGCTGCAGTCAATCTGATTGAGAAAGAGACTAACAATGTCTATCAAATTCACGATGTACTCTCATTAGGGACCAATCTGGTCAAGGTGCATTGTAGACAGAGTGGATATGGCCATGTGCCACCTCATAATTATCACCAGTGTGATATCTGCTCTAAAAACAACCAGGGGTGTTCTGTAGTGCAAGCAGCTCTACAGGAACAAATGGATCTTGGGTGGATCCGAGAGCACCGAGTTCGTGAAGTTAACATGGTTTACACGAATTCCAACGTCATTCAAAACCACGACATCCGTGCGATGAATGTCAACTTGGTGGCGATGCACTCAAGGCAAATCCAGTATCATAATCTGCCGCGGCACGATTACAGTTCCTGTCTGATTTGCTCGGTAAACAAACAGGGATGCTCTTTCATACAAGAGGCCCTCCAGCGTCAGATGGATCTGGGATGGATCCGAGACTACCATGATAGGAACTCCTATCAAATCAACATGGTTCAGATCTTCGACATCCGCATAATGAATACCAACCTGGTAGAGTTACATGCTGAGCAGGTCCGACTTGGATTCTTAATATCACATGACTATCAAAACTGTAAAGCGGGTTGCGAAAATGATCGAGGTTGTACCCTTGTCCAGGAGGCACTTCAACACTTGTTAAATCATTGGTGGATGCCAATCTATATGGACGAAGATACTCAGCAAATTAGTATCAGTCACAGGAATCCTACTCGTCGTCAAAGTCAGGATGTCCGATCAATGGAAGGTAACCTAGTGGGGTTACATTGTATTCAAAGTGGGCGTGGCTAGGTGCCACCACACAACTATGACAGTTGTAGCATCTGTTCGGAAAGTAACCAAGGGTGTTACCTTGTGAGAGCAGCTCTTCAGGGTCAGGTCGATCATGGAGAAATTCGTCCATATCCCGGTTCAGGACCCATCATTTGGTCGCCGAACTACCTTGCCGAGCAAGTTGAGGATGTTGTCACGATCTCTGGTCATCACAGGACCAGGGATGTTTTTTCCATCATCCCTCTACTTGATGAATCTAGAGTTCCCAACCGGGAATGGATCAAGGTTACTTATGATGGTCAGAAAAATCAGAAGGTTCCCATAGTCATCTACCTACCGGGGCCACTACCGTATGAATCAGCTAAGGCAATCCCTTACAAATACGGTGCAACAATAATCGAGAATGGAAAGGAAATTCCATTACCCTCCATCGTGAATATTGTAGACATCAGTCGTGTAACACGGAGCGGTCGAATCTTCAACCAAGGGGTTGGAGAATCCAACAAAGAAAAGGAACTTCAGGCGGAAATTCCTGATCCACCAGTCGGTCAATCTAGTAATCCCGACTTTTCAAAAGACAAGGATAAGATGCTAAAGCTCATCCAAAGGAGTGAATATAACATTGTTGATCAACTGTTACAGACTCCTTCAAAGATCTCAGTATTATCACTGTTACTCAGTTCAGAAGCACACAGAGAAGCTCTACAGAAAGTCTTGGAGCAAGCCTTTGTGGAACAGGATGTAACAATCAGACAATTCGATAGCATTGTCTCTAACATCACTTCCTGCAATAATTTGGGATTTAGTGATGAGGAATTACCTGAAGAGGGTCGCCATCATAACATGGCGCTCAACATTACAGTTAACTGCCAGGGCGATGCTTTAGCCAACGTACTGGTAGACACAGGGTCAGCCCTGAATGTTATGCCGAAGTCCACTTTGACGCAATTATCATTTAAGGGCCCTCCGATGAGAGTCAGCGAGGTCGTCGTCAAAGCATTCGACGGATCCAGAAAAACAGTTATCGGCGAAGTTGATCTTCCCATAACTATTGGTCCTCACACTTTCCAAATCATTTTCCAGGTCATGGACATCCGGGCAACATACAGTTGTTTATTAGGACGACCTTGGATACATCAGGCTAGAGCGGTTACTTCAACCCTCCACCAAAAGCTAAAGTTCGTCAAGAACGATCAACTTGTCACGGTTTGTGGGGAACAAGCCTTGCTTGTGAGCAACTTATCATCATCTGCTTGTGTAGAACCCGAGGAGGTTATTGGAACTCAGTTCCAAGCACTATCGGTGAGCAAGAACGATCAATCCGAAGAAGGAACTTCAATTTCTTCATACAAAGATGCTATCAAAGCGGTCGAGAGTACCGATACGACAGGATGAGGACGGCTTGTCATTCCCATTGACAATAAAACAAAGAAGGGTCTTGGTTTTTCTGCGACTTGTACTCAGACAGCCGCCAACGATGAAAGTTTTCATCCCCTTCAAAACTTCTTCCACAGTGGAGGTTTTCTTCACCCAGTGTCTCAGACAGTTCATGCTATCAATGAGGAAGATTCCTCTGACACGGATGAAGAATGGAAGTCCTACCTTAACAAGGACGACTATATGTCTCAGGAAGAGGTGCCTATGCCTTTTTGCTTTCCTACAGAAAGTCTGAGATTTATACCAAGATCAGATGTCGAAATGATATACGGAGATTGTGATCCGGAAGGATGCCGTGCTCCGCCAAATTCATTAGAGGAGGACACTCTAATGAAAGAAAACTTTGATCACAATTACTATGGCCCGATGGATGGTCTGCCAATGTGGCAGCCTTACCCAGGAAACTTGGGGCAGGAAAGTCAGCCGAGTAATGAAACTCAGCTGAGCGTCATTGAACAGAATACCTGTGTCCCCGCCATGTCATGGGATCAACACTCAGGTCATTCGAAAACTACTCAACATGAAGATGGATTCGCAACGTTTGCAGGACTAGAATTCATCAACTATGCTTTTCCTGAGGTCAACGTCATCGAGAGGGATGACTTCTCCAGTTCCAAAGAAGTTTGGGACACTTTGGGACAACCAAGTGGAAAATACGACTTTATGGTCAAGTACACTGCTCCCGAAAGCTCTCGTATCAGGCTCGAAGATATCCAGCCAACTGGATGGGAAGATACAGCTGAGAGCACCAATGCTATGCAAAATGCAACAGAGGAATCCTCCTACGACAATTCTGCTTGGGAGACAGATTCCAATGATCCTACTCCACCAGAAATCAGCGTCATTTCTGAAGACAAATCAAGGAAGGTGCCAGACTTTGTGATTCACCGAGGAGTTCGCCGCCAATGGGTTGCTGTCGAGGTTCCGAAGGTCGTTCATCAGTCAAAGTAATTGCCATCTTTAAACCTTTCACCCTGCCCAGGTGAAACGGATGTTTTGATAGGGCTCGCTTTTTGTAAATTTCCCTCTTCGCGAGCGAGTGAGTTTTGTTTTATAGGGCTGTAGTTTCAAGATTCGACTTGTTCATTAATAAAATAACGTCGTTCTGTAATTTCCGCATTAATTGTTGTTTTCTCTTTTTGCTTTTTCAGAAAATGGTAATCCTAAAAAACATTCAATAATAAAAACAAGCAGTAAAATAAAAACACTGCACACACTTGCATTTTCTCTATCTCTTCTAAACACGAATCATCACGTCATGCAGATTGCTTGTTTTATACCCCGTTGAAACATACGATCCGATGCCTTCTTCCAACTTTGAGTTCCCGGTATTCGAGGCTGAAGAAGAAAATGACGACGAAATTCCAGAAGAGATCTCCCGACTACTCAGACAAGAGGAAAGGTCCATTGAACCTCACAAAGAGCCGTTGGAAACGGTAAACTTGGGTTCAGAAAAAGAGAGAAAAGAAATCAGGATCGGAGCACTGCTCAGTCCAACTGTCAAAGAAAGTTTGATAAAGCTTCTCAAAGAATTCCCCGATGTATTCGCTTGGTCCTATCAGGATATGCCAGGGTTGGATACCAGCATCGTGGAACATCACTTACCGCTAAGATCGGAATGTCCGCCAGTAAAGCAAAGGTTGAGACGCACTCACCCGGACATGGCCATCAAAATCAAAGAGAAGGTACAGAAACAGATTGACGCGGGTTTCCTCGCTACATCTGAATATCCTCAATGGTTAGCCAACATCGTACCCGTTCCCAAAAAGGATGGAAAGGTCAGAATGTGTGTTGATTACAGAGATCTAAACAAGGCAAGTCCAAAGGACGACTTTCCTTTACCACACATTGACATGCTGGTTGACAGCACAGCAAAGTTCAAAGTATTCTCCTTCATGGATGGATTCTCGGGCTATAATCAGATCAAAATGGCGCCGAAAGACATGGAGAAAACTTCGTTCATTACCCCATGGGGTACCTTTTGTTATAAGGTAATGCCGTTCGGTTTGAAGAATGCCGGGGCGACCTATCAAAGGGCCATGACTACTCTGTTTCATGACATGATACATAAGGAAATCGAGGTATATGTCGATGATTTGATTGCAAAATCAAGAACAGAGGATGAGCACGTTGAACATCTGTCAAAATTGTTCGAACGTCTAAGAAAATTCAAGCTCCGCTTGAATCCCAACAAGTGCACCTTCGGTGTCCGTTCGGGGAAATTACTAGGGTTCATCGTCAGCCAGAAAGGAATTGAAGTTGATCCTGACAAGGTCAAGGCCATTCAAGAAATGCCTTCTCCGAAAACTGAAAAACAAGTCAGAGGATTCCTGGGACGTTTGAACTACATCTCCAGATTCATATTCCTTATGACCGCGACATGTGCGCCGATTTTCAAATTATTCAAAAAGAACCAGGATTGCGTTTGGTCAGAAGATTGCCAAACCGCCTTCGACAGTATCAAGGAATATCTGTTGAATCCTCCGATTATATCACCTCCAATGGAAGGGAGACCACTGATTATTTACCTCACAGTCTTTGAGGACTCAATGGGATGTGTACTTGGCCAACAAGACGAAACTAAAAGGAAAGAGTCTGCCATTTACTATCTAAGCAAGAAGTTTACCGACTGCGAAACTCGGTACACAATGCTTGAGAAAACTTGTTGCGCTTTGGCTTGGGCAGCCAAACGTCTTCGCCAGTACATGATTCGTCATACTACTTGGTTGGTCTCCGAAATGGATCCAATCAAGTACGTTTTCGAAAAACCTGCTCTCACGGGAAGGATTGCCCGTTGGCAGATGTTACTATCAGAATATGACATAGAGTACCATGCTCAGAAAGCCGTTAAAGGAAGTATTTTAGCCGATCATTTGGCCCATCAACCGATTGACGATCAAGAATCAATCGGGTTTGACTTCCCAGACGAAGATGTCATGTATCTAAAGATGAAAGATTGCGATGAACCGCTACCCAGTGAAGGGCCAGAACCAGGTTCCCAGTGGGGACTTATCTTTGACGGAGCAGTCAATCATTATGGAAACGGAATTGGGGCAATCATTGTTACCCCTCAGGGTATCCACATTCCTTTCACTGCTAGACTTACGTTCAAATGTACGAACAACGAGGCCGAATACGAAGCATGTATTATGGGTCTCGAAGAAGCGATTGATTTAAGGATCAAAAACTTGGACATATACGGCGACTCAGCCTTGGTTATTAACCAGATAAAAGGAGATTGGAACACATACCAATCAGGATTGATTCCTTACAAAGACTATGCAAGGAGGTTGTTACCCTTCTTCAACAGAGTCGACTTTCATCACATCCCTCGTGATGAGAATCACATGGCTGATGCATTAGCCACTCTCTCTTCCATGATTAGTGTAGGTCAATGGAACGACCTACCTAAGATCGACATAATGCGCCTTGAACGGCCCACTTACATCTTCGCGATTGAAGCAGTCATAGACGACAGACCTTGGTATCACAATATCAAATGCTTCCTTCAGAAACAAGAGTACCCATCTGGGGCACTCAGAAAAGACAGGAAAACCCTCAGAAGATTGGCTGGAAACTTCTTCCTGAGC
Organism: Lathyrus tuberosus; assembly: GCA_022829125.1. NCBI lineage: Eukaryota > Viridiplantae > Streptophyta > Magnoliopsida > Fabales > Fabaceae > Lathyrus > Lathyrus tuberosus. The sequence goes on from JALAZF010000254.1 coordinate 723,090, forward strand.
GGTGACACTCTTTATAAGAGAAATTTTGACATGGTCTTGCTCCGATGCGTCGACAGACCAGAAGCAGACATGCTCATGAAAGAAATTCATGAAGGATCCTTTGGCACTCATGCCAACGGACACACAATGGCGAGAAAAATTCTCAGGGCCGGGTACTATTGGTTGACAATGGAATCCGACTGCTACAAGTACATGAGGAGGTGTCACAAGTGTCAGATATACTCCGACAAAATTCATGTATCGCCATCACATGTCAAAGTTCTTTCTTCCCCGTGGCCTTTTTCCATATGAGGAATTGACATGATTGAGCCCAAGGCTTCAAACGGACATCGGTTCATCCTGGTAGCCATTGATTATTTCACCAAGTGGGTCGAAGCAGCGTCATTCGCCAATGTAACCCAACAAGTGGTGGTCCGATTTATCAAAAACAATATCATCTGCCGTTATGGTGTTCCAAGCGAGATCATTACTGATAATGGATCTAACTTGAACAATAAGATGATGAAAGAGTTGTGTGCAGAGTTCAAGATCGAACACCATAACTCATCTCCCTATCGACCCAAGATGAACGGAGCGGTAGAAGCGGCTAACAAGAACATCAAGAAGATTGTTCAAAAGATGGTTGTAACCTACAAAGATTGGCACGAAATGCTACCCTTTGCTCTTCACGGTTATCGTACATCTATCCGCACGTCAACAGGGGCAACCCCTTTCTCTCTAGTATATGGCATGGAGGCAGTGCTCCCCATAGAAGTAGAGATCCCATCCATCCGGGTATTGATGGAAGCTCAACTCACCGAAGCTGAATGGTGTCAAAGTCGACACGACGAACTGAACCTGATCGAAGAAAAGAGAATCACGGCACTATGCCACGGTCAGTTATATCAACAGAGAATGAAAAGGGCGTTCGACAAAAAGGTCCGACCTCGTATTTTCAGAAAAGGAGACCTCGTGCTCAAGAAGATACAATCATTTCTCACTGACTCTCGGGGCAAATGGACCCCAAATTATGATGGCCCCTATGTGGTCACGAAAGCTTTCTCAGGCGGCGCCTTGAGACTTGCAACCATGGACGGAGAGGAATTTGCCTACCCCACGAATGTTGATGTAGTCAAGAAGTACTTCGCCTAAAACTAAAAAAAAAAATGTCTCGGTGGATTGAAAACCCGAAAGGGCGGTCCAGGCAAAAGTTAGAGACATGAAAAAAATCATCCCAATGGATTGGAAATCTCATAGTACAATCCAGGCAAAAGTTAGGGATAATGGCAAGTAACTATGTTCAACAGAGGCAAGTCCCTCAGCAGCAGTTACAACATCATCTATCGGAGGAAATCTCCAGTCAAAGGTCATCTTCGACGGAAGCTCAGGATGTCCCGAACTCAAAGTTGGTAGAAGGATAGTGGTCGTTATGTTTCAACGTAGCCCTTTTCCCTGTAAATTACCATTTTCTAACTTTGTATATACTCTTTGGAATCACGCGTTTGGCTGATCTCCATCTTATCAATAAAATTTGAGCCCTTGTGCTTTTGTTTGTAATTCTTAACTTGTTTTAGCTTTACAGAACGACGTTGTTTAAACTTAATCAGCGATTCTTGAAATAAAACAAAAATGAATTTACTTGTTAAACTTTTTCTGCTTTTAAATTAAAGATGGCATTTCTTTTGACTGTTGAACATCAGAAGAACATCGATCGCTTCTCCCGAAGTAAGCGAACTTCAAAGTGCAGAATCAAAGTACTCCTTCTATGCCAGTACGCTTGAATGAAGGGATCAACTGTGTCAGAGACCTTGTTTCGTCTGACACGCCTCGGCCGAGTTCTCATCTCCTAAGCCCGATCAACATAGCTCCCAACGGGACTATCTTTCCTAAGCAAGGTGGAATTTCTATATTGAACCAGCGATACTTTTTCGCCCCGCGATGGCCGAGTATCCAATTGTGTTCATCTCTTAGTCTGTATGTTGCGTCTGTTTTGTCAGCATATACATACATACATCGTGCATTTTTTATTTGCATTCACATTTCATGTTGCATCACTATCACTCTAGTCGGTCTTGTCCCCTAGTGGTAGAAGTCCTCTCAATCGAGTTGTCAGTTCTTGCCTCGTCAGGAAATACTGTGTCTGAACAACCTCGCTTCCAGTTTAATTCTGGAAAGAAGTTGGTCCTTGACCACTTTGATAACTTGAACCTCTGAAAAGCCAGAGAAAACTTTCAATAAGCATCACTCTTCACCATTGAAGATGATATCCTTGCTTTCCCGGATTAAGGAAAATCCATAGAGAAAGCCTCGTGATCAGAGATTCGGTAGCACGCCAGTTTTGCTCCAAAAAATCACTGATGAGAAGGTCATTGGCACCTCAAAATTGGACCCCATCATATGGCGTTTCTCCGGGAAGATCCCGAGAAAAGTATGATGTAACCCCAAACGAAAACAGTCTCTCAAGAGACTCGCTTTCCCTAGTAGAATCGACAAATGGCGTCTCCAACCAGAGAAGTTTGTGTACCTCTACAATTCAGACGAATGGGTTCCCCAGCAAGTCTGACAACAAAACATTTTCTACTCAAATGGCATCTCCCCAGGAAAATTCGGCGAGAAGTTTGAAGGAAAGCTGCTACGAATAGCGTCCCTTGTCAGTAAAGTTTATTGACAAAAGAAACTAAGACCAGTTCCTTGGTAGGAAACCAGGATCGAGGGGAAGTTTAAATAAGAAACTAAGACCAGTTCCTTGGTAAGAAACCAGGATCGAGGGGAAGTTTAAATCAGAAACTAAGACCAATTCCTTGGTAGGAAACCAGGAATGAGGGGAAGTTCATTTCAGAGACTGAGACCAGTTCTTGGTAGGAAACCAAGAACGAGGGGAAGTTCAAAAGAAACCAAGACCAGTTCCTTGGTAGAAGACCAGGATCGAGGGGAAGTTTACCTTTTCTAAGCATCATTGCTTAGCTAAAGAAGATGAATGCGTAAGCTACCATTCATAATCACCATCAAAATTTCAGATATTCCGATATTTAATCCTCTTGCACCCCGAATGCTCGAATACCTTCGTCATTCACACATTCGGGTCCAAGAAGATTAAATAGGGGCATCTGTAATACCCCAAATTTTGACCACTTAGATTTCCCATCATTGTGAAAATCATCATCACAATATGGATGAACCATCATGCTTCATCAGTCTCCCCAAAGATAGGTGAGCATTCAATACAATCAAAATTAGGGTTTCAAGCCCTCTCTGAGTGCTTAGACAAAGGATCAATCAAGAAATGACATGATCTTCAACTTGTCTAATCTCTTAAATATCCACAAAGGATCAAAAGGACTCCCACTTCAAGGATTAAGCACAAGGTTGCTCCCTTCTAGGTGGATCAAGCCTCAAGATCGCCAGTGTCACCAAATTAGGGTTTTGGTCGACCAGGGCCTCCAGATGGAAATTTTCATCTGGGCACAAGGCAATGATCCAAAACCTAACCTAATATACTTCATGGAACCTCATGAACCCATGCATCAAGTCAATTTTGCCTCAGGGGATGCATTCATCAAAAATCAGGAATTAGGGTTTCTTGACCTAATTCACCCCTAAGTTGACTTTTGGGACAAACCATGAGCCAAGACCTCAAGAGATGATTTGAGGGTCTCTAATATACCATATTGATCCATTTGGAACAATGGATTGATCCAAGAAGCTTGAGCAACAAGTCTCAATTTCATCTGCACCACAATTAGGGTTTTAAGGGAAAAGTCAACTGTAACTTTGACTTTTGACCTGGACATGCTCCCAAACCCTAATACATGATTGAATATACCCTATGACACCCATGGAACATGTCCATCAAGTTTGATTTAGGTCAAGGACATGATTTCCTGAAGAATTGCACAGTTTGGAATTCATCTGATAAAAAGTCAACTGTGCACAAAAGTCAACTTTGACTTTTTGAGATTTTTCACCAAAATGGATTTTTAACCCTAAAATGATGTTAATGTATGATTTGAATCATCATTCATCAAGAAAAATCAAGAAAAGTGAGATAACTTGTAAAAGGGGTAACCATAAAACTTAGAAATTTTTCTAAGTTAAAAATAAAGTGGCAAAGGTACCAACTTTGAAGGACCATAACTCCTAAACCACAAGGCCATTTTTTCATCCAAAGATGGATTTGTAGCCCTCATTACCACCTACAAAAACTTCAACTACAAGTCATTCCAATTCATTAAGGATTTTGAGTTATGGAGTGATCAAAGTGGCTGAAAAGTGAAAATGTCACTTTTTCCAACACTTAGTGAAATTTTCACTAAGTCAGATTCTGCTTCACTTTTTGCCAAATGTAGGGGGATTTTTCACTTGGAATCAAAAGAGATCAAAACCAAACTTGTTTAAACAGTTGTTGTATCATGTAAGAGCTTTCCAAAATAGCCAAGAACATTGCCAAATTCAACCTACACCATGAGATACAACATTGCCAAGTTGCCTTGCTGAAATCTGTCAAGGCAAGGCAGAATTTGCAACTTTGGTCGATTTACCAAAATCAGCCAAATTCAATTGCTACAATCCACTTGGACACCTCAGAGGATTGAATCTAAAGGGGACAATCACTGAGCCAAGCCTCCAAGGTCCAAGGAACAAGGAATAGCATGTTGAACCTAGAGTTGCCAAAATAGGGACAAGACTTCAAATTTGGAATGAGGCATTCAATGGAACCATCAAGGTGGCATGGACTGAGCCATTCTCATCTGAAATCAGTCAAGACTTATCCAAGACCAAGGGGACCAAAGCTCTGTGCCCTAACCTCTAGTCAATGGCTAGAGGAGACTTGGATTTTCATTTGCCAACATTGGCCAAACCTACTTACCAGCTGCCATGCACTATTCCTTGCAAAACAAACTTGCTCTACTATAAATAGAGCTCAATTGTGGTCAGTTTGAGTACACCAAAGCCATCTAACAGATGCTGTAACGCCCCGGTTTTGTCTTATTTAAATAATCGAGTCATTTTGATTATTTTATTATTATATTATTATATTTTCGACTTTTATTTAGAAAAATGTTATTTTTCATCGTGATTATGTTTCATCGCGTTGTGAGAGCGTTTGCGAGATTTTGAGTGTAGGGGTATTTTAGTCTTTTTCGTGTGTTAAGATATTTTTCTTTATATAAGAAATAGATATTTGAGAGAGAAAAGATAGTAGAGAATGAGAAAGAGAGAAAAGAAAGAAAAACAGAAAAATAGAGAGAAAGAGGAGAAGAAAAGAAAAGAAGAGAAAGAGAAGAAGAAAAAGAGGAAAGCTAGGAATCAAAGAAAACAACTTCTAGGAATCGGTTTAATCGGGTAAGGGTGTGAAATATTGTTATCCTAATTTTGTGTATGATTATGTATGTGTTTTGTGTGGATGTTTTGGTTGTTTTCCATATGTTTCCGTTTATGCCGTATTTGACGGAATCGATAGAAATCAATGATTTTACGGTCGAAAAGTCGTATAAATACATGTGTTGGTTGGTTATGTGTATGTGAGCTGCTGTTTAAAGTTTCATGAAGTTTGGTTATGTTTCGGTTAGTTTTCGGTATGTTTCCGTTGTTGTTTCCGTTTAGGTCGAATCGTAGGAAATCGATAGAAACCGATGTTTTCACGGTTAGAATTCGGAATAAATTACGTAGTTGTATCGAGTAAGGTTAGGTCGTCGTAAAACGTGATTTTTATTCGATTTGGTGATGTTTGAAAATTCTGGTTTGTGAAAGGTTGAAATTTAATCGAAAAATCGAATGTCGTAGAAATTTCGTTTATGTGTTCTAAATTGTTCTTATGTATTTGGTGGTTGCGCGTATATGTTTGTTTCGATGAAAATGTTCGATTTAGTCGAGTTTACGGGCACTTGGAAAAATGGCAGCAAAGGTGTATTTTGAGAAAATCTGATTTTTGAGAAAAACAGAGCTATGAATCGATACATAACAGCTATGTATCGATACGAAATGGCTTATGTATCGATACATAACCCTTATGCATCGATACATACTGAAGAAATTTGGAAAAACAGCATTTTTACTACAGCATGTGTCGACACATGCGTGCTATGTATCGATACATGTGGCTTTTTGTATCGATACATAAGCCTATGTATCGATACATACTGTGCTGAACCATAAAATTCTGGTTTGTCGGAGAAACTTCAGAAATTCATATCTCTTGAACCGTAAGTCGGTTTTAACCCCCGTTCGAAGCGTTGGAAAGCTAACGAGATGTACTTTCTAGGAAAAATAGTTTTGAGGTCTGAACTTGGTCCAATCGGTACAGTTTTTACGAACCGTTTCGTAGTGTCGGGCGTCCGGTTTATGTTTTTGCGTTATTTTGAAATATTCATATCTTGTTAACCGTTTATCGTATTTAAGAGTTCTTTATACCGAATCGAAGCTGTAGATGAGTACTTTTTGATGATGATAGAAAATATTATTTTTGGCCGACTTTTAGCCGATATTTTTTTGGAAAACCGAATAATGGAATTTTGAGTTATTTTTCAATATTGTAAGACATATTATGATATGTTATGAGATGGCTTGTGTGATGATTCTTTGATGGGAATTTGATGTTGTGGAATGGTATATTGGTGTTTGTGGCCATTTTGGGCAATTGTGTGCATTACTTTATATGTACTTGAAATACATGATTATTGTTAATGCATGAGCATTTGATGTTGACATGAGTCATTAATGTGTCAAGTATCATGATATGTATTCTTGCATTGGAAGATTCATAGATGAATCAGTTTTATCGTCTTACGCCCTGAAATAATGGTAGAAGCGATTAATCACAATCAGTTTTATCGTCTTACGCCCTGAAATAATGGTAGAAGCGATTAATCACAAATGATTGTGCGCCCTGAAATAGTGGACTATGGCAATCGGATTGTGCGCCTTGAAATAGTGGTCGAAAGCAATCCATAAACGTCGTACGCCCTGAAATAATGGTTTATAGCGACGGGGAACATCGTAGGCCCGACGGGGAGTTACTCTATGTAACGAGCGATGATTCCAGCAGAGTTCCTGAGTGAACTAGTGATGATTGAGTCGGTACCGCATTGCATTTGCATAGAGTCGTGAGTCGGTCTCTATGATTTGCATTGGTCATCTTTGTATATGTGCATTGATGAAGGAACCTGAATATATGTATTTATGTTGAATGATAAAAATTGTGATGTATATGCTTGGTTTTGTATATATATATATATATATATATATATATATGCCTTGCGATGTATATTGAGTAAGATGTGATGAATGGCGATAAGGGTTGTATCTTTGTAATGATACATTGGTGAATAAACATGTATGTGTGTTGTGTTGAATGAATGGTGATGAATTGAGATGTATTGGGGATACATGTATTTGAGCATGAATGAATATGCCTATGTGAAGGAGGCGTTAATTACGGATTGTTATGCCGTGTATTTGATTTATGGTATATGCTTGGTGTTATATGTATATATATATGCATAGTGACGAGTTGTGGTGAGAATGTGGTATATGTGTATTATATGTTGAGATATATAATTATATGCAACGTTATTATGATATAATTTCTCACCCTTCTGCTGTTTTATGATGCTCTATGAGGCATTGCAGATTAGGTATCTGGTGGTCTTTTGTGAAGCGTGGCTTCATTTCCTTTTTGGTCGTCTGGCTCTGATATGTAGCACCGGGTAGCTAGGATGTGTTTATGAGCTTTTGTGATACTTTTGTACATGTATCTAGCTGATGAATGTTTATGTAAACATGAATGATATTGGTGACTACTATTGGAGTATGATATATATATATATATATATGTATATATGTTTTTTTAATCAATGTTTAGATGTTTCCGCTTTTATTCTAAATGTTGACATGTGGGTATAAGGACTGAGATCCTTGATTGTCGAAAGTTACCCCACTGTTGCATATCATTTGAGCAGGTGTTGTATGTGTTTTAATTTCAAGCATAATGTGACATACCTTTTTATGCCGTGTTTGCTATTATACTCTGATAAAATTTTCAATACGTGCCTAAATGATTTAATTAATTATTTGGGGGTATAGAAAGGGGTGTTACATTAAGTGGTATCAGAGCTAGTGTTGAGTCAGTTGTTGAGTCTGTTGGTGTGACAGTTGAATACTGTCGTTGTTGTTTGTCCCTTAGTACGTGATATGTGTGTGAAACACTGTCAGTGCTTTTTGGTTTTCTAATCCTTTGTTTTCAGGAGTTAGAATGAGATAAGTGGGGGAGAAGCTGGTACTTCTCCATGTTGCTTCAGGTGTGGAGCGCTGGCTCAGTGTGTTGTGAATTGCAAGATTGTAAGTGTTGTTTGGACAGTGTTGTTCCCGATTCCGTAAGAAATGCGGAGATAAGGTTTATGTCAACTAAGGATTTGTGCCTTGGATAGTTTTGTGTATTGGATGCAAGAAAGGCTATTATAGTTTGGTAAAGACGGTTTATGCCCCATCATGATTGTCGACTGTCTATTGGCAAATTGAGGAACTGATCACCCTTAATCTCTTGTTGATAGCAGACGGAAATTATGTTGGATGGAATAGGCGGGTCTTTCCGGCTTTGATAGTGTGTGAAGTGAGTTGTTTGGAATTTAAAGAGATGATTACAGATTATTTTGATGAGTCGATGAAGATGCTAATATCGGAAGATGAAATGGATTAGAGGTTTTGTTATGTTAGTCCAGTTGGGAAGTCATTGAGAGAGAATGATTGGGTTTTATTTAAGGACTGTTTCACAGAGAGTAGAGATTAAACTTAATTGGACGAAGGTAAATAGTTGAGGTTTATATCTGCTAAGTAAGTAGGAAACTCTTAGTAGATGGGAATAAGACGTTTGTTTTGTCTGTGATGGTAGTGTTCTGGGAATTGGCAGGAAGTCGCAGTGATGGGCCGTCAGTTGGGCATGGTTTTCAGATGTGTTTTTGGATGGAACATTAAGGTGTTGTCTTAGAGAGCTCCAGTATTGTTGGTAACAAAAGGAAGGATGATGGAATGGAATAACAAGTATAATGGTATTGAGACTATGGACAGCAAACTTAGAGTTCTGGTGAAGTTTGAAGTCTTGGGAGTTTTAGGGCATTAATGGAAATCTTGAGGAAACCCTTAGGTGTGGATGTAATATTTGAGAGTTCTTTTTGGTTGGTTGTTGCTACATGTGGGGATTTACGGAATTTGTACTGTTAAGAGAAGAAATTGTGTATGGATTACTGACGATTGAATAAGGTAACGATTGAGAATAAGTGTCCACTTTCGGGAATAGATGATTGGAATGGTTTGGTTGAGTTTGATTGAAATTACAATTGTTTGGAAGGTTTGATAAGAATGGTGGATTTTGTGAGTAGAGGCTTTGATCGATTTAATGTGACTGGTTATGGTTGTTATCATTGGGATAGGCTGGTATGTACTCGGTCAAGCTTGTGTGTGAGTAACCAGTTACCCAGTGGAAAGTTTTGCAAAAGCTTTAAGAATTTATATCTTTTGGAATTTGTTTGGGTATTACAACGTGCAGTGATGTTATTTGGTGTTAGTAAGGAATCTGTAATGTTTGTGGAGTAAAGGAATCGTATCTTCCATATTTATTTGGATAAGTTCGTAGTGGTTTCGATTGAGGATATTTGGATTTGTTATAAACTAAGAGGAAGAATGAGTAAAGTGTTTGAGATTTGAATTACAAGTGTTGAAAAGAGACGAAGTTTTATGCTAAGTTATTCGAGTGAGAATTTTGGCCGAAAAGGGCTAGTTTCTTGGAAACGTTATTTCAGATGAGAGTATGCTTAATGGATCCATCGGAAGTAGATGTAGTTCTACATTGAGAGGCTCCGAAGTTAGTTAAGGAGATTAGAAACTTTTGGACTCAGTTGGTTGTTATTACAAGTTATGGAAGACTTTGTTAAGTTCGTACTTCTGGTATCTCCGTTGACTTACAAAGGGTGAGTCGTTTGTTTGGATGTTCGTTGTGAGTAAGTTTTGGTGAGCTGGAGTGGAAGTTGTCTATGGCTTTAGTTTTGATTCTGTGTGATCCTGATGAACCGTTTGTGAGGTATTATGATGTGTCTTGGATGAGTTTAGGTAGGGTGTTAATGCAAGAAAGTAAATTCGTGGCTTATGCTTTGCGACCATCGAGGATTCATAAATAGATCTATATTATTCAGTATTTGGAATTGGTTGCGGTTGTATTGTGTTGGATAATTTGGAGGTATTATCTTTTTGGTTATGGATTCGAAGTGTTTAGTAATCACAAGAATTTTGAGTACTTGTTTGGTCGGCAGGAATATAGTATGAGATAGAGAGGATGGTTGGAATTTGTGATGAGTTACGACTTTAGTTGGAATTATCCCATTGGTGAAGTTAATGTCGTGCCTGATGAGTTAAGTCGAAGGTTTTATACATGTCTGTTTGGATGGATGAGAATTATTTGAGCAGTTCAGGGACTCGTATCTGGTGTGAGAGATAATGCAGTAGAGTGCGAGGTTGGGTATATTAAAGTGAACAGTGAGTTTTGGCGAATATGAGAAAGAGTTAGACTTTAGACGTGAGATTGGTAGTTTTGATGGTTTCGGGTAATCAGAGTGCGCAGCGGAAGCGCGATGTGGCATGATTCGTATATGCGTGTGTGACTTGTAAGAGTTCATAGGTTAAACATTGGAAGCACGTAAGATTGGTAAGACTATTGGATGTTTCAGTATGGAAGTGTTAGGTGAAAGGTTAAAATGTTATCCATGGGCTACTATGTAGATGGATGTTTGGTTTTATGTCCGATTGGTGGAGCGTAGCATTTTTGTGACTAGTTGTATGACAAAGATGTTTGGTATCCTGGTTTGGTCGAGGTTGTTGGAATGATGTTGAGTCGTGGAACTTGTGTTCTTGTTTGTGTTGTTGCCTCGTTTCCATGGTGATGGTTCGAGTGTGTGTAGCTAATTCCTATGATGGGGAATTAGGGGAGTGTTACCTACAGTGATGGTAACGATCTTGTTGTGTTTTGGTTCTAGAGTGAACTTGTGTGTTGGTATCGTGGTTTTCCTTGAGTTGTGAGTTGCTCGTCAAGTGCATTGTATGGGCTTTGCATCTTGTCGTTGTTGTTGTCGTCGTTGTCGTGTTGTTGTTGTATCTGCTGTTAACAAGGTGGTTTGTCAGTTGTGTTATTTGTGGGGTGCCTTTTGTTGGCATGTTGGTTTGTTAGTCGGATGCGAGAGTCGTGTCCGGGGTTGTTCGTCTCAGTATATTTTCGAGGACGAAAATTTCTAAGTGGGGGAGAGTTGTAACGCCCCGGTTTTGTCTTATTTAAATAATCGAGTCATTTTGATTATTTTATTATTATATTATTATATTTTCGACTTTTATTTAGAAAAATGTTATTTTTCATCGTGATTATGTTTCATCGCGTTGTGAGAGCGTTTGCGAGATTTTGAGTGTAGGGGTATTTTAGTCTTTTTCGTGTGTTAAGATATTTTTCTTTATATAAGAAATAGATATTTGAGAGAGAAAAGATAGTAGAGAATGAGAAAGAGAGAAAAGAAAGAAAAACAGAAAAATAGAGAGAAAGAGGAGAAGAAAAGAAAAGAAGAGAAAGAGAAGAAGAAAAAGAGGAAAGCTAGGAATCAAAGAAAACAACTTCTAGGAATCGGTTTAATCGGGTAAGGGTGTGAAATATTGTTATCCTAATTTTGTGTATAATTATGTATGTGTTTTGTGTGGATGTTTTGGTTGTTTTCCATATGTTTCCGTTTATGCCGTATTTGACGGAATCGATAGAAATCAATGATTTTACGGTCGAAAAGTCGTATAAATACATGTGTTGGTTGGTTATGTGTATGTGAGCTGCTGTTTAAAGTTTCATGAAGTTTGGTTATGTTTCGGTTAGTTTTCGGTATGTTTCCGTTGTTGTTTTCGTTTAGGTCGAATCGTAGGAAATCGATAGAAACCGATGTTTTCACGGTTAGAATTCGGAATAAATTACGTAGTTGTATCGAGTAAGGTTAGGTCGTCGTAAAACGTGCTTTTTATTCGATTTGGTGATGTTTGAAAATTCTGGTTTTTGAAAGGTTGAAATTTAATCGAAAAATCGAATGTCGTAGAAATTTCGTTTATGTGTTCTAAATTGTTCTTATGTATTTGGTGGTTGCGCGTATATGTTTGTTTCGATGAAAATGTTCGATTTAGTCGAGTTTACGGGCACTTGGAAAAATGGCAGCAAAGGTGTATTTTGAGAAAATCTGATTTTTGAGAAAAACAGAGCTATGAATCGATACATAACAGCTATGTATCGATACGAAATGGCTTATGTATCGATACATAACCCTTATGCATCGATACATACTGAAGAAATTTGGGAAAACAGCATTTTCACTACAGCATGTGTCGACACATGCGTGCTATGTATCGATACATGTGGCTTTTTGTATCGATACATAAGCCTATGTATCGATACATACTGTGCTGAACCATAAAATTCTGGTTTGTCGGGGAAACTTCAGAAATTCATATCTCTTGAACCGTAAGTCGGTTTTAACCCCCGTTCGAAGCGTTGGAAAGCTAACGAGATGTACTTTCTAGGAAAAATAGTTTTGAGGTCTGAACTTGGTCCAATCGGTACAGTTTTTATGAACCGTTTCGTAGTGTCGGGCGTCCGGTTTATGTTTTTGCGTTATTTTGAAATATTCATATCTTGTTAACCGTTTATCGTATTTAAGAGTTCTTTATACCGAATCGAAGCTGTAGATGAGTACTTTTTGATGATGATAGAAAATATTATTTTTTGCCGACTTTTAGCCGATATTTTTTTGGAAAACCGAATAATGGAATTTTGAGTTATTTTTCAATATTGTAAGACATATTATGATATGTTATGAGATGGCTTGTGTGATGATTCTTTGATGGGAATTTGATGTTGTGGAATGGTATATTGGTGTTTGTGGCCATTTTGGGCAATTGTGTGCATTACTTTATATGTACTTGAAATACATGATTATTGTTAATGCATGAGCATTTGATGTTGACATGAGTCATTAATGTGTCAAGTATCATGATATGCATTCTTGCATTGGAAGATTCATAGATGAATCAGTTTTATCGTCTTACGCCCTGAAATAATGGTAGAAGCGATTAATCACAATCAGTTTTATCGTCTTACGCCCTGAAATAATGGTAGAAGCGATTAATCACAAATGATTGTGCGCCCTGAAATAGTGGACTATGGCAATCGGATTGTGCGCCTTGAAATAGTGGTCGAAAGCAATCCATAAACGTCGTACGCCCTGAAATAATGGTTTATAGCGACGGGGAACATCGTAGGCCCGACGGGGAGTTACTCTATGTAACGAGCGATGATTCCAGCAGAGTTCCTGAGTGAACTAGTGATGATTGAGTCGGTACCGCATTGCATTTGCATAGAGTCGTGAGTCGGTCTCTATGATTTGCATTGGTCATCTTTGTATATGTGCATTGATGAAGGAACCTGAATATATGTATTTATGTTGAATGATAAGAATTGTGATGTATATGCTTGGTTTTGTATATATATATATATATATATATATATATATATATATATATATATATATGCCTTGCGATGTATATTGAGTAAGATGTGATGAATGGCGATAAGGGTTGTATCTTTGTAATGATACATTGGTGAATAAACATGTATGTGTGTTGTGTTGAATGAATGGTGATGAATTGAGATGTATTGGGGATACATGTATTTGAGCATGAATGAATATGCCTATGTGAAGGAGGCATTAATTACGGATTGTTATGTCGTGTATTTGATTTATGGTATATGCTTGGTGTTATATGTATATATATATGCATAGTGACGAGTTGTGGTGAGAATGTGGTATATGTGTATTATATGTTGAGATATATAATTATATGCAACGTTATTATGATAATATTTCTCACCCTTCTGCTGTTTTATGATGCTCTATGAGGCATTGCAGATTAGGTATCTGGTGGTCTTTTGTGAAGCGTGGCTTCATTTCCTTTTTGGTCGTCTGGCTCTGATATGTAGCACCGGGTAGCTAGGATGTGTTTATGAGCTTTTGTGATACTTTTGTACATGTATCTAGCTGATGAATGTTTATGTAAACATGAATGATATTGGTGACTACTATTGGAGTATGATATATATATATATATGTATATATGTTTTTTTAATCAATGTTTAGATGTTTCCGCTTTTATTCTAAATGTTGACATGTGGGTATAAGGACTGAGATCCTTGATTGTCGAAAGTTACCCCACTGTTGCATATCATTTGAGCAGGTGTTGTATGTGTTTTAATTTCAAGCATAATGTGACATACCTTTTTATGCCGTGTTTGCTATTATACTCTGATAAAATTTTCAATACGTGCCTAAATGATTTAATTAATTATTTGGGGGTATAGAAAGGGGTGTTACAGATGCTTTCCTCAAAATCTCTTTCTCTTGGCAAAAATGCCTTTCTTAGCAAGGTAGCTATCGGGTTTTGAGTTTGAGAGCAATTCCAATCAAACCAATCACTTACACACCTCACATACATCACATATGAGCTGATCAAACACTCACATAACATCTGGAACATCAAAATCTCAAAATCACTTGCCATCCACACAAGTTTGAAGTGAAGTTGCAGCTGAGATGCCATAAACTGATCCAGTCCATTTCAATTCAATCCAAGTGTTCAAACACACTCCATATGGTGTAGGGAAGCTGTCCAGATCATCACAACTCATCTGTAACACCTCCAAATCAAAAATCACTTTGAACTTGCTGTCACGGCCTAGAGGTAAGCACATACTTGGTCATCTCTCAATCTATGCATATTTCCTCGCACAATAATTTGGCCATATGTTCATAATCATGCATGGAATGTTTTCCCTCAATTAATTGCATTGTTTGAATCGTGTATCAAAAATCCTAGCCTTCATGCATAAATTAGGGTTCTTGAGGTCTCTTCGTGATTTCTTGTTGTATGTTTAATTTAAATGAAATTAAAGTACATAGACATGATCGTGAGGTTGAGACGAGCATAATGATATGTTGATTACATGATATGATTACGTATTCATGGAGATTGGATAGAAAATGCAAATCCGAGAAACCCAGAAAAACGCGCGTGTTCTTGCTTGTGTTCTTGGCGCCTTTTTTCCAAATTCAAATATTTGAATTTTGTGATTTTGTTTAATTGATTCAAAAATTAATTTCTCTCTGAGTTTTAATGATTTTGAGTTGATTCTTTTTTTAATAATTCACAAAAATGTTAAAATATTTTATTTTCACAAAAAATCCCAAAAATATTATTTATTTCATATAATTGATATTTTTGCAAAGAATTAATATTTTAATTGTTTTTGGCATTTTAAATATTTTTTCTACATTGATTTTGCAACTTTTAATGCTTTCTAATTATTTTGTAGGTCAATACTTAATTTTTGAAACATTAATCCAAGGTCACAATTTGTTTTCCATGTGTTAAACAATTTTTGATCATTTTAATTGAATTTTTATTCAATTAAATACATTTTGAAAACAAATTAGGGTTTTGGATTAATTCAACCCTCATAAATCACTTCAAAACACTTTGGGCCTCTTGAGAGAGTGTAAGACCCATCCCCCCTTGTACAAAAACTTTTTGGGCCTCACTCATTGTATAAGTCCCTCTGTACAAGTAAACGGCGCGATCGTCGCCCGTTTAAAAAGATAAAAACACTTTGGGCCTCTATTAGAGTGTAAGACCCAATCCCCCTTTTAACCAAAACATTTTGGGCCTCACTTATTGTATAAGTCCCTCTGCGTTAAAAGAAAACCTCGGCGTGATCGCCATTTTTAAACGAAAAATCATTTGGGCCTACCCTCGCGTTATAAGCCCCTCTCTTTTCTTTAAACCTTTTTTGGGCCTCTTGAGAGAGTGTAAGACTCATCCCTTTGTACAGAAAACCTTTTTGGGCCCCAGTCACTTGTATAAGTCCCGCTGTACAAAGTCAAACAATGCGCTCACTGATAAAACCTTGGGCCTCTCCTTGAGCTGTAAGCCCCAAATCTTTCTTTTTCAAAGCACTTTCTCCTTTGATTTTGAATATACTGTTGTTTTCAATCTTTCTTTGTTGAACAACTAACCAAACAGCATGGAAGCACTACAACCGAGTAAGTGGTTATCGCTTTCATTTACTGCTTTCATATTATAAACTGTATTGTGGGGCTGCTCACTGTAAGTCTCCTTTCATAAACTCATATCTACTGTGTAATAATAGTATAGATATTTCGAGTTTCCCCGGCAACTACGTCTAGAACTAGGTGACGCCGTTTCATTTATTCGTAGAAATAGACGCCTAGATCCCCAATAGGAGCACCAGATACAGTCTTCTCTTCGGCTGTCCTCCTTAGGAATCGTCAAGAAGCTCTACTCCCCAAGATGAATGTATTCTCCGTGAATGGCATCTTTGAGTTTCTTCCAAATTCTCGAACTTTCCTGACTTGATCTATTCCTTGTGGATAGCTTGCCTTGAATGTCTCGGGGTTTGGGTACCCACTACGGTCATAATCTTGGACCTTAACTAAGGAACCCTCTTTAAAAGCTAAAAGTCGCTGGATAGTAAACCTCGCACGTTTACCAGTGGTTTTTATCTTTAAAAGAGTTATCTCTCCTAATGGAAAGGAGATGATAGACCCACGGGCTTCTTAAAAGCATCGGCCTCCTCTTGGGCATTATTCAAGGACACTACGACTTCTTAGAAGTATTCACAGCCTCCTCTTAGGCTTCGTATAATGATCTCTTCCTCCGAGAATGATAGCCTCCTCTTGGGCTTAGTACAAGGACTCGTCGGCTTCTTAAAAGTTTCCATCCTCCTCTTGGGCTTCGTACAAATTGTCCCGACGACCTCCTAGAGGTATAGGAACAGAACTTAGTTATCTCCATAGAACAGTCCTTTCATAGAGTCTACTACTGTTTCTCAAAGCATAGTACAAAAGAAAAAAACTCTAGACTTGGACAGTCTAACTTCCTTGAGTCTCAAAGACATTCTCAAGTGCACCCTTCGTTAAATAGGAAGGAAACCCGCAGACTCGGACAGTCTCAATACCCTTTGGATTTCCCGTTTCCTCAAAGAGAAGGAAATATCCCTGATCCTCAGATCAAATCCCTGAGTACAGTGTTGCTCATATAAGAACTGATTTTCTCTTTTAAAATCAGTATATTGGATCTGTCACTCAACTGAAACAAACCTTTAGCCTCCATCTCGGGCTTCGTACGAGATACAAAAACACTCTCTTGTTGAGTATCAAAGACTCTCTTGTTGAGTCAAACTTTTAGCCTCTATCTCGGGCTTCGTACGAGACACAAAGACTCCCTCGTAGAGTCAAACAAACAATCGCCTCCATCTCGGGCTTCATACGAGATACCAAAAGACTCCATCGTCGGGTCAAAAACTTTTAGCCTCTCTCTCGGGCTTTGTACGAGACACAAAATAGCCTCCTCTTAGGCTTTGTATAATGATTTTCCTAATGGAAATTAGCCTCCTCTTAGGCTTTGTATAAGAAAACCACTGGTTGATCCAATCAACCTTTTAGCATCAAAGTTGTGCCTCGTTCACAGTACACAAACATTAACAACTCCTTTCCTTTCATCTAATCGCTGTAAGCGGCAAGCCTCTGGATCATCTATATCCATGCCACTGTCCCTCTTTTAGCATGAGAAATTCCTAAGGAAAGATGGCATTGCTCTACGCTGAGCTAAAGTCTTCTCCTTCAGGTTAAAACCCTTTCTTCGGAAATTATGGCATTGCTCGGATCCACGTATCCCAGTTAAAGTAATTCTCCTTCTCCCCTCTTTAGAGATGACAAATTCTCTCTAAAGTCGAGGTCTTTCAGCTTCACGTCTTGGGCCTTGAACAAGACACAAATAGACCTTTCAGCTTCACATCTTGGGCTTTGAACAAGATACAAACTACCTTTCGCTTCACGTCTTGGGCTTTGAACAAGACACCAAACACCCATTTCCTCCCATAGAATAGGAGGAACTACGAACGCTCTGATTTCCCTGTTTCGGTAAACGGGAATACGTAGGCATAAGATCGAAAGAAAAGATCTTAGCGAGCACAATCAACAAAAAACCCAAATCCCATATCTCCATCAATCAAAAGCAGTATTTCAAAAGCACCAGTCCTAACATCCTAACCCTTGTTCCCCGCCAGAAACATTAAGCCCTAGAAAGAAGGAAACCTGTATTGGCGAAATACGAATAACCAGTACAAAGGCCCCCCCACATTGATAGCATCCGTAACCTAACAGACCGCTGTTTAAACTCAGTATGCAAAGCAGGGTTAATTGGAGACATCTATTTCCCTTCCTTATTCAGCTCACAATAGGATAAAAAATGAATCGACCTGTAGTTTAAAGCTCAAACCGCAGAGAGCGACCAGCGCTTAAGAACCGCGTCCAAAATCGCGCGCTACACATATTAGGCTAATCATTCGTGCATAACTAACCACTTTATCTAGCTTCGTCTGTTTGTTTCTTTTTTAAGGATAGGTACTGCTGCAGAAGACCCAAGGTCCCGAAGGTTGTGCTGTGTGTGTGTTTGTGGAGATTCCCTGGTCCTTGCAAGATGTGTGTGGATTCCTGTGAGATTGTGCCTTTTCCCTTTCTGGTCCCTAAGCCACCACCCAGCCTCTTCTTCCTCAAGACTCCTCAGTTTCCCCCCAAAGATTAGGTCCTTATACCCTCTGATATGGAATTTGGTCCCCTGAAGACTGGTCATTGATTGTGTGTTAAGCTACGTTACAAGATGGCATTTCTACCCTCCGTAAACTCCCCGAGGTTGAAAGATGTGTTCGCTCTACGTTCTTAAATGTTGGTTCATCAAGGAATTTAAGTCCATATGTGATCACTCATTTCATGATTTCAAAAGCTCCGAACCAAGTTATTATTTCAAGACTTAGATCCAAGTTATATTCGCCACCCTTCAAAGTTCAAACCCATTAATTCATGTCACAAGAATATCACGTGGTTTTCTCCTTTAAATCCAAGACATCTTCTTAAGATTCAAAATCCCATTAGAAGACTTTTTTTAAGACTTGAATCCACATAAAAGTGGAAGTTACCATGGCATACCTCATGTTATCTACAAAACTCCAAACTTGATTCATTGTTTTTCAAGCTATGATTAAAGTCCATTCAAGTTACCAATCCAAAGAGATTTGTTGTTAAAAACAAAATACGAATATTGAATCCTACAAAGAGCAAACTGTAGACAACACGTAAAATATAGGGATCATGGCATGGGATGGGATAGTTACTTCTTCGCACGTCACTTACTCTGCAAACTCTAAGAGTGGCTCGAGAACATCTTTTAAAAAGAAAGAAGTCAATCAAATTGAAAGATAATATTTGTTCAAGTACACTACTTGATCATTTGGGAGTGATATTATTGGAGAATACGATGAGTCGTTTTAAAAAGGATTTATAACTTCAACAAGGTGGAATTACATTCATTCGGTCTAACAAATTATGGGAATTGTTGTTATGCCAAAAGCCCATCTTGCAACAAGATTTAAAATTAAGTCTTAGGCTAGCAAGTCAAGATTAGGTCTTTGTTATTCAACATCATCCAAGTACAAATACGATTGAAAATACTCCCACTCCTGCTTCATGACTATAATGAGCGTCCACGAGATACTGTGCACATGGAAGAAATACAAGTATGCGAGTTATAATAAGCTCTTGGGCTTGTTACAGAATTTCATTCCATACAGTTGTTGTATTGGGAAGTGGACTCCCAGTTTTTATTACATTCTAACTCAGCAGGCATTGGTGACAGTGGACAGTGGAGCTCCCATTCAATTTGGACCTGATCAGGAATTTCGTTCCAGACCCAGTGCACGGAGTCATTCAAGGTTGCGTTGAGTTGAGACCCACATTAGACATTTTAGTGCCGACAGATGCAGACTTTGTCTGTCCTAAATTGCGCCAGTCTAATAACCAGAATGTGAACGAATTATAGCCTTTCCTGAGTTAATTCCCTATCAGAAATCCCATAGACTAACAACCATTGTTCTAGCAGGTTTCTTACTGCTTACATGAATACCGCCCATCAACACGTCCTTTTCCCCCAAGTTCTTGAGTGATGCTGCTACACAAACTAAAGGCCCAACCTGCATTTGCCATCAAATTACAAAATATATCATACGGTTTAGAAGAGATTTTAAACGTTAACAATCCTATTCGCCCATCATCATTACCACTGGTTTCTAATCAAATTCACTGCCCCAGTATTTGGACTTGTGCTCCCAAGACCAAGCTTCTCTATATCCGTTCACTGTTTGGCCCAGTATGAGAAGCACTTGATTTCAATATGGAGAACCTACAGCTGCAAAACTCAATTCAATAACCAATAATTATCAATGAATAAGCTGCAACATATGCGACACACTTTACACGAGTCTAGATGATATCGTGGCACCCTGGTCCGCGCCATCTTCCATTACAACACTAATAGACTGTGCCAAAAGCCGTGCTGATTTAATCACCGTGAATAAGCGCCTGCGTTCCAAGGGAAAACAAATAAACCTTGCATACAAAAAGAAACTTCAACAGCAGTTTAAAGAAATCATCTATGTCTAAATAAGAGGCGTTGCATCAGGTTGATGTTTGAGGACTTTGAGTGAACTAATGCAGTAGCAGAACAAGCTAAAGTTGTCACGAGACCTGCCGCTATCCGTAACTTGAATAAATCCAATGGCAGCCGCTAACTGCAACTTTGATGTGGAGAGTTTTCCTTTAATCATAACAGGAACATTGCTACACTCACTGTCATTGCTTTTCGACGGCAGGCCATGAATCAAACGCAGACCACCTCACAAATCAGTTTTCAAATTCCATATCCGATACGCTAATGAGATCAAAATGGTCGATCTCCGTTAGATTTCCTAAATAATAAAAGCAATTGTCAATTCAACGGTGATTCCACTAGAGATGTAAGGAAAGTTCAGAGCGTAACCGGTCAAAATGGAAAGTTTTATCCCATTTGTTTACAGCGATTAAGTGACATGTCCAAAACAACATCAAACATTTTTAAAATGATCAAAGGAATCAACAGCTTATTTTCTTTCCACTGAAATGGCTAGAGAACTTACATAGATCCTCTTACATGCTGGCTACGGATCCAACTTTTAAAGCACAAGTCAAAACACTTTGTTGAAGACCCTATCTTCTCCTTCTCCAGCTGCTCGATACGCATCTTCCATGGCAAGGATTGAAAGCTAACACTAAGAAAAAACAGAGACATTAGTGAAAAGAAGATGCAAATTACACCAAACAAAATTCATGTGGTAGCAACGTGACATTTCTGAGCAATTAAACCATTGATACAAGGAAAGGATCAAAAGCAATTGTTAACTTCCAAACACAATCAAGACAATATGGAAACTACTTCATGACAACCATTAAACGCTCAAGACAAACATCAAAGCTCCCAAGACAAGAATCTAACCCAATTCAAAGCATTCCAAACATGTTTCAAACATGTTCAGCTAGAAATGGAAGAATTTAAAACAGTGCATCAATTTAAATTTGTTTCTTCGTGTTTAAAAGGCCTAAGAGGAGAGCATTCAAGGAGAGCACAACCAAACATTCATCATATCAGAACATACACCTAACCATTTCATCAAGATCATCAAACTTACACAATACCAAAACTTACCAAAACCAGTCACAACATGTCTGCTCAAAATAGGAAAACATTCAAGCAATCGCATTCAATTTTGAAATCAGAAATTCAATGTTCTGACGCCTATAAAAAGGAGAGAACAATTCACAAACAAAGGAAAAACGGGGACCGAACGCACCATTCCTCAATCATACACCAGAAGAAAAATCATCATCAATACCCATACACATACAGCACACCAAATCCAGAGTTTACAGAAGCATTCGCAAATCGTACAGAGAACATATTGGGAGATCCAAACCACAAACACATCCATACACGTAGCCTACAACGTAAAGAGGAGGAGATAGAAGACTCATCTTTGGACGGAGATCTTTGAAGCCTTGGTCGCGTCCCTTCGTCTTCAACCGTCGGCACCCCTTTTCTTTTCTTTTTTCTTGCTCTAAATCATTGTACTTGTAATCATCTGAGAAAATAGTGAATCGGGGTATGGTTTGTGTGGGGTGGGGTTTTTGCTGCGTGATTTGTTTGATCGTGAGAGAAATCGAGTGAACGAGCGAGAACGGAGATGGCGAAGAGAGAGGTTGAGAGAAGAAACGAGAGAGAGAGGATCGTGAGAGGTTGAAGCGTTTCTCTTTGCCTTTTTTTTTTTTTTTTTTGTTTTTTCCATTATCACACGCATGCGCACACACGGTACACCACGGTGCGCCCTCACTATCTGTGCTCTGATCGCAAAACCCTTAGATCAGACGGTTGAGATCTGGGGGTCCACGATGGACCCCCTCTCCCTATGCGAACACAGGATCCCTCCGTTATTTTATTAGATTTGTTTTTAATTTAACCCTTTTTTTTCTTAAATAAATAAATTCATAATTTCATCTTTTTTTAAAATGATTAATTTGTTTTTGATATAACTAATCCTTAAAATTTATATAAGTATATAAAACTTTTTCAGGTAACCCTTTTCTTAAAGTATAACTTCTTTTTGTATTTAAAATATCTTTTTAATAAAAATATAACTTTAAAATTATAATAATAAAAACATTTATTTATAAAATGTTAAAATTAAAACCTCTTCTAAATTAATAGGAAAACTCCTTAATACCTTTTTTCTATAATTAACTTTTTCTTAACATGACTTTAAAACTAAAAATAATGATCCAAACTTTTAAAATAATTAACTTTTAATAAGAAACCTTTTTATTTATTAACTTTATTAATATAACTTTAAAAACTAAATTAATAAATAATAAAAAACTTTAAATAAATAAATAAAACTTTTTTTTATAAGAAAAAACTCTAACCTTTAATTAAAATAATCTTTAACATAAAATAATAAAATAAATAAGTCTAAAATCAAACTTTTCTTGATAATTCGTCCTCTAATTAGAAATCTCTCGCCGCGCTTAGGTATACGCTTGTGTGTGATTTGGTTTAACCTTAGTTGATGTTATTGTGTTTATCATTTATTTGATTGTTGCTTGTCTTGCTTCAAAACCTTTTCAAACTTATAAAATCTCGATCCAACGTCGATTCCACTTTTCTACCCATGTAAGTCGATCGCCTTAGGGCATCGCATTCGACCTACCGATCACAAGACACAAGTCTAGCATCACTTTGCTAGCATCCTCGCCTAAATAACAATAATTAATCGCATTAATATCCAAGGGAAAACCCCATGCATGATAACCATGTTATTGTGCATGGTGCACATCATTTGCATCATAATCGACACCTTAAGATAAGTCAATTAGATAACTTAGGATAGATTTCCTAGGTTAGTCCCCCCTTAATTTTGATTTTTTAAATCAAACTTTAGCCCACCTAATTCTCTACACAAGAGAATTAGATGTTAATCATCTCAAAGAAGGGACATACAATCCCATACCCCACAAAATACAAACATTTTCAAAACTGTGGTGGTTTTTCTTAAGATGATGACTCATCTTCTCTCCTAAACCTTTAAACAACTTTAGTATCCTTAATAAGGAACTACAAGTGCTTTGATTGCCTCCTGACAGGATATGTAGGCACAAGATGCGATATCTTGTCGAGCACACTTAAAAAATATATAATAATAATAATAAATCACCTACCCTTAAACCTTTAGCAAAACAGATAACATATAACATAAGATAAAACAAGAGGTTCCTGTAGAGTACTACAGATATCTAGGATGCTAACACCTTCCCTAGGTATAACCAACCCCCGAACTTAGAATCTTAGTGCATTTGCATTGCATTGTGGGAATTCGGTTTTTTTCCCTTCCCTTGGATAAAATCAAAGACCGGTGGTGACATAAAAAATGCGATCCTAGTTAACAAATAACTATGGTATCCAATTTTCACCGCGACAGAAATGGCGACTTCACTGGGGACATCTCATAAGAGGGTTCCCCCTAACTGGAATCTTTATCTGTTATATATATTTGTTTTGCTGTTTGGAGGGATTCTTGAGTGATGAGGAGTCCTAGACCCGGACATGAGTATAATTATAGGAGATGATATGGTCAAGGGTACTTTAACGGAGTCGATTCCTGAAAAGTCGAATTGAGAAAATCATCGCTCAGTTTAGGTTCTTTTGAACTTAATATTGTTTGAACGAGTTCATTCGTGAAAACGGTATTAACTTCGACCAAGAACCCTTAAGACTGAGGACCGTAGCACGTTTAAACCCACTTGGCCTTTTAGAATGTAGTGCAGTGACTATACGGGAGTCTATTTCCAAATAGTTGTCATGCGATACTACACTCGGACGAGATCCTCTTGAGAATATTATTGAATACCAAGTGATTTGGGAAGTCGATAATATCCGAAAGATGGGTCGTAGACTCTGGGAACTTTTAGAACCCGTTCGGCAGGTACATTTGAAACCATACTACCTTATGGGATGGGTAGACCTTGACTCCGTTCACGCTCCTTTCAAACCTTAGACTTTTTGTCTGTTTGATTGCTTGTGTGTGCTTTGTGCTTTGTGCTTTGTGTGTTTGCATCCCTGCATTCATTAGCATCATCTCATAAAGTTTTATGGAACTTAGCTTCGTTTGTGAACATCATAGGGATATCATGGACTCGGAAAAAGAAAACATTGAAGTACACTTACAAGAGTCATGATCTGGACGATCTAAGGAGACTGGAGACCTTGGTGACAGACAAAGAAGGATTCAAGAGTATGTATGGGAAATTATTATCTTTGTTGAATATGAAGAGTGATAAGGGACTTCTTGCTACTCTACTTCAGTTCTACTTTTTTCTACTCTACTCATCTTGGAAAAAGCTTAGATGGAAGAAGAAGTCAAATGACTCAAGAAGACCGTTGGAGGAGTCTCCTTAGATCCATCATTACTAGCTTTTATTTAGCTTTTATGACATGATTCTTGTAAGGCGTACAGACGCGTTTTAATCAATTTTGTAATAAATCAATCTTTTAATATTCAGATGCTAATGGTTGTAACCGTTTTAATAAAAAAACAAGTCTTTTGATATTCCTTGATGATTATAAATAGTTGAGTTCCATGAAACTTGCTGCATTTGCATTTGCATCTTTTTGCATGCGTCTTTTCTCCACCCCAGCTTATTCAGTCCTATCTTCGTGTCGCTCAGCTGATCTTTTAGTATTCGTACCAAACTTGAAGCAGTTACTGGGGATAATGAATGGAACAGAGAATATGGATCCCATGTCAGGCTTCAGAGTGATGACTAATCCGATGTTTGGTTTTTCTCTTGACAACGATGCTCCACAAGTGAACGTTCCTACTCGATCTTAGCCTGTGCAAGATAACATGGATGGTCAAGTTAATGAAAGAGATTCCCGCTTTCTGAGGAATACGCCAAATTCTCAGAACGTCCGTCATGTGACAAATATGAATGATCCTAGATTGGGAGAAATTGAGAAAGGATTTCGTGACCTCCAAGAACAATTGAAGATGTTGAAAGGACCTAACACATCTGGTCTTAAGGCTCCTGACTTGTGTCTAGTTTCGAGCGTGGTTATTCCACCAAAGTTCAAAATGCCTACCTTCGAAGTATACAAGGGTGTTAGTTGTCCAAAGTACCATTTGACAATATTTTGTCGAAAGATGACTACTTATACCGACAATGACAAGCTGATGATTCATTGCTTTCAAGAAAGTTTATCTGGGGCATCCTTGATGTGGTATATGAAGCTAGAAAGGAACCGTATTCAGTCTTGGGAAGACTTAGCTAACGCTTTTATGAAACAATACAATTATAATGTGGACATGGCTCCAGACAGTGACCAATTGATGAACATGAGTCAGAAAGACAACGAGTCCTTCAGGGAATATGCGCAGCGGTGGAAAGAATTGGCAGCCCAAGTTCAGCCACCACTTCTAGAGAAGGAGCTGGCCAGGATGTTTCTAAAGACACTGTCAAACTCTTATTATGTCAGAATGATAGGCGTTGTGCCATTAGAGTTCTCTAAAATTGTGGAAGTCGGAGTAAACATTGAGAACGCATTCAAAAGTGGGAAAATTAAAGACGCCTCGAATAGTCAAGATGAGGAAAAGAAATCTGTCAGCGATTCCCAAGAGGAAAGGAGTGTTGAAGTTAATGCAATTTTGGATTCTCCTCAGACTTTGGAAGCTCCAATTCCGGAGCCTTATCACAAACATCGGTATACAACGTCTGTTCGATGCCAAAAATCACTACCTCATGGACGTCCGTACAAACGACGAAGGTTGACCCCTCATAATCAACGTCAAAATCCACGAATTCAGAACGTGAATCACCAGAATTAGCGTCAGGATCAGCAGAGACCCCTGAATAGTCCATAAGAAAAGACTCGTTGGTTTGACCTAATCCCAATGACTTACAGTCAGTTGTGGTCTTACTTTGCCCAAAACTCAGTGATGGCACCCAGAAAGACCAGAGCCATGAAATCTCGCCCTCCTTGGTTCAATCTAGATACCAGATGTGAATTTCATGATGGAGTGTTGGGGAATTCGATTGAAGATTGTAAAGTTTTCCAAGAAAAAGTCCAAGAAATGATTGACGATGAAGTGCTGACCTTCAAGAGAGGAAGCCCAGTTGTGAATGGAGCACCTTTGTGTTGATGGATGTGAAGACTTACGAGAGTTCTTCCCAAACCAGTGGAATCAAGAGTAGAGCTCACTCCTAGAATCATTAAGATGTTTATTCATTTGCTCGCATTTGTTGTTATTTCTTTGATTATAAGCATGATTTGTGAATAAGAACTTGTTTGTTTTGAACGATTAAGGTAATGATAATGTTTGTCTTGAAGAAATCCATTCGTTTCACTCGTTTTAAAATGCTTTTTCTATTTTATAATGCCAATGCAGCCCAATCTCTTGCCTCGGCAGAGAATTGAATGGAGGATGATGAAATCAAACGCAAGATCTCTTGTTGTATGCTTTTGAATAAAACTCTGCTAGTGATATAAGGCATTGTTTCAAGATCCTAAACACCGAAGATATAAGGAGATAAACCCTCGTTAACCCTTTTGAGCCTTTGAAGTAGGAGTTTTCTTCTCCAAATAAAAAAAACCCTCATTCTTAACCTGGGGCAGGGAAATTTTCATTTAAAAAAAATGGAGTAAAATATCACGAAGATTGGGTGGGCATAAACAAACTTTGAGCCTTATATCCTTTGTTTCTTAAACCGTGAACCAAACCACGATACAACCCTCAAAAGACCTAGTTGAAGCATGGTTTATTTCAAAAGCATACTCATTGAGATATCGTTTCCTGACTCCCACGAGCTATGCTCAAATTTGCGTTGGCATTATAAAATCAGTAATTCAATCACAAATTTTTTTTTTTAATAAAAGTTCAATACAAACATACGTTGCATTATCTGTTTCAGAATTAACATTTTCTACTTGCTAACATTGCTTGACATCGTAGAAATTAACATACGTGTGGCATTGATGAGCTAAAATTTAGTATTGTTTCAAGGAGATGATAGTATCCAGGGGCACGTCACCTGAAGACCTTGCTGAGCAGGGGCAAGTTGTTTCCCAGTTGTTTCATTCGTCGTCTGACCTCAAGGAACAAAGTTTGAAGACTCAGAACACCGTCAATCTGGGGCAATTACGTCGAGATTTGGTAAATCTCTCAAATAATTTGAAGACTCGGTTACAGAACACAGTAAATCCGGGCAAGTTACGTCGAGATTCGACAATCTCTCTAAGAGTTTGAAAACATTGGGACAGTTGGACGCCAAGTTTTCTGTAAAATCCTCTTGGGATGACTTCTTCTTATAAACCAAGTGATCTGGGGCATTTAAGAAGTGAAGATTGCTTCTCATCCACAACAATTGTTGTTCAAAATGGCGACTACTATGCAGGTTATCAATGCAGAATTACGTTAGTCTCACGACATTATTCACTCATACCTCAAAAAGTTTCGGTCTCGAGTAATGTGATGACTCCCCAGTAAGCCTTTTGCTCCAGGTAATCACGATTATTCCCTGATGAATCTCTACTTCGAGCAGTTATGACACGTTTGATACAATATTTCTCCAGTCGACAACCTAAGAATCCTCAATGGATTTTCTTACAACTTCAACCTTCCCCGGCGAAGCGAGTGTTTATTTCACTCCTCATTGGATTTTCTCACTATTGCAATCTTCTCCAGTGAAGACAGATGTTTATTTCATCCCCTCAAAAGTTTTATCTCTGATATTTTCAACTACTATTGATCCGAGATTCCCCGATGAAATGGATATTTATTTTATCCAGTTGCGACTTTCATTCAGACTACTCCAGTCCGCAGTGGATATTTATTTTATCCCCCATTAAGTCTCTTCGATCATGAGTTTGATTCGTTCCCAGTGAATCTTTCTCATCCCCAACAAAATCACAAGGTTCATCTTGACAATCCTAAGTGAAGTCACGATGTTCATCCCCAAATGGAATACTTCATTTTCCCCAGAGAAGGCTGAAACTTTGAAGCAGGACATGTTTCCATATATGGCTTTCCATTCATCCCCAATGATGCTTCTTATATTGCAAAGATCGACCGAGTATCCTTGTCGAGATGCTTGTTTTTATCTCCAGTCTACTTCTCTTCGTTTGTTTTGTCAGCATAAGCATGAGCATAGCATAACATACATTCATTCATTCATTTAGATTCATGGCATGTGCGCTTTTTGCATCTTGCATTTTTTGTTTTGGTTTGTTTTGTTCTTTCACTTTGGTTGTGCTTATCCCCAAGTGACTGGGTTTTGTCTGCTCCCTCCAAGTAGAGTCGCCAGCCCTAGGCAGAAAGAGCACATCCTCTCTAATTCCCCACTGAGTTCGATCCTCGTGGAAGATGGTTGCTTTAGTTTTCTTTTCCATTTTTGGATAAAGATAAAACCCCAGTTGAGTTCATTCCTCACTGGATGGGGTCTTGTTTGACCGTTTCTTTTCAGTTATTTCCTGAATTGAACTTTGGTCCCTGACAATCACAATTTTGGATATCTCTAGGCTTTTGAACCCGGACTGAACGTGCATTTATTTTGCACTTTATCTCCCCAAGAAGATTTTATTTGAAGATCTCTATGGAAGACATAAATTATTTCTCCAGCGGTATTATTACAACATTTTCAAGGGATTTACACCCAGACAACGAGTGATAGCTCTTTATTTGAGCTCAGTTTTCTATCCGGATGACAAATGGCAGTCTCCCCAAGACGGTTTGTCTATCCCCGATGAAGTTGTCAAGATTATCAGCTTATTCTCCAGAGAAAGTTATTGAAGACCTTCCAGGTGTTTCTCTTTATTTGAGAATCCTTTTTGCAAGAATTTTATTACTTCAACGAATTTTCAACTACAGCAATATTACTCCTCAGTGGTATTCTCCCCAGTGAGCCCACAATTCAATTTGCTTCCGTCAAATGGCATCTCTTCGAGAAGTTTGATGAAGATTCAGCTGATCTTTCTCTTTATTTGAGAAGACACATCTTACAAGTCAGCCGGCCTACATCTCTTTTGAAGATCTCCGGTGAAACTTCCTAATCTCCAACAAGTTATGGATCCCAACTGAAGTCATAAGATCTCCAGTGAAATCCCGACCCCCTGTGAAGTTACTTTCCAACAAGTATTCACCTTTCTAGGAGGAGTTCAAGACTGTGCTCGAGGCAGACAACCTCGTAGCGGTTATTTCAAGATTATGCTAGAGGCAGACAACCTCGTAGCAGTTTATTTCAAGACTTGTGTTCGAGGTAGACAAACTCGCAGCAGTGATTTATTTTCTACCCTTTCAAGTGGAATGCTTGATCAAAGACCTCGGCAGTAGGTATTTCCCTGGTTATTCTCGACAGAAGATTTCCAGAAGACCTCGGCAGTAGGAATTTCATATTAAATTCCCTGGTTATTCTCGACAGTAGATTTCCAGAAGACCTCGGCTGTAGGTATTTCCCTGGTTATTCTCGGCAGAAGATTTCCAGAAGACCTCGGTAGTAGGTATTTCATATTAAATTCCCTGGTTATTCTCGGCAGTAGATTTCCAGAAGACCTCGGCAGTAGGTATTTCCCTAGTTATTCTCGGTAGAGGATTTCCAGAAGACCTCGGCAGTAGGTATTTCATATTAAATTTTCCTAGTTATTCTCGGCAGTAGATCTCCAGCAAACTTCGACAAACGGTCGTTTCTTTCCAGGATCTCGGCAGTAGATTCCCTGGTTAACTTTAAAATTTGACAGACACTCATTTCTTTTCTCAGCAGATTCCCCGGTATTGACCCTTTCTAAATGGAACATTCAGAGGAGAAGCTGAATCATTATTTTGATCGTCAGAAGCTTATTTTGGTTACTACCTTTGCTTAGGCTATCATATGTTCGATAGTAGGTAATATACCATATCATTTGGTCAGAGACCTTTGCTTAGGCTACCGAGCTTGGTAGTAGGTCATCTTTCCTTTGTGTTTACCTCGCTTAGGCTATTGTATGCTTGATAGTAGGTAACACACCTTTCTTCTGGGTCGGACACCTATGCTTAGGCTACCTTGTAGGCGATCTCTCATCCCTAGTTTATTACCTCTGCTTAGGCTATCATGTGTGATGGTAGGTAATATGCGCCCTTTTATTTCAATTGGATACCTTCTCTTAGGCTACCAGCTGTTAGTAGTAAGTTATCATTCCTTTCAATTTTCTTGCCTTATGTTTAAGCTACCTTGTGATTGTCAGTTGGTAGTCTCTTTCCCTAGTGGAGTTGGATCTTTTCCCCGTGGAGTCTTGCTTTGCTAGGCTGTTCCTCCTCGGGTCTTCCTTTCTTTAGCTGTTTTCCATGTCTCAATCGCAGTTATCCCCTGTGACAATATTTCCTCACAGGATCTCGTCTTGCATATCATATCATATTATAGCATGTACATTCCGTGGCATCTTAGGGCCAAAAATTGTGCATGTTTGTATTTAAGTCCCTCCCATCTCGTCGAGAAGAAGATTTCAATCTCCTTATCTCCGAATAGAAGGAACTTAAATAGGGGCATCTGTCATACCCTAATTTTTGACCCTAAGATCCACCTTGTTCTTCGCATAACATATTAGGCTAATCATTCGTGCATAACTAACCACTTTATCTAGCTTCGTCTGTCTGTTTCTTTTTTAAGGATAGGTACTGCTGCAGAAGACCCAAGGTCCCGAAGGTTGTGCTGTGTGTGTGTTTGTGGAGATTCCCTGGTCCTTGCAAGATGTGTGTGGATTCCTGTGAGATTGTGCCTTTTCCCTTTCTGGTCCCTAAGCCACCACCCAGCCTCTTCTTCCTCAAGACTCCTTAGTTTTCCCCCAAAGATTAGGTCCTTATACCCTCTGATATGGAATTTGGTCCCCTGAAGACTGGTCACTGATTGTGTGTTAAGCTACGTTACAAGATGGCATTTCTACCCTCCGTAAACTCCCCAAGGTTGAAAGATGCGTTCGCTCTACGTTCTTAAATGTTGGTTCATCAAGGAATTTAAGTCCATATGTGATCACTCATTTCATGATTTCAAAAGCTCCGAACCAAGTTATTATTTCAAGACTTAGATCCAAGTTATATTCGCCACCCTTCAAAGTTCAAACCCATTAATTCATGTCACAAGAATATCATGTGGTTTTCTCCTTTAAATCCAAGACATCTTCTTAAGATTCAAAATCCCATTAGAAGACTTTTTTTAAGACTTGAATCCACATAAAAGTGGAAGTTACCAAGGCATACCTCATGTTATCTACAAAAATCCAAACTTGATTCATTGTTTTTCAAGCTATAATTAAAGTCCATTCAAGTTACCAATCCAAAGAGATTTGTTGTTCAAAACAAAATACGAATATTGAATCCTACAAAGAGCAAACTGTAGACAACACGTAAAATATAGGGATCATGGGATGGGATAGTTACTTCTTCGCACGTCACTTACTCTGTAAACTCAAAGAGTGGCTCGAGAACATCTTTAAAAAAAAAAGAAGTCAATCAAATTGAAAGATAATATTTGTTCAAGTACACTACTTGATCATTTG
The DNA here is from genome assembly GCA_022829125.1 of Lathyrus tuberosus. Lineage (NCBI taxonomy): Eukaryota > Viridiplantae > Streptophyta > Magnoliopsida > Fabales > Fabaceae > Lathyrus > Lathyrus tuberosus. The sequence continues at coordinate 755,199 of JALAZF010000254.1, forward strand.
GGAGTGATATTATTGGAGAATACGATGAGTCGTTTTAAAAAAGGCTTTATAACTTCAACAAGGTGGAATTACATTCATTCGGTCTAACAAATTATGGGAATTGTTGTTATGCCAAAAGCCCATCTTGCAACAAGATTTAAAATTAAGTCTTAGGCTAGCAAGTCAAGATTAGGTCTTTGTTATTCAACATCATCCAAGTACGAATACAATTGAAAATACTCCCACTCTTGCTTCATGACTATAATGAGCGTCCACGAGATACTGTGCACATGGAAGAAATACAAGTATGCGAGTTATAATAAGCTCTTGGGCTTGTTACAGAATTTCATTACATACAGTTGTTGTATTGGGAAGTGGCCTCCCAGTTTTTATTACATTCTAACTCAGCAGGCATTGGTGACAGTGGACAGTGAAGCTCCCATTCAATCAGGACCTGATCAACAATTTCGTGCCGGACCGAGTGCACAGAGTCATTCAAGTTTGCGTTGAGTTGAGACCCACATTAGACATTTTAGTGCCGACAGATGCAGACTTTGTCTGTCCTGAATTGCGCCAGTCTAATAACCAGAATGTGGACGAATTATGGCCTTTCCTGAGTTAATTCCCTATCAGAAATCCCATAGACTAGCAACCATTGTGCTAGCAGGTTTCTTACTGCTTACATGAATACCGCCCATCAACACATCCTTTTCCCCCAAGTTCTTGAGTGATTCTGCTACACAAACTAAAGGCCCAACCTGCATTTGCCATCAAATTACAAAATATATCAGACGGTTTAGAAGAGATTTTAAACGTTAACAATCCTATTCGCCCATCATCATTACCACTAGTTTCTAATCAAACTCACTGCCCCAGTATTTGGACTTGTGCTCCCAAGACCAAGCTTCTCTATATCCGTTCACTGTTTGGCCCAGTATGAGAAGCACTTGATTTCAATATGGAGAACCTACAGCTGCAAAACTCAATTCAATAACCAATAATTATCAATGAATAAGCTGCAACATATGCGACATGCTTTACACGAGTCTAGATGATATCGTGGCACCCTGGTCCGCGCCATCTTCCATTACAACACTAATAGACTGTGCCAAAAGCCGTGCTGATTCAATCACCGTGAATAAACGCCTGCGTTCCAAGAGAAAACAAATAAACCTTGCATACAAAAAGAAACTTCAACAGCAGTTTAAAAAAATCATCTATGTCTAAATAAGAGGCATTGCATCAGGTTGATGTTTGAGGACTTTGAGTGAACTAATGCAGTAGCAGAACAAGCTAAAGCTGTCACGAGACCTGCCGCTATCCGTAACTTGAATAAATCCAGTGGCAGCCGCTAACTGCAACTTTGATGTGGAGAGTTTTCCTTTAATCATAACAGGAACATTGCCATACTCACTGTCATTGCTTTTCGACGGCAGGCCATGAATCAAACGCGGACCACCTCACGAATCAGTTTGCAAATTCCATATTCGATACGCTAATGAGATCAAAATGGTTGATCTCCATTAGATTTCCTGAATAATAAAAGCAATTGTCAATTCAACGGTGATTCCACTAGAGATGTAAGGAAAGTTCAGAGCGTAACCGGTCAAAATGGAAAGTTTTATCCCATTTGTTTACAGCGATTAAGTGACTTGTCCAAAACAACATCAAACATTTCTAAAATGATCAAAGGAATCAACAACTTGTTTTCTTTCCACTGAAATGGCTAGAGAACTTACATAGATCCTCTTACATGCTGGCTACGGATCCAACTTTTAAAGAACAAGTCAAAACACTTTGTTGAGGACCCTATCTTCTCCTTCTCCAGCTGCTCGATACGCATCTTCCATGGCAAGGATTGAAAGCTGACACTAAGAAAAAACAGAGACATCAGTGAAAAGAATATGCAAATTACACCAAACAAAATTCACGTGGTAGCAACGTGACATTTCTGAGCAATTAAACCATTGATACAAGGAAAGGATCAAAAGCAATTGTTAACTTCCAAACACAATCAAGACAATATGGAAACTACTTCATGACAACCATTAAAAGCTCAAGATAAACATCAAAGCTCCCAAGACAAGAATCTAACACAATTCAAAGCATTCCAAACATGTTTCAAACATGTTCAGCTAGAAATGGAAAGAATTTAAAACAGTGCATCAATTCAAATTTGTTTCTTCGTGTTTAAAAGGCCTAAGAGAAGAGCATTCACGGAGAGCACAACCAAACATTCATCATATCAGAACATACACCTAACCATTTCATCAAGATCATCAAACTTACACAATACCAAAACTTACCAAAACCAGTCACAACATGTCTGCTCAAAATAGGAAAACATTCAAGCAATCTCATTCAATTTTGAAATCAGAAATTCAATGTTCTGACGCCTATAAAAAGGAGAGAACAATTCACAACCAAAGGAAAAATGGGGACCGAACGCACCATTCCTCAATCATACACCAGAAGAAAAATCATCATCAATACGCATACACATACCGCACACCACATCCAGAGTTTAAAGAAGCATTCACAAATCGCACAGAGAACATATTGGGAGATCCAAATCACAAACACATCCATACACGCAGCCTACAACGTAAAGAGGAGGAGATAGAAGACTCATCTTTGGACGGAGATCTTTGAAGCCTTGGTCGCGTCCCTTCGTCTTCAACCGTCGGCACCCTTTTCCTTTTCTTTTTTCTTGCTCTAAATCATTGTACTTGTAATCATCTGAGAAAATAGTGAATCGGGGTATGGGTTGTGTGGGGTGGGGTTTTTGCTGCGTGATTTGTTTGATCGTGAGAGAAATCGAGTGAACGAGCGAGAACGGAGATGGCGATGAGAGAGGTTGAGAGAAGAAACGAGAGAGAGAGGATCGTGAGAGGCTAAAGCGTTTCTCTTTGCCTTTTCTTTGTTTTTTCCATTATCATACGCATGCGTACACACGGTACACCACGGTGCGCCCTCACCATCTGTGCTCTGATCGCAAAACCCTTAGATAAGACGGTTGAGATCTGAGGGTCCACGATGGACCCTCTCTCCCTCTGCGAACACAGGTTCCCTCCGTTATTTTATTAGATTTGTTTTTAATTTAACCGTTTTTTTTCTTAAATAAATAAATTCATAATTTCATCTTTTTTTTAAAATGATTAATTTTTTTTTGATATAACTAATCCTTAAAATTTATATAAGTATATAAAACTTTTTCAGGTAACCCTTTTCTTAAAGTATAACTTCTTTTTGTATTTAAAATATCTTTTTAATAAAAATATAACTTTAAAATTATAATAATAAAAACACTTATTTATAAAATGTTAAAATTAAAACCTCTTCTAAATTAATAGGAAAACTCCTTAATACCTTTTTTCTATAATTAACTTTTTCTTAACATGACTTTAAAACTAAAAATAATGATCCAAACTTTTAAAATAATTAACTTTTAATAAGAAACCTTTTTATTTATTAACTTTATTAATATAACTTTAAAAACTAAATTAATAAATAATAAAAAAATTTAAATAACTAAAACTTTTTTTTTATAAGAAAAAACTCTAACTTTTGATTAAAATAATCTTTAACGTAAAATAATAAAATAAATAAGTCTAAAATCAAACTTTTCTTAATAGTTCGTCCTCTAATTAGAAATCTCTCGCCGCGCTTAGGTATACGCTTGTGTGTGATTTGGTTTAACCTTAGTTGATGTTATTGTGTTTATCATTTATTTGATTGTTGCTTGTCTTGCTTCAAAACCTTTTCAAACTTATAAAATCTCGATCCAACGTCGAGTCCACTTTTCTACCCATGTAAGTCGATCGCTTTAAGGCATCGCATTCGACCTACCGATCACAAGACACAAGTCTAGCATCACTTTGCTAGCATCCTCGCCTAAATAACAATAATTAATCGCATTAATATCCAAGGGAAAACCCCATGCATGATAACCATGTTATTGTGCATGGTGCACATCATTTGCATCATAATCGACACCTTAAGATAAGTCAATTAGATAACTTAGGATAGATTTCCTAGGTTAGTCCCCCCTTAATTTTGATTTTTTAAATCAAACTTTAGCCCACCTAATTCTCCACAAAAGAGAATTAGATGTTAATCATCTCAAAGAAGGGACATACAATCCCACCCAAAAAATACAAACATTTTCAAAACTGTGGTGGTTTTTCTTAAGATGATGACTCATCTTCTTTCCTAAACCTTTAAACAACTTTAGTATCCTTAATAAGGAACTACAAGTGCTCTGATTCCCTCCTGACAGGATATGTAGGCACAAGATGTGATATCTTGTCGAGCACACTTAAAAAAAATATAATAATAATAAATCACCTACCCTTAAACCTTTTGCAAAACAGATAACAGATAACATAAGATAAAACAAGAGGTTCCTGTAGAGTACTACATATATCTAGGATGCTAACACCTTCCCTAGGTATAACCAACCCCCGAACTTAGAATCTTAGTGCATTTACATTGCATTGTGGGAATTCGGTTTTTCTCCATTCCCTTGGATAAAATCAAAGACCGGTGGTGACATAAAAAATGCGATCCTAGTTAACAAATAACGATGGTATCCAATTTTCACTGCGACAGCGTCTATCATCACTTTTGCAAAGAATTTCAAACACTGATAAGGAACATTACAATTTGACATAGCGACCAATAATCTCACACACATTGATAATTTTGAGTCTGGCGACCCCTCAAACAACAGCGTATTCATTTCTTTCAACAACTGATAAAAAATTTGCACTTGCTCATTCGACAACTTTTCCCCATCAAAATCTTCAGGTTCATCATATGTCACATTCACCCCAAAAGCATTGCCAACCATATCATCAATCAAACTAAATTCTTTATCATATTCCATATGTGATCAACTACTTGAAGCATGCGTATTAGCTGTCGATGGTACGCTACTCGGCAGTTCTTCTCCATTATATGTCCAAACCCAATAATTTTCAATGAAACCATTTCTCTTCAAATGACATTCTACTTCTTCTGGGTCACTAATTATAGGTCTACATTCACATTTAAGACAAGGACATCTTACTTCTCCTTCGCTTCGACAACATTCTTGAGCAGATGCCCACGTGATAAACCCTTTAAATTCTCCCTCAAAATTTGGTTTAAGTGCAGGTCTTCCTGGATATAGCCTATCGTATATCCAACTACGATAGTTCCGATAATATTCCATACTGCACACTTGTACAATAATTACCATTTTAGTTAAAAATGTGATTTTAATATATGCGAAATAAAATAAAATTTTCCCCATTGTTTTAAACATAACTACATTTCATACTATATATATGTTTAGTCAAATTGTATTTACTTACTTAAATAACATCATTATTTACTATATATACTTACTATAAATTCTACATTTCATAACAATGCTTAATATATATATTTAATTAAATGAAATATTACTTTATATATATATATATATATATATATATATATATATATATATTGTTCTGGACTGGACCAATGGCTAAAATTAGCCTAATCCGCCTCTGCTCCAGAGCGGCCCAAATTACCTAAGTCCAATCCGCAGAGGGGCAAAAGTTACCTTTCTGCCCCTCTTACCGGGCAAGGAATGCAACGTTCCTCTCCGGAATTGCTGCCCGTCACGCACGGCTTCGTTGCTCCCCGAACAGCCATGAGCAGGTGCCCGGAATTATGCCTATGCCCGATATAACGGCTAATTTCGGACACCCTGCCCGACATAACGGCTAGTTTGAGTAGTTACTTATTCTTTGGGGAAAACAGTTATTTCGCCCCGAAAATAGGACCGTTGGCCACGCGCTGGGGGCTCTATATAAACCCTCTCGCTTGAGAGGGTCAGGTATCCAATATTCACCCTACGAACTAATACTTTGTACTTGACCCTTTTCTCTGGCTCTTTCTCACTTGAGCGTCGGAGTACCTTGCAGGTACACCCCTCCTCTCCATACGACCAGCATCCCAGACGCACTTGGCGGCCTGATTCTACAGGATCTGATCCAGCCTTCACGATCAGTGGCGCCGTCTGTGGGAAACTTTGTTCTCCCCTTCTTTCTTTAACCGAAGATCAAAACAATTCTCGAACATCATCACGATCATGGCCTCCCAAGATCGCTCTAAGGATGCTCTTCAATCCACCATCCTCCCCGTCAACAAATCTGTCGTTGACGGCCAGTCATCTCTTCTCCGAGATGCCCGTTTCCTCAAGGATGGAGCCACTGCTTCTCCTTCCCCTACTCCTGCTGATCGCAACAACGATCAACCATCGCTTGACGTCCAGGCCGTCCCTATTCCGCCCAATGCCGACCCGGCCGTGGAAGCTCTCCTGGAGGCGCTCAACAAAACTAACACCCTGATCCTGTAGCAGAACGAAAGGATCAGGGCACTGGAAGAGTCTCACCGTCCAAGATCCCCTCCTACGCGGAGGAACCCTCGACGATCAAGAAGCCTGCAGCCACGGAGAGAAATCGACCGAAGACTACGCCAGGGGTCTGATCCTCGAATAGCCCAAAAACGCGACCAGATCTCCCCGCGTGACCAGCACGCTAACGACCGCAAACGGACCCGAAGGAACGAGGAATCTCCTCCAATCAAGTCCAAAGGATGGGCACGCTCACCTTCTCCTCGAAGGAACCGGTCACCTTCTCCTCGAAGGAACTGCTCACCTTCTCCGCGAAGGAACCGTTCACCTTCCCCGCGAACGAACCGCCGACGCGAGCACCCCGTTCGATCACCATCATACACCAGCTCTAGCAGAGACGACGAGCCTCACGGCCCGTTGTCCCAAGAGATCCTGGCCACCCGCCTCCCAAAAGGCTTGGAGAAACCTCCGTCGCTTGGCACGTACGACGGGACCACCGACCCTGACGAGCACATCGAAAACATCGATGCGCTTCTAAACTACTGCGGCGTACGGGGCGCCATCAAGTGCAGACTATTCCCGACCACGCTCTGAAAGGGAGCAATGACATGGTATAAACAACTGCCTGAGGAGTCCATTACCTCGTGGAGACAGCTGGGCAAGATGTTCTCGCTGCACTTCACAGCATCTCGCCGCCACCCCAAAACTAAGGCCTCCCTCGGAGCCATAATCCAGAGGAAAGACGAACCTCTCCGAGCATACATCGAGAGGTTCAACAAGGAAGCAGTGCAGGTCCCGACGACGGATAAAATGAAGAAGTTCCTGCTCGAACAAGGGGTCCTCCCGGACTCCGAGTTCTCTAAAGCCATCGGCCTCGCACCACCGAGGACCTTAGACGCCCTCCTCCTCCAAGCCCAATCTCATATTCAGTACGAGGAGAAGATTGCGGCCTACAACGTCCGAGCTTCTCGCCGCCAGGAGAACGCCCGGACCTCTAAAGGAGAAGAAGCCTCGACATCTCGTCGGGGTGAACGGAGACACGAGGACCGTCCGAGGGACTCCCGCGACACCAAAGGACCCTCCGGGCGTTTCCATGATTACACACCCCTGACCGTCTCCAGGGAAAAGATTTTGAACGAATGTGCCAATTCGGAGTTTAAACAAGCCGGGGTCCGCTTCCCCAAACAGCTGCCGAACAGACCAAACGTGGACAAGTCGAAATACTGCCGCTTCCACAAGAGTCACGGCCATACAACGGAGGACTGCATCCATCTGAAGGATGCCATCGAAATACTGATCAGGGACGGCCACCAGAAACAGTTCGCAAAGAAAAAGGACACTCCTCGGCAGGACGCCCAGGAGTCCAAGAAAGTCGAGGAAGAGGCACCTTCCTCGGAAGACGCTAACATACAGGTTGCTATGTCCATAACGCGACCTGAGGACTTCCACGTCCCAGACGGGCTCAACGCCCCTGCATATTTCGCGGCCCACAGCCCGTGGGAGACTTTTCCCTCCGCCATGGTCATCTCTGGCGGGGTTTCAACAAAATCACTGTGGGCTCCGTGAAGCGGAAGTTCGAACACCTGATCAGCACCAGCTCCAGCAAAGTGACCACGCTCGATCAGGCATAGGAGGGCTCCGTCCCCATCTCCTTCTACAGGGAGGAACTCCTCGGCGGCTCCCCGAACTAGAGCATTCCTCTGCTCGTCCGGGCCCAGATGGTGAACTTCGACGTTCGCAGAATACTAGTCGACCAGGGCAGCTCGGTCGACATCATGTACTCCCAGCTATTTTCAACACTTCAGCTAGACGAATCGCACCTTACCCCCTACGTAGGGTCCGATTTGCAAGGATTCAACGAGTCCGTCACCAAGCCGTGGGGCTACGTCGAGCTGATCGTGACCTTCGGCGCAGCTGAGACGGCCAGATCCATCAAGGTGCAGTTTCTCGTAATTGACTGGCCGTCTCTTTACCAATGCATTTTCGGAAAGCCAACTTTGGCCGAGTTGGTAGCAGTGCCCTCAACCGTCCACCTGAAGATGAAGTATTATACTTCAAAAGGGATGGTCGCCACCCTCCACGGTGATATAGAAGCTGCCCGACGATGTTTCGAAGCAGCTACAAAGGGACTCAACGCCATTGTGCCCAAGCCAAAGGCGTCGAGCAAGCCAGCACTGCCAAGCAGCTCCGAGGAGGCCAAGCCTCTGCCCCAGGTCGAATCTATCGACCTCGACAGTCGCTTCCCCGACGACCAACAAGAGGAACGAGCAGCTTCAGCCGGCCCATCTACAGCATCCAGCAGCAGCTCCCATCCGATGCGCCCAATCCCGGATGGTAACTTCGAGATAGTTCTGTTCGGCGAAGACCCCCAACGGGGAGTGAAGATCGGAGCAGACCTACCTGACATCGCGAGGAAGTAGCTCAAAGCATGCCTCAGGGAGAACGCCGACCTCTTCGCATGGAGCACCGTAGAAATGCCCGGTTTGGATCCGTTCACCGCCTGTCACCAGCTGACCATTGACCCGCCCATCAAGGCCGTAGTACAACGTAGGAGAAAGCAGTCTCCGGAGAAAACGGAGGCTGCTGAAAAAGCTGTAAAGGACCTCCTTGAGGCCAAATTTATTTCGGAAGCCAAGTACACCACTTGGCTGTCCAACGTTGTATTGGTTAAAAAATCTAATGGAAAATGGCGCATGTGCATTGATTATACCGATCTCAACAAGGCATGCCTGAAGGATGCCTACCCCCTCCCCAATATTGATAAACTTGTTGATAATTCCGCTGGTTTTAAACTTTTATCGTTCATGGATGCCTACTCGGGCTACAATCAAATCCCAATGGCAATGTCCGACAAAAAATACACGGCCTTCATGACCGAATCGGGCAACTATTACTACAACGTAATACCCTTCGGCCTGAAGAACGCCGGAGCAACGTACCAACGAATGATGAACAAAGTGTTCCGGGGAGAAATAGGCGACATGCTCGAAGTCTACATGGACGACATGATCATAAAATCCCACGAGGAAATCGATCACACTGCCCATCTACAAAAGGTCTTCGAACAGGCCAGAAAATACAAAATGCGTTTTAATCCGGAGAAGTGCACGTTCGGTGTCCGAGCAGGCAAATTCCTCGGTTTCTACTTAACAGAATGAGGAATCGAAGCCAATCTCGACAAGTGTCGGGAATTCTCCGAGTTTCCTACACCCAAGTCCAAGAAATCCATCCAGTCCCTCAAAGGGATGCTCGCGTCACTATCTCGTTTCGTGGTCAAGTCCGCCCAGCACGCCCTACCATTCTTCAAACTCCTCCGCAAGGAGGCAGCATTTGAATGGACCGAGGAGTGTGACAAAGCCCTTCTCCACCTGAAACGAGCACTCTCAGAACCACCGGTCCTCTCTCGCCCAGACAATGGCGAAGCATTGTACCTATACCTGGACGTAGCATCCAAAGCAGTGAGCGCCGCTCTCATCCGCGAAACACTCGACGGGAAGAAGCCCATATATTTCACGAGCAAAGCACTGCAAGGACCAGAGTTACGATACCAGCAGATAGAGAAAGTGGCATTGGCCCTCATCAACGCTTCCAGAAGATTAAGACATTACTTCCTGGCTCACACGATCGTGGTTCGAACAGATCAGCCCATAAAGCAGCTGCTCGGTCGTCTGAATATGGCCGGCCGAATGCTCAAATGGTCGCTAGAACTGTTCGAATTTGACATTCAATACGAAGGCAGAAAAGCCCTCAAGGCCCAAGCTCTGGCCGACTTCGTCGCAGAAATGATGTTCACAGACTCCCCCGCAAGCGAAGCACGCAAGTGGACCATCTTCGTCGAAGGAGCCTCCAACTCGGCAGGAAGCGGTGCGGGCATCATACTGGAGAGCGACGAAGGAATTATCGTTAAGGTATCACTCACGCTGTCTTTCCCAACCTCCAATAACCAGGCTGAATACGAATCCTTCCTCGCTGGGCTACGTCTTGCCGAGGACCTGGGCGCAGAAGAAGTCGTCATTTGCACGGATTCACAACTTGTGGCCCTCCAGGTCCGAGGAGAATACCAAGCCAAAAACAACAACCTGACCGAATACTTGGCCCTGGTAAAGAAGGAAATGGCGAAATTCACAACAGTAGAAGTGAAACACGTTCCCCGCGAACATAACGTATGAGCAGACGTGCTGTCTAAATTAGCCAGCACGAAGAAGAAAGGCGGAAACAAATCTGTCATACAGGAAGTACTTCCTCGACCCAGCATCGAGAAGGCTTCCCCGATACTCGACGTGCAAGTGATCGGAGACAACAACTGTTGGATGACCCCAGTCTACAACTATCTCGCCAAATACGAACTCCCGTCCGACCTAAAGGAGGTTAGCACGATTAGGCGAAGAGCCTGCTCGTATGTCTTGGTCGAAGGTAAACTTTACAGGTGGGGATTCTCCATTCCACTGCTCAAATATGTTGAGGAAGAATTGGTCGCACACATCCTGTGCGAAATCCACGAGGGAATCAATGCCCAACATCTCGGAGGAAGGTCCCTTGCTCGCAAGGCTCTCCAAGCATGATATTACTGGCCGACCATGCAAAACGACGCGAAGGAACATGTGAAGAAATGAGACAAATACCAATGGCACGGGGACAGACACCTGGCTCCGCCTAACGAGCTCAAGGCTATGTCCTCCCCGTGGCCATTCGCCTGGTGGGGCCTAGATATCCTAGGACCCTTCGTGGTAGGCTCAAGTCAGAACAAATATCTCATAGTAGGCATGGACTATTTCACAAAATGGATAGAAGCAGAAGCTCTAGCCAAAATAACTGCCCTCAACATCCTGCATTTCTACAATCGAAACATCCTTGCACGTTTCAGCATTCCCCAAGCGATAGTAATGGACAACGGGACGCAATTTACGGATAGGAAGTTTCAGGACTTCGTCGCCCAACTAGGCACGAAACAACACTTCGCATCCGTCGAGCACCCCCAAACAAACGGGCAGGCTGAGGCAGCTAACCGAGTCATCCTTCGAGGCCTCAAGCGAAGGCTGGATGAAACGAAGAAGGCATGGGTCGAGGAACTGCACAGCGTACTCTGGGCATACCGTACAACTCCACACTCAACGACCGAGGAAACACCTTTCCGTATAGTATACGGAACCGAGGCTGTAATTCCTATCGAAGTTCACGTATACTCTAGGCAGACAGAGTCGCCCCTAGACGAGGAGATGAACGACGAGTCTCTAAGAGAGGAGCTCGACCTCGTCGAGGAAATCAGAACCGGAGCAGCCCTCCGCGAAGCCTTACTAAAACAAAAAATAACCATCAGGCACAACGCCAAGGTGATACAGAGAGAGTTCGACGTGGGAAGCCTTGTTCTCAGAAGAAACCACAAAGACTCCCGCGAAGGAAAACTAGCAGCCAACTGGGAAGGACCCTATCGCGTCTGGGCAAAAACGGAAAATGGGGCCTATTACCTAGAACATCTCATTGGGGAAGAACTTGCTCGACCATGGAACGCTGAAAAACTAAAACAATACTACAGCTAAGGCCCTGATTCTCGGTTCGAACGTCACAACGACGGGCATCGACTACCAACCACTATGCACGTCTAGGTACAAGCGTCGCATACGAATAAAGCAGAACCCCGCTCCGTGACAAGCCGGGTTGTTAGTTCCTGGATTGGATGGAATTTTGGTAAAACAAAGTATATTCAATGTTGATGTCAAGGTACTGATGTTGCAACATTGAAGTCTTAACACTGGGCTGTGTTAAGTAATTATTGCTGAAGTTGGATGTCTGATGTCACACAGGTGATGTTGTAACATCAGATCTGCAGAATTAACAACAGCAGGTTGTGAGTTTGTTAGGGTTTCGTATTAGCTGGAATTGTGGAGAGCAAGCTATCTCATTGGATGCGAATATCTTGGGATAGATATTTGCTGCTGCATAGGAGATCTGTTGCAGATTTGTAGGAGATTTAAAAGGTTGAAGATTTAAAACGATTTTAGGAGAAAATCTGTTTTAAATATTCAGTTTTAAATAACAAATCTGGGAGATATTGTAGCAAGTCCAAGACCAATTCAAGGAGCTATATAAAGCGCACAAGACCAAAGGAAAAAGGGACAGAAATACAGAGAGAAGATCAAGAGCATAGGCTGAGTGTCTTGAGTATTTTTTACGAGTTGTATGAGTTTCTGTCCTCTCTAGAAGCTGTGAAGTAATAGAGAGTGTTTGCTTGATCAAAGCTGTGAAGTAAGATCAAGGGTACTCAAAGTGGGTTCTTTGAGTGTTTGTAAGGGATTGAGTGGTGTTCTCATACCTAAGTGGTTTCTTAGGTAGGAAGTCATTAGTAGAGTATAAGTTTAGGAGATTGTCAACGGGTTGTTGAGTCTGTAAGTTATATCTACAAGTAGTGAATTCCATCCCTGGCTTGGTAGCCCCCAGAGTAGGTTGGTTGTAACCGAACTGGGTCAACAATTCTTGGTGTTATTTTACTGTTATTGTTGTCCATTGTGCAGAGTGTGTTGTTGTGACATCACACCTTAACATCACACGTCTGATACCAGAATTTCAATTGGTATCAGAGCAGGCATCCTGTCTGTCTCTGGGTGAGATCTAGGGAAGTTACTTTCTGGTGTAAAGATGGACAAAGAAGTTGGAGGATTCGTCAACAGACCCCCTATTTTGGATGGATCCAATTATGACTATTGGAAGCCAAGGATGACCACCTTCTTAAAATCCTTGGACAGTAGGGCTTGGAAGGCTGTTATTAAAGAGTGGAAAACACCTGTTGTATGTGAGAAGGATGATGCTGGTAAAGATAAAGAAGGCACCTCTAAGCCAAAGCCTGAAGAAGAGTGGACTAAGGAGGAAGACGAGCTTGCACTTGGAAATTCCAAAGCCCTAAATGCCATCTTCAATGGAGTGGATAAGAATATCTTCAGGTTAATCAATACCTGTGAAGTTGCTAAGCAAGCATGGGATATCTTGCAGGCTACTCATGAAGGAACATCTAGAGTCAAGATGTCAAGACTTCAGATTTTAACATTAAAATTTGAAAGCCCGAAGATGAAGGAAGATGAGACTATTCATGATTTCCACATGAGTGTTCTTGAGCTGGCCAATGCATCTAGTGCTCTTGGAGAGAAGATGTCAGATGAAAAGCTTGTGAGGAAGATCCTTAGGTCCCTACCTAAGAAGTATAAGATGAAGGTTACTGCCATTGAAGAATCATAAGACATCAGCAAGATGAGAGTAGATGAGCTCATTGGATCTCTTCAAACTTTTGAGCTTGGGTTGAATGAGGAAGAACCAGAAAAGAAGCCAAAAAGTATAGCCTTGGTGTCAAATGATGCAGAAGAAAAAGGAAAGAGTTATGAATTGCAGGAGGATCTATCTCAGGCCATAGTGATGTTAGGAAGACAGTTCACCAAAGTATTCAAGCGAATGAATAATAACTCCAGACCTAATGTCAAGAACATGACTTCTGACACCAGCAAGAAAGTTAAAGAGAAAACTACCCAAGATAAAGGAGTTCAGTGCTTTGAGTGTGAAGGGTATGGACATGTCAAGAAAGAATGTCCCACCTTCTTGAAAAAGCAGAAGAAGGGCATGACAGTCTCCTGGTCTGACTCTGATAGTGAAAGTGAAGGCGAGTCAGCAAAGCATGTGAGAGCTTTAACAGGAGCTGTGGTTTCTGATGATGATTCTAGTGATGGAGAAGTAACTTATGAGGAGTTAGCTTCTACCTATCAAGAGTTGTGTTTAAAAAGTGCTAAGATTTGTCAAGAAAATAAGCGCCACAAACAAAAAATTGCTCAGCTAGAGAATGAAAAGACTGATCTGGAAAATGAAGTGGTGCTAGTTAGAGCGCATCTTGATCAAATGTCCAAGTCTGTTAGGATGCTGAGCTGTGGTACAGACACACTTGACAAGATTCTTCAGTCAAAAATAGCTGCTGGAGACAAAGCTGGGATAGGTTATGTGGCTGAGGATAAGAGAACTTCAGAAGAAAGCACTTCAGGTTCAAATAAGGAAATGTCACAACTTTCATCTCAACATCAGCCAGAGAAGCAGGATACTACCCCTAAGAAAGCTGATGTTTCACAACCTAAGAAGATTGAGAAGAAAACTGGTCCATATCAGAAGAGAAAGCAGCCACAAGGAGCTAGTCAGTATATGCCCCCACAATACCACGAGAGCATGCAAGCTGCTCAGTTCAAACAACACATGTCTCATCAGGTGTCTCAACATCAGGACAACTGGTATGGTTATAGATATGGATACACCAATATTGTTCCTTATATCTATGGAAGAAGAAAGCCACACCATCATGGGAGACAATCAAGGAAACAGCATTCTCAGCCGCCCTATGGGAGTAGATACCAGCATAATAGATGGCAGGGCAGTTATGGTAGGAGGAGACCACATTATGGATGGCAGCATAAGCAATCTCATCATGGCAGAAGATTCAGAGATGAAAGGGTGAGATGCTATTATTGTGGAAGGTTTGGACATATGCAGTACTCTTGCTACAAGCTACATGGATACCCTCAACCTCAAAACAGATGGAGAGAGCACAGGCCCAAAGTTGTTAAACAATGGGTACCTAAGGAGAAGGTGAAGTGCTTATTGGCTCACATGGCTGATAGAGAGTTTGAAGAAGGAACATGGTATTTTGACAGTGGGTGTTCCAAGCACATGTCTGGATGTAGATCCATGTTTGATGATCTTAGTCATTGTCCCTCTCATGAGGTCATATTTGGCAATGGAGAAAAAGGTGTTGCTGCAGGAGTTGGGAAAGTTCAAGGTGATGGTAGACCTGAACTTGACAATGTTCTGTTTGTCAGTGGCTTAAGTGCAAATTTGATCAGCATAAGCCAGTTGTGTGATGAAGGTTACAAGGTAAACTACACTGAAATTCTGGTACCAGACGTGTGATGTTAAGGTGCAATGTCACAACAACACACTCTGCACAATGGACAGCAATAACAGTAAATAAATCAACACAATGATTTGTTCACCCAGTTCGGTCTAACTACCTACGTCTGGGGGCAACCAAGCCAGGGATGAATTTCACTACTTGTAGAATTAAATTACAGACTCAACAACCCAGTTGACAATCTCCTAATCTTAATTCCTACTAGTGACTTTCTACCTAAGAAACCACTTAGATATGAGAGCACTACTCAATACCTAAAACCACTCAAAGAACAACCTCTTTGAGAACCCTTGATTCTGCTTCACAGCTTTGATCAAGTAATACAACTCTCTTTGCGTCACAGCTTTAGAGAGGACAGAATACGACACAACAATTCACCCTAGAATTCTGGTTATACACCTTGTACAAAATACTCAAGACACTCAACCTCTGCTCTTGATCTTCTCCCCGTATTTCTGTACCTTTTCCTTTGGTCTTGTGCACTTTATATAGCTCCTGAATTGGGCTTGGACTTGTCACAATATTTGATCAGATTTGTTAATTAAAACTGAATCTTCAAAACAGATTTTATCCCCAAAATCTTTTTAAATCTTCAACCTTTTAATTCTCCAACAGACCTGCAATCAAATCTCCCATGTAACAGAAAATATCTATCCCAAGATATTCTCATCCAATGAGTCAACCACTCTCCACAATTCCAGCTAATACGCGTGCCCTAATAACATGTCCTGCTGTTATTAATTCTGCAGGTCTGATGTTACAACATCACCTGTGTGACATCAGACATCCAACTTCAGCATTTAACTACTTAACACAGCCCAGTGTTAAGACTTCAATGTTACAACATCAGCACCTTGACATCAAACATTATTAGCCTTCACAACTTAGTACAGCCAAGTACTAAGACTCATCAAACACTGTTAACCTTCACAACTTAGTACAGCCCAGTACTAAGACTCAATGTTGCAACACCATGACATCAACATTGAACACCTTGTTGTTTTACCAAAATTCCAGCCAATCTAGGAACTTACAATCTCCCCCTTTGGCTAATTTTGGCTAAAACACCCTCTGAACCCTCAGAGACTTCAGCAGCGGAAAATCTTCAGTAATTTGAAATCTTCATCAGCAGCAGTTTGACAATCTTCATCACTTGATCTGCTGCAGCACCATCTTCATTATTGACAACAGCCAATTGGTGCTCCCCTCAAAAATATGAACCAGCATCACAGCTGTTCAGTAGCTTACAATGTGCAGCACTTATCTCCCCCTTGATGTCTGCTTGGCTGCACTCTTCAAATGCTATGCTATCTTCACTAGCACCTCAGTCTAAACTCCCCCTTAATACAAAGGCCAGCATAGCAACCAAATTCCTTTGACAACAACCCTTTTGATTTGCACTTTTGGCTTTCTTTCGGCTTTCTTTCTTTGGCTACTTCTCCCCCTTTTTAGCCACAATTGGACAAACCTTAACATGTAAGTCCTATGACACCCTTTGTTGCAAAATCCATAGACAAGTACTCCCCCTGTCATGATTAACAAATGCTCTAGATGGAGATGAACATTTGAGCACATTTTTTGAGTACATGCATTTTGGTACCACTGTCCCTTTCTCCAAAGGCTATCATACAATTCATCTTCACCATCCAAGGCAAACCTTCTACTTCATCATTCTCCCGTATGACTATGTAGATGCTCCTTAGATATAATGTAAGCACTAAGCTTCAGATCCAGAACAAAGACATCCTTCACCAAGGATACTCTTGACACTCTTGACACCAGGGTATTACATATGCTCCACTACTGGATTTACTATCAGCAAAATAATCCAAACTCAACACTGTGTCACAAACTCCACAAATTCTCAGCTTACTTATAAGCTTTACTGAGATCCACTCTCTTCAAGAGATCACACTTCATCCACCAGTAGTTGTTGAAACTGGTGATGTCTTCAAAGACAGTAGTCATGCTTAAACACATGACCATAATCTCCACTTCTTCTGACCAAAATGCTAGAGCATTCAACTCCACATGTCCAATCTTAATCATCTTCCAGATCTAACCACCAGCAAACATGATGCTATAACATCTTTTAGGACATCAGCTTCTCATCACCATTCAAAGGACGCATTGCACAATGAAGTCCTTCAAGAAGCTCCCAATAAAACACAGTCAGAGCAACTTATTCATACACACCTGAATACCATAAGTTCCCACACCCTCTCTGAACCATATCCTAGCAAACTCAACCATATCCAGAGTATCTATACCAAATTCTTTTTCCAGAACATACTTCCACCATTTTATGAAAAGTACAGGAATGTTATCCAGTATGGCCTTTTGAATTTTCTCAGAAGTTCTAACAACAACGACTTCCTTCATTTGAGAGATATCCTGGACATTATCATCAGACTTATCTCTGATCTTCCTATTTCTGGAAGAGATGAACACTTTGCTCCTGGATTTTGTAGTACCATCCACATAGATCTTCTGCTCATCAGTTCTCATCTTTGGAGGTGACTCAATATCTTTCCTCTTCCTTGATTTCAGTCGTTTAGCAACCTCAGGAACCACTTTTGCAATTAGTTCATCATCACTCTTCTTTATTTTAAGGCTAGAAGTACCTTTCTTGACTTGAGATGTTTTAACATCAGCTCTAGCATCTGCATCTTCCAACCTAAGGATTGTCAACTTGTGGAGTTTTTCTTCTGAACTATAGGAGTCATTAGTCAGGTTGTCATCTTTCTTGGCCTTGCAAGTATTCAGCTCCCAACACTTCTTAAGGTCACAGCTTTTGATCCTTCCATCAGCATTGTTGACTCCTTCATCTTGCTCACATAACTGACTACTCACATCATCCAACTTAGGAGTAACAACACCATAGGTCATTAACCCAGATTGACTTTTCACCATACTTTCACACTTGATGTCATCATCTGATGTTACAACATCATCACTAGATAAGCTGTCCACTTGAGGTATCCACTGATAGCAATTATCTTTGGATCTTACTCCCTTCATCACTACCTCATTTTGCTCATCAGCTACCACACATTCATCTTTGGTGTAGCTTACGTTGTAACCTTCATCACAAAGTTGACTTATGCTAATTAAATTAGCACTCAACCCTTGAACAAGAAGCACATTATCAAGAGTAAGGCCATCATGATTCTTCACTCTTCCAACTCCTTCTACTACTCCCTTTTCACCATTGCCAAAAATAACACCATTTGCATGGCAAGGATTGAACTCTACCAAATGCTTCTTGGATCCAGTCATGTGCTTTGAACATCCACTGTCAAAGTACCATGCATCCATAGCAAAATGTTCATCTGATGTGTGAGCCAATAGACACTTCTCCTTCTTCTTAGGTACCCATTGTTTAACAACTTTGGGCCTGTACTTTTTCCATTTGTTTTGAGGCTGAGGGTATCCATGCAGCTTGTAGCAAGAGTACTGCATATGTCCAAACCTTCCACAATAAAAGCATCTCACCCTTTCATCTCTGAATCTTCTGCCATGATGAGATTGCTTAGGCTGCCATCCATAATATGGTCTCCTCCTACCATAACTGGCCTGCCTTCTATTATGCTGGTATCTTCTTCCATAAGGAGGCTGAGAATGTTGTTTCCTGGATTGTCTCCCATGATGGTGTGGCTTTCTTCTTCCATAGATATGAGGAACAACATTGGTGTTACCATACCCCTGATGTTGAGACACCTGATAAGACATGTGCTGTTTGAACTGAGCAGCTTGCATGCTCTTGTGGTGTTGTGGGGGCATATACTGACTAGCTCCTTGTGGCTGCTTTCTCTTCTGATTAGGACCAGTCTTCTTCTCAATCTTCTTAGGTTGTGAAACATCAGCTTTCTTAGGTGTAGGATCCTGCTTCTTTGGCTGATGTTGAGACAAAGGTTGTGACACTCCCTTCTTTGAACCTGAAGTGCTTGCTTCTGAAGTTCCCTTATCCTCAGCCACATAACCTATCCCAGCTTTGTCTCCAGCAGCTTTTTCTGACTGTAGTATCTTGTCAAGAGTGGCTGTCCCACTGTTCAACATTCTAACAGATTTAGTCATATGATTAAGATGAGCGTTGACACATAAGACTTCTTTTTCCAATTCAGCTTTGTCATTCTCTAGCTGAGCAATCTGTTTCTTCTGTTGATTCCTCTCCTGACATAGTTCAACACTCTTTAAGCACAACTCTTTGTAGGTTGAAGCTAGCTCATCATAAGTAACTTCTTCATCACTATCATCATCAGGTTCAACAATTCCTGTCAAAGCTGTAACATGCTTTGCTGACTCAATTTCACTTTCACTATCAGAGTCAGACCAGGAAACTGTCGTGCCCTTCTTCTGCTTCTTCAAGAATGTGGGACACTCTTTCTTGACATGTCCATACCCTTCACATTCAAAGCATTGAACTCCTTTATCTTGGGCAGTCTTCTCTTCATCCTTCTCTTTTGCCTTGCTGTTGTCAGAAGAGATGTTCCTGACATTAGGCCTAGAGTTATTGTTCATCCTCTTGAACACTTTGTTGAACTGTCTTCCCAACATAACTATGGCTTGAGACAGATCCTCTTGAGACTCATCATCTGTAACTTTCTTAACTTCTGCAGGAGTGGAAACCAAGGCTATACTTTTGGGCTTCTTTTCAGGTTCTTCCTCATTCAAACCAAGCTCAAAAGTTTGAAGAGATCCAATGAGCTCATCAACCCTCATCTTGCTGATATCTTGTGATTCTTCAATGGCAGTTACCTTCATCTTGTACTTCTTAGGAAGAGACCTCAGGATTTTCCTTACAAGCTTTTCTTCTGACATCTTTTCTCCAAGGGCACTGGATGCATTAGCCAGCTCAAGCACACTCATATGGAAGTCATGGATAGTCTCCTCTTCCTTCATCTTCAGACTCTCAAACTTCGATGTTAGAAGCTGGAGTCTTGACATCTTAACTCTAGATGTTCCTTCATGAGTGGCCTTCAAAATATCCCATGTTTTCTTAGCAACCTCACAGGTATTAATTAACCTGAAAATATTCTTATCCACTCCATTGAAGATTGCATTTAAAGCTTTGGAATTTCCAAGGGCAAGCTCATCTTCTTCCTTGGTCCATTCTTCTTCCGGCTTCAGCTTTGAGGTGCCCTCTTTATCTTTGCCAGCATCATCTTTTTCAAACACCACAGGAGCTTTCCATTCTTTAATGACAGCCTTCCAAGCTCTGCTGTCCAATGACTTTAAGAAAGTAGTCATTCTAGGCTTCCAATACTCATAGTTTGAGCCATCCAATATAGGGGGTCTGTTGACAAATCCTCCAACCTCTTTGTCCATCTTCACACCAGAAAGTATCTTCCCCAGATCTCACCCAGACCCAGACAGGATGCCTGCTCTGATACCAATTGAAATTCTGGTACCAGACGTGTGATGTTAAGGTGCGATGTCACAACAACACACTCTGCACAATGGACAACAATAACAGTAAATAAATCAACACAATGATTTGTTCACCCAGTTCGGTCTAACTACCTACGTCTGGGGGCTACCAAGCCAGGGATGAATTTCACTACTTGTAGAATTAAATTACAGACTCAACAACCCAGTTGACAATCTCCTAATCTTAATTCCTACTAGTGACTTTCTACCTATGAAACCACTTAGATATGAGAACACTACTCAATCCCTAAAACCAATCAAAGAACAACCTCTTTGAGAACCCTTGATTCTGCTTCACAGCTTTGATCAAGTAATACAACTCTCTTTGCGTCACAGCTTTAGAGAGGACAGAATACGACACAGCAATTCACCCTAGAATTCTGGTTATACACCTTGTACAAAATACTCAAGACACTCAGCCTCTGCTCTTGATCTTCTCCCTGTATTTCTGTACCTTTTCCTTTGGTCTTGTGCGCTTTATATAGCTCCTGAATTGGGCTTGGACTTGTCACAATATTTGATCAGATTTGTTAATTAAAACTGAATCTTCAAAACAAATTTTATCCCCAAAATCTTTTTAAATCTTCAACCTTTTAATTCTCCAACAGACCTGCAATCAAATCTCCCATGTAACAGAAAATATCTATCCCAAGATATTCTCATCCAATGAGTCAACCACTCTCCACAATTCCAACTAATACGCGTGCCCTAATAACATGTCCTGCTGTTATTAATTATGCAGGTCTGATGTTACAACATCACCTGTGTGACATCAGACATCCAACTTCAGCATTTAACTACTTAACACAGCCCAGTGTTAAGACTTCAATGTTACAACATCAGCACCTTGACATCAAACATTGTTAGCCTTCACAACTTAGTACAGCCCAGTACTAAGACTCATCAAACACTGTTAACCTTCACAACTTAGTACAACCCAGTACTAAGACTCAATGTTGCAACACCATGACATCAACATTGAACACCTTGTTGTTTTACCAAAATTCCAGCCAATCTAGGAACTTACATACACTAAGCATGAGTGTGTGGTTTCTGATGAGCATAATCAGATTGTTATGAAGGGTGCCAGAACCAAAGACAACTGCTATCAGTGGATTTCTCTTGAAGGAAATTCAACTAATGATGTTCAAGTTGATGTTATAACATCAGACTATGACATCAGGATGTTGAAAGGTCACTCAGAGTTAATGAGTCCTGATGTGAATTGTTTAAAAGGAAAATCTTTATGGAGGGAGAAAATTAGTAATTGGTCTTTAAGAGTACACAAAATCTGGCGCCTTACTTCAGACCCTCGTTTCCTATTATAGCAAAATCACGGTTCATCAAAACTCATATCTCTCTTCTGTTCGTCCCCTTCAACAAGAAGAATCATCTTACTCTATACTCCCTCAAAGGAACCATGTCAAAGCAGACAGCTTCTCCTTCTAAAAGTTCTTCGCGGAATAACGTTAGGGTTTCTACAGATGAGTACTCTGAAGACGAAGCTCTGAATATACAACCCATCTCCGTAATGTTACCAGAATCAGGTAAACCTATACCTTCTAAACTTGCTTCAAAAAGGGCCGCAACTACTTTTAAAAATAGTGAAACAAAGAAGCTAGTTACCAGTATCCTATTTAGTGAAAAATCATCACCTAGGTCATCCAAGTCTCAAACTGTGGTAGAAAAGTTTGATGTTGATAAGAGTATGGGTAATCTGGCAACCAAAATACTGGACAAAGGAATACCTGTGAAAGGAATTTCTGTACCGTTGAATCAGATGCCAGCAGAAAAGGTAGACATGCAAGGAGAAGAATCTGATCTTCATAGACTTGTCGTGTCTGTCATTGAGGATTCTGAAAGAGGAGGAGAAGAAGAAGATGTGCATGAGGGAATTAATGATAGAACTACTCCTGAAGAAGAAAAGAGTGAGGACGTGATCAATGTGGATGACTTATCTGACAATGAAGTCATTGGAAATGCTGTTCCAAGTATTGCCAAGAGATTACAGACAAGGAAAAGAAAGACCAATGAATCCTCTCCTAAGAAGCCTACTGAAGGAAAGAAGAAAACTGTTGTTGGGCCAACAAAAGCATGGAGTAAGGTTGATGTGAATCCCAGAAAAAGGAAGCTAATGGAAGAATCTGAATCAGAGTATGATGTTGAGGATGATGTTCCAGACATCACTCCTGTCAGAAAGTCAATCTTGAAGAGAATTGCTGACAAGATACCTGAGGTTCCGGTTGATAACATTTCATTCCATTATGCAAGCAGTGCATCGATGTGGAAGTTCATCTGTTAAAGAAGACTTGCTCTTGAAGAGAGAGATTGGGAAAGAGATTATGGAGATTAAAGAAGTCATAGAGGTGATTAAGGCTGCTGGTCTGATGAAGACGGTTCATGGGTTCTCCGAGTGCTATGACAGCCTAGTTAAGGAATTTGTGGTCAATATTCCTGTGAAGATTTCAGACAAAGGCTGTGTGGACTACATGAAAGTGTTTGTGAGAGGAAAACGTGTTGAATTCTCTCCTGAGGTTATAAACAAGTATCTAGGAAGAAAAGATGAAGAATTTGTTGAGCTAGAAGCCACTGATAATGATGTCTGTAAGGAAATAACTGCTGGTCAAGTTAAGGTGTGGCCCTTGAAAGGGAAACTGCCAACTAGCAAACTTAGTGTTAAGTATGCTATCTTACACAGAATTGGAGCCGCAAATTGGGTGCCTACCAATCATAAAACCACAACAGCTGTGGGACTAGGGAGGTTTATTTATGCTGTGGGTACTAAGAAGAAATTTGACTATGGAGCATATGTGTTTGAGCAGACTGCGAGACATGCCACCACTAATGCTATCAAACTTCCTATAGCATTTCCTTCGCTCATCTGTGGAGTTATGATGAAACAACATCCAGGCATCTTAACAAGTTCAGACACAGCCTGCAAGAGGGAATCTACCTTATCTATACATCCAAAGTTACTTGTTGGGAGTCATGTTCCAGACATTGTGTCAACATCAAATGCAGGTATCAAGAAGAAAACTTCCAAGGCTGATTTGCTAGCAAAGCTGAAGGCAACCCGCAAAGACTTGAATGTTATGATTAATACCAGTCTGACTAGAAAAGAAAAGATTAAGAAGATGATCCAAAGTTTGGAACAAGATGATCATGCTGACTCTAAAGATGAAGGACAAGATAGTGCAGATGAAGCAAGTTCAGAAGAAGACTAACCTCCATCTTCTGTTTTTAGATATTAGTTTCTGTTTTTTTTGTGTTTTTGCTGTGATGGTTATGTAATTTGAACTTTGTGCTGTTATATGCACTAGTTTTGTTTTTAGTCTTCTTCTATGATTTGTTGTGCCTGGTTGCTAACTGTGAGGCTAACAATGAGAGCTAGGGTGTACTGACTATAGTTAATAGGGCTTCTAACTGAAGTTTGCCTAATTGTGGCTAAAAAGGGGGAGAAAATAGCCAAGATAGTCAAGAGTGTTATTGCCATATGCTGCTAATGTGATGCAGATATTAAGGGGGAGATAAATTGATGCTGCTAAAAGGTGTTTAGTTGAGAAGTCGTAATGCTGCATTGAGGGGGAGTTTTGACTGAATTAGTAAAGATATCATGGCATTTGAAGAGTGCAGCCAAGCAGACATCTAGGGGGAGTAAATTGCTGCACATTGTGAGCTACTGAACAGCTGTGATGCTGGTTCATGTTTTAGTGGGGGAGCACCAATTGGCTGTTGTCAATAATGAAGATGGTGCTGCAGCAGATCAAGTGATGAAGACTATGTAAAGTGTCAAACTGCTGCTAATGAGAGTGTCAAACTTTTGAAGATTATTCCGCTGATGAAGTCTCTGAAGATGCAGAGATTGTTTTAGCCAAAATTAGCCAAAGGGGGAGATTGTTAGTTCCTAGATTGGCTGGAATTTTGGTAAAACAAAGTCTATTCAATGTTGATGTCAAAGTGCTGATGTTGCAACATTGAAGTCTTAACACTGGGCAGTGTTAAGTAATTATTGCTGAAGTTGGATATCTGATGTCACACAGGTGATGTTGTAACATCAGATCTGCAGAATTAACAACAGCAGGTTGTGAGTTTGTTAGGGTTGCGTATTAGCTGGAATTGTGGAGAGCAAGCTGTCTCATTGGATGCGAATATCTTGGGATAGATATTTGCTGCTGCATAGGAGATCTGTTGCAGATTTGTAGGAGATTTAAAAGGTTGAAGATTTAAAACGATTTTAGGAGAAAATCTGTTTTAAATATTCAGTTTTAAATAACAAATCTGGGAGATATTGTAGCAAGTCCAAGACCAATTCAAGGAGCTATATAAAGCGCACAAGACCAAAGGAAAAAGGGACAGAAATACAGAGAGAAGATCAAGAGCATAGACTGAGTGTCTTGAGTATTTTGTACGAGTTGTATTTACACTATTCTAGGGTTTGAATAGGTGTTGAGTTTCTGTCCTCTCTAGAAGCTGTGAAGTAATAGAGAGTGTTTGCTTGATCAAAGCTGTGAAGTAAGATCAAGGGTACTCAAAGTGGGTTCTTTGAGTGTTTGTAAGGGATTGAGTGGTGTTCTCATACCTAAGTGGTTTCTTAGGTAGGAAGTCATTAGTAGAGTATAAGTTTAGGAGATTGTCAACGGGTTGTTGAGTCTGTAAATTATATCTACAAGTAGTGAATTTCATCCCTGGCTTGGTAGCCCCCAGAGTAGGTTGGTTGTAACCGAACTGGGTCAACAATTCTTGGTGTTATTTTACTGTTATTGCTGTCCATTGTGCAGAGTGTGTTGTTGTGACATCACACCTTAACATCACACGTCTGATACCAGAATTTCACGGGTAACTGCTCGACAGCGGTCCTCGATTGAGCATTGCCGTCGTCAAAGTACCATGACTGGCAGAACTCCAGCTTGCGATGGGACGTTCACGCGGCGAACTCAGGCCTCAAACGCGACCTGAGCTCCGCACCTCCGCCAGGATATTCCCCGGCTGTTCGACCAGTTCCCCTCACTTCCGAACACATCTACAACGAGCAATTCCCCTAAATTATTCGCATAAGTCAAATACCCCCTATCACGGGCGGACATACATTCACAACGAGCATGAGTACAATACTTAGCAAAAAATAAAAAGCAAGTAAAATCATGCAGATGGCAGAATCAAACATGTAATAATTTAACATAATAAGTGACCACATGGGCCACGATTGTACTAAGTTACATGAAACAGGGGGCCACGCCCCCCAAAATAAATTACAACAATACTCGGTGCGCAGGCCAGACAAATTACAACATCAAAAACACAAACTCCTCACTCGTCCATGTGCTCGGCTGGCTCAGACTGAGGTCCCTGATCCTCGGGGGTCCCTTCAAGGAGAGCGTCGGGCATGAAAATCCGGCCATCCTCAACATGCGCCAGATAGGGAGTACCCTCGACAGAAAAGTCGAGCTCAGGGTTCACCACCCGCAGCTGAGCCACAGCGTTTCTGAAGGACTCCTCCGCAACAGCAATGCCGTCATCCTTGGCCATTAGCATACGGTCAACCAGCTTAGGTCTCATCTTCAGCTCCCTCACATCTTCTGGCTCATTGTCACCCGGGGCATTGGCCGCCCTCAATTGCTGGACCAGCTCCTCAGAAGCTTTCTTCTCCGCTGCCAGCGTGGAGTTCTCCTTCTTCAACCGAGCGACCTCCTCCTCAGCTTTCTTCCGAGCATCGTCGGCAACCTTGGCTTCTTCTTTAAGGGACGCCATGGAAGCACGGGCAGCATTAAGTTCGACCTCGGTCACAGAGTCCCCTTCAGCGTAAACGGCTGCCATCTCCAACATCCGGACCAAGGCAGAAGCATCCTGAGCCACCAACTCCCCTTCTCCGATGCCCGAGTGAGGTCCACAATGTCATTAAACTTTGGCCACTTGGATCGACCGGTCAAAGGAAGAGGAGACCCCTAGGAAGCAGGAGTAGGAGAAGAAGAGGTCCCCACAGCAGACTGCACCGGAAGAGGACCACAAGTACCAGCAAACCGAGACTTCGGAGGAGCCGCTCCGGCCTAGTTCCTCACGAGAGCATTCCTCACAACCCGGTCATGAGCTTGAGGCATCTCACCTGCACAAACAAAATACAAGCACGTTAGATACGAGGAAAAGAAATAACGCAAACAAATCTAAATAACTAAGACTACCAAGCAGCTTCTCGGCATCCTCGGGAGTCTTGCACTCCAACAGTGCCTTAATATTGATAAATTGACGCTTAACCCTCTGACCCCCGTCTTCCTCGAAGACCGGATTACCCTTGCTAGTCCAGCACTCAGCAAGTCGGAAGAAGTTGACCCAATTCACCAGCGACTCGTACGCCACGGCGTCCTGCCCGCGTAGATCGCTCGGTTGGAGAACATAGTCAATGGGCTTCTTGACGAAATGATCGGGTGCCCAATGGATGGGGAAGTTATAGATTCTCCGCCTAATAAACCTCCCCCCCTCATCGCGCAGGTCGTTCCCGTCCTCGCCCACCTCAATCTCCCAGACATATGTACTGTCCTGGGTAATTTCGGACAGGGGCTCGACAACATAATAACGCTCCTTGAACGTTCGTATTGACTCCGAGAAGGGCTTAAACAACTTACGGGGCTGCTTCAAAGAAACCCAGCCGTACTTCCTCCCCGATAGATGCCTTTGAAGATGGAAGACAGTGAAGAACAGAGGGAGAGTTGCCCCTCTAGCGAGATGTTTGCATACCAGCTCGAACGCCCGGATAAAGGCCAACGAGTTAGGATGCAGTTGGGTAGGGGCCAACTTCAAATGCACAAACACTGACTGCTGAAAATCAGTGAACGGAAACCTCAAGCCCAGCTCCTTAAAGGCGTATTCGTACATCGTGAAATGGTCCCCGAAGTTCGTGCAGACCCGTTCATTCACGGAAGGGAAGTGCACCTTCCACTCTCCCTCCGGACCAACCTCCGTAAACACGCCCCCCAAATACTTCGCAAAAGAGGACACATGCTCAGTGGGTTTGGCCACCTCCCACTCCTCGGCAGAGTCCACGGCGACATCCTCGTCCATGTCGTCCATCTCCTCTTCCTCCCCAACATCACTGGGAGAACTCGAAGCCGTCGAACTCGTGGCCGTCGAGCTACTATTATCCTCGGAGCCTGTTTCTTCCTCGGACGTGTCTATGATAACCTCTCTATCTGGCCCCGTTGCCATAACAATCACCTGAAAAGCAGAGAAGAAAGTGAATTTGACAACAAATCAAATCCACCCTTCCACCATTGAGTCAAGTGAAAGGGCGCGCAAAGGACTGAGGACAACGTCCCCGACCTAAGCCCTAACATCAAAGGAAAAGCTAAACCTCCCCGCGAGGAAACACTCGACACAGATCATCCCCGAGCGAGGAACTTCCTCGCACTCATACCCAGTTCCCGTCTGAAGCTTCGCCGGAAATCGCAAAGCTTCACCGGAATCTGGGAGCGTTCTGCAGGAAAATTCATCACCCACTCAGAAGATGAACAAACGCGGCGGTCACACTTGCTTAACTGTCACAACGACGCCACGAACCACCGTCCTCACTAAAGCGTACTAACACGCCGGCGACATGGCAGAAGTGGAAAAGTGGCACAACCACCGTCCACCACCAACAGTCACCGGAAATCCACCTATTTCGTCCTCTAAACCTATCCCTAACCACATGCAATCTACCATCGACAACAGAAGGGAGTAAAACACACAAAGGATCAGAAAACTCACTTGGTTTTAAGAAGATGAAGGTGACTGCTCGAAGCTTGGAGCGGTGGTCGGAGTAAGCAACGGTGGCAACAAGCAGGAAAGATGAAGGAAACGAAGAGAAATCAGAGCAAAAAGTCCCAAATGGAACGATTTTCCCCTTTTTATACAAAGGGGCGCGTACGAACACGCGCTCGTAGGCCATGATGGCTACCCACTAGCCATCATTTCCTAGTAACTGCTACACGGAGCTCTAGGCACACGTGGCGTTCCAACGTTTCCAATTCTGTCTGACCATTAGTCTCCCCGAACACCGGGCAACAAGGTCACGACCACGAATCTCACGGACATAGGGGGTCACGAGCACAATGAGGCAATCCTCCTCGTCTTCAAACGACGACTCTATGCTAGCTCCCCGGAGCAACGAGTTGTCCTTAAGTCATCACTCCCATGCTCGGGAGCAACGACTTGGAGGGCTCCTGTTCTGGATTGGACCAATGGCTAAACATGGCCCAATCCGCTTCTGCTCTAGAGCGGCCCAAATTGCCTAAGCCCAAAGCACGAAGGGGAAAAAGTTACCTTTCTGCCCTCCAACCGGGCAAGGAACACATCGTTCCTCCCTGGAATTACTGCCCATCACGCACGGATTCACTGCTCCCCGAACAGTTAAGGTCAGGTGCCCGAAACCACACTTATGCCCGACATAACGGCTAGTTTCGGGCACCCCTGCTCGACATAACGGCTAGTTTGGGCAGTTACCTATTCTTCGGGAAAACGGTTATTTCGCCCCGAAAATAGGATCGTTGGCCATGCGCTGGGGGCTCTATATAAACCCTCTCGCTTGAGAGGGTCAGGTATCCAATATTCACCCTAAGAACTCATACTTTGTACTTTCCCCTTTTCTCTGACCCTTTCTTACTTGATCGTCGGAGTACCTTGCAGGTCCACACCCCTCCTCTCCATACGACCAGCATCCCTGACGCACTTGGTGGCCCACTTCTACAGGATCTGATCCAGCCTTCAAGATCACTTACTATAAATTCTACATTTCATAACAATGCTTAATATATATATTTAATTAAATGAAATATTACTTAATATATATATATATATAAAATATTACTTAATAAATATATTTACTTACTTAAAATATAATAATTACTTAAAATATTTAATTAAAAAAATCTATACTTATTTAAAAAATATATATTTATTTACTGAATATATATTTAAGGAATATATATTTATGGATTAATAGCCATTTTCCCTCCGGCCATATAGGCGCTTTTCGAAAAACGCCCCTGTAAAAAAAACTTGCAAAAGAGGCACTACCACTAGGTTAGTTTGTTTTTTTTTTATATGATAAGCTATTCAAATGTATATATTACATATTTTCTTTAATATTCAGTATTTAATGATTTTTTTGATATTTAGTATATTTCTATTATATTATTTAGTATATGTTATATATTGTAACTAAAATAGTATTTAGTATATTATTCATTATTTAATATTATTTAACGTTATTAACATTATTATCGTTATTATTACTAAAATATATTAATGTTATGACTAAAATATATTATGTTTTAATATTAATATTAATTTAGTTAAAATGTTTAAAAAATATATTAAATTAGATAAAACGTTAAGAAAATTAGTTTATACTATACTGTAACATTAGTTTGGAAACATTACTAAAAATATTACTGTAAAATTACTATACCGAAAATTAGTCAAAAATTTGTTTATTAAATTAGTTTAACTAAAAATGTATTAACGCTTATATTTAAATATTTTAACTAAATTAATATTAACATTTATATTTAAATGTTAAATATTGTACCATATTAACATACTAAATTAATATACTAAATTAATATACTAAATTAACATACTAAATTAACATTTTATTACTAAATTAATATACTAAATTAACATACCAAATTAATATACTAGTAATAATATTAGTTTAATAATGTTTTAAGTAAAACTCAAAATATTCAAATAAAACTGAAAAATATTCAATTAAATTACTGTAGCAAAAATGGAATTAGTTTATTAGTATTGTTAAAAACTATTAAACTATTAATAGAAACTATTAGTATTAAACTAAATTGAATAAATAAATTCTAACGTATTAGTAAATAAAAACTAAATAAAAACTAAATTGAATAGCAATATTAAACTATTAGTATTATTAGAAACTATTAAACTAAATACTAAATTCTAAAGTTAAAATAATTTAGTTTATATTAATAGAAAAAATACTAAACATATAATATATACATTTTAAAATAACAAATTTTGAACATGTGACATATTTTTTAAAATAAACCAAAAATAAATAAAAAAAGAAATGCCAATGTGGCATTAAAATAATTCAAGAATAAAATTAAAAAGCCACTTGACCTTCCACATCACTAAAAAAAAAACTTGACACGTCAGCATTTTTGCTGACCGGGCGTGATGAAGGTCAAAATTGAGAGAATCTTCAAATGTTAGGGTATTTTTTGCAAGTTTTTTTTATAGGAGGGTTTTTCGAAAAGCGCCTATATGGCAGGGGGCAAAATGACTATTAACCATATATTTATTTACTTAATATATATTAATTAATAATATTTTCACTTACTTAATGATATTTACTTTAAAAAATATTTATTTACTCAAATTTTATTTACTTACTTATCTATATATATATATATATATATATATATATATATATATATATATATATATATATATACTTATATAAAAATATTACTACTTAATAAATATATTCTTAAAAATAGTTTTGTAACACCCCATACATAATTGCCTAGGATATTATGCATGTAATGTTAAAAATTGGTACTGAGTACATACAAAAGCTAAGAAGGGCATAATAAGGTCGTATACATCCGAAACTCAGAAGCTAAGAATGTATACCACATGAATGTCTTCAAGGAAACTGCACAAAAGAAACAGGATCTAACATGATCTTCATGCCAAGTGATCTCCAGAGCACTTGAGATAAGTCTTTTAGCGGTCCTTCGATCTAACTATGAACCTGAAAAATGGTCATCAACATGGGGTGAGATTACTAAATCTCAGTGAGTTCCCCTATCTTATGGGTCCTCTTGGTACTACAGGGTACATACATACATAGAGATCCTCCATCTATCTGGGTTAAAACCACACGTCCGATACAACAGCGGAGCACATACCACGAATCGTCTACAAGTGGAAATCCCATGATAACCAAATGCAAAGTCATCATTAAACAAATCAAACAATGCAAGCACACATAGGTTCATACCCGTACCCGTGTACGGGAGAATACCGAAGTAGTGTCCGCCTTCCTATAGGTCACACAAGCACACCCTTGATGAGTAACCAAGTGCCTGGAGTCAAGGGACTTGCACAAGTACACACCACGATGAATCAGATGAGAAATAAAGTGATTTACGTCGACGTGGATACACGACCCCATCCGTGATGAGTAACGAAGTGACATTGCCTAAGTGGCATCATGACCCCATCAATCATCAATATGCATGTGTGTTAACTTCAAGTGTAAAAACTCCTCCATGACTGCACAAAGCCCACCGAGCGAAAGCGCTAGTGAGTAACAAATTGAATTACGCCCACATGGCTACATGATCCCACTAGTGGTGAGTGACGAAGTGACATGGCCTACTTGGTGTCACGACCCCACCATACTGATAATTAATCATAAAACCGGACAAGTCTTAGATGAGTATTCACCTCAAAGGTCCCCACTTCTTGTCAATTATCGATAGCTCAGGTGTGCTAACATTAAGTGATTTACCACCTAGTCTCGGGAAGACCCACCTCGCGTATCCTAACATCTATTCCGAATGTTATCCCAAACGAACAAGCAAGGAATGTGGTCCAACCACTAGCTATAGGCCCATGATACATCAGTATCAACAAGTCAAATTATGGTCCAACCACTAGCCATATGGCACAAACACATCCAAATCACACATTATTCACATGCATATGAATCTACCACATGCTCGTATATGGATGCACATACCATACCATTCATGCTTGTATCATATTAAATCATTAGCAATCCTAGTGCATTAATTAATCACACATATAAGGTTCACATCATGTCATACCCATTAACATATCATTATTTCCCTTATTCATTGGCCTAAACTCATTCCATGAGCAATACACAACAATAATCCTAGGACAAACATGATTCCTTCTCATCCATGTGAGATACATAATAGGATATCATCTTTATCATATCCATTATTGATTTATAATCATGTTTCTACTTAACTATCAAAACGGGCACTGAAAGATCGTTCCAACGCTTCCGACCATGCCTTATTCCAAGTTACGGTTCTCAAGTTATGGTGCAAACAAGGAGTAAGGTATTTTTCGCAGTGCAGGGAAGTTCGCTAAGCAAACTATACTTTGCTAAGAAAACTAAGACAGTGGCAAAATCCCCTGTTTTTGTTCAAGCAAGCTGTAGCGAGCCAAAATAGTACCTGGGCGCATTTTGGAGAGAAAAACCTTAAAATTATCATTTTGATCCATCCAATGGCCCAAACATCATGGATATGAATATCCGAACATACTAGGGTTTAGGAATCACTTTGATCACTCTAATTTCATGAAGTTCCTCAAAACCCTTTCCAAATCATAGAATCCATAATGTATATATATCAGCATCTAACACATATAATAACATCACAAGAACACACTTTCATTTATTAACTAAGCATGCAACACATTTCTCTCAATCTAATCCCAACATCATACAATTTTTCCACAATTTCCTACCCTAAGTTCCTAACTAATGGAACTCACCTTGTACCAATTCTGAATTTGATGGCTGAGAGATGACAATGTTGATGATTCTTCACACACTTGGCCATTATTCTCCATTCCATGATCACTAACCCATATGCAGATTTTCTGCATAATTTAGCATCAGATCTCCAACTTCAAACTCAATTTTCAACCTCACCACAAATCCCCAGCACATGAAATTATATCCAAATTGAAGGGAATTTCGTCTAGTTTCCGAAAAATCAAGAATCATTCAATTCTGAGTTACAGGGAGAAAACTATTACCTTTTGAAAGGAGACATATTAAGAAATCTGAATTTGTACATGCATGTCAAGGATGATAAAGTTGAACTTTCTCTCCATTAATAACCTTTCTCTAAATTCTTATTTGGCAATGAAAACAAATGAGCACTCTTCCAAACAAGCCCTTAAATCCCATACTTAAAAGTGGAATGACCATCTTACCATTCACCCATGCAATATTTCCAAGTTTGCCATATTGTTCAATCTTAACTAGTTCCTTAGGATATCCACTTATAAATGTTAATGGAAAATGGGGATGTTACAAGTTTACTTACTTATATAAAAGTATTACTTAACAAATATAAAAATAATTTTAAATTATTACTTAATATAGTTTGTTTAGCATATTCTATATTTTATAAAATATTAAATAAATATAATAATATATTTAGTAATATATTAAATTCGGAAAAAATAAAAACCTAATAATATAATGTTTAATATATTCTGTTTATTATTCTATATCTATTTAATATATATTATGTTTATTCTTTTTAAAATAATATATATATATATATATATATATATATATATATATATATGTATGTATATTCTATTTAAAAAATATATTGTAAAATATTATGTTAAAATATATAATATGTTATGTTAATATCTTTTATATTCTATAAAATATTAAATTATAAACCTAATTATATATATTTTCATATTAATAAACCTAATAAATTAGATGAACATATTATATATTCTAAACAACAAATCTAAACAAACAACAAAACCCAATAATTTTTAAGGTTTTTTTTTTTTTTTTTTTCCTGAAAGCAATAATTTTAAGGTTAATACTCATTTTTTCCCTGTCATATGGTACGAATCTGGAAAAAAGCCCTTGGAACAAAACACAAATTTCATGCTTGTCATTTCAAGATTCTTCTATTTTGGCCACTAAATAGATTTGGTCAACATAATGGGTGACATGGTGCTACCATGTTGATTTTTTTATTTTTTATTTTTTTATTTCTCAGGTGGCTGCCAATTAGAATGTATATATATTTTTTAAATTTTTATTTTTTATTTTTTTATAATGTGATTTGTACTGTTAATTGGATTTTAATATATTTTTTCTTTTTATTTTAAAATCTATTTGGTGTTTTTTATTATTATTTTAATGTTTATATAAATTGAAAGATTTAAAAAACAAAATTTTGTGGCCAAAGAGTGTTGAAACCATGTATAAGGGGGCGCCTACCATTAGGCCAATTTGGCTCTTATGATTTATTTTCACTTTAAAATGTATATACTATATAGATAATATTTATTTCAAAAATAGATTTAAAATAATAAATATTATAATATATTGATAACGTCATTTTAAACAATTATTAAATGTTATTTAATTTCAGTTTAATATAAAATTATTAAACAATTTTTAAATTTGTTTACTTAAATTGTTTAATTTTAGTTTAATATACAATTATTCGCTATAAAAATTTCATTGTTTAATTTGAGTTTACTCAAATTTGATAAGCGTTATTAAACAATTTTTAGATAATTTTAATCTTACAAATTTAATAAACTTTACTAAATATTAAGCATAATTTGATAATTTATTTAATATTGAAATTATATTTAATATTTAGTTAAATAACCTTATTTAAGAAAACATTAATTATGTATAAATGGTTTACATAATAAACTGAAAAATAAGCTAAAGTAAATATATTTTAATTTTATTTCAATGTATTTTAATATATTTATTAATAATAAACCTAAAAGAAAAATATTATTTAAATAGCAAATTAAAAGTAAATAATAAATTGAAGTTAAATATATTTGAGGAGAAAATATAAAAGTACTCATGTAATAGTGTGAAATAATTATGTATTGTTATTAATAGACGATTAACGTTCACCCCCGCGCAATTCGAAGAACCGGTCGACGAACTCCATGCCTCGTCGCGAGGACAACCCCCTGCGAGAGAAGTACAGCTACTCTCCGCCGCGCTCACCGCTCAAGAGCGACGACGATGACCCCCGATGTCCGCTATCTCGAGCGATCATGGACGCTCCCCTTCCCAAGGGGCTGGAAAAAACCCCGAATCTGGGGACATATGACGCAATGACAGATCCCGACGAGCACATCGAGAACATCGATGCACTACTCGATTATCATGGCGTTAAAGGCGCCATCATGCGCAGGTTGTTCCCTACGACCTTGAGGAAGGGTGCCATGGCATGGTACAAAAGTCTCGCTGAAGAGTCCATCACCTCTTGGAAGGACATAGGAAAACAATTCTCAAGGCACTTCACCGCCTCCCGCCGCCATCCTAAGTCTGAGGCGACACTCGAGGCGTGTGAGGGCTAAGGTCTTTCATCTATTTCGTTTTAATGATGTCAACAAATATGCTAAGTATTAGATTGTAATTTGAGCGGTATCACTTCACTTGTCGGGCAAATTGCATCTAGTCATTGTTGTTCATGTGTCTAGACATATAGGACTTTGTCTTGTCCATAAATACATGTGCATGATCATTATACTGGTGTCTAGTATGTTTGTCTGGGTCTTGGTCAGTTAAAATGTGCAAAAAAATGCATTTTATGTAAAAATACAGGTTATGTGCTGACCTACCCTATGCATGAGTCGACTCATGCTTACTGGTGCAAAACTTGTGAATGACCGGGAAAGCGCATGATTCTGGGAATGCAGAAATTGCATTTTTGCGTCGATGCATGATGCCTTTGGGTCGACGCATACTTGTCAAATCTTCACAGTATTTTCCACGGGTCAGCGCACGCCGACCCTCATTAAAGGATGAGTTGGCCCAAACGCACCTGAACTGCATTTTTCACTTAAATTCTTTCTGTTATTTTTGTTATAACTTTTAGTGTGTCAATTCATTTTCTACAAATAGTTTGGTCATCTCATTATCCAAAAAAACAAGAAACGTGAAAATATATGCCATTCTTCTCTTCATCTTCATCTTCTTCATTGAGTAAACAAACAATCACACATAAACATCTTTGTTTGTGTCGCCCATTGATGGAAGTGATAACGTTCAGAATTTAGGAAGTGTATGATCTTCATCTTCTGGGTTGAGAGCTTGGCAGGTGTTTCTTGAATAAAACCAGTGGGTTTTTTCCTCCAAGAATCGAGTAGATTTTGGGGGGTTTTGCACAAACTGTTTCGTTCTACAGGGATTCAGCCGGGCGAAGGTAACTGAAGATTGGAGTAATCGTTCAGTTTAGTAGCTGTAAACGGAGGATCGTAGAAGAGAGGTTTGGGTTCGAATCTTTGGTAGATCGCAATTGATCGAGTGAAAAGGGTTGAAGAACAAGGTTTTTTACAATCAAGTAGCGTGAGACGGTGATTGGATCAACCATATTCGAAGCACTTGATTCATCTTGAATCAAGGGGAGAGAAGGCTTTGCATAAACAATCAAAGACGTTTGAGGGTTTGGATGTTCATAGTTCTTCTCTTGTACAAAATAATTTGCAACATCAATTTATAGATATATCTCAATTCCATTTGTGGAATTAGGGGCAGAGGTACCCAAAGCGAGGACGATTGGGGAACTTCCTAATCAAATCTCGTTTGTTCTCTCTCTCTCTCTCCCTTAACTCTTTTACATTTCAGTTTTTTGAATTTGCGAAGTCGTAATTTATCAAAATTTCTAACGTAGTGTAATCTTGAGCTGAGAAACTATTTTGTTAAATTGATACAATTCCTTGAATTGTATTTTGGAGCAGATTGACATTACATTCCATTGAAATTCTGCACTTAGTGTGTTTACGCACACCAAGTGTTTGATAATTTGTTTCAAAGAAAAATCGAACGCATTTGCCTTTAAATTGTTTATCGATTCACCTCATTGGTTTGGATTAAAACAACAAGCAAATAAACTGTGTTGATTACGTGTTAAATTGTGTGAATCGATATGAATTTTTCTCATCCGTATTCCATTCATAATATTGTCGTGCATATCCGATCCTTTTAGTAGAGGTTCGTTGTAGACGAGCGATTCGGTGGTTGCTTCCGCTTAAACTTTTTAAAAACAATTTTTTAGTAACCATTTGCGTGTAAAACTCTTGGGATCTATTCAACCCCCCTTCTACATCCATAGCCATCGTCTAACAAGGCGATCATGCATGGGAAGGATGAATCCCTCCGAGCCTACATTGAGAGGTTCAATCGCGAAGCTGTCAAAGTCTCCACGACCGACAACATGAAGAGTTACTTGCTCGAGCGAGGACTGCGTCCCCGCAATGACTTTGCCAAAGCGGTTGGCATCGTGACTCCCATATAACTAGACACCCTCCTCCTCAAGGCCCAGACCTACATTCAATACGAGGAGAAAGAAGCTGTTAATGATGCTTGAGACTCGAGGCACCAGGAGAATGTCAGGGTTTCAACGCATGGCGACCTGGCTCCTCGTCGTGGAGGAGAAAAAAAAGGGAGAATAAGGCTTATTACCTTAAAAACCTACACGGGAAAGAACTTGCTTGACCATGGAACACCGAAAACAGAAACAATACTAGTTAGGCCTAACCGTCGGTGTTGCGGTGAGAAGTGGAAAACCTTAGAGGATCTAGGTTCGGGGGTTGGTTATATTAAGGGAAGGTATTAGTACCCTTAACATCTGTAGTATTCTACAGGAACCCCTTGTTTAGTTTGTGTTATATTATGTTTGCTTGTTAAGCTAAATCTGTTAAAGGCATGTACATTAGTTTTGCTCGCCAAGACGTCGCGTCTTGTGCCTACGTATCTGACTAAAAAATCAGAGCAACCGTAGTTCACCTATCTAAGGGTGAGTTTGAGGAACCATTGACTATGGCCAAAGTTCCAAAGGGGAGATGAGTGTAAGCTCATCTTAGAGTTTGAAGAAACTCTCTAAATCTAAGTTATGATGGGGAAAAGTGGGCACTCAATGTGATGAGTCCACATAGAGTTTACAAACTCTATCCTATCGCTAAGTTATAATCCAATGGCTCTCATGAGGCCAAGGAAAGAAGGAGGCTCTTATGAGGCCAAGGTAGAGGTGATTTGTTTATTGACTTATGAGTCAATTGAGGAGATCTTTCCTTTGGAATCAGGGAAACAACAACTTTATGAAACAAGAAGTTTATGATGGATATTTACATGAGAAAGTGATATTGAATATCAAGACATTGAAGTTAAACAAGGATCATAACATCATGCAAGATTAAAATCAAACACATAGACATTATATAAACAAGATACTATGATTAAGGATCAAACAAGAAATAGAACAAGCCCTAAAAGGATCTTTCCACTTTGATCATGAGTAAATGCATTAAAATTAAATACTTTTAACAATCCATTTTTATAGTCAAAAATAAATTCTTTTAAGAGTATTTAGAAAAAAGAACGAATGGAAAAGAGTTAAGAATGATCAAGTTATGAACATTTGAAATTTTCATATAAACCATAAGAAAGTAAAAATGACAAGTTATAAAAAAGAAGGGAGAGGTCCCCATGGGTATTGAACCCAGGACCTCACACATTCAGTCCCAAAATAAGGCCAATCAAGCTATAGCGCGCGTGTTAGTAAGTATAGAAACAACAAGTATATATGTGAAACAAGCTCAAATTGGAAAATAAAACTAAAAGGACTGGGGCGAGGGGGATTCGAACCCCAGTCCTATAGGTCATATGTGCGTGTGTTAGTGTGTGCTTGCCACTGGGGTGGCTGGTACATCCAGTTATTATCATGATTCAATAAACATTTAACCCTTCATGCGTACGCAAGAACCAAGCTAGGCAAGTTCCAACATGGGTCATCATACCAAACCAACAAACCTCCAATTTGTACAACTATCAATAATGGGAAAGGAATAGCAACAGGCCATGCAAGCATCAAATCTCCAACAAAAATGTAGAAAACAAACAATGTCATAAACTCAACATCCACACCACTATACAATGAGCTGACTTAGATCAGTTTTAAGCATACAGACCTAGATGTGGATAACGCAAACATACCAATAGAACCATGAAGTTAAGCCTTATGTAACAGGTGGAATAGTTTCAACAAACTTTGGAGTTCAAATATCAATTTGTCCAAACTGTTGTTGTGCCAAAATGCAGCAAAATATAATCACTTGAGTTCACGCGTGGATATGGTTTGGATGCAAAAAAAGAGCAAGCATTTAAACATCAAAGAAGAAGGCAGTAGGGATGCAAACAAAATAAAAGCATGAGTTTAAAAAAAGTTAACTATCAACTGGTACTGAACAGGCAAAACCAACATAAAGGCATATATGCAAATGACGAGCAACTTAAACAAAGGCACATTATAAGGATCAAGTGTACCAAGCAATCAAGACATTTGTGTATTTTAGGCAAGGCAGATATGTGGACATGACAAAAAACTGGTGACAGCAATTTGTTCATACATTAGCATACATTTGTGGCACAATGAGGGCATAAAATGAAAGCATTAAGGAGTTGGCAAACTTCATGCATTAGTGAAGTATTTATACAAGATGGCCTAGCTACAAAGGTTACAGTGCCTATAATCATTAATTCTAGGCATATAATGAGTGTATGAGTGCTCTTGTCATGGCATAGTATGAGGAAACAGAGGGAGATGAGAACTCAACAAAACATCAACATCTAAACTGACTATGATGTGATGGTGCAGGGCAGACAGTCATGAATCTCAAGGGGTTGACAAGAGATTGTACATACAAAAAAATGAAGACAAGATATAGCAGTGGTCTACACTACTCAGTCACATATCAAAACAGGATCTTATGCACACACATTAGACATGATGCTTGGTATGGCAATGAGCAGAGATGTAACAAGAATGTATTGTTCATGGGAAATGTTTGTCAAATGGTAGTTCAAATATGCAGTGACAACATGCTAATAATCAACAATTAATGGTGACATCAATTGAATATGGCACAGCCATTGTGTGCACAACGTGGAAAGAAATGTGTGTGTGTCAATGTGTCAAAGTGAGTCCACAAGTAATGTTCAGTGTAGGACCAACATTAGCAGGCTGCAACCAAGTTAACATTTACAAGTCAAAACCAGCTACATGACTTTAACAAGTCAACAAATCAGATACATAAGTTTTAAACACTTCAAACAACTTGAATCAAAACAAAGGTCATGACATAACAATTCTCAACTGGGATAATAATCACAAAGAGACATACATACATAACACATATATTGGACTAGGTTTAAGGCAGTTTAGTACATACAAAGGTGTATCAAGAAATATTCACAATCTGGAAACATGCCAACATGACACATATCCTGAACACAAATCTTAGCATGGAGAACATGGCATGATAAATAAGGTTATGGAGGCAGCATGTATCAGATTAGTAGGGGACAAAACAAAGTGGAAAAACAACTTATGTTTGACTTAAAACAAGTAAGGCAAAATAGTTTGAATATATGGAGATGTATAGTATACAATCAGATCAACAGTCCACATATGTCCTAACTGAACATTTAGAAGCTTACACAAGTATAACATGCTCATAGTAGTAGCACAACCAGAGATATTTCCTGATGCTATGAAGGCATAAAAACATGACATGCTGTGAACCAAGGACAGACACATGGACAAACAAGTTCTAAACAAGGCAAAGCATTCATACCATGGGTTTATCTACATTCACTGACTATCAACCAAATATTGACAATAGTATGACATGGCAATCTTATGTGCACTATCAAATGTGCACAAGTGTGTGTGGATGTGGCACTTATGTCAAACTGAGTCTACAAGCAATATTTGGTTTAGGGACATTATTAGCAGGTTGTGAACAACAAATCAAAACCAGTTGTATGACCTTGACAAGTCAATAGATTAGACATATCAGTTTTAGGCACCTTAATCATCCTGACTTCAAAACAAGGTCCATAACCTAGTAACTCTAAACTTGGATGATAATCACAAGGAGATATACATATATCACACGCATATGGACCAGGTTCAAGGCAGTTTGGTGCACACATCATAAACATAAAATGTAATACACATATGCATGATCGGAAAAATAGCAAGTGTACTATTTTAACGATGTAGTAATAATAGGGGTTATCCCCAGTATCGATCTCGAGGACTGCGTAGGAAATATAAGTTCTTATAGTAATTCAATTGAACAAAAGGTCATATAGGTTTTGAAAATTGTTTTTAAATTGAAATAAACGATAAGAAAATTAACAGAATAAAATCTAACTTTTAACAGATATGAGCAGCATGCTAGGGAAAGTGTATGAATTGCACTGCAAAAACTCTAAATCCTTATTTGATGAAACATTACTCTAAACAAACCTTACCGATTCTTAAGGTTATTTTTCCCTAATTCCTTAGCAGAAAAACCTCTGAGATTCTATCTTTACCCTAATTCCTTAGCTGTCAAGAAAGAATCACAAGCATTACATTTGTTCAAGAATAATTCGGTTATTACAGGGTATCCCCATTCCTAGGCAATATCAACTGTAATATTATTATGCAAAAGCGTTAGGTTGGTTGGTCCGACCTAAACCCTAACCGTAAATCAATTTCAATTTGTCCGATCGAAAAAGCATTAAAAACATTGCATAACAAAAGATTAAGGAAAAAAGTATTATCTCATATAACAATGGAAATAGAAGTCATTACAAATGCAATTCAGGGACACCCCCTAGCATTGGGGGGTTTAGCTACTCATAGGGCGAAAAGAAATTACAAAATAAAAGTAAGACATTACAAGATTATTGGATGACTACGATCTTCAATTGCTTCCGCTCATGAACAATCTTCGTTCTCCAAAACCCTTGATAACATCAAACTTTAGCGTAGAATATTCCGTACTGTCAAAAAGTTCTTTCTAGCTTCTAAAAAACAAGTCTAAATAGCCCCAATTCACCCAGATCGATTGAAAATACCCAAAGTGCCCCCACAACTTAATATAGGGAGAAAATATGGAAACATTCAGAAAATCGACGTCAAATCTGACACGGGCTGTGTCAACTAACACGGCCGGCCGTGTCAGCTTGCTGGATTTTATAACCGAAATTGTTTCGATCATAACTTTTGATCCGTAAGTCTGTTTTGGTCCCCGTTCGAAGCGTCGGAAAGCTAATGAAGAGAAATACAACATAGTACAGACAAGGAACTTGGTTGCCCAATATTTTTCCATGTTTGTTGAATTTTAGGTCCAGGCATCCTCTGCTTCATTCCAAAAACTCTTCGCACGAGTCCTTTGGACTTTTCCACTCAGACCTGAAACCATTGAAAACTACCAAACCAAAGCATAAAATGCAACATAATTGAAATAAAACAACAAATCATAAAATGCGAGAATAAAATACGACAAGTAAAATTGAATTGAAAAATAATGAAAAGACAAACAAAGTGCTACCGATTTTATGGATTGATGCCGAATAAGTGACGGAAACATAGTAGAAATGGTGACCGATCACAACCCCAAACTTATCTCATTGCTTGTCCCCAAGTAATGCTCGAGACAGCAAAAAGGTCACCCCCAAATTAATCAAAATTGTTTTACCACAACACCGTTGTGATCTTTCGCGATTCTCTTTCCACTTTCCTTTTAAGGTTTCCTTCTTACCCGATTTTTTTTTTTTTGACGTTCCGCTACACTTCCACATTAAAGTACCTCTTTACCTGTCAGCTTTTCACACTCTCACCAAATCTCTCAGGTTAAAGTGTTTACACTCAATAATTATAGCATGCAAAGTCAACTCATAAGCTTGAATAACATCTATTTTCATCTCATACGCACACAACACACACTTTTTGAGGGCTTTTATGGATGTAACGGGGCTTAGGGACAAGGTGGGATAAACAAATAAAAGGGAAAAATGAGTGGTTTTTTTTTTGGATCAGACTCAATGTCGTCATTCTTATCACTGTGTTATTTGTTCTGTTTCATAATCAAGGGTATCAGGCACTATTTTGCTAGGATTCTTTAGTTTCTACTCAATTGTTTCTTTGAGCTTACTTTTTGAATTCTTCAAACTAAATCCTCCTCTAGGTAAGTGCTTTCTTCTTTCTTTTCTCTTTTGTTTTTCTTTTTCAAAACTTTTCTTTCTTTTTTTATTTGCACTTACCTAGTTCTTATAGGTATCCCAACCCCAAACTTAGAATTTTTCACAGATCAAAAATCAACAACACTTAACTGATCAGGGTGAGGGAGTGTTTGGGCTCATGGTTTAATTATGCGGTTAATAAACAAATAAAGGGAAGAAGGCTCGAGGGGGGGTTAACGAAGGATAACATAAAAAGGGATGGCTGGAAAGGCTCGGGGTTAAAAACAAACAAGTGCCTCAGTGTGTATACGTCTGCATTGAAATTCCAACAGATAAGTACGCAAACTAAAAGTGACAGAGACATACCTGAAGAACTCGCATGATGATAATGTGTTTGGATTTTTATGATCCTCACCATGTTTGGTATAACTCACAGGTTTCAAGGTACTTTTAGTGTGATGTAGCTTTATCTTCGTCTCGGGTGCACAGTACTCCCGTATCAGTATGGTGTCAAAAAGTCGCGTCCAACTTTCAGGGGTTTCCTGGAGATCAAGTATGGGTTACATCTTCTCATCCACTAACTACAAGCCTCATCATTCATCTAGCACAAATACCTTTAATCTGTAACACACGAAATACAAAACACACCAATCAACGGTACGAAGATGAAATAACATAAATAAAAATCCTGAAAGCAATAAAACCCCCCACACTTGAACTAAACATTGACCTCAATGTTTTAGAACAAGTTAGAGAGGGTAGCTCACAGAGCCTCACTGCGGAGGGACAAAGTTATAAAACTGAACGCCTGCCAGACACGGGCCGTGTCAGGATTCTGTCCTCAATCAACGAAAAAAAGAAAGAGAAAGAAAAGAAAATTTTTTTTCGCTACAGTATGGCTGACACGGGCCGTGTCAGCTTACTGGAATTTTTTTTCTCGCTACAGTAGGGATGACACGGGCCGTGTCAGCCTACTGGAATTTTTTTTTCGTGAGATCCCTCCGCCCTCCTGTGAAAGACTTTGAATGTACCTAATTAAACCTGAAATACAACAAAAACAGAAGAAACCATTAGAAATAAAACTCGTGGGTCGCCTCCCACGAAGCGCTTCGTTTAACGTCGCATGGCTCGACAATTCACTCTCTGTTAAGGTGGCGTATATGAAACAAAGAACACATCATCTTTTTTCTTTCTTTTGTTTGGTAGCAATCCCATGAACTTGAGGTATTGATGATGTTGCTTCCAAATCATTTTTAGTTGGATTTTCGTGAACAAGGTATAAATGAAATCCAATACTTTGTCAATTTCTTGTCTTTTATCTGCCTTGTTAAAATAGTTCTTGGGGATACTCTTTTCTTGAAGATTTTCTT
Organism: Lathyrus tuberosus; assembly: GCA_022829125.1. Classification (NCBI taxonomy): domain Eukaryota; kingdom Viridiplantae; phylum Streptophyta; class Magnoliopsida; order Fabales; family Fabaceae; genus Lathyrus; species Lathyrus tuberosus. Next base: position 800,108 of record JALAZF010000254.1, read on the forward strand.
GTTGGATGTCTATATCTTCACAAATTTTTAAATCTGTATTTTCATCCAGCACTAGATCATCTTCAAGTTGCATTCTTTCTCCTTCCCCATCTTTCTCGTTTACCTCAAATTCTTCTATTTCTAATTCATCTTCTTCGTCTGACGTCATGCCTTGTTCTTCTTCTTTCACACATTCTTCTTCCAACCTGCACTCTCGCCAAATAAAATAATCTGGATAATAGTTAGCTTCCTTACATTCATTCATAAGGATTCTTACCTCCCTCATATATGCTTGAAAATTTTTAGTCGCCTCTTCTAAGGTGGTTCCTGAATCGGGCGACCAACATTGAGGAGATACAGGTGGCAATGTATAAATCATAGCTACACAACTCAGACACTGTATTAGTTGCACAATATAGAAGAATTCATGAAGGTATAGTAATCTGACTCTTTTTTTTTAATAAAATAAAAATAAAAAGAAAATTAACACTAAATTTTAATTGCGGAGCAACAAAATTTCAATTGAATTAAAATTAAAACTTATATTTTGGCAGTCCCCGGCAACGGCGCCAAAAACTTGATCGGAAAAATAGCAAGTGTACTATTTTAACGATGTAGTAATAATAGGGGTTATCCCCAGTATCGATCTCGAGGACTGCGTAGGAAATATAAGTTCTTGTATTTCACTTGAACAAAAGGTCATATAGGTTTTGAAAATTGTTTTTAAAATTGAAATAAACGAAAAGAAAATTAACAGAATAAAATCTACTTTTTAACAGATATGAGCAGCATGCTAGGGAAAGTGTATGAATTGCACTGCAAAAACTCTAAATCCTTATTTGATGAAACATTACTCTAAACAAACCTTACCGATTCTTAAGGTTATTATTCCCTAATTCCTTAGCAGAAAAACCTTTGAGATTCTATCTTTACCCTAATTCCTTAGCTGTCAAGAAAGAATCACAAGCATTATATTTGTTCAAGAATAATTCGGTTATTACAGGGTATCCCCATTCCTAGGCAATATCTACTGTAATATTATTATGCAAAAACGTTAGGTTGGTTGGTCCGACCTAAACCCTACCGTAAATCAATTTCAATTTGTCTGATCGAAAAAGCATTAAAAACATTGCATAACAAAAGATTAAGGAAAAAAGTATTATCTCATATAACAATGGAAATAGAAGTCATTACAAATGCAATTCAGGGACACCCCCTAGCATTGGGGGGTTTAGCTACTCATAGGGCGAAAAGAAATTACAAAATAAAAGTAAGACATTACAAGATTATTGGATGACTACGATCTTCAATTGCTTCCGCTCATGAACAATCTTCGTTCTCCAAAACCTTTGATAACATCAAACTTTAGCGTAGAATATTCTGTACTGTCAAAAAGTTCTTTCTAGCTTCTAAAAAACAAGTCTAAATAGCCCCAATTCACCCAGATCGATTGAAAATACCCAAAGTGCCCCCACAACTTAATATAGGGAGAAAATATGGAAACATTCAGAAAATCAACGTCAAATCTGACACGGGCCGTGTCAACCAACACGGCCGGCCGTGTCAGCTTGCTGGATTTTATAACCGAAATTGTTTCGATCATAACTTTGATCTGTAAGTCTGTTTTGGTCCCCGTTCGAAGCGTCGGAAAGCTAATGAAGAGAAATACAACATAGTACAGACAAGGAACTTGGTTGCCCAATATTTTTCCCTGTTTGTTGAATTTTAGGTCCAGGCATCCTCTGCTTCATTCCAAAAACTCTTCGCACGAGTCCTTTGGACTTTTCCACTCAGACCTGAAACCATTGAAAACTACCAAACCAAAGCATAAAATGCAACATAATTGAAATAAAACAACAAATCATAAAATGCGAGAATAAAATACGACAAGTAAAATTGAATTGAAAAATAATGAAAAGACAAATAAAGTGCTACCGATTTTATGGATTGATGCCGAATAAGTGACGGAAACATAGTAGAAATGGTGACCGATCACAACCCCAAACTTATCTCATTGCTTGTCCCCAAGTAATGCTCGAGACAGCAGAAAGGTCACCCCCAAATTAATCAAAATTGTTTTACCACAATACCGTTGTGATCTTTCGCGATTCTCTTTCCACTTTCCTTTTAACGTTTCCTTCTTACCCGATTTTTTTTTTTTGACGTTCCGCTACACTTCCACATTAAAGTACCTCTTTACCTGTCAGCTTTTCACACTCTCACCAAATCTCTCAGGTTAAAGTGTTTACACTCAATAATCATAGCATGCAAAGTCAACTCATAAGCTTGAATAACATCTATTTTCATCTCATACGCACACAACACACACTTTTTGAGGGCTTTTATGGATGTAACGGGGCTTGGGACAAGGTGGGATAAACAAACAAAAGGGAAAAATGAGTGGTTTTTTTTTTGGATCAGACTCAATGTCGTCATTCTTATCACTGTGTTATTTGTTCTGTTTCATAATCAAGGGTATCAGGCACTATTTTGCTAGGATTCTTTAGTTTCTACTCAATTGTTTCTTTGAGCTTACTTTTTGAATTCTTCAAACTAAATCCTCCTCTAGGTAAGTGCTTTCTTCTTTCTTTTCTCTTTTGTTTTTCTTTTTCAAAACTTTTCTTTCTTTTTTTATTTGCACTTACCTAGTTCTTATAGGTATCCCAACCCCAAACTTAGAATTTTTCACAGATAAAAAATCAACAACACTTAACTGATCAGGGTGAGGGAGTGTTTGAGATCATGGTTTAATTATGCGGTTAATAAACAAATAAAGGGAAGAAGGCTCGAGGGGGGGGGGGGGGGTTAACGAAGGATAACATAAAAAGGGATGGCTGGAAAGGCTCGGGGTTAAAAACAAACAAGTGCCTCAGTGTGTATACGTCTGCATTGAAATTCCAACAGATAAGTACGCAAACTAAAAGTGACAGAGACATACCTGAAGAACTCTCATGATGATAATGTGTTTGGATTTTTATGATCCTCACCATGTTTGGTATAACTCACAGGTTTCAAGGTACTTTTAGTGTGATGTAGCTTTATCTTCGTCTCGGGTGCACAGTACTCCCGTATCAGTCTGGTGTCAAAAAGTCGCGTCCAACTTTCAGGGGTTTCCTGGAGATCAAGTATGGGTTACATCTTCTCATCCACTAACTACAAGCCTCATCATTCATCCAGCACAAATACCTTTAATCTGTAACACACGAAATACAAAACACACCAATCAACGGTACGAAGATGAAATAACATAAATAAAAATCCTAAAAGCAATAAAACCCCCCACACTTGAACTAAACATTGACCTCAATGTTTTAGAACAAGTTAGAGAAGGTAGCTCACAGAGCCTCACTGCGGAGGGACAAAGTTATAAAACTGAACGCCTGCCAGACACGGGCCGTGTCAGGATTCTGTCCTCAATCAACGAAAAAAAGAAAGAGAAAGAAAAGAAAATTATTTTTTGCTACAGTATGGCTGACACGGGCCGTGTCAGCTTACTGGAATTTTTTTTCTCGCTACAGTAGGGCTGACACGGGCCGTGTCAGCCTACTGGAATTTTTTTTCGTGAGATCCCTCCGCCCTCCTATGAAAGACTTTGAATGTACCTAATTAAACCTGAAATACAACAAAAACAGAAGAAACCATTAGAAATAAAACTCGTGGGTCGCCTCCCACGAAGCGCTTCGTTTAACGTCGCATGGCTCGACAATTCACTCTCTGTTAAGGTGGCGTATATGAAACAAAGAACACATCATCTTTTTTCTTTCTTTTGTTTGGTAGCAATCCCATGAACTTGAGGTATTGATGATGTTGCTTCCAAATCATTTTCAGTTGGATTTTCGTGAACAAGGTATAAATGAAATCCAATACTTTGTCAATTTCTTGTCTTTTATCTGCCTTGTTAAAATAGTTCTTGGGGATACTCTTTTCTTGAAGATTTTCTTGTTGGATGTCTATATCTTCACAAATTTTTAAATCTGTATTTTCATCCAGCACTAGATCATCTTCAAGTTGCATTTTTTCTCCTTCCCCATCTTTCTCGTTTACCTCAAATTCTTCTATTTCTAATTCATCTTCTTCGTCTGACGTCATGCCTTGTTCTTCTTCTTTCACACATTCTTCTTCCAACCTGCACTCTCGCCAAATAAAATAATCTGGATAATAGTTAGCTTCCTTACATTCATTCATAAGGATTTTTACCTCCCTCATATATGCTTGAAAATTTTTAGTCGCCTCTTCTAAGGTGATTCCTGAATCGGGCGACCAACATTGAGGAGATACAGGTGGCAATGTATAAATCATAGCTACACAACTCAGACACTGTATTAGTTGCACAACATAGAAGAATTCATGAAGGTATAGTAATCTAACTCTTTTTTTTTAATAAAATAAAAATAAAATAAAAATAAAAAGAAAATTAACACTAAATTTTAATTGCGGAGCAACAAAATTTCAATTAAATTAAAATTAAAACTTATATTTTGGCAGTCCCCGGCAACGGCGCCAAAAACTTGATCGGAAAAATAGCAAGTGTACTATTTTAACGATGTAGTAATAATAGGGGTTATCCCCAGTATCGATCTCGAGGACTGCGTAGGAAATATAAGTTCTTGTATTTCACTTGAACAAAAGGTCATATAGGTTTTGAAAATTGTTTTTAAAATTGAAATAAACGAAAATAAAATTAACAGAATAAAATCTACTTTTTAACAGATATGAGCAGCATGCTAGGGAAAGTGTATGAATTGCACTGCAAAAATTCTAAATCCTTATTTGATGAAACATTACTCTAAACAAACCTTACCGATTCTTAAGGTTATTATTCCCTAATTCCTTAGCAGAAAAACCTTTGAGATTCTATCTTTACCCTAATTCCTTAGCTGTCAAGAAAGAATCACAAGCATTATATTTGTTCAAGAATAATTCGGTTATTACAGGGTATCCCCATTCCTAGGCAATATCTACTGTAATATTATTATGCAAAAGAGTTAGGTTGGTTGGTCCGACCTAAACCCTAACCGTAAATCAATTTCAATTTATTCGATCGAAAAAGCATTAAAAACATTGCATAACAAAAGATTAAGGTAAAAAGTATTATCTCATATAACAATGGAAATAGAAGTCATTACAAATGCAATTCAGGGACACCCCCTAGCATTGGGGGGTTTAGTTACTCATAGGGCGAAAAGAAATTACAAGATAAAAGTAAGACATTACAAGATTATTGGATGACTACGATCTTCAATTGCTTCCGCTCATGAACAATCTTCGTTCTCCAAAACCCTTGATAGCATCAAACTTTAGCGTAAAATATTCCGTACTGTCAAAAAGTTCTTTCTAGCTTCTCAAAAACAAGTCTAAATAGCCTAATTCACCCAGATCGATTGAAAATACCCAAAGTGCCCCCACAACTTAATATAGGGAGAAAATATGGAAACATTCAGAAAATCTGCGTCAAAGCTGACACGGGCCGTGTCAGCCAACACGGCCGACCGTGTCAGCTTGCTGGATTTTATAACCGAAATTGTTTTGATCATAACTTTTGATCCGTAAGTCTGTTTTGGTCTCCGTTCGAAGCGTCGGAAAGCTAATGAAGAGAACTACAACATAGTACAGACAAGGAACTTGGTTGCCCAATATTTTTCCATGTTTGTTGAATTTTATGTCCAGGCATCCTCTGTTTCATTCCAAAAACTCTTCTAAATCCCCGAAACTTCCATTTTCTTCACACGAGTCCTTTGGGCTTTTCCACTCAGACCTGAAACCATTGAAAACTACCAAACCAAAGCATAAAATGAAACATAATTGAAATAAAACAACAAATCATAAAATGCGAGAATAAAATACGACAAGTAAAATTGAATTGAAAAACAATGAAAAGACAAACAAAGTGCTACCGATTTTATGGATTGATGCCGAATAAGTGACGAAAACATAATAGAAATGGTGACCGATCAATGCACAATTTGGAAACATGTCAAATAACAATCCAAAGTTGGTGTACATATCCTAAACACAAAGTTCAGCATGAAAGACATGGCATGGTGACTAATGCAAGGGAGATAACAGGTATCGGATTAACTTGACATAAGTACTGATCCCAGCAGAGAAAACAAGTAACAAGTAATGGCAGCCAAACATTAATGACATATGAGAATAATGTACCAACAAAATCAAAGTGATTAGTGTGCAGGTAGGCAACAAATCAATTAGGGCAGTTTTGTACATATCTCAAAATAACAACCTCAAGGTATTCTCAATCAAATACTGACAACAAACATGGCATGGCAAGCTACATGAATAATCAAAGGTGAAAGAATGTGTGGCTGTGATTATTGTGTCAAACTGAGTTCTTAACCAATTTCATTTTTAGAACCAAACATCAACATGCACATACACAAGCAGTCAGCTATCATAAAAACAAAACTGTTATCTCTCATATAAACAAGTGTGGACAGAGTGCTCTAGTACTCAGGTCAAACTACAGTGGTTTAATACAATGGATTGAAACAAGTTTAAACATCCAACCTCAGTTTAGCATATATAATGAAACATATCATAAACAGGTTAAAAAAATTACAAGCCATAAGCAGTACATAACTTCAATAAGTTGTCAGTTCAAACATCAAACTTAGGCACAAAAAAGCCAGCTTAGTTCAAATATGCCAGGCCAAAGATAAGTCAAAGTTATGTACATATCCTGCTATAGACAAACTTCATGAAGGAATGTCCATGAACATACCAACCTAAAAGAGCACAAGTGTTTAACATTGGCTAGCAACCTATCTATACTGAACCATGAGGCCAGCCATGTCTCTCACATAGTAACAACAACAAAATGATAATACATAAGATCTTTTTCACATCAACATAGCTGACAACTATAGTGATAAGCAATGTACACACATTATCTATACATGATGGATATATGATATACAAAACAAGTATTATGACAGCAATCCTGACATGGCTATGATGTTAACATGTAATGGAATATGAACAAATAAACAGGACTAAGAATGAAGTAAAAGAGAGGTTACCAAGTGAAATATGTCCACTGCAACTTCAGTTGTGCAGAGGTTACTCTCTTGCTACTCCCCTCACCAGCTGCCAAGGCAAAGCTTTCTCCTCTTCACCTCTTGCAAGACTTCAACTCTCAGAAAGAATTAGTGTATTTGTGAGTGATTGTTGGTGCCAAATGCAAGGAAATTGAGCTGCTATTTATAGGAAAAGTAGGAGGATGCAAGGCATGGGCATTTTGCCAAAAATGCCAACACTACCCTTTCTATTTCGTGTGAAGCATTCAGTAGCAGGGGAAAAATCTTCCAAGAATCTCTGAGTTGTGAACACAACTTGTGAGAAATGATAGGTGAGAGGCTCAAGGAATAAACTATTATTTCCTTGCCTTGTAAAGTTTCTCTCTCCCTCCCACTTGCACAAACAAGACAACAACTCATATTTTAATGTAAGACAAGTTGAATTTTCATGGAGGAGCTTGTTTTAATGTTAAATGAGTCATTAGAGCTCAGAAATAATGAAAACTGATGGTTAGGGAAGTGTTAGAATCAAAATTCAAAAGTTGGTTTCTTGAATGTTAAGGAATGAAACCCTCATCTTTGGGCCTTCGAAACTCCTGGCTCCCTTGATGGATGGAGGAGTTATAGTACTCTTTGGAAAGCTCTCATTGCCCTCTACAACTTTCATGACCAAGGGTTTTTGAGTTGAGGCCTGGATCTTTGAGAAAAACTGGGTCAAAGTTAGCTTGTCATTAGGGCAAAAGATGCTGAAAATTCACCAAGTCCTTGGGCAGTTTGGCTTGTAAGCTTCATAACTCAAAAACCATGCACTTTTTGGAGAAAAGTCATATTTAACACTTTGAAGATCTTGGAAAGAGCTTTCATTTGGGCTTTGAGTCACTCAATTTGGATCTGTGGTTTGGAAGTTATGGCCATTTCAAGTTGGCACATGAGAGGGAAATTTCACATATGAAAAGTTTCATGATCAAAAACTTGCTTCCTTTACAAGGAAACTCTTGAAACTTGGTATTGATACTTTAAATCACTCATAAGACAAGTTATGATGAGTGGAGACCTTGGAAGTTCTATTTGGATCAAAATCCCCAAAGATTAGGGTTTCAGTCAAAACCCTAATTTTGACTGTGAATGCACTAGGATAAACCTTTGTGATCTTGCTTCTTCCTTCACATCCAAAGTTCATAGAAGACCTTTAGGGATGTTTAATAACTCATGAAGTCATGGTTTAGGGTTTGAGGGCACCTCCTGATGAAACTCAAGGCCAATGATCCATATGTCTTAACAGAAACCCTAATTTGGTGCATGGTGAAACTATGGTCCAAATTACTCATGATGAGAGTCAAATGATCTTGAATTCTTGTTGAGCAAGACCTCTTGGATGTAGGCAAACTCAAATGGTTGATGAACCAAGCAAATCTTGACTTGATGGGGCAAAATTCTTCAGTGATTCCTCAGGTTGAAAACCCTAATTCCACAGTTTGATCTGGTGATCCTTTGCTGACTTGACTTGATTCAGAGTCTTGAGATCTTGGTACCAATCAAATGGTGAATCTTCATGATGATTGTATGTAGCCAGAGAATACCTTAGGAGGCCTTGAATCTCTATGTGCAAACCCTAATTTCAAACATAAGAGAAACAAACTGCAAGATATGGGTTAGTTTAAACAATGCATATATGATTGATCTTAAATGTCTAATGCAAGATGTTATGACATCTAAGGGGTAAAAATTTGGGGTACAACAGTCGACACACCTCAATCGACGATGATGGGGTACGTCGTGACCATGGAGGCGTGCTAGGGTACAAGCACAATGTCCAAGCTTAAACAACAAGAAACTCGGACGAAGGCAAGTTTCCACTCTTTTGACGAGCAGATCCTTTGCCCGAAGGGGAAAACTCAACTGAGCTTCGTCGTCGTCGTAACAATTCAACGTGTAACAACTTGAAAGCAGAACACCTAGCTTGCAATGGGAGGTTCACGCCACGGAGTTGAAACCTCGAGTGAGATCTTAACTCCATTATCAAATGGAAGCCAACTCCGACCACTCGACGAGTTCTCTACACCAACGAGCACCAACACTGTCGAGCAAGATTCCCACACATATAACGAAAGAAAAAGCAAACACATACCCGAGCATAGCCTCAGAGTAACAACTTGAAGCAAACTTACTAGCGTAGCCATGTCCTCGGGTATTCAAACCCACGAGCAAGAGGTGCCCGTAGCGAACACCGTCCACGACGACGCGAGCTCGCCACTGCACCCTCAAATGAAAGTTGACTTCGTGCAGAGCTCTTTCCACCTTGACATATGACTTTACTCCTGTTCTAGACTGGGCCTGTGGCTGGCCCACTGTCGGGCACGACCCAATCCAATGTTGTGTTGAGGACGACCCAAATACTGGTCCACTGTCGGGCAAGGCCTAACTACGTCTCAGTGTCGGGGCCGGCCCCAAAACATTGGCCAAATCCATTGGGGCTAGTGGAGAAAACGTAATCCTTACCCGAGGGCACGTCATCAACTGCACCCATACACTTCACGGAGCTGTATTGCCCTTCAACGGGCAAGTCCACCCACCATCCGAAGGACACAGAGCAATTGACGCAAGATGATGGGCACGTGCTGCTCATCCCCACACACGTGGAAATCCTGGCAGTCATTCATTGTGGGCCTGGACATCCAGCCCACAACGGAGACCATTGGCCCTACGCTAGGGGCCCTTTATAAATATCCTTCCGCTAGGAAGGATCAGGTATTCAATTCAACTCTATTCTATATTGTACTTGCCTTCTTTTCACTCTGAACTTACTCTGGCATCGGAGTGCCTTGCAGGTACACCCACTTTCTCCATCCACTTTTGTTGTCCGTAACCGCTCCACGACGTGTTGTTGGCCACTGAAGATTCTCCAGATCTCGATAAGATAAATATATATATATATATATATATATATATATATATATATATATATATATATATATATATATAATGATGATTAATAAAAATTTATTTTAATAATTATTTTTTATCTAAAATCTAAAATTTATTGATTAAAAGAACCTAAAATTAATAAACTAAATGATAAATTAATATCATATTACCTGCTAAAAGAATTTGAAGTTTAAATATTTTTAAGTGGACATTTTACTAAAGAAAACGTTTTTTTAATAATATGTAGGTTATTAAAATTATAGTGGGGCAAGTGACCCCATAGCTACCTATGTAGCGCTCTTTCTTTATATATATATATATATATATATATATATATATGATGCAAGCAATTAGACAACAAAAGTAAGTAGTATGGTTGAAGGGGGTGCCACTTGCAAGGATTGGGTCCTGGGTTCATCACTTGTTAGGGTCAAATTTTTAAGTTTTGATATTTAACCTTTTAACACCTAAACAATAAAATAATAATAAAAAATGGCACGTGGAATCAAAATAAAAAGAAGTAATGTATAAAAGTCCAGTTGACAGTTCACGTCACATTAATTTTTTTTTAAATAATAATAAAAATTGTAATAAATAAATTAATTAATTAAATTCCTGTTGGCAGCCACATCAACAATAAAAAAACAAAAAAAAAACATATAAAAGTGTCACTTCACAGATTCTGTTGACCAAATCTACGCAGGAGACAAAATAGAGGAATCTTGAAATGACAAGAATGAAATGTGTGTTTTTTTACAGGGATTTTTTCTGAATTCGCCCCATATGGCTAGGGAAAATAGGTGTTAACCCTAATTTTTATATATGAATTTCTGAAGAAAAATAATTAAAAACAGAATAGCCAAAATACCTCAATGAAGCAAAAAAATATATTTTGTTGAGATGCAACTTCTTGAATGGATCTCTTGATAACCTAAATTAAAAAAAAAAAAAAAAATATTAATAACAAAATGAATTTCAATTAAACAAAAATAAATAAAGTAAAAAATAAAATAAATAATTTCTTACCTTTGAACTAATTCGATGAAGGTGATAAGAATGAAGTTTTAAATTTGAGGTTGGAAGAGGGAAGTATCAAGTTTAAGTGGAAGAGAGAAATTAAGCAGCTGAGAATGAGATGACGAGTGAGGAAGAAATTTAATTCTGCATGGAGGAAGAACGTTGCAAAAATATGTAGCCAAGTCAGTGTCATTGAAATCACAACGTAACTCAGCGACGTGTAAATCACGTGGCAACTAAAAAATGACTGTTACTTTGCGACGTGATGTATACGTGAGTAACACTGAGATGTCATAACGACCATAATCCCGCCCAGCAATCAATTTGGTCAGTCAAGATTCCCACGTGATATTTTTTGATTTTCTGAAAAGCGTTTTGCGATGTGTTTTACACGTCACAACTTATTTTATTCTTTTTAATTTGAAACACCCCAATGTGAAATCACTGACGTCTTTTTTTATATTTGGAAATATATGTTGCGACATGTTTAACACGACACAATTTTTTAAATTTTGTTTATTACGTCCCATCATCTGAATAAGGGGTTCTTTTATTTATTGATTAAAAAACATTAGCGACGTGATTATCACATCGCAACTGCCTTTTTTCCACGTGTTTTTCACGTCGCAACGTTATGACGTTAGGAGAAGGTTTTCTTGTAATGTCTATGAAGGATTGCAACTTAATTGCAACAAAAATGGGCTTTATGAGTATTGACGTTAATATAGATGCTCAGCAAGTGGTCACTGATATCAATACGAACAACACAGGCAACATCAAAAGTAAGAAACTGATCTCCAAATTCAGATCATATCTCCATCATGATAGGGAGGTTAAAGTCCCTCATCTATATCGCGAAGCAAACTTATGCGCAGATGCTCTTGCTTGAAAAGCAAGGCTGGCCCAATAAATCCGGAGGCCCCGTTCTAATTTAAAAATGGGCCTAACTTTTTTTAAATGCAATTAAAATAATTAAAAATGACTTATAAAAATATAATTATATATTAATAAAAAAATAAATTTAATGATAATTATTTTGACATTTGATCCATCTCATTTTTTTTATGTATTGAATTTTTATCATAACATTTTTTTTGTTGAGTTTTTATTATAATATTTTTTTTATATTTATTAATATTAATGAAAAAATTACACCTTTTGTAACGCCCATATATAATATAATACATCAAAGCATTAATATCATACATGAAATCACGCTTTGGTACTGAAATATCATAAGTCCCTAGTTAACACATTATACATATAGATGCCCAAAATACCTAACACAAAAAAACTATGGCATTATATATACAAGATGTTCCAACACTAAGAACTAGATCAAACAATGATCTCAAAATTTTCAGAACGGAAGGCTTGCCACCCAAAAGCTACGATCCGTAAGGAAAAGTCAAACCAGTTTGTCCTTACCCTTCGTCGAACCTGTAGTACCTGTGATGTAAACAACAATGTGGGATGAGATACATCAAATCTCAGTGAGTTTGCTATCTTATAAGTCCTCTCAGCTCTACAAGGTTCTAACAACCTAACTCAAGTCAATGGGAAGGGAAGTGACTTTCAGTACTCACACACACTATATGGATCCATGTTCGTGAGTCTCGTTAACTCACAATATCACTAATCGATAACCTTACCAAGGCATCTCCTTTTCCCGTCCGCTTCTACGTCTAGAAGTCGACCCGAGTCATGGATCCTCGTAGTTACTTGGCATACGAAATGGATTTGGGATCATCGGCCTGTTAATCGTGAACCGTCACTTCTCATGGCCTGTTAATCATCGCAAGTCTCTTTACCATATAGGCTCCATTCGTACTACACGCGGGAATCAATCCTGCCAAGTAATTATGCATACGTTTCAGAGGAGCTCGAGACTCATGAAACTGCATCTCAAGTGAAACGGTTACGATTACGTGATCATACACACGATACGATTGTATTCGACAATCACAAGGCCACATTCGCCTTAAGACCTCTTTTGTCTTTCCTCAATTAACACAATCAAACATGATCCATACTAGTGTAAATCTTTCCATACCATTCGGCAATAGACGCACGCCTCGGCCTCTCTTGCACGAGCGTCGTCGTTATGCTATTCCACGATTGCCTAACCGTTACTAGGTTCTACACAGTTCATGCTAATATTCCTCACTCTACCTATTTCATATTTTAACATGCATAGACTCACAATCAAATTAAACAACAAGAGAAGTAGGAAATAACAAGTCAATAATATAATAGAACACATAGAAACAACATATCACAATTAACACCGATTCCGGTTCCCTCCGGTTTATTTAATCGGCCATCAAAATTAATATTTTTCACTTCCAACAGGTAGAATATTTCCCTAGCTCTCCATCGGTACCAAGAACACTTAAATCGGATAAGCGGATCAAAAGTTATAGAATTTACCAGAAAAAGGAACATTTGGAAAAGTCCCAGGAGCGCCCGGCGCTCCAACCATCGCCCGGCGGCGTCCCCCTCCGCCTCTGCCTCGCCCGGCGAAGCAGGGGCGTAAACACTTCTTCAAAAACTTAAAAGTTACAGGGGCGTTACATGCTGCGCCTCTTGGGCATCGCCCGGCGAAGCAGGGCCACTTGCCTCGAATCGCCCGACGCTCTGCACCAGAACAGCCATGCTCAGCTGCGTTTTCTCTTGTTCCAATGGTTAGAAATCCATCTTTCTCAACTCAAATCCTCCCCAAACAACACCAACAAGCATCATAATTAGTCATATGCATATTATGATCATACTACACAATTTATGTCAAATTTCAACCGTTAGATTCATGATTTTAGCAAGATTAAACGTTTTCACACAATATCAAACCTAACTCTAAAACTCATGAAACTCTACAACTAAAGTCTCTATCTAGAACCCACCTTGAATAGATGATGATGATGATGAAGATTGGAAGATGATTGATGAAGAGGAGATGATGATTCTTGGTCTTGAGTTTCTTGAATTTTCCTTCTTTTTCTTTCTCCCTTTTTCTTTCTTTTGCTCTTCCTTCTCTCTAATTTATCTCTCTCAAATGTTACTACTTGCCAAATGAGGGAAAAGGAAAAGATATAGAAAATGTCATCAATTTAGTAATACTACTAAATGTCCTAATTATATCAAATGCACCAATAATAAAACCTCAGAGTTAAATAATATTAATTTGATCAGTTCTGAGTTCGCCAGATTACTCTAATTATTTTATCCAATAAATTCTCAGAGTAACCCGGAACCCAGTTGACCATAATAATATTATCCCGAGTGGAATAATTACGGGGTATTACATCCCCCCCCTTAAATAGAAATTCGCCCACGAATTTAAAACATTTACCTGAAAAGATAAGGATAAGCTTCTCGCATCTCGGATTCAAATTCCCATGTTGCATCACCCGGATGCGTCTCATCCCACAGAACCTTCACAAGAGGAATCTCTTTATTCCTTAACACCTTAGTTTCTCTTCCTGTGATACGACTCAGTTGAGGCTCAAATGTTAAATCTACTTCTAACTCAATTGTATCAGGTAGAATTGGCTGAAGAGGATCTGAAACAAACTTCCGAAGCTGAGATACATGAAAAACATCGTGCATCTCTGACAGAGAAGGCGGTAAGGCTAATCTGTAAGCTACTTCACCAATTCTTTCTAAAATTTTATACGGTCCCACATATCTCGGACGTAACTTCCACGACTTAAACGGTCCTTTCAACTTCAATCTCGGAGTAACTTTAAAAAACACGTGATCACCCTCGACGAACTCCAAAGTTCTTCTACGGTTATCCGCATAACTTTTCTGACGATCTTGTGCTTGTTTAGCTTTGTCACGGATCATCCTAATCTTTTCCGTAGTATCTTGGATAATCTCTGGTCCCAACATTCTATCTTCACCAACTTCTGCCCAACACAATGGTCTCCTACACTTTATTCCATACAATGCCTCATAAGGAGCCATACCAATACTTGCATGATAACTGTTATTATAAGAGAATTCAATCAACGGCAAAAGTTCTATCCAATTTCCTCCACTTTCAAGTACACAAGCTCTCAACATATCTTCCATTGTTTGTATTGTCCGTTCCGTCTAACCATCCATTTGCGGATGATTCGACGTGTTCAAATGCAACTTCGTTCCCATAGCTTGTTGAAAAGCTCTCCAAAATCTTGAAGTAAACTTTGGATCTCTATTCGAAACGATACTAGCGGGAATACCATGCAACCTTACAATTTCCGAAATGAACAATCTTGCGAGATGGCTCGCCTTGTAGGTAGTTTTTACGGCTAAGAAATGCGCAGATTTTGTCAACCGATATACAATTAACCAAATCGAATCATAACCACCTTGGGTACGGGGTAATCCAACTGCGAAGTCCATAGAAATACTATCCCACTTCCACACAGAAATTTTTAAAGGTTGCAACAAGCCACCTGGTCTTTGGTGTTCAATCTTCACTTGTTGGCATACCGCACATTCTGACACGTATACCGCAATATCCTTTTTCATCCCGGACCACCATTAATCCCTCTTTAAGTCATGATACATCTTCGAAGACCCCGGATGTATAGTAAAAGCACCCTTATGCGCTTCTTCCAAAATCCTCCTTTTCAACTCCGTGTTATCCGGAACACAAATCCTTTGGTTAAACAAAATAACTCCGTCGGTAGCTCGCACAAAACCCGGTTGTACTAACACTTCTTGTAACTTCTCATTTAACCCTTATCCTTGTTGGATTTCTTCCCTAAGAGTAGAATTAACGTTCAAATTTCCCATAATCACACCATTAGGAGTCCAAAAAAATTGAAGATTTAGATCCCTAAACTTTTCCAATAAGGTATACTCTAACATCATCAACTCGGCATTATGCGACGCTTTCCTACTCAATGCATCCGCTACTTTATTCGCTTTACCCAGATGGTATTTTAGTTCCAAGTCATAATCTTTCAAATATTCCATCCATCTCCTTTGACGCATGTTCAACTCTTTCTGATAAAAAAGGTACTTTAAACTCTTGTGATCACTGAACATCTCAAAATGTACCCCATACAAATAATGACGCCACACCTTCAAAGTAAACACAATTGCCGCCAATTCCAAATCATGTTTTGGATAATTCTCTTCATGAACTTTTAACTGTCGAGAAGCATAAGCCACTACATGACCATCCTGCATTAACACACCTCCTAATCCCATCTTTGATGCGTCACAAAATACCTCATACGACTTACTAGGATCGGGAATAATCAAAATGGGAGCGGTCGTCAACCTTTCCTTCAAACTCATAAAACTTCTTTTACAAGCCGAATCCCACTCATACGAACAATCCTTTCGAGTAAGTCTCGTCATTGGTAAAGCCAGTTGGGAAAAACCTTTGATAAACCTCCGGTAATAACCTGCCAGTCCCAAGTAACTTCTAACTTCGGAAACATTCTTTGGTCTCTCCCAATTAATCACTGCTTCAATTTTTGATGGATCTACCGCTACACCTCCCTGGGATATGACGTGACCAAGAAAATTAACCTCCGACATCCAAAACTCACACTTACTTAGCTTAGCAAAAAGTTGTCTCTCTTGTAAGATGGATACAACGATTCTTAGGTGTTCCCAGTGCTCTTGAGGATCACGAGAATAGATAAGAATGTCATCAATGAAAATCACCACAAATTGGTCCAAATAAGGTTGAAATATCCGATTCATATAATCCATGAAAACTGTCGGAGCATTTGTCACACCGAAAGGCATCACCAAAAATTCATAATGACCATAACGGGTTCTAAACGCAGTCTTTGATACATCCGAACTCTTCACACGAATCTGATGATAACCCAATCGTAAATCAATCTTCGAGAGCACACATGCTCCTTTCAATTGATCTAACAGATCGTCTATCCTTGGTAATGGGTATTTATTCTTGATGGTGACCTTATTCAACTGACGGTAATCAATACACAACCGTATTCCACCATCCTTCTTCTTTACCAACAACACTGGAGCTCCCCAGGGCGAAACACTGGGTCGAACGAAATGCTTAGCCATTAATTCTTCCAATTTCTCTTTCAGTTCTCTCAATTCAAGTGGTGCCATCCAATACGGAGAAACAGATATTGGAGCCGTTCTCGGTATCAGGTCAATAGAGAATTCAACCCCTCTCTCCGGAGGAAGAGAAGTAATATCCTCGGGGAAAACTTCAGGAAACTCCCAAACTACCGAAATACTTAAAACATGAAGGTTACTACTCTCTTCCTTAGTGAGAACCAAAAGAACAGATTTTTCCTCCTTAAACAAGAAATTTATCATTCCAACCGTACCTTCTAAAATAGTAGTCAACACATCCTTCGGGGTAGCCTCTACGGATGGAATAATGATTAGCTTTTCTTCACACCCGATAAATACCGAATTAGCTGAAAGCCAATCCATTCCCAAAACAACATCCATTTTCTTAAGCGGTAAACAAATCAGATCAATCTAGAAAACTCTTCCATCCACAGATAACACACAATTTTCACACATTAAAGGTGTTTCAACCATCTCATCCATGGCAGTAGTAACCACCATGGGTGGAGACAACGGAACCGCTTGCAACCCAAGTCGCTTCATACATTGCATCGATATAAAGGAGTGCGTTGCTCCACAGTCAAATAAAACAAAGCAAGGATTTCCATTAACGAAACACGTACCAGTAATCAAAGAGTTGTCACCCTTTGCTTTCCTTGCATCCAAGGTATACACTCACCCGGTATTCTTTTCCTGCGCTTGAGTCCTATTCTGAGGACAATCCCTCGCCATATGGCCCACTTTATTACACTGATAACACTTTATCCCTCCGAAACTGCACCTACCATGATGATTCTTCCCACAAGTGCGGCACACCGGAGGCACACTAGTCCTGGAACTCTAAACTTGTTTTCCCTTAAAAGCTTGTTGCCTTGGTCTAAACTATTGATTCGATCTTCCACAATCACTTTGATTCACCCTAATTAACTCTCCCTCTGCTTGTACCTTCTTCAAGCTGTGTTCCGCCACGTAACACTGCCTTAACAATTCAGCATAGCTAGTGAATTCCCTCTGAGACACGCTATGTGAAATTTTAGCCCTCAAACCAAACAGAAATTGATCGATCTTCCACCTCTCATCAGGAGCATACATGGCTTGCCTAGAGTAAGCAGCCATACTCTTAAACTTTTCCGGATAAGAAGCCACGGTCAAGTTACCTTGTCTTAACTGTTGAAACTCGAATTCCTTCTGAGACCTTAAGGAACTTGGAAAATACTTCTCCTTAAAATTTATCTTAAAGTGCTCCCATACCTTCGGTACTTCCTGAATTGTCATTAAGGGCAAAGCACTCTCCCACCACCTCATGGCAGGACCCTTTAACAAGTGAGAAGCGCAGACCACCTTATTTTCCTCACTGCACTGAACTATCAAGAAAATCCTCTCCATACCGGATATCCATTCATGAGCCTCTATCGGATCTAACCCTCCCTGAAACTCCGGAGGATTCATACGAATTAAATCCCTAAAGGTTCCCCCTGCAGCTTCAGGAACAACCACTGGGGGATGCAGGCCACCAACCATTTACTGTACCATTTGTTGCACAAACTGATTTTGTTGCTGCAGCATCTGTTGCATGAATTGATACAAAGGGGCATTCCCCTCGTCACCTGGTGGATTTTTCCCTGCTGGAGTGGTTCTCGGTCTACCATGGTTGTTTCTGCGCCTATCAGCCATGTTCCTGAATGTCATACAGATAGGATTAAGTTGATCAGGCTCAATACCATAAATATAACACGCAAGACCAATGGCGACACCACGCATATGAAACGGAAAGAGATACTTATACTATTTCATGGCTAGGTCGAGGATACGACCTGCTCTGATACCAACTGTAACGCCCATATATAATATAATACATCAAAACATTAATATCATACATGAAATCACGCTTTGGTACTGAAATATCATAAGTCCCTAGTTAACACATTATACATATAGATGCCCAAAATACCTAACACAAAAAAACTATGGCATTATATATACAAGATGTTCCAACACTAAGAACTAGATCAAACAATGATCTCAAAATTTTCAGAACGGAAGCCTTGCCACCCAAAAGCTA
Source organism: Lathyrus tuberosus (assembly GCA_022829125.1). Lineage (NCBI taxonomy): Eukaryota > Viridiplantae > Streptophyta > Magnoliopsida > Fabales > Fabaceae > Lathyrus > Lathyrus tuberosus. Next base: position 819,188 of record JALAZF010000254.1, read on the forward strand.
CGATCCGTAAGGAAAAGTCAAACCAGTTTGTCCTTACCCTTCTCCGAACCTGTAGTACCTGTGATGTAAACAACAATGTGGGATGAGACACATCAAATCTCAGTGAGTTTGCTATCTTATAAGTCCTCTCGGCTCTACAAGGTTCTAACAACCTAACTCAAGTCAATGGGAAGGGAAGTGACTTTCAGTACTCACACACACTATATGGATCCATGTTCGTGAGTCTCGTTAACTCACAATATCACTAATCGATAACCTTACCAAGGCATCCTTTTCCCGTCCGCTTCTACGTCTAGAAGTCGACCCGAGTCATGGATCCTCGTAGTTACTTGGCATACGAAATGGATTCGGGATCATCGGCCTGTTAATCGTGAACCGTCACTTCTCATGGAATGTTAACCATCGTAAGTCTCTTTACCATATAGGCTACATTCGTACTACACGCGGGAATCAATCCTGCCAAGTAATTATGCATACGTTTCAGAGGAGCTCGAGACTCATGAAACTGCATCTCAAGTGAAACGGTTACGATTACGTGATCATACACACGTTGCGATTGTATTCGACAATCACAAGGCCACATTCGCCTTAAGACCTCTTTTGTCTTTCCTCAATTAACACAATCAAACATGATCCATACTAGTGTAAATCTTTCCATACCATTCGGCAATAGACGCACGCCTCGGCCTCTCTTGCACGAGCGTCGTCGTTATGCTATTCCACGATTGCCTAACCGTTACTAGGTTCTACACAGTTCATGCTAATATTCCTCACTCTACCTATTTCATATTTTAACATGCATACACTCACAATCAAATTAAACAACAAGAGAAGTAGGAAATAACAAGTCAATAATATAATAGAACACATAGAAACAACATATCACAATTCACACCGATTCCGGTTCCCTCCGGTTTATTTAATCGGCCATCAAAACTAATATTTTTCACTTCCAACAGGTAGAATATTTCCCTAGCTCTCCATCGGTACCAAGAACACTTAAATCGGATAAGCGGATCAAAAGTTATAGAATTTACCAGAAAAAGGAACATTTGGAAAAGTCCCAGGAGCGCCCGACGCTCCAACCATCGCCCGGCGGCGTCCCCCTCCGCCTCTGCCTCGCCCGGCGAAGCAGGGGCGTAAACACTTCTTCAAAAACTTGAAAGTTACAGGGGCGTTACATGCTGCGCCTCTTGGGCATCGCCCGGCGAAGCAGGGCCACTTGCCTCGAATTGCCCGGCGCTCTGCACCAGAACAGCCATGCTCAGCTGCGTTTTCTCTTGTTCCAATGGTTAGAAATCCATCTTTCTCAACTCAAATCCTCCCCAAACAACACCAACAAGCATCATAATTAGTCATATGCATATTATGATCATACTACACAATTTATGTCAAATTTCAACCGTTAGATTCATGATTTTAGCAAGATTAAACGTTTTCACACAATATCAAACCTAACTCTAAAACTCATGAAACTCTACAACTAAAGTCTCTATCTAGAACCCACCTTGAATAGACGATGATGATGAAGATTGGAAGATGATTGATGAAGAGGAGATGATGATTCTTGGTCTTGAGTTTCTTGAATTTTCCTTCTTTTTCTTTCTCCCTTTTTCTTTCTTTTGCTCTTCCTTCTCTCTAATTTCTCTCTCTCAAATGTTACTACTTGCCAAATGAGGGAAAAGGAAAAGATATAGAAAATGTCATCAATTTAGTAATACTACTAAATGTCCTAATTATATCAAATTCACCAATAATAAAACCTCAGAGTTAAATAATATTAATTTGATCAGTTCTGAGTTCGCCAGATTACTCTAATTATTTTATCCAATAAATTCTCAGAGTAACCCGGAACCCAGTTGACCATAATAATATTATCCCGAGTGGAATAATTTATGGGGTATTACATCCTCCCCCCCCTTAAATAGAAATTCGCCCACGAATTTAAAACATTTACCTGAAAAGATAAGGATAAGCTTCTCGCATCTCGGATTCAAATTCCCATGTTGCATCACCCGGGTGCGTCTCATCCCACAGAACCTTCACAAGAGGAATCTCTTTATTCCTTAACACCTTAGTTTCTCTTCCTGTGATACGACTCAGTTGAGGCTCAAACGTTAAATCTACTTCTAACTCAATCGTATCAGGTAGAATTGGCTGAAGAGGATCTGGAACAAACTTCCGAAGCTGAGATACATGAAAAACATCGTGCATCTCTGACAGAGAAGGCGGTAAGGCTAATCTGTAAGCTACTTCACCAATTCTTTCTAAAATTTTATACGGTCCCACGTATCTCGGACGTAACTTCCGTGACTTAAACGGTCCTTTCAACTTCAATCTCGGAGTAACTTTCAAAAACACGTGATCACCCTCGACGAACTCCAAAGTTCTTCTATGGTTATCCGCATAACTTTTCTGACGATCTTGTGCTTGTTTAGCTTTGTCACGGATCATCCTAATCTTTTTCGTAGTATCTTGGATAATCTCTGGTCCCAACATTCTATCTTCACCAACTTCTGCCCAACACAATGGTCTCCTACACTTCCTTCCATACAATGCCTCATAAGGAGCCATACCAATACTTGCATGATAACTGTTATTATAAGAGAATTCAATCAACGGCAAAAGTTCTATCCAATTTCCTCCACTTTCAAGTACACAAGCTCTCAACATATCTTCCATTGTTTGTATTGTCCGTTCCGTCTAACCATCCGTTTACGGATGATTCGACGTGTTCAAATGCAACTTCGTTCCCATAGCTTGTTGAAAAGCTCTCCAAAATCTTGAAGTAAACTTTGGATCTCTATTCGAAACGATACTAGCGGGAATACCATGCAACCTTACAATTTCCGAAATGAACAATCTTGCGAGATGGCTCGCCTTGTAGGTAGTTTTTACGGCTAAGAAATGCGCAGATTTTGTCAACCGATATACAATTAACCAAATCGAATCATAACCACCTTGGGTACGGGGTAATCCAACTGCGAAGTCCATAGAAATACTATCCCACTTCCACACTGGAATTTCTAAAGGTTGCAACAAGCCACCTGGTCTTTGGTGTTCAATCTTCACTTGTTGGCATACCGCACATTCTGACACGTATACCGCAATATCCTTTTTCATCCCGGACCACCAATAATCCCTCTTTAAGTCATGATACATCTTCGAAGACCCCGGATGTATAGTAAAAGCACCCTTATGCGCTTCTTCCAAAATCCTCCTTTTCAACTCCGTGTTATCCGGAACACAAATCCTTTGGTTAAACAAAATAACTCCGTCGGTAGCTCGCACAAAACCCGGTTGTACTAACACTTCTTGTAACTTCTCATTTAACCCTTATCCTTGTTGGATTTCTTCCCTAAGAGTAGAATTAACGTTCAAATTTCCCATAGTCACACCATTAGGAGTCCAAACAAATTGAAGATTTAGATCCCTAAACTTTTCCAATAAGGTATACTCTAACATCATCAACTCGGCATTATGCGACGCTTTCCTACTCAATGCATCCGCTACTTTATTCGCTTTACCCGGATGGTATTTTAGTTCCAAGTCATAATCTTTCAAATATTCCATCCATCTCCTTTGACGTATGTTCAACTCTTTCTGATAAAAAAGGTACTTTAAACTCTTGTGATCACTGAACATCTCAAAATGTACCCCATACAAATAATGACGCCACACCTTCAAAGTAAAGACAACTGCCGCCAATTCCAAATCATGTTTTGGATAATTCTCTTCATGAACTTTTAACTGTCGAGAAGCATAAGCCACTACATGACCATCCTGCATTAACACACCTCCTAATCCCATCTTTGATGCGTCACAAAATACCTCATACGACTTACTAGGATCGGGAATAATCAAAACGGGAGCGGCCGTCAACCTTTCCTTCAAACTCATAAAACTTCTTTTACAAGCCGAATCCCACTCATACGAATAATCCTTTCGAGTAAGTCTCGTCATTAGTAAAGCCAGTTGGGAAAAACCTTTGATAAACCTCCGGTAATAACCTGCCAGTCCCAAGTAACTTCTAACTTCGGAAACATTCTTTGGTCTCTCCCAATTAATCACTGCTTCAATTTTTGATGGATCTACCGCTACACCTCCCTGGGATATGACGTGACCAAAAAAACTAACCTCCGACATCCAAAACTCACACTTACTTAGCTTAGCAAAAAGTTGTCTCTCTTGTAAGATGGATAAAATGATTCTTAGGTGTTCCCAGTGCTCTTGAGGATCACGAGAATAGATAAGAATGTCATCAATGAAAATCACCACAAATTGGTCCAAATAAGGTTGAAATATCCGATTCATATAATCCATGAAAACTGCCGGAGCATTTGTCACACCGAAAGGCATCACCAAAAATTCATAATGACCATAACGGGTTCTAAACGCAGTCTTTGATACATCCGAACTCTTCACACGAATCTGATGATAACCCGACCGTAAATCAATCTTCGAGAGCACACATGCTCCTTTCAATTGATCTAACAGATCGTCTATCCTTGGTAATGGGTATTTATTCTTGATGGTGACCTTATTCAACTGACGGTAATCAATACACAACCGTATTCCACCATCCTTCTTCTTTACCAACAACACTGGAGCTCCCCAGGGCGAAACACTGGGTCGAACGAAATGCTTAGCCATTAATTCTTCCAATTTCTCTTTCAGTTCTCTCAATTTAAGTGGTGCCATCCGATACGGAGAAACAGATATTGGAGCCGTTCCCGGTATCAGGTCAATAGAGAATTCAACCCCTCTCTCCGGAGGAAGAGAAGTAATATCCTCGGGGAAAACTTCAGGAAACTCCCAAACTACCGAAATACTTAAAACTTGAAGGTTACTACTCTCTTCCTTAGTGAGAACCAAAAGAACAAATTTTTCCTCCTTAAACAAGAAATTTATCATTCCAACCGTACCTTCTAAAATAGTAGTCAACACATCCTTCGGGGTAGCCTCTACGGATGGAATAATAATTAGCTTTTCTTCACACCCGATAAATACCGAATTAGCTGAAAGCCAATCCATTCCCAAAACAACATCCATTTTCTTAAGCGGTAAACAAATCAGATCAATCTAGAAAACTCTTCCATCCACAGATAACACACAATTTTCACACATTAAAGGTGTTTCAACCATCTCATCCATGGCAGTAGTAACCACCATGGGTGGAGACAACGGAACCGCTTGCAACCCAAGTCGCTTCATACATTGCATCGATATAAAGGAGTGCGTTGCTCCACAGTCAAATAAAACAAAGCAAGGATTTCCATTAACGAAACACGTACCAGTAATCAATGAGTTGTCAGCCTTTGCTTTCCTTGCATCCAAGGTATACACTCGCCCGGTATTCTTTTCCTGCGCTTGAGTCCTATTCTGAGGACAATCCCTCGCCATATGGCCCACTTTATTACACTGATAACACTTTATCCCTCCGAAACTGCACCTACCATGATGATTCTTCCCACAAGTGCGGCACACCGGAGGCACACTAGTCCTGGAACTCTAAACTTGTTTTCCCATAAAAGCTTGTTGCCTTGGTCTAAACTATTGATTCGATCTTCCACGATCACTTTGATTCACCCTACTCAACTCTCCCTCTGCTTGCACCTTCTTCAAGCTGTGTTCCGCCACGTAACACTGCCTTAACAATTCAGCATAGCTAGTGAATTCCCTCTGAGACACGCTATGTGAAATTTTAGCCCTTAAACCAAACAGAAATTGATCGATCTTCCACCTCTCGTCAGGAGCATACATGGCTTGCCTAGAGTAAGCAGCCATACTCTTAAACTTTTCCGGATAAGAAGCCACGGTTAAGTTACCTTGTCTTAACTGTTGAAACTCGAATTCCTTCTGAGACCTTAAGGAACTTGGAAAATACTTCTCCATAAAATTTATCTTAAAGTGCTCCCATACCTTCGGTACTTCCTGAATTGTCATTAAGGGCAAATCACTCTCCCACCACCTCATGGCAGGACCCTTTAACAAGTGAGAAGCGCAGACCACCTTATTTTCCTCACTGCACTGAACTATCAAGAAAATCCTCTCCATACCGGATATCCATTCATGAGCCTTTATCGGATCTAACCCTCCCTGAAACTCCGGAGGATTCATACGAATTAAATCCCTAAAGGTTCCCCCTGCAGCTTCAGGAACAACCACTGGAGGATGCAGGCCACCAGCCATTTACTGTACCATTTGTTGCATAAACTGATTTTTTTGCTGCAGCATCTGTTGCATGAATTGATACAAAGGGGCATTCCCCTCGTCACCTGGTGGATTTTTCCCTGCTGGAGTGGTTCTCGGTCTACCATGGTTATTTCTGGGCCTATCAGCCATGTTCCTGAATGTCATACAGATAGGATTAAGTTGATCAGGCTCAATACCATAAATATAACACGCAAGACCAATGGCGACACCACGCATATGAAACGGAAAGAGATACTTATACTATTTCATGGCTAGGTCGAGGATACGACCTGCTCTGATGCCAACTGTAACGCCCATATATAATATAATACATCAAAGCATTAATATCATACATGAAATCACGCTTTGGTACTGAAATATCATAAGTCCCTAGTTAACACATTATACATATAGATGCCCAAAATACCTAACACAAAAAAACTATGGCATTATATATACAAGATGTTCCAACACTAAGAACTAGATCAAATAATGATCTCAAAATTTTTCACAACGGAAGCCTTGCCACCCAAAAGCTACGATCCTTAAGGAAAAGTCAAACCAGTTTGTCCTTACCCTTCGCCGAACCTATAGTACCTGTGATGTAAACAACAACGTGGGGTGAGATACATCAAATCTCAGTGAGTTCGCTATCTTATAAGTCCTCTCGGCTCTACAAGGTTCTAACAACCTAACTCAAGTCAATGGGAAGGGAAGTGACTTTGAGTACTCACACACACTATATGGATCCATGTTCGTGAGTCTCGTTAACTCAAAATATCACTAATCGATAACCTTACCAAGGCATCCCCTTTTCCCGTCCGCTTCTACGTCTAGAAGTCAACCCGAGTCATGGATCCTCGTAGTTACTTGGCATACGAAATGAATTCGGGATCATCGGCCTGTTAACCGTGAACCGTCACTTCTCATGGCCTGTTAACCATCGCAAGTCTCTTTACCATATAGACTCCATTCGTACTACACGCGGGAATCAAACCTGCCAAGTAATTATGCATACGTTTCAGAGGAGCTCGAGACTCATGAAACTGTATCTCAAGTGAAACGGTTACGATTACATGATCATACATACGACGCGATTGTATTCGACAATCACAAGGCCACATTCGCCTTAAGACCTCTTTTGTCTTTCTTCAATTAACACAATCAAACATGATCCATACTAGTGTAAATCTTTCTATACCATTCGGCAATAGACGCACGCCTCGGCCTTTCTTGCACGAGCGTCGTCGTTATGCTATTCCACGATTGCCTAACCGTTACTAGGTTCTACACTGTTCATGGTAATATTCCTCACTCTACCTATTTCATATTTTAACATGCATACAGTCACAATCAAATTAAACAACATGAGAAGTAGGAAATAACAAGTCAATAATATAATAGAACATATAAAAACAACATATCACAATTCACACCGATTTTGGTTCCCTCCGGTTTATTTAATCGGTCATCAAAACTAATATTTTTCACTTCCAACAGGTAGAATATTTCCCTAGCTCTCCATCGGTACCAAAAACACTTAAATCGGATAAGCGAATAAAAAGTTATAGAATTTACCAGAAAAAGGAACATTTGGAAAAGTCCCAAGAGCGCCTGACGCTCCAACCATCGCCCGGCGGCGTCCCCCTCCGCCTCTGCCTCGCCCGGCGAGGCAAGGGCGTAAACACTTCTTCAAAAACTTGAAAGTTACAGGGGCGTTACATGCTGTGCCTCTTGGGCATCGCCCGACGAAGCAGGGGAGCTTGCCTCGAATCGCCCGACGCTCTGAGCACCGCCCGACGCTCTGCACCAGAACAGCCATGCTCAGCTGCGTTTTCTCTTGTTCCAATATTTAGAAATTCATCTTTCTCAACTCAAATCCTCCCCAAACAGCACCAACTAGCATCATAATTATTCATATGCATATTATGATCATACTACACAATTTATGTCGAATTTCAACCGTTAGATTCATGATTTTAGCAAGATTAAACGTTTTCACGCAATATCAAACCTAACTCTAAAACTCATGAAACTCTACAACTAAAGTCTCTATCTAGAACCCACCTTGAATAGATGATGATGATGAAGATTGGAAGATGATTGATGAAGAGGAGATGATGATTCTTGGTCTTGAGTTTCTTGAATTTTCCTTCTTTTCCTTTCTCCCTTTTTCTTTCTTTTGCTCTTCCTTCTCTCTAATTTCTCTCTCTCAAATGTTACTACTTGCCAAATGAGGGAAAAGGAAAAGATATAAAAAATGTCATCAATTTAGTAATACTACTAAATGTCCTAATTATATCAAATGCACTAATAATAAAACCTCAGAGTTAAATAATATTAATTTGATCAGTTCTGAGTTCGCCAGATTACTCTAATTATTTTATCCAATAAATTCTCAGAGTAACCCGGAACCCAGTTGACCATAATAATATTATCCCGAGTGGAATAATTTACGGGGTATTACACCTTTCAAAATTTAGGCCCCTCTAATATTTGGGGCCCCGTGCAATAGAGTTTGCTGCTTTTGCACAGGGTCGGCCCCGTTGAAATGGAATGCCTCTTTCTAAAGATAATTGTATCATTGATAGTTACCCGCATTTTATTGCTCACTTGTTAGAAGATGATTTGATAGGACTTCCAACCCCTCAATTAGTATTGGTGTAATCTTTTTCTTCTTATGTAGAAAATATTAGAATAGAATAGAATAGAATAATTTTAATAAAAAAGAAATTCAAAATAGGACAAAAGTAAAGGAAATGGAAAAGGACAAAATAGAATATTTTTATAGTTTAAAACTCAAAAGTAAAGGAAAAAAATCAATACATATTGAAAGTTGTCACTTTTGAAATATATAAAATTTTTACTCTCTAAAAAAAAATTAAACTTATATAAATCCAATTTAACTCCTATATGAAATATTTTTGTATATAATGATTGAGTTTTTTCAAAAAATTTGTAAGAAAGATGGAATTTCGCAAGTTGGAATTTTCAAATCAATTGGTTAAAAAATAAAATATCGCAAGATGAATCACAATAGATGTAAGTGAATTACAAATAAAAAAACCATAACCGAAATATTAAATGAGTTCAGACACTAATCACAAATCATCTTAATAAATCAAATATAAAGATCTGCTCTAATATCAATTGTTACAATTGATTCAATAATTAATTTATACAAATCACCCTCAAATGCAAAAATTATAATTATAATCATAATTTAAGGCGGAAGCGAAATAAACATATGAGCATGGATAAACACAACTTTAGGATATACGATATATTGATATCAACTACCTACCCATTAACAAAACCCACAACCAAACATCCTAATTTACCCTTTTAATAACTTTTAATTTGCACTAGCCCTTGCCCTTAAAGGTAATTGACTAAATAAAAAAATAATGGACTAATAGGATTGTACTATTATGCCAAGTGGCTCATCAATTTTGAAATTCTATTTCAATTTTTCCATCATCATTCTCTCTCCCGTTCACCACTTTCTCTCTCATTCTCTTCGCGTCACTTTCTCTCTCCCATATCATCTTCAATTCTCATTTCTATCTTTCATTTCCTCTCTTCTCGTCTCTCTTTTTTCTTGAAACCCTAGTGCTGGCCCTTTCTCAACCTTGTCTCCGGCTACGACTTTCATTTTTTTCGTTTTCTTCTTCTTCCTTCCTCTACGCGTATCCACATAACATCAGTATTACCAAGTCAAAAGGGGTTAATATCTGAAGAAGCCATGGAAGAACGATTATGTGCGTATATAAATCTATGTTTCAACTACCTACCCATTAACAAAACCCACAACCAAACATCCTAATTTACCCTTTTAATAACTTTTAATTTGCACTAGCACTTGCCCTTAAAGGTAATTGACTAAATAAAAAAATAATGGACTAATAGGATTGTACTATTATGCTAAGTGGCTCATCAATTTTGAAATTCTATTTCAATTTTTCCATCATCATTCTCTCTCCCGTTCACCACTTTCTCTCTCATTCTCTTCGCGTCACTTTCTCTCTCCCATATCATCTTCAATTCTCATTTCTATCTTTCATTTCCTCTCTTCTCGTCTCTCTTTTTTCTTGAAACCCTAGCGCTGGCCCTTTCTCAACCTTGTCTCCGGCTACGACTTCCATTTTTTTCGTTTTCTTCTTCTTCCTTCCTCTACGCGTATCCACATAACATCAGTATTACCAAGTCAAAAGGGGTTAATATCTGAAGAAGCCATGGAAGAACGATTATGTGCGTATATAAATCTATGTTTTTCGTTATTATTTTCAAATTTAAATTTTGATTATAAATCTTTATTTTTTCTTCCAGCCTCAGGATATCCGAATCCACTTTATGGTTTGGAAAAAATGTTGATATTTTGAGTGTTTCTGATTTGAAAAGAACGAGATCTGCAAGGGTTTTGTGAGAGTTTCTGATCTTAATCTGGTTTAGGATTTGGGAAAAGTACTTGTATCTGCGTTGCTTTTGTGGGAGTTTTTTATTGCAAAAAATGATAGATTATTAGATTTCTCTGTGCGATTTGTACTTAAATTGTTTTTGTTGTGGAGAGTTTGTATTTGTAGTTACATTGTTTTTGTTCCATTGGTTCGTTTAGGAGGTTTTATTATTGTTTTTGGAGATGAAGACAAATGTCATGTCTGCCCTGTATTTTTTTTCATTAACATGTTGCATCAGTTGTTGTCTAATTTCAATGGAATGGTTGGCTTTTTAATAGGCCAGGTTAATTCTTTGAAAAATAAGTATCATTATTTGCCAACAATCCTTTATGGTGATTTATGATTTTTAACATATATATATTATCAATTTCAGTTTGCTGCTTTAAATCAGATGAAAAATATATTTGGAGTGGGTAAGCGTGAAACATAAGCTATTTTATTCGATGTTACAAGAAAGGTTTATCAGAAACGATTTGGACAGACTGTTTGAAGTGGCGAGTTAGAAATGGCAAATAGCAAAGCGACATTCCTACAAAAATTGTGCGATGAGCTGCGTTTTAATCCACAAAAGGCCAGTGAACTTCATGACGGTAAAACATGAAATGTGTAGTTGTTATTTCATGGCTGCTTGTACCCACTGCATTGTGTTTATTAAAGTTGTGTGACTCTGCCATTGTACCCACTGCAATGCAAAGTGCTATTTTCGTTTGTCTAAACTGTTTGCAAAATATTGAACCGACATTAAAGTTTTTATGTTGAAAGATTTTGAGCTAAAATTTCATAATAATAATGATTCAAAACCTTTTTGCTACTATAAGACCTGATAAAGAGACCAAGTACGTCATATAGGGAAAGAAGGCTAAGGCTCAGTTGATTCGTGAAGAAAGAAAGTTGTTGCACTCAGCTTGATTCGTGAAGAAAGTTGTTTGTGAAGACTCTTAATTACTTCTATATCTTACGAACTTTTATTATTTTGGCAGGTGTGGACATTGCAAAAGTCTTGCTCCTGTAAGTCAATATCTTTTCAATATCATTACAGTTTCCTTTTTATCAATTTAAAGTTGATGCATTTCTTTTTTGAAATATATGTTAGACTTGGCTGGGCTCTTTTTTTCCCATCAGAATTATGAAAAAGTAGCCGCGGTTTTTAGGTCGGAGGATGATGTAGTGATTGCAAATTTGGATGTCGATGAATATAGGGACCTGGAGATGAGGCATGGTGTGAGGCATGGTATAAGTAGCCGTAGTTTTTAAGCTCTTTATATAAGTTAATTTGCTATTTGCCAATGATATTTAGATTAACGACACCAATTTCTTCTGAGTTTTCGATTTGTTCGTGTCTGTAAATGTGTTAATGTGTTCTTGCATATATGGAGTGTTATCTTTTACACTAATGGTATTATGGTTCTATATGTGTTACTCATTTATGACAATGACCCTATCTTTTTTGAAATTACTGGGTTTTATACTCAAACTGCCACTAGGATGTTGTGTATTATATCTACTGAACCAACCATTTAGATTGTTATTTATGAGAACATTTTAGCCATCTACGTGATCCCTTAAGTTCCTTCCGAGGCAAGTCACCCTACCATAAGTACTATGTTTCCTATGACTATGTATTAATGTCTTGCCTAATAACAAACATAAAAATGTACACCATCTATATTTTGTTATTAAACTATCTTCACTAGCTTATAATGTGGACCATATTGTTGGAATACAACTCCCCTAATGTTTTCTAATGATATTTAGATAAATGATACTTTTTTCTTATGAGGTTTCTATTTCAATATGCCTGCAGTAGTGTTAATGACTTTTACTGTTGTGGTCTGTTCTTGGGTACATTAAGGGTTTTGTGGTTGAGGACTATTAATGTGTTACTGATATTTACTAGATTTTGTTAATGATATTTACTAGACGTTGTTGTGAGTTCTATCTACAGCAACTGACTTTAAGAGTGTTAAGTTTTTCAATATTTTACCCATCTCCTTGCTCCCATAAGTTGCTTCTATTTGTCATTCGTTTAACATTTAGTTATCGTATGCCATTATGCATTATATGTTGCTTACAACACAAGACAATTTTCCATACCCGACTTCATTTCATCTTAACAGTTTTTTATGTTACTTTTAGGTCAAAATACCTAATGCCTTCATTAATGAGCCTTTCATTTGGAAGAATTTTTCATCTAAAAGAGCACAACTTCGAAGATTACGCATACTTAAATAGAAACGGAGAAAGCACTCTAAATAGGATATGACTACAAACTTCACTACACCTGCCACCAATCGAATTCCCCTTTCCGATATTACTCTATAAAGTTTAAGCAAAAAATTATCAACAAAATTGTGTATGATGGATAGCCCATAAATGCCATTTTACAACAAACACAACCCAGTGGCTCGACACATCCTATCCATACTCCACCGAAACTATTCAACCTTAATGACATGAAAACAAATATATTCTCAAAATTCTCCACGATTGCCACTCGTTCAGGAATTGAGAATGTAAATCCAGTTGTAGTTCTGCCCACAGCAAACACATCATCGCTTCAACTAATTCGACAACACACATCTACGACTATCATGTAAGAATTGCTAAGTGCTAACATACTTTTTTGAAAAGCTTTTCTTTACCCTTTTTTTACTCATATAATAGTGATATTTTTCAAAACAATAGGAGTACACCACTACTACCGAAATGAAATAAGGGTTGACTGGATAAGGCTTGTATTTCCTTATTAGTTTGTTATCTCTTCTATGTAGAGTGTGTTTGCATGTGTTTTGATTTTTGAAGTTTATGCTTTGCTTTGTTTTTAATGCCTTTCCATAGGCTTTTATTTTCTTATTAGTTTGCTATCTCTTCTATGTAGAGTGTTTGCATGTGTTTTAATTTTTGAAGTTTCTGCTTTGCTTTGCGTTTAATGCCTGCCAAGAGATGTAAATGTAAAACCAATTACCACTTTGTATACAGGTTGAGGGGATAGTTTTAATGGTCAGCAGCTGGCTGTTGTTTCAGTAAGTTAATAATTCATATCTTATTTATGGCACCTATTTTTGATTACTTAAAACTAGGAATGAAATTGTTTATGATTTTTCTGCACCATCTTGGTGCTAATTTTCTATTTGCATTCATTCTCATCATGAATGAACACTTCATAGTTTATCTTATAATAGTTGAACATAAATTAGTGCAGGCTATGATAGCTAGAGGTTTCAAAGGGGATGTTGAAACTCACAAAATTTATTTCTTGTCTGAATCATCTTTTGGGATGGCAAATATTGTAAGTTTGGTGAACTGGTCAGTTGTTTATCGGAGTTGCTCTCTTGTCTGGTTACTACCTTGTCTAATGACAGAGATTCACCACTTTCGGTACTGCTAAGAGATATTTTTAATTGATGAATGTATGCTTGTATATAATTATATCATGGCCTTTTTTCATTATCAAGTAACCTTGCAGTTATTGTATGCAGGTTCTTGACTTGGTTTGTGATGAAAAGGCTACTTGGAAACTTTCTTCAAGAAGTGTCTGAATGGATTGCTTCAAAGTTGAAACCAAAGGTTTGGATTATTTTCTTTTAGAAGTCACAAAAGTAATTATATATCCACATAGTTCTCTTATAATACACAATACATAGGAAGCAATCTGTGGATGACAGACGGTCCCTTTCGATATTGTAGAAAGTTCCTAACAAGTATCCACATCCTTTTGATCAGACATTACCTACAAGAGGAGTTCATATTAATTTTAGTAATGAGCAGACATATGAACGAGCTTGCATTAGGAAATGGCTTGATACAAGGCATCAAACATGTCCCAACACTCGGCAGATTGTTTCCAGTCCCATTCTCATACCTAATCATGTTTTATACAACTTGATATCAAATTGGTGTGAGGCAAATGGAGTTGAACCACCTAAAAGGTTAGAAAGTTTACGGCTATGCAAGGAAACATCTGATGGCTCCTCTGAATTAATTGACCTTGATTCCTTAATGAGGATCAGCGATGTGCAGCAGGTCAGCATTGTACCAAACACACTTATTTTTCAATTTGCTACTTATATTGGATTTATACATTTTTTTATTTGTTGTCTACAATTGTTCAATAATCGCTTATTTTCTTCGTATAACTGAAACTATAATCCTTTTTCCATTCATTATAGGACAAATTATAAAACATTGACTGCATCAAATTACTGACTGTTAATTTTGTGTTTTGCATGCCATCCAAGAATTATTATGCAGTGGCTTCTTTACAACTCAAAATTTACACCTATTCGCGAACAATTAGTAATTCATCCCTTAGTAGTTCAATTGTTTTTGGTCCAAGCAAGGAAAACCTGTTTAAATAGGGGATTTTTGTGACTCAAACTTTTGTTGATGCTCATCCTTGTATTTGATGTATACTGGAAAAATGAGAAATTGACATTTTAGTTTATTTTGAACTGTAAACTGTTGATCTTTTTCAAGATCCCATTTTGTACGCATCATTTAAATTTCAGTTTATTTAAGGAATCAAGTTTCTAAACACATTTCATTAATGTTTGATGTTTTTCTGTTCTTTTTATTTTGCAATGACAACATCCAACTTTAACCAGAGTTGCAAACTTATATTTTCTATCTGCTTCCATGGTTAAGTGTATTTAAGGATGATGAAGTCAAACTTTTTAAATATACTTATTTGATGTTTGATGTTTTTCTTATCTACGTTTAATTCTGGTTACCATCACATTTCAAATATTTTGCAGATATCTAGTCCTGCAATCTTTCTTAGTGACTTGCAAAAAGGGAACCGAGTTTAGAAATAGGAAATTAGAGTTGTTGACATATGGACTACCAGGGGGCGGAGTGTCCAGCTTCATCTTGAGATGGTTCTTTAAGACTAAAAGATAAATATAACCTCTTATTCTTTCGTGTCAAGTTTCAACCATTCTACAAACAATGCTCAATAGTCAAACTTGAACCCCTATGAGGTAAGTTACATCATTTCCATACATTAACACACAGTTACCGCCAACCTTGATTGAAAACCTTATTTCTCTAGCTTCTTTCAAATAACACTTCATTTTTTCAACAACACGCCTCAAACTTTGCACTAATTGAGAATGTTCAGAAAAATCCAGCAGACAATTCAGATAAACCAATGGAATTACATTTTTTCTCTGTATATTTTATACATTTAGTTCACTCTACAATGCAAAACTAAGTGAAAATGGGTGCCATACAACATATCCTGTTTCAGTTGTAATCTGCTACAGGTTAACATAGGTGTTGATCACTCTATCACTACACAACCAAGTCCATCAAACCGACATAAGTGGAGTCCATATACCAGTTCAAAAAAATACTCCATCTAAAAGAGACATTGTTGCAATGGGACTTGAAGATCTATCTGCTGAGTTTCTAACTCTGAAAGAGTCAACCCCCAACGTGAAACACTTGAAGAAAGAGTGGTTAAGAATTTGTTGAACTACATTTTTCAGAGTAATCAATCCATCATAATTATTTTGTACTTGAATGTAAGAATCTACATAAGGATGATTTCCAACTTGTCTATCACACTGAATAAATGTCATAACTCACTATGTCATTGTAATATATTTTGGCTAAAACCATGCTTCTGTTAAGAAGACAAATAATATTTAAGTAATTCTTAATTTAAATTTGTGTTCTCAAATGTTATTTCATTCTCATATCTTGTCATGTTTCTCAATTCAAACTGTGTTTGAATGTGCATTTTATATATAGTTACTATGTATTGTGCTAATCAAACTAAATGTTATATGCCTTTAAACTGTTAGTAAATTAGCCTCACACATGACAAACCTTTTCATACCATAAAGCTGGTTGTAAACTATTTTATTATAGATTCAAACTTGCGACTTGCAGAAAAAGAAACTTCCTGCATTATTGAGAATGTAAAACACTGATATGCTATGTATAACTACAATCGATGTTGTTTCCACATGTATAACTACAATTGATGTTGTTTCCACATGTAGAAAATACAATATCAGTTCATGGATTTGGAGGGCATAATGGAAAGGTTGAGTCAACTACAACAAATTAAATACAATGATTGATACATAATCAGATTTACTTTAATATATAGTTGGATATTGTAATTGATAAATGGACTATTTGTGCAAGAGTCATGTTCGACCACAAGATAAGGATTTAACATGAAAAAAGGTACAACTTTATGCATTTCATAGCCAAGTTGGAGGTTATCGAATAAACTCTTTTCTTATCATCATTTTTGTACAGCAAGCCATTTTTCACTTCCTTGGATGTATCAGTTAACAACAATATAACCTAATAATGCTTTTTATACTTGCTTTTCTAACACAATGCATTTAATTTACACCAAGACAAAAAACACGACAAGTGTGTCATTTGTAGGTGTGCATGATGTTTTCGTTTTGATATTCGTATTGATGTATTAGTTGTTGTACTTGGTTTTTGATTTCATTTTGTAGCGTAAGACTTGGTCCTCTTGTGCTCTTATTCAGATTGTGTTTCTAATGTATTCCTAATTTCTATGGTTCCAATTTCATCTGTGTGCTCTTTTATGATTTTATGAGATGTATCATTTTTCTAATTGTGCTTTTGTGCAGATTGTGTTTTAAATTGTGTGTTTCAATTTCAATTTCAGAATATTTTTTAATATAACATGCTTTTTCAAAAAATTTACCAAATAAACTTTCTCTTCAAAATATTTATGAAAGTGACACGTTTTCAGAAACGGGTGTCAGGGAGGCGCCATATGGGATGACGCCTCAGTTAGAGGCCACAAGCCATTTCATATGGCGCCTCAGGCAAAGTATTTGCTCTAAAAAAATTCCCTGATGTTGACCCAAATGAAATGGCGCCTCAGGCATTTTTCTTTTTTATTTTATTTTATTTTATTTTTTTATGTTTAATTTATATTTTTTTAATATATAAAAATTTATATTATTTAATAGGTTATGCTGAGCCTATAAATAAGGGCTCTCCTTCACTTGTTTTTGCACAACAATTGTTACCCAAACCCTAATTGCCTCCATTCCCTCACCAATATCCCAAAGTCTCTCTTTCTCAACACCATGTCTTCATCCTCAAATAGCCGGCCGTCGTCGTCATCAGCAGCGGAGGAGGAAAAGTGGCCAGAGTTTCCACTGATGAAATGAAATACCCTAGTTATATACTCAACTGTCAAGCCTCCGTTAGAGGTGCGACTCTGGAACATCCAGACGTTGGAGCATTTGCACATGGAACTTCGTCGCTGGCTACCAGAAGAATTTCAGGCAGGTGAAAAGATCAGGAAGATAGAGAGGCAGGTTGATGAACCTGGTCTAAATGGAGTAACCCGCAGTTGGAGAAAAGTGGCGAACAATGCCGGTGTCCTCATGATGATGATGTCAAAACAGGAAATTAGGTTGATGGTTGTAATTGCCTAGATAAGCTAATTTTATGTGTTGTGTTGTTTGGGTATTGTTATTTTTATTGTTATTGTTATTTTATGATTTGGTATTAGGTTTCGTTCAGAAAAGCATTGCCAAAGAACCATGTGCTGCTCTGCATGCCTACACACTAACCTTGACATGACCACATAAGACTGCATGCCTACACTAAGCTTGACAAGACCACACAACTCTGCATGGTTAGACTATTGACAAGATCACACTCTGCATGACTCAACACTGCATGCCTACACTCTTTTTCTACTGTACCTAACCATGCCTCTGCACAAATTTAAAACGAAAACATTTTATATTTAACATTAAAAAAAATTAAAAAAAAATTAAAAAAAAAATTTAAAAAAAAAAACTAGAAATCACCTGAGGCGCCATTTCATTTGGTTACTCCTCAGGGATTTTCTAGGGCATCCCATAATGGCCTGAGGCGCCATATGAAATGGCTTGTGGCCTCTAACTGAGGCGCTATCCCATATGGCGCCTCCCTTACACCCGTTTTTGAAAACATGTCACTTTCGTAAATATTTTGAAGAGAAGGTTTTTTTTGGTAAATTTTTTGAAAAAGCATGTTATATTAAAAAAAATTCTCAATTTCAAGCAGTATGCAAAAGTATCCCTAAATTTATATAGTTATACTTTGCTTGCTGTTAAAATGAGTTGTTATCAAGGGGTAGTCTAGGAGAGGACAGTTGAAAATGAAACTTACAGTAGGATGTACACTTTTATATTATTAAAAAACCATGTTCCTTGAATTTTTCAGAAGGGTGTGTTCTTTATTTGCATTATTAAATAAATAAGAAATCAGTCCAATAAAGGGTACATAGTCATTTCAGATATTTTAGAAAGGTAAAATTGAATATTTCAACTATGAAAGATTTATAAGGCAAAGTAGTTTGAATAGACGACCAGTCCCCTATGTTTGGGAGGTTTGAACTTTTGAACTTTACAACCAATGATGTTAGTAATGTTATGGAAATATTTGATAATTATTGTTTCAAGGAAACACCTTTAATTATATATTGCCATGTTTAGAATTTGTAAACAATTATTGTCATAAATTTTTGAATTAATTTTGTAACAATTAATAAAATTAAATTAATTGCAAAAATTTTGAAAACAATTATATACTTTCTTTTCATAACATTTCTTTTAAAAATTTATGTAATACCCGTAAATTGTTTTACTCTGGATAATATTAGTTGTGATCAACTAAGTCCCGGTGTACTCTGAGAAATTATCTGCAAGGATAATTAGAGTAACTGTTGAACTTAGAGTAAATCTAATTAATATTATCTGACTCTGAGGTTTTAAGTGTTGGAGCTTTAAAGACTATTTGGACAATTAGTAGTGTTACTAATTAATGATATTTTACTATATCATTTTCTTTTCCCCTCATTTTCCACTTAGAAGCAAAGAAAGGAGAAGATAGAAAGAATTTGGAGAGAAAGGAAAGGAAAGAAGGGAAAAAGCTCAAGAACTCAAGATCATCAACCATCACTCATTCTTCATCAAATAATCTTCCAATCTTCATCATCATCATCTATACAAGGTGGGTTATAGATAGAAACTTTTGTTTTAGATTTTCTTGAGGTTTAGAATCTAGGTTAGAATTGTGAGAAAATGAGAAATCTTGAATTTAACGGTTGAAATGCAGTATAATCTGTGTAGTATAATCACTAGCCATGTATGATTATGTGTAAATGCATATTTGTCTGTTGGGTGGAGTTTTGGATAGGTTTTTGGTCCCAAGGCTCTCTTTTCACGCTGCTGAAAACCCAGAATTTCCCAGGTTCGCACTCGAATCCCCTAGCGAAGGGGAAATCGAGCACTCGCTGGTTGCTCGCACTGCGAAGGTGAAGACGAACATTCGCTAGAGGTTCGCACTGCGAACTTTACCTTGTTTTGGTTCTGACTTGGTTCGCCAGACGTTCGCACTGCGAATGGGGCAGCGAACCAGTGTTGGCTAGGAATTCGCTGGGAGATTCGCACTGCAAATGAAGGGGCGAGCGTTCGCTGGCTGCTTCGCAATGCGAGCATGACAGATCCTCCAACTTGTTTCTTTCATAACTTTCGACTCGTTTATCCGAAATGAGTATTCTTAGTATCATTGTGAAGCTATGAACATATCCTAGCTAATAGAAGTGAGAAATATCTGTTTATTGTCCGATTAAATAAATCGGAGGGAACCGTGAATTAGTGTAATTGTGGTATGTTGAATTATGTGTTCCCTTTATGCGATTGATAATTATTTGCCTATACTCTTATTGTTAAACATGTTTGAATATGTATGCATGTTAAAATACGTAATAGGTAGAGTGAGGATTATTACCGCAAACAATGTCGGAAAGTGTGGAATGACATAATGGCAACGATCGTGCATACGGTGCCGAGGCGTGTGTCAGATACTAATGTCATAGAATGAATAAACACTAGTATGGAATATGTGTGTTAACCTCTGTGGTTGTGATAAGACGTTATGGCCTTGTGATTGTCGAATACAATCATGTTTGTGTGTGAGATCACGTAATCGTAACCGGTTATCTTGTGAGTGCGTTTCATGGGTCTCGAGCTCCTCTGAAACATGTGCATGACTACTTGGCAGGTTTGATTCCCGCGTGCAGTACGAATGGCGCTCTGGGAGCGTATGCTTGTGACGGTTAATGGCCCGTGTGAAGCGACAGTTCATAACGGTTAATGGCCCGTAGGACCCGAATCCATTCGTATGTCAAGTAGATTACCGGGATCCATGACTCGGGTCGACTTCTAGATGTAGAAGCAGACGGGAACAGGGGATGCCTTGGTGTGGTTACCGATTAGTGATATTGTGAGTTGTTGAACTCATGACATGTTTCCATATAGTGTGTGTGTGTACTCAAAGTCACTTCCCTTCCCTTTTGACTTGAGTTAGGCTTGTTAGAACCTTGTAAAGCCGAGAGGACATATAAGATAGATAACTCACTGAGATTTGATGCATCTCACCCCACGTTGTTGTTTACATCACAGGTACTACAGGTTTGGCGAAGGGTAAGGATAAAGTTGTTTGACTTTCCTTACGGATCGTGGCTTTTGTGTGGCAAGGCTTCTGTTGCGGAGATTTTGAGATCCTTAGTTGATCTAGTTCTTAGTTTTATCTTTTTGAACATCTTGTATATATAACATGCCATAGTTGTTGTATTAGATTTTGGGCATTTATATGTATACTGTGTTACTAGGAACTTGTATATTTCAGTACCAAACGTATTATTCATGTATGATATATGCTTTGATGTATATATTTATATATGGGCATTACAGTTAGTATCAGAGCATGTCGTATCCTCGACCTTGCCATGAAATAGTATAAGTATTTTCCTTCCGTTTCATATGTGTTGTGTCGCCATTGGTCTTACGTGTTATATTTATGGTATTGAGCCTGATCAACTTAATCCTATCTGTATGACATTTAGGAACATGGCCGACAGATGCAGAAACAACCGGGGTAGACCGAGAACCACTCCAGCCGGGACATATCCACCAGGTGGCGAGGAGAATGCCCCCTTGTATCAATTCATGCAACATATGCAGCAACAGCAGAATCAGTTTGTGCAGTAAATGGTACAGCAAATGGCCAGTGGCGTGCATTCTCCAGTGGTTGTTCCTGAAGTTGCAGGAGGAACCTTTAGGGATTTCATTCGCATGAATCCTCCGGAGTTTCAAGGAGGGTTAGATCCGGTAAAGGCGCATGAATGGATATCCAGTATGGAGCGGATTTTCTTAATAGTTCAGTGCAGTGAGGAAAACAAGGTGGTCTTTGCTTCTCACTTGTTAAAGGGTCCTGCCATGAGGTGGTGGGAAAGCGCTTCAGCCTTAATGACAATTCAAGAGGTACCGAAGGTATGGGAGCAGTTTAAAATAACTTTTATGGAGAAGTATTTTCCAAGTTCCTTAAGGTCTCAGAAAGAATTCGAGTTTCAACAGTTGAGACAAGGTAATTTGACCGTGGCTTCTTATGCGGAGATATTTGAGACTATGGCTGCTTATTCTAGGCAAGCCATGTATGCTCCTGATGAGAGGTGGAAGATCGATCAGTTTCTGTTTGGTTTAAGGGCTGAAATTTCACATAGTGTATCTCAGAGGGAATTTACTAGCTATGCTGAATTGTTACGACAATGTTATGTGGCGGAACATAGTTTGAAGAAGGTACAAGCGGAAGGAGAATTGAGTAGGCTGAATCAAAGTGACCGAGGGAGATCGAATCAACAATTTAGACCAAGGCAACAATCTTTCAAAGGGAAGCAAGTTCAGAGTTCTAGGACTAGTACAACTCCTGTATGTCGTCTTTGTGGTAGAAATCATCAGGGAAGGTGTGGTATCGAAGGTGTGAGATGTTATCAGTGTCATAAAATGGGCCATTTGGCGAGAGACTGTCCTCAGAGGAGGAATACCGGGCGAGTTTACACATTGGATGCAAGGAAAACAGGGTGATAATTCCTTGATTGCTGGTACGTGTTTGGTAAATGGAAATCCTTGCTTTGTTTTATTTGACTGTGGGGCAACACACTCCTTTATATCGGTGCAA
The DNA here is from genome assembly GCA_022829125.1 of Lathyrus tuberosus. Lineage (NCBI taxonomy): Eukaryota > Viridiplantae > Streptophyta > Magnoliopsida > Fabales > Fabaceae > Lathyrus > Lathyrus tuberosus. Next base: position 841,861 of record JALAZF010000254.1, read on the forward strand.
TGTACGAAGCGACTGGGGTTGCAAGCTATTTCGTTGTCTCCACCCATGGTGGTTACTACTGCCATGGATGAGATTGTTGAAACGCCGTTAGTGTGTGAAAATTGTGTTCTATCAGTGAATGAAAGAGTTTTCCAGATTGACCTTATTTGTTTGCCACTTAAGAAAGTGGATGTTGTTCTGGGAATGGATTGGCTTTCTGCTAATTCGGTTTTTATCGGTTGTGAGGAGAAGTTAATTATTATTCCGTCCGAGAAGGCTACTCCGAAGGATGTGTTGACTACTATCTTGGAAGGTACGATTGGGATGATTAATTTCTTGTTTGAGAATGTAAAGTCTGTTCTTATGGTTCTCACTAAGGAAGAGAATGATAACCTTCAGGTTCTGAGTATTCCAATAGTCTGCGAGTTTCCGGAAGTTTTTCCCGAGGATATCACTTCTCTTCCTCCGGAGAGGGAAGTGGAGTTCTCTATTGACCTGATACCGGGAACGCCTCCAATATCCGTTTCTCCGTATCGGATGGCACCACTCGAGTTACGAGAATTAAAGGATCAATTGGAAGAATTGGTGGCTAAGCATTTTGTTAGACCAAGTGTTTCGCCGTGGGGAGCTCCGGTGTTGTTGGTAAAGAAGAAGGATGGTGGAATGCGGTTGTGTATTGATTACCGTTAGTTGAATAAAGTCACCATCAAGAACAAATACCCATTGCCAAGGATAGATGATCTGTTAGATCAATTGAAAGGAGCCTGTGTGTTCTCGAAGATTGATTTACGGTCGGGTTATCATCAGATTCGGGTGAAGAGTTCGGATGTACCGAAAACTGCGTTTAGGACTCGTTATGGTCATTATGAATTCCTCGTGATGCCTTTCGGTGTGACTAATGCTCCGGTAGTTTTCATGGATTATATGAACCAGATATTTCAACCTTACTTGGACCAATTTGTGGTGATATTTATTGATGACATTCTTATCTATTCTCGTGATCTTCAAGAGCACAGAGAACACCTAAGAATCGTTTTATCCATCTTGCAAGAGAGGCAACTTTTTGCCAAGTTAAGCAAGTGTGAGTTTTGGATGTCGGAGGTAAATTTTCTTGGTCACGTCATATCTCAAGGAGGTGTGGCGGTGGATCCATCAAAACTTGAAGCGGTGATTAATTGGGAGAGACCAAAGGACGTTGCAGAAGTTAGGAGTTTCTTGGGGTTGGCAGGTTATTATAGAAGGTTTATTAAAGGCTTTTTCCAACTGGCTTTTCCAATGACGAGACTTACCCGAAAGGATTGTTCGTATGAATGGAATTCGGCTTGTGAGAGAAGTTTTATGAGTTTGAAGAAAAGATTGACGACCGCTCCTGTTTTGGTTATTCCTGATCCTAGCAAGTCGTATGAGGTATACTGTGATGCATCGAAGAAGGGATTATGAGGTGTGTTGATGCAAGATGGACATGTAGTAGCTTATGTTTCTCGACAGTTGAAAGTCCATGAAGAGAATTATCCGACGCATGATCTGGAATTGGCGGCCATTGTGTTTACTTTGAAAGTGTGGCGTCATTATTTGTATGGTGTACATTTTGAGATGTTTAGTGACCACAAGAGCTTAAAGTACCTTTTCGATCAGAAGGAGTTGAACATGCGTCAAAGGAGGTGGATGGAGTATTTGAAGGATTACGATTTGGAACTAAAATACCATCCGGGTAAAGCGAATAAAGTAGCGGACGCACTGAGTAGGAAAGTGTTGCATAGCGCTGAATTGATGATGTTAGAGTATGCCTTAATGGAAAAGTTTAGAGATCTAAATCTTCAATTTAATTGGACTCCAGATTGTGTGGTTATGGGGAATTTGAATGTCACTTCTACTCTTAGGGAGGAAATCCGACAAGGACAAGAGTTGGATGAGAAGTTACAAGAAATGTTGACTCAACCGGGTTTCGTGCAAGCTGCCGACAGAATCATTGTGTTTAACCAAAGAATTTGTGTCCCGGGTGATACGGTGTTGAAAAGAAGGATTTTGGAAGAAGCACATAAGAGTACTTTTACTATTCATCCCGGCTCTTCGAAAATGTATCAAGATTTAAAGAGGGACTATTGGTGGTCCGGGATGAAAAGGGATGTTGCGGTGTACGTGTCAGAATGTGCGGTATGCCAACAAGTGAAGATTGAACACCAAAGGCCGGGTGGCTTGTTGCAACCTTTAGAAATTCCGGTGTGGAAATGGGACAATATTTCGATGGACTTCGCAGTGGGATTACCCCGTGCGCAGGGTGGTTATGATTTGATTTGGGTAATTGTGGATCGGTTGACGAAATCTGCTCATTTCTTGGCCGTAAAGACTACTTATAAGGCGAGTCATCTCGCAAGGTTGTTCATCTCGGAAATTGTGAGACTACATGGTGTTCCTTCTAGCATTGTTTCGGATAGAGATCCAAAGTTTACTTCTAGATTTTGGAGAGCTTTTCAACAAGCTATGGGAACGCAGTTGTGGTTGAGCACGTCGAATCATCCGCAAACGGATGGTCAGACGGAACGGACAATACAAACCATGGAAGATATATTGAGAGCTTGTGTGTTGGAAAGTGGCAGAAATTGGATAGAACTATTGCCATTGATTGAATTCTCTTATAACAACAGTTATCACGCAAGTATTGATATGGCTCCTTATGAGGCATTGTATGGGAGGAAGTGTAGTACGCCATTGTGTTGGGCGGAGTTTGGCGAAGATAGGATTTTGGGACCCGAGGTTATTCACGAGACTACGTAAAAGATTAGAATGATTCGTGAAAAAGTTAAACAAGCCCAAGATCGCCAGAAAAGCTATGCGGACAACCGTAGGAGACCTTTGGAATTTGATGAGGGTGATCATGTATTTTTGAAGGTTACTCCGAGATTGAGATTGAAAGGACCATTTAAATCGCGGAATTTAAGTCCAAGATACGTGGGACCGTATCAGATCTTAGAGAGAATTGGCGAAGTAGCTTACCGTTTAGCCTTACTGCCTTCTCTATCTGAGATGCACAATGTTTTTCACGTATCTCAACTTCGAAAGTTTGTTCCCGACCCTCTTCAGCCAGTTCTACCCGATACCATTGAGATAAAAGCAGATTTAACGTTTGAGCCTCGATCGAGTCGTATCACGGGAAGAGAAACTAAGGTGTTAAGGAATAAGGAGATTCCTCTGGTTAAAGTTCAGTGGGATGAGACGCATCCGGGAGATGCAACATGGGAACTAGAATCAGAGATCCGAGACGCTTATCCTCATCTTTTCAGGTAATTGTTTTAAATTCGTGGGCGAATTTCTATTTAAGGGGGGAGGATGTAATACCCCATAAATTGTTTTACTCTGGATAATATTAGTTGTGATCAACTAAGTCCTGGTGTACTCTGAGAAATTATCTGCAAGGATAATTAGAGTAACTGTTGGACTTAGTGTAAATCCAATTAATATTATCTGACTATGAGGTTTTAAGTGTTGGAGGTTTAGAGACTATTTGGACAATTAGTAGTGTTACTAATTAATGATATTTTACTATATCATTTTCTTTTCCCCTCATTTTCCACTTAGAAGCAAAGAAAGGAGAAGATAGAAAGAATTTGGAGAGAAAGGAAAGGAAAAAAGGGAAAAAGCTCAAGAACTCAAGATCATCAACCATCACTCATTCTTCATCAAATCATCTTCCAATCTTCATCATCATCATCTATACAAGGTGGGTTATAGATAGAAACTTTTGTTTTAGATTTTCTTGAGGTTTAGAATCTAAGTTAGAATTGTGAGAAAATGAGAAATCTTGAATTTAATGGTTGAAATGCGGTATAATCTGTGTAGTATAATCACTAGCCATGTATGATTATGTGTAAATGCATATTTGTCTGTTGGGTGGAGTTTTGGATGGGTTTTTGGTCCCAAGGCTCTGTTTTCACACTGCTGAAAACCCAGAATTTCCCAGGTTTGCACTGCGAAGGTGAAGGCGAACATTCGCCAAAGGTTCACACTGCGAACTTTACCTTGTTTTGGTTCTGACTTGGTTCACCAAACGTTCGCACTGCGAATGGGGCAGCGAACCAGTGTTGGCTAGGGATTCGCTGGGAGCTTCGCACTGCGAATGAAGGGGCTAGCGTTCGCTGGTTGCTTCGCAATGCGAGCATGACAGATCCTCCAACTTGTTTCTTTCATAAGTTTTGACTCTTTTGTCCGATATGAGTATTCTTAGTATCGTTGTGAAGCTATGAACATATCCTAACTAATGGAAGTGAGAAATATCTGTTTATTGCCCGATTAAATAAATCGGAGGGAACCGTGAATTAGTGTAATTGTGGTATGTTGAATTATGTGTTCCCTTTATGCGATTGATAATTATTTGCCTATGCTCTTATTGTTAAACATGTTTGAATATGTATGCATGTTAAAATACGAAATAGGTAGAGTGAGGATTATTACCGTAAACAATGTCGGAAAGTGTGGAATGACATAATGGCAACGATTGTGTATACGGTGCCGAGGTGTGTGTCAGATACTAATGTCATAGAATGAATAAACACTAGTATGGAACATGTGTGTTAACCTTTGTGGTTGTGATAAGGTGTTATGGCCTTGTGATTGTCGAATACAATCACGTTTGTGTGTGAGATCACGTAATCGTAACCGGTTATCTTGTGAGTGCGTTTCATGGGTCTCGAGCTCCTCTGAAACATGTGCACGACTACTTGGCAGGTTTGATTCACGCGTGCATTACGAATGGCGCTCTGGGAGCGTATGCTTGTGACGATTAATGGCCTGTGTGAAGCGATGGTTCATAACGGTTAATGGCCCGTAGGACCCGAATCCATTCGTATGTCAAGTAGATTACTAGGATCCATGACTCGGGTCAACTTCTAGACGTAGAAGCGAACGGGAATAGGGGATGCCTTGGTGTGGTTACCGATTAGTGATATTGTGAGTTGTTGAACTCATGACATGTTTCCATATAGTGTGTGTGTACTCAAAGTCACTTCCCTTCCCTTTTGACTTGAGTTAGGCTTGTTAGAACCTTGTAAAGCCGAGAGGACATATAAGATAGATAACTCACTGAGATTTGATGTATCTCACCCCACGTTGTTGTTTACATCACAGATACTACAGGTTCGACGAAGGGTAAGGATAAAGTTGTTTGACTTTCCTTACGGATCGTGGATTTTGTGTGGCAAGGCTTCCGTTGCGGAGATTTTGAGATCCTTAGTTGATCTAGTTCTTAGTTTTATCTTTTTGAACATCTTGTATATATAACATGCCATAGTTGTTGTATTAGATTTTGGGCATTTATATGTATACTGTGTTACTAGGAACTTGTATATTTCAGTACCAAACGTATTATTCATGTATGATATATGCTTTGATGTATGTATTTATATATGGGCGTTACAATTTACTTACCAAAACAAGACATATTTTGATAGTTCTAATTAATAAAATCAAATTACTAATTGTACAAATTTTGAATGTATAAATATCAATAAAGAATTATATCTTATAACAATATTTGAAATAGAGTTGAGCAAATAAATAACAAGTATTTATTCCTACAATAGACTTCTAGGAATAGTCTAATAGTAATAAACATTTGAAGTCAACATTATCTTAAAACAAAACTTTTGAGAATTTTAAGTCTATCCTTTAAAAGATTTTATAAAAAATGACAATGCATTAGCGAGAAAGATAGAGAATTCCTTTGGATCAATTAAAACAATATTATAATTTGATAGAATGAAAATATAATTTTAATTTCATTAGAGTTTGAGATTTCTATTCCAAATTGAAGTCTAAAATCTTGATTATTGTGTATTTTAATCTTTTTACTATAATGTTTAAAATATGATTGAAATACTTCATAAAATGACATGGGATACAATTAGTTAGATCAAAATAAAAAAACATGCATAAATATTATTCTTAATGTACATTTGAATATAATCCAGGTATCAATATATCTAATACTATATCTCATACTTTTTCTCGTACCCGTGCGGACTCACGGGTCTTCTACTAGTTAGTGATTATAGGAATACCTGAACGGATATATGGAGAAGACTTTCTAGACAATTACAACGGTAATTCTGAATACAAACATTTGTACCCGTACTCGTACCAGATGAGTATCTAAATACCCATACTCGTACTCGTTACTTGTATTTCTATTAAACATAAATCGATCAATGATAAAATATCATATTACATTAAGTTTTTAACAACATAAAAAAATTTAAAAGATTTGATTGTTAATTGATATGCCGCAAGCGTACAGAAATAATGAAGTAGTATAAAATATTTATCATTCCCAAGAAGACCAATTCTCTAAGATTAATTTTAGTGCAACTATTAAAATGTGAATTTCTCAACTTAGTTCGAGACAATTTCGTCGCCTCAAACTCAGTTGTTTAGAATTTTTGAATCATATATTGAATCACACCCTTTCAGCATATAAATGATATCTATAATATATTTACACGCGTAAAGACATTTAAGTGAAAAAAATCAAAATCCATAGCAAATTATACATGTTTCTCGTAGTGGACTCTAATTTTTGTACTAGAGACTTCTCTCTTCGAGCTCTTTCTGCATTTGGTCTCCCTTGTCTCCAATTTGACACGGTTGAACTTCACCTTAAATGCAGAAAAAATACACAAACAAGCACAAAAAGTAGCAGAAACAAAGATGAAACAACATAAAATTGAATATAAAACATACTTGAAAATAGTATAAAAGTCATTGATCATTGAGTTATGAAGTAAACAAACATTTGTACTAAAATGCATAATAATTTAATAGTGATATCTATTATAATATATTAAAATGAGTCTCATACTATTTTATTGACAACTCATTCATTTACCCGCCATATCACTAAAAATCTAATATGACATTCTTCTAAACACAACATTTCAAAATTTCTTCTATTAATTAATAAAAAAATGTAACATTTCATTCATAAATTATTTTAATTAAAACACTTCTATTTTAAATATTTCATTATTTATCCCCTTCTATTTCTCTAACTAAAAATCATGTATACTTGTTAATTTATTTATATTGCTTCTCCATTTCATATATAATGTTATATACTTATAAGAATTGTTCATCCACACCATAAATTAATTCCTTTAAAAATGAAAACAATGTTTGACCTCTTAATAAAAATGATAACACTGTCACTACTTAAATCACTAAAAAAAAAAAAGATAATTGATTTCATAACCACAATTATAAAGATACAATTATTTTATTTTACTTATACTAATCATAATTTTTATTTTTTCGTATCTATCTTTTTTTGTCTCTATCAATATTTTTCTAAAAAAATACATTATATAATATTTTACGCCATAAAAAATTGTGCATAAAATAGTTTTATAAAAAAATCATTCGCTTGTATCAGTTTGAAAACAATAATAACAAATAAAAAATACATTACAATATTTAAAATTAAATAAAATGGTCAAACAATACTTCTAAATGGGCAAACAAATACTTCAATATTCTTTTTAAATTGTAACTCTTATTTATAAATGCGGTTATATGTTAGAAAATTTAACTTCAAATATTAAATCTTATTATAATGCTAAAAAATTATCAAACAATTCTTTCAAATTTGACTTATAATTTTCAAATAAATAAATATTTCGAATTGTTTCTAATATATTATTTTGAATTATAATTGCAGATACATATTACAAAATTAAATCATATATTTTCAGCTATAGTTTATAATTAATTATATAACAATGTCCTATAATGCATTTTTAAATTATAAAAATTGAAATTGAAAGGGTAATTCAATTAAATTAAATCATTTGTAAATGTTGAAATAATAATTGCAGATACATATTACAAAATTAAACAATATATTTTCAGCTATAATTTATAATTCATCATATAACAATGTCCTATAATATATTCACTACAAAAAAAAACTCTCTGTTGCCACGTGATATTCACCTCACAACATGAAAAATCACTTCACAACCGATTTTTACTAACATAATCTTTCATGCGGCAGAAGCATGTGTGGCAACTCTGTTGCATCATGAAAATCATGTCGCAACAGTCTGCACAGATTTTTCAGCTTTACCTACTAAAATTTAGTAGTAGCAGATAATAGCAGTGATGGCAGAAAAAGGGTAAGGAGGTTGCGACGTGATTTTCACGTAGCAAGTTTCGACGTGATATACATGTGGCAAGTTGCGACGTGAAATTCACGTGGCAAAAATGTTTTTTTAAATAAAAAACTGTAATTGTTTTACATTTTAAATTTTGTTTTTTAATAGTATATTAAAATGAATAATAAAACTAATAAACAAATTGTTTTTAATAATTTTTAAATACAAAATTAATAATAAATTGTTTTTTAATAATATATTAAAATGAATAATTAATAAATACCAAAAATAATAAACATAATTAATACCAAAATTCATAAATATAATATCTTACAAAAATTAAAATTTAAAATTGAAATAAATTCGACAGATCAATCCGGATCGGGAAACTCGTCAAAGTCAAATCACCATCATCCTCGTCATCCATCTGTTGTTGACCACCAACTCCTTCATTTCTACCAAACGCTTGATTGTCGCTCCCTTGTGATTGTATAAATAGCCGCATCATCTCCTCCATACCAGCTTGCCTCTTTTTCATTGTCTCTATTTGACGTTGTTGCTCCTCCATTTGGGCCTTTAGCGCCACCTCATGTTGCTCAGACTCGCGTCTCGCTTCAGTTAGCGCCAATTGTCTTACTGTTTCTAGCATTTCGGGTGTCAATTGTGGTGGATGTGACATTCCTTCCACATCTCTAACTCTTTGAAATATAGTCATATCCAATTTTCTCATATTGTCGGCAAAAGTTCCAGCACCAAATAAACACTCATTAGGTCCCTTTCTACCAGATACTATACCCCAAATATAAAAATCCACACGTGGATTAAGTGGCTCGGAACCTCTCGGAGTATACTGAGGATTTTCAACCAAAAATTGTGTGAGAAATGTCTGATAATCCTCCTACACATACAAAATTAAGTTAAATATAGCTTAAACAACTTAAATTAAATTAAATTAAATAATAGATATAGCCACGTGATTTTCACGCTATAATATCTCAGTTGCCACATGAAAATCGCGCCACAAAGTTGCCATTTAATAAAAAATATAAACAATTTAAATAAAATAAAATAACTTACCAAAGCTTTTTTAGTACGTTCGTTAACAAATTTCCCTGATTTTTTTGTTCGAGTCTTTATAACCAGCTCCCTCATGAGTGGAGGTCTCCCCAAACTCTTTTCCTAAATCAATTTATAACTTTAAAAAGTAGTAATAATTACCATGCGTCGAGCATGTTCGACAACACTTATACTTCCAACTACATTAAGGCTACCCCTTTTTCAGATGCTCCCATTTTCTTTGCTTTTTCAGATCTTTCGTTAAAACCAGTTGTATCCCAATAGATAAGAAATTCATCAAATACTTCTTTTCCTATCCAGCTGGGACAAATATTTTCACTTTCCCAACGTTTTCTAGCATGTTGTTGTAGCATGTTTGAAAGTCAAACTAATGTTCTGCCAAAATAATATTTTAACCTCTTTCTCATTCATATTTTCCCACATACACTTTTCCTGCAATGTTATATGACATTCAAATAAATAGTTAGATAATTATAATAAAAAAGTAATTTAAACAAAAATAACTCAACAAATAAATTAAATAACTTAACAAAACTAAATTAATAATACCTTAAATAACTTAAACCAAGCTTCTTTTTCTTCCCCATCAACTTCTCTAAATCTCTTCCAAGATTTTTTATACTTTTGCTGAATTACATAACTTATACATTGGGCAGCAGTCCGACTCGGCTCGAAATTAAACATTAATAATTTAAATTAGTATTAAATATAAATTAATATAAAATTGGCAACATGCATACTTAAATAAATATTTATAACTTACGAATTTCCGCTGGGCCAAATATAATATCTTCCTTCAATGATATGAACCACCTCATGATTATCAGCCTCCTCTTCATTATCGTCGTCCTCATCATCCACCTCATGATCGTCCTCATCTGGCTCCTCATGATCATCCTCACGAGCATTTATATGTGTGGATGGTAAGGGTACCTGTGTGGGGTGTGCGGTGCATGTAACACCCATATATAAAAACATACATCAAAGCATATATATTATACATGAATTCGAGTTTTGGTACTAAAATACTAATAAGTTCCTAGTTAACACATCATATACATTACATGCCAAATCACAAAATACTAAAACTAAGGCATAATGTACACAAGATGTCCAAAAGTACTAAGAACTAGATCAAAACAATGATCTCAAAATATAAATCTCCACAACGGAAGCTATGCCATCCTAAACGCCAATACAAGTAAGGATAATCAAACAATTTTATCCTTACCCTTCTCGGAACATGAAGCACCTGAAATATAATCAACAACATGGGGTGAGATAATAAATCCTAGTGAGTTCCCTATCTTATGGATTCTCTCGGCTTTACATGGTTCTAACCAATCCTAACTCAAGTCAAGGGGAAAGGAAAGGACCTTGAGTTCACAATCTCACACTATATGGAAACATGTTCATGAGTTCACCAACTCAAGCTATCACTAATCGGTAACCTCATCAAGGCATCCCCTTTTCCCGTCCTCTCTTACGTCTAAGAGTCGGCACGAGTCATGGATCCTTGTAATTTACTTAACATACGAAATGGATTCTGATGCTAAGGGACATATTATCACCTTATGAATCGTCACTTCACATGGCCTGTTAACCATCGCCAGTCTCTACCCGTAGGTTCCATACGTACTACACGCGGGAATCAAACCTGCCAAGTAATCACGCGTACATTCTGGAGGAGCTCTAAATAAGCTTCACCTCGCGAAACAGAAAATCTCAGGGAAACGGTTTCGATTTCGTGATCTCACACAAACACGATTGTATTCGAAAATCACAAGGCCGCAAATGCCTTAAACACAAAGAACACCAAGGTTCACACACATGTTCCGTACTAGTGTCTCACTCTCCTTTAGACCATTACTCGTCAAGGATGCACACCTAGGTATCGAATGCACGAGCATCGCCATCTAGATTCTCTATCACTTCCTAATCATAACATTAGAATTACACCATTTGTTTTTGGGTAAGGTTTCCTCACTCTTCTTATTTCATTTTAAGCATACTCTCACTCAATCACGATTATCAACATGAATATAGGTATAACATAACATGATAGTATAAACAAAATACATGTAAAAATACATCTCATAAAATTATCACATTCAATCGATCTTCACCGATTAATTAATCCCATATCTAAATCATTATTTTCACTTTTTATCGCGTAGAATATTTTCATAGATTTCCAAAGCTTCTTACCACGCCTCAATCGGAATCACGATTCAAAAGATATGAATTTTTCAAATATTTTTCATCCACCTACAGTGTTAATCGGTTAATAGGATATGGTTAACCGGTTAACCATGTGGCACTGTTCACACAAAATCAAAATGAGAGTTAGAGGCATATTTTGGTAACCAGTTAACCATATTGAGTTAATCGGTTAACCAACCAATTTTTCACACAGAATAGCAAAATTACACGCGTTAACCGGTTAACCACCTTTGGTTAATCGGTTAACACTGTAACAGAAGCTCAAAAACTTGTTTTTCATAATCCAAAAACCAATTAAACTCAACCCAAACATGTTGGAACATCAAAATCAGTATCCCCGATTAAACTCATGCATTAACAGATTATACTACGTGATTTATTCAGCATTCGAATCATTAAAACATCCATTCCACACAATATTCATAATCTATCACTTTCTAGCCTAAGATCTAACAAGTCTAACATTCTAGAACTCAAGTTTCTAACTAGAACCCACCTTGATACAAGATGAGGATGAAGATGTTGAGATGATTTGGTGAAGAAGAGATGATGATCCAAGTTTCTTCACTTCTAGGGTTTTCTTCTTCCTCTCTTCCCCCTTTGCTATTCCTTCTCTCTACTTCTTCTCTCTAAGTTTATATTTTTGTAACAAATGAGGGAATGAAAATGATATAGAGAAAAGCCAATTAGTTAGTAACACTACTTAATGTCCAAATTGTCTCTAATGCACCAAATGATAAAACCTCAGAGTCAGATAATATTAATTTGATCTAATTTAAGCTCATCAGTTGCTCTAATTATCTTAGCAGATAATTTCTCAGAGCACACCGGAACCCAATTGATCCAAAAACTAATATTATCCAGAGAATTATAAATATGAGGTTGTCATACCCTAAATTTTGACCATCAAAATTTCCCATCATTGTGCAAATCATCACCACAATATGGATGTAACTTCATGCCTCATCAACCTTCTCAAAGATTATTGAGCACTCACCTCGATCAAGAATTAGGGTTTTAACCCTTCTCAAAGCACTCAGACAAAGGATCAATCAAGAAATGACATGATTTTCAACTTGTCTAATATCTTATAACATCCATAAGGGATCAAGAGGACTCCTATATCAAGAATCAAGCACAAAGTTGTGGCATTCCAAGTGGAAGGAACCTCGAAACACCCGATATCACCGAATTAGGGTTTTGGACGACTGTGACCTCCAAGGTGAGATTTTCACAAGAGGATGGGCCAAGACTTCAACATATGACTCAATATGCACAAAATAACCCTAGGGATCCATTTACAAAGATAAATTACCCTCAGAGAATGCATTCCCCAAAAATCGGGAATTAGGGTTTTACGCGCGTAACCGCTTCGGAGCTAAAAGTCAAAACATGACTTTTTTTTTTGGCAAAATTGATCCTTATGACTCATATTTTCATAAAATGTGACTTATAATGTCATATGAACAGGAATTGATCAAGAAATCAAGATAACTTGTAAAAGGGGTTACCTTGAAAAATTGGAAATTTTTCTAAGTTACTAAATTTAAATGGTTTTGGTGCCAACTTCCAAGGACTACAACTTTTGATCTAAGTAGCCATTTTGTGTGATCTAAAGCTTGATTTGTAGGTCTTCCTACATTATACAAAAGCTTCAACTACCTCAAACTCCAATTCATCATAGATTTTTAGTTATAGATGGACCAAAGTGGTAAAAAAAATCAAAGTTCAAACACTTAGTGAAAACAACCTAAGTTTTCAGCCTTGAACATCAATGTTCATGAGGATTTTTCAGTTGTATTCAAATAGTTTCAAGACAAACTATGATCACACATGGATTGTATCATGTTAGGGCTTTCTAAAAAGCACAAGAGCTTTCCATAACTCCATCTGAGCAAGGAGATATGATCCTCCCAAAATGGCACTTTCCAACTGTCATGTACAAGGTAGTTTGGTGCACTTTTGCTCGAGCTGGCAAAATTGTTCAATCCTAAGCCTTGTCACACTTCTAAAAACATACAAAGATCTTATCCAAGCAAGTACCTCTGATCCACAAGCGTTGCAAGTCAAGACACTACCTCTTTTGGCATGTGGAATTCAATGTTCCAAATCCAAAAAATCCAATTTTGTTCTAAGGCATTCAATAGGTGCATTGAGGTGGCATGGACTGAGTCTTTAATCATTAAATAAGTCAAGCATTAGCCCTGTAACAAAGGACCATATGCATGCTGCACTGACCCAAGTCAATGGCCAAAGAAGACTTAAAAACCTTTATGCCACAATTGGCCAAAGGCCTGCTGCAGTTGCCATTCACTATTGATGCCAAAACAAACTTGACACACTATAAATAGACCTCAATTCTGATCAGTTTTAGTACCCCAAAGCACTACAACACTTGCATTCCTCAAATTCTCTCTTTCAATCCAAATTTGCCTTCTTTTGCAAGTCACAACTGAGTTTTTGAGTTAGAGAGCAATTCCACCACAACTCATTATTCAAACACATCCAATGTATCATATATAAGTTGTTCAAACACTCATCCTTGATCTGAAACACCAAAATCAGAAAGTCAACCCCCAAAACCTCAATTTTTGACTTTTCTGCATTTTTCAAGCCATGTCTTGATTCAGTCACTTTCAAAATCAAACAAAGCCTCAAACACACTCTGAATATCATCCTCAAACTGTCCCATTTGGTTTCCCTCATCTGGAACACCATTTGAGAGAGTTACTGTAACACCCCAAATTTATTAGAGTATTTATTTGATTTATTTAAATATAATATTTGTGAATTTTCTGTGAATTTTGGTGGTTTGTGTTGATGTTGGCATTTTGTGGAATTTTAGTTATTTAATTAAATAATAGTATATATTATGGAATATAATATATTATTATTTGCTTTAAATAATATTAGAGGAATTGAGGGTAAGATGGACTTTTGAGGAGGATTAGTGAGGGTATTATGGAGAATGAACAATTTTGAGCCTCAAGAGTTAGGTTGAATAAAAAGGAGGATTTGAGAATAAGTTTCATTTGGTTAGAACGTGAAAAGAAGGAAAGAAGGTGAGAGTGCTGAGGAAAAAGGAAAAGGCGAGGAATTCGAGAAGGTTTCCGAAGACTCAAGAGAGAAAGCTTCGAATCGACAATCTAAGGTATGGGGAGTATTGCCTTTCATTGTTTTCAATATAGGGATTCGATGTATTGAAAGTGGATTTTGAGGCTTATGAGGGTTTATGGGTTTTGGTGATAAATTGATGATTTGAAAGTATTTTTGAATCAATTATTAAGGGTTGAATTGAATCGAATAGAATAGACCTTGGGGATGAGTTTCCCTATTGATGTTGTTTCAACCCTGTGGGGAAAGGGATTTATGGGGTTTATGAGAAGCTTGAAGGTTTAGGTGATTTGAAGTTTCCCGTAGTGTCTTGAATCGACCTAATAGACGTAGGTTTTATGCCTTTGATTTCCATTATGCCTTAGGATTATTGTAGGGATGAATAGGAGAGAATTGATGGAATGATATGTAGAAATTGTTGGTAATATGATTATTGTATCCCTAAAATAAGTGTCATATGTTGTTATAAATGTTATACAGTCGTAGGATTTTGAATTACGAAACCGAGACTCTTTACTGAATCGAAATCGGAGGTTCGGAAGGCCTCCAATGATGAAAAATGAAAAATCTACATTATATAGGTAAACGGCGAGCACCATATGGCTTACGACGGTCGCCATGCAGTTCCATCACAGCCAGGCAGCTTTGTGTCCAGATACGGTTTTGATCATAACCTTTGACCCGTAAGTCCGATTGAGGTCCCGTTCGAAGGTTGGAAAGCTAACACGATGAACTACATTTTAGTGAAACCAAATGAGTAGTATGGAGTATTTTTCCATTGTTTAAACTATGAGGAATTGAGGTTAATTGTGACGATATACGTATGATAGATGTCGTTGTTGAATTAGTGGTGTTATGAAGTTGTGATTGCTGAACTATGAGGTATAGGATGATATTATGATGAGTTTATGACAGTGAATATATGCACATGTATTGTATGGATGATATGCTATGAAGTTATTGTGACGTTGTTGTTACGTGTTGATGTAATCTAATGATGTGCATGTTTGATGTTTATACATGCTATGCGACGAACATGACGTCGAATAAATTATGATGATTTGGTGCTGAAATGAAGTTGTGATGCTATGATATGATGTTTATGATTGCTATGTGATGACGATTATATGTTGATAGAATATATGACTGATGTATAGATGTTGTATGATGAGTATGATGGATATTTACATGAATGCTGATGCAAAATGATGATTATGATGATGATATGATGAGGTGTTGCATATTTGCATTCATTGCATATTATGATGATGGGGCCTCGGTCCGTTATTTTTGGTGGCTTCAATCCCATTGTGCGGACTGGGGTATTTTATGACGTGCTCCCTTGTGGAGGTTTGATGGCCCAATGTCCATTATTATGAAGATTTGGTACCACATGCATGAGTCTTGTTGTGGATTGCATTTATTTGGAATTGATGTATTTTATGATGTTATGATTTTGATGTTTTTCTTGTGGTGACCCTGAATATGTTGTATATGATGATGACGTTATTTTATGCATATCCTATCTTTATATTGATTATAATGAATTGTGATTACTCACCCTGCCTGTTTGAATGTTGCCTCCACGTGGGTAACGTGCAGGTGATCAGGCTTAGCTGTGGATGCGTTCAAGGACTTTTGAAGTTTATTTGCTTTTGGTCGATGTAGAGGGTCTTTCTCCGATAGTGTAACACCGGGTTGGGTCGTTGCGTCGAACCATGTTGATTTCATTTATTTTGTTGTTCTTTGATGATATGGTTTATTTTAAAAACCTTTTTAATTATTTGTGGTTATGGTGGTTCTGCTGCCAATCTTGATGGCTTTTATTGAAGACCTTTTTATTTTCAATTATTGAGTTCCGCTGCCATATGAGGGCTTTTTGAGTTATTTTGAGAAAAACCTATTGTTTACAGAGAAATTGTATTATTTTGAGTTTTGAGAAATATGCACCCTTTGAGGTGGTTCTGGTGTCACTGTGATAAATTGTATAATTTTCCGCGATTATTTGTGGGGTAGAAAAGGGTGTTAAATTAGTGGTATCAGAGCCTGGTTGGTCCGTCCGGCCAGGTTGTCTAATGTTGTTTATTCCCTAGTGTGCGACATGTGTGTGAAAACACTGTAGATGCTTGTTTTGTTTTCCATTTGCAGGTTGGGAATGAAACAAGTGGGGGAGAAGATGGTGCTTCTCCAAGATGCTTCAAGTATGAAGCGATGGCTAAGTGTGGTGTTGGACGCTACAATAGACGGGATCATGTGGATGGGATAGACGTGTCTTGCGAGCTTAAGTGGTGTGCGCAGTGAATTGTTTAGAGTTAAGCCAAGTGCTTATAGATGGTTCTGATGAGTCGATGTAGGTGGTGCTGCGATATTTATGTTGAGGGAAACCTTGAGTATTAGTGAAGGTGGAGAAGCTGGTGTTTTGCTTTTTGTTTGCGAAATTTCGGGAGTGGTTCCTGATGACGTAAGTGATTGGCCTCCAGAGCGTGAGGTAGAGGTTGCCGCAGATTTGATACCAGGTATGGGTCCGGTGTTAATCGCTCCTTCCCGGATGTCTGCATCTGAGTTAGGAGGATTTAAGAAACAATTGGAAGAGTTGCTTGGGGTGAAGTTTGTTCGACTGAGTGTTTCTCTGTGGGGTGCTCCTGTGTGTCGATGTAGAAGAAAATGGTACTATGAGATTGTTGAATAAAGTGACGACCAATGGTAAGTATCCACTTCCGAGGATTAATAGTTTGATAGATCAATTGCTGGGCGCTTGTGTTTTAGCAAGATTGGTTTGAGGTCTGGTTATCATCAGATTCGTGTTAAGCCTGATGATATTCCGAAGACAACTTTCAGGACGAGGTATGGTGTTCATGGAGTATATGAATCAGATTTTTCATGAGTATTTGGATAAGTTTGTGGTGGGTTTTATTGACAATATTCGGATGTACTCTAAATCCGAAGAAGAGCATGCTGAGCATTTGTAGACTGTGTTGCAAGTGTCGAAAGAGAAGAAGTTGTGTGTGAAACTATCAAAGTGCGAGTTTTGGTTGAAGGAAGTGAGTTTCCTTGGCCAGGTGATTTAAAAGGGTGGAATTGTTGTTGATCCTTCTAAGACTGATGCTGTATTACCGTGAGAGACTCCGAAGTCTGCTACTGAGATTCGAAGTTTCTGAGATCGGCGTGTCATTACCGCAAGTTTATTGAAGGCTTTTCTAAGTTGGCATTAGCTTTGACTCAGTTTACTCGAAAGGGTCAAGCTTATGTGTGTGATGTAGCTTGCAAAGAGAGTTTTGAGGAATTAAAGAAGAGGTTGACGACCGCTCCAGTGTTTATTTTTCCTAATCCGAGCGAATCTTTTGTGGTGTATTGTGATGCGTAGAAGATGGGTCTTGGTGGAGTATTGATGAAGAATGGACAAGTTGTTGCTTATACTTTGAGACATCTGAGAGTTCATGAGAGGAATTATCCTATGCATGACTTAGAGTTGGCCACTGTGGTGTTTGTGTTGAAGATTTGGAGACATTATCTATTTTGATATAAATTCGAAGTGTTCAGTGATCATAAAAGTTTGAAATACTTGTTTGATCAGAAATAACTGAATATGAGACAGAGAATGTGGTTAGAGTTGTTGAAGGATTTCGACTTCGATTTGAGTTATCATCCGGGCAAAGCGAATGTAATGGCTGATGCCTTGAGCAGAAAGTCATTGCATATGTCGATGCTTATGGTGAAAGAGTTGGAGTTACTTGACTAATTCCGAGATTTGAGTTTGGTTTGTGAAGAGACCTCGGAGAGTGTGAAGTTGGGAATGTTGAAGTTGACTAGTGGTATTCTGGAAGAAATCAGAGTGGGATAGCAATCTGATTTGAAGTTGGTTGACCAGTTGATATTGATCAACCAAGGTAACAAAGGTGAATTTAGGATTAATGAGAATGGTGTGATGAGGTTTCGAGATAGAGTGTGTGCTCCAGATGTTCCCGAAAATCGAGAAAAGGAATTATGTAAAGAAGGATATTGCTGAGTTCGTTTATGCTTGTTTGACTTGTCAGGAGTCGAAGATCGAACATTAGAAGTCGTTGTGTATGATACAACCGTTGAATATTCTAGAATGGAATTAGGATAACATTTCCATGGATTTTGTGTCGGGATTTCCGAAGACTGAGAAGGGGAATTATTCTATTTGGATGATTGTGGATAGATTAACTAAATCGGCTCATTTCTTGTCGATGAAGATTAATCATTCTATGCAGAAGTTAGCCGACATGTACATTGAGGGGATTGTTAAGTTGCATGGGATACCTTCGAGTATTGTGTCGAATAGAGACCTGAGATTTACGTCTAGGTCAGAAGAGTTTGTAAGATGCTTTGGGTACTAAGTTGAGGTTGAGTTCCGCCTATCATCCACAGACGGACGGTCAGACAGAAAGGACCATCCAATCCTTAGAGGATTTGCTAAGGGCTTGTGTGTTGGATCATGGAGGAGCTTGGGATAGCCATTTTCCGTTGATTGAGTTCAAGTACAATAATATTTTTCATGCTAGTATTGGAATGGCGCCCTATGAAGCTTTGTATGGGAGGAGGCGTAGGATTCCTTTTTTATGGTATGAATCAGGCGATAGTGTTGTACTCGGACCCGAGATTGTTCAAGAGACGATTGAGAAGATTAAGATGATCCAAGAAAGGATGAAAGCTTCGCAGAGTCGTTAGAAGAGCTATCATGACAAGAGGAGGAAGACACTTGAATTCCAAGAGGGAGATCACGTATTTTTGAGGGTGACACCAGTGACTGGTGTGGGTCGATCTTTGAAGTATAGGAGGATCACTACACATTTTGTTGGTCCATATCAAATCTCGCAGAGGATATGAGAGGTAGCCTATCGAATTGCTTTACCGCCGTCACTTACGAATTTGCATGACGTGTTCCATGTGTCTCAGTTGAGGAAGTACATTCTGGATCCGTCGCATGTGATTCAGATGGATGATGTACAAGTGCGGGATATCCTGATAGTGGAAGCGTTACCGGTGTGGGTTGATGGTCGTGAGATGAAGTAGGTTCGGGGTAAAGACATAGTTTTGGTGAAGGTGCTATGGGGTGGACCAGCCGGCGAGAGTTGCACTTGGGAATGTGAAGATCAGATGAAGGAGTCGTATCCGACTTTGTTTCCTTGAGGTAATTTTCAAGGGCGAAAATCCTTTCAGTGGTGGAGCGTTGTAACACCCCAAATTTATTAGAATACTTATTTGAATTATTTAAATATAATATTTGTGAATTTTTGGTGAATTTTTGTGGTTTGTGTTGACGTTGGCATTTTTGTGGAATTTTAGTTATTTAATTAAATAATAGTATATATTATGGAATATAATGTATTATTATTTATTTTAAACAATATTAGAGGAATTGAGGGTAAGATGGACTTTTGAGGAGGATTAGTGAGGGTATTATGGAGAATGCCCAATTTTGAGGCTCGAGAGTTAGGCTGAATAAAAAGGAGGATTTGAGAATAGGATTCATTTGGTTAGAACGTGAAAAGAAGGAAAGAAGGTAAGAGCTCTGAGGAAAAGGGAAAAGGCAAGGAATTCGAGAAGGTTTCCGAAGACTCGAGAGAAAGCTTCGAATCGACAATCTAAAGTATGGGGAGTATTGCCTTTCATTGTTTTCAATATAGGGATTCGATGTATTGAAAGTGGATTTTGAGGTTTATGAGGGTTTATGGGTACTGGTGATTTGAAGGTATTTTGTGAATCAATTATTAAGGGTTGAATTGAATCGGATAAAATAGACCTTGGGGTTGAGTTTCCCTATTGATGTTGTTTCGACCTTGTGGGGAACGAGATTTATGGGGTTTATGAGAAGCTTGAGAGTTTGTGAAAGTTTAGGTGATTTGAGGTTTCCCGTAGTGTCTTGAATCGACCTAATAGACGTAGGTTTTATACCTTTGATTTTCATGATGCCTTAGGATTGTTGTAGGGATGAATAGGAGAGAATTGATGGATGAGATGTCGAAATTGTTGATAATATGTTGGTTGTATCCCTAAAATAAGTGTCATATGCTGTTATAAATGTTATACATTCATAGGATTTTGAATTACGAATCCGAGACTTTTTACGGAATTGAAATCGGAGGTCCAGAGGACCTAATAGACATAGGTAAAAGGCGAGCGCCATAAGGCTTACGGCGGTCGCCATGCAGTTCCGCCACAGCTAGGCAGTTTTGGGTCTAGATACGGTTTTGATCATAACTTTTGATCCGTAAGTCCGATTGAGGTCCCGTTCGAAGCGTTGGAAAGCTAACGCGATGAACTACAATTTAGTGAAACCAAAAGAACAATATGGAGTATTTTTCCATTGTATAAACTATGAGGAATTGAGGTTAATTGTGACGATATACGTATGATAGATGTCGTTGTTGAATTAGTGGTGTTATGAAGTTGTGATTGCTGAACTATGAGGTATAGGATGATATTATGATGAGTTTATGATGGTGAATATATGCGCATGTCTTGTATGGATGATATGATATGAAGTTGTTGTAACGTTGTTGTTATGTGTTGATGTGATCTATGATCATTGTGTAATAATGTGCATGTTTGAAGTTTATATATGCTATGTGACGAACATGACGAACGAATAAATTATGATGATTTGGGGCTGAAATGAAGTTGTGATGCTATGATATGATGTTTATGATTGATATGTGATGAAGATTATATGTTGATAGAATATATGTCTGATGTATAGATGTTGTATGAAGAGTATGATGGATATTTACATGAATGCTGATGCAAAATGACGATTATGATGATGATATGATGAGGTGTTGCATCTTTGCATTCATGGCATATTATGATGATGGGGCTTTGGTCCGTTATTTTTGGTGGCTTCAATCCCATTGTGCAGATTGGAGTATTTTATGACGTGCTCCCTTGTGGAGGGTTTATGGCCCAGTGTCCATTATTATGATGATTTGGTACCACATGCATGAGTCTTGTTGTGCATTGCATTTATTTGGAATTGATGTATTTTATGATGTTATGATTTTGATGTTTTCTTTGTGATGACCCTGAAGATGTTGTATATGATGATGACACCATTTTATGCATATCATATCTTTATATTGATTATAATGAATTGTGATTACTCACCCTGCCTGTTTGAATGTTGGCTCCACGTGGGTAACGTGCAAGTGATAAGGTTTAGTTGTGGATGCCTTTGAGGACTTTTGAAGTTTATTTGCTTTTGGTCGATGTAGAGGGTCTTGCTCCGATAGTGTAACATCGGGTTGGGTCGTTGCGTCGAACCATGTTGATTTCGTTTATTTTGTTGTTCTTTGATGATATGGTTTATTTTAAAAACCTTTTTGATTATTTGGGTTATGGTGGTTCTGCTGCCAATTTTGATGGCTTTTATTGAAAACCTTTTTATTTTAAATTATTGAGTTCCGCTGCCATATGAGGGCTTTTTGAGTTATTTTGAGGAAAACCTGTTGTTTACGGAGCAATTGTGTTATTTTGAGTTTTGAGAAATGTGCACCCTTTGAGGTGGTTCCGTTGTCACACTAATAAAATGTATATTTTGCCGCGATTATTTGTGGGGTAGAAAAGAGTGTTACATTAGTGGTATCAGAGCCTGGTTGGTCCGTCCGGCCAGATTGTCTAATGTTGTTTATTCCCTAGTGTGCGACATGTGTGTGAAAACACTGTCGATGCTTGTTTTGTTTTCCATTTACAGATTGGGAATGAAACAAGTGGGGGAGAAGATGGTGCTTCTCCAAGATGCTTCAAGTGTGGAACGATGGCTAAGTGTGGTGTTGGACGCTACGATAGTTTGGTAAAGATAGTTTGTACTGCCTCATGATAGTCGGCTGTTATTGACAAATTGAGGAACTGATCACCCTTAATCTCTTGTTGATAATAGACGGGATCATGTGTATGGGATAGACGTGTCTTGCGAGCTTAAGTGGTGTGCGCAGTGAATTGTTTGGATTTAAGCCAAGTGCTTATAGATGGTTTTGATGAGTCGATACAGGTGGTGCTGAGATATTTATGTTGAGGGAAACCTTGAGTATTAGTGAAGGTGGAGAAGCTGATGTTTTGCCTTTTGTTTCCGAAATTACGGGAGTGGTTCCTGATGACGTAAGTGATTGGCCTCCAGAGCGTAAGGTAGAGGTTTCCGCGGATTTGATACCAGGTATGGGTCCGGTGTCAATGGCTCCTTACCGGATGTCTGCATCTGAGTTGGGTGGATTGAAGAAACAATTGGAAGAGTTGCTTGGGGTGAAGTTTGTTCGACTGAGTGTTTCTTTGTGGGGTGCTCCTGTGTGTCGATGAAGAAGAAAATGGTACTATGAGATTGTGTGTGGATTATAGACGGTTGAATAAAGTGACGACCAAGGGTAAGTATCCACTTCCGAGGATTGATAATTTGATTGATCAATTGGTGGGCGCTTGTGTTTTAGCAAGACTGGTTTGAGATCTGGTTATCATAAGATTTGTGTTAAGCCTGATGATATTCCGAAGACAACTTTCAGGACGAGATATTGTGTTCATGGAGTATATGAATCGTATTTTTCATGAGTATTTAGATAAGTTTGTGGTGGGTTTTATTGACGATATTCGGATGTACTCTAAATCCGAAGAAGAGCTTGCTGAGCATTTGTGGACTGTGTTGCAAGTGTCGAAAGAGAAGAAGTTGTATGTGAAACTGTCGAAGTGTGAGTTTTGGTTGAAGGAAGTGAGTTTCCTTGGCCAGGTGATTTAAAGGGGTGGAATTGTTGTTGATCCTTCTAAGATTGACGCTGTATTACAGTGAGAGACTCTGAAGTCTGCTACTGAGATCCGAAGTTTCTGAGATTGGCGAGTTATTACCGCAAGTTTATTGAAGGCTTTTCTAAGTTGACATTACCTTTGACTCAGTTGACTCGAAAGGGTCAAGCTTATGTGTGGGACGTAGCTTGCGAAGAGAGTTTTGTGGAATTGAAGAAGAGGTTGACGACCGCTCCAGTGTTGATTTTTCCTAATCCGAGCGAAATTTTTGTGGTGTATTGTGATGCGTTGAAGATGGGTCTTGGTGGAGTATTGATGCAGAATGGATAAGTTGTTGCTTATACTTCAAGATATTTGAGAGTTCATGAGAGGAATTATCCTACGCATGACTTAGAGTTGGCCGCTGTGGTGTTGGTGTTGAAGATTTGGAGACATTATTTGTTTGGATATAAATTTAAAGTGTTCAGTGATCATAAAAGTTTGAAATACTTGTTTGATCAGAAAGAACTGAACATGAGACAGAGAAGGTGGTTAGAGTTGTTGAAGGATTTCTACTTTGATTTGAGTTATCATTCGGGCAAAGCGAATATTGTGGCTGATGCCTTGAGAAGAAAGTCATTGCATATGTCGATGCTTATGGTGAAAGAGTTGGATTTACTTGAACAATTCCGAGATTTGAGTTTGGTTTGTGAAGATACCTCTAACAGCGTGAAGTTGGGAATGTTGAAGTTGACTAGTGGTATTCTGGAAGAAATCAGAGTGGGATAGCAATCTGAATTAAAGTTGATTGACCAGTTGATATTGATCAACCAAGGTAACAAAGGTGAATTTCAGATTGATGAGAATGGTGTGGATAGGTTTCGAGATAGATTGTGTGCTCCAGATGTTCCAGAAAATCGAGAAAAGGAGTTCTGTGAAGAAGGAAATTGCTGAGTTCGTTTATACTTGTTTGACTTGTCAGGAGTCGAAGATCGAACATCATAAGCCGTTGGGTATGATGCAACCATTGAAAATTCTAGAATGGAATTGGGATATCATTTCCATGGATTTTGTGTCGGGATTTCCGAAGACTGAGAAGGGGAATTATTCCATTTGGATGATTGTGGATAAATGAACTAAATCGGCTCATTTCTTGCTGATGAAGATTAATCATTCTATGCAGAAGTTAGCCGAGATGTACACTGAGGGGATTGTGAAGTTGCATGGGATACCTTCGAGTATTGTGTCGAATAGAGACTTGAGATTTACGTCGAGGTCGGAAGAGTTTGTAAGACGCTTTGGGTACTAAGTTGAGGTTGAGTTTCGCCTATCATCCGCAGACGGACGGTCAGACAGAAAGGACCATCCAACCCTTAGAGGATTTGCTGAGGGCTTGTGTGTTGGATCATGGAGGAGCTTGGGATAGCCATTTCCCGTTGATTGATTTCACGTACAATAATAGTTTTCATGCTAGTATTGGAATGACGCCCTATGAAGCTTTGTATTGGAGGAGGTGTAGGACTCCTTTGTGTTGGTATGAATCGGGCGAGATTGCTGTACTCGGACCAGAGATTATGCAAGAGACGAATGAGAAGATTAATATGATCCAAGAAAGGATGAAAGCTTCGCAGAGTCGTCAGAAGAGCTATCAAGATAAGAGGAGGAAGACACTTGAATTCCAAGAGAGAGATCACGTGTTTTTGAGGGTGACGTCGGTGACTGGTGTGGGTCGAGCTTTGAAGTCTAGAAAGCTCACTCCACATTTTGTTGGTCCATATCAAATCTCGCAGAGGATAGGAGAGGTGGCCTATCGAATTTCTTTACCGCCGTCACTTGCGAATTTGCATGACGTGTTCCATGTGTCTCAGTTGAGGAAGTACATTCAGGATCCGTCGCATGTGATTCAGATGGATGATGTACAAGTGCTGGATAACCTGACAGTGGAAGCGTTACCAGTGCGGGTTGATGGTCGTGAGATGAAGCAGCTGCGGGGTAAAGACATATTTTTGGTGAAGGTGCTATGGGGTGGACCAGTCGGCGAGAGTTGGACTTGGGAACGTGAATATCAGATGAAGGAGTCGTATCCGACTTTGTTTCCTTGAGGTAATTTTCGAGGGCGAAATTCCTTTAAGTGGGGGAGAGTTGTAACACCCCAAATTTATTAGAATATTTATTTGATTTATTTAAATATAATATTTGTGAAGTTTCAGTGAATTTTGGTGGTTTGTGTTGACGTTGGCATTTTTGTGGTATTTTAGTTATTTAATTAAATAATAGTATATATTATAGAATATAATGTATTATTATTTATTTTAAATAATATTAGAGGAATTGAGGGTAAGATGGACTTTTGAGGAGGATTAGTGAGGGTATTATGGAGAATGCCCAATTTTGAGGCTCAAGAGTTAGGTTGAATAAAAAGGAGGATTTGAGAATAGGATTCATTTGGTTAGAACGTGAAAATAAGGAAAGAAGGTGAGAGCTCTAAGGAAAAAGGAAAAGGCGAGGAATTCGAGAAGGTTTCTAAAGACTCAAGAGAGAAAGCTTTGAATCAACAATCTAAGGTATAAGGAGTATTGCCTTTCATTATTTTCAATATAGGGATTCGATGTATTGAAAGTGGATTTTGAGGTTTATGAGGGTTTATGGGTTTTGGTGATAGACTGATGATTTGAAGGTATTTTGTGAATCAATTATTAAGGGTTGAATTGAATTGGATAAAATAGACCTTGGGGCTGAGTTTACCTATTGATGTTGTTTCGACCTTGTGGGAAAAGAGATTTATGGGGTTTATGAGAAGCTTGAGAGTTTGTGAATGTTTAGGTGATATGAGGTTTCCCGTAGTGTCTTGAATCGACCTAATAGATGTAGGTTTTATGCCTTTGATTTCCATGATGCCTTAGGATTATTGTAGGAGTGAATAGGAGAGAATTGATGGAATGAGATGTAGAAATTGTTGATAATATGATGGTTGTATCCCTAAAATAAGTGTCATATGATGTTATAAATGTTATACAGTCGTAGGATTTTGAATTACGAAACCGAGACTTTTTACGGAATCGAAATCGGAGGTCTGGAAGGCCTACAACGATGAAAACTATAAAATCAGCATTCTGTAGGTAAACGACGAGCGCCATAAGGCTTACGGCAGTCACCATGCAGTTCCGTCACAGCCATGCAGCTTTGGGTCTAGATACGGTTTTGTTCATAACTTTTGATCCGTAAGTCCGATTGAGGTCCCGTTCTAAGCGTTGTAAAGCTAACGCGATGAACTACATTTTTGTGAAACCAAAAGATTAGTATGGAGTTTTTTTGCACGGTCTAAACTATGAGGAATTGAGGTTAATTGTGACGATATACATATGATTGATGTCATTATTGAATTAGTGGTGTTATGAAGTTGTGATTGCTGAACTATGAGGTATAGGATGATATTATGATGAGTTTATGATGGTGAATTGATGCACATGTCTTGTATGGATGATATGCTATGAAGTTTTTGTGACGTTGTTGTTATGCGTTGATGTGATCTATGATCATTGTGTAATGTTGTGCATGTTTGATGTTTATACATGCTATGTGACGAACATGACGATCAAATAAATTATGATGATTTGGTGCTGAAATGAAGTTGTGATGCTATGATATGATGTTTATGATTGCAATGTGATGACGATTATATGTTGATAGAATATATGACTGATGTATATATGTTGTATGAAGAGTATAATGGATATTTACATGAATGCTGATGTAAAATGACGACTATGATGATGATATGATGAGGTGTTGCATCTTTGCATTCATGGCATATTATGAAGATGGAGCTTCGGTCCGTTATTTTTGGTGGCTTCAATCCCATTGTGCGGATTGAGGTAGTTTATGACGTGCTCCATTGTGGAGGGTTGATGGCCCAGTGTCCATTATTATGACGATTTGGTACCACATGCATGAGTCTTGTTGTGCATTGCATTTATTTGGCATTGATGAATTTTATGATGTTATGATTTTGATGTTTTCCTTGTGATGACTCTGAAGATGTAGTATATGATGATGACGCCAATTTATGTGTCGCCGCCAGCAGAAATATCGAGTCGCCATCATCCTTTATTTGTCCTAAGGACAGGAAAATAATGATAAAACCTAAATTCTAAGGGTGAGATTCTAAGTTTGGGAGTCGGTTAAGTGAGGGAAAGGGGTTAGGCACCCCTCACATCCATTGTACTCAATGGGATCCTCCATAAGTTTTAGGGTATGTTTGCTTGTTACTTGAATGCTTGACTGTTTATATATATTTACAAAAATCCTAAGTTTTTATTATTATTGTACTCGCTAGGGTTTACAACCCTATGCCTACGTACCCTTAATTTTGAAGCACCAGAGTATCCGTAGTTCACCTCCCCTATTCCCTATTCCTATTCCTATTTCCATTCTCATTCCTAATCCTAATCCTAATCCTATTCCTAATCCTAATTCTTTATTCGTACTCTTGGATTACAAGAGTCCTATCCCATGTCCTTATCCCTTATTTATACTCTCAGATGAAGAGTTCTATCCCAATTCCTTATCCATTATTTATACTCTCGGATGAAGAGTTTTATCCCAATTCCTTATCCATTATTTATACTCTCGGATGAAGAGTTCTATCCCAATTCCTTATCCATTATTTATACTCTCGGATGAAGAGTTCTATCCCAATTCCTTATCCATTATTTATACTCTCGGAGGAAGAGTTCTATCCCAATTCCTTATCCATTATTTATACTCTCGGATGAAGAGTTCTATCCCAATTCCTTATCCATTATTTATACTCTCGGATGAAGAGTTCTATCCCAATTCCTTATCCATTATTTATACTCTCGGAGGAAGAGTTCTATCCCAATTCCTTATCCATTATTTACACTCTCGGATGAAGAGTTCTATCCCAAAATCTTAATCCCTTGTCCTATATTTATACTCTTGGAAC
This sequence comes from Lathyrus tuberosus, assembly GCA_022829125.1. Lineage (NCBI taxonomy): Eukaryota > Viridiplantae > Streptophyta > Magnoliopsida > Fabales > Fabaceae > Lathyrus > Lathyrus tuberosus. The sequence goes on from JALAZF010000254.1 coordinate 870,088, forward strand.
CTAAGAGTTTTATCTCTAATTTATTATCCCTTATCCTAAAATTTATACTCTTTGGATCTAAGAGTTTTATCCCATTTTTATTTCTTATCCTAAATTTTATACTCTTTGGATCTAAGAGTTTTATCCCATTTTTATCCCTTATCCTAAATTTTATACTCTTTGGATCTAAGAGTTTTATCCCATTTTTATCCCTTGAAAACCTAATATTTTATCCCGAAGATTATCCAAAAAAAAATTAATTAAGTTCTATAATTAATCCTATATATATATTTTACTTCCTCATATTATTAGTATTATTTCAATTAAAAATTGATCCTTAATTTTAATAGGTATTCATTCCAAATTTAGTCCCTAATAATAATTGTAATAATTTATAAAAAAAAAAACCCATATTTTATCCCTTAATTTTTATCCCTTATTCCAAAGTAAAATTCCCTTAAATATTCATAATATAATATGAAAAATAAATCCCAAAAGAAACATTTTAATCCAATTATTTTTAAAATAAATAAAATAAATAGTACTAATAATAATTTTCCCAAAATAAATAAACCCCCATTTTAAAAACCCATGTTAAAAATTAAAACCCAATATAACAATGTAAAAATATTATAAAACTCTATTTGAAGAATTATAAAATATCGTCACCCATATTTTTTAAATCCAAAAAATTGTAAAGAATATTATAAACCCATATCTTATACAAAAAGTAAATAAATCCACCTTTGTGAAAAGTACGTAAAACCCATGTTTATTAATAAAACTATTGGTGAACCCAAAAATATAACCCCATTTAGAAAATAAGCCCCAAATTTAATTATAGAAAATAAATTTATTATTATAGACCCTCCTTTAATAAAATAAATCCACATTTATAAAACTAAATTAAATAAAAACCCAAGTTGTCAATCCAATAAACAAACCATTATAAACACCAATGTTAAGAGTAAACCCAAATTTTATTAATTATGAATTATAAACCATAAAATTTATAAATTAATAATCCCCTAAATTAATCCAAAATATTTTAATTAAACATTTTATTTCAGATTCTTAATTATTATTAGTTTTTTTCATTTCTTTTTTTTAATATATATTTTTAAAGCTTAATGCTAACAATATTCCAGCGACAACAATACATTTCACGACAATATTCCAACGATAATAATATATTTCACTACAACATTCCAATGATAATAAGGTAAATATCTATGAGGAAGAATCAATAATTTTTGTGATACTAACCTGGACTGCCGTGACCCACTTAGCTGCTTCCTCCCTTCTTTTCTTTTCGTTCCTTGTGTTCTCCTTTTCCTTCTTTGATCTTTCATGAACTCCTTTGCGTTCTTCTTTCGATTTTTCTATATTCCCTGCGCTCTTCCTTTTACTCTTTCGATCTTTCCCTATTCCTCGCGTTCTTCCTTCGATATTTCCCTTTCGATCTTTCTTGATCAGCTGATGATGTAGGCTAAGGTTTATTTGTTGTTGTTCTTCAAAGTGAAGAACAGCAACTTTGAGGTAAGAATATGTAAATTGTGGGTGAGAAAATATGAGAAAAAATGGGTTCTATTTATAGGGTTGAATCAGGTCAAAAAATTGAATGTGATTGTCTAATTTAGGAAGGATGCAATCTGACCTGATTTCCTCTATTTCTTAAGGCCCAAGCCAATGAATCTAGATGGATTGATGACTTGGTGAATTCAAATTTATTTAAATAGTAATAAAACGTCTAATAATGATGATGAAAAAAGATTTGATTTTTTTTATTTGTATGATTTTTTGAGATTTTTTCCATAAAATAATGATTTTAATGAAAAAATCCTGTTTTTTTCAAAATGCATTAAATAAAAATACAAAAATTAAAAATTAAATAGTAAAATAAATACTATTTTTGGTGATTTTTTAATGAAAAAATAGAATATAAAAAGTTAGTAGTAAAGAAAAAGAAATAGAACATTAAAAGTGAGGAAGGTGGGATTCGAACTCACAACCTCTTCGTCTTATAACTCCCTATACTCCCCTTGCTACCAACTGTACCATTTTATTTATTCAAAATAAAACCACATTAGCGAGTATTTACTAAAATTTTTAATAATAATTCCATGATAATATTAATATTAATAATAATATTAATATTAACATTAATCCTCTAATAACCCCACTATGACCCTAGTATAATTCGATTAAAAATTAATATGACCCTAATTAATCCCTATATATAGTAATCTAACCCTATTTAACTGATAATGCCATCATACTTTATTCTACCCAAACAAGCCCTTTACTACTTACTATTATTATCTTTTATAAAGAAAACAAAAAAGCGAAAAAAGAAATAGAAAGGTGGTCAAAATTTGGGGTACGATAGCTGCCTCTATTTAATCAAATTCAAATTGAGATGATGATGACGGTGAGTCTTCATCTTCTCGGGGAGGAGATGATTAAATATAAAGAGGAACCCTAATTTTGACCACGGAGTGGCTAAATTCTAGAGTTGAGCGAAGATTGGACAATCCTTATTGCTCTGCCAGTATCCTTAGATATTGACGAAATTTATGCCATACGAGGGATAGGTTGTTAAGTTAGGGATGTGATAGGTGAAGACCTGTTCACTGGTTGATAATGATCATTCCGGATGACCGACTGCTGGATAAATTCCTTTGAAGACTCACGGTGAGTGAGATTGTTGGGGAAGTCCTTTATTGAAAGGTGTTTATGGGAGGTTACTTATTGGGGAAGGCCAATAAGTGTTCCTACTTGAGAAATTGTACTGGTATAATTGGGGATTGAACCTTTAAGAGCAGTCACAAATCCTATGTTATGTATGTATGTTCATGTATGCATGTGATGCTATGTTATATATGCATAACCAAATGCTAGAGCGTAGCGACATGATTAATGCATGACAATGATTTGAATGTTTTCATAAGTGCTCCTGTAATGGTTAATGGAATGCTTAAGACTTAGGAAGGTTTCTTGTGTAACAAGGATATTTATCTCAAAAATGGTAGTGGGTATTGAGCTAGCATGGTCTCCCGATACTCGTTTTGAACTCGATAATTTTTTATGTGTGAAAGAGCTTATATATGTATCTCGAAAGTATTGAGATAGGGCTTGCCCTTGCAGTATCATGTATTTGCCCCAGTCTGTTGGGTCTTTGAATTGCCTCAATATGAGTTTTAAAACAACTTATCTTTATTACGGACATGAAATGGCTTGTCGTCGTATTAGCCTTGGAGAGATTCTTCCTCGACTAACCAACCTTTGGAATGATATGCCCTAGATGAAGCATTTTCTTGAAGTGGTTTCTTTTGATCAAGCCTTGTAGCGGTCTTCTAGATTGATTGAGCTTCAGAGGGTATGCCTGAAAAGGAATTTAGATCCCTACATGCTTTGATACGACCTTGAGATGAACTTCCCCAGTATTTGGATCTTGAAAAGTATGCCCCCAATGTCTAAATCATCGAAAGGTATGCCCCTTGATTAAATAGGTATGGAGGAGTAGACTGAAAAAAAGCTTGAACCCCACCATGTTATGACCTTGATAAGGACTGCCCCAGTAGTATGCCTTTGATTATATGATTTTCGTTATGATTGGCCTCGTCTTATCCTTGCATTGTTATGCCCCAGTACGAGAGTCTTGAAAGGTCTACCCCTTTGACATAGGTGTGTCAAATCTTGAAATGTTTTGCCCCTAGTTAGTAGGATCTTTAGATGATGTGCCCCTATGATCATTAGGATTTTTCCCTTGGTTGGAAGGATTCCTTTGTAATTTGCCTCCTAATTAGAAATGTCTTGAATCGGTGTGCCCCTGATCAGTCCTTTGTTGAAATTTCCTGGTGCTAAGTATTGATATGTGAGAAAAATGTTCCCTTTGAAAAGTAATTATAACTCCATGTTCATGCAAATTTTGAAATCGAAAATTTAGACGAGGTGTATGATAGATGATATTCGGCCATGAGGTTGGCAAAATTGAAGATGTGAAAATGTGGTTAGAGATGTGTAGCGAGCGATTTTGGACGTGGTTCTTAAGCACTGTCGCTCTGGGGTACTACAGGTCGATTCATTTTTTATCCTATTGAAGCTGATGAAGGAAGGGAAATAGATGTCTCCAACTAACCCTGCTTACAAACTGAGGTTAAACAGTCAAAACTGTTGGTTTACAGATGCTATGTGGATGTGGGGCCTCTCTCTGCTTATTTTGTTCAGAACGAAATACCGGGACTATTCATGGGGAATTTGTTAGGATACTGTGCCAGGTTGGATGGAGGTAGGGGACTTTGGTTTTTTGATTAGTGTGCTCGCTAAGGTTTTTCAATCTTATGCATACGTATTCCCGGGATAGGGAAATCAGAGCGATCGTAGTTCCTCCTATTCTATGGGAGGAAATGGTGTTTTGGTGTCTTGTTCAAAGCCCAAGACGTGAAGTTAAATGTTTGTTTGTATCTTGTTTAAAGCCCAAGATGTGAAGATGAAGGGTCTATTTGTATCTTGTTCAAAGCCCAAGATATGAAGCTAAAGAGGTTCCTAACTGAGAGGGAATTTGTCATCTCTAAGGAGGAGTTGTTGATGTTTGTATGTTGTGACCAAAGCATGATTTGATGCTAAAAGGTTGATTGAATCAAATGGGGATTTCTTTATACACAGCCGAAGAGGAGGCCAAAAGGTTGAATTTTCCGGGGAAAATGTTCTTTCTGTCTTGTACAAAGCCCAAGATTGAGGCTAAAAGGGTCTGACTCAACAAGAGAGTCTTTTTGTGTGTCTTGTACGAAGCCCAAGACGGAAGCTAAAGGGGTTTGACTCAACAAGAGAGTCTTTTATACTCAACAAGAGAGTGATTTGGTGTCTCGTATAAAGCCCGAGACGGAGGCTAAAAGTTGTTTGACTCAACAAGAGAGTCTTTCATACTCAACAAGTGAGTGATTTTGTATCTCGTACGAAGCCCGAGATGGAGGCGAAAAGTTTGGTAACTCAACAAGAGAGTCTTTTATACTCAATAAGAGAGTGTTTTTGTATCTCGTACGAAGCCCGAGATGGAGGCTAAAAGTTGTTTTACTCAACAAGAGAGTCTTTTAAGGTTAGCTCCACTAGGGAGAATCATTGTACAAAGCCCAAGAGGAGGCCAGTGTGCTGGTGACTGTTTCAGTTGAGTGACAGGTCCAGTGTGTTGGATAAAAGAGAAAATCAGTTCTTATATGGGTAATGTTGTACTCATGGATTTGATCAGAGGATCAGGGTTATCCCTTGTTCTTTAAGGAAATGGGAAATCCAAAGGGTATTGAGACTGTCCAAGTCTACGAATTTTATCTTTTGTACTATGCTTAAGAGAAATTAAGAGACAATACGTTTGCGGTAGAAAGATCTACACTCTTTGAAAGACTGTTCTATTAAGATGACTAATTTCTGTTCCTATACCTTTAAGAGGTCGTCGGGACAATTTGTACGAAGCCCAAGAGGAGGCTGGAAACTTTTAAGAAGCCGAGGGACAATTTGTATGAAGCCCAAGAGGAGGCTATCTTCCCGGAGGAAGAATCATTATACGAAGCCTAAGAGGAGGCTATGAAAACTTCTAAGAAGCCGACGGGTCCTTGTACAACGCCCAAGAGGAGGCGGGGATGCTTTTAGGAAGCCTTTGGGTCCTTGCACTAAGCCCAAGAGGAGGCTGATGAACAGTTCCAGAAGGGGTTTCACTTGGAACATTGGCCTTCTGTATATGAACTATTCAAAGGGGGGAGATTTCTTAGATCTAGTTATCTAAAATTGTTGTAAAAGAAAATTCTCACGGTTTAGGTTATGTTGAAATATCTGGAAGAATGTCGGATGTAAGGAGACGAGGCTTTGTCTAGTTCTAGACGTAGTTGCCGAGGAAACTCTAAATATCTATACTAGTATTACACAGTCGATATGAGTTTATGAAAGAAGACTTACAGTGAAACAGCCCCACAGTACAGTTATATACATATGAAAGCGGTAAATGAAAGCGGGTAAACATTTACTCGGTTGTAGAGCTTTCATGCTGTTTCGTTAGTTTGTTCAACAAAGAAATTTGAAAATAACAGTATGTTAAAAAATCAAAGGAGAAAGTGCTTTGAAAGGGAAATTGGGGCTTACAGCTCAAGGAAAGGCCCAGGGTTTTATCAGTGATCGCACTGTCGTTTTGTACAGGGACTTATACAAGTGACTGAGGCCCAAGGAAGGTTTTCTGTACAAAGGGGATGGGTCTTACACTCTCTTAAGAGGCCCAAAAATGATTGAAAGTGAACAAAGATGGGTCTTATAGATCAAGGGGAAGCCCAATGGTTAATTTTGAAAAGGGCGATGATCGCGCCGAGGTTTTGAAAACATCGTGGGTCTTATACAATGACTGAGGCCCAAAAGGTTTTGGTTTCAAAAGGGGATTGGGTCTTACACTCTATTAGAGGCCCAAAGAAATTTAGAGAAAAGAAATGGGGCTTATAACACGAGGGTAGGCCCAGGGTTTATTTTTGAACTGGCGATCGCGCCGAGATTTTTCTCTTAACGCAGGGGGACTTATACAATGTCTGAGGCCCAATGTATTTTGGTTAAAAGGGGATTAGGTCTTACACTCTATTAGAGGCCCACGAGTGTTCGGAAAAGTTTGTTAGGGTGGAAATCAATAAAACCCTAATTTCATCATTTTTTAATATAATTATTCAAAGAAAATTAATACAAATGATAAAAATTCCAAATAAGTTTGAATAAACAACTTGTGATTTTGGTTTTAGGTTTGAAAAATGAGGCCTTAATCACAAGATGAATTAAAACCTACTTAGTTTTGATTTTCCAAAATGGTTATTTATTTTTAAAAGGTTTACAAACAAATAAAAGACATTTATTCACAAAAATACTAATTATATTAACTAAATAATATAAATCTATTTTTTTTTGGGAAATAAAATATTTCAACATTTTTGTGATTTTTTGCAAAAAGAACCAATCAAAACTAATTAAAATTGAGGGAGTTATTAATTTTTCAAACTATTAAAAATAATATGGAAAATAACAAAAAGTGGGAAAAATAGCAAAAAGAGGGTCTGGGGCGAGGGGGATTCGAACCCCAGACCTCTTGTGTATAGGGCGCACGCCTTACTACTGGGGTGGTGATACATCCGTTGATTGAAACACAGCCATAAATATACAAGGCTTGCCTTGTTTTTTGCCTGGCCCAAGGCAAGGCAAGACAAGTTTTGGCAAGAAACGGGAAGGTCCATAACTTTCTAATTTCTCCATGGTTGGGGACAAAATTTATATGCATCTGGCCTAGAATTTCACAAGGAATCCAATGGTGGTGGTATTTTTTTCAGATCATGCCCCCATGGAAAAACCCGATAGTGGTTTTGAAATAGCCCATGATTTGCATTTTCTGTGCCATCTCTTGATACAGGTGTGAATTACATGGTAAATTGGTGCAAACACAACACATATAACATGTATAAGAGATGCATGATAAGTGGACCTCAAAACAATGCATATTTTGGGAAGTGCAAGTCATGATGCTTACCTCTTTTTGAGCTTTTGGAGTTTTTTGTGCAATCTGCCAAGTTTCTTGTTCCAGAAATGGTTTGATGCTTTGGACACTCTCAAATGATCCCTTAGAAGCTTTTAGGATGATTGGAATCAGCTGGAACCTGCAAAAACAAAAACTGGCCCTTTCTTGCAAAATGGGTTAAAATGGCCAAAATAGTAACTCTCTCAAATGGTGTTCCAGATACTGGGAGCCATTTGGGACAGTTCAAGGATGATATTTGGAGTATGTTTGAGGATTTATCTGGTTTGGAAAGTGACTGAATCAAGACATGGCTTGAAAAATGCAAAAAAAAGCCTATTTTGAGGTTTTAAGAGGTGACTTTGAGATTTAAGGATTACAGGTCACTTGTGTGAGTTTGGACAGCTTAGATATGACATATTGGATGTGTTTGGATCATGAGCTGTGATGGAAATGCTCTCTAACTCAAAAACTCAGAGTTACCTTGCTAAAGAAGGTATTTTTGCCTAGAGAAAGTGATTTTGAGGAAAGCATCTGTTTGATGGCTCTGGTGTACTCAAACTGAGCACAAATGAGCTCTATTTATAGTAGAGCAAGTTTGTTTTGGGATCAATAGTGAATAGAAACTGTTGCATAGGTTTGGCCAATGTTGAGCAATGAGAATCCAAGTCTCCTCTAGCCATTGACTAGAGGTTAGGGCACAGGCTGCTGGTTCCCTTGGTCTTGGATATGTCTTGACTGAATTCAGTTGCAAATAGCTCAGTCCATGCCACCTTGGTGCTTCCATTAAATGCTCCAATCCAAAATTGGAGTCTTGTCCCTCTTTTAGGGATTTCTAGGTTTGGCATGCTACTTCTTGTTCCAAAGACTTTGGAGGCTTGGATCAGTGTTTGTTCCCTTTAGATTTGATCCTCAGATGTGTCCAAAGTGATGACAAGGCTTGGAATTATCTGATTTTGCCAAATCGAGCAAAAGTACAAAATTCTGCCTAGCCTTGCCAGTTTTCAGCAAGGCATATTACCATTGTCATATCTCATGGCTCAAGTGGAATTTGATGGAGTTCTTGGCCATTTTGGAAATCCCTCATATGATACAATAACTGTTTGATATAATTGGTTTTGATACTTTTTGGATCCAAGTGAAAAATGTCCCTACATTTGGAAAAAAGTGAAGGCAGATTCTGACTTAGTGAAAATTTCACTAACTGTTGGAAAAAAGTGACATTTTCACTTTTCTTGATTTTGATCATTCCATAACTTGAAATCCATGGGGAATTGGAATGAGTGCTAGTTGAAGCTTTTGTAGTGGGTAATGAGAGTTACAAATCCAGCTTTGGATGGGGAAAAATGGCCTTGTGGTTTAGGAGTTATGATCCTCCAAAGTTGGTACCCTAGCCACTTTGTTCCATAACTTAGAAAATTTTCTAAGTTTTTTACGGTTACCCCTTTTACAAGTTATCCCACTTTTCTTGATTTTTCTTGATGAATGATGATTCCAACCACACATTAAGTTCATTTTTGGGTTAAAAAACCAAAATTGTGAAAAATCTCAAAACGTCAAAGTTTGACTTTTGTGCACAGTTGACTTTTGTCAGATGAATTCCAAACTGCGCGATCCCCTATGAAATCAAGTCCTTGACTTAAATAAAACTTAATGGACATGTTCCATAGGTGTTATAGGGTGTATTGAATCATGTCAAAGGTTTGGGAGCATGTCTGGGTCAAAAGTCAAAGGTACAGTTGACTTTTTCCGCGAAATCCTAATTATGGTTCTGATGAACTTGAAACTTGTTGCTCAAGCTTCTTGGATCAATCCATTGTTGCAAATGGATCAATGTGGTGTGTTAGGGACCCTCAAATCATGCCTTGAGGTCTTGGCTCATGTTTTGTCCCAAAAGTCAACTTAGGGGTGAATTAGGTCAAGAAACCCTAATTCCTAATTTTTGATATATGCATCCCCTGAGGCTAAATTGACTTGATGCTTGGTTTTATGATGTTCCTTGGAGCATCTTAGGTTGTATTGTGAAGCATTGGCTCATGCCCAGAGGAAAATTTCCATCTGGAAGCCCTGGTCGACCAAAACCCTAATTTGGTGACACTGGCGATCTTGAGGCTTAATCCACTTGGAGTACTGCAACCTTGTGCTTGATCCTTGAGGTGGGAGTCCTCTTGATCCTTTGGGGATGTTTGAGAGATTAGACAAGTTAAAGATCAAGTCCTTTCTTGATTGATCCTTTGTCTAAGCACTCAGAGAGGGTTGAAAACCCTAATTTTGATTGTAGTGGATGCTCACCCATCTTTGGGGAGACTAATGAGGTATGATGGTTCATCCATATTGTGATGATGATTTGCACAATGATGGGAATCTTAGTGGTCAAAATTTGGGGTATGACAGATGCCCCTATTTAATCTTCTTGGACCCGAAGGTGTGAATGACGAAGGTATTCGGGCATTCGGGGTACAAGAGGATTAAATAACGGAATACCCGAAATTTTGATGGCGGTTATGAATGGCAGTTAGCCCATCCATCTTCTTTTGCTAAGTAATGATGCTTAGAAAAGGTAAAACTTCCCCTCGATCCGGGTTTCCTACCGAGGAACTGGTCTCAGTTTCTGAAATAAACTTCCCCTCGATCCTGGTTTCCTACCAAGGATCTGGTCTTAGTCTCTAAAATGAACTTCCCCTCGATCCTGGTTTCCTACCAAGGATCTGGTCTCAGTTTTTGATATAAACTTCCCCTCGATCAAGGATCTGGTCTTAGTTTCTTTTGTCAATAAACTTTTTTGACAAGGGACTCTATTTGTAGTGGTTTTCCTCAAACTTCTCGCCGAATTGTCCTGGGGATATGCCATTTGATGGAAAAAGTTTTGATTGTAGAGAGGCACAAACTTCTCTGTTGGAGACGCCATTTGTTGACTCTACTGGGGGAAAACGAGTCTCTTGAGAGACTGCTTCCATTTGGGGATATTACATCATACTTTTCTCGAGATCTTCTCAGAGAAATTCCATATGATGTGATCAATTTTGAGGTGCCGATGATTTTGTTAACATTGACTTTCTGGAGAGAAGAACCAATGTGTTGCTGAAAGTCTTTAGTTGAGAGGCTTTCTCTAGGGATTTTCCTTAATCTGGGAAAGCGAAGATATCATCTTCAATGGCGAAGAGTGACATCGGCTGAGGGTTTTCTTGTCTCTTCAGAGATTCAAGTTATCAAAGTGGTCGAATACCGATTCTAATCCAGAAATAAACTGGAGGAGAGATTACTTAGATGATTCACTTCCTGACGAGGAAAGAACTGACAACTTGATTGACAGAGGACTTTTATCACCAAGGGATAAGACCGACTAGAGTGATAGTGATGCAATATGAATGTAAATGCATGATGTATGTGTGTATATGCTGACAAAACTGACGCGACACAAAGACTGATGGATGAACACAACTGGATACTGGGCCATCGCGGGGGACAAAGAGGCATCGCTGGTCCAAAAGTAGCAATTCCGCCTTGCTTAGGAGAGACAGTCCCTGTTGGGAGCTATGTTGGTCGGGCTTAGGAGGTAAGAACTCTGCCGGGGATGTCGAGTGAAACATGGTCTTCGACACAGTTGATCCTTCGTTCAGGCGCACTGGTTTAGAAGAAGTACTTTGATCCTGCACTTTGAAGCTCGATTACTTCTGGAGAAGCAATCGACGTTCTTTCGATGTTCAACAGTCAAGAGAAATTGCCATCTTTATTTTAAAAGCAAAAAAATTTTAACAAGTAATTTTTTTTTTATTTCAAGAATCGTTAATCATGTTAAAAACATCGTTCTGTAAAGCTAAAACAAATAAGGATTGCAAACAAAAGCACAAGGGCTCAAATTTTATTGATAGGATGGAAATCAGCTAAACGCGTGATTCTAAAGAGTAGATACAAAGTTAGAAAATGGTAATTAGGAAAAGGGCTACATCGAAACATAACGACCAATATCCTTCTACCAACTTTGAATCCTGGACATTTTGAGCTTCTGTTGAAAACGACCCAGACTGGAGTTTTCCTTACGGATGATGTAACTGCTGCCGAGGGACTTGCCCCTTTGTCGAACATAGTTACTTTCCATTATCCCTAATTTTTGCTTAGATTGTACTTTGAGGTTTCCAATCCATCGGGATGATTTTTGCTTATGTCTCTAATTTTTGCCTGGACCGTCCTTTCGGGTTTTCAATCCACCGAGACGTTTTTCTTTTAGGCGAAATATTTCTTGACTACATCAACATTTGTGGAGTAGGCAAATTCCTCTTCGTCCATGGTTGCGAGTCTCAAGGCTCCGCCTAAGAAAGCTTTCTTGACCACATAAGGGCCGTCATAATTCGGAGTCCACTTGCCCCGGGAATCATTGAGAAATGATTGTATTTTCTTGAGCACGAGGTCTCCTTTTTTGAAGACGCGAGGTCGGACCTTTTTGTCGAAGGCCTTCTTCATTCTCTATTGATACAACTGACCATGGCATAGTGCCGTTATTCATTTTTCTTCGATCAGATTGAGTTCGTCGTGTCAACTTTGACACCATTCAGCTTCTGTTAGCTTAGCCTCCATCAATACCCGGATTGACGGGATTTCAACTTCTATGGGGAGGACTGCCTCCATGCCATATACTAGAGAGAAAGGGGTTGCCCCTGTTGAAGTGCGGACAGATGTACGATAACCGTGAAGAGCAAAGGGTAGCATCTCGTGCCAATCCTTGTAGGTTACAACCATCTTCTGAACAATCTTCTTGATGTTCTTGTTAGCCGCTTCTACCGCTCCGTTCATCTTGGGTCGGTAGGGAGATAAGTTATGGTGTTCGATCTTGAACTCTGCGCACAACTCTTTTATCATCTTGTTGTTCAAGTTAGATTCATTATTAGTAATGATCTGGCTTGGAACACCATAACGGCAGATGAGATTGTTTTTGATAAATCGGACCACCACTTATCGGGTTACATTGGCGTATGACGCTACTTCGACCCATTTGGTGAAGTAGTCAATGGCTACTAAGATGAACCGATGTCCGTTTGAAGCCTTGGGTTCAATCACGCCGATTATGTCGATTCCCCATATGGGAAAAGGCCATGGGGAAGAGAGAACTTTGAGATGTGTTGGCGGTACATGGATTTTGTCAGCGTATATTTGACACTTGTGACACTTCCTCAAGTACTTGTAGCAATCGGATTCCATGGTCAACCAGTAGTACCCTGCTCTAGAATTTTTCTCGTCATTGTGTGTCCGTTGGCATGAGTGCCAAAGGATCCTTCGTGAATTTCCTTTATCAACATGTCTGCTTCTGGTCTGTCGACGCATCAAAGTAAGAGCATGTCAAAGTTCCTCTTATAAAGTGTATCACCGCTCAGGAAGAAGGTACCTGCTAATCTTCTGAGGGTCTTTCTGTCCTTTCTGGATGCTCCAGGTGGGTACTCCAGTTTCGGAAGGAAGCATTTGATATCGTGATACCAAGGTTTGTCGTCTATGACTGCTTCAATCGTGAAGATGTAAGCGGGCCGTTCAAGGCGCATTATGTCGATCTTAGGTAAGTCACTCCATTGACCTACACTAATCATGGAAGAGAGGGTGGCTAATGCATCAGCCATATGATTCTCTTCACGAGGGATGCGATGAAACTCGATTCTGTTAAAGAATGGTAACAACCTTCTTGCGTAATCTTTGTAAGGAATCAATCCTGATTGGTATGTGTTCCAATCCCCTTTGATCTGGTTGATAACCAGGGCTGAGTCGCCATATACATCCAAGTTTTTGATCCTTAAGTCAATCGCTTCTTCGAGACCCATGATACATGCTTCGTATTCGGCCTCATTATTTGTGCACTTGAACGTAAGTCTGGCGGTGAAAGGAATGTGGGTACCCTGAGGTGTTATGATGATTGCCCCAATTCCGTTTCTGTAATTATTGACAGCTCCGTCAAAGATTAGTCCCCATTGGGAACCTGGTTCCGGCCCTTCATTGGGTAGTGGTTCATCGCAGTCTTTCATTTGTAAATACATGACATCTTCATCTTGGAAGTCAAACCCGACTGATTCCTGATCGTCAATCGGTTGATGAGCCAAATGATTGGCTAGAACACTTCCCTTTACGGCTTTCTGAGTGTGGTACTCTATGTCATATTCTGATAACAACATCTGCTAACGGGTAATCCTTCCCGTGAGAGCAGGCTTTTCAAAGACGTACTTGATCGGATCCATTTCGAAGATTAACCAAGTAGTGTGGCGAATCATGTACTGGCGAAGACGTTTGGCCGCCCAAGCCAGAGCGCAGCAAGTTTTCTCAAGCATAGTATACCGAGTCTCGCAGTCGGTGAATTTCTTGCTCAAATAGTAGATGGCAGACTCTTTCCTTTTGGTTTCGTCCTGTTGGCCAAGTACACACCCCATCGAGTCTTCCAAGACTGTCAGGTAAATGATCAGTGGTCTTCCTTCCACTGGTGGTGATAGAATCGGTGGGTTCGACAGATATTCCTTGATATTGTCGAAGGCGGTTTGGCAGTCTTCTGACCAAACACAGTCCTGATTCTTTTTGAGTAATTTGAAAATCGGCGCACATGTGGCGGTCATTAGGAATATAAATCTGGAAATGTAGTTCAAACGTCCCAGGAATCCTCTAACTTGTTTTTCAGTTTTCGGAGAAGGCATTTCTTGAATGGCCTTGATCTTGTCAAGATCAACCTCAATTCCTTTCTGGCTGACGATGAACCCTAAAAGTTTTCCTGAGCGGACACCAAAGGTGCATTTGTTGGGATTCAAGCGGAGTTTGTATTCTCTCAACCGCTCGAATAGTTTTGACAGGTGAGTCACGTGCTCCTCTTCTGTTTTAGATTTGGCAATCATGTCATCGACATACACTTCGATTTCTTTGTGTATCATGTCGTGAAACAGAGTAGTTATGACCCTTTGATAGGTTTCCCCGATGTTTTTCAAACCGAATGGCATTACCTTGTAACAAAAGGTACCCCACGGGGTAATGAAGGAGGTCTTCTCCATGTCTTCCGACGCCATTTTTATCTGATTATAGCCCGAGAATCCATCCATGAAGGAGAAGACTTTGAACTTTGTTGTACTGTCTACCAGCGTGTCTATGTGTAGCAAGGGAAAGTCGTCCTTTGGACTTGCCTTGTTCAGGTCTCTGTAGTCTACACACATTCTGACCTTTCCGTCCTTTTTCGGAACTGGTACGATGTTGGCTAATCATTGAGGATATTTTGATGTGGCGAGGAAACCTGCGTCAATCTGTTTCCTTACCTCCTGTTTGATTTTGATGGCCATGTCTGGATGAGTCTGTCTCAACCTTTGTTTTACCGATGGACATTCTGATCTCAACGGTAGATGATGTTCCACGATGTTTGTATCCAACCCTGGCATATCCTGATAGGACCAAGCGAATACATCGGGAAACTCTTTGAGAAGTTTCGTCAAACTTTCTTTGACAGTTGGACTGAGCAGTGGCCCAATCTTGACTTCTTTTCTCTCTTCTTCCGATCCTAAGTTGACTGTTTCCAGCAATTCTTTGTGAGGCTCAATGGACCTTTCCTCTTGTCTAAGTAATCGGGAGATCTCCTCAGGAATTTCTACATCTTTTTCTTCTTCAGCCTCAAATACCGGGAACTCAAAGTTGGGAGAAGGCGTTGGATCATATGTTTCAATGGGGTTTAAAACAAATAATCTGCATGACGTGATGATTTGTGTTTAGAAGAGATTGAGAATACAAGAGTGTGTGCATTGTTTTATTATTTTTATATTATTGATTTTTTTAACAGTGCTCATTTTATTTATTTTGTTTTTTAGGATTACCATTTTCTAGAAAAAGAAAAAAGAGAAAACAACAATAAAATGCGAAAATTACAGAACGGCGTTTATTTATTTATGATCAGTCGAATCTTGCAACTACAGCCCTATAAAACAACACTCTGTCGCTGTGGGCAAAGCGAAGATGGACATTTACAGAAAGTGAGCCATATCAAAACATCCGTTTCACCAGGGCAGGGTGAAAGGTTTAAAGTGAAGATGGCAATTACTTAGACTTATTAACAATCTTTGGGACATTGACAGCAACCCATTGGCGGCGAACTCCTCGGTGAATCACAAAGTCGGGAACCTTCCTTGATTTGTCTTCAGAAATGATGCTGATTTCTGGTGGAGCTGGATCATTGGAATTTGTCTCCCAGGGCGAGTTGTCGTAGGAGGATTCCTCAGTTGTATTTTGCGTAGTATTTGTACTCTTAGGTATGTCTCCCCATCCAGTTGGCTAGATGTCTTCGAGCCTGATACGAGAGCTTTCAGGAGCGGTGTATTTGACCTTGAAGTCGTATTTCCCACTCGGTTGTCCCAAGGTGTCCCATACTTCTTTGGAACTGGAGGAGCCATCCCTCTCGATGACGTTGACCTTGGGAAAAGCATAGTTAATGAATTCTAGTCCTGGAAATGTTGCGAATTCATCGTCATGCTGGGTATTTTCAGGATAACCCGGGTGTTGATCCCATGACATGGTGGGGACGCAGGTATTCTTTTTAATGATGCTCAGCTGATTTTCATTATTCGGCTGATTTTCTTGCCCCAAGTTTCCTGGGTACGGCTTCCAGATTGGCAGGCCATCCATCGAGCTATAGTAGTCATGGTCAAAGTTGTCTTTCATCAGAGTGTCATCCTCTAATGAGTTTGGGGGAGCACGGTATCCTTCCGGATCACAATCTCCGTATATCATTTTGACGTCTGACAGGGGTATAAATCGCGGGCTCTGTGCAGGAAAGCAGAAAGGAGTATGCATTTTGTCATGTGACATATAACCGTCCTCATTGAGATAGGACTTCCATTCTTCCTCCGTATCGGAGGAATCACCTTTATTGATGGTATGCACTTCTTGAGTCACTGGTTGAAGGAAGCCTCCACTGTGGAAGAAGTTCTGAATGGGATGAAACCTATTATTGTCCGCAGCCGTCTGAGTACAGGCCGAGGAAACGCCAAGACCTTTATTTTTCTTATTGTCAGTAGGAATGACAAGCTGCCCCCATCCTGTTGTATTGGAACTCTCGACCACTTTGATAGCATCTTTGTACGAGGAAATCGAAGTTTCCCCTTCGGATTGATTGTCGTTGTGTAGCGAAAGCGTTTGGAACTGGGTTCCGATTACCCCCTCCGGTTCTACATAAGTGGATGACGATAAGTTGCTTACGAGCAAGGCCTGTTCTCCACAGACTGTGACGAGTTGGTCATTCTGGATGAACTTTAGCTTTTGGTGGAGGGTCGAAGTGACCGCCCCAGCCTGATATATCCAAGGTCTTCCTAATAAACAACTGTATGTTTCCCGGATGTCCATGACCTGGAAAGTGACTTGGAAAGTGTGAGGACCGATAGTTATGGGAAGGTTGACTTCGCCGATAACCGCTTTTCTGGATCCGTCAAATGCTTTGACGACGACCTCGCTGGTTCTAATCGGAGGTCCTTTGAATGATAATTGCATCAAAATGGACTTCGGCATAACATTCAGGGCTGACCCTGTGTCTACCAGTACGCTGGCTAAAGCATCGTCCTGGAAGTTGACCGTAATGTTGAGCGCCATGTTATGACGGCAACCTTCTTCAGGTAATTCCTCATCACTAAATCCCAAGTTATTGCAAGAAGTGATGTTATAGACAATGCTATCGAACTATCTGATTGTTACATCCTATTCCGCAAAGGCTTGCTCCAAGACTTTCTGCAGAGCTTCCCTGTGCGCTTCTGAACTAAGTAACAATGATAATACCGAGATCTTTGAAGGAGTTTGCAACAGTTGATCAACAATGTTGTATTCACTCTTCTGGATGAGCTTCAGCATCTCATCATTGTTCTTTGAAAGGTCGGGATCACTGGATTGACCGACTGGTTGATTAGGAACTTCTGTCTGAGGTTCCTCTTCTTTGATGGGTTCTCCAACTCCTCGGTTGAAGATCCGACCGCTCCGCGTTACTCGACTGATGTCTGTGATATTCACGATGGAGGGTAATGGAATTTCCTTTCCATTCTCAATTATTATTGCACCGTATTTGTAAGGGATAGCCTTAGTTGATTCATACGATAGTGGTCCCGATAGATAGATGACTATGGGAACCTTCTGATTTTTCTGACCATCGTAAGTAATTTCGATCCGTTCCTGGTTGGGAACTATTGATTCATCAAGTAGAGGGATGATGGCACAAACATCCCTAGTCCTCTGATGATCAGAGATTACGACAACGTCCTCGATTTGATCAGCAAAATAGTTGACTGATCCAGAACTTGACCAAGGTTGAATCTCTTTGCGGTCCAACTGACTTTGAAGGGCTGCTCGCACGAAGTAGCATCCTTGATTATCCACTGAGTAAACTCCACACCGCTCATAGTTGTGTAGTGGCACCTGGCCACGTCCGCTTTGAATACAGTGTAACCTTACGAGGTCTGTTTCTGTTGATCAGACATCCTGACTTTGATATCTAGTAGGATTCCCATTAGTGATACTAATTTGCTGGGTGTCTTCATCCATATAGATTAGAAGCCACCAGTGTTTCAACAAGTGCTGAAGTGTTTCCTGGACAAGGGCACAACCTTGATCATTTTCGCAACCCGCTTTACAGTTCTGATAATCATGTGATACCAGGAACCTGAGCCGGAGCTGTTTAGCATGTAACTCCACCAGGCTGGTATTCATCAAGCGAATATCGAAGATTTGAATCATGTCGATTTGATAATGATTCTTATCATGGTAGTCTTGGATCCACCCAAGATCCATCTGTTCCTGTAGAGCTGATTGCACCATAGAACATCCTTGATTATTTTTAGAGCAGATATCACACTGGTGATAATTATGAGGTGGCACATGTCCATATCCACTCTGTCTACAATGCATCTTAACCAAGTTGGCCCTTAGTAAGAGTACATCTTGAATTTGATAGATGTTGTTAGACTCTCCCTCTATCAAATTGATTGTAGCTTTCTCGTGTTGAGGCAGCGGGTTCGTGAGAACATTTGGATTCGTATCTTTGAAAGATAAGACCCCTCTCCTAACAAGCTTTTGCACGTCGGACTTGAAATTAAGACAACTTTCTATGTTATGCCCTGGTCCTCCTTGATGATAAGGGCAAGTCTGATCCGCTTTGAACCAAAAAGGCAGATTTTCCGGTACTGTAAGAGGAGCCTTGGTCTGGACGTGCCCTTTGACCAGTAAAAGTGGAAACAGTTTTGCGTACGATACGGGTATAGGGTCAAACCCTGGTGGCCGCGTTGTACGGTTGTTGTTGTATTGAGGACAAGCCTGCTGAAGAGGCTGTTGTGTCCTTTGCTGAAATTGCTGCGAATGCGGTTGGCTTTGAGCAACCTGAGGTTGATACGTAGAAATAGGCGCGGGGTTGATAGTAGGAGTTACAACTTCTACTGGTTGGTACTGTCGCCTTTCCTTTCCGAGAGAGATATTCCCAATATCTTGCTCTTTTTTCTTAGGGAGAGCACTACCGTATTTTTTAGTACCGCTTGTCGACCCAGTGTATTTGACTAGACGTCCTTCTCGAACGGCTTCCTTGAGACGTACTCCCATACCGACCATTTCGGTGAAGTCGCTGGGCGCACTGGCAACCATTCTATCGTAGTAAAATGAGCTCAAGGTCTTTAAGAAGATCTTTGTCATCTCTTTTTCCTCAAGAGGTGGACAAATTTGAGCGGCAATTTCACGCCATCTCTGAGCGTATTCCTTAAAGGTTTCGTTGTCCTTTTACGACATTGATCTGAGTTGATCTCTGTCTGGTGCCATGTCCAAATTGTATTTATATTATTGAACGAAGGCATCGCCAAGATCTCTGAAAGTGCTGATCTCAGTGCGGTTTAAACCCATGTACCATTTGAGTGCGGCACCAGTTAAACTATCTTGTAAGTAGTGGATTAGTAGCTCCTGGTTCTTTGTCTGAGCTGACATTCGCCGAGCGTACATCACCAAGTGGCTTTGAGGGCAAGAGTTACCCCTGTACTTTTCAAAATCGGGTACTTGGAACTTGTGCGGGACTTTCACATTGGGGACCAAACAAAGGTCTGCGGTGTTCTTTCCAAATAAATACTGACCGCGAATAGCCTGCAGCTCCTTCTGCATTTCCAGGAACTGCTCCTGGAATTCATCCATTCTATCAAACATAGTTTCCTTTCTATCAAAATGTATCTGCGGAATCTGTCCTTCTGGGATAGTGTGCACCACAGGGGGTGGTACCTTTACTACGGCAGCGAATCTTGGCATTTCCCGAAGTTTGTAAACTTCAAGAGTCCTCATTATGCCTTTGGCATCCTCGCTTCCCGAAGTTTGTAACCTTCAGGCCTAGAAGCTTCTGCTATGATTCCCTGATCTTCAGTGATCGGCGGAACATATCCTTCCAGGATATAGTTAACAGGCATGCCCCAGGGACGATCTTTCGGCATTTGATACCTAGGATCATACTTCTCCACTATGGGCGTTGAGGTGATCTCTGAGATCACAGTTCTTTGTAGCTGAGCTTCTGCCATGGCTTGCATGTCATTACGAAGCTTTCTCATATCCTCTCTCAGAGCGTCGATCTCTTCTTTCAACTCTCTGTTCTCTTCCTCGAGATCATCCATTTTCTTTTGTCGGTTGGCCCGAGTATTGTACGAATGAGATAGTTTGACTCTAGAACCGAGACACAAACGTGAGATTCGTAGGTAAGAAGAATACGTGACGTGAGAATGATGAATGCAATGATTATATTAATTGTTTTTTTTGGTTTAATCAAAATAAACTTCGACAATTAGATTGCAAATATCAAACAGTGGGGAAACCCTGTTTTATTGAATTCAAAGGATTGCGGAAATGGAAATACAGTAAATTACAAGGTGCGGAAACAGAAACCTAAGCTAATGGGTCCCGAGTCCTCTCTGAGGAGAACTCGGGTGCTGATTCTGGTACTTTTCTTTTCTTGGACCGGGGCTCTTGGGCCGTTGTCGGGTTGTCATTCCTTTGCCATGTGAAAGGAGCGAGCAAATTCCTTTGGTCATCCTGATTTTCTACAGCATGTTGCTCCAAAATCTCAATTAGAGCATCCTTATCTTTCAGTAGTTGATGTATTTTGGTACACTCCACATTGAGAATGCGGTACTTGTTCTTCCAAGACCTCCTCTCCTGTTGAACTTTGTTGAGAGTAACCTGGAGCTTTTCCGTTTTAGTATTGAAGTACATGACAGATTCCCTTGGCGGAAGAATTCCGTGACGAGGATAAGGCATCTTTAGCTTGAGAGCTCTAGTTTGTACCCAGGGGAGATAAGGCTCCACCGAGACTCAGTCCGGTTTTCCTAGAGACTACCGTCCTTTCTTATGAACATGTTTCCAAGCGTGCACTATTTCCATCTTTAGTGCCCTGTCACTTTCTCCTTCCTTGAAGAAAAGACCTTCCAGATGAGCATTACGTGGGACATGCCTCATCGGGTATCCAAATTGACGACGAACTAAAACGAGATGGTAATTGATTCCTCCCTTAGTTCCTATGAGGGGTACGTTGGGGAAGTTTCCACAACGGTCAATGATCCTGATCCCGTCATAAATCCTATTGCACCAATCTATGTCAGAGTTGGTAAGAGACATGATTTTCTGCGACCAATGTAAGACACTCTTATGATCCCAAAAAGCGGCAGACTTAGGCAAATGGGAGATAAACCATTTGTATAGCAGGGGTACACAGCAAGTGATCACCCCTTCGCTGTACAAACTCCCTAAGTGTACAGAATGATACGCATCTGCTAGCAAGGTTGGTACGACGTTTCCAATGAGAAAAACCTTAATGGCGTTGATATCAACGAAGTTATCAATGTTGGGAAACAGAAATAACCCGTAGGTGAGTAAAACAAAGATTCTTTCAAAAGCAGTCACGTTCCCTATACTAGCAAAGTACAGAGCCTTCTTTACCAGAAACTTAGCTGGTAAACCTGGGATTCCTCCTTTGGTGGTCAGGTGAGTCTTGACTTCTGACTCATCCAAATAGATTGCTCTTGCAATGGTTTGATCTTTTGGAAATTCTTCCAGTCCAGAAAAGGGAGCTCGATCGTTAATGGGTAGATCAATCAGGTGAGAATACTCCTCCAGCGTTGGTGCGAGCTGGTAATCCGGGAATGTGAAACAGTGATAGACCGGATCATAAAACTGAATGAGTGCCTCTGGGATTCCTTCAATTACATGGACCCTTAACAGAGGTAGCAGACCTCCGTACTTGGCTCTGAAAGCGTCAGGGTTAGTGATCATCCTTGCTAATCCTCTCAAATCCTCTAGTTTTGGAACCTTGAAGGTATACTTGTGAGTTTTCCGTCTACCGAAATCCATGAGCGCAATCCTTTTCTCTCTGACATTTGCAATCATTGTCTTAGTTTAATTTGAAAAAAAAGAGAGACTAGAAGAGAAAATTTTCTTTGTTTAATGTTTTTAAAATGAATGCATGAATGCAGCACACAAAAACATAGAAAAAACATGGGGCCAAAGGGTCGGTGTCATGAAGTCAAGGCTCTACCCATCTCAAAGGTTTATACTAGTGATTTTTGTACCTGACTCTCAAAATCATTGATTCTTGTCGAGATAACATCAGCGGGCCGGGAACCATGCTAGGTGATGTATTTCGAAGAATCTCAAAAGAGGGTAGTATCGCATGACAACTATTTCCGATAGCTTCCGCACTACTGAAAGAGGTTTTTCCTAGGTGTACACTCAATCTTTCCACATGCGGCATCACACGCATTCCCATTAGCAGAAAAATAAACACAGATATCAATTAGGAAAAGCAGTATATATATTTGTCCTAATGTCCTAGACTTATTAAGAGCTATGAATCCTATGATCCTAACAGAAAATGGCTCCCCGGCGGAGTCGCCATGCTGTGGTACCTTCCCAACTTAAAGGTTTTGACCTAAGATCCTAGTGAGGGCCGATCCTAGCAATAATGACATTCCCCAATGGAACCGTCATTCTGTGATACCTTGTGAACCCAAGGACTCGTCTCAAGAGAAAATTTCAACCAGAGAGATAAGAGAGACAAGATTCCTTTGAAGGGCCCCACAGTGGGCGCCATTTTTCTGTAGCGAGCGATTTTGGACGTGGTTCTTAAGCACTGTCGCTCTGGGGTACTACAGGTCAATTCATTTTTTATCCTATTGAAGCTGATGAAGGAAGGGAAATAGATGTCTCCAACTAACCCTGCTTGCAAACTGAGGTTAAACAGTCAAAACTGTAGGTTTACAGATGCTATGTGGATGTGGAGCCTCTCTCTGCTTATTTTGTTCAGAACGAAATACCGAGACTATTCATGGGGAATTTGTTAGGATACTGCACCAGGTTGGATGGAGGTAGGGGACTTTGGTTTTTTTGATTAGTGTGCTCGCTAAAATTTTTCAATCTTATGCCTACGTATTCTCGGGATAGGGAAATCATAGCGATCGTAGTTCCTCCTATTCTATGGGAGGAAGTGGTGTTTAGGTGTCTTGTTCAAAGCCCAAGACGTGAAGCTAAATGTTTGTTTGTATCTTGTTTAAATCCCAAGATGTGAAGCTGAAGGGTCTATTTGTATCTTGTTCAAAGCCCAAGATATGAAGCTAAAGAGGTTCCTAACTAAGAGGGAATTTGTCATCTCTAAGGAGGAGTTGTTGATGTTTGTATGTTGTGACCAAAGCATGATTTGATGCTAAAAGGTTGATTGAATCAAAAGGGGATTTCTTTATACATAGTCGAAGAGGAGGCCAAAAGGTTGAATTTTCTGGGGAAAATGTTCTTTCTGTCTTGTACAAAGCCCAAGATTGAGGCTAAAAGGGTCTGACTCAACAAGAGAGTCTTTTTGTGTGTCTTGTACGAAGCCCAAGACAGAAGCTAAAGGGGTTTGACTCAACAAGAGAGTCTTTTATACTCAACAAGAAAGTGATTTGGTGTCTCTTATGAAGCCCGAGACGGAGGCTAAAAGTTGTTTGACTCAACAAGAGAGTCTTTCATACTCAACAAGAGAGTGATTTTGTATCTCGTACGAAGCCCGAGATGGAGGCGAAAAGTTTGGTGACTCAACAAGAGAGTCTTTTATACTCAACAAGAGAGTGTTTTTGTATCTCGTACGAAGCCCGAGATGGAGGCTAAAAGTTGTTTGACTCAACAAGAGAGTCTTTTAAGGTTAGCTCCACTAGGGAGAATCATTGTACAAATCCCAAGAGGAGGCCAGTGTGCTGGTGACTGTTTCAGTTGAGTGACAGGTCCAGTGTGTTAGATAAAAGAGAAAATCAGTTCTTATATGGGTAATGTTGTACTCATGGATTTGATCAGAGGACCAGGGTTATCTCCTGTTCTTTAAGGAAATGGGAAATCCAAAGGGTATTAAGACAGTCCAAGTCTACGGGTTTTATCTTTTGTACTATGCTTAAGAGAAATTAAGAGACAATACGTTTGCGGTAGAAAGATCTAGACTCTTTGAAAGACTGTTATATTAAGATGACTAATTTTTGTTCCTATACCTTTAAGAGGTCGTCGGGATAATTTGTACAAAGCCCAAGAGGAGGCTGGAAAGTTTTAAGAAGCCGAGGGACAATTTGTATGAAGCCCAAGAGGAGGCTATCTTCCCGGAGCAAGAATCATTATACGAAGCCTAAGAGGAGGCTGTGAAAACTTCTAAGAAGCTGACGGGTCCTTGTACAACACCCAAGAGGAGGCGGGGATGCTTTTAGGAAGCCTTTGGGTCCTTGCACTAAGCCCAAGAGGAGGCTGATGAACAGTTCCAGAAGGGGTTTCACTTGGAACATTGGCCTTCTATATATGAACTGTTCAAAGGGGGGAGATTTCGTAGATCTAGTTATCTATAATTGTTGTAAAAGAAAATTCTCACGGTTTAGGTTATGTTGAAATATTCGGAAGAACGTCGGATGTAAGGAGACGAGGCTTTGCCTAGTTCTAAACGTAGTTGCCGGGGAAACTCTAAATATCTATACTAATATTACACAGTCGATATGAGTTTATGAAAGAAGACTTACAGTGAAACAGCCCCACAGTACAATTATATACATATGAAAGCGGTAAATGAAAGCGGGTAAACACTTACTCGGTTGTAGAACTTCCATGTTGTTTCGTTAGTTTGTTCAACAAAGAAATTTTAAAATAACAGTATGTTACAAAATCAAAGGAGAAAGTGCTTTGAAAGGCAAATTGGGGCTTACATCTCAAGGAGAGGCCCAGGGTTTTATCAGTGATCGCACTGTCATTTTGTACAAGGACTTATACAAGTGACTGAGGCCCAAGAAAGGTTTTCTGTACAAAGGGGATGGGTCTTACACTCTCTCAAGAGGCCCAAAAATGATTGAAAGTGAACAAAGATGGGTCTTATAGATCAAGGGGAAGCCCAATGGTTAATTTTGAAAAAGGGCGACGATCGCGCCGAGGTTTTGAAAACACCGTGGGTCTTATACAATGACTGAGGCCCAAACGTTTTTGGTTTCAAAAGGGTATTGGGTCTTACACTCTATTAGAGGCCCAAAGAAATTTAGAGAAAAGAAATGGGGCTTATAACATGAGGGTAGGCCCAGGGTTTGCTTTTGAATTAGCGATCGCGCCGAGATTTTTCTCTTAACGCAGGGGGACTTATACAATGTCTGAGGCCCAAAGTATTTTGGTTAAAAGGGGATTGGGTCTTACACTCTATTAGAGGCCCACGAGTGTTCGGAAAAGTTTGTTAGGGTGGAAATCAATAAAACCCTAATTTCATCATTTTTTAATATAATTATTCAAAGAAAATTAATACAAATGATAAAAATTCCAAATAAGTTTGAATAAACAACTTGTGATTTTGGTTTTAGGTTTGAAAAATGAGGCCTTAATCACAAGATGAATTAAAACCTACTTAGTTTTGATTTTCCAAAATGGTTATTTATTTTTAAAAGGTTTAAAAACAAATAAAAGACATTTATTCACAAAAATACTAATTATATTAAATAAATAATATAAATCTAATTTTTTTGGGGAATAAAATATTTCAACATTTTTGTGATTTTTTGCAAAAAGAACCAATAAAAAATAATTAAAATTGAGGGAGTTATTAATTTTTCAAACTATTAAAAATAATATGGGAAATAATAAAAAGTTGGAAAAATAGCAAAAAGAGGGTCTGGGGCGAGGGGGATTCGAACCCCAGACCTCTTGTGTATAGGGCGCGCGCCTTACCACTGGGGTGGTGATACATCCGTTGATTGAAACACAACCATAAATATACAAGGCTTGCCTTGTTTTTGGCCTGGCCCAAGGCAAGGCAAGACAAGTTTTGGCAAGAAACAGGAAGGTCCATAACTTTCTTATTTCTCCATGGTTGGGGACAAAATTTATATGCATCTGGCCTAGAATTTCACAAGGAATCCAATGGTGGTGGTATTTTTTTCAGATCATGCCCCCATTGAAAAACCCGATAGTGGTTTTGAAATATGCCATGATTTGCATTTTCTGTGCCATCTCTTGATACAGGTGTGAATTACATGGTAAATTGGTGCAAACACAACACATATAACATGTATAAGAGATGCATGATCAGTGGACCTCAAAGCAATGCATATTTTGGTAAGTGCAAGTCATGATGCTTACCTCTTTTTGAGCTTTTGGAGTTTTTTGTGCAATCTGTTAAGTTTCTTGTTCCAGAAATGGTTTGATGCTTTGGACACTCTCAAATGATCCCTTAGAAGCTTTTAGGATGATTGAAATCAGCTGGAACCTGAAAAACAAAAACTGGCCCTTTCTTGCAAAAGGGGTTAAAATGGCCAAAATAGCAACTCTCTCAAATGAAGTTCCAGATGTTGGGAGCCATTTGGTACAGTTCAAGGATGATATTTAGAGTGTGTTTGAGGCTTTATCTGGTTTGGAAAGTGACTGAATCAAGACATGGCTTGAAAAATGCAAAAAAAAAGCATATTTTGAGGTTTTAAGAGGTGCCTTTGAGATTTAAGGATTACAGGTCACTTGTGTGAGTTTGGACAGCTTAGATATGACATATTGGATGTGTTTGGATCATGAGCTGTGATGGAAATGCTCTCTAACTCAAAAACTCAGAGTTACCTTGCTAAAGAAGGTATTTTTGCCTAGAGAAAGTGATTTTGAGGAAAGCATCTGTTTGATGGCTTTGGTGTACTCAAACTGAGCACAAATGAGCTCTATTTATAGTAGAGCAAGTTTGTTTTGGGATCAATAGTGAATGGCAACTGCTGCATATGTTTGGCCAATGTTGAGCAATGAGAATCCAAATCTCCTCTAGCCATTGACTAGAGGTTAGGGCATAGGCTGCTGGTTCCCTTGGTCTTGGATATATCTTAACTGAATTTAGTTGCAAATAGCTTAGTCCATGCCACCTTGGTGCTTCTATTGTATGCTCCAATCCAAAATTGGAGTCTTGTCCCTCTTTTAGGGATTTCTAGGTTTGGCATGCTACTTCTTGTTCCAAAGACTTTGGAGGCTTGGATCAGTGTTTGTTCCCTTTAGATTTGATCCTTAGATGTGTCCAAAGTGATGACAAGGCTTGGAATTATCTGATTTTACCAAATCGAGCAAAAGTACAAAATTCTGCCTAGCCTTGGCAATTTTCAGTAAGGCATATTGCCATTGTCATATCTCATGGCTCAAGTGGAATTTGATGGAGTTCTTGGCCATTTTGGAAATCCCTCATATGATACAATAACTGTTTGATCATAATTGGTTTTGATACTTTTTGGATCCAAGTGAAAAATGTCCCTACATTTGGAAAAAGTGAAGGCAGATTCTGACTTAGTGAAAATTTCACTAAGTGTTGGAAAAAATTGACATTTTCACTTTTCTTGATTTTGATCATTCCATAACTTGAAATCCATGGGGAATTGGAATGAGTGGTAGTTGAAGCTTTTGTAGAGGGTAATGAGAGCTACAATTCCAGCTTTGGATGAGGGAAAATGGCCTTGTGGTTTAGGAGTTATGATCCTCCAAAGTTGGTACCCTAGCCACTTTGTTCCATAACTTAGGAAATTTTCTATGTTTTTTATGGTTACCCCTTTTACAAGTTATCTCACTTTTCTTTATTTTTCCAACCACACATTAACATCATTTTAGGGTTAAAAAACCAAAATTGTGAAAAATCTCAAAAAGTCAAAGTTTGACTTTTGTGCACAGTTGACTTTTGTCAGATGAATTCTAAACTGCGCGATCCCCTATGAAATCAAGTCCTTGACCTAAATAAAACTTGATGGACATGTTCCATAGGTGTTATAGGGTGTATTGAATCATGTCAAAGGTTTGGGAGCATGTCTGGGTCAAAAGTCAAAGGTACAGTTGACTTTTTCCGCGAAATCCTAACTGTGGTTCTGATGAACTCGAAACTTGTTGCTCAAGCTTCTTGGATCAATCCATTGTTGCAAATGGATCAATGTGGTGTGTTAGGGACCCTCAAATCACGCCTTGAGGTCTTGGCTCATGTTTTGTCCCAAAAGTCAACTTCGGGGTGAATTAGGTCAAGAAACCCTAATTCCTAATTTTTGAGGTATGCATCCCCTGAGGCTAAATTGACTTGATACTTGGGTTTATGATGTCCCTTGGAGCATCTTAGGTTGTATTATGAAGCATTGGCTCATGCCCAGTGGAAAATTTCCATCTGGAGGCCCTGGTCGACCAAAACCCTAATTTGGTGACACTGGCGATGTTGAGGCTTAATCCACTTTGAGTGCTGCAACCTTGTGCTTGATCCTTGAGGTGGGAGTCCTCTTGATCCTTTGGGGATGTTTGAGAGATTAGACAAATTGAAGATCAAGTCCTTTCTTGATTGATCCATTGTCTAAGCACTCAGAGAGGGCTGGAAACCCTAATTTTGATTGTAGTGGATGCTCACCCATCTTTGGGGAGACTAATGAGGTATGATGGTTCATCCATATTGTGATGATGATTTGCACAATGATGGGAATCTTAGTGGTCAAAATTTGGGGTATGACAAGATGTTCCAATAAACATTCAAATTCGGAGTCAGTTTAACAACGACTTTGTCGAGTATGCTTTTATAGTTGCCCTAGCTTTAATTAGGACTTTTAAATGTTGTAACATGGCCTAGTTCATGGTTTAAGAAACAAAGGATACAAGGCTCAAAATTTGAAATTTAACCCACCCCATTCTCCTTGATGTTCTCCATTCCTAAATCCAATTAACCCAACAGATGCGTTCATCTTACAAGAGAATTTCTTTAGTCATGGTGATAAAGGTTTAAGCAATTGATGAGATCTTTGAGGTGGCACTCACCCACTCCCGTTTATAAGATTGTTCCATTTTTCCATTTTTCTTTGTTTTTAATCCCTTATTTTTGCATGGGCAAATTCTTTTGAGTTTGTGGCCCATCGGGACACCCTAGTTTTTTGCCTAAGTCAAAGTCAACTTTTTCAATTTTTTCTTTTCTTCTTGACTTATCGGGTTTTTTCTCCTTTTTTTTTGGAGCAATTCTTGAGTAATTTTGCTTTTGATTTTTTACGGTTGTGACTGCCATGTTGACTCTTGATTGCTTCCTTGATGTTGAATGGTGCGAGGAAGAAGATGTTGTGAGCTTTATTGCTTCCTCGATCTTTGATGAAGTACGCGAGGAAGAGTATGTGTTTAAACCTCTTTCTTGAAATTAGAATGCATCATTGAGTTAATTGAAATCTACCCTGCCCTGGTTAAGATTAAGGTTTTTTCAAAAATGGAAAGAACACCGACTTCTGGCTTGAGGGGGTTAACTACGGATTATCTCCTTATTCCTCCAGTGTTTGGGAAGTGAAATAATGCCTTACATCGTCAGCCAGGTCTTACTATTAAAGCATACATCAGCAGCTTCGTTTGTTTATTACATCTTTCTCCTCCTAAGTTTGTAAATGGTGAAGAAGTGAAATGGAAAAGCTTTGATTTTTTTTGCAAGTGATGGCATAGAAAGAGAGTGTAAACGAATGGATTGATTCCAAAAATATGCATGCTCGTTTCATTACTTCTCAAAGAGTACAACTTTTAAATACAAGCAACACTTAGAAAAAAGAAATTCCAGCTGGAAATGATAAAGTTTATTGATCCTAGGGATGAGCTTCCTTGTTGATCCACCGAATTTAGGAGACACTTCTTGAAGTTCTTGCACTTTGTCAAAGTGAGGGTAACCTTTAACCAATGGGGATTCCTCCTTCAAAAGTCAACTGCAAGTCTTGTACTTTGTGCTCATAACTTGTATGGTCTGAGTAGGATCAAGTAATTGCAACTTCACTAAGGCACCTCCGAGTAAGTCACGAGACATTGGTGTAGGATCCAGTTCCCTTCCAAACTTCCTTTGTTGATGCGCATGAGGCTGCTACTGAAATATATACTATTACAGACTTTGTTGCGGAGGCATCATCCAAGGTTTTTGTATTTGAGGCTCTAAGTAGGACTCTGGTTGGCATAGTAAAGGGTTACCTTCCCTTTTCCATGTTACTTTCCCTGTTTGATATGCTCTATAGCTTCTTAAAATATCCTTTGAGTTTATTTGTAAGTATCGGGAAACCTCTTAGCTTTTGGTAATTGGATAAGGGCGAAAGCGGAAAGGATATGCAAATGTATGTGTATGTATGCAAATGCATGAAAATGCATGGGGTATGCAAAAAGAGTTTTTTTAGGTATGCTAAAAAATTTTGAGATGGAAGAGTCACATTAGGATAGTGACAGATGAAAGGAATCCCTTACGGGTTTAGAGGTAGTTATGTACATAGGGAACCCTTATCTGGGAAGGTTCCCTAGGGATAATGATAGGTATGCGAAATCCAATAGGTTTAGAATGTGTAATATAAAATGTAAGCATGACCTATCTTAGGTAGGATCCCTATAACTTGCTAGATCTAAGTTTTGTCTACCCAATCCCATCACATGTAGGATATATAGTTTTGGACAACATAACAACCCTAGAATTTACAAACTATACCCTTGTTTTACCATGAGAAGGAGCAAGTCTTCCTACGGTAACCCTTCGGGATAAGTCTCATCTAGGCAGGACCCTAGTAACAGCCCTTGAGGGTCGAATGCGTAAGGTCTCCATGAGATGATAGGGTATACTAAAGGCCCTCAGAATCTTGGACCACACCCAAATCATCATCTATGTTATGGGCTAGTCTTACCATAAAGACAACTTTGGGGGGTCTATCTGAGTGTGGCATCAATGCATTGTCGGGATGTTACATCCCTCCAATAACATTTCTGTTCCACGTCCTAACTTTGGGTATCCTCCAAGCTGAGGTTTTAGCTTACACACAAATATTAATTCCCAACCAATGATATGATGACAATATATGATAAACATGAATAAACATATATAATAAATATAATATAATTATAAAGTAAATAATAATCATGAAAGTATATAAGTATAGAAAAAAAAAACAGTAAACAAACAAGACAAGCAATCAATAACCCTAAAACCCAAGGTTAGGATGAACTCTTTTTTTAGGGAAGTATAAGAACTCCCCAGCAGAGTTGCCAGCTGTCGCGGCCGGCAAAAATATCGAGTCGCCATCATCCTTTATTTGTCCTAAGGACAGGAAAATAATGATAAAACCTAAATCCTAAGGGTGAGATTCTAAGTTCGGGAGTCGGTTAAGCGAGAGGAAGGTGTTAGGCACCCCTCACCTCCATTGTACTCAATGGGATCCTCCTTAAGTTTTAGGGTATGTTTGCTTGTTACTTGAATGCTTGACTGTTTATAAATATTTACAAAAATCCTAAGTTTTTTTATTATTGTACTCGCTAGGGTTTACAACCCTATGCCTACGTACCCTCAATTTTGAAGGATCAGAGTATCCGTAGTCCACATTCCCTATCCCCTATTCCTATTCATATTTCCATTCCCATTCCTAATCCTAGTCCTAATCCTAATCCTTTATTCATACTCTTGGATTACAAGACTCCTATCCCATGTCCTTATTCCTAATTTATACTCTCGGATGAAGAGTTCTATCCCATTTCCTTATCCCTTATTTATACTCACGGATGAAGAGTTATATCCTAATTCCTAACCATTATCTATACTCTCGGATGAAGAGTTCTATCCCATGTCCTTATCCATTATTTATACTCTCGGATGAAGAGTTCTATCCCAATTCCTTATCCATTATTTATACTCTCGGGTGAAGAGTTCTATCTCAATTCCTTATCCATTATTTATACTCTCGGAGGAAGAGTTCTATCCCAATTCCTTATCTATTATTTATACTCTCGGAGGAAGAACTCTATCCCAATTCCTTATCCATTATTTATACTCTCGAATGAAGAGTTCTATCCCAAAATCTTAATCCATTATCCTATATTTATACTCTTGGAACCTAAGAGTTTTATCTCAAATTCCTTATCCCTTATCCTAAATTTTATACTCTTTAAATCTAAGAGTTTTATCCCATTTTTATTTCTTATCCTAAATTTTATACTCTTTGGATCTAAGAGTTTTATCTCATTTTTATTCCTTATCCTAAATTTTATACTCTTTGGATCTAAGAGTTTATCCCATTTTTATCCCTTGAAATCCTAATAATTTATCCCTAAGATTAACCAAAAGAAAATTAATTAAGTTCTATAATTAATCCTATACATATATATATATATATATATATATATATATATATATATATATATATATATATATATTACTTCCTCATATTATTAGTATTATTTCAATTAAAAATTGATCCTTAATTTTAATAGGTATTCATTCCAAATTTAGTCCCTAATAATAATTGTAATAATTTATAAAAAAAACCCATATTTATCCCTTAATTTTTATCCCTTATTCCAAAGTAAAAATTCCCTTAAATATTCATAATATAATATGAAAAATAAATCCCAAAAGAAACATTTTAATCCAATTATTTTTAAAATAAATAATAATAATAACAATTTTCCCAAAATAAATAAACCCCCATTTTAAAAACCCATGTTAAAAATTAAAACCCAATATAACAATGTAAAAATATTATAAACCTCTATTTGAATAATTATAAAATATCGTCACCCATATTTTTTAAATCCAAAAAATTATGAAGAATATTATAAACCCATATCTTATACAAAAAGTAAATAAACCCATCTTTGTGAAAAGTACGTAAAACCCATGTTAATAAATAAAACCATTGGTGAACCCAAAAATATAACCCCATTTATAAAATAAGCCCCAAATTTAATTATAGAAAATAAATTTATTATTATAGACCCTCCTTTAATAAAATAAATCCACATTTATAAAAATAAATTAAATAAAAACCCAAGTTGTCAATCCAATAAATAAACCATTATAAACACCGATGTTAAGAATAAACCCAAATTTTATTAATTATGAATTATAAACCCCAAAATTTATAAATTAATAATCCCGTAAATTAATCCAAAATATTTTAATTAAACATTTTATTTCAGATTCTTAATTATTATTAGTTTTTTTTTCCTTTCTTTTTTTAATATTTATTTTTAATACTTAATGCTAACAATATTCCAGCGACAACAATACATTTCACGACAATATTCCAACGATAATAATATATTTCACTACAACATTCCAATGATAATAAGGTAAATATCTATGAGGAAGAATCAATAATTTTTGTGATACTAACCTGGACTGCCGTGACCCACTTAAGTTGTTTCCTCCCTTCTTTTCTTTAAGTTCCTTGCGTTCTCCTTTTCCTGCGTTGATCTTTCATGAACTCCTTTGCATTCTTCTATCGATTTTTCTCTATTCCCTGTGTTCTTCCTTTTACTCTTTTGATCTTTCCCTATTCCTCACGTTCTTCCTTCGATATTTCCCTATTCCTCGCGTTCTTCCTTTTTCCCTTTTGATCTTTCTTGATCAGCTGATGATGTAGGCTAAGGTTTATTTGTTGTTGTTCTTCAAAGTGAAGAACAACAACTTTGAGGTAAGAATATGTAAATTGTGTGTGAGAAAATATGAGAAAAAAATGGTTCTATTTATAGGGTAGAATTAGGTAAAAGAAATTGAATGTGATTGTCTAATTTAGGAAGGATGCAATCTGACCTGATTTCCTCTATTTCTTAAAGCCCAAGCCAATGAATTTGGATGAATTCATGGCTTGGTGAATTCAAATTAATTTAAATAGTAATAAAAAGTCTAATAATGATGATGAAAAAAGATTTGATTTTTTTTATTTTTATGATTTTTTGAGATTTTTTACATAAAATAATGATTTTAATGAAAAAATCATGTTTTTTTAAAAATGCATTAAATAAAAATACGAAAATTAAAAATTAAATAATAAAAAAAATACTATTTTTGTGATTTTTTAATGAAAAAATAGAATATAAAAAGTTAGTAGTAAAGAAAAAGAAATAGAACATTAAAAGTGAGGAAGGTGGGATTCGAACGCACAACCTCTCCGTCTTGTGACTCCCTATACTCCCCTTGCTACCAACTGTACCATTTTATTTATTCAAAATAAAACCACATTAGCGAGTATTTACTAAAATTTTTAATAATAATTCCATGATAATATCAATATTAATTATATTAATATTAACATTAATCCTCTAATAACCCCACTATGACCCTAATATAATTCGATTAAAAATTAATATGACCCTAATTAATCCCTATATATAGTAATCTAACCCTATTTAACTGATAACGCTATCATACTTTATTCTACCCAAACAATCCCTTTACTACTTACTATTATTATCTTTTATAAAGAAAACAAAAAAGCAAAAAAAGAAATAGAAAGGTGGTCAAAATTTGGGGTACGACATTATGCATATCCTATCTTTATATTGATTATAATGAATTGTGATTACTCACCCTGCCTGTTTGAATGTTGCCTCCACGTGGGTAACGTGCAGGTGATCAGACTTAACTGTGGATGCCTTCGAGGACTTTTGAAGTTTATTTGCTTTTGGTCGATGTAGAGGATCTTGCTCTGATAGTGTAACATCGGGTTGGGTCGTTGCGTCGAACCATGTTGATTTCGTTTATTTTGTTGTTCTTTGATGATATGGTTTATTTTAAAAACCTTTTTGATTATTTGTGGTTATGGTGGTTCTACTTCCAATTTTGATGGCTTTTATTGAAAACCTTTTTATTTTGAATTATTGAGTTCCGCTTCCATATGAGGGCTTTTTGAGTTATTTTAAGGAAAACCCGTTGTTTACGGAGCAATTGTATTATTTTGATTTTTGAGAAATGTGCACCCTTTGAGGTGGTTCCGGTGTCACTCTGATAAATTGTATATTTTGTCGCGATTATTTGTGGGATAGAAAAGGGTGTTACAGTTACCATATTGGTCACTTTTGCCACTTTTGCAAGAAAGAGCCAATACTTGTTCCTGAGGATTCTAGCTGGTTTTGATCATCCTAAAAGCTTCTAAGGAATCAATCAAGAGTGTCTAAAGCATTGGATTACTTCTGGCACAAGGATCTAGACAGTTAACACAAGGAGCTTTGTTAGTTTCTTGGATTGGCTGGAATTTTGGTAAAACAAAGGTTGTTCAATGTTGATGTCAAGGTGGTGATGTTGCAACATTGAGTCTTAACACTGGGTTGTGTTAAGTGTTTAAGTTGGATGTCTGATGTCACATGCGATATTGTGACATCAGGTCTGCAGAATTAATAACATCAGGTTTAGTGATGTTGTTAGGGTTTGCGTGTTAGCTGGAATTGTGGAGAGTTGTTAGTCTCATTGGATGAGAATATCTTAGGATAGATATTTTTCGCTGCATAGGAGATCTGGTGCAGATTTGTAGGAGATTTAAAAGGTTGAAGATTTGAAAAGATTTTAGGAGAAAATCTGTTTTGAAGATTCAGTTTTAAATAACAAATCAGGTCAGATATTGTAGCAGGTCCAAGTCCAATTCAAAGAGCTATATAAAGCGCACCAGTACTGAAGAAAAAGTAACGAAGAAAGAGAGCTAAAGACAGAGTGTCGATTGTGTCTTCGTGTATGTTTTGTAAACCATTAGAGTGTGAATTGGTATTCATGTTTTGAGTTGTTCTTGATCAAAGCTGTGAAGCAGAATCAAGTAGTGGTATTCAAAGTGTGTGATCTTTAAAGTGTTTTAGGGATTGAGTAGTGTTCTCATATCTAAGTGGTTTCTTATGTAGAAAGTCACTAGTAGGAATTAAGATTAGGAGATTGTCAACTGGGTTATTGAGTCTGTAATTTAATTCTACAAGTAGTGAATTTCATCCCTGGCTTGGTAGCTCCCAGACGTAGGTAGTTAGACCGAACTGGGTGAACAATTTGGTGTGTTATTCTGCTGTTTATTTTGTCCATTGTGCAGAGTGTGTTGTTGTGACATCGCACTTAACATCACACGCCTGATACCAGAATTTCAATTGGTATCAAAGCAGACATCCTGTCTGTCTCTGGGTGAGATCTGGGGAAGTTACTTTCTGGTGTAAAGATGGACAAAGAGGTTGGAGGATTTGTCAACAGACCCCCTATTTTGGATGGCTCGAATTATGATTATTGGAAGCCAAGGATGATCACCTTTTTGAAATCCTTGGACAGCAGGGCTTGGAAGGCTATCATTAAAGAATGGAAAGCACCTGTTGTGTTTGAAAAAGATGATGCTGGGAAAGATAAAGAGGGCACCTCAAAGCCGAAACCTGAAGAAGAATGTGTTATTTCCTTGGTTTTATGGTTGGCATTATTTTGCTAAAACTCATGTAGCAGCAGGTGTTGAATGAAGATGTCTAAGAATATGTTTCATTACTCTTTGTTCAACATGTCGAATGAAGATGTCCCATGACTGCTCATAGGACATCGCGCTGTGAAGACAGGTTTTATTGCAGATTCTGTTACAATGATTTGTAACTGAATATTCTGTGAATATTTGGTTATCCTATGTGGCATCCAAAGCATTTTTGGATTAGGGTTACTTGTTGGTTTTTGGATTTGCTGCTGTTTCTATTTATGGAGACATAATAGGAAACTTTGGATTGAAGACCTATTTTATTGGAGTTAATTTTGCAGATTTGTGAGCAGCCTAATTGTTGCGTTTTTGAAGCCCAATTCAGTCCAGATTTCAAGCTATAAATAGACTGATGTAAACCTAGTTTTAGGTGTCGAACTTACATGTATTTTTAGGGTTGTGTGCTTGTGTTTTGTGAGCCTAACTGCTATCTTATGATAACAGTATAAGGACTGTAGTGTAAGTTGTGTAAGGTTGCTCATAAGCTTTTAAGCATTGAGTAACTGTGTGTTAATTCTCATAAGCTGTGAAGTATTGAGAATTTGTGTTTCGACCATTGTTTTTATCTTGTAAGGAACTAGTCACGGGTTGTGATTAAAGAGGGATTTGAGGAGGGCCTCATACCTAGGGGAGTCTTAGGTAGAAGTCATAGGAAGGGTAGTGATTAAGTGAGCTGATTGAACTGGGTGTGGTTATCAGTGAATTGATACTATCGAATATTGATTTCATCCCTGGCTTGGTAGCCCCCAGATGTAGGATAGTTAGATCCGAACTGGGTTAACAATTTCTGGTGTTCTTTACATTTTATGCACACTTTGATTTTGAACTTGTTCATCGTTGTTGTATATCAGTGTCTCGACATCTCGATAGGACATCTGATATATAGGCCAGAATTTCAATTGGTATCAGAGCTTGCACCCTTTGTTGTTTCTGGGTGAGATTCAGGGAAGGTACTTTCTGGTACAATGGACAAGGATGGAGGAGCTCTGAATAAACCACCTTTGCTGGATGGCTCTAACTATGATTATTGGAAACCTAGGATGATAGCCTTTATCAAGTCCATGGATGATCAAGCATGGAAAGCGGTTATCAAAGGTTGGGAGCCTCCAAAGGTAAGAGATGGAGAAGGAAATCTTACTGATGTTCTGAAGGAAGAAGAGGACTGGGATGATGCTGACTACAAAGGATCTGTTGGAAATTCTAAAGCCATGAATGCATTGTTCAATGGCGTCAACAGAAATATCTTCAGGCTGATTGAGCATTGTACTATTGCCAAAGAGGCTTGGCAGGTCCTGAAAGTTGCTCATGAAGGGACCTCAAAGGTGAAAATGTCAAAGCTTCAGCTTCTCACTAGCAAGTTTGAGAGTTTGAAGATGAAAGAGGATGAGAGCATTCATGATTTTCATATGAACATTATTGAGATAGCTAATGCCTCTAGTGCCTTAGGAGAAAAGATGTCTGACAGCAAGCTGGTCAGGAAGATTCTCAGGTCTCTTCCTAAGAGATTTGATATGAAGGTTACTGCTATAGAGGAAGCTCAGGACATTGACAAGATGAAGGTGGACGAGCTTATGGGATCTCTCCAAACTTTTGAGTTAGGACTCGGTGAAAAAGCTGAAAAGAAGAAGAGTATAGCATTCGTGTCAAGTGCTGATGACTCAGATGATGAAGGAAAACTGGTCAAAGATGAAGATGTGTCCAAAGAGCTAGTGTTTCTTGGAAGACAATTTAATAAAGTGTTGAAAAGGATGGAATGGAAGTCAAGAGAAAATGTTCGGAACAAGTCTCTCCACATCAACAAAGACCAGGATGGAGGCAGAAGATCCAGAACTGAAGAAGACTCTAATCAAGGGAAGAGAGTTCAATGCTATGAATGTGAAGGATTTGGGCACGTAAAAACTGAGTGTCCCACTTATCTCAAAAGACAGAAGAAGGGATTATCTGTGACATGGTCAGAAGATGATTCTGAAACTGACACTGATGAGAAGTCTGCAAAGTTGGTGACAGCTTTAACAGGAGTATGTGAATCAGATGAAGAATCTGAAGAACTTACTTTTGAAGAGCTGGCTATCTCTTATAAGAAGTTGTGCATTGAACATGAAGAAGTATGTCAGCAGAAAGAAGAACAAGCATGTGCCATTATTCATTTAGAAGCTGAGAATACTAAGCATATGTCTACTATAGCTGATCTACAAAGTGAAGTTAATGTTTTGAATTCAAAACTGGACAACATGATCAACAATGTCAGAATGTTAAATAGGAGTTCGGATGTACTTGATGAAATTCTGAAGTCAGGAAGAGAAGTTGGAGATGTTAGGGGTCTAGGGTTTGAAAGTTCCAGTGAGATGGACAAAGGAAAATGGCCTGAAGAGACACCTGCTCAACCTGAGAAAGAGTCAAAGGTGTCTTATAACATGCTGCAACATCCTCGAATACATCAGAAGAATGTGACAAGAAGAAAGAATCAAAGATGGAAATGCCACTATTGTGGAAGGCTTGGCCATATAAAACCTTTCTGCTACAGGCTATATGGCTACCCCAAGGGTGGCTTACAGGCCAGTAGGAAATGAGAATGGGTTGGGGTAACAAAAGTGTGGACTCCTAAGAGTAATACAAAGGAACACATAGCTCATAAGTCCTTCAGTGTCTTTGCAAAAGAAAAGTGGTACTTCGATAGTGGATGTTCCAGGCACATGACTGGTATCATGGGATGTCTATCAAATGTTGAGTCTCGACCCGTAACCTACGTGACCTTTGGAAATGGATCAAAAGGGAGAGTAATAGGTGTTGGAAAACTGGACTGTGCAGGACAACCTAATTTGGAGAAGGTTTTACTTGTTGAAGGGCTAGATGCAAACTTGATAGGCATAAGTCAATTATGTGATCAAGGTCTCAAGGTCAATTTTACCAATTCTGAATGTCAGATCACAAACAAGAAGGGCAAGATTATCATGAGAGGTAAGAGAGAGTCAGATAACTGCTATCTGTGGAGATCTGAGAACACTGAAAGAAGTGTGGAGACTAAGAAAGATACTGGGAAGACTGTCAAGGTAAAATAGGTGCTGATAAATTGTAAAGCTACTCATGATGTTTGCTCGATGAAATATAATAATAAGTGTAAACTTAGTAAGTATGCCAGCAAGGTAAGGTTGGAAGGAGAAGTTGACAAGTGCGAAATTGAGATGAGTCAGGTAATCAAATTATGGTCTACTCTGGGCCCAGTCCTTAAAAATATAAATAGGTGGGGAAACACACCTTATTTTCAGCAAACTTACTCTACACAAATTCCTCTAGCACCCTCTCTTCAAAGCTCTCGCGGCTTAGGGTTTTCTGCTAACACTCTCAAGACTGTACCGTGTGATCTACTAAACATGTCCCAACATCCTAACTCCGAATCCATGCATGAGAACACTGGTTCTTCACGAATCAATGCTGGAGATGTAGAATCTCTGAGGATGATAAATCTCTCTGACCTAGTGCTCGACATTGCTCCTTTAAGTGTTATGTCGGCTGACCCTAAAGGCAAACAGCAAGCTTCTCACACAACAAACGTCAACATCCCAGGTAAGAAGTCTAAACCTTTCTCTCCTAGAAAGAAGGCCCACTCCATGACTAGTTTGTATGCTGATCAAGTAAGCCCTAGGAAAAACGTGGCTGAAAAGGGATCTAACTCTGGCTTAGTTGAGAAGAAGAAGAATTCTAAAGATGTAAACAAGAATTCCACTGATAATGATGCTGTTAAAAAGGATAGGGAACTTAGAAGGGTTGTTGCCTCGATTCTGAGTGGAATTAAGGCAAATGTCGAGTCTAATGCTCCAACATCAGGGACTGAAAATATCAATAGCAACCCTACTGATAGGACTGACGGTGAGGTTCCCATGAATGTGGGCCGTGAGGGAAGAAGTAAGAGGAAAGCTGATGTAAGGACTGACGAAGTTATTAATGTTGATGACCTCACTTCTGATGAGGAACCTATTGCTGGAATGCTGAGAAAAATTCAGACTAGAAGTAAAAAAATTATGATAAGTGAAAGCCCTAAGTCGTCAAAATTGAGTAGTAAAACTGGAGGTGGGGAAAGAAAAGTTCAAGCAGGGCCTCCTAAACTTTGGAGCAAGGTTGTAGTGCCCACTAAGAAAGTAAAAATTGCTGATCAAAGCGACTCTGACTATGAAGTTGAAACAGATGTCCAGGACATGGTTGGTATGAAAACCTCCACCTGCAAGAAGGCTGCTACTGAAAGGTCTATGAGAAATACAGATAGATGGAAAATTGTGATCAGAGGAGGATTGCTCTGGAAAGAGAATTGGGGAAGGATTTCGGAAAGTACAAGGAAATCATGGAGCTCATTGCAGCGGCTGGGATGATGAGAACTGTGTCCAAGCTTGGACTCTGCTATGGAAATCTAGTCAAAGAATTTGTGGTGAATTTATCTGAAGAGTGTGATGAGAACAGGGGCAACACTCTCAGGAAAGTTTGTGTGAGAGGAGAAGCTGTCACTTTTTCACCTGAAATTATCAACAACTATCTGGGCAGGAGTAATGAACCTCAACCTGAGTTAGAAGTTACTGATAATACTGTTTGCAAGGAGATAACAGGTGGCTGTATGAGACATTGGCCAAATGCAGAAAAGCTGTCGTCTGGTAAACTAAGTGTCAAATATGCCATCCTTCACAGGATTGCTGTGGTAAATTGGGTTCCTACAAATCACACATCTACTATCTCTTCTACACTTGGCAGATTCATATATGCCATAGGGAAGAAGATTTCCTTTGATTTTGGATCATACATCTTTGAGCAGATCTTGAAGCAAGCTAGCTCGCCTGCTGTCAAGATTCCTATTGGTTTCCCTTCCTTGATCTGTGGTATTATTCTAGAACAGTGTCCTAATCTTGTGTTGAGGGGTGACATTGCCCTCAAAAGGAAACCTCCGCTGTCCCTTCACTACAAGCTGCTGGGTGGAGCACATGTCCCAGACATTGTTGGGACATCTACACAGGCTCCTAGTTCTGCTAATTTTGATGATGAAGCCATTGCTCAGTTGCAAGAAACCTGCAAGGAGCTGGAAGAATCTATCAGGAGAGATACAACAAGGAAGACAAAGCTCGAGCAGCTGATTAAAGCCTTGGTTGAAAAGAGAAATGCTCCTAAAGAGCAAGAGCTGGCTGAAGATGATGGACAAGGTGAATCTACTGAGTCTGATAGAAGAAGTGTCCAACAGTCTGATGATTCTGGTTCTGAGAAGGGTGCTTCTGAATCTGAAGGTGAAAGTGATGAGGTGGCTGAAGAGGACAGTGCTGAATAGCTATAGGCTATCTGCATGTTTACTTTTTTTGTTTTTTTCTTTCTTCTTTTAGGACAACTTTATTCTGTTTTAGTTTTGAACATTGTACTGCTATGTGATTTGGTGACATTTGTCTATAACCTCTCTTTGTCATATTTGTGGCTAAAAAGGGGGAGTAGTGAGTGTGAGGGAGAGCAGCTTTGGTATGTGCTTGTGCTGGTGAGGGGGAGTTTTTGTGCGGCAGGTAGATTGTGCTTGTGAGGGGGAGTTGCTATGATGAGATGTTTGTTGGATTGTGTGTATATGCAGCTGAGGGGGAGTTTTTTTGTGTGTGCAGCTGAGGGGGAGTTTTTTTTGCTGCTATTAATGGTGTTTTCTTCCGCTGCTGATACTGATGGTGTTTGAGTGTGTGTGGAGTTTTAGCCAAAAATAAGCCAAAGGGGGAGATTGTTATTTCCTTGGTTTTATGGTTGGCATTATTTTGCTAAAACTCATGTAGCAGCAGGTGTTGAATGAAGATGTCTAAAAATATGTTTCATTACTCTTTGTTCAACATGTCGAATGAAGATGTCCCATGACTGCTCATAGGACATCGCGCTGTGAAGACAGGTTTTATTGCAGATTCTGTTACAATGATTTGTAACTGAATATTCTATGAATATTTGGTTATCCTATGTGGCATCCAAAGCATTTTTGGATTAGGGTTACTTGTTGGTTTTCGGATTTGCTGTTGTTTCTATTTATGAAGACATAATAGGAAACTTTGGATTGAAGACCTATTTTATTGGAGTTAATTTTGCAAATTTGTGAGCAGCCTAATTGCTGCGTTTTTGAAGCCCAATTCAGTCCAGATTTCAAGCTATAAATAGACTGATGTAAACCTAGTTTTAGGTGTCGAAC
The DNA here is from genome assembly GCA_022829125.1 of Lathyrus tuberosus. Classification (NCBI taxonomy): domain Eukaryota; kingdom Viridiplantae; phylum Streptophyta; class Magnoliopsida; order Fabales; family Fabaceae; genus Lathyrus; species Lathyrus tuberosus. The sequence continues at coordinate 912,476 of JALAZF010000254.1, forward strand.
TTACATGTATTTTTAGGGTTGTGTGCTTGTGTTTTGTGAGCCTAACTGCTATCTTATGATAACAGTATAAGGAATGTAGTGTAAGTTGTGTAAGGTTGCTCATAAGCTTTTAAGCATTGAGTAACTGTGTGTTAATTCTCATAAGCTGTGAAGTATTGAGAATTTGTGTTTTGACCATTGTTTTTATCTTATAAGGAACCAGTCACGGGTTGTGATTGAAGAGGGATTTGAGGAGGGCCTCATACCTAGGGGAGTCTTAGGTAGAAGTCATAGGAAGGGTAGTGATTAAGTGAGCTGATTGAACCGGGTGTGGTTATCAGTGAATTGATACTATCGAATATTGATTTCATCCCTGGCTTGGTAGCCCCCAGATGTAGGATAGTTAGATCCGAACTGGGTTAACAATTTCTGGTGTTCTTTACATTTTATGCACACTTTGATTTTGAACTTGTTCATTGTTGTTGTATATCAGTGTCTCGACATCTCGATAGGACATCTGATATATAGGCCAGAATTTCAGAATGGACCAAGGAAGAAGATGAGCTTGCCCTTGGAAATTCAAAAGCCCTAAATGCTATCTTCAATGGAGTTGACAAGAACATATTCAGGTTGATCAACTCATGTGAAGCTGCTAAGGTTGCATGGGATATTTTGAAGGCTACTCATGAAGGTACATCTAGAGTTAAGATGTCAAGACTTCAGCTTCTAACATCTAAGTTTGAAAGCCTGAAGATGAAGGAAGATGAGACTATTCATGACTTCCACATGAGTGTTCTTGAGCTGGCCAATGCATCTAGTTCTCTTGGAGAGAAAATGTCAGAAGAAAAGCTTGTAAGGAAGATTCTTAGGTCACTTCCTAAGAGGTACAAGATGAAGGTGACTGCCATTGAAGAAGCACAAGACATCAGTCAGATGAGGGTTGATGAGCTCATTGGATCTCTTCAAACATTCGAGCTTGGGTTAAAAGAAGAAGAACCTGAAAAGAAGCCAAAAAGTATAGCCTTGACTTCAAATGCTCAAGAAGAGAAAGGGAAGAGTACTGAATCCCAGGAGGATTTATCTCAGGCCATAGCTATGTTGGGAAGGCAGTTCAACAACGTGTTCAAGAGGATGGACAATAACTCCAGGCCTAATGTCAAGAACATCTCTTCTGACATCAGCAAGTCAAAAGAGAAGGATGAAGAGAAAACTGCCTAAGATAAAGGAGTTCAGTGCTTTGAATGTGAAGATTATGGACATGTCAAGAAAGAATGTCCCACATTCTTGAAGAAGCAGAAGAAGGGCATGACAGTTTCCTGGTCTGAATCTGATAGTGAAAGTGAAGGTGAGTCGACAAAGCATGTTAGAGCCTTAACATGAACTGTTGTTTCTGACGATGATAGTGATGGAGAAATAACTTATGAGGAGTTAGCATCTACTTATCAAGAGCTGTGTTTAAAAAGTGCTGAGATTTGTCAAGAAAACAAGGGTCACAAGCAACAGATTGCTCAGCTTGAGAATGTAAAAGCTGATCTGGAAAATGAAGTTGTACTAGTTAAATCTCAACTTGATCAGATGACAAAATCTTTTAGGATAATGAACAGTGGTACAACCACTCTTGATAAGATTCTTCAGTCAGAGAAAGTTGCTGGAGATAAATCAGGTATAGGATATGTGATTGAGGAAAAGAGTTCTTCAGAAGCAAGCACTTCTGGAACAAAGAAGGAGGTGTCCCAACCAATGTCTCAGCATCAAACAAAGAGACATGATTCTACACCTAAGAAGGTTACTCATCCACAGCCTCAGAATGTTGAGAAGAAAAATAGTACTCATCAAAGGAAGGTGCGGCCTCAGGGAGCTAGTCAGTATATGCCACCTCAATATCACAAGAGCATGAAGGCTGCTAGGTTCAATTAGAACATGGTTCATCAACATCAGGGGAACATGTATGAATATGAATACAACAATGTTGTGCCTCATTACTATGGAAGAAGGAAGCCTCATCACCATAAGAGACAGTTCAAAAGACAGTATCCTTACCATAGAAGACAGTCAAACTATGGTAGTAGAAGACAACAGCCTTATCATAGAAGAAGAAATTAACACTATGGATGGAAGCACCAGAAACATCATCATCATGGTGGCAGAAGGTTTAACCACTTTAGAGATGACATAGTTAGATGCTTCTACTGTGGCAGATTTGGACATATGCAGTTCTCTTGCTTCAAGCTTCATGGTTATCCAAATTCTGATCCTCAACCCAGACAGAAGGAGGTCAGGCCCAAATTAGTAAAACAATGGGTTCCTAAAGCTCAGGTCACATGTCTATTGGCTCACACATCAGATGGACATTTTGCTATGGATGCATGGTACTTTGACAGTGGATGTTCAAAGCACATGACTGGATCCAAGAGGCATTTGGTAGAGTTCAATCCTTGCCATGCAAATGATGTTATTTTTGGCAATGGTGAAAAAGGAGTAGTAGAAGGAGTTGGAAGAGTGAAGAATCATGATGGTCTTACTCTTGATAATGTGCTCCTTGTTCAAGGGTTGAGTGCTAATTTAATTAGCATAAGTCAACTTTGTGATGAAGGTTACAAGGTAAGCTACACCAAAGATGAATGTGTGGTAGCCGATGAGCAGAATGAGGTAGTGATGAACGAAGTAAGATCCAAAGATAATTGCTATCAGTGGATACCTCAAGTGGACAGCTTATCTAGTGATGTTAAGGTTGATGCTGTAACATCAGATGGTGACATCAAGTGTGAAAGTATGGTGAAAAGTCAATCTGGGTTAATGACTTATGGTGCTGTTACTCCTAAGTTAGATGATATGTTAAAAGCCAACTTGAGTAGTCAGTTATGTGAGCAAGATGAAGGAGTCAACAATGCTGATGGAAGGATCAAAAGGTGTGACCTTAAGAAGTGTTGGGAGCTGAATACTTGCAAGGCCAAGAAAGATGACAACCTGACTAATGACTCCTATAGTTCAGAAGAAAAATTTCACAAGTTGACAATCCTTAGGTTGGAAGATGCAGATGCTAGAGCTGATGTTAAAACATCTCAAGTCAAGAAAGGTACTTCTAGCCTTAAAATAAAGAAGAGTGATGATGAACTAATTGCAAAAGTGGTTCCTGGGGTTGCTAAACGACTGAAATCAAGGAAGAGGAAAGCTATTGAGTCACCTCCAAAGATGAGAACTGATAAGCAGAAGATCTATGTGGATGGTACTACAAAATCCAGGAGTAAAGTGCTAATCTCTTCCAGAAATAGGAAGATCAAAGATAAGTCTGATGATAATGTCCAGGATATCTCTCAAATGAAGGAAGCCGTTGTTGTTAGAACTTCTGAGAAAATTCAAAAGGCCATACTAGATAACATTCCTGTGCTTTTCATAAAATGGTGGAAGTATGTTCTGGAAAAAGAATTTGGTATAGATACTCTGGATATGGTTGAGTTTGCTAGGATATGGTTCAGAGAGGGTGTGGGAACTTATGGTATTCAGGTGTGTATGAATAAGTTGCTCTGACTATGTTTTATTGGGAGCTTCTAGAAGGACTTCTTTGTGCAATGAGTCCTTTGAATGGTGATGAGAAGCTGATGTCCCAAAAGATGTTATAACATCATGTTTGCTGGTAAAAGATGATTAAGATTGGACATGTGGAGTTGGATACTCTAGCATTTTCGGTCAGAAGAGGTGGAGATTATGGTCATGTGTTTAGTAGTTTGTTCTGGCAAAACATGACTACTGTCTTTGAAGACTTCACCAGTTTCAACAACTACTGGTGGATGTAAGGATAGAGGAATTGTGATCTCTTGAAGAGACTGGATCTCAGTAAAGCTTATAAGTAAGCTGAGAATTTGTGGAGTTTGTGACACAGTGTTGAGTTTGAATTATTTTGCTGATAGTAAATCCAGTAGTGGAGCATATGTAATTCCCTGGTGTCAAGAGTGTCAAGAATATCCTTGGTGAAGGATGTCTTTGTTCTGGATCTGAAGCTTAGTGCTTACATTATATCTAAGGAGCATCTACATAGTCATACGGGAGAATGATGAAGTAGAAGGTTTGCCTTGGATGGTGAAGATGAATTGTATGATAGGCTTTGGAGAAAGGGACAGTGGTACCAAAATGCATGTACTCAGAAAATGTGCTCAAATGTTCATCTCCATCTAGAGCATTTGTTAATCATGACAGGGGGAGTACTTGTCTATGGAGTTTGCAGCAAAGGTGCATTTATTGTGAAGATTGCATGCTGATCAGGCTTGTGGAGATTGGTTGCCTCTTATGAGGATATAATGTCAGATAGCATGTTATGACATTAGGCTGTTGATTGGTGTGGCCTTGAATGGTTCTAGTCATATGAAGCAAATTGTTTGAATCTTGTGCACACATGCTTCTGAGGAGATGTCTAAAGACAAGATTGAATCATGGCCTTGAATAGATTGTACACTTGTCTTGGTGTGTGTTATTCTAAGTGTGAGGAGTTGACTTAGAGTTCAGTGGAAAGCATTGTGTGTGTGCTTCAGATCTTGTGGATGATTGTGTGAAGCCTTCATAACTGGATGGATGAAGAACATGTCTGAATTTTCAAAATGTGGATATTGCTGACAGAAGAAGTATGGTTTTTTACAGGGTGTCATAGGAGATTTAACTTGTTGAGGTTTGTCCAATTGTGGCTAAAAAGGGGGAGAAATAGCCAAGTGAGGCAAGAGTATCAAAGAGTACAAATGTCAAATGACAAATGTCAAATGCTGCTAAAGTGATGTGATGCAGAAGTGCATAAATTCAGGGGGAGTAATTGCTGATCTGCTGAACAGCTGTTATGCTGGTTCTTGTTTTGAGGGGGAGCACCATTGTTGATTGTTGAAAATTGTAGCTGTTGAAGATGGTGCTGCAGCAGAGTTTTGTGTGAAGTGAAGTCTTTATGTATTGAAGATGCTGTTGCTTGAAGTTTCAAAAAATATTCAAGTTTATTCCGCTGCTGAAGTCTCTGAAGGTGCAGATATTGTTTTAGCCAAAATTAGCCAAAGGGGGAGATTGTTAGTTTCTTGGATTGGCTGGAATTTTGGTAAAACAAAGGTTGTTCATTGTTGATGTCAAGGTGGTGATGTTGCAACATTGAGTCTTAACACTGGGCTGTGTTAAGTGTTTAAGTTGGATGTCTGATGTCACATGTGATGTTGTGAATCAGGTCTGCAGAATTAATAACATCAGGTTTAGTGATGTTGTTAGGGTTTGCGTGTTAGCTGGAATTGTGGAGAGCTGTTAGTCTCATTGGATGAGAATATCTTGGGATATATATTTTTCGCTGCATAGGAGATCTGGTGCAGATTTGAAGGAGATTTAAAAGGTTGAAGATTTGAAAAGATTTTAGGAGAAAATCTGTTTTGAAGATTCAGTTTTAAATAACAAATCAGGTCAGATATTGTAGCAGGTCCAAGTCCAATTCAAAGAGCTATATAAAGCGCACCAGTAATGAAGAAAAAGTAACGAAGAAAGAGAGCTAAAGACAGAGTGTCGATTGTGTCTTCGTGTATGTTTTGTAAACCATTCGAGTGTGAATTGGTATTCAAGTTTTGAGTTGTTCTTGATCAAAGCTGTGAAGCAGAATCAAGTAGTGGTATTCAAAGTGTGTGATCTTTGAAGTGTTTTAGGGATTGAGTAGTGTTCTCATATCTAAGTGGTTTCTTAGGTAGAAAGTCACTAGTAGGAATTAAGATTAGGAGATTGTCAACTAGGTTGTTGAGTCTGTAATTTAATTCTACAAGTAGTGAATTTCATCCCTGGCTTGGTAGCCCCCAGACGTAGGTAGTTAGACCGAACTGGGTGAACAATTTGGTGTGTTATTTTGCTATTTATTTTGTCCATTGTGCAGAGTGTGTTGTTGTGACATCGCACTTAACATCACACGTCTGATACCAGAATTTCAAGCTCCAAGAAGTAAATGCATCATAACTTGAACCCTCTAAATCATGCATTGCTTTGATGTCCATTGATCATGAACATCTCATACATGTCATATATGTCGTGTTTGAACCAATTTGCCATGCTATTGTTGCCTGTATGATGAGATAGCATAGAACATCCAAATTTAGGCCTACTTTGAAATCACTATTGGGTTTTAATATAGAAACATTTTATGAAAATTCCAAAGGAACCATTGGATTCCTCATGAAATTCTAGGCAGGATACACCTAAATTTTGTCTCAATCCATGGAGAAATGAGAAAGTTAGAGGCTTCATGCAAATTGCCGAAACTAGGCCTTGCCTTGGGCAAGGGCCAGGCCATAGCGCCTTGGCCAGGCCTAAAAGCAAGACACCCATATATGTTAATGGGGTGGTTTTGATACACGGATGTATCACCACCAGAGTGGTAGCGCACATGTGTGTTTGGTGAAGAGGTCGTGGGTTCAAGACCCACCCAGACCATTTTCCCATTTTGCCATATTTTGCTATTTTTCACATATTTTATGGTTTTTGTTAATTAATTCCAAAATTTATTTCTCTCTCAGTTGTAATTATTTTTTATTGGTTCTTTTTTTTTTGAAAATTCACAAAAATATTAAAATATTTTATTCTACAAAAATTTCACAAAAATATTATTTATTTCATATATTTGGTATTTTTGTAAATAATTATATTTTTATTTGTTTTTAAACATTAAAAATATTTGTTTCTCTTGATTTTGCAAGTTCAAATGATTTTCAAATCATTCTATGAATGAAACTTGATTTTTCAAACATTAATCCAAGACCACAACTAGTTTTTCACACATGTTTGATAATTTTGATCATTTTAATTGAATTTTTATTCAATTAAAATACATTTTAAAGATTAAATTAGGGTTTTGGTTATCTTCACTCTCACAAAACTTTTTAACACATTTGGGCCTCTAATAGAGTGTAAGACCCAACCCCCTTTTTGAAAACCAAACTATTTGGGCCTCAGACATTGTATAAGTCCCGACTAGATTTTCAAAAAACAACGGTGCGATCACTGTCTTTCCTTGGGCCTCTCCCTGAGTTATAAGTCCCATTCTCTTTTTCAAAACACCTTTGGGCCTCTAATAGAGTGTAAGACCCAACCACTTATTCAATACAAATTTTTTGGGCCTCAGTCATTGTATAAGTCCCACTGTGTTTTCAAAAATCTCGGCGCAATTGCCAGTTTAAAACAAAAATCATCTGGGTCTACAGTTGTGTTATAAGTCCCATTTCTTTTTATTAAAACACTTTTTTTGGGCCTCTAATAGAGTGTAAGACCCAAACCACCCCCTGTACATAAATAAATTTGGGCCTCAGTCACTGTATAAGTCCCGCTACAGTTTTCAAGACAACGGTGCAATCACTATTTTCTTCTGGGTATCTCCTTGAGTATAAGCCCCAAACTTCAGTTTAAAACAACTGTCTTTTTTTATTCAATTTCAAATTCATAGTTGTTATCAAAACTTTCTTCAATTTCTTGAACAACTAACCATACAGCTAAGGAAGCTTGTTCACCTGTAAGTTTTAAATAGCTTTCTTTTACATACTTGCATATATATATATATATATATATATATATATATATATATATATATATATATATATATATATATGTTTGTATTGCTGGAAGCTTGCTCACCTATAAGTCCTTCTACCCTCTTTTAAATACTTGTCTATATATATATCAACTGTATATATACTTGTATATATGCTTAGAGTTTTCCCCGACAATAGGACTAAGATTAGATAAAGCCAGTGGCCACTCTTTCAACACAGTCAAAACTAGTTCCCCATATGAATTTCCAGATACAGTCTTGCCTCCTCTTGGCCTTATACAATATGGAACAAAGAGAAAAGAATTATTCCCGGTGAAACTTTTCTCAGACTGTCACTATTAGAAATTGTCAAAGAAACTCACTTTCCCCAGAGAAGATTAATTCCCGGTGAAACTTCTCTTGAAATTCTTCAAACCCTAGAACTGTTCACTAAAGAAAGGATTAATTCCCGGTGAAACCTTTCTTGAACTTTTCTTATGTTTGGATCCACGGGCTTCCTAAAGGCACTCCCAGCCTCCTCTTGGGATTTGTACAAGGACCCTCAGGCTTCTTAGAAGTTCTCATGCCTCCTCTTGGGCTTAGTACAAGGACCCAGAGACCTCTTAAAGGTATATGACAAAACGTAGTCATCCTTTGTTAGAACAGTTTTCCTGAGTCAAAATATCAAACCATTTTAGGGTTGATTCTCATCACTTAAAACATCGGCTTCCTCTTGGGCATCATACAAAGATAATTCTCCATCTAAGAAAAACATTTCCATACAAGTAGACTTGGACAGTCTCATCTCCTCTTGGATTTCAAAGAACCCTTTTTACTTCCTAAGCACCGGAAAAATTCTGATCACCAGATCAATCTCCAAACAGAGTTAAAACCTCCATAGGTTTCACAAATCAATCTTTAAACTCTCATTTTAAATTTCCCCAGCTAGGGTCAATTTAATGTCAATAAACTCTCAAAAAACTCAGGACCTCAGGGTCTCTGGTACTTCAACCCTTTTGTAATCCCCAGGAAGAGTTGATCCCTCAAATTTTGACCTGTCTCAGGATCTCAATAATCCTTAGTAGAAGTTAGCCTCCTCTTAGGCTTCATATAAGGAATTCCCCAACTAAGCCTCCTTTTAGGCTTTGTATAATGATCACCCCCTAACTTTTCAGCCTCAATCTTGGGCTTTGTACAAGACACCCTAAAAAGTATCTCTACAATAGAGTCAGTCATAACTTTTCAGCCTCACTCTTAGCCTTTGTACAAGACACCATATAAATATCCTACTGCTAAATCAGTCAGGATCTTTTAGCCTCAATCTTGGGCTTTGTACAAGACACCTATAAGTGTCCTCCGTAGTGGAGTCATAATTTTTAGCCTCAATCTTGGGCTTTGTACAAGACAGATATCAAAACTCCCTAAGCAGAGTCATAACCTTTCAGCCTCAATCTTGGGCTTTATACAAGACACCTAAATACTCTCCAACTGAGTCAATCCATTTAGCCTCACTCTTGGGCTTTGTACAAGACAGATAAAATCTTTTCCCCAAAAGAGCCAATTCTCTTTTAGCCTCAATCTTGGGCTTTGTACAAGACATGGATAAACACTCTCTTGTTGAGTCAGTCTTTCCCAGCCTCTTAGGTTTTGTATAATGATCTCCCTAGTAGAGTCAATCTACCTCTTAGCTTCAACCTTGGGCTTTGATCAAGGCACACAAAAATCAACGTCCCCTCAGAGGAAATCAACATCTCTCTGCAGGAAGATATTTCTCTGTACAATCACACACCAAAACAGTCAATCAAAACAAACCCTAATCCCAAATAACTGTTGTAAGTGGCACACTTGTTGATACAAACATCCAAGCTGTAGTCAATCTCTTATCCTGGTAAAATTCATCTAATTGCTGTAAGTGGCAAGCATATGGATTATTTGCATCCAAGCCAATGTCCCTCTCTTAGCATGAATTCCTAAGGAAAAATGGCATTGCTCTACACAGAGTTAAAGTTTTCTCCTTTAGGACAAATCCCCTGCAAAGGAAATTATCGAATTGTTGGACTCCATGCATTCCAATTAAAGTAATTGCCCTTTTAAACCAGTCACCCAAACAACTGCGATAAACAGAGGAGATATCTCTCTTTAGAGATGACAAATTCTCTCTTAGTCAAAACCTTTTAGCTTCAATCTTGGGCCTTGAACAAGACACAAACAACCTTTAGCTTCAATCTTGGGCTTTGAGCAAGACACCAGACATCTTTTCCTCCCATAGAATAGGAGGAACTACGATTGCTCTGATTTCCCTGTTATCATAACGGGAATACGTAGGCATAAGATTGCGAAATCTTAGCGAGCATAGTTATAAAAAAAACTTAGGTCCAGTACCTTACCAAAATCATCGAAAAACCCAAAAAACAACAAAAATAATACTCCCTCTCAGACATCCACAAATAAGAAACTTTCCCATTTACGGACAAACACCATCAAGTAGAAAGCAGAACCTAAAGTTAATCAGCCCATGGATAACCGTGTATAGGATGGGTAATTGATAACTCCCCATTGTATAACCTGACCCCGAACTCCCCAATCTCTCATAAGCGTTTGTTCAGTTAAACATTCGCGTGCAAGGTTGGTTTTAGATATCTTCCCTTTCCCTTCCATCTTCACGGGATAAATAAGAAATCAGAAAGTAGCACCCAATGTTCCTCCCATTGAGATGAGGAAATCCCCTTGGCGATAAGGTGATCGCGTCACCGACAAAAATCGCACGCTTCAGAAAAATGGGGACTCTGCTGGGGAGTCACAGTAGGATTATAGTTCCTAAGAGGTCTAGGATGATTAGTTTTATATACTATACTATATATATACTGCTTTTCCTACTTGATATCCGTGTTTATTTTTCTGTCAATGGGAATGCGATTGATACACATGTGGAAAGTCTGAGAGAAACCATAAGATAAGTGATGGCATAGATGGGGAACATTTATCGGGAGTGATTCTCGATTAAGTTGAACTTGGTGGACCATCGAATCAATGGAGGTACCCATGTGATACTATGCTGAACGACCGTTAGTTGTGAAAGCAGACGATATCTTAATGTGGTACCCGTGAAACTGAGGATTTAGTAGACATTAACCATATGGCCATTTGGTAGTGCGGTGACTATCGGGAATAGTTGATACGCGATACTACACTCAAATTGAGATTCATCCTAGGATGCTACAGCTCGCTCTGGTGAACCAGTTTGTTGTTGATATTCCTAGGGGGGTCAATGATTTTGGGAACCTTAATCCGTTCTACAGGTACAAAATTGTCCAAAATAGTACAACCTTTGGGGATGGGTAGAGCCATGACTTCATGCTCGTGATGCTGAACCTTTGAACCCATGTTTTTTCATTGTTTTTGTGTGCTGCATTCATGCATTCATCTAAAAAACTCTTTTCAAAAAAATCTTTTTCAAATTAAACTAAACAATAAATTTCAAATATCAGAGATTGCGTTATGGATTTCGGTAGAAGAAAGACGCACAAGTACACCTTCAAGGCTCCAAAACTAGAGGTCTTAAGGAAGTTGGCAAGGATGATTACCAACCCTGAAGCTTTCAAAGATAAGCACGGAGGACTGTTGTCACTATTAAGGGTCCATGTAGTTGAAGGAATTTTGTCTAGGCTAATTCAGTTTTACGATCCAGCTTACGACTGCTTCACTTTTTTGGATTACCAACTAGCACCAACCCTAGAGGAGTACTCTCACCTAATTGATTTACCTATCACTGACCAAGCTCTATTTTCTGGACTGGAAGAAATTCCAAAGGAACAAATCATTGCAAGAGCAATCTATTTGGACGAGTCGGAGGTCAGGATTCACATAACAACTAAGGGAGGAATTCAGGGTTTACCAGCTAAATTCTTGATTGAGAAAGCCCTATACTTTGCCAGTGTAGGAAACATAACCGCTTTTGGGGATATCTTTGTTTTACTCACATATGGATTATTCCTCTTTCCCAACATCGACAACTTCGTCGATACCAATGCCATTAAGATATTTATAATTGGAAACCCTATACCAACCTTGCTCGCAGATGCTTATCATTCTGTACACTTAAGGAATTTGTACAGCGGAGGAATGATCACGTGCTGTGTACCCTTTCTCTACAAATGGTTCATCTCCTATCTCGCCGTCAACTCGGATACCAGATGAAACATATCCCGCGAAATGTTCTTCTGGAAGGTCTTTTCTTCAAGGAAGTAGAGAATGAAAGGGCATTTAAGAAGGAAATAGTGCATGCCTGACAACACATTCATAGGAAAGGACGAGAGTCTCTAGGAAAACCAGATTGTATCTCCATGGAGCCTTATCTCCACTGGGTACAAACTAGAGCCCTCAAGCTGAGGATGCCTTACCCTCATCAAGAAGTTTTTCCGTTAAAGGAATCCGCCCTTTATTTCATGTATGAAACGGAAAAACTCCAGGTCACTCTCAACAAAGTTCAACGAGGGAAGAGCTCTTGGAAAAATAAATACCGAATTCTCAATGTAGAGTGTACCAAAATTCAGGAGTTGTTAAAAGAAAAGGATGCTCTGATTGAAATATTAGAGCAACATGCTGTAGAGAGTCGGGAAGATCAAAGAAATTTGCCCGCTCCTTTCATTTGGCAAAAGACTGATAACCCAACAGTGGTTGAAGAATCCCGATCGAAGAAAAGGAAACTACATGAACCGACATCTAAGCTCTCTTCAGAGGGGACTTTGTAAAATACTGTACTTTTCTTTGTAACATATTGCAATCTTTCAATTCAATAAAAAGGAGTCTCCCCTCTGTATGATATTTGCAATTTTTTTGAAGTTTCTTTTTTATTAAAACAAAAACTAAAAAAAATGTCATTGTATTCATCATTCTCACATAACGCATTCTCTCGAGTCTCATGCACGTGTCTCAATTCTAGAGTCAAACTGTCGTACTCATACAATACTCGGGCCTATTGAAAAAAGAAAATGGACGATCTCGAGGAAGAGAACAGAGAACTGAGAGAAGAAATCGACGCTCTGAAGGAAGATCTGAAAAAACTTCACAGTGACATGCAATCCCTGGCACCAGCTCAGGAGCAGCATCAACAAAAGACTGTGATCTTGGAGATCACATCTACGCCCATAGTGGAGACACATGAGATTCATCCACGGTACAACATGCCTAAAGGTCGGCCCTGGGGCATGCCTCTCAACTTTATCCTTGAAGGATACATCCCGCCGATCACAGAAGACCCAAAAACTGTAGCAGGAGCCACTGGTCTTGAAGGTTACAAACTTCGGGAAGGTGAAGACGCAAGGTTTACGACAACAACTCCTGAAGGTTACAAACTTCCGGGCATAGAAGAACCAAGAGTCACAACTATAATGACCATACCACAATCAGTGGTACACACTGTCCTGGGAGGATAGATTCCACAAGCAATCTCTGGTGAAACGAAGATATGTATGAAAAAATGAGTGTGTTCCAAGAACAGTTCTCGGAGATGAAGAAGGAACTGCATGCTATTCGCGGTCAGAACTTGTTTGGAAAGGACGTCGCAAACCTCTGCTTGGTCCCAAATGTCAAAATCCCACACAAGTTCAAGGTTCCCGACTTTGAAAAGTACAAAGGTAACTCTTTCCCTCAAAGTCATTTGGTGATGTACGCTCGAAAGATGTTAACTCAGATAGAAAATCAACATCTACTGATCCATTATTTTCAGGACAGTTTAACCAGTGCTTCTCTAAGATGGTACATGGGTTTAAACCTCACCAAGATCAATACTTTCAGAGATCTCGGAACTGCCTTCGTCCAACAATGCAAGTATAACCTGGACATGGCACCGGATAGAGATCAACTCAGAGCAATGTCGCCAAAAGACAAAGCGTCATTTAAAGAGTATGCTCAGAGATGGCGTGAAATTGCTGCTCATATTTGTCCTCCTCTTGAGGAAAAAGGGATGACAAAGATCTTTTTGAAGACCTTGAGCTCATTCTATTATGACCGAATGGTCGCCAGTGTGCCCAGTGATTTCACCGAGATGGTAAACATGGGAGTACGCCTTGAAGAGGCAGTCCGACAAGGACGGTTAGCCAAAGAGGCTGAACCATCTAGTAGTACCAAAAGATATGAAAATGCTTTCCAGAAAAAGAAAGAACAGGTGATCAATAATATCTCCCAAGGAAAGCAAAGGAGAAGGTATCAACCAGTAGCGGTGATAACTTCCGTTATCAACCCTGCGCCAATTCCAGCTTATCAGCCTCAGGTTGCCCAAAGCCAACCTAGTCAACAATAGTATCAGCAAAAGACACAACAGCCTCCTCAACAGGCTCGTCCACAGTACAACAATAACAATCATACGACACGATCACCAGGGTTTGACCGTATACCACTGTTGTACGCAGAAATTTTTCTGCTATTACTGGCCAAGGGGCACATCCAAACTAGGTATCCTCTTGCAATACCAGAAAATCCTCCCTTTTGGTTCAATGCGGATCAAACTTGCCCTTACCATCAAGGAGGATCGAGGCACAACATCGAAAACTATCTCAACTTCAAATCTGACGTACAAAAACTTGTCAGGAACAGGGTCATGTCTTTCAAAGATCCTAATCAAAATGTTCAGACAAACCTGTTGCCACAATATGCCAAGGCTGCAGTAAATTTGGTAGAGGAGGAATTTGGTCACAGGTATCAAATTCGCGATGTACTCCTATTAGGAACCAATCTAGTCAGGATGCATTGCAGACAGAGTGGGTATGGTAATGTACCACCTCATAACTATCACCAGTGTGATATCTGCTCAAAATAATAATCAAGGATGTTCTGTAGTGCAATTAGCTCTACAAGAATAGATGAATCTAGGATGGATTCAAGATCACAGAATCCGGGAGGTCAACATGGCCCATGAAAACCCCAACATTGTTCAAAATCGCAATATTCTTGCGATGAATGTCAATTTGGCGGCGATGCACTCAAGACAAAGTCAATATCATAATCTGCCATGACACGATTACGATGCCTGTCTGATCTGCTCAACAAGTAATCAGGGATGCTCTTTTATACAAGAGGGCCTTCAACGTCAGATGGATCTCGGATGGATCCAGGACTATCAGGAAAGAAATAACCATCAAGTCAATATGGTTCAGATATTCGACATACGCTTGATGAATACCAGTCTAGTAGAACTACATGCTAAACAAGTCAGACTTGGTTTTCTGGCTTCACATTATTATCAAGACTGTGAAAAGTGTCGAGAGAACGACCAAGGATGTGCGCTTGTCCAAAGAACTCTTCAACACTTGTTGGACCACTGGTGGCTTCCAATATACTTAGATGAAGCTACACAGCGGATCAGCATGAATGACGGAAATCCTAGTAGATATCAAAGTCAGGATGTCCGCTCAATGGAAACAAATCTGGTAAAGATGCACTGTATACAAAGCGGACGTGGCCGAGTGCCACCACATAATTATGAGCGCTGTAGAGTTTGTTCAGAAAACAACTAAGGATGCTACCTTGTACGATCAGCTCTTCAAAATCAGTTGGACCAAAAAGAGATTCAACAATGTTCAAGTTTCAGGTCGATCAACGTGATACATGACTATCTTCCTGATAAAAGCGAATATATTATCATTGTTTCCAAGCATGAAATGGCCGAAGACGTATGCGCCATAATCCCTATGCTCAACGAGTTGAAAGTCCTTCTTGACAGTAGAAAGATTCTCAACCTCGAACCAATTGAGGCTTCCTACAATGGTCAGAAAAATCAAAAGGCTCCAGTGGTGATTTACTTACCAGGACCAATACCGTACCAATCAGATAAGGCTATCCCTTACAATTACAGTGCAATAATAATCAAGAATTGAAAGGAAACTCCATTACCCTCCATCGTAAACATTGCCGACATCAGTCGAGTCACACGGAGCAGCCGAATCTTCAATAGAGAAGTTGGAGAACCCGCCAAAGAAAAGGAACTTCAAACAGAAGTTCCAAATCAACAAATCGGGCAATCCAGTAGTCCCGAACTTTCAAATAACGGAAATGAGATGCTAAAGCTCATCCAGAAAAGTGAGTACAAGATTGTAGACCAGCTGTTGCAAACTCCGTCTTGAATCTTTGTGTTATCTATCCTACTTAGTTCTGAAGCTCACAGGGAAGCTCTGCAGAAAGTCTTAGAGGAAGCCTTTGTGGAACAAGATGTAACAATAGGACAGTTTGACAGTATCATTTCCAACATCACTTCCTGCAACAATTTAGGATTCACTGATGAAGAATTGCCGGAAGAAGGCAAAAATCACAATATGGCGCTTAACATTACAGTCAATTGCCAAGACGATGCTTTAGCCAACGTACTGGTTGACTGGGATCGTCTCTGAATGTTATGCCAAAATCAACGTTAACGCGACTATCATTTCAAGGAGCTCCGATGAGAGGCAGTGAGATCATCATCAAAGCCTTTGACGGATCCAGAAAAACAGTTATCGGCGAAGTCGATCTTCCCATAACCATCGGTTCTCACACTTTCCAAGTCACTTTCAAGGTCATGGACATCCAGGCAGCATACAACTGTTTATTAGGAAGACCTTGGATACACGAGGTTGGTGCAGTCACTTCGACACTTCACCAGAAGCAGAAGTTCGTCAAGAATGACAAGCTAGTCACAGTCTGCGGAGAGCAAGCCTTAATCGTGAGCAACTTGTCATCATTATCCTATTTAGAACTGGAGGAGGTTGTCGGAACTCAGTTCCAAGCTCTCTCAGTGAGCAATGAGAATCGATCAGAAAAGGGGACGTCGATTTCCTCATACAAAGATGCTCTCGAAGTAATCAAAAGTGACAACATAAAGGGATGGGGACAACTGGTGATTCCTGCAGATAACAAGACAAAGAAAGGTCTTGGTTTCTCTTCAACCTGTACCCAGACTGCCAAGAAAAATGAAAATTTTCATCCCATTTAGAACTTCTTCCACAATGGAGGATTTCTCGACCTAGTGTCTCAAGAAGTACACACTATCAACGAAAGTGATTCCTCCGATATGGATGAAGAATGGAAATCTTATCTCAACGAGGACGATATATGTCTCGAGGAGAGGCGCATACACCATTTTGCTTTCCCACGCAGAGTTCGAGATATATACCAAGATCAGACGTCAAGATGATGTACGGAGATTGTGATCCTGAGGGATGTCGTGCTCCTCCTATCTCATTAGAAGATGATCTAATGAAAGACAACTTCGACCAAGATTATTAGGATCCCCTGGATGACTTGCCTATCTGGAAGCCATACACAGAAGGCTTGGGGCAAAAGACTTAGCCCAACGAGGCATATCAGTTGAGTAACATTGAAAGGAATACATGTGTCCCCACCAAGTCATGGGATCATTACTCAGGATATCCAGAAAATACCCAGCACAACGATTAACTTGCAAGGAGTACAAGACAAGAGTTCATCAACTAGGCTTTTCCAGAGGTCAACGTCATCGAGGAAGATGACTCCTCTTCTCCCACCGAAGTATGGGACACTTTAGGACAACAGAGTGGCAAGTATGACTTCTTAGTCAAGTACACCACTCCTGAAAGTTCTCGCATCAGATACGAGGACATTCAGCCAACTGGATGGGGAGATCCTTATGAGAGTGAGAACATTAAGGAAGATGCAATAGAAGAGTTCATTTACGATAACTCTGCTTGGGAGGAAGACTCCAATGATCCTGCTCCGCTAGAAATCAGCGTCATTTCGGAGGACAAGTCAAGAAAGAAGGTACCAGACTTTGTGATTCACCGAGGAGTTCGTCGTCATTGGGTTGTTGTCGATGTCCCGAAAGTCGTCCATAAGTCTGAGTAATTTCCATCTTTGTTTTAACCTTTCACCTTGCCCGGATGAAATAGATGTTTTTATAGGGCTCACTTTCTGTAAATGTCCCTCTTCGCTTCGCCCAAAGCGGCAGAGTTTTGTTTTATAGGGCTGTAGTTTCAAGAATCGACAAAATCATAAATAAATAAATGTCATTCTGTCATTCCGACATTTATTGCTGTTTTCACTTTTCGTTTTTCAGAAAATGGTAATCCTAAAACAACCCAAAATAAAAACAAGCATTTTTTTCCATAAAATACACTGCACAAACTCTTGCATTTCTCTCTATCTCTTCTAAAAACAAATCATCACGTCATGCTGATTGCTTGTTTTAAACCCCATGGAAACATACGGTCCAACGCCTTCTCCCAACTTTGAATTCCCGGTATTTGAAGCTGAAGAAGAAGAGGACGTAGAAATTCCAGAAGAGATCTCCCGATTACTCAGGCAAGAGGAAAGGTCTATTGAGCCTCACAAAGAGCCGTTGGAAACGGTAAATTTGGGTTCAGAGGAAGAAAATAAAGAAGTTAAGATTGGAACATTGCTCAATCCAACTGTCAGAGAAGACTTGATAAGACTTCTCAAAGAATTTCCCGATGTATTTGCTTGGTCCTAACATGCCAGGGTTGGATACCAGCATCGTGGAACATCATTAACCGTTGAAATCCGAATGTCCACCAGTAAAACAAAGGTTGAGACGGACTCACCCGGATATGGCTATCAAAATCAAGGAGGAAATGTAGTAACAAATAGACGCAGGTTTCCTTGCCACCTCAGAATATCCTCAATGGCTAGCCAACATAGTGCTAGTTCCGAAAAAGGACGAAAAAGTTAGAATTTGTGTAGACTGCAGGGATCTGAATAGAGCAAGTCCAATGGATGACTTCCCTTTACCACACATTGACATGCTGGTAGACAGTACAGCAAAATTCAAAGTCTTCTCCTTCATGGATGGTTTCTCGGGCTATAATTAAATCAAAATGGCGCTAAAAGATATGGATAAAACTTCCTTTATCGCCCCATGGGGCACCTTTTGTTACAAAGTAATGTTGTTTGGTTTGAAGAATGCTGGGGCAACCTATCAAAGGGCCATGACGACTCTGTTTCACGACATGATGCACAAAGAAATCGAAGTGTATGTCGATGACATGATTGTAAAATCTAGAACAGAGGAGGAACACGTTGAACACTTGTCAAAATTGTTCGAACGTCTGAGGAAATACAAGCTCCGCATGAATCCCAAAAAATTCACATTCGGTGTTTGCTCAGGAAAACCCTTAGGGTTCATCGTCAGCCAGAAAGGAATTGAGGTTGATCCTGACAAGGTCAAGGCCATTCAAGAAATGCCTTCACCAAATACTGAAAAACAAGTCAGAGGATTTTTGGGACGTCTGAATTACATCTCCAGATTCATATCCCTTATGACCACGACATGCGCGCCAATATTCAAACTACTCAGAAAGAATCAAAGTTGCGTATGGACAGAAGATTGCCAAAAAGCTTTCAACAGTATCAAAGAGTATCTCTTGAATCCACCGATTCTGTCACCTCCAGTGGAGGGAAGACCACTGATCATCTACCTAACAGTCTTGGAAGACTCGATGGGTTGTGTACTTGGCCAACAAGACGAAACAAAATGAAAAGAGTCTGCCATCTACTACTTAAACAAGAAATTCACTGACTGTGAAACTCGGTACACTATGCTCGAGAAAACTTGTTGTGCTCTGGCTTGGCCAGCCAAACGTCTTCGCCAGTATATGATTTATCACACTACTTGGTTAATCTCTGAAATGGATCCGATCAAGTATGTCTTTGAGAAACCTGCTCTCACGGGAAGGATTGCCCGTTGGCAGATGGTGTTATCGGAATATGACATCGAGTACCACGCTCAGAAAGCCGTCAAAGGGAGTATTTTAGCCGATCATTTGGCTCATCAACCGATTGACGATCAGGAATCAGTCGGGTTTGACTTTCAGACGAAGATGTCATGTACTTGAAAATGAAAGATTGTGATAGAACCGCTACCCAGTGAAGGGCCAGAACCAGGATCCTAATGGGGACTAATATTTGACGGAGCTGTCAACGCTTATGGAAATGGAATTGGGGCAATCATTGTTACCCCTCAGGGTACCTGTCATACCCCAAATTTTGACCACTTAGATTTCCCATCATTGTGTAAATCATCATCATAATATGGATGTACCTTTGTGCCTCATCAATCTCCTCAAGGAATTATTGAGCATTCACTACAATCAAGCCTAGGGTTTCAAGCCCTCTCAGAGCCTTTAGACAAAGGATCAATCAAGGAATGACATGATCTTTAACTTGTCTAACCTCTTAAACATCCACAAAGGATCAAGAGGACTCCCACATCAAGAATTAAGCACAAGAGTGCAACATTTCAAGTGGATCAAGCCTCAAGTTCATCTAATACAAAGTCAACTGACGCAGAAAGTCAAAGTTTGACTTTTTGGTAAACTTTGAGCTTCACAAGCCATTACTCAAGAAAATATGATGGATGATTTAATTTGATCAAATTTAAATCAAGAAATCATGCAAAATTGCAAAATTGATCAAATTGAAAGAAACTTAGAAATTTTTTCTAAGTTAAAATCATGTTCAAGTGCACAACTTTTCAAGGTTGTAACTATTGATCCAAGCATCCATTGATTTTGAGTAAAAGCTACTTTTAAAGAGGGTATTTGATACTTCAACATTGTAGAAGGAATCAACTCAAAATATCATAAGGTTTGAAAGATATAAGTGATCAAAGTTGGGAATTCTTAATGTCCAATGTTCTGACATTGCATAGGGACATCATTAATATTTTTCCAGCAAGAATGTCCCAACTTCAAGGATGTTTTTCTCCATGATCCAAGTTTATTCAAGCCAAACCTTGGGCATGAAAGTTGAAGTACGTCATCTCAGCTTTCCAGAAAGTCCTAGAACGTCCTTGTAGCATACTCGAGCAGGGAGATATGATTTTCACAAAAAGCATTGATAAAGCAGAATTTTCATGACAGCTTTTAGGACATATTTGACTACACCAGTTCAAGACCATTTTTTATGACCTTGCAAGCTGAACCAAGACCAAAGTCAAACATCAAAGTTGAAGTACGTCATCTAAGCTTTCCAGAAAGTCCTAGAACGTCCATGTAGCATACTCGAGCAAGGAGTTATGAATTCTACAACAGGGCTTGCTACAGCTGAATTTTTCATGGGGCAGATTTGCACATTTCTTGTGCCACACGAATTTCCAAGCCTTGTCATCACTTTGGACACCTCTAAAGGGGACAATCACTGAGCCAAGCCTCCAAAGTCCTTGGAACAAGAAGTAGCATGCTATTCCTAAAAATCCCTAAAAGAGGGACAAGACTCCAATTTTGGATTGGAGCATTTAATGGATGCTTAGAGGTGGCATGGACTGACACATTTGCAACTGAATTCAGTCAAGATTCCTCCAACAAGTAGGGAACCAAAGCTCTGTGCCCTAACCTCTAGTCAATGGCTAGAGGAGACTTGGATTTTCATTGGCCAACATTGAACAAACCTCTGCTGCAGTTGCCATTCACTATTGCTGCGAAAAGAAACTTGCTCTACTATAAATAGAGCTCATTTGTGCTCAATTTGAGTACACCAAAGCCATCAAAGATATGCTTTCCTCAAAATCTCTTCTTTCACCTCAAATTTGCCTTCCAAAGCAAGTAATTCTGAGTTTTTGAGTTAGAGAGCAATTCCACTCAAACTAATCACACACACACCTCATATATATCATATATAAGCTGTGCAAACTATCACAAGTGACCTGTAATCACAAAATCACAAAGTCACTTCTCAAAACCTCAAAATAGCACTTTTTTTTTTCATTTTTCAATCCATGTCTTGGTTCAGTCACTTTCCAAACCAGATAAAACCTCAAACACACTCCAAATATCATCCTTGAACTGTCCCAAATGGTTCCCTTCATCTGGAACACCATTTGAGGGAGTTGCTATTTTGGTCACTTTTAACCCCTTTTGCAAGAAAGGGACTGTTTGTGTTTTTGCAGGTACCAACTGATTCCAATCATCCTAACAGCTTCTAAGGGATCATTTGAGTGTGTCTAAAGCATCAAATCATTTCTGGAACAAGAGGCTTGACAGATCGCACAAAAGCTCCAAAATCTCAAAAAAAAGAGGTAAGCCTCACAACTTGGAATCTTTGAATCATGCAATGCTTTGAAGTCCACTGATTATAAGCATCTCATACATGTTGTGTTTGATCTAATTCACCATGTAATCCATGCCTGTACCAAGTTGTAGCATAGAAAATGCAATTATAGGTCATTTTCAAAACCACTATCGGGTTTTGAGGAGGGAATGTGATCTGAAAAAACTACCACCACCATTGGATTCCTTGTGAAATTCTGGTCCATATGCATATAAATTTTGTCTCAAACCATTAAGAATTGAGAAAGTTATGACCTTCACGTTTCTGAGCCAAAACTTGCCTTGCCTTGCCTTGGGCCAGGCCTAAAACCAAGGCATGACTTGTATATTTGTGTTTTCACTCAAAACAATGGATGTATCACCACCCCAGTGGTAAGGCGCGCGCCTTGTGACCTTGAGGTCGTGGGTTCAAACCCCACCCATGCCATTTTGTGTTTTTTCATATTTTGCCATTTTTTCCAATATTTTCATGTTTTGTTAATTAATTGGAAAACTAATAACTCTTTCAATTTTAATTATTTTTGATTGGTTCTTTTTGTAAAAAATCACAAAAATGTTGAAATATTTTATTCCACAAAAAAATTAGTTTTATATTATTTATTTAATATAATTAGTATTTTTGTGAATAAATTCCTTTTTAATATTTTTTTAAGCATTTTAAAAGTGAATATTTATTTTGAAAATCAACACCAAATGAGTTTAAATATCCCTTGTGATTAAACTCCATTTTTCAAAACCTTAAACAAAATCACAAGTGGTTTATTCAAATTTGTTTGGTATTTTGTTTGATTTTCTTTAAATATTTACTTTTAAAGAATAACAAATTAGGGTTTCTTTGATTTTCACAATCATAAAACTTTTTCAAACACTTTTTGGGCCTCTATTAGAGTGTAAGACCCAATCCTTTGAAAACCAAAATATTTTTGGGCCTCAATCCATTGTATAAGACCCACTGCGTTTTCAAAAAATCACGGCGCGATCGTCACCTTTTCAAAATAAACCTTGGGCCTCTCCTTGAGCTGTAAGCCCCACCACTTGTTCAAAAATAAACTCTTGGGCCTCTATTAGAGTGTAAGACCAACTCCCTGTGTACAGAAAACTTTTTGGGCCTCAGTCACTTGTATAAGTCCCTCTGTACATTTTCAAATAAACGACGCGATCGTCGCCAATTTAAAACTCATTTGGGCCTCTCCTTGAGCTATAAGACCCATTCAAAAATTTTTGGGCCTCTATTAGAGTGTAAGACCCAACCCCCTTTTAACCAAAAACATTTTGGGCCTCACTTATTGTATAAGTCCCTCTGCGTTAAAAGAAAACCTCGGCGCAATCGCCATTTTAAAACGAAAAATCAACTGGGCCTACCCTCGTGTTATAAGCCCCACTCTTTTTCTTTAAACCTTTTGGGCCTCTATTAGAGTGTAAGACCCAACCCCTTTGTACAGAAAAACTTTTGGGCCTCAGTCACTTGTATAAGTCCCTCTGTACAAATTCAAACAGTGCGCTCACTGATAAAACCCTGGGCCTCTCCTTGAGCTGTAAGCCCCAAATAGTATAGATATTTAGAGTTTCCCTGGCAACTACGTCTAGCATTAAGCCCGTTAATCACTCTTAAATAGTCAAAACTAGATCCCCATAGGATTACCAGACACAGTCTTCCCTCCTCTTGGGGTTAAACAATATGGAGATATGAAAGGCAGCATTCTCGGTGAACCCTTTCATAGACTGTCACTCGTAGAAGTTGTCAAAGAAACTCTACTCCCTAGAGATGATCTCTTCTCCGTGAATTGCATCTCTTGAGTTTCTTCCAAATTCTCGAACTTTCCTGGCTTGATCTATTCCTCGTGAATAGCCTGTCTTGAATTTCTCGGGGTTTGGGGACCCACAAGCTTCTTAAAAGTACTTGTCAAGAAACTCTACTCCTCAGAGATGATCTTTTCTCCGTGAATGGCATCTCTTGAGTTTCTTCCAAATTCTCGGACTTTCCTGGATTGATCTATTCCTCGTGAATAGTCTGTCTTGAATTTCTCGGGGTTTGGGGACCCATCGGCTTCTTAAAAGCATCGGCCTCCTCTTGGGCATCGTACAAGGACCCACAGGCTTCCTAAAAGCAACCCCGCCTCCTCTTGGGCTTAGTACAAGGACCCTCCGGCTTCTTAGAAGTATTCACAGCCTCCTCTTAGGCTTCGTATAATGATTCTTCCTCCGGGAATGATAGCTTCCTCTTGGGCTTAGTACAAGGACCCGTCGGCTTCTTAAAAGTTTCCAGCCTCCTCTTGGGCTTCGTACAAATTGTCCCGACGACCTCCTAGAGGTATAGGAATAGAACTTAATCATCTGCATAGAATAGTCCTTTCAAAGAGTCTACTACTGTTTCTCAAAGCATAGTACAAAAGATAAAACTCTAGACTTGGACAGTCTAATATCCTTGAGTCTCAAAGACATTCTCAAGCACCCTTCAAGAATAGGAAGGAACCCCGCAGACTCGGACAGTCTCAATACCCTTCGGATTTCCCACTTCCTTAAAGAACAGGAATAACCCGGATCCTTGAATCAAATCCTTGAGTACAGCATTGCTCATATAAGAACTGATTTTCTCTTTCAAAATCAGTATATTGGACCTGTCACTCAACGGAACCAGTCACCATAGCCTCTCTCTTGGGCTTTGTACAATGATTCTCCCCAGTGGAGTCAAACAACGTTTAGCCTCTCTCTCGGGCTTTGTACGAGATACATAAGAGACTCCCTCGTTGAGTCAATCATCCATTTCGCCTCCATCTCGGGCTTTATACAAGATACAAAAAGGTTCTTATTGAGCCAAACAAATTTTAGCCTCTATCTCGGGCTTCGTACGAGATACAAACAAAACACTCTCTTGTTGAGTCAAATAGCCTTCATCGAGTCAAAACCTTTTAGCCTCTCTCTCGGGCTTTGTACGAGACACATATTAGCCTCCTCTTAGGCTTTATCTAAGAAAACCACTGGTTGATCCAATCGACCTTTTAGCCTCAAAGTTGTGCCTTGTTCACAGTACACAAACATCAACAACTTTTTCGCCTTCATCTAATCGCTGTAAGCGGCAAGCCTATGGATCATCTACATCCATGCCACTGCTCCTCTTTTAGCATGAGAAATTCCTAAGGAAAGATAGCATTGCTCTACACTGAGTTAAAGTCTTCTCCTTCAGGTTAAAACCCCCTATAAAGGAAATTATGGCATTGCTAGGATCCGCGTATCCCAGTTAAAGTAATTCTCCTTTATAACCAGTCACCCAACAGTTGTGACAAACAACCCCCCTTTAGAGATGACAAATTCTCTCTAAAGACGAACCCTTCAGCTTCACGTCTTGGGCTTTGAACAAGACACAAATCACCTTTCGCTTCACGTCTTGGGCTTTGAACAAGACACCAAAAACACCCATTTCCTCCCATAGAATAGGAGGAACTACGAACGCTCTGATTTCCCTGTTTCGGTAAACGGGAATACGTAGGCATAAGATTGAAAGAAAAAAATCTTAGCGAGCACACTAAACAAAAAACCCAAAATCTCATACTCTCATGTATCTATCAAAAAGCATCAATCCTAACATCCTAATCATTGTTCCCCGCCAGAAACCTGTCTGTCAAAATAGCACAAGAAAGGCCCCACCACATTGATCGCATCCGTAACCTAACAGACCGCTGTTTAAACTCGGTATGCAAGCAGGGTTAATTGGAGACATCTATTTCCCTTCCTTATTCAGATCACAATAGGATAAAAAATGAATTGACCTGTAGTTAAAACTCAACCGCAGTGAGAGCGACCAGCGCTTAAGAACCGCGTCCAAAATCGCTCGCTACAGAAAAATGGCGCCCACCGTGGGGCTCTTCTCTTTTTCTTCTTTTCGTCTATTGTGTCGAAACCACAGATTGGGGCTTCCGCCGGGGAACCCATTTTCTGTCAGGAACTTAGGATTCATAACTTTAAAGGTCTAGGATGATTAGGACAAATATATATACTACTTTTCCTAATTGCTATACGTGTTTATTTTTGCTTGGGCTTTGTACAAGACACCATATAAATATCCTACTGCTAAATCAGTCAGGATCTTTTAGCCTCAATCTTGGAATTTGTACAAGACACCTATAAGTGTTCTCCGCAGTGGAGTCATAATTTTTAGCCTCAATCTTGGGCTTTGTACAAGACAGATATCAAAACTCCCTAAGCAAAGTCATATCTGTTCAGCCTCAATCTTGGGCTTTGTACAAGAAACCTAAATACTCTCCAACTGAGTCAATCCCTTCAGCCTCAATCTTGGGCTTTGTACAAGACAGATAAAATCTTTTCCTCAAAAGAATCAATTCTCTTTTAGCCTCAATCTTGGGCTTTGTACAAGACACAGATAAACACTCTCTTGTTGAGTCAGTTTTCCCAGCCTCCTCTTAGGTTTTGTATAATGATCTCCCTAGTAGAGTCAATAAACCTCTTAGCTTTAACCTTGGGCTTTGATTAAGGCACACAAAAATCAAAAGCCCCTCAGAGGAAATCAAAATCTCTCTGCGTGAAGATATTTCTCTGTGCAATCACACACCAAAACAGTCAATCAAAACAAACCCTAATCCCTGATAACTGCTGTAAGTGGCACACTTGTTGATATAAACATCCAAGATATAGTCCATCTCTTATCCTGGTAAACTTCATCTAATTGCTATAAGTGGCAAGCCTCTGGATTATTTGCATCCAAGCCAATGTCCCTCTCTTAGCATGAATTCCTAAGGAAAAATGGCATTACTCTAGAGAGAGTTAAAGTTTTCTCCTTCAGGACAAATCCCCTTCAAAGGAAATTATGGAATTACTGGACTCCATGCATTCCAGTTAAAGTAATTCCCCTTTTAAACCAGTCACTCAAACAAATGTGATAAACAGAGGAGATATCTCCCTTTAGAGATGACAAATTCTCTCTCAGTCAAAAC
Source organism: Lathyrus tuberosus (assembly GCA_022829125.1). Classification (NCBI taxonomy): domain Eukaryota; kingdom Viridiplantae; phylum Streptophyta; class Magnoliopsida; order Fabales; family Fabaceae; genus Lathyrus; species Lathyrus tuberosus. Next base: position 938,992 of record JALAZF010000254.1, read on the forward strand.
CTTTTAGCTTTAGTCTTGGGCCTTGAACAAGACACAAACAACGTTTAGCTTCAATCTTGGGCTTTGAACAAGACCCCAGACATCTTTTCCTCCCATAGAATAGGAGGAACTGTGATTGCTTTGATTTCCCTGTTATCATAACGGGAATACGTAGGCATAAGATTTCAAAATATTAGCGAGCATACTTATCAAAAAACCTTAGGTCCAGTACCTTACTAAAAACATCGGAAAACCCGAAAAAAAACAAAAATAATACTCTCTCTCAGACATCCACAAAGAAGAAACTTTCCCATTTACGGACAAACACCATCAAGTAGAAAGCACAACCTAATGCTAATCAGCCCATGGATAACCATGTATAGGATGGGTAATTGACTACTCCCCATTGTATAACCTGACCCCGAACTCCCCAATCTCTCCTAAGCATTTGTTCAGTTAAACATTCGCGTGCAAGGTTAGTTTTAGATATATTCCCTTTCCTTTCCAGCTTCACGAGATAAATAAGAAATCAGAAAGTAGCACCCAATGTTTCTCCCATTGAGGTGAGGAAATCCCCATGGCGATAAGGTGGCCGCGTCAGTGACAAAAATCGCACGCTACATGGGTATTACATCCTCCTCTCCTTAAATAGAAATTCATCCTCAAATTTGAAGATTACCTGAAAAAGGTAAGGGTAAGCATCTCGCATTTCCGATTCTAGTTCCCAAGTTGCATCACCCGGATGCGTCACATCCCGCTGAACTTTAACAAGAGAAATTTCCCTATTCCTTAATACTTTAGTTTCTCTTCCTGAGATACGGCTTGGTTGAGGTTCAAACGTTAAATCTGCTTCTATCTCAATTGTATCTGGTAGAATTGGCTGAAGAGGATCTGGAACAAACTTTCTAAGTTGAGACACGTGAAAAACATCATGCATCTCAGATAGAGAAGGCGGTAAGGCTAATCTGTAAGCTACTTCACCAATCCTTTCTAAAGTTTGATACGGTCCTATCATACCCCATATTTTGACCACCAATATTACCCATCATTATGAATATCATTACCACAATATGGATGCACCATCATGCCTCATCAATCTCCCCAAAGATACTTAAGCATCCACCACAATCAAAATTGGGGTTTTGAGCCCTCCCAGGACACGTAGACAAAAGACCAATCAAGAAATGACATGATATTCAACTTATCTAACCTCTTAAACATCAACAAAGGATCAAGAGGACCCTCATATAAAAAATCGAGCACAAATTTGTGGCATTCCAAGTGGAAGGAGCCTCGAAACTCCCGATATCACCAAATTAGGGTTTTGGACGACTGGGACCTCCAGAGTGAGATTTTCACAAGAGGATGAGCCAATACTTCAACATATGACTCAACATGCTCAAAATAACCCCAAGAATCTATTTGAAAAGTTAAAATACCCTCAGAGAATGCATTCCACAAAAGTCGCGAATTAGGGTTTTTACGCGCCGACCCGCTCTGGAGCCAAAAGTAAAAACATGACTTTTTTTGGAAACAATTATCCTTATGACTCATATTTTTCATAAAATATGACTTATAATGTCATTTGAACAAGAATTGATCAAGAAATCAAGATAACTTGTGAAAGGGGTAACTTTGAAAATTTGGAATTTTTTCTAAGTTACTAAAATTGGATGGTTTTGGTACCAACTTCCAAAGACCATAACTCTTGATCTAGGCAGCCATTTTTAGTGATCCAAAAGCCTGATTTATAGGTCTTCCTACATTCTACAAAAGCTTCAACTACATAAAACTCTGATTCTTCATAGATTTTTGGTTATGGATGGATCAAAGTGGTGAAAAATCAAGAATATAACACTTAGTGCAAAACTGTCTAAGTGCCAGCCGTGGACATCAAAGTTCATAAGGTTTTTTCAATTGGATTCAGATAGTTTCTAGACAAACTATGATCACACATTAATTGTACCATATGAGGGTTTTCTAAAAATCACAAGAGCTTTCCATAACTCCATTTGAGCAAGGAGATATGATCCCCTCAAAACCACACTTTCAAATTGTCTTGTCCAAGACAGAATTTTGCATTTTTGCTCGATTTGGAAAAATCAGACAAGTACAAGCCTTGTCATCCATTTGGACACCTCAGGGGATAACATAAAAGAGAAATGATCTGATCCACAAGCCTCCCAAGTCCAAGGATCTACATGTAGCCATAAATGCCCTAAAATAGCTAAAAAGCTCAAAGACTCCAATTTTGTTTCAATGCATTCACAAGGTGGCAAGCATAAAGACATTGCTTACTGAATTGAGTCAAGATTCAGCTCTGAACAAAAGGACTCATAACCTGCTACATTAACTCAAGTCAATGGTTAGAGAAGACCAAAAATGCCTTTTGATCAACATTGGCCAAGGGACTGTCCAAGCCTCCATTCACTATTGATACCAAAACAAACTTGTTGCACTATAAATAGACATCAATTGTGATCAGTTTGAGTACACCAAAGCACCCAAACTGATGCTTTACTCAAAATCTCTCTTTCACTCCAAAAATGCCTTCATTTGCAAGTCACCATCGAATTTTGCATTAGGAAGTTATTCCATTATAACCAATTGATTTTTACACCTTCCATATATCACATATGAGCTGATCAAACACCTTTTACACTTCCGAAACATCAGGATCATCATCTCTATTTCTCACTTGGACCAATTGCAGTCAGAGTTGAGCCAGCCTATCCAGAGAGTTTCAGAACATCCTGAAGGTTGCAACACGATCCTTGAGACTCAAGGAAGCTAACCAGGCCATTGTTTCACTTCTGTAACACCTCTACCATTGAAATCGAATCCTTCTTGCAGAGGTAAGCCTTAAACTTTCAAACTCAATGAATCATGCATCATAAATATGTTTTCAAATTACCATTATGTTTCTGGATGTTTATAGATCATTCCCCCTCAAACAATTGTTGTTTATCTTATGTGTATGAGATTTCATTAACTTCTTGCACATTTTAGGGTTCATCTGGTTAGAGTGTAATATCTTTTGTTACACTTAGTTAAAATGAAATTGAAAAAAGCCATTGTATTCGTTGTTTAAAAACGCACGATTTTCATCTTTACATCATATGAAATGGTTGAGAGATGTGGGAGATAGAGTGCTTCACGTAGCTTACCCAAGGAAGAAGATGGCCATGGCGCCATTCTTCACAATCCAAATCAATTTTGGTATATATTATTCAGTTTCCACTATATATTTGAATTGGCATTACGCCCCAGCGGTTGATCAGCTGGTTTTGTGTGTGTAGCGAGCAAAGGGTTTGGGGTTCAAATCCCCGTCGCCCCAGACCTTTTGGTTTATTTTTTTGAACCATTTTCAAAGGTTTTTCAATATATTATCATCACTTGTTATTCACTATCAGCCACACACAAGTGGCTCAGTTGGTAAACTTTTAACCTCACCACCCCAAGGGCGTGAGTTCAAGCCATAGGAAGACCATTCCCTATTTTTTTACCACTTTTCCTTTTCATTTTTTTACAATTTCTTAATAACATCTAAAATTGATTTCTTTTTCAATTTTAAATATTTTTGGTTAATTCTTTTTTTGAAAATTCACAAAAATGATAAAGTATTTTATTTTATAAAAAAATATCATGAAAATATTATTTATTTTATATATTTAAAATTTTCATTAAGAATTTATTTCTTATTTGTTTTTAAACATTTTAAAATAATTCCTTTCTCTTGATTTTTAAATTCAAATGATTTTCCAATCATTCTAGGAAAAAACACGATTGTTCAAACATTTATCCTAGATCATAACTTGTTTTTTATATACATGTTTGACAATTTTGATCATTTTCAATTGAATTTTTATTCAATTAAAATGCCCTTTTGAAAATCAAATTAGGGTTTGATTATTTTCATCCTCACAGAAATTCTTAAACACTTTGGTCCTCTAATAGAGTGTAAGACCCAACCCCCTTTTATCACATACAATAAATTTGGACCTCAGTCATTGTATAAGTCCCTCAGTGGTTTTAAAAATCACGACGTGATCGTCGCCTTTTCTAATAAATCTTTTGGGCCTCTCCCTGAGTTGTAAGCCCCATCTCTTGTACAAAAAATAAACTTTGGGCCTCTAATAGAGTGTAAGACCCAACCCCTTTGTAAATATAAACTTTTTGGGCCTCAGTCATTGTATAAGTCCCACTGTGTTTTCAAAAACCTCGGCACGATCGCCAGTTCAAAACAAAATCTTTTGGGCCTCTCCTTGAGTCTAAGCCCCAAACTTTTTCTTAAAACAACTTTCCTTGTGATTTAAATTCAAATGCATAGTTGTTATCAAAACTTTCTGCAATTTCTTGAATAACTAACTATACAGCTGTAACATCGGAAGCTTGCTCACCTGTAAGTTTTTACCAGCTTTCTTTTACATACTTGTCTATATATTTCAACTGTATATATATACCTGTATATCTGCTTAGAGTTTTCCTCGGCAATTAGGTCTAAGATTAGATAAATCCAGTGGTCACTCTTTCAACACAGTCAAAACTAGTTCCCCATAGGAAATTCCAAATATAGTTTTGCCTCCTCTTGGGCTTATACAATATGGAACAGAGAAAGGCATTATTCCCGGTGAAACTTTTCTCAAGACTGCCACTATTAGAAATTTGTCAAAGAAATTCACTTTTCCCAGAGAGGATTAATTCCCGGTGAAACCTCTCTTGAATTTCTTCAAACCCTAGAACTGTTCACTAAAGAAAGGATTAATTCCCGGTGAAACCTTTCTTGAACTTTTCTTAAGTTTAGACCCACAAGATTCCTAAAAGCATCCTCAGCCTCCTCTTGGGCTTTGTACAAGGATCCTTAGGCTTCTTAGAAGTTCTCATGCCTCGTCTTAGGCTTAGTACAAGGACCCAGAGACCTCTTAAAGGGATAGGACAAAACCTAGTCATCCTTTGTTAGAGCAGTCCTTTAAAGAGTCAAAACATCATACCAGTTTAGGTTTGATTCTCATTCCTTAAAACATTAGCCTCCTATTGGGCATCATACAAAGAAAAACCTTTTCACACCAGTAGACTTGGACAGTCTCATCTCAAAGAAACCTTTAACTTTCCTAAAAGCACAGGAAAAGTCCTGATCACCTGATCAATCTCCAAACAGAGTTAAAACCTCCACAGGTTTCACAACTTAATCTCAAAACCCTCACTCTAAATTCTCCAGCTAGGGTCAAATTACTACCAGTAAACCCTCAGAAAACTCAGAACCTCATGGTCTCTGATATTTCAACTCTTCTCTAATCGTCAGAAATAGTTGATTGACCAAATTGGACCTGTCTCTGGATCTCAATAATCCTCAGCAGAAGCTAGCCTCCTTTTAGGCTCCATATTGGAAAATTCCCCAGCAAGCCTTCTCTTAGGCTTTGTATAATGATCATCCCTCAGTAGTCTCAACCTCAATCTTGGACTTGTACAAGACACCATATAAATATTCTACAGCTGAGTCAGTCAGAGTTTTAGCCTCAATCTTGGGCTTTGTACAAGACACCCATAAGTGTCTTCCCGAGTGGAGTCATAATCTTTAGCCTCAATCTTGAGCTTTCTACAAGACATACATAAGAACTTCCTAAGCAGAGCCAACCCCTTTAGCCTCAATCTTGGGCTTTCTACAAGACAAAAATAAAACTTCTCCCCAGAAGAGTCATTTCTTTTCAGCCTCCTCTTAGGCTTTGTATAATAATCTCCCCAGTGGAGTCAATCAAACTTTTAGCTTCAACCTTGGGCTTTAATCAAGGCACACAAAAATCAACATCCTCTCAAGGGAAATAAAAAACTCTCTGTAGGAAGACATTTCTTTGTATATCACACACCAAAACAGACCATCAAACAAACCATAATCCCAGATAACTGATGTAAGTGGCACACTTGTTGATGCTAAAATCCAAGCTGTAGTCCATCTCTTATCCTGGTAAACTTCATCTAATTGCTGTAAGTGGCAAGCCTCTGGATTATTATATCCAAGCCGATGTCCCTCGCTTAGAATGAAAGATTCATAAGGAAAAATGGTATTGCTCTACACAGAGTTAAAGTTTTCTCCTTCAGGACAAATCCCCTGTAAAGGAAATTATGGCATTGCTGGACTCCATGCATTCTAGTCAAAGTAATCCTCCTTTATAATCAGTCACCCAAACAATTGTGATAAACAGATGAGATATCTCCCTTTAGAGATGACAAATTCTCTCTCAATCAAACCGTTTAACTTCAATCTTGGGCTTTGAACAAGACACATACAACCTTTAACTTCAATCTTGGGCTTTAAACAAGACACCAGACATCTTTTCCTCCCATAGAATTGGAGGAACTGTGATTGCTCTGATTTCCCTGTTTTTTCTTTAACGGGAATATGTACGCATAATATTGTGAAATCTTAGTGAGCATACTTATCAAAAACCTTAGGTCCAGTACCTTACCAAAACATCAAAAAACCTGAAAACAACAAAAAGTCTCTCTCTCTCTCCACTTTCCCAAAGGAGAAACTTTCCCATTTACAAACAAACACCATCAAGTAGAAAGAAGAATATAATGCTAATCAACCCATGGATAACCATGTATATGATGGGTAATTGACAACTCCCTATTGTATAACCTGACCCCAAACTCCCCAATCTCTCTTGGCATTTATTCAGTAAAACATTTGCGTGCAAGGTTAGTTTTAGATGGCTTTCCTTTCCTTTCCAGCTTCATAGGATAAATAAGAAATCAGAAAGTAGCACCCAATTTCTACCATTGCGGTGAGGAAAAAACCAATGGCAATAAGATGGTCGCGTCACCGACAAAAATCATACGCTACAGGTCCCACGTATCTCGGACTTAACTTTCGCGACTCAAACAGCCCTTTCAATCTCAACCACGGATTAACCTTGAAAAACACATGATCACCTTTTTTAAACTCTAAAGGTCTCCTACGGTTATCCGCATAACTGTTCTGACGATCCTGAGCTTGCTTAACTTTGTCTCAGATCATTATAATCTTTTTCGTAGTCTCTTGAATAATTTTGGGTCCCAAAATTCTATCTTCACCAACTTCCGCGCAACACAAAGGTGTCCTACATCTCCTTCCATACAATGCTTCATAAGGGGCCATACTGATACTCCCGTGATAACTATTGTTGTATGAAAACTCAATCAACGACAAAAGTTCTATCCAATTTCCCCCACTTCCAAGCACACAAGCTCTTAACATGTCTTCCATCATTTGTATCGTCCGTTCCGTCTTACCATCTGTTTGAGGATGATTTAATGTACTCAAACACAACTTTGTCCCCATAGCTTGTTAGAAGCTCTCCAGAATCTTAAAGTAAACTTTGGATCTATATCGGACACAATGCTAGAGGGAATACCATATAGCCTCACAATTTCCAAAATAAATAACCTTGCAAGATGAATTGCCTTGTAAGTAGTCTTTACAACTAAGAAATGTGCAGATTTTGTCAACCAATCTACAATCACCCAAATAGAATCATAACCACCTTGAGTACAGGGTAATCTAACCGCAAAGTCCATAGAAATACTATCCCATTTCCAAACTGGAATCTCTAAAGGTTGTAATAAACCACCCGGTATTTAGTGTTCAATCTTTACTTGTTGGCACACCACACACTCCAACACATACACTACAATATCTCTTTTCATTCCGGACCACCAATAGTCTCTCTTTAAGTCTTGATACATCTTCGAGGAACCAGGATGTATAGTAAAAGCACCTTTATGAGCTTCCTCCAAAATCCTTCTTTTTAACACTGCATCATCCGGAACACAAATCCTTTAGTTAAACAGAATGATTCCATCGGTAGCTCGCGCAAAACCCGGTTGAACCAACATCTCTTGTATCTTCGTATCCAACACTTTCCCTTGTTGAATTTACTCTCTAAGAGTAGGATTAACATTCAAGTTTCCCATAATCACACCATTTTGAGTCCAAATAAATTGAAGATTAAGATCTCTAAACTTTTCCAATAAGCCATACTCTAACATCATTGATTCAGCACTATGAAACACTTTTCAACTCAATGCATCCGCTACTTTATTCGCTTTACCCGGATGGTACTTTAGTTCCAAATCGTAATCCTTCAAATACTTCATCCATCTCCTTTGACGCATGTTCAACTCTTTTTGATCAAATAAATACTTTAAACCCTTATGGTCGCTGAACATTTCGAAATATACTCCATACAAATAATGACGCCACACTTTCAGTGTAAAAACAACCGCCGCTAATTCCAAGTCATGAGTTGAATAATTCCTCTCGTGAACTTTTAACTGTCGAGAAGCATAAGCTACCACTTGACCACCCTGAATCAAGTCACCTCCTAATCCCATCCTTGATGCATCACAAAATACCTCATACGACTTGCTAGGATCAGGAATGATCAAAACAAGAACAGTCGTCAATCTTTCCTTCAAACTCATAAAACTTTGTTCACAACCCGAATCCCACTCGTAAGCAAGATCTTTTCGAGTAAGTTTTGTCATTGGTAGAGCCAATTAAGAAAAGCCTTTGATAAACCTTATATAGTAACCTGCCAATCCCAAGAAACATCTAACTTCTAAAGCATTCTTCGGTCTTTCCCAATTAATTACCGCTTTAACTTTTGATGGATCTACCGCCACACATCCTTGAGATATAACATGACCAAGAAATCTAACCTCCGACATCCAAAACTCAAACTTGCTTAACTTGGCAAAAAGTTGTCTTTCTTGTAAGATCGATAGAACGATTCTTAAATGTTCTCTGTGCTCTAGAGGAGTACGAGAATAAATAAGAATCTCATCAATAAAGATCACTACAAATTGGTCCAAGTAAGCTTGAAATATCCGATTCACATAATCCATGAAAACAGCTGGAGCATTTGTCACACCGAAAGGCATTACTAAGAATACATAATGGCCATAACGGGTTCTAAATGTTGTCTTTGGCACATCTGAACTCTTCACACGGATTTGATGATAACCCGACCGTAAATAAATCTTTAAGAACACACAGACTCCTTTAACAGGTCGTCTATCCTGGGTAAAGGTTATTTGTTCTTGATGGTTACTTTATTCAATTGCCAGTAATCAACACATAACCGCATTCCACCATCTTTCTTCCTTACTAATAACACTGGAGCTCCCCAGGATGAAACACTAGGTCGAACAAAATGGTTATCCATTAACTCTTCTAATTGATCCTTCAATTCTCTTAATTCAAGTGGTGCCATCCGATACGGAGAAACGGATATAAGAGCCGTTCCCGGTAGTAGGTCAATAGAGAATTCCACTTCCCTTTACGGAGGAAGAGATGTGACATCCTTGGGGAAAACTTATGGAAACTCACAGACTACATGGATATGTAGTACTTGCAGGTCGCTACTCTCCTCCTTAGTGAGAAACAAAAGAATAGATTTTTCCTTCTCAAACAAGAAATTTATCATACCAACCGTACCTTCTAAAATAATAGTTAATACATCCTTCGGAGTAGCTTCGACAGATGGAATGATGATGAACTTCTCCTCACAACCAATAAACACCGAATTAGCAGAAAGCCAATCCATCCCCAAAACAACATCTACTTTTTTAAGTGGAAAACAAATAAGATCAATCTGAAAAACTCTTCCATCCACAAATAGTACATAGTTTTCACACATTAAAGGTGTTTCAACCGTCTCATCCATGGCGGTAGTAACCACCATAGGAGGAGACAACAGAATAGCTTGCAACCCAAGTCGCTCCATACATTGTATCGACATAAAAGAGTGTGTTGCTCCACAATCAAATAAAACAAAACAAGGATGTCCATTAACGAAACACGTACCAGCAATCAAGGAGTTATCACCCTTAGCCTTCCTTGCATCCAATGTATAAACTCGACCAGTACTCTTTCCTTGCGTCTGATTCTTATTTTGAGGACAATCCCTTGCCAGATGACCCATTTTTTGACACTAATAGCACCTCACACCTTCGAAGCCACACCTACCCTGATGAATCTTACAACAAGTACGACACACAGGAGGTGCACTAGTTCTAGAATTCTGAACTTATTTCCCTTTGAAGGTTTGTGGTCTAGGCCTAAAATGTTTGCTTGATCTCCCACGATCATTCTAAATCGACCTACTCAAATCCCCCTCTGCTTGAACTTTCTTCAAATTATTCTCAGCCACATAGCATTGCCTTAGAAACTCAACATGAGTAGTGAACTCTCTTTCAGACACACTATGAGAGACCTCGACTTTCAATCCAAAAAGGAATTGGTCAATCTTCTACTTTTCGTCCGGAGCATACACGGTCTGCCTAGAGTAAGCAGCCATGTTCTCAAACTTTTCAGCATAAGCAGCCATTGTCATATTACCTTGCCTCAATTGTTGGAATTTAAACTCCTTTTGGGTCCTCAAAGAACTAGGGGAGTACTTCTCCATAAAAGTAGTCTTGAATTGCTCCCACACTTTAGGTACATCTTAGATAGTCAGTACAGCTGAAGCACTCTCCCACCACCTCATAGCAGGACCTTTCGACGAGTGAGAAGCAAATACCACTTTGTTCTCTTCATTTCATTGCACTATCAGAAATATTCTCTCCATACCATCCATCCAGGGTATAATCCGCCATGAAATTATGGAGGATTCATGCGGAAGAAATCTAGGAATCTTCCACCCATAACATCTGGAACAAGCACTTGAGGATGAAGACCTCCATTCATCTGTTGTACCATTTGCTGCATGAATTGGTTTTGCTGCTGCTGCATCTGTTGCATAAACTGGGGCCATGGGACATACTCGTTGCCACCTGGCGGGTTTGTCTCAGGAGGATTAGTTCTGGGTCTACCATGGGTTCTGCGTCCTTCAGCCATGTTCCTAAACGTCATACAGATATGATTAAGTTGATTAGGCTCAATACCATAAATATAACACTTAAGACCAATGATGACACAACGCATATGAACAGAAATAATTACTTATAATATTTCATGGCTAGGTCGAGGATACTACCTGCTCTGATACCAGCTGTAACACCCATATATAACAACATACATCAAAGCATATATATTATACATGAATTTGAGTTTTGGTACTGAAATACCAATAAGTTCCTAGTCAACACATTATATACATTACATGCCAAAACACAAAATACTAAACCTAAGGCATAATGTACACAAGATGTCCAAAAGTACTAAGAACTAGATCAAAACAATGATCTCAAAATATAAATTTCCACAACGGATGCTATGACATCCAAAATGCCAAGATATGTAAGGATAATCAAACGACTTTATCCTTACCCTTCTCTGAACATGAAGCACCTGAAATATAATCAACAACGTGGGGTGAGATAATAAATCCCAGTGAGTTCCCTATTTTATGGATTCTCTTGGCTTTACAAGGTTCTAATCAATCCTAACTCAAGTCAAGGGGAAGGGAAAGGACCTTGAGTGCACAATCTCACAGTATATGGAAATATGTTCATGATTTCACCAACTCAAGCTATCACTAATCGGTAACCTCATCAAGGCATCCCCTTTTCCCGTCCTCTCTTACGCCTAAGAGTCGGCACGAGTCATGGATCCTTGTAATTTACTTGATGTACAAAATGGGTTCGGATCCTAAGGGACATATTATCACCTTATGAATCGTCACTTCCCATGGCCTGTTAACCATTGCAAGTCTCTACCTGTAGGTTCCATTCGTACTACACGCGGGAATTAAACCTGCCAAGTAATCATGCGTACATTCCGGAGGAGCTCTAAATAAGCTTCACCTCGTGAAATGACAAGTCTTAGGGAAATGGTTCCGATTACGTGATCTCACATAAACGCGATTGTATTAGAAAATCACAAGGCCACAATTGCCTTTAACACAAAGAACACCAAGGTTCACACACATGTTCCATACTAGTGTCTCACTCTCCTCTAGACCATTACTCATCAAGGATGCACACCTAGGCATCGAATGCACGAGCAACACCATCTAGATTCTCTATCACTTCCTAATCATAACACTAGAATTACACCATTTGTTTTTAGGTAAGTTCCTCACTCTTCTTATTTCATTTTAAGCATACTCTCACTCAATCACGATTATCAACATGAAGATAGGTATAGCATAACATGATAGTATAGACAAAATACATGTAAGAATACATCTCATAAAATTATCACATTCACTCGATCTTCACCGATTAATTAATCCCATATCTAAATCAATATGTTCACTTTTTATCGCATAGAATATTTTCATAGCTTTCCAACGCTTCTTACCACACCTCAATCGGAATCACGATTCAAATGATACGAATTTTTTAAATATTTTTCATCCATCTACAATGTTAATCGGTTAACAGGATATGGTTAACCGCTTAACCATGTGGCACTGTTCACACAGAATCAAAATGAGAGTTAGAGACATATTTTGGTAACCGGTTAACCATATTGGGTTAATCAGTTAACCAACCAATTTTTCACGCAGAATAGAAAAATTACACGCGTTAACCGGTTAACCACCTTTGGTTAATCGGTTAACACTGTAACAGAAGCTCAAAAACTTATTTTTCATAATCCAAAAACCAATTAAACTCAACCCAAAAATTTTGGAACATCAAAATCAGTATCCCCAATTAAACTCATGCATTAATCGATTATACTATGCGATTTATTCAGCATTTGAACCATTAAAACATCAATTCCACACAACATTCATAATCTTTCACTTTCTAACCTAAGTTCTAACAAGTCTAACATTCTAGAACTCAAGTTTCTAACTATAACCCACCTTGATACAAGATGAGGATGAAGATTTTGAGATGATTTGGTGAAGAAGAGATGATGATCTAAGCTTCTTCACTTCTAGGGTTTTCTTCTTCCTCTCTTCTCCCTTTGCACTTCCTTCTCTCTATTTCCTCTCTCTATGTTTCTACTTTTGTAACAAATAAGGGAATGGAAATGATATAGAGAAAATATCAATTAGTTAGTAACACTACTTAATGTCCGAATTGTCTCTAATGCACCAATTGATAAAACCTTGGAGTCAGATAATATTAATTTGATCTAATATGAGCTCATCAGTTGCTCTAATTATCTTAGCAAATAATTTCACAGAGCACACCAGAACCAGTTGATCTAAAAACTAATATTATCCAGAGCATTATAAATACGGGGTATTACAGTGCAGGATCCCCCATACTGCTGAAGGATGAGGGTACCTGTGGGGGAGATGGAAAGCTAGATCCCCTAGACTGCATGAAGGATGAGGGTACCTACTGGTATGGATAACTAGGTCCCCTAGTCTACTAGTATGGATAACTAGGTCCCCAGACGTGCTAATAAAAGTTGAAGCCCCAGATGGGCTAATAAAAGCTGGTAACTTATGAGGGGAGAGTAATTTCATAAGAGGCTGAGAATTGGCCATGAACATAGGATCTACCTGACTCTGCGGGGGTGGACACATGGCCGACTAAGGTGCCTGACATACTATTACCCTCGGACGTTGGGTCTTTCCACCGCTACCACTACCCTTACCCTTATCAGATCGGGGTGGCATTTTACCTATTTATGGAGAATACACATTTAATATATATATTAATCAACACAAATAATAAATCTAAAAAACACATTCTCATCAATATATATTCATTAACACATTCAATTCAAGGTTTCATCAAGTAAAATTGCAAAAACAATTTATTTAAAATCTTCATGCTCTTCATCCATATCATTGTCATCATCTGATGTGATATTTTCCTCAGATCCAAACTCTTCTTGCTCTTCGTCCACATTATTTTCTACCAACAATATAGACGCGTCAACTTGATGCCCCTCAACCATTGTATCAGACAAACTTGTAATTTGTTCGACTGCAATCACATCATTAATTTGTCCAACTTCATCAACTTGGTAAGCAACATCTTCCACTAGATTTCCAGTTTCAATATGACCTAATGATTTTATTTTGATTACAACAGACCACCCTCGTTTACGTGGTACAATTGAAGGATAAGGAACATAGTAAACTTGCCTTACAATATGTGACATTATGAAAGGATCATACTCTTTGTACCTTCGGTCCATTCGAATCTCAACAGTACCATATGTCTTATCGATTTTTGTACCTCTGGCAGATGGATCGTACCAGTCATAATAAAACAAAACAATTTTATTTTTCGAGTCCAAGTAATTGTATACCAACTCATAGATATGTTTAACAAAGCCATAAAAGTCGTCTTCACCACCATATGTAACTCCTTTTACAAATACACCACTATGTATGGTTTTTTTCCCTTCAGTCCATGTCTCAATGTGAAATTTATATCCGTTCATGAAGTAAGTGTTCCATTCATTTGCGCTTTGAATAGGGCCTTCAGACAAGTTTCTCAAATGGAGTATTTCTTGAGTCGGTGCAACAATGCATGACAATTTCTCCTTGAACCATGCTGGAAAATGAGCATGTATGTGACTGGAGGTTGCTTGTACACCGGTGCTATGAAAATAGGAGGTGTTAAATTCCCTCAAAAGAAATACACTGTAAGTTTCAAGGTAATAAGTTTTATATTCACACTGTAAAGAAAATTAAACATTTGAGGTATACTTACTCAAGATATGGTTTAACTTCAACACATTTAATCAAGACATGACGATGTGCATATTGCATTTCTTTTTGGGTCAGCCAATGCATATCCTTCTTTCCAGAGGGACGACCTGGAAGCCCGAAGACTGATAAGGTAAGTTGACTTCTTTCATTAACATTTACGACATTCCTTATGATTCTTAGAGTTAACATCAAGTGATTGAAATAATGACTGCAAAAACGAGATTTTTCCGATGCAAGTAATGTGCACATATTGATCCTTTAACTTTAGCTTTATTTTTCACCGATCGCTTTGAATTGCCCATGAACCTTTCAAATGGATACATCCATCTATATTGAACAGGGCTTCCAAGATAAGCTCCATATGCAAGATGCATAGGTAGATGTTCCATAGAGTCAAAAAAACTAGGTGAAAATACTTGTTCCAACTAACAGAGAATAACTGGAATATTTTGGTCCAACTTAATGATGTCATTCACTCTTAAAGCTGACACGAATGGAATGCAGTTCCTTCTGTATTTCTAAGAATTGTTCCTGGAACTCATTCATTCTTTTGTACATGTCTTCGTTTCCACTAGATATCGCTTGCGGAATCTGTCCTTCCGGGACACTGTGTACCACTGGTTGTGGTATAGACATTATAGTGGTGACCCTTGGCGCTTCGGTGCTCTAAAGTTTTTAACCTTCAGGAGTTGCTGTCATAACCCTTGCATCATCATATTCCCGAAGTTTGTAACCATAATGTCTAGTGGTTCCTGCTACGGTTTCTGGGTCTTCAGTGACCGGTGGGATATATCCTTCAGGTAAAAAGTTGAAAGGCAGCCCCCAGGGGCGACCCTTAGGCATGTTGTACTGAGGATGATTCTCACGTGTCTCCAATATGGGTGTAGATGTAATCTCTGAGATCACAGTCCTTTGATGTTGCTGCTCCTTAGCTGCGGCCAGGGTTTAGTTTCTTCAAACTTTCCTTTAGAGTGTTGATTTCTTCTCTCAGCTCTCTGTTCTCTTCCTCAAGATCTTCCATTTTCTTTTGTCGATTGGCCCGAGTATTGTATGAGTGAGGCACTTTGACTCTAGAATTGTGACACATACGTGAGACTCAAAGAGAAGAAAAATGCGTTATGTGAGAATGATGAATGGTATGCAAAGACATATTTTTTTAGTTTTTGTTTTATTCAAAAAGAAACTTCAACAAATAAATTGCAAATATCACACAGTGGGGGAGATCCCTTTTTAATGAATTCGAAAGATTACAATATTTTACAAGGAAAAAGTACATTATTTTACAAAGTGTTGTAAGGAAAATGTCTAAGCTCATGGATCCTAAGTTCTCTCTGAAGAGAGCTCGGATGCTGCTTCCTGTATTTTCCTTTTCTTTGATCGGGGTTCTTCAGTCGTTGTCGGGTCGACGACCCTTTGCCAAGTGAAAGAAGCGAGCACATTTCTTTGGTCTTCCTGACTTTCTATAGCATGCTGTTCTAATATTTCAATCAAAGCATCCTTCTTTTTTAATAGTTCCTGAATCTTGATACCTTCCAAATTAAGGATTTGGTATTTTTTCTTCAAAGAGCTCTTTTCACGTTGAACTTTGTTTAGAGCGACTTGGATTTTTTCCGCATCAGACATGAAATAAAGGACAAACTCCTTTAAGGGAAAAACTTCTTGACGAGGGTAAGGCATCCTCAGCTTGAGGGATCTAGTTTGGACCCAGTGGAGATAAGGTTCCATGGAGGTACAGTTTGGTCTTCCCAAAGGCTCTCTGCCTTTCCTGTGAATATGTTGCCAGGCATGCACTATTTCCTCCTTTAGTGCCCTGTCATTTTCCCCTTCCTTGAAGAAAATACCTTCCAGATGAACGTTATGTGGGAAATTCTTCATCGGGTATCCGAGTTTACGTCGAGCTAAAATTGGATGATAGTTGATTCCTCCTTTAGTTCCAATGAGGGGTACGTTAGGGAAATTTCCACATTTGTATATGATCTTTATCCCTTCGTAAATCTGATTATACCAATCTATGTCAGAATTGATAAGAGGCATAATCCTTTGTGACCAACGTAGAGTACTCTTGTGATCCCAAAAAGTACCAGACTTGGGAAAATGGGAAATAAACCATTTGTAGAGTAAGGGTACACAACATGTGATCATTCCTCTGCTTTACAAATTCTTTAAGTGTATAGAATGATAAGCATCTGCGAGCAAGGTTGGCATGGGGTTTCCTATTAAGAATATATTAAATGCATTGGTATCAACGAAATTGTCAATGTTAGGGAAAATGAATAAACCATATATGAGCAGGACAAAGATGTCTTCAAAGGCAGTTATGTTTCCTATACTAGCAAAGTATAGAGCTTTCTCCATCAGGAATTTAGCCGGTAAACCATATACTAACTTCTGACTTATCCAAAGAAATTGCTCTTGCAATGGCCTGATTCTTTAGAATTTCTTCCAGTTCTGAAAATGGAGCTTGATCAGTGATAGGTAAATCAATCAGGTGGGAGTACTCTTCCAGTGTTGGTGCAAGTTGGTAATCCGGGAAAGTGAAGCAGTGGTAAACCAGATCGTAGAACTGTACTAGCGTAAATAGGATTCCTTCAACCACGTTTGCAATTATTCTTTTAGTTCTTTTGAAAAATATTTTTTTCTTGAAAAGAGTTTTTTTTAATGAATGCATGAATGCAGCACACAAAAACATTTGAAAACATGGGTTCAAGGGTTCAACGTCACGAGCATGGAGTCATGGCTCTACCCATCCCCAAAGGTTGTATTATTTTGGTCAATTTTTGTACATGTAGAACGGGTTCTAAAAGGTTCCCAAAGTCAGTGACCCCTTCTAGGGATACCAACAGCAAGCTGATTCACTCGAGTAAGTTGTAATATCCTAAGATGAATCTCATTTGAGTGTAGTATCGGGTATCAACTATTCCCGATAGTCACCGCACTACCAAATGGCCATATGGTTAATGTCTACTAAATCCTCAGGGTCATGAGTACCGCACTGGGATAGACAATGCTTTCACGACAATCGGTCATTCAACATCGATATTTCTGCACGGGTACCTCGACTGATTCGGTGGACTGCCAAGTTAGCTTGGTCGGGATTCACTCCCTATAAGCATTTCCTAGATATGCACCACTTATCTTAATGTTCTCTCAAACTTTCCACGTGTGTATTAATCGCATTCCCAGTTGACAGAAAATTAAACACGGGTATCAAGTAGTATAACAGTAAATGATATATATATATAGTAGAAAGTATAGAAAATTCCAAACAAAACCTAGACCTCTTAGGAACTCTAATCCTAAAGAATCCCCAGCAGAGTCGCCATTTTTCTGTAGCGTGCGATTTTTGTCGGTGACGCGACCACCTTACCGCAATGATTGGAATTGGGTGCTACTTTCTGATTTCTTATTTATCCTATGAAGCTGGAAAGGAAAGGGAAGCTATCTAAAACTAACCTTGCACGCAAATGTTTTCTTTAACAAATGCTAAGAGATTGGGGGTCAGGGTCAGGTTATACAAAGGGAAGTTGTCAATTACCTAGTGTATATATGGTTATCCATAGATCTTATTTGGCGTGTTTGAATACTTTATGCTGTTTATCTGTTATGGGTTGGGAAAGTTTCTCCTTTGGGAGTGTTGAGAGAGTGTTTTTGTTGTTTTCCAGTTTTCTGTTGTTTTTTGGGAAGGTACTGGACCTAAAGTTTTTTATATGTGTGCTCGCTAAGATTTCGCAATCTTATGCCTACGTATTCCCGTAAAGGTACTCAAGAAATCAGAGCAATCATAGTTCCTTCTATTCTATGGGAGGAAAATGATGTTTGGTGTCTTGTTTAAAGCCCAAGATTGAAGCTAAAAGGTTTGAGAGAGAATTTGTCATCTCTAAAGGGAGGTATCTCACCTGTTTATCACAGTTGTTGGGTAACTGATTATAAAGGAGAATTACTTTAACTGAAATGTATGGAATCCAACAATGCCATAATTTCCTTTATAAGGTAAATGCCCTGAAGGAGGAAACTTTAACTCAGTGTAGAGCAACACCATTTCTCCTTAGGAATCTTCCATGCTAAGAGAAGGACATTAGCTTAGATGTAAATAATCCAGAGGCTTGCCACTTACAGCAATTAGATGAAATAGGAAGTTTACTAGGATAAAAGAGTGACCACAACTTGGATTTTTGAATCAACGAGTGTGCCACTTACAACAATTATCTGGAATTAGGGTTTGTTCGATTATTTGTTTTGATGTGTGATATACATAGAAATGTTTTTCTACAGAGAGAACTCTTGATTTCCTCTAAGGGGATGTTTATTTTTGTGTGCCTTGATCAAAGCCCAAGGTTGAAGCTAAAAGGTTGACTCTACTTGGGAGTTTTACATCTGTCTTGTATAATGCCCAAGATTGAGGCTAAAAGGAGATTGACTAAGCTGGAGAGTATGATCTGTCTTGTAGAAAGCCCAAGATTGAGGCTGAAAAGGGATTGAAATCTTTTGGGGAGTATTTTGTATGTCTTTTACAAAGCCTAAGATTGAGGCTGGAAAGAAATTGACTCCACTGGGGAGGTTTTATCTGTCTTGTACAAAGCCCAAGATTGAGGCTAAAAAGAAATTGACTCCATTATGGAGGTTTTATCTGTCTTGTACAAAACCCAAGATTGAGGCTAAATCTACTGAGGAAAAATCATTATACAAAGCCTAAGAGGAGGCTGGCTGGGGAAATTATTATATGAAGCCTAAGAGGAGGTTGGCTTCTGTTGAGGATTATTGAGATCTAGAGACAGGTCCAAATTGGGGAATCAACTCTTGCTGAGAATATCAGATGCCCTGAGGTTCTGATTCTCTTAAGGTTATATTGATGGTAAAGGTTTAAACTTTGAGTATGAAAACCTATGGAGGTTTCAAACTCTGCTAGAGATTGATGAAGTGATCAGGGTTTTTCCTGTGCTTTTAGGAAACTTGAGGGTTTCTTTGAGATCCCAGAGGAGATGAGACTTTCCAAGTCTACTGGTATGAAGAGGTTGACTCTTAGCTGGAGGATGATATTTGTATGATACCCAAGAGGAGGCTGATATTTTAAGGGAAGAGAATCAACCCTAGAATGGATGTTCTGAAATTCTAAATCTCTGGAGGATTGAACTAGTAGAGATGACTAAGTTCTGTCCTATACCTGTAGGAGGTCTTTGTGTCCTTGTACTAAGGCCAAGAGGAGGCTGAGAACTTCTAAGAAGCCTGTGAGTCTTTGTACAAAGCCCAAGAAGAGGTTGGGGATGCTTTTAGGAATCCTGTGGGTCCAAACCTAATAAAAGTTCAAGAAAGGTTTCTCCGGGAATCAATCCTTTCCTAGCAGAACAATTCTAGGGTTTAAAGAAATTCAGAAGAGGTTTCACTGGGAATTAATCCTCTTTGGGGAAGTGAATTTCTTGTACAAATATTTCTAAGTTGTGATAGTCTTGAGAAAAGTTTCACTGGGAATAATGCTTTTCTCTGTTCCATATTGTATAAGCCCAAGAGGAGGTAAGACTGTATCTGGAATTTCCTATGGGGAACTAGTTTTGACTGTGTTAAAAGAGTAACCACTAGTTTGATCTAGACCTAGACCTAATTTCTAGGGAAAACTCTAAGCAAATATGTACAAGCATATATATACAGATGAAATATATAAACAAGTATATGTTGAAAAGATAGTGGAACTTACAGGTGTGCAAGCCCAAGCATTGCAACTACAGCTGTATGGTTAGTTATTCAAGAAATTAAAGAAAGTTTTGATAAAACTTAGAATTTGAATCTAAATCAAAAGGAAAGTTGTTGTGAAAGGAAGTTTGGGACTTATACTCAAAGAGAGGCCCAGATAAATTCTTTCGAAAAGGCGACGATCGCGTCGTAATTTTGAAAACCACAGAGGGAGTTATACAATGACTGAGGCCCAAATTATTGTGTTTACAAAAAGGATGGGTCTTACACTCTATTATAGGCCCAAAAGTTCATTTTTATACAAGATATGGGACTAATAGCTTAAGGAGAGACCCCGATGAAAAACAACGATCGCACCGTTATTTTGAAAATTGTATCGGGACTTATACAAATGACTGAGGCCCAAATTATTTATGTACAAAGGGGGTTGGGTCTTACACTCTATTAGAGGCCTAAAAGTGTTTGAAAAGAAGAAAAATGGGACTTACACCTCAAGGGGAGGCCCAGGTGAAAATTGTTTTAAAAACGGCGATCGCGCCGATATTTTTAAAACGTATTGGACTTATACAATGACTGAGGCCCAAAATGGTTTATTTACAAAGTGATGGGACTTACACTCTATCAATAGGCTCAAATGTGTTTTAAATGAAGTTTGAAAATTTAAAATCAAGAGAAAAACCCTAATTTTAAATAAAAATATAATTTTTCAAAGAAAATTAAATAATAAATGATATAAAATATCAAATATATTCAAAAATAAATTGTAAAGTTTGAAAAATGTTTTGAAAAATCATGTTTAATCACATGGAAGCTTGAAATTCATTTGAATTTGAAAAATCAAGGTGAGAATTTCATTTGAAAATGTTTAAAAACAAATAAAAAGAAATTAATTACAAAAAATTCTAACTATATTAAATAAATAATATAAATTTAATTTTTTTTTAAATAATTTAATTTAACATTTTTGTGACTTTTTAAAAAAAGAACCAGTCAAAAATGATAAAAAATGAGAGAGAAATTAATTATTGAAATCAATTAAATGAAATATAAAAAACTCAAAAAATCAAATAATTTGAATTATGGTGCCACCGGTCACCTTCTTCTTCTTCGTGACCGCGCCATGGACGATTTACAAAAACCTCTCAATCTCTCTGATTACTCAATGAAAATGACTTTTGTAAACATGAAACTTGCTCGTTTTTTATCAAGGATTACAACCATATAAATGAATTGCATTTATATTAAGTGTGGAGTGAGAAATCAGAAGATGAACTCAAGAACCCTAATTTTTGCAAAAACATCATGAAATCTTATACACGATTCATACATAGCAATTGATTGAGGGTTATCACTCTATATACATGCAGAAACAAGATGGTAACTCAAAAACACATTTATGATGCATGTAATATGGAGTTTGAAGGTTTCAGGCTTACCTCTTGCAACTGGTGATCGAGTTTTATTATGGAGATGATACATATGTGTTGTAAGGACTTTGAAAACTTTGCAATACCCTATGGAGTGTATTGAGATGCCTAGCCTTGATTGGAGATGCTTGGATCACCTTGTGGTACCTCAACTGCAACCTTGCCAAAAAGCTTGAGCAAATGAATGGTGACTTTGTGATTTTGGTGTTCCAGATGTATTTTGAGGTTATGGATCTCTCATATATGATGTATGTTAGGTGTTGGCATGATTGGGTTTGATGGATTTGCTCTCAATTTAAAAATTCGATGGTGACTTCAAGAAGAAGCAAAATCTGGTTTTTGGAATGTGATTTGGAGGAAAACATGAATTCAGAGGTTTTGGGGTGGTTTGATCAGTCACACATGACCTCTATTTGTAGTAGAGGAAGTTTGTTTTGGAAGCAATAGTGTTTGGAGGCTGATCATGGCAGTAGCTTGTAGCCATTGACTTGGATAATTCAAAAGTTCCTAGTCAACTCTCCTTATCTTGACTCCATTAATCCTTGAAGGTTTGAATGCTCAGAGTTTGGACTGGAATCTTGACTGATTTGGAGTATTGTGATATAGTTCATGACACCTCAATGCATTGCATTGATGTTACCTTGCCAAATTTGAATTCTAAGTTTCATGTCATGATGGTTTTCACATGCCAAGTTGAATTTCTTGCCTCTTTGATCATGAACTAAGTGAGTCATCAGATCCTTTGTGTTTTTGGAAGATGAAAAAGTTGGCAAAGTGACAAGAATTGAAGGGAAAAATCGTGTGGCACAAGTTTGGTTTCCATGCTGTCTAGAAAAATCAGGTTTTCACGCCATGTTTCAAGGCTTGTAACTCCCTACTCAAGTTGAATTAGGATGAGTTCTTGTACATTTTGGAAAGCTCTCGTGACATAATTTAACTTTGATGTCCAACAATGGTCTTGGTTTAGCTTGGATCATACTGAAAAATGGCCCCAAAGTTGGTGAAAATCCAAGATAAATTATGTCTAAAATTTCACTAAGTGTTGGAAAAAGTGGTCATTTTCATGTTTTTGTGATTTTGATCAATCCATAACTCAAAATCCATGATGATTTTGAATATGATGTAGTTGAAAATTTTGAAGTATGTCATGTTAACTTTCATTTGAGCTTTGAATGGAAGAAAAAGGCCTTGGGGTTTGGGAGTTATGACCTTGCAAAGTTGGTACCAAATCCATTTTGTTCCATAACTTGGAAAAATTTAAGTTTCTTATGGTTGCCCCGTTTTCAAGTTACCTCACTTTTCTTGATTTTTATTGATGTATGATGATCCAAACCATGCATTAACATTGTTTTTGATTTAGGGGAGCCACATTTGTGAAAATTTTCAAAAGGTCAAACTTGATTTTGGGCACTGTTGACTTTTTGTCAGATGAATTTCAAACTGTGTGATCTTGTATGCAATCAAGTTCATGATCTAATTAAAAACTAATGGATGGATTCCATAGGTGTTTTTCGAGGGTCTTGAATCATGATCCAAGGTTTGGGAACATGTCTTGGTCAAAAGTCAAAGGTATAGTTGACTTTTTCACCAGGAAACCCTAATTAGCCCAGATGAATTTGAATCTTTGTATGGCTTATGAACCAAGTTATTTGAATCAATCCAATCTTATAAATGGATCAATATGATGTATTGGAGGTATTCAAAACACTTCTTGAGGTCTTGGCTCATGTCTTGCTCCAAAAGTCAACTTAGGGGTGAATTAGGTCAAGAAACTCTAATTCCTGATTTTTGATGAATGCATCCCCTGAGGTTATTTGACTTTGATGATTGGACTGATAAGGTCCCTTTGAGCTTCTTGCATCATGTTTTGAGGTATTGGCTCATGCCCGGATGAAAAGTTTCATCTGGAGGCCTTGGTCGACCAAAACCCTAATTTGGTGACACTACCGATCTTAAGGCTTGATCTACTTAGAATATTATAACTTTGTGCTTAAATCTTGATGTGGGACACCTCTTTATCCTTCATGGGTGTTTGAGAGACTAGCCAAATTGAAGATCATGTCAATTCTTTATTGATCCTTTGTCTAAGTGCTCTGAGAGGGCTCAAAACCCTAATTCATGATTGTAGTGAATGCTCAACAATCCTTGAGGAGATTGATGAGGTATGATGGCACATCCATATTGTGGTAATGATCCTCACAATGATGGGAAATATTGTGGTCAAAATTTGGGGTATGACACTGGAATTTAATAATTTTCCATTCGGTTGACGCTTCAACTCTAACTCTTTTCGATTACACCAAATTTCCATGTCTTGTCTAGATTTCTCATTGTCCTTATTTTTGTATTTAACATCCATAACTATGTTAAATACATTATCAAAAGAATTATTCTCAATATGCATAACATTAAGATTATGGCGCAACAGATTATCTTTCCAATATGGAAGGTCCCAAAATATACTTCTTTTTGTCCAATTTTGACTTCATATCCTTGAACTCTACACGCTTTACTAGTATCTGTGAATTTTGGTAGTTCACAAAGTTGGTTCCATACTTCGCCTGGTGACAATCGAGGCGGAGGCAAATCTATTACTCATTCGTCTTTTTTGAAACCAGTCTTGTTTCTTCTATAGGGATGATTTCTTGGTAGGAATCTACGGTGAAAGTCAAACTATGAACTTTCCCCCCCTTTTTCCAACGCAGACGCCTTGGTTTTCCCCATGCATTGCGAACATCCCATTTTGCCATGCGTACCTCATTCAGACAACATGCCATATACTGGAAAGTCATTAATATTGAAGGTGTGAAAAATGCAAGAAATGGGGGGTTTGAATTGGTTTTTCAAAATAAAATCGTTTCCTTAAAAATAACTTCTTTTAAAAGACTTACTCCTTTTTAGTGAAAACAACTTAGTTAGACACAAGAAAGATAAACACGTTATGTTTATACTAGTTCACTTGAGAAAACCTCAAGTTAATCTAGTCCACCCGCCAAGGTGATTTTGCCTCTCTCAACGAGGTCATAATCCACTATTCAACCAAATCAATACAATGCACGAGCCAACACAGCCGGTGACTAACACAACCTCTAGAACTCACAAGTTCTAGACTTCTCAAGTAATCCAACCACACACAGGTCTTACTTAAGGAACAACCTCTAAGACACACGTCCTAGACTTCTTAAGAGACCTAATCACTAAGACTCTCTCAAGGAATACAAACCTAAGTATGAATAAAATAAGTTTACAGAAAATTGCTTCTTGTCAAGCTGAAATTGTAAACAAGTTTAAGACCGAAAATAACTTAAGAAAGAACAGAGTTAAAAAGTATTGTAGCAGTTCGCATGTGTGTTGTCTTTCTTCAAGTCATTGAGCTTCCTTTTATAGCCGAGTGTAAAGAGCCGTTGAAATGTAATCATGATAGCTAGGTAGGCTGGAGGCTAGAAGCGTGAGGACAGATAAGAGCTTTTTGCGTGCTGCGCGTCCTGTCTGTGTCAGAATATCTTCGTTTGTACCGTTGCACAGTTTCCAAGATATTTTATGTTGTAATGTGGTACAGATGTACAGTGTAGCTACTCTTCTTGGCTTCTGAACTTCAGAGGTTTTTTTTATGAGCATGAGTAATAAGGGAAAACATCGCTTGGTTCTGATAATTTCAAGTCTTCGAATCATCAGCTCTGCGCTTCCAGAATCTTCAGCACTTAGTCTTCAGAACCTTGTTCTCTTGGTACGTTGCCTTCACATCTTCAGAGGCTTCTGATAATATTTGATTGAAGCATGAGAATAGACTTTGATTAGGTCTTCAGAACCTTGATCAGAGAGCGTGAGTCTTCAGTATCTGGACTTCATTCCATCAGAACCTTTGTCTTCAGATCTTCAGAACTCGTTCTCTTTTCCTTTCGTATCAGAGTCTTGTGAATTCTGTATTATCCTCGAATTGAGTTTAGCTCTTTCAAGTGCATGGACAAAGTATCTTTCTTTAAGCATTGTGCCAATTCACGGAAGCATAACCTGTTTTGCTAGGTTCTCACAAGTAACAATATTAGTTGCACAAAATTGTTCATACAAATACTCATTTGATATCATCAAAACTTAGAGATAATATTGCAGAACCAAATCTTGTTCTCACAATCTCCCCCTTTTGATGATGACAAAACTATGTATTTTGATGACACAATTTTGACATAAATGTATAACGCTGGGAAAATGAAAAAGGTTTTTAGGATAACTTATCCTTAATATGAAGTGCTCCCCCTGAGTATTAGACTTAATGAATTTTTGTGCTTGGGATCCCCCTGATTTCATTATCATCTTGAATCTTTCTTCATCAGCAGAGTTCTGATTTATCTGCAATAGAGGAAAATACAGAAAAATAACCTAATAGAAATAACAGATTTATCTGTTAGCATGTATGCAGCATTGTTTTTCAGAGATTGATTATGGAATCAAAATTATCACAAATTTCCACATTTCTCCCCCTTTTTGTCATTAATAAAAAAGAAAACGATTAGTAGTCCAAGGGTGAAAAACACAAAACTAAACTTAAAAGAAAAACATGATCTGAAGGTTTATTTGCTGTCAGAGGACATCTTGTCCAGAATTTTCTTCACCATGATCTGAAGATTTTCATTGACAGTGTCTTGCTTCTCGAACCTTTCTTTGAGCTTATTTTATTCGATTCTGATTTCATTAATGGCATTTTCCAGACGCTTAACAACAGGATCAGAAGTGGAAGAAACAACAACACTATCTTTGGCCTTTTCAGCTTCAGCAATTTCTTGTGCCTTTCTAGCCTCTTTAGCAGCTTGCTCTTCTTCTTCTCTAGCAGCCTTTTCTTCAGCTTCTTTCTGCTTGGCAGCCAAGAACCTGAGTACTTTGACCCGTGCTTCAGCTTCTGCTTTTTCCTTAGCTTTCTCTAGTCCAGCAGTTATGGTGGCATTTGAGAGACTTACAATTCTTGTAAGTTCCATGTCCAACCATTTCTGAAAACTTTGACAAGCATTTTCAAGCTCCATGAGCTTAGTGCTTGTACTAAGTTCTGCTTTCAGCCTAGCAAATATTTCCAGTGCTTTGTCATGAAACTGACTAATGCACTATTCAAGGGATGTTGGGGGTGGTGCACTATAGATGACCAGAGCGAGGTTTGATTTGGCAGGGTTGGTTTTAGGTGGTGTTTGCTGAGATGAATCAATCTCAGTAGGATCAGGTTCAGATGGAGGTTGTTGGTTGATAGGAGAGGATACTTCGGGACTGCCCGGGCTTATGAGGTTTTCAGGTAAGACAATTTCTAGGGATTCTGAGATGGTTCCCTCAGAACTAGATTCAATGCTGAGAACTTGAGGTTCAGAGATTAAATTCATAGGATTTGGTTGAATTGTTGAGGTAGTTGTTGTTGAAGTATAGGTAGAAACAACTTGAGACAAGATTGGGGTGCTGATTGATGAGTTGGTTGTTGATTGAACAGTGGTGGTTAATATAGGAATTAAGAAGGATGGGGGTTTAAACCTTACTTGTGGATTTGAGGTAGGAATGAATGGTGATGATGGTGGAGCAACAGGTTTGATGTAAGCAGAAGAGTTTGCAGCAGACTTGTTGATTTTCTCAAGAAGAAGAGATTCTTTTCTGGAATTTTCAGTTTCATCCTTTTTCTTCTTTTTGAACTCTGCATCCTCCTCAGTTAACTTTCTCTTACTCCTGATGACATATTTCGACTTAAACACAACATCTTCAGTTCTAGAGTTTGATATATCTTGCTCTACTTCTCTCATTATAGCAATGTAGAAGGCTATAGCTATAGGGTTATCTTCTTTGTTGTAGAAGGGATAGTTTTCTACAGGAATTCTGATCCTTTTCACAGTGTCGGGAAGTATAGGTGTTGGTTTTACATTGACACTTGTAATCATTTTCATATGCTTAAGATTCACAGCATTGAAAACTTCTCCAACGTTTACTTTTAGATAAGCTGTAAACTTTTCTTCCTTGATCATATAACTTACTAATCCATTTTCAACCAGAATTTCAGAGATAAGCCTTCCAAAAGGAATGTAGTTGACAATCTTCTTGTCTGGTGAGGCTGTCGTTCTTGTCTTACGCACCATATCCCTTAGGTAGTAGAATAGAATGGAGGGAAGACACATTTTCTCATTTTTGTGCAAGTAGTACAACATGTGTTTTTTATTTGTGTTGGCGAAATCAGTAGCACTCTTTGCGGGTCTAGGGTTGATACATCCAAGGATGATCTTATGCCAGATCCTTAGATTGTCACGCAAGTTTTTGCTTTTGACTCCATTGTCCCAGATTGACTGCTTTTGAAAATGGCTTTGTTGATGACAGAATCGGATTTCTTAGTTTTCCCATAGATCCACTTTCCTTCCATGAACTTCATTCCCAGCAATTCTGAAATAGACTTTTCAGTGATAATAATCTTCTGGTCCAAGACAAAGGATACAACGTGAAAATCGTCTGCTTCAGCATGTCTCCAGAATTCTTTCACAAGATCATCGAAACTTGGACCTCTTAGTCTATCGAAGTAGCTTTTCCATTCTTGAACAATCACTTGATCAATTAGGCTAAACCCATTATCACAAAGATTGTTGAAGTCGACATCTAGATCTTTCAGAACGATTAACTCATCTGCATGCACTACACAAGTCACAGAGGAGGTTCTCTGGGTGACGTGGTTTGCATCAATCATAGGAAGATTTAGTGGAGCTGAAATAGTTGTTTTGGTGGTTGACAGAGTTGTCGTGGGTGTGATGGATGTGGATGGTAGTTCTTGAGAGATTTGAACATTATCTTGTTGATGAGTGTTCATCCTGACGGTGGTTAGGAGAAGATAGAGACTGGAATTTGAGTTGAGTTGATTTTGAGGGAGTGAGAGATATAGATAGATAGATAGAGAGAGAGAGAGAGAGAGAGAGAGAGAGAGAGAGAGAGAGAGAGAGAGAGAGAGAGAGAAATTTATGGTTTCTAAGGGTTTTGGTGAGGTTGTGTGAGTGGTATATATAAGGTGATTTGAAAAGTTGAAAAACACAGAGGGAAAATGAACGTATTTATAACCTAGGTTGCGTGTATTTGATCATTCTCTAATAGAGTGACAGGTTCTGGTATTTATAAGGTTTCTATTAAGTGAGATTGAGAGAGAGAATAAAGACGTTCTTGAGAACTTAAAAGATTGATACCTTTTAGGGGGAAAGTTAATAAATGCAATAAAGTTGAGAGTCAATTTCGAGAAAAATATTGTTCGTTTGATTTGAATAAGTAAAGTGATTTAAAATTTAATTAAATCACATGTATAAATATTTTCTAATTATATGACACGTCACAAAAACGCATATTTTTATCAGAACTTGAAACTTAGTTTAAAAAGATGGTTCTGATGATTTAAAAATGCTTTTCTTCTGACTCAAAACATGAGGTTCTGAAAGTGTTTTCATTCTGAACAATATTCCATATTCAGATGTTTTAAAATAATTAGAAATCTATCTTTAGCCAAGGGTTTTGTAAAAATATCAGCCCACTGATGGTCTGTATCAATAAATTTTAAGCATAAAGTTCCCTTCTGAACATAGTCTCTTATAAAATGGTGTTTTATTTCAATGTGTTTAGCCCTAGAATGCAAAATTGGATTTTTACTTAAACAAATAGCAGCAGTATTATCGCAGAAGATAGGAATGTTACTCTCATATATCTGATAGTCTTCCAGCTGATTTTTCATCCATAGCATTTGAGTGCTGCATAAGGAAGCTGATATGTATTCTGCTTCAGCTGTTGAGAGAGCAATTGTAGATTATCTCTTACTTGACCATGAGATTAAATTGCTTCCTAAGAACTGACAGTTACCAGATGTGCTCTTTCTTTCTAATCTGTCTCCAGCATAGTCTGCATCGCAGTAACCAGAAAGAGTATACTCTGATGTTTTCTTATACATCAGGCCAAGGTTAGTTGTTCCTTTAAGATACCTTAGAATTCGCTTGACAGCGGTTAGATGAGATTCTCTTGGGTCTGATTGGAATCTAGCACATAGATGTACGCTAAATAATATATCAGGTCTGGAAGTAGCTCGATATAAGAGAGAACCTATCATACCATGATAGAGTTTTTGACAAACCTTAATTCCTGTTTCTTCCTTTCCCAAAACACATGTTGGATGCATTGGTGTCTTAGCAATGTTACAATCCATCATGTTGAATTTCTTCAGAATTTCTTTTGTGTACTTGGTTTGATGGATGTAAGCGGCCTCTGATTTTTGATCAATTTGAATTCCTAGGAAAAACTTTAGTTCTCCCATGAGGCTCATTTCGAATTCTGCCTGCATTAACTTTGAAAATTCTTCACATAGAGAAGAGTTAGCAAAACCAAAGATAATATCATCAACATAGATTTGAACAATGAGAATGTCATTCTTATATGTTTTACAGAAAAGAGTTGTGTCAACCTTTCCTCTGGTGAAGTTGTTTTCTAATAGAAATTTACCCAGTCTATCGTACCAAGCTCTGGGAGCTTGCTTTAAACCATAGAGTGACCTTTTAAGTTTGAAAACAAAATTTAATTTTTCTGAATTTTCAAAACCAGGAGGTTGTTTGACATAAACTTCTTCTGATATATAACCATTTAAGAATGCACTCTTGACATCCATTTGATATAGAGTGATGTTATGATTTACTGAGAAAGAAATTAGTAATTGTATTGCTTCAAGTCTAGCAACTGGAGCAAATGTTTCGTTGTAGCCAATTCCTTCTTGTTGACTATATCCTTGAGCAACTAGTCGTGCTTTCTTTCTGACGACTTCTCCCTTCTCATTTAGCTTGTTCCTAAACACCCACTTGGTTCCTATTACATGGACATTCTTTGGTGTTGGAACTAGATCCCAAACATCATTTTTTGAGAACTGATTAAGTTCTTCTTCCATAGCCAGAACCCAGTCTTTGTTCATAAGGGCTTCTTCAATTGTGGCTGGTTCAATCAATGATACAAGTCCTACGAGTGTTTCTTCTGATGGTCTAAAGGCTGACCTGGTTCTGATTGGAGCATCTTTGTTACCCAGAATTAGTTCGTCTGGATGAGAAGTAGATATTCTTCTTTTCCGTTGAGATGGAGTGTTTGGAGTTACGTCAGTGGTTTGTGGTGTAGGATCTTGCAGGTCTTTAACTTCATCTGCCTTTTCCTTAGGTTCGGGAAAGCTGATTTCCAAATCTGCAAGTTTCTCAATTAGCTCTGACTTTTCAGAGTCAGGCTTGTCATCGAATCTAACATGAATAGATTCCTCCACAATTCGTGATTCTGTGTTGTAAACTCTATAGCCTTTTGAGCGTTCAGAGTATCCCAACAGTAGACACTTCTGTGCTTTGGAATCAAACTTGCTAAGATTCTCTTTAGTGTTAAGCATAAAACAGACACATCCAAATGGATGAAAATAAGAAATGTTGGGTAATTTATTCTTCCACAATTCATAGGGAGTTTTATTCAAGATAGGTCTGATAGAGATTCTATTTTGAATATAACATGCTGTGTTAATTGCTTCTGCCCAGAAATGTTTAGCCATATCAGTTTCTTGGATCATGGTGCGAGCCATTTCTTCTAAAGTTTGGTTCTTTCTTTCTACAACTCCGTTTTGTTGTGGAGTTCTAGGACAAGACAAATCATGAGATATCCCATGAGAATCAAAAAGTTCTTCAAAATCTTTATTTTCAAATTCTCCACCATGATCACTTCTGACTCTGACTATTTTACAATATTTCTCATTTTGTATTTGAGTGTAGAAGGAAGCAAACACAAAGTGTGATTCATCCTTGTGTTTTAAGAATTTTACCCATGTCCACCTACTGTAATCATCAACGATGACCAGTCCATATTTCTTACCATTGATAGAGGTCGTTTTTACTGGACCAAAAAGATAAATGTGAAGAAGTTCCAACGGTCTAGAGGTGGAAACAACATTCTTAGCTTTGAAAGAGGTTTTTGAAAACTTTCCTTTCTGACATGCTTCACAAAGAGCATCTGAAGAATATTTCAGATTTGGCAAGCCTCTGACAAGACCTAGCTTGTTAAGCTGAGAAATTCTCCTCAAACTACCATGGCCAAGACGTTTGTGCCAGACCCATTGCTCTTCGTTTACAGAAAGAAGACATTTTACATTTTGATGTTTTAAATCTGATAATTTAATTTTGTAAGTGTTGTTTTTCCTCTTTCCGTTGAATAGGACAGATCCATCCTTCTGACTTACAGCTTTACAGGACGTTTGATTGAAAATGAGACCATAACCACTATCACTAAGTTGACTAATTGACAATAGATTATGCATTAGACCTTCAACTAACAGAACATTCTTAATGGAAGGAAGCTTACCATTTCCAACAATTCTGGAGCCAATGATTCGTCCTTTCTGATTTCCTCCGAAACCGACGACACCTCCAGGCTTAAGTTTCAGATCTTGGAACATATACCTTTCTCCCGTCATGTGTCGTGAGCATCCACTGTCCAGGTACCATGACTGGTGTTTCAATGGTGCCATTAAGGATGTCTGCAACATAAATTATCTTATTCTTAGGTACCCATTTTGTGGGTCCTTTCACATTAGCTTTTCTAAAGGTTCTGACCCCTTTAGATTTCTTCATGTTAGAGTAATGGTGTGGGTTTTGTGCATAGTGTTTACGTTTAGGATTTTTCTTTTATGTGTGTGTTTGCGTAATACTAGTTTTTGAACCTTTTGGTTCTGAACACTTAAGGTTGGTTCCAGAGGGCACAAAATGTTTGGACAGAGGTATTATCTTGATATTCTTGGTCTCATCATAAGGTTGTGATGGTCCTGAATATCCCATACCTCTACTACCATTTCTGCTGACTCTATAGATTATTGAAGCCATTTTGCTTCTGTCTATGCTTTTGGCAAGAAAGTGTTGAAAAGCCCTATCATATTTGACTTCTTCACTAGTGTTGGTTGTGTTTGAAACAATTTCTTCTTCTAGCCTAGTTAATTTACATTTTAAGACAATATTTGAATTTTCTAAGGAAAATAGTTTCTCACTTTGTTCAGAAATGATTTTCTTGTTTTTAACAAGATCTTCTTAAGAGGTTATAAAGGTTCTTTTCAACGTTTTTTATTTACCTTGAAGGTTCTGATATCTTTTTATGAGTTCAGTTAATCCTATTTCTAGTTCAGAACGAGATAAGGAAGAAAGTACCTCTCTTTCATCGTCGGAGTCTGATAGTTCTTCTTCTGATAAGTCATTTCTGGTCTCTGCCATGAATGCCATATTGACACGATCTTCATCAGCATCGTCCTCAGATTCAGAATCATCCCAGGTTGCCATGAGACCCTTTTTGGCTTTCCTAGGTCTCTCTTCTTTCTAGGCTCTTGGACAGTCATGTTTGAAATGTCCAGGTTCTTTACATTCAAAGCACGTAACGTCTTTTCCATAGTTTCTCCTTTGACCAGACGCAGACTCTGATCTTCTTCTTGGTCCTTTGAACTTATTCCTTCTGTATTTCCAGAGTTGACTAATTTTTCTTGATATAAAAGATATATCGTCTTCTTCCGAATCTTCTTCAGATTCTTCCATTTCTTCTTCTGCCTGATATGCCTTTTTCTTTTCAGACTTCGCCTTTAGTGCAATGGATTTGTTTTTCTTCTGAGGTTCATCTCCTTGAAGCTCTATTTCATGACTTCTTAAAGAACTGATAAGTTCTTCAAGACTAATGCTATTCAAATCCTTTGCAAGTTTCAAGGCGGTTACCATTGGTCTCCATTTGACAAGCAGACTTCTGATAATTTTCTTGACATGATCAGCAGTAGAATAACCTTTGTTCAGAACTCTGAGTCCAGCAACAAGCGTTTGAAACCTTGAGAACATGGTTTCAATAGACTCATCATCTTCCATTTTGAAGACTTCATATTTTTGGATTAGTGCAAGAGCCTTTGTCTCCTTGACTTGAGCATTGCCTTCGTGAGTCATACGAAGAGAATCGAAGATAGACTTTGCAGTTTCTTTGTTTGTAATCTTTTCATATTCAGTGTAAGAAATTGCGTTTAACAGAATGGTTCTTGCTTTATGATGGTTTTTGTAAGTTTTCTTCTGTGCATCTGAAAACTTACTTCTTTCAATCCTTTTGCCTGCAGAATCCACAGGGTGACTATAACCATCAAGTACTAGATTCCATAGATCTAAGTCAAATGACAAGAAATAACTCTCAATTCTATCTTTCCAATAGTCAAACTTTTCACCATCAAAGATAGGAGGTTTTGCAGTATAAGACTCTCTTTCAATGACACTTGTTTCAGTAGTTGGTGTTGGTGTAGTCATTGTTTTTCACACTTGGATCGGTACTGAACACTGTTAAGTGCTTGATAAAAAATTAATCTTTTATCACCTCAGAACCGGAGCTCTGATGCCAATTGAAGGTGTGAAAAACGCAAGAAAGGGGGGGGGGGGTTTGAATTGGTTTTTCAAAATAAAATCGTTTCCTTAAAAATAACTTCTTTTAAAAGACTTACTCATTTTTAGTGAAAACAACTTAGTTAGACACAAGAAAGATAAACACGTTATGTTTATACTAGTTCACTTGAGAAACCCTCAAGTTAATCTAGTCCACCCGCCAAGGTGATTTTGCCTCTCTCAACAAGGACTTAATCCACTATTCAACCAAATCAATACAATGCATGAGCCAACACAGCTGGTGACTAACACAACCTCTAGAACTCACAAGTTCTAGACTTCTCAAGTAATCCAACCACACACAGGTCTTACTTAACGAACAACCTCTAAGGCACATGTCCTAGACTTCTCAAGAGATGTAATCAGTAAGACTCTCTCAAGGAATACAAACCTAATTTTGAATAAAATAAGTTTACAGAAAATTGCTTCTTGTCAAGCTGAAATTGTAAACAAGTTTAAGACCGAAAATAACTTAAGAAAGAACAGAGTTAGAAAGTATTGTAGCACTTCGCATGTGTGTTGTCTTTCTTCAAGTCATTGAGCTTCCTTTTATAGCCGAGTGTAAAGAGCCGTTGAAATGTAATCATGATAGCTAGGTAGGCTGGAGGCTAGAAGTGTGAGGACAGATAAGAGCTTTTTGCGTGCTGCGCGTCCTGTCTGTGTCAGAATATCTTCGTTTGTACCGTTGCACAGTTTCCAAGATATTTTATGTTGTAATGTGGTACAGATGTACAGTGTAGCTACTCTTCTTGGCTTCTGAACTTCAGAAGTTTTTTTATGAGCATGAGGAATAAGGGAAAACATCGCTTGGTTCTGATAATTTCAAGTCTTCGAATCATTAGCTCTGCGCTTCCAGAATCTTCAGCACTTAGTCTTCAGAACCTTGTTCTCTTGGTACGTTGCCTTCACATCTTCAGAGGCTTCTAATAATATTTGATTGAAGCATGAGAGTAAACTTTGATTAGGTCTTCAGAACCTTGATCAGAGAGCGTGAGTCTTCAGCATCTGGACTTCGTTCCATCAGAACCTTTGTCTTCAGATCTTCAGAACTCGTTCTCTTTTCCTTTAGTATCAGAGTCTTGTGAATTCTGTATTATCCTCGAATTGAGTTCAGCTCTTTCAAGTGCATGGACAAAGTATCTTTCTTTAAGCATTGCGCCAATTCACGGAAGCATAACCTGTTTTGCTAGGTTCTCACAAGTAACAATATTAGTTGCACAAAATTGTTCATACAAATACTCATTTGATATCATCAAAACTTAGAGATAATATTGCAGAACCAAATCTTGTTCTCACAAATATTCCACATCATGGCAGCTTGCATAGTAAAGTTTTGTTTACATGATATATCATAAGTACATTCTCTAATCTACAACCTCTTCAAATCATCAATTAAAGGTTGTAAGAACACATCGATTCCGGCTTTTGGACTCGATGGTCCTGGAATGAGGCAGGTCAAAAACATGTATGGTTTTGTCATGCACATCTCAGGAGGGAGGTTTTAAGGGGTTACAATAACTGGCCAACAAGAATATCCACTTCCCGACGTTTTGACATATGGAGTAAAACCATCAGAGCATAATCCAAGCCTCACATTTTTAGGTTCTGCGGCAAAATTAGTATGTATGTGATCAAACTGCTTCCATCCCTCGCCATCAGATGGATGTCACATAGTGCCTGAACTTGTTTTATTTGTATGATGCCATGTCATTTGACTTGCCATGTGCATTGAAGCAAACATTCTTTTTAACCTTGGTATTATCGAAAGATAAAACATGGACTTCACTGCTACACGTTTTTGCTTACGGTCAATGGCTTCACTACAAACTTTATATATATTACTTAATAATGTTTTTACTTACGTAATAATAATTTTACTTACTTAATATCATTTACTTTAAAAATTATATAATTTCTCATATTGTAGTTATTTTTAAAAAAATATATACTTATTTAAATTATATTTGCTTACTTATCTTAAAAATATATATACTTACTTATATAAAATTATTACTTAATAAATATATTTACTTACATATTATATAATACTTACTTAAAATTTTTTTTAAAAAAACTACTTACTTATTATATAATACTTATTTAAAAAATATATACTTATTAAAAAACCCATTACTTATTTTAAAGAAACATATACTTACTCAAATCTAATTTTTACTTATCTAATATGTATATATACTTACTTTTATAAAAATATCATTTAATAAATATAGTCTTAAATACTTATATAAAAATAATACTTAATAAATAGAAAAAAATTATTTATATTTATAACTTAATATATTTTGTTTAATATATTTAAAATTTTTTAAAATATTAAACAAGTCTAATAATATATTTAATACTATATTAAATTCGAAAAAATAATATATATTATTTAATATATTCTATTTCTTTTTCTATAACTATTTAATATATATTATATTTATTCTTTTTAAGATAATATATTAATTCTTTTCTAAAACATATTAATAAACTAATTTATTCTGTTTATCAAAAATAAAAAATATATTAACATATTTTGTTTATTCTTTCTAAAAAATATTAATAACATAAATCTAACTATCAATGAAGCAAACATACAAGAAAACATTACTAGAATATATATATATATATATATATATATATATATATATATATATATATAAACAACAAACATACAAGAAAATATCTCTAAAGAAAAAATATAAATGCAAAAATACCTTAATGAAACAACAAAATATATTTTGTGGAGTATCTTCTTCTTTTAATAACCTAAATTAAAAACCAAAAAAAAATTATTAATAACATAATAAAATTCAATTGGCAGAAAATTAAATAAATACAAAAATATAAATAATTGTTTACTTTATTAAATTTGAAGAGATAAAAGATGAATAAATTGAGGTTGGATGAGAAAAGAAGAGGAAAGAAGAAAATACGAGTATGAGTTGAAGAGGAAAGAAGAAATTTGAGGGGTGTTCTTCTGCGTGTGAGAGTGGAAAGAGGTGAAAAATGATACTGAATGTGGAGTGGTGAAGGTGAGAACGAATAAGTGAAATAAATATGGAATCTTGCGTCATAAATTTCACGTCACAACTTGCGACGTGTTATTCACGTGGCAAAAAAATACAACTGTTATCTTGTGACGTGATTTACACCTCGCTAAGGTTGACCAGACACAACAGTCATTTGAATCTGACTAAGCCATCAACTCATTAAACGATATTCTCACGTTTTGTTTGCTTTTTCTGAAAACTTAGTTGTGACACGTCACAACGTTACTTTTTTAAAATGCAAATCTCTCCAATGTGCAATGTTTGACTAATTTTTTTATTTATTTGAAAAAAAAAGTTGCGACGTGTTTAACACGACGTAATTTAAATTTTTTTTTAACATTTTTCAATCTGAGAACATATTTAATTATTAAAACCTGTTATGACGTTTAATTCACGTCGCAACTCTCTTTTTTTTGTCACGTGATTATCACGTCACTATATCACGTGGCTGGAAAGATGTTTTCTTGTAGTGATTATTAAATTATAAATAATTGAAATTGAAAGAGTAATCCAATTGAATTAAATCAATTGTAAATGTTGAAAGTTAATGATAACATAAGATCTAAATTCTATAATATTACTTAAAAATTCATCTAAATCCCGCACACGCGAGTTTCAATTTAGTAATTTATTTAAACTAATACACATTCATTTAAATATATTAATATATAAAAATATATATATTATACTAATATGAGATAGAGCGAGTATCATATTTGCACTTATATGAAAATTTTAACACCAAAATATGCCTTATAGTTTATTCCGTAACTCCCACAAAAACATATCAAAATAGATTCTAAAATCTTTCTATTTCAACTCTTAACTGTTATTAAATTTTGATTTTGGTATAAAATAATATTAGTTAATATGCTACCATTTTTAAAAAGAAAAAAATAGAAAACATAATTGATGATACTCTGTTATTGTTAAAAAAAAAACAAATCATAGAAAAAAAAAGATGAACATAATAACCACACAAAAGATTAACTTGGAAATTTTAAAATTGCAGAAAACAATTACCACCGTTATCAAATGAAACTAGAAAATAACACAGTTACAATGTGAAAATTGTTACAATACATATGTACTCTCTGAAACAAATATTTAACTATTCCTCAAAACTCAAGGTTAAAATGTCTTTTACTTGTACATCTTATAAGAAAGAATTTAAATCTTTTGTATAGATTTAGACTCTCTCTTCTTTTACAAAATTAAACTATGTGAGCCTTTTTCAACATGATTAAAAATAGATTAATTCTTGAATAAAAATTTTATTTTAAGAGATCCTTTTTCCGCCTAATAATTATACTCTTTAGATGAAAAATTTAAATTTATATTGAAAACCACGTGAAACACGATGATATAGGAATGTTATAACAAGTATATCTTAGGCTAAAGCTAAAAAGCATCAAAGAATCTACTTTTACTGACTTAAATTGGAAGTAAGGTAAAAATTGCTTAACTTGTATATTTATTCATGATCTTTATTGAACTGTAACAATAATCATATAATATATACTTAACTTGTAGATTTGAGAAATAAACATTCCTTTAGAATTATTTTTTTCTTCTTTTCTTTTACTGTAGTTCTGTGCTTCTGTACTAGAATAAGATCTTTTCATATTCACTATAAATATTCACATAGCATTCATGTTGCATGCGTTGGAACATAACAGACACTTCGGAAGGTAAATCATAAAGTCGGAGGGAGTATTTTATTTCTAGTAGTAAATTTAATTGCACCAATTTTTTTTGGACACTATTGCCACAAATTATTAACTCTGTATGAAATGTGACTATCTAGAGGACAAGCTACGAGGGTTTACAATAGAAGAAAAATGGGATGTATCAAGTAAGAAAGTTCTCACGATGAAAATGGAGAAGAAACAGTTATGCAAATAACAAGAAACAGTTAGGGTTGTTGCATTTAAGAAGAAATAGAGAAAAATGAGAGAATTGGTAAATGCATTGTTTCATTGATTGTGATAAGATTACATAGCTGATATATATATACAAAGGAAATAAAGAGTATGCTAAGCTATGGTGAACAATATGTACAATATAAAAGCCTATCTCTAATATCCCCCCTCAAGGTGGACTTTGGATACTACAAAGGCCAAGCTTGGATAAGATGGAATTGAAGAGAGGATAGTGTAAAGGTTTGGTAAAGACATCTGCTAATTGAGCATTAGTGGAAATAGGCAACAAGTGAATAAGTTTGGACAAGATCTTCTCTCGAACAACATAACAATCCAGCTTAATATGTTTGCTCCTTTCATGAAAAGTTGGATTGTGGGCAAGGTAGATAGCAGATTTACTATCACAATGGACTGAAGCAGGCTGAGGAAACTCAATGAGCAAATCACGAAAATGGTACTGAAGCCATTGAAGCTCACAAGATAAGGAGGCCAAGGCTCTGTATTCAGCTTCAGTGGAAGAGCGAGAGACTGTGTTTTGCTTCTTAGATTTCCAACAAATGATAGAAGATCCAAGAATGACACAAAAACCTGTAATAGACTTTCGATTTTCTGGACATCTGCCCCAATCTAAATTAGCAAATCCATAGAGTTTGAGAGTACTTGAGGCTGAAAATAAAATTCCCTTAGCAGGAGCAGATTTTAGATATCTGAGAATTCTGGTGGCAGCCTGATAGTGAGGAAGAAGAGGCTTGGATACATACTGACTTAAGTGTTGCACAGCAAAGGAGATATCAGGCCTGCTATTAGTAAGGTATATCAATCGACCAATAAGTTTTATGTAAGATGAGGGATCAGCCAGTGGTTGTCTATCTAAAGTAGACAACTTTAGGTTAGGGTCAATGGGCACAGAAGAGGGCTTAGCTGCCAAGAAGCCTGTATCTTCTAACAACTGCAGAGTATATTTCCGCTAATTCATGAAGATACCATTAGAGGAACGAGCAATCTCAAACCCTAAAAAATACCTTAGTTGGCCAAGGTCTTTGATACTGAATTGTTGGTCTAAGAGGGTCTTGACAGAATGAATTTCAGTGAGAGAATTCCCAGCCAAAACAATGTCATCCACGTATACAAGTAATGCAGTAAAACTTGTGGATGTGGACTTGACATAGAAAGAACAGTCAGCCTGAGATTGTGAGTAGCCAAGAGAGATCAAAAAGGAAGAAAGTTTAGCATACCATTTCCTACTGGCTTGCTTCAAGCCATACAAGGATTTGTGAAGCCTGTAAACTTGTGATGGATTGGAAGTAACAAGCCCAAGAGGTAAGGTCATATATACCTCTTCATGTAAGTCTCCATGCAAAAAGGCATTATTCACATCCAATTGCTCCAAATGCCAACCATTGATGGCAGCTATGGAAAGAAGTACTCTCACTGTGGTGATTTTAGCCACAGGGGAAAAGGTATCAAAATAATCCACTCCCTCCATTTGTGTATAACCCTTGGAAACAAGCCTGGCTTTATACCTTTCAATGGATCCATTTGCCCTGTATTTCACCTTATAGACCCATCTGCATCCAATAGGAACCTTACCATGTGGAAGATCCACTAATGTCCATGTATAATTATCAGCAAGAGCCTGCAATTCAACATTCATAGCATTCTTCCAACATTCAAATTTATTAGCTTATTGGAA
The DNA here is from genome assembly GCA_022829125.1 of Lathyrus tuberosus. Lineage (NCBI taxonomy): Eukaryota > Viridiplantae > Streptophyta > Magnoliopsida > Fabales > Fabaceae > Lathyrus > Lathyrus tuberosus. Next base: position 979,800 of record JALAZF010000254.1, read on the forward strand.
AGTGGAAGGTTCATGGTTAGAAGAAATAGAACAACAAAAATGTTGAAAATCAGGAAAACATTGATGGTAAGATAAGACAGAGGACAAAGGATAAAGAACTTTAGAGGAGGGAGATGTAGCAGATGTGAAATAACAATGATAATCTGCAAGATGTGTGGGAGGATGAGAGGTTCTAGAGGACTGCCTAGTAGGAGGCTGATCAGTAGGAGTGAGAACAGCAGAATTAGGCTCAGGATTTGAGCTGATGGGGGGTGTAGGAAGATGAGTACTAGAGTCTATGACAGGAGCAGAGGGTGAGAGAAGGGTAGGAACAGGGCTAGAGGTGTTATCAGGAGAGATGTTGTTAGGAGAGATAATGGTTTAGGAGGGGTCTGAGTTGGACTGATTAGGACTGAGGTTATCAAGTACAGGAGACAATTCATTGTCTGAAGGGTACATGGTATAGTTTGGAGAGTATGTGGTAGGGTCAGTAGGAATGGTAACACCACATAAAGGATTTTGGGAATGTGTGTGGGGATGGGATTGGTCTTTGAAGGGAAATGTGTTTTCATAAAAAATAACATTTCTGGAGACAAATATATTGTGATGTTTTAGATCATAGAGGATGTATCCTTTGGTTCCTTCTTTGTATCCTAGAAAAATAGCCTTGTGTGCCTTAGGATCAAGCTTGGTTCGATGGGCCATAAGAGAGAAAGCATAGCATAAACAGCCAAAGACCTTAAGGTGTATAAGAGAGGGAAGTTCTTGATATATAATTTCATGAGGACATTTTAATTTGAGCAAGGGAGTATGGAGCCTATTAATTATGTCAATAGCTTGCTGGACACAAAAATTCCACATAGTTAAAGGCATATTGGATTGAAAATGTAAAGCCCTAGCTACATTGAGAATGTGTTGATGCTTCCTCTCAACAATCCCATTTTGTTGAGGGGTTTCAACACAAGATTTTTGGTGCACAATGCCCTTAGAAGATAAGAAGGAGTTGAGAGCTAAAAACTCTGTACCATTATCAGACCTTAAACATTTTATAGATTTGTGAAATTGCTTCTCTACATGGGCTACAAAATGGACAAAGCTAGTTTTAGTTTGGTCTTTGGTTTGAAGAAAAATTACCCAAGTGAACCTGGAATAATCATCAACCAAAGTGAGGAAATATTTGTAACCTAGAGTAGAAATAGTAGAAAAAGGGCCCCACAAGTCAGCATGGAGAATCTCAAAAACATCATTAGTACAGGTAATACTATTATGGAAAGGAAGTTTTCGTTGTTAAATGACAAGAATCACAAGGAGATACATTGTCTTTATAAGAAACAAAAGGGAAAAGTTTAGAAATGGCTTGTAATCCTTTTTGAGAAGGATGCCCAAGTCTCATATGCCAAACATCACAAGCATTGTTAGATACAGAATTACAAGTAGAATGCGATTTATTTGAATCAATGACATACAATCCATTGTGCAATTCAGCTATACCAATCGTTGCCATGGAAGGGTTCTGCATACTGGAACAAGAGTCAGCAGTGAATTGAACAAAACAATTATTGCTTTGAGACAATTTTGTGACAGAGATAAGATTCACATTGAAGGAAGGGATATATAGGACATTATGAAGCATTAAAGATGGTGTGAGTTTGACAGAACCAACAATGGATGCAGATAATTGTGAACCATCAGGCAAAGTGACAGAAATGGGAACAATAGAATTATAACTAGTGAAAGCAGAAAGATTGAAAGAAATATGATTTGTGGCCCCTGTATCCAGAATCCACAAAGAACAAGACTTACCATTGGAATTGGATGAGAGGGAGTTCAACACAAGAGGAGATGTAGAAACTGAATTGGTTGTAGAGGGAGGTTTTGAATGCTGCAGCAGTGCTAGAATGTTATTGTATTCCTCTTGAGTCAAACCATAAGAAGGATTAGTGGAACTAGAACCTGATGTGGGTGCCTCAGATTCATTGTTGACAGTAGCAGCCTGCTGAGAATTAGGACCATTACCCTTAGGCTTATTCTTGATGCCTGGTGGATAACCATGCTTGATAAAACAAGTATCAATTGTATGGTTATTTCTGCCACAGTGTGTACAAACACGATTTTGACCTCGAGGACCTCCATAACCCTGATTCTTTCCTCTATACTGATTGTGTTTGTGTGACTGCTGATCATGAGAAACATTCAGAGCCAAGCTCTCTTCAGTGTTGCCAGCAGCAAGAATGACAGAGGAAATGACATTGTTCATTTCTCTTTCTTGTTGAATAACCAAGGAGAAAGCTTTGTCAATATCAGATAGAGGATTCATCATCATGATTTGGCTCTTGGAATGTGCGAATTTCTCATTCAAACCCTTAAGAAACCTAATCACATAGTCCTGGTCTCTATAACGACGAATTGAGGCAGTAGCACCACAAGAACATGGAATTTCACATGAACAAGATTGAAGGGGACGATATGTTTCCAATTCATCCCATAGAACTTTCAAATGAGTAAAGTAATTTGATACATCTAAAGTACCTTGGCGAAACTTGTATAAATCTTTTTGAATGTCAGAGATGCGAAAAATGTCGCTATGCGAAAACCTAATCTTCAAATTCTTCTATACACCAGCTGCAGTATCAATCCATAAAACGGATCATGCAATTGATTCTGAAATTGAACGTTGAATCCATGCAAGAACCATCGTATTGCAGCGAATCCATGGCGCATAAAGCACATCTGAAAGAGCTGGTTTGGGAAGAGAACCATCAATGAATTTTTCTTTATTCGAGATCAATGCAATGTGCATCGATCTAGACCAGACGTGGTAATTCTTGTCATCAAGCGGTGGAGAGACGAGAACGAGAGCAGGATTCTCGTCCGGATGAAGATAATAGGGGTTAACAGAATTAGTAGCGAAATCGTGATAGCTCTGCGCAGCCATTGTTGCAGAGAAACAAGAAGAAGAAAAATAGGATGAAGAAGGAGTAACATGTTAAGAGATGTGGTTGGGCCTAACTCAACCCTACAAAACCGGTTCGTAGAGTGAGGATTGCCCCCACTTATAAACACATGTTCATGCCATATATTGTCTGATGTGGGACTCTTAACACACCCCCTCACGCCCAGGCCTGGGCATCTGAAGCGTAGAAATAAATGGTGGGTGGCCCGATAACGGAAACCATAGAAGGTGGTCCACCAAATCTTAAACCGGGCTCTGATACCATATCAAGTAAGAAAGTTCTCACCATGAAAATGGAGAAGAAACAGCTATGTAATCTTATCAGAATCAATGAAACAGTGCATTTACCCATTCTCTCATTTTTCTCTATTTCTTCTTGAATGCAACAACCCTAACTGTTTCTTGTTATTTGCATAACTGTTTCTTCTCCATTTTCATGGTGAGAACTTTCTTACTTGATAAAGTCATGAAACTATACGAATCTGATCCAAAATTCAGCACAATAAACATCAACGAAAGTAGAGGAACAGCACTACATGTGGCAGTAAATGATGACAATAAAGAAGTTGTTAGAAATCTTGTTGAAAGTAAGAACGAAAAGGGTGACACTCCATTGCACTTAGCAGCATCAAAAGGATTCAAAGATTTATGTGAATGTATAATTGGAAAAAATGGTGAAAGGAAGGATTTGATTGATATTGATAACAACGACAACGACGGAGAGAGTCCTTTGTTTCTTGCTGCATTGTCTTGGCGAAAACAAACGTTTGTTTATCTCTTCAACTTTAAACCAAGTGAGAGTGATTGTGCTATTGATGGTAATTATTCTTATTCAAAATATCTTATCAGAAGCAATAGTATTCTTCATTGTGCCATCAAGAGAGAAATTTTCGGTAATTAACTTTTTAGTTAATTTGCATATTTACTTCTAATTGGATTCCACATGCATTCACGTATACATCATATTAGTATATATTTGAAAATCTAACTCTGCATGAGAATCTAGTGCGTCAGAAAAACAGTATCTTTAATACTAATATTTGTATATATTGCAACAGATTTGGCACTTATAATTACATCTAAATATCCCAGTCTTCTTAGCATTCGGAACAGACATGGATTTAGTCCTCTTAAACTTCTTGCTACTAGGCCCTCAGCATTTAAAAGTGGATGCAAGATGATATGGTGGAAGAGGCTTCTGTACAGCTGTAAGTGTACAACATTTCAATATTGTGTACATTATTGTCCATTAATAGGGTCGTCTGTACAAGACGGGTTACCCTATAGGAACTAAAATATGACAAAATTTTAATACATTTATGCATTACAAGATTGAATGTGTTGGTCTCATTAACATTATGACACACTATGTATTAAAAGGTATACCTGTGGGAATCCTGGCAGTCGAAGAAGCTGTCGAATATTATGCCATGAAACAATATGAGTCAAGCAGCTCCCGCAACAAATGTCCAAAGAACTACCACACGTTATTTCTTTCTTCAAAATTGTAAAGGGTGGGCTTATCCACTTATACGCCTTATGATAGAGAGTGATATTAGATATTTTATTTAATAGTTTTAATATATTATTTAGTATTTTAATATTTCTAGAATGTTCTTAAGGTTTTGAGATTATGCCACATGTATGGCTATTATGCATTTAGGGTTCTATATATTAAAGTGTAATGTGCTATTTGAGAAGGAATCAAGAAAATCAATGAAAGTATTTATTTTTATCTCTCTCTTAATTCTATTTGTCTTTTATTTTATTTAGAATTTATAGCTTTCTCTAGTTTTGTTAGGGCTCTAATTTTCTCCCTAACAATTGGTGCTTTCATCTTTGCACTCAAGCTCTTCCATGGCATACCAATTTCCCCCATCTTTCACTACTCAATTTTATCCATATCATCCTAATATCACCACTGTTACTCCTTCATTTCCATCTTATTCCACAAACATTTCTCTTGTAACTCCATCTCAAAATTTGTCCTATAACCATGGATACACACCACATCTACAACCTGCATATGACTATTACACACCTTTCTACCAACAAAATATTTCCACTCCTTTTATTCCTCCCTACCAACCCACACCAAAGCCATCAGATTCAACATCTCATCATTCTAACGTTTTTCCAAAAGACCACTATCACCATCAACAAGCAACAACTTCCATTTCACCTCATCTACATCCATCCTATACCATTTCTCAGCAAACTCACCTGTCCACAGATTCAGTTCAAGAAATTTTTCAAGAATGTTGTCAGAAATTGGCTCAGGCAGAAGAAAAATATCAGAACCAAAAGAGAGCTATTGAAGAGAAATATCAAGCCTCTATTCTTTCTATCAAGAAAAGGTCTCAAGAACTCAAAGAAAAGTATGTGTTCAAGAGCTATGCAGAGAAATTGAAAGAAAAAGACGAAATGGAAAAACTTTCAGATTCACTAAAATCAACTCCGGCATCTTCTCCGGCGATTTTTCCGACTCCGACGACATTTCTGACTCTGACAGTATTTCCGGCAATTACTCCGGCGAAAACTCCAACAAGTCAGGCGACAAGTCAACTTCTGGTGTCATCTCCTTTGCCTAAACCACCAAATCTGTCATTAGAACCACAAAATCCTCCATTAAAACCACTCCCGGCGACTTTTCCGACAACAATTCCGGCGACAGTTCTAACATTTTCGCCGGCGAATTCAACAACATTGTCAACACAGCCAAAGCCGCCTCTCTCATCACCAACACCACTTATCGGTCTCCGACGGCCACCGCCAAAACCACCACCATTTTCGGACTGCTTTAATCATTTTAATTTCTTATTAGTCTTGTTTAAAAAAAAAAAAAGGGAAGAAGAAAAGTGTTTTCAGAAGTGGAAAGAGAGAATGCAAGATCGTGAGAAGAAAAAAAAAAAAAGAACAAGCAGAGAAAGAAAAAGAGAGCGAAGCAGAAAAGGGAAAAAAAGACGTGAAAAAAACAAGAAGAAGAAAGAAAGAGAAAAAAAAAGAAAGAAAAGAAGAAAAAAATAGTTGTTATCCTCTTTCTATTTTTGCTGTGACCACTACTAACCAGCATGCGTAAGAATCTTTTCATTTTTCCACACTCCAACTCTCATTGCCGTGGGTCCCCTTCACGTGGGTTCCCTTCACATATATTAATCTGAACCATCAATTAAAACAGTCTCTTAACACTTTCTTAGTGCACTGCCCGAGGAGTCCTTTTAATTTAAAAAAAAATAAATAATAATTATATTCTCTTTATAAATTTACAACCTTGAGGACAAGGTTGATTTTGAAGGGGTAAGTAGTGATAGAGAGTGATATTAGATATTTTATTTAGTAGTTTTAATATATTATTTAGTATTTTAATATTTCTAGAATGTTCTTAAGGTTTTGAGATTATGCCACATGTATGACTATTATGCATTTATGGTTCTATATATTAAAGTGTAATGTGCTATTTGAGAAGGAATCAAGAAAATCAATGAAAGTCTTTATTTTTATCTCTCTCTTAATTCTATTTGTCTTTTATTTTATTTAGAATTTATAGCTTTCTCTAGTTTTGTTAGGGCTCTAATTTTCTCCCTAACAATTGATGCTTTCATCTTTGCACTCAAGCTCTTCCATGGCATACCAATTTCCCCCATCTTTCACTACTCAATTTTATCCATATCATCCCAATATCACCACTGTTACTCCTTCATTTCCATCTTATTCCACAAACATTTCTCTTGTAACTCCATCTCAAAATTTGTCCTATAACCATGGATACACACCACATCTACAACCTGCATATGACTATTACACACCTTTCTACCAACAAAATAATTCCACTCCTTTTATTCCTCCCTACCAACCCACACCAAAGCCATCAGATTCAACATCTCATCATTCTAACGTTTTTCCAAAAGACCACTATCACCATCAACAAGCAACAACTTCCATTTCACCTCATCTACATCCATCCTATACCATTTCTCAGCAAACTCACCTGTCCACAGATTCAGTTCAAGAAATTTTTCAAGAATGTTGTCAGAAATTGGCTCAGGCAGAAGAAAAATATCAGAACCAAAAGAGAGCTATTGAAGAGAAATATCAAGCCTCTATTCTTTCTATCAAGAAAAGGTCTCAAGAACTCAAAGAAAAGTACGTGTTCAAGAGCTATGCAGAGAAATTGAAAGAAAAAGACGAAATGGAAAAACTTTCAGATTCACTAAAATCAACTCCGGCATCTTCTCCGGCGATTTTTCCGACTCCGACGACATTTCTGACTCTAACAGTATTTCCGAAAATTACTCCGGCGAAAACTCCAACAAGTCAGGCGACAACTCAACTTCTGGTGTCATCTCCTTTGCCTAAACCACTAAATCTGTCATTAGAACCACAAAATCCTCCATTAAAACCACTCCCGGCGGCTTTTCCGACAACAATTTCGGCGACAGTTCTAACATTTTCGCCGGCGAATTCAACAACATTGTCAACACAGCCAAAGCCGCCTCTCTCATCACCAACACCACTTATCGGTCTCCGACGGCCACCGCCAAAACCACCACCATTTTCGGACTGCTTTAATCATTTTAATTTCTTATTAGTCTTGTTTAAAAAAAAAAAGGGAAGAAGAAAAGTGTTTTGAGAAGTGGAAAGAGAGAATGCAAGATCGTGAGAAGAAAAAAAAAAAGAACAAGCAGAGAAAGAAAAAGAGAGCGAAGCAGAAAAGGGAAAAAAAGACGTGAAAAAAACAAGAAGAAGAAAGAAAGAGAAAAAAAAAGAAAGAAAAGAAGAAAAAAATAGTTGTTATCCTCTTTCTATTTTTGCTGTGACCACTACTAACCAGCATGCGTAAGAATCTTTTCATTTTTCCACACTCCAACTCTCATTGCCGTGGGTCCCCTTCACGTGGGTTCCCTTTACATATATTACTCTGAACCATCAATTAAAATAGTCTCTTAACACTTTCTTAGTGCACTGCCCGAGGAGTCCTTTTAATTTAAAAAAAAATAAATAATAATTATATTCTCTTTATAAATTTACAACCTTGAGGACAAGGTTGATTTTGAAGGGGTAATTAGTGATAGAGAGTGATATTAGATATTTTATTTAGTAGTTTTAATATATTATTTAGTATTTTAATATTTCTAGAATGTTCTTAAGGTTTTGAGATTATGCCACATGTATGGCTATTATGCATTTAGGGTTCTATATATTAAAGTGTAATGTGCTATTTGAGAAGGAATCAAGAAAATCAATGAAAGTCTTTATTTTTATCTCTCTCTTAATTCTATTTGTCTTTTATTTTATTTAGAATTTATAGCTTTCTCTAGTTTTGTTAGGGCTCTAATTTTCTCCCTAACAATTGGTGCTTTCATCTTTGCACTCAAGCTCTTCCATGGCATACCAATTTCCCCCATCTTTCACTACTCAATTTTATCCATATCATCCCAATATCACCACTGTTACTCCTTCATTTCCATCTTATTCCACAAACATTTCTCTTGTAACTCCATCTCAAAATTTGTCCTATAACCATGGATACACACCACATCTACAACCTGCATATGACTATTACACACCTTTCTACCAACAAAATAATTCCACTCCTTTTATTCCTCCCTACCAACCCACACCAAAGCCATCAGATTCAACATCTCATCATTCTAACGTTTTTCCAAAAGACCACTATCACCATCAACAAGCAACAACTTCCATTTCACCTCATCTACATCCATCCTATACCATTTCTCAGCAAACTCACCTGTCCACAGATTCAGTTCAAGAAATTTTTCAAGAATGTTGTCAGAAATTGGCTCAGGAAGAAGAAAAATATCAGAACCAAAAGAGAGCTATTGAAGAGAAATATCAAGCCTCTATTCTTTCTATCATGAAAAGGTCTCAAGAACTCAAAGAAAAGTACGTGTTCAAGAGTTATGCAGAGAAATTGAAAGACAAAGACGAAATGGAAAAACTTTCAGATTCACTAAAATCAACTCCGGCATCTTCTCCGGCGATTTTTCCGACTCCGACGACATTTCTGACTCTGACAGTATTTCCGGCAATTACTCCGGCGAAAACTCCAACAAGTCAGGCGACAACTCAACTTCTGGTGTCATCTCCTTTGCCTAAACCACGAAATCTGTCATTAGAACCACAAAATCCTCCATTAAAACCACTCCCGGCGACTTTTCCGACAACAATTCCGGCGACAGTTCTAACATTTTCGCCGGCGAATTCAACAACATTGTCAACACAGCCAAAGCCGCCTCTCTCATCACCAACACCACTTATCGGTCTCCGACGGCCACCGCCAAAACCACCACCATTTTCGGACTGCTTTAATCATTTTAATTTCTTATTAGTCTTGTTTAAAAAAAAAAAGGGAAGAAGAAAAGTGTTTTGAGAAGTGGAAAGAGAGAATGCAAGATCGTGAGAAGAAAAAAAAAAAAGAACAAGCAGAGAAAGAAAAAGAGAGCGAAGCAGAAAAGGGAAAAAAAGACGTGAAAAAAACAAGAAGAAGAAAGAAAGAAAAAAAAAGAAAGAAAAGAAGAAAAAAATAGTTGTTATCCTCTTTCTATTTTTGCTGTGACCACTACTAACCAGCATGCGTAAGAATCTTTTCATTTTTCCACACTCCAACTCTCATTGCCGTGGGTCCCCTTCACGTGGGTTCCCTTTACATATATTACTCTGAACCATCAATTAAAACAGTCTCTTAACACTTTCTTAGTGCACTGCCCGAGGAGTCCTTTTAATTTTAAAAAAAATAAATAATAATTATATTCTCTTTATAAATTTACAACCTTGAGGACAAGGTTGATTTTGAAGGGGTAAGTAGTGATAGAGAGTGATATTAGATATTTTATTTAGTAGTTTTAATATATTATTTAGTATTTTAATATTTCTAGAATGTTCTTAAGGTTTTGAGATTATGCCACATGTATGGCTATTATGCATTTAGGGTTCTATATATTAAAGTGTAATGTACTATTTGAGAAGGAATCAAGAAAATCAATGAAAGTCTTTATTTTTATCTCTCTCTTAATTCTATTTGTCTTTTATTTTATTTAGAATTTATAGCTTTCTCTAGTTCTGTTAGGGCTCTAATTTTCTCCCTAACAATTGGTGCTTTCATCTTTGCACTCAAGCTCTTCCATGGCATACCAATTTCCCCCATCTTTCACTACTCAATTTTATCCATATCATCCCAATATCACCACTGTTACTCCTTCATTTCCATCTTATTCCACAAACATTTCTCTTGTAACTCCATCTCAAAATTTGTCCTATAACCATGGATACACACCACATCTACAACCTGCATATGACTATTACACACCTTTCTACCAACAAAATAATTCCACTCCTTTTATTCCTCCCTACCAACCCACACCAAAGCCATCAGATTCAACATCTCATCATTCTAACGTTTTTCCAAAAGACCACTATCACCATCAACAAGCAACAACTTCCATTTCACCTCATCTACATCCATCCTATACCATTTCTCAGCAAACTCACCTGTCCACAGATTCAGTTCAAGAAATTTTTCAAGAATGTTGTCAGAAATTGGCTCAGGCAGAAGAAAAATATCAGAACCAAAAGAGAGCTATTGAAGAGAAATATCAAGCCTCTATTCTTTCTATCAAGAAAAGGTCTCAAGAACTCAAAGAAAAGTACGTGTTCAAGAGCTATGCAGAGAAATTGAAAGAAAAAGACGAAATGGAAAAACTTTCAGATTCACTAAAATCAACTCCGGCATCTTCTTCGGCGATTTTTCCGACTCCGACGACATTTCTGACTCTAACAGTATTTCCGACAATTACTCCGGCGAAAACTCCAACAAGTCAGGCGACAACTCAACTTCTGGTGTCATCTCCTTTGCCTAAACCACCAAATCTGTCATTAGAACCACAAAATCCTCCATTAAAACCACTCCCGGCGACTTTTCCGACAACAATTTCGGCGACAGTTCTAACATTTTCGCCGGCGAATTCAACAACATTGTCAACACAGCCAAAGTCGCCTCTCTCATCACCAACACCACTTATCGGTCTCCGACGGCCACCGCCAAAACCACCACCATTTTCGGACTGCTTTAATCATTTTAATTTCTTATTAGTCTTGTTTAAAAAAAAAAAGGGAAGAAGAAAAGTGTTTTGAGAAGTGGAAAGAGAGAATGCAAGATCGTGAGAAGAAAAAAAAAAAAGAACAAGCAGAGAAAGAAAAAGAGAGCGAAGAAGAAAAGGGAAAAAAAGACGTGAAAAAAACAAGAAGAAGAAAGAAAGAGAAAAAAAAAAGAAAGAAAAGAAGAAAAAAATAGTTGTTATCCTCTTTCTATTTTTGCTGTGACCACTACTAACCAGCATGCGTAAGAATCTTTTCATTTTTCCACACTCCAACTCTCATTGCCGTGGGTCCCCTTCACGTGGGTTCCCTTCACATATATTACTCTGAACCATCAATTAAAACAGTCTCTTAACACTTTCTTAGTGCACTGCCCGAGGAGTCCTTTTAATTTTAAAAAAAATAAATAATAATTATATTCTCTTTATAAATTTACAACCTTGAGGACAAGGTTGATTTAGAAGGGGTAAGTAGTGATAGAGAGTGATATTAGATATTTTATTTAGTAGTTTTAATATATTATTTAGTATTTTAATATTTCTAGAATGTTCTTAAGGTTTTGAGATTATGCCACATGTATGGCTATTATGCATTTAGGGTTCTATATATTAAAGTGTAATGTGCTATTTGAGAAGGAATCAAGAAAATCAATGAAAGTCTTTATTTTTATCTCTCTCTTAATTCTATTTGTCTTTTATTTTATTTAGAATTTATAGCTTTCTCTAGTTTTGTTAGGGCTCTAATTTTCTCCCTAACAATTGGTGCTTTCATCTTTGCACTCAAGCTCTTCCATGGCATACCAATTTCCCCCATCTTTCACTACTCAATTTTATCCATATCATCCCAATATCACCACTGTTACTCCTTCATTTCCATCTTATTCCACAAACATTTCTCTTGTAACTCCATCTCAAAATTTGTCCTATAACCATGGATACACACCACATCTACAACCTGCATATGACTATTACACACCTTTCTACCAACAAAATAATTCCACTCCTTTTATTCCTCCCTACCAACCCACACCAAAGCCATCAGATTCAACATCTCATCATTCTAACGTTTTTCCAAAAGACCACTATCACCATCAACAAGCAACAACTTCCATTTCACCTCATCTACATCCATCCTATACCATTTCTCAGCAAACTCACCTGTCCACAGATTCAGTTCAAGAAATTTTTCAAGAATGTTGTCAGAAATTGGCTCAGGCAGAAGAAAAATATCAGAACCAAAAGAGAGCTATTGAAGAGAAATATCAAGCCTCTATTCTTTCTATCAAGAAAAGGTCTCAAGAACTCAAAGAAAAGTACGTGTTCAAGAGCTATGCAGAGAAATTGAAAGAAAAAGACGAAATGGAAAAACTTTCAGATTCACTAAAATCAACTCCGGCATCTTCTTCGGCGATTTTTCCGACTCCGACGACATTTCTGACTCTAACAGTATTTCCGACAATTACTCCGGCGAAAACTCCAACAAGTCAGGCGACAACTCAACTTCTGGTGTCATCTCCTTTACCTAAACCACCAAATCTGTCATTAGAACCACAAAATCCTCCATTAAAACCACTCCCGGCGACTTTTCCGACAACAATTTCGGCGACAGTTCTAACATTTTCGCCGGCGAATTCAACAACATTGTCAACACAGCCAAAGCCGCCTCTCTCATCACCAACACCACTTATCGGTCTCCGACGGCCACCGCCAAAACCACCACCATTTTCGGACTGCTTTAATCATTTTAATTTCTTATTAGTCTTGTTTAAAAAAAAAAGGGAAGAAGAAAAGTGTTTTGAGAAGTGGAAAGAGAGAATGCAAGATCGTGAGAAAAAAAAAAAAAAGAACAAGCAGAGAAAGAAAAAGAGAGCGAAGAAGAAAAGGGAAAAAAAGACGTGAAAAAAACAAGAAGAAGAAAGAAAGAGAAAAAAAAGAAAGAAAAGAAGAAAAAAATAGTTGTTATCCTCTTTCTATTTTTGCTGTGACCACTACTAACCAACATGCGTAAGAATCTTTTCATTTTTCCACACTCCAACTCTCATTGCCGTGGGTCCCCTTCACGTGGGTTCCCTTCACATATATTACTCTGAACCATCAATTAAAACAGTCTCTTAACACTTTCTTAGTGCACTGCCCGAGGAGTCCTTTTAATTTTAAAAAAAATAAATAATAATTATATTCTCTTTATAAATTTACAACCTTGAGGACAAGGTTGATTTTGAAGGGGTAAGTAGTGATAGAGAGTGATATTAGATATTTTATTTAGTAGTTTTAATATATTATTTAGTATTTTAATATTTCTAGAATGTTCTTAAGGTTTTGAGATTATGCCACATGTATGGCTATTATGCATTTAGGGTTCTATATATTAAAGTGTAATGTGCTATTTGAGAAGGAATCAAGAAAATCAATGAAAGTCTTTATTTTTATCTCTCTCTTAATTCTATTTGTCTTTTATTTTATTTAGAATTTATAGCTTTCTCTAGTTTTGTTAGGGCTCTAATTTTCTCCCTAACAATTGGTGCTTTCATCTTTGCACTCAAGCTCTTCCATGGCATACCAATTTCCCCCATCTTTCACTACTCAATTTTATCCATATCATCCCAATATAACCACTGTTACTCCTTCATTTCCATCTTATTCCACAAACATTTCTCTTGTAACTCCATCTCAAAATTTGTCCTATAACCATGGATACACACCACATCTACAACCTGCATATGACTATTACACACCTTTCTACCAACAAAATAATTCCACTCCTTTTATTCCTCCCTACCAACCCACACCAAAGCCATCAGATTCAACATCTCATCATTCTAACGTTTTTCCAAAAGACCACTATCACCATCAACAAGCAACAACTTCCATTTCACCTCATCTACATCCGTCCTATACCATTTCTCAGCAAACTCACCTGTCCACAGATTCAGTTCAAGAAATTTTTCAAGAATGTTGTCAGAAATTGGCTCAGGCAGAAGAAAAATATCAGAACCAAAAGAGAGCTATTGAAGAGAAATATCAAGCCTCTATTCTTTCTATCAAGAAAAGGTCTCAAGAACTCAAAGAAAAGTACGTGTTCAAGAGCTATGCAGAGAAATTGAAAGAAAAAGACGAAATGGAAAAACTTTCAGATTCACTAAAATCAACTCCGGCATCTTCTTCGGCGATTTTTCCGAATCCGACGACATTTCTGACTCTAACAGTATTTCCGACAATTACTCCGGCGAAAACTCCAACAAGTCAGGCGACAACTCAACTTCTGGTGTCATCTCGTTTGCCTAAACCACCAAATCTGTCATTAGAACCACAAAATCCTCCATTAAAACCACTCCCGGCGACTTTTCCGACAACAATTTCGGCGACAGTTCTAACATTTTCGCCGGCGAATTCAACAACATTGTCAACACAGCCAAAGCCGCCTCTCTCATCACCAACACCACTTATCGGTCTCCGACGGCCACCGCCAAAACCACCTACATTTTCGGACTGCTTTAATCATTTTAATTTCTTATTAGTCTTGTTTAAAAAAAAAAAGGGAAGAAGAAAAGTGTTTTGAGAAGTGGAAAGAGAGAATGCAAGATCGTGAGAAGAAAAAAAAAAAAGAACAAGCAGAGAAAGAAAAAGAGAGCGAAGAAGAAAAGGGAAAAAAAGACGTGAAAAAAACAAGAAGAAGAAAGAAAGAGAAAAAAAAAGAAAGAAAAGAAGAAAAAAATAGTTGTTATCCTCTTTCTATTTTTGCTGTGACCACTACTAACCAGCATGCGTAAGAATCTTTTCATTTTTCCACACTCCAACTCTCATTGCCGTGGGTCCCCTTCACGTGGGTTCCCTTCACATATATTACTCTGAACCATCAATTAAAACAGTCTCTTAACACTTTCTTAGTGCACTGCCCGAGGAGTCCTTTTAATTTTCAAAAAAAAAAATAATTATTATATTCTCTTTATAAATTTACAACCTTGAGGACAAGGTTGATTTTGAAGAGGTAAGTAGTGATAGAGAGTGATATTAGATATTTTATTTAGTAGTTTTAATATATTATTTAGTATTTTAATATTTCTAGAATGTTCTTAAGGTTTTGAGATTATGCCACATGTATGGCTATTATGCATTTAGGGTTCTATATATTAAAGTGTAATGTGCTATTTGAGAAGGAATCAAGAAAATCAATGAAAGTCTTTATTTTTATCTCTCTCTTAATTCTATTTGTCTTTTATTTTATTTAGAATTTATAGCTTTCTCTAGTTTTGTTAGGGCTCTAATTTTCTCCCTAACAATTGGTGCTTTCATCTTTGCACTCAAGCTCTTCCATGGCATACCAATTTCCCCCATCTTTCACTACTCAATTTTATCCATATCATCCCAATATCACCACTGTTACTCCTTCATTTCCATCTTATTCCACAAACATTTCTCTTGTAACTCCATCTCAAAATTTGTCCTATAACCATGGATACACACCACATCTACAACCTGCATATGACTATTACACACCTTTCTACCAACAAAATAATTCCACTCCTTTTATTCCTCCCTACCAACCCACACCAAAGCCATCAGATTCAACATCTCATCATTCTAACGTTTTTCCAAAAGACCACTATCACCATCAACAAGCAACAACTTCCATTTCACCTCATCTACATCCGTCCTATACCATTTCTCAGCAAACTCACCTGTCCACAGATTCAGTTCAAGAAATTTTTCAAGAATGTTGTCAGAAATTGGCTCAGGCAGAAGAAAAATATCAGAACCAAAAGAGAGCTATTGAAGAGAAATATCAAGCCTCTATTCTTTCTATCAAGAAAAGGTCTCAAGAACTCAAAGAAAAGTACGTGTTCAAGAGCTATGCAGAGAAATTGAAAGAAAAAGACGAAATGGAAAAACTTTCAGATTCACTAAAATCAACTCCGGCATCTTCTTCGGCGATTTTTCCGAATCCGACGACATTTCTGACTCTAACAGTATTTCCGACAATTACTCCGGCGAAAACTCCAACAAGTCAGGCGACAACTCAACTTCTGGTGTCATCTCCTTTGCCTAAACCACCAAATCTGTCATTAGAACCACAAAATCCTCCATTAAAACCACTCCCGGCGACTTTTCCGACAACAATTTCGGCGACAGTTCTAACATTTTCGCCGGCGAATTCAACAACATTGTCAACACAGCCAAAGCCGCCTCTCTCATCACCAACACCACTTATCGGTCTCCGACGGCCACCGCCAAAACCACCTACATTTTCGGACTGCTTTAATCATTTTAATTTCTTATTAGTCTTGTTTAAAAAAAAAAGGGAAGAAGAAAAGTGTTTTGAGAAGTGGAAAGAGAGAATGCAAGATCGTGAGAAGAAAAAAAAAAAAGAACAAGCAGAGAAAGAAAAAGAGAGCGAAGAAGAAAAGGGAAAAAAAGACGTGAAAAAAACAAGAAGAAGAAAGAAAGAGAAAAAAAAAGAAAGAAAAGAAGAAAAAAATAGTTGTTATCCTCTTTCTATTTTTGCTGTGACCACTACTAACCAGCATGCGTAAGAATCTTTTCATTTTTCCACACTCCAACTCTCATTGCCGTGGGTCCCCTTCACGTGGGTTCCCTTCACATATATTACTCTGAACCATCAATTAAAACAGTCTCTTAACACTTTCTTAGTGCACTGCCCGAGGAGTCCTTTTAATTTTCAAAAAAAAAAATAATTATTATATTCTCTTTATAAATTTACAACCTTGAGGACAAGGTTGATTTTGAAGAGGTAAGTAGTGATAGAGAGTGATATTAGATATTTTATTTAGTAGTTTTAATATATTATTTAGTATTTTAATATTTCTAGAATGTTCTTAAGGTTTTGAGATTATGCCACATGTATGGCTATTATGCATTTAGGGTTCTATATATTAAAGTGTAATGTGCTATTTGAGAAGGAATCAAGAAAATCAATGAAAGTCTTTATTTTTATCTCTCTCTTAATTCTATTTGTCTTTTATTTTATTTAGAATTTATAGCTTTCTCTAGTTTTGTTAGGGCTCTAATTTTCTCCCTAACAATTGGTGCTTTCATCTTTGCACTCAAGCTCTTCCATGGCATACCAATTTCCCCCATCTTTCACTACTCAATTTTATCCATATCATCCCAATATCACCACTGTTACTCCTTCATTTCCATCTTATTCCACAAACATTTCTCTTGTAACTCCATCTCAAAATTTGTCCTATAACCATGGATACACACCACATCTACAACCTGCATATGACTATTACACACCTTTCTACCAACAAAATAATTCCACTCCTTTTATTCCTCCCTACCAACCCACACCAAAGCCATCAGATTCAACATCTCATCATTCTAACGTTTTTCCAAAAGACCACTATCACCATCAACAAGCAACAACTTCCATTTCACCTCATCTACATCCGTCCTATACCATTTCTCAGCAAACTCACCTGTCCACAGATTCAGTTCAAGAAATTTTTCAAGAATGTTGTCAGAAATTGGCTCAGGCAGAAGAAAAATATCAGAACCAAAAGAGAGCTATTGAAGAGAAATATCAAGCCTCTATTCTTTCTATCAAGAAAAGGTCTCAAGAACTCAAAGAAAAGTACGTGTTCAAGAGCTATGCAGAGAAATTGAAAGAAAAAGACGAAATGGAAAAACTTTCAGATTCACTAAAATAAACTCCGGCATCTTCTTCGGCGATTTTTCCGACTCCGACGACATTTCTGACTCTGACAGTATTTCCGACAATTACTCCGGCGAAAACTCCAACAAGTCAGGCGACAACTCAACTTTTGGTGTCATCTCCTTTGCCTAAACCAACAAATCTGTCATTAGAACCACAAAATCCTCCATTAAAACCACTCCCGGCGACTTTTCCGACAACAATTTCGGCGACAGTTCTAACATTTTCGCCGGCGAATTCAACAACATTGTCAACACAGCCAAAGCCGCCTCTCTCATCACCAACACCACTTATCGGTCTCCGACGGCCACCGCCAAAACCACCACCATTTTCGGACTGCTTTAATAATTTTAATTTCTTATTAGTCTTGTTTAAAAAAAAAAAGGGAAGAAGAAAAGTGTTTTGAGAAGTGGAAAGAGAGAATGCAAGATCGTGAGAAGAAAAAAAAAAAGAACAAGCAGAGAAAGAAAAAGAGAGTGAAGAAGAAAAGGGAAAAAAAGACGTGAAAAAAACAAGAAGAAGAAAGAAAGAGAAAAAAAAAGAAAGAAAAGAAGAAAAAAATAGTTGTTATCCTCTTTCTATTTTTGCTGTGACCACTACTAACCAGCATGCGTAAGAATCTTTTCATTTTTCCACACTCCAACTCTCATTGCCGTGGGTCCCCTTCACGTGGGTTCCCTTCACATATATTACTCTGAACCATCAATTAAAACAGTCTCTTAACACTTTCTTAGTGCACTGCCCGAGGAGTCCTTTTAATTTTCAAAAAAAAAAATAATTATTATATTCTCTTTATAAATTTACAACCTTGAGGACAAGGTTGATTTTGAAGAGGTAAGTAGTGATAGAGAGTGATATTAGATATTTTATTTAGTAGTTTTAATATATTATTTAGTATTTTAATATTTCTAGAATGTTCTTAAGGTTTTGAGATTATGCCACATGTATGGCTATTATGCATTTAGGGTTCTATATATTAAAGTGTAATGTGCTATTTGAGAAGGAATCAAGAAAATCAATGAAAGTCTTTATTTTTATCTCTCTCTTAATTCTATTTGTCTTTTATTTTATTTAGAATTTATAGCTTTCTCTAGTTTTGTTAGGGCTCTAATTTTCTCCCTAACAATTGGTGCTTTCATCTTTGCACTCAAGCTCTTCCATGGCATACCAATTTCCCCCATCTTTCACTACTCAATTTTATCCATATCATCCCAATATCACCACTGTTACTCCTTCATTTCCATCTTATTCCACAAACATTTCTCTTGTAACTCCATCTCAAAATTTGTCCTATAACCATGGATACACACCACATCTACAACCTGCATATGACTATTACACACCTTTCTACCAACAAAATAATTCCACTCCTTTTATTCCTCCCTACCAACCCACACCAAAGCCATCAGATTCAACATCTCATCATTCTAACGTTTTTCCAAAAGACCACTATCACCATCAACAAGCAACAACTTCCATTTCACCTCATCTACATCCGTCCTATACCATTTCTCAGCAAACTCACCTGTCCACAGATTCAGTTCAAGAAATTTTTCAAGAATGTTGTCAGAAATTGGCTCAGGCAGAAGAAAAATATCAGAACCAAAAGAGAGCTATTGAAGAGAAATATCAAGCCTCTATTCTTTCTATCAAGAAAAGGTCTCAAGAACTCAAAGAAAAGTACGTGTTCAAGAGCTATGCAGAGAAATTGAAAGAAAAAGACGAAATGGAAAAACTTTCAGATTCACTAAAATAAACTCCGGCATCTTCTTCGGCGATTTTTCCGACTCCGACGACATTTCTGACTCTGAAAGTATTTCCGACAATTACTCCGGCGAAAACTCCAACAAGTCAGGCGACAACTCAACTTTTGGTGTCATCTCCTTTGCCTAAACCAACAAATCTGTCATTAGAACCACAAAATCCTCCATTAAAACCACTCCCGGCGACTTTTCCGACAACAATTTCGGCGACAGTTCTAACATTTTCGCCGGCGAATTCAACAACATTGTCAACACAGCCAAAGCCGCCTCTCTCATCACCAACACCACTTATCGGTCTCCGACGGCCACCGCCAAAACCACCACCATTTTCGGACTGCTTTAATCATTTTAATTTCTTATTAGTCTTGTTTAAAAAAAAAAAGGGAAGAAGAAAAGTGTTTTGAGAAGTGGAAAGAGAGAATGCAAGATCGTGAGAAGAAAAAAAAAAAGAACAAGCAGAGAAAGAAAAAGAGAGTGAAGAAGAAAAGGGAAAAAAAGACGTGAAAAAAACAAGAAGAAGAAAGAAAGAGAAAAAAAAAGAAAGAAAAGAAGAAAAAAATAGTTGTTATCCTCTTTCTATTTTTGCTGTGACCACTACTAACCAGCATGCGTAAGAATCTTTTCATTTTTCCACACTCCAACTCTCATTGCCTTGGGTCCCCTTCACGTGGGTTCCCTTCACATATATTACTCTGAACCATCAATTAAAACAGTCTCTTAACACTTTCTTAGTGCACTGCCCGAGGAGTCCTTTTAATTTTCAAAAAAAAAAATAATTATTATATTCTCTTTATAAATTTACAACCTTGAGGACAAGGTTGATTTTGAAGGGGTAAGTAGTGATAGAGAGTGATATTAGATATTTTATTTAGTAGTTTTAATATATTATTTAGTATTTTAATATTTCTAGAATGTTCTTAAGGTTTTGAGATTATGCCACATGTATGGCTATTATGTATTTAGGGTTCTATATATTAAAGTGTAATGTGCTATTTGAGAAGGAATCAAGAAAATCAATGAAAGTCTTTATTTTTATCTCTCTCTTAATTCTATTTGTCTTTTATTTTATTTAGAATTTATAGCTTTCTCTAGTTTTGTTAGGGCTCTAATTTTCTCCCTAACAATTGGTGCTTTCATCTTTGCACTCAAGCTCTTCCATGGCATACCAATTTCCCCCATCTTTCACTACTCAATTTTATCCATATCATCCCAATATCACCACTGTTACTCCTTCATTTCCATCTTATTCCACAAACATTTCTCTTGTAACTCCATCTCAAAATTTGTCCTATAACCATGGATACACACCACATCTACAACCTGCATATGACTATTACACACCTTTCTACCAACAAAATAATTCCACTCCTTTTATTCCTCCCTACCAACCCACACCAAAGCCATCAGATTCAACATCTCATCATTCTAACGTTTTTCCAAAAGACCACTATCACCATCAACAAGCAACAACTTCCATTTCACCTCATCTACATCCGTCCTATACCATTTCTCAGCAAACTCACCTGTCCACAGATTCAGTTCAAGAAATTTTTCAAGAATGTTGTCAGAAATTGGCTCAGGCAGAAGAAAAATATCAGAACCAAAAGAGAGCTATTGAAGAGAAATATCAAGCCTCTATTCTTTCTATCAAGAAAAGGTCTCAAGAACTCAAAGAAAAGTACGTGTTCAAGAGCTATGCAGAGAAATTGAAAGAAAAAGACGAAATGGAAAAACTTTCAGATTCACTAAAATAAACTCCGGCATCTTCTTCGGCGATTTTTCCGACTCCGACGACATTTCTGACTCTGAAAGTATTTCCGACAATTACTCCGGCGAAAACTCCAACAAGTCAGGCGACAACTCAACTTTTGGTGTCATCTCCTTTGCCTAAACCAACAAATCTGTCATTAGAACCACAAAATCCTCCATTAAAACCACTCCCGGCGACTTTTCCGACAACAATTTCGGCGACAGTTCTAACATTTTCGCCGGCGAATTCAACAACATTGTCAACACAGCCAAAGCCGCCTCTCTCATCACCAACACCACTTATCGGTCTCCGACGGCCACCGCCAAAACCACCACCATTTTCGGACTGCTTTAATCATTTTAATTTCTTATTAGTCTTGTTTAAAAAAAAAAAGGGAAGAAGAAAAGTGTTTTGAGAAGTGGAAAGAGAGAATGCAAGATCGTGAGAAGAAAAAAAAAAAGAACAAGCAGAGAAAGAAAAAGAGAGTGAAGAAGAAAAGGGAAAAAAAGACGTGAAAAAAACAAGAAGAAGAAAGAAAGAGAAAAAAAAAGAAAGAAAAGAAGAAAAAAATAGTTGTTATCCTCTTTCTATTTTTGCTGTGACCACTACTAACCAGCATGCGTAAGAATCTTTTCATTTTTCCACACTCCAACTCTCATTGCCTTGGGTCCCCTTCACGTGGGTTCCCTTCACATATATTACTCTGAACCATCAATTAAAACAGTCTCTTAACACTTTCTTAGTGCACTGCCCGAGGAGTCCTTTTAATTTTCAAAAAAAAAAATAATTATTATATTCTCTTTATAAATTTACAACCTTGAGGACAAGGTTGATTTTGAAGGGGTAAGTAGTGATAGAGAGTGATATTAGATATTTTATTTAGTAGTTTTAATATATTATTTAGTATTTTAATATTTCTAGAATGTTCTTAAGGTTTTGAGATTATGCCACATGTATGGCTATTATGTATTTAGGGTTCTATATATTAAAGTGTAATGTGCTATTTGAGAAGGAATCAAGAAAATCAATGAAAGTCTTTATTTTTATCTCTCTCTTAATTCTATTTGTCTTTTATTTTATTTAGAATTTATAGCTTTCTCTAGTTTTGTTAGGGCTCTAATTTTCTCCCTAACAATTGGTGCTTTCATCTTTGCACTCAAGCTCTTCCATGGCATACCAATTTCCCCCATCTTTCACTACTCAATTTTATCCATATCATCCCAATATCACCACTGTTACTCCTTCATTTCCATCTTATTCCACAAACATTTCTCTTGTAACTCCATCTCAAAATTTGTCCTATAACCATGGATACACACCACATCTACAACCTGCATATGACTATTACACACCTTTCTACCAACAAAATAATTCCACTCCTTTTATTCCTCCCTACCAACCCACACCAAAGCCATCAGATTCAACATCTCATCATTCTAACGTTTTTCCAAAAGACCACTATCACCATCAACAAGCAACAACTTCCATTTCACCTCATCTACATCCGTCCTATACCATTTCTCAGCAAACTCACCTGTCCACAGATTCAGTTCAAGAAATTTTTCAAGAATGTTGTCAGAAATTGGCTCAGGCAGAAGAAAAATATCAGAACCAAAAGAGAGCTATTTGTAATACCCCAAAATTTGCTCTCCCTCTTTGTCATCATAGCATGGCATTATCATTTATCATATCATATCCACCTCATTAACATTACATTGCATTTAATATATAAAAATGAAGTATAACATCCTTCTTACCATCAGGGCATGTGATCAGGTGGAAGGTGGACAATCAATGGATCCTTCAGAGCACAAAAGGTCAATCAAGTTGGCTCTAGGCAAGCCAAGAGGTCTCTCATGTCTCATACTATCCCAATTGATCTTCCACAACCCCAAGAAGGTGAGATTCAATAGGAGATTGAAGCATTACATCCTACACTATGCAAGAAGTCCAAAAATTGAAGGAAAATCCTCAAAAGAGATAGCTCATTGATTCAAAATCATCCTCAAGTGGCATTTCTCATCATCCTTTAAGAGGATACACAACATACTCTGAGGAATTTGGATTTGGAAGATGTGCAATTTCCTCCTAACCAAAGGGGGTCAAGATTAGGGTTTCCAATTAAATCAGGGTATCTCTGATTTTTTGGTCAAAACTTGATATCATGGTATTCTACATGTCCTTAAGTGTATGTGTATGGAGAATTGCCCCTCAATTGGTTTTGGAGGTGGTTCAATTGGAAGAAAGATAAAAAATCAGGAAATTTGGGGCCAAGTCAAATAATCAGAGGGAAAAGTCAACTCTTGACTTTTTGAGGCCAAATTCATAAAATTCATGTTATATGTGTCCAATGTGCAAAATTTGATCAAGAAACTCCAAAGGAATCATGAAAAATTCAAGATGTAGAAAGTTGCCATTTTTGGATGAAGTAGGGTTACTAAAAATAGCAAGTTTTGGCCATTTTGCATCAGAGTTTGAACCAAGGCCATTTAAAATTGAAGCACCAAATGAAAATTCCACTCGGCCACAACAAAAGATCTTGTTTTAGGCTTCACATCCATATGTGGAACATCTCCATTGGATAAAAATTGAGGGAGATATGATTGATCAAAGTTGGAGGAAAGTAGGGCAAAAACCAGGTCGTGACCAAGAACTTTCAGGTCACGCGCGTGTCATTTTCACAAGCACGTGGTGGGCCAAATGTTTGGATCAATTTCTCAAGGTTAGAGGCCTCAAATGAAAACTCTTTCAACATGAAAGTTGTTCCTCTATGTGAGATCTTCAAAGGGTATGTTTATGGTTTTTTCATTAGACCAATGATTGAGAAGTTGTGGTGGCTCAAAATAAGGTCAAGATAACTGAATGTTTGGTTAGGTCACAACCAGGTCTTGCCCCACATGCGTGCATTATGAGTCAGCTTTGAGTTTACATGTTGGAAGCACATTTCCAAGTTGTTGCAAGTCTCATTTTCATTTACTTTCAACATCAAAGTTGTTGTATCATGTACACACTTTGTAATGATACCAAGATCATTCATGTCCATGGCTTGAGGAGAGAGATATCCATGCGTAAACATCACCATTTCCAACTGATGAATCACACCAGAATCTGCAGTTTGGTTTAGACATCCATCAAACAACCCTTGCACTTTATTTCCACATTAAGCCAAGCACATATCACCTCCACCTTGCACATTAGTACGTGCCTTGCATGAAAGTGGAAAGAATAAACTTGCTGAACAAGTTTCTGATACAACCAGCCGTGCCATTGCAAGCTCATTTTCAGCTCCACCATAACCCACCATGAACTATCACCACCATATCCTCGCTCTCCCTAACTAACTTGACTCAGTTAGTTAGGGATGACTCACTTAAACCACTTCAACTCAGTTAATTCACCCAGTTAACCGTGGTTAAACTCACACTATAAATAGAAAACTCACACTCTAATTTCAGGGCCAACTTCATTTTTCAGATTTTCACCTCAAAACTCTTTCTACTTTCTCTCTGATTCTCTCACCTTTTTCAACCACTCTCTCAAAACTTGTTCTCTGAGTGCACAAGATTTTCACTTACTTCATCCACATCATCATCAATTGCGCATGATTGAAAGAGAATTCACACAATTTCTGCAAGTGTATGTCAGCAAGTTTTGAATCACAATCCACACGATTTCATCTACTTCCAGCAGCATTTATTTTGCTTAGTGTTGAAGCTCCAAGGTTGAAGAACAAGTTGTTTTCTCTGGTTTTCTCAAGAATCTCCAAAAGCTGCAAGTTCAGGTTCTAAAGTTCTCAAACACTTCTCTCACATTGTATGGTTTATTTTGTTGTTTTCATGATGATATGAGCTCACTAGGAGCATTTGAACTCTGGCTAGTTGATAGAGCTTCTTAGAAGCCTAGATCCAAAACTTAGGGCATGATTTAATCTCCTCTGTTCTCTATGTGTGTGCTTGGTATGTGAAAAACAATTGTGAATTCTTAATCTACGTGAGCTCAGCTTCATTTTGGTATAATATTTGTGCATTTCTGGGACATTTGAGAGTTGCAGACGGTGGTGCGTGGCCGGAGAAGGTGACCGGAGGTCCCTCTCCGGCCGGTGATCATGTGTTAGGGTTTGGTTTGCAGTTTTAATCATGACCGTGGATTTACTTGCATCGTGTGGTGTAGGATTGGCCAACACATTAAAAAAGGTGTGCACCTCACGTGCTCCATTTCTGATTTCACTTAAACAAAATGTGGCGCAGTGCATGTTAGTAAATGTGTTCCCTCACGTGTGTGCATTGATCATGTTTGCTTTAACTTGTGTGTTGACTTGACTGGATCCAATGGTGATCATTGTTTGACTTTATTTGACTGAAAGTGCATGTTTGTTATTGTGTTCCACGCGCAAATGGACCCTGAAACCTTTGCTATTCACACCTAACATTTAAAGGCCCAGACCAATTTGAACATGGAATCTGCTATGCATGCACCCCCTACTTGTTTCTATTTCTTTTTATTTTCTTCATTTTATGCACGTTTCAATTTTAATTTTTTAAAATACAAAACAACATTATAAAATTCTATAAAAATTCATTAGTGTTACTCAGACATTTAGGAAATTTTTGATATTTTAATTTCATGATTTTATGACATTTTTGCCTTTGGTTCATATTTTTCTTTGAATTTCCATTTGTATGCATTTTAAGCATGATACATGAATTTGTGGAATTTTGTTCTTGCTCATTACAAACTGTTTTGACCTGATTCTTTTTGCATTGATTCATTAATACATTGAAGCATGTTAAATGATTTTTGTTTGGTTTTTTTAGATCACTTTATGACATGTTTGATGCTTATCTTTGCACCACTTTGCATGATATTTCAACTTGACCTAATTGCTTTGTTTGAAGTCATTTTGCTTTGAATTTTGATATGCTATTTTGATGTATGATTTACTTCTGAATTAGGCATTCCAATACCATATTTTCATAATTTTCATGAGGCCATTTGATTTTTGTTTGATGCATTTCATTTAAAGCATTATAACATGTCATATCATTGTAATCTTTGGTGCATGTTTTCTTTTGTGTATACTTGCATGATCATTTGCATATTTGGTGAACCATTCACTTGACATTATAGGTCATTGGTACATATTATATGTCATCCTTGCATGTTGACTTTCATTTAAACCTTGTGCACCTTTAACATGTTGTGTTTGTACTTGTGTTCTCTTTTGAACTTCCATTTCAATTCTACTTCTTCTATCACTTCTTAAATGTTTTGATGTTTACTTCATAAATACTTGTGAGATGTTGGTGAATCATTTTTCATTTCATGTCAATTCTGATCCATGGATTACATGTTCCATTTATGCACATTTCTTCTTTTTCCTTTCATCTTTCATTCTCCCTTTTCTTATGATATCATGTTCTAATGTCATGGAGGATGTTTGTTGCCTACCCACTTGAGTTTGGTTGATAATGACCATTTGTTCCCATATGATGTACATTCTGGTTGTGGCTCTAGGATTTGGTTTCTCATTTAATTCTTTTGAGTTTTATGATGCATTACATGTTCTTTTACTTCTTATACTTCTTATACTTGTTTACTAACCATGTAGGGGCTTTGGTAAGTTTCAATTGAGTGTGGATAAGGAATCCACATTCAACTTCTATCCTTTCTCTTTTACAATTCCATTTTGTGTTTTGTTAAGCACTTATGTGCTTTCTTTTAATAACTCATCACTTCCCCTTTTTGAATTACAATTCATCTTCTACTTTAGAAGTGAATTGTTTAATTCTTTCTTTCTTTAGACTTTAGGTTGAAACCTCACAAACCTTTAGGATCACTCCCTTTAATCTTCAGTTAGGATTGAGTCTTAGTTCACATAGATTTTTACCTTTCTCCTCTCTTGAGTCTTTCTTCTTCTCATCTCAAAGAAAATTCAAAATATCTAATAAAGGTAGGCACTTATTGCATTTAGGCCTTTCATATAAAGAAAAGATTATAAGGGGTCTTCTCTTATAATCTTAGAATGTGTAGCATATGGCCCATCTTAGGTCAATGTGTTACATATTTGATCTTGTATGAGGGACTTAAATGCAATACTTGTTGAAAATACAAATAAAGAAAAACACTTCTTCATTTCATAATCAACAAAAACATTTAATAAACACAAGTATGCTAGTGTGTTTGAACTTTAATAATTGGAAATAAGTGTGGGGGTCTTCTTCATGCTTAGTGTACTTTCTTCCTCATTCCATCTTGGAGTGTGAGAATGTACACACTCCAA
This sequence comes from Lathyrus tuberosus, assembly GCA_022829125.1. NCBI lineage: Eukaryota > Viridiplantae > Streptophyta > Magnoliopsida > Fabales > Fabaceae > Lathyrus > Lathyrus tuberosus. The sequence goes on from JALAZF010000254.1 coordinate 1,007,315, forward strand.
TGACTAAGATTTAGATACACTATCATATGCAAACAAATGAAAAAACTCTTAAAAGACAAAAACAAACAATAACGTCTTTCCTTCGGGAATTCTTTTCTCACCTCATTCACTCTTAGCGTACGAACGCGCTTCTACTCGTTCTCCTGCAAGATGGTAACGCACTCGGACCAGCGAGCCTGCAACACCTGAGCTAGAACGTAAGCCGTTCTCTAAAAAACACAAACAATTCATCCCTAGTAAGGGGAACTACGTCGCTCTGATTCTCATGTTCCCGATGAGATACGTAGGCAGTGGGGTAGGGCCCGTGCGAGCACTTCTTTTATTTTCCCTACATTTGTTTCCCGTTCCTTTTCTTTTCTTTCTCCTTTCTTTCTTTCAGTTCCTTTTCCAGTATCCTTTCTTTACACCCTTTGATCGAAACAGCAAGCGTGGATCCCATCGGGTACGATGGACGCGTGGGGGTGCTAATACCTTCCCCGTGCGTAACCGACTCCCGAACCCAGTTCTCTTGGTCGTAAGACCATGCTTTTCCTTTCTCTCAGGTTTACGCGGTGTTTCCTTTCCCTCTCTTGGGATAAATACACATTGCTGGCGACTCTGTTTCGGTGCCACTTTCGCGTTTGTACTTGGATGAAAATCCCGGGAGCGACAGCTGGCGACTCTGCTGGGGAATAAGACTGTTGAGCCTTTGGTTTCCTTAGCGAGTCAATCCTAGCGCTTGTCTGCTTTTCTTTCATTGGGTGTTTACTGTTGTGCTATATGTTGTTGTTTATTTATTTTACTGTATTTACCGCATTTTAGCATTACATATCATATATTATATTGTGTTGCACTGTTTTGTCTGTTTGGCGGGATGGGTGTTCTGAGAGATAAGCTCACTACCAAGGCTTGAGTACATACATAGGTATTAGAGTGGATAGTCATGACGCTTGCGTGGTGGTGACCACGTATTGTTGTTCATGAGTCCCACAACCAGACGAGGTTTTATCAGGAGCTTTCTGCTACTGCATGTTATGCAGGCCAGTGGTTATTCTCTTGAGGGACTGTCGACTCTGGTGACCATTCCCGAGGACTCAGTTGCGGCACTCCTCCCGAGATGTGACAGTGGCAGACCACATTCCGTGGCAAACCCATTGCACATTCTCGATCCGAGGACCCAATGCTGGGAACTTGCTATAGGACATCCCTTTTTGAAAGAGAATCAGCGGAGGCACTCCTCGATTGGCGATAGTACTGTACCCTGAGGGATGAATGTACTATTGCTTCTCGACCTCAGTGCCAGAAGCTGAGGACCTTTTTGTTTTGGAGAATCAGTTGAGGCCTCCTCGATTGATGATGATGCCAAACCAGAAATGGTGAACGTATCATCATTTCTCGACCTGAGAGCCCGGGATACTGAACATCCTAGTACCCACATGTGAGAAGGGCGGGTTGTTCACAGGTTTGCAGGTAACCATGACCTCCTACATACCCGGTTTTCTATCATCATTGCACAAAAAGGAAGTTTCATCCTATTGTATGCAGATGGTTCTTATCTATGGTTCTATATTAGTCTCGGAGCTACACTGACACCGTTCACAGTTCAGCACAGACACCTGATTACCTGATCACATTGCCCTTTGCATTGCATTATCATATCCTAACATACATGTTTATTCATTTCCAGGTGCATATATTACCCTTGATTTCAGTCATCAGGTCCATGCAAAGATGAACACTAAAGAGAGGAAGAATACCATCAGCTATAAGTTCCTTACGCCTACTTTGGGCCCTATTGTTATGCTGAAGGGAATGGCGAGCCCTGCAGTACGAGAAGCTTTTAAAGAGAAATATGGGTGGATTTTATCTATGGTCCGTAATGTCAGTGATTATGAAGCCAGAGGTCTCCATACGTTGATGCAGTTCTATGATCCGCCTCTGAGGTGTTTTGTATTTCCAGACTATGTGTTGGTTCCTACCTTGGAGGAGTATTCCAACATGTTGGGGATTGCTATCAAGGAGGAGCCCCCTTTCTTTGGATCAGTGGGGGATCTTGACTTTGGAAAGGTGGCTAGTGCTCTTTATTTGAGAAAATCAGAGTTAAGCGCCAATGTCTCCAACAAAGGAAAGATTCGTGGTTACAAGCTGGAATATCTGATTAAGAAGGCCCAGGAAGCAGCTAAAGGCGAGAATTGGCTTGTTTTTAATGCTTTGCTAGCCCTTTGCATATACGGCATAGTGTTGTTTCCCAACGAGCCGGATTTCATTGATACGGACGCTATACGAATATTCCTGATGAAGAACCCGGTGCCAACGCTACTGGGAGATCTTCACTACTCGTTGTACAACCGAAACGAAAAGAAAAGAGGAGGGATAATTCGTTGTTGTGCACCTTTGTTCTATAAGTGGTTTGCAGGCCGTTTACCACAATCAGGGGCTTTTGTGGATTCCAAAGATTCTCTAGAGTGGAAACATCGTTTAATGGGATTGGCGGCCAAGGACATCGTATGGGTAGATCATGGGCTGATTGGCAAGAATATTATCCACAGCTGTGGTAAGTTCCCTAACGTTCCACTGATAGGAAGACTGGGTGGGATTAACTACAATCCTTCTTTGGCCATTCGACAATTTGGGTATGCCCTGACAGGTCCGCCTATTAAGAGAGATGTGGAGGAGTCCCTCTATTTTCATACATCAGATGGGTGGGAAGCAGCACAGAAAGCTTCTGAAAGCTGGGGTAGCATACTGAAAAAGGGGAAAGTTACTCTAGGAAAGCCTAACAACCGGGTTTATCCAGCATATGAAGAGTGGGTGAAGAAAAGAGTTGAAGATTTTCTCTTGCCTTTTGGTAAGGCACCCCTTTTGTATCCGGAGAATGAGAAAGCAAGAAGCACTGCTACTGTGGAAGAAGTTGACAAGTTGCAAGCCTTGGTGAAAAAGCTCCAAGGAGAGAATTCCGAGTTGAGTAGCCATCTTCAGAATGCTCTACATGCCAACAAAGAGCTGGAGCGGAAATCCCAAGATGCTGAACAAATCCTAACTACAAAAGAAAAAGACTTTGCTGGAAGAGCCCAACATTTCCGGAAGATTAGTAAAGGTGCTGATGATGCTACGCAAGCCCACAAGCAAACCAAACAGGCGTTAGCACAGACCAAAGAAAAGTTAACAAAGTTTCAGCACGCTTGGGACGAAGTTAGGATAGAGAATGCTGAATTACAGGAACAGTTGCAGATTAAGGACGAAGAGCTTGAAAAGGCGCATGAGCAGAGGAGAAAGTATCGGGAAAGCCTCGGTAAGAGTCAAGAACAGCTAGAAGAAGCTAGAGGTGAGCTGAGGAATACCAAGAAAGAGCTTGAAGAAGTCATGATAGAAAGGGAGATACTCAAGACGCAAGCTGGCATAAAGAGACACAAAGGAGTGTGTGATGACGAGGCTCTGATGCTGCATATGGGTTCTTTAACTGAAGCTCTTGAGAAAAGGGATGTCTTGATCAAAGAAATGATTGAAAAGCCGAATCACCAGCGTACCCGTATACTTTTTTAGGAGATCAAATACTCAAGTGATAAGCTGAAGGGTGTGGAATTGTCAGACTGATGTTCTTTTCCTTATATTTTGTTGTTAATGGTTACCATCAGGCTTGTTGATGGATCCATTTTTCCTTGTATTGCATTTGCGGTTGAACCTTTCTTAAATGTACTTGAATACTTCGTTGAATGAGTATGAGCAGTTTTATTCAGAATTATTCCTTATCAGATAGCTGCACACAAGCACATGACCACGACACGTCTCTTTATATCACAATTTCTGGTCTTCAGATTTCTGTGGTTGGATTGGAATCAGGGTATAAAGCACCTCGGAAATGACAAACATGGCATTGCATATCATTTTGCATTTTTTGTTACTTGCTTTTCAGGTACTCGTTGCAGGGACTCTAACCTTTATTTGGTTTCAGGCAGTATAGCGGAGAGTCATATTCACCGATATTCGACGCGAAGGAATCAAGTAAGAATCATGGATGAAGTGCAAAGTGATTTGGCTGAAATGAGGGCGCGTATGGACCAGTTCATGACCCTCATGACTGGCATGGCGCAAAATCAGGAGAGATTGAGGCTTCTGGTAGAGCGTCCAGACAATGGGCCCGAAGGTGATCAGCATGACAATTCACAGGGACATGGCATTCCTCCTCCCGGTGGCAACCCTCCTCTTGGTGGTAACAATCGGGGTAATGGAAATGGTAGGCATGCTGGTGTTACTCTTGAAGATACTCTGGAAGACCAATTTACTCTGCTGGATGCTGATGTGGGTAATCAAGGGGATCGAAGGTATGATGAGTTAGCAGAGAAGATCAGGGCCATAGAATGCAAGAACTCTATGGGTATTGATGTTACCAGCTTGGGGCTGGTCTCAGGAGTCAGAATTCCCCGTAAATTCAAGCCTCCCACTTTTGATAAGTATCACGGCAATGCGTGTCCCCAAACGCATCTTCAAGCTTACTTTGGGAAGATTTCAGCCCATACGGATGACGAGAAGCTATGGATGCACTATTTTCAGGACAGTCTGGCTGGGGCGTCCTTGACCTGGTATATGAAGTTGAATAGAGCTGCTGTGAAGAATTGGAAAGATCTGGCAGAAGCGTTCTTGAAGTAATACCAGTATAATATTGACATGGCGCCCAACCGCACTCAATTGCAGGGGTTGTCACAAAATGCCAAGGAGAGTTTCAAAGAATATGCACAGAGGTGGAGGGAAATGGCTGCCCAGGTTCAACCTCCCTTGTCAGACAGAGAAATGGCAGATATGTTCATGGGCACCTTGCAAGGGGCCTATCTTGATAGATTAGCTGCTTGTCCGTCAACTGGATTTGCTGATATTGTGATTGCGGGAGAAAGAATAGAAAGTCTGTTAAAGCTTGGAAAGATCCAGGATGTGAGTGGGGCTGGCTCTTCGGGGACGAAGAAACCGTTTGCTAGTAACCAGAAAAGAAGAGAAGGTGATACGAATGCTGTGTTTAGAGGACGAGGCAGAGGGCGTTCTCAAGCTTATTATCAGGTAGATGCTGTAACAATCCCCACACCGTCTGTTCAGAAACAACAATCCCAACAACAAGTTCAACAGCAACAACCTTTTTTCCAGCAAAGGTCTAGACAGAGGGATCGTAAGATGGATCCTCTCCCTATGACTTATGCCGCGCTGTTGCCCCGGCTACTCGAGTTAAAGTTGGTAGAACTCCGTACTATGAAGGCTCCGATTGCTGGAAACCTGCCACCTAACTTCGATGCTAATGCTCGTTGTGAGTTCCACTCAGGTGCTCAGGGGCACTCCATTGAAAAATGCTGGGCTTTCCATCATAAAGTACAAGATTTGATTGATGCTAAAGCCATCAATTTCTCTCCCGCTCCTAATATTACTCAGCATCCCATGCCTGATCATAGTGCAGCAAATGTGTACGCTATTGAAGATGGGAGGAGATTGAATTTGGTGTTAGACGTTCATCAAGTGAAAACTTCTTTGTTGGTTGTAAAAGATCGTTTATTGAAGGGACAGGTGTTCCCGGGCTGTAATCAAGATTGCTCTGAGTGTATGAATCAGGAGAACGGCTGTGATAAGTTGAAGATGGGTTTACAGAATCTGATCGATGAAGGATGTCTACAGTTCGACAGAGTCGTGAAAGACACTGATGAGATATCAACCGTGACCATCTATTACACCCCCGCTGAGATTCAAATGCCGGTCAATGCAGTTCCCGTGGCGAGTGTTGTGCCAGAAGGGCCCAGTCCTGTCACTATCACGGTGCCAGGACCGATTCCGTTCACATCTACGAAAGCTATCCCATGGCACTATGGGGCAGATGTATATTACGAAGGTAAAAAGCAAGAAGTTGAGTCATCAGTCAGCCCAAATATTGATAACGTAGGGGGTGTAGGGGGCTTTACAAGGAGTGGAAGGTTGTTCGCTCCCCAAACCTTGAGAAGTGATAAGGAGGTAGAAGCTGCAGCAAAGGCTAAGGGTAAACAGGTGGTTGAAAGTGCGCCTACACCTGAAGCAGAGACAAAGATTACTTTTGATAAGGAAATGGAAGAATTTATGAAGATAATCAAGAAAAGCGATTATAAGATTGTGGACCAACTGAATCAGACCCCTTCAAAGATTTCAATCTTGTCACTATTGATGTGCTCTGATGCGCACCGGCAGGCGTTGTTGAAAGTATTGAAGAGTGCATACGTGCCACAAGAAATTACTGTTAATCAGCTCGAGGGCGTAATCTCCAATGTTAATGTTAGCTATGGCTTGGGCTTTACAAGTAGAGATTTGACTGTTGAAGGAAGAAACCATAATAAGGCTTTGCATATCACGATGGAGTGTAAGGGCGCAGTGTTATCTCATGTACTGGTAGACACTGGTTCATCACTCAATGTCTTGCCCAAGAAGGCATTAATGAAGCTGGAAGTTGACGGTTTGATCTTAAGGCCTAGTGAATTGGTGGTCAGAGCATTCGATGGAACTAGACGATCTGTGTTTGGTGAGGTGGAATTGCCCGTACAAATTGGACCACAGGTATTCAAATCCACATTCCATGTAATGGACATACAACCTGCATATAGCTGCCTATTGGGACGCCCTTGGATTCACGGAGCCGGGGCTGTTACTTCTACTCTACATCAAAAGCTGAATTATGAGTTTGAAGGGCAGGTTGTGACAGTGTGTGGGGAAGAAGACATCTTTGTGAGTCACTTGTCCACGTTCAAGTACATTGAAATGGATGGGGAAATTCATGAGATGCTGTGCCAATCATTTGAAGCAGTCAATATTGACGATGCACCTGAGTCTTCTTCTGTACCAGTTGGGGCTGGTACCTCCATTTCATCTTACAAACAAGCTGTCGAAGTCGTCAGGGCAGGCAACGCCCAAGGTTGGGGCAGGTTGATAGAGACCCCAATGAAGGAAGACAAATTTGGTATTGGTTATCATCCCTCTACAACTTCAGATGCGGGGAGCAGGGGACCCATTACTTTCAATAGTGGGGGAATTATCTACACGGACCAGTCTTGTGCAGCCACAGAGGATAGTGTTGACAGTGATTGTGACCTGGACAACTGGGTACGCCCTCATGTTCCGGGACAACAAGTGCAGAACTGGTTCGTTGAAGAAGTCATCCGGGTTACTCTTCAGACAGAGTAATTTTTCTTTGTTTTTTCTAACCATAATGCATGTCAAAATCTTGCGCTCTGCCCAAGGCGTATAGATTCATTTGTAGGGCCACCATGGTTGCATTTGCAATGTTTAATCATTAATAAAGGACGTTTTGCAATCAAATTTTGTTCTCTGTCTTTCAGTTTTTATTTTTGCACAAAAAAAAATAAAATGGCAATGTTTCATTTTCTTTTGTTTTGCTTAAAAATAAATTCTAAAATTAGGCATGAACCCGTTCATGCAGACTTGATCCTCCGGATACCACTGATAACGATTTTGATATGGCCATGTATGACTTTGACAATCCGATTTATCAAGCCGAAGAAGGGGATGAGAAAGATTGTGAACTTTCTGAAGAACTGGCCAGATTGTTGAAACAAGAGGAAAGGGTCATCCAGCCTCATCAGGAGACTGTAGAAATCATCAATATTGGTACCAAGGACGCCAAGAAAGAGATCAGGATTGGTGCCAGCTTGCAAGCAGATGTGAAGAAAACTTTGACGGAAATGTTGCGCGAGTATGTTGACATCTTCGCCTGGTCGTATCAAGACATGCCGGGGTTGGATACGGATATTGTCGTGCACAGGCTACCGTTGAGAGAAGAATGTCCACCAGTCAAGCAGAAGCTTCGTCGGACTCACCCCGACATGGCTTTAAAGATTAAGGAGGAAGTCCAGAAGCAGTGGGATGCTGGTTTTCTTGCTGTGACAAAGTATCCTCCCTGGGTAGCCAACATCGTGCCAGTACCGAAGAAAGATGGAAAAGTGAGAATGTGTGTGGATTATCGAGATCTTAATAAAGCTAGCCCGAAAGATGATTTTCCACTACCTCATATTGATGTGCTGGTCGATAATACAGCTCAGTTTTCAGTGTTCTCATTTATGGACGGTTTCTCCGGGTACAACCAGATCAAGATGGCACCTGAAGATATGGAGAAGACCACGTTCATTACTCCGTGGGGTACATATTGTTATAAAGTAATGCCTTTTGGATTGAAAAACGCAGGGGCAACGTACCAGCGGGCGATGGTGACATTGTTTCATGACTTGATTCATAAGGAGATCGAATGTTATGTAGATGATATGATTGCCAAGTCGAGAACAGAAGAGGAACATCTGATTAACCTGAAAAAGCTGTTTGAAAGGTTGAGAAAGTTCCGTCTGAGATTAAATCCAAACAAGTGCACGTTTGGGGTGTGTTCTGGAAAGTTACTGGGTTTCATTGTGAGCGAAAGAGGAATCGAGGTTGATCCTGCCAAGGTGAAAGCAATACAAGAAATGCCTGAACCGAGAACAGAAAAAGTGGTTCGTGGTTTCTTGGGTAGATTGAACTACATTGCAAGGTTCATATCTCACCTAACAGCCACGTGTGAGCCAATATTTAAATTGTTAAGGAAAGATCAAACGGTCAGGTGGAATGACGATTGCCAATTGGCATTCGATAAGATAAAAGAATACTTGCAGGAACCTCCGATTCTAATGCCTCCAGTTGAAGGGAGACCGCTGATAATGTATCTGACAGTGCTTGAAGGTTCCATGGGTTGTGTTCTCGGTCAACATGACGAGACAGGTAGGAAGGAGCATGCTATTTACTACCTGAGCAAAAAGTTCAATGATTGTGAGTCCCGATACTCAATGCTTGAAAAGACATGCTGTGCGCTTGCATGGGCCGCTAAGCGATTGAGGCAATATATGGTTAGGCACACGACCTTGTTGATTTCAAAAATAGATCCTATCAAGTACATTTTCGAGAAACCAGCATTGACAGGCAGAGTTGCACGGTGGCAAATGGTCTTGACAGAGTATGACATTCAGTACACTTCACAAAAGGCCATCAAAGGAAGTATCTTGTCCGACTATCTTGCGCAACAGCCGATTGATGATTACCAACCCATGAAATTTGACTTCCCTGATGAGGACATCATGTTTCTCAAAGCTAAAGACTGCGAGGAACCACTTCCGGAGGAGGGGCCAGACCCTGAATCCAAATGGAGTCTGATGTTTGATGGGGCTGTCAATATGAATGGGTGCGGAGTTGGAGCGGTTCTTATCACGCCGGAAGGTGTTCATGTGCCTTTTACTTCCCGAATAACTTTCGGATGCACCAATAATGAAGCAGAGTACGAAGCTTGTATAATGGGGATCGAGGAGGCGATTAATCTACGGATTAAGACCCTTGATATATTTGGTGATTCAGCTTTGGTAATCAATCAAGTGAAGGGGAGTTGGTACACGCACCAAACAAATCTAGTGCCGTATAGAGATTATACAAGGAGATTGCTGACGTTTTTCACAACAGTGAAACTGTACCACATTCCTCGAGATGAGAATAGGTTCGCTGATGCCTTGGCCACTTTGTCTTCCATGATCAAAGTGCAAGGATGGAACCATGTACCTAAGATTGAGGTATCCCGCCTTGACAGACCAGCATTTGTGTTTGCGGTCGATGCAACGTCTGATGACAAGCCATGGTTTCATGACATTAAGTGTTTCTTGAAAAGTCAAGAGTACCCGTCCGGGGCATCGTCCAAAGACAGGAAGACGTTGAGAAGGTTAGCTGGTAGTTTCTTCTTGAATAAAGATGGCGTGCTGTATAAAAGAAATTTTGACACGGTCCTGCTTAGATGTGTGGATAGACATGAAGCAGATTTGTTGATGATTGAAGTGCACGAAGGCTCTTTCGGTACCCATGCCGGAGGGCAGGCAATGGCTAAAAAGTTGTTAAGGTCGGGATATTATTGGTTGACTATGGAGTCAGATTGTTGCAAATATGCCCGCAAATGCCATAAATGCCAGATCTATGCAGACAAGGTGCATGTGCCTCCAAATCCGTTGAGTATCATGTCGTCGCCTTGGCCGTTTGCCATGTGGGGCATTGATATGATCGGAAAGATTGAGCCTACAGGTTCCAATGGTCATCGTTTCATCTTGGTGGCAATTGATTACTTCACCAAATGGGTTGAAGCCGCATCCTATGCCAATGTTACAAAACAAGTGGTCGCTCGTTTCTTAAAACGGGATATCATTTGCAGATATGGAGTTCCCGAAAGAATCATTACTGATAATGGTTCTAATTTGAACAATAAGATGCTGGTTGAGTTATGCCGGGACTTCAAAATCGAACATCACAATTCTTCTCCGTACCGCCCAAAGATGAATGGCGCGGTCGAAGCGGCCAACAAAAATATCAAGAAGATTGTGCAGAAGATGGTTGTCACGTACAAAGATTGGCATGAGATGTTACCATTTGCTTTGCATGGGTATCGAACGTCGGTACGCACGTCCACTGGGGCAACCCCATTCTCACTTGTATATGGTATGGAGGCAGTGCTACCGGTTGAAGTAGAGATTCCGTCCCTCAGAGTTATGATGGATGTTAAGCTAGATGAAGCTGAATGGGTACGAGCCAGATTTGATCAGCTGAGCCTTATTGAGGAAAAGCGATTGGCGGCTGTATGTCATGGGCAACTATATCAGCGCAGAATGAAACAGGCATTTGACCAGAAGGTGCGTCCTCGGGTTTATAAAGTCGGAGATGTGGTACTCAAAAGGATCCTTCCTCCCAATACAGATCACAGGGGCAAATGGACTCCTAATTATGAAGGTCCATTCGTGGTTAAAAAGGTCTTTTCGGGCGGAGCTTTATTGCTTACAACCATGGATGGCGAAGACTTTTCATCCCCTGTCAACTCGGACGTAGTCAAAAAATACTTCGCATGAATAGACCCGCTGGATAATAAGAATAAAAAAAATCCAGGAAAAAAAGGGAATCCCGGCGAACCAAAAACAGAATAAGGTTCGGGCAAAAATTAGGGATATAATTGAAAAAAATTTGTACACCCGGTAAGTTGAAAACCCGAAAGGGCAACTTAGGCAAAAAAGGGTATCCTGGTGGATCGAAAACCTGAAAGGGCGGTCCACACAAAAGAGGGATTTAAGCGAATGACTACGGTTTGAGTTATCTGTACCCCATTATCGTTTGAACAACTGACGTTCTGAAAGATAGGGATTGGTCTGATCGTTTCTCAGAAGGCAAGGTCGGGGAGTTTTGAAGACATACTGGTCATAACAGAATGGAAACTCAGTGGAAGTCCGTTTTCACATTGCCATTAGGATAGTTTCTTTTCTCAATTTTCAGCGATCACCTCTTTCCAGGGATTGCTTCCGGATGTAATTGCCTATTCTGGGCTCTCAGTCAATAAATTGAATCTCAATAAAAAGCTTTCTATTGCTTTGTTTGCAAAAACGTCCTAATTTTGATAAAACATTGCATTTGAAAACGTGGCGGCCTTGCAATAACATGCGAAAAAAAAAACATTTGAAATTACCTTGAATGTTGAATATTCCCGGATGGTGGATTCTAGCCACGCAATATTCGGGGCATGTGGGCATATTCTTTTGTTGCAGGTAGCAGGTGCAGATGATTTTAAGCACAAGACCAGCAATAAATCACCCCGCGCAAAAGACTGGGGCAATTATGGGTAAGGAGATCGGCGTTCATCGTTCGATCGATGATTGTTCATAACGGGTCGATATCAGTGAATTAAGTTCAACTGGGTACCGTTGCATCTTATTAAGTCGATTCTCTTATTCAGTCCTTCCAACAGCTACAAGCTTTTCTATGTCGATAACGGTCACAGGTTCCCCAAAAGAGTGGTCTCGTCGACACCGAAACTGATGGTCATTATCCCCAGCGAAGTCATAAGAGTTTGAAGAGGCTAGATCTTCTGTAAAATCCTCTTATGACATCCTCTTCGGGGACGAATTGTTGTGTTGTCCAAGCATGGGGCATGTTTGTTTCCCCAGCATGAAGTGTTGATCATCCCCAGTAGAGTTTGAGGACAGTTGGTCTTCTATAAAATCCTCTCAAAAGGCATTCCCCAGCACGAGACGTTTTAAAGCAGTTTCCGCCAGCAGAGTTTGTTATAAACTCGTCATCCCTAACGGAATTGTCTAAAGGGAAGCTCGCCTAACATGGGGCATTGTGGTACTTATCCTAAGCTTGACAGTCATATTCTTCAGCAGAATACTGTGGATTTGCTTTGGGTTTCCCCCAACAGATCTCTAAGGACTCTTTCCTAGCAAGTTGCAGTGGAATGTTCTAACCAGGATTTGCATATCCCTGGCAGAGTAGCCCTGATACCCAGCAAGATCGTATCTCTGGTCATGGTATCCCCACAGAGGTCAGCATCGAATCTTGTCAGCAGCTCCCAGCCGAGTTGTTGTTCTTCCCGCAGAGGTTTATCAGATCGACAGAATCTATTCCTCAACAAGGATGGTACAGCCTTTCCCCAGCCGGGTCAGAAGGTGGATAACCCCTACAAAGGGTCTTGGTTTGGACAGATCCCCAAGCAGAGTTTTTATGACTTCTCTCCCCTAGAAAGACGCCATACAAAGAAATTCTCATCCCCAGCGGAATCGCTGTGACCAGAATTCATTCCCCCAACAGATGAAGTGATTCCTGGCAGATTTATTATTCTTCAAGTCCAATTTATTTTTGGCAAGCTTGACAATTCGAAGCTGACAGATTATTCATTCATTCTCCAGTGGAGAGGTTATCCTTTCAGGAGTCTCCAAAGTCAAATCATTGGTCTTTGTTCCTCAGCAAAGTCGGCAGAGATGTCTGACACGGATGCAGAGTGTAATCCAGTATTGGAATTTTGCGAAAGTCCACCCGTAGTGTGGCAAGCCAGTAGTCGTCTGGCATTGTTAAAAGACGTTAGCAAAGTCCAACAGTGGATTGGCAAAAGTCCGTCTTCGGGTGGCAAAAGTCCAACAGTGGATTGGCAAAAGTCCGTCTTCGGGTGGCAAAAGTCCAACAGTGGATTGGCAAAAGTCCATCTAAGGGTGGCATATTCTAAAAGTCCAATAGTGGATTGGCAAAAGTCCATCTTCGGGTGGCAAAGCAGCTAAAAGTCCAACAGTGGATTGGCGAAAGGTCCATCTAAGGGTGGCATATTCCAAAAGTCCAACAGTGGATTGGCAAAAGTCCGTCTTCGGGTGGCAAAGGTCCAACAGTGGATTGGAAAAAGTCCATCTTCGGGTGGCAAAGCAGCTAAAAGTCCAACAGTGGATTGGCGAAAGGTCCATCTAAGGGTGGCATATTCCAAAAGTCCAACAGTGGATTGGCAAAAGTCCGTCTTCGGGTGGCAAAAGTCCAACAGTGGATTGGCAAAAGTCCGTCTTCGGGTGGCAAAAGTCCAACAGTGGATTGGCAAAAGTCCGTCTTCGGGTGGCACGAAGCTGCAAAGTCCACCAGTAGTGTGGCAGGCCAGTAGTCGTCTGGAGTTGCATAAAAGACATTATTAAAGTCCACCAGCAGCGTGGCAAGCCAGTAGTCGTCTGGCGTCGTTCAAAAGACATTATCAAAGTCCACCAGTAGTGTGGCAGGCCAGTAGTCGTCTGGAGTTGCATAAAAGACATTATCAAAGTCCACCAGTAGTGTGGCAGGCCAGTAGTCGTCTGGAGTTGCATAAAAGACATTATCAAAGTCCACCAGTAGTGTGGCAGGCCAGTAGTCGTCTGGAGTTGCATAAAAGACATTATTAAAGTCCACCAGCAGCGTGGCAAGCCAGTAGTCGTCTGGCGTCGTTCAAAAGACATTATCAAAGTCCACCAGTAGCGTGGCAGGCCAGTAGTCGTCTGGAGTTGCATAAAAGACATTATTAAAGTCCACCAGCAGCGTGGCAAGCCAGTAGTCGTCTGGCGTCGTTCAAAAGACATTATCAAAGTCCACCAGTAGTGTGGCAGGCCAGTAGTCGTCTGGAGTTGCATAAAAGACATTATCAAAGTCCACCAGTAGTGTGGCAGGCCAGTAGTCGTCTGGAGTTGCATAAAAGACATTATTAAAGTCCACCAGCAGCGTGGCAAGCCAGTAGCCGTCTGGCATCGTTCAAAAGACAGATCTCTCCGACGTTTCATTGAAGATTCAAGCCAGCAATGTCGTGGAAGTTTCTTCCTCATCATCCAGAGCAAATTTTTGGTTATATTTGGTATTCAATCACTATATACCTTGAAAGTCCGAAAGCAATTGCTTTCAGGCATTCAGGTCTACAGCGCTTGAATAGGGGCAGCTGTAATACCCCAAAATTTGCTCTCCCTCTTTGTCATCATAGCATGGCATTATCATTTATCATATCATATCCACCTCATTAACATTACATTGCATTTAACATAGAAAAATGAAGCATAGCATCCTTCTTACCATCAGGGCATGTGATCAGGTGGAAGGTGGACAATCAATGGATCCTTCAGAGCACAAAAGGTCAATCAAGTTGGCTCTAGGCAAGCCAAGAGGTCTCTCATGTCTCATACTATCCCAATTGATCTTCCACAACCTCAAGAAGGTGAGATTCAATAGGAGATTGAAGCATTACATCCTACACTATGCAAGAAGTCCAAAAATTGAAGGAAAATCCTCAAAAGAGATAGCTCATTGATTCAAAATCATCCTCAAGTGGCATTTCTCATCATCCTTTAAGAGGATACACAACATACTCTGAGGAATTTGGATTTGGAAGATGTGCAATTTCCTCCTAACCAAAGGGGGTCAAGATTAGGGTTTCCAATTAAATCAGGGTATCTCTGATTTTTTGGTCAAAACTTGATATCATGGTATTCTACATGTCCTTAAGTGTATGTGTATGGAGAATTGCCCCTCAATTGGTTTTGGAGGTGGTTCAATTGGAAGAAAGATCAAAAATCAGGAAATTTGGGGCCAAGTCAAATAATCAGAGGGAAAAGTCAACTCTTGACTTTTTGAGGCCAAATTCATAAAATTCATGTTATATGTGTCCAATGTACAAAATTTGATCAAGAAACTCCAAAGGAATCATGAAAAATTCAAGATGTAGAAAGTTGCCATTTTTGGATGAAGTAGGGTTACTAAAAATAGCAAGTTTTGGCCATTTTGCATCAGAGTTTGAACCAAGGCCATTTAAAATTGAAGCACCAAATGAAAATTCCACTCGGCCACAACAAAAGATCTTGTTTTAGGCTTCACATCCATATGTGGAACATCTCCATTGGATAAAAATTGAGGGAGATATGATTGATCAAAGTTGGAGGAAAGTAGGGCAAAAACCAGGTCGTGACCAAGAACTTTCAGGTCACGCGCGTGTCATTTTCACAAGCACGTGGTGGGCCAAATGTTTGGATCAATTTCTCAAGGTTAGAGGCCTCAAATGAAAACTCTTTCAACATGAAAGTTGTTCCTCTATGTGAGATCTTCAAAGGGTATGTTTATGGTTTTTTCATTAGACCAATGATTGAGAAGTTGTGGTGGCTCAAAATAAGGTCAAGATAACTGAATGTTTGGTTAGGTCACAACCAGGTCTTGCCCCACATGCGTGCATTATGAGTCAGCTTTGAGTTTACATGTTGGAAGCACATTTCCAAGTTGTTGCAAGTCTCATTTTCATTTACTTTCAACATCAAAGTTGTTGTATCATGTACACACTTTGTAATGATACCAAGATCATTCATGTCCATGGCTTGAGGAGAGAGATATCCATGCGTAAACATCACCATTTCCAACTGATGAATCACACCAGAATCTGCAGTTTGGTTTAGACATCCATCAAACAACCCTTGCACTTTATTTCCACATTAAGCCAAGCACATATCACCTCCACCTTGCACATTAGTACGTGCCTTGCATGA
Organism: Lathyrus tuberosus; assembly: GCA_022829125.1. NCBI lineage: Eukaryota > Viridiplantae > Streptophyta > Magnoliopsida > Fabales > Fabaceae > Lathyrus > Lathyrus tuberosus. The sequence goes on from JALAZF010000254.1 coordinate 1,023,145, forward strand.
AAGTGGAAAGAATAAACTTGCTGAACAAGTTTCTGATACAACCAGCCGTGCCATTGCAAGCTCATTTTCAGCTCCACCATAACCCACCATGAACTATCACCACCATATCCTCGCTCTCCCTAACTAACTTGACTCAGTTAGTTAGGGATGACTCACTTAAACCACTTCAACTCAGTTAATTCACCCAGTTAACCGTGGTTAAACTCACACTATAAATAGAAAACTCACACTCTAATTTCAGGGCCAACTTCATTTTTCAGATTTTCACCTCAAAACTCTTTCTACTTTCTCTCTGATTCTCTCACCTTTTTCAACCACTCTCTCAAAACTTGTTCTCTGAGTGCACAAGATTTTCACTTACTTCATCCACATCATCATCAATTGCGCATGATTGAAAGAGAATTCACACAATTTCTGCAAGTGTATGTCAGCAAGTTTTGAATCACAATCCACACGATTTCATCTACTTCCAGCAGCATTTATTTTGCTTAGTGTTGAAGCTCCAAGGTTGAAGAACAAGTTGTTTTCTCTGGTTTTCTCAAGAATCTCCAAAAGCTGCAAGTTCAGGTTCTAAAGTTCTCAAACACTTCTCTCACATTGTATGGTTTATTTTGTTGTTTTCATGATGATATGAGCTCACTAGGAGCATTTGAACTCTGGCTAGTTGATAGAGCTTCTTAGAAGCCTAGATCCAAAACTTAGGGCATGATTTAATCTCCTCTGTTCTCTATGTGTGTGCTTGGTATGTGAAAAACAATTGTGAATTCTTAATCTACGTGAGCTCAGCTTCATTTTGGTATAATATTTGTGCATTTCTGGGACATTTGAGAGTTGCAGACGGTGGTGCGTGGCCGGAGAAGGTGACCGGAGGTCCCTCTCCGGCCGGTGATCATGTGTTAGGGTTTGGTTTGCAGTTTTAATCATGACCGTGGATTTACTTGCATCGTGTGGTGTAGGATTGGCCAACACATTAAAAAAGGTGTGCACCTCACGTGCTCCATTTCTGATTTCACTTAAACAAAATGTGGCGCAGTGCATGTTAGTAAATGTGTTCCCTCACGTGTGTGCATTGATCATGTTTGCTTTAACTTGTGTGTTGACTTGACTGGATCCAATGGTGATCATTGTTTGACTTTATTTGACTGAAAGTGCATGTTTGTTATTGTGTTCCACGCGCAAATGGACCCTGAAACCTTTGCTATTCACACCTAACATTTAAAGGCCCAGACCAATTTGAACATGGAATCTGCTATGCATGCACCCCCTACTTGTTTCTATTTCTTTTTATTTTCTTCATTTTATGCACGTTTCAATTTTAATTTTTTAAAATACAAAACAACATTATAAAATTCTATAAAAATTCATTAGTGTTACTCAGACATTTAGGAAATTTTTGATATTTTAATTTCATGATTTTATGACATTTTTGCCTTTGGTTCATATTTTTCTTTGAATTTCCATTTGTATGCATTTTAAGCATGATACATGAATTTGTGGAATTTTGTTCTTGCTCATTACAAACTGTTTTGACCTGATTCTTTTTGCATTGATTCATTAATACATTGAAGCATGTTAAATGATTTTTGTTTGGTTTTTTTAGATCACTTTATGACATGTTTGATGCTTATCTTTGCACCACTTTGCATGATATTTCAACTTGACCTAATTGCTTTGTTTGAAGTCATTTTGCTTTGAATTTTGATATGCTATTTTGATGTATGATTTACTTCTGAATTAGGCATTCCAATACCATATTTTCATAATTTTCATGAGGCCATTTGATTTTTGTTTGATGCATTTCATTTAAAGCATTATAACATGTCATATCATTGTAACCTTTGGTGCATGTTTTCTTTTGTGTATACTTGCATGATCATTTGCATATTTGGTGAACCATTCACTTGACATTATAGGTCATTGGTACATATTATATGTCATCCTTGCATGTTGACTTTCATTTAAACCTTGTGCACCTTTAACATGTTGTGTTTGTACTTGTGTTCTCTTTTGAACTTCCATTTCAATTCTACTTCTTCTATCACTTCTTAAATGTTTTGATGTTTACTTCATAAATACTTGTGAGATGTTGGTGAATCATTTTTCATTTCATGTCAATTCTGATCCATGGATTACATGTTCCATTTATGCACATTTCTTCTTTTTCCTTTCATCTTTCATTCTCCCTTTTCTTATGATATCATGTTCTAATGTCATGGAGGATGTTTGTTGCCTACCCACTTGAGTTTGGTTGATAATGACCATTTGTTCCCATATGATGTACATTCTGGTTGTGGCTCTAGGATTTGGTTTCTCATTTAATTCTTTTGAGTTTTATGATGCATTACATGTTCTTTTACTTCTTATACTTCTTATACTTGTTTACTAACCATGTAGGGGCTTTGGTAAGTTTCAATTGAGTGTGGATAAGGAATCCACATTCAACTTCTATCCTTTCTCTTTTACAATTCCATTTTGTGTTTTGTTAAGCACTTATGTGCTTTCTTTTAATAACTCATCACTTCCCCTTTTTGAATTACAATTCATCTTCTACTTTAGAAGTGAATTGTTTAATTCTTTCTTTCTTTAGACTTTAGGTTGAAACCTCACAAACCTTTAGGATCACTCCCTTTAATCTTCAGTTAGGATTGAGTCTTAGTTCACATAGATTTTTACCTTTCTCCTCTCTTGAGTCTTTCTTCTTCTCATCTCAAAGAAAATTCAAAATATCTAATAAAGGTAGGCACTTATTGCATTTAGGCCTTTCATATAAAGAAAAGATTATAAGGGGTCTTCTCTTATAATCTTAGAATGTGTAGCATATGGCCCATCTTAGGTCAATGTGTTACATATTTGATCTTGTATGAGGGACTTAAATGCAATACTTGTTGAAAATACAAATAAAGAAAAACACTTCTTCATTTCATAATCAACAAAAACATTTAATAAACACAAGTATGCTAGTGTGTTTGAACTTTAATAATTGGAAATAAGTGTGGGGGTCTTCTTCATGCTTAGTGTACTTTCTTCCTCATTCCATCTTGGAGTGTGAGAATGTACACACTCCAATGACTAAGATTTAGATACACTATCATATGCAAACAAATGAAAAAACTCTTAAAAGACAAAAACAAACAATAACGTCTTTCCTTCGGGAATTCTTTTCTCACCTCATTCACTCTTAGCGTACGAACGCGCTTCTACTCGTTCTCCTGCAAGATGGTAACGCACTCGGACCAGCGAGCCTGCAACACCTGAGCTAGAACGTAAGCCGTTCTCTAAAAAACACAAACAATTCATCCCTAGTAAGGGGAACTACGTCGCTCTGATTCTCATGTTCCCGATGAGATACGTAGGCAGTGGGGTAGGGCCCGTGCGAGCACTTTTTTTATTTTCCCTACATTTGTTTCCCGTTCCTTTTCTTTTCTTTCTCCTTTCTTTCTTTCAGTTCCTTTTCCAGTATCCTTTCTTTACACCCTTTGATCGAAACAGCAAGCGTGGATCCCATCGGGTACGATGGACGCGTAACCGACTCCCGAACCCAGTTCTCTTGGTCGTAAGACCATGCTTTTCCTTTCTCTCAGGTTTACGCGGTGTTTCCTTTCCCTCTCTTGGGATAAATACACATTGCTGGCGACTCTGTTTCGGTGCCACTTTCGCGTTTGTACTTGGATGAAAATCCCGGGAGCGACACTATTAAAGAGAAATATCAAGCCTCTATTCTTTCTATCAAGAAAAGGTCTCAAGAACTCAAAGAAAAGTACGTGTTCAAGAGCTATGCAGAGAAATTGAAAGAAAAAGACGAAATGGAAAAACTTTCAGATTCACTAAAATCAACTCCGGCATCTTCTTCGGCGATTTTTCCGACTCCGACGACATTTCTGACTCTGACAGTATATCCGACAATTACTCCGGCGAAAACTCCAACAAGTCAGGCGACAACTCAACTTCTGGTGTCATCTCCTTTGCCTAAACCAACAAATCTGTCATTAGAACCACAAAATCCTCCATTAAAACCACTCCCGGCGACTTTTCCGACAACAATTTCGGCGACAGTTCTAACATTTTCGCCGGCGAATTCAACAAGATTGTCAACACAGCCAAAGCCGCCTCTCTCATCACCAACACCACTTATCGGTCTCCGACGGCCACCGCCAAAACCACCACCATTTTCGGACTGCTTTAATCATTTTAATTTCTTATTAGTCTTGTTTAAAAAAAAAAAGGGAAGAAGAAAAGTGTTTTGAGAAGTGGAAAGAGAGAATGCAAGATCGTGAGAAGAAAAAAAAAAAAGAACAAGCAGAGAAAGAAAAAGAGAGCGAAGCAGAAAAGGGAAAAAAAGACGTGAAAAAAACAAGAAGAAGAAAAAAAGAGAAAAAAAAAGAAAGAAAAGAAGAAAAAAATAGTTGTTATCCTCTTTCTATTTTTGCTGTGACCACTACTAACCAGCATGCGTAAGAATCTTTTCATTTTTCCACACTCCAACTCTCATTGCCGTGGGTCCCCTTCACGTGGGTTCCCTTCACATATATTACTCTGAACCATCAATTAAAACAGTCTCTTAACACTTTCTTAGTGCACTGCCCGAGGAGTCCTTTTAATTTTAAAAAAAAAAAATAATTATTATATTCTCTTTATAAATTTACAACCTTGAGGACAAGGTTGATTTTGAAGGGGTAAGTAGTGATAGAGAGTGATATTAGATATTTTATTTAGTAGTTTTAATATATTATTTAGTATTTTAACATTTCTAGAATGTTCTTAAGGTTTTGAGATTATGCCACATGTATGGCTATTATGCATTTAGGGTTCTATATATTAAAGTGTAATGTGCTATTTGAGAAGGAATCAAGAAAATCAATGAAAGTCTTTATTTTTATCTCTCTCTTAATTCTATTTGTCTTTTATTTTATTTAGAATTTATAGCTTTCTCTAGTTTTGTTAGGGCTCTAATTTTCTCCCTAACAATTGGTGCTTTCATCTTTGCACTCAAGCTCTTCCATGGCATACCAATTTCCCCCATCTTTAACTACTCAATTTTATCCATATCATCCCAATATCACCACTGTTACTCCTTCATTTCCATCTTATTCCACAAACATTTCTCTTGTAACTCCATCTCAAAATTTGTCCTATAACCATGGATACACACCACATCTACAACCTGCATATGACTATTACACACCTTTCTACCAACAAAATAATTCCACTCCTTTTATTCCTCCCTACCAACCCACACCAAAGCCATCAGATTCAACATCTCATCATTCTAACGTTTTTCCAAAAGACCACTATCACCATCAACAAGCAACAACTTCCATTTCACCTCATCTACATCCATCCTATACCATTTCTCAGCAAACTCACCTGTCCACAGATTCAGTTCAAGAAATTTTTCAAGAATGTTGTCAGAAATTGGCTCAGGCAGAAGAAAAATATCAGAACCAAAAGAGAGCTATTGAAGAGAAATATCAAGCCTCTATTCTTTCTATCAAGAAAAGGTCTCAAGAACTCAAAGAAAAGTACGTGTTCAAGAGCTATGCAGAGAAATTGAAAGAAAAAGACGAAATGGAAAAACTTTCAGATTCACTAAAATCAACTCCGGCATCTTCTTCGGCGATTTTTCCGACTCCGACGACATTTCTGACTCTGACAGTATTTTCGACAATTACTCCGGCGAAAACTCCAACAAGTCAGGCGACAACTCAACTTCTGGTGTCATCTCCTTTGCCTAAACCACCAAATCTGTCATTAGAACCACAAAATCCTCCATTAAAACCACTCCCGGTGACTTTTCCGACAACAATTTCGGCGACAGTTCTAACATTTTTGCCGGCGAATTCAACAACATTGTCAACACAGCCAAAGCCGCCTCTCTCATCACCAACACCACTTATCGGTCTCCGACGGCCACCGCCAAAACCACCACCATTTTCGGACTGCTTTAATCATTTTAATTTCTTATTAGTCTTGTTTAAAAAAAAAAAGGGAAGAAGAAAAGTGTTTTGAGAAGTGGAAAGAGAGAATGCAAGATCGTGAGAAGAAGGAAAAAAAAGAACAAGCAGAGAAAGAAAAAGAGAGCGAAGCAGAAAAGGGAAAAAAAGACGTGAAAAAAACAAGAAGAAGAAAGAAAGAGAAAAAAAAAGAAAGAAAAGAAGAAAAAAATAGTTGTTATCCTCTTTCTATTTTTGCTGTGACCACTACTAACCAGTATGCGTAAGAAACTTTTCATTTTTCCACACTCCAACTCTCATTGCCGTGGGTCCCCTTCACGTGGGTTCCCTTCACATATATTACTCTGAACCATCAATTAAAACAGTCTCTTAACACTTTCTTAGTGCACTGCCCGAGGAGTCCTTTTAATTTTCAAAAAAAAAAAAAATTATTATATTCTCTTTATAAATTTACAACCTTGAGGACAAGGTTGATTTTGAAGGGGTAAGTAGTGATAGAGAGTGATATTAGATATTTTATTTAGTAGTTTTAATATATTATTTAGTATTTTAATATTTCTAGAATGTTCTTAAGGTTTTGAGATTATGCCACATGTATGGCTATTATGCATTTAGGGTTCTATATATTAAAGTGTAATGTGCTATTTGAGAAGGAATCAAGAAAATCAATGAAAGTCTTTATTTTTATCTCTCTCTTAATTCTATTTGTCTTTTATTTTATTTAGAATTTATAGCTTTCTCTAGTTTTGTTGGGGCTCTAATTTTCTCCCTAACAATTGGTGCTTTCATCTTTGCACTCAAGCTCTTCCATGGCATACCAATTTCCCCCATCTTTAACTACTCAATTTTATCCATATCATCCCAATATCACCACTGTTACTCCTTCATTTCCATCTTATTCCACAAACATTTCTCTTGTAACTCCATCTCAAAATTTGTCCTATAACCATGGATACACACCACATCTACAACCTGCATATGACTATTACACACCTTTCTACCAACAAAATAATTCCACTCCTTTTATTCCTCCCTACCAACCCACACCAAAGCCATCAGATTCAACATCTCATCATTCTAACGTTTTTCCAAAAGACCACTATCACCATCAACAAGCAACAACTTCCATTTCACCTCATCTACATCCATCCTATACCATTTCTCAGCAAACTCACCTGTCCACAGATTCAGTTCAAGAAATTTTTCAAGAATGTTGTCAGAAATTGGCTCAGGCACAAGAAAAATATCAGAACCAAAAGAGAGCTATTGAAGAGAAATATCAAGCCTCTATTCTTTCTATCAAGAAAAGGTCTCAAGAACTCAAAGAAAAGTACGTGTTCAAGAGCTATGCAGAGAAATTGAAAGAAAAAGACGAAATGGAAAAACTTTCAGATTCACTAAAATCAACTCCGGCATCTTCTCCGGCGATTTTTCCGACTCCGACGACATTTCTGACTCTGACAGTATTTCCGGCAATTACTCCGGCGAAAACTCCAACAAGTCAGGCGACAACTCAACTTCTGGTGTCATCTCCTTTTCCTAAACCACCAAATCTGTCATTAGAACCACAAAATCCTCCATTAAAACCACTCCCGGCGACTTTTCCGACAACAATTTCGGCGACAGTTCTAACATTTTCGCCGGCGAATTCAACAACATTGTCAACACAGCCAAAGCCGCCTCTCTCATCACCAACACCACTTATTGGTCTCCGACGGCCACCGCCAAAACCACCACCATTTTCGGACTGCTTTAATAATTTTAATTTCTTATTAGTCTTGTTTAAAAAAAAAAAGGGAAGAAGAAAAGTGTTTTGAGAAGTGGAAAGAGAGAATGCAAGATCGTGAGAAGAAAAAAAAAAAAACAACAAGCAGAGAAAGAAAAAGGGAGCGAAGAAGAAAAGGGAAAAAAAGACGTGAAAAAAACAAGAAGAAGAAAGAAAGAGAAAAAAAAGAAAGAAAAGAAGAAAAAAATAGTTGTTATCCTCTTTCTATTTTTGCTGTGACCACTACTAACCAGCATGCGTAAGAATCTTTTCATTTTTCCACACTCCAACTCTCATTGCCGTGGGTCCCCTTCACGTGGGTTCCCTTCACATATATTACTCTGAACCATCAATTAAAACAGTCTCTTAACACTTTCTTAGTGCATTGCCCGAGGAGTCCTTTTAATTTTCAAAAAAAAAATAATAATTATATTCTCTTTATAAATTTACAACCTTGAGCACAAGGTTGATTTTGAAGGGGTAAGTAGTGATAGAGAGTGATATTAGATATTTTATTTAGTAGTTTTAATATATTATTTAGTATTTTAATATTTCTAGAATGTTCTTAAGGTTTTGAGATTATGCCACATGTATGGCTATTATGCATTTAGGGTTCTATATATTAAAGTGTAATGTGCTATTTGAGAAGGAATCAAGAAAATCAATGAAAGTCTTTATTTTTATCTCTCTCTTAATTCTATTTGTCTTTTATTTTATTTAGAATTTATAGCTTTCTCTAGTTTTGTTAGGGCTCTAATTTTCTCCCTAACAATTGGTGCTTTCATCTTTGCACTCAAGCTCTTCCATGGCATACCAATCTCCCCCATCTTTCACTACTCAATTTTATCCATATCATCCCAATATCACCACTGTTACTCCTTCATTTCTATCTTATTCCACAAACATTTCTCTTGTAACTCCATCTCAAAATTTGTCCTATAACCATGGATACACACCACATCTACAACCTGCATATGACTATTACACACCTTTCTACCAACAAAATAATTCCACTCCTTTTATTCCTCCCTACCAACCCACACCAAAGCCATCAGATTCAACATCTCATCATTCTAACGTTTTTCCAAAAGACCACTATCACCATCAACAAGCAACAACTTCCATTTCACCTCATCTACATCCATCCTATACCATTTCTCAGCAAACTCACCTGTCCACAGATTCAGTTCAAGAAATTTTTCAAGAATGTTGTCAGAAATTGGCTCAGGCACAAGAAAAATATCAGAACCAAAAGAGAGCTATTGAAGAGAAATATCAAGCCTCTATTCTTTCTATCAAGAAAAGGTCTCAAGAACTCAAAGAAAAGTACGTGTTCAAGAGCTATGCAGAGAAATTGAAAGAAAAAGACGAAATGGAAAAACTTTCAGATTCACTAAAATCAACTCCGGCTTCTTCTCCGGCGATTTTTCTGACTCCGACGACATTTCTGACTCTGACAGTATTTCCGGCAATTACTCCGGCGAAAACTCCAACAAGTCAGGCGACAACTCAACTTCTGGTGTCATCTCCTTTTCCTAAACCACCAAATCTGTCATTAGAACCACAAAATCCTCCATTAAAACCACTCCCGGCTACTTTTCCGACAACAATTTCGGCGACAGTTCTAACATTTTCGCCGGCGAATTCAACAACATTGTCAACACAGCCAAAGCCGCCTCTCTCATCACCAACACCACTTATTGGTCTCCGACGGCCACCGCCAAAACCACCACCATTTTCGGACTGCTTTAATAATTTTAATTTCTTATTAGTCTTGTTTAAAAAAAAAAAGGGAAGAAGAAAAGTGTTTTGAGAAGTGGAAAGAGAGAATGCAAGATCGTGAGAAGAAAAAAAAAAAACAACAAGCAGAGAAAGAAAAAGGGAGCGAAGAAGAAAAGGGAAAAAAAGACGTGAAAAAAACAAGAAGAAGAAAGAAAGAGAAAAAAAAGAAAGAAAAGAAGAAAAAAATAGTTGTTATCCTCTTTCTATTTTTGCTGTGACCACTACTAACCAGCATGCGTAAGAATCTTTTCATTTTTCCACACTCCAACTCTCATTGCCGTGGGTCCCCTTCACGTGGGTTCCCTTCACATATATTACTCTGAACCATCAATTAAAACAGTCTCTTAACACTTTCTTAGTGCATTGCCCGAGGAGTCCTTTTAATTTTCAAAAAAAAAAAAATAATTATATTCTCTTTATAAATTTACAACCTTGAGCACAAGGTTGATTTTGAAGGGGTAAGTAGTGATAGAGAGTGATATTAGATATTTTATTTAGTAGTTTTAATATATTATTTAGTATTTTAATATTTCTAGAATGTTCTTAAGGTTTTGAGATTATGCCACATGTATGGCTATTATGCATTTAGGGTTCTATATATTAAAGTGTAATGTGCTATTTGAGAAGGAATCAAGAAAATCAATGAAAGTCTTTATTTTTATCTCTCTCTTAATTCTATTTGTCTTTTATTTTATTTAGAATTTATAGCTTTCTCTAGTTTTGTTAGGGCTCTAATTTTCTCCCTAACAATTGGTGCTTTCATCTTTGCACTCAAGCTCTTCCATGGCATACCAATCTCCCCCATCTTTCACTACTCAATTTTATCCATATCATCCCAATATCACCACTGTTACTCCTTCATTTCTATCTTATTCCACAAACATTTCTCTTGTAACTCCATCTCAAAATTTGTCCTATAACCATGGATACACACCACATCTACAACCTGCATATGACTATTACACACCTTTCTACCAACAAAATAATTCCACTCCTTTTATTCCTCCCTACCAACCCACACCAAAGCCATCAGATTCAACATCTCATCATTCTAACGTTTTTCCAAAAGACCACTATCACCATCAACAAGCAACAACTTCCATTTCACCTCATCTACATCCATCCTATACCATTTCTCAGCAAACTCACCTGTCCACAGATTCAGTTCAAGAAATTTTTCAAGAATGTTGTCAGAAATTGGCTCAGGCACAAGAAAAATATCAGAACCAAAAGAGAGCTATTGAAGAGAAATATCAAGCCTCTATTCTTTCTATCAAGAAAAGGTCTCAAGAACTCAAAGAAAAGTACGTGTTCAAGAGCTATGCAGAGAAATTGAAAGAAAAAGACGAAATGGAAAAACTTTCAGATTCACTAAAATCAACTCCGGCATCTTCTCCGGCGATTTTTCCGACTCCGACGACATTTCTGACTCTGACAGTATTTCCGGCAATTACTCCGGCGAAAACTCCAACAAGTCAGGCGACAACTCAACTTCTGGTGTCATCTCCTTTGCCTAAACCACCAAATCTGTCAATAGAACCACAAAATCCTCCATTAAAACCACTCCCGGCGACTTTTCCGACAACAATTTCGGCGACAGTTCTAACATTTTCGCCGGCGAATTCAACAACATTGTCAACACAGCCAAAGCCGCCTCTCTCATCACCAACACCACTTATCGGTCTCCGACGGCCACCGCCAAAACCACCACCATTTTCGGACTGCTTTAATCATTTTAATTTCTTATTAGTCTTGTTTAAAAAAAAAAAGGGAAGAAGAAAAGTGTTTTGAGAAGTGGAAAGAGAGAATGCAAGATCGTGAGAAGAAAAAAAAAAAAAAAAAAAGAACAAGCAGATAAAGAAAAAGAGAGCGAAGAAGAAAAGGGAAAAAAAGACGTGAAAAAAACAAGAAGAAGAAAGAAAGAGAAAAAAAAAAGAAAGAAAAGAAGAAAAAAATAGTTGTTATCCTCTTTCTATTTTTGCTGTGACCACTACTAACCAGCATGCGTAAGAATCTTTTCATTTTTCCACACTCCAACTCTCATTGCCGTGGGTCCCCTTCACGTGGGTTCCCTTCACATATATTACTCTGAACCATCAATTAAAACAGTCTCTTAACACTTTCTTAGTGCACTGTCCGAGGAGTCCTTTTAATTTTCAAAAAAAAAAATAATAATTATATTCTCTTTATAAATTTACAACCTTGAGGACAAGGTTGATTTTGAAGGGGTAAGTAGTGATAGAGAGTGATATTAGATATTTTATTTAGTAGTTTTAATATATTATTTAGTATTTTAATATTTCTAGAATGTTCTTAAGGTTTTGAGATTATGCCACATGTATGGCTATTATGCATTTAGGGTTCTATATATTAAAGTGTAATGTGCTATTTGAGAAGGAATCAAGAAAATCAATGAAAGTCTTTATTTTTATCTCTCTCTTAATTCTATTTGTCTTTTATTTTATTTAGAATTTATAGCTTTCTCTAGTTTTGTTAGGGCTCTAATTTTCTCCCTAACAATTGGTGCTTTCATCTTTGCACTCAAGCTCTTCCATGGCATACCAATTTTCCCCATCTTTCACTACTCAATTTTATCCATATCATCCCAATATCACCACTGTTACTCCTTCATTTCCATCTTATTCCACAAACATTTCTCTTGTAACTCCATCTCAAAATTTGTCCTATAACCATGGATACACACCACATCTACAACCTGCATATGACTATTACACACCTTTCTACCAACAAAATAATTCCACTCCTTTTATTCCTCCCTACCAACCCACACCAAAGCCATCAGATTCAACATCTCATCATTCTAACGTTTTTCCAAAAGACCACTATCACCATCAACAAGCAACAACTTCCATTTCACCTCATCTACATCCATCCTATACCATTTCTCAGCAAACTCACCTGTCCACAGATTCAGTTCAAGAAATTTTTCAAGAATGTTGTCAGAAATTGGCTCAGGCACAAGAAAAATATCAGAACCAAAAGAGAGCTATTGAAGAGAAATATCAAGCCTCTATTCTTTCTATCAAGAAAAGGTCTCAAGAACTCAAAGAAAAGTACGTGTTCAAGAGCTATGCAGAGAAATTGAAAGAAAAAGACGAAATGGAAAAACTTTCAGATTCACTAAAATCAACTCCGGCTTCTTCTCCGGCGATTTTTCCGACTCCGACGACATTTCTGACTCTGACAGTATTTCCGGCAATTACTCCGGCGAAAACTCCAACAAGTCAGGCGACAACTCAACTTCTGGTGTCATCTCCTTTTCCTAAACCACCAAATCTGTCATTAGAACCACAAAATCCTCCATTAAAACCACTCCCGGCGACTTTTCCGACAACAATTTCGGCGACAGTTCTAACATTTTCGCCGGCGAATTCAACAACATTGTCAACACAGCCAAAGCCGCCTCTCTCATCACCAACACCACTTATTGGTCTCCGACGGCCACCGCCAAAACCAACACCATTTTCGGACTGCTTTAATAATTTTAATTTCTTATTAGTCTTGTTTAAAAAAAAAAAGGGAAGAAGAAAAGTGTTTTGAGAAGTGGAAAGAGAGAATGCAAGATCGTGAGAAGAAAAAAAAAAAACAACAAGCAGAGAAAGAAAAAGGGAGCGAAGAAGAAAAGGGAAAAAAAGACGTGAAAAAAACAAGAAGAAGAAAGAAAGAGAAAAAAAAGAAAGAAAAGAAGAAAAAAATAGTTGTTATCCTCTTTCTATTTTTGCTGTGACCACTACTAACCAGCATGCGTAAGAATCTTTTCATTTTTCCACACTCCAACTCTCATTGCCGTGGGTCCCCTTCACGTGGGTTCCCTTCACATATATTACTCTGAACCATCAATTAAAACAGTCTCTTAACACTTTCTTAGTGCATTGCCCGAGGAGTCCTTTTAATTTTCAAAAAAAAAATAATAATTATATTCTCTTTATAAATTTACAACCTTGAGCACAAGGTTGATTTTGAAGGGGTAAGTAGTGATAGAGAGTGATATTAGATATTTTATTTAGTAGTTTTAATATATTATTTAGTATTTTAATATTTCTAGAATGTTCTTAAGGTTTTGAGATTATGCCACATGTATGGCTATTATGCATTTAGGGTTCTATATATTAAAGTGTAATGTGCTATTTGAGAAGGAATCAAGAAAATCAATGAAAGTCTTTATTTTTATCTCTCTCTTAATTCTATTTGTCTTTTATTTTATTTAGAATTTATAGCTTTCTCTAGTTTTGTTAGGGCTCTAATTTTCTCCCTAACAATTGGTGCTTTCATCTTTGCACTCAAGCTCTTCCATGGCATACCAATCTCCCCCATCTTTCACTACTCAATTTTATCCATATCATCCCAATATCACCACTGTTACTCCTTCATTTCTATCTTATTCCACAAACATTTCTCTTGTAACTCCATCTCAAAATTTGTCCTATAACCATGGATACACACCACATCTACAACCTGCATATGACTATTACACACCTTTCTACCAACAAAATAATTCCACTCCTTTTATTCCTCCCTACCAACCCACACCAAAGCCATCAGATTCAACATCTCATCATTCTAACGTTTTTCCAAAAGACCACTATCACCATCAACAAGCAACAACTTCCATTTCACCTCATCTACATCCATCCTATACCATTTCTCAGCAAACTCACCTGTCCACAGATTCAGTTCAAGAAATTTTTCAAGAATGTTGTCAGAAATTGGCTCAGGCACAAGAAAAATATCAGAACCAAAAGAGAGCTATTGAAGAGAAATATCAAGCCTCTATTCTTTCTATCAAGAAAAGGTCTCAAGAACTCAAAGAAAAGTACGTGTTCAAGAGCTATGCAGAGAAATTGAAAGAAAAAGACGAAATGGAAAAACTTTCAGATTCACTAAAATCAACTCCGGCATCTTCTCCGGCGATTTTTCCGACTCCGACGACATTTCTGACTCTGACAGTATTTCCGGCAATTACTCCGGCGAAAACTCCAACAAGTCAGGCGACAACTCAACTTCTGGTGTCATCTCCTTTGCCTAAACCACCAAATCTGTCAATAGAACCACAAAATCCTCCATTAAAACCACTCCCGGCGACTTTTCCGACAACAATTTCGGCGACAGTTCTAACATTTTCGCCGGCGAATTCAACAACATTGTCAACACAGCCAAAGCCGCCTCTCTCATCACCAACACCACTTATCGGTCTCCGACGGCCACCGCCAAAACCACCACCATTTTCGGACTGCTTTAATCATTTTAATTTCTTATTAGTCTTGTTTAAAAAAAAAAAAGGGAAGAAGAAAAGTGTTTTGAGAAGTGGAAAGAGAGAATGCAAGATCGTGAGAAGAAAAAAAAAAAAAAAAAAAGAACAAGCAGATAAAGAAAAAGAGAGCGAAGAAGAAAAGGGAAAAAAAGACGTGAAAAAAACAAGAAGAAGAAAGAAAGAGAAAAAAAAAAGAAAGAAAAGAAGAAAAAAATAGTTGTTATCCTCTTTCTATTTTTGCTGTGACCACTACTAACCAGCATGCGTAAGAATCTTTTCATTTTTCCACACTCCAACTCTCATTGCCGTGGGTCCCCTTCACGTGGGTTCCCTTCACATATATTACTCTGAACCATCAATTAAAACAGTCTCTTAACACTTTCTTAGTGCACTGTCCGAGGAGTCCTTTTAATTTTCAAAAAAAAAAATAATAATTATATTCTCTTTATAAATTTACAACCTTGAGGACAAGGTTGATTTTGAAGGGGTAAGTAGTGATAGAGAGTGATATTAGATATTTTATTTAGTAGTTTTAATATATTATTTAGTATTTTAACATTTCTAGAATGTTCTTAAGGTTTTGAGATTATGCCACATGTATGGCTATTATGCATTTAGGGTTCTATATATTAAAGTGTAATGTGCTATTTGAGAAGGAATCAAGAAAATCAATGAAAGTCTTTATTTTTATCTCTCTCTTAATTCTATTTGTCTTTTATTTTATTTAGAATTTATAGCTTTCTCTAGTTTTGTTAGGGCTCTAATTTTCTCCCTAACAATTGGTGCTTTCATCTTTGCACTCAAGCTCTTCCATGGCATACCAATCTCCCCCATCTTTCACTACTCAATTTTATCCATATCATCCCAATATCACCACTGTTACTCCTTCATTTCCATCTTATTCCACAAACATTTCTCTTGTAACTCCATCTCAAAATTTGTCCTATAACCATGGATACACACCACATCTACAACCTGCATATGACTATTACACACCTTTCTACCAACAAAATAATTCCACTCCTTTTATTCCTCCCTACCAACCCACACCAAAGCCATCAGATTCAACATCTCATCATTCTAACGTTTTTCCAAAAGACCACTATCACCATCAACAAGCAACAACTTCCATTTCACCTCATCTACATCCATCCTATACCATTTCTCAGCAAACTCACCTGTCCACAGATTCAGTTCAAGAAATTTTTCAAGAATGTTGTCAGAAATTGGCTCAGGCAGAAGAAAAATATCAGAACCAAAAGAGAGCTATTGAAGAGAAATATCAAGCCTCTATTCTTTCTATCAAGAAAAGGTCTCAAGAACTCAAAGAAAAGTACGTGTTCAAGAGCTATGCAGAGAAATTGAAAGAAAAAGACGAAATGGAAAAACTTTCAGATTCACTAAAATCAACTCCGGCATCTTCTTCGGCGATTTTTCCGACTCCGACGACATTTCTGACTCTGACAGTATTTTCGACAATTACTCCGGCGAAAACTCCAACAAGTCAGGCGACAACTCAACTTCTGGTGTCATCTCCTTTGCCTAAACCACCAAATCTGTCATTAGAACCACAAAATCCTCCATTAAAACCACTCCCGGTGACTTTTCCGACAACAATTTCGGCGACAGTTCTAACATTTTTGCCGGCGAATTCAACAACATTGTCAACACAGCCAAAGCCGCCTCTCTCATCACCAACACCACTTATCGGTCTCCGACG
Source organism: Lathyrus tuberosus (assembly GCA_022829125.1). Taxonomy (NCBI): domain Eukaryota; kingdom Viridiplantae; phylum Streptophyta; class Magnoliopsida; order Fabales; family Fabaceae; genus Lathyrus; species Lathyrus tuberosus. The sequence continues at coordinate 1,039,635 of JALAZF010000254.1, forward strand.
GCCACCGCCAAAACCACCACCATTTTCGGACTGCTTTAATCATTTTAATTTCTTATTAGTCTTGTTTAAAAAAAAAAAGGGAAGAAGAAAAGTGTTTTGAGAAGTGGAAAGAGAGAATGCAAGATCGTGAGAAGAAGGAAAAAAAAGAACAAGCAGAGAAAGAAAAAGAGAGCGAAGCAGAAAAGGGAAAAAAAGACGTGAAAAAAACAAGAAGAAGAAAGAAAGAGAAAAAAAAAGAAAGAAAAGAAGAAAAAAATAGTTGTTATCCTCTTTCTATTTTTGCTGTGACCACTACTAACCAGTATGCGTAAGAAACTTTTCATTTTTCCACACTCCAACTCTCATTGCCGTGGGTCCCCTTCACGTGGGTTCCCTTCACATATATTACTCTGAACCATCAATTAAAACAGTCTCTTAACACTTTCTTAGTGCACTGCCCGAGGAGTCCTTTTAATTTTCAAAAAAAAAAAAAATTATTATATTCTCTTTATAAATTTACAACCTTGAGGACAAGGTTGATTTTGAAGGGGTAAGTAGTGATAGAGAGTGATATTAGATATTTTATTTAGTAGTTTTAATATATTATTTAGTATTTTAATATTTCTAGAATGTTCTTAAGGTTTTGAGATTATGCCACATGTATGGCTATTATGCATTTAGGGTTCTATATATTAAAGTGTAATGTGCTATTTGAGAAGGAATCAAGAAAATCAATGAAAGTCTTTATTTTTATCTCTCTCTTAATTCTATTTGTCTTTTATTTTATTTAGAATTTATAGCTTTCTCTAGTTTTGTTGGGGCTCTAATTTTCTCCCTAACAATTGGTGCTTTCATCTTTGCACTCAAGCTCTTCCATGGCATACCAATTTCCCCCATCTTTAACTACTCAATTTTATCCATATCATCCCAATATCACCACTGTTACTCCTTCATTTCCATCTTATTCCACAAACATTTCTCTTGTAACTCCATCTCAAAATTTGTCCTATAACCATGGATACACACCACATCTACAACCTGCATATGACTATTACACACCTTTCTACCAACAAAATAATTCCACTCCTTTTATTCCTCCCTACCAACCCACACCAAAGCCATCAGATTCAACATCTCATCATTCTAACGTTTTTCCAAAAGACCACTATCACCATCAACAAGCAACAACTTCCATTTCACCTCATCTACATCCATCCTATACCATTTCTCAGCAAACTCACCTGTCCACAGATTCAGTTCAAGAAATTTTTCAAGAATGTTGTCAGAAATTGGCTCAGGCACAAGAAAAATATCAGAACCAAAAGAGAGCTATTGAAGAGAAATATCAAGCCTCTATTCTTTCTATCAAGAAAAGGTCTCAAGAACTCAAAGAAAAGTACGTGTTCAAGAGCTATGCAGAGAAATTGAAAGAAAAAGACGAAATGGAAAAACTTTCAGATTCACTAAAATCAACTCCGGCATCTTCTCCGGCGATTTTTCCGACTCCGACGACATTTCTGACTCTGACAGTATTTCCGGCAATTACTCCGGCGAAAACTCCAACAAGTCAGGCGACAACTCAACTTCTGGTGTCATCTCCTTTTCCTAAACCACCAAATCTGTCATTAGAACCACAAAATCCTCCATTAAAACCACTCCCGGCGACTTTTCCGACAACAATTTCGGCGACAGTTCTAACATTTTCGCCGGCGAATTCAACAACATTGTCAACACAGCCAAAGCCGCCTCTCTCATCACCAACACCACTTATTGGTCTCCGACGGCCACCGCCAAAACCACCACCATTTTCGGACTGCTTTAATAATTTTAATTTCTTATTAGTCTTGTTTAAAAAAAAAAAGGGAAGAAGAAAAGTGTTTTGAGAAGTGGAAAGAGAGAATGCAAGATCGTGAGAAGAAAAAAAAAAAAACAACAAGCAGAGAAAGAAAAAGGGAGCGAAGAAGAAAAGGGAAAAAAAGACGTGAAAAAAACAAGAAGAAGAAAGAAAGAGAAAAAAAAGAAAGAAAAGAAGAAAAAAATAGTTGTTATCCTCTTTCTATTTTTGCTGTGACCACTACTAACCAGCATGCGTAAGAATCTTTTCATTTTTCCACACTCCAACTCTCATTGCCGTGGGTCCCCTTCACGTGGGTTCCCTTCACATATATTACTCTGAACCATCAATTAAAACAGTCTCTTAACACTTTCTTAGTGCATTGCCCGAGGAGTCCTTTTAATTTTCAAAAAAAAAATAATAATTATATTCTCTTTATAAATTTACAACCTTGAGCACAAGGTTGATTTTGAAGGGGTAATTAGTGATAGAGAGTGATATTAGATATTTTATTTAGTAGTTTTAATATATTATTTAGTATTTTAATATTTCTAGAATGTTCTTAAGGTTTTGAGATTATGCCACATGTATGGCTATTATGCATTTAGGGTTCTATATATTAAAGTGTAATGTGCTATTTGAGAAGGAATCAAGAAAATCAATGAAAGTCTTTATTTTTATCTCTCTCTTAATTCTATTTGTCTTTTATTTTATTTAGAATTTATAGCTTTCTCTAGTTTTGTTAGGGCTCTAATTTTCTCCCTAACAATTGGTGCTTTCATCTTTGCACTCAAGCTCTTCCATGGCATACCAATCTCCCCCATCTTTCACTACTCAATTTTATCCATATCATCCCAATATCACCACTGTTACTCCTTCATTTCTATCTTATTCCACAAACATTTCTCTTGTAACTCCATCTCAAAATTTGTCCTATAACCATGGATACACACCACATCTACAACCTGCATATGACTATTACACACCTTTCTACCAACAAAATAATTCCACTCCTTTTATTCCTCCCTACCAACCCACACCAAAGCCATCAGATTCAACATCTCATCATTCTAACGTTTTTCCAAAAGACCACTATCACCATCAACAAGCAACAACTTCCATTTCACCTCATCTACATCCATCCTATACCATTTCTCAGCAAACTCACCTGTCCACAGATTCAGTTCAAGAAATTTTTCAAGAATGTTGTCAGAAATTGGCTCAGGCACAAGAAAAATATCAGAACCAAAAGAGAGCTATTGAAGAGAAATATCAAGCCTCTATTCTTTCTATCAAGAAAAGGTCTCAAGAACTCAAAGAAAAGTACGTGTTCAAGAGCTATGCAGAGAAATTGAAAGAAAAAGACGAAATGGAAAAACTTTCAGATTCACTAAAATCAACTCCGGCTTCTTCTCCGGCGATTTTTCTGACTCCGACGACATTTCTGACTCTGACAGTATTTCCGGCAATTACTCCGGCGAAAACTCCAACAAGTCAGGCGACAACTCAACTTCTGGTGTCATCTCCTTTTCCTAAACCACCAAATCTGTCATTAGAACCACAAAATCCTCCATTAAAACCACTCCCGGCTACTTTTCCGACAACAATTTCGGCGACAGTTCTAACATTTTCGCCGGCGAATTCAACAACATTGTCAACACAGCCAAAGCCGCCTCTCTCATCACCAACACCACTTATTGGTCTCCGACGGCCACCGCCAAAACCACCACCATTTTCGGACTGCTTTAATAATTTTAATTTCTTATTAGTCTTGTTTAAAAAAAAAAAGGGAAGAAGAAAAGTGTTTTGAGAAGTGGAAAGAGAGAATGCAAGATCGTGAGAAGAAAAAAAAAAAACAACAAGCAGAGAAAGAAAAAGGGAGCGAAGAAGAAAAGGGAAAAAAAGACGTGAAAAAAACAAGAAGAAGAAAGAAAGAGAAAAAAAAGAAAGAAAAGAAGAAAAAAATAGTTGTTATCCTCTTTCTATTTTTGCTGTGACCACTACTAACCAGCATGCGTAAGAATCTTTTCATTTTTCCACACTCCAACTCTCATTGCCGTGGGTCCCCTTCACGTGGGTTCCCTTCACATATATTACTCTGAACCATCAATTAAAACAGTCTCTTAACACTTTCTTAGTGCATTGCCCGAGGAGTCCTTTTAATTTTCAAAAAAAAAAAAATAATTATATTCTCTTTATAAATTTACAACCTTGAGCACAAGGTTGATTTTGAAGGGGTAAGTAGTGATAGAGAGTGATATTAGATATTTTATTTAGTAGTTTTAATATATTATTTAGTATTTTAATATTTCTAGAATGTTCTTAAGGTTTTGAGATTATGCCACATGTATGGCTATTATGCATTTAGGGTTCTATATATTAAAGTGTAATGTGCTATTTGAGAAGGAATCAAGAAAATCAATGAAAGTCTTTATTTTTATCTCTCTCTTAATTCTATTTGTCTTTTATTTTATTTAGAATTTATAGCTTTCTCTAGTTTTGTTAGGGCTCTAATTTTCTCCCTAACAATTGGTGCTTTCATCTTTGCACTCAAGCTCTTCCATGGCATACCAATCTCCCCCATCTTTCACTACTCAATTTTATCCATATCATCCCAATATCACCACTGTTACTCCTTCATTTCTATCTTATTCCACAAACATTTCTCTTGTAACTCCATCTCAAAATTTGTCCTATAACCATGGATACACACCACATCTACAACCTGCATATGACTATTACACACCTTTCTACCAACAAAATAATTCCACTCCTTTTATTCCTCCCTACCAACCCACACCAAAGCCATCAGATTCAACATCTCATCATTCTAACGTTTTTCCAAAAGACCACTATCACCATCAACAAGCAACAACTTCCATTTCACCTCATCTACATCCATCCTATACCATTTCTCAGCAAACTCACCTGTCCACAGATTCAGTTCAAGAAATTTTTCAAGAATGTTGTCAGAAATTGGCTCAGGCACAAGAAAAATATCAGAACCAAAAGAGAGCTATTGAAGAGAAATATCAAGCCTCTATTCTTTCTATCAAGAAAAGGTCTCAAGAACTCAAAGAAAAGTACGTGTTCAAGAGCTATGCAGAGAAATTGAAAGAAAAAGACGAAATGGAAAAACTTTCAGATTCACTAAAATCAACTCCGGCATCTTCTCCGGCGATTTTTCCGACTCCGACGACATTTCTGACTCTGACAGTATTTCCGGCAATTACTCCGGCGAAAACTCCAACAAGTCAGGCGACAACTCAACTTCTGGTGTCATCTCCTTTGCCTAAACCACCAAATCTGTCAATAGAACCACAAAATCCTCCATTAAAACCACTCCCGGCGACTTTTCCGACAACAATTTCGGCGACAGTTCTAACATTTTCGCCGGCGAATTCAACAACATTGTCAACACAGCCAAAGCCGCCTCTCTCATCACCAACACCACTTATCGGTCTCCGACGGCCACCGCCAAAACCACCACCATTTTCGGACTGCTTTAATCATTTTAATTTCTTATTAGTCTTGTTTAAAAAAAAAAAGGGAAGAAGAAAAGTGTTTTGAGAAGTGGAAAGAGAGAATGCAAGATCGTGAGAAGAAAAAAAAAAAAAAAAAAAGAACAAGCAGATAAAGAAAAAGAGAGCGAAGAAGAAAAGGGAAAAAAAGACGTGAAAAAAACAAGAAGAAGAAAGAAAGAGAAAAAAAAAAGAAAGAAAAGAAGAAAAAAATAGTTGTTATCCTCTTTCTATTTTTGCTGTGACCACTACTAACCAGCATGCGTAAGAATCTTTTCATTTTTCCACACTCCAACTCTCATTGCCGTGGGTCCCCTTCACGTGGGTTCCCTTCACATATATTACTCTGAACCATCAATTAAAACAGTCTCTTAACACTTTCTTAGTGCACTGTCCGAGGAGTCCTTTTAATTTTCAAAAAAAAAAATAATAATTATATTCTCTTTATAAATTTACAACCTTGAGGACAAGGTTGATTTTGAAGGGGTAAGTAGTGATAGAGAGTGATATTAGATATTTTATTTAGTAGTTTTAATATATTATTTAGTATTTTAATATTTCTAGAATGTTCTTAAGGTTTTGAGATTATGCCACATGTATGGCTATTATGCATTTAGGGTTCTATATATTAAAGTGTAATGTGCTATTTGAGAAGGAATCAAGAAAATCAATGAAAGTCTTTATTTTTATCTCTCTCTTAATTCTATTTGTCTTTTATTTTATTTAGAATTTATAGCTTTCTCTAGTTTTGTTAGGGCTCTAATTTTCTCCCTAACAATTGGTGCTTTCATCTTTGCACTCAAGCTCTTCCATGGCATACCAATCTCCCCCATCTTTCACTACTCAATTTTATCCATATCATCCCAATATCACCACTGTTACTCCTTCATTTCTATCTTATTCCACAAACATTTCTCTTGTAACTCCATCTCAAAATTTGTCCTATAACCATGGATACACACCACATCTACAACCTGCATATGACTATTACACACCTTTCTACCAACAAAATAATTCCACTCCTTTTATTCCTCCCTACCAACCCACACCAAAGCCATCAGATTCAACATCTCATCATTCTAACGTTTTTCCAAAAGACCACTATCACCATCAACAAGCAACAACTTCCATTTCACCTCATCTACATCCATCCTATACCATTTCTCAGCAAACTCACCTGTCCACAGATTCAGTTCAAGAAATTTTTCAAGAATGTTGTCAGAAATTGGCTCAGGCACAAGAAAAATATCAGAACCAAAAGAGAGCTATTGAAGAGAAATATCAAGCCTCTATTCTTTCTATCAAGAAAAGGTCTCAAGAACTCAAAGAAAAGTACGTGTTCAAGAGCTATGCAGAGAAATTGAAAGAAAAAGACGAAATGGAAAAACTTTCAGATTCACTAAAATCAACTCCGGCTTCTTCTCCGGCGATTTTTCCGACTCCGACGACATTTCTGACTCTGACAGTATTTCCGGCAATTACTCCGGCGAAAACTCCAACAAGTCAGGCGACAACTCAACTTCTGGTGTCATCTCCTTTTCCTAAACCACCAAATCTGTCATTAGAACCACAAAATCCTCCATTAAAACCACTCCCGGCGACTTTTCCGACAACAATTTCGGCGACAGTTCTAACATTTTCGCCGGCGAATTCAACAACATTGTCAACACAGCCAAAGCCGCCTCTCTCATCACCAACACCACTTATTGGTCTCCGACGGCCACCGCCAAAACCAACACCATTTTCGGACTGCTTTAATAATTTTAATTTCTTATTAGTCTTGTTTAAAAAAAAAAAGGGAAGAAGAAAAGTGTTTTGAGAAGTGGAAAGAGAGAATGCAAGATCGTGAGAAGAAAAAAAAAAAACAACAAGCAGAGAAAGAAAAAGGGAGCGAAGAAGAAAAGGGAAAAAAAGACGTGAAAAAAACAAGAAGAAGAAAGAAAGAGAAAAAAAAGAAAGAAAAGAAGAAAAAAATAGTTGTTATCCTCTTTCTATTTTTGCTGTGACCACTACTAACCAGCATGCGTAAGAATCTTTTCATTTTTCCACACTCCAACTCTCATTGCCGTGGGTCCCCTTCACGTGGGTTCCCTTCACATATATTACTCTGAACCATCAATTAAAACAGTCTCTTAACACTTTCTTAGTGCATTGCCCGAGGAGTCCTTTTAATTTTCAAAAAAAAAATAATAATTATATTCTCTTTATAAATTTACAACCTTGAGCACAAGGTTGATTTTGAAGGGGTAAGTAGTGATAGAGAGTGATATTAGATATTTTATTTAGTAGTTTTAATATATTATTTAGTATTTTAATATTTCTAGAATGTTCTTAAGGTTTTGAGATTATGCCACATGTATGGCTATTATGCATTTAGGGTTCTATATATTAAAGTGTAATGTGCTATTTGAGAAGGAATCAAGAAAATCAATGAAAGTCTTTATTTTTATCTCTCTCTTAATTCTATTTGTCTTTTATTTTATTTAGAATTTATAGCTTTCTCTAGTTTTGTTAGGGCTCTAATTTTCTCCCTAACAATTGGTGCTTTCATCTTTGCACTCAAGCTCTTCCATGGCATACCAATCTCCCCCATCTTTCACTACTCAATTTTATCCATATCATCCCAATATCACCACTGTTACTCCTTCATTTCTATCTTATTCCACAAACATTTCTCTTGTAACTCCATCTCAAAATTTGTCCTATAACCATGGATACACACCACATCTACAACCTGCATATGACTATTACACACCTTTCTACCAACAAAATAATTCCACTCCTTTTATTCCTCCCTACCAACCCACACCAAAGCCATCAGATTCAACATCTCATCATTCTAACGTTTTTCCAAAAGACCACTATCACCATCAACAAGCAACAACTTCCATTTCACCTCATCTACATCCATCCTATACCATTTCTCAGCAAACTCACCTGTCCACAGATTCAGTTCAAGAAATTTTTCAAGAATGTTGTCAGAAATTGGCTCAGGCACAAGAAAAATATCAGAACCAAAAGAGAGCTATTGAAGAGAAATATCAAGCCTCTATTCTTTCTATCAAGAAAAGGTCTCAAGAACTCAAAGAAAAGTACGTGTTCAAGAGCTATGCAGAGAAATTGAAAGAAAAAGACGAAATGGAAAAACTTTCAGATTCACTAAAATCAACTCCGGCATCTTCTCCGGCGATTTTTCCGACTCCGACGACATTTCTGACTCTGACAGTATTTCCGGCAATTACTCCGGCGAAAACTCCAACAAGTCAGGCGACAACTCAACTTCTGGTGTCATCTCCTTTGCCTAAACCACCAAATCTGTCAATAGAACCACAAAATCCTCCATTAAAACCACTCCCGGCGACTTTTCCGACAACAATTTCGGCGACAGTTCTAACATTTTCGCCGGCGAATTCAACAACATTGTCAACACAGCCAAAGCCGCCTCTCTCATCACCAACACCACTTATCGGTCTCCGACGGCCACCGCCAAAACCACCACCATTTTCGGACTGCTTTAATCATTTTAATTTCTTATTAGTCTTGTTTAAAAAAAAAAAAGGGAAGAAGAAAAGTGTTTTGAGAAGTGGAAAGAGAGAATGCAAGATCGTGAGAAGAAAAAAAAAAAAAAAAAAAGAACAAGCAGATAAAGAAAAAGAGAGCGAAGAAGAAAAGGGAAAAAAAGACGTGAAAAAAACAAGAAGAAGAAAGAAAGAGAAAAAAAAAAGAAAGAAAAGAAGAAAAAAATAGTTGTTATCCTCTTTCTATTTTTGCTGTGACCACTACTAACCAGCATGCGTAAGAATCTTTTCATTTTTCCACACTCCAACTCTCATTGCCGTGGGTCCCCTTCACGTGGGTTCCCTTCACATATATTACTCTGAACCATCAATTAAAACAGTCTCTTAACACTTTCTTAGTGCACTGTCCGAGGAGTCCTTTTAATTTTCAAAAAAAAAAATAATAATTATATTCTCTTTATAAATTTACAACCTTGAGGACAAGGTTGATTTTGAAGGGGTAAGTAGTGATAGAGAGTGATATTAGATATTTTATTTAGTAGTTTTAATATATTATTTAGTATTTTAATATTTCTAGAATGTTCTTAAGGTTTTGAGATTATGCCACATGTATGGCTATTATGCATTTAGGGTTCTATATATTAAAGTGTAATGTGCTATTTGAGAAGGAATCAAGAAAATCAATGAAAGTCTTTATTTTTATCTCTCTCTTAATTCTATTTGTCTTTTATTTTATTTAGAATTTATAGCTTTCTCTAGTTTTGTTAGGGCTCTAATTTTCTCCCTAACAATTGGTGCTTTCATCTTTGCACTCAAGCTCTTCCATGGCATACCAATCTCCCCCATCTTTCACTACTCAATTTTATCCATATCATCCCAATATCACCACTGTTACTCCTTCATTTCTATCTTATTCCACAAACATTTCTCTTGTAACTCCATCTCAAAATTTGTCCTATAACCATGGATACACACCACATCTACAACCTGCATATGACTATTACACACCTTTCTACCAACAAAATAATTCCACTCCTTTTATTCCTCCCTACCAACCCACACCAAAGCCATCAGATTCAACATCTCATCATTCTAACGTTTTTCCAAAAGACCACTATCACCATCAACAAGCAACAACTTCCATTTCACCTCATCTACATCCATCCTATACCATTTCTCAGCAAACTCACCTGTCCACAGATTCAGTTCAAGAAATTTTTCAAGAATGTTGTCAGAAATTGGCTCAGGCACAAGAAAAATATCAGAACCAAAAGAGAGCTATTGAAGAGAAATATCAAGCCTCTATTCTTTCTATCAAGAAAAGGTCTCAAGAACTCAAAGAAAAGTACGTGTTCAAGAGCTATGCAGAGAAATTGAAAGAAAAAGACGAAATGGAAAAACTTTCAGATTCACTAAAATCAACTCCGGCATCTTCTCCGGCGATTTTTCCGACTCCGACGACATTTCTGACTCTGACAGTATTTCCGGCAATTACTCCGGCGAAAACTCCAACAAGTCAGGCGACAACTCAACTTCTGGTGTCATCTCCTTTGCCTAAACCACCAAATCTGTCAATAGAACCACAAAATCCTCCATTAAAACCACTCCCGGCGACTTTTCCGACAACAATTTCGGCGACAGTTCTAACATTTTCGCCGGCGAATTCAACAACATTGTCAACACAGCCAAAGCCGCCTCTCTCATCACCAACACCACTTATCGGTCTCCGACGGCCACCGCCAAAACCACCACCATTTTCGGACTGCTTTAATCATTTTAATTTCTTATTAGTCTTGTTTAAAAAAAAAAAAGGGAAGAAGAAAAGTGTTTTGAGAAGTGGAAAGAGAGAATGCAAGATCGTGAGAAGAAAAAAAAAAAAAAAAAAAGAACAAGCAGATAAAGAAAAAGAGAGCGAAGAAGAAAAGGGAAAAAAAGACGTGAAAAAAACAAGAAGAAGAAAGAAAGAGAAAAAAAAAAGAAAGAAAAGAAGAAAAAAATAGTTGTTATCCTCTTTCTATTTTTGCTGTGACCACTACTAACCAGCATGCGTAAGAATCTTTTCATTTTTCCACACTCCAACTCTCATTGCCGTGGGTCCCCTTCACGTGGGTTCCCTTCACATATATTACTCTGAACCATCAATTAAAACAGTCTCTTAACACTTTCTTAGTGCACTGTCCGAGGAGTCCTTTTAATTTTCAAAAAAAAAAATAATAATTATATTCTCTTTATAAATTTACAACCTTGAGGACAAGGTTGATTTTGAAGGGGTAAGTAGTGATAGAGAGTGATATTAGATATTTTATTTAGTAGTTTTAATATATTATTTAGTATTTTAATATTTCTAGAATGTTCTTAAGGTTTTGAGATTATGCCACATGTATGGCTATTATGCATTTAGGGTTCTATATATTAAAGTGTAATGTGCTATTTGAGAAGGAATCAAGAAAATCAATGAAAGTCTTTATTTTTATCTCTCTCTTAATTCTATTTGTCTTTTATTTTATTTAGAATTTATAGCTTTCTCTAGTTTTGTTAGGGCTCTAATTTTCTCCCTAACAATTGGTGCTTTCATCTTTGCACTCAAGCTCTTCCATGGCATACCAATCTCCCCCATCTTTCACTACTCAATTTTATCCATATCATCCCAATATCACCACTGTTACTCCTTCATTTCTATCTTATTCCACAAACATTTCTCTTGTAACTCCATCTCAAAATTTGTCCTATAACCATGGATACACACCACATCTACAACCTGCATATGACTATTACACACCTTTCTACCAACAAAATAATTCCACTCCTTTTATTCCTCCCTACCAACCCACACCAAAGCCATCAGATTCAACATCTCATCATTCTAACGTTTTTCCAAAAGACCACTATCACCATCAACAAGCAACAACTTCCATTTCACCTCATCTACATCCATCCTATACCATTTCTCAGCAAACTCACCTGTCCACAGATTCAGTTCAAGAAATTTTTCAAGAATGTTGTCAGAAATTGGCTCAGGCACAAGAAAAATATCAGAACCAAAAGAGAGCTATTGAAGAGAAATATCAAGCCTCTATTCTTTCTATCAAGAAAAGGTCTCAAGAACTCAAAGAAAAGTACGTGTTCAAGAGCTATGCAGAGAAATTGAAAGAAAAAGACGAAATGGAAAAACTTTCAGATTCACTAAAATCAACTCCGGCTTCTTCTCCGGCGATTTTTCCGACTCCGACGACATTTCTGACTCTGACAGTATTTCCGGCAATTACTCCGGCGAAAACTCCAACAAGTCAGGCGACAACTCAACTTCTGGTGTCATCTCCTTTTCCTAAACCACCAAATCTGTCATTAGAACCACAAAATCCTCCATTAAAACCACTCCCGGCGACTTTTCCGACAACAATTTCGGCGACAGTTCTAACATTTTCGCCGGCGAATTCAACAACATTGTCAACACAGCCAAAGCCGCCTCTCTCATCACCAACACCACTTATTGGTCTCCGACGGCCACCGCCAAAACCACCACCATTTTCGGACTGCTTTAATAATTTTAATTTCTTATTAGTCTTGTTTAAAAAAAAAAAGGGAAGAAGAAAAGTGTTTTGAGAAGTGGAAAGAGAGAATGCAAGATCGTGAGAAGAAAAAAAAAAAAACAACAAGCAGAGAAAGAAAAAGGGAGCGAAGAAGAAAAGGGAAAAAAAGACGTGAAAAAAACAAGAAGAAGAAAGAAAGAGAAAAAAAAGAAAGAAAAGAAGAAAAAAATAGTTGTTATCCTCTTTCTATTTTTGCTGTGACCACTACTAACCAGCATGCGTAAGAATCTTTTCATTTTTCCACACTCCAACTCTCATTGCCGTGGGTCCCCTTCACGTGGGTTCCCTTCACATATATTACTCTGAACCATCAATTAAAACAGTCTCTTAACACTTTCTTAGTGCATTGCCCGAGGAGTCCTTTTAATTTTCAAAAAAAAAATAATAATTATATTCTCTTTATAAATTTACAACCTTGAGCACAAGGTTGATTTTGAAGGGGTAAGTAGTGATAGAGAGTGATATTAGATATTTTATTTAGTAGTTTTAATATATTATTTAGTATTTTAATATTTCTAGAATGTTCTTAAGGTTTTGAGATTATGCCACATGTATGGCTATTATGCATTTAGGGTTCTATATATTAAAGTGTAATGTGCTATTTGAGAAGGAATCAAGAAAATCAATGAAAGTCTTTATTTTTATCTCTCTCTTAATTCTATTTGTCTTTTATTTTATTTAGAATTTATAGCTTTCTCTAGTTTTGTTAGGGCTCTAATTTTCTCCCTAACAATTGGTGCTTTCATCTTTGCACTCAAGCTCTTCCATGGCATACCAATCTCCCCCATCTTTCACTACTCAATTTTATCCATATCATCCCAATATCACCACTGTTACTCCTTCATTTCTATCTTATTCCACAAACATTTCTCTTGTAACTCCATCTCAAAATTTGTCCTATAACCATGGATACACACCACATCTACAACCTGCATATGACTATTACACACCTTTCTACCAACAAAATAATTCCACTCCTTTTATTCCTCCCTACCAACCCACACCAAAGCCATCAGATTCAACATCTCATCATTCTAACGTTTTTCCAAAAGACCACTATCACCATCAACAAGCAACAACTTCCATTTCACCTCATCTACATCCATCCTATACCATTTCTCAGCAAACTCACCTGTCCACAGATTCAGTTCAAGAAATTTTTCAAGAATGTTGTCAGAAATTGGCTCAGGCACAAGAAAAATATCAGAACCAAAAGAGAGCTATTGAAGAGAAATATCAAGCCTCTATTCTTTCTATCAAGAAAAGGTCTCAAGAACTCAAAGAAAAGTACGTGTTCAAGAGCTATGCAGAGAAATTGAAAGAAAAAGACGAAATGGAAAAACTTTCAGATTCACTAAAATCAACTCCGGCATCTTCTCCGGCGATTTTTCCGACTCCGACGACATTTCTGACTCTGACAGTATTTCCGGCAATTACTCCGGCAAAAACTCCAACAAGTCAGGCGACAACTCAACTTCTGGTGTCATCTCCTTTGCCTAAACCACCAAATCTGTCAATAGAACCACAAAATCCTCCATTAAAACCACTCCCGGCGACTTTTCCGACAACAATTTCGGCGACAGTTCTAACATTTTCGCCGGCAAATTCAACAACATTGTCAACACAGCCAAAGCCGCCTCTCTCATCACCAACACCACTTATCGGTCTCCGACGGCCACCGCCAAAACCACCACCATTTTCGGACTGCTTTAATCATTTTAATTTCTTATTAGTCTTGTTTAAAAAAAAAAAAGGGAAGAAGAAAAGTGTTTTGAGAAGTGGAAAGAGAGAATGCAAGATCGTGAGAAGAAAAAAAAAAAAAAAAAGAACAAGCAGATAAAGAAAAAGAGAGCGAAGAAGAAAAGGGAAAAAAAGACGTGAAAAAAACAAGAAGAAGAAAGAAAGAGAAAAAAAAAAGAAAGAAAAGAAGAAAAAAATAGTTGTTATCCTCTTTCTATTTTTGCTGTGACCACTACTAACCAGCATGCGTAAGAATCTTTTCATTTTTCCACACTCCAACTCTCATTGCCGTGGGTCCCCTTCACGTGGGTTCCCTTCACATATATTACTCTGAACCATCAATTAAAACAGTCTCTTAACACTTTCTTAGTGCACTGTCCGAGGAGTCCTTTTAATTTTCAAAAAAAAAAATAATAATTATATTCTCTTTATAAATTTACAACCTTGAGGACAAGGTTGATTTTGAAGGGGTAAGTAGTGATAGAGAGTGATATTAGATATTTTATTTAGTAGTTTTAATATATTATTTAGTATTTTAATATTTCTAGAATGTTCTTAAGGTTTTGAGATTATGCCACATGTATGGCTATTATGCATTTAGGGTTCTATATATTAAAGTGTAATGTGCTATTTGAGAAGGAATCAAGAAAATCAATGAAAGTCTTTATTTTTATCTCTCTCTTAATTCTATTTGTCTTTTATTTTATTTAGAATTTATAGCTTTCTCTAGTTTTGTTAGGGCTCTAATTTTCTCCCTAACAATTGGTGCTTTCATCTTTGCACTCAAGCTCTTCCATGGCATACCAATCTCCCCCATCTTTCACTACTCAATTTTATCCATATCATCCCAATATCACCACTGTTACTCCTTCATTTCTATCTTATTCCACAAACATTTCTCTTGTAACTCCATCTCAAAATTTGTCCTATAACCATGGATACACACCACAGCTACAACCTGCATATGACTATTACACACCTTTCTACCAACAAAATAATTCCACTCCTTTTATTCCTCCCTACCAACCCACACCAAAGCCATCAGATTCAACATCTCATCATTCTAACGTTTTTCCAAAAGACCACTATCACCATCAACAAGCAACAACTTCCATTTCACCTCATCTACATCCATCCTATACCATTTCTTAGCAAACTCACCTGTCCACAGATTCAGTTCAAGAAATTTTTCAAGAATGTTGTCAGAAATTGGCTCAGGCACAAGAAAAATATCAGAACCAAAAGAGAGCTATTGAAGAGAAATATCAAGCCTCTATTCTTTCTATCAAGAAAAGGTCTCAAGAACTCAAAGAAAAGTACGTGTTCAAGAGCTATGCAGAGAAATTGAAAGAAAAAGACGAAATAGAAAAACTTTCAGATTCACTAAAATCAACTCCGGCATCTTCTCCGGCGATTTTTCCGACTCCGACGACATTTCTGACTCTGACAGTATTTCCGGCAATTACTCCGGCGAAAACTCCAACAAGTCAGGCGACAACTCAACTTCTGGTGTCATCTCCTTTGCCTAAACCACCAAATCTGTCAATAGAACCACAAAATCCTCCATTAAAACCACTCCCGGCGACTTTTCCGACAACAATTTCGGCGACAGTTCTAACATTTTCGCCGGCGAATTCAACAACATTGTCAACATAGCCAAAGCCGCCTCTCTCATCACCAACACCACTTATCGGTCTCCGACGGCCACCGCCAAAACCACCACCATTTTCGGACTGCTTTAATCATTTTAATTTCTTATTAGTCTTGTTTAAAAAAAAAAAAGGGAAGAAGAAAAGTGTTTTGAGAAGTGGAAAGAGAGAATGCAAGATCGAGAGAAGAAAAAAAAAAAAAAAAAAAAAACAAGCAGATAAAGAAAAAGAGAGCGAAGAAGAAAAGGGAAAAAAAGACGTGAAAAAAACAAGAAGAAGAAAGAAAGAGAAAAAAAAAAGAAAGAAAAGAAGAAAAAAATAGTTGTTATCTTCTTTCTATTTTTGCTGTGACCACTACTAACCAGCATGCGTAAGAATCTTTTCATTTTTCCACACTCCAACTCTCATTGCCGTGGGTCCCCTTCACGTGGGTTCCCTTCACATATATTACTCTGAACCATCAATTAAAACAGTCTCTTAACACTTTCTTAGTGCACTGTCCGAGGAGTCCTTTTAATTTTCAAAAAAAAATAATAATAATTATATTCTCTTTATAAATTTACAACCTTGAGGACAAGGTTGATTTTGAAGGGGTAAGTAGTGATAGAGAGTGATATTAGATATTTTATTTAGTAGTTTTAATATATTATTTAGTATTTTAATATTTCTAGAATGTTCTTAAGGTTTTGAGATTATGCCACATGTATGGCTATTATGCATTTAGGGTTCTATATATTAAAGTGTAATGTGCTATTTGAGAAGGAATCAAGAAAATCAATGAAAGTCTTTATTTTTATCTCTCTCTTAATTCTATTTGTCTTTTATTTTATTTAGAATTTATAACTTTCTCTAGTTTTGTTAGGGCTCTAATTTTCTCCCTAACAATTGGTGCTTTAATCTTTGCACTCAAGCTCTTCCATGGCATACCAATCTCCCCCATCTTTCACTACTCAATTTTATCCATATCATCCCAATATCACCACTGTTACTCCTTCATTTCTATCTTATTCCACAAACATTTCTCTTGTAACTCCATCTCAAAATTTGTCCTATAACCATGGATACACACCACAGCTACAACCTGCATATGACTATTACACACCTTTCTACCAACAAAATAATTCCACTCCTTTTATTCCTCCCTACCAACCCACACCAAAGCCATCAGATTCAACATCTCATCATTCTAACGTTTTTCCAAAAGACCACTATCACCATCAACAAGCAACAACTTCCATTTCACCTCATCTACATCCATCCTATACCATTTCTCAGCAAACTCACCTGTCCACAGATTCAGTTCAAGAAATTTTTCAAGAATGTTGTCAGAAATTGGCTCAGGCACAAGAAAAATATCAGAACCAAAAGAGAGCTATTGAAGAGAAATATCAAGCCTCTATTCTTTCTATCAAGAAAAGGTCTCAAGAACTCAAAGAAAAGTACGTGTTCAAGAGCTATGCAGAGAAATTGAAAGAAAAAGACGAAATGGAAAAACTTTCAGATTCACTAAAATCAACTCCGGCATCTTCTTCGGCGATTTTTCCGACTCCGACGACATTTCTGACTCTGACAGTAGTTCCGGCAATTACTCCGGCGAAAACTCCAACAAGTCAGGCGACAACTCAACTTCTGGTGTCATCTCCTTTGCCTAAACCACCAAATCTGTCATTAGAACCACAAAATCCTCCATTAAAACCACTCCCGGCGACTTTTCCGACAACAATTTCGGCGACAGTTCTAACATTTTCGCCGGCGAATTCAACAACATTGTCAACACAGCCAAAGCCGCCTCTCTCATCACCAACACCACTTATCGGTCTCCGACGGCCACCGCCAAAACCACCACCATTTTCGGACTGCTTTAATCATTTTAATTTCTTATTAGTCTTGTTTAAAAAAAAAAAAGGGAAGAAGAAAAGTGTTTTGAGAAGTGGAAAGAGAGAATGCAAGATCGTGAGAAGAAAAAAAAAAAAAAAAAAGAACAAGCAGAGAAAGAAAAAGAGAGCGAAGAAGAAAAGGGAAAAAAAGACGTGAAAAAAACAAGAAGAAGAAAGAAAGAGAAAAAAAAAAAAAAGTAAAGAAGAAAAAAATAGTTGTTATCCTCTTTCTATTTTTGCTGTGACCACTACTAACCAGCATGCGTAGGAATCTTTTCATTTTTCCACACTCCAACTCTCATTGCCGTGGGTCCCCTTCACGTGGGTTCCCTTCACATATATTACTCTGAACCATCAATTAAAACAGTCTCTTAACACTTTCTTAGTGCATTGCCCGAGAAGTCCTTTTAATTTTAAAAAAAAATAATAATAATTATATTCTCTTTATAAATTTACAACCTTGAGGACAAGGTTGATTTTGAAGGGGTAAGTAGTGATAGAGAGTGATATTAGATATTTTATTTAGTAGTTTTAATATATTATTTAGTATTTTAATATTTCTAGAATGTTCTTAAGGTTTTGAGATTATGCCACATGTATGGCTATTATGCATTTAGGGTTCTATATATTAAAGTGTAATGTGCTATTTGAGAAGGAATCAAGAAAATCAATGAAAGTCTTTATTTTTATCTCTCTCTTATTTCTATTTGTCTTTTATTTTATTTAGAATTTATAGCTTTCTCTAGTTTTGTTAGGGCTCTAATTTTCTCCCTAACAATTGGTGCTTTCATCTTTGCACTCAAGCTCTTCCATGGCATACCAATTTCCCCCATCTTTCACTACTCAATTTTATCCATATCATCCCAATATCACCACTGTTACTCCTTCATTTCCATCTTATTCCACAAACATTTCTCTTGTAACTCCATCTCAAAATTTGTCCTATAACCATGGATACACACCACATCTACAACCTGCATATGACTATTACACACCTTTCTACCAACAAAATAATTCCACTCCTTTTATTCCTCCCTACCAACCCACACCAAAGCCATCAGATTCAACATCTCATCATTCTAACGTTTTTCCAAAAGACCACTATCACCATCAACAAGCAACAACTTCCATTTCACCTCATCTACATCCATCCTATACCATTTCTCAGCAAACTCACCTGTCCACAGATTCAGTTCAAGAAATTTTTCAAGAATGTTGTCAGAAATTGGCTCAGGCAGAAGAAAAATATCAGAACCAAAAGAGAGCTATTGAAGAGAAATATCAAGCCTCTATTCTTTCTATCAAGAAAAGGTCTCAAGAACTCAAAGAAAAGTACGTGTTCAAGAGCTATGCAGAGAAATTGAAAGAAAAAGACGAAATGGAAAAACTTTCAGATTCACTAAAATCAACTCCGGCATCTTCTCCGGCGATTTTTCCGACTCCGACGACATTTCTGACTCTGACAGTAGTTCCGGCAATTACTCCGGCGAAAACTCCAACAAGTCAGGCGACAACTCAACTTCTGGTGTCATCTCCTTTGCCTAAACCACCAAATCTGTCATTAGAACCACAAAATCCTCCATTAAAACCACTCCCGGCGACTTTTCCGACAACAATTTCGGCGACAGTTCTAACATTTTCGCCGGCGAATTCAACAACATTGTCAACACAGCCAAAGCCGCCTCTCTCATCACCAACACCACTTATCGGTCTCCGACGGCCACCGCCAAAACCACCACCATTTTCGGACTGCTTTAATCATTTTAATTTCTTATTAGTCTTGTTTAAAAAAAAAAAAGGGAAGAAGAAAAGTGTTTTGAGAAGTGGAAAGAGAGAATGCAAGATCGTGAGAAGAAAAAAAAAAAAAAAAGAACAAGCAGAGAAAGAAAAAGAGAGCGAAGAAGAAAAGGGAAAAAAAGACGTGAAAAAAACAAGAAGAAGAAAGAAAGAGAAAAAAAAAAGAAAGTAAAGAAGAAAAAAATAGTTGTTATCCTCTTTCTATTTTTGCTGTGACCACTACTAACCAGCATGCGTAGGAATCTTTTCATTTTTCCACACTCCAACTCTCATTGCCTTGGGTCCCCTTCACGTGGGTTCCCTTCACATATATTACTCTGAACCATCAATTAAAACAGTCTCTTAACACTTTCTTAGTGCACTGCCCGAGGAGTCCTTTTAATTTTCAAAAAAAAAAATAATAATTATATTCTCTTTATAAATTTACAACCTTGAGGACAAGGTTGATTTTGAAGGGGTAAGTAGTGATAGAGAGTGATATTAGATATTTTATTTAGTAGTTTTAATATATTATTTAGTATTTTAATATTTCTAGAATGTTCTTAAGGTTTTGAGATTATGCCACATGTATGGCTATTATGCATTTAGGGTTCTATATATTAAAGTGTAATGTGCTATTTGAGAAGGAATCAAGAAAATCAATGAAAGTTTTTATTTTTATCTCTCTCTTATTTCTATTTGTCTTTTATTTTATTTAGAATTTATAGCTTTCTCTAGTTTTGTTAGGGCTCTAATTTTCTCCCTAACAATTGGTGCTTTCATCTTTGCACTCAAGCTCTTCCATGGCATACGAATTTCCCCCATCTTTCACTACTCAATTTTATCCATATCATCCCAATATCACCACCGTTACTCCTTCATTTCCATCTTATTCCACAAACATTTCTCTTGTAACTCCATCTCAAAATTTGTCCTATAACCATGGATACACACCACATCTACAACCTGCATATGACTATTACACACCTTTCTACCAACAAAATAATTCCACTCCTTTTATTCCTCCCTACCAACCCACACCAAAGCCATCAGATTCAACATCTCATCATTCTAACGTTTTTCCAAAAGACCACTATCACCATCAACAAGCAACAACTTCCATTTCACCTCATCTAAATCCATCCTATACCATTTCTCAGCAAACTCACCTATCCACAGATTCAGTTCAAGAAATTTTTCAAGAATGTTGTCAGAAATTGGCTCAGGCACAAGAAAAATATCAGAACCAAAAGAGAGCTATTGAAGAGAAATATGAAGCCTCTATTCTTTCTATCAAGAAAAGGTCTCAAGAACTCAAAGAAAAGTACGAGTTCAAGAGCTATCCAAAGAAATTGAAAGAAAAAGACGAAATGGAAAAACTTTCAGATTCACTAAAATCAACTCCGGCATCTTCTCCGACGATTTTTCCGACTCCGACGACATTTCTGACTCTGACAGTATTTCCGACAATTACTCCGGCGAAAACTCCAACAAGTCAGGCGACAACTCAACTTCTGGTGTCATCTCCTTTGCCTAAACCACCAAATCTGTCATTAGAACCACAAAATCCTCCATTAAAACCACTCCCGGCGACTTTTCCGACAACAATTTCGGCGACGGTTCTAACATTTTCGCCGGCGAATTCAACAACATTGTCAACACAGCCAAAGCCGCCTCTCTCATCACCAACACCACTTATCGGTCTCCGACGGCCACCGCCAAAACCACCACCATTTTCGGACTGCTTTAATCATTTTAATTTCTTATTAGTCTTGTTTAAAAAAAAAAAAGGGAAGAAGAAAAGTGTTTTGAGAAGTGGAAAGAGAGAATGCAAGATCGTGAGAAGAAAAAAAAAAAAAAAAAGAACAAGCAGAGAAAGAAAAAGAGAGCGAAGAAGAAAAGGGAAAAAAAGACGTGAAAAAAACAAGAAGAAGAAAGAAAGAGAAAAAAAAAAAGAAAGTAAAGAAGAAAAAAATAGTTGTTATCCTCTTTCTATTTTTGCTGTGACCACTACTAACCAGCATGCGTAGGAATCTTTTCATTTTTCCACACTCCAACTCTCATTGCCTTGGGTCCCCTTCACGTGGGTTCCCTTCACATATATTACTCTGAACCATCAATTAAAACAGTCTCTTAACACTTTCTTAGTGCACTGCCCGAGGAGTCCTTTTAATTTTCAAAAAAAAAAATAATAATTATATTCTCTTTATAAATTTACAACCTTGAGGACAAGGTTGATTTTGAAGGGGTAAGTAGTGATAGAGAGTGATATTAGATATTTTATTTAGTAGTTTTAATATATTATTTAGTATTTTAATATTTCTAGAATGTTCTTAAGGTTTTGAGATTATGCCACATGTATGGCTATTATGCATTTAGGGTTCTATATATTAAAGTGTAATGTGCTATTTGAGAAGGAATCAAGAAAATCAATGAAAGTCTTTATTTTTATCTCTCTCTTATTTCTATTTGTCTTTTATTTTATTTAGAATTTATAGCTTTCTCTAGTTTTGTTAGGGCTCTAATTTTCTCCCTAACAATTGGTGCTTTCATCTTTGCACTCAAGCTCTTCCATGGCATACGAATATCCCCCATCTTTCACTACTCAATTTTATCCATATCATCCCAATATCACCACTGTTACTCCTTCATTTCCATCTTATTCCACAAACATTTCTCTTGTAACTCCATCTCAAAATTTGTCCTATAACCATGGATACACACCACATCTACAACCTGCATATGACTATTACACACCTTTCTACCAACAAAATAATTCCACTCCTTTTATTCCTCCCTACCAACCCACACCAAAGCCATCAGATTCAACATCTCATCATTCTAACGTTTTTCCAAAAGACCACTATCACCATCAACAAGCAACAACTTCCATTTCACCTCATCTACATCCATCCTATACCATTTCTCAGCAAACTCACCTGTCCACAGATTCAGTTCAAGAAATTTTTCAAGAATGTTGTCAGAAATTGGCTCAGGCACAAGAAAAATATCAGAACCAAAAGAGAGCTATTGAAGAGAAATATCAAGCCTCTATTCTTTCTATCAAGAAAAGGTCTCAAGAACTCAAAGAAAAGTACGTGTTCAAGAGCTATGCAGAGAAATTGAAAGAAAAAGACGAAATGGAAAAACTTTCAGATTCACTAAAATCAACTCCGGCTTCTTCTCCGGCGATTTTTCCGACTCCGACGACATTTCTGACTCTGACAGTATTTACGGCAATTACTCCGGCGAAAACTCCAACAAGTCAGGCGACAACTCAACTTCTGGTGTCATCTCCTTTTCCTAAACCACCAAATCTGTCATTAGAACCACAAAATCCTCCATTAAAACCACTCCCGGCGACTTTTCCGACAACAATTTCGGCGACAGTTCTAACATTTTCGCCGGCGAATTCAACAACATTGTCAACACAGCCAAAGCCGCCTCTCTCATCACCAACACCACTTATTGGTCTCCGACGGCCACCGCCAAAACCACCACCATTTTCGGACTGCTTTAATAATTTTAATTTCTTATTAGTCTTGTTTAAAAAAAAAAAGGGAAGAAGAAAAGTGTTTTGAGAAGTGGAAAGAGAGAATGCAAGATCGTGAGAAGAAAAAAAAAAAAACAACAAGCAGAGAAAGAAAAAGGGAGCGAAGAAGAAAAGGGAAAAAAAGACGTGAAAAAAACAAGAAGAAGAAAGAAAGAGAAAAAAAAGAAAGAAAAGAAGAAAAAAATAGTTGTTATCCTCTTTCTATTTTTGCTGTGACCACTACTAACCAGCATGCGTAAGAATCTTTTCATTTTTCCACACTCCAACTCTCATTGCCGTGGGTCCCCTTCACGTGGGTTCCCTTCACATATATTACTCTGAACCATCAATTAAAACAGTCTCTTAACACTTTCTTAGTGCATTGCCCGAGGAGTCCTTTTAATTTTCAAAAAAAAAATAATAATTATATTCTCTTTATAAATTTACAACCTTGAGCACAAGGTTGATTTTGAAGGGGTAAGTAGTGATAGAGAGTGATATTAGATATTTTATTTAGTAGTTTTAATATATTATTTAGTATTTTAATATTTCTAGAATGTTCTTAAGGTTTTGAGATTATGCCACATGTATGGCTATTATGCATTTAGGGTTCTATATATTAAAGTGTAATGTGCTATTTGAGAAGGAATCAAGAAAATCAATGAAAGTCTTTATTTTTATCTCTCTCTTAATTCTATTTGTCTTTTATTTTATTTAGAATTTATAGCTTTCTCTAGTTTTGTTAGGGCTCTAATTTTCTCCCTAACAATTGGTGCTTTCATCTTTGCACTCAAGCTCTTCCATGGCATACCAATCTCCCCCATCTTTCACTACTCAATTTTATCCATATCATCCCAATATCACCACTGTTACTCCTTCATTTCTATCTTATTCCACAAACATTTCTCTTGTAACTCCATCTCAAAATTTGTCCTATAACCATGGATACACACCACATCTACAACCTGCATATGACTATTACACACCTTTCTACCAACAAAATAATTCCACTCCTTTTATTCCTCCCTACCAACCCACACCAAAGCCATCAGATTCAACATCTCATCATTCTAACGTTTTTCCAAAAGACCACTATCACCATCAACAAGCAACAACTTCCATTTCACCTCATCTACATCCATCCTATACCATTTCTCAGCAAACTCACCTGTCCACAGATTCAGTTCAAGAAATTTTTCAAGAATGTTGTCAGAAATTGGCTCAGGCACAAGAAAAATATCAGAACCAAAAGAGAGCTATTGAAGAGAAATATCAAGCCTCTATTCTTTCTATCAAGAAAAGGTCTCAAGAACTCAAAGAAAAGTACGTGTTCAAGAGCTATGCAGAGAAATTGAAAGAAAAAGACGAAATGGAAAAACTTTCAGATTCACTAAAATCAACTCCGGCATCTTCTCCGGCGATTTTTCCGACTCCGACGACATTTCTGACTCTGACAGTATTTCCGGCAATTACTCCGGCGAAAACTCCAACAAGTCAGGCGACAACTCAACTTCTGGTGTCATCTCCTTTGCCTAAACCACCAAATCTGTCAATAGAACCACAAAATCCTCCATTAAAACCACTCCCGGCGACTTTTCCGACAACAATTTCGGCGACAGTTCTAACATTTTCGCCGGCAAATTCAACAACATTGTCAACACAGCCAAAGCCGCCTCTCTCATCACCAACACCACTTATCGGTCTCCGACGGCCACCGCCAAAACCACCACCATTTTCGGACTGCTTTAATCATTTTAATTTCTTATTAGTCTTGTTTAAAAAAAAAAAAGGGAAGAAGAAAAGTGTTTTGAGAAGTGGAAAGAGAGAATGCAAGATCGTGAGAAGAAAAAAAAAAAAAAAAAAGAACAAGCAGATAAAGAAAAAGAGAGCGAAGAAGAAAAGGGAAAAAAAGACGTGAAAAAAACAAGAAGAAGAAAGAAAGAGAAAAAAAAAAGAAAGAAAAGAAGAAAAAAATAGTTGTTATCCTCTTTCTATTTTTGCTGTGACCACTACTAACCAGCATGCGTAAGAATCTTTTCATTTTTCCACACTCCAACTCTCATTGCCGTGGGTCCCCTTCACGTGGGTTCCCTTCACATATATTACTCTGAACCATCAATTAAAACAGTCTCTTAACACTTTCTTAGTGCACTGTCCGAGGAGTCCTTTTAATTTTCAAAAAAAAAAATAATAATTATATTCTCTTTATAAATTTACAACCTTGAGGACAAGGTTGATTTTGAAGGGGTAAGTAGTGATAGAGAGTGATATTAGATATTTTATTTAGTAGTTTTAATATATTATTTAGTATTTTAATATTTCTAGAATGTTCTTAAGGTTTTGAGATTATGCCACATGTATGGCTATTATGCATTTAGGGTTCTATATATTAAAGTGTAATGTGCTATTTGAGAAGGAATCAAGAAAATCAATGAAAGTCTTTATTTTTATCTCTCTCTTAATTCTATTTGTCTTTTATTTTATTTAGAATTTATAGCTTTCTCTAGTTTTGTTAGGGCTCTAATTTTCTCCCTAACAATTGGTGCTTTCATCTTTGCACTCAAGCTCTTCCATGGCATACCAATCTCCCCCATCTTTCACTACTCAATTTTATCCATATCATCCCAATATCACCACTGTTACTCCTTCATTTCTATCTTATTCCACAAACATTTCTCTTGTAACTCCATCTCAAAATTTGTCCTATAACCATGGATACACACCACAGCTACAACCTGCATATGACTATTACACACCTTTCTACCAACAAAATAATTCCACTCCTTTTATTCCTCCCTACCAACCCACACCAAAGCCATCAGATTCAACATCTCATCATTCTAACGTTTTTCCAAAAGACCACTATCACCATCAACAAGCAACAACTTCCATTTCACCTCATCTACATCCATCCTATACCATTTCTCAGCAAACTCACCTGTCCACAGATTCAGTTCAAGAAATTTTTCAAGAATGTTGTCAGAAATTGGCTCAGGCACAAGAAAAATATCAGAACCAAAAGAGAGCTATTGAAGAGAAATATCAAGCCTCTATTCTTTCTATCAAGAAAAGGTCTCAAGAACTCAAAGAAAAGTACGTGTTCAAGAGCTATGCAGAGAAATTGAAAGAAAAAGACGAAATAGAAAAACTTTCAGATTCACTAAAATCAACTCCGGCATCTTCTCCGGCGATTTTTCCGACTCCGACGACATTTCTGACTCTGACAGTATTTCCGGCAATTACTCCGGCGAAAACTCCAACAAGTCAGGCGACAACTCAACTTCTGGTGTCATCTCCTTTGCCTAAACCACCAAATCTGTCAATAGAACCACAAAATCCTCCATTAAAACCACTCCCGGCGACTTTTCCGACAACAATTTCGGCGACAGTTCTAACATTTTCGCCGGCGAATTCAACAACATTGTCAACACAGCCAAAGCCGCCTCTCTCATCACCAACACCACTTATCGGTCTCCGACGGCCACCGCCAAAACCACCACCATTTTCGGACTGCTTTAATCATTTTAATTTCTTATTAGTCTTGTTTAAAAAAAAAAAAGGGAAGAAGAAAAGTGTTTTGAGAAGTGGAAAGAGAGAATGCAAGATCGAGAGAAGAAAAAAAAAAAAAAAAAAAAAACAAGCAGATAAAGAAAAAGAGAGCGAAGAAGAAAAGGGAAAAAAAGACGTGAAAAAAACAAGAAGAAGAAAGAAAGAGAAAAAAAAAAGAAAGAAAAGAAGAAAAAAATAGTTGTTATCTTCTTTCTATTTTTGCTGTGACCACTACTAACCAGCATGCGTAAGAATCTTTTCATTTTTCCACACTCCAACTCTCATTGCCGTGGGTCCCCTTCACGTGGGTTCCCTTCACATATATTACTCTGAACCATCAATTAAAACAGTCTCTTAACACTTTCTTAGTGCACTGTCCGAGGAGTCCTTTTAATTTTCAAAAAAAAAAATAATAATTATATTCTCTTTATAAATTTACAACCTTGAGGACAAGGTTGATTTTGAAGGGGTAAGTAGTGATAGAGAGTGATATTAGATATTTTATTTAGTAGTTTTAATATATTATTTAGTATTTTAATATTTCTAGAATGTTCTTAAGGTTTTGAGATTATGCCACATGTATGGCTATTATGCATTTAGGGTTCTATATATTAAAGTGTAATGTGCTATTTGAGAAGGAATCAAGAAAATCAATGAAAGTCTTTATTTTTATCTCTCTCTTAATTCTATTTGTCTTTTATTTTATTTAGAATTTATAACTTTCTCTAGTTTTGTTAGGGCTCTAATTTTCTCCCTAACAATTGGTGCTTTCATCTTTGCACTCAAGCTCTTCCATGGCATACCAATCTCCCCCATCTTTCACTACTCAATTTTATCCATATCATCCCAATATCACCACTGTTACTCCTTCATTTCTATCTTATTCCACAAACATTTCTCTTGTAACTCCATCTCAAAATTTGTCCTATAACCATGGATACACACCACAGCTACAACCTGCATATGACTATTACACACCTTTCTACCAACAAAATAATTCCACTCCTTTTATTCCTCCCTACCAACCCACACCAAAGCCATCAGATTCAACATCTCATCATTCTAACGTTTTTCCAAAAGACCACTATCACCATCAACAAGCAACAACTTCCATTTCACCTCATCTACATCCATCCTATACCATTTCTCAGCAAACTCACCTGTCCACAGATTCAGTTCAAGAAATTTTTCAAGAATGTTGTCAGAAATTGGCTCAGGCACAAGAAAAATATCAGAACCAAAAGAGAGCTATTGAAGAGAAATATCAAGCCTCTATTCTTTCTATCAAGAAAAGGTCTCAAGAACTCAAAGAAAAGTACGTGTTCAAGAGCTATGCAGAGAAATTGAAAGAAAAAGACGAAATGGAAAAACTTTCAGATTCACTAAAATCAACTCCGGCATCTTCTTCGGCGATTTTTCCGACTCCGACGACATTTCTGACTCTGACAGTAGTTCCGGCAATTACTCCGGCGAAAACTCCAACAAGTCAGGCGACAACTCAACTTCTGGTGTCATCTCCTTTGCCTAAACCACCAAATCTGTCATTAGAACCACAAAATCCTCCATTAAAACCACTCCCGGCGACTTTTCCGACAACAATTTCGGCGACAGTTCTAACATTTTCGCCGGCGAATTCAACAACATTGTCAACACAGCCAAAGCCGCCTCTCTCATCACCAACACCACTTATCGGTCTCCGACGGCCACCGCCAAAACCACCACCATTTTCGGACTGCTTTAATCATTTTAATTATTTATTAGTCTTGTTTAAAAAAAAAAAAGGGAAGAAGAAAAGTGTTTTGAGAAGTGGAAAGAGAGAATGCAAGATCGTGAGAAGAAAAAAAAAAAAAAAAAAGAACAAGCAGAGAAAGAAAAAGAGAGCGAAGAAGAAAAGGGAAAAAAAGACGTGAAAAAAACAAGAAGAAGAAAGAAAGAGAAAAAAAAAAAAAAGTAAAGAAGAAAAAAATAGTTGTTATCCTCTTTCTATTTTTGCTGTGACCACTACTAACCAGCATGCGTAGGAATCTTTTCATTTTTCCACACTCCAACTCTCATTGCCGTGGGTCCCCTTCACGTGGGTTCCCTTCACATATATTACTCTGAACCATCAATTAAAACAGTCTCTTAACACTTTCTTAGTGCATTGCCCGAGAAGTCCTTTTAATTTTAAAAAAAAATAATAATAATTATATTCTCTTTATAAATTTACAACCTTGAGGACAAGGTTGATTTTGAAGGGGTAAGTAGTGATAGAGAGTGATATTAGATATTTTATTTAGTAGTTTTAATATATTATTTAGTATTTTAATATTTCTAGAATGTTCTTAAGGTTTTGAGATTATGCCACATGTATGGCTATTATGCATTTAGGGTTCTATATATTAAAGTGTAATGTGCTATTTGAGAAGGAATCAAGAAAATCAATGAAAGTCTTTATTTTTATCTCTCTCTTATTTCTATTTGTCTTTTATTTTATTTAGAATTTATAGCTTTCTCTAGTTTTGTTAGGGCTCTAATTTTCTCCCTAACAATTGGTGCTTTCATCTTTGCACTCAAGCTCTTCCATGGCATACGAATTTCCCCCATCTTTCACTACTCAATTTTATCCATATCATCCCAATATCACCACTGTTACTCCTTCATTTCCATCTTATTCCACAAACATTTCTCTTGTAACTCCATCTCAAAATTTGTCCTATAACCATGGATACACACCACATCTACAACCTGCATATGACTATTACACACCTTTCTACCAACAAAATAATTCCACTCCTTTTATTCCTCCCTACCAACCCACACCAAAGCCATCAGATTCAACATCTCATCATTCTAACGTTTTTCCAAAAGACCACTATCACCATCAACAAGCAACAACTTCCATTTCACCTCATCTACATCCATCCTATACCATTTCTCAGCAAACTCACCTGTCCACAGATTCAGTTCAAGAAATTTTTCAAGAATGTTGTCAGAAATTGGCTCAGGCAGAAGAAAAATATCAGAACCAAAAGAGAGCTATTGAAGAGAAATATCAAGCCTCTATTCTTTCTATCAAGAAAAGGTCTCAAGAACTCAAAGAAAAGTACGTGTTCAAGAGCTATGCAGAGAAATTGAAAGAAAAAGACGAAATGGAAAAACTTTCAGATTCACTAAAATCAACTCCGGCATCTTCTCCGGCGATTTTTCCGACTCCGACGACATTTCTGACTCTGACAGTAGTTCCGGCAATTACTCCGGCGAAAACTCCAACAAGTCAGGCGACAACTCAACTTCTGGTGTCATCTCCTTTGCCTAAACCACCAAATCTGTCATTAGAACCACAAAATCCTCCATTAAAACCACTCCCGGCGACTTTTCCGACAACAATTTCGGCGACAGTTCTAACATTTTCGCCGGCGAATTCAACAACATTGTCAACACAGCCAAAGCCGCCTCTCTCATCACCAACACCACTTATCGGTCTCCGACGGCCACCGCCAAAACCACCACCATTTTCGGACTGCTTTAATCATTTTAATTTCTTATTAGTCTTGTTTAAAAAAAAAAAAGGGAAGAAGAAAAGTGTTTTGAGAAGTGGAAAGAGAGAATGCAAGATCGTGAGAAGAAAAAAAAAAAAAAAAAGAACAAGCAGAGAAAGAAAAAGAGAGCGAAGAAGAAAAGGGAAAAAAAGACGTGAAAAAAACAAGAAGAAGAAAGAAAGAGAAAAAAAAAAGAAAGTAAAGAAGAAAAAAATAGTTGTTATCCTCTTTCTATTTTTGCTGTGACCACTACTAACCAGCATGCGTAGGAATCTTTTCATTTTTCCACACTCCAACTCTCATTGCCTTGGGTCCCCTTCACGTGGGTTCCCTTCACATATATTACTCTGAACCATCAATTAAAACAGTCTCTTAACACTTTCTTAGTGCACTGCCCGAGGAGTCCTTTTAATTTTCAAAAAAAAAAATAATAATTATATTCTCTTTATAAATTTACAACCTTGAGGACAAGGTTGATTTTGAAGGGGTAAGTAGTGATAGAGAGTGATATTAGATATTTTATTTAGTAGTTTTAATATATTATTTAGTATTTTAATATTTCTAGAATGTTCTTAAGGTTTTGAGATTATGCCACATGTATGGCTATTATGCATTTAGGGTTCTATATATTAAAGTGTAATGTGCTATTTGAGAAGGAATCAAGAAAATCAATGAAAGTTTTTATTTTTATCTCTCTCTTATTTCTATTTGTCTTTTATTTTATTTAGAATTTATAGCTTTCTCTAGTTTTGTTAGGGCTCTAATTTTCTCCCTAACAATTGGTGCTTTCATCTTTGCACTCAAGCTCTTCCATGGCATACGAATTTCCCCCATCTTTCACTACTCAATTTTATCCATATCATCCCAATATCACCACCGTTACTCCTTCATTTCCATCTTATTCCACAAACATTTCTCTTGTAACTCCATCTCAAAATTTGTCCTATAACCATGGATACACACCACATCTACAACCTGCATATGACTATTACACACCTTTCTACCAACAAAATAATTCCACTCCTTTTATTCCTCCCTACCAACCCACACCAAAGCCATCAGATTCAACATCTCATCATTCTAACGTTTTTCCAAAAGACCACTATCACCATCAACAAGCAACAACTTCCATTTCACCTCATCTAAATCCATCCTATACCATTTCTCAGCAAACTCACCTGTCCACAGATTCAGTTCAAGAAATTTTTCAAGAATGTTGTCAGAAATTGGCTCAGGCAGAAGAAAAATATCAGAACCAAAAGAGAGCTATTGAAGAGAAATATGAAGCCTCTATTCTTTCTATCAAGAAAAGGTCTCAAGAACTCAAAGAAAAGTACGAGTTCAAGAGCTATCCAAAGAAATTGAAAGAAAAAGACGAAATGGAAAAACTTTCAGATTCACTAAAATCAACTCCGGCATCTTCTCCGACGATTTTTCCGACTCCGACGACATTTCTGACTCTGACAGTATTTCCGACAATTACTCCGGCGAAAACTCCAACAAGTCAGGCGACAACTCAACTTCTGGTGTCATCTCCTTTGCCTAAACCACCAAATCTGTCATTAGAACCACAAAATCCTCCATTAAAACCACTCCCGGCGACTTTTCCGACAACAATTTCGGCGACAGTTCTAACATTTTCGCCGGCGAATTCAACAACATTGTCAACACAGCCAAAGCCGCCTCTCTCATCACCAACACCACTTATCGGTCTCCGACGGCCACCGCCAAAACCACCACCATTTTCGGACTGCTTTAATCATTTTAATTTCTTATTAGTCTTGTTTAAAAAAAAAAAAGGGAAGAAGAAAAGTGTTTTGAGAAGTGGAAAGAGAGAATGCAAGATCGTGAGAAGAAAAAAAAAAAAAAAAGAACAAGCAGAGAAAGAAAAAGAGAGCGAAGAAGAAAAGGGAAAAAAAGACGTGAAAAAAACAAGAAGAAGAAAGAAAGAGAAAAAAAAAAGAAAGTAAAGAAGAAAAAAATAGTTGTTATCCTCTTTCTATTTTTGCTGTGACCACTACTAACCAGCATGCGTAGGAATCTTTTCATTTTTCCACACTCCAACTCTCATTGCCTTGGGTCCCCTTCACGTGGGTTCCCTTCACATATATTACTCTGAACCATCAATTAAAACAGTCTCTTAACACTTTCTTAGTGCACTGCCCGAGGAGTCCTTTTAATTTTCAAAAAAAAAAATAATAATTATATTCTCTTTATAAATTTACAACCTTGAGGACAAGGTTGATTTTGAAGGGGTAAGTAGTGATAGAGAGTGATATTAGATATTTTATTTAGTAGTTTTAATATATTATTTAGTATTTTAATATTTCTAGAATGTTCTTAAGGTTTTGAGATTATGCCACATGTATGGCTATTATGCATTTAGGGTTCTATATATTAAAGTGTAATGTGCTATTTGAGAAGGAATCAAGAAAATCAATGAAAGTCTTTATTTTTATCTCTCTCTTATTTCTATTTGTCTTTTATTTTATTTAGAATTTATAGCTTTCTCTAGTTTTGTTAGGGCTCTAATTTTCTCCCTAACAATTGGTGCTTTCATCTTTGCACTCAAGCTCTTCCATGGCATACGAATTTCCCCCATCTTTCACTACTCAATTTTATCCATATCATCCCAATATCACCACTGTTACTCCTTCATTTCCATCTTATTCCACAAACATTTCTCTTGTAACTCCATCTCAAAATTTGTCCTATAACCATGGATACACACCACATCTACAACCTGCATATGACTATTACACACCTTTCTACCAACAAAATAATTCCACTCCTTTTATTCCTCCCTACCAACCCACACCAAAGCCATCAGATTCAACATCTCATCATTCTAACGTTTTTCCAAAAGACCACTATCACCATCAACAAGCAACAACTTCCATTTCACCTCATCTACATCCATCCTATACCATTTCTCAGCAAACTCACCTGTCCACAGATTCAGTTCAAGAAATTTTTCAAGAATGTTGTCAGAAATTGGCTCAGGCACAAGAAAAATATCAGAACCAAAAGAGAGCTATTGAAGAGAAATATCAAGCCTCTATTCTTTCTATCAAGAAAAGGTCTCAAGAACTCAAAGAAAAGTACGAGTTCAAGAGCTATCCAAAGAAATTGAAAGAAAAAGACGAAATGGAAAAACTTTCAGATTCACTAAAATCAACTCCGGCATCTTCTCCGACGATTTTTCCGACTCCGACGACATTTCTGACTCTGACAGTATTTCCGACAATTACTCCGGCGAAAACTCTAACAAGTCAGGCGACAACTCAAATTCTGGTGTCATCTCCTTTGCCTAAACCACCAAATCTGTCATTAGAACCACAAAATCCTCCATTAAAACCACTCCCGGCGACTTTTCCGACAACAATTTCGGCGACAGTTCTAACATTTTCGCCGGCGAATTCAACAACATTGTCAACACAGCCAAAACCGCCTCTCTCATCACCAACACCACTTATCGGTCTCTGACGGCCACCGCCAAAACCACCACCATTTTCGGACTGCTTTAATCATTTTAATTTCTTATTAGTCTTGTTTAAAAAAAAAAAAGGGAAGAAGAAAAGTGTTTTGAGAAGTGGAAAGAGAGAATGCAAGATCGTGAGAAGAAAAAAAAAAAAAAGAACAAGTAGAGAAAGAAAAAGAGAGCGAAGAAGAAAAGGGAAAAAAAGACGTGAAAAAAACAAGAAGAAGAAAGAAAGAGAAAAAAAAGAAAGAAAAGAAGAAAAAAATAGTTGTTATCCTCTTTCTATTTTTGCTGTGACCACTACTAACCAGCATGCGTAAGAATCTTTTCATTTTTCCACACTCCAACTCTCATTGCCGTGGGTCCCCTTCACGTGGGTTCCCTTCACATATATTACTCTGAATCATCAATTAAAACAGTCTCTTAACACTTTCTTAGTGCACTGCCCGAGGAGTCCTTTTAATTTTCAAAAAAAATAATAATAATTATATTCTCTTTATAAATTTACAACCTTGAGGACAAGGTTGATTTTGAAGGGGTAAGTAGTGATAGAGAGTGATATTAGATATTTTATTTAGTAGTTTTAATATATTATTTAGTATTTTAATATTTCTAGAATGTTCTTAAGGTTTTGAGATTATGCCACATGTATGGCTATTATGCATTTAGGGTTCTATATATTAAAGTGTAATGTGCTATTTGAGAAGGAATCAAGAAAATCAATGAAAGTCTTTATTTTTATCTCTCTCTTATTTCTATTTGTCTTTTATTTTATTTAGAATTTATAGCTTTCTCTAGTTTTGTTAGGGCTCTAATTTTCTCCCTAACAATTGGTGCTTTCATCTTTGCACTCAAGCTCTTCCATGGCATACGAATTTCCCCCATCTTTCACTACTCAATTTTATCCATATCATCCCAATATCACCACTGTTACTCCTTCATTTCCATCTTATTCCACAAACATTTCTCTTGTAACTCCATCTCAAAATTTGTCCTATAACCATGGATACACACCACATCTACAACCTGCATATGACTATTACACACCTTTCTACCAACAAAATAATTCCACTCCTTTTATTCCTCCCTACCAACCCACACCAAAGCCATCAGATTCAACATCTCATCATTCTAACGTTTTTCCAAAAGACCACTATCACCATCAACAAGCAACAACTTCCATTTCACCTCATCTACATCCATCCTATACCATTTCTCAGCAAACTCACCTGTCCACAGATTCAGTTCAAGAAATTTTTCAAGAATGTTGTCAGAAATTGGCTCAGGCACAAGAAAAATATCAGAACCAAAAGAGAGCTATTGAAGAGAAATATCAAGCCTCTATTCTTTCTATCAAGAAAAGGTCTCAAGAACTCAAAGAAAAGTACGAGTTCAAGAGCTATCCAAAGAAATTGAAAGAAAAAGACGAAATGGAAAAACTTTCAGATTCACTAAAATCAACTCCGGCATCTTCTCCGACGATTTTTCCGACTCCGACGACATTTCTGACTCTGACAGTATTTCCGACAATTACTCCGGCGAAAACTCCAACAAGTCAGGCGACAACTCAAATTCTGGTGTCATCTCCTTTGCCTAAACCACCAAATCTGTCATTAGAACCACAAAATCCTCCATTAAAACCACTCCCGGCGACTTTTCCGACAACAATTTCGGCGACAGTTCTAACATTTTCGCCGGCGAATTCAACAACATTGTCAACACAGCCAAAGCCGCCTCTCTCATCACCAACACCACTTATCGGTCTCTGACGGCCACCGCCAAAACCACCACCATTTTCGGACTGCTTTAATCATTTTAATTTCTTATTAGTCTTGTTTAAAAAAAAAAAAGGGAAGAAGAAAAGTGTTTTGAGAAGTGGAAAGAGAGAATGCAAGATCGTGAGAAGAAAAAAAAAAAAAAGAACAAGTAGAGAAAGAAAAAGAGAGCGAAGAAGAAAAGGGAAAAAAAGACGTGAAAAAAACAAGAAGAAGAAAGAAAGAGAAAAAAAAGAAAGAAAAGAAGAAAAAAATAGTTGTTATCCTCTTTCTATTTTTGCTGTGACCACTACTAACCAGCATGCGTAAGAATCTTTTCATTTTTCCACACTCCAACTCTCATTGCCGTGGGTCCCCTTCACGTGGGTTCCCTTCACATATATTACTCTGAACCATCAATTAAAACAGTCTCTTAACACTTTCTTAGTGCACTGCCCGAGGAGTCCTTTTAATTTTCAAAAAAAATAATAATAATTATATTCTCTTTATAAATTTACAACCTTGAGGACAAGGTTGATTTTGAAGGGGTAAGTAGTGATAGAGAGTGATATTAGATATTTTATTTAGTAGTTTTAATATATTATTTAGTATTTTAATATTTCTAGAATGTTCTTAAGGTTTTGAGATTATGCCACATGTATGGCTATTATGCATTTAGGGTTCTATATATTAAAGTGTAATGTGCTATTTGAGAAGGAATCAAGAAAATCAATGAAAGTCTTTATTTTTATCTCTCTCTTAATTCTATTTGTCTTTTATTTTATTTAGAATTTATAGCTTTCTCTAGTTTTGTTAGGGCTCTAATTTTCTCCCTAACAATTGGTGCTTTCATCTTTGCACTCAAGCTCTTCCATGGCATACGAATTTCCCCCATCTTTCACTACTCAATTTTATCCATATCATCCCAATATCACCACTGTTACTCCTTCATTTCCATCTTATTCCACAAACATTTCTCTTGTAACTCCATCTCAAAATTTGTCCTATAACAATGGATACACACCACATCTACAACCTGCATATGACTATTACACACCTTTCTACCAACAAAATAATTCCACTCCTTTTATTCCTCCCTACCAACCCACACCAAAGCCATCAGATTCAACATCTCATCATTCTAACGTTTTTCCAAAAGACCACTATCACCATCAACAAGCAACAACTTCCATTTCACCTCATCTACATCCATCCTATACCATTTCTCAGCAAACTCACCTGTCCACAGATTCAGTTCAAGAAATTTTTCAAGAATGTTGTCAGAAATTGGCTCAGGCAGAAGAAAAATATCAGAACCAAAAGAGAGCTATTGAAGAGAAATATCAAGCCTCTATTCTTTCTATCAAGAAAAGGTCTCAAGAACTCAAAGAAAAGTACGAGTGCAAGAGCTATCCAAAGAAATTGAAAGAAAAAGACGAAATGGAAAAACTTTCAGATTCACTAAAATCAACTCCGGCATCTTCTCCGACGATTTTTCCGACTCCGACGACATTTCTGACTCTGACAGTATTTCCGACAATTACTCTGGCGAAAACTCCAACAAGTCAGGCGACAACTCAAATTCTGGTGTCATCTCCTTTGCCTAAACCACCAAATCTGTCATTAGAACCACAAAATCCTCCATTAAAACCACTCCCGGCGACTTTTCCGACAACAATTTCGGCGACAGTTCTAACATTTTCGCCGGCGAATTCAACAACATTGTCAACACAGCCAAAGCCGCCTCTCTCATCACCAACACCACTTATCGGTCTCTGACGGCCACCGCCAAAACCACCACCATTTTTGGACTGCTTTAATCATTTTAATTTCTTATTAGTCTTGTTTAAAAAAAAAAAGGGAAGAAGAAAAGTGTTTTGAGAAGTGGAAAGAGAGAATGCAAGATCGTGAGAAGAAAAAAAAAAAAAAGAACAAGCAGAGAAAGAAAAAGAGAGCGAAGAAGAAAAGGGAAAAAAAGACGTGAAAAAAACAAGAAGAAGAAAGAAAGAGAAAAAAAAGAAAGAAAAGAAGAAAAAAATAGTTGTTATCCTCTTTCTATTTTTGCTGTGACCACTACTAACCAGCATGCGTAAGAATCTTTTCATTTTTCCACACTCCAACTCTCATTGCCGTGGGTCCCCTTCACGTGGGTTCCCTTCACATATATTACTCTGAACCATCAATTAAAACAGTCTCTTAACACTTTCTTAGTGCACTGCCCAAGGAGTCCTTTTAATTTTCAAAAAAAAAATAATAATTATATTCTCTTTATAAATTTACAACCTTGAGGACAAGGTTGATTTTGAAGGGGTAAGTAGTGATAGAGAGTGATATTAGATATTTTATTTAGTAGTTTTAATATATTATTTAGTATTTTAATATTTCTAGAATGTTCTTAAGGTTTTGAGATTATGCCACATGTATGGCTATTATGCATTTAGGGTTCTATATATTAAAGTGTAATGTGCTATTTGAGAAGGAATCAAGAAAATCAATGAAAGTCTTTATTTTTATCTCTCTCTTAATTCTATTTGTCTTTTATTTTATTTAGAATTTATAGCTTTCTCTAGTTTTGTTAGGGCTCTAATTTTCTCCCTAACAATTGGTGCTTTCATCTTTGCACTCAAGCTCTTCCATGGCATACCAATTTTCCCCATCTTTCACTACTCAATTTTATCCATATCATCCCAATATCACCACTGTTACTCCTTCATTTCCATCTTATTCCACAAACATTTCTCTTGTAACTCCATCTCAAAATTTGTCCTATAACCATGGATACACACCACATCTACAACCTGCATATGACTATTACACACCTTTCTACCAACAAAATAATTCCACTCCTTTTATTCCTCCCTACCAACCCACACCAAAGCCATCAGATTCAACATCTCATCATTCTAACGTTTTTCCAAAAGACCACTATCACCATCAACAAGCAACAACTTCCATTTCACCTCATCTACATCCATCCTATACCATTTCTCAGCAAACTCACCTGTCCACAGATTCAGTTCAAGAAATTTTTCAAGAATGTTGTCAGAAATTGGCTCAGGCAGAAGAAAAATATCAGAACCAAAAGAGAGCTATTGAAGAGAAATATCAAGCCTCTATTCTTTCTATCAAGAAAAGGTCTCAAGAACTCAAAGAAAAGTACGAGTTCAAGAGCTATCCAAAGAAATTGAAAGAAAAAGACGAAATGGAAAAACTTTCAGATTCACTAAAATCAACTCCGGCATCTTCTCCGACGATTTTTCCGACTCCGACGACATTTCTGACTCTGACAGTATTTCCGACAATTACTCCGGCGAAAACTTCAACAAGTCAGGCGACAACTCAAATTCTGGTGTCATCTCCTTTGCCTAAACCACCAAATCTGTCATTAGAACCACAAAATCCTCCATTAAAACCACTCCCGGCGACTTTTCCGACAACAATTTCGGCGACAGTTCTAACATTTTCGCCGGCGAATTCAACAACATTGTCAACACAGCCAAAGCCGCCTCTCTCATCACCAACACCACTTATCGGTCTCTGACGGCCACCGCCAAAACCACCACCATTTTCGGACTGCTTTAATCATTTTAATTTCTTATTAGTCTTGTTTAAAAAAAAAAAAGGGAAGAAGAAAAGTGTTTTGAGAAGTGGAAAGAGAGAATGCAAGATCGTGAGAAGAAAAAAAAAATAAAAGAACAAGCAGAGAAAGAAAAAGAGAGCGAAGAAGAAAAGGGAAAAAAA
Source organism: Lathyrus tuberosus (assembly GCA_022829125.1). Lineage (NCBI taxonomy): Eukaryota > Viridiplantae > Streptophyta > Magnoliopsida > Fabales > Fabaceae > Lathyrus > Lathyrus tuberosus. Next base: position 1,078,697 of record JALAZF010000254.1, read on the forward strand.
GACGTGAAAAAAACAAGAAGAAGAAAGAAAGAGAAAAAAAAGAAAGAAAAGAAGAAAAAAATAGTTGTTATCCTCTTTCTATTTTTGCTGTGACCACTACTAACCAGCATGCATAAGAATCTTTTCATTTTTCCACACTCCAACTCTCATTGCCGTGGGTCCCCTTCACGTGGGTTCCCTTCACATATATTACTCTGAACCATCAATTAAAACAGTCTCTTAACACTTTCTTAGTGCACTGCCCGAGGAGTCCTTTTAATTTTCAAAAAAAAAAATAATAATTATATTCTCTTTATAAATTTACAACCTTGAGGACAAGGTTGATTTTGAAGGGGTAAGTAGTGATAGAGAGTGATATTAGATATTTTATTTAGTAGTTTTAATATATTATTTAGTATTTTAATATTTCTAGAATGTTCTTAAGGTTTTGAGATTATGCCACATGTATGGCTATTATGCATTTAGGGTTCTATATATTAAAGTGTAATGTGCTATTTGAGAAGGAATCAAGAAAATCAATGAAAGTCTTTATTTTTATCTCTCTCTTAATTCTATTTGTCTTTTATTTTATTTAGAATTTATAGCTTTCTCTAGTTTTGTTAGGGCTCTAATTTTCTCCCTAACAATTGGTGCTTTCATCTTTGCACTCAAGCTCTTCCATGGCATACCAATTTTCCCCATCTTTCACTACTCAATTTTATCCATATCATCCCAATATCACCACTGTTACTCCTTCATTTCCATCTTATTCCACAAACATTTCTCTTGTAACTCCATCTCAAAATTTGTCCTATAACCATGGATACACACCACATCTACAACCTGCATATGACTATTACACACCTTTCTACCAACAAAATAATTCCACTCCTTTTATTCCTCCCTACCAACCCACACCAAAGCCATCAGATTCAACATCTCATCATTCTAACGTTTTTCCAAAAGACCACTATCACCATCAACAAGCAACAACTTCCATTTCACCTCATCTACATCCATCCTATACCATTTCTCAGCAAACTCACCTGTCCACAGATTCAGTTCAAGAAATTTTTCAAGAATGTTGTCAGAAATTGGCACAGGCAGAAGAAAAATATCAGAACCAAAAGAGAGCTATTGAAGAGAAATATCAAGCCTCTATTCTTTCTATCAAGAAAAGGTCTCAAGAACTCAAAGAAAAGTACGTGTTCAAGAGCTATCCAAAGAAATTGAAAGAAAAAGACGAAATGGAAAAACTTTCAGATTCACTAAAATCAACTCCGGCATCTTCTCCGACGATTTTTCCGACTCCGACGACATTTCTGACTCTGACAGTATTTCCGGCAATTACTCCGGCGAAAACTCCAACAAGTCAGGCGACAACTCAAATTCTGGTGTCATCTCCTTTGCCTAAACCACCAAATCTGTCATTAGAACCACAAAATCCTCCATTAAAACCACTCCCGGCGACTTTTCCGACAACAATTTCGGCGACAGTTCTAACATTTTCGCCGGCGAATTCAACAACATTGTCAACACAGCCAAAGCCGCCTCTCTCATCACCAACACCACTTATCGGTCTCTGACGGCCACCGCCAAAACCACCACCATTTTCGGACTGCTTTAATCATTTTAATTTCTTATTAGTCTTGTTTAAAAAAAAAAAAGGGAAGAAGAAAAGTGTTTTGAGAAGTGGAAAGAGAGAATGCAAGATCGTGAGAAGAAAAAAAAAAAAAAAGAACAAGCAGAGAAAGAAAAAGAGAGCGAAGAAGAAAAGGGAAAAAAAGACGTGAAAAAAACAAGAAGAAGAAAGAAAGAGAAAAAAAAGAAAGAAAAGAAGAAAAAAATAGTTGTTATCCTCTTTCTATTTTTGCTGTGACCACTACTAACCAGCATGCGTAAGAATCTTTTCATTTTTCCACACTCCAACTCTCATTGCCGTGGGTCCCCTTCACGTGGGTTCCCTTCACATATATTACTCTGAACCATCAATTAAAACAGTCTCTTAACACTTTCTTAGTGCACTGCCCGAGGAGTCCTTTTAATTTTCAAAAAAAATAATAATAATTATATTCTCTTTATAAATTTACAACCTTGAGGACAAAGTTGATTTTGAAGGGGTAAGTAGTGATAGAGAGTGATATTAGATATTTTATTTAGTAGTTTTAATATATTATTTAGTATTTTAATATTTCTAGAATGTTCTTAAAGTTTTGAGATTATGCCACATGTATGGCTATTATGCATTTAGGGTTCTATATATTAAAGTGTAATGTGCTATTTGAGAAGGAATCAAGAAAATCAATGAAAGTCTTTATTTTTATCTCTCTCTTAATTCTATTTGTCTTTTATTTTATTTAGAATTTATAGCTTTCTCTAGTTTTGTTAGGGCTCTAATTTTCTCCCTAACAATTGGTGCTTTCATCTTTGCACTCAAGCTCTTCCATGGCATACCAATTTTCCCCATCTTTCACTACTCAATTTTATCCATATCATCCCAATATCACCACTGTTACTCCTTCATTTCCATCTTATTCCACAAACATTTCTCTTGTAACTCCATCTCAAAATTTGTCCTATAACCATGGATACACACCACATCTACAACCTGCATATGACTATTACACACCTTTCTACCAACAAAATAATTCCACTCCTTTTATTCCTCCCTACCAACCCACACCAAAGCCATCAGATTCAACATCTCATCATTCTAACGTTTTTCCAAAAGACCACTATCACCATCAACAAGCAACAACTTCCATTTCACCTCATCTACATCCATCCTATACCATTTCTCAGCAAACTCACCTGTCCACAGATTCAGTTCAAGAAATTTTTCAAGAATGTTGTCAGAAATTGGCACAGGCAGAAGAAAAATATCAGAACCAAAAGAGAGCTATTGAAGAGAAATATCAAGCCTCTATTCTTTCTATCAAGAAAAGGTCTCAAGAACTCAAAGAAAAGTACGTGTTCAAGAGCTATCCAAAGAAATTGAAAGAAAAAGACGAAATGGAAAAACTTTCAGATTCACTAAAATCAACTCCGGCATCTTCTCCGACGATTTTTCCGACTCCGACGACATTTCTGACTCTGACAGTATTTCCGGCAATTACTCCGGCGAAAACTCCAACAAGTCAGGCGACAACTCAAATTCTGGTGTCATCTCCTTTGCCTAAACCACCAAATCTGTCATTAGAACCACAAAATCTTCCATTAAAACCACTCCCGGCGACTTTTCCGACAACAATTTCGGCGACAGTTCTAACATTTTCGCCGGCGAAGTCAACAACATTGTCAACACAGCCAAAGCCGCCTCTCTCATCACCAACACCACTTATCGGTCTCTGACGGCCACCGCCAAAACCACCACCATTTTCGGACTGCTTTAATCATTTTAATTTCTTATTAGTCTTGTTTAAAAAAAAAAAAGGGAAGAAGAAAAGTGTTTTGAGAAGTGGAAAGAGAGAATGCAAGATCGTGAGAAGAAAAAAAAAAAAAAAGAACAAGCAGAGAAAGAAAAAGAGAGCGAAGAAGAAAAGGGAAAAAAAGACGTGAAAAAAACAAGAAGAAGAAAGAAAGAGAAAAAAAAGAAAGAAAAGAAGAAAAAAATAGTTGTTATCCTCTTTCTATTTTTGCTGTGACCACTACTAACCAGCATGCGTAAGAATCTTTTCATTTTTCCACACTCCAACTCTCATTGCCGTGGGTCCCCTTCACGTGGGTTCCCTTCACATATATTACTCTGAACCATCAATTAAAACAGTCTCTTAACACTTTCTTAGTGCACTGCCCGAGGAGTCCTTTTAATTTTCAAAAAAAAAAATAATAATTATATTCTCTTTATAAATTTACAACCTTGAGGACAAAGTTGATTTTGAAGGGGTAAGTAGTGATAGAGAGTGATATTAGATATTTTATTTAGTAGTTTTAATATATTATTTAGTATTTTAATATTTCTAGAATGTTCTTAAGGTTTTGAGATTATGCCACATGTATGGCTATTATGCATTTAGGGTTCTATATATTAAAGTGTAATGTGCTATTTGAGAAGGAATCAAGAAAATCAATGAAAGTCTTTATTTTTATCTCTCTCTTAATTCTATTTGTCTTTTATTTTATTTAGAATTTATAGCTTTCTCTAGTTTTGTTAGGGCTCTAATTTTCTCCCTAACAATTGGTGCTTTCATCTTTGCACTCAAGCTCTTCCATGGCATACCAATTTTCCCCATCTTTCACTACTCAATTTTATCCATATCATCCCAATATCACCACTGTTACTCCTTCATTTCCATCTTATTCCACAAACATTTCTCTTGTAACTCCATCTCAAAATTTGTCCTATAACCATGGATACACACCACATCTACAACCTGCATATGACTATTACACACCTTTCTACCAACAAAATAATTCCACTCCTTTTATTCCTCCCTACCAACCCACACCAAAGCCATCAGATTCAACATCTCATCATTCTAACGTTTTTCCAAAAGACCACTATCACCATCAACAAGCAACAACTTCCATTTCACCTCATCTACATCCATCCTATACCATTTCTCAGCAAACTCACCTGTCCACAGATTCAGTTCAAGAAATTTTTCAAGAATGTTGTCAGAAATTGGCACAGGCAGAAGAAAAATATCAGAACCAAAAGAGAGCTATTGAAGAGAAATATCAAGCCTCTATTCTTTCTATCAAGAAAAGGTCTCAAGAACTCAAAGAAAAGTACGTGTTCAAGAGCTATCCAAAGAAATTGAAAGAAAAAGACGAAATGGAAAAACTTTCAGATTCACTAAAATCAACTCCGGCATCTTCTCCGACGATTTTTCCGACTCCGACGACATTTCTGACTCTGACAGTATTTCCGGCAATTACTCCGGCGAAAACTCCAACAAGTCAGGCGACAACTCAAATTCTGGTGTCATCTCCTTTGCCTAAACCACCAAATCTGTCATTAGAACAACAAAATCCTCCATTAAAACCACTCCCGGCGATTTTTCCAACAACAATTTCGGCGACAGTTCTAACATTTTCGCCGGCGAATTCAACAACATTGTCAACACAGCCAAAGCCGCCTCTCTCATCACCAACACCACTTATCGGTCTCTGACGGCCACCGCCAAAACCACCACCATTTTCGGACTGCTTTAATCATTTTAATTTCTTATTAGTCTTGTTTAAAAAAAAAAAGGGAAGAAGAAAAGTGTTTTGAGAAGTGGAAAGAGAGAATGCAAGATCGTGAGAAGAAAAAAAAAAAAAAAGAACAAGCAGAGAAAGAAAAAGAGAGCGAAGAAGAAAAGGGAAAAAAAGACGTGAAAAAAACAAGAAGAAGAAAGAAAGAGAAAAAAAAGAAAGAAAAGAAGAAAAAAATAGTTGTTATCCTCTTTCTATTTTTGCTGTGACCACTACTAACCAGCATGCGTAAGAATCTTTTCATTTTTCCACACTCCAACTCTCATTGCCGTGGGTCCCCTTCACGTGGGTTCCCTTCACATATATTACTCTGAACCATCAATTAAAACAGTCTCTTAACACTTTCTTAGTGCACTGCCCGAGGAGTCCTTTTAATTTTCAAAAAAAAAAATAATAATTATATTCTCTTTATAAATTTACAACCTTGAGGACAAAGTTGATTTTGAAGGGGTAAGTAGTGATAGAGAGTGATATTAGATATTTTATTTAGTAGTTTTAATATATTATTTAGTATTTTAATATTTCTAGAATGTTCTTAAGGTTTTGAGATTATGCCACATGTATGGCTATTATGCATTTAGGGTTCTATATATTAAAGTGTAATGTGCTATTTGAGAAGGAATCAAGAAAATCAATGAAAGTCTTTATTTTTATCTCTCTCTTAATTCTATTTGTCTTTTATTTTATTTAGAATTTATAGCTTTCTCTAGTTTTGTTAGGGCTCTAATTTTCTCCCTAACAATTGGTGCTTTCATCTTTGCACTCAAGCTCTTCCATGGCATACCAATTTTCCCCATCTTTCACTACTCAATTTTATCCATATCATCCCAATATCACCACTGTTACTCCTTCATTTCCATCTTATTCCACAAACATTTCTCTTGTAACTCCATCTCAAAATTTGTCCTATAACCATGGATACACACCACATCTACAACCTGCATATGACTATTACACACCTTTCTACCAACAAAATAATTCCACTCCTTTTATTCCTCCCTACCAACCCACACCAAAGCCATCAGATTCAACATCTCATCATTCTAACGTTTTTCCAAAAGACCACTATCACCATCAACAAGCAACAACTTCCATTTCACCTCATCTACATCCATCCTATACCATTTCTCAGCAAACTCACCTGTCCACAGATTCAGTTCAAGAAATTTTTCAAGAATGTTGTCAGAAATTGGCTCAGGCAGAAGAAAAATATCAGAACCAAAAGAGAGCTATTGAAGAGAAATATCAAGCCTCTATTCTTTCTATCAAGAAAAGGTCTCAAGAACTCAAAGAAAAGTACGTGTTCAAGTGCTATCCAAAGAAATTGAAAGAAAAAGACGAAATGGAAAAACTTTCAGATTCACTAAAATCAACTCCGGCATCTTCTCCGACGATTTTTCCGACTCCGACGACATTTCTGACTCTGACAGTATTTCCGGCAATTACTCCGGCGAAAACTCCAACAAGTCAGGCGACAACTCAAATTCTGGTGTCATCTCCTTTGCCTAAACCACCAAATCTGTCATTAGAACCACAAAATCCTCCATTAAAACCACTCCCGGCGACTTTTCCGACAACAATTTCGGCGACAGTTCTAACATTTTCGCCGGCGAATTCAACAACATTTTCAACACAGCCAAAGCCGCCTCTCTCATCACCAACACCACTTATCGGTCTCTGACGGCCACCGCCAAAACCACCACAATTTTCGGACTGCTTTAATCATTTTAATTTCTTATTAGTCTTGTTTAAAAAAAAAAAAGGGAAGAAGAAAAGTGTTTTGAGAAGTGGAAAGAGAGAATGCAAGATCGTGAGAAGAAAAAAAAAAAAAAGAACAAGCAGAGAAAGAAAAAGAGAGCGAAGAAGAAAAGGGAAAAAAAGACGTGAAAAAAACAAGAAGAAGAAAGAAAGAGAAAAAAAAGAAAGAAAAGAAGAAAAAAATAGTTGTTATCCTCTTTCTATTTTTGCTGTAACCACTACTAACCAGCATGCGTAAGAATCGTTTCATTTTTCCACACTCCAACTCTCATTGCCGTGGGTCCCCTTCACGTGGGTTCCCTTCACATATATTACTCTGAACCATCAATTAAAACAGTCTCTTAACACTTTCTTAGTGCACTGCCCGAGGAGTCCTTTTAATTTTCAAAAAAAAAAATAATAATTATATTCTCTTTATAAATTTACAACCTTGAGGACAAGGTTGATTTTGAAGGGGTAAGTAGTGATAGAGAGTGATATTAGATATTTTATTTAGTAGTTTTAATATATTATTTAGTATTTTAATATTTCTAGAATGTTCTTAAGGTTTTGAGATTATGCCACATGTATGGCTATTATGCATTTAGGGTTCTATATATTAAAGTGTAATGTGCTATTTGAGAAGGAATCAAGAAAATCAATGAAAGTCTTTATTTTTATCTCTCTCTTAATTCTATTTGTCTTTTATTTTATTTAGAATTTATAGCTTTCTCTAGTTTTGTTAGGGCTCTAATTTTCTCCCTAACAATTGGTGCTTTCATCTTTGCACTCAAGCTCTTCCATGGCATACCAATTTTCCCCATCTTTCACTACTCAATTTTATCCATATCATCCCAATATCACCACTGTTACTCCTTCATTTCCATCTTATTCCACAAACATTTCTCTTGTAACTCCATCTCAAAATTTGTCCTATAACCATGGATACACACCACATCTACAACCTGCATATGACTATTACACACCTTTCTACCAACAAAATAATTCCACTCCTTTTATTCCTCCCTACCAACCCACACCAAAGCCATCAGATTCAACATCTCATCATTCTAACGTTTTTCCAAAAGACCACTATCACCATCAACAAGCAACAACTTCCATTTCACCTCATCTACATCCATCCTATACCATTTCTCAGCAAACTCACCTGTCCACAGATTCAGTTCAAGAAATTTTTCAAGAATGTTGTCAGAAATTGGCTCAGGCAGAAGAAAAATATCAGAACCAAAAGAGAGCTATTGAAGAGAAATATCAAGCCTCTATTCTTTCTATCAAGAAAAGGTCTCAAGAACTCAAAGAAAAGTACGTGTTCAAGTGCTATCCAAAGAAATTGAAAGAAAAAGACGAAATGGAAAAACTTTCAGATTCACTAAAATCAACTCCGGCATCTTCTCCGACGATTTTTCCGACTCCGACGACATTTCTGACTCTGACAGTATTTCCGGCAATTACTCCGGCGAAAACTCCAACAAGTCAGGCGACAACTCAAATTCTGGTGTCATCTCCTTTGCCTAAACCACCAAATCTGTCATTAGAACCACAAAATCCTCCATTAAAACCACTCCCGGCGACTTTTCCGACAACAATTTCGGCGACAGTTCTAACATTTTCGCCGGCGAATTCAACAACATTGTCAACACAGCCAAAGCCGTCTCTCTCATCACCAACACCACTTATCGGTCTCTGACGGCCACCGCCAAAACCACCACCATTTTCGGACTGCTTTAATCATTTTAATTTCTTATTAGTCTTGTTTAAAAAAAAAAAGGGAAGAAGAAAAGTGTTTTGAGAAGTGGAAAGAGAGAATGCAAGATCGTGAGAAAAAAAAAAAAAAAAGAACAAGCAGAGAAAGAAAAAGAGAGCGAAGAAGAAAAGGGAAAAAAAGACGTGAAAAAAACAAGAAGAAGAAAGAAAGAGAAAAAAAAGAAAGAAAAGAAGAAAAAAATAGTTGTTATCCTCTTTCTATTTTTGCTGTGACCACTACTAACCAGCATGCGTAAGAATCTTTTCATTTTTCCACACTCCAACTCTCATTGCCGTGGGTCCCCTTCACGTGGGTTCCCTTCACATATATTACTCTGAACCATCAATTAAAACAGTCTCTTAACACTTTCTTAGTGCACTGCCCGAGGAGTCCTTTTAATTTTCAAAAAAAAAAATAATAATTATATTCTCTTTATAAATTTACAACCTTGAGGACAAGGTTGATTTTGAAGGGGTAAGTAGTGATAGAGAGTGATATTAGATATTTTATTTAGTAGTTTTAATATATTATTTAGTATTTTAATATTTCTAGAATGTTCTTAAGGTTTTGAGATTATGCCACATGTATGGCTATTATGCATTTAGGGTTCTATATATTAAAGTGAAATGTGCTATTTGAGAAGGAATCAAGAAAATCAATGAAAGTCTTTATTTTTATCTCTCTCTTAATTCTATTTGTCTTTTATTTTATTTAGAATTTATAGCTTTCTCTAGTTTTGTTAGGGCTCTAATTTTCTCCCTAACAATTGGTGCTTTCATCTTTGCACTCAAGCTCTTCCATGGCATACCAATTTCCCCCATCTTTCACTACTCAATTTTATCCATATCATCCCAATATCACCACTGTTACTCCTTCATTTCCATCTTATTCCACAAACATTTCTCTTGTAACTCCATCTCAAAATTTGTCCTATAACCATGGATACACACCACATCTACAACCTGCATATGACTATTACACACCTTTCTACCAACAAAATAATTCCACTCCTTTTATTCCTCCCTACCAACCCACACCAAAGCCATCAGATTCAACATCTCATCATTCTAACCTTTTTCCAAAAGATCACTATCACCATCAACAAGCAACAACTTCCATTTCACCTCATCTACATCCATCCTATACCATTTCTCAGCAAACTCACCTGTCCACAGATTCAGTTCAAGAAATTTTTCAAGAATGTTGTCAGAAATTGGCTCAGGCAGAAGAAAAATATCAGAACCAAAAGAGAGCTATTGAAGAGAAATATCAAGTCTCTATTCTTTCTATCAAGAAAAGGTCTCAAGAACTCAAAGAAAAGTACGAGTTCAAGAGCTATCCAGAGAAATTGAAAGAAAAAGACGAAATGGAAAAACTTTCAGATTCACTAAAATCAACTCCGGCATCTTCTCCGACGATTTTTCCGACTCCGACGACATTTCTGACTCTGACAGTATTTCCGACAATTACTCCGGCGAAAATTCCAACAAGTCAGGCGACAACTCAAATTCTGGTGTCATCTCCTTTGCCTAAACCACCAAATCTGTCATTAGAACCACAAAATCCTCCATTAAAACCACTCCCGACGACTTTTCCGACAACAATTTCGGCGACAGTTCTAACATTTTCGCCGGCGAATTCAACAACATTGTCAACACAGCCAAAGCCGCCTCTCTCATCACCAACACCACTTATCGGTCTCTGACGGCCACCGCCAAAACCACCACCATTTTCGGACTGCTTTAATCATTTTAATTTCTTATTAGTCTTGTTTAAAAAAAAAGGGAAGAAGAAAAGTGTTTTGAGAAGTGGAAAGAGAGAATGCAAGATCGTGAGAAAAAAAAAAAAAAAAGAACAAGCAGAGAAAGAAAAAGAGAGCGAAGAAGAAAAGGGAAAAAAAGACGTGAAAAAAACAAGAAGAAGAAAGAAAGAGAAAAAAAAGAAAGAAAAGAAGAAAAAAATAGTTGATATCCTCTTTCTATTTTTGCTGTGACCACTACTAACCAGCATGCGTAAGAATCTTTTCATTTTTCCACACTCCAACTCTCATTGCCGTGGGTCCCCTTCACGTGGGTTCCCTTCACATATATTACTCTGAACCATCAATTAAAACAGTCTCTTAACACTTTCTTAGTGCACTGCCCGAGGAGTCCTTTTAATTTTCAAAAAAAAAAATAATAATTATATTCTCTTTATAAATTTACAACCTTGAGGACAAGGTTGATTTTGAAGGGGTAAGTAGTGATAGAGAGTGATATTAGATATTTTATTTAGTAGTTTTAATATATTATTTAGTATTTTAATATTTCTAGAATGTTCTTAAGGTTTTGAGATTATGCCACATGTATGGCTATTATGCATTTAGGGTTCTATATATTAAAGTGTAATGTGCTATTTGAGAAGGAATCAAGAAAATCAATGAAAGTCTTTATTTTTATCTCTCTCTTAATTCTATTTGTCTTTTATTTTATTTAGAATTTATAGCTTTCTCTAGTTTTGTTAGGGCTCTAATTTTCTCCCTAACAATTGGTGCTTTCATCTTTGCACTCAAGCTCTTCCATGGCATACCAATTTCCCCCATCTTTCACTACTCAATTTTATCCATATCATCCCAATATCACCACTGTTACTCCTTCATTTCCATCTTATTCCACAAACATTTCTCTTGTAACTCCATCTCAAAATTTGTCCTATAACCATGGATACACACCACATCTACAACCTGCATATGACTATTACACACCTTTCTACCAACAAAATAATTCCACTCCTTTTATTCCTCCCTACCAACCCACACCAAAGCCATCAGATTCAACATCTCATCATTCTAACGTTTTTCCAAAAGACCACTATCACCATCAACAAGCAACAACTTCCATTTCACCTCATCTACATCCATCCTATACCATTTCTCAGCAAACTCACCTGTCCACAGATTCAGTTCAAGAAATTTTTCAAGAATGTTGTCAGAAATTGGCTCAGGCAGAAGAAAAATATCAGAACCAAAAGAGAGCTATTGAAGAGAAATATCAAGCCTCTATTCTTTCTATCAAGAAAAGGTCTCAAGAACTCAAAGAAAAGTACGTGTTCAAGAGCTATGCAGAGAAATTGAAAGAAAAAGACGAAATGGAAAAACTTTCAGATTCACTAAAATCAACTCCGGCATCTTCTTCGGCGATTTTTCCGACTCCGACGACATTTCTGACTCTGACAGTATTTCCGGCAATTACTCCGGCGAAAACTCCAACAAGTCAGGCGACAACTCAACTTCTGGTGTCATCTCCTTTGCCTAAACCACCAAATCTGTCATTAGAACCACAAAATCCTCCATTAAAACCACTCCCGGCGACTTTTCCGACAACAATTTCGGCGACAGTTCTAACATTTTCGCCGGCGAATTCAACAACATTGTCAACACAGCCAAAGCCGCCTCTCTCATCACCAACACCACTTATCGGTCTCCGACGGCCACCGCCAAAACCACCACCATTTTCGGACTGCTTTAATCATTTTAATTTCTTATTAGTCTTGTTTAAAAAAAAAGGGAAGAAGAAAAGTGTTTTGAGAAGTGGAAAGAGAGAATGCAAGATCGTGAGAAGAAAAAAAAAAAAAAAGAACAAGCAGAGAAAGAAAAAGAGAGCGAAGAAGAAAAGGGAAAAAAAGACGTGAAAAAAACAAGAAGAAGAAAGAAAGAGAAAAAAAAGAAAGAAAAGAAGAAAAAAATAGTTGTTATCCTCTTTCTATTTTTGCTGTAACCACTACTAACCAGCATGCGTAAGAATCTTTTCATTTTTCCACACTCCAACTCTCATTGCCGTGGGTCCCCTTCACGTGGGTTCCCTTCACATATATTACTCTGAACCATCAATTAAAACAGTCTCTTAACACTTTCTTAGTGCACTGCCCGAGGAGTCCTTTTAATTTTAAAAAAAAAAAATAATAATTATATTCTCTTTATAAATTTACAACCTTGAGGACAAGGTTGATTTTGAAGGGGTAAGTAGTGATAGAGAGTGATATTAGATATTTTATTTAGTAGTTTTAATATATTATTTAGTATTTTAATATTTCTAGAATGTTCTTAAGGTTTTGAGATTATGCCACATGTATGGCTATTATGCATTTAGGGTTCTATATATTAAAGTGTAATGTGCTATTTGAGAAGGAATCAAGAAAATCAATGAAAGTCTTTATTTTTATCTCTCTCTTAATTCTATTTGTCTTTTATTTTATTTAGAATTTATAGCTTTCTCTAGTTTTGTTAGGGCTCTAATTTTCTCCCTAACAATTGGTGCTTTCATCTTTGCACTCAAGCTCTTCCATGGCATACCAATTTCCCCCATCTTTCACTACTCAATTTTATCCATATCATCCCAATATCACCACTGTTACTCCTTCATTTCCATCTTATTCCACAAACATTTCTCTTGTAACTCCATCTCAAAATTTGTCCTATAACCATGGATACACACCACATCTACAACCTGCATATGACTATTACACACCTTTCTACCAACAAAATAATTCCACTCCTTTTATTCCTCCCTACCAACCCACACCAAAGCCATCAGATTCAACATCTCATCATTCTAACGTTTTTCCAAAAGACCACTATCACCATCAACAAGCAACAACTTCCATTTCACCTCATCTACATCCATCCTATACCATTTCTCAGCAAACTCACCTGTCGACAGATTCAGTTCAAGAAATTTTTCAAGAATGTTGTCAGAAATTGGCTCAGGCAGAAGAAAAATATCAGAACCAAAAGAGAGCTATTGAAGAGAAATATCAAGCCTCTATTCTTTCTATCAAGAAAAGGTCTCAAGAACTCAAAGAAAAGTACGAGTTCAAGAGCTATCCAGAGAAATTGAAAGAAAAAGACGAAATGGAAAAACTTTCGGATTCACTAAAATCAACTCCGGCATCTTCTCCGACGATTTTTCCGACTCCGACGACATTTCTGACTCTGACAGTATTTCCGACAATTACTCCGGCGAAAACTCCAACAAGTCAGGCGACAACTCAAATTCTGGTGTCATCTCCTTTGCCTAAACCACCAAATCTGTCATTAGAACCACAAAATCCTCCATTAAAACCACTCCCGGCGACTTTTCCGACAACAATTTCGGCGACAGTTCTAACATTTTCGCCGGCGAATTCAACAACATTGGCAACACAGCCAAAGCCGCCTCTCTCATCACCAACACCACTTATCGGTCTCCGACGGCCACCGCCAAAACCACCACCATTTTCGGACTGCTTTAATCATTTTAATTTCTTATTAGTCTTGTTTAAAAAAAAAAGGGAAGAAGAAAAGTGTTTTGAGAAGTGGAAAGAGAGAATGCAAGATCGTGAGAAGAAAAAAAAAAAAAAGAACAAGCAGAGAAAGAAAAAGAGAGCGAAGAAGAAAAGGGAAAAAAAGACGTGAAAAAAACAAGAAGAAGAAAGAAAGAGAAAAAAAAGAAAGAAAAGAAGAAAAAAATAGTTGTTATCCTCTTTCTATTTTTGCTGTGACCACTACTAACCAGCATGCGTAAGAATCTTTTCATTTTTCCACACTCCAACTCTCATTGCCGTGGGTCCCCTTCACGTGGGTTCCCTTCACATATATTACTCTGAACCATCAATTAAAACAGTCTCTTAACACTTTCTTAGTGCACTGCCCGAGGAGTCCTTTTAATTTAAAAAAAAATAATAATTATTATATTCTCTTTATAAATTTACAACCTTGAGGACAAGGTTGATTTTGAAGGGGTAAGTAGTGAAAGAGAGTGATATTAGATATTTTATTTAGTAGTTTTAATATATTATTTAGTATTTTAATATTTCTAGAATGTTCTTAAGGTTTTGAGATTATGCCACATGTATGGCTATTATGCATTTAGGGTTCTATATATTAAAGTGTAATGTGCTATTTGAGAAGGAATCAAGAAAATCAATGAAAGTCTTTATTTTTATCTCTCTCTTAATTCTATTTGTCTTTTATTTTATTTAGAATTTATAGCTTTCTCTAGTTTTGTTAGGGCTCTAATTTTCTCCCTAACAATTGGTGCTTTCATCTTTGCACTCAAGCTCTTCCATGGCATACCAATTTCCCCCATCTTTCACTACTCAATTTTATCCATATCATCCCAATATCACCACTGTTACTCCTTCATTTCCATCTTATTCCACAAACATTTCTCTTGTAACTCCATCTCAAAATTTGTCCTATAACCATGGATACACACCACATCTACAACCTGCATATGACTATTACACACCTTTCTACCAACAAAATAATTCCACTCCTTTTATTCCTCCCTACCAACCCACACCAAAGCCATCAGATTCAACATCTCATCATTCTAACGTTTTTCCAAAAGACCACTATCACCATCAACAAGCAACAACTTCCAGTTCACCTCTTCTACATCCATCCTATACTATTTCTCAGCAAACTCACCTGTCCACAGATTCAGTTCAAGAAATTTTCCAAGAATGTTGTCAGAAATTGGCTCGGGCAGAAGAAAAATATCAGAACCAAAAGAGAGCTATTGAAGAGAAATATCAAGCCTCTATTCTTTCTATCAAGAAAAGGTCTCAAGAACTCAAAGAAAAGTACGTGTTCAAGAGCTATGCAGAGAAATTGAAAGAAAAAGACGAAATGGAAAACCTTTCAGATTCACTAAAATCAACTCCGGCATCTTCTCCGGCGATTTTTCCGACTCCGACGACATTTCTGACTCTGACAGTATTTCCGGCAATTACTCCGGCGAAAACTCCAAAAAGTCAGGCGACAACTCAACTTCTGGTGTCATCTCCTTTGCCTAAACCACCAAATCTGTCATTAGAACCACAAAATCCTCCATTAAAACCACTCCCGGCGACTTTTCCGACAACAATTCCGGCGACAGTTCTATCATTTTCGCCGGCGAATTCAACAACATTGTCAACACAGCCAAAGCCGCCTCTCTCATCACCAACACCACTTATCGGACTCCGACGGCCACCGCCAAAACCACCACCATTTTCGGACTGCTTTAATCATTTTAATTTCTTATTAGTCTTGTTTAAAAAAAAAAAGGGAAGAAGAAAAGTGTTTTGAGAAGTGGAAAGAGAGAATGCAAGATCGTGAGAAGAAGAAAAAAAAAGAACAAGCAGAGAAAGAAAAAGAGAGTGAAGAAGAAAAGGGAAAAAAAGACGTGAAAAAAACAAGAAGAAGAATGAAAGAGAAAAAAAAAGAAAGAAAAGAAGAAAAAAATAGTTGTTATCCTCTTTCTATTTTTGCTGTGACCACTACTAACCAGCATGCGTAAGAATCTTTTCATTTTTCCACACTCCAACTCTCATTGCCATGGGTCCCCTTCACGTGGGTTCCCTTCACATATATTACTCTGAACCATCAATTAAAACAGTCTCTTAACACTTTCTAAGTGCACTGCCCGAGGAGTCCTTTTAATTTTCAAAAAAAATAATAATAATTATATTCTCTTTATAAATTTACAACCTTGAGGACAAGGTTGATTTTGAAGGGGTAAGTAGTGATAGAGAGTGATATTAGATATTTTATTTAGTAGTTTTAATATATTATTTAGTATTTTAATATTTCTAGAATGTTCTTAAGGTTTTGAGATTATGCCACATGTATAGCTATTATGCATTTAGGGTTCTATATATTAAAGTGTAATGTGCTATTTGAGAAGGAATCAAGAAAATCAATGAAAGTCTTTATTTTTGTCTCTCTCTTAATTCTATTTGTCTTTTATTTTATTTAGAATTTATAGCTTTCTCTAGTTTTGTTAGGGCTCTAATTTTCTCCCTAACAATTGGTGTTTTCATCTTTGCACTCAAGCTCTTCCATGGCATACCAATTTCCCCCATCTTTCACTACTCAATTTTATCCATATCATCCCAATATCACCACTGTTACTCCTTCATTTCCATCTTATTCCACAAACATTTCTCTTGTAACTCCATCTAAAAATTTGTCCTATAACCATGGATACACACCACATCTACAACCTGCATATGACTATTACACACCTTTCTACCAACAAAATAATTCCACTCCTTTTATTCCTCCCTACCAACCCACACCAAAGCCATCAGATTCAACATCTCATCATTCTAACGTTTTTCCAAAAGACCACTATCACCATCAACAAGCAACAACTTCCAGTTCACCTCTTCTACATCCATCCTATACCATTTCTCAGCAAACTCACCTGTCCACAGATTGAGTTCAAGAAATTTTTCAAGAATGTTGTCAGAAATTGGCTCGGGCAGAAGAAAAATATCAGAACCAAAAGAGAGCTATTGAAGAGAAATATCAAGCCTCTATTCTTTCTATCAAGAAAAGGTCTCAAGAACTCAAAGAAAAGTACGTGTTCAAGAGCTATGCAGAGAAATTGAAAGAAAAAGACGAAATGGAAAAACTTTCAGATTCACTAAAATCAACTCCGGCATCTTCTCCGGCGATTTTTCCGACTCCGACGACATTTCTGACTCTGACAGTATTTCCGGCAATTAATCCGGCGAAAACTCCAACAAGTCAGGCGACAACTCAACTTCTGGTGTCATCTCCTTTGCCTAAACCACCAAATCTGTCATTAGAACCACAAAATCCTCCATTAAAACCACTCCCGGCGACTTTTCCGACAACAATTCCGGCGACAGTTCTATAATTTTCGCCGGCGAATTCACCAACATTGTCAACACAGCCAAAGCCGCCTCTCTCATCACCAACACCACTTATCGGTCTCCGACGGCCACCGCCAAAACCACCACCATTTTCGGACTGCTTTAATCATTTTAATTTCTTATTAGTCTTGTTTAAAAAAAAAAGGGAAGAAGAAAAGTGTTTTGAGAAGTGGAAAGAGAGAATGCAAGATCGTGAGAAGAAAAAAAAAAAAAGAAGAAGCAGAGAAAGAAAAAGAGAGTGAAGAAGAAAAGGGAAAAAAAGATGTGAAAAAAACAAGAAGAAGAAAGAAAGAGAAAAAAAAAGAAAGAAAAGAAGAAAAAAATAGTTGTTATCCTCTTTCTATTTTTGCTGTGACCACTACTAACCAGCATGCGTAAGAATCTTTTCATTTTTCCACACTCCAACTCTCATTGCCGTGGGTCCCCTTCACGTGGGTTCCCTTCACATATATTACTCTGAACCATCAATTAAAACAGTCTCTTAACACTTTCTAAGTGCACTGCCCGAGGAGTCCTTTTAATTTTCAAAAAAAATAATTATTATTATATTCTCTTTATAAATTTACAACCTTGAGGACAAGGTTGATTTTGAAGGGGTAAGTAGTGATAGAGAGTGATATTAGATATTTTATTTAGTAGTTTTAATATATTATTTAGTATTTTAATATTTCTAGAATGTTCTTAAGGTTTTGAGATTATGCCACATGTATAGCTATTATGCATTTAGGGTTCTATATATTAAAGTGTAATGTGCTATTTGAGAAGGAATCAAGAAAATCAATGAAAGTCTTTATTTTTATCTCTCTCTTAATTCTATTTGTCTTTTATTTTATTTAGAATTTATAGCTTTCTCTAGTTTTGTTAGGGCTCTAATTTTCTCCCTAACAATTGGTGCTTTCATCTTTGCACTCAAGCTCTTCCATGGCATACCAATTTCCCCCATCTTTCACTACTCAATTTTATATATATCATCCCAATATCACCACTGTTACTCCTTCATTTCCATCTTATTCCACAAACATTTCTCTTGTAACTCCATCTAAAAATTTGTCCTATAACCATGGATACACACCACATCTACATCCTGCATATGACTATTACACACCTTTCTACCAACAAAATAATTCCACTCCTTTTATTCCTCCCTACCAACCCACACCAAAGCCATCAGATTCAACATCTCATCATTCTAACGTTTTTCCAAAAGACCACTATCACCATCAACAAGCAACAACTTCCAGTTCACCTCTTCTACATCCATCCTATACCATTTCTCAGCAAACTCACCTGTCCACAGATTCAGTTCAAGAAATTTTTCAAGAATGTTGTCAGAAATTGGCTCAGGCAGAAGAAAAATATCAGAACCAAAAGAGAGCTATTGAAGAGAAATATCAAGCCTCTATTCTTCCTATCAAGAAAAGGTCTCAAGAACTCAAAGAAAAGTACGAGTTCAAGAGCTATCCAGAGAAATTGAAAGAAAAAGACGAAATGGAAAAACTTTCAGATTCACTAAAATCAACTCCGGCATCTTCTCCGACAATTTTTCTGACTCCGACGACATTTCTGACTCTGACAGTATTTCCGACAATTACTCCGGCGAAAACTCCAACAAGTCAGGCGACAACTCAAATTCTGGTGTCATCACCTTTGCCTAAACCACCAAATCTGTCATTAGAACCACAAAATCCTCCATTCAAACCACTCCCGACGACTTTTCCGACAACAATTTCGGCGACAGTTCTAACATTTTCGCCGGCGAATTCAACAACATTGTCAACACAGCCAAAGTCGCCTCTCTCATCACCAACACCATTTATCGGTCTCCGACGGCCACCGCCAAAACCACCACCATTTTCCGACTGCTTTAATCATTTTAATTTCTTATTAGTCTTGTTTAAAAAAAAAAAGGGAAGAAGAAAAGTGTTTTGAGAAGTGGAAAGAGAGAATGCAAGATCGTGAGAAGAAAAAAAAAAAAAGAACAAGCAGAGAAAGAAAAAGAGAGTGAAGAAGAAAAGGGAAAAAAAGACGTGAAAAAAACAAGAAGAAGAAAGAAAGAGAAAAAAAAAGAAAGAAAAGAAGAAAAAAATAGTTGTTATCCTCTTTCTATTTTTGCTGTGACCACTACTAACCAGCATGCGTAAGAATCTTTTCATTTTTCCACACTCCAACTCTCATTGCCGTGGGTCCCCTTCACGTGGGTTCCCTTCACATATATTACTCTGAACCATCAATTAAAACAGTCTCTTAACACTTTCTAAGTGCACTGCCCGAGGAGTCCTTTTAATTTTCAAAAAAAATAATAATAATTATATTCTCTTTATAAATTTACAACCTTGAGGACAAGGTTGATTTTGAAGGGGTAAGTAGTGATAGAGAGTGATATTAGATATTTTATTTAGTAGTTTTAATATATTTTAATTAGTATTTTAATATTTCTAGAATGTTCTTAAGGTTTTGAGATTATGCCACATGTATGGCTATTATGCATTTAGGGTTCTATATATTAAAGTGTAATGTGCTATTTGAGAAGGAATCAAGAAAATCAATGAAAGTCTTTATTTTTATCTCTCTCTTAATTCTATTTGTCTTTTATTTTATTTAGAATTTATAGCTTTCTCTAGTTTTGTTAGGGCTCTAATTTTCTCCCTAACAATTGGTGCTTTCATCTTTGCACTCAAGCTCTTCCATGGCATACCAATTTCCCCCATCTTTCACTACTCAATTTTATCCATATCATCCCAATATCACCACTGTTACTCCTTCATTTCCATCTTATTCCACAAACATTTCTCTTGTAACTCCATCTCAAAATTTGTCCTATAACCATGGATACACACCACATCTACAACCTGCATATGACTATTACACACCTTTCTACCAACAAAATAATTCCACTCCTTTTATTCCTCCCTACCAACCCACACCAAAGCCATCAGATTCAACATCTCATCATTCTAACGTTTTTCCAAAAGACCACTATCACCATCAACAAGCAACAACTTCCAGTTCACCTCTTCTACATCCATCCTATACCATTTCTCAGCAAACTCACCTGTCCACAGATTCAGTTCAAGAAATTTTTCAAGAATGTTGTCAGAAATTGGCTCAGGCAGAAGAAAAATATCAGAACCAAAAGAGAGCTATTTAAGAGAAATATCAAGCCTCTATTCTTTCTATCAAGAAAAGGTCTCAAGAACTCAAAGAAAAGTACGAGTTCAAGAGCTATCCAGAGAAATTGAAAGAAAAAGACGAAATGGAAAAACTTTCAGATTCACTAAAATCAACTCCGGCATCTTCTCCGACGATTTTTCCGACTCCGACGACATTTCTGACTCTGACAGTATTTCCGACAATTACTCCGGCGAAAACTCCAACAAGTCAGGCGACAACTCAAATTCTGGTGTCATCTCCTTTGCCTAAACCACCAAATCTGTCATTAGAACCACAAAATCCTCCATTAAAACCACTCCCGACGACTTTTCCGACAACAATTTCGGCGACAGTTCTAACATTTTCGCCGGCGAATTCAACAACATTGTCAACACAGCCAAAGCCGCCTCTCTCATCACCAACACCACTTATCGGTCTCCGAAGGCCACCGCCAAAACCACCACCATTTTCGGACTACTTTAATCATTTTAATTTCTTATTAGTCTTGTTTAAAAAAAAAAAGGGAAGAAGAAAAGTGTTTTGAGAAGTGGAAAGAGAGAATGCAAGATCGTGAGAAGAAAAAAAAAAAAGAACAAGCAGAAAAAGAAAAAGAGAGCGAAGAAGAAAAGGGAAAAAAAGACGTGAAAAAAACAAGAAGAAGAAAGAAAGAGAAAAAAAAGAAAGAAAAGAAGAAAAAAATAGTTGTTATCCTCTTTCTATTTTTGCTGTGACCACTACTAACCAGCATGCGTAAGAATCTTTTCATTTTTCCACACTCCTACTCTCATTGCCGTGGGTCCCCTTCACGTGGGTTCCCTTCACATATATTACTCTGAACCATCAATTAAAACAGTCTCTTAACACTTTCTTAGTGCACTGCCCGAGGAGTCCTTTTAATTTAAAAAAAAATAATAATAATTATATTCTCTTTATAAATTTACAACCTTGAGGACAAGGTTGATTTTGAAGGGGTAAGTAGTGAAAGAGAGTGATATTAGATATTTTATTTAATAGTTTTAATATATTATTTAGTATTTTAATATTTCTAGAATGTTCTTAAGGTTTTGAGATTATGCCACATGTATGGCTATTATGCATTTAGGGTTCTATATATTAAAGTGTAATGTGCTATTTGAGAAGGAATCAAGAAAATCAATGAAAGTCTTTATTTTTATCTCTCTCTTAATTCTATTTGTCTTTTATTTTATTTAGAATTTATAGCTTTCTCTAGTTTTGTTAGGGCTCTAATTTTCTCCCTAACAATTGGTGCTTTCATCATTGCGCTCAAGCTCTTCCATGGCATACCAATTTCCCCCATCTTTCACTACTCAATTTTATCCATATCATCCCAATATCACCACTGTTACTCCTTCATTTCCATCTTATTCCACAAACATTTCTCTTGTAACTCCATCTCAAAATTTGTCCTATAACCATGGATACACACCACATCTACAACCTGCATATGACTATTACACACCTTTCTACCAACAAAATAATTCCACTCCTTTTATTCCTCCCTACCAACCCACACCAAAGCCATCAGATTCAACATCTCATCATTCTAACGTTTTTCCAAAAGACCACTATCACCATCAACAAGCAACAACTTCCAGTTCACCTCTTCTACATCCATCCTATACCATTTCTCAGCAAACTCACCTGTCCACAGATTCAGTTCAAGAAATTTTTCAAGAATGTTGTCAGAAATTGGCTCAGGCAGAAGAAAAATATCAGAACCAAAAGAGAGCTATTGAAGAGAAATATCAAGCCTCTATTCTTTCTATCAAGAAAAGGTCTCAAGAACTCAAAGAAAAGTACGAGTTCAAGAGCTATCCAGAGAAATTGAAAGAAAAAGACGAAATGGAAAAACTTTCAGATTCACTAAAATCAACTCCGGCATCTTCTCCGACGATTTTTCCGACTCCGACGACATTTCTGACTCTGACAGTATTTCCGACAATTACTCCGGCGAAAACTCCAACAAGTCAGGCGACAACTCAAATTCTGGTGTCATCTCCTTTGCCTAAACCACCAAATCTGTCATTAGAACCACAAAATGCTCCATTAAAACCACTCCCGACGACTTTTCCGACAACAATTTCGGCGACAGTTCTAACATTTTCGCCGGCGAATTCAACAACATTGTCAACACAGCCAAAGCCGCCTCTCTCATCACCAACACCACTTATCGGTCTCCGAAGGCCACCGCCAAAACCACCACCATTTTCGGACTGCTTTAATCATTTTAATTTCTTATTAGTCTTGTTTAAAAAAAAAAAGGGAAGAAGAAAAGTGTTTTGAGAAGTGGAAAGAGAGAATGCAAGATCGTGAGAAGAAAAAAAAAAAAAAGAACAAGCAGAGAAAGAAAAAGAGAGCGAAGAAGAAAAGGGAAAAAAAGACGTGAAAAAAACAAGAAGAAGAAAGAAAGAGAAAAAAAAGAAAGAAAAGAAGAAAAAAATAGTTGTTATCCTCTTTCTATTTTTGCTGTGACCACTACTAACCAGCATGCGTAAGAATCTTTTCATTTTTCCACACTCCTACTCTCATTGCCGTGGGTCCCCTTCACGTGGGTTCCCTTCACATATATTACTCTGAACCATCAATTAAAACAGTCTCTTAACACTTTCTTAGTGCACTGCCCGAGGAGTCCTTTTAATTTAAAAAAAAATAATAATAATTATATTCTCTTTATAAATTTACAACCTTGAGGACAAGGTTGATTTTGAAGGGGTAAGTAGTGAAAGAGAGTGATATTAGATATTTTATTTAATAGTTTTAATATATTATTTAGTATTTTAATATTTCTAGAATGTTCTTAAGGTTTTGAGATTATGCCACATGTATGGCTATTATGCATTTAGGGTTCTATATATTAAAGTGTAATGTGCTATTTGAGAAGGAATCAAGAAAATCAATGAAAGTCTTTATTTTTATCTCTCTCTTAATTCTATTTGTCTTTTATTTTATTTAGAATTTATAGCTTTCTCTAGTTTTGTTAGGGCTCTAATTTTCTCCCTAACAATTGGTGCTTTCATCATTGCGCTCAAGCTCTTCCATGGCATACCAATTTCCCCCATCTTTCACTACTCAATTTTATCCATATCATCCCAATATCACCACTGTTACTCCTTCATTTCCATCTTATTCCACAAACATTTCTCTTGTAACTCCATCTCAAAATTTGTCCTATAACCATGGATACACACCACATCTACAACCTGCATATGACTATTACACACCTTTCTACCAACAAAATAATTCCACTCCTTTTATTCCTCCCTACCAACCCACACCAAAGCCATCAGATTCAACATCTCATCATTCTAACGTTTTTCCAAAAGACCACTATCACCATCAACAAGCAACAACTTCCAGTTCACCTCTTCTACATCCATCCTATACCATTTCTCAGCAAACTCACCTGTCCACAGATTCAGTTCAAGAAATTTTTCAAGAATGTTGTCAGAAATTGGCTCAGGCAGAAGAAAAATATCAGAACCAAAAGAGAGCTATTGAAGAGAAATATCAAGCCTCTATTCTTTCTATCAAGAAAAGGTCTCAAGAACTCAAAGAAAAGTACGAGTTCAAGAGCTATCCAGAGAAATTGAAAGAAAAAGACGAAATGGAAAAACTTTCAGATTCACTAAAATCAACTCCGGCATCTTCTCCGACGATTTTTCCGACTCCGACGACATTTCTAACTCTGACAGTATTTCCGACAATTACTCCGGCGAAAACTCCAACAAGTCAGGCGACAACTCAAATTCTGGTGTCATCTCCTTTGCCTAAACCACCAAATCTGTCATTAGAACCACAAAATGCTCCATTAAAACCACTCCCGACGACTTTTCCGACAACAATTTCGGCGACAGTTCTAACATTTTCGCCGGCGAATTCAACAACATTGTCAACACAGCCAAAGCCGCCTCTCTCATCACCAACACCACTTATCGGTCTCCGACGGCCACCGCCAAAACCACCACCATTTTCGGACTGCTTTAATCATTTTAATTTCTTATTAGTCTTGTTTAAAAAAAAAAAAGGGAAGAAGAAAAGTGTTTTGAGAAGTGGAAAGAGAGAATGCAAGATCGTGAGAAGAAAAAAAAAAAAGAACAAGCAGAGAAAGAAAAAGAGAGCGAAGAAGAATAGGGAAAAAAAGACGTGAAAAAAACAAGAAGAAGAAAGAAAGAGAAAAAAAAGAAAGAAAAGAAGAAAAAAATAGTTGCTATCCTCTTTCTATTTTTGCTGTGACCACTACTAACCAGCATGCGTAAGAATCTTTTCATTTTTCCACACTCCTACTCTCATTGCCGTGGGTCCCCTTCACGTGGGTTCCCTTCACATATATTACTCTGAACCATCAATTAAAACAGTCTCTTAACACTTTCTAAGTGCACTGCCCGAGGAGTCCTTTTAATTTAAAAAAAAATAATAATTATTATATTCTCTTTATAAATTTACAACCTTGAGGACAAGGTTGATTTTGAAGGGGTAAGTAGTGAAAGAGAGTGATATTAGATATTTTATTTAGTAGTTTTAATATATTATTTAGTATTTTAATATTTCTACAATGTTCTTAAGGTTTTGAGATTATGCCACATGTATGGCTATTATGCATTTAGGGTTCTATATATTAAAGTGTAATGTGCTATTTGAGAAGGAATCAAGAAAATCAATGAAAGTCTTTATTTTTATCTCTCTCTTAATTCTATTTGTCTTTTATTTTATTTAGAATTTATAGCTTTCTCTAGTTTTGTTAGGGCTCTAATTTTCTCCCTAACAATTGGTGCTTTCATCTTTGCACTCAAGCTCTTCCATGGCATACCAATTTCCCCCATCTTTCACTACTCAATTTTATCCATATCATCCCAATATCACCACTGTTACTCCTTCATTTCCATCTTATTCCACAAACATTTCTCTTGTAACTCCATCTCAAAATTTGTCCTATAACCATGGATACACACCACATCTACAACCTGCATATGACTATTACACACCTTTCTACCAACAAAATAATTCCACTCCTTTTATTCCTCCCTACCAACCCACACCAAAGCCATCAGATTCAACATCTCATCATTCTAACGTTTTTCCAAAAGACCACTATCACCATCAACAAGCAACAACTTCCAGTTCACCTCTTCTACATCCATCCTATACAATTTCTCAGCAAACTCACCTGTCCACAGATTCAGTTCAAGAAATTTTTCAAGAATGTTGTCAGAAATTGGCTCAGGCAGAAGAAAAATATCAGAACCAAAAGAGAGCTATTGAAGAGAAATATCAAGCCTCTATTCTTTCTATCAAGAAAAGGTCTCAAGAACTCAAAGAAAAGTACGAGTTCAAGAGCTATCCAGAGAAATTGAAAGAAAAAGACGAAATGGAAAAACTTTCAGATTCACTAAAATCAACTCCGGCATCTTCTCCGACGATTTTTCCGACTCCGACGACATTTCTGACTCTGACAGTATTTCCGACAATTACTCCGGCGAAAACTCCAACAAGTCAGGCGACAACTCAAATTCTGGTGTCATCTCCTTTGCCTAAACCACCAAATCTGTCATTAGAACCACAAAATGCTCCATTAAAACCACTCCCGACGACTTTTCCGACAACAATTTCGGCGACAGTTCTAACATTTTCGCCGGCGAATTCAACAACATTGTCAACACAGCCAAAGCCGCCTCTCTCATCACCAACACCACTTATCGGTCTCCGAAGGCCACTGCCAAAACCACCACCATTTTCGGACTGCTTTAATCATTTTAATTTCTTATTAGTCTTGTTTAAAAAAAAAAAGGGAAGAAGAAAAGTGTTTTGAGAAGTGGAAAGAGAGAATGCAAGATCGTGAGAAGAAAAAAAAAAAAAAGAACAAGCAGAGAAAGAAAAAGAGAGCGAAGAAGAAAAGGGAAAAAAAGACGTGAAAAAAACAAGAAGAAGAAAGAAAGAGAAAAAAAAGAAAGAAAAGAAGAAAAAAATAGTTGTTATCCTCTTTCTATTTTTGCTGTGACCACTACTAACCAGCATGCGTAAGAATCTTTTCATTTTTCCACACTCCTACTCTCATTGCCGTGGGTCCCCTTCACGTGGGTTCCCTTCACATATATTACTCTGAACCATCAATTAAAACAGTCTCTTAACACTTTCTTAGTGCACTGCCCGAGGAGTCCTTTTAATTTAAAAAAAAATAATAATAATTATATTCTCTTTATAAATTTACAACCTTGAGGACAAGGTTGATTTTGAAGGGGTAAGTAGTGAAAGAGAGTGATATTAGATATTTTATTTAGTAGTTTTAATATATTATTTAGTATTTTAATATTTCTAGAATGTTCTTAAGGTTTTGAGATTATGCCACATGTATGGCTATTATGCATTTAGGGTTCTATATATTAAAGTGTAATGTGCTATTTGAGAAGGAATCAAGAAAATCAATGAAAGTCTTTATTTTTATCTCTCTCTTAATTCTATTTGTCTTTTATTTTATTTAGAATTTATAGCTTTCTCTAGTTTTGTTAGGGCTCTAATTTTCTCCCTAACAATTGGTGCTTTCATCATTGCGCTCAAGCTCTTCCATGGCATACCAATTTCCCCCATCTTTCACTACTCAATTTTATCCATATCATCCCAATATCACCACTGTTACTCCTTCATTTCCATCTTATTCCACAAACATTTCTCTTGTAACTCCATCTCAAAATTTGTCCTATAACCATGGATACACACCACATCTACAACCTGCATATGACTATTACACACCTTTCTACCAACAAAATAATTCCACTCCTTTTATTCCTCCCTACCAACCCACACCAAAGCCATCAGATTCAACATCTCATCATTCTAACGTTTTTCCAAAAGACCACTATCACCATCAACAAGCAACAACTTCCAGTTCACCTCTTCTACATCCATCCTATACCATTTCTCAGCAAACTCACCTGTCCACAGATTCAGTTCAAGAAATTTTTCAAGAATGTTGTCAGAAATTGGCTCAGGCAGAAGAAAAATATCAGAACCAAAAGAGAGCTATTGAAGAGAAATATCAAGCCTCTATTCTTTCTATCAAGAAAAGGTCTCAAGAACTCAAAGAAAAGTACGAGTTCAAGAGCTATCCAGAGAAATTGAAAGAAAAAGACGAAATGGAAAAACTTTCAGATTCACTAAAATCAACTCCGGCATCTTCTCCGACGATTTTTCCGACTCCGACGACATTTCTGACTCTGACAGTATTTCCGACAATTACTCCGGCGAAAACTCCAACAAGTCAGGCGACAACTCAAATTCTGGTGTCATCTCCTTTGCCTAAACCACCAAATCTGTCATTAGAACCACAAAATGCTCCATTAAAACCACTCCCGACGACTTTTCCGACAACAATTTCGGCGACAGTTCTAACATTTTCGCCGGCGAATTCAACAACATTGTCAACACAGCCAAAGCCGCCTCTCTCATCACCAACACCACTTATCGGTCTCCGACGGCCACCGCCAAAACCACCACCATTTTCGGACTGCTTTAATCATTTTAATTTCTTATTAGTCTTGTTTAAAAAAAAAAAAGGGAAGAAGAAAAGTGTTTTGAGAAGTGGAAAGAGAGAATGCAAGATCGTGAGAAGAAAAAAAAAAAAAGAACAAGCAGAGAAAGAAAAAGAGAGCGAAGAAGAATAGGGAAAAAAAGACGTGAAAAAAACAAGAAGAAGAAAGAAAGAGAAAAAAAAGAAAGAAAAGAAGAAAAAAATAGTTGCTATCCTCTTTCTATTTTTGCTGTGACCACTACTAACCAGCATGCGTAAGAATCTTTTCATTTTTCCACACTCCTACTCTCATTGCCGTGGGTCCCCTTCACGTGGGTTCCCTTCACATATATTACTCTGAACCATCAATTAAAACAGTCTCTTAACACTTTCTAAGTGCACTGCCCGAGGAGTCCTTTTAATTTAAAAAAAAATAATAATTATTATATTCTCTTTATAAATTTACAACCTTGAGGACAAGGTTGATTTTGAAGGGGTAAGTAGTGAAAGAGAGTGATATTAGATATTTTATTTAGTAGTTTTAATATATTATTTAGTATTTTAATATTTCTAGAATGTTCTTAAGGTTTTGAGATTATGCCACATGTATGGCTATTATGCATTTAGGGTTCTATATATTAAAGTGTAATGTGCTATTTGAGAAGGAATCAAGAAAATCAATGAAAGTCTTTATTTTTATCTCTCTCTTAATTCTATTTGTCTTTTATTTTATTTAGAATTTATAGCTTTCTCTAGTTTTGTTAGGGCTCTAATTTTCTCCCTAACAATTGGTGCTTTCATCATTGCGCTCAAGCTCTTCCATGGCATACCAATTTCCCCCATCTTTCACTACTCAATTTTATCCATATCATCCCAATATCACCACTGTTACTCCTTCATTTCCATCTTATTCCACAAACATTTCTCTTGTAACTCCATCTCAAAATTTGTCCTATAACCATGGATACACACCACATCTACAACCTGCATATGACTATTACACACCTTTCTACCAACAAAATAATTCCACTCCTTTTATTCCTCCCTACCAACCCACACCAAAGCCATCAGATTCAACATCTCATCATTCTAACGTTTTTCCAAAAGACCAC
This sequence comes from Lathyrus tuberosus, assembly GCA_022829125.1. NCBI lineage: Eukaryota > Viridiplantae > Streptophyta > Magnoliopsida > Fabales > Fabaceae > Lathyrus > Lathyrus tuberosus. The sequence continues at coordinate 1,107,846 of JALAZF010000254.1, forward strand.
TATCACCATCAACAAGCAACAACTTCCAGTTCACCTCTTCTACATCCATCCTATACCATTTCTCAGCAAACTCACCTGTCCACAGATTCAGTTCAAGAAATTTTTCAAGAATGTTGTCAGAAATTGGCTCAGGCAGAAGAAAAATATCAGAACCAAAAGAGAGCTATTGAAGAGAAATATCAAGCCTCTATTCTTTCTATCAAGAAAAGGTCTCAAGAACTCAAAGAAAAGTACGAGTTCAAGAGCTATCCAGAGAAATTGAAAGAAAAAGACGAAATGGAAAAACTTTCAGATTCACTAAAATCAACTCCGGCATCTTCTCCGACGATTTTTCCGACTCCGACGACATTTCTGACTCTGACAGTATTTCCGACAATTACTCCGGCGAAAACTCCAACAAGTCAGGCGACAACTCAAATTCTGGTGTCATCTCCTTTGCCTAAACCACCAAATCTGTCATTAGAACCACAAAATGCTCCATTAAAACCACTCCCGACGACTTTTCCGACAACAATTTCGGCGACAGTTCTAACATTTTCGCCGGCGAATTCAACAACATTGTCAACACAGCCAAAGCCGCCTCTCTCATCACCAACACCACTTATCGGTCTCCGACGGCCACCGCCAAAACCACCACCATTTTCGGACTGCTTTAATCATTTTAATTTCTTATTAGTCTTGTTTAAAAAAAAAAAAGGGAAGAAGAAAAGTGTTTTGAGAAGTGGAAAGAGAGAATGCAAGATCGTGAGAAGAAAAAAAAAAAAAGAACAAGCAGAGAAAGAAAAAGAGAGCGAAGAAGAATAGGGAAAAAAAGACGTGAAAAAAACAAGAAGAAGAAAGAAAGAGAAAAAAAAGAAAGAAAAGAAGAAAAAAATAGTTGCTATCCTCTTTCTATTTTTGCTGTGACCACTACTAACCAGCATGCGTAAGAATCTTTTCATTTTTCCACACTCCTACTCTCATTGCCGTGGGTCCCCTTCACGTGGGTTCCCTTCACATATATTACTCTGAACCATCAATTAAAACAGTCTCTTAACACTTTCTAAGTGCACTGCCCGAGGAGTCCTTTTAATTTAAAAAAAAATAATAATTATTATATTCTCTTTATAAATTTACAACCTTGAGGACAAGGTTGATTTTGAAGGGGTAAGTAGTGAAAGAGAGTGATATTAGATATTTTATTTAGTAGTTTTAATATATTATTTAGTATTTTAATATTTCTAGAATGTTCTTAAGGTTTTGAGATTATGCCACATGTATGGCTATTATGCATTTAGGGTTCTATATATTAAAGTGTAATGTGCTATTTGAGAAGGAATCAAGAAAATCAATGAAAGTCTTTATTTTTATCTCTCTCTTAATTCTATTTGTCTTTTATTTTATTTAGAATTTATAGCTTTCTCTAGTTTTGTTAGGGCTCTAATTTTCTCCCTAACAATTGGTGCTTTCATCTTTGCACTCAAGCTCTTCCATGGCATACCAATTTCCCCCATCTTTCACTACTCAATTTTATCCATATCATCCCAATATCACCACTGTTACTCCTTCATTTCCATCTTATTCCACAAACATTTCTCTTGTAACTCCATCTCAAAATTTGTCCTATAACCATGGATACACACCACATCTACAACCTGCATATGACTATTACACACCTTTCTACCAACAAAATAATTCCACTCCTTTTATTCCTCCCTACCAACCCACACCAAAGCCATCAGATTCAACATCTCATCATTCTAACGTTTTTCCAAAAGACCACTATCACCATCAACAAGCAACAACTTCCAATTCACCTCTTCTACATCCATCCTATACCATTTCTCAGAAAACTCACCTGTCCACAGATTCAGTTCAAGAAATTTTTCAAGAATGTTGTCAGAAATTGGCTCGGGCAGAAGAAAAATATCAGAACCAAAAGAGAGCTATTGAAGAGAAATATCAAGCCTCTATTCTTTCTATCAAGAAAAGGTCTCAAGAACTCAAAGAAAAGTACGTGTTCAAGAGCTATGCAGAGAAATTGAAAGAAAAAGACGAAATGGAAAAACTTTCAGATAAAATCAACTCCGGCATCTTCTCCGGCGATTTTTCCGACTCCGACGACATTTCTGACTCTGACAGTATTTCCGGCAATTACTCCGGCGAAAACTCCAACAAGTCAGGCGACAACTCAACTTCTGGTGTCATCTCCTTTGCCTAAACCACCAAATCTGTCATTAGAACCACAAAATCCTCCATTAAAACCACTCCCGGCGACTTTTCCGACAACAATTTCGGCGACAGTTCTATCATTTTCGCCGGCGAATTCAACAACATTGTCAACACAGCCGAAGCCGCCTCTCTCATCACCAACACCACTTATCGGTCTCCGACGGCCACCGCCAAAACCACCACCATTTTCGGACTGCTTTAATCATTTTAATTTCTTATTAGTCTTGTTTAAAAAAAAAAAAGGGAAGAAGAAAAGTGTTTTGAGAAGTGGAAAGAGAGAATGCAAGATCGTGAGAAGAAAAAAAAAAAAAGAACAAGCAGAGAAAGAAAAAGAGAGCGAAGAAGAAAAGGGAAAAAAAGACGTGAAAAAAACAAGAAGAAGAAAGAAAGAGAAAAAAAAGAAAGAAAAGAAGAAAAAAATAGTTGCTATCCTCTTTCTATTTTTGCTGTGACCACTACTAACCAGCATGCGTAAGAATCTTTTCATTTTTCCACACTCCTACTCTCATTGCCGTGGGTCCCCTTCACGTGGGTTCCCTTCACATATATTACTCTGAACCATCAATTAAAACAGTCTCTTAACACTTTCTAAGTGCATTGCCCGAGGAGTCCTTTTAATTTAAAAAAAAATAATAATTATTATATTCTCTTTATAAATTTACAACCTTGAGGACAAGGTTGATTTTGAAGGGGTAAGTAGTGAAAGAGAGTGATATTAGATATTTTATTTAGTAGTTTTAATATATTATTTAGTATTTTAATATTTCTAGAATGTTCTTAAGGTTTTGAGATTATGCCACATGTATGGCTATTATGCATTTAGGGTTCTATATATTAAAGTGTAATGTGCTATTTGAGAAGGAATCAAGAAAATCAATGAAAGTCTTTATTTTTATCTCTCTCTTAATTCTATTTGTCTTTTATTTTATTTAGAATTTATAGCTTTCTCTAGTTTTGTTAGGGCTCTAATTTTCTCCCTAACAATTGGTGCTTTCATCTTTGCACTCAAGCTCTTCCATGGCATACCAATTTCCCCCATCTTTCACTACTCAATTTTATCCATATCATCCCAATATCACCACTGTTACTCCTTCATTTCCATCTTATTCCACAAACATTTCTCTTGTAACTCCATCTCAAAATTTGTCCTATAACCATGGATACACACCACATCTACAACCTGCATATGACTATTACACACCTTTCTACCAACAAAATAATTCCACTCCTTTTATTCCTCCCTACCAACCAACACCAAAGCCATCAGATTCAACATCTCATCATTCTAACGTTTTTCCAAAAGACCACTATCACCATCAACAAGCAACAACTTCCAATTCACCTCTTCTACATCCATCCTATACCATTTCTCAGAAAACTCACCTGTCCACAGATTCAGTTCAAGAAATTTTTCAAGAATGTTGTCAGAAATTGGCTCGGGCAGAAGAAAAATATCAGAACCAAAAGAGAGCTATTGAAGAGAAATATCAAGCCTATATTCTTTCTATCAAGAAAAGGTCTCAAGAACTCAAAGAAAAGTACGTGTTCAAGAGCTATGCAGAGAAATTGAAAGAAAAAGACGAAATGGAAAAACTTTCAGATAAAATCAACTCCGGCATCTTCTCCGGCGATTTTTCCGACTCCGACGACATTTCTGACTCTGACAGTATTTCCGGCAATTACTCCGGCGAAAACTCCAACAAGTCAGGCGACAACTCAACTTCTGGTGTCATCTCCTTTGCCTAAACCACCAAATCTGTCATTAGAACCACAAAATCCTCCATTAAAACCACTCCCGGCGACTTTTCCGACAACAATTTCGGCGACAGTTCTATCATTTTCGCCGGCGAATTCAACAACATTGTCAACACAGCCAAAGCCGCCTCTCTCATCACCAACACCACTTATCGGTCTCCGACGGCCACCGCCAAAACCACCACCATTTTCGGACTGCTTTAATCATTTTAATTTCTTATTAGTCTTGTTTAAAAAAAAAAAAGGGAAGAAGAAAAGTGTTTTGAGAAGTGGAAAGAGAGAATGCAAGATCGTGAGAAGAAAAAAAAAAAAGAACAAGCAGAGAAAGAAAAAGAGAGCGAAGAAGAATAGGGAAAAAAAGACGTGAAAAAAACAAGAAGAAGAAAGAAAGAGAAAAAAAAGAAAGAAAAGAAGAAAAAAATAGTTGCTATCCTCTTTCTATTTTTGCTGTGACCACTACTAACCAGCATGCGTAAGAATCTTTTCATTTTTCCACACTCCTACTCTCATTGCCGTGGGTCCCCTTCACGTGGGTTCCCTTCACATATATTACTCTGAACCATCAATTAAAACAGTCTCTTAACACTTTCTAAGTGCACTGCCCGAGGAGTCCTTTTAATTTAAAAAAAAATAATAATAATTATATTCTCTTTATAAATTTACAACCTTGAGGACAAGGTTGATTTTGAAGGGGTAAGTAGTGAAAGAGAGTGATATTAGATATTTTATTTAGTAGTTTTAATATATTATTTAGTATTTTAATATTTCTAGAATGTTCTTAAGGTTTTGAGATTATGCCACATGTATGGCTATTATGCATTTAGGGTTCTATATATTAAAGTGTAATGTGCTATTTGAGAAGGAATCAAGAAAATCAATGAAAGTCTTTATTTTTATCTCTCTCTTAATTCTATTTGTCTTTTATTTTATTTAGAATTTATAGCTTTCTCTAGTTTTGTTAGGGCTCTAATTTTCTCCCTAACAATTGGTGCTTTCATCTTTGCACTCAAGCTCTTCCATGGCATACCAATTTCCCCCATCTTTCACTACTCAATTTTATCCATATCATCCCAATATCACCACTGTTACTCCTTCATTTCCATCTTATTCCACAAACATTTCTCTTGTAACTCCATCTCAAAATTTGTCCTATAACCATGGATACACACCACATCTACAACCTGCATATGACTATTACACACCTTTCTACCAACAAAATAATTCCACTCCTTTTATTCCTCCCTACCAACCCACACCAAAGCCATCAGATTCAACATCTCATCATTCTAACGTTTTTCCAAAAGACCACTATCACCATCAACAAGCAACAACTTCCAATTCACCTCTTCTACATCCATCCTATACCATTTCTCAGAAAACTCACCTGTCCACAGATTCAGTTCAAGAAATTTTTCAAGAATGTTGTCAGAAATTGGCTCGGGCAGAAGAAAAATATCAGAACCAAAAGAGAGCTATTGAAGAGAAATATCAAGCCTCTATTCTTTCTATCAAGAAAAGGTCTCAAGAACTCAAAGAAAAGTACGTGTTCAAGAGCTATGCAGAGAAATTGAAAGAAAAAGACGAAATGGAAAAACTTTCAGATTCACTAAAATCAACTCCGGCATCTTCTCCGGCGATTTTTCCGACTCCGACGACATTTCTGACTCTGACAGTATTTCCGGCAATTACTCCGGCGAAAACTCCAACAAGTCAGGCGACAACTCAACTTCTGGTGTCATCTCCTTTGCCTAAACCACCAAATCTGTCATTAGAACCACAAAATCCTCCATTAAAACCACTCCCGGCGACTTTTCCGACAACAATTTCGGCGACAATTCTATCATTTTCGCCGGCGAATTCAACAACATTGTCAACACAGCCAAAGCCGCCTCTCTCATCACCAACACCACTTATCGGTCTCCGACGGCCACCGCCAAAACCACCACCATTTTCGGACTGCTTTAATCATTTTAATTTTATATTAGTCTTGTTTAAAAAAAAAAGGGAAGAAGAAAAGTGTTTTGAGAAGTGGAAAGAGAGAATGCAAGATCGTGAGAAGAAAAAAAAAAAAGAACAAGCAGAGAAAGAAAAAGAGAGTGAAGAAGAAAAGGGAAAAAAAGACGTGAAAAAAACAAGAAGAAGAAAGAAAGAGAAAAAAAAAGAAAGAAAAGAAGAAAAAAATAGTTGTTATCCTCTTTCTATTTTTGCTGTGACCACTACTAACCAGCATGCGTAAGAATCTTTTCATTTTTCCACACTCCAACTCTCATTGCCGTGGGTCCCCTTCACGTGGATTCCCTTCACATATATTACTCTGAACCATCAATTAAAACAGTCTCTTAACACTTTCTAAGTGCACTGCCCGAGGAGTCCTTTTAATTTTCAAAAAAAATAATAATAATTATATTCTCTTTATAAATTTACAACCTTGAGGACAAGGTTGATTTTGAAGGGGTAAGTAGTGATAGAGAGTGATATTAGATATTTTATTTAGTAGTTTTAATATATTATTTAGTATTTTAATATTTCTAGAATGTTCTTAAGGTTTTGAGATTATGCCACATGTATAGCTATTATGCATTTAGGGTTCTATATATTAAAGTGTAATGTGCTATTTGAGAAGGAATCAAGAAAATCAATGAAAGTCTTTATTTTTATCTCTCTCTTAATTCTATTTGTCTTTTATTTTATTTAGAATTTATAGCTTTCTCTAGTTTTGTTAGGGCTCTAATTTTCTCCCTAACAATTGGTGCTTTCATCTTTGCACTCAAGCTCTTCCATGGCATACCAATTTCCCCCATCTTTCACTACTCAATTTTATCCATATCATCCCAATATCTCCACTGTTACTCCTTCATTTCCATCTTATTCCACAAACATTTCTCTTGTAACTCCATCTCAAAATTTGTCCTATAACCATGGATACACACCACATCTACAACCTGCATATGACTATTACACACCTTTCTACCAACAAAATAATTCCACTCCTTTTATTCCTCCCTACCAACCCAAACCAAAGCCATCAGATTCAACATCTCATCATTCTAACGTTTTTCCAAAAGACCACTATCACCATCAACAAGCAACAACTTACATTTCACCTCATCTACATCCATCCTATACCATTTCTCAGCAAACTCACCTGTCCACAGATTCAGTTCAAGAAATTTTTCAAGAATGTTGTCAGAAATTGGCTCAGGCAGAAGAAAAATATCAAAACCAAAAGAGAGCTATTGAAGAGAAATATCAAGCCTCTATTCTTTCTATCAAGAAAAGGTCTTAAGAACTCAAAGAAAAGTACGTGTTCAAGAGCTATGCAGAGAAATTGAAAGAAAAAGACGAAATGGAAAAACTTTCAGATTCACTAAAATCAACTCCGGCATCTTCTCCGACGATTTTTCCGACTCCGACGACATTTCTGACTCTAACAGTATTTCCGACAATTACTCCGGCGAAAACTCCAACAAGTCAGGCGACAACTCAACTTCTGGTGTCATCTCCTTTGCCTAAACCACCAAATCTGTCATTAGAACCACAAAATCCTCCATTAAAACCACTCCCGGCGACTTTTCCGACAACAATTTCGGCGACAGTTCTAACATTTTCGCCGGCGAATTCAACAACATTGTCAACACAGCCAAAGCCGCCTCTCTCATCACCAACACCACTTATCGGTCTCCGACGGCCACCGCCAAAACCACCACCATTTTCGGACTGCTTTAATCATTTTAATTTCTTATTAGTCTTGTTTAAAAAAAAAAGGGAAGAAGAAAAGTGTTTTGAGAAGTGGAAAGAGAGAATGCAAGATCGTGAGAAGAAAAGAAAAAAAAAGAACAAGCAGAGAAAGAAAAAGAGAGCGAAGAAGAAAAGGGAAAAAAAGACGTGAAAAAAACAAGAAGAAGAAAGAAAGAGAAAAAAAAAGAAAGAAAAGAAGAAAAAAATAGTTGTTATCCTCTTTCTATTTTTGTTGTGACCACTACAAACCAGCATGCGGAAGAATCTTTTCATTTTTCCACACTCCAACTCTCATTGTCGTGGGTCGCCTTCACGTGGGTTCCCTTCACATATATTACTCTGAACCATCAATTAAAACAGTCTCTTAACACTTTCTTAGTGCACTGCCCGAGGAGTCCTTTTAATTTTCAAAAAAAATAATAATAATTATATTCTCTTTATAAATTTACAACCTTGAGGACAAGGTTGATTTTGAAGGGGTAAGTAGTGAAAGAGAGTGATATTAGATATTTTATTTAATAGTTTTAATATATTATTTAGTATTTTAATATTTCTAGAATGTTCTTAAGGTTTTGAGATTATGCCACATGTATGGCTATTATGCATTTAGGGTTCTATATATTAAAGTGTAATGTGCTATTTGAGAAGGAATCAAGAAAATCAATGAAAGTCTTTATTTTTATCTCTCTCTTAATTCTATTTGTCTTTTATTTTATTTAGAATTTATAGCTTTCTCTAGTTTTGTTAGGGCTCTAATTTTCTCCCTAACAATTGGTTCTTTCATCTTTGCACTCAAGCTCTTCCATGGCATACCAATTTCCCCCATCTTTCACTACTCAATTTTATCCATATCATCCCAATATCACCACTGTTACTCCTTCATTTCCATCTTATTCCACAAACATTTCTCTTGTAACTCCATCTCAAAATTTGTCCTATAACCATGGATACACACCACATCTACAACCTGCATATGACTATTACACACCTTTCTACCAACAAAATAATTCCACTCCTTTTATTCCTCCCTACCAACCTAAACCAAAGCCATCAGATTCAACATCTCATCATTCTAACGTTTTTCCAAAAGACCACTATCACCATCAACAAGCAACAACTTACATTTCACCTCATCTACATCCATCCTATACCATTTCTCAGCAAACTCACCTGTCCACAGATTCAGTTCAAGAAATTTTTCAAGAATGTTGTCAGAAATTGGCTCAGGCAGAAGAAAAATATCAAAACCAAAAGAGAGCTATTGAAGAGAAATATCAAGCCTCTATTCTTTCTATCAAGAAAAGGTCTCAAGAACTCAAAGAAAAGTACGTGTTCAAGAGCTATGCAGAGAAATTGAAAGAAAAAGACGAAATGGAAAAACTTTCAGATTCACTAAAATCAACTCTGGCATCTTCTCCGGCGATTTTTCCGACTTCGACGACATTTCTGACTCTAACAGTATTTCCGACAATTAGTCCGGCGAAAACTCCAACAAGTCAGGCGACAACTCAACTTCTGGTGTCATCTCCTTTGCCTAAACCACCAAATCTGTCATTAGAACCACAAAATCCTCCATTAAAACCACTCCCGGCGACTTTTCCGACAACAATTTCGGCGACAGTTCTAACATTTTCGCCGGCGAATTCAACAACATTGTCAACACAGCCAAAGCCGCCTCTCTCATCACCAACACCACTTATCGGTCTCCGACGGCCACCGCCAAAACCACCACCATTTTCAGACTGCTTTAATCATTTTAATTTCTTATTAGTCTTGTTTAAAAAAAAAAAGGAAGAAGAAAAGTGCTTTGAGAAGTGGAAAGAGAGAATGCAAGATCGTGAGAAGAAAAAAAAAAAAAGAACAAGCAGAGAAAGAAAAAGGGAGCGAAGAAGAAAAGGGAAAAAAAGACGTGAAAAAAACAAGAAGAAGAAAGAAAGGGAAAAAAAAAGAAAGAAAAGAAGAAAAAAATAGTTGTTATCCTCTTTCTATTTTTGCTGTGACCACTACTAACCAGCATGCGTAAGAATCTTTTCATTTTTCCACACTCCAACTCTCATTGCCGTGGGTCCCCTTCACGTGGGTTCCCTTCACATATATTACTCAGAACCATCAATTAAAACAGTCTCTTAACACTTTCTTAGTGCACTGCCCGAGGAGTCCTTTTAATTTTCAAAAAAAAAAATAATAATTATATTCTCTTTATAAATTAACAACCTTGAGGACAAGGTTGATTTTGAAGGGGTAAGTAGTGAAAGAGAGTGATATTAGATATTTTATTTAGTAGTTTTAATATATTATTTAGTATTTTAATATTTCTAGAATGTTCTTAAGGTTTTGAGATTATGCCACATGTATGGCTATTATGCATTTAGGGTTCTATATATTAAAGTGTAATGTGCTATTTGAGAAGGAATCAAGAAAATCAATGAAAGTCTTTATTTTTATCTCTCTCTTAATTCTATTTGTCTTTTATTTTATTTAGAATTTATAGCTTTCTCTAGTTTTGTTAGGGCTCTAATTTTCTCCCTAACAATTGGTGCTTTCATCTTTGCACTCAAGCTCTTCCATGGCATACCAATTTCCCCCATCTTTCACTACTCAATTTTATCCATATCATCCCAATATCACCACTGTTACTCCTTCATTTCCATCTTATTCCACAAACATTTCTCTTGTAACTCCATCTCAAAATTTGTCCTATAACCATGGATACACACCACATCTACAACCTGCATATGACTATTACACACCTTTCTACCAACAAAATAATTCCACTCCTTTTATTCCTCCCTGCCAACCCACACCAAAGCCATCAGATTCAACATCTCATCATTCTAACGTTTTTCCAAAAGACCACTATCACCATCAACAAGCAACAACTTCCATTTCACCTCATCTACATCCATCCTATACCATTTCTCAGCAAACTCACCTGTCCACAGATTCAGTTCAAGAAATTTTTCAAGAATGTTGTCAGAAATTGGCTCAGGCAGAAGAAAAATATCAGAACCAAAAGAGAGCTATTGAAGAGAAATATCAAGCCTCTATTCTTTCTATCAAGAAAAGGTCTCAAGAACTCAAAGAAAAGTACGTGTTCAAGAGCTATGCAGAGAAATTGAAAGAAAAAGACGAAATGGAAAAACTTTCAGATTCACTAAAATCAACTCCGGCATCTTCTTCGGCGATTTTTCCGACTCCGACGACATTTCTGACTCTGACAGTATTTCCGGCAATTACTCCGGCGAAAACTCCAACAAGTCAGGCGACAACTCAACTTCTGGTGTCATCTCCTTTGCCTAAACCACCAAATCTGTCATTAGAACCACAAAATCCTCCATTAAAACCACTCCCGGCGACTTTTCCGACAACAATTTCGGCGACAGTTCTAACATTTTCGCCGGCGAATTCAACAACATTGTCAACACAGCCAAAGCCGCCTCTCTCATCACCAACACGACTTATCGGTCTCCGACGTCCACCGCCAAAACCACCACCATTTTCGGACTGCTTTAATCATTTTAATTTCTTATTAGCCTTGTTTAAAAAAAAAAGGGAAGAAGAAAAGTGTTTTGAGAAGTGGAAAGAGAAAATGCAAGATCGTGAGAAGAAAAAAAAAAAAGAACAAGCAGAGAAACAAAAAGAGAGCGAAGAAGAAAAGGAAAAAAAAGACGTGAAAAAAACAAGAAGAAGAAAGAAAGAGAAAAAAAAAGAAAGAAAAGAAGAAAAAAATAGTTGTTATCCTCTTTCTATTTTTGCTGTGACCACTACTAACCAGCATGCGTAAGAATCTTTTCATTTTTCCACACTCCAACTCTCATTGCCGTGGGTCCCCTTCACGTGGGTTCCCTTCACATATATTACTCTGAACCATCAATTAAAACAGTCTCTTAACACTTTCTTAGTGCACTGCCCAATGAGTCCTTTTAATTTTCAAAAAAAAAAATAATAATTATATTCTCTTTATAAATTTACAACCTTGAGGACAAGGTTGATTTTGAAGGGGTAAGTAGTGAAAGAGAGTGATATTAGATATTTTATTTAGTAGTTTTAATATATTATTTAGTATTTTAATATTTCTAGAATGTTCTTAAGGTTTTGAGATTATGTCACATGTATGGCTATTATGCATTTAGGGTTCTATATATTAAAGTGTAATGTTCTATTTGAGAAGGAATCAAGAAAATCAATGAAAGTCTTTATTTTTATCTCTCTCTTAATTCTATTTGTCTTTTATTTTATTTAGAATTTATAGCTTTCTCTAGTTTTGTTAGGGCTCTAATTTTCTCCCTAACAATTGGTGCTTTCATCTTTGCACTCAAGCTCTTCCATGGCATACCAATTTCCCCCATCTTTCACTACTCAATTTTATCCATATCATCCCAATATCACCACTGTTACTCCTTCATTTCCATCTTATTCCACAAACATTTCTCTTGTAACTCCATCTCAAAATTTGTCCTATAACCATGGATACACACCGCATCTACAACCTGCATATGACTATTACACACCTTTCTACCAACAAAATAATTCCACTCCTTTTATTCCTCCCTACCAACCCACACCAAAGCCATCAGATTCAACATCTCATCATTCTAACGTTTTTCCAAAAGACCACTATCACCATCAACAAGCAACAACTTCCATTTCACCTCATCTACATCCATCCTATACCATTTCTCAACAAACTCACCTGTCCACAGATTCAGTTCAAGAAATTTTTCAAGAATGTTGTCAGAAATTGGCTCAGGCAGAAGAAAAATATCAGAACCAAAAGAGAGCTATTGAAGAGAAATATCAAGCCTCTATTCTTTCTATCAAGAAAAGGTCTCAAGAACTCAAAGAAAAGTACGTGTTCAAGAGCTATGCAGAGAAATTGAAAGAAAAAGACGAAATGGAAAAACTTTTAGATTCACTAAAATCAACTCCGGCATCTTCTCCGGCGAGTTTTCCGACTCCGACGACATTTCCGACTCTGACAGTATTTCCGACAATTACTCCGGTGCAAACTCCAACAAGTCAGGCGACAACTCAACTTCTGGTGTCATCTCCTTTGCCTAAACCACCAAATCTGTCATTAGAACCACAAAATCCTCCATTAAAACCACTCATGGCGACTTTTCCGACAACAATTTCGGCGACAGTTCTAACATTTTCGCCGGCGAATTCAACAACATTGTCAACACAGCCAAAGCCGCCTCTCTCATCACCAACACCACTTATCGGTCTCCGACGGCCACCGCCAAAACCACCACCATTTTCGGACTGCTTTAATCATTTTAATTTCTTATTAGTCTTGTTTAAAAAAAAAAAGGGAAGAAGAAAAGTGTTTTGAGAAGTGGAAAGAGAGAATGCAAGATCGTGAGAAGAAAAAAAAAAAAGAACAAGCAGAGAAAGAAAAAGAGAGCGAAGAAGAAAAGGGAAAAAAAGACGTGAAAAAAACAAGAAGAAGAAAGAAAGAGAAAAAAAAAGAAAGAAAAGAAGAAAAAAATAGTTGTTATCCTCTTTCTATTTTTGCTGTGACCACTACTAACCAGCATGCGTAAGAATCTTTTCATTTTTCCACACTCCAACTCTCATTGCCGTGGGTCCCCTTCACGTGGGTTCCCTTCACATATATTACTCTGAACCATCAATTAAAACAGTCTCTTAACACTTTCTTAGTGCACTGCCCGAGGAGTCCTTTTAATTTTTAAAAAAAATAATAATAATTATATTCTCTTTATAAATTTACAACCTTGAGGACAAGGTTGATTTTGAAGGGGTAAGTAGTGAAAGAGAGTGATATTAGATATTTTATTTAGTAGTTTTAATATATTATTTAGTATTTTAATATTTCTAGAATGTTCTTAAGGTTTTGAGATTATGCCACATGTATGGCTATTATGCATTTAGGGTTCTATATATTAAAGTGTAATGTGCTATTTGAGAAGGAATCAAGAAAATCAATGAAAGTCTTTATTTTTATCTCTCTCTTAATTCTATTTGTCTTTTATTTTATTTAGAATTTATAGCTTTCTCTAGTTTTGTTAGGGCTCTAATTTTCTCCCTAACAATTGGTGCTTTCATCTTTGCACTCAAGCTCTTCCATGGCATACCAATTTCCCCCATCTTTCACTACTCAATTTTATCCATATCATCCCAATATCACCACTGTTACTCCTTCATTTCCATCTTATTCCACAAACATTTCTCTTGTAACTCCATCTCAAAATTTGTCCTATAACCATGGATACACACCACATCTACAACCTGCATATGACTATTACACACCTTTCTACCAACAAAATAATTCCACTCCTTTTATTCCTCCCTGCCAACCCACACCAAAGCCATCAGATTCAACATCTCATCATTCTAACGTTTTTCCAAAAGACCACTATCACCATCAACAAGCAACAACTTCCATTTCACCTCATCTACATCCATCCTATACCATTTCTCAGCAAACTCACCTGTCCACAGATTCAGTTCAATAAATTTTTCAAGAATGTTGTCAGAAATTGGCTCAGGCAGAAGAAAAATATCAGAACCAAAAGAGAGCTATTGAAGAGAAATATCAAGCCTATATTCTTTCTCTCTAGAAAAGGTCTCAAGAACTCAAAGAAAAGTACGTGTTCAAGAGCTATGCAGAGAAAATGAAAGAAAAAGACGAAATGGAAAAACTTTCAGATTCACTAAAATCAACTCCGGCATCTTCTCCGACGATTTTTCCGACTCCGACGACATTTCTGACTCTGACAGTATTTCCGGGAATTACTCCGGCGAAAACTCCAACAAGTCAGGCGACAACTCAACTTCTGGTGTCATCTCCTTTGCCTAAACCACCAAATCTGTCATTAGAACCACAAAATCCTCCATTAAAACCACTCCCGGCGACTTTTCCGACAACAATTTCGGCGACAGTTCTAACATTTTCGCCGGCGAATTCAACAACATTGTCAACACAGCCAAAGCCGCCTCTCTCATCACCAACACCACTTATCGGTCTCCGACGGCCACCGCCAAAACCACCACCATTTTCGGACTGCTTTAATCATTTTAATTTCTTATTAGTCTTGTTTAAAAAAAAAAGGGAAGAAGAAAAGTGTTTTGAGAAGTGGAAAGAGAGAATGCAAGATCGTGAGAAGAAAAAAAAAAGAACAAGCAGAGAAAGAAAAAGAGAGCGAAGAAGAAAAGGGAAAAAAAGACGTGAAAAAAACAAGAAGAAGAAAGAAAGAGGAAAAAAAAGAAAGAAAAGAAGAAAAAAATAGTTGTTCTCCTCTTTCTATTTTTGCTGTGACCACTACTAACCAGCATGCGTAAGAATCTTTTCATTTTTCCACACTCCAACTCTCATTGTCGTGGGTCCCCTTCACGTGGGTTCCCTTCACATATATTACTCTGAACCATCAATTAAAACAGTCTCTTAACACTTTCTTAGTGCGCTGCCCGAGGAGTCCTTTTAATTTTCAAAAAAAAAAAAATAATTATATTCTCTTTATAAATTTACAACCTTGAGGACAAGGATGATTTTGAAGGGGTAAGTAGTGAAAGAGAGTGATATTAGATATTTTATTTAGTAGTTTTAATATATTATTTAGTATTTTAATATTTCTAGAATGTTCTTAAGGTTTTGAGATTATGCCACATGTATGGCTATTATGCATTTAGGGTTCTATATATTAAAGTGTAATGTGCTATTTGAGAAGGAATCAAGAAAATCAATGAAAGTCTTTATTTTTATCTCTCTCTTAATTTTATTTGTCTTTTATTTTATTTAGAATTTATAGCTTTCTCTAGTTTTGTTAGGGCTCTAATTTTCTCCCTAACAATTGGTGCTTTCATCTTTGCACTCAAGCTCTTCCATGGCATACCAATTTCCCCCATCTTTCACTACTCAATTTTATCCATATCATCCCAATATCACCACTGTTACTCCTTCATTTCCATCTTATTCCACAAACATTTCTCTTGTAACTCCATCTCAAAATTTGTCCTATAACCATGGATACACACCGCATCTACAACCTGCATATGACTATTACACACCTTTCTACCAACAAAATAATTCCACTCCTTTTATTCCTCCCTGCCAACCCACACCAAAGCCATCAGATTCAACATCTCATCATTCTAACGTTTTTCCAAAAGACCACTATCACCATCAACAAGCAACAACTTCCATTTCACCTCATCTACATCCATCCTATACCATTTCTCAGCAAACTCACCTGTCCACAGATTCAGTTCAATAAATTTTTCAAGAATGTTGTCAGAAATTGGCTCAAGCAGAAGAAAAATATCAGAACCAAAAGAGAGCTATTGAAGAGAAATATCAAGCCTATATTCTTTCTATCAAGAAAAGGTCTCAAGAACTCAAAGAAAAGTACGTGTTCAAGAGCTATGCAGAGAAATTGAAAGAAAAAGACGAAATGGAAAAACTTTCAGATTCACTAAAATCAACTCCGGCATCTTCTCCGGCGATTTTTCCGACTCCGACGACATTTCTGACTCTGACAGTATTTCCGGCAATTACTCTGGCGAAAACTCCAACAAGTCAGGCGACAACTCAACTTCTGGTGTCATCTCCTTTGCCTAAACCACCAAATCTGTCATTAGAACCACAAAATCCTCCATTAAAACCACTCCCGGCGACTTTTCCGACAACAATTTCGGTGACAGTTCTAACATTTTCGCCGGCGAATTCAACAACATTGTCAACACAGCCAAAGCCGCCTCTCTCATCACCAACACCACTTATCGGTCTCCGACGGCCACCGCCAAAACCACCACCATTTTCGGACAGCTTTAATCATTTTAATTTCTTATTAGTCTTGTTTAAAAAAAAAAAGGGAAGAAGAAAAGTGTTTTGAGAAGTGGAAAGAGAGAATGCAAGATCGTGAGAAGAAAAAAAAAAGAACAAGCAGAGAAAGAAAAAGAGAGCGAAGAAGAAAAGGGAAAAAAAGACGTGAAAAAAACAAGAAGAAGAAAGAAAGAGGAAAAAAAAGAAAGAAAAGAAGAAAAAAATAGTTGTTATCCTCTTTCTATTTTTGCTGTGACCACTACTAACCAGCATGCGTAAGAATCTTTTCATTTTTCCACACTCCAACTCTCATTGCCGTGGGTCCCCTTCACGTGGGTTCCCTTCACATATATTACTCTGAACCATAAATTAAAACAGTCTCTTAACACTTTCTTAGTGCACTGCCCGAGGAGTCCTTTTAATTTTCAAAAAAAAAAATAATAATTATATTCTCTTTATAAATTTACAACCTTGAGGACAAGGTTGATTTTGAAGGGGTAAGTAGTGAAAGAGAGAGATATTAGATATTTTATTTAGTAGTTTTAATATATTATTTAGTATTTTAATATTTCTAGAATGTTCTTAAGGTTTTGAGATTATGCCACATGTATGGCTATTATGCATTTAGGGTTCTATATATTAAAGTGTAATGTGCTATTTGAGAAGGAATCAAGAAAATCAATGAAAGTCTTTATTTTTATCTCTCTCTTAATTTTATTTGTCTTTTATTTTATTTAGAATTTATAGCTTTCTCTAGTTTTGTTAGGGCTCTAATTTTCTCCCTAACAATTGGTGCTTTCATCTTTGCACTCAAGCTCTTCCATGGCATACCAATTTCCCCCATCTTTCACTACTCAATTTTATCCATATCATCCCAATATCACCACTGTTACTCCTTCATTTCCATCTTATTCCACAAACATTTCTCTTGTAACTCCATCTCAAAATTTGTCCTATAACCATGGATACACACCACATCTACAACCTGCATATGACTATTACACACCTTTCTACCAACAAAATAATTCCACTCCTTTTATTCCTCCCTGCCAACCCACACCAAAGCCATCAGATTCAACATCTCATCATTCTAACGTTTTTCCAAAAGACCACTATCACCATCAACAAGCAACAACTTCCATTTCACCTCATCTACATCCATCCTATACCATTTCTCAGCAAACTCACCTGTCCACAGATTCAGTTCAATAAATTTTTCAAGAATGTTGTCAGAAATTGGCTCAGGCAGAAGAAAAATATCAGAACCAAAAGAGAGCTATTGAAGAGAAATATCAAGCCTATATTCTTTCTATCAAGAAAAGGTCTCAAGAACTCAAAGAAAAGTACG
This sequence comes from Lathyrus tuberosus, assembly GCA_022829125.1. NCBI lineage: Eukaryota > Viridiplantae > Streptophyta > Magnoliopsida > Fabales > Fabaceae > Lathyrus > Lathyrus tuberosus. The sequence continues at coordinate 1,125,683 of JALAZF010000254.1, forward strand.
TGTTCAAGAGCTATGCAGAGAAATTGAAAGAAAAAGACGAAATGGAAAAACTTTCAGATTCACTAAAATCAACTCCGGCATCTTCTCCGGCGATTTTTCCGACTCCGACGACATTTCTGACTCTGACAGTATTTTCGGCAATTACTCCGGCGAAAACTCCAACAAGTCAGGCGACAACTCAACTTCTGGTGTCATCTCCTTTGCCTAAACCACCAAATCTGTCATTAGAACCACAAAATCCTCCATTAAAACCACTCCCGGCGACTTTTCCGACAACAATTTCGGCGACAGTTCTAACATTTTTGCCGGCGAATTCAACAACATTGTCAACACAGCCAAAGCCGCCTCTCTCATCACCAACACCACTTATCGGTCTCCGACGGCCACCGCCAAAACCACCACCATTTTCGGACTGCTTTAATCATTTTAATTTCTTATTAGTCTTGTTTAAAAAAAAAAAGGGAAGAAGAAAAGTGTTTTGAGAAGTGGAAAGAGAGAATGCAAGATCGTGAGAAGAAAAAAAAAAGAACAAGCAGAGAAAGAAAAAGAGAGCGAAGAAGAAAAGGGAAAAAAAGACGTGAAAAAAACAAGAAGAAGAAAGAAAGAGGAAAAAAAAGAAAGAAAAGAAGAAAAAAATAGTTGTTATCCTCTTTCTATTTTTGCTGTGACCACTACTAACCAGCATGCGTAAGAATCTTTTCATTTTTCCACACTCCAACTCTCATTGCCGTGGGTCCCCTTCACGTGGGTTCCCTTCACATATATTACTCTGAACCATCAATTAAAACAGTCTCTTAACACTTTCTTAGTGCACTGCCCGAGGAGTCCTTTTAATTTTCAAAAAAAAAAATAATAATTATATTCTCTTTATAAATTTACAACCTTGAGGACAAGGTTGATTTTGAAGGGGTAAGTAGTGAAAGAGAGAGATATTAGATATTTTATTTAGTAGTTTTAATATATTATTTAGTATTTTAATATTTCTAGAATGTTCTTAAGGTTTTGAGATTATGCCACATGTATGGCTATTATGCATTTAGGGTTCTATATATTAAAGTGTAATGTGCTATTTGAGAAGGAATCAAGAAAATCAATGAAAGTCTTTATTTTTATCTCTCTCTTAATTTTATTTGTCTTTTATTTTATTTAGAATTTATAGCTTTCTCTAGTTTTGTTAGGGCTCTAATTTTCTCCCTAACAATTGGTGCTTTCATCTTTGCACTCAAGCTCTTCCATGGCATACCAATTTCCCCCATCTTTCACTACTCAATTTTATCCATATCATCCCAATATCACCACTGTTACTCCTTCATTTCCATCTTATTCCACAAACATTTCTCTTGTAACTCCATCTCAAAATTTGTCCTATAACCATGGATACACACCACATCTACAACCTGCATATGACTATTACACACCTTTCTACCAACAAAATAATTCCACTCCTTTTATTCCTCCCTGCCAACCCACACCAAAGCCATCAGATTCAACATCTCATCATTCTAACGTTTTTCCAAAAGACCACTATCACCATCAACAAGCAACAACTTCCATTTCACCTCATCTACATCCATCCTATACCATTTCTCACCAAACTCACCTGTCCACAGATTCAGTTCAATAAATTTTTCAAGAATGTTGTCAGAAATTGGCTCAAGCAGAAGAAAAATATCAGAACCAAAAGAGAGCTATTGAAGAGAAATATCAAGCCTATATTCTTTCTATCAAGAAAAGGTCTCAAGAACTCAAAGAAAAGTACGTGTTCAAGAGCTATGCAGAGAAATTGAAAGAAAAAGACGAAATGGAAAAACTTTCAGATTCACTAAAATCAACTCCGGCATCTTCTCCGGCGATTTTTCCGACTCCGACGACATTTCTGACTCTGACAGTATTTCCGGCAATTACTCCGGCGAAAACTCCAACAAGTCAGGCGACAACTCAACTTCTGGTGTCATCTCCTTTGCCTAAACCACCAAATCTGTCATTAGAACCACAAAATCCTCCATTAAAACCACTCCCGGCGACTTTTCCGACAACAATTTCGGCGACAGTTCTAACATTTTCGCCGGCGAATTCAACAACATTGTCAACACAGCCAAAGCCGCCTCTCTCATCACCAACACCACTTATCGGTCTCCGACGGCCACCGCCAAAACCAACACCATTTTCGGACTGCTTTAATCATTTTAATTTCTTATTAGTCTTGTTTAAAAAAAAAAAAGGGAAGAAGAAAAGTGTTTTGAGAAGTGGAAAGAGAGAATGCAAGATCGTGAGAAGAAAAAAAAAAGAACAAGCAGAGAAAGAAAAAGAGAGCGAAGAAGAAAAGGGAAAAAAAGACGTGAAAAAAACAAGAAGAAGAAAGAAAGAGGAAAAAAAAGAAAGAAAAGAAGAAAAAAATAGTTGTTATCCTCTTTCTATTTTTGCTGTGACCACTACTAACCAGCATGCGTAAGAATCTTTTCATTTTTCCACACTCTAACTCTCATTGCCGTGGGTTCCCTTCACGTGGGTTCCCTTCACATATATTACTCTGAACCATCAATTAAAACAGTCTCTTAACACTTTCTTAGTTCGCTGCCCGAGGAGTCCTTTTATTTTCAAAAAAAAAAATAATAATTATATTCTCTTTATAAATTTACAACCTTGAGGACAAGGTTGATTTTGAAGGGGTAAGTAGTGAAAGAGAGAGATATTAGATATTTTATTTAGTAGTTTTAATATATTATTTAGTATTTTAATATTTCTAGAATGTTCTTAAGGTTTTGAGATTATGCCACATGTATGGCTATTATGCATTTAGGGTTCTATATATTAAAGTGTAATGTGCTATTTGAGAAGGAATAAAGAAAATCAATGAAAGTCTTTATTTTTATCTCTCTCTTAATTTTATTTGTCTTTTATTTTATTTAGAATTTATAGCTTTCTCTAGTTTTGTTAGGGCTCTAATTTTCTCCCTAACAATTGGTGCTTTCATCTTTGCACTCAAGCTCTTCCATGGCATACCAATTTCCCCCATCTTTCACTACTCAATTTTATCCATATCATCCCAATATCACCACTGTTACTCCTTCATTTCCATCTTATTCCACAAACATTTCTCTTGTAACTCCATCTCAAAATTTGTCCTATAACCATGGATACACACCACATCTACAACCTGCATATGACTATTACACACCTTTCTACCAACAAAATAATTCCACTCCTTTTATTCCTCCCTGCCAACCCACACCAAAGCCATCAGATTCAACATCTCATCATTCTAACGTTTTTCCAAAAGACCACTATCACCATCAACAAGCAACAACTTCCATTTCACCTCATCTACATCCATCCTATACCATTTCTCAGCAAACTCACCTGTCCACAGATTCAGTTCAATAAATTTTTCAAGAATGTTGTCAGAAATTGGCTCAGGCAGAAGAAAAATATCAGAACCAAAAGAGAGCTATTGAAGAGAAATATCAAGCCTATATTCTTTCTATCAAGAAAAGGTCTCAAGAACTCAAAGAAAAGTACGTGTTCAAGAGCTATGCAGAGAAATTGAAAGAAAAAGACGAAATGGAAAAACTTTCAGATTCACTAAAATCAACTCCGGCATCTTCTCCGGCGATTTTTCCGACTCCGACGACATTTCTGACTCTGACAGTATTTCCGGCAATTACTCCGGCGAAAACTCCAACAAGTCAGGCGACAACTCAACTTCTGGTGTCATCTCCTTTGCCTAAACCACCAAATATGTCATTAGAACCACAAAATCCTCCATTAAAACCACTCCCGGCGACTTTTCCGACAACAATTTCGGCGACAGTTCTAACATTTTCGCCGGCGAATTCAACAACATTGTCAACACAGCCAAAGCCGCCTCTCTCATCACCAACACCACTTATCGGTCTCCGACGGCCACCGCCAAAACCACCACCATTTTCGGACTGCTTTAATCATTTTAATTTCTTATTAGTCTTGTTTAAAAAAAAAAAGGGAAGAAGAAAAGTGTTTTGAGAAGTGGAAAGAGAGAATGCAAGATCGTGAGAAGAAAAAAAAAAGAACAAGCAGAGAAAGAAAAAGAGAGCGAAGAAGAAAAGGGAAAAAAAGACGTGAAAAAAACAAGAAGAAGAAAGAAAGAGGAAAAAAAAGAAAGAAAAGAAGAAAAAAATAGTTGTTATCCTCTTTCTATTTTTGCTGTGACCACTACTAACCAGCATGCGTAAGAATCTTTTCATTTTTCCACACTCCAACTCTCATTGCCGTGGGTCCCCTTCACGTGGGTTCCCTTCACATATATTACTCTGAACCATAAATTAAAACAGTCTCTTAACACTTTCTTAGTGCACTGCCCGAGGAGTCCTTTTAATTTTCAAAAAAAAAAATAATAATTATATTCTCTTTATAAATTTACAACCTTGAGGACAAGGTTGATTTTGAAGGGGTAAGTAGTGAAAGAGAGAGATATTAGATATTTTATTTAGTAGTTTTAATATATTATTTAGTATTTTAATATTTCTAGAATGTTCTTAAGGTTTTGAGATTATGCCACATGTATGGCTATTATGCATTTAGGGTTCTATATATTAAAGTGTAATGTGCTATTTGAGAAGGAATCAAGAAAATCAATGAAAGTCTTTATTTTTATCTCTCTCTTAATTTTATTTGTCTTTTATTTTATTTAGAATTTATAGCTTTCTCTAGTTTTGTTAGGGCTCTAATTTTCTCCCTAACAATTGGTGCTTTCATCTTTGCACTCAAGCTCTTCCATGGCATACCAATTTCCCCCATCTTTCACTACTCAATTTTATCCATATCATCCCAATATCACCACTGTTACTCCTTCATTTCCATCTTATTCCACAAACATTTCTCTTGTAACTCCATCTCAAAATTTGTCCTATAACCATGGATACACACCACATCTACAACCTGCATATGACTATTACACACCTTTCTACCAACAAAATAATTCCACTCCTTTTATTCCTCCCTGCCAACCCACACCAAAGCCATCAGATTCAACATCTCATCATTCTAACGTTTTTCCAAAAGACCACTATCACCATCAACAAGCAACAACTTCCATTTCACCTCATCTACATCCATCCTATACCATTTCTCAGCAAACTCACCTGTCCACAGATTCAGTTCAATAAATTTTTCAAGAATGTTGTCAGAAATTGGCTCAGGCAGAAGAAAAATATCAGAACCAAAAGAGAGCTATTGAAGAGAAATATCAAGCCTATATTCTTTCTATCAAGAAAAGGTCTCAAGAACTCAAAGAAAAGTACGTGTTCAAGAGCTATGCAGAGAAATTGAAAGAAAAAGACGAAATGGAAAAACTTTCAGATTCACTAAAATCAACTCCGGCATCTTCTCCGGCGATTTTTCCGACTCCGACGACATTTCTGACTCTGACAGTATTTCCGGCAATTACTCCGGCGAAAACTCCAACAAGTCAGGCGACAACTCAACTTCTGGTGTCATCTCCTTTGCCTAAACCACCAAATCTGTCATTAGAACCACAAAATCCTCCATTAAAACCACTCCCGGCGACTTTTCCGACAACAATTTCGGCGACAGTTCTAACATTTTCGCCGGCGAATTCAACAACATTGTCAACACAGCCAAAGCCGCCTCTCTCATCACCAACACCACTTATCGGTCTCCGACGGCCACCGCCAAAACCACCACCATTTTCGGACTGCTTTAATCATTTTAATTTCTTATTAGTCTTGTTTAAAAAAAAAAAAGGGAAGAAGAAAAGTGTTTTGAGAAGTGGAAAGAGAGAATGCAAGATCGTGAGAAGAAAAAAAAAAGAACAAGCAGAGAAAGAAAAAGAGAGCGAAGAAGAAAAGGGAAAAAAAGACGTGAAAAAAACAAGAAGAAGAAAGAAAGAGGAAAAAAAAGAAAGAAAAGAAGAAAAAAATAGTTGTTATCCTCTTTCTATTTTTGCTGTGACCACTACTAACCAGTATGCGTAAGAATCTTTTCATTTTTCCACACTCCAACTCTCATTGTCGTGGGTCCCCTTCACGTGGGTTCCCTTCACATATATTACTCTGAACCATCAATTAAAACAGTCTCTTAACACTTTCTTAGTTCGCTGCCCGAGGAGTCCTTTTAATTTTCAAAAAAAAAAATAATAATTATATTCTCTTTATAAATTTACAACCTTGAGGACAAGGTTGATTTTGAAGGGGTAAGTAGTGAAAGAGAGAGATATTAGATATTTTATTTAGTAGTTTTAATATATTATTTAGTATTTTAATATTTCTAGAATGTTCTTAAGGTTTTGAGATTATGCCACATGTATGGCTATTATGCATTTAGGGTTCTATATATTAAAGTGTAATGTGCTATTTGAGAAGGAATCAAGAAAATCAATGAAAGTCTTTATTTTTATCTCTCTCTTAATTTTATTTGTCTTTTATTTTATTTAGAATTTATAGCTTTCTCTAGTTTTGTTAGGGCTCTAATTTTCTCCCTAACAATTGGTGCTTTCATCTTTGCACTCAAGCTCTTCCATGGCATACCAATTTCCCCCATCTTTCACTACTCAATTTTATCCATATCATCCCAATATCACCACTGTTACTCCTTCATTTCCATCTTATTCCACAAACATTTCTCTTGTAACTCCATCTCAAAATTTGTCCTATAACCATGGATACACACCACATCTACAACCTGCATATGACTATTACACACCTTTCTACCAACAAAATAATTCCACTCCTTTTATTCCTCCCTACCAACCCACACCAAAGCCATCAGATTCAACATCTCATCATTCTAACGTTTTTCCAAAAGACCACTATCACCATCAACAAGCAACAACTTCCATTTCACCTCATCTACATCCATCTTATACCATTTCTCAGCAAACTCACCTGTCCACAGATTCAGTTCAAGAAATTTTTCAAGAATGTTGTCAGAAATTGGCTCAGGCAGAAGAAAAATATCAGAACCCAAAGAGAGCTATTGAAGAGAAATATCAAGCCTCTATTCTTTCTATCAAGAAAAGGTCTCAAGAACTCAAAGAAAAGTACGTGTTCAAGAGCTATGCAGAGAAATTGAAAGAAAAAGACGAAATGGAAAAACTTTCAGATTCACTAAAATCAACTCCGGCATCTTCTCCGGCGATTTTTCCGACTCCGACGACATTTCTGACTCTGACAGTATTTCCGGCAATTACTCCGGCAAAAACTCCAACAAGTCAGGCGACAACTCAACTTCTGGTGTCATCTCCTTTGCCTAAACCACCAAATCTGTCATTAGAACCACAAAATCCTCCATTAAAACCACTCCCGACGACTTTTCCGACAACAATTTCGGCGACAGTTCTAACATTTTCGCCGGCGAATTCAACAACATTGTCAACACAGCCAAAGCCGCCTCTCTCATCACCAACACCACTTATCGGTCTCCGACGGCCACCGCCAAAACCACCACCATTTTCGGACTGCTTTAATCATTTTAATTTCTTATTAGTCTTGTTTAAAAAAAAAAAGGGAAGAAGAAAAGTGTTTTGAGAAGTGGAAAGAGAGAATGCAAGATCGTGAGAAGAAAAAAAAAAAAAGAACAAGCAGAGAAAGAAAAAGAGAGCGAAGAAGAAAAGGGAAAAAAAGACGTGAAAAAAACAAGAAGAAGAAAGAAAGAGAAAAAAAAAAGAAAGAAAAGAAGAAAAAAATAGTTGTTATCCTCTTTCTATTTTTGCTGTGACCACTACTAACCAGCATGCGTAAGAATCTTTTCATTTTTCCACACTCCAACTCTCAATGCCGTGGGTCCCCTTCACGTGGGTTCCCTTCACATATATTACTCTGAACCATCAATTAAAACAGTCTCTTAACACTTTCTTAGTGCACTGCCCGAGGAGTCCTTTTAATTTTCAAAAAAAAAAAAAATAATTATATTCTCTTTATAAATTTACAACCTTGAGGACAAGGTTGATTTTGAAGGGGTAAGTAGTGAAAGAGAGTGATATTAGATATTTTATTTAGTAGTTTTAATATATTATTTAGTATTTTAATATTTCTAGAATGTTCTTAAGGTTTTGAGATTATTCCACATGTATGGCTATTATGCATTTAGGGTTCTATATATTAAAGTGTAATGTGCTATTTGAGAAGGAATCAAGAAAATCAATGAAAGTCTTTATTTTTATCTCTCTCTTAATTCTATTTGTCATTTATTTTATTTAGAATTTATAGCTTTCTCTAGTTTTGTTAGGGCTCTAATTTTCTCCCTAACAATTGGTGCTTTCATCTTTGCACTCAAGCTCTTCCATGGCATACCAATTTCCCCCATCTTTCACTACTCAATTTTATCCATATCATCCCAATATCACCACTGTTACTCCTTCATTTCCATCTTATTCCACAAACATTTCTCTTGTAACTCCATCTCAAAATTTGTCCTATAACCATGGATACACACCATATCTACAACCTGCATATGACTATTACACACCTTTCTACCAACAAAATAATTCCACTCCTTTTATTCCTCCCTACCAACCCACACCAAAGCCATCAGATTCAACATCTCATCATTCTAACGTTTTTCCAAAAGACCACTATCACCATCAACAAGCAACAACTTCCATTTCACCTCATCTACATCCATCCTATACCATTTCTCAGCAAACTCACCTGTCCACAGATTCAGTTCAAGAAATTTTTCAAGAATGTTGTCAGAAATTGGCTCAGGTAGAAGAAAAATATCAGAACCAAAAGAGAGCTATTGAAGAGAAATATCAAGCCTCTGTTCTTTCTATCAAGAAAAGGTCTCAAGAACTCAAAGAAAAGTACGTGTTCAAGAGCTATGCAGAGAAATTGAAAGAAAAAGACGAAATGGAAAAACTTTCAGATTCACTAAAATCAACTCCGGCATCTTCTCCGGCGATTTTTCCGACTCCGACGACATTTCTGACTCTGACAGTATTTCCGGCAATTACTCCGGCAAAAACTCCAACAAGTCAGGCGACAACTCAACTTCTGGTGTCATCTCCTTTGCCTAAACCACCAAATCTGTCATTAGAACCACAAAATCCTCCATTAAAACCACTCCCGGCGACTTTTCCGACAACAATTTCGGCGACAGTTCTAACATTTTCGCCGGCGAATTCAACAACATTGTCAACACAGCCAAAGCCGCCTCTCTCATCACCAACACCACTTATCGGTCTCCGACGGCCACCGCCAAAACCACCACCATTTTCGGACTGCTTTAATCATTTTAATTTCTTATTAGTCTTGTTTAAAAAAAAAAGGGAAGAAGAAAAGTGTTTTGAGAAGTGGAAAGAGAGAATGCAAGATCGTGAGAAGAAAAAAAAAAAAAGAACAAGCAGAGAAAGAAAAAGAGAGCGAAGAAGAAAAGGGAAAAAAAGACGTGAAAAAAACAAGAAGAAGAAAGAAAGAGAAAAAAAAAAGAAAGAAAAGAAGAAAAAAATAGTTGTTATCCTCTTTCTATTTTTGCTGTGACCACTACTAACCAGCATGCGTAAGAATCTTTTCATTTTTCCACACTCCAACTCTCAATGTCGTGGGTCCCCTTCACGTGGGTTCCCTTCACATATATTACTCTGAACCATCAATTAAAACAGTCTCTTAACACTTTCTTAGTGCACTGCCCGAGGAGTCCTTTTAATTTTCAAAAAAAAATAATAATAATTATATTCTCTTTATAAATTTACAACCTTGAGGACAAGGTTGATTTTGAAGGGGTAAGTAGTGAAAGAGAGTGATATTAGATATTTTATTTAGTAGTTTTAATATATTATTTAGTATTTTAATATTTCTAGAATGTTCTTAAGGTTTTGAGATTATGCCACATGTATGGCTATTATGCATTTAGGGTTCTATATATTAAAGTGTAATGTGCTATTTGAGAAGGAATCAAGAAAATCAATGAAAGTCTTTATTTTTATCTCTCTCTTAATTCTATTTGTCATTTATTTTATTTATAATTTATAGCTTTCTCTAGTTTTGTTAGGGCTCTAATTTTCTCCCTAACAATTGGTGCTTTCATCTTTGCACTCAAGCTCTTCCATGGCATACCAATTTCCCCCATCTTTCACTACTCAATTTTATCCATATCATCCCAATATCACCACTGTTACTCCTTCATTTCCATCTTATTCCACAAACATTTCTCTTGTAACTCCATCTCAAAATTTGTCCTATAACCATGGATACACACCACATCTACAACCTGCATATGACTATTACACACCTTTCTACCAACAAAATAATTCCACTCCTTTTATTCCTCCCTACCAACCCACACCAAAGCCATCAGATTCAACATCTCATCATTCTAACGTTTTTCCAAAAGACCACTATCACCATCAACAAGCAACAACTTCCATTTCACCTCATCTACATCCATCCTATACCATTTCTCAGCAAACTCACCTGTCCACAGATTCAGTTCAAGAAATTTTTCAAGAATGTTGTCAGAAATTGGCTCAGGCAGAAGAAAAATATCAGAACCAAAAGAGAGCTATTGAAGAGAAATATCAAGCCTCTATTCTTTCTATCAAGAAAAGGTCTCAAGAACTCAAAGAAAAGTACGTGTTCAAGAGCTATGTAGACAAATTGAAAGAAAAAGACGAAATGGAAAAACTTTCAGATTCACTAAAATCAACTCCGGCATCTTCTCTGGCGATTTTTCCGACTCCGACGGCATTTCTGACTCTGACAGTATTTCCGGCAATTACTCCGGCGAAAACTCCAACAAGTCAGGCGACAACTCAACTTCTGGTGTCATCTCCTTTGCCTAAACCACCAAATATGTCATTAGAACCACAAAATCCTCCATTAAAACCACTCCCGGCGACTTTTCCGACAACAATTTCGGCGACAGTTCTAACATTTTCGCCGGCGAATTCAACAACATTGTCAACACAGCCAAAGCCGCCTCTTTCATCACCAACACCACTTATCGGTCTCCGACGGCCACCGCCAAAACCACCACCATTTTCGGACTGCTTTAATCATTTTAATTTCTTATTAGTCTTATTTAAAAAAAAAAGGGAACAATAAAAGTGTTTTGAGAAGTGGAAAGAGAGAATGCAAGATCGTGAGAAGAAAAAAAAAAAAAAGAACAAGCAGAGAAAGAAAAAGAGAGCGAAGAAGAAAAGGGAAAAAAAGACGTGAAAAAAACAAGAAGAAGAAAGAAAGAGAAAAAAAAAGAAAGAAAAGAAGAAAAAAATAGTTGTTATCCTCTTTCTATTTTTGCTGTGACCACTACTAGCCAGCATGCGTAAGAATCTTTTCATTTTTCCACACTCCAACTCTCATTGCCGTGGGTCCCCTTCACGTGGGTTCCCTTCACATATATTACTCTGAACCATCAATTAAAACAGTCTCTTAACACTTTCTTAGTGCACTGCCCGAGGAGTCCTTTTAATTTTCAAAAAAAAAAAATAATAATTATATTCTCTTTATAAATTTACAACCTTGAGGACAAGGTTGATTTTGAAGGGGTAAGTAGTGAAAGAGAGTGATATTAGATATTTTATTTAGTAGTTTTAATATATTATTTAGTATTTTAATATTTCTAGAATGTTCTTAAGGTTTTGAGATTATTCCACATGTATGGCTATTATGCATTTAGGGTTCTATATATTAAAGTGTAATGTGCTATTTGAGAAGGAATCAAGAAAATCAATGAAAGTCTTTATTTTTATCTCTCTCTTAATTCTATTTGTCATTTATTTTATTTAGAATTTATAGCTTTCTCTAGTTTTGTTAGGGCTCTAATTTTCTCCCTAACAATTGGTGCTTTCATCTTTGCACTCAAGCTCTTCCATGGCATACCAATTTCCCCCATCTTTCACTACTCAATTTTATCCATATCATCCCAATATCACCACTGTTACTCCTTCATTTCCATCTTATTCCACAAACATTTCTCTTGTAACTCCATCTCAAAATTTGTCCTATAACCATGGATACACACCATATCTACAACCTGCATATGACTATTACACACCTTTCTACCAACAAAATAATTCCACTCCTTTTATTCCTCCCTACCAACCCACACCAAAGCCATCAGATTCAACATCTCATCATTCTAACGTTTTTCCAAAAGACCACTATCACCATCAACAAGCAACAACTTCCATTTCACCTCATCTACATCCATCCTATACCATTTCTCAGCAAACTCACCTGTCCACAGATTCAGTTCAAGAAATTTTTCAAGAATGTTGTCAGAAATTGGCTCAGGCAGAAGAAAAATATCAGAACCAAAAGAGAGCTATTGAAGAGAAATATCAAGCCTCTGTTCTTTCTATCAAGAAAAGGTCTCAAGAACTCAAAGAAAAGTACGTGTTCAAGAGCTATGCAGAGAAATTGAAAGAAAAAGACGAAATGGAAAAACTTTCAGATTCACTAAAATCAACTCCGGCATCTTCTCCGGCGATTTTTCCGACTCCGACGACATTTCTGACTCTGACAGTATTTCCGGCAATTACTCCGGCAAAAACTCCAACAAGTCAGGCGACAACTCAACTTCTGGTGTCATCTCCTTTGCCTAAACCACCAAATCTGTCATTAGAACCACAAAATCCTCCATTAAAACCACTCCCGGCGACTTTTCCGACAACAATTTCGGCGACAGTTCTAACATTTTCGCCGGCGAATTCAACAACATTGTCAACACAGCCAAAGCCGCCTCTCTCATCACCAACACCACTTATCGGTCTCCGACGGCCACCGCCAAAACCACCACCATTTTCGGACTGCTTTAATCATTTTAATTTCTTATTAGTCTTGTTTAAAAAAAAAAAGGGAAGAAGAAAAGTGTTTTGAGAAGTGGAAAGAGAGAATGCAAGATCGTGAGAAGAAAAAAAAAAAAAGAACAAGCAGAGAAAGAAAAAGAGAGCGAAGAAGAAAAGGGAAAAAAAGACGTGAAAAAAACAAGAAGAAGAAAGAAAGAGAAAAAAAAAAGAAAGAAAAGAAGAAAAAAATAGTTGTTATCCTCTTTCTATTTTTGCTGTGACCACTACTAACCAGCATGCGTAAGAATCTTTTCATTTTTCCACACTCCAACTCTCAATGTCGTGGGTCCCCTTCACGTGGGTTCCCTTCACATATATTACTCTGAACCATCAATTAAAACAGTCTCTTAACACTTTCTTAGTGCACTGCCCGAGGAGTCCTTTTAATTTTCAAAAAAAAATAATAATAATTATATTCTCTTTATAAATTTACAACCTTGAGGACAAGGTTGATTTTGAAGGGGTAAGTAGTGAAAGAGAGTGATATTAGATATTTTATTTAGTAGTTTTAATATATTATTTAGTATTTTAATATTTCTAGAATGTTCTTAAGGTTTTGAGATTATGCCACATGTATGGCTATTATGCATTTAGGGTTCTATATATTAAAGTGTAATGTGCTATTTGAGAAGGAATCAAGAAAATCAATGAAAGTCTTTATTTTTATCTCTCTCTTAATTCTATTTGTCATTTATTTTATTTAGAATTTATAGCTTACTCTAGTTTTGTTAGGGCTCTAATTTTCTCCCTAACAATTGGTGCTTTCATCTTTGCACTCAAGCTCTTCCATGGCATACCAATTTCCCCCATCTTTCACTACTCAATTTTATCCATATCATCCCAATATCACCACTGTTACTCCTTCATTTCCATCTTATTCCACAAACATTTCTCTTGTAACTCCATCTCAAAATTTGTCCTATAACCATGGATACACACCACATCTACAACCTGCATATGACTATTACACACCTTTCTACCAACAAAATAATTCCACTCCTTTTATTCCTCCCTACCAACCCACACCAAAGCCATCAGATTCAACATCTCATCATTCTAACGTTTTTCCAAAAGACCGCTATCACCATCAACAAGCAACAACTTCCATTTCACCTCATCTACATCCATCCTATACCATTTCTCAGCAAACTCACCTGTCCACAGATTCAGTTCAAGAAATTTTTCAAGAATGTTGTCAGAAATTGGCTCAGGCAGAAGAAAAATATCAGAACCAAAAGAGAGCTATTGAAGAGAAATATCAAGCCTCTATTCTTTCTATCAAGAAAAGGTCTCAAGAACTCAAAGAAAAGTACGTGTTCAAGAGCTATGTAGACAAATTGAAAGAAAAAGACGAAATGGAAAAACTTTCAGATTCACTAAAATCAACTCCGGCATCTTCTCTGGCGATTTTTCCGACTCCGACGGCATTTCTGACTCTGACAGTATTTCCGGCAATTACTCCGGCGAAAACTCCAACAAGTCAGGCGACAACTCAACTTCTGGTGTCATCTCCTTTGCCTAAACCACCAAATATGTCATTAGAACCACAAAATCCTCCATTAAAACCACTCCCGGCGACTTTTCCGACAACAATTTCGGCGACAGTTCTAACATTTTCGCCGGCGAATTCAACAACATTGTCAACACAGCCAAAGCCGCCTCTTTCATCACCAACACCACTTATCGGTCTCCGACGGCCACCGCCAAAACCACCACCATTTTCGGACTGCTTTAATCATTTTAATTTCTTATTAGTCTTATTTAAAAAAAAAGGGAACAATAAAAGTGTTTTGAGAAGTGGAAAGAGAGAATGCAAGATCGTGAGAAGAAAAAAAAAAAAAAGAACAAGCAGAGAAAGAAAAAGAGAGCGAAGAAGAAAAGGGAAAAAAAGACGTGAAAAAAACAAGAAGAAGAAAGAAAGAGAAAAAAAAAGAAAGAAAAGAAGAAAAAAATAGTTGTTATCCTCTTTCTATTTTTGCTGTGACCACTACTAGCCAGCATGCGTAAGAATCTTTTCATTTTTCCACACTCCAACTCTCATTGCCGTGCGTCCCCTTCACGTGGGTTCCCTTCACATATATTACTCTGAACCATCAATTAAAACAGTCTCTTAACACTTTCTTAGTGCACTGCCCGAGGAGTCCTTTTAATTTTCAAAAAAAAATAATAATTATTATATTCTCTTTATAAATTTACAACCTTGAGGACAAGGTTGATTTTGAAGGGGTAAGTAGTGAAAGAGAGTGATATTAGATATTTTATTTAGTAGTTTTAATATATTATTTAGTATTTTAATATTTCTAGAATGTTCTTAAGGTTTTGAGATTATGCCACATGTATGGCTATTATGCATTTAGGGTTCTATATATTAAAGTGTAATGTGCTATTTGAGAAGGAATCAAGAAAATCAATGAAAGTCTTTATTTTTATCTCTCTCTTAATTCTATTTGTCTTTTATTTTATTTATAATTTATAGCTTTCTCTAGTTTTGTTAGGGCTCTAATTTTCTCCCTAACAATTGGTGCTTTCATCTTTGCACTCAAGCTCTTCCATGGCATACCAATTTCCCCCATCTTTCACTACTCAATTTTATCCATATCATCCCAATATCACCACTGTTACTCCTTCATTTCCATCTTATTCCACAAACATTTCTCTTGTAACTACATCTCAAAATTTGTCCTATAACCATGGATACACACCACATCTACAACCTGCATATGACTATTACACACCTTTCTACCAACAAAATAATTCCACTCCTTTTATTCCTCCCTACCAACCCACACCAAAGCCATCAGATTCAACATCTCATCATTCTAACGTTTTTCCAAAAGACCACTATCACCATGAACAAGCAACAACTTCCATTTCACCTCATCTACATCCATCCTATACCATTTCTCAGCAAACTCACCTGTCCACAGATTCAGTTCAAGAAATTTTTCAAGAATGTTGTCAGAAATTGGCTCAGGCAGAAGAAAAATATCAGAACCAAAAGAGAGCTATTGAAGAGAAATAACAAGCCTTTATTCTTTCTATCAAGAAAAGGTCTCAAGAACTCAAAGAAAAGTACGTGTTCAAGAGCTATGTAGAGAAATTGAAAGAAAAAGACGAAATGGAAAAACTTTCAGATTCACTAAAATCAACTCCGGCATCTTCTCTGGCGATTTTTCCGACTCCGACGACATTTCTGACTCTGACAGTATTTCTGGCAATTACTCCGGCGAAGACTCCAACAAGTCAGGCGACAACTCAACTTCTGGTGTCATCTCCTTTGCCTAAACCACCAAATCTGTCATTAGAACCACAAAATCCTCCATTAAAACCACTCCCGGCGACTTTTCCGACAACAATTTCGGCGACAGTTCTAACATTTTCGCCGGCGAATTCAACAACATTGTCAACACAGCCAAAGCCGCCTCTCTCATCACCAACACCACTTATCGGTCTCCGACGGCCACCGCCAAAACCACCACCATTTTCGGACTGCTTTAATCATTTTAATTTCTTATTAGTCTTGTTTAAAAAAAAAAAGGGAAGAAGAAAAGTGTTTTGAGAAGTGGAAAGAGAGAATGCAAGATCGTGAGAAGAAAAAAAAAAAAGAACAAGCAGAGAAAGAAAAAGAGAGCGAAGAAGAAAAGGGAAAAAAAGACGTGAAAAAGACAAGAAGAAGAAAGAAAGAGAAAAAATAAGAAAGAAAAGAAGAAAAAAATAGTTGTTATACTCTTTCTATTTTTGCTGTGACAACTACTAACCAGCATGCGTAAGAATCTTTTCATTTTTCCACACTCCAACTCTCATTGCCGTGGGTCCCCTTCACGTGGGTTCCCTTCACATATATTACTCTGAACCATCAATTAAAACAGTCTCTTAACACTTTCTTAGTGCACTGCCCGAGGAGTCCTTTTAATTTTCAAAAAAAAAAAAAATAATTATATTCTCTTTATAAATTTACAACCTTGAGGACAAGGTTGGTTTTGAAGGGGTAAGTAGTGAAAGAGAGTGATATTAGATATTTTATTTAGTAGTTTTAATATATTATTTAGTATTTTAATATTTCTAGAATGTTCTTAAGGTTTTGAGATTATGCCACATGTATGGCTATTATGCATTTAGGGTTCTATATATTAAAGTGTAATGTGCTATTTGAGAAGGAATCAAGAAAATCAATGAAAGTCTTTATTTTTATCTCTCTCTTAATTCTATTTGTCTTTTATTTAATTTAGAATTTATAGCTTTCTCTAGTTTTGTTAGGGCTCTAATTTTCTCCCTAACAATTGGTGCTTTCATCTTTGCACTCAAGCTCTTCCATGGCATACCAATTTCCCCCATCTTTCACTACTCAATTTTATCCATATCATCCCAATATCACCACTGTTACTCCTTCATTTCCATCTTATTCCACAAACATTTCTCTTGTAACTCCATCTCAAAATTTGTCCTATAACCGTGGATACACACCACATCTACAACCTGCATATGACTATTACACACCTTTCTACCAACAAAATAATTCCACTCCTTTTATTCCTCCCTGCCAACCCACACCAAAGCCATCAGATTCAACATCTCATTATTCTAACGTTTTTCCAAAAGACCACTATACCATCAACAAGCAACAACTTCCATTTCACCTTATCTACATCCATCCTATACCATTTCTCAGCAAACTCACCTGTCCACAGATTCAGTTCAAGAAAATTTTCAAGAATGTTGTCAGAAATTGGCTCAGGCAGAAGAAAAGTATCAGAACCAAAAGAGAGCTATTGAAGAGAAATATCAAGCCTCTATTCTTTCTATCAAGAAAAGGTCTCAAGAACTCAAAGAAAAGTACGTGTTCAAGAGCTATGCAGAGAAATTGAAAGAAAAAGACGAAATGGAAAAACTTTCAGATTCACTAAAATCAACTCCGGCATCTTCTCCGGCGATTTTTCCGACTCCGACGACATTTCTGACTCTGACAGTATTTCCGGCAATTACTCCGGCGAAAACTCCAACAAGTCAGGCGACAACTCAACTTCTGGTGTCATCTCCTTTGCCTAAACCACCAAATCTGTCATTAGAACCACAAAATCCTCCATTAAAACCACTCCCGACGACTTTTCCGACAACAATTTCGGCGACAGTTCTAACATTTTCGCCGGCGAATTCAACAACATTGTCAACACAGCCAAAGCCGCCTCTCTCATCACCAACACCACTTATCGGTCTCCGACGGCCACCGCCAAAACCACCACCATTTTCGGACTGCTTTAATCATTTTAATTTCTTATTAGTCTTGTTTAAAAAAAAAAAGGGAAGAAGAAAAGTGTTTTGAGAAGTGGAAAGAGAGAATGCAAGATCGTGAGAAGAAAAAAAAAAAAAGAACAAGCAGAGAAAGAAAAAGAGAGCGAAGAAGAAAAGGGAAAAAAAGACGTGAAAAAAACAAGAAGAAGAAAGAAAGAGAAAAAAAAAAGAAAGAAAAGAAGAAAAAAATAGTTGTTATCCTCTTTCTATTTTTGCTGTGACCACTACTAACCAGCATGCGTAAGAATCTTTTCATTTTTCCACACTCCAACTCTCAATGCCGTGGGTCCCCTTCACGTGGGTTCCCTTCACATATATTACTCTGAACCATCAATTAAAACAGTCTCTTAACACTTTCTTAGTGCACTGCCCGAGGAGTCCTTTTAATTTTCAAAAAAAAAAAAAAATAATTATATTCTCTTTATAAATTTACAACCTTGAGGACAAGGTTGATTTTGAAGGGGTAAGTAGTGAAAGAGAGTGATATTAGATATTTTATTTAGTAGTTTTAATATATTATTTAGTATTTTAATATTTCTAGAATGTTCTTAAGGTTTTGAGATTATTCCACATGTATGGCTATTATGCATTTAGGGTTCTATATATTAAAGTGTAATGTGCTATTTGAGAAGGAATCAAGAAAATCAATGAAAGTCTTTATTTTTATCTCTCTCTTAATTCTATTTGTCATTTATTTTATTTAGAATTTATAGCTTTCTCTAGTTTTGTTAGGGCTCTAATTTTCTCCCTAACAATTGGTGCTTTCATCTTTGCACTCAAGCTCTTCCATGGCATACCAATTTCCCCCATCTTTCACTACTCAATTTTATCCATATCATCCCAATATCACCACTGTTACTCCTTCATTTCCATCTTATTCCACAAACATTTCTCTTGTAACTCCATCTCAAAATTTGTCCTATAACCATGGATACACACCATATCTACAACCTGCATATGACTATTACACACCTTTCTACCAACAAAATAATTCCACTCCTTTTATTCCTCCCTACCAACCCACACCAAAGCCATCAGATTCAACATCTCATCATTCTAACGTTTTTCCAAAAGACCACTATCACCATCAACAAGCAACAACTTCCATTTCACCTCATCTACATCCATCCTATACCATTTCTCAGCAAACTCACCTGTCCACAGATTCAGTTCAAGAAATTTTTCAAGAATGTTGTCAGAAATTGGCTCAGGCAGAAGAAAAATATCAGAACCAAAAGAGAGCTATTGAAGAGAAATATCAAGCCTCTGTTCTTTCTATCAAGAAAAGGTCTCAAGAACTCAAAGAAAAGTACGTGTTCAAGAGCTATGCAGAGAAATTGAAAGAAAAAGACGAAATGGAAAAACTTTCAGATTCACTAAAATCAACTCCGGCATCTTCTCCGGCGATTTTTCCGACTCCGACGACATTTCTGACTCTGACAGTATTTCCGGCAATTACTCCGGCAAAAACTCCAACAAGTCAGGCGACAACTCAACTTCTGGTGTCATCTCCTTTGCCTAAACCACCAAATCTGTCATTAGAACCACAAAATCCTCCATTAAAACCACTCCCGGCGACTTTTCCGACAACAATTTCGGCGACAGTTCTAACATTTTCGCCGGCGAATTCAACAACATTGTCAACACAGCCAAAGCCGCCTCTCTCATCACCAACACCACTTATCGGTCTCCGACGGCCACCGCCAAAACCACCACCATTTTCGGACTGCTTTAATCATTTTAATTTCTTATTAGTCTTGTTTAAAAAAAAAAGGGAAGAAGAAAAGTGTTTTGAGAAGTGGAAAGAGAGAATGCAAGATCGTGAGAAGAAAAAAAAAAAAGAACAAGCAGAGAAAGAAAAAGAGAGCGAAGAAGAAAAGGGAAAAAAAGACGTGAAAAAAACAAGAAGAAGAAAGAAAGAGAAAAAAAAAAGAAAGAAAAGAAGAAAAAAATAGTTGTTATCCTCTTTCTATTTTTGCTGTGACCACTACTAACCAGCATGCGTAAGAATCTTTTCATTTTTCCACACTCCAACTCTCAATGTCGTGGGTCCCCTTCACGTGGGTTCCCTTCACATATATTACTCTGAACCATCAATTAAAACAGTCTCTTAACACTTTCTTAGTGCACTGCCCGAGGAGTCCTTTTAATTTTCAAAAAAAAATAATAATAATTATATTCTCTTTATAAATTTACAACCTTGAGGACAAGGTTGATTTTGAAGGGGTAAGTAGTGAAAGAGAGTGATATTAGATATTTTATTTAGTAGTTTTAATATATTATTTAGTATTTTAATATTTCTAGAATGTTCTTAAGGTTTTGAGATTATGCCACATGTATGGCTATTATGCATTTAGGGTTCTATATATTAAAGTGTAATGTGCTATTTGAGAAGGAATCAAGAAAATCAATGAAAGTCTTTATTTTTATCTCTCTCTTAATTCTATTTGTCATTTATTTTATTTATAATTTATAGCTTTCTCTAGTTTTGTTAGGGCTCTAATTTTCTCCCTAACAATTGGTGCTTTCATCTTTGCACTCAAGCTCTTCCATGGCATACCAATTTCCCCCATCTTTCACTACTCAATTTTATCCATATCATCCCAATATCACCACTGTTACTCCTTCATTTCCATCTTATTCCACAAACATTTCTCTTGTAACTCCATCTCAAAATTTGTCCTATAACCATGGATACACACCACATCTACAACCTGCATATGACTATTACACACCTTTCTACCAACAAAATAATTCCACTCCTTTTATTCCTCCCTACCAACCCACACCAAAGCCATCAGATTCAACATCTCATCATTCTAACGTTTTTCCAAAAGACCACTATCACCATCAACAAGCAACAACTTCCATTTCACCTCATCTACATCCATCCTATACCATTTCTCAGCAAACTCACCTGTCCACAGATTCAGTTCAAGAAATTTTTCAAGAATGTTGTCAGAAATTGGCTCAGGCAGAAGAAAAATATCAGAACCAAAAGAGAGCTATTGAAGAGAAATATCAAGCCTCTATTCTTTCTATCAAGAAAAGGTCTCAAGAACTCAAAGAAAAGTACGTGTTCAAGAGCTATGTAGACAAATTGAAAGAAAAAGACGAAATGGAAAAACTTTCAGATTCACTAAAATCAACTCCGGCATCTTCTCTGGCGATTTTTCCGACTCCGACGGCATTTCTGACTCTGACAGTATTTCCGGCAATTACTCCGGCGAAAACTCCAACAAGTCAGGCGACAACTCAACTTCTGGTGTCATCTCCTTTGCCTAAACCACCAAATATGTCATTAGAACCACAAAATCCTCCATTAAAACCACTCCCGGCGACTTTTCCGACAACAATTTCGGCGACAGTTCTAACATTTTCGCCGGCGAATTCAACAACATTGTCAACACAGCCAAAGCCGCCTCTTTCATCACCAACACCACTTATCGGTCTCCGACGGCCACCGCCAAAACCACCACCATTTTCGGACTGCTTTAATCATTTTAATTTCTTATTAGTCTTATTTAAAAAAAAAAGGGAACAATAAAAGTGTTTTGAGAAGTGGAAAGAGAGAATGCAAGATCGTGAGAAGAAAAAAAAAAAAAAGAACAAGCAGAGAAAGAAAAAGAGAGCGAAGAAGAAAAGGGAAAAAA
The DNA here is from genome assembly GCA_022829125.1 of Lathyrus tuberosus. Classification (NCBI taxonomy): domain Eukaryota; kingdom Viridiplantae; phylum Streptophyta; class Magnoliopsida; order Fabales; family Fabaceae; genus Lathyrus; species Lathyrus tuberosus. Next base: position 1,147,409 of record JALAZF010000254.1, read on the forward strand.
AGACGTGAAAAAAACAAGAAGAAGAAAGAAAGAGAAAAAAAAAGAAAGAAAAGAAGAAAAAAATAGTTGTTATCCTCTTTCTATTTTTGCTGTGACCACTACTAGCCAGCATGCGTAAGAATCTTTTCATTTTTCCACACTCCAACTCTCATTGCCGTGGGTCCCCTTCACGTGGGTTCCCTTCACATATATTACTCTGAACCATCAATTAAAACAGTCTCTTAACACTTTCTTAGTGCACTGCCCGAGGAGTCCTTTTAATTTTCAAAAAAAAAAAATAATAATTATATTCTCTTTATAAATTTACAACCTTGAGGACAAGGTTGATTTTGAAGGGGTAAGTAGTGAAAGAGAGTGATATTAGATATTTTATTTAGTAGTTTTAATATATTATTTAGTATTTTAATATTTCTAGAATGTTCTTAAGGTTTTGAGATTATTCCACATGTATGGCTATTATGCATTTAGGGTTCTATATATTAAAGTGTAATGTGCTATTTGAGAAGGAATCAAGAAAATCAATGAAAGTCTTTATTTTTATCTCTCTCTTAATTCTATTTGTCATTTATTTTATTTAGAATTTATAGCTTTCTCTAGTTTTGTTAGGGCTCTAATTTTCTCCCTAACAATTGGTGCTTTCATCTTTGCACTCAAGCTCTTCCATGGCATACCAATTTCCCCCATCTTTCACTACTCAATTTTATCCATATCATCCCAATATCACCACTGTTACTCCTTCATTTCCATCTTATTCCACAAACATTTCTCTTGTAACTCCATCTCAAAATTTGTCCTATAACCATGGATACACACCATATCTACAACCTGCATATGACTATTACACACCTTTCTACCAACAAAATAATTCCACTCCTTTTATTCCTCCCTACCAACCCACACCAAAGCCATCAGATTCAACATCTCATCATTCTAACGTTTTTCCAAAAGACCACTATCACCATCAACAAGCAACAACTTCCATTTCACCTCATCTACATCCATCCTATACCATTTCTCAGCAAACTCACCTGTCCACAGATTCAGTTCAAGAAATTTTTCAAGAATGTTGTCAGAAATTGGCTCAGGCAGAAGAAAAATATCAGAACCAAAAGAGAGCTATTGAAGAGAAATATCAAGCCTCTGTTCTTTCTATCAAGAAAAGGTCTCAAGAACTCAAAGAAAAGTACGTGTTCAAGAGCTATGCAGAGAAATTGAAAGAAAAAGACGAAATGGAAAAACTTTCAGATTCACTAAAATCAACTCCGGCATCTTCTCCGGCGATTTTTCCGACTCCGACGACATTTCTGACTCTGACAGTATTTCCGGCAATTACTCCGGCAAAAACTCCAACAAGTCAGGCGACAACTCAACTTCTGGTGTCATCTCCTTTGCCTAAACCACCAAATCTGTCATTAGAACCACAAAATCCTCCATTAAAACCACTCCCGGCGACTTTTCCGACAACAATTTCGGCGACAGTTCTAACATTTTCGCCGGCGAATTCAACAACATTGTCAACACAGCCAAAGCCGCCTCTCTCATCACCAACACCACTTATCGGTCTCCGACGGCCACCGCCAAAACCACCACCATTTTCGGACTGCTTTAATCATTTTAATTTCTTATTAGTCTTGTTTAAAAAAAAAAAGGGAAGAAGAAAAGTGTTTTGAGAAGTGGAAAGAGAGAATGCAAGATCGTGAGAAGAAAAAAAAAAAAAGAACAAGCAGAGAAAGAAAAAGAGAGCGAAGAAGAAAAGGGAAAAAAAGACGTGAAAAAAACAAGAAGAAGAAAGAAAGAGAAAAAAAAAAGAAAGAAAAGAAGAAAAAAATAGTTGTTATCCTCTTTCTATTTTTGCTGTGACCACTACTAACCAGCATGCGTAAGAATCTTTTCATTTTTCCACACTCCAACTCTCAATGTCGTGGGTCCCCTTCACGTGGGTTCCCTTCACATATATTACTCTGAACCATCAATTAAAACAGTCTCTTAACACTTTCTTAGTGCACTGCCCGAGGAGTCCTTTTAATTTTCAAAAAAAAATAATAATAATTATATTCTCTTTATAAATTTACAACCTTGAGGACAAGGTTGATTTTGAAGGGGTAAGTAGTGAAAGAGAGTGATATTAGATATTTTATTTAGTAGTTTTAATATATTATTTAGTATTTTAATATTTCTAGAATGTTCTTAAGGTTTTGAGATTATGCCACATGTATGGCTATTATGCATTTAGGGTTCTATATATTAAAGTGTAATGTGCTATTTGAGAAGGAATCAAGAAAATCAATGAAAGTCTTTATTTTTATCTCTCTCTTAATTCTATTTGTCATTTATTTTATTTAGAATTTATAGCTTTCTCTAGTTTTGTTAGGGCTCTAATTTTCTCCCTAACAATTGGTGCTTTCATCTTTGCACTCAAGCTCTTCCATGGCATACCAATTTCCCCCATCTTTCACTACTCAATTTTATCCATATCATCCCAATATCACCACTGTTACTCCTTCATTTCCATCTTATTCCACAAACATTTCTCTTGTAACTCCATCTCAAAATTTGTCCTATAACCATGGATACACACCACATCTACAACCTGCATATGACTATTACACACCTTTCTACCAACAAAATAATTCCACTCCTTTTATTCCTCCCTACCAACCCACACCAAAGCCATCAGATTCAACATCTCATCATTCTAACGTTTTTCCAAAAGACCACTATCACCATCAACAAGCAACAACTTCCATTTCACCTCATCTACATCCATCCTATACCATTTCTCAGCAAACTCACCTGTCCACAGATTCAGTTCAAGAAATTTTTCAAGAATGTTGTCAGAAATTGGCTCAGGCAGAAGAAAAATATCAGAACCAAAAGAGAGCTATTGAAGAGAAATATCAAGCCTCTATTCTTTCTATCAAGAAAAGGTCTCAAGAACTCAAAGAAAAGTACGTGTTCAAGAGCTATGTAGACAAATTGAAAGAAAAAGACGAAATGGAAAAACTTTCAGATTCACTAAAATCAACTCCGGCATCTTCTCTGGCGATTTTTCCGACTCCGACGGCATTTCTGACTCTGACAGTATTTCCGGCAATTACTCCGGCGAAAACTCCAACAAGTCAGGCGACAACTCAACTTCTGGTGTCATCTCCTTTGCCTAAACCACCAAATCTGTCATTAGAACCACAAAATCCTCCATTAAAACCACTCCCGGCGACTTTTCCGACAACAATTTCGGCGACAGTTCTAACATTTTCGCCGGCGAATTCAACAACATTGTCAACACAGCCAAAGCCGCCTCTCTCATCACCAACACCACTTATCGGTCTCCGACGGCCACCGCCAAAACCACCACCATTTTCGGACTGCTTTAATCATTTTAATTTCTTATTAGTCTTGTTTAAAAAAAAAAAGGGAAGAAGAAAAGTGTTTTGAGAAGTGGAAAGAGAGAATGCAAGATCGTGAGAAGAAAAAAAAAAAAAGAACAAGCAGAGAAAGAAAAAGAGAGCGAAGAAGAAAAGGGAAAAAAAGACGTGAAAAAAACAAGAAGAAGAAAGAAAGAGAAAAAAAAAAGAAAGAAAAGAAGAAAAAAATAGTTGTTATCCTCTTTCTATTTTTGCTGTGACCACTACTAACCAGCATGCGTAAGAATCTTTTCATTTTTCCACACTCCAACTCTCAATGTCGTGGGTCCCCTTCACGTGGGTTCCCTTCACATATATTACTCTGAACCATCAATTAAAACAGTCTCTTAACACTTTCTTAGTGCACTGCCCGAGGAGTCCTTTTAATTTTCAAAAAAAAATAATAATAATTATATTCTCTTTATAAATTTACAACCTTGAGGACAAGGTTGATTTTGAAGGGGTAAGTAGTGAAAGAGAGTGATATTAGATATTTTATTTAGTAGTTTTAATATATTATTTAGTATTTTAATATTTCTAGAATGTTCTTAAGGTTTTGAGATTATGCCACATGTATGGCTATTATGCATTTAGGGTTCTATATATTAAAGTGTAATGTGCTATTTGAGAAGGAATCAAGAAAATCAATGAAAGTCTTTATTTTTATCTCTCTCTTAATTCTATTTGTCATTTATTTTATTTAGAATTTATAGCTTTCTCTAGTTTTGTTAGGGCTCTAATTTTCTCCCTAACAATTGGTGCTTTCATCTTTGCACTCAAGCTCTTCCATGGCATACCAATTTCCCCCATCTTTCACTACTCAATTTTATCCATATCATCCCAATATCACCACTGTTACTCCTTCATTTCCATCTTATTCCACAAACATTTCTCTTGTAACTCCATCTCAAAATTTGTCCTATAACCATGGATACACACCACATCTACAACCTGCATATGACTATTACACACCTTTCTACCAACAAAATAATTCCACTCCTTTTATTCCTCCCTACCAACCCACACCAAAGCCATCAGATTCAACATCTCATCATTCTAACGTTTTTCCAAAAGACCACTATCACCATCAACAAGCAACAACTTCCATTTCACCTCATCTACATCCATCCTATACCATTTCTCAGCAAACTCACCTGTCCACAGATTCAGTTCAAGAAATTTTTCAAGAATGTTGTCAGAAATTGGCTCAGGCAGAAGAAAAATATCAGAACCAAAAGAGAGCTATTGAAGAGAAATATCAAGCCTCTATTCTTTCTATCAAGAAAAGGTCTCAAGAACTCAAAGAAAAATACGTGTTCAAGAGCTATGTAGACAAATTGAAAGAAAAAGACGAAATGGAAAAACTTTCAGATTCACTAAAATCAACTCCGGCATCTTCTCTGGCGATTTTTCCGACTCCGACGGCATTTCTGACTCTGACAGTATTTCCGGCAATTACTCCGGCGAAAACTCCAACAAGTCAGGCGACAACTCAACTTCTGGTGTCATCTCCTTTGCCTAAACCACCAAATATGTCATTAGAACCACAAAATCCTCCATTAAAACCACTCCCGGCGACTTTTCCGACAACAATTTCGGCGACAGTTCTAACATTTTCGCCGGCGAATTCAACAACATTGTCAACACAGCCAAAGCCGCCTCTTTCATCACCAACACCACTTATCGGTCTCCGACGGCCACCGCCAAAACCACCACCATTTTCGGACTGCTTTAATCATTTTAATTTCTTATTAGTCTTATTTAAAAAAAAAAGGGAACAATAAAAGTGTTTTGAGAAGTGGAAAGAGAGAATGCAAGATCGTGAGAAGAAAAAAAAAAAAAAGAACAAGCAGAGAAAGAAAAAGAGAGCGAAGAAGAAAAGGGAAAAAAAGACGTGAAAAAAACAAGAAGAAGAAAGAAAGAGAAAAAAAAAGAAAGAAAAGAAGAAAAAAATAGTTGTTATCCTCTTTCTATTTTTGCTGTGACCACTACTAGCCAGCATGCGTAAGAATCTTTTCATTTTTCCACACTCCAACTCTCATTGCCGTGCGTCCCCTTCACGTGGGTTCCCTTCACATATATTACTCTGAACCATCAATTAAAACAGTCTCTTAACACTTTCTTAGTGCACTGCCCGAGGAGTCCTTTTAATTTTCAAAAAAAAATAATAATAATTATATTCTCTTTATAAATTTACAACCTTGAGGACAAGGTTGATTTTGAAGGGGTAAGTAGTGAAAGAGAGTGATATTAGATATTTTATTTAGTAGTTTTAATATATTATTTAGTATTTTAATATTTCTAGAATGTTCTTAAGGTTTTGAGATTATGCCACATGTATGGCTATTATGCATTTAGGGTTCTATATATTAAAGTGTAATGTGCTATTTGAGAAGGAATCAAGAAAATCAATGAAAGTCTTTATTTTTATCTCTCTCTTAATTCTATTTGTCTTTTATTTTATTTAGAATTTATAGCTTTCTCTAGTTTTGTTAGGGCTCTAATTTTCTCCCTAACAATTGGTGCTTTCATCTTTGCACTCAAGCTCTTCCATGGCATACCAATTTCCCCCATCTTTCACTACTCAATTTTATCCATATCATCCCAATATCACCACTATTACTCCTTCATTTCCATCTTATTCCACAAACATTTCTCTTGTAACTACATCTCAAAATTTGTCCTATAACCATGGATACACACCACATCTACAACCTGCATATGACTATTACACACCTTTCTACCAACAAAATAATTCCACTCCTTTTATTCCTCCCTACCAACCCACACCAAAGCCATCAGATTCAACATCTCATCATTCTAACGTTTTTCCAAAAGACCATTATCACCATGAACAAGCAACAACTTCCATTTCACCTCATCTACATCCATCCTATACCATTTCTCAGCAAACTCACCTGTCCACAGATTCAGTTCAAGAAATTTTTCAAGAATGTTGTCAGAAATTGGCTCAGGCAGAAGAAAAATATCAGAACCAAAAGAGAGCTATTGAAGAGAAATAACAAGCCTTTATTCTTTCTATCAAGAAAAGGTCTCAAGAACTCAAAGAAAAGTACGTGTTCAAGAGCTATGTAGAGAAATTGAAAGAAAAAGACGAAATGGAAAAACTTTCAGATTCACTAAAATCAACTCCGGCATCTTCTCTGGCGATTTTTCCGACTCCGACGACATTTCTGACTCTGACAGTATTTCTGGCAATTACTCCGGCGAAGACTCCAACAAGTCAGGCGACAACTCAACTTCTGGTGTCATCTCCTTTGCCTAAACCACCAAATCTGTCATTAGAACCACAAAATCCTCCATTAAAACCACTCCCGGCGACTTTTCCGACAACAATTTCGGCGACAGTTCTAACATTTTCGCCGGCGAATTCAACAACATTGTCAACACAGCCAAAGCCGCCTCTCTCATCACCAACACCACTTATCGGTCTCCGACGGCCACCGCCAAAACCACCACCATTTTCGGACTGCTTTAATCATTTTAATTTCTTATTAGTCTTGTTTAAAAAAAAAAAGGGAAGAAGAAAAGTGTTTTGAGAAGTGGAAAGAGAGAATGCAAGATCGTGAGAAGAAAAAAAAAAAAAGAACAAGCAGAGAAAGAAAAAGAGAGCGAAGAAGAAAAGGGAAAAAAAGACGTGAAAAAGACAAGAAGAAGAAAGAAAGAGAAAAAAAAAGAAAGAAAAGAAGAAAAAAATAGTTGTTATACTCTTTCTATTTTTGCTGTGACAACTACTAACCAGCATGCGTAAGAATCTTTTCATTTTTCCACACTCCAACTCTCATTGCCGTGGGTCCCCTTCACGTGGGTTCCCTTCACATATATTACTCTGAATCATCAATTAAAACAGTCTCTTAACACTTTCTTAGTGCACTGCCCGAGGAGTCCTTTTAATTTTCAAAAAAAAAAATAATAATTATATTCTCTTTATAAATTTACAACCTTGAGGACAAGGTTGGTTTTGAAGGGGTAAGTAGTGAAAGAGAGTGATATTAGATATTTTATTTAGTAGTTTTAATATATTATTTAGTATTTTAATATTTCTAGAATGTTCTTAAGGTTTTGAGATTATGCCACATGTATGGCTATTATGCATTTAGGGTTCTATATATTAAAGTGTAATGTGCTATTTGAGAAGGAATCAAGAAAATCAATGAAAGTCTTTATTTTTATCTCTCTCTTAATTCTATTTGTCTTTTATTTAATTTAGAATTTATAGCTTTCTCTAGTTTTGTTAGGGCTCTAATTTTCTCCCTAACAATTGGTGCTTTCATCTTTGCACTCAAGCTCTTCCATGGCATACCAATTTCCCCCATCTTTCACTACTCAATTTTATCCATATCATCCCAATATCACCACTGTTACTCCTTCATTTCCATCTTATTCCACAAACATTTCTCTTGTAACTCCATCTCAAAATTTGTCCTATAACCGTGGATACACACCACATCTACAACCTGCATATGACTATTACACACCTTTCTACCAACAAAATAATTCCACTCCTTTTATTCCTCCCTGCCAACCCACACCAAAGCCATCAGATTCAACATCTCATTATTCTAACGTTTTTCCAAAAGACCACTATACCATCAACAAGCAACAACTTCCATTTCACCTCATCTACATCCATCCTATACCATTTCTCAGCAAACTCACCTGTCCACAGATTCAGTTCAAGAAAATTTTCAAGAATGTTGTTAGAAATTGGCTCAGGCAGAAGAAAAGTATCAGAACCAAAAGAGAGCTATTGAAGAGAAATATCAAGCCTCTATTCTTTCTATCAAGAAAAGGTCTCAAGAACTCAAAGAAAAGTACGTGTTCAAGAGCTATGCAGAGAAATTGAAAGAAAAAGACGAAATGGAAAAACTTTCAGATTCACTAAAATCAACTCCGGCATCTTCTCCGGCGATTTTTCCGACTCCGACGACATTTCTGACTCTGACAGTATTTCCGGCAATTACTCCGGCGAAAACTCCAACAAGTCAGGCGACAACTCAACTTCTGGTGTCATCTCCTTTGCCTAAACCACCAAATCTGTCATTAGAACCACAAAATCCTCCATTAAAACCACTCCCGGCGACTTTTCCGACAACAATTTCGGCGACAGTTCTAACATTTTCGCCGGCGAATTCGACAACATTGTCAACACAGCCAAAGCCGCCTCTCTCATCACCAACACCACTTATCGGTCTCCGACGGCCACCGCCAAAACCACCACCATTTTTGGACTGCTTTAATCATTTTAATTTCTTATTAGTCTTGTTTAAAAAAAAAGGGAAGAAGAGAAGTGTTTTGAGAAGTGGAAAGAGAGAATGCAAGATCGTGAGAAGAAAAAAGAAAAAAAAGAACAAGCAGAGAAAGAAAAAGAGAGCGAAGAAGAAAAGGGAAAAAAAGACGTGAAAAAAACAAGAAGAAGAAAGAAAGAGAAAAAAAAAAAGAAAGAAAAGAAGAAAAAAATAGTTGTTATCCTCTTTCTATTTTTGCTGTGACCACTACTAACCAACATGCGTAAGAATCTTTTCATTTTTCCACACTCCAACTCTCATTGCCGTGGGTCCCCTTCACGTGGGTTCCCTTCACATATATTACTCTGAACCATCAATTAAAACAGTCTCTTAACACTTTCTTAGTGCACTGCCCGAGGAGTCCTTTTAATTTTCAAAAAAAAAAATAATTATTATATTCTCTTTATAAATTTACAACCTTTGAGGACAAGGTTGATTTTGAAGGGGTAAGTAGTGAAAGAGAGTGATATTAGATATTTTATTTAGTAGTTTTAATATATTATTTAGTATTTTAATATTTCTAGAATGTTCTTAAGGTTTTGAGATTATGCCACATGTATGGCTATTATGCATTTAGGGTTCTATATATTAAAGTGTAATGTGCTATTTGAGAAGGAATCAAGAAAATCAATGAAAGTCTTTATTTTTATGTCTCTCTTAATTCTATTTGTCTTTTATTTAATTTAGAATTTATAGCTTTCTCTAGTTTTGTTAGGGCTCTAATTTTCTCCCTAACAATTGGTGCTTTCATCTTTGCACTCAAGCTCTTCAATGGCATACCAATTTCCCCCACCTTTCACTACTCAATTTTATCCATATCATCCCAATATCACCACTGTTACTCCTTCATTTCCATCTTATTCCACAAACATTTCTCTTGTAACTCCATCTCAAAATTTGTCCTATAACCATGGATACACACCACATCTACAACCTGCATATGACTATTACACACCTTTCTACCAACAAAATAATTCGACTCCTTTTATTCCTCCCTACCAACCCACACCAAAGCCATCAGATTCAACATCTTATCATTCTAACGTTTTTCCAAAAGACCACTATCACCATCAAAAAGCAACAACTTCCATTTCACCTCATCTACATCCATCCTATACCATTTCTCAGCAAACTCACCTGTCCACAGATTCAGTTCAAGGAATTTTTCAAGAATATTGTCAGAAATTGGCTCAGGCAGAAGAAGAGTATCAGAACCAACAGAGAGCTATTGAAGAGAAATATCAAGCCTCTATTCTTTCTATCAAGAAAAGGTCTCAAGAACTCAAAGAAAAGTACGTGTTCAAGAGCTATGCAGAGAAATTGAAAGAAAAAGACGAAATGGAAAAACTTTCAGATTCACTAAAATCAACTCCGACATCTTCTCCGACGATTTTTCCGACTCTGACAGTATTTCCGGCAATTACTCCGGCGAAAACTCCAACAAGTCAGGCGACAACTCAACTTCTGGTGTCATCTCCTTTGCCTAAACCACCAAATCTGTCATTAGAACCACAAAATCCTCCATTAAAACCACTCCCGACGACTTTTCCGACAACAATTTCGGCGACTGTTCTAACATTTTCGCCGGCGAATTCAACAACATTGTCAACACAGCCAAAGCCGCCTCTCTCATCACCAACACCACTTATCGGTCTCCGACGGCCACCGCCAAAACCACCACCATTTTCGGACTGCTTTAATCATTTTAATTTCTTATTAGTCTTGTTTAAAAAAAAAGGGAAGAAGAAAAGTGTTTTGAGAAGTGGAAAGAGAGAATGCAAGATCGTGAGAAGAAAAAAGAAAAAAAAGAACAAGCAGAGAAAGAAAAAGAGAGCGAAGAAGAAAAGGGAAAAAAAGACGTGAAAAAAACAAGAAGAAGAAAGAAAGAGAAAAAAAAAGAAAGAAAAGAAGAAAAAAAATAGTTGTTATCCTCTTTCTATTTTTGCTGTGACCACTACTAACCAGCATGCGTAAGAATCTTTTCATTTTTCCACACTCCAACTCTCATTGCCGTGGGTCCCCTTCACATGGGTTCCCTTCACATATATTACTCTGAACCATCAATTAAAACAGTCTCTTAACACTTTCTTAGTGCACTGCCCGAGGAGTCCTTTTAATTTTCAAAAAAAAAATAATTATTATATTCTCTTTATAAATTTACAACCTTGAGGACAAGGTTGATTTTGAAGGGGTAAGTAGTGAAAGAGAGTGATATTAGATATTTTATTTAGTAGTTTTAATATATTATCTAGTATTTTAATATTTCTAGAATGTTCTTAAGGTTTTGAGATTATGCCACATGTATGGCTATTATGCATTTAGGGTTCTATATATTAAAGTGTAATGTGCTATTTGAGAAGGAATCAAGAAAATCAATGAAAGTCTTTATTTTTATCTCTCTCTTAATTCTATTTGTCTTTTATTTAATTTAGAATTTATAGCTTTCTCTAGTTTTGTTAGGGCTATAATTTTCTCCCTAACAATTGGTGCTTTCATCTTTGCACTCAAGCTCTTCCATGGCATACCAATTTCCCCCATCTTTCACTACTCAATTTTATCCATATCATCCCAATATCACCACTGTTACTCCTTCATTTCCATCTTATTCCACAAACATTTCTCTTGTAACTCCATCTCAAAATTTGTCCTATAACCATGGATACACACCACATCTATAACCTGCATATGACTATTACACACCTTTCTACCAACAAAATAATTCCACTCCTTTTATTCCTCCCTACCAACCCACACCAAAGCCATCAGATTCAACATCTTATCATTCTAACGTTTTTCCAAAAGACCACTATCACCATCAACAAGCAACAACTTCCATTTCACCTCATCTACATCCATCCTATACCATTTCTCAGCAAACTCACCTGTCCACAGATTCAGTTCAAGAAATTTTTCAAGAATATTGTCAGAAATTGGCTCAGGCAGAAGAAAAGTATCAGAACCAAAAGAGAGCTATTGAAGAGAAATATCAAGCCTCTATTCTTTCTATCAAGAAAAGGTCTCAAGAACTCAAAGAAAAGTACGTGTTCAAGAGCTATGCAGAGAAATTGAAAGAAAAAGACGAAATGGAAAAACTTTCAGATTCACTAAAATCAACTCCGGCATCTTCTCCGGCGATTTTTCCGACTCCGACGACATTTCTGACTCTGACAGTATTTCCGGCAATTACTCCGGCGAAAACTCCAACAAGTCAGGCGACAACTCAACTTCTGGTGTCATCTCCTTTGCCTAAACCACCAAATCTGTCATTAGAACCACAAAATCCTCCATTAAAACCACTCCCGACGACTTTTCCGACAACAATTTCGGCGACTGTTCTAACATTTTCGCCGGCGAATTCAACAACATTGTCAACACAGCCAAAGCCGCCTCTCTCATCACCAACACCACTTATCGGTCTCCGACGGCCACCGCCAAAACCACCACCATTTTCGGACTGCTTTAATCATTTTAATTTCTTATTAGTCTTGTTTAAAAAAAAAGGGAAGAAGAAAAGTGTTTTGAGAAGTGGAAAGAGAGAATGCAAGATCGTGAGAAGAAAAAAGAAAAAAAAGAACAAGCAGAGAAAGAAAAAGAGAGCGAAGAAGAAAAGGGAAAAAAAGACGTGAAAAAAACAAGAAGAAGAAAGAAAGAGAAAAAAAAAGAAAGAAAAGAAGAAAAAAAATAGTTGTTATCCTCTTTCTATTTTTGCTGTGACCACTACTAACCAGCATGCGTAAGAATCTTTTCATTTTTCCACACTCCAACTCTCATTGCCGTGGGTCCCCTTCACATGGGTTCCCTTCACATATATTACTCTGAACCATCAATTAAAACAGTCTCTTAACACTTTCTTAGTGCACTGCCCGAGGAGTCCTTTTAATTTTCAAAAAAAAAATAATTATTATATTCTCTTTATAAATTTACAACCTTGAGGACAAGGTTGATTTTGAAGGGGTAAGTAGTGAAAGAGAGTGATATTAGATATTTTATTTAGTAGTTTTAATATATTATCTAGTATTTTAATATTTCTAGAATGTTCTTAAGGTTTTGAGATTATGCCACATGTATGGCTATTATGCATTTAGGGTTCTATATATTAAAGTGTAATGTGCTATTTGAGAAGGAATCAAGAAAATCAATGAAAGTCTTTATTTTTATCTCTCTCTTAATTCTATTTGTCTTTTATTTAATTTAGAATTTATAGCTTTCTCTAGTTTTGTTAGGGCTATAATTTTCTCCCTAACAATTGGTGCTTTCATCTTTGCACTCAAGCTCTTCCATGGCATACCAATTTCCCCCATCTTTCACTACTCAATTTTATCCATATCATCCCAATATCACCACTGTTACTCCTTCATTTCCATCTTATTCCACAAACATTTCTCTTGTAACTCCATCTCAAAATTTGTCCTATAACCATGGATACACACCACATCTATAACCTGCATATGACTATTACACACCTTTCTACCAACAAAATAATTCCACTCCTTTTATTCCTCCCTACCAACCCACACCAAAGCCATCAGATTCAACATCTTATCATTCTAACGTTTTTCCAAAAGACCACTATCACCATCAACAAGCAACAACTTCCATTTCACCTCATCTACATCCATCCTATACCATTTCTCAGCAAACTCACCTGTCCACAGATTCAGTTCAAGAAATTTTTCAAGAATATTGTCAGAAATTGGCTCAGGCAGAAGAAAAGTATCAGAACCAAAAGAGAGCTATTGAAGAGAAATATCAAGCCTCTATTCTTTCTATCAAGAAAAGGTCTCAAGAACTCAAAGAAAAGTACGTGTTCAAGAGCTATGCAGAGAAATTGAAAGAAAAAGACGAAATGGAAAAACTTTCAGATTCACTAAAATCAACTCCGGCATCTTCTCCGGCGATTTTTCCGACTCCGACGACATTTCCGACTCTGACAGTATTTCCGGCAATTACTCCGGCGAAAACTCCAACAAGTCAAGCGACAACTCAACTTCTGGTGTCATCTCCTTTGCCTAAACCACCAAATCTGTCATTAGAACCACAAAATCCTCCATTAAAACCACTCCCGACGACTTTTCCGACAACAATTTCGGCGACTGTTCTAACATTTTCGCCGGCGAATTCAACAACATTGTCAACACAGCCAAAGCTGCCTCTCTCATCACCAACACCACTTATCGGTCTCCGACGGCCACCGCCAAAACCACCACCATTTTCGGACTGCTTTAATCATTTTAATTTCTTATTAGTCTTGTTTAAAAAAAAAAGGGAAGAAGAAAAGTGTTTTGAGAAGTGGAAAGAGAGAATGCAAGATCGTGAGAAGAAAAAAGAAAAAAAAGAACAAGCAGAGAAAGAAAAAGAGAGCGAAGAAGAAAAGGGAAAAAAAGACGTGAAAAAAACAAGAAGAAGAAAGAAAGAGAAAAAAAAAGAAAGAAAAGAAGAAAAAAATAGTTGTTATCCTCTTTCTATTTTTGCTGTGACCACTACTAACCAGCATGCGTAAGAATCTTTTCATTTTTCCACACTCCAACTCTCATTGCCGTGGGTCCCCTTCACATGGGTTCCCTTCACATATATTACTTTGAACCATCAATTAAAACAGTCTCTTAACACTTTCTTAGTGCACTGCCCGAGGAGTCATTTTAATTTTCAAAAAAAAAAATAATAATTATATTCTCTTTATAAATTTACAACCTTGAGGACAAGGTTGATTTTGAAGGGGTAAGTAGTGAAAGAGAGTGATATTAGATATTTTATTTAGTAGTTTTAATATATTATTTAGTATTTTAATATTTCTAGAATGTTCTTAAGGTTTTGAGATTATGCCACATGTATGGCTATTATGCATTTAGGGTTCTATATATTAAAGTGTAATGTGCTATTTGAGAAGGAATCAAGAAAATCAATGAAAGTCTTTATTTTTATCTCTCTCTTAATTCTATTTGTCTTTTATTTTATTTAGAATTTATAGCTTTCTCTAGTTTTGTTAGGGCTCTAATTTTCTCCCTAACAATTGGTGCTTTCATCTTTGCACTCAAGCTCTTCCATGGCATACCAATTTCCCCCATCGCTCACTACTCAATTTTATCCATATCATCCCAATATCACCACTGTTACTCCTTCATTTCCATCTTATTCCACAAACATTTCTCTTGTAACTCCATCTCAAAATTTGTCCTATAACCATGGATACACACCACATCTACAACCTGCATATGACTATTACACACCTTTCTACCAACAAAATAATTCCACTCCTTTTATTCCTCCCTACCAACCCACACCAAAGCCATCAGATTCAACATCTTATCATTATAACGTTTTTCCAAAAGACCACTATCACCATCAACAAGCAACAACTTCCATTTCACCTCATCTACATCCATCCTATACCATTTCTCAGCAAACTCACCTGTCCACAGATCCAGTTCAAGAAATTTTTCAAGAATATTGTCAGAAATTGGCTCAGGCAGAAGAAAAGTATCAGAACCAAAAGAGAGCTATTGAAGAGAAATATCAAGCCTCTATTCTTTCTATCAAGAAAAGGTCTCAAGAACTCAAAGAAAAGTACGTGTTCAAGAGCTATGCAGAGAAATTGAAAGAAAAAGACGAAATGGAAAAACTTTCAGATTCACTAAAATCAACTCCGGCATCTTCTCCGGCGATTTTTCCGACTCCGACGACATTTCTGACTCTGACAGTATTTCCGGCAATTACTCCGGCGAAAACTCCAACAAGTCAGGCGACAACTCAACTTCTGGTGTCATCTCCTTTGCCTAAACCACCAAATCTGTCATTAGAACCACAAAATCCTCCATTAAAACCACTCCCGACGACTTTTCCGACAACAATTTCGGCAACTGTTCTAACATTTTCGCCGGCGAATTCAACAACATTGTCAACACAGCCAAAGCCGCCTCTCTCATCACCAACACCACTTATCGGTCTCCGACGGCCACCGCCAAAACCACCACCATTTTCGGAC
Source organism: Lathyrus tuberosus (assembly GCA_022829125.1). Taxonomy (NCBI): domain Eukaryota; kingdom Viridiplantae; phylum Streptophyta; class Magnoliopsida; order Fabales; family Fabaceae; genus Lathyrus; species Lathyrus tuberosus. The sequence goes on from JALAZF010000254.1 coordinate 1,163,104, forward strand.
TGCTTTAATCATTTTAATTTCTTATTAGTCTTGTTTAAAAAAAAAGGGAAGAAGAAAAGTGTTTTGAGAAGTGGAAAGAGAGAATGCAAGATCGTGAGAAGAAAAAAGAAAAAAAAGAACAAGCAGAGAAAGAAAAAGAGAGCGAAGAAGAAAAGGGAAAAAAAGACGTGAAAAAAACAAGAAGAAGAAAGAAAGAGAAAAAAAAAGAAAGAAAAGAAGAAAAAAAATAGTTGTTATCCTCTTTCTATTTTTGCTGTGACCACTACTAACCAGCATGCGTAAGAATCTTTTCATTTTTCCACACTCCAACTCTCATTGCCGTGGGTCCCCTTCACATGGGTTCCCTTCACATATATTACTCTGAACCATCAATTAAAACAGTCTCTTAACACTTTCTTAGTGCACTGCCCGAGGAGTCCTTTTAATTTTCAAAAAAAAAATAATTATTATATTCTCTTTATAAATTTACAACCTTGAGGACAAGGTTGATTTTGAAGGGGTAAGTAGTGAAAGAGAGTGATATTAGATATTTTATTTAGTAGTTTTAATATATTATCTAGTATTTTAATATTTCTAGAATGTTCTTAAGGTTTTGAGATTATGCCACATGTATGGCTATTATGCATTTAGGGTTCTATATATTAAAGTGTAATGTGCTATTTGAGAAGGAATCAAGAAAATCAATGAAAGTCTTTATTTTTATCTCTCTCTTAATTCTATTTGTCTTTTATTTAATTTAGAATTTATAGCTTTCTCTAGTTTTGTTAGGGCTATAATTTTCTCCCTAACAATTGGTGCTTTCATCTTTGCACTCAAGCTCTTCCATGGCATACCAATTTCCCCCATCTTTCACTACTCAATTTTATCCATATCATCCCAATATCACCACTGTTACTCCTTCATTTCCATCTTATTCCACAAACATTTCTCTTGTAACTCCATCTCAAAATTTGTCCTATAACCATGGATACACACCACATCTATAACCTGCATATGACTATTACACACCTTTCTACCAACAAAATAATTCCACTCCTTTTATTCCTCCCTACCAACCCACACCAAAGCCATCAGATTCAACATCTTATCATTCTAACGTTTTTCCAAAAGACCACTATCACCATCAACAAGCAACAACTTCCATTTCACCTCATCTACATCCATCCTATACCATTTCTCAGCAAACTCACCTGTCCACAGATTCAGTTCAAGAAATTTTTCAAGAATATTGTCAGAAATTGGCTCAGGCAGAAGAAAAGTATCAGAACCAAAAGAGAGCTATTGAAGAGAAATATCAAGCCTCTATTCTTTCTATCAAGAAAAGGTCTCAAGAACTCAAAGAAAAGTACGTGTTCAAGAGCTATGCAGAGAAATTGAAAGAAAAAGACGAAATGGAAAAACTTTCAGATTCACTAAAATCAACTCCGGCATCTTCTCCGGCGATTTTTCCGACTCCGACGACATTTCTGACTCTGACAGTATTTCCGGCAATTACTCCGGCGAAAACTCCAACAAGTCAGGCGACAACTCAACTTCTGGTGTCATCTCCTTTGCCTAAACCACCAAATCTGTCATTAGAACCACAAAATCCTCCATTAAAACCACTCCCGACGACTTTTCCGACAACAATTTCGGCGACTGTTCTAACATTTTCGCCGGCGAATTCAACAACATTGTCAACACAGCCAAAGCCGCCTCTCTCATCACCAACACCACTTATCGGTCTCCGACGGCCACCGCCAAAACCACCACCATTTTCGGACTGCTTTAATCATTTTAATTTCTTATTAGTCTTGTTTAAAAAAAAAAAGGGAAGAAGAAAAGTGTTTTGAGAAGTGGAAAGAGAGAATGCAAGATCGTGAGAAGAAAAAAGAAAAAAAAGAACAAGCAGAGAAAGAAAAAGAGAGCGAAGAAGAAAAGGGAAAAAAAGACGTGAAAAAAACAAGAAGAAGAAAGAAAGAGAAAAAAAAAGAAAGAAAAGAAGAAAAAAATAGTTGTTATCCTCTTTCTATTTTTGCTGTGACCACTACTAACCAGCATGCGTAAGAATCTTTTCATTTTTCCACACTCCAACTCTCATTGCCGTGGGTCCCCTTCACATGGGTTCCCTTCACATATATTACTCTGAACCATCAATTAAAACAGTCTCTTAACACTTTCTTAGTGCACTGCCCGAGGAGTCATTTTAATTTTCAAAAAAAAAAATAATAATTATATTCTCTTTATAAATTTACAACCTTGAGGACAAGGTTGATTTTGAAGGGGTAAGTAGTGAAAGAGAGTGATATTAGATATTTTATTTAGTAGTTTTAATATATTATTTAGTATTTTAATATTTCTATAATGTTCTTAAGGTTTTGAGATTATGCCACATGTATGGCTATTATGCATTTAGGGTTCTATATATTAAAGTGTAATGTGCTATTTGAGAAGGAATCAAGAAAATCAATGAAAGTCTTTATTTTTATCTCTCTCTTAATTCTATTTGTCTTTTATTTTATTTAGAATTTATAGCTTTCTCTAGTTTTGTTAGGGCTCTAATTTTCTCCCTAACAATTGGTGCTTTCATCTTTGCACTCAAGCTCTTCCATGGCATACCAATTTCCCCCATCGCTCACTACTCAATTTTATCCATATCATCCCAATATCACCACTGTTACTCCTTCATTTCCATCTTATTCCACAAACATTTCTCTGGTAACTCCATCTCAAAATTTGTCCTATAACCATGGATACACACCACATCTACAACCTGCATATGACTATTACACACCTTTCTACCAACAAAATAATTCCACTCCTTTTATTCCTCCCTACCAACCCACACCAAAGCCATCAGATTCAACATCTTATCATTATAACGTTTTTCCAAAAGACCACTATCACCATCAACAAGCAACAACTTCCATTTCACCTCATCTACATCCATCCTATACCATTTCTCAGCAAACTCACCTGTCCACAGATCCAGTTCAAGAAATTTTTCAAGAATATTGTCAGAAATTGGCTCAGGCAGAAGAAAAGTATCAGAACCAAAAGAGAGCTATTGAAGAGAAATATCAAGCCTCTATTCTTTCTATCAAGAAAAGGTCTCAAGAACTCAAAGAAAAGTACGTGTTCAAAAGCTATGCAGAGAAATTGAAAGAAAAAGACGAAATGGAAAAACTTTCAGATTCACTAAAATCAACTCCGGCATCTTCTCCGGCGATTTTTCCGACTCCGACGACACTTCTGACTCTGACAGTATTTCCGGCAATTACTCCGGCGAAAACTCCAACAAGTCAGGCGACAACTCAACTTCTGGTGTCATCTCCTTTGCCTAAACCACCAAATCTGTCATTAGAACCACAAAATCCTCCATTAAAACCACTCCCGGCGACTTTTCCGACAACAATTTCGGCGACAGTTCTAACATTTTCGTCGGCGAATTCAACAACATTGTCAACACAGCCAAAGCCGCCTCTCTCATCACCAACACCACTTATCGGTCTCCGACGGCCACCGCCAAAACCACCACCATTTTCGGACTGCTTTAATCATTTTAATTTCTTATTAGTCTTGTTTAAAAAAAAAAAGGGAAGAAGAAAAGTGTTTTGAGAAGTGGAAAGAGAGAATGCAAGATCGTGAGAAGAAAAAAAAAAAAAAGAACAAGCAGAGAAAGAAAAAGAGAGCGAAGAACAAAAGGGAAAAAAAGACGTGAAAAAAACAAGAAGAAGAAAGAAAGAGAAAAAAAAAGAAAGAAAAGAAGAAAAAAATAGTTGTTATCCTCTTTCTATTTTTGCTGTGACCACTACTAACCAGCATGCGTAAGAATCTTTTCATTTTTCCACACTCCAACTCTCAATGCCGTGGGTCCCCTTCACGTGGGTTCCCTTCACATATATTACTCTGAACCATCAATTAAAACAGTCTCTTAACACTTTCTTAGTGCACTGCCCGAGGAGTCCTTTTAATTTTCAAAAAAAAAAATAATAATTATATTCTCTTTATAAATTTACAACCTTGAGGACAAGGTTGATTTTGAAGGGGTAAGTAGTGAAAGAGAGTGATATTAGATATTTTATTTAGTAGTTTTAATATATTATTTAGTATTTTAATATTTCTAGAATGTTCTTAAGGTTTTGAGATTATGCCACATGTATGGCTATTATGCATTTAGGGTTCTATATATTAAAGTGTAATGTGCTATTTGAGAAGGAATCAAGAAAATCAATGAAAGTCTTTATTTTTATCTCTCTCTTAATTCTATTTGTCTTTTATTTTATTTAGAATTTATAGCTTTCTCTAGTTTTGTTAGGGCTCTAATTTTCTCCCTAACAATTGGTGCTTTCATCTTTGCACTCAAGCTCTTCCATGGCATACCAATTTCCCCCATCTTTCACTACTCAATTTTATCCATATCATCCCAATATCACCACTGTTACTCCTTCATTTCCATCTTATTCCACAAACGTTTCTCTTGTAACTCCATCTCAAAATTTGTCCTATAACCATGGATACACACCACATCTACAACCTGTATATGACTATTACACACCTTTCTACCAACAAAATAATTCCACTCCTTTTATTCCTCCCTACCAACCCACACCAAAGCCATCAGATTCAACATCTCATCATTCTAACGTTTTTCCAAAAGACCACTATCACCATCAACAAGCAACAACTTCCATTTCACCTCATCTACATCCATCCTATACCATTTCTCAGCAAACTCACCTGTCCACAGATTCAGTTCAAGAAATTTTTCAAGAATATTGTCAGAAATTGGCTCAGGCAGAAGAAAAGTATCAGAACCAAAAGAGAGCTATTGAAGAGAAATATCAAGCCTCTATTCTTTCTATCAAGAAAAGGTCTCAAGAACTCAAAGAAAAGTACGTGTTCAAGAGCTATGCAGAGAAATTGAAAGAAAAAGACGAAATGGAAAAACTTTCAGATTCACTAAAATCAACTCCGGCATCTTCTCCGGCGATTTTTCCGACTCCGACGACATTTCTGACTCTGACAGTATTTCCGGCAATTACTCCGGCGAAAACTCCAACAAGTCAGGCGACAACTCAACTTCTGGTGTCATCTCCTTTGCCTAAACCACCAAATCTGTCATTAGAACCACAAAATCCTCCATTAAAACCACTCCCGACGACTTTTCCGACAACAATTTCGGCGACTGTTCTAACATTTTCGCCGGCGAATTCAACAACATTGTCAACACAGCCAAAGCCGCCTCTCTCATCACCAACACCACTTATCGGTCTCCGACGGCCACCGCCAAAACCACCACCATTTTCGGACTGCTTTAATCATTTTAATTTCTTATTAGTCTTGTTTAAAAAAAAAGGGAAGAAGAAAAGTGTTTTGAGAAGTGGAAAGAGAGAATGCAAGATCGTGAGAAGAAAAAAGAAAAAAAAGAACAAGCAGAGAAAGAAAAAGAGAGCGAAGAAGAAAAGGGAAAAAAAGACGTGAAAAAAACAAGAAGAAGAAAGAAAGAGAAAAAAAAAGAAAGAAAAGAAGAAAAAAAATAGTTGTTATCCTCTTTCTATTTTTGCTGTGACCACTACTAACCAGCATGCGTAAGAATCTTTTCATTTTTCCACACTCCAACTCTCATTGTCGTGGGTCCCCTTCACATGGGTTCCCTTCACATATATTACTCTGAACCATCAATTAAAACAGTTTCTTAACACTTTCTTAGTGCACTGCCCGAGGAGTCCTTTTAATTTTCAAAAAAAAAATAATTATTATATTCTCTTTATAAATTTACAACCTTGAGGACAAGGTTGATTTTGAAGGGGTAAGTAGTGAAAGAGAGTGATATTAGATATTTTATTTAGTAGTTTTAATATATTATCTAGTATTTTAATATTTCTAGAATGTTCTTAAGGTTTTGAGATTATGCCACATGTATGGCTATTATGCATTTAGGGTTCTATATATTAAAGTGTAATGTGCTATTTGAGAAGGAATCAAGAAAATCAATGAAAGTCTTTATTTTTATCTCTCTCTTAATTCTATTTGTCTTTTATTTAATTTAGAATTTATAGCTTTCTCTAGTTTTGTTAGGGCTATAATTTTCTCCCTAACAATTGGTGCTTTCATCTTTGCACTCAAGCTCTTCCATGGCATACCAATTTCCCCCATCTTTCACTACTCAATTTTATCCATATCATCCCAATATCACCACTGTTACTCCTTCATTTCCATCTTATTCCACAAACATTTCTCTTGTAACTCCATCTCAAAATTTGTCCTATAACCATGGATACACACCACATCTATAACCTGCATATGACTATTACACACCTTTCTACCAACAAAATAATTCCACTCCTTTTATTCCTCCCTACCAACCCACACCAAAGCCATCAGATTCAACATCTTATCATTCTAACGTTTTTCCAAAAGACCACTATCACCATCAACAAGCAACAACTTCCATTTCACCTCATCTACATCCATCCTATACCATTTCTCAGCAAACTCACCTGTCCACAGATTCAGTTCAAGAAATTTTTCAAGAATATTGTCAGAAATTGGCTCAGGCAGAAGAAAAGTATCAGAACCAAAAGAGAGCTATTGAAGAGAAATATCAAGCCTCTATTCTTTCTATCAAGAAAAGGTCTCAAGAACTCAAAGAAAAGTACATGTTCAAGAGCTATGCAGAGAAATTGAAAGAAAAAGACGAAATGGAAAAACTTTCAGATTCACTAAAATCAACTCCGGCATCTTCTCCGGCGATTTTTCCGACTCCGACGACATTTCTGACTCTGACAGTATTTCCGGCAATTACTCCGGCGAAAACTCCAACAAGTCAGGCGACAACTCAACTTCTGGTGTCATCTCCTTTGCCTAAACCACCAAATCTGTCATTAGAACCACAAAATCCTCCATTAAAACCACTCCCGACGACTTTTCCGACAACAATTTCGGCGACTGTTCTAACATTTTCGCCGGCGAATTCAACAACATTGTCAACACAGCCAAAGCCGCCTCTCTCATCACCAACACCACTTATCGGTCTCCGACGGCCACCGCCAAAACCACCACCATTTTCGGACTGCTTTAATCATTTTAATTTCTTATTAGTCTTGTTTAAAAAAAAAAAGGGAAGAAGAAAAGTGTTTTGAGAAGTGGAAAGAGAGAATACAAGATCGTGAGAAGAAAAAAGAAAAAAAAGAACAAGCAGAGAAAGAAAAAGAGAGCGAAGAAGAAAAGGGAAAAAAAGACGTGAAAAAAACAAGAAGAAGAAAGAAAGAGAAAAAAAAAGAAAGAAAAGAAGAAAAAAATAGTTGTTATCCTCTTTCTATTTTTGCTGTGACCACTACTAACCATCATGCGTAAGAATCTTTTCATTTTTCCACACTCCAACTCTCATTGCCGTGGGTCCCCTTCACATGGGTTCCCTTCACATATATTACTCTGAACCATCAATTAAAACAGTCTCTTAACACTTTCTTAGTGCACTGCCCGAGGAGTCATTTTAATTTTCAAAAAAAAAAATAATAATTATATTCTCTTTATAAATTTACAACCTTGAGGACAAGGTTGATTTTGAAGGGGTAAGTAGTGAAAGAGAGTGATATTAGATATTTTATTTAGTAGTTTTAATATATTATTTAGTATTTTAATATTTCTAGAATGTTCTTAAGGTTTTGAGATTATGCCACATGTATGGCTATTATGCATTTAGGGTTCTATATATTAAAGTGTAATGTGCTATTTGAGAAGGAATCAAGAAAATCAATGAAAGTCTTTATTTTTATCTCTCTCTTAATTCTATTTGTCTTTTATTTTATTTAGAATTTATAGCTTTCTCTAGTTTTGTTAGGGCTCTAATTTTCTCCCTAACAATTGGTGCTTTCATCTTTGCACTCAAGCTCTTCCATGGCATACCAATTTCCCCCATCGCTCACTACTCAATTTTATCCATATCATCCCAATATCACCACTGTTACTCCTTCATTTCCATCTTATTCCACAAACATTTCTCTTGTAACTCCATCTCAAAATTTGTCCTATAACCATGGATACACACCACATCTACAACCTGCATATGACTATTACACACCTTTCTACCAACAAAATAATTCCACTCCTTTTATTCCTCCCTACCAACCCACACCAAAGCCATCAGATTCAACATCTTATCATTATAACGTTTTTCCAAAAGACCACTATCACCATCAACAAGCAACAACTTCCATTTCACCTCATCTACATCCATCCTATACCATTTCTCAGCAAACTCACCTGTCCACAGATCCAGTTCAAGAAATTTTTCAAGAATATTGTCAGAAATTGGCTCAGGCAGAAGAAAAGTATCAGAACCAAAAGAGAGCTATTGAAGAGAAATATCAAGCCTCTATTCTTTCTATCAAGAAAAGGTCTCAAGAACTCAAAGAAAAGTACGTGTTCAAAAGCTATGCAGAGAAATTGAAAGAAAAAGACGAAATGGAAAAACTTTCAGATTCACTAAAATCAACTCCGGCATCTTCTCCGGCGATTTTTCCGACTCCGACGACATTTCTGACTCTGACAGTATTTCCGGCAATTACTCCGGCGAAAACTCCAACAAGTCAGGCGACAACTCAACTTCTGGTGTCATCTCCTTTGCCTAAACCACCAAATCTGTCATTAGAACCACAAAATCCTCCATTAAAACCACTCCCGGCGACTTTTCCGACAACAATTTCGGCGACAGTTCTAACATTTTCGCCGGCGAATTCAACAACATTGTCAACACAGCCAAAGCCGCCTCTCTCATCACCAACACCACTTATCGGTCTCCGACGGCCACCGCCAAAACCACCACCATTTTCGGACTGCTTTAATCATTTTAATTTCTTATTAGTCTTGTTTAAAAAAAAAAAGGGAAGAAGAAAAGTGTTTTGAGAAGTGGAAAGAGAGAATGCAAGATCGTGAGAAGAAAAAAAAAAAAAAGAACAAGCAGAGAAAGAAAAAGAGAGCGAAGAACAAAAGGGAAAAAAAGACGTGAAAAAAACAAGAAGAAGAAAGAAAGAGAAAAAAAAAGAAAGAAAAGAAGAAAAAAATAGTTGTTATCCTCTTTCTATTTTTGCTGTGACCACTACTAACCAGCATGCGTAAGAATCTTTTCATTTTTCCACACTCCAACTCTCAATGCCGTGGGTCCCCTTCACGTGGGTTCCCTTCACATATATTACTCTGAACCATCAATTAAAACAGTCTCTTAACACTTTCTTAGTGCACTGCCCGAGGAGTCCTTTTAATTTTCAAAAAAAAAAATAATAATTATATTCTCTTTATAAATTTACAACCTTGAGGACAAGGTTGATTTTGAAGGGGTAAGTAGTGAAAGAGAGTGATATTAGATATTTTATTTAGTAGTTTTAATATATTATTTAGTATTTTAATATTTCTAGAATGTTCTTAAGGTTTTGAGATTATGCCACATGTATGGCTATTATGCATTTAGGGTTCTATATATTAAAGTGTAATGTGCTATTTGAGAAGGAATCAAGAAAATCAATGAAAGTCTTTATTTTTATCTCTCTCTTAATTCTATTTGTCTTTTATTTTATTTAGAATTTATAGCTTTCTCTAGTTTTGTTAGGGCTCTAATTTTCTCCCTAACAATTGGTGCTTTCATCTTTGCACTCAAGCTCTTCCATGGCATACCAATTTCCCCCATCTTTCACTACTCAATTTTATCCATATCATCCCAATATCACCACTGTTACTCCTTCATTTCCATCTTATTCCACAAACGTTTCTCTTGTAACTCCATCTCAAAATTTGTCCTATAACCATGGATACACACCACATCTACAACCTGTATATGACTATTACACACCTTTCTACCAACAAAATAATTCCACTCCTTTTATTCCTCCCTACCAACCCACACCAAAGCCATCAGATTCAACATCTCATCATTCTAACGTTTTTCCAAAAGACCACTATCACCATCAACAAGCAACAACTTCCATTTCACCTCATCTACATCCATCCTATACCATTTCTCAGCAAACTCACCTGTCCACAGATTCAGTTCAAGAAATTTTTCAAGAATGTTGTCAGAAATTGGCTCAGGCAGAAGAAAAATATCAGAACCAAAAGAGAGCTATTGAAGAGAAATATCAAGCCTCTATTCTTTCTATCAAGAAATGGTCTCAAGAACTCAAAGAAAAGTACGTGTTCAAGAGCTATGCGGAGAAATTGAAAGAAAAAGACGAAATGGAAAAACTTTCAGATTCACTAAAATCAACTCCGACATCTTCTCCGGCGATTTTTCCGACTCCGACGACATTTCTGACTCTGACAGTATTTTCGGCAATTACTCCGGCGAAAACTCCAACAAGTCAGGCGACAACTCAACTTCTGGTGTCATCTCCTTTGCCTAAACCACCAAATCTGTCATTAGAACCACAAAATCCTCCATTAAAACCACTCCCGGCGACTTTTCCGACAATAATTTCGGCGACAGTTCTAACATTTTCGCCGGCGAATTCAACAACATTGTCAACACAGCCAAAGCCGCCTCTCTCATCACCAACACCACTTATCGGTCTCCGACGGCCACCGCCAAAACCACCACCATTTTCAGACAGCTTTAATCATTTTAATTTCTTATTAGTCTTGTTTAAAAAAAAAAAGGGAAGAAGAAAAGTGTTTTGAGAAGTGGAAAGAGAGAATGCAAGATCGTGAGAAGAAAAAAAAAAAAGAACAAGCAGAGAAAAAAAAAGAGAGCGAAGAACAAAAGGGAAAAAAAGACGTGAAAAAGACAAGAAGAAGAAAGAAAGAGAAAAAAAAAGAAAGAAAAGAAGAAAAAAATAGTTGTTATCCTCTTTCTATTTTTGCTGTGACCACTACTAACCAGCATGCGTAAGAATCTTTTCATTTTTCCACACTCCAACTCTCATTGCCGTGGGTCCCCTTCACGTGGGTTCCCTTCACATATATTACTCTGAACCATCAATTAAAACAGTCTCTTAACACTTTCTTAGTGCACTGCCCGAGGAGTCCTTTTAATTTTCAAAAAAAAAAATAATTATTATATTCTCTTTATAAATTTACAACCTTGAGGACAAGGTTGATTTTGAAGGGGTAAGTAGTGAAAGAGAGTGATATTAGATATTTTATTTAGTAGTTTTAATATATTATTTAGTATTTTAATATTTCTAGAATGTTCTTAAGGTTTTGAGATTATGCCACATGTATGGCTATTATGCATTTAGGGTTCTATATATTAAAGTGTAATGTTCTATTTGAGAAGGAATCAAGAAAATCAATGAAAGTCTTTATTTTTATCTCTCTCTTAATTCTATTTGTCTTTTATTTTATTTAGAATTTATAGCTTTCTCTAGTTTTGTTAGGGCTCTAATTTTCTCCCTAACAATTGGTGCTTTCATCTTTGCACTCAAGCTCTTCCATGGCATACCAATTTCCCCCATCTTTCACTACTCAATTTTATCCATATCATCCCAATATCACCACTGTTACTCCTTCATTTCCATCTTATTCCACAAATATTTCTCTTGTAACTCCATCTCAAAATTTGTCCTATAACCATGGATACACACCACATCTACAACCTGTATATGACTATTACACACCTTTCTACCAACAAAATAATTCCACTCCTTTTATTCCTCCCTACTAACCCACACCAAAGCCATCAGATTCAACATCTCATCATTCTAACGTTTTTCCAAAAGACCACTATCACCATCAACAAGCAACAACTTCCATTTCACCTCATCTACATCCATCCTATACCATTTCTCAGCAAACTCACCTGTCCACAGATTCAGTTCAAGAAATTTTTCAAGAATGTTGTCAGAAATTGGCTCAGGCAGAAGAAAAATATCATAATCAAAAGAGAGCTATTGAAGAGAAATATCAAGCCTCTATTCTTTCTATCAAGAAAAGGTCTCAAGAACTCAAAGAAAAGTACGTGTTCAAGAGCTATGCAGAGAAATTTAAAGAAAAAGACGAAATGGAAAAACTTTCAGATTCACTAAAATCAACTCCGGCATCTTCTCCGGCGATTTTTCCGACTCCGACGACATTTCTGACTCTGACAGTATTTCCGGCAATTACTCCGGCGAAAACTCCAACAAGTCAGGCGACAACTCAACTTCTGGTGTCATCTCCTTTGCCTAAACCACCAAATCTGTCATTAGAACCACAAAATCCTCCATTAAAACCACTCCCTGCGACTTTTCCGACAACAATTTTGGCGACAGTTCTAACATTTTCGCCGGCGAATTCAACAACATTGTCAACACAGCCAAAGCCGCCTCTCTCATCACCAACACCACTTATCGGTCTCCGACGGCCACCGCCAAAACCACTACCATTTTCGGACTGCTTTAATCATTTTAATTTCTTATTAGTCTTGTTTAAAAAAAAAAGGGAAGAAGAAAAGTGTTTTGAGAAGTGGAAAGAGAGAATGCAAGATCGTGAGAAGAAAAAAAAAAAAAAGAACAAGCAGAGAAAGAAAAAGAGAGCGAAGAAGAAAAGGGAAAAAAAGACGTGAAAAAAACAAGAAGAAGAAAGAAAGATAAAAAAAAAAGAAAGAAAAGAAGAAAAAAATAGTTGTTATCCTCTTTCTATTTTTGCTGTGACCACTACTAACCAGCATGCGTAAGAATCTTTTCATTTTTCCACACTCCAACTCTCATTGCCGTGGGTCCCCTTCACGTGGGTTCCCTTCACATATATTACTCTGAACCATCAATTAAAACAGTCTCTTAACACTTTCTTAGTGCACTGCCCGAGGAGTCCTTTTAATTTTCAAAAAAAAAAATAATAATTATATTCTCTTTATAAATTTACAACCTTGAGGACAAGGTTGATTTTGAAGGGGTAAGTAGTGAAAGAGAGTGATATTAGATATTTTATTTAGTAGTTTTAATATATTATTTAGTATTTTAATATTTCTAGAATGTTCTTAAGGTTTTGAGATTATGCCACATGTATGGCTATTATGCATTTAGGGTTCTATATATTAAAGTGTAATGTGCTATTTGAGAAGGAATCAAGAAAATCAATGAAAGTCTTTATTTTTATCTCTCTCTTAATTCTATTTGTCTTTTATTTTATTTAGAATTTATAGCTTTCTCTAGTTTTGTTAGGGCTCTAATTTTCTCCCTAACAATTGGTGCTTTCATCTTTGCACTCAAGCTCTTCCATGGCATACCAATTTCCCCCATCTTTCACTACTCAATTTTATCCATATCATCCCAATATCACCACTGTTACTCCTTCATTTCCATCTTATTCCACAAATATTTCTCTTGTAACTCCATCTCAAAATTTGTCCTATAACCATGGATACACACCACATCTACAACCTGTATATGACTATTACACACCTTTCTACCAACAAAATAATTCCACTCCTTTGATTCCACCCTACTAACCCACACCAAAGCCATCAGATTCAACATCTCATCATTCTAACGTTTTTCCAAAAGACCACTATCACCATCAACAAGCAACAACTTCCATTTCACCTCATCTACATCCATCCTATACCATTTCTCAGCAAACTCACCTGTCCACAGATTCAGTTCAAGAAATTTTTCAAGAATGTTGTCAGAAATTGGCTCAGGCAGAAGAAAAATATCATAATCAAAAGAGAGCTATTGAAGAGAAATATCAAGCCTCTATTCTTTCTATCAAGAAAAGGTCTCAAGAACTCAAAGAAAAGTACGTGTTCAAGAGCTATGCAGAGAAATTTAAAGAAAAAGACGAAATGGAAAAACTTTCAGATTCACTAAAATCAACTCCGGCATCTTCTCCGGCGATTTTTCCGACTCCGACGACATTTCTGACTCTGACAGTATTTCCGGCAATTACTCCGGCGAAAACTCCAACAAGTCAGGCGACAACTCAACTTCTGGTGTCATCTCCTTTGCCTAAACCACCAAATCTGTCATTAGAACCACAAAATCCTCCATTAAAACCACTCCCTGCGACTTTTCCGACAACAATTTTGGCGACAGTTCTAACATTTTCGCCGGCGAATTCAACAACATTGTCAACACAGCCAAAGCCGCCTCTCTCATCACCAACACCACTTATCGGTCTCCGACGGCCACCGCCAAAACCACTACCATTTTCGGACTGCTTTAATCATTTTAATTTCTTATTAGTCTTGTTTAAAAAAAAAAAGGGAAGAAGAAAAGTGTTTTGAGAAGTGGAAAGAGAGAATGCAAGATCGTGAGAAGAAAAAAAAAAAAAGAACAAGCAGAGAAAGAAAAAGAGAGCGAAGAAGAAAAGGGAAAAAAAGACGTGAAAAAAACAAGAAGAAGAAAGAAAGATAAAAAAAAAGAAAGAAAAGAAGAAAAAAATAGTTGTTATCCTCTTTCTATTTTTGCTGTGACCACTACTAACCAGCATGCGTAAGAATCTTTTCATTTTTCCACACTCCAACTCTCATTGCCGTGGGTCCCCTTCACGTGGGTTCCCTTCACATATATTACTCTGAACCATCAATTAAAACAGTCTCTTAACACTTTCTTAGTGCACTGCCCGAGGAGTCCTTTTAATTTTAAAAAAAAAAAATAATAATTATATTCTCTTTATAAATTTACAACCTTGAGGACAAGGTTGATTTTGAAGGGGTAAGTAGTGAAAGAGAGTGATATTAGATATTTTATTTAGTAGTTTTAATATATTATTTAGTATTTTAATATTTCTAGAATGTTCTTAAGGTTTTGAGATTATGCCACATGTATGGCTATTATGCATTTAGGGTTCTATATATTAAAGTGTAATGTGCTATTTGAGAAGGAATCAAGAAAATCAATGAAAGTCTTTATTTTTATCTCTCTCTTAATTCTATTTGTCTTTTATTTTATTTAGAATTTATAGCTTTCTCTAGTTTTGTTAGGGCTCTAATTTTCTCCCTAACAATTGGTGCTTTCATCTTTGCACTCAAGCTCTTCCATGGCATACCAATTTCCCCCATCTTTCACTACTCAATTTTATCCATATCATCCCAATATCACCACTGTTACTCCTTCATTTCCATCTTATTCCACAAATATTTCTCTTGTAACTCCATCTCAAAATTTGTCCTATAACCATGGATACACACCACATCTACAACCTGTATATGACTATTACACACCTTTCTACCAACAAAATAATTCCACTCCTTTTATTCCTCCCTACTAACCCACACCAAAGCCATCAGATTCAACATCTCATCATTCTAACGTTTTTCCAAAGGACCACTATCACCATCAACAAGCAACAACTTCCATTTCACCTCATCTACATCCATCCTATACCATTTCTCAGCAAACTCACCTGTCCACAGATTCAGTTCAAGAAATTTTTCAAGAATGTTGTCAGAAATTGGCTCAGGCAGAAGAAAAATATCATAATCAAAAGAGAGCTATTGAAGAGAAATATCAAGCCTCTATTCTTTCTATCAAGAAAAGGTCTCAAGAACTCAAAGAAAATTACGTGTTCAAGAGCTATGCAGAGAAATTTAAAGAAAAAGACGAAATGGAAAAACTTTCAGATTCACTAAAATCAACTCCGGCATCTTCTCCGGCGATTTTTCCGACTCCGACGACATTTCTGACTCTGACAGTATTTCCGGCAATTACTCCGGCGAAAACTCCAACAAGTCAGGCGACAACTCAACTTCTGGTGTCATCTCCTTTGCCTAAACCACCAAATCTGTCATTAGAACCACAAAATCCTCCATTAAAACCACTCCATGCGACTTTTCCGACAACAATTTTGGCGACAGTTCTAACATTTTCGCCGGCGAATTCAACAACATTGTCAACACAGCCAAAGCCGCCTCTCTCATAACCAACACCACTTATCGGTCTCCGACGGCCACCGCCAAAACCACTACCATTTTCGGACTGCTTTAATCATTTTAATTTCTTATTAGTCTTGTTTAAAAAAAAAAAGGGAAGAAGAAAAGTGTTTTGAGAAGTGGAAAGAGAGAATGCAAGATCGTGAGAAGAAAAAAAAAAAAAGAACAAGCAGAGAAAGAAAAAGAGAGCGAAGAAGAAAAGGGAAAAAAAGACGTGAAAAAAACAAGAAGAAGAAAGAAAGATAAAAAAAAAGAAAGAAAAGAAGAAAAAAATAGTTGTTATCCTCTTTCTATTTTTGCTGTGACCACTACTAACCAGCATGCGTAAGAATCTTTTCATTTTTCCACACTCCAACTCTCATTGCCGTGGGTCCCCTTCACGTGGGTTCCCTTCACATATATTACTCTGAACCATCAATTAAAACAGTCTCTTAACACTTTCTTAGTGCACTGCCCGAGGAGTCCTTTTAATTTTCAAAAAAAAAAATAATAATTATATTCTCTTTATAAATTTACAACCTTGAGGACAAGGTTGATTTTGAAGGGGTAAGTAGTGAAAGAGAGTGATATTAGATATTTTATTTAGTAGTTTTAATATATTATTTAGTATTTTAATATTTCTAGAATGTTCTTAAGGTTTTGAGATTATGCCACATGTATGGCTATTATGCATTTAGGGTTCTATATATTAAAGTGTAATGTGCTATTTGAGAAGGAATCAAGAAAATCAATGAAAGTCTTTATTTTTATCTCTCTCTTAATTCTATTTGTCTTTTATTTTATTTAGAATTTATAGCTTTCTCTAGTTTTGTTAGGGCTCTAATTTTCTCCCTAACAATTGGTGCTTTCATCTTTGCACTCAAGCTCTTCCATGGCATACCAATTTCCCCCATCTTTCACTACTCAATTTTATCCATATCATCCCAATATCACCACTGTTACTCCTTCATTTCCATCTTATTCCACAAACATTTCTCTTGTAACTCCATCTCAAAATTTGTCCTATAACCATGGATACACACCACATCTACAACCTGTATATGACTATTACACGCCTTTCTACCAACAAAATAATTCCACTCCTTTTATTCCTCCCTACCAACCCACACCAAAGCCATCAGATTCAACATCTCATCATTCTAACGTTTTTACAAAAGACCACTATCACCATCAACAAGCAACAACTTCCATTTCACCTTATCTACATCCATCGTATACCATTTCTCAGCAAACTCACCTGTCCACAGATTCAGTTCAAGAAATTTTTCAAGAATGTTGTCAGAAATTGGCTCAGGCAGAAGAAAAATATCAGAACCAAAAGAGAGCTATTGAATAGAAATATCAAGCCTCTATTCTTTCTATCAAGAAAAGGTCTCAAGAACTCAAAGAAAAGTACGTGTTCAAGAGCTATGCAGAGAAATTTAAAGAAAAAGACGAAATGGAAAAACTTTCAGATTCACTAAAATCAACTCCGGCATCTTCTCCGGTGATTTTTCCGACTCCGACGACATTTCTGACTCTGACAGTATTTCCGGCAATTACTCCGGCGAAAACTCCAACAAGTCAGGCGACAACTCAACTTCTGGTGTCATCTCCTTTGCCTAAACCACCAAATCTGTCATTAGAACCACAAAATCCTCCATTAAAACCACTCCATGCGACTTTTCCGACAACAATTTTGGCGACAGTTCTAACATTTTCGCCGGCGAATTCAACAACATTGTCAACACAGCCAAAGCCGCCTCTCTCATAACCAACACCACTTATCGGTCTCCGACGGCCACCGCCAAAACCACTACCATTTTCGGACTGCTTTAATCATTTTAATTTCTTATTAGTCTTGTTTAAAAAAAAAAAGGGAAGAAGAAAAGTGTTTTGAGAAGTGGAAAGAGAGAATGCAAGATCGTGAGAAGAAAAAAAAAAAAAGAACAAGCAGAGAAAGAAAAAGAGAGCGAAGAAGAAAAGGGAAAAAAAGACGTGAAAAAAACAAGAAGAAGAAAGAAAGATAAAAAAAAAGAAAGAAAAGAAGAAAAAAATAGTTGTTATCCTCTTTCTATTTTTGCTGTGACCACTACTAACCAGCATGCGTAAGAATCTTTTCATTTTTCCACACTCCAACTCTCATTGCCGTGGGTCCCCTTCACGTGGGTTCCCTTCACATATATTACTCTGAACCATCAATTAAAACAGTCTCTTAACACTTTCTTAGTGCACTGCCCGAGGAGTCCTTTTAATTTTCAAAAAAAAAAATAATAATTATATTCTCTTTATAAATTTACAACCTTGAGGACAAGGTTGATTTTGAAGGGGTAAGTAGTGAAAGAGAGTGATATTAGATATTTTATTTAGTAGTTTTAATATATTATTTAGTATTTTAATATTTCTAGAATGTTCTTAAGGTTTTGAGATTATGCCACATGTATGGCTATTATGCATTTAGGGTTCTATATATTAAAGTGTAATGTGCTATTTGAGAAGGAATCAAGAAAATCAATGAAAGTCTTTATTTTTATCTCTCTCTTAATTCTATTTGTCTTTTATTTTATTTAGAATTTATAGCTTTCTCTAGTTTTGTTAGGGCTCTAATTTTCTCCCTAACAATTGGTGCTTTCATCTTTGCACTCAAGCTCTTCCATGGCATACCAATTTCCCCCATCTTTCACTACTCAATTTTATCCATATCATCCCAATATCACCACTGTTACTCCTTCATTTCCATCTTATTCCACAAACATTTCTCTTGTAACTCCATCTCAAAATTTGTCCTATAACCATGGATACACACCACATCTACAACCTGTATATGACTATTACACGCCTTTCTACCAACAAAATAATTCCACTCCTTTTATTCCTCCCTACCAACCCACACCAAAGCCATCAGATTCAACATCTCATCATTCTAACGTTTTTACAAAAGACCACTATCACCATCAACAAGCAACAACTTCCATTTCACCTTATCTACATCCATCGTATACCATTTCTCAGCAAACTCACCTGTCCACAGATTCAGTTCAAGAAATTTTTCAAGAATGTTGTCAGAAATTGGCTCAGGCAGAAGAAAAATATCAGAACCAAAAGAGAGCTATTGAATAGAAATATCAAGCCTCTATTCTTTCTATCAAGAAAAGGTCTCAAGAACTCAAAGAAAAGTACGTGTTCAAGAGCTATGCAGAGAAATTTAAAGAAAAAGACGAAATGGAAAAACTTTCAGATTCACTAAAATCAACTCCGGCATCTTCTCCGGTGATTTTTCCGACTCCGACGACATTTCTGACTCTGACAGTATTTCCGGCAATTACTCCGGCGAAAACTCCAACAAGTCAGGCGACAACTCAACTTCTGGTGTCATCTCCTTTGCCTAAACCACCAAATCTGTCATTAGAACCACAAAATCCTCCATTAAAACCACTCCCGGCGACTTTTCCGACAACAATTTCGGCGACAGTTCTAACATTTTCGCCGGCGAATTCAACAACATTGTCAACATAGCCAAAGCCGCCTCTCTCATCACCAACACCACTTATCGGTCTCCGACGGCCACCGCCAAAACCACCACCATTTTCGGACTGCTTTAATCATTTTAATTTCTTATTAGTCTTGTTTAAAAAAAAAAGGGAAGAAGAAAAGTGTTTTGAAAAGTGGAAAGAGAGAATGCAAGATCGTGAGAAGAAAAAAAAAAAAAAGAACAAGCAGAGAAAGAAAAAGAGAGCGAAGAAGAAAAGGGAAAAAAAGACGTGAAAAAAACAAGAAGAAGAAAGAAAGAGAAAAAAAAAGAAAGAAAAGAAGAAAAAAATAGTTGTTATCCTCTTTCTATTTTTGCTGTGACCACTACTAACCAGCATGCGTAAGAATCTTTTCATTTTTCCACACTCCAACTCTCATTGCCGTGGGTCCCCTTCACGTGGGTTCCCTTCACATATATTACTCTGAACCATCAATTAAAACAGTCTCTTAACACTTTCTTAGTGCACTGCCCGAGGAGTCCTTTTAATTTTCAAAAAAAAAAATAATAATTATATTCTCTTTATAAATTTACAACCTTGAGGACAAGGTTGATTTTGAAGGGGTAAGTAGTGAAAGAGAGTGATATTAGATATTTTATTTAGTAGTTTTAATATATTATTTAGTATTTTAATATTTCTAGAATGTTCTTAAGGTTTTGAGATTATGCCACATGTATGGCTATTATGCATTTAGGGTTCTATATATTAAAGTGTAATGTGCTATTTGAGAAGGAATCAAGAAAATCAATGAAAGTCTTTATTTTTATCTCTCTCTTAATTCTATTTGTCTTTTATTTTATTTATAATTTATAGCTTTCTCTAGTTTTGTTAGGGCTCTAATTTTCTCCCTAACAATTGGTGCTTTCATCTTTGCACTCAAGCTCTTCCATGGCATACCAATTTCCCCCATCTTTCACTACTCAATTTTATCCATATCATCCCAATATCACCACTGTTACTCCTTCATTTCCATCTTATTCCACAAATATTTCTCTTGTAACTCCATCTCAAAATTTGTCCTATAACCATGGATACACACCACATCTACAACCTGTATATGACTATTACACACCTTTCTACCACCAAAATAATTCCACTCCTTTTATTCCTCCCTACTAACCCACACCAAAGCCATCAGATTCAACATCTCATCATTCTAACGTTTTTCCAAAGGACCACTATCACCATCAACAAGCAACAACTTCCATTTCACCTCATCTACATCCATCCTATACCATTTCTCAGCAAACTCACCTGTCCACAGATTCAGTTCAAGAAATTTTTCAAGAATGTTGTCAGAAATTGGCTCAGGCAGAAGAAAAATATCATAATCAAAAGAGAGCTATTGAAGAGAAATATCAAGCCTCTATTCTTTCTACCAAGAAAAGGTCTCAAGAACTCAAAGAAAAGTACGTGTTCAAGAGCTATGCAGAGAAATTGAAAGAAAAAGACGAAATGGAAAAACTTTTAGATTCACTAAAACCAACTCCGGCATCTTCTCCGGCGAGTTTTCCGACTCCGACGACATTTCCGACTCTGACAGTATTTCCGACAATTACTCCGGTGCAAACTCCAACAAGTCAGGCGACAACTCAACTTCTGGTGTCATCTCCTTTGCCTAAACCACCAAATCTGTCATTAGAACCACAAAATCCTCCATTAAAACCACTCATGGCGACTTTTCCGACAACAATTTCGGCGACAGTTCTAACATTTTCGCCGGCGAATTCAACAACATTGTCAACACAGCCAAAGCCGCCTCTCTCATCACCAACACCACTTATCGGTCTCCGACGGCCACCGCCAAAACCACCACCATTTTCGGACTGCTTTAATCATTTTAATTTCTTATTAGTCTTGTTTAAAAAAAAAAGGGAAGAAGAAAAGTGTTTTGAGAAGTGGAAAGAGAGAATGCAAGATCGTGAGAAGAAAAAAAAAAAGAACAAGCAGAGAAAGAAAAAGAGAGCGAAGAAGAAAAGGGAAAAAAAGACGTGAAAAAAACAAGAAGAAGAAAGAAAGAGAAAAAAAAAGAAAGAAAAGAAGAAAAAAATAGTTGTTATCCTCTTTCTATTTTTGCTGTGACCACTACTAACCAGCATGCGTAAGAATCTTTTCATTTTTCCACACTCCAACTCTCATTGCCGTGGGTCCCCTTCACGTGGGGTCCCTTCACATATATTACTCTGAACCATCAATTAAAACAGTCTCTTAACACTTTCTTAGTGCACTGCCCGAGGAGTCCTTTTAATTTTCAAAAAAAAAAATAATAATTATATTCTCTTTATAAATTTACAACCTTGAGGACAAGGTTGATTTTGAAGGGGTAAGTAGTGAAAGAGAGTGATATTAGATATTTTATTTAGTAGTTTTAATATATTATTTAGTATTTTAATATTTCTAGAATGTTCTTAAGGTTTTGAGATTATGCCACATGTATGGCTATTATGCATTTAGGGTTCTATATATTAAAGTGTAATGTGCTATTTGAGAAGGAATCAAGAAAATCAATGAAAGTCTTTATTTTTATCTCTCTCTTAATTCTATTTGTCTTTTATTTTATTTAGAATTTATAGCTTTCTCTAGTTTTGTTAGGGCTCTAATTTTCTCCCTAACAATTGGTGCTTTCATCTTTGCACTCAAGCTCTTCCATGGCATACCAATTTCCCCCATCTTTCACTACTCAATTTTATCCATATCATCCCAATATCACCACTGTTACTCCTTCATTTCCATCTTATTCCACAAACATTTCTCTTGTAACTCCATCTCAAAATTTGTCCTATAACCATGGATACACACCACATCTACAACCTGTATATGACTATTACACGCCTTTCTACCAACAAAATAATTCCACTCCTTTTATTCCTCCCTACCAACCCACACCAAAGCCATCAGATTCAACATCTCATCATTCTAACGTTTTTACAAAAGACCACTATCACCATCAACAAGCAACAACTTCCATTTCACCTTATCTACATCCATCGTATACCATTTCTCAGCAAACTCACCTGTCCACAGATTCAGTTCAAGAAATTTTTCAAGAATGTTGTCAGAAATTGGCTCAGGCAGAAGAAAAATATCAGAACCAAAAGAGAGCTATTGAATAGAAATATCAAGCCTCTATTCTTTCTATCAAGAAAAGGTCTCAAGAACTCAAAGAAAAGTACGTGTTCAAGAGCTATGCAGAGAAATTTAAAGAAAAAGACGAAATGGAAAAACTTTCAGATTCACTAAAATCAACTCCGGCATCTTCTCCGGTGATTTTTCCGACTCCGACGACATTTCTGACTCTGACAGTATTTCCGGCAATTACTCCGGCGAAAACTCCAACAAGTCAGGCGACAACTCAACTTCTGGTGTCATCTCCTTTGCCTAAACCACCAAATCTGTCATTAGAACCACAAAATCCTCCATTAAATCCACTCCCGGCGACTTTTCCGACAACAATTTCGGCGACAGTTCTAACATTTTCGCCGGCGAATTCAACAACATTGTCAACATAGCCAAAGCCGCCTCTCTCATCACCAACACCACTTATCGGTCTCCGACGGCCACCGCCAAAACCACCACCATTTTCGGACTGCTTTAATCATTTTAATTTCTTATTAGTCTTGTTTAAAAAAAAAAGGGAAGAAGAAAAGTGTTTTGAGAAGTGGAAAGAGAGAATGCAAGATCGTGAGAAAAAAAAAAAAAAAAGAACAAGCAGAGAAAGAAAAAGAGAGCGAAGAAGAAAAGGGAAAAAAAGACGTGAAAAAAACAAGAAGAAGAAAGAAAGAGAAAAAAAAAGAAAGAAAAGAAGAAAAAAATAGTTGTTATCCTCTTTCTATTTTTGCTGTGACCACTACTAACCAGCATGCGTAAGAATCTTTTCATTTTTCCACACTCCAACTCTCATTGCCGTGGGTCCCCTTCACGTGGGTTCCCTTCACATATATTACTTTGAACCATCAATTAAAACAGTCTCTTAACACTTTCTTAGTGCACTGCCCGAGGAGTCCTTTTAATTTTCAAAAAAAAAAATAATAATTATATTCTCTTTATAAATTTACAACCTTGAGGACAAGGTTGATTTTGAAGGGGTAAGTAGTGAAAGAGAGTGATATTAGATATTTTATTTAGTAGTTTTAATATATTATTTAGTATTTTAATATTTCTAGAATGTTCTTAAGGTTTTGAGATTATGCCACATGTATGGCTATTATGCATTTAGGGTTCTATATATTAAAGTGTAATGTGCTATTTGAGAAGGAATCAAGAAAATCAATGAAAGTCTTTATTTTTATCTCTCTCTTAATTCTATTTGTCTTTTATTTTATTTAGAATTTATAGCTTTCTCTAGTTTTGTTAGGGCTCTAATTTTCTCCCTAACAATTGGTGCTTTCATCTTTGCACTCAAGCTCTTCCATGGCATACCAATTTCCCCCATCTTTCACTACTCAATTTTATCCATATCATCCCAATATCACCACTGTTACTCCTTCATTTCCATCTTATTCCACAAACATTTCTCTGGTAACTCCATCTCAAAATTTGTCCTATAACCATGGATACACACCACATCTACAACCTGCATATGACTATTACACACCTTTCTACCAACAAAATAATTCCACTCCTTTTATTCCTCCCTACCAACCCACACCAAAGCCATCAGATTCAACATCTCATCATTCTAACATTTTTCCAAAAGACCACTATCACCATCAACAAGCAACAACTTCCATTTCACCTCATCTACATCCATCGTATACCATTTCTCAGCAAACTCACCTGTCCACAGATTCAGTTCAAGAAATTTTTCAAGAATGTTGTCAGAAATTGGCTCAGGCAGAAGAAAAATATCAGAACCAAAAGAGAGCTATTGAAGAGAAATATCAAGCCTCTATTCTTTCTATCAAGAAAAGGTCTCAAGAACTCAAAGAAAAGTACGTGTTCAAGAGCTATGCAGAGAAATTTAAAGAAAAAGACGAAATGGAAAAACTTTCAGATTCACTAAAATCAACTCCGGCATCTTCTCCGGCGATTTTTCCGACTCCGAGGACATTTCTGACTCTGACAGTATTTCCGGCAATTACTCCGGCGAAAACTCCAACAAGTCAGGCGACAACTCAAATTCTGGTGTCATCTCCTTTGCCTAAACCACCAAATCTGTCATTAGAACCACAAAATCCTCCATTAAAACCACTCCCGGCGACTTTTTCGACAACAATTTCGGCGACAGTTCTAACATTTTCGCCGGCGAATTCAACAACATTGTCAACACAGCCAATGCCGCCTCTCTCATCACCAACACCACTTATCGGTCTCCGACGGCCACCGCCAAAATCACCACCATTTTCGGACTGCTTTAATCATTTTAATTTCTTATTAGTCTTGTTTAGAAAAAAAAAAGGGAAGAAGAAAAGTGTTTTGAGAAGTGGAAAGAGAGAATGCAAGATCGTGAGAAGAAAAAAAAAAAAAGAACAAGCAGAGAAAGAAAAAGAGAGCGAAGAAGAAAAGGGAAAAAAAGACGTGAAAAAAACAAGAAGAAGAAAGAAAGAGAAAAAAAAAGAAAGAAAAGAAGAAAAAAAATAGTTGTTATCCTCTTTCTATTTTTGCTGTGACCACTACTAACCAGCATGCGTAAAAATCTTTTCATTTTTCCACACTCCAACTCTCATTGCCGTGGGTCCCCTTCACGTGGGTTCCCTTCACATATATTACTCTGAACCATCAATTAAAACAGTCTCTTAACACTTTCTTAGTGCACTGCCCGAGGAGTCCTTTTAATTTTCAAAAAAAAAAATAATAATTATATTCTCTTTATAAATTTACAACCTTGAGGACAAGGTTGATTTTGAAGGGGTAAGTAGTGAAAGAGAGTGATATTAGATATTTTATTTAGTAGTTTTAATATATTATTTAGTATTTTAATATTTCTAGAATGTTCTTATGGTTTTGAGATTATGCCACATGTATGGCTATTATGCATTTAGGGTTCTATATATTAAAGTGTAATGTGCTATTTGAGAAGGAATCAAGAAAATCAATGAAAGTCTTTATTTTTATCTCTCTCTTAATTCTATTTGTCTTTTATTTTATTTAGAATTTATAGCTTTCTCTAGTTTTGTTAGGGCTCTAATTTTCTCCCTAACAATTGGTGCTTTCATCTTTGCACTCAAGCTCTTCCATGGCATACCAATTTTCCCCATCTTTCACTACTCAATTTTATCCATATCATCCAAATATCACCACTGTTACTCCTTCATTTCCATCTTATTCCACAAACATTTCTCTTGTAACTCCATCTCAAAATTTGTCCTATAACCATGGATACACACCACATCTACAACCTGCATATGACTATTACACACCTTTCTACCAACAAAATAATTCCACTCCTTTTATTCCTCCCTACCAACCCACACCAAAGCCATCAGATTCAACATCTCATCATTCTAACATTTTTCCAAAAGACCACTATCACCATCAACAAGCAACAACTTCCATTTCACCTCATCTACATCCATCGTATACCATTTCTCAGCAAACTCACCTGTCCACAGATTCAGTTCAAGAAATTTTTCAAGAATGTTGTCAGAAATTGGCTCAGGCAGAAGAAAAATATCAGAACCAAAAGAGAGCTATTGAAGAGAAATATCAAGCCTCTATTCTTTCTATCAAGAAAAGGTCTCAAGAACTCAAAGAAAAGTACGTGTTCAAGAGCTATGCAGAGAAATTTAAAGAAAAAGACGAAATGGAAAAACTTTCAGATTCACTAAAATCAACTTCGGCATCTTCTCCGGCGATTTTTCCGACTCCGACGACATTTCTGACTCTGACAGTATTTCCGGCAATTACTCCGGCGAAAACTCCAACAAGTCAGGCGACAACTCAACTTCTGGTGTCATCTCCTTTGCCTAAACCACCAAATCTGTCATTAGAACCACAAAATCCTCCATTAAAACCACTCCCGGCGACTTTTTCGACAACAATTTCGGCGACAGTTCTAACATTTTCGCCGGCAAATTCAACAACATTGTCAACACAGCCAAAGCCGCCTCTCTCATCACCAACACCACTTATCGGTCTCCGACGGCCACCGCCAAAATCACCACCATTTTTGGACTGCTTTAATCATTTTAATTTCTTATTAGTCTTGTTTAGAAAAAAAAAAGCGAAGAAGAAAAGTGTTTTGAGAAGTGGAAAGAGAGAATGCAAGATCGTGAGAAGAAAAAAAAAAAAAGAACAAGCAGAGAAAGAAAAAGAGAGCGAAGAAGAAAAGGGAAAAAAAGACGTGAAAAAAACAAGAAGAAGAAAGAAAGAGAAAAAAAAAGAAAGAAAAGAAGAAAAAAATAGTTGTTATCCTCTTTCTATTTTTGCTGTGACCACTACTAACCAGCATGCATAAGAATCTTTTCATTTTTCCACACTCCAACTCTCATTGCCGTGGGTCCCCTTCACGTGGGTTCCCTTCACATATATTACTCTGAACCATCAATTAAAACAGTCTCTTAACACTTTCTTAGTGCACTGCCCGAGGAGTCCTTTTAATTTTCAAAAAAAAATAATAATTATTATATTCTCTTTATAAATTTACAACCTTGAGGACAAGGTTGATTTTGAAGGGGTAAGTAGTGAAAGAGAGTGATATTAGATATTTTATTTAATAGTTTTAATATATTATTTAGTATTTTAATATTTCTAGAATGTTCTTAAGGTTTTGAGATTATGCCACATGTATGGCTATTATGCATTTAGGGTTCTATATATTAAAGTGTAATGTGCTATTTGAGAAGGAATCAAGAAAATCAATGAAAGTCTTTATTTTTATCTCTCTCTTAATTCTATTTGTCTTTTATTTTATTTAGAATTTATAGCTTTCTCTAGTTTTGTTAGGGCTCTAATTTTCTCCCTAACAATTGGTGCTTTCATCTTTGCACTCAAGCTCTTCCATGGCATACCAATTTTCCCCATCTTTCACTACTCAATTTTATCCATATCATCCCAATATCACCACTGTTACTCCTTCATTTCCATCTTATTCCACAAACATTTCTCTTGTAACTCCATCTCAAAATTTGTCCTATAACCATGGATACACACCACATCTACAACCTGCATATGACTATTACACACCTTTCTACCAACAAAATAATTCCACTCCTTTTATTCCTCCCTACCAACCCACACCAAAGCCATCAGATTCAACATCTCATCATTCTAACATTTTTCCAAAAGACCACTATCACCATCAACAAGCAACAACTTCCATTTCACCTCATCTACATCCATCGTATACCATTTCTCAGCAAACTCACCTGTCCACAGATTCAGTTCAAGAAATTTTTCAAGAATGTTGTCAGAAATTGGCTCAGGCAGAAGAAAAATATCAGAACCAAAAGAGAGCTATTGAAGAGAAATATCAAGCCTCTATTCTTTCTATCAAGAAAAGGTCTCAAGAACTCAAAGAAAAGTACGTGTTCAAGAGCTATGCAGAGAAATTTAAAGAAAAAGACGAAATGGAAAAACTTTCAGATTCACTAAAATCAACTCCGGCATCTTCTCCGGCGATTTTTCCGACTCCGACGACATTTCTGACTCTGACAGTATTTCCGGCAATTACTCCGGCGAAAACTCCAACAAGTCAGGCGACAACTCAACTTCTGGTGTCATCTCCTTTGCCTAAACCACCAAATCTGTCATTAGAACCACAAAATCCTCCATTAAAACCACTCCCGGCGACTTTTTCGACAACAATTTCGGCGACAGTTCTAACATTTTCGCCGGCAAATTCAACAACATTGTCAACACAGCCAAAGCCGCCTCTCTCATCACCAACACCACTTATCGGTCTCCGACGGCCACCGCCAAAATCACCACCATTTTTGGACTGCTTTAATCATTTTAATTTCTTATTAGTCTTGTTTAGAAAAAAAAAAGGGAAGAAGAAAAGTGTTTTGAGAAGTGGAAAGAGAGAATGCAAGATCGTGAGAAGAAAAAAAAAAAAAGAACAAGCAGAGAAAGAAAAAGAGAGCGAAGAAGAAAAGGGAAAAAAAGACGTGAAAAAAACAAGAAGAAGAAAGAAAGAGAAAAAAAAAGAAAGAAAAGAAGAAAAAAATAGTTGTTATCCTCTTTCTATTTTTGCTGTGACCACTACTAACCAGCATGCATAAGAATCTTTTCATTTTTCCACACTCCAACTCTCATTGTCGTGGGTCCCCTTCACGTGGGTTCCCTTCACATATATTACTCTGAACCATCAATTAAAACAGTCTCTTAACACTTTCTTAGTGCACTGCCCGAGGAGTCCTTTTAATTTTCAAAAAAAAAAATAATAATTATATTCTCTTTATAAATTTACAACCTTGAGGACAAGGTTGATTTTGAAGGGGTAAGTAGTGAAAGAGAGTGATATTAGATATTTTGTTTAGTAGTTTTAATATATTATTTAGGATTTTAATATTTCTAGAATGTTCTTAAGGTTTTGAGATTATGCCACATGTATGGCTATTATGCATTTAGGGTTCTATATATTAAAGTGTAATGTGCAATTTGAGAAGGAATCAAGAAAATCAATGAAAGTCTTTATTTTTATCTCTCTCTTAATTCTATTTGTCTTTTATTTTATTTAGAATTTATAGCTTTCTCTAGTTTTGTTAGGGCTCTAATTTTCTCCCTAACAATTGGTGCTTTCATCTTTGCACTCAAGCTCTTCCATGGCATAACAATTTCCCCCATCTTTCACTACTCAATTTTATCCATATCATCCCAATATCACCACTGTTACTCCTTCATTTCCATCTTATTCCACAAACATTTCTCTTGTAACTCCATCTCAAAATTTGTCCTATAACCATGGATACACACCACATCTACAACCTGCATATGACTATTACACACCTTTCTACCAACAAAATAATTTCACTCCTTTTATTCCTCCCTACCAACCCACACCAAAGCCATCAGATTCAACATCTTATCATTCTAACGTTTTTCCAAAAGACCACTATCACCATCAAGAAGCAACAACTTCCATTTCACCTCATCTACATCCATCCTATACCATTTCTCAGCAAACTCACCTGTCCACAGATTCAGTTCAAGAAATTTTTCAAGAATATTGTCAGAAATTGGCTCAGGCAGAAGAAAAGTATCAGAACCAAAAGAGAGCTATTGAAGAGAAATATCAAGCCTCTATTCTTTCTATCAAGAAAAGGTCTCAAGAACTCAAAGAAAAGTACGTGTTCAAGAGCTATGCAGAGAAATTGAAAGAAAAAGACGAAATGGAATAACTTTCAGATTCACTAAAATCAACTCCGGCATCTTCTCCGGCGATTTTTCCGACTCCGACGACATTTCTGACTCTGACAGTATTTCTGGCAATTACTCCGGCGAAAACTCCAACAAGTCAGGCGACAACTCAACTTCTGGTGTCATCTCCTTTGCCTAAACCACCAAATCTGTCATTAGAACCACAAAATCCTCCATTAAAACCACTCCCGGCGACTTTTCCGACAACAATTTCGGCGACAGTTCTAACATTTTCGCCGGCGAATTCAACAACATTGTCAACACAGCCAAAGCCGCCTCTCTCATCACCAACACCACTTATCGGTCTCCGACGGCCACCGCCAAAACCACCACCATTTTCGGACTGCTTTAATCATTTTAATTTCTTATTAGTCTTGTTTAAAAAAAAAAGGGCAGAAGAAAAGTGTTTTGAGAAGTGGAAAGAGAGAATGCAAGATCGTGAGAAGAAAAAAAAAAAAAGAACAAGCAGAGAAAGAAAAAGAGAGTGAAGAAGAAAAGGGAAAAAAAGACGTGAAAAAAACAAGAAGAAGAAAGAAAGAGAAAAAAATAGAAAGAAAAGAAGAAAAAAATAGTTGTTATCCTCTTTCTATTTTTGCTGTGACCACTACTAACCAGCATGCGTAAGAATCTTTTCATTTTTCCACACTCCAACTCTCATTGCCGTGGGTCCCCTTCACGTGGGTTCCCTTCACATATATTACTCTGAACCATCAATTAAAACAGTCTCTTAACACTTTCTTAGTGCACTGCCCGAGGAGTCCTTTTAATTTTCAAAAAAAAAATAATAATTATATTCTCTTTATAAATTTACAACCTTGAGGACAAGGTTGATTTTGAAGGGGTAAGTAGTGAAAGAGAGTGATATTAGATATTTTATTTAGTAGTTTTAATATATTATTTAGTATTTTAATATTTCTAGAATGTTCTTAAGGTTTTGAGATTATGCCACATGTATGGCTATTATGCATTTAGGGTTCTATATATTAAAGTGTAATGTGCTATTTGAGAAGGAATCAAGAAAATCAATGAAAGTCTTTATTTTTATCTCTCTCTTAATTCTATTTGTCTTTTATTTTATTTAGAATTTATAGCTTTCTCTAGTTTTGTTAGGGCTCTAATTTTCTCCCTAACAATTGGTGTTTTCATCTTTGCACTCAAGCTCTTCCATGGCATACCAATTTCCCCCATCTTTCACTACTCAATTTTATCCATATCATCCCAATATCACCACTGTTACTCCTTCATTTCCATCTTATTCCACAAACATTTCTCTTGTAACTCCATCTCAAAATTTGTCCTATAACCATGGATACACACCACATCTACAACCTGCATATGACTATTACACACCTTTCTACCAACAAAATAATTCCACTCCTTTTATTCCTCCCTACCAACCCACACCAAAGCCATCAGATTCAACATCTTATCATTCTAACGTTTTTCCAAAAGACCACTATCACCATCAATAAGCAACAACTTCCATTTCACCTCATCTACATCCATCCTATACCATTTCTCAGCAAACTCACCTGTCCACAGATTCAGTTCAAGAAATTTTTCAAGAATATTGTCAGAAATTGGCTCAGGCAGAAGAAAAGTATCAGAACCAAAAGAGAGCTATTGAAGAGAAATATCAAGCCTCTATTCTTTCTATCAAGAAAAGGTCTCAAGAACTCAAAGAAAAGTACGTGTTCAAGAGCTATGCAGAGAAATTGAAAGAAAAAGACGAAATGGAAAAACTTTCAGATTCACTAAAATCAACTCCGGCATCTTCTCCAGCGATTTTTCCGACTCCGACGACATTTCTGACTCTGACAGTATTTCCGGCAATTACTCCGGCGAAAACTCCAACAAGTCAGGCGACAACTCAACTTCTGGTGTCATCTCCTTTGCCTAAACCACCAAATCTGTCATTAGAACCACAAAATCCTCCATTAAAACCACTCCCGGCGACTTTTCCGACAACAATTTCGGCGACAGTTCTAACATTTTCGCCGGCGAATTCAACAACATTGTCAACACAGCCAAAGCCGCCTCTCTCATCACCAACACCACTTATCGGTCTCCGACGGCCACCGCCAAAACCACCAGCATTTCGGACTGCTTTAATCATTTTAATTTCTTATTAGTCTTGTTTAAAAAAAAAAGGGAAGAAGAAAAGTGTTTTGAGAAGTGGAAAGAGAGAATGCAAGATCGTGAGAAGAAAAAAAAAAAAAGAACAAGCAGAGAAAGAAAAAGAGAGCGAAGAAGAAAAGGGAAAAAAAGACGTGAAAAAAACAAGAAGAAGAAAGAAAGAGAAAAAAATAGAAAGAAAAGAAGAAAAAAATAGTTGTTATCCTCTTTCTATTTTTGCTGTGACCACTACTAACCAGCATGCGTAAGAATCTTTTCATTTTTCCACACTCCAACTCTCATTGCCGTGGGTCCCCTTCACGTGGGTTCCCTTCACATATATTACTCTGAACCATCAATTAAAACAGTCTCTTAACACTTTCTTAGTGCACTGCCCGAGGAGTCCTTTTAATTTTCAAAAAAAAAATAATAATTATATTCTCTTTATAAATTTACAACCTTGAGGACAAGGTTGATTTTGAAGGGGTAAGTAGTGAAAGAGAGTGATATTAGATATTTTATTTAGTAGTTTTAATATATTATTTAGTATTTTAATATTTCTAGAATGTTCTTAAGGTTTTGAGATTATGCCACATGTATGGCTATTATGCATTTAGGGTTCTATATATTAAAGTGTAATGTGCTATTTGAGAAGGAATCAAGAAAATCAATGAAAGTCTTTATTTTTATCTCTCTCTTAATTCTATTTGTCTTTTATTTTATTTAGAATTTATAGCTTTCTCTAGTTTTGTTAGGGCTCTAATTTTCTCCCTAACAATTGGTGTTTTCATCTTTGCACTCAAGCTCTTCCATGGCATACCAATTTCCCCCATCTTTCACTACTCAATTTTATCCATATCATCCCAATATCACCACTGTTACTCCTTCATTTCCATCTTATTCCACAAACATTTCTCTTGTAACTCCATCTCAAAATTTGTCCTATAACCATGGATACACACCACATCTACAACCTGCATATGACTATTACACACCTTTCTACCAACAAAATAATTCCACTCCTTTTATTCCTCCCTACCAACCCACACCAAAGCCATCAGATTCAACATCTTATCATTCTAACGTTTTTCCAAAAGACCACTATCACCATCAATAAGCAACAACTTCCATTTCACCTCATCTACATCCATCCTATACCATTTCTCAGCAAACTCACCTGTCCACAGATTCAGTTCAAGAAATTTTTCAAGAATATTGTCAGAAATTGGCTCAGGCAGAAGAAAAGTATCAGAACCAAAAGAGAGCTATTGAAGAGAAATATCAAGCCTCTATTCTTTCTATCAAGAAAAGGTCTCAAGAACTCAAAGAAAAGTACGTGTTCAAGAGCTATGCAGAGAAATTGAAAGAAAAAGACGAAATGGAAAAACTTTCAGATTCACTAAAATCAACTCCGGCATCTTCTCCAGCGATTTTTCCGACTCCGACGACATTTCTGACTCTGACAGTATTTCCGGCAATTACTCCGGCGAAAACTCCAACAAGTCAGGCGACAACTCAACTTCTGGTGTCATCTCCTTTGCCTAAACCACCAAATCTGTCATTAGAACCACAAAATCCTCCATTAAAACCACTCCCGGCGACTTTTCCGACAACAATTTCGGCGACAGTTCTAACATTTTCGCCGGCGAATTCAACAACATTGTCAACACAGCCAAAGCCGCCTCTCTCATCACCAACACCACTTATCGGTCTCCGACGGCCACCGCCAAAACCACCAGCATTTCGGACTGCTTTAATCATTTTAATTTCTTATTAGTCTTGTTTAAAAAAAAAAAGGGAAGAAGAAAAGTGTTTTGAGAAGTGGAAAGAGAGAATGCAAGATCGTGAGAAGAAAAAAAAAAAAAAGAACAAGCAGAGAAAGAAAAAGAGAGCGAAGAAGAAAAGGGAAAAAAAGACTTGAAAAAAACAAGAAGAAGAAAGAAAGAGAAAAAAATAGAAAGAAAAGAAGAAAAAAATAGTTGTTATCCTCTTTCTATTTTTGCTGTGACCACTACTAACCAGCATGCGTAAGAATCTTTTCATTTTTCCACACTCCAACTCTCATTGCCGTGGGTCCCCTTCACGTGGGTTCCCTTCACATATATTACTCTGAACCATCAATTAAAACAGTCTCTTAACACTTTCTTAGTGCACTGCCCGAGGAGTCCTTTTAATTTTCAAAAAAAAAATAATAATTATATTCTCTTTATAAATTTACAACCTTGAGGACAAGGTTGATTTTGAAGGGGTAAGTAGTGAAAGAGAGTGATATTAGATATTTTATTTAGTAGTTTTAATATATTATTTAGTATTTTAATATTTCTAGAATGTTCTTAAGGTTTTGAGATTATGCCACATGTATGGCTATTATGCATTTAGGGTTCTATATATTAAAGTGTAATGTGCTATTTGAGAAGGAATCAAGAAAATCAATGAAAGTCTTTATTTTTATCTCTCTCTTAATTCTATTTGTCTTTTATTTTATTTAGAATTTATAGCTTTCTCTAGTTTTGTTAGGGCTCTAATTTTCTCCCTAACAATTGGTGTTTTCATCTTTGCACTCAAGCTCTTCCATGGCATACCAATTTCCCCCATCTTTCACTACTCAATTTTATCCATATCATCCCAATATCACCACTGTTACTCCTTAATTTCCATCTTATTCCACAAACATTTCTCTTGTAACTCCATCTCAAAATTTGTCCTATAACCATGGATACACACCACATCTACAACCTGCATATGACTATTACACACCTTTCTACCAACAAAATAATTCCACTCCTTTTATTCCTCCCTACCAACCCACACCAAAGCCATCAGATTCAACATCTTATCATTCTAACGTTTTTCCAAAAGACCACTATCACCATCAACAAGCAACAACTTCCATTTCACCTCATCTACATCCATCCTATACCATTTCTCAGCAAACTCACCTGTCCACAGATTCAGTTCAAGAAATTTTTCAAGAATATTGTCAGAAATTGGCTCAGGCAGAAGAAAAGTATCAGAACCAAAAGAGAGCTATTGAAGAGAAATATCAAGCCTCTATTCTTTCTATCAAGAAAAGGTCTCAAGAACTCAAAGAAAAGTACGTGTTCAAGAGCTATGCAGAGAAATTGAAAGAAAAAGACGAAATGGAAAAACTTTCAGATTCACTAAAATCAACTCCGGCATCTTCTCCGGCGATTTTTCCGACTCCGACGACATTTCTGACTCTGACAGTATTTCCGGCAATTACTCCGGCGAAAACTCCAACAAGTTAGGCGACAACTCAACTTCTGGTGTCATCTCCTTTGCCTAAACCACCAAATCTGTCATTAGAAACACAAAATCCTCCATTAAAACCACTCCCGGCGACTTTTCCGACAACAATTTCGGCGACAGTTCTAACATTTTCGCCGGCGAATTCAACAACATTGTCAACACAGCCAAAGCCGCCTCTCTCATCACCAACACCACTTATCGGTCTCCGACGGCCACCGCCAAAACCACCACCATTTCGGACTGCTTTAATCATTTTAATTTCTTATTAGTCTTGTTTAAAAAAAAAAGGGAAGAAGAAAAGTGTTTTGAGAAGTGGAAAGAGAGAATGCAAGATCGTGAGAAGAAAAAAAAAAAAAAGAACAAGCAGAGAAAGAAAAAGAGAGCGAAGAAGAAAAGGGAAAAAAAGACGTGAAAAAAACAAGAAGAAGAAAGAAAGAGAAAAAAATAGAAAGAAAAGAAGAAAAAAATAGTTGTTATCCTCTTTCTATTTTTGCTGTGACCACTACTAACCAGCATGCGTAAGAATCTTTTCATTTTTCCACACTCCAACTCTCATTGCCGTGGGTCCCCTTCACGTGGGTTCCCTTCACATATATTACTCTGAACCATCAATTAAAACAGTCTCTTAACACTTTCTTAGTGCACTGCCCGAGGAGTCCTTTTAATTTTCAAAAAAAAAATAATTATTATATTCTCTTTATAAATTTACAACCTTGAGGACAAGGTTGATTTTGAAGGGGTAAGTAGTGAAAGAGAGTGATATTAGATATTTTATTTAGTAGTTTTAATATATTATTTAGTATTTTAATATTTCTAGAATGTTCTTAAGGTTTTGAGATTATGCCACATGTATGGCTATTATGCATTTAGGGTTCTATATATTAAAGTGTAATGTGCTATTTGAGAAGGAATCAAGAAAATCAATGAAAGTCTTTATTTTTATCTCTCTCTTAATTCTATTTGTCTTTTATTTTATTTAGAATTTATAGCTTTCTCTAGTTTTGTTAGGGCTCTAATTTTCTCCCTAACAATTGGTGTTTTCATCTTTGCACTCAAGCTCTTCCATGGCATACCAATTTCCCCCATCTTTCACTACTCAATTTTATCCATATCATCCCAATATCACCACTGTTACTCCTTCATTTCCATCTTATTCCACAAACATTTCTCTTGTAACTCCATCTCAAAATTTGTCCTATAACCATGGATACACACCACATCGACAACCTGCATATGACTATTACACACCTTTCTACCAACAAAATAATTCCACTCCTTTTATTCCTCCCTACCAACCCACACCAAAGCCATCAGATTCAACATCTTATCATTCTAACGTTTTTCCAAAAGACCACTATCACCATCAACAAGCAACAACTTCCATTTCACCTCATCTACATCCATCCTATACCATTTCTCAGCAAACTCACCTGTCCACAGATTCAGTTCAAGAAATTTTTCAAGAATATTGTCAGAAATTGGCTCAGGCAGAAGAAAAGTATCAGAACCAAAAGAGAGCTATTGAAGAGAAATATCAAGCCTCTATTCTTTCTATCAAGAAAAGGTCTCAAGAACTCAAAGAAAAGTACGTGTTCAAGAGCTATGCAGAGAAATTTAAAGAAAAAGACGAAATGGAAAAACTTTCAGATTCACTAAAATCAACTCCGGCATCTTCTCTGGCGATTTTTCCGACTCCGACGACATTTCTGACTCTGACAGTATTTCCGGCAATTACTCCGGCGAAAACTCCAACAAGTCAGGCGACAACTCAACTTCTGGTGTCATCTCCTTTGCCTAAACCACCAAATCTGTCATTAGAACCACAAAATCCTCCATTAAAACCACTCCCGACGACTTTTCCGACAACAATTTCGGCGACAGTTCTAACATTTTCGCCGGCGAATTCAACAACATTGTCAACACAGCCAAAGCCGCCTCTCTCATCACCAACACCACTTATCGGTCTCCGACGGCCACCGCCAAAACCACCACCATTTCGGACTGCTTTAATCATTTTAATTTCTTATTAGTCTTGTTTAAAAAAAAAGGGAAGAAGAAAAGTGTTTTGAGAAGTGGAAAGAGAGAATGCAAGATCGTGAGAAGAAAAAAAAAAAAGAACAAGCAGAGAAAGAAAAAGAGAGCGAAGAAGAAAAGGGAAAAAAAGACGTGAAAAAAACAAGAAGAAGAAAGAAAGAGAAAAAAATAGAAAGAAAAGAAGAAAAAAATAGTTGTTATCCTCTTTCTATTTTTGCTGTGACCACTACTAACCAGCATGCGTAAGAATCTTTTCATTTTTCCACACTCCAACTCTCATTGCCGTGGGTCCCCTTCACGTGGGTTCCCTTCACATATATTACTCTGAACCATCAATTAAAACAGTCTCTTAACACTTTCTTAGTGCACTGCCCGAGGAGTCCTTTTAATTTTCAAAAAAAAAATAATAATTATATTCTCTTTATAAATTTACAACCTTGAGGACAAGGTTGATTTTGAAGGGGTAAGTAGTGAAAGAGAGTGATATTAGATATTTTATTTAGTAGTTTTAATATATTATTTAGTATTTTAATATTTCTAGAATGTTCTTAAGGTTTTGAGATTATGCCACATGTATGGCTATTATGCATTTAGGGTTCTATATATTAAAGTGTAATGTGCTATTTGAGAAGGAATCAAGAAAATCAATGAAAGTCTTTATTTTTATCTCTCTCTTAATTCTATTTGTCTTTTATTTTATTTAGAATTTATAGCTTTCTCTAGTTTTGTTAGGGCTCTAATTTTCTCCCTAACAATTGGTGTTTTCATCTTTGCACTCAAGCTCTTCCATGGCATACCAATTTCCCCCATCTTTCACTACTCAATTTTATCCATATCATCCCAATATCACCACTATTACTCCTTCATTTCCATCTTATTCCACAAACATTTCTCTTGTAACTCCATCTCAAAATTTGTCCTATAACCATGGATACACACCACATCTACAACCTGCATATGACTATTACACACCTTTCTACCAACAAAATAATTCCACTCCTTTTATTCCTCCCTACCAACCCACACCAAAGCCATCAGATTCAACATCTTATCATTCTAACGTTTTTCCAAAAGACCACTATCACCATCAACAAGCAACAACTTCCATTTCACCTCATCTACATCCATCCTATACCATTTCTCAGCAAACTCACCTGTCCACAGATTCAGTTCATGAAATTTTTCAAGAATATTGTCAGAAATTGGCTCAGGCAGAAGAAAAGTATCAGAACCAAAAGAGAGCTATTGAAGAGAAATATCAAGCCTCTATTCTTTCTATCAAGAAAAGGTCTCAAGAACTCAAAGAAAAGTACGTGTTCAAGAGCTATGCAGAGAAATTGAAAGAAAAAGACGAAATGGAAAAACTTTCAGATTCACTAAAATCAACTCCGGCATCTTCTCCGGCGATTTTTCCGACTCCGACGACATTTCTGACTCTGACAGTATTTCCAGCAATTACTCCGGCGAAAACTCCAACAAGTCAGGCGACAACTCAACTTCTGGTGTCATCTCCTTTGCCTAAACCACCAAATCTGTCATTAGAACCACAAAATCCTCCATTAAAACCACTCCCGGCGACTTTTCCGACAACAATTTCGGCGACAGTTCTAACATTTTGGCCGGCGAATTCAACAACATTGTCAACACAGCCAAACCGCCTCTCTCATCACCAACACCACTTATCGGTCTCCGACGGCCACCGCCAAAACCACCACCATTTTCGGACTGCTTTAATCATTTTAATTTCTTATTAGTCTTGTTTAAAAAAAAAAAGGGAAGAAGAAAAGTGTTTTGAGAAGTGGAAAGAGAGAATGCAAGATCGTGAGAAGAAAAAAAAAAAAAGAACAAGCAGAGAAAGAAAAAGAGAGCGAAGAAGAAAAGGGAAAAAAAGACGTGAAAAAAACAAGAAGAAGAAAGAAAGAGAAAAAAATAGAAAGAAAAGAAGAAAAAAATAGTTGTTATCCTCTTTCTATTTTTGCTGTGACCACTACTAACCAGCATGCGTAAGAATCTTTTCATTTTTCCACACTCCAACTCTCATTGCCGTGGGTCCCCTTCACGTGGGTTCCCTTCACATATATTACTCTGAACCATCAATTAAAACAGTCTCTTAACACTTTCTTAGTGCACTGCCCGAGGAGTCCTTTTAATTTTCAAAAAAAAAATAATAATTATATTCTCTTTATAAATTTACAACCTTGAGGACAAGGTTGATTTTGAAGGGGTAAGTAGTGAAAGAGAGTGATATTAGATATTTTATTTAGTAGTTTTAATATATTATTTAGTATTTTAATATTTCTAGAATGTTCTTAAGGTTTTGAGATTATGCCACATGTATGGCTATTATGCATTTAGGGTTCTATATATTAAAGTGTAATGTGCTATTTGAGAAGGAATCAAGAAAATCAATGAAATTCTTTATTTTTATCTCTCTCTTAATTCTATTTGTCTTTTATTTTATTTAGAATTTATAGCTTTCTCTAGTTTTGTTAGGGCTCTAATTTTCTCCCTAACAATTGGTGTTTTCATCTTTGCACTCAAGCTCTTCCATGGCATACCAATTTCCCCCATCTTTCACTACTCAATTTTATCCATATCATCCCAATATCACCACTGTTACTCCTTCATTTCCATCTTATTCCACAAACATTTCTCTTGTAACTCCATCTCAAAATTTGTCCTATAACCATGGATACACACCACATCTACAACCTGCATATGACTATTACACACCTTTCTACCAACAAAATAATTCCACTCCTTTTATTCCTCCCTACCAACCCACACCAAAGCCATCAGATTCAACATCTTATCATTCTAACGTTTTTCCAAAAGACCACTATCACCATCAACAAGCAACAACTTCCATTTCACCTCATCTACATCCATCCTATACCATTTCTCAGCAAACTCACCTGTCCACAGATTCAGTTCAAGAAATTTTTCAAGAATATTGTCAGAAATTGGCTCAGGCAGAAGAAAAGTATCAGAACCAAAAGAGAGCTATTGAAGAGAAATATCAAGCCTCTATTCTTTCTATCAAGAAAAGGTCTCAAGAACTCAAAGAAAAGTACGTGTTCAAGAGCTATGCAGAGAAATTGAAAGAAAAAGACGAAATGGAAAAACTTTCAGATTCACTAAAATCAACTCCGGCATCTTCTCTGGCGATTTTTCCGACTCCGACGACATTTCTGACTCTGACAGTATTTCCGGCAATTACTCCGGCGAAAACTCCAACAAGTCAGGCGACAACTCAACTTCTGGTGTCATCTCCTTTGCCTAAACCACCAAATCTGTCATTAGAACCACAAAATCCTCCATTAAAACCACTCCCGGCGACTTTTCCGACAACAATTTCGGCGACAGTTCTAACATTTTCGCCGGCGAATTCAACAACATTGTCAACACAGCCAAAGCCGCCTCTCTCATCACCAACACCACTTATCGGTCTCCGACGGCCACCGCCAAAACCACCACCATTTCGGACTGCTTTAATCATTTTAATTTCTTATTAGTCTTGTTTAAAAAAAAAAGGGAAGAAGAAAAGTGTTTTGAGAAGTGGAAAGAGAGAATGCAAGATCGTGAGAAGAAAAAAAAAAAGAACAAGCAGAGAAAGAAAAAGAGAGCGAAGAAGAAAAGGGAAAAAAAGACGTGAAAAAAACAAGAAGAAGAAAGAAAGAGAAAAAAATAGAAAGAAAAGAAGAAAAAAATAGTTGTTATCCTCTTTCTATTTTTGCTGTGACCACTACTAACCAGCATGCGTAAGAATCTTTTCATTTTTCCACACTCCAACTCTCATTGCCGTGGGTCCCCTTCACGTGGGTTCCCTTCACATATATTACTCTGAACCATCAATTAAAACAGTCTCTTAACACTTTCTTAGTGCACTGCCCGAGGAGTCCTTTTAATTTTCAAAAAAAAAATAATAATTATATTCTCTTTATAAATTTACAACCTTGAGGACAAGGTTGATTTTGAAGGGGTAAGTAGTGAAAGAGAGTGATATTAGATATTTTATTTAGTAGTTTTAATATATTATTTAGTATTTTAATATTTCTAGAATGTTCTTAAGGTTTTGAGATTATGCCACATGTATGGCTATTATGCATTTAGGGTTCTATATATTAAAGTGTAATGTGCTATTTGAGAAGGAATCAAGAAAATCAATGAAAGTCTTTATTTTTATCTCTCTCTTAATTCTATTTGTCTTTTATTTTATTTAGAATTTATAGCTTTCTCTAGTTTTGTTAGGGCTCTAATTTTCTCCCTAACAATTGGTGTTTTCATCTTTGCACTCAAGCTCTTCCATGGCATACCAATTTCCCCCATCTTTCACTACTCAATTTTATCCATATCATCCCAATATCACCACTATTACTCCTTCATTTCCATCTTATTCCACAAACATTTCTCTTGTAACTCCATCTCAAAATTTGTCCTATAACCATGGATACACACCACATCTACAACCTGTATATGACTATTACACACCTTTCTACCAACAAAATAATTCCACTCCTTTTATTCCTCCCTACCAACCCACACCAAAGCCATCAGATTCAACATCTTATCATTCTAACGTTTTTCCAAAAGACCACTATCACCATCAACAAGCAACAACTTCCATTTCACCTCATCTACATCCATCCTATACCATTTCTCAGCAAACTCACCTGTCCACAGATTCAGTTCATGAAATTTTTCAAGAATATTGTCAGAAATTGGCTCAGGCAGAAGAAAAGTATCAGAACCAAAAGAGAGCTATTGAAGAGAAATATCAAGCCTCTATTCTTTCTATCAAGAAAAGGTCTCAAGAACTCAAAGAAAAGTACGTGTTCAAGAGCTATGCAGAGAAATTGAAAGAAAAAGACGAAATGGAAAAACTTTCAGATTCACTAAAATCAACTCCGGCATCTTCTCCGGCGATTTTTCCGACTCCGACGACATTTCTGACTCTGACAGTATTTCCGGCAATTACTCCGGCGAAAACTCCAACAAGTCAGGCGACAACTCAACTTCTGGTGTCATCTCCTTTGCCTAAACCACCAAATCTGTCATTAGAACCACAAAATCCTCCATTAAAACCACTCCCGGCGACTTTTCCGACAACAATTTCGGCGACAGTTCTAACATTTTGGCCGGCGAATTCAACAACATTGTCAACACAGCCAAACCGCCTCTCTCATCACCAACACCACTTATCGGTCTCCGACGGCCACCGCCAAAACCACCACCATTTTCGGACTGCTTTAATCATTTTAATTTCTTATTAGTCTTGTTTAAAAAAAAAAGGGAAGAAGAAAAGTGTTTTGAGAAGTGGAAAGAGAGAATGCAAGATCGTGAGAAGAAAAAAAAAAAAGAACAAGCAGAGAAAGAAAAAGAGAGCGAAGAAGAAAAGGGAAAAAAAGACGTGAAAAAAACAAGAAGAAGAAAGAAAGAGAAAAAAATAGAAAGAAAAGAAGAAAAAAATAGTTGTTATCCTCTTTCTATTTTTGCTGTGACCACTACTAACCAGCATGCGTAAGAATCTTTTCATTTTTCCACACTCCAACTCTCATTGCCGTGGGTCCCCTTCACGTGGGTTCCCTTCACATATATTACTCTGAACCATCAATTAAAACAGTCTCTTAACACTTTCTTAGTGCACTGCCCGAGGAGTCCTTTTAATTTTCAAAAAAAAAATAATAATTATATTCTCTTTATAAATTTACAACCTTGAGGACAAGGTTGATTTTGAAGGGGTAAGTAGTGAAAGAGAGTGATATTAGATATTTTATTTAGTAGTTTTAATATATTATTTAGTATTTTAATATTTCTAGAATGTTCTTAAGGTTTTGAGATTATGCCACATGTATGGCTATTATGCATTTAGGGTTCTATATATTAAAGTGTAATGTGCTATTTGAGAAGGAATCAAGAAAATCAATGAAATTCTTTATTTTTATCTCTCTCTTAATTCTATTTGTCTTTTATTTTATTTAGAATTTATAGCTTTCTCTAGTTTTGTTAGGGCTCTAATTTTCTCCCTAACAATTGGTGTTTTCATCTTTGCACTCAAGCTCTTCCATGGCATACCAATTTCCCCCATCTTTCACTACTCAATTTTATCCATATCATCCCAATATCACCACTGTTACTCCTTCATTTCCATCTTATTCCACAAACATTTCTCTTGTAACTCCATCTCAAAATTTGTCCTATAACCATGGATACACACCACATCTACAACCTGCATATGACTATTACACACCTTTCTACCAACAAAATAATTCCACTCCTTTTATTCCTCCCTACCAACCCACACCAAAGCCATCAGATTCAACATCTTATCATTCTAACGTTTTTCCAAAAGACCACTATCACCATCAACAAGCAACAACTTCCATTTCACCTCATCTACATCCATCCTATACCATTTCTCAGCAAACTCACCTGTCCACAGATTCAGTTCAAGAAATTTTTCAAGAATATTGTCAGAAATTGGCTCAGGCAGAAGAAAAGTATCAGAACCAAAAGAGAGCTATTGAAGAGAAATATCAAGCCTCTATTCTTTCTATCAAGAAAAGGTCTCAAGAACTCAAAGAAAAGTACGTGTTCAAGAGCTATGCAGAGAAATTGAAAGAAAAAGACGAAATGGAAAAACTTTCAGATTCACTAAAATCAACTCCGGCATCTTCTCTGGCGATTTTTCCGACTCCGACGACATTTCTGACTCTGACAGTATTTCCGGCAATTACTCCGGCGAAAACTCCAACAAGTCAGGCGACAACTCAACTTCTGGTGTCATCTCCTTTGCCTAAACCACCAAATCTGTCATTAGAACCACAAAATCCTCCATTAAAACCACTCCCGGCGACTTTTCCGACAACAATTTCGGCGACAGTTCTAACATTTTCGCCGGCGAATTCAACAACATTGTCAACACAGCCAAAGCCGCCTCTCTCATCACCAACACCACTTATCGGTCTCCGACAGCCACCGCCAAAACCACCACCATTTCGGACTGCTTTAATCATTTTAATTTCTTATTAGTCTTGTTTAAAAAAAAAAGGGAAGAAGAAAAGTGTTTTGAGAAGTGGAAAGAGAGAATGCAAGATCGTGAGAAGAAAAAAAAAAAAGAACAAGCAGAGAAAGAAAAAGAGAGCGAAGAAGAAAAGGGAAAAAAAGACGTGAAAAAAACAAGAAGAAGAAAGAAAGAGAAAAAAATAGAAAGAAAAGAAGAAAAAAATAGTTGTTATCCTCTTTCTATTTTTGCTGTGACCACTACTAACCAGCATGCGTAAGAATCTTTTCATTTTTCCACACTCCAACTCTCATTGCCGTGGGTCCCCTTCACGTGGGTTCCCTTCACATATATTACTCTGAACCATCAATTAAAACAGTCTCTTAACACTTTCTTAGTGCACTGCCCGAGGAGTCCTTTTAA
Organism: Lathyrus tuberosus; assembly: GCA_022829125.1. Lineage (NCBI taxonomy): Eukaryota > Viridiplantae > Streptophyta > Magnoliopsida > Fabales > Fabaceae > Lathyrus > Lathyrus tuberosus. The sequence continues at coordinate 1,207,583 of JALAZF010000254.1, forward strand.
TTTTCAAAAAAAAAATAATAATTATATTCTCTTTATAAATTTACAACCTTGAGGACAAGGTTGATTTTGAAGGGGTAAGTAGTGAAAGAGAGTGATATTAGATATTTTATTTAGTAGTTTTAATATATTATTTAGTATTTTAATATTTCTAGAATGTTCTTAAGGTTTTGAGATTATGCCACATGTATGGCTATTATGCATTTAGGGTTCTATATATTAAAGTGTAATGTGCTATTTGAGAAGGAATCAAGAAAATCAATGAAAGTCTTTATTTTTATCTCTCTCTTAATTCTATTTGTCTTTTATTTTATTTAGAATTTATAGCTTTCTCTAGTTTTGTTAGGGCTCTAATTTTCTCCCTAACAATTGGTGTTTTCATCTTTGCACTCAAGCTCTTCCATGGCATACCAATTTCCCCCATCTTTCACTACTCAATTTTATCCATATCATCCCAATATCACCACTATTACTCCTTCATTTCCATCTTATTCCACAAACATTTCTCTTGTAACTCCATCTCAAAATTTGTCCTATAACCATGGATACACACCACATCTACAACCTGCATATGACTATTACACACCTTTCTACCAACAAAATAATTCCACTCCTTTTATTCCTCCCTACCAACCCACACCAAAGCCATCAGATTCAACATCTTATCATTCTAACGTTTTTCCAAAAGACCACTATCACCATCAACAAGCAACAACTTCCATTTCACCTCATCTACATCCATCCTATACCATTTCTCAGCAAACTCACCTGTCCACAGATTCAGTTCATGAAATTTTTCAAGAATATTGTCAGAAATTGGCTCAGGCAGAAGAAAAGTATCAGAACCAAAAGAGAGCTATTGAAGAGAAATATCAAGCCTCTATTCTTTCTATCAAGAAAAGGTCTCAAGAACTCAAAGAAAAGTACGTGTTCAAGAGCTATGCAGAGAAATTGAAAGAAAAAGACGAAATGGAAAAACTTTCAGATTCACTAAAATCAACTCCGGCATCTTCTCCGGCGATTTTTCCGACTCCGACGACATTTCTGACTCTGACAATATTTCCGGCAATTACTCCGGCGAAAACTCCAACAAGTCAGGCGACAACTCAACTTCTGGTGTCATCTCCTTTGCCTAAACCACCAAATCTGTCATTAGAACCACAAAATCCTCCATTAAAACCACTCCCGGCGACTTTTCCGACAACAATTTCGGCGACAGTTCTAACATTTTGGCCGGCGAATTCAACAACATTGTCAACACAGCCAAACCGCCTCTCTCATCACCAACACCACTTATCGGTCTCCGACGGCCACCGCCAAAACCACCACCATTTTCGGACTGCTTTAATCATTTTAATTTCTTATTAGTCTTGTTTAAAAAAAAAAGGGAAGAAGAAAAGTGTTTTGAGAAGTGGAAAGAGAGAATGCAAGATCGTGAGAAGAAAAAAAAAAAAAGAACAAGCAGAGAAAGAAAAAGAGAGCGAAGAAGAAAAGGGAAAAAAAGACGTGAAAAAAATAAGAAGAAGAAAGAAAGAGAAAAAAATAGAAAGAAAAGAAGAAAAAAATAGTTGTTATCCTCTTTCTATTTTTGCTGTGACCACTACTAACTAGCATGCGTAAGAATCTTTTCATTTTTCCACACTCTAACTCTCATTGCCGTGGGTCCCCTTCACGTGGGTTCCCTTCACATATATTACTCTGAACCATCAATTAAAACAGTCTCTTAACACTTTCTTAGTGCACTGCCCGAGGAGTCCTTTTAATTTTCAAAAAAAAAAATAATAATTATATTCTCTTTATAAATTTACAACCTTGAGGACAAGGTTGATTTTGAAGGGGTAAGTAGTGATAGAGAGTGATATTAGATATTTTATTTAGTAGTTTTAATATATTATTTAGTATTTTAATATTTCTAGAATGTTCTTAAGGTTTTGAGATTATGCCACATGTATGGCTATTATGCATTTAGGGTTCTATATATTAAAGTGTAATGTGCTATTTGAGAAGGAATCAAGAAAATCAATGAAAGTCTTTATTTTTATCTCTCTCTTAATTCTATTTGTCTTTTATTTTATTTAGAATTTATAGCTTTCTCTAGTTTTGTTAGGGCTCTAATTTTCTCCCTAACACCTTACAAAGCGACTGGTGATGAAAGAAACTACTTCTACTGCTGCAAATGGTCTGTGTAAATTACATCTTATAGTAGTATATAAAACACATAACCATAAAATGAATCGTTTATTGAATTGCAGGATCTAAAAATATGGAAGAGAAACACAGAGAGTTTCAAAATTATAAACTTCGCAATATACCAACGTATTCTAAACCGAAACCTCTTCAAGAAAACTATGCTACATGTCTTTGGTTTATGAAGTTTGCATACATCTACATCCTTGGCCTTTCAGGAGTAGGTAATTAAATGTGTCATCTTAGTTGATCATATGAATATTCAATGTTTGTTTTATTATTTTATGGATTATGTGTTCAAATTTTGTAAAAAGGGGTTGAAGAGATCGTAAAGCTGAAAAAAAAGCACAAATGGAGTGGTCAACTATTCAAAAGATTTATGGCGAACCCTTATGAGTCGTATTTGGGAACCGACGCCAAACCGACACAAAATGTCAGCAGAACTGATGTTATTTCTGCTTACAAGCCAAACCAAGATAAGTTAAATCTTTATTAAACCAAGTGGTTTTGAAGATATTGATGAAAATGACAAAATGAAACTTGCAGGAGATAATAACAGTGAGGAACCAAAGATTTCTATGATGCTGGAAAATGAGACCAAAAATTTGACAGTGTTGAATACACTAAACTATCAACATAGCTAGGTTTCTTACTCCACAAGATAGAGTCTAGTTATTAGTTAGTTAAGGAGTTTGTTATAGTAGTTACAAAAGTTAGTTGGTAACTAATCATTGTGTACTATATAAACTCTATTGTAGTGTATTGTAAAGTTCAGTTGTGGAAATAATAAGCTTCTTCTTCATCTTCTTTTCTATTGTAAGCTTTCATTCTTTGTCTTCAATGGTGTTTTTGTCAAGATTTCACATGGTATCATCGACCTGTGGCTAATCTTTCAATCCCATTCCGCTGCATTCTCCACAACTCTCTTTCTCAATCGTTTCGTTCTTCTTCTCTTGTTTTTTACATCTGTATTCTTTCACCATCATTTCTCATCATGTCTCATGAAAGTTCATCAAGTTCCTCCACTTCCAGCCATAACAACATCGTGAATTCTAACTCTACCAAGGGTTATCAAAATAACACTCTTAACCCCTACTTCATGCATCCCAATGAGAATCCAGCGTTAGTTCTTGTGTCACCTCTATTGAATGCGAGTAACTACCATTCTTGGTCACGTTCAATGACGATGGCTTTACGCTCCAAGAACAAACTTCACTTTATCAATGGCGCTCTTCCTCGACCACCAGATGAAGATCGTGACTCCATAGCTTGGGATAGATGTAATACAATGATCATGTCATGGCTCAATAATTCTATTGAAGCAGAAATTTCTCAGAGTGTGTTATGGATGGAGACGGCTTCAGGTATATGGCAAGAACTGAAGGATCGGTTTTATCATGGTGATGTGTTCAGAATATCAGAAATTCAAGAAGAAGTTTGCACTCTTAAACAAGGTGAATCTTCTATTTCTTCATATTACACCAAGTTGAAAATGCTTTGGCAAGAACTAGATAATTTTCGTCTCATTCCAACTTGTGAATGTAGCAATTCTTGCATAGCTATTGAGAAAATGTGTAGCTATCGTGATTCGGATCAGGTGATTCGTTTTTTGAAGGGTTTGAATGATACTTATTCTACTGTTAGATCACAGATTATGTTAATGGATCCACTCCCTAACATTTGTAAGGTGTATTTCTTACTTGTTCAACAAGAAAGACAATTTCTTGTACCAGTTGAAGATGTTAAGTGTAATACCCCATTTTGATTATTTAGATGTCCGGTATTATTTTTATTTGTTGGCTTTGGTTGGGTGCGTGTTTGAGTTCGTAGGAGGTGATATTAATAATATGGAAAAATTATTATTATTATTATTATTATTATTATTATTATTATAATGGTATATTTCATGTTATTATTATTATTAGTATTAATATTGTTTTGGTTACTATTATTATTAAAATTATTTAGTAAAAATAGGACCTAATATAATTAAATGAATATTGGGTTAATGAGATTAGTGAGGGTAACTTGGTAATTAGAGCCTAATTAGTAGTAATTGGTAAAAGTTGGAATAGTAAGAATTGTAGAGATAGAAAGAGAATAGAGAACCAAGAGAAGAGAAAGAACAAGGTGTGCTAGGGCTTGGATCATCTTTCCCAATTGTCAATTTTCGCAGGAAATTAAGCAATTATTCGAGGTAAGGGGGGAGAAACGGGTTTAATATTGGTGTTTATTTCATGATCGGCTAGTGGGGAGTCCTTAACCCCGTAGGAATTCTGTGTGAAAACTGTGGTGTTGTTGAATTGTTGATCATACTTGTTACGATTCTGAATTCGCACATGAATTGATGTATATTACTTGATTTTCTGTGATATTGCTGTTGTGTATGAATCTGGACTGTTATCTGTTGTTGAGACCCATTTGGGAGAGGGAACAAATTGATAATTCGGACCTATAATTGGTGCAGTAATTTTAGACACAAATATGAAGATGAAAATTGGACCTAAAATCAATGTAGAAACGATTATAGGACTGATTAGGAGTGGAATAATGTGAAACTCGTAGCAGACTGCGGAATAGGGAGGGTTCTGGTGAGATGCGTATGAGTTCTGGCCATAGGCGTATGGGGCTCGGCCATACGCGTATGGGAGTGAAGGAAATGGAGCCATACACGTAAGAAAGCTAGGCATACGCGTATTGGAGGGTGGTACACGTATGGCATGGGAAATTGGGAAAATCAGTAAGAAAACATCTCTGTCCGTACGCGTACGACACTAGGTTTACGCGTATGGTATTGGGCATCGTGAGGCATACGCGTACGGAAGGAGGTATTACGCGTACGGAAACTGGAAGGGTGGAGAGTGAAGAGGAAATGGGTTCTGCCCATACGCGTATCAGGTGGAGCCTTACACGTATGGAGGGGCGAGGAAATGAGGCATACGCGTATGACTTGGGTCCGTACGCGTATGGGCTGGCGGAGTGCAGGATTTTACCGTTTTAGCGATTCTTCTCCCTTTTCGCAGCGGTTTCGAATTACAATGGTTTGAGAGATTGAGGGTAGAAGTCAGTTGTTGAGGAATGATAATTTGGTGATGAAAATAATTAGTTTAGAAATTTTAAATTAATTAATTGATTAATTAATAGTTGACGTATGTGGTGTGACGTAATTGTATGGTGTTTGGTGTTAAATTTTGGTGTGATCAGGAGGATCGTGTGCATGTATTAATAGTATATACATGTTTTGTAGTGCATTTTGAGTCTTGCATAATCATGGTGATTGGTGGGATGGATCGTTGCTCAGGAGGAGTGTATGCGATTCATCCGTACTCCTATATGGAGAATGGTGGGGATAGATCATTGCCAAGGAGAGGTGTATGTGATCTATCCGGGTTCGATTGAATGAACCAATGAGTCGGTACCGCATGCATGGTGTTGTGTCGCATTGCATTATTATTTGACGTTGTTGATGATATTGGGCAGTAGGCCGTGTTTGATAATTGATGGTGCTTGTGTATGATGACTACCTGTATATCATGTATTTATTCACCTATAATATTTGAACGTGATTTCTCACCGCTTTGTTGTTGTTGTTGTGCCTGTGCTTCTTCGGAGGTACAGATAATCCAGGTACTTAGCTAACTTGGATATTGGTGTTGCTGATCGAGTCTATAGGAGTGCTCTGATACGTAACACGGGATTATTTTGGGGATTTCCATTTATTTGTTATTTGTTATTCTTTTGTTACGTATCTTTCTTTTGGAAGATCATTTTGGTGGACCACGATTTTATGTGGGATATTTGGTGTATTTGGCAGATGGCCGTAAATTAAATAAATGAATAAATATTTCCGCTGATTCATTTCAATTAATAAAGGAGTTTTGATGTTGTTTTGCTAATGTGGCATCCTACTTTATTTTGGTGCAAAAAATCTGATTATTTTCTTGATTATTGTGCTTATTTTTAAAATGGGAAAAGTGGGGTGTTACAATTGGTATCAGAGCAGGTCGGTCCGTCCGGCCAGTGTAGTAGTTGAGTATGTCCTTAGAATGGGAGTTGATTTTGGTGTTCTAACCTTGTGATGATTGTTGTCCAGTATGGCAGGAAGGAATGATGCTGCTCTTGCTGCTGCTATGCAAGCCATGGCACAAGCTGTAGAGAATGCCAACCAGGGTGGAGTTGCTCAGTTTCGTGACTTAGCACAGTTTCAGAGTAACAAGCCGCCTACATATGAGGGAGGTATCTTGGACCCAGAGGCTGCACAAAAACGGCTGAAGGCTGTGGAGAAGATCTTCAGGACCATGGGATGCAGTGATGCTCAGAAGGTACGGTTTGGTACTCATATGCTGGAGGGAGAGGCTGAGGCTTGGTGGGACAACAGTCGTCAGAGATTGGAAGCTGCAGGTACTGAGATTACTTGGGTTGTGTTTCAAGCTGAGTTTCTGGAAAAGTATTTTCCGGAAGACATCCGTAGTGCTAAAGAGGTGGAATTTTTGGAGTTGAAGCAGGGTGACAAGACAGTTGCCGAATATGCTGCAAAGTTTGAGGAGCTGGTTCAGTATTGTGCTCATTATAATACTGAAGAGGCTATGACATCGAAGTGTCTGAAGTTTGAGAACGGGCTGCGTCCCGAGATCAAATTGGGTAGCTTGTCAGAAGATAAGAAACTATCCAGAGCTGGTGAGCAGAAGCAGAATTTATGATAATGACAACAGAGCCAGAATTGCTCATTACAAAGCTGTAAATGAGAAGAAAAACAAGCAGAGATTTGGAGGTACTCCTTACAGTGCTCCAGCTGATAAGGGGAAACAGAAAACTGATGGGGGGAAGAAGCCAAAAGAGAGGGGAGCAAGTGCTGATACTCTCAAGTGCTTCAAATGTGGTGGCGCGGGTCACCGTGCGAATGACTGTCAGAAAGAGGTGAAGAAGTGCTTCAAGTGTGGCAAAGCAGGTCATGTTATAGCTGATTGTAGAGCCACTATGCCTACTTGTTATAATTGTGGTTAGAAGGGTCACATCAGTACTCACTGTGAGAAGCCGAAGAAGTCGCAGGTGTCTCAATCTAGTGGGAAAGTGTTTGCTTTAGTGGGAGCTCAATCTACTGATGAGGAGCGTTCCGTCAAAGGTACTTGTTTTATTAATGATGTTCCTTTGATTGCTATTATTGACACAGGTGCAACACACTCGTTTATTTCTGTTGAATGTGTGAAGAGATTAGGAATTGTGCCGTCGACTCTAGAGCAGAGGATGACGATTGAAACTCCTTCTATTGGTTCTGTGGTTACTTCTTTGGTGTGTTTGAAGTGTCCGCTGACCGTATTTGGTAGAGATTTCAGAGTGGACTTGATTTGTTTGCCACTCGGTAATCTTGATATTATTTTGGGGATGAACTGGTTGGAGTTCAACCGAGTGTATATTGATTGCTTCAGGAAGACGTTACTATTTCTTACTCCTGAAGAGGAAGCATTAGCGGATTCCCTATCTAGCAAAGAGTTGAGGGCGTTGTTGGAAGATGAAGCGAAGCTGTTTGCAGTATTTGCCTCGTTGTCTGTTGAAAGCAAGACTTCAGTTAATGAATTGCCAGTAGTTAATGAATTTCCTGAAGTGTTTCCAGATGACATCACAGAATTGCCTCCGACGAGGGAAGTTGAATTTGCTATTGATCTTGTACCAGGTACCAGACATATCTCTATGGTACCGCACAGGATGTCGGCATCAGAGTTGGCAGAGTTGAAATCTCAGGTCAGGGAACTGCTCGATAAGAAGTTTATCAGGCCAAGTGTGTCGTCGTGGGGAGCTCCAGTGTTGTTGGTGAAGAAGAAGGATGGTAGTATATGTCTGTGCATTGATTACCGTCAGTTGAATAAAGTGACCATTAAGAATAAGTATCCACTCCCTAGGATTAATGACTTAATGGATCAGTTGGTAGGAGCTCGTGTGTTCATCAAAATTGATCTGAGGTCGGGTTACCATCAGATTAGAGTCAAAGAAGGTGATATTCAGAAGACTGCTTTCAGAACTCGCTACGGACATTACGAATATGCAGTGATGCCTTTCGGAGTGTCTAATGCGCCGGGTGTATTTATGGAATATATGAATCATATTTTCCATTCTTATCTGGATCAGTTTATTGATGATATACTGATCTATTCTAAGTCTGACGAAGAGCATGCAGGTCACTTGAGAATTGCATTGGATAACAAATTGTTTGCAAAATTCTCGAAGTGTGAATTCTGGTTGAAGACTGTGAGTTTCTTAGGCCATGTTATTTCTGTTGATGGTGTAGCGGTGGACCCCTCTAAAGTAAGTGCAGTACTTCAATGGGAGGCTCCGAAGACCGCAACGGAGATTAGAAGCTTTTTGGGTCTGGCAGGTTACTATAGAAGGTTTATTGAAGGGTTTTCTAAATTGGCTTTGCCATTGACTCAGTTGACCAGGAAGAATCAAGCTTTTGTCTGGGATGCCGCCTGTGAGGAAAGTTTTGAGGAACTAAAGAAGAAGTTGACTACAGCACCAGTGCTAATTTTACCAAGTCCGAATGATTCTTTTGTAGTGTATTGTGATGCATCTAAGATGGGATTAGGCGGTGTGTTGATGCAAAATGGCAAGGTAGTGGCTTATGCTTCACGGCAATTGAGGGTGCATGAGATGAACTATCCTACTCATGATCTTGAGTTAGCTGTAGTGGTGTTCGTGTTAAAGATATGGAGGCATTATTTGTATGGGTCGAGATTTGAAGTGTTTAGTGATCACAAGAGCTTGAAATATTTATTCGACCAGAAGGAATTGAATATAAGGCAGAGAAGGTGGTTAGAATTCTTGAAAGACTATGACTTTAATTTGAGCTACCATCCGGGAAAAGCTAATGTGGTGGGAGATGCTCTGAGTCGGAAGACAATTCATATGTCTGCGTTAATGGTGAAGGAATTGGAATTGATTGAACAGTTCAGGGATTTGAGTATGGTTTGTGAAACTACACCAGGAAGTATCAGGTTGGGTATGTTGAAGGTGAATAATGACTTTTTGGATATGATTAAGGAGAAGCAGAAGCTGGATGTGAAGTTGGTAGACTTGATGCCTACAGGAGGAGAGGATACCGATAGTGATTTCAAAGTTGATAACGTTGGTGTGTTAAGATTCCGAGGCAGAATTTGTGTGCCGGATAATGAGGAATTAAAAAGGGCAATTTTAGAGGAAAGTCATCGGAGTAGCTTAAGTATTCATCCGGGAGCTACAAAGATGTACCATGATTTGAAGAAGTTGTTTTGGTGGTCCGGTATGAAGAAGGACATAGCTCAGTTTGTTTATGCCTGTTTGACATGTCAGAAGTCAAAAGTGGAGCATCAGAAACCGTCGGTATTGATGCAACCATTGGAGATTCCAGAATGGAAGTGGGACAGTATTGTTATGGATTTTGTAACTGGGTTGCCGAATACGGCGAGAGGCTTTGATGCTATTTGGGTAGTGGTGGATCGACTTACGAAGCCCGCACATTTTATACCAATTAACATCAGTTTTCCATTGTCGAAGCTGGCGGAGATTTATATCAGGATAATTGTGAAGTTGCATGGTGTTCCGTCGAGCATAGTGTCGGATAAGGATCCGAGGTTTACTTCAGAATTTTGGAAGAGTCTGCAGGAAGCCTTAGGTTCTAAGCTAAAGTTGAGCTCGGCTTATCATCCACAGACCGATGGTCAATCAGAGAGGACCATTCAGTCGTTGGAGGATTTGCTGAGAGCCTGTGTATTGGAAAAAGGTGGTGCGTGGGATACCCATTTGCCATTGATTGAGTTCACGTATAACAACAGTCACCATTCTAGCATCGGAATGGCACCTTTTGAAGCTTTGTATGGTAGGAGGTGTAGAATACCGCTGTGTTGGTATGAGACAGGTGAGAGTGTGGTGCTTGGACCAGAAATTGTGCAACAGACCACTGAGACAATTCAGATGATCCGTGAAAAGATGAAAACGTCTCAGAGTAGACAGAAAAGTTACCATGACAATAGGAGGAAGGAATTGGAATTCAGTGAAGGTGACCACGTATTCCTAAGAGTTAACCCAGTGACCGGTGTGGGTCGCGCTTTGAAATTCAAGAAGTTGGATCCTAAGTTTATTGGACCGTATCAAATCTTACAGAGAGTTGGTGCAGTTGCTTATAGGGTGGCGTTGCCACCGGAGCTTTCGAACTTGCACGATGTGTTTCATGTGTCGCAACTTCGGAAGTATGTTTCGGATCCGTCTCATGTGATTCGAAGAGACGAAGTTCAGATCAGGGAGAACCTCACTGTGGAGATGATGTCGTTGAGGATCGAGGATCGTAAGATGAAACAACTCAGAGGAAAGGAGATACCTCTGGTGAGAGTGGCTTGGGGAGGTGCTGCAGGAGGCAGTGTGACCTGGGAATTGGAAAGCAGTATGCGAGAGTCGTATCTAGAATTGTTTCCATCAGGTAATTTTCGAGGACGAAAATAATTTAAGTGGGGGAGAGTTGTAACACCCCATTTTGATTATTTAGATGTCCGGTATTATTTTTATATGTTGGCTTTGGTTGGGTGCGTGTTTGAGTGCGTAGGAGGTGATATTAATAATATGGAAATATTATTATTATTATTATTATAATGGTATATTTCATGTTATTATTATTATTAGTATTAATATTGTTTTGGTTACTATTATTATTAAAATTATTTAGTAAAAATAGGACCTAATATAATTAAATGAATATTGGGTTAATGAGATTAGTGAGGGTAACTTGGTAATTAGAGCCTAATTAGTAGTAATTGGTAAAAGTTGGAATAGTAAGAATTGTAGAGATAGAAAGAGAATAGAGAACCAAGAGAAGAGAAAGAACAAGGTGTGCTAGGGCTTGGATCATCTTCCCAAATTGTCAATTTTCGCAGGAAATTAAGCAATTATTCGAGGTAAGGGGGGGAGAAACGGGTTTAATATTGGTGTTTATTTCATGATCGGGTAGTGGGGAGTCCTTAACCCCATAGGAATTCTGTGTGAAAACTGTGGTGTTGTTGAATTGTTGATCATACTTGTTACGATTCTGAATTCGCACATGAATTGATGTATATTACTTGATTTTCTGTGATATTGCTGTTGTGTATGAATCTGGACTGTTATCTGTTGTTGAGACCCATTTGGGAGAGGGAGCAAATTGATAATTCGGACCTATAATTGGTGCAGTAATTTTAGACACAAATATGAAGATGAAAATTGGACCTAAAATCAATGTAGAAACGATTATAGGACTGATTAGGAGTGGAATAATGTGAAACTCGTAGCAGACTGCGGAATAGGGAGGGTTCTGGTGAGATGCGTATGAGATCTGGCCATACGCGTATGGGGCTAGGCCATACGCGTATGGGAGTGAAGGAAATGGAGCCATACGCGTAAGAAAGCTAGGCATACGCGTATTGGAGGGTGGTACGCATATGGCATGGGAAATTGGGAAAATCAGTAGGAAAATGTCTCTGTCCGTACGCGTACGACACTAGGTTTACGCGTATGGTATTGGGCATCGTGAGGCATACGGGTACGGAAGGAGGTATTACGCGTACGGAAACTGGAAGGGTGGAGAGTGAAGAAGAAATGGGTTCTGCCCATACGCGTATCAGGTGGAGCCTTACGCGTATGGAGGGGCGAGGAAAGGAGGCATACGCGTATGACTTGGGTCCGTACGCGTATGGGCTGGCGGAGTGCAGGATTTTACCGTTTTAGCGATTCTTCTCCCTTTTCGCAACGGTTTCGAATTACAATGGTTTGAGAGATTGAGGGTAGAAGTCAGTTGTTGAGGAATGATAATTTGGTGATGAAAATAATTAGTTTAGAAATTGTAAATTAATTAATTGATTAATTAATAGTTGACGTATGTGGTGTGACGTAATTGTATGGTGTTTGGTGTTAAATTTTGGTGTGATCAGGAGGATCGTGAGCATGTATTAATAGTATATACATGTTTTGTAGTGCATTTTGAGTCTTGCATAATCATGGTGATTGGTGGGATGGATCGTTGCTCAGGAGGAGTGTATGCGATTCATCCGTACTCCTATATGGAGAATGGTGGGGATAGATCATTGCCAAGGAGGGGTGTATGTGATCTATCCGGGTTCGATTGAATGAACCAATGAGTCGGTACCGCATGCATGGTGTTGTGTCGCATTGCATTATTATTTGACGTTGTTGATGATATTGGGCAGTAGGCCGTGTTTGATAATTGATGGTGCTTGTGTATGATGACTACCTGTATATCATGTATTTATTCACCTATAATATTTGAACGTGATTTCTCACCCCTTTGTTGTTGTTGTTGTGTCTGTGCTTCTTCGGAGGTACAGATAATCCAGGTACTTAGCTAACTTGGATATTGGTGTTGCTGATCGAGTCTCTAGGAGTGCTCTGATACGTAACACGGGATTATTTTGGGGATTTCCATTTATTTGTTATTTGTTATTCTTTTGTTACGTATCTTTCTTTTGGATGATCATTTTGGTGGACCACGATTTTATGTGGGATATTTGGTGTATTTGGCAGATGGCCGTAAATTAAATAAATGAATAAATATTTCCGCTGATTCATTTCAATTAATAAAGGAGTTTTGATGTTGTTTTGCTAATGTGGCATCCTACTTTATTTTGGTGCAAAAACTCTGATTATTTTCTTGATTATTGTGCTTATTTTTAAAATGGGAAAAGTGGGGTGTTACATTAAGCTCCTAGCAGTTCCTAATAATCAATCTCAAGGTGGAAACAAATCTCAAGGCAGAGGAAACACTGTTTTTCGTGGTAGAGGATCAAGAGGAGGCAAATCATCATTTGGTCGTGGCAAAAACATGAGGGTATGTACTCATTGTGGAATGACCAATCATACTGTTGATACATGCTTCAAGAAGCATGGTTACCCTCCTCAATGGCAACAACAAGGCAACATCAATAATTGTTCAACTGAACAAAGCAATGCAGATGAAGTTCCATCTGTGAATTATGAGGAGCAATCTAAAGATGCTACTTCTGGTTTTGCTAGTTTTACACCAGCTCAGCACAAGGCCCTCTTAGAATTACTTCAACAATCTTCTAGTGCTCATAGTGTAAATCACATAGTTACCCAAAATTCTCCTCATTCAGGTATTCTCTGTACTTTTCCTTCTCAAGCTGCAAATGAATCCTTCATTTTGGATACAGGAGCAACTGATCATGTTTGCTTCTCTAGAAGATTGTTTTCATGTCTCACAAAAATACCTGAAATCACTGTCAAACTACCAAATGGTTCATTAGTTTCCACAAGTTATGCTGGCACTATTCACTTTGATAATAATTTTGTGTTAACCAATGTGTTGTTTATGCCATATTTCTCTTTTAATCTCATTTATGTGCCCAAACTCACTGCTAGCTTAACTTGCCATTTGATTTTTGACAACTCCACATGTTTCATACAGAATACTCTCTCCAAGAAGATGATTGGTGTAGCTAAATTGAAAGGAGGACTGTACATACTTCATTAGCCTGCAGTAACCATCCCTTCCACGTCTTATTCCATTGCTAGTATATCAAATGAATTTGTACCATCTGACCATACACCTGATTGTAACATTTGGCATTGGAGACTTGGTCACCCTTCCAATGCCAAACTTATTAAAATAAATAAAGTTTTCCTTTTTGTTAATGTTCCACCATCTGACACACCTTGTGATATATGTTTCTATGCCAAACAAAAGAGACTTCCTTTTCCTGATAGTAGTCATAAGTCCAATGATATATTTGATCTTGTTCACATGGATATTTGGGGACCTTTGTCCATCCCCTCTATCAATGGTCATAGGTATTTTCTGACTGTTGTTGATGATAAGAGTCGTATGACTTGGATATTCCTTATGAAACAAAAATCTGAAACTAGCAATTTAATCAAATCCTTTGTATCCATGGCCTCAACCCAACATAACAAAGCTATTAAGTGTATTAGATCTGATAATGGCAGTGAATTTTTAATGGTTGAGTACTACAAATCTCTAGGAATCATACATCACACCTCTTGTGTTGGTACTCCTCAACAAAATGGGATAGTTAAGAGGAAGCACCAACATCTTCTTGCCATCACTAGAGCTCTCTTATTCCAAGCTCATCTTTCAAAACAATTCTGGTCTTATGATATTAGTCATGCCACCCATATTATAAACAGACTCCCCACACCCTTTTTGAATAACTCTTCACCTTTTCAAATTCTCCACAACAAATTACCCAACCTCAATTCTCTTAAAGTGTTTGGTTGTCTATGCTTTGCCACTACATTATCAGCCCATAGGAAGAAACTTGATCCTAGATCCAGAAAGTGTATCTATCTAGGCATCAAAACTGGAGTAAAAGGTCACATTCTATTTGACTTGTGTTCCAAGGAACTTTTCTTATCTAGAGATGTTGTATTCTTTGAAAACATTTTCCCTTACAAACAAACTTCTTTAGCCTCTATTCCATCTCCTGCAAACCATCCTACACCCTTAACATATTCAGGTTCTATTTTCTTTGATTTCCCATACATAGTTGATAATGATACACAACACAGTCATCCTACTCCTTTACATGAGTCCACCCCACCATCTATTCCTGATATCACATCTTCTAGTTTTATTCCCAACCATTCACCTTCTCCTAATGTGTTTGTTCCTAATCATTCACCTTCTCCTAGTGTGTCTGCTCCATCTTCTGAACATATTCCTCCAGTCAGAAGATCTGGTAGAAATACTAAACCTCCCAACTACCTTCAGGACTACCAATGCAATCTGATTGAAAGTACAGTTCAACCTCCTACTTCAATTGCTGCTCCATTATCCTCTCAGAGTAAGTATCCTTTGTCACATGTTCTATCTTATAATTGTTTGTCTGCTGCTCACAAACAATATTTCTTTCATATGTCTTCCATTTCTGAGCCTCAAACATATGAAGATGCTGTTGAGAATCCAAATTGGAAAGAGGATATTCAATCTGAATTGCAGGCCCTTCAACAGACAAACACATGGACATTGGTTCCTTTACCTCAGCATAAAAGAGCTATTGGTTGTAGATGGGTTTTTAAACTCAAACAACATGCTGATGGTTCAGTTGAAAGATATAAAGCTTGATTAGTAGCTAAAGGATTCACTCAGACTGAAGGATTAGATTACATGGATACCTTCAGTCCTGTTGTGAAACTGACCACAATCAGAGTTTTTATCACCATTGCTGCTGCTCATCATTGGCCACTTTTCCAACTTGATGTTAATACAGCCTTTTTACATGGTGATCTCAATGAAGAAGTCTTCATGTTACCTCCTCCTGGTCTGGCTATTTCCCATCCCAATATGGTGTGTAAACTTCAGAAATCTTTGTATGGTTTGAAGCAGGCAAGTAGACAATGGAATACAAAACTCACTGAGACTCTCATTCAATCTGGCTACATCCAGTCCAAGTCAGATTACTCTCTATACACTAAGTCCATTGGATCCCATTTCACAGTGATCCTTGTTTATGTTGATGATTTGGTCTTAGGGGGGACTGACATTGATGAGATAAACAACATTAAGACCCTTCTGCATAATAAATTCAGCATCAAGGATCTAGGTGATTTAAAGTATTTTCTTGGTTTTGAAGTTAGCAGATCAAGGGAAGGCATCACTCTGTGCCAAAGAAAGTATACATTGGATTTACTACAAGATGTGGGCTTGACTGGAGCCAAACCAAACAACACACCAATGCAACCACATCTTCAGTTACATACAGGTTTTGGAAAGCCTATCTCTGAACCTACTGAATATAGGAGATTGGTTGGAAGACTATTGTATTTAACACATTCTAGACCAGAAATATCATATGCAGTTAGCAAACTCAGTCAATTCCTGAGCAATCCTACTGATGAGCACATGATGGCTGGTATTCATGTTTTGAAATATCTCAAAGGAAGCCCTGGAAAGGGTCTATTCTTAAAATCATCATCCAATCTTACTCTAAAAGGTTTCTCGGATTCAGATTGGGGAGCTTGTCCTGATACTAGGAGATCCACTACAGGTTTCTGTTTTTTTCTTGGTGATTCATTGGTCAGTTGGAAGAGCAAGAAACAAATAGTAGTGTTAAGGTCTTCCTCAGAAGCTGAGTATAGAGCACTTGCCCAAGCAACATGTGAAGGTCAATGGATTTTGTATCTATTAAAGGACTTACATGTTGAGCATACAGCTCCTTTCATGATCTATTGTGACAACGAATCAGCTCTCCACATAGCTTCTAATCCGGTTTTCCATGAGAGAACAAAACATATAGAGATCGACTGCCATGTAGTGAGAGATAAAGTGCAGGCTGGAATCGTACACTTATTGCCTATTACATCAAAAGATCAAGTAGCAGATATTTTCACAAAGTCTTTACACATTGGGCCATTCAGTCATCTTCAAAGCAAGCTTGGGATGATTGACATCTACTCCAGCTGAGGGGGGATGTTGAATACACTAAACTATCTACATAGCTAGGTTTCTTACTCCACAAGATAGAGTCTAGTTATTAGTTAGTTAAGGAGTTTGTTATAGTAGTTACAAAAGTTAGTTGGTAACTAATCATTGTGTACTATATAAACTCTATTGTAGTGTATTGTAAAGTTCAGTTGTGGAAATAATAAGCTTCTTCTTCATCTTGTTTTCTATTGTAAGCTTTCATTCTTTGTCTTCAATGGTGTTTTTGTCAAGATTTCACAGACAACAGCAAGAAATGGCATAGTTGAAATAGTGGATGAGATTATAACAAAAATACCAAAGATTTCTACGACGCTTGAAAGTGAGGCAGAGATTTTAACAAAAGCAAAAAATGGCATAGATGAGATAGTGGATGAGCTTATAATAAAAATACAAAAGATTTCTGAGTCGCTGGAAAGTGAGACAGGGATTTTGACAGCAGCAAGAAACAGCATAGTTGAAATGGTGGATGAGCTTATAACAAAAATACCAAGTTCAATATACGATGTTAACTTGGGAAATAAAAATGTATTACTTGTAGCAGTTGAAAACAGAAGAACCAATGTTGTTGAGGCATTAAGGAAACGGTTTGAAGAGGGTAATAAAAAAGTGATATCTGATAACTTAATCCAAGGTATGGACGTGAAAGAGAACACTGTATTACATTTAGCAGCTACAATAAGTGATCGAGACTGGCACATTTCTGGATCTGCCTTGAAAATGATGTGGCATATCAAATGGTTTGAGGTATTTATATTTTTAATATAGCTTAAGTTCAACTCCAACCTGTTTGAAACGACTTATTTGAGCTTATTTATGGACATAATCACTTGTGAGAGCTTATAAATAAGCTTATGACATGTCTCTAAGTTACTTATGATTGTTTTCATAAGCTCTCCATGATGTCTTATTAAAATATAGGATATAACTAGCTTTTTTGGTAAAACTGACGTATATATAAGCGCTTAAAAAATTAATGCTTATCCTATAAACTCTATATTAAACTATCTGTCCAGATAGGGTCACATTTTGTTTGGTTTGGATTAACTTATGAAGAAATTATTTAGCATTTTATTTAACGAGCTCCACTTTGAAAATTGAAATGTTTGTCATTGATAAAACTTTTCTACTTAATTTGATATTCTAACAAGTTTTACATCATGAAGCAGTACACTAAAGGACTAGTGCCAGAGCATGTCATAGTTAGAACAAACAAAGAGGACAAAACAACAGGAGAATTTTTCAAGAATTCCATTGCAACCATGGTTTTAAATTCTTGTCCGCAACCACAATTGCACCCGCAATATTGCGGATGAGGTTGCCTCCGCAACCATATCGGACCACAATTGCGGTGTGATTTGAAAATTACGTCTCCGGCTATGTTTGAAATCATATTAGATAATTTCAATCATGTTTCTTCAAGTATTTCCATCTAAAATAAAAATATTAGAATTCTAAAACACAATTTACTTATTATATAATGAAAAAACTTAACATTAAGTGTTTTTCAACGTTGTATTTCAAACAACTCCTTATAAAAATTCACGCCGCAACGGCCGCAATACGCATCGCAACACCTGCAATGACCGCAATCGCAATACCCACAACAGCAACCGCATCCACAGCCGCAACCGCAATTTAAAACCATGATTGCAACACTGGTACCAGATGGTAGTAAATGGTTCAAATATATTTCTGAGTCTTGTTCTGTAGTAGCAGTACTCCTTGCCGGTGTTGCCTTCGCAACGGCAAGCACTGTGCCGGGTGGCAACAAAAGTGATACAGGCGAACCAATATTGAAAGGAAAGCCTGTATTTGATACATTTGCCAACTCTTTACTAATTGGCCTTTCTTTCTCAGTCATTACACTCATAATGTTCCTTTCTATAATCACCTCTCAAAAAGAAGCCAATGATTACAGAATTGATTTGCCTAAGAAGCTTCTTTTAGGATTGAGTTCTCTTTTCTTGTCGATGGTTGCATTGTTCGTTTTTTTCTGTTCTAGCAATTTATTTGTGATTGACGACAAGTTCAAACACATTGTGTTTCTGTTTTATTCAGTCACGTGGTTCCCTTTGACTTTGTATGCAGTATCACAACTTCCACTTTACATTGAACTTCTGAGAGGTATTTTCGCCAAAGTTCCAAAGGCAAGTGATAAGGAGAAGGACCTTTAAAGGTGCGAAATGCATTGAGAATGTGTTTGGCTTGAGTACTACTTACTACCTATGTTTAGAGCAGTTTATATATTTATTTGTATGCCTAATGTTGGATTGTGGTTTTTTTAGAGAGACTCTTTTATTATGCACTATGTCTTAAACAGCAGGAATAATGAGAATTTCAAATTTCAACATAGGGTGTCCATGAATTCATGAATGTTGCATATCAAAGTCAAATTTTAACATTAGTATAGATAAAATAGGGTGTAGCAAGCAGAAAATTACATGGTTCTGATAAAGGCCAAAGTTGGGGCCATTAGAGTATCTCCACTCTTCACACGCTGAGTATTTTTCGAACTTTGCACTGTTTTCCATTGTACAGATTTTACAAGACCAAATTTTGTGCTTGGTAGTAACAACTTTTGGCTGTTGCGTGCCACACAATTCACATATAGGGGCAAGTGACTGCATCAATCAGAACAGTTAACATGCATTAAGAAAAAGGCAGTATGTGATAAGACCATAGGTAGTGCTAACTATATTATTGGGGCCATTAGAGTATCTCCACTCGTCACACACAGAGCATCTTTCCAACTTTGCACTGTTTTCCATCGTACAGAATAGACAAAACCAAGTTTTGGTCGTTCCGTGCCACACAATTCACATACAGGGGCAAGTGACTGCATCAATCAGAACAGTTCACATGCATTAACAAAAAGCCACATCAATATTTTAAGAATGAAAAGAAAATAATTGTGATGAATGAAAGAAATATAATTGAATGCTTAAATTGTTTAATAGAGTGAACATTGCAGTTATGAACATGGTGTATCCGTTGTCAAATCAACAAATTTACGGTTACTAGATGAATAAAGTGACAAACGTGAATCCCTGTCACGGCTTCTTTTTCGCGATGTCGGATCCAAAGCTAGAGTAGATTTGTCGGACAATTTTAAGTTTCCCAGAATAACTTTCTGTTTTTACATGGTTTTCACGGCTGCATGATTTGAAGATTGAGTAAGGGTCTCCTTTCCGCGGCCATCCCAGCAGCTTGTCCTGGAGTTAGTGTCTTCATTATAAGTTTTACGCAGTCTCTTTTCTACAGCAGAGAGTGGAGTTTTACACAGAGATGAGAGTGGAGGTTGAGTAGAATATAATGATAATAATGTGTACGACAAAGCTCATGGAGCATTGTATCTAAAACTTCATCATATGGGAAAAAGTTTGAATCCCATTCAGAATTTCTCCGTAGCGTCAATTGAATGCATGCGTTTACACTGTCTACCACCTCCATAATTATACCCAAGATAATATTCATCCCTTGGGTTACAATCATTTAAACAAGTTATTTAGTCATATTCCACAAATATTTAAAGTTTTGAAAAATTAAGCAAAAGCATTTACAAAGTTTCAAAGTTTTGATTAGTATTGTTGGAATTAAACTAGATTCTCAACGTAGAATTTCACCAAATTTTAGGGAATTTCGAATTAAATATTGATGAACAAGAATCAATCTTTCAAATTGATTATCTGTCTTGTTCTTCACTCTTCACACGAGTGAATCAACCAACATTAGTTGCAAGATGATATCGTTGCACAATAATTATTGAAAGAAAAATAAAAGGAAAAGATGAATTGGAGAAGAATGGGAATTAGAGTTTTGGAGAAAAGAAGGGAATAAGAAGAGCTGTGAATTCTGCAAAGAAACTTCTGCGCTTTACTTTGTAAACTGCAATATTATTCGCACACTTTTTTCAACAATAGTGTTTACTCCCTATTTATTGGTTGAGTTTGCTTGCTCCTTAAGCAAAACTCCTACTAACCTAATTCAGCTGAAATTACACAAAATAAGCCTAAGTCGAAATCTCTGTCGAACAACATGCTTCATCATCTTGACATAAATGTTTCAACATTTCTTTGCCTCTGTCGAGCAACCTGCTTTGACACAAGGAATTACAATTCAGCACACCATCTAATTCATTGTGTCTAAGCTATCTACACTCAACATAGACCTTAATTTCTTGAACACTTCGACTAGTACACCTTTCGTCATAATTCCTGCGATTGGATTCTCAGTTCTATCGTGTTCCAGATTTAACTTCCCTTTTGCAACTTGTTCTCGAAGATAATGGAACCTTATTTTGATGTGCTTGCTTTGTCCATGCACTATCAGATTCTTCGCCCTATTGATATCAGACATGATTTTGATCTTCATGGTAATTGCTCCATGATCCTTCCATGTAATCTCTTCGACCAAATTCACCATCCACGTTTCTTGACATGCACAGAGAGAAGTATCTATGTATTCTACTTCACACGACGACAATGTCACTACTGGTTCCTTTCTTGAACTTCAAGCAAATGGTGCACTACCTAGCATAAACACATAGCCAGCTGTGGATTTTCTATCCTCAGCATCATTACACCAACTTGATTCGATGTATCCTACTAACTTGCATTCTTTTCCTTCATCAACTGCAGGAAACAAAATTCAATAGTCGAGAGTTCCTTTCGGATACATTAGTATCCTCTTCGCCGCTCCTAGGTGTGACAGAGGTATCAAAGTGATCCAACAAGTTTTGTGTTTTGCGTTAGATCGACACCATCTTCATTTGTGTCTTACGATAGTTGCAATCTGGGCACAGGTGTAGTCAAAGTTGGGTTGCAATCTAGCATCTCAAATCTCTTGAGTATTTCACCTGTAATCTTCTTTAGTGCATCATAAAGCCTCTACTACTCTTGTGTTTGAGATTTCCCAAGTATTTGTGAAGTATGTGAGATTTCCCAAGTCTGACATTTCTAAATCCTCACTTAAGTTGTGTCTGAAGTCTTAAATCTCCTTCTTGCAACTTCCTGTTATTTATAGGTCATCGACATAGAGACATAGTATAAGAAATTCACTATTTCTTCTTCTTACATATACTCCATGCTCATTTGTGCACTTCACAAATTCTTTCTCCCTTTAAAAGTCCATATAGGGATTTATACAGTCTATATACCTTGTTTTCTTCACCTTGCTTCACAAACCCAGCTGGTTGTGCAACATAAAATTCTTCATCTAAGGGGTCATTTAGGAATGAACATTTAACATCCATCTGACAATATGTTCCATTTGTTCATGTTTGGTAGACCAACAACTAACCTGATTGTTTCAATCCTAGCAACAGGTGCAAAAACTTTGTCGAAGTTGATTCCTTCTTTCTGAAGAAATCCTTTTGCCACAAGCCTTGCCTTGTGTCGAGTTACTTATCCTTTGGGATTCAACTTCACCTTATATACCAATTTCACATCGATTACCTTCTTTCCTTAAGGAAATTCGACAAGTGACCGAGTGTTGTTGACTTCGATGAAATTTAGCTCCTCGTTCATTGATTTCATCCATTGTGAATCCTACAATGCCTCAGCTGCATTGACTAGTTCGACAACTACATAGAAAGCATAGTGTACCAGCTTGCCTTCATCATCAACCACATCATCTGATGTAATCACGCATTCCTGCAACCTTACAGGCATGTGTTTCGTTTTATGAGGTCTTCTTGTGCTTGATCGACCTCTGACTTCTTCTTGTCGAACTTCTCTTTCAACTTCACTTGCCGGTTCTTCACATAAGATTCTCACTGAATCCTTCTTGACATTTTCAATATAATCTCATTCCTTAAGCTCATCTATGATCATGTCCCTACTGATCTCTACTTGCTTGGTCACCAGGTAGAATGACTTGTATCCATCATTCGAATGATATTCTATCAGGATCATTTAACTCGACTTATCATCAAGTTTTCTTCTCGACTGATTTGGCACGTATCTATGTGTTATATATCCAAATACCTTCAGATGACTGAAGCTAGGCTTGACACCTGACCAACATTCTTCTAGTAAGATTCCTTCTAGCCTTTTCGTAGGACATCTGATCAAAATATATGTTGCAATCAACATAACTTCTTCCCATAATTCTTTGGGTAGATGCTTGCCTTTCAACATACTTCTCACCATATTCATGATGGTTCCATTCTTCCTTTTTTCAGTTCCATTCTTCCGAGAAGTGTAGGGTGGCACCACCTCACGCACAATCCCTTCTTTCTCACATAATGTGTTGAAGTCTTTCGACACATATTATCCACCATCATCATTCCTCCAAATCATGAGATTTTGACCACTTTGTCTTTCGACCATAGATTTAAACTTGGAAAATACCTCGATCACTTCACTTTTCTTCTTGATCAGGTAACTCTACAATTTTCGACTGAAATCATCTATGAATGTGATAAAGTATCTGTTACCTCCAGTCGAATCCAAATGGATATGACCACATACATTCGAGTATATGATTTCAAGAATTTCCTTCGATTTGCTTCTTACATCCTTGCTGAAGTTGTTCTTGTGCTGCTTTGCATGCACACATTCTTCACACACTTCATTTGGATTGCGGATTTCTTGTAACCATGAAACCGTATTTCTTCTTTTTAGATCTCTGATCTCTTTAAAATTGAGATGGCCAAGTCTATATTGCCATATCTATTCATTCCTGCTAGCTGCTGTTGCAAGGAACTTGTGCTCCATCACATTAAGAATCAAAACGACCAACGGTCCTCCTACCTCCTTTGAAATTTCCTTGACCATTTTGCCTATGCCTCCAAAGTCTGTTGACCCTCTTGGAAATCAAAGACAGCTCATAATCATCTTCTGAGTCTTCATCAGATACTTGTGATTCTTCCTCGGCTTGATAAGACCTTGTCTTCTCAGGATTATACTTCAAGGCAACAGATTTACCTCACTTATGAGGTTCATCTCCCTCGAGTTCTATCTCATGTCTTCTCAAAGAAATAACAATTTCTTAAAGACTAATATTGTTCAGGTTCTTTGCCAACTTCAAGGAAGTTACCATAGGTCTCCATTTTTAGGGAGACTTTTGATTATTTTCTTGACATGGTCAGCCGTAGAATACCCTTTATCCAAAACCTTAAGTCCTGCGACAAGCATCTGAAATCTTGAGAACACGGTCTTAACAGTTTCATCGTCTTCCATTCTGAATGCCTCATATTTCTGGATTAAGGCCATACCATTTGTCTCCTTAACTTGAGCTTTCCCTTCACGAGTCATCCTCAGAGAATCAAAGATAGACTTAGCAGAATCTCTGTTTGTTATCTTCTTATACTCAGTATAAGAGATAACATTAAGCAATATCGTTCTAGCCTTATGATGATTCTTGTAATCCTTCTTTTGTTGATTTGTCTCTTGCTACCTTCTTTCCTTCAGCATCTACTGGGTGAACGTAGTCATCAACAACAAGATCCCAAATATCTACATCATATCCCAGAAAGAAACTTTCGATTCTGTCTTTCCAATAATCAAAATTTTCCCCATCAAAGACTGGTGGTTTAGCGTTGTAGGGATCTTTCTCGTTGTTGTTAGAAGCGGAAGCAGCCATTGTTTCTCAAACACAAACTAGATCGGTACTGAACACGGTGAAATGTTGATAAAACTTTATCACAATCAGAACCGGAGCTCTGGTGCCAATTGAAGGTGCAAAAAACACAAGAAAGGGGGGGTTTGAATTGGGTTTTAAAAACAAAAGCTTTTTTTTACCAACTCAAAAACTCAACACAATCAAAATATTGGAAAGAGAAAGACACAGGGATTTTTATCCTGGTTCGCTTGAAATCAAAGCTAATCCAGTCCACCCGCCAAGGTGATTTCGCCTTATACACAAAGACTTAATCCACTATAACCAAACTTATTACAAAATCACAAAGAACAACTTTCTTTGTTTTCTCAAGGATCCGAATACAACTTAGCCTCCTTAAGGAATCACAAACAAACAGGTTGTATATTTGTTTCACTTTTATTCAAGTCTCCAAGTCCTCTTTATATAGCATGAAAAAGTAACCGTTGGAGGGCAAATTCAGAATATGCAAAAAAGAGTTGCCCATTAACGGATTAATGACAAGTGTGATGAATAGTATAGTCCTTCACCCGCGTTTTCAGGTAGTGGAAGGAATATTTGATTTGTACCATGTAGTATTTGATTACGTACCCTCTTGATCTTATCTTCAAAATCATTGGCTTCTGATGAAAAGTTAATGAAGCATGAAAAGAAGAAACACACAGCTGAAATCAGAATCTTCAGTCAAAACCTTTACAGCGTCAGCTTCGGGCTTGAGATCTTCAGAGTCTTTAGATAAGTAACAAAACTTTAGAAGTTTGATTATCAGAGTCACATCCAGAAGCAGAAGCGGAGAGAACATTGCAGCAGCAACATAGCGTCTTTCCGTAAACTTCTCAGGAGTGAATCAGTGTAAAAGGGAATTTCATAACAAAATGTTCAAAAACTGATGACGTTGCACGTCAAATACTCATAATCAGAATTGACTGTTAAAACTGCACAATAACAAGTTGTTAGGGTACTAAAATTTTTCTCACACAAAAACTACATTGTTATCATAAAAACTCAAAGGTATAGATGCATAACTAAATCTTGTTCTAACATTAATCCCATGCAGATCCATGCAGCGAAAGTAATTAATCTCGTGAAGGAGGATGGACAGTGGAATTTGGACATTCTTTGCCACTGGGTGCCAGAGGATATTCTCTGTAGGATTGTTAGTATGCTCCCTCCTCAATAGATGCAAGAACGAATGAGATAGCTGGCATTGGAGAGAATTGTCAAAAAATTAGTTAGCACCATGTACAACATATTGGATGATGAGGATAATCACACGAAGAATGATGTTTGGTCAGAAATTTGGAGCCTCCAATCTTCTCAACGTAATCGAACCTTCATATGGTTGCTCATGCATGATGGTTTTCTCACAAACATGAAGAAGAATTGGTTTGGCCTTGGAAGTGTGATGTGTTCATTCTACAGTGATGTGGAAGAAGACATGTTACATGTCCTTCGAGATTGTCTGCATGCTATGGCTCTCTGGATGACAGCGGTTGACACTAACATGAGGTTTAATTTTTTTTACAGATGATTTAAAGCAATGGATACATAGCAACATGCAAACTAATATAGGGAGATTAAAGTCACTCATGTTTATCGCGAAGTAAACTTATGTGCAGATGCTCTTGCTAGAAAAGGAATCTCTCTTCTTAAAGATAATTGTATCTTCGATAGTTTCGCGCATTTTTCTACTCACTTGTTAGAAGGTGATTTGATAAGGCTTCCAACCCCTCGGCTAGTACCGGTGTAATCTTTTTTCTTTGGGCTTAGGCCCTCATTTCAATAAAAAAACTTCAAAATAAGACAAATAATTGTTTTTTTTTCTTTTTATGTGAAAAATGTTAGAATACAATAATTTGTTTCTCAAAATAAATTATTGTATATTGGTAGAAACTTTTTTCTATTGAAACTAACATATTTTAATTGAAAACCTCAAAATTAAACTGAAATTAAATTAATATATACCAAGTCAAAATACACATATTTTTATATTTTAAAACTCAAAAGTAAAGGAAAAATTCAATATATATTGAAAGTTATCACTTTGAAATATATAAAATTCTTACTCTCTAAAAGAATATATATATATATATATATATATATATATATATATATATATATATATATATATATATATATATATATATATATATATATATTAGATATTTTCATGTATAAAGATTGAGAATTTTCAAAATTTTTGCAAGAAAGACATAATTATTTGGCATAAAAAATCATTAAACAAATTGATGCATAAATTTTTAAATCAATTTGTTAAAAATTAAAACATCGCAAGATGAATCACAAAAGATGTAAGTGAACAAAAGAAGTAAGTGAATTACGAAGAAAAAAATCATATACAAAATATTAAATGGATTCTGACAGTAATCACAAACCATCTTATTAAATTATATATATATATAATATTCCAATGAAAAAGCAAACTATTAGAGTTGATGTTTATGGTGAAAAAAGAGAACAATTAATAATATCTCTTAGATTTAGAGATGACAATGGATAGGATTTGGACATAATAATATCGTACATTTTCTTCATATATGAGGTTTAAAAAAAATCATTGTACTCAAGCTCATACTTGTGTAGGTACAAACATTTGTACTAGTACTCGTACCACATGAGTATCTAAATACCCATACCCGTATTTCTATTAAACAATTTTTTAATAAGTAAAATGTATTTCAAAGGATACAAAGGGGTATCCTAACCCATATACAAAATCTACTACCAACCTCATTAGTCACCCTTACATAAAATCACAGGGTGATTTAACCCATTCGTAATAACTACACGTAAAAACTTTTTTAAATTGCTTGCCAATCCACCACCATGAGATAAGAACTATCTTATGCGCCACTAACTCACCATCCCAAACCTTATCATTAAACATGATGTTATTCCGACTTGTCCATAAACTCTAGGAAATTACCAACCAAAACCCAATCGCATTCTTAATGCCAACACATCGAGAACCCAAAGAAACCAACCAATCTAGAAAGTGATCAAGAAGG
Organism: Lathyrus tuberosus; assembly: GCA_022829125.1. Taxonomy (NCBI): domain Eukaryota; kingdom Viridiplantae; phylum Streptophyta; class Magnoliopsida; order Fabales; family Fabaceae; genus Lathyrus; species Lathyrus tuberosus. The sequence continues at coordinate 1,234,868 of JALAZF010000254.1, forward strand.
TTTATAAAAGGAGGTATCCTCACCCCTAACCAACAGTAAATACGATCCCACACCATGCTACTTTTACAGCAGAGAAAAATCAAGTGTAATATATTTTCATCCTCTACAAAACATAATGGACATACCTTATAAAGCGGATTTGAAATAATTCTGCGGGCACTAAGATTATCACACGTCACCCAAATAATATAGTTTTCATAGGGGATGAGGCTGACCAAAAAAGTTTGAAAGCAACCGCAGCTGCATCTGACCTAGTTGCAGTAGGATCCCTATGGATCAAAACTTGATATCCAGAACTAACAGAATATAAATGAGATGAGTTTTGTGGCCAACTCACCACGTCATGTACATCTCTACACAAAGTGGCCTGCTGAAGTAAACATGTAAACTAGCAACATCCTGATGCAAGAAGGAGGAAATGTTGTTTTCCAAAAAAATGATGTTCTAAACCCATTGATTACCCACCTAATGCCCATTATTCACCACCCTACTATATGGTCTGTCTGCAACCGCTCGGAAGTCCGGGAATAAAGCAGCCAGCTTGGTGTTACTGCACCACAAAGATGACCAAAATGAAGTAGCCTCTCCATTTCCAACAGTTGAGGATGTAAAACCATAAAAAGTGTCTTGCCCGAAACTTTTAGATATAATGAGCAAGTCCCTCCACCAGAGAGATAAAGGAACCTTGTAAATAGGATATTCCCCGCATATCAAATCAGAACCAAAATGACCATACCTACCTGTCGCAACTGCGAAAATCGACTGTCGGAAAAGAAAGAAAAGTCGCCACCGAACGTTATTTATCCCGACGCAGGGGAAAGGAAGCGATCGAAGAAAACCTGAAGAAGGGAAAGACATGGTCATCGCAACCATAGTCTGGGTTCAGGAGTCAGTTACGCGAGAGAAAGGTATTAGCACCACCTCGCGTCCATCGTACTCGATGGGATCCACGCTTGTTGTTCTGATCAAAGGGTGTAGGTATCTAAAGCTCAACTGCTAACGGGAAGCGGAATAGAACGAGAAACAGAGAAACGGGAAAGAAAAAAAAAGGTAACTCAGTAGAGCATCGCCGTCCTAGGCCTACGTATTCCCTCGGGAATGGGAAAGTCAGAGTCAACATAGTTCGGGGGACTACGGGATTGTGGGGGAAGGTTGCTCACCAAGACATCGTCGTCTTGTGCCTACGTATCCTCAATCGGACAGGAGAGAGGAAGTCAGAGCAATCATAGTTCAACCTACAGGGTCTTTGTTTGTTTTATGTTTTTTAAATGAAAGACGCTAACGTTTGCGTTCTAGCAGTTAAGGTGTTGCCGCTCGTTGCGTGGAGTCTTACGCATTTACCTGTTTGCGGTAGAACGGAAATAATGTATCCTTACAATTAGAGTGAATGAGGTGAGAAGAGAATCCCGAAGGAAGACGATGATTTTGTTTATGTTTTTTAGAAGAAAGTGTTTTGATTTGTATTGTTTGTGGTATGTATTGTGCTAAAGACTATGACATAGGATCGAATGCGTTGCAAATCGACCCAAGACGAGACGTATACAAAACACCCTAGATAAGGTAAGGAGGGACTCCCTCTTATCACTTCCCATGTGCTTAAGGCTCGTGGCACACTTCACATACGATATTTATTAAGTGTTTTTTCTTTTCTTTTAGAGAGAGATAAGAGGGAATCAAAGTTGAAAGAAAACTATAAGGGAAACTCCATCCTACAAGTTGTCATGCATTGTGGCCCTATAGTTGAAGTTAAGAGGGAATTCTCTATCTATGTTAGCATGCTTGGATTGAAAGCCTAATGTCTCTCCTACCTCAAGCTTAATCGGAAATTAAGTCGAGCTAGGAATCCTAAGGGATCATGTGAACAAACACAAGTAAACATTATACTAAACAATCACAAAAGAGAGAATTAAAGGAGAAGTGAGATGAAAGAGAAGTCATGTAAGTATAAACATCAATTTAAAGCAACACAAGTACTTACCAACTCCAAGCCAAGCTCAAATATTAGATAGTTGAAAGAAAAATGCAAAACTATACACTAATACCTATGTAAATATCCTGATTCTAATCTAGGAGCAAACACAAACAGCAAGCAAAGAGAAATGAGTCCTAAAGGTGTAAGAACCTAAGAGGGGCAGTAGTGTTAGTAGAGTAATAGTGGGGGTTGTTTTTAATCGTATCCACAGGGATTGTTTGATATTTGATGCGTGCCTTTCAATAGTTGTGATATTCTAAGTTCAATGGTTTCAAAATTTTCTCAATTGTTGTTAACATTCACTTGTAGCAAAGAGTAATTGGTGACAAAGATTTTGTAAAAGTTTTGATAAAAGCATGTCAAGGTTAGGTTTCGCCAATCCTTTTCACGTATAAACGATTAATCAAGCATAGGAACTCGGTTTCCGACCAATACAACCGCGTATCCTCCCGACTAAGTTTATGTCTAAAGCGAAGTCGTGAGTATCGTTGTTTAGACCGTTAGATGATGTCTCACGCTAACAATCTAAACAACAATCATTAAGATCAACACAATGCGAATAGCAAATCCCAAATCTATGTCTAGAGTTTGGTTTTTAAGAGATAAAATTGTTAGGTCATGATTTGTAGAATCTATGTCTAGAGCAAAACAAATCACACATGGATCATTAAGAGAAAACAACATCATCTATATTGATCAAAGACTTTGTTCATACACAATAGATCAACAACAATACATAAAATCAGAATCAACTACATCTAACCTCAACATTGAGTGTTTAGCTACCACTTCTCATGGTAGATTGGATAACAAGTAAAGAGAGGAGATGAATGAGAATCCACGACGAATAATCGAGAATGGATGCGACTTCAGCTTCTCCAAGTGAAAATACACTCTTTGATGATCAAAGTACTGTAAACTATGTTTTCTACTGAAAATGAACAAAAGATCCCAACCAAATAAAGTAAAAATCTATTTATACACTTCTGAAATCTGCATGATTCGCACTGCGAGTGCATCATTCGCACTGGGAATGAGAGAAAATGGCACCTTAAGTGCCTCTGAGACTTAAACCGCCTGATGCAAAAATCGTGTGTTCGCAGTGCGAACCATTCCTTCGCATAGTGAATGATTCGCTAGCTCATTCGCACTGCGAATAAACTAGCGAGCCAGGACAATTAAATTCCAGAACTCACTGCCACCCTTCGCCAGCATCTTCGCACTGCGAAACAACCAGCGAGCCTTCGCTGGACCCTCGCCAGGAGTTCGCAGTGCGAACTCTTTGTCATTTCAAAACTGGAACTCTCTGACTCCATTCGCTGGCGCCTTCACTGACGTTCGCAGTACGAACCTTCGTTGGGCCTTCGCCAGATCCTTCGCACTACGAATGCTCTGTTGCAGCAATAATTTTAATGGCAACTTGCATCTTCTCATTGTGTCTCCAATCTTGATCCTTTGGTGCCTACTCCTACACATTAACACACAAATTACAAGCTCCACACATGTATTCCAATGTACGCACTACAACACAATTAATCGCTTAAATTCACCATTAACCGTTGGAAAGAAATGAAAAATGCCAAGTATTTCATACAAATATATAACATGTTTGACATCTAACAAACTCTCCCCAACTAACTCTTTGTTTGTCCTCAAGCAAAGTATGCCTCAAGAGAGGATTTGCTCGAGAATCCAATTCAACCAAGACGCGAAAAACGGCTCAACTAAACAACGATCACAACAACGCAACAATTACACAATTCAAGAACCTAATATGTAAAAGAACTTGCCTCTTAAACAATTTCAAACAATGTTTCAAGAGACAACTAGCTCATCCTGCACATGTCATTCTACACTCCTCTTCGAAAAAGGATTGAAGGCAAACATGCATACAAGCACGGGACAATTACACTCAAATGACCAATGATGAAAATACTAAGAAATTCATACCATATCTCAATGACCACAAAAGAAATCATGGAAGTAAAAGATCACTAAGGACTTCATGGTTGTAGTTTGGTCGGGTAAACAAAAAGGGACATTTCTAATGGCCATTGAAACGAAATTGCCGAAGCAAAAGAACATTCACTATACACATATTCACACATCTCAACTTCATTTCACCAATTTTTCATTACACCTTCACAAACTACCGTGCACAATTATTGACTCTACATTTTTTTCATTCAAGCAAGCATTTTCTCATTTGTACAACATATTCACACTCTTTTCTTTACATGCTTACTTGAATTTTTTCAAAATTTGGAGTAATGCACCCATCATCTTTTTATTCTCCCCAACTCGTTTTTGACTCAACCTAAAGTGAATGTTCCTTGCTTTTTAAGGCAAGGAAGTAAAAGTATACAATTTCAAAGGTTCAAGAAGAAAATTTTAGAAACTCACCAAATTTAGTGATGAACCAAACTTGCAAATTATGTGCATAAAACAAGTTCATCACTAAACTGAGTTCTAAACTGTTTAGGCTCAAAGGGGCTATCAAATGCTCACACCTCACGGGTGAATTAATATATGGACATGGTTGTGCTCACTTACAAAAAATGCCTTGATCACTTCTCCTACTTCCACAAAATCACATGGTCACAAGATAAGGCATGAATTAAAAGTAAACACAACATTCATCAACAATCCTTAGCATATAATAACACAATGGAGGCTTCTCACTTTTAATGGTTTTTAATCCTAAAATGACACATGCATTCAAAGGAAGTTGTAACATGAAACAACATTATCAATCGCACAAGACACAAGTTCTAAAACATACAAAATTCTCGAACCAGGTAACGATGTACCTTGTCGCAACACAATGCTTAAGGTACTATCAAAGCCCTCACATCATGGAGGGATCTTTCTTTAAAAATCAAGAGTCTCCAACTTACTTCCAAAATTCCATCATAAAAGAAGGAACATTAACATGAAAACATATTGACAATTAAAAACCAACACATTATGAGTAAAAGCAAAACAAAAGATTTTACTAAAAAACACTTAACATTACTAATAATAATAATAATAAAGTGCTTGGTGTAAAAACACCTACAATATCCAAATGGTACCACTAGGGTACAAGTACACCAATATTCAAAATATTCCACTATGTGGATACAATAGACTAGTAAAAGCTGAAAAATACAAAATATAAGAAAACTTCACTTTGGAGTCCAAAGGAAGTGCACAAGTCTGAAAATCACAAAATTAGTCCTCATCGGACTCCGTCTCCAAAACCTCGGTAACCATATCATCCTCATCCATTTCAACAACCACAAAATCAACAGGAAAAAAGAATTTATCAACTTTTACTAGCACATCCTCCACAACACCACACGGACGCGTTCTAGACATATCCTCTAGTTGTAATGTCATGGTTGTTGATTTGATGGTCATATTATCAAGTCTTTTCACCACCAACAAGGGAATTAAATTGATGCTCGCACCCATGTCAACCAAAGCTTTGCATTGAAAATCAGTACCTATTGTAATATGTAATGCTACTCTTCCCGGATCTTGTTCCTTCCGCGGAAGCACACATTGGATGACGGCACTACACTTGGCATTAAGATCAATGTTGTTTTTGTCAGTGCACCTCTTCTTTTTCATGAGGATGTCTTTCATGAACTTGACATACCTAGGCATTTGTTCAAGAGCTTCAGAGAAAGGTACGGTTACTTGCAACCGACTAAATAACTCCAAAAACCTTGCATAATGCCTATCATTCTCTTTTTTCTTTGGAGTAGCGGGATACGGTAATCGTCTTTGTAAGACTTCCTTCTCAAACTCCTTCCTTTCTTTTTCTTTTTTCTTCCTTACTTCTTCATCATTCTTTTCAACTACCCCATTTTCCTCATTTTTTTCGATTTCTTCCAACACAATATCGTTTTCCTTTTCAACTACCACCTCATGTTCAACATCACTTCCAATTGTTCTACCACTTCTTGTGAAAATGGCTTTACACTCCCCTTTGGGATTTGGTTGAGTGGTAGCGGAGAAGGATGGCCCCGGTTGGTTTTCGGCTAATTGCTTGGCAAGTTGCCCTACTTGCGATTCAAGATTTCTAATCGAAGCTTCCGTACTCTTTTGAGTTGCCATAGATAATTGCATGAACTTGGTGAAAGTCTCCTCCATTCTTGAACTTCCACTAGTCTCTTGGGGTGGTTGGTAAGGATTTTGTCTCCATCCTTGTTGATTTTGATAGTTGCTTCGAGGTTGATAGCCTTGTTGATGTTGATACGGTGGTTGAGCACTTTGGTACGGAGGTCGTCCTTGATAACCTTGAGTCGGATTTCCAGCATAATTTACCTCCTCCACAAGTGGCGGACAATAGCCGGTAGGATGATCTCCCCTACTCAATTCACAAACTAACACTTGCACATTTTTACTTGAAGTATCATGAATCTCTTTGAATTGTTGTGGCAGTTTAGACATTTGCTTAGTTAACAACTCAACCTGTTGTGATAATAATTTGTTCTGTGCAAGGATAGCATCATTTATTCCCAATTCCAACACTCCCGGAGTTCGTTGAGAAGGTCCACGATTGTGACTACCTTGATGATTGTTCAAGGCCATCTTATTAATGATAGCTGTGGCTTCTGCTGCGGTTTTGCTTAACAAGGATCCACCAGCAGTGGCATCCAACAAGGTTTTGTGTACAAGTTGCAGCCCATTTCTAAATATATGAATTTGTGACAATTCATCAAAACCATGGCCTTTTCACTTTCGTAACATTGATTTGAACCTCTCCCAAGCTTCGTTGAGAGATTCATTTGCTCCTTGTGTAAATACCGTGATGGCAGTCTTTGCTTCCATGAACCGAGTGTGAGGGAAAAATCTCTCCAAAAATTTCTCTTCCAAAGCATTCCAATCCGTCATTATGACCGTTGATTGATCAAGATACCATTCCTTTGCCTTCCCAATGAGAGAATGCGGGAATAGTCTTTTAAATAGAGCTTCCTCTTCTGCTTCCGGTGCACCCGTCGCTCCCGCTATTTCATAGAATTTTGTCAAATGGGTAAAAGGATCTTCATGATCCATACCCGTAAATGGACTTTGATATAACAGTTGGAGAATTCCGGTCTTCATTTCAGCATGACGACCGTTGTGTGCATGGCGAGCGATCTGAGCAGTGTGTCTCGGACTATTTGCACATGGCCTAGAAGCAGGTGGTGGTGGTAGTGGTGGTGGATCTGCCTCCATAACTGGAATTATCTATGGAACTGGTGGTGGTGTAGAGGTACTTTCCTCTTGTTCTCGCTTCTGTTTCGCTAGCTTCCTCCTTCGTCTAGTTCTACTGTTGATTCTACGAGCGGTTCTCTCAATATCAGGATCGAAAAGAAGTTGGTCTGCCGGTAGTTTCCCTCGCATAAACTAAGTCTGCACACTAAACAAAACAGATTAACAAGTTCAAAATAAAGTGGTAACAAGCTTAAAATAGCTCAACTATCGCAATGCTTGCAATATCACTAAACAATCCCCGGCAACGGCGCCATTTTGTTAGTAGAGTAATAGTGGGGGTTATTTTTAATCGTATCCACAGGGATTGTTTGATATTTGATGCGTGCCTTTCAATAGTTGTGATATTCTAAGTTCAATGGTTTCAAAAGTTTCTCAATTGTTGTTAACATTCACTTGTAGCAAAGAGTAATTGGTAACAAGGATTTTGTAAAAGTTTTGATAAAAGCATGTCAAGGTTAGGTTTCGCCAATCCTTTTCACGTATAAACGATTAATCAAGCATATGAACTCGGTTTCCGACCAATACTACCGCGTATCCTCCCGACTAAGTTTATGTCTAAATCGAAGTCGTGAGTATCGTTGTTTAGACCATTAGATGATGTCTCACGCAACAATCATTAATATCAACACAATGCGAATAGCAAATCCCAAATCTATGTCTAGAGTTTGGTTTTTAAGAGATAAAATTGTTAGGTCATGATTTGTAGAATCTATGTCTAGAGCAAAACAAATCACACATGGATCATTAAGAGAAAACAACATCATCTATATTGATCAAAGACTTTGTTCATACACAATAGATCAACAGCAATACATAAAATCAGAATCAACTACATCTAACCTCAACATTGAGTGTTTAGCTACCACTTCTCATGGTAGATTGGATAACAAGTAAAGAGAGGGGATGAATGAGCATCCACGACGAATAATCGAGAATGGATGCAACTTCAGCTTCTCCAAGTGAAAATACACTCTTTGATGATCAAAGTACTGTAAACTATGTTTTCTACTGAAAATGAACAAAAGATCCCAACCAAATAAAGTAAAAATCTATTTATACACTTCTGAAATCTGCATGATTCGCACTGTGAGTGCATCATTCGCACTGTGAATGAGAGAAAATGGCACCTTAAGTGCCTCTGAGACTTAAACCGCCTGAAGCAGAAATCGTGTGTTCGCAGTGCAAACCATTCCTTCGCACAGCGAATGATTCGCTAGCTCATTCGCACTGCGAATAAACTAGCGAGCCAGGACAATTAAATTCCAGAACTCACTGCCACCCTTCGCCAGCATCTTCGCACTGCGAAACAACCAGCGAGCCTTCGCTGGACCCTCTCCAGGAGTTCGCAGTGCGAACTCTTTGTCATTTCAAAACTGGAACTCTCTGACTCCATTTGTTGGCGCCTTCGCTGACGTTCGCAGTGCGAACCTTCGCTGGGCCTTCGCCAGATCCTTCGCATTGCGAATGCTCTGTTGCAGCAATAATTTTAATGGCAACTTGCATCTTCTCATTGTGTCTCCAATCTTGATCCTTTGGTGCCTACTCCTGCACATTAACACACATTAACATGTACGCATTACAACACAATTAATCTCTTAAATTCACCATTAACCGTTGGAAAGAAATGAAAAATGCCAAGTATTTCATTCAAATATATAACTTGTTTGACATCTAACAAGTAGCTAAACCTACTATATCACATCTATGTTAGTGTCCTAAAAGGTGTCAAAAGAAATCAAGTCATGTCCTTGTTGGAGCGGTAAAGCGGCAAGCAAAAATATTTATTTTTGGAAGAATTCCCTTCGGGATTTATGTCATGTCCACAGAGATCGGTTCGAGGGAAAGAATGTCGTTCGACAGTCTCTCGCGTTAATGAGTTTGGATTAAAATGGTTTTAAGGTAAATGCGGGAAAGTAAATAAGAACATAAAAAGTATACATTCTTCAGAGAAAAGAAACTTATCAAGCATACATATAATCCACTCGTCACAAACATAAAGTTATCGATCATTTTCACTATACTACAATACTCGTCAAAATCATTCAGTATCGCTCACAACAGTGTCCATCTCTGGCACACTGAGCTGAGAGAGCAACTGTATTACTCTCTTCATCACTCTCGCGCACGACGTCTCGAAACACGTAAGGCATTAAGTTCCAACACCAAAAAGACTATTCTCTAAATCTATCTCTAGCATCTAGACAATAGATATCCATCCCTAATCAAGATTCATGATTTTTATCTCTAACACAACACAAATCCAAACATAAATGCAAAAAGATCAAGGAAGACATCCATAATGATTTGTAAAGCAGATTTTATACAATATTATGATCAACAAAGATACATATGTTCAGAGTAACTATACAAACACCTAACACAAAAGAATGCATAAAGAAGAAGAAGAATAAACCAAACATCTCACGGATTGTTAGAACCGGTTGATGAGAAATCCACTCCGAATCATCCTCATGCAAGCTTCAATGTTGTTTTCATGCTATTCCTAACAAAGAATGAAAGTTTGATGCATTGAGAACAAATATTACCTAACCATCCTCTAAAAATTGTGTTTTTGGCCCTTTAATGGTGTTTCTGCCCGGAGGTATTCTGGGTCGCCCGGTGGCGAAATACGGCTTATTTTGTAAGTTATCCAACATTGTTCTGGAGCGCCCGACCCTGCAATGTACCACCCGGCGCTGCTTCGCCCGGCGCTGCTGAGGCGCAGCTGACAGTTGACAGCAAAAATACTGCAGTGTTTTGGCCATAACTTTTGAACCGTAACTCCGTTTTTCGCCCGGTTTGAAGCGCTGGAAAGCTTATTCAATGCTCTATACACCAATGGCAAGATATCCTTTATTTAATACCTGCAAAAATGAGAGAAAATCAATTAAACTCATTGATATTTACACGATACGCAATATATACACTAAAATGTAAAGTAAACATATTTATAAACAAATAGGGGTTTATTCGAACGATATCAACAAAAAGTATCGATAAGTGCAACAAAACTTATATAGAAAAATAGCTACAATTTGCACTTATGAGTCCTATATCCTAACACACAAACATTTATCATTCAAAGATTATGTCCAATTAACCTTTAAAGGTCACACAAATGAAGTCAAGTCATGTATTCAAGCATCATATAAGATGTAATCATATCAAAATCATGCTTGAAATATTGAGAAGTGATCATGAAATACACATCAAGTCATGTTCAAGAGTTTAGACAAGTATACACAAGGATGTCACTTTTGGAATGTTAACCACTTATGAACATACAATGGTTAAGCAAGCATGAGATTAGAATTTGAATGACCTAAGTCAGAAGCTAAGGCATTTGATTCAATGTACAAATATCTCAAGTTAACACCAAAGTTCATATCAAACACACTCTTAAGTGTTAGTGCAAGTAAGGAACAAAACAATGTCTAAACATTTCTATAAAGGCATGTTAAGTGGAACGCAAGTAAAGGATGATTCAAGTCAAGTCAAATGGGTATCCAAGCACACATGGAAGTGTAAAATTACCTCTAATATATCACAATTAGGTCACAAAAACATTGACCAAAATTGGCATGCAAAGGCTCAAGCAAAAGGTGGGCAAAGTGAACAAGTTAACATGTAAAAGTTCACCAAGAAGACCTATAAAGTGAAATGGACAAGCTTTAAATCATGTTATAACAAGTATCAATCAATGATTAAAAGATTCCAAATGGATTGCATACATGCATCCTCAAACATCCTAAGTATTCATACCAAAACTCAAGTAGGAAGGCATGTATTTAGGACTCAAAACAAGCATCCAAATCATGATCCAAAACCAATGTCAAATCATCACAAAGGTATACAAGATATCATCATGAATGTGCTTAAACATGTCAAGAAGATTGGCCTAAAAAGATCATATACAAGAATCAAACTCAACCTATGTCTAAACATGCATTTACACATTGGGCATGAAATGAGATATACATGAAAAAGGATTAAAAGCTTTGAAAAAATATGGAAATTTTGTCATGTAATGGTAAGGTCAGTAGCTAATCATTTTCAAAATATTGGCTCAAAAATATGCACCAAAGGTGCCCAAACAATTACAAACATGTAACAAGTCATAATTAGGCATCCCTCAACACAAGTCATAAAAAAACATTTACAAAGTGACTCAAAAATCATGACCAAAACACCAATTAAACATGTAAGGGTCCTATTATGAAGTGGAAAAGTGCACACAAAAATTGGGATCAAAAATATAAAGGGAAGATCCATTTTCAAGGCTTGATGCATAAGGTATGTCAACATAAACATTCACCAATTAGAAATTGAGAAAAAATATCAAATATATCCAAAAATCAAAAGAAAAGTCATCAAAACTTAATTAAAAGGACAAAGTTCAACCATGAATTTTCCTAGAACTTTTATTTAAAATAAACTATTTTTAATATTCCATTTTCAAACATGTATCCAAAAAGAAAGAAAAAAAACACAAAGAAATAGGGGGGTGCGCCCTAAGTAGAATCTCAGTTCGCATTGCATTGGGCCAGTAAAAGGGGGGTGGAAATAGAATTTTTGTTGGGCCCAACCACCAGAACCATTCTCCTTTCTTATTTTGATTTCATTATTGTCCACTTATCGTCAGAAAACAAAGAAAAAAAAGAAAAGAAACAGTCACGTGTGGAAATAAGTGACCACTCGTTAATGTGTTGTTGCATGGCCATTGGTTGGATTCAAATACACTCACACACGTGTAAATGAAGGTTACATGCTGGCTCAGATTAATGTACATGGCCAACCAGCACGCGCCACACACCACCTTGACTTTTCTTACCTGCCAACGGGGATGCCAGAGCTAGGGCTCCGGTTGTCATCCCCGACTGACCCTCATCGGAGCTCAACCTAGACCTCAACAAAAATGAAAATGGTTGACACTATCTTGCACGAAATCTTACGTTGATCAAGAATATGCCATTATAACTTTCATTTGAGGCTTCTATGATACAAAATGAAACAGAATAAATTAAACCCTAGCAACTAAGATCTTCATTAAAAGCCCTAATCTATCCACAAACATTGCCTACCAGAGGTAGGGCTTCAGACGCCATGAATCTCATGCTTCAAAAGCTTCTAATTTGCCCTAGCATGATGCAACCAAGTTCAAGAAACTAACCTATTTGGAGATGCAATTTCAATGACAAGTAACCCTGAAAACTTCATGCACGATCTTGTGATCTACTCTTGAAGCAAAATAAACGCTTGTGCTGCAATAAATCTCCACTAAAACCTTAGTTTGATGATGAAGTTGATGAAATCGTAGGAGACATTCTATCTCTCACAGATGGATATGATTGCATACAAAAGCTATAAGGAAATGTGGTGATGAAGCTGGCGAAGAAAGCTTGAAGAAAGCTAAAAAAAGAGAGAGATTCAATGGCCTGAATTTGAGAGTGGGAGATATGATTTTTTTTATCTGTTTTGGTAAAAAATGAAGTGGTTAATTCTGTTAGAGGGTTGTTATAGTTTTTATATATGAGGTTAGCATGAGGGTTAGTGTGTTAATCATGATTGAAATGTGTATTAAAGTGAGGTTAAGAAAGTTGCAAAAAATGTGAGTGTGAATGGCTTGGTATGGGTTATGTTGTGGTGAGAGTGTACCATTGCTATGGTGTTCAAGGTGATAATGATATTGATGTATGATAGTGATGCATGATGATGACCAATAGATGGTACAGGGTAGTGCTTGTTCACTAAGTTTGGTTGTGATGCATATGGAAAGGTGGTACACATGGTGCATGGAGTGTAAGGGATTTGCATGGTTTGAAATGGTAAGGTGAATGTGACATGAAGGTAAAACAAAGTTGCAGCAAGAGGGGCACGGTTTTGGTTTGGATTTGGAAGAAAACCATGGCATGCAAGCTTGACAACATAAGCCATGGAGGTGATTTTGAGGTGAAATATCTTGGTGAATGTGGAATCAAATCACTCAATCTTGGTACCAAACTGAAGCCCTCATTTGATACAACAAGTTGGATATTAAAAGGATTGAAATTGAGGTCTAAAACACCATGAGAAATTACCTTGAATTCGTGGGCACAAAAGTTGCATTCTGAGCTTGGAAAATGCTAAGTATCTTCATGTTTTTCACAACTTTGAGATCAAGGTTTTGGATGAGCATAACTCTATGGCTAGTGAACCAAATGGTGTGATTTTGGTACCAAATTAAATAGTGAATTTGATACTACAACTTTGGTGTGAGAATCAAGTTGAATAGAGGCCTTGAACATGGTGAAAATGGTGTTGAACATGCCATGACACAAGCTGGTTTTTGGGTACTTAGAAAAATTCTAAGTTTTTCACTTTTCCAGCCTGATGATCCCAATTTCAATGCGTTATAACTTTTGATCTAGAAATCTAAATGAAGCATTCTTTATATGGATGGAAAGCTTGGAATCCATACTACAACTTTCATATTTAACAAAAGTTGAAATGAAGCTTGCATCATGTTGAAAAATGGCTTGGAAGATGGCTGCATGGCATAAAAAACTTTCCCAAAATGGAAAGTTCTAAAACCCTAGTTTTACCAAAAATAGCAACTTTCCATAATTCTTGATTTTTCATGATTCCTTTGATATTTCTTGATCAAATCTCACCCATTGACCATATTTAACATGATGAACATGAGTTTGACCTAAAAAGTCAAGAGTTGACTTTTTCTTTGATCAGTTGACTTTATTCCCAATTTGTCTGATTTTCAACCATCTGGCCAATTGAAACCCTTGTGAATGAACTTGACGGTCCATAATCCACCTCTAGACACTTGAGAACATATAGAGAGCCATGGAATCAAGTCTTGCCCAAAAAATCAGAAATAAACTGATTTTAGGTAAAACTTTAGTTTTAGCCTTGAAGGTTAGGAGATATTGATCAATGATCCAAAACCCTAATTCCTTTGAAGTGAGTGAAGATTTTCTTAAACCAATATGTTATATGTGATAGGATGGTGTCAAAGCTTCAAGATCCTTGCTCAATGGAGTTTTCATATGCCCAGATGGCCAAAACCCTAGTTAGAGGATCAAGAGATAGGAGGAGGTGATTCTCTTCAAGTTTCTTGCCAATCTCAATCTCTTGATGAAATGGTGAACCAAATGAGGTGTCTTGAGTCTTGAAGACCCTTTGTGGCTTGAGTGCTTGAGGGTACCTCATTCTCTTTGCTTTGCACAATCAATGATGGAGAAATCCCTTAATACCATGCCTTGGGAAGACCAATGATGCATGTGTAATGCTTATGACCTAAATGCATATGAAAGGTGAAGCATAAGCCACTTATTGGGTATAAATAGGAGGGAAAATTTTGGGGTGTTACAGCTGCCCCTATTCAATCAACTGTGGACCTGAAGGGATGAGAGCAACGGCTTTCAGACATTCAGGGTACACGGGGATTCAATACCAATAACACCCGGAAATTTGCAAACTGCGGGGAGATATAATGAAGTGATTGAGTGATTGCCAACCAAAGGTGGGTTTGAAGATAACAGATACCAACGAAAAGTTGAGGTAGCGAAAGGTGACAGATGAGTCAACAAAAACGCCAACCAATAGTTGGGATGAAAAGGACACTGATGCAGAGTGAACTCGTGACAAGGAATATCAACCAAGAGTTGGAATAAAGGATAGGATATCTATTTAAATTTGAGATAGAAGACAAAGTACCAACCAATAGTTGGGATACGGTACACTAATCAACAATTAGTACAACAAGGTTGCCGACCGAAGGCGAGCTCACAAAGGGTATCAACCAAAAGTTGAGATAAAACCAAAGATTGACAACCAATAATTGGGAAAGAGAGAAGACACCAACCAAGAGTCGGAATAGAGGTAACTAACCAAGATATTAAGATAAAAGATACTGACCAAGATATTACCAACCAAGAATTAGGAAAGAAGATACTAACCAAGAGTTAGGATGAAGTGAAGTATACTATCCAAAAGTTAGGATGAAATGAAGGGAACTAACCAAAAGTCAGGATGAAATGAAGGATACTAACCAATAGTTAGGATAAAAGAACATTAATCAAGAATTAGGACAACTGGAACGCCGATCGAGGGAAAACTCACAACGGAGAATACTAACCAATAGTTAGGATGGCGAGGACGCCGACCAAAGGCGTGCTCACAACGGAAGATACCAACCAATAGTTGGGATAGAAGATACTAACCGAAAGATACCAACCAATAATTGGGAAGGAAAATGCTAACCAATAGTTAGAATAAACGAGAACGCCGACCAAGGGCGAACTCATAACGAAAGATACCAACCAATAGTTGGGAAAGAGGGCATTAAACAGAGATTACCAACCAAGAGTTGGGAAAGAGGGTACTAACCAAAAGCAAGCTCACGACGAAAGATACCAACCAATAGTTGGGATAAAGGATAATAACCAATAGTTAGGAAAAACGAGGACGCCGACCAAAGACGTGCTCACTACAAAAGATACCAACCAAAAGTTGGGATAAAGGATACTAACCAATAGTTAGGATGAAACCGAAGAATACCAAGAAAGAGTCGGGATAAAGGGTATGGTACCAACAAATAGTTGGGATAGAAAATACTAACCAAGAGTTAGGAGAACTGAGAACGCCGACCAAAGGCGTACTCACAACGAAGGATACCAATCAAGAGTTGCGTTAGAAGATACTAACCGATAGTTAGGATAAAACCGAAGATTACCAACCAAAAGTTGGGATAAAGGATATGGTACCAACCAATAGTTGGGATAGAAAATACTAACCAAGAGTTAGGATAATTGAGAACGCCGACCAAAGGCGTGCTCACCACAAAATATACCAACCAATAGTTGGGATAACGGATACTAACCAATAATTAGGATAACGAGGACGCCGACCAAATGCGAACTCACTACAATAGATACCAACCAATAGTTGGGATAGAGGATACTAACCAAGAGTTTGGATACACGAGGACGCCGACCAAAGGCGTGCTCACAACAAAAGATACCAACCAATAGTTGGGATAAAAGATACTAACCAATAGTTAGGATAAACGAGGGCGCCGACCAAATGCGAACTCACAATGGAAGATACCAACCAATAGTTGGGATAGAAGATACTAACCAATAGTTAGGATACACGAGGACACCGACCAAAGGCGTACTCACAATGAAAGATACCAACCAATAGTTGGGATAAAGGATACTAACCAATAGTTAGGATACAGGAGGACTCCGAACAAAGGTGTACTCACAACAAAAGATACCAACCAATAGTTGGGATAAAGGATACTAACAAATAGTTAGGATAAACGAGAACGCCGACCAAAGGCGTGCTCACGATGGCAGATACCAACCAATAGTTGGGATAGAAAATACTAACCAATATAGTTAGGATAAATGAGAATGCCGACCAAAGGCGTACTCACGATGGAAAATACCAACCAATAGTTCGGTTAGAAAATACTAACCAATAGTTAGGATAAACGAGGACACTGACCAAAGGCGTACTCACAATGAAGGATACCAACCAATAGTTGGGATAAAGGATACTAACTAATAGTTAGGATAAATGAGAACGCCGACCAAAGGCGTACCCACAATAAAAGATACCAACCAATAGTTGGGATAAAGAATACTAACTAATAGTTAGGATAAATGAGAACGGCGACCAAAGGAGTACTCACAATAAAAGGTACCAACCAATAGTTGGGATAAAGGATACTAACCAATAGTTAGGATACCCGAGGACGCCAACCAAAGGAATGCTTACAATGGAAGATACCAACCAATACTTGGGATAAAGGATACTAACCAATAGTTAGGAAAATAACCAAGATATACAGGAAGTAGACTTTACAGATTTACGACCTGAAGGGAAGATGACTTCGCTGGGGCAAAGAGAAGTTTAAACAAACCACTATGCAGGGCAGTACAAGCATGTTAAACGAATCCATCGTTAACTCCACTGGGGATAAAGGAAGGTTGAATCTCCTGAAATATGCCATTTTCTGCTGAGAAACGTCTGGTAAAGATAATGTCAAACCTGGCTTATGCTTCGAATGCATATGTTTGAATTTTCCATGGTGTAATGCTCCATATCAAATGCAAATGCTACGTGTTTTGAGGATGCAATGTAATGATGATTACTATATGCAAGATGCAAAGAGATTCCTCTGCTAGGGATTACGAGTAACCTTTGTTGAAGATAAAACCCAAACTGACTTCCCTTACATCGGGAATCACGATTGACAACTGCTGAAGATGGAACCCAAAGATCTGATATGGAAGAGATGCCAATAACCATTGGGATTGGAATCTGTCGGGGCTGTCAACCACTATTGATCAAACCGTTGAGAGGATTAACACCAAACTCTGCTTGGGTATTGAAGTCAATAATACCAAATCGGCCGGGGGATATCATTGCACTTAACCTGCTGCTGGGGAAATGACCTTACCTTTACCCTACTGGGGATAAGAGCACACTACTGCTGGCGAGAGTGTACTTCTTGATTCGACGAGGAAAGTAGACACCGAGACTCGGTGGGGAACACAAATCTCTATCCAGGAGAGACATCAAACCAATATCCTGCGGGAGATGCAACATTATCCTGTCTGAGACAGTCAACTTTTGAATACTCGCTAGGGAGCAATAAACCACTCTGATCAGGGAAAGCAAATCCCTGCACTCTTGCTGGGGAGAAAGAAATTCCCAACGCTCTACTGATGATGCTAAAATATTTATCACTATCATGAAGACAAATTCTCTGAGTATTGGATTCTATTAGTTATGTATTTAGCTAAAACCATCAAAATTCTGTTTGGGGTAATGTTTTTCTTTTAGTAAATAAAATATTTAAAAACATGACCTAGGGTGCATGATTTTAATCTTTGATAGACTTATGCAAACTTTCGAATCTAATAAGAGTAACGGACAGGTAGTAAAAAAATAGAAAAGTTGAACAACACGTACTTTCATCAGTGTGTTGTCTATTGAAACAAATTTGGTTCATACCATGAATCTTCCAAGATTTTGATGATAATAAATTATTTGAAGAACAATTAGGATCTAACCAACTGGTTCATGTGTACAGAATTAAATTTACTTGATGAAACAAGTTTTGTCACGGAAGAAACTATGTTTCAGTTCTGATCAGGTTCTTGTGAGAGAGTATGACTAAATATATCTTTACTTACTTATAATATATTTCTGTACTAAATAATATTTACTAAAAAATAAATATATACATACTTAATATATATTACTTAATAATATTTTTACTTACTTAATGTTATTTATAGTTTCTCAAATTATATTTATTATTTAAAAAATATATACTTATTCAAATTATATTTACTTACTTATCTTAAAAATATATATACTTACTTATATAAAATTAATACTTAATAAATATATTTACTTACTTATTATATAATACATACTTAAAAAATTTTATTAAAAAAATCTATACTTATTATATAATACTTATTTAAAAAATATATACTTATTAAAGAAAACTATTACTTATTTCTTAAAAATATATACTTACTCGAATTTAATTTTTACTTATCTAAAATGTATATATACTTACTTTTACAAAAATATTATTTAATAAATATATTCTTAAATACTTATATAAAAATAATACTTAATAAATAATAAAAATTATTTTTATTTAAAAATTAATATATTCTAGTTAATATATTTTATATTTTTTAAAATATTAAACAAGTCTAATAATATATTTAATAGTACATTAAATTTGAAAAAATAATATATACTATTTAGTATATTCTATTTCTTTTTCTATATTTATTTAATATATATTATGTTTATTCTTTTTAAGATGATATATTCATTCTTTTCTAAAAAAATATTAATAACTTAAATCGGTTTATTTATTCTGTTTATAAAAAATAAAAAATCTATTAACATATTTTGTTTATTCTTTCTAAAATTAATATTAATAACATAAATCTAACTATCAATGAAGCAAACATACAAGATATATATATATATATATATATAGGTTTCATATCTTATGAGAATGTCATTTTTATGTAAGAATATGAGAATAAATCTGAATCATTAGATTTTAAAATAAATGGTGGAGATTATGTGTGGTTTTTGTTTTTCTCTCTCCTCCATTATTAAAATAAATGATGGAGGAGAGAGAAAAAAAAACTGACACATAAACTCCACCATTTATTTTAGGGTTAATAGTCATTTACCCCCTGCAATATAGGCGACTTTTGATTTACCCCCTTTTAAAAAAATAATTTTGGATTACCCTCCTGAAATTTTAAAATTCTAGGGCAAAACCCTAGGTAGAAAAATTACCCCCCTGTAAAATTTTTTTTTTTTATTTACCCCACTGGTTTTTACACGCTTAGGTGGGTACCCCCAAAATTTCGCGGGGGTAATCCAAAATTTTTTTTTTAAAGGGGGGTAAATCATAACTCGCCAATATTGCAGGGGGGTAAATGACTATTAACCCTTTATTTTAAAAGCTAATGGTTCAGATTTATTCTCATGTTTTCATATAAAAATATCATTCTCATATGATACGTTTCCTCTCTCTCTCTCTCTCTCTCTCTCTCTCTCTCTCTCTCTATATATATATATATATATATATATATATATATATATATATATATATATATATATATATATATATATATATATATATATATATAAACAAGAAACATACAAGAAAATATCTCTAAAGAAAAAAAAATAAATGCAAAAATACCTTAATGAAGCAAAAAATATATATTTTGTGGAGTATCTTCTTCTTTTAATAACCTAAATAAAAAACGAAAAATAAAAGCAATATTAATAAAAAAATAAAATTCAATTGAGAAAAATTAAATAAATAAAAAATATAAATAATTGTTTACCTTATTAAATTTTAAGATATAACAGATGAATAAATTGAGGTTGGACAAGAAAAGAAAAGGAAAGAAGAAAATATGAATATGAGTTGAAGAGGAAAGAAGAAATTTGAGGGGTGTTCTTCTGCGTGTGAGGGTGGAAAAAAGGTAAAAAAAAATGATACTGAGTGTGGAGTGGTGTGGGTGAGAACGAATAAGTAAAATAAATATGGAATCTTGCATCATGAATTTCTCGTCGCAACTTGCAACGTGTTATTCACGTGGCAAAGAAATACAATTGTTACCTTGTGACGGGATTTACACGT
The DNA here is from genome assembly GCA_022829125.1 of Lathyrus tuberosus. Lineage (NCBI taxonomy): Eukaryota > Viridiplantae > Streptophyta > Magnoliopsida > Fabales > Fabaceae > Lathyrus > Lathyrus tuberosus. Next base: position 1,255,294 of record JALAZF010000254.1, read on the forward strand.
CGCTAAGGTTGACCAGACACAACGGTCATTTGAATCTGACTAAGTCATCAACTTGTTAGACAATATTCTCACGTTTTGTTTGCTTTTTCTAAAAACTTAGTTGTGACGTGATTTTCACGTCACAACGTTACTTTTTTAAAATTCAAATCTCCTCCTTGTGCAATGTTTGACTAATTTTTTTATTTATTTGAAAAAAAAAAAGTTGTGACGTGTTTGACATGATGCAATTTTTTTTAAAAAAAAATTTAAAAACGTTTTTTAATCTGAGAACATATTTAATTATTAAAACCTGTTGTGACGTGTAATTCACGTCGCAACTCTCTTTATTTGCCACATGATTATCACGTCACTATATCACGTGGTTGGAGAGATGTTTTCTTGTAGTGATTATTAAATTATAATAATTGAAATTGAAAGGATAATAAAATTGAATTAAATCAATTGTAAATGTTGAAAGTTAATGATAAAATAAGATCTAAATTATATAATATTATTCAAAGAATTCATATAAATCCCGCGAACCACGCGTGTTTCAATCTAGTATTTTTTTAAATTAATATACATTCATTTTATATATATATATATATATATATATATATATATATATATATATGAGATAGAGTGAGTATCATATTAGCACTTATATGAAACAATTTAACACCAAAATATGCCTTATAGTTTATTTCGTAACTCCCACAAAAACATATCAAAATAGATTTTCAAATATTCGTATTTCAACTCGCAACTGTTATTAAATTTGTATTTTGGTATAAAATAATGTCTTAAAATAATATTAGTTAACATGCTACCATTTTTAAAAAGAAAAAAATATAAAACATAATTGTTGATAATCTGTTATTATTAGAAAAAAAACAAATTATTGAGAAAAAAAATGAACATAATAACCGCACAAGAGATTAACTTAGAAATTTTAAAATTAGAGAAAACAATTACTACTGTTATCAAATAACAACTAGAAAATAACACAATCACAATGTGAAAATTGTTACAAATTTACAATACCTCTATGAATTTTTTACCCAAATACCCCACATTTTTGAAAAAATTCCCCAAATACCCCACGTTTCAAAAAATTTCCCAAACTGCCCCAGTTAGGGCAAGGCTTTGTACATTGTCGCCAAATGAAATGGCAACACCCCTTTAAGGCTACAACCCTGTCGCCAATTGTATTGGCGACTCCCTTGCTTATCAAGTTACCAGTGCAATTGGCGACCCTGTACAAAGGCAAAAGGGAGTCGCCAATACAATTGACGACAGAGTTATAGCCTTAAAGGGGTGTCGCCATTTCATTTGGCGACAATGTAAAGCCTTGCCCTAACTGGGGCAGTTTGGGAAATTTTTTGAAACGTGGGGTATTTGGGGAATTTTTTCGAAAATGTGGGGTATTTGGGTAACTTTACCATACATCTATACTCTCTGAAACAAATATTTAACTATTCCACAAAACCCAAGGTTAAAATATCTTTTACTTGTACATCTTGTAATAAAGAACTTGAATCTTTTATATAGCTTTGGACACTCTTTTCTTTTACAAAATTATGCTATGTGAGACTTATTCGAGAATTCCATTGCAACACTGGTACCAGATGGTAGTAAATGGTTCAAATATACTTCTGAGTCTTGTCCTGTAGTAGCAGTACTTCTTGCCGGTGTTGCCTTCGCAACGTCAACCACTGTGCCGGGTGGCAATAAAAGTGATACAGGCGAACCAGTATTGAAAGGAAAGCATGTATTTGATACACTTGCCAACTCTTCACTAATTGGTCTTTGTTTCTCTGTCACTGCACTCATAATGTTCCTTTCTATAATCACCTCTCAAAAAGAAGCCAATGATTTCAGAATTGATTTGCCTAGGAAGCTTCTTTTAGGATTGAGTTCTCTTTTCTTGTCGATGGTTGCATTGTTCGTTGCTTTCTGTTCTAGCAATTTCTTTGTGATTGACGACAAGTTCAAACACATTGTGTTTCTGTTTTATTCAGTCACATGCCTCCCTTTGACTTTGTATGCAGTATCACAACTTCCACTTTACATTGAACTTCTAAGATGTATTTTCGACAAAGTTCCAAAGACAAGTGATAAGGAGAAGGACTATTAAAGGTGCGAAATGCATTGAGAATGTGTTTGGCTTGAGTACTACTTACTACCTATTTTTGGATCAGTTTATATATTTATTTGTATGCCTAATGTTGGATTGTGTACTACTTACTACCTACATTTGGAGCAGTTTATATATTTATTTGTATGCTTAATGTTGGATTGTGGTTTTTTTAGTGATACTCTTTTATTATGTACTATGTTTTAAATAGCAGGAATAATGAGAGTTTCAAATTTCAACATAGGGTGCCCATGAATTCTTGAATGGTGCATATTAAAGTAAAATTTTAACACTATTATAGATAAAATAGGGTGTAGCAAGCAGAAAATTACATGGTTATGTCAAGGGCCATTATTGGGGCCATTAGAGTATCTCCACTCGTCACATACAGAGCATCTTTCGAACTTTGCAGTGTTTTCCATCGTACAGAATAGACAAGACCATGTTTTGACCGTTCCGTGCCACACAATTCACATACAGGGGCAAGTGACTGCATCAATCAGAACAGTTCACATGCGTTAACAAAAAGCCACATCAATATTTTAAGAATGAAAAGAAAATAATTGTGATGAATGAAAGAAATATAATTGAATGCTTACATTGTTTAATAGAGTGCAGGTCAGACATTGCCACATTGCAGTTTCTTCAGAATGAAGTGTTCTATTATCACCAGATTTTAACCCTATGAACATGGTGTATCCATTGTCAAATCAACAAATTTACGGTTACTAGATGAATATAGTGATAAACTTGAATCCTTGTCACAGCTCCTTTTTCGCGATGTCGGATCTAAAGCTAGAGTGGATTTGTCGGACGGTTTTGAGCTTCCCACAATTACTTTCTTTTTTACTTGGTTTTCACGGCTGCATGATTTGAAGATTGAGTAAGTGTCTCCTTTCCGCGGCCATTCCAGCAGCTTGTCCTGGTGTAAGTGTCTTCATTATAAGTTTTACGCAGTTTCTTTTCTACAGCAGAGACTGGAGTTTTACGCAGAGATGAGAGTCGAGGTTGAGTAGAATATCCCACTCAAGCACCGTCCTGGGAGATCAAAGCCAGTCCGATTGGCCATCAACTCAGCACATTCCTATCTAAGTTCATCCCATAGCTTGTAAAAGTTTATATCATGATAATAATGTTCATTATGACAAAGCTCATGGAGCATTGTATGTAAAACTTCATCATATGGTCAAAAGTTTGAATCCCATTCAGAATTTCTCCGTAGCGTCAACCGAATGCATGCGTTTACACTGTCTACTGCCTCCATTATCTACCATATAAGAAACTTTGATACCACCAAAGTTACCATTCTGCCCTTCTAGACACGTGTCACCTTCTGAGGGGCTCTACTTTTTTTCACCATTTCCATTTTGATTTTCAGATATCATTCTCACTTACTCTCTCTTCTTCTTCCTCCTTTCCATTTTCTTCTTCTCCCCGGTCTTTTCCTTGCTCCTTCATCTTCTTCAAATTGACGGAAAAAAACATCACCATACACAATATGGATTCTATGACGACTGAATCGTTTCGTTTTTGTTGTTTAACGTTGTGGGTTCAACTTAGGGTTTTGATTTTACGGTTTCTGTAACGCCCCGATTTGTTTAATTGCATTTATTTATTTCATTTATGTGAATTTTGTGAAATGTGTGAATTTATTGTATTTTACCTGCTAATTGAGTTAATTGGTTAATTTCTCTGATAGGTAAAATATTTGCAATAAATTATAATTTTTTTTCAACTTTTATTTCCCGAAATATATTTCATCGCTATTTATGTTTTATTGCATTTTGAGAGCGTTTGCGAGATATTTGAGTGTAGGGGTATTTTGGTCTTTTGCTTGGTTAGATATTTTTATAAATAGAAAGTTTAGAGAGAAAATAGAGAGAAAGGAATAGAAAAGAAAGAAAAAGGGAAAGAAGAGAAAGAGAAGAGCAGGAAAAAGAGAGAAGAGGAAAAAGAGGAAAATCGACATAACTCCGTTTCAAGCGCGAATAATCGGGTAAGGGTGTGAAATATTGTTATCCTAACTTTGTGTATGATTATGTATGTGTTTTGTGTGGATGTTTTGGTTGGTTTTTCATATTTTTCCGTTTAGGTCGAATTGTAGGAAATCGATAGAAACCGATGTTTTCACGGATGAATTTCGAAATAAATTGCGTAGATTAGTCGTATGAGGTTAGGCCGAGATTATAGAAACTCGTTTGGTTGAAATCGGTTGATATTGTGAGTTTTGACATTTTTGGGTTTTGAGAATGTGAGATTTTGGTGAAAATCGAATGTTGTGGAATCGGTGTTTTTTTTATCCTAACATGTTGGTATGTATTTATGGAGGATTACCATGTATTTATTCGGAAGAAAGTAATTGAATCGGTCGGGTTTTCGGGCGAAAACGCCGAAAAACCAGTGCTGTACCAGCAGAACCCGCAGCAGCTTTATGCTGAAATTCTGGTTTTCGAGGAAACTTCGGAAATTCATATCTTTTGATTCGTAAGTCGGTTTTGACCCCCGTTCGAAGCGTTGGGAAGCTAACGAGATGTTCTTTCTAGGAAAAATGGTTTTGAGGTCTGAACCTGGTCCAACTGGAACAGTATTTTCGAACCGTTTCGTAGTGTCGGGCCTCCGGTTTATGTTTTTGCGTTATTTTGAAATATACATATCTTCTTCGTTGTTTATCGGATTTAAGTGTTCTTTATATCGAATCGAAGCTGTGGATGAGTACTTTTTGATGATGATGGAAAATATTATTTTTAGCCGACTTTTCCGGTAAACCGTAAATTGATTTGTTTGGATAAATGTGTATGTTGTTATACAATTGATGTGAATGTAGATGGATTATATGTGATGAATGCATGACTATGTTGTGAATAAGTATGCATTGCATGAGTGTATTGGTTCATTTTGTATGTGAAGCATCATGATATACATTCTTGTGTTGTGGGATTCTAAGATGAATCTGTTGTAACGTCGTATGCCGATATGCGGTTGAAGCGATGATTACAAACGATTGTATGCCCAAGTGGGGTTGTAGCAATCAGATTGTATGCCGAGGTGCGGTTGTAGCAATCATATTGTATGCCGATGTGCGGTTGTAGCAATCCGTAAACATTGTATGCCGAGGTGCGGTTGTAGTAATCATATTGTATGCCAATGTGCGGTTGTAGCAATCCGTAAACATTGTATGCCGAGGTGCGGTTGTAGCAATCATATTGTATGCCGATGTGCGGTTGTAGCAATGGTTCCAATAAATTCTTCAATTGAACTTGAGATGATGAGTCGGTACCGCATGCATCTGCATAGAGTCGTGAGTCGGTCTCTATGAGTTGCATTTGTCATCATTGTATTTGTGCATTGATGAATAAACATATATATGTATATGTTGATGTGGAATGAGTAGAATTGTGCAGGTGTGCATGAATGGATAAACATGAATATGTGTGTTTATGTTGAATGATAAGCATTATGAGGAATATGCTTGGTTATATATATATATATGCCTTGCGATGTATATTGAGTGAGATGTGATGATTGTGACATAGTAAACATAATATGTATGTTTATCTGGTATGATGGAATGGTGAGAATATGTGGTATATGTGTATTTTTATGTTGAGATATATAATTATATGCATTGTTATTATGATAATATTTCTCACCCTTCTGCTGTGTTATGATGCTCTATGAGGCATTGCAGATTAGGTATCTGGTGGTCTTTTGTGAAGCGTGGCTTCATTTCCTTTTTGGTCGTCTGGCTCTGATATGTAGCACCGGGTAGCTAGGATGTGTTTATGAGCTTTTGTGATACTTTTGTACATGTATCTAGCTGATGAATGTTTATGTAAACATGAATGATATTGGTGACTACTATTGGAGTATGATATATATATATATTTATATGTATATATGTTTGTGAATCAATGTTTAGATGTTTCCGCTTTTATTCTAAATGTTGGCATGTGGGTATAAGGACTGAGATCCTTTATTGTTGAAAGTTACCCCACTGTTGCATATCTTTTTGAGCAGGTGTTGTATGTGTTTAATTTCATGCATAATGTGACATTCTCTTTTTATGTCGTAGTTACAATTATACTCTGATGAAATTTTCAATACGTGCCTAAATGATTTAATTAATTATTTGGGGGTATAGAAAGGGGAGTTACAGTTTCACCCGATAATGTCGAAACCTAGAGCAAGAGTGAGGACTGAATCATTGTCTAAAGTTGAAGACTATTGAGGTATAGTTTAGTAATTTTTCCTGAGTTAACTATCTCTAATACTCGATTTTGTGTTTTTTGAAATGTTTGGTATAGAAAATAGAGATACATTGTCGTTTCTGAGTTGTCGTTGTAACTTTCTACGTACTGAAACCCAATATTTGACATCTATTGTTGTATGATTTGAGGCAAAAGTTATCCATATGTAATATCGATTGTAAGGGTTTTGACTGTTTTTGTTGTTGTTCTATAACTTTGTGGGTTCAATTTAGGGTTTTGACTGTTTTTGTTGTTGTTGTATAACTTTGTGTGTTCAATTTGGGGTTTTAGATTTTATGGGTTCACCGGAGAATACTTCGGAACTCAACCTCATCGATTTTTAAGTTCATGTTCGTTTAATTTGATTCGTATTTTTTTTCTTTAGAAGCTTAATTCGTTTATCACTTCAACTTTTTGTCACTCTTTTTGTTGTTGTTGATGTTGTTGTTGTTTGCTTTTAGCTTAAACGATGTTGCAGTTTCATCCTCAAGGAGCTTCTAAACAGACTTGTACTGATCTTGCTGTTACGTCTCATACACATTGTGTTGAGCAGAAGCGCCCACTAAATCATAGACAAATATCCTTTCCCTGAGTTGGTTTCTTCGGGGCGTCTTGAGGTGTGTAAATTTCACATAAAGTATTGCAATGTAGGTTTAGAAGTTTTTGTTTTGTACTACTAATTTTGTTTCAGCTTAATTATGAAGTGATTTTTTTAATTATTTTATGTTCTTTTAAAATGTAGGTTCAAACTCTATGCAATCCGGAAAACGAACAATTTCGTAAAGTTCTTGAATCGTATCAGCCGACTTTTGTTTATTTACAAGTACAGAAGTTAGTGAACGACGAAGTTGGTCCATTGGTTTGGCAAGCTGTGGAATTATCCACTCCTGAAGATATTTTGGAGCTCCTCGGTACCACATTGCCGACGGTTATATGTAACCTGAAATTTTATATGGCTCTTTTGTTCTTTATTTGTAACATAGGGTACTAGGTTAGGCATATAGAGATTAGTGAAGAAACAAAATTGAGAGTTTATTAATGTGTTGTTTTCTAAGTTGTTAAAATTTGGTGGGTAGTACTTACTATTATTGTTCGTGGGCGAAGTACTTACTATTATTGGTCGTGGGCAGTACTTCACCAATTAAGCATTTCCCCTGCCTCAGTTCAAATTGTGGGTATGGTATTTTATTTGATGTAATTTGCAAAATATCTTCAGGTTTACATACAAATCCCAAATGGAGAAAGTATTGCAGAGGTCCTTCATCTTAAGGTACTTAATCATCTTTCTTATCATGTTGCATATAGTAGATTTGTTCTTTATAGCTTTTAAAATTATAACACACTTAAATGACTAAACTGGTCATATTCCAAATACCAGATCCTCTGGACTGTCATGTCGAGTGTGATGGGAAGGAAAATAAAGCAAGTCACACAATGATATACCATATCATCTGGACTCTCATGTGCACTGTGATGCGAAGGAAAATAAAGGAAGTCACACGATGATATCATCCCACTGCTTTGAAGCACTTCACCCTCACAGTTGTAAGTGTTTTCTGAATACATTTATCTGAATACATTTTCTGAATACATTTTTCACAACTATTATCATGTGGACTCTCATTTTTGTGAATACACTTCTTTGGCCTACAATGTATATCACCCTTATTTTTTTGGGTTGTTCACAATGTGTTGTTTCATATAGATAAAGGAAAGCTACATGTTTTAATATGCGTTGAAACACAAACATAATGTCTTTCTTAATTTTGACAGCACACTCCATTTTCAAAAACATCACTAATTTTAAAGAGCCTCATGCAATTTGTTTAAACACTTCTTTTGCCTACACTGTATTTAATATTTTTATTTTTTAGAGTTGCTCACTATGCGTAGTTTTTTTACAGATCAAGTAAAGCTACGAGTTTCACTATGTATTTGTTGAAACAAAAACACAATGTGCATACATTAAATTTTTTCATATATCTTGTCTTTGCTTCTAACATCATCCTACTGTCATAGATGTATAGTCCTCCAATTTTTATCAATGAATTGCAATTACGAAAACATGGTATGAAACCTGGCTATAACAATTGTTTCTTTATGAAAATTTTATTCAACGCCAAACTTATACATTGTACAATGGTAAACCATCAAAACATGATTTTGCTTTGAAATACTGTGAAAATAAACTTAAACTGCTATTCAAGAGTGCGACAATTGTTTGCAGGTCTGAACCGCATGACATACCTCCTCACCCATATAAATTCAAACCTATCTCAGATTTTCTTAATGGAACATTGAGGCATGACTATTTATATGGTTTTTGTATCTTATTTTCTTCATTATTCATTCATTTTTTGAATTCTTTTATTTACATACCTGCTGATTTTTTTATCCGCATTGTTTTCTATTACAAGTCACTGGATGCTTGCACGAGGCGATCAAGTCTCAGATAGATGTCAATGGAAAGAAAGTGTATGCTAACATTGTGCTAAGTGACGACACTGGAAAGAAGTATCATGAAGGAAGTTAGTACACAATTTCATATCAAGTCATGTATTATCTAATTTATACCCTACTGTTTAATCAAATTATCGATAATTCATTTTTCCTATCTGTAGGCTGGTAAAGATCACCCACAAATCTAACTTATAAACCTTGATGCTATATTGGATAAAGATCAACGAATACATGAACCCCAATGAGGTAAGACATCGACCCTAAATGTCATCTCTCATTCATACTTTGTCAAATTTCTAAAACTGTCATGTCACATCCTTTGCTACATACTTATGAATTGGTTTTCTCTTTTATGATATGAGTATAACACACTTCAAGGATTTCTTCGATGAAAAGTCTACCACTAATTGCAACTTAATAATTCAACCAAAATTTGGTGTGCTATATGTAAATGTGCATTTTCTATTCTCAAATTGTTCAAACTTCAAAACCGACTGTTATGCTTCCCTATGGTTTTCGGTTTTTCAATGTCACTTCCCTATGGCTTTAATGCCAAATCATATGACACCTCGTATTTCCAACTTTTCATTATTCTTCCATATGGCTACTTATTATTTTGCCTCCCTATCTTCCACTATTACATTTTCAAAATAATTAATGCTTTTGCATTACCAATTACAGGGAGAAGCTTAAGAGTCGCATGCCAAACTATATAAACAAGCCTCATTCTCTCACCAACACAAACTACAAATCAGAAACGTACCACTATTTCTATGGCCACCAACAACATCGTCCAGATTTCACAGCCTTCTGAGGTGCAGACTGCGCCTGAAATACAATCATCGACGACATCGCAACAACCATCTGAGGTCCATCAACCAAAGCAGGTTCGATTCCTAAATTACATACTTCGTTTTTCAATAACTACATACAACTCTGCATTTTTCTTTCTTCAGCTTTCAACCATTCTTTTTTATTAAATCAACAGACGCAACAAATGGTTGATGCACCTGTCCAGGTAACACCACCTTCTGACATCGAACCAGTTTCGAAAAATCAACCACCTACCGACGACCACCTGTAGCGAGCGATTTTGGACGTGGTTCTTAAGCACTGTCTCTCTTTGGGGGGGGGGACTACAGGTCGATTCATTTTTTATCCTATTAAAGCTGATGAAGGAAGGGAAATAGATGTCTCCAATTAACCCTGCTTGCATATCGAGTTTAAATAGCGGTCTATTAAGTTACAGATGCTATATGGAAGTGGGACCTCTTTCTTCTTACATTGTTTAGAGTGAAAAAATTGGGACTGTTCATAGGTAGGGTGTTAGGACTGATGTTTTTCGATTGATGTATGATGGGATTTAGGGTTTTTTATTAGGGTGCTCGCTAAGATTTTTCTTTCAAACTTATGCCTACGTATTCTCGTTTACCGAAAGGGAAATCAGAGCGATCGTAGTTCCTCTTATTCTATGGGAGGAAATTGTGTTTTGGTGTCTTGTTCAAAGCCCAAGACGTGAAGCTAAAGGTGATTTGTATCTTGTTCAAAGCCCAAGATGTGAAGCTGAAGTTGGTTGGTATCTTGTTCAAAGCCCAAGATATGAAGCTAAAGTTGGTTGGTATCTTGTTCAAAGCCCAAGATATGAAGCTGAATTGGGTTGACTTTAGAGAGAATTTGTCATCTCTAAAGGGGTCTGTTTGTCACAAATGTTGGGAGACCGGTTATAAAGGAGGATTACTTTAACTGGAATATGTGAATCCAACAATGCCATAATTTCCTTTATAGGGGATTTTAACCTGAAGGAGAAGACTTTAACTCAGTGTAGAGCAATGCCATCTTTCCTTAGGAATTTCTCATGCTAAAAGAGGGACAGTGGCATGGATGTAAATAATCCAGAGGCTTGCCGCTTACAGCAGTTAGATGAAGGAGTTGTTGATGTTTGTATACTGTGAACGAGGCACATATTTGATGCTAAAAGGTTGATTGGCTCAACCGGGGCTTTCTTATACAAAGCCTAAGAGGAGGCTGTTGGCCCAACAAAAAAGGTGTTTTTTGTGTGTCTCGTACGAAGCCCGAGATAGAGGCTAAAAGGGAAGTGACTCAACAGGAGAGTGTTTTATACTCAACAAGAGAGTTTTGTATCTCGTGCGAAGCCCGAGATGGAGGCTAAAGATATTTGACTCAACAAGAGAGTCTTTTTGTATCTCGTACGAAGCCCGAGATGGAGGCTAAAAAGGGATGGACTCAACAAGAGAGTCTTTTGGTGTCTAGTATGAAGCCCGAGACAGAGGCTAAAAGGGTTACTGTTTCAGTTGAGTAACCAGTATGTTGGTTCAAAGAGAAAATCAGTTCTTATATGAGTAATGTTGTACTCATGTATTTGATCAGAGGATCGGGATTATTTCCTATTCTTTAAGGAAACGGGGAGTCCAAAGGAGTTTTAGACTGTCCGAGTCTACGGGTTTTATCTTTTGTACTATGCTTAAGAAACACTAGTAGTAAGATCTAGACTTTTTGAAAGACTGTTCTATTAAGATGACTAATTTCTGCTCCTATACCTCTAGGAGGTCGTCGGGACAATTTGTACGAAGCCCAAGAGGAGGCTGGAAACTTTTAAGAAGCCGAGGGACAATTTGTACTAAGCCCAAGAGGAGGCTATCATTCCCGGAGGAAGAATCATTATACGAAGCCTAAGAGGAGGCTGTGAATACTTCTAAGAAGCCGACGGGTCCTTGTACAACGCCCAAGAGGAGGCGGGCATGCTTTTAGGAAGCCTTTAGGTCCTTGTACTAAGCCCAAGAGGAGGTTGATGAACAGTTCCAGAAGGGGTTTCACATGGAACAATGGCGTTCTGTATAATGAACTGTTCAAAGGGGGAAGATTCCTTAGATCTAGTTATCTAAAGTTGATGTAAGGTTCTGTCTAATTCTAGACGTAGTTGTTGGAGAAACTCTAAATATCTATACTATTATTACACAGTTGATATGAGTTTATGAAAGAAGACTTACAGTGAAACAGCCCCATAGTACAGTTATATACATATGAAAGCGGTAAATGAAAGCGGGTAAACACTTACTCGGTTGTAGAGCTTCCATGCTGTTTTGTTAGTTTGTTCAACAAAGAAAACTTTGATAACAATATTATATTCAAAATCAAAGGAGAAAGTGCTTTGAAAAGAAAGATTGGGCCTTACAGCTCAAGGAGAGTCCCAGGGTTGTGTCAGTGATTGCACTGTTGTTTGTACATGGATTTATACAAGTGACTGAGGCCCAAGAAAGGTTTTCTGTACAAGGGGATGGGTCTTACACTCTCTCAAGAGGCCCAAAGAGTTTTAAAGAAGAGAAATGGGTCTTACTACTCGAGGGTAGGCCCAGATGACTTTTTTTTTGTTTGAAATGGCGATCGCACCGAGATTTTGAAAACGCAGTGGGTCTTATACAATGACTGAGGCCCAAAAAGGTTTTGGTTTTCAAAGGATTGGGTCTTACACTCTAATAGAGGCCCAAAAGTTTTGAATGGGTCTTATAGCTCGAGGAGAGGCCCAAATGGTTTGTTTTTTAATCGGGCGATCATCGCGCCGAACTTTTTGAAATACAACGGGACTTATACAATAAGTGAGGCCCGAGAAAGTTTGTATTTACAAAGGATTGGGTCTTACACTCTATTAAAAGCCCAAAAGTGTTTGAAAATGATTGGTGAGGGTGAAAATCAAAGAAACCCTAATTTGTTTCCCTTTAAAAGTAAATATTTAAAGAAAATCAAATAAAAATGATAAAAATACCAAATAAGTTTGAATAAACCACTTGTGATTTTTGTTTAAGGTTTGAAAAATGAGGTTAAATCACAAGAGATATTAAAACTCATTTGGTTTTGATTTTCAAAGTAAATATTCATTTTTAAAATGTTAAAAAACAATTAAAAAGGAATTTATTCACAAAAATACTAATTATATTAAATAAATAATATAAGTCTAATTTTTTTGTGGAATAAAATATTTCAATATTTTTGTGATTTTTTGCAAAAAGAACCAATAAAAAATAATTAAAATTGAGGGAGTTATTAATTTTCCAATTAATTAATAAAACATAAAAATATTGGAAAAATAGCAAAAAATGTGGAAAACACAAAATGGCATGGGTGGGGTTTGAACCCACGACCTCAAGGTTATAGGGTGCGCGCCTTACCACTGGGGTGGTGATACATCCATTGTTTGAAGTGAAATCACAAATATACAAGGCTTGCCTTGTTTTCTAGGCTTAGTCAAGGCAAGGCAAGACAAGTTTTGGGTCAAAAACGTGAAGGTCATAACTTTCTCATTTCTCCATGTTTTGAGACAAAATTTATATGCATCTGGCCTAGAATTTCACAAGGAATCCAATGGTGGTGGTATTGTTTTCAGATCATACTCCCTCCTCAAAATCCGATAGGGGTTTTGAAAAAGGCATATAACTGCATTTTCTATGCTACACTTTGATACAAGCATGAATTGCATGATCAATTGGTTCAAACACAACATATATAACATGTATGAGGTGTGCATGATCAGTGGACTTCAAAGCAATGCATATTTTGGAGGATTCAAGTCATGAGGCTTACCTCCTTTTGAGCTTTTAGGAGTTTTTGTGCAATCTGTCAAACCACTTGTTCCAGAAGTGATTTGATGCTTTAGACACACTCAAATGATCCCTTAGAAGCTTTTAGGATGAGTGGAATCAACTGGTACCTGCAAAAACACAAACTGACCCTTTCTTGCAAAAGGGGTTAAGAATGACCAAAATAGCAACTCTCTCAAATGGTGTTCCAGATGGGGGAACCATTTGGGACAGTTCAAGGATGTTATTTCGAGTGTGTTTGAGTTTTTATCTGGTTTGGAAAGTGATTGAATTAAGATATGGCTTGAAAAATGCACAAAAGGCCTATTTTGAGGTTTTGAGAGGTGACTTTGTGATTTTGGTGTTACTGGTCACTTGTGAGAGTTTGGATCACCTACATATGATGTTTATGAGGTGTGTGTGTGTGATTGGTTTGATTGGAATTGCTCTCAAACTCAAAAACTCAGTGTTACCTTACTAAAGAAGGCATTTTTGCCAAGAGAAAGGGATTTTGAGGAAAGCATTTGTTTGATGGCTTTGGTGTGCTTAAACTGAGCATAAATGAGCTCTATTTATAGTAGAGCAAATTTGTTTTGGGATCAATAGTGAATGGCAACTGCAGCAGAGGTTTGGCCAATGTTGAGCAATAGATATCCAAGTCTCCTCTAGCCATTGACTAGAGGTTAGAGCCCAAAGCTTTGGTTCCCTAGTTGTTGGATCATTCTTGACTGAATTCAGTTGCAAATGTTTCAGTCCATGCCACCTTGAAGCATCTATTAAATGCTCCAATCCAAAATTGGAGTCTTGTCCCTATTTTAGGCAATTCTAGGTTTGGCATGCTATTTCTTGTTCCAAAGACTTTGGAGGCTTGGCTCAGTGATTGTCCCCTTTAGATTTGATCCTCAGAGGTGTCCAAAGTGATGACAAGGCTTGGAATTGGCTGATTTTGCCGAATCGAGCAAAAATGCAAAATTCTGCCTAGCCTTGGCAGTTTTCAGCAAAGCATATTGGCATGGTCATATCTCATGGCTTAAGTGGAATTTGATGGAGTTCTTGGCCATTTTGGAAAGCCCTCATATGATAAAACAACTGTTTGATCATATTTGGTTTTGATACCTTTTGGATCCAAGTGAAAAATCCCCCTACATTTGTGTTGCGGTGAAAATCGGATAACAAATTATTAATTAATTTGCATCATTTTTCTTTTACAACCGACTTTGATTTATCCAAAGGAAAGGTTCAAGATCGTTAGAAAAACCTAAAGGGGGGAGATCTAAGGTTCGGGGGTTAGTTACGCCTAGGGAAGGTATTAGCACCCTAAACGTCCGTAGTACGCTACGGGAGCCTCTTGTTAATGTTATCTTATGTTTGCTAAAGGTTCTATGCTAAAGGCTGAAAACCCTAGGGGTTAGTATCTAAGTATACTCGATAAAGCATCACACTTTACGCCTACGTATCCTCGGGAATAGAATCAGAGTATGCGTAGTTCTACTTCTACTGAATGATTGACTATGGTCAATATTCAGAGGGGAAATAAGTACAAGCTCATTGTAGAGTTTAGGAACTCTCTAGATCTAGTTGAAATGGACCTAAGTTGAAGTTTATTCAGTAGGGGAAAGTGATAAATTCATTATGATGAATATCACTAAGAGTTGAGGAACTCTCTCCTAAAGCTAGTTATAATTTCTATGGCTCTGATGAGGCCTAGAAATAAGGTTACTTCCTAAGAGGTTACTTAGGTTAAGATGGGGGAAATGACTTTAAGAGTCAACACTATTCACCTTCCTTTGGAATAGGGAAAAACAGTTGATAATAACAAGAAACAGATAAAGATGAAAGTTAAGATATGATATAATAGATAAAACAACATAAGCATGAGGATGTCAATATGTTTATGACAAAGATATGGATAAGATGAACATGATAAAAAGAGTATATCAATATGCTTCAATCTTTAGGAAGACAAACATATAGGAATGATATACAAGAACACATCAATATGCTTCAATCTTTATGAAGACAAACATATAGAAATGATGTTGTTTAAAGAAGGATAATTTTCATATAAAGTCAAGCATATGGCCACTCAACATGGATATATTGTTCTAGACTTTTAAACACAAATTAGTGATTTAATTCAAGATTTTTCAAATAAAAGTTATGAACAAAGTCTAACAATTTAATAATTAAACTCACAATTTAATAATTAAACTTAAATAGATATTTGCGAAAAATTACTAAATAAGATTAAATAAAGATTTAAGTATTTGGAGTTTTATTATCAAAAGGGTTATTAATCCAAATTCTAATTAAAATACAACTAAAATTAGAGTCTCGAAGGAAAACACTAATCCTATTATTTCTTAAAATTACTAATTAAAGAAGGTTATAAAAACTTAATTCAAAAAAAGTTTGCCTTAATCCTAAATTACTAAATGACATTAAGCTTAAAATTACCTAACACTTACTAATTGAAAGTGAGTAGTATGCTCTTAAAAAAAATGAAATAAAAACAACATGGCACTCAGCCCCAAAGGGTGGTCCAAGAATAAAGAAGGCGAGCCCAAGCAGAGTGGGGCGCCAGGTTGCAGTCGGGTCGGGGAAGATGGACTGGATCAACCCGGTTTTGGTTACTGAAACTGGAAATAAAAAGGGTAAAGAAAACCCTACACACTCAGCCGTTCAAAGAAAAACTTCAATCAAGCGTACCAACCCTTCTATTCTCCGCTCGCGATCTCCTCCGTCTGTCCCCACTCATTCGCTCCCAATTCCTTCTTTCTTCTCTCTCTCACCGGTCGTGTTGGCGCTCACCGTTAATGGTGGTTCAATTCAAAACGGTTTTGGGAGTGTTGTAGTAATAGTTATGGTGTTGAGGTTTGTATTTGGTTTTGGTTTCTTTGCGCAGTAATTAGGTGCGGTGTACATTTTCATTATCGTTGATGAGTAAGGTTCATCATGTATATATGGCTCTGTTGGTTCATTTGCAGGAAATGCCGCTGAGGATATTATGGAGGACACGATGTGCATTAGTTTTCAAGTTGAATGAGCTTGTATTTGGAAGTTATGAAGATGGTGGTTGTGTTTCGGTTGAGTTGAGCGAAGAAACAGGGGAAGTGGAGGTTTGAAAAGGGATTGATGAAGGTGAAGGTTTACGGTTAACGTCAACATCTGGTTAGAACAGCGAGCTTCCAAGGTTCGTATTGATGTGATTCTGGGTTGCTATTGACATATGAGTTGATTCTCATCTCACTTTCTTCTGGTTTTTTTTGGTTACTGATGTTTGTTGGATAAAAAAAGTTGTGGATTTTGGTTTAAGGAGAAGGCTGGAGTCTTAAGTTTTGGCGATGAAGGATTTTGGTGAGGAGGTTTTGGGAACTCTGTTGGATATGAACGATGAATATGGTTCGTACCATTGGTGGCAGATCGAGCATTTCAAATTCTACCCAAAAGCTCTAACAATTACAAAATGAAACAGCCATGGATGTACGAGCTCAAACAAATGTCAAGTGGAAAAAAAAACGAAGAAATTCGAGGAAGACTCACATAACCGGAACTAGTCCGGCGAGTTCCGATTCCGGCGCGGTGAAGTGAGCTCCTTTGACAGGTTCGTCCCTTTCTTTGTGTGTATTGACGTGAATCTTACTTGCATATAAACTTGTGACAAAACTCTGTTATCCTCGCTATTGCTCGCCCATCTTCATCTGTCAGTTATTGTTTCCGCCTTGATGATACATAAACTTTTGTTGCAGTGTGCGTGTGCTTGATTTATGATTGATTATATTTCAGAATTCTCCTCTCTTCTTTTGAAATATCCGGTTTCTAACTTACAGGTTGAGGGGCAAGGTGAAGAAGACAAATCACACAGTAGTGGATCCGATGGGAGTTGTTCGTGGCTCCTCTGTGAAGAGAGTTCTGAGGTTTTTTAAGGTGATTGGTTAGAAACCGGTTATCCTCCCCCTCCCCTTGCTGTTTTTGTTTTTCTCTTATACAGGTCCTCTTCTTCTTTCAATTTTAAAAAAATGACCGTTGTATGTACGATTCGCAGGCTGTAGCAGGTTTACGTTGGAGAAAGTTTGGTGTGTTATGTGCAGCAAGGGGAAAAGCAGGAGGTGTACGTTTTTGTAGTAGGCAAATACCTGTTGTTTCTTTATATTTATTATTGAATTTTTGGTGGTGAATTGTAATAGGTACTGATTTGTAATTGTTATTTCCTTTTATAATAACAAAATAGAATCCTAGCTTAAATTAGCTTAAAAAAATATTTTAACAAAAACTGAAATTAAATTAATCTTACAAATCAAGATCAAAATAAAATCGTAATAATAATTAAAATTAAAAAGCAAATAAAATTAAACTAAGATAACCAAAAATTAAACTAAATAAAGTTAGACTAAAATTAAAGTCAAAATTAAACATACGCTAATTAACAATAAAAATTGTCTAAAATTAAATATGAACTATACTAGAATTAATCTAATTATGTCTCAACTAAAATTAAAAGTTAAATCAAAATTGAATTAAATTAGAAATAAGAAAATATTGAAAATATACTAATTAAATATAATTAAATTGAGAAATAAACTGTATCAGTCCTAATTGAATCTAAAACAAATTCTAAAAAAAGACATGATAAAAAACGCTTAGAGTACATGATAAATGAAATGTTAAAAAAAAACGATTAAAAGGATATGATAATGATCAGAAGAATCGGAGGGTAAAATTTGGGGTGCAACAGTTGCCCCTATTTAAATATCTTCACTGGATGACATGAGAGATAAAGATCCTCATGGAATTAAAAGTGAAGGATATTTAAATACAGATAGCCGAAAATTTTTCCCTCAGATGCGCAAACATGCAATGCAACAACATGATGCCAAGATGCCAAAGAAGATGCAAAGATGCAAACACAACGAGACACCAAAGGACAAACAGGACGCAATAGATGAGCTTCACTGGGGAAGGACGAAGGTTAACACTTCACTGGGGACACAAGCTAACCAACGAAAGAGACTCACTGGGGAGACTCCAAAGAAACACCGGGGAAAAGACCACAGACAATCTTCACCGGGGAAAGATTCGGGGAGATAGACTACTGGGGACAAAACAAACCCACATTCTTCCTGGGCACGAAACCAGAAAGAAAAACCTGATCACTAGGGATCAGTCCGAAGGAGACAAACAACCAAACAAAGACTTCCTGGGGATTCCAAACTGAAGAGTTCAACATGGGATCTTCAAGAAAAGCCAGGAAGACAGAGACCAACTCTGCGCACCAGGTAGGAGTCTTAAAGTTGAATAAAATTTTATTCCAAGAAACTTAGCTTAAAGCAATTTCAGAAAAGAAACAAGATAAGGAGGTGTTCAATGTCCGACACGATTCGAACAAGAACGGTTTTAAAACAAAAGACGATGCTTGACACGATTCAAGCAAGGTCCCAATTCAAGTTCGACACGATTCGAACAAGAACGGTTTTAAAACAAAAGGGGGTCAGTGTCCGACACGATTCGAACAAAGACTCTGTTCAGGTTTGACACGATTCAAACAAGAACACAGAAGACAGTGCTTGACACGATTCAAACAAAGTCTAAGTTCAAGTTTGACATGATTCAAACGAGAACACAAAAGACAGTGCTTGACACGATTCAAACAAAGTCTAAGTTCAAGTTTGACATGATTCAAACGAGAACACAGAAGACAATGTTTGACACGATTTAAACAAAGTCGAAGTTCAAGTTTGACACGATTCAAACGAGAACACAAAAGACAGTGCTTGACACGATTCAAACAAAGTCTAAGTTCAAGTTTGACGCGATTCAAACAGGAACACAGAAGACAGTGCTTGACACGATTCAAACAAAGTCTAAGTTCAGGCTTGACGCGATTCAAACGAGAACACAAAAGACAGTGCTTGACACGATTCAAACAAAGTCTAAGTTCAGGCTTGACGCGATTCAAACGAGAACACAGAAGATAGTGCTTGACAAGATTCAAACAAAGTCTAAGTTCAGGCTTGAAGCGATTCAAACGAGAACACAAAAGACAGTGCTTGACACGATTCAAACAAAGTCTAAGTTCAGGCTTGACACGATTTAAACGAGAACACAGAAGACAGTGCTTGACACGATTCAAACAAAGTCTAAGTTAAGGTTTGACGCGATTCAAACGAGAACACAGAAGACAGTGCTTGACACGATTCAAACAAAGTCTAAGTTCAAGTTTGACGTGATTCAAACAAGAACAGTTCTGAAAATCCTTTAAAGTTAAACTTCTTGGGGAACAGAAAAAGATTTTGACGATTCAAATCTGGTGCGCAGAGGTTAAGACCGAACAAGCACGACACAAAGCAAACCGGGAATGTCTTTACTTCACTGGGGAAATAAATACAAACACCGACAAAAAGACCACAAGCGAAACAAAGCACAAGGAGTCAAAATCTGGCACTCAAGGGTGATGACCGAACGTAAGCCTGGCTTAGGTGAAGATTTTAGATTGAAGGAAAAAGCAGTTGATTTAAATAAAGGTTGACATCATCAAAGGGTTGATGGAGAAAACTGACATCGTCAAAGGGTTGACAGAAAGAGCAGTTGATTTAAATAAAGGTTGACATCATCAAAGGGTTGATGGAAGAACACAGACATCGTCAAAGGGTTGACAACAAAAGTAGTTGAATGAAATCATCAAAGGGTTGATGGAGAAAGCAGTTGATGGCATCATCAAAGGGTTGATGAAGAAAACGACTATTGGTAACTGTAGAAGTATGAATAAAACCAAAGACGGATAAGCTTCTCATGAGTGAGATT
Organism: Lathyrus tuberosus; assembly: GCA_022829125.1. Classification (NCBI taxonomy): domain Eukaryota; kingdom Viridiplantae; phylum Streptophyta; class Magnoliopsida; order Fabales; family Fabaceae; genus Lathyrus; species Lathyrus tuberosus. Next base: position 1,275,510 of record JALAZF010000254.1, read on the forward strand.
GCCACTAATTGTTGTGTTCAAATTCCAAAGATATGTTGGTATTACAAAATTGCTGGAGAAATAACTTTGTCTTCAATGTGATTCGTAAAAGAATCTTCTTGTGAGTCACGGTGCAAAATAAATGCACTAAACAAACGTAGGTTCGGAAACCACACCTGCCAGGGACCAAGGTTCAATCTAGGAACAAGCTAGAAAGAAACGGTCAAACAATACTCCAGTTGAGGGATAAACTCAAATGGGGATTTATCTTATCCAAATGTGGAAAAGATAACTGAAACAACCATCATCCACGAGGATATAACTCCGTGGGGAATTCAGAAAAATGGGCACTTTATGCCTAGGGCTGACTTTCTATTGGAGAGAGTAGACACACCCAATCACTTGGGGAGACAACACCAAAGTGAACAGAAAAACACCAAAAAGAAGCAGAAATGCAAAGATGCTATGCATATGAGCGCCATGCAATGCTTATGCTTATGCTGACAAAACAGACAAGAAGCGAGACTGGAGATGAAATAAAACATTTCGACAAGGGTACCCAGCCAACCTCACCCGATTGGACCAATACTGGGGATGAAGAAGAATCAACAACTTCATTGGTGAAAAGAGTATTCCACTTGAGGTATAACATCATGAGGATTGCCCTCATGGGCTTGATCTCTTTGTTGGAGAAGAATCCATGGAGAATTTGTCAAGATTTGCTAAAGTAGCAATTTACTGGAAAGCTTAGCAAAGGATGTCACAAGAACGGAGTAATCCTGCATTCTGACTTATATGACCATCATCTTCGAATTTTGTCTGCCCCGGGTTAAGACGATAACAAGAGGATTTTATAGAAGAATTGGCATACAGGATGTTTCAATATCTTCAAATTCTTGGAGAGATCTCGGCATAACTGCCCCAGATTAGGGGGTGAATAACCAAAAGAATTTTACAGAAGGATTGAAATACCAGATGGTCCAATATCTTCCAACTTGAACAATCAAAAGAATTTTATGGAAGAAATGAAATACCAGATGATTCAATATCTTCCAACTTGAACAATCAAAAGAATTTTACGGAAGAAATGAAATACCAAATGATTCAAAATCTTCCAACTTTAACAATCAAAAGAATTTTACGGAAGAAATGAAATACCAGATGATTCAATATCTTCTAACTTGAACAAATCAAAAGAATTTTACGGAAGGATTGAAATACCAGATGCTCCAATACCTTCCAACTTGAACAATCAAAAGAATTTTACGGAAGGATTGAAATACCAGATGATTCAATACCTTCCAACTTGAACAATCAAAAGAATTTTACGGAAGAAATGAAATACCAGATGATTCAATACCTTCCAACTTGAACAATCAAAAGAATTTTACGGAAGAAATGAAATACCAGATGATTCAAAATCTTCCAACTTGAACAAATCAAAAGAATTTTACGGAAGAAATGAAATACCAGATGATTCAATACCTTCCAACTTGAATAATCAAAAGAATTTTTACGGAAGAAATGAAATACCAGATGATTCAATATCTTCCAACTTGAATAATCAAAAGAATTTTTACGGAAGAAATGAAATACCAGATGATTCAATATCTTCCAACTTGAATAATCGAAAGAATTTTTACGGAAGAAATGAAATACCAGATGATTCAATATCTTCCAACTTGAATAATCAAAAGAATTTTTACGGAAGAAATGAAATACCAGATGATTCAATATCTTCCAACTTGAACAAATCAAAAGAATTTTACGGAAGAAATGAAATACCAGATGATTCAATATCTTCCAACTTGAATCTTGACGTAGCTGTTTCTGTTCAGTTATACTCTAGATACTCTAACTATAGTACAAATTACTGGGGAACGGATTTGCCCCTGCTGATGGGTTACTGCAGACAAAACTCGTCATAAGATGATCTCAAGAATATTTTCCCCAATATTCTGGATTTGCAGAATTCTGCCTCTGATTTTTCAACTCACACTTGGTTGCCCCTGACTGAGTCAAATTTCCTTTATCAAGTTGAATTCCTTGACTGATCGCGTTTGTTGGGATTCTTTGATATCGAATGGCATTGCAAACAAGCGTTGTTCATTAAAATTGGCAAAATTTTATGCAAAGTTTTTAATGCAAAGTTTTTGAAAATAAAGCTTTTGATGGAAGCACACGCTGATTGACTAAATCAAGAACAAAGGTTGAAGAAGTGATCAACACACGCGAAATAGCAAAGATTATTAGGAGTCAGGTTACTCAACCTTGCTGTAGCATGCTTTTCAAAACAACCTTACCTCAATTAGGTCTTTTAGGGGTTGCAATGTGGTATGGTTCATGTTTTATGAAACAAAGATAAAGGCTCAAATCCTACGCTCAGTTAACTCAAGATATACGTTCAACTCTCCAAGAGTAGGAAGTCACTTGATTTAAAAGCTGCCTGGCGCCTTATGTGAAACGCTCGTGTTTGAATGCATAACCGAGTTAAACTGAGAACTACCCTGCCCCAAGGTTGAGATTGAAGGTTTTTTTGTGCAAAAAAAGGAAACTTCTAGGCTCGAAAGGGGTTAACAAGGGATGTATTGAAACAATTCCTTACATCCTCAGCGAGGTTAATTTGAAAGCATACCACAGCAAGTATGAATATGAGGTTTTCATCATCCTCCCTAATCTTTGCTTTAACAAAAGTTTTAAAAAGGGAGTGAAAAAGATATATATTTTTGCTTTTATGAAAATAAAAGTAAAAGAGTGAAACGAATGGATTTAACCAAAAGATGCATAAATATTTCATTAATCTTGCCAATTTGAAAGTACAATACTGCTTATAAGCAAAACAGATTCAAATATGCAAAGAAAATACAACAAAAAAATGCTAAACAGCCAAATGATTTCCTGCTTTAGGGAATTGAAATTTCCTTCTGAATCTGCCAAGCTGAGATAGCCATCTTCAAAACTGATTGTCAAAATCCGTCTGAGAATTATCTTCACATCCACTCTCGACAATTTCTTCCTCTTTAGGGTCTGATGAATCTGCTCGATTAGGTGATGGACTGTTGATTTGAATTCCTTGAGACGTGAATGAGATCATCTCAGAATCAAGCAGCGTCTGAACCTTACTTCTGAGTACCTTATAGTCTTCGGTCGAATGCCCCTGTGCCCCAGCGTGGTAGTCACATCGAGCGTTGACATCAAAGCCTGGTGGGTAGGGAGGGATCACTGGATCTATTCCTTTTGGCACTATCAATCCCCCTTGGATTAAATCTGGTAGGAACTGACTGTATGGTATTGGCAACGGAGTGAAATTCCTCTCTGGCTTCCTTGGCCTTTGTCGTGCATGCTGACGCGGCTGGCGGCGGTAAGACCGTTGATGTAGAGGAGGTCTTCGATTTGGAGCAGAATATTGCCCACGTGGAGAGATTGGTGTCTGATACAAAGACCCAAAAGGTCGCTGATGCTGAACACTTGAGTTGTAGAAGTGCTGAGGTATTTGAGATTCCCACATAGAATTACTTTCCTTCTCCCATTCTTCTTGAGAACTGACAACTGATTTATTTTCACTGGCTGGAGTATTCGAGATGCCTCGGATTTTTCCTTTCTGGAGACCACTCTCAATGCGTTCTCCAGTTTTTACCAATTCAGAAAAGTTTGACGTCACAGTGCTAAACAACTTTTCTCGGTATATACCTTGCAAAGTATCCACGAACCAGTCAACCAATTCCTTGTCCGAAAGTGGTGGTTGAACATGAGCAGCTACTTCTCTCCACCTCTGAGCATACTTTCTGAAGGACTCATTTTCTTCCTGAGATAAGTCTAGCAAACGTAGGCGGCTGGGAGCCAAATCAAGATTGTAGTTGTATTGCTTCACAAATGCACTGGCTAGGTCTGACCATGATTGGACATGACTACTTTCTAGCTGCATATACCAATGCAGTGATGCTCCGCTTAGACTATTTTGGAAACAATGGATCATGAGTTTGTCATTGAGGACATGAGGAGTCATTCCTCTGCAAAACATCACCAAATGCTGCTTTGGACAGCTATCCCCTTTATACTTCTCAAACTTCGGCGTTTTGAACTTAGGAGGTATCACAAGGTCGGGCACCAAACACATGCCCAAAGCATTCAGATCAGCAGTGTCACGGCCCGCAATGGCATCAAACCTCTTTTCCAAGGCACGATATTTTTCCATTAGCTCAATGTCTCGTGGATTCTGAGTTTTCTTCACAGGGACCACTTCATGGGAATCTGACTCGGAGAATGCAAAACTGCGGTATTCCGTAGCATCAATAGAAGAAGAATGTCCATCTCGAACAATGGCATGCTCTTGTATAAACTGGTTCCTAACAGGAGTCTGCACAGGTTGTGCTTGGGCAACATTGTTCATACCCTGGATATTGGCATCTCTTTTTGCCAAGGCTGCCATAAACTGATCCAACTGGCTTCTTAACAAGTCGAAATCTGCTCTGGTCACAAACTGGTTTTGCTCCTCTGAATTCATGATCCCTCAAAAGCTTCTTCAAGTCCAATGCTGGTTCCGGGAAGGTTAGCTGGGTTACAGACAAAGGACGGAGGAGACTCAAGACTGAGAAGTGCAAATGCAATGCAAATGCGCATGCAATGCTAATGCAAGCCAAATGGTTTCAAGGAACTCGAAAGGCGAATTGCGAACATTTTGGAAAACTGAAAAGTTTTGTTTTAAAATCTAAGATCCCGATTGATATTCGCAGAGAACATCTGAGTTCATTGAAACCAAATGGTTATCATGAGATGTATGCAATGCACAAAACACGGGCACACAAACACAAACATGAACACACAATAGCACACAAGTCCTAGGTTTAGGGGTTACGAGCATGGAGTCAAAGGTCTACCCATCCCAAAGGTATGTACTATGGTTTTCACCTGCCAAACAAGGTTCTAAAGAGTTCCCAGAGTCTACAATCCATCTTTCGGATTTTAAGGATTTCCCAGATGACTTGGTAATCGATAAAATTCTCAAGAGGATCTCGTCTGAGTGTAGTATCGTGTGACAACCAATTCAGAAATAGACTCCATCATGGTCACCGCACTACATCCTAAAAGGCCAAGTGGGGTTTGGTAACTACGGTTCTCAATATCCTGGGCTCCTAGGTCGAGAGTAGCATGCTTTCACGAATAGGATCGTTCAACATAACTAAACTCTCGAGAGGGCCTCCACTGAGTGATGGTGTCTCAAGTTAACTTTTTCAGGAATCGACTCCTTCAAAGCCTCCTTGAATATACCATCTTCCTATCATAAGTGTACGCTCAAATCCGGGTATAGGATTTATCTCACTCAAAGATACCAACCCAAATCAAACAGGATAATATCAAACATAGAACAGATATACAAGCAGATAAGCATACAAGCAATCACACAAGTAGATAAGCAAACATGAATACATAAAGCAAGATAGGCTTAACCCTCTTAGGAAAGGACCAGCAATAGGTCTGACTTTCCCCAGTGAAGTCGCCATTTCTGTTGCGGTGAAAATGGGATAACAAATTATTAATTAATTTGCATCATTTTTCTTTTACAACCGACTTTGATTTATCCAAAGGAAAGGTTCAAGATCGTTAGAAAAACCTAAAGGGGGGAGATCTAAGGTTCGGGGGTTGGTTACGCCTAGGGAAGGTATTAGCACCCTAAACGTCCGTAGTACGCTACGGGAGCCTCTTGTTAATGTTATCTTATGTTTGCTAAAGGTTCTATGCTAAAGGCTGAAAACCCTAAGGGTTAGTATCTAAGTATACTCGATAAAGCATCGCACTTTACGCCTACGTATCCTCGGGAATAGAATCAGAGTATGTGTAGTTCTACTTCTACTGAATGATTGACTATGGTCAATATTCAGAGGGGAAATGAGTACAAGCTCATTGTAGAGTTTAGGAACTCTCTAGATCTAGTTGAAATGGACCTAAGTTGAAGTTTAGTCAGTAGGGGAAAGTGATAAATTCATTATGATGAATATCACTAAGAGTTGAGGAACTCTCTCCTAAAGCTAGTTATAATTTCTATGGCTCTGATGAGGCCTAGAAGAGCCATAGAAATAAGGTTTCTTCCTAAGAGGTTACTTAGGTTAAGATGGGGGAAATGACTTTAAGAGTCAACACTATTCACCTTCCTTTGGAATAGGGAAAAATAGTTGATAATAACAAGAAACAGATAAAGATGAAAGTTAAGATATGATATAATAGATAAAACAACATAAGTATGAGGATGGCAATATGTTTATGACAAAGATATGGATAAGATGAACATGATAAAAAGAGTATATCAATATGGTTCAATCTTTAGGAAGACAAACATATAGGAATGATATACAAGAACACATCAATATGCTTCAATCTTTATGAAGACAAACATATAGAAATGATGTTGTTTAAAGAAGGATAATTTTCATATAAAGTCAAGCATATGGCCACTCAACATGGATATATTGTTCTAGACTTTTAAACACAAATTAGTGATTTAATTCAAAATTTTTCAAATAAAAGTTATGAACAAAGTCTAACAATTTAATAATTAAACTCACAATTTAATAATTAAACTTAAATAGATATTTGCGAAAATTACTAAATAAGATTAAATAAAGATTTAAGTATTTGGAGTTTTATTATCAAAAGGGTTATTAATTCAAATTCTAATTAAAATACAACTAAAATTAGAGTCTCGAAGGAAAACACTAATCCTATTATTTCTTAAAATTACTAATTAAAGAAGGTTATAAAAACTTAATTCAAAAAAAGTTTGCCTTAATCCTAAATTACTAAATGACATTAAGCTTAAAATTACCTAACACTTACTAATTGAAAGTGAGTAGTATGCTCTTAAAAAAAATGAAATAAAAACAACATGGCACTCAGGCCCAAAGGGTGGTCCAATAATAAAGAAGGCAAGCCCAAGCAGAGTGGGGTGCCAGGTTGCAGTCGGGTTGGGGAAGATGGACCGGGTCAACCCGGTTTTGGTTACTGAAACTGGAAATAAAAAGGGTAAAGAAAACCCTACACACTCAGCCGTTCAAAGAAAAACTTCAATCAAGCGTACCAACCCTTCTATTCTCCGCTCGCGATCTCCTCCGTCTGTCCCCACTCATTCGCTCCCAATTCCTTCTTTCTTCTCTCTCTCACCAGTCGTGTTGGCGCTCACCGTTAATGGTGGTTCAATTCAAAACGGTTTTGGGAGTGTTGTAGTAATAGTTATGGTGTTGAGGTTTGTATTTGGTTTTGGTTTCTTTGCGCTGTAATTAGGTGCGGTGTACATTTTCATTATCGTTGATGAGTAAGGTTCATCATGTGTATATGGCTCTGTTGGTTCATTTGCAGGAAACGCCGCTGAGGATATTATGGAGGACACGATGTGCATTAGTTTTCAAGTTGAATGAGCTTGTATTTGGAAGTTATGAAGATGGTGGTTGTGTTTCGGTTGAGTTGAGCGAAGAAACAGGGGAAGTGGAGGTTTTGTAAGGGATTGATGAAGGTGAAGGTTTACGGTTAACGTCAACATCTGGTTAGAACAGCGAGCTTCCAAGGTTCGTATTGATGTGATTCTGGGTTGCTATTGACATATGAGTTGATTCTCATCTCACTTTCTTCTGGTTTTTTTTGGTTACTGATGTTTGTTGGATAAAAAAAGTTATGGATTTTGGTTTAAGGAGAAGGCTGGAGTCTTAAGTTTTGGCGATGAAGGATTTTGGTGAGGAGGTTTTGGGAACTCTGTTGGATATGAACGATGAATATGGTTCGTACCATTGGTGGCAGATCGAGCATTTCAAGTTCTACCCAAAAGCTCTAACAATTACAAAATGAAACAGCCATGGATGTACGAGCTCAAACAAATGTCAAGTGGAAAAAAAACGAAGAAATTCGAGGAAGACTCACATAACCGGAGCTAGTCCGGCGAGTTCCGATTCCGACGCGGTGAAGTGAGCTCCTTTGACAGGTTCGTCCCTTTCTTTGTGTGTATTGACATGAATCTTACTTGCATATAAACTTGTGACAAAACTCTATTATCCTCGCTATTGCTCGCCCATCTTCATCTGTCAGTTATTGTTTTCGCCTTGATGATACATAAACTTTTGTTGCAGTGTGCGTGTGCTTGATTTATGATTGATTATATTTTAGAATTCTCCTCTCTTCTTTTGAAATATCCGGTTTCTTACTTACAGGTTGAGGGGCAAGGTGAAGAAGACAAAGCACACAGTAGTGGATCCGATGGGAGTTGTTCGTGGCTCCTCTGTGAAGAGAGTTCTGAGGTTTTTTAAGGTGATTGGTTAGAAACCGGTTATCCTCCCCCTCCCCCTGCTGTTTTCGTTTTTCTCTTATACAGGTCCTCTTCTTCTTTCAATTTTAAAAAAATGACCGTTGTATGTACGATTCGCAGGCTGTAGCAGGTTTACGTTGGAGAAAGTTTGGTGTGTTATGTGCAGCAAGGGGAAAAGCAAGAGGTGTACGTTTTTGCAGTAGGCAAAGACCTGTTGTTTCTTTATATTTATTATTGAATTTTTGGTGGTGAATTGTAATAGGTACTGATTTGTAATTGTTATTTCCTTTTATAATAACAAAATAGAATCCTAGCTTAAATTAGCTTAAAAAAATATTTTAACAAAAACTGAAATTAAATTAATCTTACAAATCAAGATCAAAATAAAATCGTAATAATAATTAAAATTAAAAAGCAAATAAAATTAAACTAAGATAACCAAAAATTAAACTAAATAAAGTTAGACTAAAATTAAAGTCAAAATTAAACATACGCTAATTAACAATAAAAATTGACTAAAATTAAATATGAACTATACTAGAATTAATCTAATTATGTCTCAACTAAAATTAAAAGTTAAATCAAAATTGAATTAAATTAGAAATAAAACAATATTGAAAATATACTAATTAAATATAATTAAATTGAGAAATAAACTGTATCAGTCCTAATTGAATCTAAAACAAATTCTAAAAAAAGACATGATAAAAAACGCTTAGAGTACATGATAAATGAAATGTTAAAAAAAACGATTAAAAGGATATGATAATGATCAGAAGAATCGGAGGGTAAAATTTGGGGTGCAACAATTTGGAAAAAAGTGAAGGCAGATTCTGACTTAGTGAAAATTTCACTAAGTGTTGGAAAAAAGTGACATTTTCACTCTTTGTGATTTTGATCATTCCATAACTCAAAATCCATGAGGAATTTGGAAGGAGGTCAGTTTTTAGCTTTTGTAGAGGGCCATGAGATCTACAAATCAAGCTTTGGATAGGGAAAAATGGCTTTGTGGTTTAGGAGTTATGATCCTCCAAAGTTGGTACCCTTACCACTTTGTTCATAACTTAGAAAATTTTCTAAGTTTTTATGGTTACCCCTTTTACAAGTTATCCCACTTTCTTTGATTTTTCTTGATGAATGATGATTCCAATCACACATTAATATCATTTTAGGGTTAAAAAACCATTTTTGTGAAAAATCTCAAAAAGTCAAAGTTGACTTTTGTGCACAGTTGACTTTTTATCAGATGAATTCCAAACTATGCAATCCTCTATGAAATCAAGTCCTTGACCTAAATCAAACTTGATGGATTGATTTCATAGGTGTTATAGGGTATATTGATCCATGTCCTAGGGCTTGGGAGCATGTCCTGGTCAAAAGTCAAAGGTACAGTTGACTTTTCCCATGAAACCTTAATTGTGGTACTGATGGAATTGAGACTTGTTGTTCAAGCTTCTTGGATCAATCCATTGTTGCAAATGGATCAATGTGGTGTATTGGAGACCCTCAAATCCTCTCTTGAGGTCTTGGCTCATGTCTTGTCCCAAAAGTCAACTTAGGGGTGAATTAGGTCAAGAAACCCTAATTCCTGATTTTTTATGAATGCTTCCCCTGAGGCTAAATTGACTTGATGATTGGGTTCATGATGTCCCTTAGAGCATCTTAGGTTGTGCTTTGAAGCATTGGCTCATGTCCAGAGGAAAATTTCCATCTGGAGGCCCTGGTCGACCAAAACCCTAATTTGGTGACACTGGAGATTTTGAGGCTTGATCCACCTAGAAGGGAGCAACCTTGTGCTTAATCCTTGAGGTGGGAGTCCTCTTAATCCTTTATTGATGCTTGAGAGGCTAGGCAAGTTGAAGATCATGTCATTCCTTGATTGATTCTTTGTCTAAGGCTCAAAGAGGGCTTGAAACCCTAATTTCTGCTTGTAGTGAATGCTCACCCATCTTTGGGGAGACTGATAGTTCACCCATATTGTGATGATGATTTCCACAATGATGGGAAATCTTAGTGGTTAAAATTTGGGGTATGACAGATGCCCCTATTTAATCTTCTTGGACCCGAAGGTGTGAATGGCGAAGGTATTCGGGCATTCGGGGTGCAAGAGGATTAAATATCGGAATACCCGAAATTTTGATGGTGGTCAAGAAAGGTAGTTCACGCATCCTTCTTCTTTTGCTAAGCAATGATGCTCAGAAAAGGTAAAAACTTCCCCTCGATCCTGGTTTCCTACCAAGGAACTAGTCTCAGTTTTCGAAATAAACTTCCCCTCGATCCTGGTTTCCTACCAAGGAACTGGTCTTAGTTTCTAAAATAAACTTCCCCTCGATCCTGGTTTCCTACCAAGTAACTGGTCTCAGTTTCTGAAATAAACTTCCCCTCGATCCAGGTTTCCTACCAAGGAACTGGTCTTAGTTTCTGAAATAAACTTCCCCTCGATCCTGGTTTCCTACCAAGGATTTGGTCTCAGTTTCTGAAATAAACTTCCCCTCGATCCTGGTTTCCTACCAAGGAACTGGTCTTAGTTTCTGAAATAAACTTCCCCTTGATCCTGGTTTCCTACCAAGGAACTGGTCTCAGTTTCTTTTGTCAATAAACTTTATTGACAAGGGACGCTATTCGTAGCGGTTTTCCTTAAACTTCTCGCCGAATTTTCCTGGGGAGATGCCATTTGACGAAAAGAGTTTTGATGGCAGACTTGCTGGGGAACCCAATCGTCTGAGTTGTAGAGTTGCACAAATTTCTCTATTGGAGAAGCCATTTGTTTCTACTAGGGAAAGCGAGTTTCTTGAGAGACTGCTTTCGCTTGGGGTCTTATATCATACTTTTCTTGGGATCTTCCCGGAGAAATGCCATATGATGGGATCCAATTTTGAGGTGCCGATGACCTTTTCATCAGTGGTTTTCCGGAGAAAAACTGCCGTACCGCCGAATCTCTTGATTAAGAGGCTTTCTCTGGGGATTTTCCTCAATCCGGGAAAGCAAGGATATCATCTTCAATGGCGAAGAGTGATGTTTGTTGAACATTTTCTCTGGTTTCTTAGAGGTTCAAGTTATCAAAGTGGTCAAGGGAGCCAACTTATATCCAGAAATAAACTGGAGGAGAGATTGTTCAGACGCAACATTTCCTGATGAGGAAATGACTGACAACTCGATTGAGAGGACAGTTATCACTAGGGGACAAGACCGGATAGAGTGATAGTGATGCAATATGAATGCGAATGCAAATAAAATGCATGATGTATGTATGCATAATCTGACAAAACTGACGCGACATACAGACTAATGGATGAACATGACGGGATACTCGGCCATCGCGGGGCGAAGACGTGCCTGTCGGTCCAAAAGTAGCAATTCTACCTTGCTTAGGAGAGATAGTCTCTGCGGGGAATACCGTTGGTCGGGCTTAGGAGGTAAGAACTTGGCCGAGGGGTGTCGAATGAAACATGGTCTTCGGACACAGTTGATCCTTCATTCAGGCGCACTGGCCTAGAAGGAGTACTTTGATTCTGCACTTTGAAGCTCGATTACTTCCGGAGGAGCGAGCGGCGTTTTTTCGATGTTCAACAGTCAAAAGAATTTGCCATCTTTATTTTAAAAGCAGAAAAGTTTTAACAAGTAAATTCATTTTTGTTTTATTTCAAGAATCGTTAATCATGTTAAAATGTCGTTCTGTAAAGCTAAAACAAATAAGAATTGCAAACAAAAGCACAAGGGCTCAAATTTTATTGATATGATGGAAATCAGCCAAGCACGTGATTCCAAAGAGTATTTACAAAGTTAGAAAATGGTAATTTACAAGGAAAAGGGCTACGTTGAAACATAACGACCACTATCCTTCTACCAACTTTGAATTCTGGGCATCTTGAGCTTCCGTCGAAGATGATCGTGACTGGAGTTTTCTGATGGATGGCATGACTGCTGAGGAGCTGAACTGATCAGACGTAGTTACTTGCCATTATCCCTAACTTTTTCCTGGATTGTACTTTGAGATTTCCAATCCACCGGGATGATTTTTGATCATGTCTCTAATTTTTTCCTGGACCGCCCTTTCGAGTTTTCAATCCACCGAGATGTTTTATTTTTTTAGGCGAAGTATTTCTTGACTACATCAACGTTCGTGGGGTAGGCAAATTCTTCTTTGTCCATGGTTGCGAGTCTCAAGGCGCCGCCTGAGAAAGCTTTCTTGACCACATAGGGGCCGTCATAATTCGGAGTCCATTTGCCCCGAGAATCAGTGAGAAAAGATTATATCTTTCTGAGCACGAGGTCTCCTTTTCTGAAGACGTGAGGTCGGACCTTTTTGTCAAACGCCTTCTTCATTCTTTATTGATATAACTGACCGTGGCATAGTGCCGTTATTCGCTTCTCTTCGATCAGGTTCAGTTCATCATGCCGACTTTGGCACCATTCAGCTTCCGTAAGCTTAGCTTCCATCAATATCCGAATTGATGGGATCTCTACTTCGATGGGGAGCACTGTTTCCATGCCATATACTAGAGAGAAAGGGGTTGCCTCTGTTGAAGTGCAGACAGATGTGCGATAACCGTGAAGAGCAAATGGTAGCATCTTGTACCAATCTTTGTAGGTTACAACCATCTTTTGAACAATCTTCTTGATGTTCTTGTTAGCCGCTTCTACCGCTCCGTTCATCTTGCGTCGGTAGGGAGATGAGTTATGGTATTCGATCTTGAACTCAGAGAACAACTCTTTCATCATCTTATTGTTCAAGTTGGATCCATTATCGGTAATGATCTGGCTTGGAACACCATAACGGCAGATGATATTGTTTTTGATAAATCAGACCACCACTTGTCGGGTTACATTAGCGTACGACGCTGCTTCGACCCACTTGGTGAAATAGTCAATGGCTACCAGGATGAACCGATGTCCGTTCGAAGCCTTAGGTTCAATCATACCATTTATGTCGATTCCCCATATGGAAAAAGGCCAAGGGGAAGAGAGAACTTTGAGATGTGTTGGCGGTACATGGATTTTGTCGGAGTATATCTGACACTTATGACACCTCCTCATGTACTTGTAGCAGTCGGATTCCATTGTCAACCAATAGTACCCTGCTTTCAGAATTTTTCTCGCCATTGTGTGTCCGTTGGCATGAGTGCCAAAGGATCCTTCATGAATTTCTTTCAACAGCATGTCTGCTTCTGGTCTGTCGACGCATCGGAGCAAGACCATGTCAAAGTTTCTCTTATAGAGTGTATCACCACTCAGGAAGAAGCTGCCTGCTAGCCTTCTGAGGGTTTTTCTATCCTTTCTAAATGCCCCATGAGGGTACTCTTGTTTCTGAAGGAAGCATTTGATATCATGATACCAAGGTTTGTCGTCTATGACTGCTTCAATCGTGAAGATGTAAGCGGGCCGTTCAAGGCGCATTATGTCGATCTCAGGTATGTCATTCCATTGACCTACACTAATCATGGAAGAGAGGGTGGCTAAGGCATCAGCCATGTGATTCTCTTCACGAGGAATATGATGAAACTCGATTCTATTGAAGAAGGGTAACAACCTTCTTGCATAGTCTTTGTAAGGAATCAATCCTGATTGGTATGTGTTCCAATCTCCTTTGATCTGATTGATGACCAGAGCTGAGTCGCCATATACGTCCAAGTTCTTGATCCTTAAGTCGATCGCTTCTTCGAGACCCATGATACAAGCTTCGTATTCGGCCTCGTTATTTGTACACTTGAATGTAAGTCTGGAAGTGAAAGGAATGTGGGTACCCTGGGGGGTAACAGTGATTGCCCTAATTCCATTTCCATAATGATGAACTGCGCCGTCAAAGGTAAGTCCCCATTGGGAACCTGGTTATGGCCCTTCACTGGGTAGCAGTTCATCGCAGTCTTTCATTTTAGATACATGACATCTTCGTCTGGGAAGTCGAACCTGACTGATTCCTGATCGTCAATCGGTTGATGAGCCAAATGATCGGCTAAATCACATCCCTTAACGGCTTTTTGTGTGTGGTACTCTATGTCATATACTGTTAGCAACATCTGCCAACGGGCGATTCTTCCCGTGAGAGCAGGTTTTTCAAAGACATACTTGATTGGATCCATCTTGGAGACCAACCAAGTAGTGTGATGAATCATGTATTGGCGAAGACGTTTGGCTGCCCAAGCCAAACCACAACAAGTTTTCCCGAGCATCGTGTACCGAGTCTCGCAGTCGGTAAATTTCTTGCTCAGATAGTAGATGGCAGACTCCTTCCTTTTGGTTTCCTCTTGTTGGCCAAGTACACATCCCATTGAGTCTTCCAAGACTGTGAGGTAGATGATCAGTGGTCTTCCTTCCACTGGAGGTGATAGAATCGGTGGGTTCAACAGGTATTCCTTGATACTGTTGAAGGCGGTTTGACAGTCCTCTGTCCAAACGCAATCCTGATTCTTTTTCAGTAATTTGAAAATCGGTGCACATTTGGCGGTCATGAGGAATATGAATCTGGAGATGTAGTTCAAACGTCCCAGGAATCCCCTGACTTGTTTTTCAGTTTTCGGAGAAGGCATTTCTCTAATGGCCTTGACCTTGTCAGGATCTGCCTCGATTCCTTTCTGGCTGACGATGAACCCCAAGAGTTTCCCTGAGCGGACACCGAAGGTACACTTGTTGGGATTCAAGCGGAGTTTGTACTTTCTCAACCGCTCGAATAGTTTTGACAGGTGGGTCACATGCTCCTCTTCTGTCTTAGATTTTGCAATCATGTCATCCACATATACCTCGATTTCCTTGTGTATCATGTCATGAAAAAGAGTAGTCATGGCCCTTTGATAGGTTGCCCCGGCGTTCTTCAAACCGAACGACATTACCCTGTAACAAAAGGTACCTCATGGGGTAATGAATGAAGTTTTCTCCATGTCTTTTGGCACCATTTTGATCTGGTTATAGCCCGAGAATCCATCCATGAAGGAGAAAACTTTGAACTTTGCTGTACTGTCCACCAGCATGTCAATGTGTGGCAAGGGAAAGTCGTCCTTTGGACTAGCCTTGTTCAAATCTCTGTAATCGACACACATTCTGACCTTTCCGTCCTTTTTCGGAACAGGTACGATGTTGGCTAACCATTGAGGATATTCAGACGTAGCGAGGAAATCCGCGTTAATCTGCTTCTGTACCTCCTCTTTGATCTTGATGGCCATGTCCGGGTGAGTTTTTCTCAACCTTTGTTTAACTGGAGGACATTCCAATCTTAACGGTAAATGATGTTCCACGATGCTGGTATCCAACCCTGGCATGTCTTGATAAGACCAAGCAAACACATCAGGAAATTCTTTGAGAAGCTTTGTCAGCCTCTCTTTGGCAGTTGGACTGAGCAGTGCCCCAATCCTGATTTCTTTTCTCTCTTTTTCTGAACCCACATTGATCATTTCCAACGACTCTTTGTGAGGTTCAATGGACCTTTCCTCTTGTCTGAGTAGTTGGGAGATCTCCTCTGGAATTTCGTCGTCAACTTCTTCTTCAGCCCCAAATACCGGGAAATCAAAGTCGAGAGAAGGCATCGGATCGTATGTTTAAACGGGGTTTAAAACAAGCAATCTGCATGACGGTATGATTCGTGTTTAGAAGAGATTGAGAAAATACAAGTGTGTGTGGTGTATATTTTATTACTGCTTGTTTTTATTATTTGAATTGTTTTTTAGGATTACCATTTTCTGAAAAACGAAAAGAGAAAACAGCAATTAATGCGGAAATTACAGAACGACGTTATTTTATTAATGAACAAGTCGATTCTTGGAACTACAGCCCTATAAAACAAAACTCTATCGCATTGGGCAAAGCGAAGAGGGAAAATCTACAGAAAGCGAGCCCTATCAAAACATCGGTTTCACCTGGGCAGGATGAAAGATTAAAGATGGCAATTACTTTGACTTATGGACAATCTTCAGAACATCGACTGCAACCCATTGGCGGCGAACTCCTCGGTGAATCACAAAGTCTGGCACCTTCCTTGATTTGTCTTCAGAAATAACGCCGATTTCTGGCAGAGCTGGATCATTGGAATCTGTCTCCCAGGCAGGGTTGTCGTAGGAGGATTCCTCTGTTGTATTTGGCAGAGTATTTGTGCTCTCAGGTATATCTCCCCATCCAGTTGGCTGGATATCTTCGAGCCTGATACGAGAACTTTCAGGAGAAGTGTACTTGACCATATAGTCAAATTTTCCACTTGGTTGTCCCAAGGTGTCCCATACTTCTTTGGAATTGGAGGAGTCATCCCTCTCGATGACGTTGACCTCGAGAAAAGCATAGTTAATGAATTCTAGTCCTGCAAACGTTGTGAATTCATCGTCGTGCTGGGTATTTTCAGGATAACCTGGGTGTTGATCCCATGACATGGTGGGGACACAGGTATTCTTTTCAATGATGCCCAGCTGATTTTCATTGTTCAGCTGACTCTCTTGCCCCAGGTTTCCTGGGTAAGGCTGCCACATTGGCAGGCCATCCATCGGGCCATAGTAGTCATGGTCAAAGTTGTCTTTCATTAGAGTATTCTCCTCTAATGAGTTTGGTGGAGCACGACATCCTTCCGGATCACAATCTCTGTATATCATTTTGACATCTGACCTGGGTATAAATCTCGTACTCTGTGCGGGACAGTAAAATGGCATATGCACTTCTTCCTGAGACATGTAACCATCCTCGTTGAGATAGGACTTCCATTCTTATTCTGTATCGGAGAAATCACCTTTATTGATGGTATGCACTTCTTGAGTCACTGGTTGAAGGAAGCCTCCACTGTGGAAGAAGTTCTGAATGGGATGAAAACTTTTATTGTTCGCAGTCGTCTGAGTACAGGTTGAGGAAAAGCCAAGACCTTCCTTTTTCTTATTGTCAGTAGGAATGACAAGCTGTCCCCATCCTATTGTATTGGCACTCTCGACTGCTTTAATAGCATCTTTGTATGAGGAAATCGAAGTTCCTCCTTCTAATTGATCGCCACTGTGTAACGAAAGCGTTTGGAACTGGGTCCCGATTACCCCCTCCGACTCTACATAAGTGGATGACGATAAGTTACTTACGAGCAAGGCTTGTTCCCCACAGACTGTGACGAGTTGACCATTCTGGACGAATTTTAGCTTTTGGTGGAAACTCGAAGTGACCTCCCCAACCTGATGTATCCAAGGTCTTCCTAATAAACAACTGTAAGTTTCCCGGATGTCCATGACCTGGAAAGTGACTTGGAAAGTGTGAGGACAGATAGTTATGGGAAGGTCGACTTCGCCGATAACCGTTTTTATGGATTCATCAAATGCTTTGACGATGACTTCGCTGGTTCTCATCGGAGGGCCTTTGAATGATAATTGCATCAAGGTGGATTTCGGCATAACATTCAGGGCCGACCCTGTGTCTACCAGTACGCTGGCTAAAGCATCGTCCTGGCAGTTGATTGTAATATTGAGCGCCATGTTATGACGGCGACCTTCTTCAAGTAATTCCTCATCACTAAATCCCAAATTATTGCAAGAAGTGATGTTAGAGACAATGCTATCGAACTGTCTGATTGTTACATCCTGTCCCACAAAGGCTTGCTCTAAGACTTTCTGTAGAGCCTCCCTGTGCCCTTCTGAACTTAGTAACAGTGATAATACCGAGATCTTTGAAGGAGTCTGTAACAGTTGATCAACAATGTTGTATTCACTCCTCTGGATGAGCTTCAGCATCTCATCATCATTTTTCAAAAGATCGGGATTACTGGATTGACCGACTGGTGGACTGGGAAGTTCCGTCTGAAGTCCCTTTTCTTTATTGGACTCTCCAACTCCTCTGTTGAAGATTCTACCACTCCGTGTTACACGACTGATGTCTGCAATATTTACGACGGAGGGTAATGGAATTTCCTTTCCATTTTCAATTATCATTGCACCGTATTTGTAAGGGATTGCCTTAGTTGATTCATACGGTAGTGGTCCCGGTAGATAGATGACTATGGGAACCTTCTGATTCTTCTGACCATCGTAAGTAATCTCGATCCGTTCCTGGTTAGGAACTCTTGATTCGTCAAGTAGAGGGATGATATCGAAAACATACCTAGTCCTCTGATGATCAGAGATTATGACAACATCCTCAATTTGATCAGCAAGGTAGTTCGGCGTCCAGTTGATGGGTCCGGAGCCCGGATATGGGCGAATCTCTCTACGATCTACCTGACCCTAAAGAGCTGCTCGCACAAGGTAGCATCCTTGGTTACTTTCCGAACAGACTCTACAACGTTCATAATTGTGTGGCGGAACCTGGCCACGCCCACTTTGAATACAATGTAACCTCACTAGGTTAGCTTCCACAGATCGGACATCCTGACTTTGACGCCGAGTAGGGTTCCTGTTATTGATACTAATTTGCTGAGTATCTTCATCCATATAGATTGGCATCCACCAGTGATTTAACAAGTGCTGAAGTGCTTCCTGGACAAGGGCACAACCTTGATCATTTTCGCAACCCGCTTTACAGCTTTGATAGTTATGTGATATCAGGAACCCGAGTCGGACCTGCTAAGCATGTAACTCTACCAGGTTGGTATTCATTAAGCGAATATCAAAGATCTGAACCATGTTGATCTGATAGTGGTTCCTATAATGGTAGTCTTGGATCCATCCAAGATCCATCTAACGCTGGAGGGTCTCCTGTATGAAAGAGCATCCCTATTTGTTTACCGAGCAAGTCAGATAATAACTGTAATCGTGCCGTGGCAGATTATGATACTGGCTTTACCTTGAGTGCATTGCCACCAAGTTGACATTCATCGCACGGATGTCGTGGTTTTGAATGACGTTGGAATTCGTATAGACCACGTTAACTCCACGAACTCGGTGCTCTTGGATCCATCCGAGATCCATTTGTTCTTGTAGAGCTGACTGCACCACAGAACATCCTTGATTACTTCTAGAGCAGACATCACATTGATGATAATTATGAGGTGGCACATGGCCATATCCACTTTATCTACAATGCATCTTGACCAGATTGGTTTTTAACAAGAGTACATCGAGAATTTGATAGACATTGTTAGACTCTCCCTCTATCAGGTTGACTACAGCTTTCTCATGTTGAGGCAGCGGGTTCGTGAGAACATTGGGATTCATATCTTTGAAAGATAAGAGCCCGCTCCTAACAAGCTTTTGCACGTCGGACTTGAAATTAAGACAATTCTCTATGTTATGCCCTGGTCCTCCTTGATGATAAGGGCATGTCTGGTCCACCTTAAACCAAAAAGGCGGATTTTTCGGTACTATAAGAGGGGACTTAGATTGGATGTGCCCCTTGGCCAGTAGTAACGGAAATAGTTCTGCGTACGATACGGGTATAGGATCAAATCCTGGTGGCCGCGTTGTACGGTTGTTGTTGTATGGAGGACGAGCCTGCTGAAGAGACTGTTGTGTCTTTTACTGGTTAGGTTGGCTTTGCGCAACCTGAGGCTGATACGTGGGAATAGGCACAGGGTTGAAAGCAGGAGTCACAACTGCTATTGGTTGATAACGTCGCCTTTGCTTTCCGAGAGAGATATTCCCAATATCTTGCTCTTTTTTCTTAGGGAAAGCACTACCGTATCTTTTTGTACTACTTGATGATCCAGCGTCTTTTACTAAACGTCCTTCTTGGACGGCTTCCTCAAGACGAACTCCCATGCCGACCATTTCGGTAAAATCACTGGGAGCACTGGCAACCATTCTGTCATAGTAAAATGAGCTTAAGGTCTTTAAGAAGATTTTTGTCATCTCTTTTTCCTCAAGAGGTGGACAAATTTGGGCGGCGATCTCACGCCATCTCTGAGCGTACTCCTTAAAGGTTTCCTTGTCCTTTTGTTACATCGATCTGAGCTGATCTCTGTCTGGTGCCATGTCCAGATTGTATTTGTATTATTGGACGAAGGCAGTGCCAAGATCTCTGAATGTGCTGATCATAGCGCGGTTTAAACCCATGTACCATTTTAATGCGGCAACCGTTAAACTATCCTGAAAGTAGTGAATCAATAAGTCCTGATTCTCTGTCTGAGCTGACATTCGCCGAGCGTACATCACCAAGTGGCTCTGAGGGCAAGAGTTACCCTTGTATATTTCAAAGTCGGGCACTTGGAATTTGTGCGGGACTTTCACATTGGGGACCAGACAAAGGTCTGCGGCGTCCTTTCCAAATAGATCCTGACCGCGAATGGCTTGCAGTTTCTTCTGCATTTCCAGGAACTGCTCCTGGAATTCATCCATTCTGTCAAACATAGTTTCCTTTCTACCAGAAGGTATCTGCGGAATCTGTCCTTCCGGGACAGTGTGCACCACAGGGGGTGGTACCGTTACTACGACAGTGAATCTTGGCGTTTCCCGAAGTTTGTAAACTTCATGAGTGCTCATTATGCCTTTGGCATCCTCGCTTTCCCGAAGTTTGTAACCTTCAGGCCCAGCGGTTTCTGCTATGATTCCCTGATCTTCAGTGATCGGCGGAACATATCCTTCTGGGATATAGTTAACAGGCATGCCCCAGGGACGATCTTTCGGCATTTGATACCTAGGATCATACTTCTCCACTATGGGCATTGAGGTGATCTCTGAGATCACAGTTTTTTGCAGCTGAGCTTCCTCCATGGCTTGCATGTCGTTACGAAGCTTTCTCATATCCTCTCTCAGAGCGTCGATCTCTTCTTTCAACTCTCTGTTCTCTTCCTCGAGATCATCCATCTTTTTCTGAAGATTGGCCCATGTATTGTACGAATGAGACAGTTTGACTCTAGAACCGAGACACAAACGTGAGATTCGTAGGTAAGAAGAATACGTGACGTGAGAATGATGAATGCAATGATTATATTAATAGTTTTTTGGTTTAATCAAAATAAACTTCGACAATTAGATTGCAAATATCAAACAGTGGGGAAACCCCATTATATTAAATTCAAAGGATCACGGAAATACAGTAGATTACAAGGTACGGAAATAGAAACCTAAGCTAATGGGTCCCGAGTCCTATCTGAGGAGAACTCGGGTGCTGATTCTGACACTTTCCTTTTCTTGGATCGGGGCTCTTGGGCCGTTGTCGGGTTGTCATTCCTTTGCCAGGTGAAAGGAGTGAGCAAATTCCTTTGGTCATCCTGATTCTCTACAGCATGCTGCTCCAAAATCTCAATCAGAGCATCCTTATCTTTCAGTAATTGTTGTATTTTTGATACACTCCACATTGAGAATGCGGTAGTTGTTCTTCCAAGACCTCCTCTCCTGTTGAACTTTGTTGAGAGTAACCTGAAGTTTTTCCGTCTCATTCATGAAGTACATGACAGATTCCCTTTGTGGAAGAACTCTATGACGAGGATAAGGCATCTTAAGCTTGAGAGCTCTAGTCTGTACCCAGTGGAGGTAAGGCTCCACCGAGACACAGTCAGGTTTTCCTAGAGACTCCCGTCCTTTCTTATGAACATGTTTCCAAGCGTGCACTATTTCACTCTTTAGTGCTCTGTCATTTTCTCCTTACTTGAAGAAAAGACCTTCCAGATGAGCATTACGCGGGACATGCCTCATAGGGTATCCGAATTGACGACGAACGAGGACTGGATGGTAGTTAATTCCTCCTTTAGTTCCTATGAGGGGTACGTTGGGGAAGTTTCCACAACGATCAATGATCCTAATCCCGTCATAAATCCTATTGCACCAATCTATGTCAGAGTTGGTAAGGGACATGATTTTCTGCGACCAATGTAAGGCACTCTTGTGATCCCAAAAAGCAGCAGACTTAGGCAAATGGGAGATAAACCATTTGTATAGCAGGGGTACATAGCATGTGATCTCCCCTCCGCTGTACAAATTCCCTAAGTGTACAGAATGATACGCATCTGTGAGTAAAGTCGGCACAGGGTTTCCAATGAGAAAAACCTTAATGGAGTTGATATCGACGAAGTTATTAATGTGGGCAACAGAAATAACCCGTAGCTGAGTAAAACAAAGATGCTTTCGAAAGTAGTCACGTTCCCTATACTAGCAAAGTACAGGGCCTTCTATGTCAAGAACTGGGCTGGCAAACCTTGTATGCCACCCTTAGTGGTCATGTGAGTCCTGACCTCTGACTCATCCAAATAAATCGCTCTTGCAATGGTCTGATCCTTTGGAATCTCTTCCAGTCCAAAAAAAGGAGCTCGACCAGTGATGTGTAAATCAATCAGATGAGAATATTCCTCCAGCGTTGGTGCTAGTTGGTAATCCGGGAATGTAAAACAGTGATAAACCAAATCGTAAAACTGAATAAGTGCCTCCAGGATTCCCTCAATCACATGGACCCTTAATAGAGATAGCAGACCTCCGTACTTGGCTTTGAAAGCTTCAGGGTTAGTGACCATTCTCGTTAAGCCTCTCAAATCCTCTAGTTTTGGAACCTTGAAAGTGTACTTATGAGTTCTCCTTCTACCGAAATCCATGAGCGCAATCTTTTTCTCTGACATTTGCAATCATTGTCTTAGTTTAATTTGAAAAAGAAAGACTAGAAGAGAAGATTTTCTTTGTTTTAATGTTTTTTAAATGAATGCATGAATGCAGCACACAAAAACATAGAAAAAACATGGGGTCAAAGGGTCGGTGTCATGAAGTCAAGGCTCTACCCGTCCTAAAGGTTTATACTAGTGATTTTTGTACCTGTCACAATTTCATATCAAGTCATGTATTATCTAATTTATACCCTACTGTTTAATCAAATTATCGATAATTCATTTTTCCTATCTGTAGGCTGGTAAAGATCACCCACAAATCTAACTTATAAACCTTGATGCTATATTGGATAAAGATCAACGAATACATGAACCCCAATGAGGTAAGACATCGACCCTAAATGTCATCTCTCATTCATACTTTGTCAAATTTCTAAAACTGTCATGTCACATCCTTTGCTACATACTTATGAATTGGTTTTCTCTTTTATGATATGAGTATAACACACTTCAAGGATTTCTTAGATGAAAAGTCTACCACTAATTGCAACTTAATAATTCAACCAAAATTTGGTGTGCTATATGTAAATGTGCATTTTCTATTCTCAAATTGTTCAAACTTCAAAACCGACTATTATGCTTCCCTATGGTTTTCGGTTTTTCAATGTCACTTCCCTATGGCTTTAATGCCAAATCATATGACACCCCGTATTTCCAACTTTTCATTATTCTTCCATATGGCTACTTATTATTTTGCCTCCCTATCTTCCACTATTACATTTTCAAAATAACTAATGCTTTTGCATTACTAATTACAGGGAGAAGCTTAAGAGTCTCATGCCAAACTATATAAACAAGCCTCATTCTCTCACCAACACAAACTACAAATCAGAAACATACCACTATTTCTATGGCCACCAACAACATCGTCCAGATTTCACTGCCTTCTGAGGTGCAGACTGCGCCTGAAATACAACCATCGACGACATCGCAACAACCATCTGAGGTCCATCAACCAGAGCAGGTTCGATTCCTAAATTACATACTTCATTTTTCAATGACTACATACAACTCTGCATTTTTCTTTCTTCAGCTTTCAACCATTCTTTTTTATTAAATCAACAGACGCAACAAATGGTTGATGTGCCTGTCCAGGTAACACCACCTTCTGACATCGAACCAGTTTCGGAAAATCAACCACCTACCGACGACCACCTGTAGCGAGCGGTTTTGGACGTGGTTCTTAAGCACTATCGCTCTTTGGGGGGACTACAGGTCGATTCATTTTTTTATCCTATTAAAGCTGATGAAGGAAGGGAAATAGATGTCTCCAATTAACCCTGCTTGTATACCGAGTTTAAACATCGGTCTGTTAAGTTACGGATGCTATATGGAAGTGGGGCCTCTTTCTTCTTACATTATTTAGAGTGAAAAAACTGGGACTGTTCATAGGTAGGGTGTTAGGACTGATGCTTTTCGATTGATGTATGATGGGATTTTGGGTTTTTTATTAGGGTGCTCGCTAAGATTTTTCTTTCAATCTTATGCCTACGTATTCCCGTTTACCGAAAGGGAAATCAGAGCGATCGTAGTTCCTCCTATTCTTTGGGAGGAAATGGTGTTTTGGTGTGTTGTTCAAAGCCCAAGACGTGAAGCTAAAGGTGATTTGTATCTTGTTCAAAGCCCAAGATGTGAAGCTGAAGTTGGTTGGTATCTTGTTCAAAGCCCAAGATATGAAGCTAAAGTTGGTTGGTATCTTGTTCAAAGCCTAAGATATGAAGCTGAATTGGGTTGACTTTTGAGAGAATTTGTCATCTCTAAAGGGGTCTGTTTGTCACAACTGTTAGGTGACCGATTATAAAGGAGGATTACTTTAACTGGGATATGTGAATCCAACAATGCCATAATTTCCTTTATAGGGGATTTTAACCTAAAGGAGAAGACTTTAACTTAGTGTAGAGCAATGCCATCTTTACTTAGGAATTTCTCATGCTAAAAGAGGGACAGTGGCATGGATGTAAATAATCCAGAGGCTTGCAGCTTACATCAGTTAGATGAAGGAGTTGTTGATGTTTGCATACTGTGAACGAGGCACAACTTTGATGCTAAAAGGTTGATTGGCTCAACCAGGGTTTTCTTATACAAAGCCTAAGAGGAGGCTGTTGGACCAACAAAAAAGGTGTTTTTTGTGTGTCTCGTACGAAGCCCGAGATAGAGGCTAAAAGGGAAGTGACTCAACAGGAGAGTCTTTTATACTCAACAAGAGAGTTTTGTATCTCGTACGAAGCCCGAGATGGAGGCTAAAGATATTTGACTCAACAAGAGAGTCTTTTTGTATCTCGTACGAAGCCCAAAATGGAGGCTGAAAAGGGATGGACTCAACAAGAGAGTCTTTTGGTGTCTAGTATGAAGCCCGAGACAGAGGCTAAAAGGGTTACTATTTCAGTTGAGTGATCAGTATGTTGGTTCAAAGAGAAAATCAGTTCTTATATGAGTAATGTTGTACTCATGAATTTGATCAGAGGATCGGGATTATTTCCTGTTCTTTAAGGAAACGGGGAGTCCAAAGGAGTTTTAGACTGTCCGAGTCTACGGGTTTTATCTTTTGTACTATGCTTAAGAAACAATAGTAGTAAGATCTAGACTTTTTGAAAGACTGTTCTATTAAGATGACTAATTTCTGCTCCTATACCTCTAGGAGGTCGGCGGGACAATTTGTACGAAGCCCAAGAGGAGGCTGGGAACTTTTAAGAAGCCGAGGGATAATTTGTACTAAGCCCAAGAGGAGGCTATCATTCCCGGAGGAAGAATCATTATATGAAGCCTAAGAGGAGGTTGTGAATACTTATAAGAAGTCGACGGGTCCTTGTACAACGCCCAAGAGGAGGCGGGGATGCTTTTAGGAAGCCTTTGGGTCCTTGTACTAAGCCCAAGAGGAGGTTGATGAACAGTTCCAGAATGGGTTTCACATGGAACTATGGCCTTCTGTATAATGAACTGTTCAAAGGGGGAAGATTCCTTAGATCTAGTTATCTAAAGTTGATGTAATGTTCTGTCTAATTCTAGACGTAGTTGCCGTGGAAACTCTAAATATCTATACTATTATTACACAGTTGATATGAGTTTATGAAAGAAGACTTACAGTGAAACAACCCCATAGTACAGTTATATACATATGAAAGCGGTAAATGAAAGCGGGTAAACACTTACTCGGTTGTAGAGCTTCCATGCTGTTTTGTTAGTTTGTTCAACAAAGAAAACTTTGATAACAATATTATATTCAAAATCAAAGGAGAAAGTGCTTTGAAAAGAAAGATTGGGGCTTACAGCTCAAGGAGAGGCCCAGGGTTGTGTCAGTGATTGCACTGTTGTTTGTACTGGGATTTATACAAGTGACTAAGGCCCAAGAAAGGTTTTCTGTACAAGGGGATGGGTCTTACACTCTCTCAAGAGGCCCAAAGAGTTTTAAAGAGAAATGAGTCTTACTACTCGAGGGTAGGCCCAGATGACTTTTTTTTGTTTGAAATGGCGATTGCGCCGAGATTTTGAAAACGCAGTGGGTCTTATACAATGACTGAGGCCCAAAAAGGTTTTGGTTTTCAAAGGATTGGGTCTTACACTCTAATAGAGGCCCAAAAATTTTGAATGGGTCTTATAGCTCGAGGAGAGGCCCTAGTGGTTTGTTTTTTAATCGGGCGATCATCGCGCCAAACTTTTTGAAATACAACGGGACTTATACAATAAGTGAGGCCTGAGAAAGTTTTTATTTACAAAGGATTGGGTGTTACACTCTATTAGAGACCCAAAAGTGTTTGAAAATGATTGGTGAGGGTGAAAATCAAAGAAAATCAAATACAAATGATAAAAATACTAAATAAGTTTGAATAAACCACTTGTGATTTTTGTTTAAGGTTTGAAAAATGAGGTTTAATCACAAGAGATATTAAAACTCATTTGGTTTTGATTTTCAAAGTAAATATTCATTTTTAAAAAGTTAAAAAACAATTAAAAATGAATTTATTCACAAAAATACTAATTATATTAAATAAATAATATAAGTCTAATTTTTTTGTGGAATAAAATATTTTAATATTTTTGTGAATTTTTGCAAAAAGAACCAATAAAAAATAATTAAAATTGAGGGAGTTATTAATTTTCCAATTAATTAATAAAACATAAAAATATTGGAAAATAGCAAAAAATGTGGAAAACACAAAATCGCATGGGTGGGGTTTGAACCCACGACCTCAAGGTTATAGGACGCGCGCCTTACCACTGGGGTGGTGATACATCCATTGTTTGAAGTGAAATCACAAATATACAAGGCTTGCCTTGTTTTCTAGGCTTGGTCAAGGCAAGGCAAGACAAGTTTTGGGTCAAAAACGTGAAGGTCATAACTTTTGAGAGTCACGAGGCTTACCTCCTTTTGAGCTTTTTGGAGTTTTTGTGCAATCTGTCAAACCACTTGTTCCAGAAGTGATTTGATGCTTTGAACACACTTAAATGATCCCTTAGAAGCTTTTAGGATGAGTGGAATCAGCTGGTACCTGCAAAAACACAAACTGGCCCTTTCTTGCAAAAGGGGTTAAGAATGACCAAAATAGCAACTCTCTCAAATGGTGTTCCAGATGGGGGGAGCCATTTGGGACAGTTCAAGGATGTTATTTGGAGTGTGTTTGAGGTTTTATCTAGTTTGGAAAGTGACTGAATCAAGACATGGCTTGAAAAATGCACAAAAGGCCTATTTTGAGTTTTTGAGAGGTGACTTTGAGATTTTGGTGTTACAGGTCACTTGTGAGAGTTTGGATCACCTACATATGATGTTTATGAGGTGTGTGTGTGTGATTGGTTTGATTGGAATTGCTCTCAAACTCAAAAACTCAGAGTTACCTTGCTAAAGAAGGCATTTTTGCCAAGAGAAAGGGATTTTGAGGAAAGCATTTGTTGATGGCTTTGGTGTACTCAAACTGAGCACAAATGAGCTCTATTTATAGTAGAGAAAGTTTCTTTTGGGATCAATAGTAAATGGCAACTGCAGCAGAGGTTTGGCCAATGTTGAGCAATAGAAATCCAAGTCACCTCTAGCCATTGACTAGAGGTTAGAGCACAGAGCTTTGGTTCCCTAGTTGTTGGATCATTCTTGACTGAATTCAGTTGCAAATGTGTCAGTCCATGCCACCTTGAAGCATCTATTAAATGCTCAAATCCAAAATTGGAGTCTTGTCCCTATTTTAGGCAATTCTAGGTTTGGCATACTATTTCTTGTTCCAAAGACTTTGGAGGCTTGGCTCAGTGATTGTCCCCTTTAAATTTGATCCTCAGAGGTGTCCAAAGTGATGACAAGGCTTGGAATAGGCTGATTTTACCAAATCAAGCAAAAATGCAAAATTCTGCCTAGCCTTGGCAGTTTTCAGCAAGGCATATTGGCATGGTTATATCTCATGGCTTAAGTGGAATTTGATGGAGTTCTTGGCCATTTTGGAAAGCCCTCATATGATACAACAACTGTTTGATCATATTTGGTTTTGATACCTTTTGGATCCAAGTGAAAAATCCCCCTACATTTGGAAAAAAGTGAAGGCAGATTCTGACTTAGTGAAAATTTCACTAAAAGTGTTGGAAAAAAGTGACATTTTCACTTTTTGTGATTTTGATCATTCCATAACACAAAATCCTTGAGGAATTTGGAAGGAGGTCAGTTTTTAGCTTTTGTAGAGGGCCATGAGATCTACAAATCAAGCTTTGGATAGGGAAAAATGGTTTTGTGGTTTAGGAGTTATGATCCTCCAAAGTTGGTACCCTAGCAACTTTGTTCATAACTTAGAAAATTTTCTAAGTTTTTATGGTTACCCCTTTTACAAGTTATCCCACTTTCTTTGATTTTTCTTGATGAATGATGATTCCAATCACATATTAACATCATTTTAGGGTTAAAAAACCATTTTTGTGAAAAATCTCAAAAAGTCAAAGTTGACTTTTGTGCACAGTTGACTTTTTATCAGATGAATTCCAAACTATGCAATCCTCTATGAAATCAAGTCCTTGACCTAAATCAAACTTGATGGATTGATTTCGTAGGTGTTATAGGGTATATTGATCCATGTCCTAGGGCTTGGGAGCATGTCCTGGTCAAAAGTCAAAGGTACAGTTGACTTTTCCCGCGAAACCCTAATTGTGGTACTGATGGAATTGAGACTTATTGCTCAAGCTTCTTGGATCAATCCATTGTTAAAAATGGATCAATGTGGTGTATTGGAGACCCTCAAATCCTCTCTTGAGGTCTTGGCTCATGTCTTGTCCCAAAAGTCAACTTAGGGGTGAATTAGGTCAAGAAACCCTAATTCCTGATTTTTTATGAATGCTTCCCCTGAGGCTAAATTGACTTGATGATTGGGTTCATGATGTCCCTTGGAGAATCTTAGGTTGTGCTTTGAAGCATTGGCTCATGCCCAGAGGAAAATTTCCATCTGGAGGCCCTGGTCGACCAAAACCCTAATTTGGTGACACTAGCGATTTTGAGGCTTGATCCACCTAGAAGGGAGCAGCCTTGTGCTTAACCCTTGAGGTGGGTGTCCTCCTAATCCTTTATGGATGCTTGAGAGGCTAGACAAGTTGAAGATCATGTCATTCCTTGATTGATCCTTTGTCTAAGGCTCAAAGAGGGCTTGAAACCCTAATTTCTGCTTGTAGTGAATGCTCACCCATCTTTGGGGAGACTGATAGTTCACCCATATTGTGATGATGATTTGCACAATGATGGGAAATCTTAGTGGTCAAAATTTGGGGTATGACACCACCACCCCCTGCCGCACCAAGAACCTCCCCATGTTGAACTTCCTAATCAGGTCCTGCCGGTACGGTTCTGTTTAATCCTGGTTCTTTTTGCCCTTTCTTGAACATCGTCATTGTGGTCTGTTCTTTTTTCTATTCATGTCACTCATGTCACATTAAATTTTCTGTTCATCTTCTTCACAATAATCAGTTACTGGTTTTTCCCAACAGGTTCCTCGGGTCGCTGCTGTGCGTCAAAGACAAAAGAGGAGAAGATTCAGGAGATCAGGAACAATGGGTAGAAGGTTTAACAAATATCATTCAGATGATGATGAAGAACCGGAGTATGATAGGTTTGATTCTGATGACGACGATGAGCGCGACTACAAGTGGGACAACTTTATGACATCGACCAGTTTTAGATTTCGTGATTAAGTTCGCAAATTTTCTTTCTAATTCTTGTCGCATAATTTTACATGATTTTTGTCTTCTTCATGTACTGCACTACCAAGCTTTCTTAATTTGAATGTGTTGTTTATGGACACATAACTTCAAGTTTTTTTACTAATTTAGTTTAAGCTAAGTTTCATAGTTATTGAAGACTAAAAAATTATTATTATTTTTCACAAATTCATTTATATGTTACGTTATACATTATTTAGAGTTTTTTTTATTAAAGTTAATTGATTGGTAAAAAAGTTGAATTACAGTTTTTGTATAACTTATTTAATTCTTACTACAATTTTTTTTCAAGTTATTTATTTTTACAAAATATACAATAAATCTTGATTCACATATTTTTATAAACATTGTCATCAACTAAAAATATTCATTTTAATATTTTTACAAACGGGAAAAACTTTACTATTGATTTGAATATTATTATAAATTATGTCAAAACAAAACTTATTATTTTCATTTGAATTTTTTTGACTCTCTCTCTCTCTATCGTCCTTTCTCTCACTCTTTTCTGTCTCTTCTTCTTCCTTCTTCTGTCTTCCTCTTCTCACAAAAACAAATCCAAATCCTTACTCACAAACTCCTTGGTCTTATAATTTTTTTTTTTATAAAATAATATTAAAAAAATCAAATATTTATATACGGGAAAAATTACATTGTTGATTCAAACATTTTATATACGGGAAAAAACACTATTGTATGATATTGAAAACAATTTACGGAATCTATTATATAATATTGAGTTGATATTCTAAAACTGTATTCTCTCTTGTAAAATATTTGTCTTATTTTGAAATCATATTATTTTTGATATTTTGATTTACATTTCATCTTCTACATTTATTACTATTTCAACTTAAAATTAATATTATTCTTATAAACTTTTTTTATAAATGGGAAAAACTTTACTTTTGATTCAAATATATTTATAAATTATGTCAAAATAAGAATAATATTTTAATTTAAATCTTTTTATAAATGCGAACAACTTTACCATTGATTCAAATATATTTATAAATAGTGTCAAAAAAATATAATATTTATATACAAGAAAAAATACATCATTTATTTGGTAAATCATTTTAATTGTTTTTGAATTTAGAACTAAATTTAATTATTTTTGGTTTTTTTTTTATATTTCATAACCTAACTGGTGAAGTATGCGCAGTCCACACCAGAACCCGTGCGGACACACGGGTTTCCTACTAGTTATATCCAAGATAATATTCATCTCTTGGGTTACAATCATTTAAACAAGTTATTCAGTTATGTTCCACAAATATTTAAAGTTTTGGAAAATTAAGCAAAATCATTTACAAACTTTCAAGGTTTTGATTAGTATTGTTGGAATTAAACCAAATTCCCAATGTGGAATTTCACAAAATCTTAGAGAATTTCGAATCAAATCTTGATGAACAAGAATCAATCTTTCTAATTGATTATCCCTCTTGTTCTTCACCCTGAACTTGAGTGAATCAACCAACCTTAGTTGCAATATGATATCGCCGCATAATAATTATTAAAAGAAGAAGAAAAGGAAAAGATGAACAGGAGAAGAAAGGGAATTAGAGTTTTGGAGAAAAGAGGGGAAGAAGAAGAGTTGTGAATTCTGCAGAGAAACTTCTGCTCTTTACTTTGCAAACCACAATTTTATTCGAACACTTTTTTCAACAATAGAGGTTACTCCCTATTTATTGGTTGAGTTTGCTTGCTCCCTAAGCAAAACTCCTACTAACCTAATTCAGCTAAAATTACACAAAATAAGCCTAAGTCGAAATCTCTGTCAAAGAACATGCTTTGTCATTTCGACATAAATGTTTCAACATTTCCTTACCTCTATCGAGCAACTTGCTTCGACACAAGGAATTACAATTCAGCACACTATCTAATTCATTGTGTCTATGCTATCTACACTCAACATAGACCTTAATTTCTTGAACACTTCGTCTAGTACACCTTTCGTCATAATGCCTGCGATCTGATTCTCAGTTCTGTAGTGTTTTATATTTATCTTCCCTTTTGCAACTTGTTCTCGAATATAATGGAACCTTATTTTGATGTGCTTGCTTTGTCCATGTACTATCGGATTCTTCGCGATATTGATATCAGACATGATGTCGATCTTCATGGTAATTGCTCCATGATCCTTCCCTGTAATCTCTTCGACCAAATTCACCATCCACGTTGCTTGACATGCACAGAAAGAAGTAGCTATGTATTATGCTTCACATGACGACAATGTCACTACTGGTTCCTTTCTTGAACTTCAAGTAAATGGTGCACTACCTAGCATAAACACATAGCCAACTGTGGATTTTCTATCCTCAGCATCACTACACCAACTTGATTCGATGTATCATACTAACTTGCATTCTTTTCCTTCATCAACTGTAGGAAACAAAATTCAATAGTCGAGAGTTCCTTTCAGAAACATTAGTATCCTCTTCGTCACTCCTAGGTGTGGCAGAGGTATCAAAGTGATCCAACAAGTTTTCTGTTCTGCGTTAGATCGACATCATCTTCATTTGTGTCTTATGATAGTTGCAATCTGGACACAGGTGTAATCAAAGTTAGGTTGCAATCTAACATCTCAAATCTCTTGAGTATTTCACCTGTATATCTTCTTTAGTGCATCATCAAGCCTCTACTACTCTTGTAGAATTTGATACCAAGGAA
Source organism: Lathyrus tuberosus (assembly GCA_022829125.1). Classification (NCBI taxonomy): domain Eukaryota; kingdom Viridiplantae; phylum Streptophyta; class Magnoliopsida; order Fabales; family Fabaceae; genus Lathyrus; species Lathyrus tuberosus. The sequence goes on from JALAZF010000254.1 coordinate 1,308,092, forward strand.
GTATGTTAGATTTCCCAAGTCTGACATTTCTAACTCCTCACTTAATTTGTGTTTGAAGTCTTAAATCTCCTTCTTGCAACTTCCTGTTATCAATTGGTCACCGACATAGAGATATAGTATAAGAAATTCACTATTTCTTCTTCTTACATATACTCCATGCTCATTTGTGCACTTCACAAATTCTTTCTCCCTTAAAAAGCTATCTATCTTCTTATTCCAATCTATTGGAGCTTGCTTAAGTCCATACACGGCTTTATGCAGTTTGTATACCTTGTTTTCTTCACCTTGCTTCACAAACCCAGCTGGTTGTGCAACATAAACTTCTTCATCTAAGGGGTCATTTAAGAATGCACATTTAACATCCATCTGACATATGTTCCAGTTGTTCATGTTTGCTAGACCAAAAACCAACCTGATTGTTTCAATCCTAGCAACAGGTGCAAAAACTTCGTCGAAGTTGAATCCTTCTTTCTGAAGAAATCCTTTCACCACAAGCCTTGCCTTGTGTCGAGTTACTTATCCTTTGGGATTCAACTTCACCTTGTATACCAATTTCACATCGATTGCCTTATTACCTTAAGGAAATTCGACAAGTGACCGAGTGTTGTTGACTTCGATGGACTTTAGTTCCTCATTCATTTATTTCATCCATTTTTAATCCTTCAATGCCTCAGCTGCATTGACTGGTTCGACATATACATAGAAAGCATAGTGTACTAGCTCGCCTTCATTATCGACCACATCATCTGATGTAATCACGCATTCCTGCAACCTTGCAGGCATGTGTTTGGTTTTATGAGGTCTGCGTATGCTTGCTTGACCTCTGACTTCTTCTTGTCGAACTTCTCTTTCGACTTCACTTGTCGGTTCTTCACATAAGATCATGTCCTTACTGGTCACTACTTGCTTGGTCACCAGGTAGAATAACTTGTATCCACCATTCGAATGATATTCTATCAGGATCATTTAACTCAACTTATCATCAATTTTTCTTCTCGACTGATCTGGCACATGTCTATGTGTTATAGATCCAAATACCTTCAGATAACTCAAGCTAGGCTTGACACCTAACCAACATTCTTCTAGTAAGATTCCTTCTAGCCTTTTCGTAGGACATCTAATCAAAATATATGTTACAATCAACACAACTTCTTCCCATAATTCTTTGGGTAGATGCTTGCCTTTCAACATACTTCTCACCATATTCATGATGGTTCCATTCTTCCTTTTTGCAGTTCCATTCTGCCGTGAAGTGTAGGGTGGCACCACCTCATGCACAATCCCTTCTTTCTCACATAATGTGTTGAAGTCTTTCGACACATATTCTACACCATCATCAGCCCTCAAAATCATGAGATTTCAACCACTTTATCTTTCGACCCTAGATTTAAACCTGGCAAATACCTCGATGACTTCACTTTTCTTCTTGATCAGGTTAGTCCACAATTTTCGACTGAAATCATCTATGAATGTGACAAAGTATCTGTTACCTCCAATCGAATCCAAATCGATATGACCATATACATTAAAGTATATGATTTCAATAATTGCCTTCAACTTGATTCTTACATCCTTGTTGAAGTTGTTCTTGTGCTGCTTTGCGTGCACACATTCTTCACACACTTCATTTGGATTGTGGATTTCTTATAACCATGAAACCATATTTCTTCTTTTCAGATCTCTGATCTCTTTAAAATTGAGATGGCCAAGTCTATAGTGCCATATCTATTCATCCCTGCTAGCTGCAGTTGCAAGGCACTTGTGCTCCATCACATTAAGAATCAAAATGACCAGCAGTCCTCCCACCTCCTTTGAAATTTCCTTGACCATTTTTCCTATGCCTCCAGAGTCTGTTGACCCTCTTGGAAATCAAAGATAGCTCATAATCATCTTCTAAGTCTTCATCATAATCTTGTGATTCTTCCTCGGCTTGATAAGACCTTGTCTTCTCAGGATTATACTTCAAGGAAATAAATTTACCTTGCTTATGAGGTTCATCTCCCTCTAGTTCTATCTCATGGCTTCTCAAAGAAATAACAAGTTCTTCAAGACTAATATTGTTCAGGTTCTTTGCCAACTTCAAGGCAGTTACCATAGGTCTCCATTTTTAGGGAGACTTCTGATGGTTTTCTTGACATGGTCAGCCGTAGAATACCCTTTATCCAAAACCTTGAGTCCTGCGACAAGCATCTGAAATCTTGAGAACATAATCGCAACGGTTTCATTGTCTTCCATTCCGAATGCCTCATATTTCTGGATTAAGGCCATACCATTTGTCTCCTTAACTTGAGCATTCCCTTCACGAGTCATCCTCAGAGAATCAAAGATAGACTTAGCAGAATCTCTGTTTGTTATCTTATCATACTCAATATAAGAGATAACATTAAGCAATATCGTTCTAGCCTTATGATGATTCTTGTAATTCTTCTTTTGTTGATTTGTATCTTGCTACTTTCTTTCCTTCAGCATCTATTGGGTGAACGTAGCCATCAACAACAAGATCCCAAATATCTACATCATATCTCAGAAATAAACTTTCGATTTTGTCTTTTCAATAATCAAACTTTTTACCATCAAAGACTGGTGGTTTAGCGTTGTAGGGATCTTTCTCGTTGTTGTTAGAAGCGGAAGCAACCATTGTTTTTCACACACAAACTAGATCGGTATTGAACACGGTGAAATGTTGATAAAACTTTATCAAAATCAGAACTGGAGTTCTAATGCCAATTGAAGGTGCAAAAAACATAAGAAAGGGGGGGGGGGGAGGGGTTGAATTGGGTTTTAAAAACAAAAGCTTTTTTTACCAACTCAAAAACTCAACACAATCAAAAGATTGAAAAGAGAAAGACACAGGGATTTTTATCCTGGTTCGCTTGAAATCAAAGCTAATCCAGTCCACCCGCCAAGGTGATTTCGCCTTATACACAGAGACTTAATCCACTATAACCAAACTGATTACAAAATCACAAAGCACAACTTTCTTTGTCTTCTCAAGGATTCGACTACAACTTAGTCTCCTTAAGGAATAAAAAACAAACAAGTTTGAATAAATATTTTTGTGTTACAAGTTGCTTCTACACAAGCAGGTTTTACACAAATGAAATATACAAGCTTAAAGAAAAGTATACACAAAGTTGAGAGCTTTTCAGGTAGAAACAGTCTTGTAAATTATTTCACTTTTATTCAAATCTCCAAGTCCTCTTTATATAGCATGAAAAAGTAACCGTTGGAGGGCAAATTCGGAATACACAAAAAGCAGTTGTCCACTATCAGATTATTGACAGGTGCGATAAATAGTACTGTCCTTCGCCCGCGTTTTCAGGTAGTGGAAGGAATATTTGATTTTTACCATGTACTATTTGATTACATACCCTCTTGATCTTATCTTCAAAATCTTTGGCGTCTGATGAAAAGTTAATGAAGCATGAAAAGAAGAAACATACAGCTGAAATCAGAATCTTCAGTCAGAACCTTTACAGCGTCAATGTCAGGCTTGAGATCTTTAGAGTCTTCAGCTAAGTAACAAAACTTTAGAATCTTGATGATCAGAGTCATTTCCAGAAGTAGAAGCGGAGAGAACATTGCAGTAGCAACATAGCGTCTTTCTGTAAACTTCACAGAAGTGAATCAGCGCAAAAGGGAATTTCATAACAAAATGTTCAGAAACTGATGATGTTGCACGTCATATACTCAAAATCAGAACTGGTTGTTAAAACTACATAATAACAAACCGTTATGGTACCAAAATTGTTCTCACACAAAAACTACATTGTTATCATCAAAACTCAAAGGTATAGATGCAGAACCAAATCTTGTTCTAACATTATTCCCATGCAGATCCATCCAGCGAAAGTAATTAATCTCGTGAAGGAGGATGGAGAGTGGAATTGGGACATTCTTTGCCACTGGGAGCAGGAGGATATTCTCTATAGGATTGTCAGTATGCTCCCTCCCTCAACATATGCAAGAACGAATGAGATAGATGTCATTGGAGAGAATTGTCAAAAAATCAGTTAGCACCATGTACAACATGTTGGATGATGAGGATAATCACATGAATAATTATGTTTGGTCAGATATTAGGAGCCTTCAATCTCCTCACTTAACTGAACCTTCATATGGTTTCTCATGCATGATGGTTTTCTCACAAACATGAAGAAGAATTGGTTTGGCCTTGGGTGTGTGATGTGTGTAGCGCGGTTTTTGTGGTTTCGAATCACTATCGCTTGGGTACTACAGTTCGATTCATTTTTTATCCTATTAAGCTGATGAAGGAGGGGAAATAGATGTCTCCAATTAACCCTGCTTGCATACTGAGTTTAAACAGCGGCCTGTTAGGTTGTAGATGCTATTAAGATGTGGGTCTCTTTTCGGTTATTTTGCTAAGAATAGATTGTATGGGCTATTGGTGGGTTCTTTGGTAGGATGTGTTTAGATTTACTGCTTTTGGGTTGATCCGGTGGAAACACTGGATTTTGGGTTTTTGATTGGTATGCTCGCCAAGATTTATCAATCTCATGCCTACGTGTTCCCGGAATAGGGAAATCAGAGCGATTGTTGTTCCTCCTATTCTATGGGAGGAAAAAGTTGTTTTGGTGTCTTGTTCAAAGCCCAAGACGTGAAGCTAAAGGGAGTATATGTATCTTGTTCAAAGCCCAAGATATGAAGCTGAAGGGTCTATTTGACTGAGAGAGAATATGTCATCTCAAAGAGGAGTTGTTGATGTTTGTATGTTGTGAGCAAGGCACAACCTTGATGCTAAAAGATTGATTGACTCAACCGGGGTCTTTTATACTCAACAAGAGAGTGATTATGTGTCTTGTATGAAGCCCAAGACGGAGGCTAAAGGATTGATGACTCAACAAGAGAGTCTTTTATACTCAACAAGAGAGTGTTTTTTGTGTGTCTTGTACGAAGCCCAAGACGGAGGCTAAAGGATTGGGTGACTCAATAAGAGAGTCTTTTATACTCAACAAGAGAGTGTTTTGTATGAAGCCCGAGATGGAGGCTAAAGGGTTTGACTCAACAAGAGAGTGTTTTGTACCTCGTACGAAGCCCGAGATGGAGGCCAAAAGGGTTTGACTCAACAAGAGAGTCTTTTATACTCAACAAGAGAGTGTTTTTTATCTCGTACGAAGCCCGAGATGGAGGATAAAAGGGTTTGACTCAATAAGAGAGTCTTTTATACTCAACAAGAAAGTGTTTTGTATCTCGTACGAAGCCCGAGATGGAGGCTAAAAGGGTTTAACTCAACAAGAGAGTGTTTTGTATCTCGTACGAAGCCTGAGATGGAGGCTAAAAGGGTTTGAATCAACAAGAGAGTCTTTTATACTCAACAAGAGAGTGTTTTGTACCTCGTACAAAGCCCGAGATGGAGGCTAAATATGCCGGTGACTGTTTCAGTTGAGTGACAGGTCCAGTGTTGGATAAAAGAGAAAATCAGTTCTTATGAAAAGAAAGATTATGAATAAGGTTGTGATCGGAGGATCAGGGTTATCTCCCGTTCGTTAAGGAATAGGGAAATCCCAAGGGTGTTGAGACTGTCCACGTCTACTGGCGTTTGAGAAGTATATTCTCAGATAGCGAAGGCATGTTGTATGATGCCTGAGTGAAGGCTGGAACGTAAAGGGGTAAAGGTATAGACTCTTTTGAAAGACTGCTCTATTAAGATGACTATTTTCTGTTCCTATACCTTTAAGAGGCCGTCGGGACAATTTGTACGAAGCCCAAGAGGAGGCAGGAAACTTTTAAGAAGCCGAAAGGGACAATTTGTACGAAGCCCAAGAGGAGGCTCTCTTCGCTGAGGAAGAATCATTATACAAAGCCTAAGAGGAGGCTGTGAAAACTTCTAAGAAGCTGACGGGTGCTTGTACAACGCCCAAGAGGAGGCGGGGATGCTTTTAAGAAGCCTGTGGGTCCCCAAACCCCGAGAAATTCAAGACAGGCTATTCACAGAGAATAGATCAAGCCAGAGAAGTTCGAGAATTTGGAAGAAACTCAAGAGGTGCCATTCACGGAGAAAAGATCATCTCTGGGGAGTTAGAGTTTCTTTGACAATTTCTAAGGGTGACAGCCGAAGAGAAGACTGTATCTGGTGCTCCTATAGGGGATCTAGTTTTGTCTATTTTTAAGAGTGATCAACAGGGCTTTACCTAGTGCTAGACGTAGTTGCCGGGGAAAACTCTAAATATCTATACTAGTATTACACGGTATATAAAGTATGTGAAAGAAGACTTACAGTGAGCAGCCCCACAATACAGTTATATATATATATATATATATATATATATATATATATATATATATATATATATATATATATATTTGAAAGCGGGTAAAGAAAGCAGGTAAACACTTACACGGTTGTAGAGCTTCCATGCTGTTTTGTTAGTTGTTCAACAAAGGGAAATTGAAAAACAACAGTATATTCAAAATCAAAGGAGAAAGTGCTTTGAAAAGATTATCGGGGCTTACAGCTCAAGGAGAGGCCCAGGGTTTTATCAGTGTTTGCACTGTTGTTTTGAATTTGTACAGGGACTTATACAAGTGACTGAGACCCAAAAAGGTTTTCTGTACAAAGGGGTGGGTCTTACACTCTCTCAAGAGGCCCAAAGGTTTATTTTTTTATACAAGTGGTGGGGCTTATAGCTCAAGGAGAGGCCTAGGGTTTTGTTTGAAAAATGACGATCGCGCCTAGATTTTTCTTTTAACGTAGAGGGACTTATACAATATCTGAGGCCCAAAAAGGTTTTGGTCAAAAGGGGATTGGGTCTCACACTCTATTAGAGGCCCAAAGATTTTGAATGGGTCTTATAGCTCTAGGAGAGGCCTAAGGGTTCATTTTTTTGAACTGGCGATCGCGCCGAGATTTTTGAAAATGCCGTGGGTCTTATAGAATGACTGAGGCCCAAATTATTTTGGTTCCAAAGAGGGGTTGGGTCTTACACTCAATTAGAGGCCCAAAGTGTGTTTGAAAAAGTTTAATGAGTGTTAAATTAATCAAAAACCCTAATTTGTTTTCAAAATGTATTTTAATTGAATAAAAATTCAATTAAAATGAACAAAATTGTTAAGCATGTGAAAAACAAATTGTGATCTTGGATTAATGTTTCAAAAATCAAGTTTTGACCTACAAAATGATTAGGAATCATTAACATTTGCAAAATCAAGAAGGAAAAAATATTTTAAATGTCAAAAACAATTAAAATATTAATTCTTTGCAAAAATATCAATTATATGAAATAAATAATATTTTTGGGATTTTTTGGTAAAATAAAATATTTTAACATTTTTGTGAATTATTAAAAAAAGAATCAACTCAAAATCATTAAAACTCAGAGAGAAATTAATTTTTGAATCAATTAAATAAAATCACAAAATTCAATCTACTCGTTTCAACCTCACGATCATGTCTATGGTCTTTAAATTCATTTATTTTAAGCATGGAATAAGAAATCAAAGAGAAACCTCAAGAACCCTAAATTCTCTTGCAGCTGGTGATCGTGTTTTGTGTTAGAGGCGTTACAGCTAGGTTCCAATGATGTGGATAGCTTCCCTATGTGCCATGGAGTGTGTCTGGATGCTTGGAGTGGATTGAAATGATCTGGAACTTGAGATGGTACCCCAACTGCAAATCTGTCAAGAACTTGAGCAATTGGCTAGTGATTTTTTGATTTTGGTGTTCCAGATGTTATGTGAGTGTTTGGATCACTACTATATGATGTTTATGAGGTGTGTGTGTGTGTGTGATTGGTTTGATTGGAATAGCTCTCAAACTAAAAACCCGATAGTGACTTGCCTTAGAAGGAAAAATTGGAAATGAGAAGGTGATTTTGAGGAAAGCATCTGTTTGATGGCTTTAGTGTACTCAAGCTGATCACAAATAAGCTCTATTTATAGTAGAGCAAGTTTTTTTTGCAAGGAATAGTGAATGGCAACTGCTGCATAGGTTTGGCCAATGTTGAGCAATGAGAATCCAAGTCTCCTCTAGCCATTAACTAGAGGTAAGGGCACAGGCTGCTGGTTCCCTTGGTCTTGGATAAGTCTTGACTGAATTCAGTTGCAAATAGCTCAGTCCATGCCACCTTGGTGCATCCATTAAATGCTCCAAGACAAAATTGGAGTCTTGTCCCCTCTTTAGGGATTTCTAGGTTTGGCATGCTACTTTTGGTTCCAAAGACTTGGGAGGCTTGGGATCAGAGTTGGTTCCTCCTTGGTTCCCCCTTGAGGTGTTCAGATGGATAAGTGTGTTTGTCATTTGCACAATTTTGGTAAATCGAGCAAAATGCACAAATCTGCCTTGCTTTGACAGTTTTCAGCAAGGCATATTGCCATTGTCATATCTCATGGCTCAAGTGGAATTTGATGGAGTTCTTGGCCATTTTGGAAAGCCCTCATATGATACAACAAATGTTTGATCATAGTTTGTTTTGATACTTTTTGGATCCAAGTGAAAAATGCCCCTACATTTGGAAAAAGTGAAGGCAAATTCTGACTTTGTGAAAATTTCACTAAGTGTTGGAAAAAAGTGACATTTTCACTTTTTGTGATTTTGATCATTCTATAACTTAAAATCCATGAGGATTTGGAATGAGTTCTGTTTGAAGCTTTTGCAGAGGGAAATGAGAGCTACAAATCCAGCTTTGGATGTGAAAAAATGGTCTTGTGGTATAGGAGTTATGATCCTCCAAAGTTGGTACCCTTGCCACTTTATTCCATTAGTTAGAAAATTTTCTAAGTTTTTATGGTTACCCCTTTTACAAGTTATCCAACTTTTCTCGATTTTTCTTGATGAATGATGATTCCAATCATACATTAACATTATTTTAGGGTCAAAGAACCATAATTGTGAAAAATCTCAAAAAGTCAAAGTTGACTTTTGTGGACAGTTGACTTTTTGTCAAATGAATTCCAAACTGTGCAATCCTTTATGATATCATGTCCTTGACCTATATCAAACTTGATGGACATGTTCCATGGGTGTTATAGGGTGTATTGAATCATGTCCCAAGGTTTGGGAGCATGCCTGGGTCAAAAGTCAAAGGTACAGTTGACTTTTCCCGCGAAACCCTAACTGTGGTTCTGATGAACTTGAAACTTGTTGCTCAAGCTTCTGGGATTAATCCATTGTTACAAATGGATCAATGTGGTGTGTTAGAGACCCTCAACCTATGTCTTGAGGTCTTGGCTCATGTTTTGTCCCAAAAGTCAACTTAGGGGTGAATTAGGTCAAGAAACCCTAATTCCTGATTTTTTATGAATGCATCCCCTGAGACAAAATTGACTTGATGATTGGGTCCATGATTTTCCATAGAGCATCTTAGGTTGTATTGTGAAGCATTGGCTCATTCCCAGAGGAAAATTTCCATCTGGAGGCTCTGGTCGACCAAAACCCTAATTTGGTGACACTAGCGATCTTGAGGCTTGATCCACCTAGAAGGGAGCAACCTTTTGCTTAATCCTTAATGTGGGAGTCCTCTTGATCCTTTGTGGGTGTTTAAGAGGTTAGACAAGTTGAAGATCATGTCATTCCTTGATTGATCCTTTGCCTAAAGGCTCTGAGAGGGCTTGAAACCCTAAGTTGATTGTAGTGGATGCTCACCCATCTTTGGGGAGACTAGGGAGTATGATGGCTCCTCCATATTGTGATGATGATTTGCACAATGATGGGAATCTTAGTGGTCAAAATTTAGGGTATGACAGATGCCCCTATTTAATCTTCTTGGACCCGAAAGTGTGAATGGCGAAGGTATTCAGGCATTCGGGGTGCAAGAGGATTAAATATCGGAATACCCGAAATTTTGATGGTGGTTATGAATGGTAGCTTATGCATTCATCTTCTTTTGCTAAGAAATGATGCTTAGAAAAGGTAAAACTTCCCCTCGATCCTGGTCTTTGTACCAAGGAACTGGTCTCAGTTTCTGAAATAAACTTCCCCTCGATCCTGGTTTCCTACCAAGGAACTGGTCTTAGTTTCTGAAATAAACTTCCCCTTGATCCTGGTTTCCTACCAAGGAACTGGTCTCAGTTTCTTTTGTAAATAAACTTTCTTGACAAGGGACGCTATGTGTAGCAATTTTCCTCAAACTTCTCGCCGAATTTTCCTAGGGAGATGCCATTTGACGGAAAAATTTTGATGTCAGACTTGCTGGGGAACCCAGCCGTCTGAATTGTAGAGGTACACAAACTTCTCTGTTGGAGACGCCATTTGTCGAATCTACTGGGGAAAACGTGTCTCTTGAGAAACTGCCTCTAGCTTGGGGATATTACATCATACTTTTCTTCGGGATCTTACCGGAGAAATGCCATATGATGTGATCCAATTTTGAGGTCCCGATGACTTTGTTAACATTGACTTTCTGGAGAGAAGAACCAATGTGCTGCTTGTAGTCCTCGGTTAAGAGGCTTCCTCTGGGGATTTTTCTTAATCCGGGAAAGCGAAGACATCATCTTCAATGGCGAAGAGTGACGTTTATTGAATGTTTTCTTGCCTTCTCAGAGGTTCAAGTTATCAAAGTGGTCGAAAGCCCGCTACAATCCAGAAATAAGCTGGAACAGGGACTGTTTGGACGCAACGTTTCTTGACAAGGACATAACTGACAACTCGATTGACAGGGCTTTTATCAGTAGGGGACAAGACCGACTAGAGTGATAGTGATGTAATATGAATGTAAATAAATAATGCATAATGTATGTATGTTTATGCTGACAAAACTGACACGACATACAGACCAGTAGAGGAATACGACTGGATACTCGGCCAAAGCGGGGGATGTAAAATATCACTGGTTCACGATAGCAATTATGCCTTGCTTAAGAGGGATAGTCCCTGTTGGGAGCTACGTTGGTCGGGCTTAGGAGATGAGAACTCTGCCGGGGGTGTCAGATGAAACATGGTCTCTAACACAATTGATCCTTCGTTCAGGTGCATTGGTTTAGAAGGAGTACTTTGATTCTGCACTTTGAAGCTCGCTTACTTTTGGAGAAGCGACCGATGTTCTTCCGACGTTCAACAGTCAAAATAAATTTCCATTTTTATTTAAAAAGCATCAAGAGTTTTACAAGTAAATTCATTTTTGTTTTGTTTCAAGAATCGTTGATCATGTTAACACGTCGTTATGTAAATCTAAAACAAATGAGAATTATAAACAAAAGCACAAGGGCTCAAATTTTATTAATAGGATGGAAATCAGCCAAATGCGTGATTCTATGGAGTATTTACAAAGTTTAGAAAATGGTAATTTAAGGGAAAAGGGCTGCATTGAAACATAACGACCACTATCATTCTACCAACTTTGAATTCTGGACATCCTGAGCTTCTGTCGAAGATGACCTTGACTGGAGTTTTTCTGATGGACGACGTAACTTTTGCTGAGGGACTTGCCTCTTTTGGACATAGTTACTTGCCATTATCCCTAATTTTTTCTTGGATTGTACTTTGAGATTTCCAATCCATCGGGATGATTTTTGATTATGTCTCTAATTTTTTCCTGGACCGCCCTTTCGTGTTTTCAATCCACCGAGACGTTTTTTTTTATTTAGGCGAAGTATTTCTTGACTACATCAACATTCGTGGGGTAGGCAAATTCCTCTCCTTCCATGGTTGCAAGTCTCAAGGCGCCGCCTGAGAAAGCTTTCTTGACCACATAGGGGCCGTCATAATTCGGAGTCCACTTGCCCCGAGAATCAGTGAGAAATGATTGTATCTTTTTTAGCACAAGGTCTCCGTACCTGAAGACGCGAGGTCGGACTTGTTTGTCAAACGCCTTCTTCATTTGTTTTTCTTCTATCAGATTTAGTTCATCGTGTCGACTTTGACACCATTCAGCCTCTGTAAGCTTGGCTTCCATCAATACCCGGATTGATGGGATTTCAACTTCTATGGGGAGCACTGCCTCCATGGCATATACAAGAGAGAAAGGGGTTGCTCCTGTTGAAGTGCGGACAGACGTGCGATAACCGTGAAGGGTAAAGGGTAGCATCTCGTGCCAGTCTTTGTAGGTTACAACCATCTTTTGAACAATCCTCTTGATGTTCTTGTTGGCCGCTTCTACCGCTCCATTCATCTTGGGTCAGTAGGGAGATGAGTTATGGTGTTCGATCTTGAACTCAGCGCATAACTCTTTCATCATCTTGTTGTTCAAGTTAGATCCATTATCGGTAATGATCTGGTTTGGAACACCATAACGGCAGATGATATTGTTTTTGATAAATCGGACCACCACTTGTCGGGTTACATTGGCGAACGACGCTGCTTTGACCCACTTGGTGAAGTAGTCAATGGCTACCAGGATGAACCGATGTCTGTTTGAAGCCTTAGGTTCAATCGTGCCAATCATGTCGATCCCCCATATAGAGAAAGGCCATGGGGAAGAGAGAATTTTGAGATGCGTTGGCGGTACATGAATCTTGTCGGAGTATATTTGACACTTGTGACACTTCCTCATGTACTTGTAGCAGTCGGATTCCATGGTCAACCAGTAGTACCCTGCTCTTAAAATTTTTCTCGCCATTGTGTGTCCATTGGCATGTGTGCCAAAGGATCCTTCGTGAATTTCTTTTATCAGCATGTCTACTTCTGGTCTGTCTACACATCGGAGCAAGACCATGTCAAAATTTCTTTTATAGAGTGTATCACCGCTCAGGAAGAAACTTCCTACCAGCCTTCTGAGGGTTTTCCTGTCCTTCCTTAGTGCCCTAGGTGGGTACTCTTGTTTCTGAAGAAAGCATTTGATATCGTGATACCAAGGTTTATCGTCTATGACTGCTTTAATCGTGAAGATGTAAGCGGGCCGTTCTAGGCGCATTATGTCGATCTTAGGTAAGTCATTCCATTTACCTACACTAATCATGGAAGAGAGAGTGGCTAATGCATCAGCCATGTGATTCTCATCACGAGGGATGTGATGAAACTCGATCTTGTTGAAGAAAGGCAACAACCTTCTCGCATAGTCTTTGTAAGAAATCAATCCTGATTGGTATGTGTTCCAATCTCCTTTGATCTGATTGATTACCAGGGCTGAATCGCCATATACATTCAAGTTTTTTATCCTTAAGTCGATCTCTTCTTCGAGACCCATGATACAAGCTTCGTATTCGGCCTCGTTGTTTGTGCACTTGAACGTAAGTCTGGCGGTGAAAGGAATGTGGGTACCCTGAGGTGTTATGATGATTGCCCCAATTCCGTTTCCATAATGATTTATAGCTCCGTCAAAGATTAGTCCCCATTGGGAACCTGGTTCTGGCCCTTCACTGGGTAGCGGTTCATCGCAATCTTTCATTTTCAAATACATGACATCTTCGTCTGGGAAGTCAAACCCGATTGATTCCTGATCGTCAATTGGTTGATGAGCCAAATGATCAGCTAAAATACTTCCCTTAACGGCTTTCTGAGCATGGTACTCTATGTCATATTCTGATAACAACATCTGCCAACGGGCAATCCTTCCCGTGAGAGCAGGTTTTTCAAAAACATACTTGATTGGATCCATTTCGGAGATTAACCAAGTAGTGTGACGAATCATGTACTGGCGAAAATGTTTGGCTGCCCAAGCCAAAGCACAATAAGTTTTCTCAAGCATAGTGTACCAAATCTCGTAGTCGGTGAATTTCTTGCTCAGATAGTAGATGGCAGACTCTTTTCTTTTGGTTTCGTCTTGTTGGCCAAGTACACAACCCATTGAGTCTTCCAAGACTGTTAAGTAAATGATCAGTGGTTTTCCTTCCACTGGAGGTGATAGAATCGGTGGGTTCAATAGATATTCCTTGATATTGTCGAAGGCGGTTTGGCAGTCTTCTGTCCAAACGCAATCCTGATTCTTTTTGAGTAATTTGAAGATCGGCGCGCATGTCGCGTCATGAGGAATATGAATCTGGAAATGTAATTCAAACGTCCCAGGAATCCACTGACTTGTTTTTCAGTCTTTGGAGAAGGCATTTCTTGAATGGCCTTGACTTTGTCAGGATCAACCTCAATTCCTTTCTGACTGACGATGAATCCTAAAAGTTCCCTGAGCGGACACCGAACGTGCACTTATTGAGATTCAAGCGGAGTTTGTACTTTCTCAGCTGCTCGAATAGTTTTTACAGGTGGGTCACATGCTCCTCCTCCGTTCTAGATTTGGCAATCATGTCATCGACATATACCTCGATTTCCTTGTGTATCATGTCATGAAACAGAGTAGTCATGGCCCGTTGATAGGTTGCCCCGACGTTCTTCAAACCGAACAGCATTACCTTGTAACAAAAGGTACCCCATGGGGTAATGAACGAAGTTTTCTCCATGTCTTTGGCGCCATTTTAATCTGATTATAGCCCGAGAATCCATCCATGAAGGAGAAAACTTTGAATTTCGCTGTACTGTCTACCAGCATGTCAATGTGTGGTAAGGGAAAGTCATCCTTTGGACTAGCCTTGTTTAGATCTCTGTATTCGACACACATTCTGACCTTTCCATCCTTTTTCGGAACGGGTACAATGTTGGCTAACCATTGAGGATATTCTGATGTGGCAAGGAAACCTACGTCAATCTGTTTCTGTACCTCCTCTTTAATTTTGATGGCCATGTCTAGGCGAGTCCGTCTCAACCTCTGTTTTACTGGCGGACATTCCGACCTTAACGGTAAATGATGTTCCACGATGCTGGTATCCAACCCTGGCATATCCTGATAGGACCAAGCGAATACATCAGGAAACTCTTTGAGAATGTTTATCAAACTCTCTTTGGCAGCTGAACTGAGCAGTGCCCCAATCCTGATCTCTTTTCTTTCTTCCTCTGAGCCCAAGTTGACCGTTTCCAACGACTCTTTGTGAGGTTCTATGGACCTTTCCTCTTGTCTGAGTAGTCGGGAGATCTCTTCTGGAATTTCATTGTCAACTTCTCCTTCAGCCCCAAATACCGGGAATTCAAAGTTGGAAGAAGGCATCGGATCGTATGTTTCAACGGGTTTTAAAACAAGCAATCTGCATGACGTGATGATTTATTTTTAAAAGAAATAGAGAGAATGCAAGAGTGTGTGCAGTGTTTTTCTTTGGAAAACTGCTTGTTTTTACTATTGAGTTATTTTTTAGGATTACCATTTTCTGAAAAAACGAAAAGAGAAAACAGCAATTAATGCGGAAATTACAGAACGACGTTATTTTATTTATGAGCAAGTCGATTCTTGAAACTACACCCCTATAAAACAAAACTCTGTCGCTTTGGACGAATCAAAGAGGGAAATTTACAGAAAGCGAGCCCTATCAAAACATCTGTTTCACCTGGGCAGGGTGAAAGGTTAAAGATGGCAATTACTTAGACTTATGGACGATCTTCGGAACATCAACAGCAACCCATTGGCGGCGAACTCCTTGGTGAATCACAAAGTCCGGTACCTTCCTTGATTTGTCTTCAGAAATGACGCTGATTTCTGGTGGAACAGGATCATTGGAATTTGTCTCCCAGGCGGAGTTGTCGTAGGAGGATTCCTCTGTTGTATTTTGCATAGCATTTGTGCTCTCAGGTAAATCTTCCCATCTAGTTGGGCTGGATATTTTCTGAATGGCCTGAGTAATGATCCCGTGACATGGTGGGGACGCAGGTATTTTGTTCAATGATGCTCAGCTGATTTTTAGTGTTCGGCTGATTTTCTCGCCCCAAGTCTCCTGGGTACAGCTGCCAGATAGGCAGGCCATCCATTGGGCCATAATATTCGTGGTCAAAGTTGTCTTTCATCAGAGTGTCCTCCTCTAATGAATTTGGCGGAGCACGGCATCCTTCCGGATCACAATCTTCGTATATCATTTCGACATCTGACCTTGGTATAAATCTCAGACTCTGTGCGGGATAGTAGAATGGCGTAGGCACCTCTTCCTGAGACATATAATCGTCCTTGTTAAGATAGGACTCCCATTCTTCGTCCATGTCGGAGGAATCTCCCTCGTTGATAGTATGTACTTCTCGAGACACTGGGTGAAGGAAACCTCCACTATGGAAGAAGTCCTGAATGGGATGACGATTTTCATCGTTAGCAGCTGTCTGGGTACAGGTTGAAGAAAAACCAAGACCCTTATTTGTTTTATTATCAGTAGGACTGACAAGTTGTCCCCACCCTTTTGCGTTGTTATTTGCGATCACTTCGAGAGCATATCTGTATGAGGAAATCGATGTTCCTTTCTCTAGTTGACCCTCATTGCTCACCGAAAGCGCTTGGAACTGAGTCCCAATAACCTCCTCGGGTTCTACATAAGTGGATAATGAAAGGTTACTCACGATCAGGGCCTGTTCTCCGCAGATCGTGATGAGTTGACCGTTCTTGACGAACTTCAGCTTCTGGTGCAGCGTTGAAGTGACTGGCCCCGCCTGGTGTATCCAAGGTCTTCCTAATAAGCAATTGTATGTTGCCCGGATATCCATGACCTGGAAAGTGACCAGGAAAGTGTGAGGACCGATAGTTATGGGAAGGTCGACTTCGCCGATAACTGTTTTCCGAGATCCGTCAAAGGCTTTGACGATGACCTCACTGCCTCTCATCGGAGATCCTTTGAATGATAGTTGCATTAGAGTGAACTTCGGCATAACGTTGAGAGTCGATCCGGTGTCTACCAGCATGTTGGCCAAGGCATCGTCCTGGCAGTTGACTGTGATATTGAGCGCCATGTTGTGACTTTTGCCCCCCTCTGGCAAATCCTCATCACTGAACCCTAAGTTGTTGTAGGAAGTGATGTTAGATATGATGCTATCGAACTGTCGTATTGACACATCTTGTTCCACAAAGGCCTGCTCTAAGACTTTCTGCAGAGCCTCTCTGTGGGCTTCGAAACTGAGTAAAAGTGATAGCACAGAGATCTTTGATGGAGTTTGTAACAGATGATCAACAATGTTGTATTCACTCCTTTGGATGAGCTTCAGCATCTCATCATCGTTCTTTGAAAGGTCGGGATTACTGGATTGACCGACTGGTGGATTAGGAACTTCTGTCTGCGGTTCCTTTTCTCTGCTGGGTTCTCTAACTCCTCTGTTGAAGATTCTACCACTCCGTGTTACTCGACTGATGTCTGCAATATTCATGATGGAGGGTAATGGAATTTCCTTTCCATTGTCAACTGTTGTTACACCGTATTTGTAAGGGATCGCCTTAGTTGACTCATACGGTAATGGTCCTGGTAGATAGATAACTACAAAATCCTTCTGATTTCTCTGATTGTCGTAAGTAACTTCAATCAATTCTCGGTTAGGAACCTTTGATTCGTCAAGTAGGGGGATGATGGTACTAACATCCTCGTTCCTTTGATGATCAGAAATCACAATAACATCTTTGATTTGATCAGCGAAATAGTCTGGCGTCTAGTTGATGGACCCAGAAACTGAATATGGTTGAATCCCTTTGCAGTCCAACTGACCCTGAAGAGCTGCTCGCACGAGGTAGTATCCTTGATTATTTTCCGAGCAGACCCTACTTTCGTAGTTATGCGGTGGTACCTGGCCACGTCCACTCTGGATGCATTGCAACCTTACCAGGTCTGTTTCTGTTGATCGGACATCCTGACCTTGATGTCGAGTAGGGTTCCCGTCAACCACACTGATTTGCTGCGTGTCTTCATCCATATAGATTGGAAGCCACAAGTGGTTCAACAAGTGTTGCAAAGTTCTTTGAACGAGAGCGCACCCTTGGTTACTCTCACGACATACTTTACAGCTCAGATAATCATGCGAAGTGAGAAAACTGAGCTGGACCTGCCTGGCGTGTAACTCCACCAAGCTAGTATTCATCAAACAAATATCGAAGATTTGGACCATGTTAATCTGATAGGGATTTCTATCACGGTAGTCCTGGATCCACCCTAGATCCATCTGACGCTGAAGGGCCTCTTGTATGAAAGAGCATCCCTGTTTGTTTACCGAGCAAGTCAGACAGGAATTGTAATCATGTCGTGGCAGGTTATGATACTGGCTTTGCCTTGAGTGCATTGCCACCAAGTTGGCATCCATTGCTAGAACATTGTGATTCTGAACGATATTGGAATTCGTATAAACCAAGTTGACCCAACGAATTCGGTGTTGTTGGATCCACCCGAGATCCAATTGTTCCTGTAGAGCTGATTTCACCACAGAACATCCTTGATTGTTCTTAGAGCAGATATCACACTGGTGATAATTATGAGGTTGCACATGGCCATATCCGCTCTGTCTACAATGCATCTTGACAAAGTTGGCCCTTAATAAGAGTACATCATGAATTTGATAGCTGTCATTGGACTCTTCTTCTATCAAATTAACTGCAGCTTTCTCGTGTTGAGACAGCGGGTTTGTGAGAACATTCGGATTCATATCTTTGAAAGATAAGATCCCGCTCCTAACAAGCTTTTGTACATCGGATTTGAAACTGAGACAGTTTTCTATGTTATGCCCTAGTCCTCCTTGATGATAAGGGCAAGTTTGATCCGCTTTGAACCAAAAAAGCGGATTTTCCGGTATCGTAAGAGGAGCCCTGGTTTGGACATGCCCCTTGACCAGTAATATAGGAAATAGTTCGGCGTACAACACCGGTATAGGATCAAACCCTGGTGGCCACGTTGTACGGTTGTTGTTGTACGGTGGACGAGCCTGCTGAAGAGGTTGTCGTGCCCTTTGCTGATATTGTTGTTGATTAGGTTGGCTCTGCGCAACCTGAGGTTGATACGTAGGAACCGGCGCAGGGTTAATAGCAGGAATTATAGCTGCTACTGGTTGGTACCGCCGCCTTTGCTTTCCGAGAGAGATATTCCCAATGTCCTGCTCTTTTTTCCTAGGGAGAGCACTACCGTATCGTTTTGTACTACTTGATGATCCAGCGTCTTTAACTAAACGTCCTTCTCGGACGGCTTCCTCAAGACGAACTCTCATGCCCACCATCTCGGTGAAGTCACTGGGCGCACTGGCAACCATTCTATCGTAGTAAAATGAGCTTAAGGTTTTCAAGAAGATCTTTGTCATCTCTTTTTCCTCCGGAGGTGGCGAAATCTGAGCGGCAATTTCACGCCATCTCTGAGCGTACTCCTTAAAGGTTTCTTTGTCCTTTTGTGACATCGATCTGAGTTGATCTCTGTCCGGTGCCATGTCCAAATTGTATTTATATTGTTGAACGAAGGCGGCGCCAAGATCTCTGAATATGCCGATCGTGGCGCTGTTTAAACCCATGTACCATTTTAATGCGGCACCGGTTAAACTATCCTGAAAGTAATGGATTAGTAGCTCCTGGTTCTTTGTCTGAGCTGACATTCGCCGAGCGTACATCACCAAATGGTTCTGAGGGCAAGAGTTACCCTTGTACTTTTCAAAGTCGGGTACCTAGAACTTGTGTGGAACTTTCACATCGAGGACTAAACAAAGGTCCGCGGTGTCCTTTCCAAATAAATCCTGACCGCGAAGGGCCTGGAGTTCTTTCTGCACTTCCAGGAACTGCTCCTGGAATTCATCCATTCTGTCGAACATACTTTCCCTCCTTCCAGCAGGTATCGGTGGAACTTGTCCTTCCTGGACAGTGTGCACTACGGGGGGTGGTATTGTTACTATGGCAGCGAATCTTGGTGTCTCCCGAAGTTTGTAACCTTCAGGAGTTGTTAGTATGCCTCTGGCATCTTCGCTTTCCTGAAGTTTGTAACCTTCAGGCCCAGCGGCTCCTGCTGAAGTTTCCGGATCTCCAGTGATCGGCGGAATGTATCCCTCCGGGATATAGTTAAGTGGCATGCCCCATGGACGATCTTTCGGCATTCTGTACCTAGGATCATACTTCTCCACTATGGGCGTTGATGTGATATCTGAGATCACAGTCCTTTGTTGCTGCATCTGAGCTTCTACTAGAGCTTGCATGTCGCTATGAAGCTTTCTCAGATCCTCTTTCAGAGTGTCGATATCGTCCCTCAACTCTCTGTTCTCTTCCTCGAGATCATCCATCTTTTTCTGACGATTGGCCCGAGTATTGTATAAATGAGATAGTTTGACACTAGAACCGAGACACAAACGTGAAATTCGTAGGTAAGAAGAATGCATTTACGCGAGATGGTGAATGCAATGCAATGATTATATGTACATTTTTTGTTTATTCAAAGTAAACTTCGACAATTATATTGCAATTATCAAACAGTGGGGAAACCCCGTTTTATTGAATTCAAAAGATTGCGGAAATGGAAATACAGTAGAATACAAAGTGCTGGAAAAGGAAATCTAAGCTTATGGATCCCGAGTCCTCTCTGAGGGGAGCTCAGGTGCTGATTTTGGCGCTTTTCTTTTCTTTGACTGGGGCTCTTCAGCCGTTGTCGGGTTGTCATTCCTTTGCCAAGTGAAAGGAGCGAGCAAGTTCCTTTGATCTTCTTGATTCTCCACAGCATGTTGCTCTAAAATCTCAATTAGAGCGTCATTTTCCTTTAATAGCTGCTGTAGTTTCTTGCATTCCATATTGAGAATATGATACTTGTTCCTCCAAGACCTCTTCTCCTACTGAACTTTACTGAGATTAACCTGGAGTTTTTCCGTCTCAGACATGAAATAAAGGGCAGAGTCCCTTAATGGAAGAACTTCCTGACGAGGGTAAGGCATCCTCAGCTTGAGAGCTCTAGTTTGTACCCAGTGGAGATAAGGTTCCACCGAGATGCAATCTGGTTTTCCCAGAGACTCTCGTCCTTTTCTATGAACGTGTTTCCAAGCATGCACTATTTCCGTCTTTAGTGCCCTGCCACTTTCTCCTTCCTTGAAGAAAAGACCTTCCAGATGAGCATTATGCGGGACATGCCTCATCGGGTATCCAAATTGACGACGAACGAGAATTGGATTGTAGTTGATCCCTCCCTTAGTTCCTATAAGGGGTACATTTGGGATATTTCCACAACGGCCGATGATTCGGATCCCGTCATAGATTCGATTGTACCAATCGATGTCAGAGTTAGTAAGAGACATGATCCTCTGCGACCAACGTAAAGTATTCTTTTGATCCTAAAATGCAGCAGACTTGGGCAAATGGGAAGTGAACCATTTGTACAGCAGGGGTACACAACATGTGATCATTCCTCCGCTATACAAATTTCTTAAGTGTACCGAATGATACGCATCCGCGAGTAAGGTTGGTACAGGATTTCCAATCAGGAAAATCTTAATGGCGTTGATATCTACAAAGTTATCGAAGTTGGGAAACAAAAATAACCTGTAGGTGAGCAAAACAAAGATGCTCTCGAAAGCAGCCACATTCCCTATACTAGCAAAGTATAAAGCTTTATTTGTCAAGAACTGGGCTGGCAAACCTTGGATGCCACCCTTAGTGGTCATGTGAGTCTTGACTTCTGACTCGTCCAAATAAATTGCTCTTGCAATGGTTTGATCCTTTGGAATTTCTTCCAGTCTAGAAAAGGGAGCTTGATCAGTAATGTGCAGATCAGTCAGGTGAGAGTATTCCTCCAGCGTTGGTGCTAGCTGATAATCCGGGAATGTGAAACAGTGATAAACCGGATCGTAGAACTGGATTAGCGTGGACAGGATTCCTTCAATAACATTGACCCTTAACAGAGATAGCAGTCCTCCGTACTTGGCTCTGAAAGCCTCGTGGTTGGTGATCATTCTCGCCAAACCTCTCAAATCCTCTAACTTTGGAACCTTAAAGGCGTACTTATGAGTTTTCCTCCTACCGAAATCCATTAGCGCAATCTTTTTATCTGACATTTGCAATCATTGTCTTAGTTTAATTTGAAAAAGAGAGACTAGAAGAGAAGATTTTTTCTGTTTTGATGTTTTTTAAATGAATGTAGCACACAAAAACATGGAAAAAACATGGGGTCAAAGGGTCGGTGTCATGAAGTCAAGGCTCTACCCCCCCCAAAGGTTTATACTGGTGATTTTTTGTACCTGTCTGCAAAATCATTGACCCCTCTGGGATAACAACAGCAAGCGGATCGACAGCGAGCTGATGTATCCTAGAGTGATCTCAAATGAGGGTAGTATCGCGTGACAACTATTTCCGATAGCTTCCGCACTACAAAATGGCTCAAGTCTGCTAAAAACCTCAGCTTCTTAGATAACCCAGTCGACCACACTACTTTCAACAACCGAAGTCGTATAGGCAATGTATCTGCAAAGGGAGTCTCCACTGAGTTTGATGGTCGATCGGGGGCTCTTAACTGGAATTCACTCCCAGTAAGATTACCCGCATTGCCATCGCCTATCTTAGGTGTATACTCAATCTTTCCACATGCGGCATCACACACATTCCCATTAGCAGGAAAATAAACACAGATATCAATTAGGAAAAGCAGTATATATATTTGTCTTAATCATCCTAGACCTCTATGATCCTATGATCTTATACAGACAATGACTCCCCAGCAGAGTCTCCATTTCTGTGATACTTGAATTTCAATCCAAGAGATAGAAGAAAGAGTGATCGTCCCTAGTGAAGTCGCCCTTTCTATGGCGTTTCTGAACTTAAGATTTCTACCGAAGATTGTAAGAAAGAGAAGTAAGCCCCACGGTGGGCGCCATTTTTCCTGTGGAAAATCTCTAACCATAGGGTTCCTTCTGAAAATATGGGATGAAAACAAGAACTTTTCGTCTCCCACTGTGGTCGTCATTCTTCTGTAGCCCAGTTTTTGTGGTTTCGAATCACTATCGCTTGGGTACTACATTTCGATTCATTTTTTATCCAATTAAGCTGATGAAGGAAGGGAAATAGATGTCTCCAATTAACCCTGCTTGCATACTGAGTTTAAACAGCGGTCTGTTAGGTTGCAGATGCTATTAAGATGTGGGTCTCTTTTCGGTTATTTTGCTAAGAATAGATTGTCTGGGCTATTGGTTGGTTCTTTGGTAGGATGTGTTTAGATTTACTGATTTTGGGTTGATTCGGTGGAAACACTGGATTTTGGGTTTTTGATTGGTATGCTCGCTAAGATTTTTCAATCTCATGCCTACGTATTCCCGGAATAAAGAAATCAGAGCGATCATAGTTCCTCTTATTCTATGGGAGGAAAAAGTTGTTTTGGTGTCTTGTTCAAAGCCCAAGACGTGAAGCTAAAGGGAGTATATGTATCTTGTTCAAAGCCCAAGATGTGAAGCTGAAGGGTCTATTTGACTGAGAGAGAATTTGTCATATCTAAAAAGGAGTTGTTGATGTTTGTATGCTATGAGCAAGGCACGACCTTGTTGCTAAAAGATTGATTGACTCAACCGGGGTCATTTATACTCAACAAGAGAGTGATTATGTGTCTTGTATGAAGCCCAAGACGGAGGCTAAAGGATTGATGACTCAACAAGAGAGTCTTTTATACTCAACAAGAGAGTGTTTTGTGTGTGTCTTGTACGAAGCCCAAGACGGAGGCTAAAGGATTGGGTTACTCAATAAGAGAGTCTTTTATACTCAACAAGAGAGTGTTTTGCATGAAGCCCGAGATGGAGGCTAAAGGGTTTGACTCAACAAGAGAGTCTTTTATACTCAACAAGAGAGTGTTTTGTATGAAGCCTGAGATGGAGGCTAAAGTGTTTGACTCAACAAGAGAGTCTTGTATACTCAACAAGAGAGTGTTTTGTACCTCGTACGAAGCCTGAGATGGAGGGTAAAAGGGTTTGACTCAACAAGAGAGTCTTTTATACTCAAAAGAGAGTGTTTTGTATCTCGTACGAAGCCCGAGATGGAGGCTAAAAGGGTTTGACTCAACAAGAGAGTCTTTTATAATCAACAAGAGAGTGTTTTGTATCTCGTACGAAGCCCGAGATGGAGTCTAAAAGGGTTTGACTCAACAAGAGAGTCTTTTATACTCAACAAGAGAGTGTTTTGTATCTCGTACGAAGCTCGAGATGGAGTCTAAATATGCTGGTGACTGTTTCAGTTGAGTGACAGGTGCAGTGTTGGATAAAAGAGAAAATCAGTTCTTATGAAAAGAAAGATTATGAATAAGGTTGTGATCGGAGGATCAGGGTTATCTCCCGTTCTTTAATGAATTGGGAAATCCCAAGGGTGTTGAGACTGTCCACGTCTACTGGCGTTTGAGAAGTATATTCTCAGATAGCGAAGGCATGTTGTATGATGCCTGAGTGAAGGCTGGAACGTAAAGGGGTAAAGGTATAGACTCTTTTGAAAGACTGCTCTATTAAGATGACTATTTTCTGTTCCTATACCTTTAAGAGGCCGTCGGGACAATTTGTACGAAGCCCAAGAGGAGGCAGGAAACTTTTAAGAAGCCGAAAGGGACAATTTGTACGAAGCCCAAGAGGAGGCTCTCTTCGTTGAAGAAGAATCATTATACAAAGCCTAAGAGGAGGCTGTGAAAACTTCTAAGAAGCCGACGGGTCCTTGTACAACGCCCAAGAGGAGGCGGGGATGCTTTTAAGAAGCCTGTGGGTCCCCAAACCCCGAAAAATTCAAGACAGGCTATTCACAGAGAATAAATCAAGCAAGGAAAGTTCGAGAATTTGGAAGAAACTCAAGAGATGCCATTCACGGAGAAAAGATCATCTTTGGGGAGTTAGAGTTTCTTTGACAATTTCTAAGGGTGACAGCCGAAGAGAAGACTTTATCTGGTGCTCCTATAGGAGATCTAGTTTTGTCAATTTTTAAGAGTGACCAACAGGGCTTTACCTAGTGCTAGACGTAGTTGCCGGGGAAAACTCTAAATATCTATACTAGTATTACACGGTATATAAAGTATGTGAAAGAAGACTTACAGTGAGCAGCTCCACAATACAGTTATATATATATGAAAGCGGATAAAGAAAGCAGGTAAACACTTACTCGGTTGTAGAGCTTCTATGCTGTTTTGTTAGTTGTTCAACAAAGGGAAATTGAAAAACAACAGTATATTCAAAATCAAAGGAGAAAGTGCTTTGAAAAGATTGTCAGGGCTTACAGCTCAAGGAGAGGCCCAGGGTTTTATCAGTGTTTGCACTGTTGTTTTGAATTTGTACAGGGACTTATACAAGTGACTGAGGCCCAAAAAGGTTTTCTGTACAAAGGGGTGGGTCTTACACTCTCTCAAGAGGCCCAAAGGTTTATTTTTTTATACAAGTGGTGGAGCTTACAACTCAAGGAGAGGCCCAGGGTTTTGTTTGAAAAATGATGATCGCGTCGAGATTTTTCTTTTAACACAGAGGGACTTATACAATATCTGAGGCCCAAAAAGGTTTTGGTCAAAAGGGGATTGGGTCTTACACTCTACTAGAGGCCCAAAGATTTTGAATGGGTCTTATAGCTCGAGGAGAGGGCCAAGGGTTCATTTTTTGAACTGGCGATCGCGCCGAGATTTTTGAAAATGCCGTGGGTCTTATACTATGACTGAGGCCCAGATTATTTTGGTTCCAAAGAGGGGTTGGGTCTTACACTCTATTAGAGGTCCAAAGTGTGTTTGAAAAAGTTTAATGAGGGTTAAATTAATCAAAAACCCTAATTTGTTTTCAAAATGTATTTTAATTGAATAAAAATTCAATTAAAATGAACAAAATTGTTAAGCATGTGAAAAATAAATTGTGATCTTGGATTAATGTTTCAAAAATCAAGTTTTGACCTACAAAATGATTAGGAATCATTAACATTTGCAAAATCAAGAAGGAAAAAATATTTTAAATGTCAAAAACAATTTAAATATTAATTCTTTGTAAAAATATCAATTATATGAAATAAATAATATTTTTGGGATTTTTTGGTAAAATAAAATATTTTAATATTTTTGTGAATTATTAAAAAAAGAATCAACTCAAAACATTAAAACTCAGAGAGAAATTAATTTTTGAATCAATTAAATAAAATCACAAAATTCAAATATTTGAAATTTTGAAAAAGGGCGCCAAGAACATGGCAAGAACACGCGCCCTCCCTCTGTTTCTGCAGATTTGTGTTTTCTGTCCAATCTCACTGAATACTTGATTATATCATGCAATCTACATATCAATCTACTCGTTTCAACCTCACGATCATGTCTATGGTCTTTAATTTCATTAATTTTAAGCATGGAATAAGAAATCAAAGAGAAACCTCAAGAACCCTAAATTCTCTTGCAGCTGGTGATCGTGTTTTGTGTTAGAGGTGTTACAGCTAGGTTCCAATGATGTGGATAACTTCCCTAGGTGCCATGGAGTGTGTCTGGATGCTTGGAGGGGATTGAAATGATCTGGAACTTGAGATGGTACCCCAACTGCAAATCTGTCAAGAACTTGAGCAATTGGCTAGTGATTTTGTGATTTTGGTGTTCCATATGTTATGTGAGTGTTTGGATCACTTCTATATGATGTTTATGAGGTGTGTGTGTGTGTGATTGGTTTGATTGGAATAGCTCTCAAACTCAAAACCCGATAGTTACTTGCCTTAGAAGGCAAAATTGGAAATGAGAAGGTGATTTTGAGGAAAGCATCTGTTTGATGGCTTTGGTGTACTCAAACTGATCACAAATGAGCTCTATTTATAGTAGAGCAAGTTTGTTTTGCAAGGAATAGTGAATGGCAACTGCTGCATAGGTTTGGCCAATGTTGAGCAATGAGAATCCAAGTCTCCTCTAGCCATTGACTAGAGGTTAGGGCACAAGCTGCTGGTTCCCTTAGTCTTGGATAAGTCTTGACTGAATTCAGTTGCAAATAGCTCAGTCCATGCCACCTTGGTGCATCCATTAAATGCTCCAAGACAAAATTGGAGTCTTGTCCCCTCTTTAGGGATTTCTAGGTTTGGCATGCTACTTTTGGTTCCAAAGACTTGGGAGGATTGGGATCAGAGTTGGTTCCTCCTAGGTCCCCCCTTGAGGTGTTCAGATGGATAAGTGTGTTTGTCATTTGCACAATTTTGGTAAATCGAGCAAAATGCACAAATCTGCCTTGCTTTGACAGTTTTCAGCAAGGCATATTGCCATTGTCATATCTCATGGCTCAAGTGGAATTTGATGGTGTTCTTGGCCATTTTGGAAAGCCCTCATATGATACAACAACTGTTTGATCATAGTTGGTTTTGATACTTTTTGGATCCACGTGAAAAATGCCCCTACATTTGGAAAAAAGTGAAGGCAGATTCTGACTTAGTGAAAATTTCACTAAGTGTTGGAAAAAAGTGACATTTTCACTTTTTGTGATTTTGATCATTCCATAACTTAAAATCCATGAGGAATTGGAATGAGTTCTGTTTGAAGCTTTTGTAGAGGGCAATGAGAGCTACAAATCCAGCTTTGGATGGGAAAAAAATGGCATTGTGGTTTAGGAGTTATGATCCTCCAAAGTTGGTACCCTTGCCACTTTATTCCATAACTTAGAAAATTTTCTAAGTTTTTATGGTTACCCCTTTTACAAGTTATCCCACTTTTCTTGATTTTTATTGATGAATGATGATTCCAATCATACATTAACATCATTTTAGGGTCAAAGAACCATAATTGTGAAAAATCTCAAAAAGTCAAAGTTGACTTTTATGCACAGTTGACTTTTTGTCAGATGAATTCCAAACTGTGCAATCCTTTATGAAATCATGTCCTTGACCTATATCAAACTTGATGGACATGTTCCATGGGTGTTATAGGGTGTATTGAATCATGTCCCAAGGTTTGGGAGCATGCCTGGGTCAAAAGTCAAAGGTACAGTTGACTTTTCCCGCGAAACCCTAATTGTGGTTCTGATGAACTTGAAACTTGTTGCTCAAGCTTCTGGGATTAATCCATTGTTACAAATGGATCAATGTGGTGTGTTAGAGACCCTCAACCCATGTCTTGAGGTCTTGGCTCATGTTTTGTCCCAAAAGTCAACTTAGGGGTGAATTAGGTCAAGAAACCCTAATTCCTGATTTTTTATGAATGCATCCCCTGAGGAAAAATTGACTTGATGATTGGGTCCATGATTTTTCATGGAGCATCTTAGGTTGTATTGTGAAGCATTGGCTCATGCCCAGAGGAAAATTTCCATCTGGAGGCCCTGGTAGACCAAAACCCTAATTTGGTGACACTGGTGATCTTGAGGCTTGATCCACCTAGAAGGGAGCAGCGTTTTGCTTAATCCTTAATGTAGGAGTCCTCTTGATCCTTTTTGGTTGTTTAAGAGGTTAGACAAGTTGAAGATCATGTCATTCCTTGATGGATCCTTTGTCTAAAGGCTCTGAGAGGGCTTGAAACCCTAAGTTGATTGTAGTGGATGCTTACCCATCTTTGGGGAGACTAGGGAGTATGATGGCTCCTCCATATTGTGATGATGATTTGTACAATGATGGGAATCTTAGTGGTCAAAATTTGGGGTATGACAATGTGTTCATTCTACAGTGATGTGGAAGAAGACATGTTACATGTCCTTCGAGATTATCTGCATGCTATGGCTCTCTGGATGACAGCGGTTCACACTAACATGAGGTTTAATTTTTTTACAGGCGATTTAAAGCAATGGATACATAGCAACATGCAAACTAATATGGGGTGGTATGATAACGATGATTGGAAGGTGTTTTGGGCAAATGCTTGCCATAATATTTAGAATTGGCATAATAAAGAGACCCATGAAGATAATTACTCTAAACCAATGAGTATGGTGACTCACATTAGTAAGCTAGTGCAAGATTATAAATAATAGGAAGCTGTAACAGGCACAAACAGGGACCATTGCAGGGAAATGAAATTAATTAAATAGGAAGCTCCTGCAATCAGTAGAGTGAAGTTGAACACAGATGGTGCTAGAGATAAGCAAGGTAATGTGGGTTCTGGAGGTATTATTAGAGGTAATGAAGGAGAATGGCTAAGGGGATTTTTAAAGTACATTGGAGTTTGAGATAACTATACAACTGAGCTTTGGGGAGTCTATGAAGGATTGCAACTTGCAACAGAAATGGGTTTTACGAGTATTGACGTTGATATATATGCTCGGCAAGTGGTCACAAATATCAATATGAATAACACAAGCAACATCATGGATAGGAAACTGTTCCCCAAAATCAGATCATACCTCCATCATAATAGGGAGATTAAAGCCACTCAGGTTTATCGCGAAGCGACCTTATGTGCAGATGCTCTTGCTAGAAAAGGATTGTCTCTTCTTAAATATAATTATATCTTTGATAGTTTCCCGCATTTTTCTACTCACTTGTTAGGTGATTTGATAGGGCTTCCAACCCCTCGGTTAGTACTGGTGTAATCTTTTTTCTTTAGGCTTAGGCCCTCATTTCAATAAAAAAACTTCAAAATAAGACAAATAATTGTTTTTTTTTCTTTTTATGTGACAAATGTTAGAATAGAATAATTTGTTTCTCAAAATAAATTATGGTATATTGGTAGAAACTTATTTTTATTGAAACTAACATATTTTAATTGAAAATCTCAAAATTAAACTGAAATTAAATTAATATATACCAAGTCAAAGTACACATATTTTCATATTTTAAAACTCAAAAGTAAAGGAAAAATTCAATATATATTGAAAATTGTCAATTTGAAATATATAAAATTCTTACTCTCTAAAAGAAAATTTATAGATATATAAATCCAATTTAACTCATATATATATATATGAGATATTTTTATGTATAAAGCACTACTACGGAAAACCCATTTAACAACGGTTGCAAAAGAGATATAATGGCGCGGGCGCAAGCGTTGTTATGTAGAGTGTCGTTGTATATATGATACCTACAATCAAGGCCCAGAAAGCGTTTTAATAAATTGGAAAACGTGCAACCACGGTTGAAATATTAACCGTCATTAAAAGTCTTTTAATGAGATTAAAAAAACATGCGCGCATCTATTACAACGGTGTATGGGCAAGCCGTTGTAAACCTGGCGTTGTTGTATGCGTGTTCTGTAGTAGTGAAGATTGAGATTTTTCAAATTTTTTACAAGAAAGACATAATTATTTGGTATAAACAAATCATTAAACAAATTATTGCATAAATTTTCAAATCAATTTGTTAAAAAAATAAAATATCACAAGATGAATTACAAAAGATGTAAGTGAACAAAAGATGTAAGTGAATTATGAAGAAAAAAACCATATACCAAATATTAAATGGATTCTGACAGTAATCACAAATCATCTTAATTATTCTTTATAATTTTATTTACTTACTCAATCGATTAATATATATATATATATATATATATATATATATATATATATATATATATATATATATATATAGGGAACGTATCGTATGAGAATGTCATTTTTATATGAGAACATGAGAATGAATCAGAACCATTAGATTTTAAAATAAATGGTAGAGATTATGAGTTAGTTTTTTTTCTCTCTCCTCCATCATTTATTTTAATAATGGAGGAGAGAGAAAAACAAAAACCACATATAATCTCCAACATTTATTTTAAAATCTAATGATTCAGATTTATTCTCATATTCTTACATAAAAATTGCATTCTCATAGGATACGAACCCATATATATATATATATATATATATATATATTCCAGTGAAAAAGCAAACTATTAGAGTTGATGTTTATGGTGAAAAAAGAGAACAAACAATAATATCTCTTAGATTTAGAGATGACAATGGATATGATTTGGACATAATAATATCGTACCTTTTCCTCATATATGAGGTTTAAAAAAATCATTGTACTCAAGCTCATACTTGTGTAGGTACAAACATTTGTACCAGTACTCGTATCACATGAGTATATAAATACCCATACCCGTACTCGTTACCCGTATTTCTATTAAACATAAATCGATCAGTGATAAAATATCATATCATGTTAAGTTTTCAAAAAATATAAAACAATTTAAAATATTTGATTGTCAACTGATATGCCGCAAGCGTTTAGAAATAACGAAGTAGTATAAAATATTTATCATTCCCACGAAGACAAATTCTCTGAGTACTGGATTCTATTACTTATGTATTTAGCTAAAACCATTAAAATTCTGTTTGGGATAATATTTTTATTTTAGTAAATAAAATATTTAAAAACATAACCTAGGGTGCATGATTTTTGTCTTTGATAGACTCATGCAAACTTCCAAATCTAATAAGAGAAACGAGCAGGTAGTAAAAAAATAGAAAAGTTGAACAACACGTACTTTCATATGTGTGTTGTCTGTTGAAACAAATTTGGTTCATACCATGAATCCTCCAAGATTTTGATGATAACAAAGTAATTGAAGAACAATTAGGATCTAACCAACTGGTTCATGTGTACAGAATTAAATTTACTTGATGAAACAAGTTTTGTCATGGAAGAAACTATGTTTCAGTTCTGATCAAGTTCTTGTGAGAGGGTCTGACTAGAAAGATATTGTTGAATGCCAAACTTGCTTTAAATTTATCCTTATTTATTGGAATTTTTCAACTCTTTTGTTTTGTTTTGTTGGATTTACTCCATGATATCATGCTATTATTCAATATTGTTGAAAATACCTTTAGTTGCTTTGATTTGTGTGTTATTGTGCAGAAATTAGGCATAAAAACATCAAAGTGTAAGACACATGTAATTGGACAAGTAAGCCAAAGGAAAAGAAGAGGTTCAACATATTCGTTGTGCGAACAGCCAGCGAGGAGTAGCAGCGAATGTTCGTTGGGTGAACTCATGGTGAAGCCCCAGCGAACCCTCTCAAAATAGAGTCAGTATGAAAAGGGAACTAAGTTCGCTGGGCGAACTGGTAGCGAATGTTTGCTGTGGCGAGATCTCAGCGAAGGACCAGCGAACCATCCCAGACTAGAGTCAGTAGCTAAAGGACCATAAGTTCACTGTGAAAACTTGTAGCGAGGTAGTTCTCAGAGCGAAGAATTGCTCGCACAACGAATTTCAGATATTTCTCAGGGGCAGCTTATCTATTCAGAGGCACTTCAGGGGCCTAAAAGTGTGTTTGCTGGGCGAAGAAATGGTTCACAGTGCGAACATGATAGATTCCAAAAGTACTATATAAATACTTTTCATATTTTTTGTGGATCATAACCCTATTTTTCACACCAAAACTTCATTTCTCAGCATTTCTTCACCAAAAGGTGATATTTTTCAAATAGAAGCTGGATTCACATTCGAGTTCGATTCTTCGACGTGGATGCTCATTCATTTTCTTCCAAAACTTGTAAAGCAAGCTACCATGGTTATGGGTACTAATTTCCTTTGTATCCAAGGTAGAGGTAGTCTAACATTAGCTTGTATGTATATCTTTTGATTGGCCATGTATGTGAACAAGTGATGATTAATATATGATGAATTTTATTGTTCTTAATGATCCATTCTTGTTTTGTAAAACTCTAGACATAGATTTTGTGAAACTTGGCCTAAAATATTCATCTATCGGTTTATAGATTGGAGAAATTGGTCTATGATTAATAGTTGCTTTGTGTTGAACTTAAAGCTTACTATATTGGTTGTTATTTGGAGAAATCGTGTAGCGATGAATACGGTATTTCTCACGACGTCGCTTTAGAGATAAACGGTGTTGAGAGAATGCGCGACAATATTAATCATATCCGACTTCACATACAAGATTGAAAGAATACATACAAGTTAGGGTAGATGAAAACTACTTTTGATGTACTTTGTTAATCAAACTCTTTAGAATTTATAAGCTTTGCTACTACAAATGTGATAAGTTTATGAACAAAACTTTGAAAACTCTTTTTCTTGAAACAATAAACTGTCGAATGGCAAGCATAAAAATATCTGCAATCCCTGTGGAGACGATAACAAACACCCCCCTTTAACTACGATTCAAACAGATATCTTTTGCATAAATCAGAATCAGAAGCGTGTTAACCCTGCCTCTGAAACTGATGGAGGACAACTCAAGCTCATAAATTACGGTATTGAGAGTAGTTGATATTATCTTCAAAAGATTGTGTTGTATTTGTTTCATAGAAAATTTCTCTGGACAAAGGCTTTGTTCAGTGGGTAATCCCTTTGCTACGAGTTCCAACACCTGCTTTATTGGAAAAGAAGATGTGAAAAAAGATTTGATCTGAATATAGTTGTTAGGTTGTTTCAACAACTCTATTTCTTCAGCTATAAAAGGAGCAGAAGAATTAAAGATCAACTAAGAGAATAACACTGCAACTACAATTGGAATATACACACACTTCACACCATTTGTATTAGCTCAAGTGAAGCTAATCTGTTAAGAGTTCTTATTCATGTATAGCTTAAGAATCTTTAGTGTTAAAGTGCGTTGTATTATATTTGAACATCCCTGATTGTTAATCAAGTGTTGT
The DNA here is from genome assembly GCA_022829125.1 of Lathyrus tuberosus. Taxonomy (NCBI): domain Eukaryota; kingdom Viridiplantae; phylum Streptophyta; class Magnoliopsida; order Fabales; family Fabaceae; genus Lathyrus; species Lathyrus tuberosus. Next base: position 1,341,204 of record JALAZF010000254.1, read on the forward strand.
TGTAAGTTATTTCTTCTCTAAATAGTCAGTTTAGATAAAGTCTCTTGCTTTGTGCTTGAGCATAAAAGTCTTATATTTGAGGAATCTAAGCAGGAAGTCTATGACTGTAAGTCTAAACAAGGAAGTCTTGTACTCTTAGGCTATAAGTAAGGAAGTCTTGAATCCAAGGGGTTTAAGCAGGAAAGTCTTAGGATCTGAGGATCTAAGTGGGAAGTCTTAATCAGGTGCTGATTGAGCAAGGAAGATTTATGCTGTAGGTCTGAGCAGGAGAAAGTCTTATACTTGAGGTTATAAGCAGTTGTAATCTTTTTTATTATAGTGGAAATCTCTTGTGCTGCAAAGGGATTAGACTACTTTCAGTTGAAAAGGAACTAGGATAACTTTTGTGTGTTCTTTTCCTATTTATTTACTTTTGTTATTTTATCTACTGCAACTTGTTAATCAGTTTCTAAATATTTGTTTAGATTCTGAACTCTGGTTCAGGAGTAAAAACGATTTGGCAAACACAATTCAACCCCTATTTCTTGTGTATTTTTCTCACCTTCATTGTCATGTCTTAAGCAAATAATAAAGAAAACAAGATCGTATTGAAATAGTTCTCAGAGTTACAATGAGTTACAACTTGCTCCACAGAGACTTTTACAAATAGAAACAAGAAATAAAAACGCGAGAATGTTAATTGCAGAGAAAATTAAATAATGTAAAAACTAAATTATAGAAAGTGCGTGGTCTTTGTTTCTCTCTAGATCCTAGCTACTTATAGGCCTTAGTACATGATTACAACACCAAATTCATATAATTATCCCTCATGAAATTTTGTAATTGATAACAAAAAAACAGATGGAACTTGAAGAGGTAGAAGAAAACTACTCAAATCAAAGAAATACGAGGATGGAAATTGGGACTACTACGGCCATTAGCAGGCGTTACAGATGGGTGGTAGCGGCCACTACAGCTTGGAGCTCTAGCTACAGGTGGGTGGTAGAGGCCCCAGGTTTGTGGTATGTGGCATGCGACTAGGGCCATTGTGGTCCGTAGTAGGTGCTACGACCAGGCTGTAGTGGACTCTGATTTTTGTATCAGAGACTCCTCTCTTCGAGGTCTTTATGCATTTGGTTTCCCTTGTCTTCCATTTGGCACAGTTGATCTTCACCTTAAATGCGGAGAAAATACACAAATAAGCACAAAATTAGCAGAAACAAAGATTAAACAACATAAACTTGAATATAAAACATACTTGAAAACAATATAAACGTCATTGATCATTGAGTTATAAATTAAACAAACACTTTTACTAAAATACATAATAATTTAATAGTGATATGTTTTTATTAAAACTAATACACATTCATTTAAATATAGGGTGAGTATCGTACTAGCGCCTATATAAAAATGTCACACCAAAATCTGTCTTATAGTTTATTCCGTAACTCCCACAAAAACATATCAAAATAGATTCAAAAATATTCCTATTTCAACTCTTAAGTGTTATTATATTTGTATTTTCGTATAAGATAATGTCTTAAAATAATATTAGTTAATATGCTACCATATTGTTAGGAAAAAAACAAATCATAGACAAAAAAAATAACCACAATAATCACACAAGATATTAACTTAGAAATTTTAAAATTGGAGAAAACAATCACAGTCCGTCAAATGACAACTAAAAAATAACACAATGTGAAAATTGTTATAATAGATAAACTATTTTCAACCTTCCAAGGCTCCAATACACTTGCACTCTCTGTAACAATTATTTAAAATGTCTTTTACTTATACATCTTGTAAGGAAGAATTTGAATCATTTATATAGATAGCTTTGGACTCCCTCTTTCTTTATAAAACTAAGCTATGAGACTTTTTCAACATCTATATTTTCAATCATCCCCAAGAGTTATAGATGTTTTTTTTAGTATAATAATATTAAGGGCTTTTACTTCCAATCGTTTATGTTCTTGCAGCTTTTAATAAGATTTCAAAGAATTGTAAAGAAATTAATTTGTGACAAAATCACTCTAATCAGATAAATTTCACAATATTTTCATCGTAAAAATTACAGTGACAAAAATGAAGAAGGTTTGGACACAAGAAATTGAAGAAAATAATATAAATGAATAAATTTACGAAAGCTAATAAAGCTAAAATTGCTAGCGACTTCCTGGAAAGAAAAAACGGTTTGTTGAGATATCAATCGACAGGTTAACGAGTATATCTTAGGCTAAAGCTAAAAAAGCATTAAAGAACCTACTTTTACCAACTTATATTGGAAGAAAGGTAAAAACTGCTTAACTTGTATACTTATTCATGATCTTTATTGAACTGTAACAATCATAATATAATATATACTTATCTTGTAGATTTAAGGAACAAACTTTCCTTTGGAATCTTTTTTTCTTCTTCTTTTCTTTTACTGTACTGGAATAATATCTTTTCATATTCACTAGAAATATACACATAGGATTCATGTTGAATGCATTGGAACATAAGATAAGGGATAAACTTCTCACAAATGGAGAGGTCAACTATTTCTGACAGCCGCAAGAAATGGTATAGTTGAAATAGTGAACAGCAGGAGAATTATTCAAGAAATCACATGCAAAACTGGTACAAGATGGTAGTGAATGGTTCAAATACATTTCTGAGTCTTGTTCTGTAGTAGCAGTACTCCTTTCCGGCGTTGCCTTCTCTACGTCAAGCATTGTGCCGGGCGGCAACAAAAGTGATACAAGCGAACCAATATTGAAAGGAAAGTTTGCATTTGATACATTTTCCATGTCTTCTCTAGTTGGTCTTTGTTTCTCTGTCACTGCACTCATAATGTTCCTTTCTATACTCACCTCTCAAAAAGAAGCCAGAGATTTTAGAATTGATTTGCCAAGGAAGCTTATTTTGGGGTTGAGTTCTCTTTTCTTGTCGATGGCTGCATTGTTCGTTGCTTTCTGTTCTAGCCATTTCTTTTTTATTGACGACAAGTTCAAACTGTTAGACGGTGTGGCTAGTGATCGAGAGGGGGGTGAATAGATCACCTCCTCGTAAATCAAGGATTTAAAAATACTTATCAGAGTGTTTGAAAGTTAGCGGAAAAATACGATCCCGAATCGACTTCCGTCTATTCTGGACCAGCTACTAGAAAACCGGACACACGAATTAATGCTGGATTTATATTAGGATGACAAAGATGAATTAACACCAGATAGGGATCGAATCAAATGCACTTATCATACAAATACTATTTCCAATGAACAAAAACTCAGCAGACAAATTTGTCAAACACTTAGCGTGTATGTGTTCAACGATTAACAATAATGGTGATTTCATAAAATTTTTCTTACCACTATTGTATAATGAAACGTTAAGACACAATACCCCAAATGAATCACAAACTTGTTGAAAACGTAAAGAGAGATAAGGACAGAATACGATACGCAGAGATTTGGTAAGGAAATTCCCCACTTTCGTCCTCGCGTGTGGGTACGTCTCCCTCTCAATTTCAAATTGAAATTGAGACTTGTTATATCAATAATGCTGAATTCGTTGTTTACAAGGTTACAATACAAAGCCAGAAATCTAAACCTCAAGATCTTCTTCTTGTAAGAACCTTCACTTGATCTGAGCTTAATCAAGAATTTCCCCTGCAAGAAATACAGACAATTCACCGGTTCCACGACCTGTTTGCGAAATTACCAAATTTCCAAACCCTACGCTGCGGCTGAATATGTTCTGCAAACGTGACTAACAAACCCTCAAGAACACACCCGTTCTTGAAGGACAAACCAGATGGTTTTTCCTCGAAACCCCCTTTGAATCTTCAACTCAGCTAGATCCTTGATCGTACCACTGAACGTTATCTCGAAGATCCTTTAATCCGGAGAACAAGAATGATTATGTGTTGATGTTCTTGAATTAAAGTGATTGAGAAGATGATGAAGATAAAGTATCTTTCAGGTCTCTAAAACTGCTCACAAAATTGATGCACACCAAACTTGCCTTTGCTTTGATTGCACAATTTTCACTCTAACGAATTCTTCTGTTAAACTGAACTGTCATAACCACTTATATGTGAAAACAGAAACGGTTAAAAGCAACAAACAACTTTATGTATCGATACAAAATTCGTATGAGTCGATACATAGTGGGTATAACACATACATGAGTCGACACATGGTTGTATGCATCGATGCATACTGTAACTATTAATTTTCAGAATGTAAAGTTAATCATGCATCGATACATGATGCGAATGAGTCGATACATAGCACAATTCCAAAGGAGCATGTATCGATACAAGATTCGTATGAATCGATACATACTGAAGCAAAATTGTTTTTGTGCTTGTAACCAAGGAATGTGTCGATGCATGACAGACATGAATTGATACATACATAAGGAAAATTGTTTTTATGACTTCAATAAGGATATGTATCAATTGCATTGTCTTTAAAACATAGTATAGGTGTGAAATCACATGTATGTACCAACTAATCATGCATACAAATCTTATATCATGCATATCAAACACATAGGCATTTAATTATGCATATCAAACACAATTTGCTATCATACAAAAACTTAAAAGCTTGCTCACAAACTCCCCCTTTTTGATGATGGCAAATTTGCAAGATGTATGATAGAACACTCCACCTGAGTTTGTGCATGGCTGTTAACATCTTGTTGTCTTTCTTCTCCCCATTTGTCAACATCAAAAAGAAGAAACAGACAGTCTGTTAAAATAGTCCCAAAGCTAGACAGTAACATTGATGTAGCAATAGACAGCAAAATTGATATAGAAGCTCACAATCACCAAGAAAGAAGCTTAACATAACAGAATCATTCACAAAGAATGACAAAGAAAGGGCAAAAATAACACAAGTAAACAGAACTGAAAGAAATAAGCATTAAACTGTGAAGAAAGTACTTAGAGTTACAGAAGCAGTACCAAAACATACAAAGTTTGAACAATTTAACAAAGAAACTTGAGCAACATGATGATGAATTGAAATGCAATGAGATGACATAATGATGGCTTAAAAAGGGTTATGGCCTCCACGGGACTCCTCATCATCTCTATCAGGATCTCTGAAGCTTTGGGGAGGTGGCGGAGGAGGCATCTCATCAGGATTATGGCCCATGAAACTATATCGCCTGAACCGGTTCTGAACTTCAACACTTCTGAACCTGTCCATGATACCAGGATTGGCACGGCAATCGTCCATAAAACCAGACATTTCATTATAAAAAACTTGATGCCATTTAACCAAGTCCGTGTGCCAAGCATGCTGATTATGATACATCCGTGTGTGCTCATCATGCCACTCACGATGCTCTTTATGCCACTCATTTTGTTGGTTATGCCAAGCAAGCGCCTGTTCATGACGGGCTTGATTAACAAGCTCCATTTACTGAAACATTTGAGTCAAATACGCAGGAGCAGTTGAAGTAGAAGCAGCACCAGAGAACGGAGGAGCAGTTGGACCTGGTTCATAATTTGTTGGAGACCACCTTTGTGGCACCCAATCACCCCAACCAGCATTAGCATTTGCTTCAGGCTGATTATCTTCATTTGCATCATTCATTTCTTCATCCATTTGTTCTTCAGTCACAAACACTTGTTCAGAAGGCACATCAAAATTATACACCCGTGTTTTGGACCCTCTTTCCAGAAAATAAAAACATTGACGCTCCTTATCCCACCGGTATCCCATATGCGATAAAGTGGCAGTGTTGAACTCTTGAGCAGAAGAGGAAGATATAAGAGGGACCAAAGGTATGGTTATATTCCAGTATTTGATGATTCGCATAATCTGGGCAGCATATCCAAGTGTAATATTCTTCATACTGTTACGCATGAGAAACATGCGTTTCACAAAATAGTTTGGCCAATTCAATGAAACCCTATTTTGTAGAAGGTACACAAGATGAATATCTGATCTATCCAACCTAGAATGACCACCGGACTTTGGACGCAAGATGTGCGAGACAATCCAGTGCAGTATTCTAGGTATGCTTGTAATCATACCAGATGTGAGCGATTCATCCTCACCCAGAGGTCTCTCCAATTTTGAAATAGATGCAACATATTCCCTTATTTTAAAGTCGGTATCAAAACTCTGGTCATGCCAGTTCTTCAATCCAGGCAACCCAAAAGGGATTTGAAACACTTTGTCCCAATCAGTAGCTTCAAAGGTATGGGTTCTGGTCCCAATAGAACATTTAAACATATAGCCTCTACCAGATTGCAGACCAGCATAAAATATACGAATAAAGTCCTCATGATAATCATCATTTATGGTAAAAAATGTACCAAGTTTTTGCGCATTTAACAGATCAACAACATCAGTTAGATGTAGGGCAGATGCATCAGTTTTATTGAAGACATGGGGTTTCATAACTAACCTTGTCTTGAAAGAGGCCTCAAACTCCTCAGCGATGGCAGGATGAAGAAGAGTTAGTGCACTAGGAGGGATTTCTGGAGGTTGTGGACACTGACTAGAAGTCCCAATAGGTTCCTTTCCTTTTCCTCTTCCTCTTTGTCTAGCCGGGATGATTCTTGGGGGCATGGTGATGAATTGTAGAGAGGTTAAGATGAATGAAGGAAAGGAAGTGAATTAGGGTTTAGGAGATGAAGATGTTTGAAGAAATTAGGGTTAGCCGTGTGGGTATGAGAGGAGGAATGAGTTTAGAGTGAATGGACCCTTTAAATTTGGCTGATGTGTCGATCCACAACTGAATTCAACATGCATTTATTGTAAAAGAATCAGTATGCATCGATACAAAGGGTTATGGATCGATTCATTTCACGAATTAATTGTTTTGAAAATGTCCTATGTGTCGACACAAAATACGGATGCATCGACACATAATGAAACAAGTTTGAAAAAATGTGAAATAAAAAGACATGAATCGACTCATAGCACGAATATATCGACCGAAAACTATAATGTATCGACACATGCACTTGTTGCATCAATACATACTGATGCTAAACTAAGTTTTAACTAATTTTTTACTATCTGTTGAGTATGGAGACCTGTTAGCAGCTCTAAGCTAATGCAGTATGAGTTATGTCATGATAATGATGCCCAAGTATAATTCACAAATCAAACATTAATGTTCAAACAACATATGCAATGAAATACATATAAACTATTAAAAAAAATTATTCTAGCATACACAAATCAAATAGTGCTAAAGATATATAGAAAGGAATGATATTACCTCTTTTGATGTATCCTAATGAAGTATGAGTGAGGTCTAAAAACAAATCTCAACAACCAAAGTGAGACATACATAAATAAGAACCAACGTGCTTAAGACATCGATGAAGAGAGATCTAAAATCCCTAATTCACGACGAATGTTGAAGAACGATTCCGTTGCTAATGGTTTCGTAAAAATGTCAGCAAATTGGTTTTTAGTATCAACATGCTCAAATACAACGTCCTCTTTTTCAACATGATCGCGAAGAAAGTGATGCCTAATCTCTATATGTTTAGTGCGTGAGTGTAAAATAGGATTCTTAGTAAGATTTATAGCACTTGTGTTATCACATTTTATTGGAATACGTTTGAGTTGAATGTCGAAATCTTGTAGTTGTTACTTTAGCCACAAAATCTGAGCGCAACAACTACCGGCTGCAACGTACTCAGCTTCAGCAGTTGACAATGCGACAGACACCTGCTTTTTGCTATGCCAACTAACCAAAGAGTTTGAAAATAAGTGACATGTACCACTAGTGATTTTCCTATCTGATTTGCAGCCAACAAAATCAGAATCGGAGTAACCTACTAAGCTACAATCGCATCCTTTAGAATACCAGAGCCCATATTTAGATGTTCCATGAAGATATCTAAATATACGCTTAACAGCTTTCAAGTGTGACTCTTTAGGATTTGATTGATATCGTGCACACATGCAAACGCTAAACATGATGTCAGGTATAGACGCAGTAAGATACAAGAGAGACCCAATCATACCTCTATACTTTTTGACATCAACACTCTTACCGTGTTCATCTTTATCTAGATTCCCGTTGGTAGGCATAGGGGTGTCTATTGATTTTGAGTCGTTCATTCCAAAGCGCTTGAGCAGCTCTCTGCAGTATTTTGTTTGACACACAGCTGTACACTCATCAAGCTGCTTTATTTGGAGACCGAGGAAGTAATTTAGCTCCCCCATAAGACTCATTTCAAATTCACCCTGCATAACCTTGGAAAACTCTTCGACCAAGTGTATGTTAGTTGAACCAAAAATTATATCGTCTACATAAACTTGAACTTAAAGAATGTGTTTTCCCTTGTGTTTAATGAAGAGAGTGGTATCCACTTTACCTCTTGAATATCCATGATCAAGTAGAAATTTGCTAAGTCTTTCATACCAAACCCGAGGGGCTTGCTTAAGACCGTACAAAGCTCGTTTTAATTTGTAAACATGATCTGGATATTCAGCGTTCTCAAAATCAGGAGGTTGTGAGACGTATACCTCTTCATTTAGGACACCGTTTAGAAACGCACTCTTTACGTCCATTTGGTAAAGCTTAAAATCCTTAGAACACGCATAAGCAAGCAAGAGACGTATAGCTTCGAGGCGAGCAACTGGAGCATAAGTTTCCTCATAATCTATGCCCTCCTCTTGGTTATACCCTTGTGCCACTAAACGTGCTTTGTTCCTAGTTATCACTCCGTTTTCATCAAGCTTATTTCTAAAAACCCATTTAGTACCTATGATATGATGATCTCACGGACGAGGAACAAGTTCCCAAACGTCATTTCTTTTAAATTGATTAAGCTCTTCTTGCATGGCCATTAGCCAAAATTCATCAATCAAGGCCTCTTTGGCATTTTTAGGTTCTACTTGAGAAACAAAAGCGAAGTGAGAACAGAAATTACTTATCTTAGAACGAGTCATTACTCCCTTTGAAATGTCTCCCAAAATGTTGTCAATAGGATGGTCTTTTGAAGATTTCCAAGCTGGTGGAAGATCATTCACTTCGGCTTGCCCTTCTTCCTTATCTTTTACATGACTGGTATCTTCCTCCTCCTCATTGTCTTCTGTTTTGGACTGATCAATTTCCGAAACAGCTTCTTTGAGTATGTCTTCTGTAGATCCACCTGCGTCATCAAAAGAAATACCTTTTCCGACATTTTTCGAATAAGACTCATCAAAAGAAACATGGACAGATTCTTCAACAGAAAGTAAACGCTTATTATACACTCTATATGCTTTACTTGATTGTGAGTATCTAAGAAAGATACCTTCATCCGCTTTTGCATCAAACTTCCCAAGTTTTTCCTTACCATTATTCAAAACAAAACACTTACAACCGAATACGTGAAGATGTGACAAGTTTGGCTTTCTTCCTTTTAGAAGCTCATAAGGAGTTTTATTTAAAATAGGACGAATTAAAATCCTGTTTAAAACATAACAGGCTGTACTAACTGCATCAGCCCAAAAATATTTTGGTAATCCACCCTCATTTAGCATTGTTCTTTCCAACTCCTCTAAAACACGATTTTTGCGCTCCACAACGCCATTCTGTTGTGGAGTTCGAGGAGCTGAAAAGTTATGCTCAATACCATACTTATCACAGTACTTATCAAAGAGGTGGTTTTGAAATTCACCTCCATGATCGCTTCGAATTGTAACTATTTTAGAATTCATTTTATTTTGGGACAGTTTTGCAAAACTCTTAAAGGCGGAAAAAGTTTCATCTTTGCTATGAAGGAATATAGTCCAAGTAAATCTAGAATAGTCATCAACGATTACGAAACCATAATAATTTCCACCTAGACTCTTTGTCCTAGAAGGTCCAAATAGATCCATATGGAGAAGCTCAAGGGGTCGTGAAGTTGAAATTACATTTTTGGATTTAAAAGAGATCCTTGTTTGCTTTCCCATTTGGCACGCGTCACATAGGTGGTCTTTTGAAAATTTTATTTTTGGAAGACCGACTACTAGATCCTTAGATACAACCTTATTAAGCAAATCGAAATTAACATGCGCTAAACGTCTGTGCCAAAGCCAAGAATCATCATTCAATGCAACTAAACACTTAGTGTTTGTTAAAGATACATCAAGAAGATCAAGCATATAGATATTGTTTACTCTTACTCCCTTAAACACAATATTCTGTTCAGTATGTTCAATTATGCAGCAAGTTTTTGTGAAGGAAACCTTGTAACCCTTGTCGCATAATTGACTAATACTTAACAAATTGTGTTTAAGCCCCTCTACTAGATGGACATCAGAAATAGTAGTGGTAGAGGGATTACCTACACTACCTTTGCCAAGTATAGCTCCTTTGTTATTGTCTCCATAAGTAACATATCCCTTCTTCTTTGCTTTGAAGTCTATAAAAAGCGATATGTCACCCGTCATGTGCCTTGAGCACCCGCTGTCTAGAAACCATCTTCTATCTACGGATGCAAGACACTCATCCTACAATATCAAAAGAGAGAAACAGGTACCCAATTTTCATTGGGTCCATGTGGGTGAGTGGTAACATGGTTGCCTTTAGGCTTCCATTGATAAATGCCTTTAGGAACAAGAAATCTCCTAAACTTGCATTTTTCAATGGTATGACCAGCACGACAACAATAATGACATAAGCCATGATGGTGTATTTGTTTATTTCTGATCATTAAATCCTTTGGAATAAAAGAGTATTTTACATATGGTGGATTTAATGACTTCTTAAACAATCTAGAATCAACGGCATAAGTAACCTTGGGTTGTAAAGCTTTTTCCAATTTGACTTTAAGAGTTTTAACCTCTTGTTGCCAAATATGACAAGCTTCACAATACCCAACTTTACTACATCCGTTAAAATTAATATCTTTTGAATTTTCTGCAATACTAGCTTTCAAACTTTCTAAATCTTTTTCAGCTTTGTATACTTTACCTTCCAAGAATGAAAAAATTTGTTTATTGGAAGATAATCTTTTGAAAGCATCTACAGCTTCGTTATGCAGTTTTTCAAAAGCTATTTTCAGTTCAGAAAAAGACATAGAAGAAACATTACTATAGTAGGCTTGTCTTACTTTCTTATTGTTGATTTTCTTCTTGTGGTGGGACTGATTTTTGGTGTGAGCCATAAGACACAGATTTGCTGTCTCATCACTATCATTTGAACTTTGTGAGCTTGATGTATCACTATCACTTTCCCATGCAATATAAGCTCTTCTTTGTTTATTTGTCCTTTTTGGTGGAGCTTTTCCTTTATCCTTTTTCTTCATGGGACATTCTGTTTTATAATGTCCAGATTTACCACAATTAAAACAAGATCCTTTTACTCTATGCTTCTTATTCTCTTCTTGTTTTGACTCTGTAGATTGTCTTCGAAACTTAATGAGATTTTTGTCGGAATGCTTGATTCCATTCTTTCGAATGAATCTATTATATCTCCTAACAAAAAGTCCCATTTCCTCATCATCCGAATCTTCGTCACTACTTGAATCATTGTCACTTTGCTCTTTTTGTGAGGACTTTGAGTTAGAGGCCACAAGAGCTATTGGCTTCTTCTCACTCTCTTTGTCTTTATTCTCTTCCTTTTTACTCTTGTTCTCAAATATTTCAAGACTTTCCAGTTCTTGCTGATGTTCTTCCAGCTTGCCAAATAAAGTTGTAATCGTAAGCGTCGTGAGGTCGTTGGCTTCCTTAATAGCTGTTACTTTAGGTTGCCATTCCCTGCTAAGACATCTCAGAATTTTATTAGTGGCTATTTCATTGGAAACAGATTTTCCAAGTGCATTCAAACGATTGATGAGATGAATGAATCTCTTTTGCATGTCAGAGATAGATTCTCCCTGTTTCATGCGAAAGAGCTCGAACTCTTGATTAAGTGTGTTAATACGGGACTGTTTTACTTCAGTAGTACCCTCATGGGCAATTTCTAAAGCATCCCACATTTCTTTAGTTGTCGTGCAATGGGATACCCGATAATACTCATCAGCACCAAGTGCTGAAATTAGCATATTTCGAGCTCTCCAATCACACGACCACTTTTTCTCATCTTTCTCATCGTAATCCTCTTCTGGTTTAGGAACTATGGCGCCAGCCGCATTTCTCATAGTAATTTGAAAAGGACCATTTTGAATGGCAGCCCACACATTCCTATCCACATAATTTATGTGAACTCGCATGCAGTCTTTCCAGTAGCCATAATTTTCTCCATTGAAAACAGGCGCTCTATTGTACGCCCCCTTTGGTTCAGAATCCATATCGTTACAAGCAGCCACAAAGCACCAGCGAATCGGCGCTCTGATACCACTTGTTAGACGGTGTGGTTAGTGTTCGAGAGGGGGGGGGTGAATAGATCAACTCCTCCTAAATCAAGGATTTAAAAATACTTATCAGAGTGTTTGAAAGTTAGCGGAAAAATACTATCCCGAATCGACTTCCGTCTATTCTGGACCAGCTACTAGAAAACCGGACACACGAATTAATGCTGGATTTATATTAGGATGACAAAGATGAATTAACACCAGATAAGGATCGAATCAAATGCACTTATCATACAAATACTATTTCCAATGAACAAAAACTCAGCAGACAGATTTGTCAAACACTTGGCGTGTATGTGTTCAACGATTAACAATAATGGTGATTTCATAAAAATTTTCTTACCACTATTGTATAATGAAACGTTAAGACACAATACCCCAAATGAATCACAAACTTGTTGAAAACGTAAAGAGAGATAAGGACAGAATACGATACGCAGAGATTTGGTAAGGAAGTTCCCCACTTTCGTCCTCGCGTGTGGGTACGTCTCCCTCTCAATTTCAAATTGAAATTGAGACTTGTTATATCAATAATGCTGAATTCGTTGTTTACAAGGTTACAATACAAAGCCAGAAATCTAAACCCCAAGATCTTCTTCTTGTAAGAACCTTCACTTGATTTGAGCTTAATCAAGAATTTCCCCTGCAAGAAATACAGACAATTCACCGGTTCCATGACCTGTTTGCGAAATTACCAAATTTCCAAACCCTACGCTGCGGCTGAATATGTTCTGCAAACATGACTAACAAACCCTCAAGAACACACCCGTTCTTGAAGGACAAACCAGATGGTTTTTCCTCGAAACCCCCTTTGAATCTTCAACTCAGCTAGATCCTTGATCGTACCACTGAACGTTATCTCGAAGATCCTTTAATCCGGAGAACAAGAATGATTATGTGTTGATGTTCTTGAATTAAAGTGATTGAGAAGATGATGAAGATAAAGTATCTTTCAGGTCTCTAAAACTGCTCACAAAATTGATGCACACCAAACTTGCCTTTGCTTTGATTGCACAATTTTCACTCTAACGAATTCTTCTGTTAAACTGAACTGTCATAACCACTTATATGTGAAAACAGAAACGGTTAAAAGCAACAAACAGCTTTATGTATCGATACAAAATTCGTATGAGTCGATACATAGTGGGTATAACACATACATGAGTCGACACATGGTTGTATGCATCGATGCATACTGTAACTATTAATTTCCAAAATGTAAAGTTAATCATGCATCGATACATGATGCGAATGAGTCGATACATAGCACAATTCCAAAGGAGCATGTATCGATACAAGATTCGTATGAATCGATACATACTGAAGCAAAATTGTTTTTGTGCTTGTAACCAAGGAATGTGTCGATGCATGACAGACATGAATTGATACATACATAAGGAAAATTGTTTTTATGACTTCAATAAGGATATGTATCAATTGCATTGTCTTTAAAACATAGTATAGGTGTGAAATCACATGTATGTACCAACTAATCATGCATACAAATCTTATATCATGCATATCAAACACATAGGCATTTAATTATGCATATCAAACACAATTTGCTATCATACAAAAACTTAAAAGCTTGCTCACACAAACACATTGTATTTCAGATATATTCAATCACGTGCTTCCCTTTGACTTTGTATGCAATATCACAACTTCCACTTTTCATTGAACTTTTCAAAGGTATTTTCGCCAAAGTTCCAAAGACAAGTGAGAAGGAAAAATACTTTTAAAGGTGCGAAATGCATTGAAAATGTGTTTGGCTTGAGTACTACATACTACTTATGTATGGAGCAGTTTATATAACTATTTGTATGCCTAATGTTGGATTGTGGTTTTTTTAGTGAGACTCTTTTACTATGTACTATTTTTTGTATGCCTAATGTTGGATTGTCGTTTTTTTAGTGAGACTCTTTTATTATATGTACTATGTTTAAAATAGCAGGAATAATGAGAATTTCAAATTTCAATATAGGGTGGCCATGAATTCCTGAATGTTGCATATCAAAGTCAATTTTTAACATTAGTATAGATAAAATAGGGTGTAGCAAGCAGCAAATTACATTAGAGTATCTCCACTCGTCACACACTGAGCATCTTTCGAACTTTGCAATGTTTTCCATCGTACAGAATTTACAAGACCAAGTGTTGTGCTTGGTAGTAATAACTTTTGGCTGTTGTGTGCCACAAAATTCACATATAGGGGCTAGTGACTGCTTCAATCAGAACAGTTCATATGCATTAAAAAAGGCAGTATGTTACAAGACCATAGGTAGTACTAACTGTATTCTTTGGATTAAATAAAAGCCACATAAATATTTCAAGTTTGTCCTGGAGTAAGTGTCTTCATTATAAGACTATCACCACCAATGCGATATCCCAACCACAGACCACAGTCTCTTTTCTGCAGCAGAAAGTGCAGATTTACGAAGAGATGGGAGTGGAGGTTGATTAAAATAACCACTAAAACGCCTTCCTGTAAGATCAAACCCTTCCCCGGAGCCAGTTATCCCCTTAGCCATCAACTCAGGACGTTCCTTTCTAAGTTCATCCCAGAGGATGTAGAACTCTGTATCATGATGAGGACCATGATCATTATGACAAAGCTCATGAAGCATCGTATCTAAAACTTCATCATATGGATAAAAAAAGTATGAATCCCATTCAGAATTTCTCCGTGGCGTCTATTGATTGCGTTTACACTGTCTACCACCTCCATAATTATACACAAGATAATATTCATCCCTTGGGTTACAATCATTCAAACAAGTTATTCAGTCATATTCCACAAAATTTTAAAGTTTTGGAAAATTAAGCAAAACACTTACCAAAGTTTCAAAGTTTGATTAGGATAATAAAAAAATACAAAATGGTAAATTATCAGAACTCAGAGAGAAGATTGACGTTCCAATTGTGTTTTGCAATCTTCTCCAACATCTTTTGAATTTTTATTCAAACATGACCAAACAATTACAAATGGACCTAATCTCTAAAATAAAAGGTTTTTCTAATGTACCCTAGACATTTCTAATGCACCACGTGAATTTTTGCATATGTTCTTTTCTTTCGGAGATACATCTTCGGACGCATGTATTTTTGAATAAACGTTGACATATTCCGAAAATACATATCTAGAAATATTTTTTTGTTATAAGTTGTGCATTTGTTTTCAGATAAAGTGTGAAACACGATATCAAATAAAAAATAGATGTACAAAATAATAAGAGACTAATACTGGGTGTGTCGAAAATAATATAACAATATATGTAGAAAATGGCGTACAATCGAGATCTAAAATGTAATAAAATCATAAAAATAAAGAAAGTATAGTACTACAACAAAATAATAATAGACTACTATTATGTGTGTCTGACAACATCTCGTCTACCTCCTCTGCCTCCTTGGCCATCAATTTGAAGGATTTGTTAATCAACCGTCCCAAGAGCTAGTGAGTCAGGGGCAGAACTCTTCAAAGTTCAGAATATTGGGGCAAGTCTTCTTGAGGTCATCTTATGACAAGTCTGTTTCAAGGCAAGGACTTCAATGACCCACCAACAGGGGCAAGTCTATTTCCCAGTTGTTACTACCTGTAGCTTGCGATTTTTGTCGGTGACGCGACCACCTTATCGCAATAGGGATTTCCTCACCTCAGTGGGAGGAACGTTAGTTGCTACTTTCTGATTTCTTATTTTATCCCGTGAAACTGGAAGGGAAAGGTAAAGTTATCTAAAACTAACCTTGCACACATTTGTTTAACTGAACAAATGCTTGACAAAGATTGGGGAGTCTGGGGTCAGGTTATACAATGGTGAGTTGTCAATTACCCATCCTATACATGGTTATCCATGAGATGATATTTTATGTTCTGATTTGATACTTGATTGTGTTTGTCTGTGAAATGGGAAAGTTTCTTCTTTGTGGATGTCTGAGAGAGAGATAGAGAGTGTGTGTTTTTGTTGTTTTT
The DNA here is from genome assembly GCA_022829125.1 of Lathyrus tuberosus. Classification (NCBI taxonomy): domain Eukaryota; kingdom Viridiplantae; phylum Streptophyta; class Magnoliopsida; order Fabales; family Fabaceae; genus Lathyrus; species Lathyrus tuberosus. The sequence goes on from JALAZF010000254.1 coordinate 1,357,457, forward strand.
CGGGTTTTCCGATGTTTTTGGTAAGGTCAGGGACCTAAGGTTTTTGATAAGTATGCTCGCTAAGATTTTGCAATCTTATGCCTACGTATTCCCTATTATGAAGTATAAGGAAATCAGAGCGAACGTAGTTCCTCCTATTCTAAGGAAGAAACAGATGTCTGGTGTCTTGTTCAAAGCCCAAGATTGAAGCTAAAGGTTGTTTTGTTTGTGTCTTGTTTAAATCCCAAGATTGAAGCTAAAAGGTTTTGATTGAGAGAGAATTTGTTATCTCTAAAGAGAGATATCTCATCTGTTTATCCCAAGTGTTTGAATGACTGGCTTATAAAGGAGAATTACTTTAACTGGAATGCATAGAGACCAGGAATGCCATAATTGGCTTTACAGGGTCATTTGTCCTGAAGGAGAAAACTGTAACTCTGTGTCAGCAATGCCATTTTTCCTTAGGAATTCATGCTAAGAGAGGGACATTGGTTTGGATGTTTGTATCCAGAGGCTTGCCACTTACAGCAATTAAATGAGGTTTTAACCAGGATAATGAGGGACAGACAGCTTGGATGTTTGTATCAACAAGTGTGCCACTTACAACAATTATTTGGGATTAGGGTTTTGTTTTGATTGACTGTTTTGGTTTGTGATTTATACAGAGAAATATCTTTCTGTAGAGAGATTTTGATTTCCTCTAAGGGGATGTTGATTTTTGTGTGCCTTTATTAAAGCCCAAGGTTGAAGCTAAGAGGTTGATTGGATTCCACTGGGGAAATCATTATACAAAGCCTAAGAGGAGGCTGGAGGATTGACTCAACAAGAGAGTGTTTATTTGTGTCTTGTACAAAGCCCAAGATTGAGGCTGAAAGAGATTTAACTCTTTTGGGAAAAAAAGTTGTATCTGTCTTGCACAAAGCCCAAGATTGACGCTAAAAAAGATGACTCCACTGGGGAGAATATTTATGTGTGTCTTGTACAAAGCCCAAGATTGAGGCTAAAAGGTTAACTCTGTTTAGGGAGTGTTTAATATATGTATTGTACAAATCCCAAGATTGAGGCTAAGAGGTTGGCTCCACTGTGGAGGACTCTATTAGGTGTCTTGTATAAAGCCCTAGATTGAGGCTGAAGATTCTGAGTGACCCTGCTGTAGGATTTTATATGGGGTGTCTTGTACAAAGCCCAAGATTGAGGCTGACTGTTGAGGAAAAATCATTATACAAAGCCTAAGAGGAGGCTGGTTGGGGAAATTTCTTATATAAAGCCTAAGAGGAGGCTAACTTCTGCTGAGGATTATTGACATCTAAAGACAGGTCCAAATTGGGGAAGTCAACTCTAGCTAGGGATTATAGAAGAGTTGAGATATCAGATGCCTTGAGGTTCTGATTCTGTTGAGAATTTTGACAGTAAATTGACCCTAGCTGGGGATTTAACTAAAGGTATAAAAGTTGGAGTTCTTTTTCTTTTGAAGGTTTTTGTTAATGGTAAATTGACAGTAATTGGCCTATACTGGGGAAAATTTAAGTGAAGGTTTAGAGATTGAGTTGTGAAACCTGTTTGAGTTTCAACTCTGTTTGGAGATTGATGGAATGATCAGGGTTATTTCATGTTCTTTAAGGAAAAAGGTTTCATTGAAATCCAAAGGGAAATGAGACTGTCCAAATCTACTGGTATTGAAGAGATTGGTTCTCAGTTGATGAATGATCTTTGTATGATGCCCAAGAGAAGGCTGGTATGTTAAGGGATGAGTTTCAACCCTAAACTGGTTTGATGTTTTGACTCAGAAAGACTGCTCTAGCAAAGGATGAATAGGTTCTATCTTATACCTTTAAGAGGTCTCTGGGTCCTTGTACTAAGCCCAAGAGGAGGCATGAGAACTTCTAGGAAGCCTGAGGGTCCTTGTACAAAGCCCAAGAGGAGACTGGGATGCTTTTAGGAAGCCTGTGGGTCCAAACTTAAGAATGTTCAAAAAAGGTTTCACCGGGAATTAATTCTTTCTTTTGTGAACAGTTCTAGAGTTTGAAGAAATTCAAGAGAAGTTTCCCCGTGAATTAATCCTCTATGGGGGAATTGAATTTCTTTGACGGTTTCTAATAGCGACAATCTGAGAAAAGTTTCACCGGGAATAATGTCTTTATTTTTTTTCCATATTGTTTAAGCCCAAGAGAAGGCAAGACTGTATCTGGAAAGTCCTATGGGAAACTAGGTTTGACTGTATTGAAAGAGTGATCAACTGGCTTTACCTAATTCTAGACTTAGTTATCGGGGAAAACTCTAGGCAGATATACAAGTATATATACAGTTGATATATGACAAGTATTTAAAAGGATATGAAAGAAGGACTTACAGGTGTGCAAGCTTCCAGCAATATAGTTATATATATGACATGTATTTAAAAGAATGAAAGAAGGAGTTACAGGTGTTCAAGCTTCCAGCAATACAGTTATATATGAAAGCATGTAAAGAAAAATGATAAAAACTTACAAGTGAGCAAGCTTCCATAGCTCTATTGTTAGTTGTTCAAAGAAATTGAAGAAAGTTTTGATAAATACTATACATTTGAATTTAAATTACAAATAAATTTGTTTTGAAACAGAAGCTTGGGGCTTATTCAACAAGAGATGCCCAGATGACTTATTTGATAACATTGATCAGACTGTAATATTAACAGATGTTGTGGGACTTATACCATAGCAGGGGCCCAAGGGTTTTATTTTTACAAAGAGGGTTGGGTCTTACACTCCATTAGAGGGCCCAAAGGTTATTTTTGTACAAGAGATGAGGCTTACAACTCAAGGAGAGGCCCAGATGAAAACAATGATCGCACTGTTGTTTTAAAAACTGAATCGGGACTTATACAAATGACTGAAGCCCAAATTTATTTATGTACAAAGGGGGTTTGGGTCTTACAATCTATTAGAGGCCCAAAAGTGTTTTTAAGAAAAGAAATGGGACTTATAGCTCAAGGAGCGGCCCAGGTTATTTTGCTTTGAAATGGCGATGCGCCAAAATTTTTGAAATCGCAGTGGGTCTTATACAATGACTGATGCCCAAAATGGTTTTGGTTAAAAAGGGATTGAGTCTTAGACTCTATTAGATGCCCAAAGTGCTTGAAAAATGAATAAAGATGGGACTTACAACATAAGGGAAGCCCAGATGATTTTGTTGAAAAGGCGACGATCGCAGCGTGGTTTTGAAAAGTACAGAGGGACTTATACAATGACTGAGGCCCAAAATGTTTTTTGTATAACAAGAATTGGGTCTTACACTCTATTAGAGGCCCAAAAGTGTTTTGGAATTTAAAATCAAGAGGGTGAAACCCAAATTTTAAATTAAATTCATTTTTCAAAGAAAAATTAAATAAAAATGATATAAAATATCAAAAATATTTAAAACAAGTGGTAGGTTTTGAAAAATGTTTTGAAAAATTATGTTTCTAAACACATGAAAGTGTAAAAATCGTTTGAATTTTGAAAAATCAAGATGGAATTTCATTTTAAAATATTGAAAAATAATTAAAATGAAATTATTCACAAAAATATCAACTACATTAAATAACATAAATATGATTATTTTTGCAAAATAAAATAATTTAACATTTTTGTGAATTTTGGGAAAAAGAATCAATTCAAAAACACAAATATTCAGAGAGAAATTAATTTTTGAATCAATTAAGAAAAATATCAAAACTAATTAAATAATTCAAATATTTGAAAATACAAAATTGCGCGAAGAACATCATCTTCTTCGTTTTGCCACCAGAAACGGATTCAATCCAATCTCCCTTGTTTCTTAATGGAATTGGATGAAATAAGTATCAATCTTGCTCGCCTTTGAACAAGGAACAAGATGGTAACACTCAATTTCATTTAAATTAAGTGTGGAGAGGATTATCATGCACGAACCAGATGAACCCTAATTTGCAAGTGAGAATCGAATTCTGATTTGGAGGTGTTGTAAGTTGGTTCCAATGATCTGGACAGATTCCTTAGGTGCCAAGTATTGTGTCTGAATGCTTGGAGTGGATTGAAATGAGCTGGAACTTGATATGGTACCTCAACTGCAACTCTGTCAAGAACTTGAGCAGTTGGCTGGTGATTTTGTGAAATTGATGTTCCATATGTGGTTTTGTGTTATGGATCACTCATATATGATGTTTATGAGGTGTTGGCATGATTGGTTTGGTTTGAATCACTCTCAATTTCAAAACCCGATAGTGACTTGGTTTAGAAGGCAAATTTGGAGTGAAAGAGTGATTTTGAGTAAAGCCTCAGTTTGGGGGCTTTGGTGTACTTAAAATGAGCACAAATGAGCTCTATTTATAGTGTGTCAAGTTTGTTTTGGCATCAATAGTGAATGGCAACTGCATCAGGCTTTTCTTCAATGGTGATCAAATGGAATCTTTGGTCTTCACTAGCCATTGACTTGAGTCAATGGAGACAGCCTATGGTCTTCTGATCTTGGAGTTTATCTTGACTCATTCAGTTGGTTTTGTCTCAGTCCATGCCAACTTGATGCATCTATTGAATGTTCCTTGCCAAATTTGGAGTCTTTGGATTTTTCATCATTGAATCTCACATGCCAACATTGATGGATTCTTGACTTGCAAGGCTGGTGGTTTAGAGATTTTTGCTTCAATCTGATCCTCATTGATTTGGGAAGATGACAAAGTTGGTAAGATGAAAAAATTGGACAAAGAACTCGTGTGGCACAAGAAATGCACACAATCTTGCCTAATGCTGCCATGAAGAAAGTTTGCATCAAGGCATTTTGTAAGGTTCATAACTCCTAGCTCAGATGGAGTATGATTGAGTTCTTGGACATTTTGGAAATCTGGTGTATCCTACTTCAACATGATGTCCAAATTTGGTTTTGAATTAACTTGCATCACAATGAAAAATGTCTCTATATTTTGGAAAAAGTAAAACAGATTATGACTTAGTGAAAATTTCACTAAGTGTTGGAAAAAATGTCATTTTCATGTTTTTGTGATTTTGATCAATCCATAACTCATGATCCATGAAGATTTGGAATTTCTTGTAGTTGACACTTTTAAATTATGTCATATGCACTTTCATTTGAGCTTTGAATGGGAGGAAAAGGCCTCAGAGTTTGGGAGATATGACCTTGCAAAGTTGGTACCCTAGCCACTTTTTCCCATGACTTAGAAAAAATTAAGTTTTCTATGGTTGCCCCTTTTACAAGTTAACTCAATTTTCTTGATTTTTCTTGATGAATTATGATTCAAATCACATCTTAACATCATTTTAGGGTTGAGGAAGCCTTGGTTGACCAAAAATTTCAAAAGTCAAACTTGGTTTTGGAACAGTTGACTTTTTCATCAGATGAATTTTGAATTTTTGTGATCCCTTTGTGAAATCAATCCTTGGGCATAATTAAACTTCATGGATGGCCTCTAGGGCCATTTAGGAATGTCTTAGACCCTTCCCCAAGGTTTGAGATCATGGGTAGGTCAAAAGTCAATGGTAGGGTTGACTTTTTTCATCAGAAACCCTAATTTGTGATCAGATGGTTTTGAGTTCTTGTGGCTTATGAATCAAGATATTATAGCCAATAAAATCTTGTAGATATATCAATATGATGTATTTGAGGTCCTTGAAGTTCATATTGAAGCTTCAAGTCTTGCCTTACTTCACAAGTTAACTCAAGGGTTGAATTAGGTCAAAACCCTAATTCCTGATTTTTTTATTGATGGTCTTTCAAGGTAATTTTGCCATTGTGGATGGGCTCTAAAGATTCTTTTAAGTTTATTGGACCATACATTAAGGTATTGGCTCATGCCCAGATGTAATTTTTCATCTGGAGGCCCTGGTCGACCAAAACCCTAATTTGGTGACACTGGCGATCCTGAGGCTTGATCCTCTTAGAATACTGCATATTTATGCTTAATTCTTGATATAGGAGACCCCTTGATCCTTCATGGATGTTTGAGAGACTAGACAAGTTGAAGATCATGTCAATTCTTTGATTGATCCTTTGTCCAAATGCTCGGAGAGGGGTTAAAACCCTAATCCTTGATTGTAGAGAAGGCTCAATAATCCCTGAGGAGATTGATGAGGCATGATGGTATATCCATACTGTAGTGATGATTCTCATGATGATGGGAAATATTGGTGGTCAAAATTTGGGGTATGACAGATGCCCCTATTTAAGCTTCTTGGACCCGAAGGTATGAATGGTGAAGATTTTCGGACATTCAGGGTTGTTGCGGTGAGAATCGGATAACAAGATATTAATTAACTTGCATCGCATTCTTTAAATTCACAACCGACTTTGATTTATCCAAAGGAAAGGTTCAAGATCGAGAAAAACCTAAAGGGGGAGATCTAAGGTTCGGGGATTGGTTACGCCTAGGGAAGGTATTAGCACCCTAAACGTCCGTAGTACTCTACGGGAACCTCTTGTTTTAATTTGTTAAATCTTACTCGCTTGCTAAAGGTGCTATGCTAAAGGTTGAAACCCTATAGGTTAATATCTAAGTATACTCGACAAAGCATCGCACTTTGCATCTACGTATCCTTACGGGAGTGGAATCAGAGTATCCGTAGTTCACCGATCTAAGGGTGAAGGATAGGAACCATTGACTATGGCCAAAATTCCAAGGGGAAAATGAGTATGAGCTCATTTTAGAGTTCACGATAACTCTCTAAATCTAAGTTGTAGGGGAAAGTGAGTTCTCATGATGATGAGAATCACATGGAGTTTAAGAACTCCAACCTATTTCTACGTTATGATTTCATTGGCTCTCATGAGGCCAAGAAATAAGGGTAAACCTAGAAGGATAAGGTAGGGTGACTTCAAGAGTCAATTTAAGGTCTCCCTTTGGAATGGAGGGAAGGATAACAGTTGTAAAGGTTCTAAAAGATAACAAGTTAACAATTCCAACATGAAGATGTAAAAGGCATGAATGAGATATGAGATGAGATAGAATCATGATATCAATGCAAAGTAAGAATCATACATGTTGGACAAAGATTAAACATGATAAATGGACATAACATGGCAAGATGCATAAAGAAGTGCAATAAACATTCTTAATAAGCATTCTTAATATCATCATGAATAAAGGTCAAAAATAAATATTTCTACTAAGTTCTTTTTTATATTTAAAAAAAAAATAGATTCAATGAGGAAAATGTAGCAAAAAGAAGGGAAGGAAAAGGATAAAAATCAAGAAAGTTATGACATTTTGAAAATTGAGCATAAATTATAAAACAAATAAAACCAACAAGAAATAAAAAGAAAGAAATGGCATTTTGAGGGATTGAACTCATGCCATCTAGCTTGCAGTGTAAAACTAACACCACCAGGCCAAAGCGCGCGTGCTAACATATGAGGGATAGCACAATTATATATGGCAAAAGAAGCGAAGTTCAGAAAAATAAATAAAAGGACTGGGGCGAGGGGGATTCAAACCCCAGTCCCAGAGGTAGGCAAGGCGTGTGATTGTGTGTGCTTGCCACTGGGGTGACTGTTACATCCAATACCATATCTTCTTCAATAAATATATAACATGAATATGCACATAAGTTTCAAACAAAATACAAACCGCCCACCATAAAACCACTCACGATAACAAAACCCAAGCTATGTCATTCCTCAGTAATCATTGTTAAGCAAGATGTGACAAAAATGTGTAATTTAATCTTGCAGTTATGACATTCCAAGCATATTAAACAATAGTCAAGGCCTATTCTGTAAATCCACAATGCAAGAGCATACAAACCACGTAGCCAAGGCAACAAAAGAAACAAGGCATGTGATACATTCAATTGGAATTCAAACAAACGACATATCTCAGATGCAATAAACACAATATGTATTCTATAACGGCACAGCAAGCATAAAGCACATTTCAAATTAATCACGATCCAAGTTAACACACTAATTGCTCACACAAAAGAAATGTACAGGTCTAATACATTCAGTATCAGGCATGGTTAGGCAAACAGAAACAAGATTGACAATACAAAACCAAGAATTGTTGCACACTAACTGTAAAATAAGAATGGAACCATATAAATTAGACATTAAATCAATCACATTTGCAAACATTAGATAGGGAGACCAAATGCAGCCATAGCAAGTAATGATTAGTAAGCACACAACTTTCACACTTAAACATCACAAGGACATATCTTCTGTGCAAATGATAAACAACATGTATACTAAGAAAAACAGTAGGACATGACTTGGTTGTGGACTACATGTTGGCAAGCAAATAACATAAACAACAAAGCAAACTAGCAAATTGACACCTAACCCTAGCAGTAATCATGTATCATGTTTGAATGAAATGGAAAACAACTTGAAAAGCAATTAAAAGGCAATATATAGATACAGGCCAGCTTGAGACTAATTCAAGTATATCAAAAACATTTTCAAGAGTTAACAAGTTTAGTGAGGAATGGCAAAGACATTGATTGGCAAAACTAAGAGTTTGAAATGTAAGCTATCAATGAATATGCTAGGGCACGAAGATGAGTCAGTTTCAATAATGTTCTCAAGACCCAAGAACAGTTCAAGTATGTTGATTTATTTGCAAAAACAGAGTTTAAAAGATAATAAATACCATTATAGATCCAAATATCAATGACTGGTTTAGAAAACGTGCTAAATGGGGGTCATGATAGGATGATATCATAAGGTAAACATCAATAGGCAATAACATCAGTGCTGACAATTAATATTGGGCCAGTCATGGTGCACATCAAACATGATAGTGATATTTCAAATTAAAGATAGCTATCAAACAAAACAGAAGGTCATATATTCACCCAAGTGGTACAAACATGGATTGATCATATTCTTAATGACAAGTATACAAACATCATGAGGGCTGAGAACAAACACATATATGCAGGGATAGGGCAAGTTACAGGACAACATGACAATCAAACTCACACAAGTGGTAACATCTAGAGACAGGCAGTAGCAGAAACTTAGTAAAAACCAAATTGGGACAATAATCAAACAAGCACCTTCATCAAACATGTATGTAAGAAGTCAAGATATCACAAAGACATAGCTTCTGAGGTTAGCAACTTTAATAGAATGGTTTTTTCACACACAAAATGGAATGTCAAGCATATACAAACAAAATGGCAAGTTGTAGACCATTGAGGCACATGACAGTAGTAATATCCAGGCAAGACATATAAGTTCATCATTCAAACTTCAAGCATATATTGCCACAAAAATTATTCCAACAAGGGGTAATACAAGTCAATGGCTAACAGTTCATATAATCCAACCTTAAGCATATGATCAAACAACAATAAAGACAGTAATGCATATCAGCTGTGAACAAAACTATCAATCTTACAACATCCATAATGGCAAGGTTAAAACCAAACTGAGTACATAAGCATGCTCTTATATTAGTGGTGGTAAAAAAAAGAAACATACATGTTATTTAAACAAGAATCGTTTGACAACATCAACAGTCATTAAATCAGCAAATAAGATAGATAAGCTCAAACATTCTACAACCTAAAAACACACCAGAAATTCAAAGGGGAACAAAGGTTCATGAGTTTTTTCATATCACATTTAGGCACATACGACGTGAAAATAGGTCAATAGAATCAAACATCAATCTTGATAGTAAAAACCACACTAAGAACTTATGATTGCAACCAAGTAATGGTCAGAACAGAGGTATTGTAACTCATCACCAACATACACGTATAGCACACTAATGAAGAACATAATTTTACTTTATGAATTCAAACCATAACAACATATTTAAGCATATATTCAGGCAGATACAAAGAACAATGAAATGCATATGGTAAAGATTACATCAAATGAGCATTATCAAAAAGTGTAAGAATACAATACCAAGTGGAATGGTGTCCACTGTCTTCAGGTGTGATGACTGCCTTCTCTTCCAAGAGCAAACTCCAATGACAACCTCCAATTTGCTAGCTCGAGACTCTTATGGAACTTCAGAGAAATTTAAAATGTTTTTGAGAGAGTTGTTGATGATTCTATTGTGTAGAGGAGAGTCCCTTTTATAAGCTGAACGAGGGAGGAGTGAGTCCAAACATCAAACACTTGGAGTGCTGAGTAGGAAAGGGAGCCAATGTCTCTTTTGAAATTCAAAAACGGTCCACTCCTTGGAGACAAATCCGCTGCTTATTGTAGCGAGCGATTTTGGACGCGGTTCTTAAGCGCTGGTCGCTCTCTGCGGTTGAGTTTACTACAGGTCGATTCATTTTTTATCCTATTGTGAGCTGATGAAGGAAGGGAAATAGATGTCTCCAATTAACCCTGCTTTGCATACTGAGTTTAAACAGCGGTCTGTTAGGTTACGAATGCTATCAATGTGGGGGGGCCCTTGTACTGGTTATTTGTATTTTCGCCAATACGGTTTTCTTTTCTCTTTCTAGGACTTTCTGGCAGGGAACAAGGATTAGGATGTTAGGACTGATGCTTTTGATAGATACATGAGAGTATGGGATTTTGGGTTTTTATTTAGTGTGCTCGCTAAGATTTTTCTTTCAATCTTATGCCTACGTATTCCCGTTTACCGAAACAGGGAAATCAGAGCGTTCGTAGTTCCTCCTATTATATGGGAGGAAATGGTTGTTTTTGGTGTCTTGTTCAAAGCCAAAGACGTGAAGCGAAGGGTAGTTTGTATCTTGTTCAAAGCCCAAGATGTGAAGCTAAAAGTGTTGACCTTAGAGAGAATTTGTCGTCTCTAAAGAGGGGTCTGTCTATTACGACTGTTTATAAAGGAGAATTACTTTAACCGGGATGTGTGAATCCGGCAATGCCATAATTTCCTTTATAGGGGATTTCAACCTGAAGGAGAAGACTTTAACTCAGTGTAGAGTAATGCCATCTTTCCTTAGGAATTTCTCATACTAAAAGAGGGACAGTGGCATGGATGTAGATGATCCAGAGGCTTGCCGCTTATAGCAGTTAGATGGAGGGGAAAGGGATGATGGACTCAACGAGGGAGTCTCTTATGTGTCTCGTACAAAGCCCGAGAGAAAGGCTAAATGTTGTTTGACTCCGCTAGGGAGAATCATTTGTACAAAGCCCAAGAGGAGGCTAACTTCAATGGAGAAGTATCATTATACAAAGCCTAAGAGGAGGCTACGGTAACTGTTTCAGTTAAGTGACAGGTCCAGTATACTGATTTTAAAGAGAAAATCAGTTCTTATATGAGCAACACTGTACTCATGAATTTGATTCAAGGATCCGGGTTATTCCTGTTCTTTAAGGAAGCGGGAAATCCGAAGGGTATTGAGACTGTCCGAGTCTACGGTTTTTCTTCCTATTTAACGAAGGGTGGTTGAGAATGTCTTTAAGACTCAAGGAGATTAGACTGTCCGTGTCTAGAGTTTCATCTTTTGTACTATGCTTTGAGAAACAGTAGTAGACTCTTTGAAAGGAATGTTCTATGCAGATGATTAAGTTCTGTTCCTATACCTTTAGGAGGTCGTCGGGACAATTTGTACGAAGCCCAAGAGGAGGCTGGAAACTTTTAAGAAGCCGATCGGTCCTTGTACTAAGCCCAAGAGAAGGCTATCATTCCCAGAGGAAGAGATCATTATACGAAGCCTAAGAGGAGGCTGTGAATACTTCTAAGAAGCCGTAGAGTCCTTGTACTAAGCCCAAGAGGAGGCACGGTTGCTTTTAGGAAGCCTGTGGGTCCTTGTACAATGCCCAAGAGGAGGCCGATGCTTTTAAGAAGCCCGTGGGTCCCCAAACCCCGAGAAATTCAAGGCAAGCTATTCACAAGGAATAGATCAAGTCAGGAAAGTTCGAGAATTTGGAAGAAACTCAAAGATGCCATTCACGGAGAATTTTGATGAATGCATTCCCTGAGGTAATATTGACTTGATGCTTGGGCCCATGAGGTTCCATGGAGCATATTAGGTTATGTTTTGGCTCATTGGCTCATGCCCAGAGGAAAATTTCCAACTGGAGGCCCTGGTCGACCAAAACCCTAATTTGGTGACACTATCGATCTTGAGACTTGATCAACCTAGAAGGGAGCAACCTTGTGCTTAATCCTTGAAGTGGGAGTCCTTTTCTATCCTTTGTGTATGTTTGAGAGGTTAGACAAGTTGAAGATCATGTCATTCCTTGATTGACCCTTTGTCTAAGGCTCTGAGAGGGCTTGAAACCCTAATTTTGATTGTAGTGAATGCTCACCCATCTTTGGGGAGACTGATGAAGTATGATGGTTCCTCCATATTGTAATGATGATTTTCAAAATGATGGGAAATCTTAGTGGTCAAAATTTGGGGTATGACAGATGCCCCTATTTAATCTTCTTGGACACGAAGGTGTGAATGACGAAGGTATTCGGGCATTCGGGGTGCAAGAGGATTAAATATCGAAATACCCGAAATTTTGATGGCGTCTATGAATGGTAATTCACGCATTCATCTTCTTTCACTAAGCAATGATGCTTAGAAAAGGTAAACTTCCCCTCGATCCTGGTCTTCAGCCAAGGAACTGGTCTCAGTTTCTGATGTAAACTTCCCCTCGATCCTGGTTTCCTACCGAGGAACTGGTCTTAGTTTTTGATTTAAACTTCCCCTCGATCCTGGTTTCCTACCGAGGAACTGGTCTTAGTTTCTGATTTAAACTTCCCCTCGATCCTGGTTTCCTACCAAGGAACTGGTCTTAGTTTCTTTTGTCAATAAACTTAATTGACAAGGGATGCTATTAGTAGCGGTTTTCCTTCAAACTTCTCGCCGAATTTTCCTGGGGAGATGCCATTTGAGTGGAAAAAGTTTTGATGTCAGACTTGCTGGGGAACCCAGTTGTCTGAGTTGTAGAGGTGTACAAACTTCTCTGTTGGAGACGCCATTTGTTGATTCTACTGGGGAAAGTGAGTCTCTTGAGAGATTACGTTTGCTTGGGGTCTTTACATCATACTTTTCTCGGAGATCTTCTCGGAGAAATGCCATATGATGTGATCCAATTTTGAGGTGCCGATGACCTTTTCATCAGTGGGTTTTTCAGAGAAAAACTGTCGTACTGCCGAATCTTCGATTAGGAGGCTTTCTCTGTGAATTTTCCTTAATCCGGAAAAGCAAGGATATCATCTTCAATGGCGAAGAGTGATGTTAACTGAGGGCTCTCTGTCTTTCAGAGGTTCAAGTTATCAAAGTGGTCGAGGACCCAACTTCAATCCAGAAATAAACTGGAGGAGAGAGAATGTTCAGACGCAGCGTTTCCTGACAAGGAAAGGGCTGACAACTCGATTGAGAGGACTTTTATCACTAGGGAACAAGGTCGACTAGAGTGATAGTGATGCAATATGAAATGCGAATGTAAATCAATAATGCATGATGTTTGTATGTATATGCTGACAAAACTGACGCAACATACAAACTGACAGGTGAACACGACTGGATACTCGGCCATCGCGGGGCGAAGAAGTATCGTTGGTTCAGGATAGCAATTCCACCTTGCTTAGGAGAGATAGTCCCTGTTGGGAGCTATGTTGGTCGGGCTTAGGAGATAAGAACTCGGCCGAGGCGTGTCAGACGAAACAAGGTCTCTGACACAATTGGTCCCTTCATTCAGGCGTACTGGGTTAGAAGGAGTACTTTGATTCTGCACTTTAAAGTTCGCTTACTTTTGGAGAAGCGGTTGATGTTCAACAGTCAAAAGAAATTGCCGTCTTTATTTTAAAAGCAGAAAAAGTTTTAACAAGTAAATTCATTTTTGTTTTATTTCAAGAATCGCTAATCATGTTAACAACGTCGTTCTGTAAAGCTAAAACAAATAAGAATTACAAACAAAAGCACAAGGGCTCAAATTTTATTGATAAAATGGAGATCAGCCAAACGCGTGATTCCAAAGAGTATATACAAAGTTTGAAAATGGTAATTTACAGGGAAAAGGGCTACGTTGAAACATAACGACCACTATCCTTCTACCAACTTTGAATTCGAGGCATCCTGTGCTTCTGTCGAAGATGACCTTGACTTGAGTTTTCTGACAGATGATGTAACTGCTGCTGCTGAGGGACTTGCCTCTGTTGAATATAGTTACTTGCCGTTATCCCTAATTTTTGCCTGGATTGTACTTTGATGTTTCCAATCCACCGGGATAATTTTTTCTTTTTATGTCTCTAACTTTTGCCTGGACCGCCCTTTCGGGTTTTCAATCCACCGAGACGTTTTTTTTTTTTAGTTTAGGCGAAGTATTTCTTGACTACATCAACATTTGTGGGGTAGGCAAATTCCTCTCCGTCCATGGTTGCAAGTCTCAAGGCGCCGCCTGAGAAAGCTTTTGTGACCACATAGGGGCCATCATAATTCGGAGCCCATTTGCCCCGAGAGTCAGTGAGAAACGATTGTATCTTCTTGAGTACGAGGTCTCCTTTTCTGAAGACACGAGGTCAGACCTTTTTGTCGAATGCCCTCTTCATTCTCTGTTGATACAAGTGACCATGGCATAGTGCCGTGATTCTCTTTTCTTCGATCAAATTCAGTTCGTCGTGTCGGCTTTGACACCATTCAGCTTCGGTGAGCTTAGCTTCCATCAACACTCGGATTGACGGGATCTCTACTTCTATGGGGAGCACTGCTTCCATGCCATACACTAGAGAGAAAGGGGTAGCCCCTGTTGAAGTGCGGACAGATGTGCGATAACCGTGAAGAGCAAAGGGTAGCATCTCGTGCCAATCTTTGTAGGTTACAACCATCTTTTGAACGATCTTCTTGATGTTCTTGTTAGCCGTTTCTACCGCTCCGTTCATCTTGGGTCGGTAGGGAGATGAGTTATGGTGTTCGATCTTGAACTCAGCACACAGCTCTTTCATCATCTTGTTGTTCAAGTTAGATCCATTATCAGTAATGATCTCGCTTGGAACACCATAACGGCAGATGATATTGTTTTTGATAAATCGGACCACCACTTGTCGGGTTACATTGGCGAACGATGCTGCTTCGACCCACTTGGTGAAATAGTCAATGGCTACTAGGATGAACCGATGTCCGTTTGAACCCTTAGGTTCGATCAAGCCAATCATGTCGATTCCCCATATGGAAAAAGGCAATGGGGAAGAAAGAACTTTGAGACGCGATGGCGGTACATGAATTTTGTCGGAGTATATCTGACACTTGTGACACCTCCTCATGTACTTATAGCAGTCGGATTCCATTGTCAACTAATAGTACCCTGCTCTTAGGATTTTTCTTGCCATTGTATGTCCGTTAGCATGAGTGCCAAAGGATCCTTCATGAATTTCTTTCATAAGCATTTCTGCTTCTGGTCTGTCGACGCATCGGAGCAAGACCATGTCAAAATTTCTCTTATAGAGAGTGTCACCGCTCAGGAAAAAGTTTCCAGCCAATCTTCTGAGGGTTTTTCTATCTTTCCTGGATGTCCCAAGTGGGTACTCCTGTTTCTGAAGGAAGCATTTGATATCGTGATACCAAGGTTTATCGTCTATGACTGCTTCAATCGTGAAGATGTAAGCGGGCCTTTCAAGGCGCATTATGTCGATCTTAGGTAGGTCGTTCTATTGACCTACACTAATCATGGAAGAGATAGTGGCTAATGCATCATCCATGTGATTCTCCTCACGAGGGATATGATGAAACTCAACTCTGTTGAAGAAAGGTAGCAACCTTCTTGCGTAGTCTTTGTAAGGAATCAACCCTGATTGGTATGTGTTCCAATCTCCTTTTATCTGATTGATAACCAAGGCTGAATCGCTGTATACGTCCAAGTTTTTGATCCTTAAATCAATTGCTTCTTCGAGACCCATAATACAAGCTTCGTATTCGGCCTCGTTGTTTGTACATTTGAACGTAAGTCTGGCAGTGAAAGGAATGTGGGTACCCTGAGGGGTAACAATGATTGCCCCGATTCCGTTTCCATAATGATTAACTGCTCCGTCAAAGATAAGTCCCCATTGGGAACCTGATTCTGGCCCTTCACTGGGTAACGGTTCATCGCAATCTTTCATTCTTAGATACACGACATCTTCGTCTGGGAAGTCAAACCCGATTGATTCTTGATTGTCAATCGGTTGATGAGCCAAATGATCGGCTAAAATACTCCCCTTAACGGCTTTCTGAGCGTGGTACTCTATGTCATATTCTGATAATAACATCTGCCAACGGGCGATTCTTCCCGTGAGAGCAGGCTTTTCGAAGACGTACTTGATTGGATCCATTTCTGAGATTAACCAAGTAGTATGATGAATCATGTATTGGCAAAGACGTTTGGCTGCCCAAGCCAAAGTACAACAAGTTTTCTCAAGCATCGTGTACCGAGTTTCGCAGTCGGTGAATTTCTTGCTCAAATAGTAAATGGCAGACTCTTTCCGTTTGGTTTCGTCTTGTTGGCCAAGTACACACCCCATTGAGTTCTCTAGAACTGTGAGGTAAATGATCAGTGGTCTTCCTTCCACTGGAGGTGATAGAATCGGAGGATTCAACAGATATTCCTTGATACTGTCGAAGACGGTTTGACAATCTTCTGTCCAAACGTAATCCTGGTTCTTTTTGAGTAATTTGAAAATCGGCGCACATGTGGCGGTCATGAGGAATATGAATCTGGAGATGTAGTTCAAACGTCCTGGGAATCCTCTTACTTGTTTTTCAATTTTCGGAGAAGGCATTTCTTGAATGGCCTTGACCTTGTCAAGATCAACCTCAATTCCTTTCTGGCTGACGATGAACCCTAGTAGTTTCCCTGAACGGACACCGAAGGTGCACTTGTTGGGATT
This sequence comes from Lathyrus tuberosus, assembly GCA_022829125.1. Lineage (NCBI taxonomy): Eukaryota > Viridiplantae > Streptophyta > Magnoliopsida > Fabales > Fabaceae > Lathyrus > Lathyrus tuberosus. The sequence continues at coordinate 1,374,177 of JALAZF010000254.1, forward strand.
TAAGCGGAGCTTGAATTTTCTTAGACGTTCGAACAATTTTGACAGATGTTCAACGTGCTCACTCTCTGTTTTAGATTTTGCAATCATATCATCGACATACACTTCAATTTCTTTGTGTATCATGTCATGTAAAAGAGTAGTCATGGCCCTTTGATAGGTTGCTCCGGCATTCTTCAAACCGAACGACATTACCTAGTAATAAAAGGTACCCCATGGGGTAATGAACGAAGTTTTCTCCATGTCTTTCGGCGCCATTTTGATCTGGTTATAGCCCGAGAATCCATCCATGAAGGAGAAAACTTTGAACTTTGTTGTACTGTCTACCAGCATGTCAATGTGTGGTAAAGGAAAGTCGTCCTTTGGACTAGCCTTGTTTAGATCCCTGTAATCGACACACATTCTGACCTTTCCGTCCTTTTTGGGAACAGGTACAATGTTGGCTAACCATTGAGGATATTCAGATGTGGCGAGGAAACCTGCGTCAATCTGTTTATGTACCTCCTCTTTGATTTTGATGGACATGTCCGGGTGAGTGCGTCTCAACCTTTGCTTTACTGGCGGACATTCCTATCTCAATGATAAGTGATGTTCCACGATGCTGGTATCCAACCCTGGCATATCCTGATAGGACCAAGCGAATACATCGGGGAATCCTCTGAGAAGCTTTATCAAACCTTCTCTGGCAGTTGGACTGAGCAGTGCCCCAATCCTGATTTCTTTTCTCTCTTGCTCTGAACCCAAGTTTACCATTTCCAACGGTTCTTTGTGAGGTTCAATGGACCTTTCCTCTTGTCTGAGTAATCGGGAGATCTCTTCTGGAATTTTGTCGTCATTTTCTTCTTCAGCCTCGAATACCGGGAACTCAAAGTTGGGAGAAGGCATCGGATCGTATGTTTCAACGGGGTTTAAAACAAGCAATCCGCATGACGTGATGATTCGTGTTTAGAAGAGATAGAGAAAATGCAAGTGTGTGCAGTGTTTTATTTTACTGCTTTTTTTTATTTGAATTGTTTTTTAGGATTACCATTTTCTGAAAATGCAAAAAGAGAAAACAGCAATTAATGCGGAAATTACAGAACGACGTTATTTTATTAATGAACAAGTCGATCCTTGAAACTACAGCCCTATAAAATAAAACTCTGTCGCTTTGGGCGAAGCGAAGAGGGAAATTTACAGAAAGCGAGCCCTATCAAAACATCCGTTTCATCTGGGCAGGGTGAAAGGTTAAAGATGGCAATTACTTTGACTGATGAATGATCTTCGGAACCTCGAAGGAAATCCATTGGCGGCGAACTCCTCGGTGAATCACAAAGTTTGGTACCTTCCTTGATTTGTCTTCAGAAATGACGCTGATTTCTGGTGGAGCAGGATCATTGGAATCTGTCTCCCAGGTAGAATTGTCGTAGGAGAATTCCTCTGTTGCATTTTGCATAGCATTTGTGCTCTCAGCTGTATCTCCCCATCCAGTAGGCTGGATGTTTTCGAGCCTGATACGAGAGCTCTCGGGAGCGGTGTACTTGACCATATAGTCGTATTTTCCACTCGGTTGTCCCAAGGTGTCCCACACTTCTTTGGAACTGGAGGAGTCATTTCTCTCGATGACGTTGACCTCGGGAAAAGCATAGTTGATGAATTCAAGTCCTGCAAACGTTGCGAATTCATCTTCATGTTGAGTAGTTTCCGAATGACCTGAGTGTTGATCCCATGACATGGTGGGGACACAGGTATTTTGTTCAATGACGGTCAGCTGATTTTCATTGTTCGGCTGACTTTTTTGCCCCAAATCTCCTGGATAAGGTTGCCACATTGACAGACCATCCATTGGGCCATAGTAGTTGTGGTCAAAGTTGTCTTTCAGAGTGTTTTCCTCTAATGAATTTGGCGGAGCACGACATCCTTCTGGATCACAATCTCCATAGATCATTTCGACGTCTGATCTGGGTATAAATCTTGGACTTTGTGCGGGATAACAAAATGGCATAGGCACCTCTTCCTGAGACATATAACCGTCCTCATTAAGATAGGACTTCCATTCTTCATCCGTGTCAGAGGGATCTTCCTCATTAATAGCATGTACTGCTTGAGACACTGGGTGAAGAAAACCTCCACTGTGGAAGAAGTTTTGAAGGGGATGAAGACTTTCATCGTTGGCAGCTCTCTGGGTACAGGTTGCAGAAAATCCAAGACCTTTCTTTGTTTTATTGTCAGTAGTAATGACAAGCTGTCCCCATCCTGTTGTATCGGTACTCTCGACCGCTTTGATAGAATCTTTGTATGAGGAAATCGAGGTTCCTCCTTTGAGCTGATTGTCCTTGCTTACCGACAGTGCTTGGAACTGAGTTCCAATAACCTCCTCGGGTTCTACACAAGTAGATGATGATAAGCTACTCACGAGCAAGGCCTGCTCTCCACAGACTGTGACAAGTTGATCGTTCTTGATGAACTTTAGCTTTTGGTGGAGGGTCGAAGTGACCGCTCCAGCCTGATGTATCCAAGGTCTTCCTAATAAACAACTGTATGTTGCCCGGATGTCCTTGACCTGGAAAGTGACTTGGAAACTATGAGGACCGATAGTTATGGGAAGATCAACTTCGCCGATAACTGTTTTTCTGGATCCGCCGAACGCTTTGACGACGACCTCGCTGATTCTCATCGGAGGGCCTTTGAATGATAATTGCATCAAAGTGGACTTCGGCATAACATTCAGGGCTGACCCTGTGTCTACCAGTATGCTGGCTAAAGCATCATCCTGGCAGTTAACTGTAATGTTGAGCGCCATGTTATGACGGCGACCCTCTTCGGGTAATTCCTCATCACTAAATCCCAAATTGTTGCAGGAAGTGATGTTAGAGACAATGTTATCGAACTGTCTGATTGTTACATCCTGTTCCACAAAGGCTTGCTCCAAGACTTTCTGTAGAGCCTCCCTGTGGGCTTCTGAACTGAGTAACAACGATAATACTGAGATCTTTGAAGGAGTCTGTAACAGCTGGTCAACAATGTTGTATTCACTCCTTTGGATGAGCTTCAGCATCTCATCATTATTTTTCGAAAGGTCGGGATTACTGGATTGACTGACTGGTGGATCAGGAGTTTCCGTCTGAAGTTCCTTTTCCTTGTTAATTTCCCCAACCCCTCGGTTGAAGATTCTACCACTCCGTGTTACACGACTGATGTCTGCAATATTCACGACGGAGGGTAATGGAATTTCCTTTCCATTTTCAACTGTCGTTGCACCGTATTTGTAAGGGATAGCCTTAGTTGATTCATACGGTGTTGGTCCCGGCAGATAGATGACTACAGGAGCCCTCTGGTTTTTCTGACCATCATAAGTAATCTCGATCCGTTCCCGGTTGGGAACCTTAGATTCATCCAACAGAGGGATAATGGCACAAACGTCCCTGGTCCTATGATGACCAGAGATTGTGACAACATCTTCAATTTGATCGGCAAGGTAGTTCGGCGTCCAGTTGATGGGTCCAGAACCCGGATATGGACGAATTTCTCCACGGTCCACCTAACCCTGAAGAGCTGCTCTCACAAGGTAACACCCTTGGTTACTTTCCGAAAAGACGCCACAATGTTCATAGTTGTGTGGTGGCACCTGGCCACGCCCACTTTGGATACAATATAACCTCACTAGGTTAGCTTCCACAGATCGGACATCCTGACTCTGACGCCGAGTAGGATTCCTGTTACTGATACTAATTTGTTGAGTATCTTCATCCATACAAATTGGCACCCCCCAGTGATTTAACAAGTGCTGAAGTGCCTCCTGGACAAGGGTACAACCTCGATCGTTTTCGCAACCCGCTTTACAGCTTTGATAGTCATGTGATATTAAGAATCTGAGTCGGACCTGCTCAGCATGTAACTCTACCAGGTTGGTATTCATCACGCGAATATCAAAAATTTGAACCATGTTGATCTGATAAGAGTTCCTATCATGGTAGTCTTGGATCCACCCAAGATCCATCTGACGCTGGAGGGCCTCCTGTATGAAAGAGCATCCCTGGTTGTTTTTAGAGAAGACATCCCACTGATGATAGTTATGAGGTGGCACATGGCCATATCCACTCTGTCTACAATGCATCTTGACCAGATTGGTTTTCAACAAGAGTACATCGTGAATTTGATAGACATCGTTAGTCTCTCCTTCTATCAAATTGACTGCAGCCTTCTCGTGTTGAGGCAGCGGGTTCGTGAGAACATTAGGATTTGTATCCTTGAAGGATAAGACCCCGCTCCTAACAAGCTTTTGTACGTCGGACTTGAAATTGAGACAAGTCTCAATGTTATGCCCTGATCCTCCTTGATGATAAGGGCAAGTTTGATCCACCTTAAACCAAAAAGGCGGATTTTCCGGTACTGTAAGAGGAGATTTAGTCTGAATGTGCCCCTTATCCAGTAGTAACGGAAACAACTCTGCGTATGTTACGGGTATAGGCTCAAATCCTGGTGGCCGTGTTGTACGGTTGTTGTTATATGGAGGACGTGCCTGCTGAAGAGGCTGTTGTGTCCTTTGTTGATCAGGCTGGCTCTGCGCAACCTGAGGTTGATACGTAGGAATAGACGCAGGGTTGATAGCAAGAGTCATAGCTGCTACCGATTGATAACGTCACCTTTACTTTTCGAGAGAGATATTCCCAATATCTTGCTCTTTTTTCTTAGGGAGAGCACTACCGTATTTTTTAGTACCGCTCGTCGATCTAGTGTCTTTTACCAAACGTCCTTCTCGGACGGCTTCCTCAAGACGTACGCCCATGCCAACCATTTCGGTGAAATCACTGGGCGCACTGGCAACCATTCGGTCATAGTAAAATGAGCTTAAGGTTTTTAAGAAGATCTTTCGTCATCTCTTTTTCTTCAAGAGGTGGACAAATCTGAGCGGCAATTTCACGCCATCTTTGAGCATACTCCTTAAAGGTTTCCTTATCCTTTTGCGACATCGATCTGAGTTGATCTCTGTCGGGTGCCATGTCCAAATTGTATTTGTATTGTTGGACGAAGGCAGTGCCAAGATCTCTGAATGTACTGATCGTGGCACGGTTTAAACCCATGTACCATTTTAATGCGGCACCGGTTAAACTATCCTGGAAGTAGTGAATCAGTAGGTCCTGATTCTCCGTCTGAGCTGACATCCGCTGAGCGTACATCACCAGATGGCTCTGAGGACAAGAGTTACCCTTGTATTTTTCAAAGTCGGGCACTTGAAATTTGTGCGGAACTTTCACATTGGGGACCAATCAGAGGTCTGCGGTGTCCTTTCCAAATAGTTCCTGACCGCGAATGGCTTGCAGTTCCTTCTGCATTTCCAAGAACTGCTCCTAGAATTCCTCCATTCTGTCGAACATAGTTTCCATCTTACCAGAAGGTGTCTGTGGAATCTGTCCTTACGGGACAGTGTGCACCACAGGGGGTGGTACCGTGACCACAGCAGTGAATCTTGGCGTTTCCCGAAGTTTGTAACCTTTAGGAGTCTTCAGTATGCCCCTGGCATCTTCGCTTTCCCGAAGTTTGTAACCTTCAGGCCCAGCGGCTTCTGTTGTGATTCCCTGATCTTCAGTGATCGGCAGAACATATCCTTCCGGGATATAGTTAATAGGCATGCCCCAGGGATGATCTTTCGGCTTCTGATACCTAGGATCATACTTCTCCACTATGGGCATTGAGGTGATCTCTGAGATCACAGTTCGTTGTAGCTGAGCTTCTGCCATGACTTGCATGTTGTGACGGCGACCCTCTTCGGGTAATTCCTCATCACTAAATCCCAAATTGTTGCAGGAAGTGATGTTAGAGACAATGTTATCGAACTGTCTGATTGTTACATCCTGTTCCACAAAGGCTTGCTCCAAGACTTTCTGTAGAGCCTCCCTGTGGGCTTCTGAACTGAGTAACAACGATAATACTGAGATCTTTGAAGGAGTCTGTAACAGCTGGTCAACAATGTTGTATTCACTCCTTTGGATGAGCTTCAGCATCTCATCATTATTTTTCGAAAGGTCGGGATTATTGGATTGACTGACTAGTGGATCAGGAGTTTCCGTCTGAAGTTCCTTTTCCTTGTTAAGTTCCCCAACCCCTCGGTTGAAGATTCTACCACTCCGTGTTACACGACTGATGTTTGCAATATTCACGACGGAGGGTAATGGAATTTCCTTTCCATTTTCAACTGTCGTTGCACCGTATTTGTAAGGGATAGCCTTAGTTGATTCATACGGTGTTGGTCCCGGCAGATAGATGACTACAGGAGCCCTCTGGTTTTTCTGACCATCATAAGTAATCTCGATCCATTCCCGGTTGGGAACCTTAGATTCATCCAAAAGAGGGATAATGGCACAAACGTCCCTGGTCCTATGATGACCAGAGATTGTGACAACATCTTCAATTTGATCGGCAAGGTAGTTCGGCATCCAGTTGATGGGTCCAGAACCCGGATATGGACGAATTTCTCCACGGTCCACCTGACCCTGAAGAGCTGCTCTCACAAGGTAACGCCCTTGGTTACTTTCCGAAAAGACGCCGCAACGTTCATAGTTGTGTGGTGGCACTTGGCCACGCCCACTTTGGATACAATATAACCTCACTAGGTTAGCTTCCACAGATCGGACATCCTGACTCTGACGCCGAGTAGGATTCCTGTTACTGATACTAATTTGTTGAGTATCTTCATCCATATAAATTGGCACCCCCCAATGATTTAACAAGTGCTGAAGTGCCTCCTGGACAAGGGTACAACCTCGATCGTTTTCGCAACCCGCTTTACAGCTTTGATAGTCATGTGATATTAAGAATCCGAGTCGGACCTGCTCAGCATGTAACTCTACCAGGTTGGTATTCATCACGCGAATATCAAAAATCTGAACCATGTTGATCTGATAAGAGTTCCTATCATGGTAGTCTTGGATCCACCCAAGATCCATCTGACGCTGGAGGGCCTCCTGTATGAAAGAGCATCCCTGGTTGTTTTTAGAGCAGACATCCCACTAATGATAGTTATGAGGTGGCACATGGCCATATCCACTCTGTCTACAATGCATCTTGACCAGGTTGGTTTTCAACAAGAGTACATCGTGAATTTGATAGACATCGTTAGTCTCTCCTTCTATCAAATTGACTGCAGCCTTCTCGTGTTGAGGCAGCGGGTTCGTGAGAACATTAGGATTTGTATCCTTGAAGGATAAGACCCCGCTCCTAACAAGCTTTTGCACGTCGGACTTGAAATTGAGACAAGTCTCAATGTTATGCCCTGATCCTCCTTGATGATAAGGGCAAGTTTGATCCACCTTAAACCAAAAAGGCGGATTTTCCGGTACTGTAAGAGGATATTTAGTCTGAATGTGCCCCTTATCCAGTAGTAACGGAAACAACTCTGCGTATGTTACGGGTATAGGATCAAATCCTGGTGGCCGTGTTATACGGTTGTTGTTATATGGAGGACGTGCCTGCTGAAGAGGTTGTTGTGTCCTTTGTTGATCAGGCTGGCTCTGCGCAACCTGAGGTTGATACGTAGGAATAGACGCAGGGTTGATAGCAGGAGTCACAGCTGCTACCGATTGATAACATCGCCTTTACTTTCCGAGAGAGATATTCCCAATATCTTGCTCTTTTTTCTTAGGGAGAGCACTACCGTATTTTTTAGTACCGCTCGTCGATCTAGTGTCTTTTACCAAACGTCCTTCTCGGACGGCTTCCTCAAGACGTACGCCCATGCCAACCATTTCGGTGAAATCACTGGGCGCACTGGCAACCATTCGGTCATAGTAAAATGAGCTTAAGGTTTTTAAGAAGATCTTTGTCATCTCTTTTTCTTCAAGAGGTGGACAAATCTGAGCGGCAATTTCACGCCATCTTTGAGCATACTCCTTAAAGGTTTCCTTATCCTTTTGCGACATCGATCTGAGTTGATCTCTGTCGGGTGCCATGTCCAAATTGTATTTGTATTATTGGACGAAGGCAGTGCCAAGATCTCTGAATGTACTGATCGTGGCACGGTTTAAACCCATGTACCATTTTAATGCGGCACCGGTTAAACTATCCTGGAAGTAGTGAATCAGTAGGTCCTGATTCACCGTCTGAGCTGACATCCGCCGAGCGTACATCACCATATGGCTCTGAGGGCAAGAGTTACCCTTGTATTTTTCAAAGTCGGGCACTTGAAATTTGTGCGGAACTTTCACATTGGGGACCAAGCAGAGGTCTGGGGCGTCCTTTCCAAATAGTTCCTGACCGCGAATGGCTTGCAGTTCCTTCTGCATTTCCAAGAACTGCTCCTGGAATTCCTCCATTCTGTCGAACATAGTTTCCATCTTACCAGAAGGTGTCTGTGGAATCTGTCCTTACGGGACAGTGTGCACCACAGGGGGTGGTACCGTGACCACAGCAGTGAATCTTGGCGTTTCCCGAAGTTTGTAACCTTCAGGAGTCTTCAGTATGCCCCTGGCATCTTCGCTTTCCCGAAGTTTGTAACCTTCAGGCCCAGTGGCTTCTGTTGTGATTCCCTGATCTTCAGTGATCGGCAGAACATATCCTTCCGGGATATAGTTAATAGGCATGCCCCAGGGATGATCTTTCGGCTTCTGATACCTAGGATCATACTTCTCCACTATAGGCATTGAGGTGATCTCTGAGATCAGAGTTCGTTGTAGCTGAGCTTCTGCCATGACTTGCATGTCGTTACGAAGCTTTCTCATATCCTCTCTCAGAGCGTCGATCTCTTCTTTCAACACTCTGTTTTCTTCCTCAAGATCATCCATCTTTTTCTAACGATTGGCCTGAGTATCGTACGAATGAGACAGTTTGACTCTAGAACCGAGACACAAACGTGAGATTCGTAGATAAGAAGAATACGCGATGTGAGAATGATGAATGCAATGATTATATTAATTGTTTAAGGTTTAATCCAAATAAACTTCGACAATTAGATTGCAAATATCAAACAGTGGGGAAACCCCTTTTTATTGAAATTCAAAGGATTACAGAAATGGAAATACAGTAGATTACAAGGTGCAGAAACAGAAACCTAAGCTAATGGGCCCAGAGTCCTCTCTGAAGAGAAATCGGGTGCTGATTCTGGTATCTTTCTTTTCTTTGACCGGGGCTCTTGGGCCGTTGTCGGGTTGTCATTCCTTTGCCAGGTGAAAGGAGTGAGCAAATTCCTTTGGTCATCTTGATTCTCTACAGCATGTTGCTCCAAAATTTCAATTAGAGCATCTTTTTCTTTCAGTAATTGCTGTATTTTGATGCACTCTACATCGAGGGTGCGGTACGTGTTCTTCCAAGACCTTCTCTTCTTTTGAACTTTGTTGAGAGTAACCTGAAGCTTTTCAGTTTCCGTCATGAAGTACATGACAGATTCCCTCGGCGGAAGAATCCCGTAACGAGGATAAGGCATCTTTAGCTTGAGAGCTCTAGTTTGTACCCAATGGAGATAAGGCTCCACCGAGACACAGTCCGGTTTTCCTAGAGACTCTCGTCCTTTCTTATGAACCTGCTTCCAAGCGTGCACTATTTCCATCTTTAGTGTTATGTCGTTTTCTCCTTCTTTGAAGAAAAGACCTTCCAGATGAACACCCCATGGGACGTGTCTCATCGGGTATCCAAATTGACGATGAACGAGAACTGGATGATAGTTGATTCCTCCTTTAGTTCCTAGAAGGGGTACGTTGGGGAAGTTTCCACAATGGTCGATGATTCTGATTCCATCATAGATCCTATTACACCAATCTATATCAGAGTTGGTAAGAGACATGATCTTCTGCGACCAATGTAAGGCACTCTTGCAATCCCAAAAAGCAGCAGACTTGGGCAAATGAGAGATGAACCATTTGTAAAGCAGAGGTACACAGCACGTGATCTCCCCTCCACTGTACAAATTTCCCAAGTGTACAGAATGATACGCATCTGCGAGCAAAGTCGGCACAGGATTTCCAATGAGAAAAACCTTAATGGAGTTGAGATATACAAAGTTATTGATGTTGGGAAACAAAAATAACCCGTAGGTGAGCAAGACAAAGACGCTTTCAAAAGCAGTCACGTTTCCTATACTGGCAAAATACAGGGCTTTCTTTGTCAAGAACTGGGCTGGCAAACCTTGGATGCCACCCTTAGTGGTTAGGTGAGTCCTGACCTCAGACTCGTCCAAATGAATTGCTCTCGCAATGGTCTGATTCTTTGGAATTTCTTCCAGTCCAAAAAATGGAGCTCGATCTGTAATGTGCAGATCAATCAGATGAGAATACTCCTCTAGCATTGGTGCTAGCTGGTAATCCGGGAATGTGAAACAGTGATAAACTGGATCTTAAAACTGAATGAGCGCATCCATGATTCCCTCAATCACATGGACTCTTAACAGTGGTAGCAAACCTCCGTGCTTGGCTCTGAAAGCCTCAGGGTTAGTGATCATCCTCGCTAACCTTCTCAAATCCTCTAGCTTTGGAACCTTGAAGGTGTAACTATGAGTTCTCCTTCTACCGAAATCCATTAGTGCAATCCTTTTCTCTGATATTTGCAATCACAGTCTTAGTTTAATTTGAAAAACAGAGACTAGAAGAGAAGATTTTTTGAATGTTTTTAATGTTTTTTTTTTAAATGAATGCATGAATGCAGCACACAAAAACATAGAAAAAACATGGGGTCAAAGGGTCGTTGTCATTAAGTCAAGGCTCTACCCATCCCCAAAGGTTTATACTAGGGGGATTTTTGTACCTGTACTCATTATCATCAGCTCCTCCCAGGAAAGCAAAACAACAAGCGGATCGCCAGCGAGTTGTAGAGCAATCTTAGAGTAAGTGCCATTCACCGAGAATAGATCACCAGCCTCAAATGAGGGTAGTATCGCGTAACAACTATTCCCGATAGTTTCCGTACTACGAAAGGGTTTGGCTCCTCAGCTTCTCAGACTTAACAATCGGCCCATTGTCTAGGTGAGAGAATGGGTTGCATTGGTCAGCCTCCACTGAGGTTGATGGTCGACCTCGTCGCCATCACTTATCTTAAGTGTATACTCAATCTTTCCACATGCGGCATCACACGCATTCCCATTAGCAGAAAAATAAACACGTATAGAAATTAGGAAAAGCAGTATATATATTTGTCCTAATCATCCTAGACCTTTAAAGCTATGAATCCTAAGTTCATGACAGAAATGGGTTCCCCGGCGGAAGCCCCAATCTGTGGTATTCACACAAGTGAAGAGAAAAAAGTAATAGAGCCCCACGGTGGGCGCCATTTTTCTGTAGCGAGCGATTTTGGACGCGGTTCTTAAGCGCTGGTCGCTCTCTGCGGTTGAGTTTACTACAGGTCGATTCATTTTTTATCCTATTGTGAGCTGATGAAGGAAGGAAAATAGATGTCTCCAATTAACCCTGCTTTGCATACTGAGTTTAAACAGCGGTCTGTTAGGTTACAAATGCTATCAATGTGGGGGGCCCTTGTACTAGTTATTTGTATTTTCGCCAATACGGTTTTCTTTTCTCTTTCTAGGACTTTCTGGCGGGGAACAAGGATTAGGATGTTAGGACTGATGCTTTTGATAGATACATGAGAGTATGGGATTTTGGGTTTTTGTTTAGTGTGCTCGCTAAGATTTTTCTTTCAATCTTATGCCTACGTATTCCCGTTTACCAAAACAGGGAAATCAGAGCGTTCGTAGTTCCTCCTATTCTATGGGAGGAAATGGTTGTTTTTGGTGTCTTGTTCAAAGCCCAAGACGTGAAGCGAAGGGTAGTTTGTATCTTGTTCAAAGCCCAAGATGTGAAGCTAAAAGTGTTGACCTTAGAGAGAATTTGTCGTCTCTAAAGAAGGGTCTGTCTGTTATGACTGTTTATAAAGGAGAATTACTTTAACTGGGATGTGTGAATCCGGCAATGCCATAATTTCCTTTATAGGGGATTTCAACCTAAAGGAGAAGACTTTAACGCAGTGTAGAGTAATGCCATCTTTCTTTAGGAATTTCTCATACTAAAAGAGGGACAGTGGCATGGATGTAGATGATCCAGAGGCTTGCCGCTTACAGCAGTTAGATGGAGGGGAAAGGGATGATGGACTCAACGAGGGAGTCTCTTATGTGTCTCGTACAAAGCCCGAGAGAGAGGCTAAATGTTGTTTGACTCCGCTGGGGAGAATCATTTGTACAAAGCCCAAGAGAAGGCTAACTTCAATGGAGAAGTATCATTATACAAAGCCTAAGAGGAGGCTACAGTAACTGTTTCAGTTAAGTGATAGGTCCATTATACTGATTTTAAAGAGAAAATCAGTTCTTATATGAGCAACACTGTACTCATGAATTTGATTCAAGGATCCGGGTTATTCCTGTTCTTTAAGGAAGCGGAAAATCCGAAGGGTATTGAGACTGTCTGAGTCTACGGGTTTTCTTCCTATTTAACGAAGGGTGCTTGAGAATGTCTTTGAGACTCAAGGAGATTAGACTGTCCGTGTCTAGAGTTTCATCTTTTGTACTATGCTTTGAGAAACAGTAGTAGACTCTTTGAAAGGACTGTTCTATGCAGATGATTAAGTTCTGTTCCTATACCTTTAGAAGGTCGTCGGGAAAATTTGTACGAAGCCCAAGAGGAGGCTGGAAACTTTTAAGAAGCCGATCGGTCCTTGTACTAAGCCCAAGAGAAGGCTATCATTCCCGGAGGAAGAGATTATTATACGAAGCCTAAGAGGAGGCTGTGAATACTTCTAAGAAGCCGTAGAGTCCTTGTACTAAGCCCAAGAGGAGGCACGGTTTCTTTTAGGAAGCCTGTGGGTCCTTGTACAATGCCCAAGAGGAGGACGATGCTTTTAAGAATCCCGTGGGTCCCCAAACCCCGAGAAATTCAAGGCAAACTATTCACAAGGAATAGATCAAGTCAGGAAAGTTCGAGAATTTGGAAGAAACTCAAAGATTCCATTCACGGAGAATACATTCATCTCCGGGAATAGAGTTTCTTGACAATTCCTAATGAGGACAGCCGAAGAGAAGACTGTATCTGGTGATCCTATTGGGGATCTAGTTGTCTATTTCTACGAATAAACGAAACGGCGTCACCTAGTTCTAGACGTAGTTGTCGGGGAAACTCTAAATATCTATACTATTATTACACAGTTGATATGAGTTTATGAAAGAAGACTTACAGTGAAACAGCCCCACAATACAGTTATATGTATATGAAAGCGGTAAATGAAAGCAATAACCACTTACTCGGTTGTAGAGCTTTCATGCTGTTTGGTTAGTTGTTCAACAAAGAAAGATTGAAAACAACAGTATATTCAAAATCAAAGGAGAAAGTGCTTTGAAAAAGAAAGATTTGGGGCTTACAGCTCAAGGAGAGGCCCAGGGTTTTATCAGTGAGCGCACTGTTTGAATTTGTACAGAGGGACTTATACAAGTGACTGTGGCCCAAAAATTGTTTTCTGTACAAAGGGATGGGTCTTACACTCTCTTAAGAGGCCCAAAAAGTTTTAAGAAAAAGAGTGGGGCTTATAACACGAGGGTAGGCCCAGATGATTTTTCTGTTAAAAATGGCGATCGCGCCGAGATTTTCTTTTAACGTGAAGGGACTTATACAATAAGTGAGGCCCAAAATTGTTTTGGTTAAAAGGGGATTGGGTCTTACACTCTATTAGAGGCCCAAAAGTTTTGAATGGGTCTTATAGCTCAAGGAGAGGCCCAAAAGGTTATTTTTCAAAAGGCGACGATCGCGCCGTTTGTTTTTTACGGTATCGGGACTTATACAATACACTGAGGCCCAAAAATGGTTTGGTCAAAAAAGGATTGGGTCTTACACTCTATTAGAGGACCAAAGTGTTTTGAAAATGATTTATGAGGGTTGAATTAATCCAAAAACCCTAATTTGTTTTCAAAAATGTATTTAATTGAATAAAAATTCAATTAAAATGATCAAAATTGTTTAACATATGGAAAAAAAATTGTGATCTTGGATTAATGCTTCAAAAATTAAGTATTGACCTACAAAATAATTAGAAAGCATTAAAAGTTGCAAAATCAAGGTGGAAAAAATATTTTAAATGTTAAAAACAATTAAAACATTAGTTCTTTGCAAAAATATCAATTATATGAAATAAATAATATTTTTGGGATTTTTTGATAAAATAAAATATTTTAACATTTTTGTGAATTATTAAAAAAAGAATCAACTCAAAATCATTAAAACTCAGAGAGAAATTAATTTTTGAATCAATTAAACAAAAATCACAAAATTCAAATATTCAAATTTTGAAAAAAGGCGCCAAGAACACGTGCGTGTTCTGGGCTTGGCCAGATTTACATTTTCTCTCCAATCTCACTGAATACTTGATTATAACATGCAATCCACATATCATTATGCTCGTCTCAACCTCACGATCATGTCTATGTCAATTAATTTCATTTAAATTAAACATATAATAAGAAATCACGAAGAAACCTCAAGAACCCTAATTTCTGCATGAAGGCTAGGATTTTTGATACACGATTCAAACAAAGCAATTAATTGAGGGAAAACATTCCATGCATGATTATTAACATATGGCCAAATTATTGTGCAGCAAAAATTGCATGGATCATAGAGTTAGAAGAGCTCATGCTTACCACTTGTAGCTGGTGATCGTGATTTGTGTAGGAGGTGTTACAGTTGTGTTGTGATGATCTGAACAGCTTCCCTAGGTGCTATGGAGTGTGTTTGAATGCTTGGACTTGATGGAAATTGGCTGGATCACTTTATGGCATCTCAACTGCACTTTGGTTAAAACCTTGAGAAATTGACTGGTGATTCTGAGAAATCAATGTTCCAGTTGTTGTTTAAGTGTTTGATTAGCTCATATGTGATGTATATGAGGTGTGTGAGTGATTGGTTTGAGTGGAATTGCCCTCTAGCTCAAAACCCGATAGTTACCTTGCTAAGAAAGGCATTTTTGCCAAGAGAAAGAGATTTTGAGAAAGGCAAGTGTTGTAGGCCTTTGGTGTACTTAAACTGAACATAATTGAACTCTATTTATAGTAGAGCAAGTTTGTTTTGCAAGGAATAGTGAATGGCAACTGCTAAGTAGGTTTGGCCAATGTTGGCAAATGAAAATCCAAGTCTCCTCTAGCCATTGACTAGAGGTTAGGGCACAGAGCTTTGGTTCCCTTGGTCTTGGATAAGTCTTGACTGATTTCAGATGAGAATGGCTCAGTCCATGCCACCTTGATGCTTCCATTGAATGCTTCAATCCAAATTTGGAGTCTTGTCCCTATTTTGGCCATTCTAGGTTCAACATGCTATTTCTTGTTCCATGGACTTTGGAGGCTTGGCTCAGTGATTGTCCCCTTTAGATTCAATCCTCAGATGTGTCCAAGTGGATAGGAGCATTTGAATTTGGCTTATTTTGGCAAATCGAGCAAAATTGCAAATTCTGCCTTGCCTTTGATAGATTTCAGCAAGGCAACTTGCCAATGTCATATCTCATGGTGTAAGTTGAATTTGGTAATGTTCTTGACCATTTTGGAAAGCCCTTACATGATACAACAACTGTTTGAACATGTTTGGTTTTGATATCTTTTGAATCCAAGTGAAAAATCCCCCTACATTTGGCAAAAAGTAAGGCAAAATCTGACTTAGTGAAATTTTCACTAAGTGTTGGAACAAAGTGTTTTCTCTTGATTTTGATCACTCCATAACTCAAAATCCATGAGGAATTTGGACATAGGTCAGTATGAAGCTTTTGTATAGGGCAATGAGATCTACAAATCAAGCTTTGAATGAGGCACAATGGCCTTGTGATTTAGGAGTTATGGTCCTCCAAAGTTGGTGCATTAGTGGCACTTTTTCATGACTTAGAAAAATTTCTAAGTTTTATGGTTACCCCTTTTACAAGTTATCCAACTTTTCTTGATTTTTCTTGATGAATGATGATTCAAATCATACATTAACATCATTTTAGGGTTAAAAATCCATTTTGGTGAAAAATCTCAAAAAGTCAAAGTTGACTTTTGTGCACAGTTGACTTTTTATCAGATGAATTCCAAACTGTGCAATTCTTCAGGAAATCATGTCCTTGACCTAAATCAAACTTGATGGACATGTTCCATGGGTGTTATAGGGTATATTGAATCATGCCTTAGGGCTTGGGAGCATGTCCTGGTCAAAAGTCAAAGTTACAGTTGACTTTTCCCTTAAAACCCTAATTGTGGTGCAGATGAAATTGAGACTTGTTGCTTAAGCTTCTTGGATTAATCCATTGTTCCAAATGGATCAATATAGTTCATTAGAGACCCTCAAATCCTCCTTTGAGGTCTTGGCTCATGATTTACCCTAAAAGTCAACTTAGGGGTGAATTAGATCAAGAAACCCTAATTCCTGATTTTTTATTAATGCATCCCCTGAGGTAATATTGACTTGATGCTTGGGCCCATGAGGTTCCATGGAGCATATTAGGTTATGTTTTGGCTCATTGGCTCATGCCCAGAGGAAAATTTCCAACTGGAGGCCCTGGTCGACCAAAACCCTAATTTGGTGACACTGTCGATCTTGAGACTTGATCCACCTAGAAGGGAGCAACCTTGTGCTTAATCCTTGAAGTGGGAGTCCTTTTTTATCCTTTGTGTATGTTTGAGAGGTTAGACAAGTTGAAGATCATGTCATTCCTTGATTGACCCTTTGTCTAAGGCTCTGAGAGGGCTTGAAACCCTAATTTTGATTGTAGTGAATGCTCACCCATCTTTGGGGAGACTGATGAAGTATGATGGTTCCTCCATATTGTAATGATGATTTTCACAATGATGGGAAATATTAGTGGTCAAAATTTGGGGTATGACACTTATGCTGTGCGAAATCTCAGATGTGCAGAGTTGATTCACCATTTCACGTATTGCTTCCGAGCTCCTCACTTGAGGTCATTGGGAGAGGTATCAAACGAGGTAAACGTTGGAGATGGCGTGAAGAGGTTCACAGGTGGTGGCAGATTGAATGCTGAAAATGGTAACTCTTCAGAATCACTTTTGTGAACCAAGCAATTGGAAGCCCAAAAGGGAATGGCCTCTTGGAGAATCCAATTTGAACAAATTGCGCGCCAAGGATTGAATTGCAACCGGTTTTTTGTGTGAATTGGCGTGTTCATGCTTTGAATTTTCTCCTTCCAATCTGAAGTTCGTAGGAAAGAACAAGGAAGACGAACAACTTGGTTAATTTTGGCTTCCTTAGTGTCACATGTTGCCTTCTCATTGGTTGGCAAATGAGTTGAAAAGTCAAACACAATTATACTTGATTCCTATTGGTTCGTGGCAATGAAAATAATTCCAATATTTTGTAACACCTTCTTTTCTTTTTTGGTCACGATGGGCTTAATGGTGGACTTTATGGACAAATATTGGCATTGATTTTTCTCTCTAGATATGAAAGAAATGGTTAGGAAATGAAGTATTAGGAAAATAATGGTAGATTAACTAATTAGGGTTTTAGATATGGTTTAGGAGAATTAAAATAATGACAAATTGGATAAAATTAGTTGAATGAAGGGCTATTGAAATAAGTTTGGGAATGAAGGTGATAATTGAGGGTAGATAAGGTGGGTAAAAATCTGGTTATGGAGAGGATCATGGTTAGGAGATAATCTCTTAGAGATTGGCTTGATTCAATGCTCTATCCAAAAAACTTGATTAATCACCTCTTGAATCTCCTTAAGATCATACCTGATAAAAAGATGAAACAAACACAAACAAAACCTGATAAAAGGGTTAGCTATGCAACATGATTGACCTAAAATGACATGCAAGAAATCAATGGATCTAAGGGTAGAATTTGGGGTACAACAGTTGCCCCTATTTAAATATCTTCACCTGATGGCATGAGAGATGAAAAATCCTCATGACGTCGGGGTGGAGGATATTTAAATACAGATAACCGAAAATTTTGCCCTTAGATGCAAAGACATACAATGCTACTAAAATGATGATATGATGCCATGAAAGATGCAAGAATGCAGACAAAACAAAACACCGAAGAGAGAAGAGCCGCCAACACAGAGGGAAGCCTCACCAGGGAAGCAAGAAGAAGGTTAGTATCCACGAGGAAGAGACTCCCTGGGGATGCAGGCTAACCAACAAAAGAGACTCACTGGGGAGACTTCGAGGCAACACCGGGGATAGAAAACAAGAGGGTACTCTCCACTGGGGAAGATCCAGGGAGATGGACGACAGGTTCAAACATGACCGGACGACACTGGGGAAAAACACAATCTTACTGGGCGTGAAACCAGAAAGATGACATGATCTCCACTGGAGATCAGCTGAAACAAAAGGATAGACACCCGGAGACAGGATTTTCTGGGGATTTCTTATGCCGAAGAGTTCAAACGGGATCTTCAAGAAAAGCCAGAAAAGACAGAAATAGACTCTGCACGCCCGATAAAAACACCTGGAATTTAAAAGGGAACAAAGTTAATAAACCGAAGATAGATTCTGGTAATAGATAATTGCTTTAAGAAGAAAGAAGTATGAACTGGACCAGAAATGCAGGTTCATGATAACCTGATTTCAACAAAAATGGTTCACGATAACCTGATTTTAAACAAAAATGGTTCACGATAACCAGAAATACAGGTTCACGATAACCTGATTTCAAACAAAAATGGTTCACGATAACTAGAAATACAGGTTCACGATAACCTGATTTCAAACAAAAATGGTTCACGATAACCAGAAATACAGGTTCACGATAACCTGATTTCAAACAAAAATGGTTCACGATAACCAGAAATACAGGTTCACGATAACCTGATTTCAAACAAAAATGGTTCACGATAACCAGAGATACAGGTTCACGATAACCTGATTTCAAACAAAAATGGTTCAAGATAACCTAATTTCAAACAAAAATGGTTCACGATAACCAGAGATACAGGTTCATGATAACCTCATTTCAAACAAAAATGGTTCACGATAACCAGAAATACAGGTTCACGATAACCTGATATAAACAATGCCAGCGGTTACTGGACTTTTAGATTTTCCAAATGGGGTGATAAATGTAATAAGATGGTTGCAGGTTAGACTTCCTGGGGAATACCGCACAAATGGTCAAAACCTGGCGCACAGAGGAACGACAAACCGGAGACAACCAAAAAGAAAAACATTGTGTCCACCACAAAGAGACACACTGAAAACTGAGCAGGTAGTTAGCCTCAAAGCCAAAGTGAGAACAACTTTAATTTGCTGGGGAACCACCCTCTCATCAAATATCTTGTATGGGTACTGGTGAGACGTCCTTAATGGTTAGCCATTGTTAAAGCATTTAAATCAGGGAGAAATTGCCAACCTTCATTAGAGCTCAAAGTTTTTCAAAACATTCCGCTTTTAAAATCATTATTAATAAATAAGTGAAGTTTTGCATAAAAACGAAAATATCAGAGTAATGATAAATATCAAACAAAGAAGTGGCTCAATAAAACTGATTTCATTAGAATGGTAACTTGCCAATAGCGAAGTTCCATGGATCATTACAATTGAAAAATGGCAAAAGGAAAGGATTACATCATATTTAATGACCTACTCCCTAATGACTAAAATCCTAGAATTCTCTTCAAGCATAATATTTCCGTACAGAGTCAGCATTCATAGGGTGTCTGAGCTGTTCACCGTCCATTGTTGTGAGGAGTAAAGAACCTCCTGAAAACACAGTCTTTACCACAAATGGACCCTCATAGTTAGGCTCTCACTTTCCACGAGCATCCCTTTGAGATGGAAAAATCTTCTTGAGTACAAGCTCTCCTTCTCAAAATTCTCGGACACGGACCTTCTTGTCGAACACCCTCTTCATTCTTTTCTGATACAGATGACCATGACACATAGCAGTCAGTCGCTTCTCGTCAATGAGGTTCAGTTGGTCATATCTCTCTCTAACCCATTCAGCTTCGTCAAGCTTAGTCTCTATCAGGATTCTCAAAGATGGTATTTCCACTTCAATGGGGAGTACTGCATCCATTCCGTATACAAGGGAAAAAGGGGTTGTCCCTATCGAGGTTCGAACCAAAGTTCTGTATCCGTGCAGAGCAAAAGTTAGCATCTCGTGCCAATATTTATAAGTCTTGACCATTTTCTGCAGGATTTTCTTGATGTTTTTATTGGCAGCCTTGACAGCTCCATTCATCTTGGGACGGTAAGGCGAGGAATTGTGATGCTTAATCTTGAAACTGTCACATAACTCTTTCATCGTCTTGTTGTTCAGATTTGCTCCGTTGTCAGTGATGATCCTGTTGGGAATTCCGTAACGACAAATAATGTTATTTTTGATGAAACGAGCAACTACTTGCCTGGTCACATTAGTAAAAGAAGCAGCTTCAACCCATTTAGTGAAATAATCAATGGCCACTAAAATGAAACGATGACCACTGGAAGCTTTCGTCTCGATGGCTCCAATCATGTCAATGCCCCACATGAAGAAAGGCCAAGGGGATGACAACACATTCAACAAAGTAGAAGGAACGTGCATTTTATCAGCGTAGATCTGGCATTTATGACATTTCCTGGCGTATTGGATGCAATCAGCTTCCATAGTCAACCAATAATATCCAGCCCTCAAGATTTTCTTAACCATGGCATGTCCGTTGGCGTGAGTGCCAAAGGCTCCTTCGTGAATGTCGTGAATCAATAGGTCTGCTTCTCGTCTATCAACATATCTTAGCAGGACCATATCATGATTCCTCTTGTAAAGTACATTGTTACTGAGAAAGAATTTGGATGACAATCTTCGCAAAGTTTTCTTATCAAGATTTGAAGCATTGACAGGGTATTCTTGAGTTTTCAGATAATTCGTGATGTCATGAAACCAAGGTTTCCCATCTGTCTCTTCTTCAACTGCCTGGCAATAAGCGGGCTCGGTCTTGCGCTCGATACTGATGAGAGGTGCTTCATTGTGAAACCTGACTTGCCACATTGAAGCTAACATAGCTAGGGAATCAGCCATGTGGTTTTCAGTACGGGGTACATGACGGAAAGTGATTTCATCAAAACACTTAATCAATTCCATAATGTAAGCATGGTATGGAATAAGCTTCTCATCTTTAGTTTCCCATTCACCCTTGAATTGATAAATGACCAATGCAAAATCACCCAAAACTTCAAGAACATTGATTCCAAGATCAATTGCAGCTTCTAGACCCAAAATACACGCTTCGTACTCAGCAATATTGTTTGTGCATTCAAAATCCAACCTTGCTATGAAAGGGGTGTAACCACCATCAGGGTTTATCAAAACGACACTCACGCCATGTCCTTTGAAATTGGAAGAACTGTCAAACATCATCTTCCATCTATAACTAGTCTCAAAACTCTCATTAGGGCCAGACCCTTCACAATCTTTCACTACCATAATGTCTTCATCCGGGAAGTCAAACTTGAGCGGTTCATAATTTTTAACAGGCTGATCTACGAGGTATTCTGATAGTACACTTCCTTTAATAGCCTTCTGAGGTACATACTGGATATCATATTCTGACAACAGCATATGCCAACGGGCGAGTCTTCCTGTCGGAGCAGGCTTCTCAAAGATATACTTTATTGGATCCATTCTTGAGATCAACAAAGTAGTGTGGCATATCAGATACTGCCTCAAACGCTTAGCGGCCCATGCTAAGGCACAACAGGTTTTCTCAAGTAATGAATAACGGCTTTCACTACCGACGAACTTCTTACTCAAGTAATAAATGGCATGTTCTTTGCGACCGGTTTCATCATGTTGGCCCAATACACAACCCATGGATCCCTCTAGAACAGTCATGTACATGATAAGAGGTCTTCGAGGAACAGGAGGAATCAGAATAGGTGGTTCCTGCAAATAGCTTTTGAGCTTCTCAAAAGCTTGTTGGCAATCAACATTCCACTCTACAGCCTGGTCTTTACGGAGCAGCTTGAAGATCGGTTTGCAAATTGGAGTCATGTTGGAGATAAATCTGGATATATAGTTTAAACGACCCAGAAATCCTCTCACTTGTGATTCAGTTTGTGGAGCTGGCATTTCTTGAATAGCTCGTACTTTGTCAGGATCTACTTCGATTCCTTTCTGGCTGACGATAAAACCGAGCAACTTCCCTGATCTCACACCAAAGGTACATTTGGTCGGATTCAACTTCAATTGATACTTCCGGAGTCTCTTAAACAGCTTCAAAATATGATCCAAATGTTCTTCCTCGCTTTGAGATTTAGCAATCATGTCATCCACGTACACTTCAATTTCCTTGTGGATCATGTCGTGGAATAAAGTTACCATAGCTCTATGATAGGTTGCCCCTGCGTTCTTCAAACCAAAGGGCATAACTTTGTAACAGTAGGTTCCCCACGGAGTGATAAATGTTGTCTTATCCATGTCAGCTGGGTCCATTCTGATCTGGTTGTAACCGGAAAAACTGTCCATGAAAGAGAAAACTGCGAACTTAGTTGTATTATCCACAAGAGTATCAATGTGCGGTAGTGGGAAATCATCCTTGGGACTAGCTTTGTTGAGATCCTTGTAATCTACGCACATTCGCACTTTACCATTTTTCTTCATAACTGGCACGATGTTGGCTACCCATTCTGGATATTTTGAAACTGCCAAGAATCATGCATCCAATTGCTTCTTAACCTCATCTCTGATTTGGAGAGCCATATCTGGTCTACTCTACGGAGTTTCTGCTTCACAGGTGGACATTCAGGCTTAAGCGGTAGTTTATGAACTACTATGTCCGTATCCAATCCAGGCATGTCTTGATAAGACCAAGCAAACACATCTACATATTCTTCCAAAAGCAGGACTAGCCTCTGTCTAATCTCTGCCCCAAGCGTTGCCCCAATCTTGACCTCTTTCCTCTTTTCTTCAGTGCCAAGGTTGATGACATCAACTTTTTCTTCGTGTGGCTGAAGATCCATGTACTGATACTCACACATTTCTGCCAAATCATCGGGGATCTCATAATCCTCTTCTTCCTCAGCTTGATAAATGGGTGAATCAAAGTCGATAATGAGAGTAGGGTCATTGAATACAACGGGTTTTGGAATCACTCTGCACGATGGAGGGATTTATTTTATTAAAGATGCACAACAGGAATGTAAGAAGAAGAAAATGCAGCTTTGAAAAGAAATGCCATTTTTCTTAAAATGAAAGCAGGGAATAAAGACAAAGAATTTTAACAAAACAAACACTTTCATTAATTAATAAGATTTAAAAGCGGTGGCCCATACAAAATAATCCGAAAGCCCCGGGCAAGGCTACGGAATTGAAAACATCAAAGCAAACAAACAAATTACTCTGTCAGCGGGTACAAAGTAGGTATCTCAATGGCTTCCCAGTTACTTAAAGCGGCGTCACACCGAAACACCAAGTGATTGATATCTTCGTCTTCAGCATCTTCAATAATTGCATGAACTTGCTGTCCTCCACTGACGAACACTTCTTGAATAGTCCTTAGTCTTCCTTTTGTTGAAGCAGCTCTTCCCCCAAAAGTTGGTTCGTAACCTAACCCTTGGTATTTCTCTCTTTCGGGGACTTCGACGATCTTACCCCAGCCTTCAGGTACTCCTCCTCGCAAAGCAGATTGAATGCTTTTGAAAGAAGCGAAAGATGGACAATCAGAGGTCACTAGTTCCTTGTCGTCAAGCATAACGGCGTTAGCTATTTCAAGAGCCTGGAAAGAAGTTTCCAAAGCATCTTCATCCGCTTCAATGTAACGAAATGAGGATAAATTACTGACCATCAGGTCCTCCTCACCATGTATGATAACTAACTTCTCATCGGCCACGAACTTCATCTTCTGATGTAAGATAAAGGTTACAACACCAGCCTCGTGGATCCAAGGTCTACCTAACAAACAGCTGTAGGAAGGGTTGATATCTAAGATTTGAAAAAGGATGTTGAATGTCTGAGGGCCAATCAAAACAGGTAGCTCAATCTCTCCCATCACCAATCTTCTTGAACCATCAAAAGCTTTGACAATAAGAGAAGTGGGTCTCATTATAGCTCCTTGGTAAGACAATTTATCAAGAGTTCTCTTTGGCAAAACATTCAAGGATGAACCGGTATCTACGAGTACTCTAGCCATCGTATCCTCCTGACATTTTACAGATATATGCAAGGCTAAATTATGATTCCTTCCAGCTCGGGGTAAATCCTCATCACTGAAGCTAAGAGTATTACAGGCTGTAATATTGGCGACGACATGGTCGAATTGTCCAGCTGTTATGTCATGAGCCACGTGAGCCTGAGCTAATACCTTCTGCAAAGCTGCTCTATGAACTGGCGAATTAACTAACAGAGACAAGATCGAAATCTTGGATGGTGTCTGATGGAGCTGATCAATCACTTTGTAATCACTCCTCTTGATAATTCTTAGGAATTCTTCATCTGCTTCTTGAGAAATCACTTCCTTTCCTTTGTCTTTAGATGGTGTGGGAATGACAGTTTCCCTGGGTATGGTTTCTTTGAAAGAAGGAGTGTATACTCTTCCACTTCGGGTCATCTTTCCAGTTCCAACTATATTGGTTACATCTTCGGCAGTAGTTCCCACCTCTTTCCTTGGAACTACGTCTTCAACAGTGACTCCCACCTCTTTCCTTGGAATCACGTCTTCTCGTCTCCTGCTACCTATAACATTCTCATAGACCCACGACACGACCTTTGTCCCTCGGAACCTAAATGGAACAGGTTGTCTGATGTCACATTGCTTGGAGTGGCTGATGGTGGAAGCATTAATCGCTTCAAGATTGTTGAAAATTGGTACTGGTTTATTAAACACGGGAACTACAGACCCAGATTTAGGTGCGTTGGGCTTGGATATCTTCCCTCTTGGCTTTGGTAGGTTAAATACAGGCTCGATTGCTGCAACTCTGTTCTCCTTTTCTCTACTGAACACCTGTAGGAACCCTTCATTGATCAGATATTGGACATCCTCTTGGACTAAATGGAAACCTTTGATACTGACATTACATTCTTCACAGTCATCATGGCAAAATTCAACTAAACTGTCCTTAAACAATCTAGCGTGTAAAGTCTTGATAGGGGTCTTGATCTTAGTTGCATCCAAAAGTAAAACCTCATCCTTCTCTTCTTCTATGGCATTAGTGGTTCCATGGGTAGGCAAAGGATTGTTTTTCACATTTGGTTGATTATCTGCAAATGAAAAGGATATTCTTCTCCATCAAAGCCTTCACTACATTCTTCAACGCTAAACAACCCTCTAAGTCATGACCAGCGCCTCCTTGATGAAAAGCACAAGTCGCATTTGGATTGAAGAAAGGCATGGACTTCTCGGTTGGTGGTCCCAAAGGTCTGGTAACAATCAACCCTTGCTCCACTAAAGAAGGGTAAAGCTCTGTATATGACATAGGTATAGGTGGAAATGCTGGCTTTCCTCCTTGCCTCTTGTGGGGAGAACTCTGCTGTGGAACCTATGGTCTTGGTTGCTGATAATTCTGGTTTTTAGGCCATTGCTGATGGGTTGTTTGTTGATATGCTGGCGCCTGATGCGCTGCTTGGTGATTGAAAGTAGGTGTAACAGCAGCTACGTAGGGTTATTGAGCATACTGCATCTGGTAGATTGGATGCTGCAAGAAGTTTGGTCTCTGCTATTGTTGGTACATTGGTTGCTTCCATCGAGGGCTCTGAGTCTTTCCTGCCATAATGGCATTAGTTTCTCCTTCCCTCTTCTTATGACTAGGAGACTTCTTAGCGCTGACGCTAGCTGAACTTCTCGGAGAACCGATCACCTTTCCGCTCTTTAACCCTGCCTCTACCTTCACGCCAATGGCGACAACATCAGCGAAATTAGCACTGACACTGCTGATCATTCTCTCATAAAATTCAGGCTTTACTGTGTCTACAAACCAATCAGCCAACTCTTTCTCAATCAATGGTAGTTCAACCTGAGAAGCAATCTCCCTCCAACGTTGTGCGTATTCTTTGAAAGTCTCAGTACCTCTCTGGGCCATACTCAGTAACTACCTACGGTCAGGAGCTAGATCCATATTATACTTATAGTGTTTCACAAAAGCATCGGTTACATCCTGAAAATAACGGATCTGGGACTGGTCTAGACCTAAGTACCACTTGGCAGCAGCCCCTTTCAAACTGTCCTGGAAACAGTGGATCATCAACTTGTCATTGCGTACGTGTGCGGCCATTCTTCGGTAGTACATGATCAAATGGGATTTGGGACATGTGGCCCCTGAGTACAACTCAAAATTTGGTAACTTGAACTTGGGTGGAATAACCAAATCTGAAACCAAACACATGTCTTTGATGTCAGTACTGAAAGCATTACTCATCTCCATTGCCTTCATCTTCCTCTGCATCGTTTCAACACTTTCTCTTAGTTTCTCGTGTCTATCATCTTCTTCTTCCGACACATCAATGTAGTCGTAGGGCTGGTGGTTATGGAAAACCGGATGCACTTGTGTTTGCACTGCTGGTGGAGCATAGGTAGGAATAGCTTGCAGAGTTTCATGGACCAAAGGAACTGCTTGTTGTGTTGTCAAAGGAACTGTAGCACGGATAAAATCTTCTGGCATGCCTAGAGTAGGGATGATAGGAGGTTCTACCATTGTGGTGACGATTTCAGAGACCACAGTGGCCTGGGTGTCCATCTTTGCTTTCATAACATTAATTGCCTCGAGGATTTGTCTCATTCCTCCTTTTATCTCATTCAGCTCATTGTTGACTCTGTCCATCTCTCCATAAGCCTCTGACATTCTGAATCGAGCTTGGGCCTGAGTGTTGTAGTTGTGTCTGGGATTCAGTGTGACGATTCTGGAGAGAACACGGTGACATAAGACAAAGACAAGGAAAGAAATGCACATGAAAATGCAAATACAGATGCAAATGCAGATGCACGCTAAACTATCAAGAAACCAAAGAAATTTTGCAAATAATATAGATAATAGATTCTTGATAAAATAAAACTTCTTCATTCAAGAGTCTGGTGGGCATTACATCGGGAGCAGTGTATCCTTAAACTCCAAGTACATAAGTAGAAATACATCAAAATGAAAGGGAACAATGATAACGGAAATGTCAACAGTAACACTAGAGATTGAATCCACCGGTTGATGATCCCTCTCCTCCATTGATTACTCTCATTATTTTGATGATACGCTCCTTTGTTTCCTCTTTTGCGAGAACCAATTCTCCTAACTCTTCCACTATCTTATGCTTTGTCTTGGTACGTGATTCATGGTATGGATGTGGCTTCATCATTACACGAGCTATGTCACGAGACCATTGCAAGTGAGCCTCTGTGACTGGGCATTCAGCTTTCCATAATTGTCTGTTAATCTGGCGCCAAGCGCGCTCCAACCGCATCTTCATTTCAAAACCTCCTCTTTCATCATAAAACATCATCTGCATATCCTCGTCATCTGGAATTCCCTCCTTCAGATGACCTAGCTGACGGCGTGCAAGAACAGGGTTGTAATTGATACAATCGTTTCTTCCCATGAGAGGCACATTGGGGCAATCCCCACAGCTGTGGATTATGATAATTCCCTCGTCGGTTGAATCATACCACTCGATGTCGGTATGCTTCAATTCCATCAGCTTCTTAGACCAAATCTTACAGTCCTCAACCTCCCAGAAAGTCGGAGTCTTCCGCAGATAAGAAACGAACCACTTGTAAAAAAGGGCTACGCAGCAAACAATTGGCCCACAGCCTCTTGTGTATCTGGTTTGTATGGAATGGTAAACATCAGCTAGCAGCGTTGGGACTGGATTGTTGACTGCAAAAAGTTGAATAGCTTGAGTATCCACAAAGTTCTTGGCATTTGGGAACAGAAACAAACCATATATCATCAGAGCTAGGGTTGACTCAAACAAAGCTTCACTTCCTCTGTTTTTGAAGTACAGAGCCTTTTCCATCAAGAACTGAGCAGGCAGTCCACGCTTTCCTCCTTTGTTAGTCACGTTGGCTGGGATGTCAGATAGTCTGATTCTGGTTACTCTGGCGATGTCTCTGGCGGAAGGCATTTCTTCAATCCCAGAAAAGATGGGAGCTTCTCTGACTGGAATCCCTATCATGGCTGAAAACT
The DNA here is from genome assembly GCA_022829125.1 of Lathyrus tuberosus. Classification (NCBI taxonomy): domain Eukaryota; kingdom Viridiplantae; phylum Streptophyta; class Magnoliopsida; order Fabales; family Fabaceae; genus Lathyrus; species Lathyrus tuberosus. Next base: position 1,402,189 of record JALAZF010000254.1, read on the forward strand.
CCTCCAGAGTTGGCACCAACTGGAACTCAGGGAATACGAAACAGCGGTACGCGGGATAATACAACTGAACCAAAACTTCAAGAGGCCCTACAGTCACTGGTGTCTTCATTAGTGGGATGACGCATCCATATCGGTCAGCAAAGGCTGACTGATCTTCAACCATCTCTCCTAACCACAACAAGCGCTCCACTCTGGTAGCTCAAAGAAATAAGGCCAAACTCTTTTCCCTGCAGCATCCATTTCTACAAAATCTGCAAAATAAAATTAGTATCTTGATAGTTTAGCAAAAGATGCAAAGTGCAATGCAGATGCGATTGGTTTTAAGGAACTCAAGAAAGACAATTTTCAAAACAAGCCTCATTTCATTAAATATTGAGAAGAGTTTACAACTTCGAAAGTACATCTCAAAAAGGCTCAAAATACAATAAGATAAGAACCATAGCTAGGCCTTAAAGAAAAAAGTAACCCTATCTAGGAGTGTCCTGCTTCACGCCTCCTCTTCTGTCTCTTCAATTCTTGATTCTCGAAGACCAGCTTATCGACAATCCCCTTCCATGCACCAGACGTTGGAGGAATATCTACATACTCATGAGTGCTAGGAGTAGGTCTCATGCTAGAGAAAAATGAGTTTTCCTGTGCCAGAGGTTCATCTATCACACATTTTTCCAGCCACTCAATCAAGTCATCTTTCTCTTTCATTTTCTCCTTTATTTCTTCTTGCTCGATACAGACGGTATGATATTTCCACTCCCAGGTGTCTCTCTCAAGCTTCATCCTGGCTAGATTTTCTTGATATTCTTCCATACGCTCAATAGGAATGGCAGATGGAGATGCAATAGTTGGCTGCTGAAGTATCTTGGGAATATAGGGCATCTTGAGGTCATGGGCTCGAGATCGAACCCACTGAAGGTACGGCTCCAAGGACACATAGTTTCTTTTCCCCAACTCCTCCTTGCTGCTTTCGTGGAATTTATCCCAAGCACACCAAACTTCATTTTTGGTCTCGTCAGTGGCCTCTTCGTTAAGGTAAAAGAAACCAGATACATGGATACTTTGAGGCTTCTTCTTCATTGCAAACCCGAATTGGCGTCTGGCAAGGATAGGATTATAGTTAATCCCACCATGGATACCAAGAAGTGGTATGTTTGGAAATGGTCCACAACTATCAATGTATACATTCTTGTCATAAACCGGGTCATACCAAAAGATGTCGTTGTGAGTGAGAGAGATGATCCTCTGAGACCAACGAAGTTTGTCAGGGTTGTCTCGGAATTCGGATGTCTGAGGCAGATGAGTGATGTACCACTGGTAAAGCAATGGCGCGCAACACAAAATAGTTCCTTTTCCTCGAAGAGTCATATGGTGGATGGAGTGGAGAGCATCACCAAGTAATGTAGGCACAGGGTTTTTACTAATGAAGATTCTGATGGCGTTGATGTCGACAAAATCCTCCACATTGGCGAACAGGAATAGACCATAGACCAATAAAGCAAAGGTTGCTTCAAAGGCAGCAATACTATTTGCGTTGAAAAATTGACAAGCTTTTTCATACAAGAACTTAGATGGTAGTCCCTTGATGCCATCCTTGGTGGTGATGTGAGGCTTGACCTCGGACGCATCCAAATGAATACACTCACCAATCTCCTTTGGAGTAGGAATTTTCTCCTGACTGCTGAAAGGTCTTTGTTTCTTCACAGGTAAGCCGATCCAATGAGAATACTCTTCCAGGGTTGGAACCAGTTGGTAATCCGGAAAAGTGAAACAATGATAGAGAGGATCATAAAATTGGACCAAGGTGTCAAGGATCCCTTCCTCCATTTTGGTTGAGAAGGCCAACCAATCTTCCATACCGCTTTCGGAAACTTTCATGTCCAGTCACCAGGGTTGCTAATTTCTTCAGCTTTGCCAATTTGGGCTTTTTGAAATTGAACTTCTTAGTGTTTCTCTTCTCAATATCCATGATACATATGATTTCCAAAGGAAAATACGACTGAGTTCCTTAAAACCAATGAGATGGATGCAATGAGATGTATGCAATGCGCAAACACGGGCGAAAACAAACAAAAGCACACAAACAAAGCGCACAAGCCCTAGGTTTTGAGGTCTCGTGAATGGATTCATGGTCTACCCATCCCAATAGGGTGTGGACTATAGGTTCATCATTTGTCGAACAAGGTTCTAAAAAGTTCCCATAGTCTACGTAAATCCTTCGGATATTATCGGCCCATGTATCTACTTACACGAGTTAATAACATTCTCAAGATAAACTCGTCTGAGTGTAGTATCGCGTGACAACTAGTCGGGACTGGCTCCCTCGTAGTCACAACACTACATCCTAAAAGGCCAAGTGGGGTGAAGGTAACTACGGTCCTCAGAATCCCTGGCTCCCAATTAAAAAAGTAATATCAATGCGACTGCTCACATCAGACATCAATAATCCCAAAGGGCCTCATCTGAGTGTGGTCATCATATGCCATAGATTGTTGGTACCACTGCCAACAACCGACTATTGATTACACCACGATCCTATCATATGTGCTCTCAAGTCCGGGTTAGGACTTATCTCACCACTCAATAGTACCATGCCCACAAAAGATCTCAAACAAAGCATATATACAGATAATAATACAGATATGTACAAAGCAAGCAAGCATAAATAACATAAACAAAACAAGGTGGGCTTAACCCTCAAAACATCAAATCCCCAGTGAAGTCGCCATTTCTGTTGCGGTGAGAATCGGATAACAAGATATTAATTAACTTGCATCGCATTCTTTAAATTCACAACCGACTTTGATTTATCCAAAGGAAAGGTTCAAGATCGAGAAAAACCTAAAGGGGGGAGATCTAAGGTTCGGGGGTTGGTTACGCCTAGGGAAGGTATTAGCACCCTAAACGTCCGTAGTACTCTAGGGAACCTCTTGTTTTAACTTGTTAAATCTTATTCGCTTGCTAAAGGTGTTATGCTAAAGGTTGAAACCCTAGGGGTTAATATCTAAGTATACTCGACAAAGCATCGCACTTTGCGCCTACGTATCCTTACGGGAGTGGAATCAGAGTATCCGTAGTTCACCGATCTAAGGGTGAAGGATAGGAACCATTGACTATGGCCAAAGTTCCAAGGGGAAAATGAGTATGAGCTCATTTTAGAGTTCACGATAACTCTCTAAATCTAAGTTATAGGGGAAAGTGAGTTCTCATGATGATGAGAATCACATGGAGTTTAAGAACTCCAACCTATTTCTACGTTATGATTTCATTGGCTCTCATGAGGCCAATAAATAAGGGTAAACCTAGAAGGATAAGGTAGGGTGACTTCAAGAGTCAATTTAAGGTCTCCCTTTGGAATGGGGGGAAGGATAACAGTTGTAAAGGTTCTAAAAGATAACAAGTTAACAATTCCAACATGAAGATGTAAAAGGCATGAATGAGATATGAGATGAGATAGAATCATGATATCAATGCAAAGTAAGAATCATACATGTTGGACAAAGATTAAACATGATAAATGGACATAACATGGCAAGATGCATAAAGAAGTGCAATAAACATTCTTAATAAGCATTCTTAATATCAACATGAATAAAGGTCAAAAATAAATATTTCTACTAAGTTCTTTTTTATATTTAAAAAAAATAGATTCAATGAGGAAAATGTAGCAAAAAGAAGGGAAGGAAAAGGATAAAAATCAAGTAAGTTATGACATTTTGAAAATTGAGCATAAATTATAAAACAAATAAAACCAACAAGAAATAAAAAGAAAGAAATGGCATTTTGAGGGATTGAACTCATGCCATCTCGCTTGCAGTGTAAAACTAACACCACCAGGCCAAAGCGCGCGTGCTAACATATGAGGCATAGCAAAAATATATATGGCAAAAGAAGCGAAGTTCAGAAAAATAAATAAAAGGACTGGGGCGAGGGGGATTCGAACCCCAGTCCCAGAGGTAGGCAAGGCGTGTGATTGTGTGTGCTTGCCACTGGGGTGACTGTTACATCCAATACCATATCTTCTTCAATAAATATATAACATGAATATGCACATAAGTTTCAAACAAAATACAAACCGCCCACCATAAAACCACTCACGATAACAAAACCCAAGCTATGCCATTCCTCAGTAATCATTGTTAAGCAAGATGTGACAGAAATGTGTAATTTAATCTTGCAGTTATGACATTCCAAGCATATTAAACAATAGTCAAGGCCTATTCTGTAAATCCACAATGCAAGAGCATACAAACCATGCAGCCAAGGCACAAAAGAAACAAGGCATGTGATACATTCAATTGGAATTCAAACAAACGACATATCTCAGATGCAATAAACACAATATGTATTCTATAACGGCACAACAAGCATAAAGCACATTTCAAATTAATCACTATCCAAGTTAACACACTAATTGCTCACACAAAAGAAATGTACAGGTCTAATACATTCAGCATCAGGCATGGTTAGGCAAACAGAAACAAGATTGACAATACAAAACCAAGAATTGTTGCACACTAACTGTCACATAAGAATGGAACCATATAAATTAGACATTAAATCAATCACATTTGCAAACATTAGATAGGGAGACCAAATGCAGCCATAGCAAGTAATGATTAGTAAGCACACAACTTTCACACTTGAACATCACAAGGACATATCTTCTGTGTAAATGATAAACAACATGTATACTAAGGAAAACAGTAGGACATGACTTGGTTGTGGACTATATGTTGGCAAGAAAATAACATAAACAACAAAGCAAACTAGCAAATTGACACACAACCCTAGCAGCAATCATGTATCATGTTTGAATGAAATGGAAAACAACTTGAAAAGCAATTAAAAGGCAATATATAGATACAGGCCAGCATGAGACTAATACAAGTATATCAAAAACATTTTCAAGAGTTAACAAGTTTGGTGAGGAATGGCAAAGACATTGATTGGCAAAACTAAGAGTTTGAAATGTAAGCTATCAATGAATATGCTAGGGCACGAAGATGAGTCAATTTCAATAATGTTCTCAAGACCCAAGAACAGTTCAAGTATGTTGATTTATTTGCAAAAACAGAGTTTAAAAGATAATAAATACCATTATGGATCCAAATATCAATGACTGGTTTAGAAAACATGCTAAATGGGGGTCATGATAGGATGATATCATAAGGTAAACATCAATAGGCAATAACATCAGTGTTGACAATTAATATTGGGCCAGTCATGGTGCACATCAAACATGATAGTGATATTTCAAATTAAAGATAACTATCAAACAAAACAGAAGGTCATATATTCACCCAAGTGGTACAAACATGGATTGATCATATTCTTAATGACAAGTATACAAACATCATGAGGGCTGAGAACAAACACATATATGCAGGGATAGGGCAAGTTACAGGACAGCATGACAATCAAACTCACACAAGTGGTAACATCTAGAGACAGGCAGTAGCAGAAACTTAGTAAAAACCAAATTGGGACAATAATCAAACAAGCACCTTCATCAAACATGTATGTAAGAAGTCAAGATATCACAAAGACATAGCTTCTGAGGTTAGCAGCTTTAATAGAATGGTTTTTTCACACACAAAATGGAATGTCAAGCATATATGTTAGTTCCTGGATTGGCTGGAATTTTGGTAAAACAAAGTATATTCAATGTTGATGTCAAGGTGCTGATGTTGCAACATTGAAGTCTTAACACTGGGCTGTGTTAAGTAATTAATTGTTTAAGTGGATGTCTGATGTCACATGGCGATGTTGTGACATTAGATCTGCAGAACTGATAATAGCATGGGCTTGTTGTTATTAGGGCACGCGTGTTAGCTGGAATTATGGAGAGTGGTTGACTCATTGGATGAGAATATCTTGGGATAGATATTTTCTGTTACATGGGAGATTTGATTGCAGGTCTGTTGGAGAATTAAAAGGTTGAAGATTTAAAAAGATTTTGGGGATAAAATCTGTTTTGAAGATTCAGTTTTAATTAACAAATCTGATCAAATATTGTAGCAAGTCCAAGACCAATTCAAGGAGCTATATAAAGCGCACAAGACCAAAGGAAAAGGTACAGAAATACGGGGAGAAGATCAAGAGCAGAGGCTGAGTGTCTTGAGTATTTTGTACAAGGTGTATAACCAGAATTCTAGGGTGAATTGCTGTGTCGTATTCTGTCCTCTCTAAAGCTGTGAAGCAAAGAGAGTTGTATTACTTGATCAAAGCTGTGAAGCAGAATCAAGGGTTCTCAAAGAGGTTGTTCTTTGAGTGGTTTTAGGGATTGAGTAGTGTTCTCATATCTAAGTGGTTTCTTAGGTAGAAGGTCACTAGTAGGAATTAAGATTAAGAGATTGTCAACTAGGTTGTTGAGTCTGTAATTTAATTCTACAAGTAGTGAAATTCATCCCTGGCTTGGTAGCCCCCAGACGTAGGTAGTTAGACCGAACTGGGTGAACAAATCATTGTGTTGATTTATTTACTGTTATTGCTGTCCATTGTGCAGAGTGTGTTGTTGTGACATCGCACCTTAACATCACACGTCTGATACCAGAATTTCAATTGGTATCAGAGCAGGCATCCTGTCTGTCTCTGGGTGAGATCTAGGGAAGTTACTTTCTGGTGTAAAGATGGACAAAGAGGTTGGAGGATTTGTCAACAGACCCCCTATATTGGATGGTTCCAATTATGATTATTGGAAGCCTAGGATGACCACCTTCTTGAAATCCTTGGACAGCAGGGCTTGGAAGGCCATTATTAAAGAATGGAAATCACCTGTTGTGTGTGAGAAGGATGATGCTGGTAAAGATAAAGAAGACACCTCTAAGCTAAAGCCTGAAGAAGAATGGACCAAGGAAGAAGATGAGCTTGCCCTTGGAAATTCAAAAGCCCTAAATGCTATCTTCAATGGAGTTGACAAGAACATATTCAGGTTGATCAACTCATGTGAATCTGCTAAGGATGCATGGGATATTTTGAAAGCTACACATGAAGGATCACCTAGAGTAAAGATGTCAAGACTTCAGATTCTAACATCTAAGTTTGACAGTCTGAAGATGAAGGAAGATGAGACTATCCATGACTTCCATATGAGTGTTCTTGAGCTGGCCAATGCATCCAGTGCTCTTGGAGAAAATATGTCAGAAGAAAAGCTTGTAAGGAAGATCCTTAGGTCCCTTTCTAAGAGGTACAAGATGAAGGTGACTGCGATTGAAGAAGCTCAAGACATCAGCAAGATGAGGGTTGATGAGCTCATTGGATCTCTTCAAACTTTTGAGCTTGGTTTGAATGAGGAAGAACCAGAAAAGAAGCCCAAAAGTATAGCTTTGGTCTCCACTCCTGCAGAAGCTAAGAAAGTTACAGATGATGATTCTCAGGAAGATCTGTCTCAAGCCATTGTTATGTTGGGAAGACAGTTCAACAAGGTGTTCAAGAGGATGAACAATAACTCCAGGCCTAATGTCGAGAACATCTCTTCTGACATCAGCAAGCCAAAAGAGAAGGATGAAGAGAAGACTACCCAAGATAAAGGAGTTCAGTGCTTTGAATGTGAAGGTTATGGACATGTCAAGAAAGAATGTCCCACATTCTTGAAGAAGCAGAAGAAGGGCATGACAGTTTCTTGGTCTGAATCTGATAGTGAAAGTGAAGGTGAGTCAGCAAAGCATGTTAGAGCCTTAACAGGAACAGTTGTTTCTGATGGTGATTCTAGTGAAGAGGAACTGACTTTTGAGGAGTTAGCAGCCTCATATCATGAGCTGTGTCTGAAGAGTGCAGAAATCTGTCAAGAAAGTGAAAAACAGAAGATACAGATTGTCCAGCTTGAGATTGCTAAAGCTGATTTGGAAAATGAAGTCTTATTGGTCAAAGCTCATTTTGATCATATGACCAAATCTGTTAGGATGCTGAACAGTGGTAGAGACACACTTGATAATATCCTTCAGACAGAAAGGGTAGCTGGAGACAAGACTGGATTAGGATTTGTGGCTGAGAAAAAGGTATCTGCTGAAGCAAGTACTTTAGGAACCAAGAAGGAGATGTCTCAACCAATGTCTCAGCATCAAACAAAGAGACATGATTCTACACCTAAGAAGGTTACTCATCCACAACCTCAGAATGTTGAGAAGAAGAGTGCTCATCATCAGAAGAAGGTGCAGTCTCAGGGAGCTAGTCAGTATATGCCACCTCAATATCACAAGAACATGAAGGCTGCTAGGTTCAATCAGAACATGGTTCATCAACATCAGGGGAACATGTATGAATATGGATACAACAATGATGTGCCTCATAACTATGGAAGAAGGAAGCCTCATCACCATAGGAGATAGTTCAAAAGACAGTATCCTTACCATAGAAGACAGTCAAACTATGCTAGTAGAAGACAACAGCCTTATCATAGAAGAAGAAATCAACACTATGGATGGCAGCACCAGCAACACTATCATCATGGTGGCAGAAGGTTTAACCACTTTAGAGATGACAGAGTTAGATGCTTCTACTGTGGCAGATTTGGACATATGCAGTTCTCTTGCTTCAAGCTTCATGGTTATCCAAATTCTGCTCCTCAACCCAGACAAAAGGAGGTCAGGCCCAAAGTAGTAAAACAATGGGTTCCTAAAGCTCAGGTCACATGTCTATTGGCTCACACATCAGATGGACATTTCTCTATGGATGCATGGTACTTTGACAGTGGATGTTCAAAGCACATGACTGGATCCAAGAAGCATTTGGTAGAGTTCAATCCTTGCCATGCAAATGATGTTATTTTTGGCAATGGTGAAAAAGGAGTAGTAGAAGGAGTTGGAAGAGTGAAGAATCATGATGGTCTTACTCTTGATAATGTGCTCCTTGTTCAAGGGTTGAGTGCTAATTTAATTAGCATAAGTCAACTTTGTGATGAAGGTTACAAGGTAAGCTACACCAAAGATGAATGTGTGGTAGCTGATGAGCAGAATGAGGTAGTGATAAAGGGAGTAAGATCCAAAGATAATTGCTCTCAGTGGATACCTCAAGTGGACAGCTCATCTGGTGATGATGTTGTAACATCAGATGGTGACATCAAGTGTGAAAGTATGGTGAAAATTCAATCTGGGTTAATGACTTATGGTGCTGTTACTCCTACGATTGATAATGTGTTAAAAGCCAACTTGAGTAGTCAGTTATGTGAACAAGATGAAGGAGTCAACAATGCTGATGGAAGGATCAAAAGCTGTGACCTTAAGAAGTGTTGGGAGCTGAATAATTGCAAGGCCAAGAAAGATGACAACCTGACTAATGACTCCTATAGTTCAGAAGAAAAATTTCACAAGTTGACAATCCTTAGGTTGGAAGATGCAGATGCTAGAGCTGATGTTAAAACATCTCAAGTCAAGAAAGGTACTTCTAGCCTTAAAATAAAGAAGAGTGATGATGAACTAATTGCAAAAGTGGTTCATAGGGTTGCTAAACGACTGAAATCAAGGAAGAGGAAAGCTATTGAGTCACCTCCAAAGATGAGAACTGATAAGCAGAAGATCTATGTGGATGGTACTACAAAATCCAGGAGTAAAGTGTTCATCTCTTCCAGAAATAGGAAGATCAGAGATAAGTATGATGATAATGTCCAGGATATCTCTCAAATGAAGGAAGCCGTTGTTGTTAGAACTTCTGAGAAAATTCAAAAGGCCATACTAGATAACATTCCTGTGCTTTTCGTAAAATGGTGGAAGTATGGTATAGATACTCTGGATATGGTTGAGTTTGCTAGGAGATGGTTCAGAGAGAGTGTGGGAACTTATGGTATTCAGGTGTTGCTCTGACTGTGTTTTATTGGGAGCTTCTTGAAGGACTTCTTTGTGCAATGAGTCCTTGGAATGGTGATGAGAAGCTGATGTCCCAAAAGATGTTATATCATCATGTTTGCTGGTGGTTATATCTGGAAGATGATTAAGATTGGACATGTGGAGTTGGATGCTCTAGCATTTTTGGCCAGAAAAGGTGGAGATTATGGTCAAGTGTTTAGTAGCTTGATCTGGCAAAGCATGACTATTGACTTTGAAGACTTCACCAGCTTCAACAACTACTGGTGGATGTAAGGATGGAGGAATTGTGATCTCTTGAAGAGACTGGATCTCAGTAAAGCTTATAAGTATTCTGAGAATCTGTGGAGGTTGTGACACAGTGTTGAGCTTGGATTACTTTGCTGATAGTAAATCCAGTAGTAGAGCATATGTAATACCCTGGTGTCAAGAGTGTCAAGAGTGTCCTTGGTGAAGGATGTCCTTGTTCTAGATTTGAAGCGTGGTGCTTACATTATACCTAAGGAGCGTCTACATAGTCATACGGGAGAATGATGAAGTAGAAAGTTTGCCTTGGATGGAGAATGTAGAGAAGACTGAAGTAGATCAGGTATTGATTGATTGGAAATCTGAAGAGTATGATAGGGAATGACTGTATGTGGAAAAAGAGACAGTGGTACCGAAATGAATGTGCTCAACAAGTGTTCATATTCATCTAGAGCATTTGACAGGGGGAGTACTTGTCTATGGATTTCGCAGCAAAGGTACATTTATTGTGAAGACTGCATGCTTGTGGAGATTGGTTGCTTCTTATGAGGATATAATGTCAGATAGCGTGTTATGACATTAGGCTGTTGATTGGTGTGGCTTTGGATGGTTCTAGTCATATGAAGGAAATTGTTTGAATCTTGTGCGCACATGCTTCTGAGGAGATGTCTGAAGACAAGATTGAATCATGGCCTTGAATAGATGGGTGTCATAGGACTTCTTGTTGAGGTTTGTCAAAATGTGGCTAAAAAGGGGGAGATGAGAAATAGCCAAGAAGTTCAAGTGTCAAAGATTGCCAAATGCTGCTAGTTATGATGCAGTAGTGCATATATTAAGGGGGAGAATCTGATGAGCTGCTAGTGAAGATATCATAGCATTTGAAGAGTGCAACCAAGCAGACATCAAGGGGGAGAAGTGCTGTACATTGTGAGCTACTAAACAACTGTGATGCTGGTTCATGTTTTTGAGGGGGAGCACCAATTGGCTGTTGTCAATAATGAAGATGGTGCTGCAGCAGATCAAGTAATGAAGACTATGAGTATTGTCAAACTGCTGCTGATTGAGGTTCAATGTTTTGAAGATTATTCCGCTGCTGAAATCTCTGAAGGTGCAGAGTGCAGAAGTTGATTGCAGAGTGCAGAGATTGTTTTAGCCAAAATTAGCCAAAGGGGGAGATTGTTAGTTCCTGGATTGGCTGGAATTTTGGTAAAACAAAGTATATTTAATGTTGATGTCAAGGTGCTGATGTTGCAACATTGAAGTCTTAACACTGGGCTGTGTTAAGTAATTAATTGTTTAAGTGGATGTCTGATGTCACATGGCGATGTTGTGACATTAGATCTGTAGAACTGATAACAGCATGGGCTTGTTGTTATTAGGGCACGCGTGTTAGCTGGAATTGTGGAGAGTGGTTGACTCATTGGATGAGAATATCTTGGGATAGATATTTTCTGTTACATGGGAGATTTGATTGCAGGTCTGTTGGAGAATTAAAAGGTTGAAGATTTAAAAAGATTTTGGGGATAAAATCTGTTTTGAAGATTCAGTTTTAATTAACAAATCTGATCAAATATTGTAGCAAGTCCAAGACCAATTCAAGGAGCTATATAAAGCGCACAAGACCAAAGGAAAAGGTACAGAAATACGGGGAGAAGATCAAGAGCAGAGGCTGAGTGTCTTGAGTATTTTGTACAAGGTGTATAACCAGAATTCTAGGGTGAATTGCTGTGTCGTATTCTGTCCTCTCTAAAGCTGTGAAGCAAAGAGAGTTGTATTACTTGATCAAAGCTGTGAAGCAGAATCAAGGGTTCTCAAAGAGGTTGTTCTTTGAGTGGTTTTAGGGATTGAGTAGTGTTCTCATATCTAAGTGGTTTCTTAGGTAGAAAGTCACTAGTAGGAATTAAGATTAGGAGATTGTCAACTGGGTTGTTGAGTCTGTAATTTAATTCTACAAGTAGTGAAATTCATCCCTGGCTTGGTAGCCCCTAGACGTAGGTAGTTAGACCGAACTGGGTGAACAAATCATTGTGTTGATTTATTTACTGTTATTGTTGTCCATTGTGCAGAGTGTGTTGTTGTGACATCGCACCTTAACATCACACGTCTGATACCAGAATTTCAATATACAAACAAAATGGCAAGTTGTAGACCATTGAGGCACATGATAGTAGCAATATCCAGGCAAGACATACAAGTTCATCATTCAAACTTCAAGCATATATTACCAAAAAAATTATTCCAACAAGGGGTAATACAAGTCAATGGCTAACAGTTCATATAATCCAACCTTAAGCATATGATCAAACAACAATAAAGACAGTAATGCATATCAGCTGTGAACAAAACTATCAATCTTACAACATCCATAATGGCAAGGTTAAAACCAAACTGAGTACATAAGCATGCTCTTATACTAGTGGTGGTAAAAAAAAGAAACATACATGCTATTTAAACAAGAATCGTTTGACAACATCAACAGTCATTAAATCAGCAAATTAGATAGATAAGCTCAAACATTCTACAACCTAAAAACACACCAGAAATTCAAAGGGGAACAAAGGTTCATGAGTTTTGTCATATCACATTTAGGCACATACGACGTGAAAATAGGTCAACAGAATCAAACATCAATCTTGATAGTAAAAACCACACTAAGAACTTATGATTGCAACCAAGTAATGGTCAGAACAGAGGTATTGTAACTCATCACCAACATACACGTATAGCACACCAATGAAGAACATCATTTTACTTTATGAATTCAAACCATAACAACATATTTAAGCATATATTCAGGCAGATACAAAGAACAATGAAATGCATATGGTAAAGATTACATCAAATGAGCATTATCAAAAAGTGTAAGAATACAATACCAAGTGGAATGGTGTCCACTGTCTTCAGGTGTGATGACTGCCTTCTCTTCCAAGAGCAAACTCCAATGCCAACCTCCAATTTGCTAGCTCGAGACTCTTATGGAACTTCAGAGAAATTTAAAATGTTTTTGAGAGAGTTGTTGATGATTCTATTGTGTAGAGGAGAGTCCCTTTTATAGGCTGAACGAGGGAGGAGTGAGTCCAAACATCAAACACTTGGAGTGCTGAGTAGGAAAGGGAGCCAACGTCTCTTTTGAAATTCAAACACAGTCCACTCCTTAGAGACAAATCTGCTGCTTATGCTGTGCGAAATCTCATATGTGCAGAGTTGATTCACCATTTCACGTATTGCTTCCGAGCTCCTCACTTGAGGTCATTGGGAGAGGTATCAAATGAGGTAAACGTTGGAGATGGCGTGAAGAGGTTCACAGGTGGTGGCAGATTGAATGCTGAAAATGGTAACTCTTCAGAGTCACTTTTGTAAACCAAGCAGTTGGAAGCCCAAAAGGGAATGGCCTCTTGGAGAATCCAATTTGAACAAATTGCGCGCCAAGGATTGAATTGCAACGGGTTTTTTTTGTGAATTGGCGTGTTCATGCTTTGAATTTTCTCCTTCCAATCTGAAGTTCGTAGGCAAGAACAAGGAAGACGAACAACTTGGTTAATTTTGGCTTCCTTAGTGTCACATGTCGCCTTCTCATTGGTTGGGAAATGAGTTGAAAAGTCAAACACAATTATACTTGATTCCTATTGGTTCGTGGCAATGAAAATAATTCCAATATTTTGTAACACCTTCTTTTCTTTTTTGGTCACGATGGGCTTAATGGTGGACTTTATGGACAAATATTGGCATTGATTTTTCTCTCTTGATATGAAAGAAATGGTTAGGAAATGAAGTATTAGGAAAATAATGGTAGATTAACTAATTAGGGTTTTAGATATGGTTTAGGAGAATTAAAATAATGACAAATTGGATAAAATTGCTTGAATGAAGGGCTATTGAAATAATTTTGGGAATGAAGGTGATAATTGAGGGTAGATAAAGTGGGTAAAAATCTGGTTATGGAGAGGATCATGGTTAGGAGATAATCTCTTAGAGATTGGCTTGATTCAATGCTCCATCCAAAAAACTTGATTAATCACCTCTTGAATCTCCTTAAGATCATACCTGATAAAAAGATGAAACAAACACAAACAAAACCTGATAAAAGGGTTAGCTATGCAACATGATTGACCTAAAATGATGACATGCCAGAAATAAATGGATCTAAGGGTAAAATTTGGGGTACAACAAGGGTGCAAGAGGATTAAATATCGGAATACCCTAAATTTTGGCGGTGGTTATGAACGACAGTTTGCTCATTCATCTTCTCTTGCTAAGCGTTGATATTTAGCAAAGGTAAAAGTTCCCCTCGATCGTGGTCTTTATCCACGGAACTAGTCTTAGTTTCTTTTGTCAATAAACTTCCCCTCGATCCTGGTCTTTGGTCAAGGAACTGGTCTTAGTTTCTTTTGTCAATAAACTTCCCCTCAATCCTGGTCTTCAGCCAAGGAACTGGTCTTAGTTTCTTTTGTCAATAAACTTCCCCTCGATCCTAGTCTTTGGCCAAGGAAGTGGTCTTAGTTTCTTTTATCAATATACTTCCCCTCGATCCTGGTCTTCGGCTAAGGAACTGGTCTTAGTTTCTGAAATAAACTTCCCCTCGATCTTGGTCTTCCACCAAGGAACTGGTCTCAGTTTCTGAAATAAACTTCCCCTCAATCCTGGTCTTCCACCAAAGAACTGGTCTCAGTTTCTTCTTGTCGAATTCCTTTTCTTGACAAGGGATGCTATCCATAGCGGCTTTTATCAAACTTCTCGCCGATTTTTAATGGGAGATGCCATTTGATGTAAAATTTGATGTTAGATCCGCTGGGGAAAACCATTGGTCTGAGCTGTAGAGGTGTGTAAACTTCTCTGTTAGAGATGTCATTTGTTGACTCTACTGGGGAAAATGAGTCTCTCGGGAGACTGCTTTTGCTCGGAGATATCACACTTTCCTTCGGGATTATCACGGAGAAATGCCATGTGACGTAATCCAATTTTGAGATGCTAATAACTTCATTAACATCGAGTTTCTTTGGAGAAAAACCGATGCATTACTGAGAGTCTTTTGTTAAGAGGCTTTCTCTAGGGATATTCCTTAATCCGGGAATGAGAAGGTATCATCTTCAATGGTGAAGAGTGATGTTCCAAGGATGTCCGTTGAACGCTTCTTGTCTTTCAGAGGTTCAAGTTATCAAAGTGGTCAAGGACGGTTTCCAATCCAGAAATAAACTGGAGAGAGATTGTTCAGACAAAACATTTCCTGACGAGGAAAGTACTGACAACTCGATTGACAAGAGGACTTTATCACTGAGGAGTGAAATTAACCAATGTGGTAGTAATGCAAAATGAACATGAGTATGAATCAATAATGCATGATGTATGTATGTTTATGCTGACAAAACTAACGCGACATACATACTAGTGTGTGAACAGGAATAGATACTCGGCCACTGCGGGGAATGAAAAGTACTATTGTTCAAGATAACAATATTGCCTTGCTTAGGAGAGGTAGACCCTGCGGGGCAAAAGAAATTATTGATCGGTCTTAGGAGGTAAGAACTCTGCCGGGGATATCAGGTGTAACCTGACGTTTGAACTGTTGATTCTTCATTCAAGTGCACTGGTTTAGAAGGAGTACTTAGATTCTGCATTTTGAAGTTAATCACCTCCAGGGAAGCTGTCGATGTTCTTTCAGACGTTTAAAGCCAAAAAGAAATGCCATCTTTATTTTAAAAGCAGAAGAAAATTTTTGCAAGTAAATTCATTTTTGTTTTATTTCAAGAATCGTTGATCATGTTAAATGTCATTCTATAAAGCAAAAATAAATAAGAGTTGCAAGAAAAAGCACAAGGGCTCAAATTTTATTGATAGAATGGTAATCAGCCAAACGCGTGATACCATAGAGTATTTACAAAGTTTAGAAAATGGTAATTTACGGGAAAATGGCTACATTAAAACATAACGACTGTTATCCTTCTACCAACTTTGAATTCTGGACATTCTGGGCTTCTGTCGAAGATGACCTTGACTGAAGTCTTTCGGATGGGAAGTACTATCGCTGGGGAATTTACCCGTGTTAGATGTAGTTACTTGCCATGAATCCCTAATTTTTTCCTGGATTGTACTTTGGAGATTTCCAAACCACAGGGATGATTTTTAGATTATGTCTCTAATTTTTTCCTGGACCGCCCATTCGGGTTTTCAATCCACCGAGACGTTTTTTTTAGTTTTAGGCGAAGTATTTCTTCACTACATCGACATTCGTGGGGTAGGCAAATCCCTCTCCGACCATGGTTGCGAGTCTCTGGGCACCGCCTGAGAAGGCTTTCTTGACCACAAAGGGGCCGTCATAATTCGGAGTCCATTTGCCCCGAGAATCAGTGTGAAATGATTGTATCTTCTTGAGTACGAGGTCTCCTTTTCTGAAGACACGAGGTCGGACCTTTTTGTCAAACGCTTTCTTCATTCTCTGTTGATACAACTGACCATGGCATAGAGCCGTTATTTGTTTTTCTTCAATCAGATTCAGTTCGTCGTGGCGACTTTGATACCACTTAGCTTCTGTTAGCTTAGCTTCCATCAATACCCTGATTGATGGGATCTCTACTTCAATGGGGAGTACTGCCTCCATGCCATATACTAGAGAGAAAGGGGTTGCCCCTGTTGAAGCTCGAATAGATGTGCAATAACCGTGAAGGCCAAAGGGTAACATCTCACACCAGTCTTTGTATGTTACAACCATCTTTTGAACGATCTTTTTGATGTTCTTGTTAGCTGCTTCTACCACTCCATTCATCTTAGGTCGGTAGGGAGATGAGTTATGGTGTTCGATCTTGAACTCAGCGCACAAATCTTTCATCGTCTTATTGTTCAAGTTAGATCCATTGTCAGTAATGATCTGGCTCAGAACACCATATCGACATATGAGATTGTATTTTATAAATCGGACTACCACTTGTCAGTTTACATTAGCATATGACGCTGCTTCGACCCACTTGGTAAAGTAGTCAATGGCGACCACAATGAACCAATGTCCGTTTGAAGCCTTTGGTTCAATCATGCCAATCATGTCGATTCCCCATATGGAAAACGGCCACGGGGAAGAAAGAACTTTGAGATGTGTTGGCGGTACATGGATTTTGTCAGCGTATATCTGACACTTGTGACACCTTCTCATGTACTTGTAGCAGTCGGATTCCATTGTCAGCCAATAATATCCTGCTCTTAAGATTTTTCTCGCCATTGTATATCTGTTGGCATGAGTGCCAAAGGATCCTTCGTGAATCTCTTTCATCAACATGTTTGCTTCTGGTTTGTCTACGCATCGAAGCAGAACCATGTCGAAGTTTCTCTTATAGAGTATATCACCGTTCAGGAAGAAGCTTCCAGATAGTCTCCTGAGAGTTTTTCTGTCTTTTCTCGATGCCCCAGGTGGGTACTCTTGTTTTTGAAGGAAGCACTTGATATCGTGGTACCAAGGTTTGTTGTCTATGACAGATTTAATTATGAAGATGTAAGCGGGCCTTTCAAGGCGTATGATGTCAATCATAGGTACATCGTTTCATTGACCTACACTAATCATGGAAGAGAGAGTGACTAATGCATCAGCCATGTGATTTTCTTCACGAGGGATATGGTGAAACTCGATTCTGTTGAAGAATGGTAACAACCTTCTCGCGTAATCTTTGTAAGGAATCAGGCCGGACTGGTATGTGTTCCAATCTCCTTTGATTTGATTGATAACCAGGGCTGAGTCGGCGTATACATCCAAGTTTTTTATTCTTAAGTCGATCGCTTCTTCGAGACCCATGATACAAGCTTCGTATTCGGCCTCGTTATTTGTACACTTGAATGTCAACCTGGCGGTGAAAGGAATATGGGTACCCTGAGGGGTAACTATGATTGCCCCAATTTCATTTCCATAAGTGTTGACAACTCCTTCAAATATTAGTCCCCATTGGGATCCTGGTTCTGGCCCTTCATTGGGTAACGGTTCATCGCAATCTTTTATTTTCAAGTACATAACATCTTCGTCTGGGAAGTCATATTCGTCTGATTCCTGATCGTCAATCGGTTGATGAGCCAAATGATCGGCTAAAATACTTTCTTTGACGGCTTTTTGAGCATGGTACTCGATGTCGTATTATGATAGTAACATCTGCCAACGGGCAATCCTTCCCGTGAGAGCAAGTTTCTCAAAGACATACTTGATTGGGTCCCTTTCAGAGATTAACCAAGTAGTGTGACAAATCATATACTGGTGAAGATGTTTGGCTACCCAAGCCAGAGCACAGCAAGTTTTCTCAAGCATAGTGTATTGAGTTTCACAGTCGGTGAATTTCTTGCTTAAATAGTAAACGGCAGACTCTTTTCTTTTGGTTTCGTCTTGTTGGCCAAGTACACAACCCATCGAGTCTTCCAAGACTGTCAGGTAAATGATCAGTGGTCTTCCTTCCACTAGAGGTGACAAGATTGGTGGATTCAACACTTGAACAACACTAAACCTTGACAAGTGACCTTGAATGCCACAATTCTTGAATTAAATCGAAGAAAATCTTCCTTAAATCAATCTCTGATGGATGGCATCAAAACAAATGAATCCATATGAACCTAGCCATTTGAGTATTGATAAGTCAAAATCTTTATTTTGAACCAACTGAACATGCTTTTAAAATCAGAAGATTATGGATTGAACCATGAATCTCGATACACTGCACCAAGCCCTGATTGGAAAGCAAATCCGTTCATTGGTAATCTTTAACCATGACGCACTTGACTTACACACAACCTGATAACTTGATCCACACACAGACAGCCTTGAACTTGCTAGCCTCAAGTGAAACTCAACTGAACGACACTTGCCCAACTTAAACACAAAGGGTAAGAAACCCTAATCTTCTTGTGTTGAGTGCACATTGATGAAACCATGACTTAGAAAGTTGATGAGAACCAAAACCTTAATCCAAAATTTTTCCAGTTAGGCCACCGATGAAACCCTAAACATCTGACACCCCTGAGGAAACTCAGAGAAACGGACGTTGTGCTTTGATTAACCTCTGATAAAATTGATGATTGAAAATTCAACACCTTCGCCTCAAACTTGAGTACAATAACTGGATGAAATAACCTCTAAACAATGGAAATCCAAATCAACAGAAAACCTCTGATCTCATGTCTTATTAAGAGCCCCATAAAATGCATGCTAAACTATGTGGAACACGATGCAAAGTTATGACCTAATGGGATGCCTATATGATGGAAATGATATGATATGCAAGGATAGGGTTATGGTGAAAATGAGGGTGTGACAGGACCAGCTGGTGGAAATGTGACTTGGGAGCTTGAGAATCAGATGAGGGAGTCTTATCTCGAGTTGTTTGTTTGAGGTAATTTTTGAGGGCGAAAATCTTTTAAGTGGGGGAGGATTGTAACACCCCAATTTTAGTAATTATTTATTTATATTAATTAATTGAGTGATTTAATGAATTATTTGATTTATTGAATTTATTTGAATTAATTGATTTATTTGATTTAATTGAATTATTTGATTAATTTGAGTCATTTGGAATAATTGATTTATTTAATTTATTTGAGTTAATTGATTTGTTGATTAATTGATTTGTTTTAATTAATTAATTTGGTGGAATAAAATATTGAATTGGTAGAAGTAAGGAAGTGGACCTAATTGAGAGTGTGAATAAAACTTGTGATAGTGGATTGAGTGAGCCCAAGAGTTTAATGAGAATTTGTGAGAGTTGGTAAAGTAGAGAAAGAGAAAGAATAGGGTTAGAAAGTTGGTAAAGAGGAAAAGAGGTAAGAGGGAAAGAGGATTAGAGATAGGGGTGGCAAAACGGGCCGCCCGCCCCGCCCCGCCTTAAGCCCGCCAAAAAAAAGGCGGGCCGGGCATGCCCGCCAAGTAGAAATGGGCATGAAAATCAAGCTCGCCCCGCCAAGGTGGCGGGTTGGCGGGCGGCGGGCTAGCCTGCCTACTTTTTTTATTCATTTATTTTTCATTTTTTAATAGATTAATAGGCTTGTTTTTACATTTCAGTTAGATTTTTCACTTATTTTTTTAGAACAATTTTTATAAAGTATCTTTTTAACAAATTTTACTTCAAAAAATATTGCATATATTCTAAAATAAATGTATAAAATAAAACCATCAAGAATTGTAATTACTATAATTAACTAAAAAATGGCGGGTTTAAGGTGGGTCAAGCTAAACGAATAGGTGCGTCGGGCTTTGGCGGGCGGCAGGTTTTGGCGGGGCGGGCTTTGGCGGGCGGCGGGTTTTAGCGGGGCGGGTTTTGGTGGGCGGCGGGCCCAAAATCTCAACCCAACCCGCCATTTTTTGACGGGTGCGCGGGCCGGCCCGGCCGGCCACGTCCCGTTTTGTCACCCCTAATTGGAGAAGAAGAGGAACTCAAATTCAAGAACTCAAGAAATTCAAGAAAGTCAAGGTAAGAGTGAGTTTTTATATAATTATTGGGATTATTTGATAGTGTCTAATGGATAGAAACATGTTTAGGTTGAAACTCCTAAATTTTTCATGAATTTGAAATTGTTAGGTTTGAGTGATAATCTTTGAGATGTATCAATTTAATTGTGTTTGGAATTGATATATTGGTATATTATAGAGACTCATCCAATATTTGGATTAAACCTATTGAAATTAGGATATTTAAATATTTGCTGAAACTGTAGCGGAACATAGAAATGTATTGTGGCACTTCCATTAGCATACTGTAGTGAAATTAATTGAAGTGAAAAGTCATAGTATATATAGAATATACTGTAGCGCATGAAATAATTATGGAATGTGGATCTTTCTTTTAATTCAAGCCCTGTAGCAATACAATATATGATAGGTAATGAGGTGATACTATATATTAGGGGTGACAAAATAGATGGATTGGATGAATATGGATTAGATTATTAATTGATGGATCAAAACAATTCATTAATCCATTAATCATCCACTAAAAGTTACTTTAAAAAATTCAATCCAATCCATCTATTAAAATATATAATTCATCAAATCCATCCATTAACAACTTTTTAGTTGATGGATATCCATCCATCCAAAAAGAATTTAACTAATTTTATTATTTTTTATATTTTATTTTTTAAATTTCACAAAAAATATTTTTTTAAATTTATTTTTATTAAATAAACTAGTAACAGACCCGTGCGTTCGCACGGGTGTTAGTAGTTTTGTTTAAAATGGTTGATCAAAAATAAAAATATGTATAAAGAATAAATTGGACATAAGTTAGAACAAATAAATTATGAAAGGGATTTAATTTGAATAGGAAATTGATTAAAGAAAAATCAGTTGCTATTAGTATAATAAGTAGGTATTTTGTTAAAAATATGTATAACAAAAAAGTGTTTAAGGTTAAGTAAATTCTATAAAGAATGTAAATTTAGAAAATTTACAGGGAATTGGTAAAATTTACATATATCACTTTCATGGTTTCCTTAGAATACAATAATAAATTGTTACGAAATTACATATATCACTTGCATTATTTCATTAGAATACAATAATAAATTGTTACAAAATCACTAATACCTTAAAAGATTGTAAAAAAATCCTGTAGAAAATCACCAACATCATAAATCAAATATGTCTAATAACTAAAAATATATATAAATATCTATAAGAACTATTAATATTTTGTTGATTAAAATAAAAAAATGTATTGTAGTGATAGTGACCCGTGAATATAATGAATTTAAGTGATAAAATTCATAGGAGTTGGTAAAACTTACATATATATCCCTTTTATTGTTTCTTTAGAATACAATAATAAATTGTTATAAAATCACTAATTAATTAAAGTATTTTTTTAATTAATATTTTTCCGAAGTAGTGTTGTCTTGCTTGCTGGTTTTGTTTTTCACCTTGAAACAATAATTCTCACCGAGCATTGCGGTCCATACTGGCATTGTTTAGTGATAACAGGAATTAGTAATAGATTTTTAAGTTTAAGTTGTGTGTGTGCTTTATGAGTTGAATGAAAATTTGTGTATATATAATTAAAATGATCAATGCATTCACTGCCAGCTTATTATTATCATTAACAACAGTAGTAAACAAATAGACTTAATGTAATGTCACAACAACAAAATTACATCACTCATTTCATAATAATTGATTTAACTAAAACTTGATAGATTATTTTTTAAATTGCATAAATGAATTTCATAATAATAAGTTTAATTAAAATGTACATGATTTTCTTTCCTCCACCATTTGGTCAGTGGGGATGTGTTTTTCTAAATTTGAAAAAGTATAGTTGTATAAAAACAATGATCAGTTGCTAAAAACAATACACTGATAACTTCTGCTTTCCAGTTTTCATATATTAATGAAGCCAACCAAAACAAAACTTTCATATTGAAAATTCATTTTTTTAAAGTTAAAACAAACTGACTCCTACTTTCTTTACAACAAATTCTACAAATATTCTCTGTACAATGCTTATTCCATAGAAAAAAAACTTCCTAAATCCACTTTTATGAAATTTATGATGAGATCATGTCTTTATTAAGAATATAAGATATGATTTCAACGGGGAAACACTACTATCATTGCTCGCGACTGAACATTCATGAATCTGCAATGGGGAAAACAGATCCAATTTGATTGCCTAAATGATAACATTTGATATTAATTGCGTATGGACCAAGCTGAATGTGGTTATCTTCCTGACCAGCAAAGAAACACAGGGTATACAAAACGATTTCAAATTCAGGACTCACTCCAACCAAAGTGCTTGATACAGATTTCAGAACACCATTCCATTCAAATTGAATTGTCAGAAGCTGGGTTTCAGAGTCAGGCTGCAAGTTACATAGCAAACAACATTAAAAATAATGTGGCTAGTGGCTACAGTACAGCTCATAATATATAACAAATGCTTACCAACAAAAAACATACAAGAACTACCAAAAAGAGTTACATGTATTGAAATAGGTTTATGATTGAAAATTTTCAAAGGCTTTAGATGTTATAGGAAAATAAATTTGTTGTTGAAATACTTTGAACTTGACCTGATGTTTAGCTCGTACTGAAGTATATTACTTTCTTATATTTATTTTTATTACATAAAAATGTAATGATCACTCACAGTTTCACCCCGTCGACGGGGAAAAATATAGCCTTGGTAATCAACTCTTCCATTTTCTTCTTCATGGTAAAACTGCCAAAATATATCAATAGATGAGTTAAAAATTTATCATCACAAGATCAACTTCGATCCTATGCTTCAGAGAGGTAGGTGTCAGTGGATACTAATCCAATAGGCAATACAAATAGATCCAATCCAACGCAAAATGGTACTGATATCTGATGGAGCGTGTAATATCAAATTATGGTTGAAAAGAGCACCAATTCCCAAGTTAACACATCTATATTTTTTGTATGAGTTTGAATAGCCCATAGATATTGGAATACAAAAAAATAAGAGATTGTACCTGTAGCCAGTTATGAAATCCAGAAACTTCACTGCTTTGTTTGATTTCTCCAACAAAAACATGCTCAAAGGCGGGAGAGGAACTAGAAGTTCCACATCGGCTATAAAGATCAAACCACAAACTGGTCAACAATCTTTTGAAATCTTGGGAACTCCCTGATGTGATTTCTTTGGATGCAAGAAACTTGTGAAGATACTTTATTGGTGCTGATATACTAATTTCTTCTATGAAAGAAGCTTGCTCTTGTTTCTCTTTAGATGTGACAACCTCCTTAGATCCTTGATGTGTATTGTAATTATCTAACAGTGAAAAAAAATATTAAGTAGAAGTCATTATTAACAAAATCTGCATCAAAATTGTCACGTGTTTTGAAAGTTTATACATTAAACAAAAATTACATGAAAACTGCTAAATTACGGTTGGTAGTGAATCCATCCCATAGAGCCATGAACTCAGTTTTCATGTTTAACAAAGCCTCGTGATCTGATTGACGACGCCGACCCTGTTAGTTCTTGTATTGACTGGAATTTTGGTAAAACAAAGTTGAACAATGTTGATGTCATATGTCTGATGTCTTAACATTGGTTCCTAACATTAGTTGTTGCAGGGTTGAAGTTTTATATGCTGATGTTAAACTTGATGTCTTGACATCAGTTATCAGAACATCAAAACATCAGGCAGTGATGTTTTAGGGCTGCGCGTAAAAGTGTGTTTTGAGAAGATCTGGTGGAGAGATTGCAGGCGAATATCATGGGACAAATATATTCTGTTGCAATCTTATATTGAGCAGATATTGTTACTATTTTCATGCAAAAAGATATGGAGAATAATTAGATTTAATTGAAGATTTAATTGAAGATTTGATTGAAGATCTATTTAGTAGCAGAATCTTTTGCAGATTTGGAGCAGCTGATTTGTTGTGATTTGAAGGCCCAAATCCAGTTGGGAAATAGGTTATAAATAGAAGCATTGTAACCTAGTTTTAAAAGGCCAGCCATCATGTAGATTATAAGGGCTGTGTTGGTTGATGAACCACCCGGTTTGTGGAATGGTCATCGTGTTTATCTCGAAGCCTGTAGGTAAGAGATGTATTGTTCTTGGAGGAAGCTGTTAAGCAACTCTAAGTATTGTTCTTAGTTATGTGTGTCATGTCTAGGTATTGTCATGGAAGTGTGTCTTCTAATTTTCTGTGATTGAAGAGTTTTTGGAAATCAAGTTGTTGATGCAGTGACTGAGATGTTGACTGCTAGACATCATTGCGATGATTGGGAGTGAGATGAAGTCTCTTATCTAGGGAGGACTTAGATAGAAGGGTCATTGGGTAGTGATTAAGTTAGTGGATTGTCAACTGGATTGTTGAGTCTGTAATTTGATACTGCTAATAGTGGACTTCCTTCCTGGCTTGGTATGCCCCCAGATGTAGGTTGTTAGACCGAACTGGGTGAACAAATTCTGTGTGCACTTTACTTTTCAGCAACTTCTTTAAATGTCTATAATTGCCTTACTGTTTATGTCAGACCAGATGTCTCGACATCATGTAGGACATCTGGGATCTGTTATACCAGAATTTCAATTGGTATTAGGGCAGGCATCCTGTCTGTTTCTGGATGAGATCTAGGGAAGATACTTTCTGGTTCATGAGCAAGGAAGATATTTTTGCTGAGTTATGGACTTGGTCAGTTCATATAGTTGTTTGTATGATCCCTTGAAGTGAAGGATGGACTATTCATGACAGGGTATGTATTGGACCTGTCTGTTGTTATCAGGAGAACTGCTGTTGTGAGTTTGATTTGTTGGCACTTGGTTTATGGTGATGGTGTGCAAGGATTATTGAGTAGTGCCTGAAGGTTGTTGAGGAGTTGTTGTGTGTTCTGCTACACGGTATCTGATGTAACCCTGGTTGGTTCTTGTATCTCTGGTGGTGAGATTCTAGGAAGGTATTCTCTTGGAAAGACATTAGGGTTTGGTCTCCTCAGCAGGATATTCTATGATGTTGTAGTTTATGCAAGACAGCTTCAACCGTTTGGTTAGAGATGCCAAAGATACTTGAGGATTATCTCATATCTTTGTTTTGGGAAAGAAGTGATCAAAAGGTGAATGGATCTTATTAAAGACTGTATGACATGGAAGTTTTAGTTTTTTTTTCAGGCATTGAAGACCAATCTGTCTAGAACATTGATTCCTTCTTTATCAATTTTCTTGGTGGTGAAAAAAGAGGGTGGAGCCAAAGTAAAAGAGTATCACTGTCAAATCTTACATGCGGGAGTGAAGATCTTGATAAGTTATCTCTTTAGCTTAGTTGTGGTGACCTAATTAGGAGGATCTTCTTGGTTATGATGTCAAATGTAGTTCTGGTATATCTGAAGATGAATTCTCTTGTGAAGATACATGTTTCTGATTTTCAAAATCATGAACTAGAGGAAGTTTCATCAAGAAAGAAGCTGAGCTTAATATGTCAATTCTAATGTCTTGACATCGTGCTACACATCAGCAGTTTATGGTAAATGCTAAGTCAAAGACCTATTAGATTGTAGCTGTTTTGAAGGATCACTGAAGCTATGAAGTTAAACAATTTTTGAGATGCTGTTCATAATGTCATAGCATTTCAGTTGGAGCTGGTTGAAGAAAAGGTAGTTATCTTGATAGCAGAAGAGAAGGAAATGATCTTTGTTTAAACTAAAATGTCTGAGGACAATTTTATAGGGAAAATGCATCCAAGAGTTTGTGTGCAGTAGCAGTGTAAATCAGTATGTGGTCAATTGGTGTTTGCATGAGCTCTTTCAGTTTTGTGGCTTGAAGGATTGGAAGTAGCAGATTGTCTATGGTATGTTTATGCAGAAGGATGGCAGTTATCACTCTTAAGTTAGACAAGAGGTCTGAACCTTGTGCTTATAAGAAGAAGCTTCTGGAAGAGTGTGCTATGCAAGTTACTGCAGTTTTGTTGGTCTGATCTTGGAAGTTGATCAGATGTTGATATGTTCTCGTGTGTTCCCTACAAGAGATATGTGTGGATTAATATGGTTGTAGTCTCCAAATCCATAGGGGATGTTTAATGTGATTTAGACTAATGTCGGAACTGATGTTAAAACATCATTTCAGTTCTTTGCTCAGGGTGGAGTAAAAGATCAAGACACTGACCTAACCTGGAAGGCTTTTGTGGTATGAATGGTTGTCATAATGGTCTGTCATGAAGAAGATTTAGAAGATGCTGGAATCTGAAAAAGGGTTAAACCACAGGGATCAATTGCTATTTGTGAAATTCACAAGTGTTTAATTGATTATCCTTGAAAGACAAGATTAAGGATGTTCTGTCTATTGTTTTAACATCTTTTCATCAGAGATTTGGAGAATCATGGGAGGGGTTCTACATTCGCTCACAAGTCGCCTAGGTGTTGACCTGGGATTATTACTTAGCATCTGTTCCTAGAAAGTATTGTGAATGACTTGTCCAGATGGTGGTGCTGTTGAAGATGAAGATGGAAGACTATGAAGACATCATAATCTTGATGGTTACAACTTGGATCAGTTTATTTCTGATCTAAGTGGTTTGGAGCATGGTGTTTGCTCTGGTTGTGAAGGTCGAGGATAAGTGGCAGTTATCTCTGGCTTTCTACTGACGCCTCTACTAAGGGAAGTGACTTTCTTTAGTATTGCTATGGGGTAATCTTGGACTACTTATTTTCTGAAGATTCAGATGTGGTAGGTTTGAAGTCTTTGGAGTTTCTAAGCAGGATGGAGGTTGTCTACTCAAACTTGATTGTTGAATCAAGTCTATGAGAGCATGGAAATCTGTTTCTGCAAAGGGAGGAGGTTCTTCTGAGTGGCAGAAGGTAGAGCTGAATTCAACAGTTGGATGACATAATGTTCTGACATCTAGCTTAACATCAGGAGTCTCAGCTGGTGATGTGGCACATCAGCTAATGATAGGGTGATCTACAGGAATGAACAATAGTATGCTTCAAAAAGATCGTTCTCATGGCAGTTTACGGGAGCTGCAGGAAGGAGAAGATTTTACATGACCATGGCTTAGGGAGTCTAAGTGTGTTTGCTTTTGAGCAAGTGGAACATGTGACTTGAAGATCAAGTTTCCTTGGTGGATCAAGATATCTTTGTGAGAGTTCTGACAAACGTGAAAAAGGTCAAAATGTGGCATTTGGTTGTTTTCATATGAGGATTCATGAATGAGGTAATCAAACTGTGGCATTTGGTTGATCTCAGAAGTGGATTCGAATAATCAAGATAATCAGAGTGTGGCAGCTGGTTATTTTTTAGGATTGTCTTGGAATAAGTTACTTTTGGGCAGAAGGGTGATGAGTTGAAGACTCAAGGAGATTATTCTTCTTGAAGGTGGATGAGAGTTTAATTCTCTAGTTCTTTGGATTACTATGCAATAGTAAGTCCAGTTGGTGGAGCATATCAAGAATCATGGTGATGATATCTTGGTGTGTGGCAAATGTTCTAACTTGTGTTGGGACATTATCTGGTTGAATATCCTTGGTGAAGGATGATTTTGTTCTGGTTCTGAAGCTTGGTGCATACATTATGCCTAAGGAGCGTCTACATAGTCATACGGGAGAATGACGAAGTAGAAGGTATGCCTTGGATGGAGAATGTAGAGAAGACTGAAGTAGATCAGGTATTGATTGATTGGAAGTCTAAAGATGAAGAGTATGATAGGGAATGACTGCCTTTGGAGAAAGGGACAATGGTACCAAAATGCATGTGCTCAACAAGTGTGCTCAAATGTTCATCTTCATCTAGAGCATTAGTTAACCATGACTGGGGGAGTACTTGTCTATGGATTTTGCTGCAAAGGTACATATATTGTGAAGATTGCATGCTGATCAAGATTGTGAAGATTGGTTGAATCTTATGAGGATATAATGTCAGATAACATGTTATGACATTAGGCTGTTGGATGACATGTTGGTGTGGACATGAATGGTTCTAGCCATGTGAAGCTAATTGTTTGAATCATATGTGCACATGCTTCTGAGGAGAAGTCTGAAGGACAACTTTGGTTGTGTATGGGAGAATTTATTTTTCTCTGCAGATTTTGGAAGAGCTTTGTGAGGGTCCTTGTTGATGGGAGATGTCACACTTGTCTTGTTGTGTGTAAGAGGAGTTTATTTAGAGTTCAATGGAAGGCATTGTATGTGTGCTTCATAACTTGTGGATGATTGTGTGAAGCATCCTAACTGGATGGATGAAGACTGTGTCTGGATTTTCCAAATGTTATGATCAAGGAGTTCATTGTGATCATTCCTGTGGATATTACAGAGAGAAGTTAATCAGCTTGGCAAGATGTGAGTTTTGGAGCATGAGAAGATAACAAACCAAGAGGAAATCATGTGAGTTTTGGTATTTGGATTGTTTGAGGATTAAGCATTAAGTGAATGCGTTCAGCAGGTGTGTTGAACAGATGGTGCGCTCTTGAAGACATGAAGATGAGTCTTATGTTTTCCATTCATTTAAGGTGTTCTTCTTGCAAAGGAGCCCTGGTTATCTTAGATAAGGAGAGTTGATCTTTTGTTGAAGAAGTTGTTTATCCAGATTGTAATGTCAGACAAGATGTCGTGACATTGTGTTACTAGTGAAGTTCATGGTGTACTTGACAGTTTAGACCTGGTTCTATAGATTTGTGTGTCAATGGATTGAATCAGAAGTATACATTTACACCAATGTTTGTCAATTTTTGGCCAAAAAGGGGGAGAGAATGTACAGTAGTAGCTGTTGAGTCTGGATTTTGTTCTGAGTATGTTGGTTGGCAGATTCAGAGTTTGTCCAATTGTGGCTAAAAAGGGGGAGAGTTAGCCTAGTTGTTGCCTAGTTGTCTGCTGTGGTTCTAGGCTTGAGGGGGGAGTGTGTAGTTTGTGCAGCTGTTTTGCTGGTTGCAGTTTTGAGGGGGAGTTGCTGATGCTAGTTGTGTGCTGATGTTAGTTTGTATGGTGTTTTTCCGCGGCTGGTATCTCTGGTGTAGGCTGAGAATGTTTTAGCCAAAATTAGCCAAAGAGGGAGATTGTTAGTTCTTGTATTGGCTGGAATTTTGGTAAAACAAAGTTGAACAATGTTGATGTCATATGTTTGATGTCTTAACATTGGTTCCTAACATTAGTTGTTGCAGGGTTGAAGTTTTATATGCTGATGTTAAACTTGATGTCTTGACATCAGTTATCAGAACATCAAAACATCAGGCTGTGATGTTTTAGGGCTGCGCGTAAAAGTGTGTTTTGAGAAGATCTGGTGGAGAGATTGCAAGCGAATATCATGGGACAAATATATTCTGTTGCAATCTTATATTGAGCAGATATTGTTACTATTTTCATGCAAAAAGATATGGAGAATAATTAGATTTAATTGAAGATTTAATTGAAGATTTGATTGAAGATCTATTTAGTAGCAGAATCTTTTGCAGATTTGGAGCAGCTGATTTGTTGTGATTTGAAGGCCCAAATCCAGTTGGGAAATAGGTTATAAATAGAAGCATTGTAACCTAGTTTTAAAAGGCCAACCATCACGTAGATTATAAGGGCTGTGTTGGTTGATGAACCACCCGGTTTGTGGGATGGTCATCGTGTTTATCTCGAAGCCTGTAGGTAAGAGATGTATTGTTCTTGGAGGGAGCTGTTAAGCAACTCTAAGTATTGTTCTTAGTCATGTGTGTCATGTCTAGGTATTGTCATGGAAGTGTGACTTCTACTTTTCTATGATTGAAGAGTTTTTGGAAATCAAGCTGTTGATGCAGTAACTGAGATGTTGACTGCTAGACATTATTGCGATGATTGGGAGTGAGATGGAGTCTCTTATCTAGGGAGGACTTAGATAGAAGGGTCATTGGGTAGTGATTAAGTTAGTGGATTGTCAACTGGTTTGTTGAGTCTGTAATTTGATACTGCTAATAGTGGACTTCCTTCCTGGCTTGGTATGCCCCCAGATGTAGGTTGTTAGACCAAACTGGGTGAATAAATTCTGTGTGCACTTTACTTTTCAGCAACTTCTATAAATGTTTATAATTGCCTTGCTGTTTATGTCAGACCAGATGTCTCGACATCATGTAGGACATCTGGGATCTGTTATACCAGAATTTCAGACCCAAAAAACTGTCTACTTCATCAATGAATATGATGGCAGGTTGAAGCTTATAAGCCAAACTAAATACAACAGGCACTGCAGAAGAACAACAAAATATTAATAATTAACCAAAACAAAGAACCGCATTTAAAACAACAAACATATAGCAAATTGATTACATTAAAGGTTATTAAATACAATTTTATATTATATAATCATAGAGCTAGATCCATTGAAAATGTTATAGTACAGGTCACTGCATGTGTACATGGTATTTTCTATTACATCTTCAAAGTTCCAATCTCCAAATATTGTCGACCTTAGTTTGATTCTTGACAATATGTCATAGAATATGGAAGACTTGACTGTCATATCCAATCTACTCTATGAGCTAATATCAGCCATAAGATAATAAATAAAACATATCAGTAATTATACCAAACAAAACCTATGTCGGCAACCAAATCCCAAGAACATTAAACCAGAATCAGAATAGCATGCCCGAAAGCAGGTATTAGGCAGCTCCATCTGATGCACCTACTTAGATCTCTGTCCTCTTTCGGCGCTTCCTCTTCAACCTCCTTGTGCGTTTCTTCTTCCACTGAAAGATTAAAATAGAGTTAAACTATTATGAAAAAAAATCTAAGAAAAACAACCACAATAGAAGAGAAAAACACAATACATAGGCAAAACATGATTCATAGGCAAATCCAAGCTGTTTCAACTAAATGAGTACCATACTCCTCAAACATCTCATATAAAAGCACAAAGGCACCCCAATATTGCTGGATGTTATAAATAAGCTTGCCAAAATTACTGCCATAAAATTAGTATCCATCCATGTGAGCAGAAGTTGAAAACGGCGAGTGTGTCTTCTTGTCAAGTGCACGCTTTTAAGCCATTGCTGATATCTTTTTAGCAGTTACTTGTGGTTATAATTCAGCCCTAGTTGAACTTACAACCACACTAACAATATGAATTTAAAGTACTTTTAATCCATGTTTAGAAGTACCTTTAAGTTATATAAAGTTGATATGAATTTAAAGTACCTTGCGCAATGGTTTCATCAATTGAAAGGAAACTCCCAACTCTACCAAGATCCATTGAACCTATGTTCATGGAAGAATGAAAAGAATTTCTTGAAACCTCATCAGAATTACATTCTCTTAATGTTTCAGCTTCTCTCTCAATAGATATTGCATCTTGGATCTCCTTTAAAACTTCAGAGATCGATGGACGCATATCTCCATGAGGTTGAACACACACATCAATGCTTTCTCTGCTATTTTCCACATTGATTGTAGATAATAGTTGTTACCTAGCAAGGGATCAATAATGCCTTGTATATATCCACTCTCAATGTGCAATTTTGCCTATGAAATAGTTGAGGCAGAAAAAAGTTAAAAAGGATTTCAGAAATTACACACTTTTTAATACTCCAGATTGCTGAGAAATCAAAACTCACCCACTGAACTATGTTTCGACAATGAATCCCGAAACTTTCATTTGATATTGCTTCTTAATCGGATATGAGTTCAAGAAGAATTACACCGAAGCTATACACATCACTCTTGTCAGTTAGTTGCTGGGAAATATAGTACCAATAGAAGAAAAAGAGAAAGATCTAAGACAAGCTTAGGTTACTTGGACCATAAGTCAATCAAAAGTTAGCAAGAAACAATAAAATTTTTTATACCAAAATACAAATATTAATTGAAAATAAACAAAGGCCTTACTCAGGATCCAGGTATCCTACTGTTCCGCGAACTATGCTTGAAACATGGGAGACTCCATCAACAACAAGTTTGGAAAGACCAAAATCTGAAACCTTGGTTCTCATGTGTGTGTCAAGAAGAATATTGCTACTTTTCAAGTCTCTATGGATAACTACAGGAACACAACCTGTATGAAGGTATTCAATTCCTGGAGAAGCATGAGAGAATTGTAGTTAATTACATGTGATTTATCATATGGGAAGGGCTATTTGAATCAATTATCTTAAATAATGCATCAGGTTTATAAAGCATAAACCTTTGGCAGAGTCTTCTGCAATCTCAAGGCGTTTAATCCAACTGATACTTTGTCCGTGCACTAAAGGGCCTGTGAGAAGTTTGGAAAATTTCAGGACACTGACTTTAGCTCTTGGATTTAAATCATGTAGGCTTACCATAGAGATGTTCCTTGAGTGTGCCATTATGCATGAACTCGTACACAACAATACTATTATCTTCTTCTCGATAATACCCAAGAAGTTGTACCAAGTTTCTGTGATGTATTCTTGATAGAAGAGTCACCTGGATCAAAGAAAGATATAATATAACCATCATATCAATTCATTGAATCAAGGCAATAAGGATAGTACAATGTTGGAATACTAAGAAATGTTAGTATAATGCAAATACCTCATTGGAGAACTCACGTTTGCCTTGATAGGAGTTATTCCTAAGAACTTTAACTGCTATCTCTTTACCTTCTTTCAGTTTTCCATAGTATACAATTCCAAAACCACCAGAACCGATTCTTCTCTCAAAGTTGTTTGTAGCACTTTCAATTTCAGCTAAGCTGAAGTAATGAGCCAAAATAAACGAATCAACCATTTGCTGGAGCTGCAAAACCAAAAAATATTAATGCATTAGTACACAAATAGAAGTTGGAATTTAGATAAACCTGAGTAAAAAATAGAGAAAAGTGTGCAATTTCAACAGCCTTGTCAACATTTATGTTGAAATTATTCTCATCCCAGAATGTGCTGGTCTACTTGTACACTGCAAAATTTCCAACCACAACATAAATTGGATACCGCTACATATTGCAAAAATCCGAATCTTATCTAGTGAAGCGAAATCAATATCGTTATCATACCTGAATTCCCGCATGACTGCATAAAGTAGAAATCAAATTCAGTAGGATGACAAATCTTTGAATCCACCACAGTACCTACATTACAGTTGGAAACAAACCTCTCAACTCTGGGCTAATTTACGACACCGGTTCATGAAAAAATACAACTGAATCTTCACACCATCTTCACACCAAAAAACTGGATCTGAAAAAATACTGAGTAAGCAGCATCTTCACACCAAAAAGATGAAGAAAATTAAAAAAAATGAAAACATCAAAAAACGTGGTGTTATCAAAAAAAACATCGTGAATCAGAAATGTTTGAACTTAAATTTTAGGATGGTTACCCGTTAACAACATACAACTTACCTTCTCATTAGTTGCTCCACTTTGCATCACATCTCTAGATCGTAAAAGTGTAGTGGATGATGAAGAACAAGTATGGTAGATTGAAGGCGATGAAGATGGATTACAACAATCATAGATACTTGCTAAAATCTCAATCTGGAAAAAAAATCATAAATAAAAAACTTAGAAAATATTCTACCAAAAGCTAGAATAAGCTAAAATCAAAACAGCTTAAACCCACAAATTCTTGAACAGCACAACCGATTCGTGAAATCGTTGAGGAAAACAAAATCTCCAGGAGAAGGACGAGATTATGGGTTGCCATAAAAACATGGAGGCGGTGATGTCCGACGACGATGATTTAGGGTTTTGGGTGAGAGAACACGGAGAGAGAAAGGGGGCAGACGAGCAAGAGGGAGAAAGAGAGAGAATGAGTCAGAAATTTTTTGAAAAAGAAAAAAGAGAGGGAATTCGGTGATTGAAAATTGAAACAATGTAAGCCATGTGTACAAAACATGAATTTTGATTCGGTGTGATTTAATGAATTTGTAAATTACTAAAATGGGCAAATGTTAGTGTAATGATAATAATCAAAGAAGGGTAAATTAGGGAGATCATTAGCATGTCCCAATCTTAGTTAGGAAGTTGAAGGCTTAAATGCAGTTTTGGTCCCATAGTATCATTTTTCTAAACTTTTGATCCCCTTTAAAAAGACCCAGGATCTCATTTTAACACAAGCCCAATACACAAGTTTACACTTTGTAGTCTTAATGAGCTATATAAACACTAACCACTTTTATTAAAAAATCAATGTGGAACTTTAATGGGAAACAAAACCCACACTACACCTGTAACTTTTGTTTCTTCTTTTTGAGACTACAATGGAGGATTGGATGTGGTTGGTAAAATGCAATCCACTCTTTGCTACAACACCAGCCCAAGAATGAAATGAGCTACAATTGCTTAGTTGTGGAAAGCATCATGTCATTAAGTTAAATCAGATTAGTATCTGGAAATTTTGCAAAATGGAAAATTGTGGAAATTGTGCATTCACTACTCTCAAATACCTGTTATTTAATATGTTCACATACCAATTTCCAGCGTATTTGCATATCACCAAAATGGAAAAAAGTTTATTTCTTGTGCGTGGTTTTTCACAGTTATAGGAGGTTCTGCATTTCATAGAATGTACACTCTATAAGTGTTTGCCAATTATAAATTATGTGTTATGTTTTATTGTGTGTTTGTTACTAATTAGTCTTCTGCAATATATGCAGGTTTATTTTGATATGATGAGAAGCTTTCGGACAGAGTTTGATGACCTGTTTACAGAAGGTTTAATTTATGCTGTAGAAGTTGGACTTGGAACATCTGGCGAGCTGAAATACCCTTCTTTTTCAGAAAGGATGGGGTGGAGGTATCCTGGTATTGGTGAGTTTCAGGTACCTCGTTTTTTTTGGCCCCGTTTCAAAACAGTTGCATTACTATGTATCATAAAT
Source organism: Lathyrus tuberosus (assembly GCA_022829125.1). NCBI lineage: Eukaryota > Viridiplantae > Streptophyta > Magnoliopsida > Fabales > Fabaceae > Lathyrus > Lathyrus tuberosus. The sequence goes on from JALAZF010000254.1 coordinate 1,437,431, forward strand.
AACATGTGATATCATATTTTTATATGCCAATAAAGAATTCTGGTTTTCTATCTAATCCTCTATGAGCAGTGCTATGATAAATACCTGCAACATAGTCTACGCAGAGCAGCCAAACTACGCGGTCACTCTTTTCAATCTAAACTGGGACTGATATTAGTAACAAGATGGGGACGCATTCTAAAATGTGAAAATCACGCCTTCACCTTTTTTTCACGACACAGGTACTAGAATTTATGGGATTCATTGTAGTCTCAGAAAGAAGAAACAAACAGGTGTAGTGTGGGTTTTGTTTCCCATTAAAGTTTCACATTGATTTTTTTTTTTAACAAAAGTGGTTAGTGTTTATATAGCTCATTAAGATTATAAAATGTAAACTTGTGTATTGGACTAGTGTTAAAATGAGTTGGGTTTGTGACCCAAACTGTTTTAAAAAAATTTAATTATCTAATTTCTAAAAAATATTTATTAATTAAGTTTTAGAGAAACTCTGTTAAAATTATCAATTAATTATGTAAATAAATATAAAATAATAAATAATCCTAGTCAGCAATCCACATCAGCGAGAAAAATCCCACATACCCTAATTTGGAGAGGGGACCAAAATAATCCAAAAAAAAATCAAAACAAGGGACCCAAAGCCTGGGTTTTTTTAAAAGGGATCAAAAGTTTAAAAAAATAATAGTATGGAGACCAAAACTGTATTTAAGCTCAAATAAAATTATTTTATAACAATTTTTTAATTTTAAAAATATAATTTTTCAAAATATGTCTCCCTTCTCTCTCCTCCGTGAATCTGTCTACTAGTAAGTTTTCACAATTCTAAAAGTTAAACTGGTGAAGCATATATTAATTCACTTATTAGTTGTATTGCATAATTATACACGTGAATGTCAGTAATAAAATGTGTATTAGAACAAATTAATCATAAACTAGGTGAAAACATTAAAAAGACAATAACATATAAATTTACATTTATTAAAAGAAATGTGACACCTGAAAGCATTTCACACCCACACCCTATAATATAATTTGTGACTGCTAAATAAAATGGGCAAGCTGAATCAGTATTATCAAGGACTTTTTTAATTTAATAATATTTAATATAAATTAAATTAAAATTTTATTCTTATTGATTATAAAATATATTAATTTTTTAATTATTATAAATTCAATAGTAGCAGTTATTTCAAATTTGGTACCAAATTAATATGAATTTTAATAGAAGCTTTTATTAATTTTATTCACATATAATATGCCGTAGATCCACAGGTAAATTAGTTCGGGTGATTACGTCGTTAATAAATGGTTGTGTATCACAACTCAAATGTTTTATTCACGTGGAATAATATACAGTATATTTATTCACATTGTTCAATAAGAATTTAAATTTTAAAAAATCAAATTCAAATCACGTTAATACTCAAGCTTACGAGTATAATCACAGCTTAAATCTTACTAATCATGTTCAAAAACGTTGGTCTTCAATATTTTGATCAAAAACTTCATGTTCCCGTTAATATTCAGTATTTTAATCAGTAACTTCGTGTTCTCGTAAATATTCAAATTTTCTATCAATAATTTCAAATTCCCGTTAATATTCAATAGTTTGATCAGTAACTTCGTGTTCCCCTTAATATTCAAATTTTCTATCAATAACTTCAAATTCCTGTAAATATTCAATATTTTGATCAGTAACTTCATGTTCCCGTTAATATTCAATATTTTGATCAGTAATTTTATATTTTCGTTAATATTTAATATTTGGATCGGTAACTTCGTGTTCCCGTTAAGATTCAAATTTTCGATCAATAACTTCAAAATCCCGTTAATGTTCAATATTTTGATAGTATGGCTAAGTTGTGATTTGTTCAAAATTTGTTTTCTATCGTTGATAAACATAAATAAAAATGGGCTAAAAAAATAGAGTAATATAAAAATATTTATGCATTTATTGATTTAATGAAAAAAAAATCAATTAAAATCAAAAGATATGGACTAAGAAATAGAGTAACATTTGGTTATAAATTAAAAATTTAATAAAATTTATTATGTTTAAATATGTTACATTTTTAGAACATACTTTTTCTATCTGTTATTAAATTATAAAATTTAATAAAAAATAATTATTCCATATAATTGATTATAACTATTTTTAACTCGTAGGATGGATCTTCCCATTTTTAGAACATACTTTTTTATCCATTAATGTTATTAAATTATAAAATTTAATAAAAAATAATTATTCCATATAATTGATTATAACTATTTTTTTTCAGATCAGTATAATGGATATTATGAAATTGAATTTTAAGAAATTGAATGGTAATGAAATTAATCAAATTTATTGAAATTTATTAACTACCATAAAATAATAATAAAATATCCAAATTTCTATTTGTCGGCACGTTATAAAAATCAATTCTTATTGAATACTAAAAGTAAGTCAAGGTAAAGATAAAATAAATCATAAATCATTTTATTATATTTTTATACTAAAGAAGAGGTTTAGTAAAACATATAAGTCTATTTTTTCATGACATTTTATACATAAAATTAACTTTAAAAAATGTCTAAAACATTATGCTTCATCAAAAAACTTATTTTAGCAGATAGCAGAAAAGAATAAATTTTTTATTTAAACACAAAATGCCCTCAAATTGATAAAGTGACATTTTATTAGGCAAAGACAAAATTGGATTTTTATCCATTGATCTACCTCCAAAACAGAAAAGGAATACATCCATTGATCTACATAAAGATATCTCGATTCCAATCTTGAAAAACCTTGAGACCTGAACGTCGAAGAAAGCTTGAATTCAGAGGTTCCAACCAGCAGAACATACACAAAGGAAAAAAGAGGAGGGAGCTCCAATAAGACTCTATTCAGACAACATCCAGTAGTCCACTGATATCGCACAACCTCATCACTGATGCAGAACCGAAAAAAGAGGATCAAGAAAGATTCAAAGATACTGTAGCACCACCAAAGGATGTCCACTGAAACGAAAGTAAAGCCGTAGTTGTAAACACGAGAGAACTTCTAAAAACCACCATTTCTATAAAGAAAGGACAAATGTATTTTAAGAAATATCTAAACTTGCCCCTTCCACAAGAAGTATAAAAGTATCACCCAAACTTGTTAGGTGGAAAATATTTAAATGATAATCAATAATTGCTTATCATCATCACCTTCAACATATCGTAAAAATGAAAAGTACACATTTTCAAGGGATGTTACAGTGTGAGATTACACAATCAACAACTCTAAAGAAGAAGGAAAGTAAAATTTGAAGAGCTACCTGTGTAAACAAACAAATACGTACAACATAATACAACAGCATACAAATACTGATCAAACTACAATGGAAAATATACAAATTCAGTATATAACAACCTAAACAATGATAGATTTTTTAATCTAATTTTTGAGAAGCAATATAATTTAGGCAACAACATTTAGTAATATACCAATCATGTGATGAATTTTATTTAGCAAGTGATATTCACGTGCAAAATTGTATAATGCTAAGCTTAATAGATTCGCACCACACATGCCAAATAAGTTTCTTCAATTTACCTTCATGATCCAAAATTCCACCAGTAAAATACAATATTATATACCAAGCACCATATCATAAGTTAGAAGTTGAAAAACCATACTCAGCAAATCTAAGGGCATTTTATGCTCAGAGACAAAGAAGAAAATTTAATAGAATTTTCTTCAGAATGTGAGAGAAAAATGAAAAGGTGTTACAAGTACATCTCAAAAGGTAGAGAGAAAACACTATACCCGAATGTGTTTCATTTCAGGAGTGTTCTTTGGATCACTTAAATCTGGGGATCCATCATTGTCACGGGGTGAAACTGATGCATATTTATGACAACTTGCAACTTCCGAATTTTGTAAGTCCACAGAAATACTTATCGAAGATCCAGCACACACCACACCAGAGTTCGCAATACAAGAACCCTTTGGAAGACCGCAAATCCCAGAACCTCCATTATCAGGCTTTGAATGTTGAACCTCCAACTTACCAGGATCAGACATTAAAGGCTTCGAACGATTTTGAAACTATACACTGTTTTTCCAATGTTTGAAACTATACTAAAAATGTTTGAAACTATAAACTGCTCTTCCTAGGAGTACTAAACCCAACAATACTGAACTTGTTGCTATAGATGTTCCATGAAAAAATATCATTCAAAAATTAAAAATAGCAATTTTATTTTAATTATTTTTCTTTAATATGCATAGATAATTTTTTATTATTTTACTATAACATAATTTAATAAATTTAGAATATAAAATAAAAAGATCCATTGGATTTTTTTTAAATGAAGAATGGATTGGATTAATCCATTTATATAAATGGATGGACTTAATCCAATCCATTAATGGACTTTTGATATATTGGATGGATTGGATGAATTTTTTAGTGGATGGATTCGATGGATAATTGTTTAATGGATGTAATTGCCATCACTACTATATATATATATATATATATATATATATATATATATATATATATATATATATATATATATTAGTATCCTGTAGCGCAAACTAACAAAAAGGAAGAAAATATGATTTTTTTTACCTAACAATCTTGTAAAGAAAGTGAAAAGGTGGCACCTTCTTTTCCTACTCTTCCTGTAGCGCCTAGAAATAAAAGGGGGTGGGGAATGAAATGTAAATTTTCTTCATGCCTATAGCAATGCCATCAATTAATAGGAAATAAAGTGCTATATGTATAATGCCCTGTCGCACTTTTCGTAAGACACCCGATAATAGTTTAATATAATAGTACATGATGTAGTGGTGGTATAAAGGCAATTTGGAAATGAATCTTGTAATCCTTTTAATGTTATCCTGAAGCAGACCAAGAAAAGATGGAAAGTGATACTTTAGAATGTGCTGTAGCGATACAATTTAGCTGGAATGATATTGTGAATTCCTTTAATTCATTAATATTTTTAATATAAAGTATGATGGGTTCTTGGTAACATTTAATATGAAGGTAATAGGAATAACATGTGGATTCACCTGTATCATATATATATTAATTTTGGAACTACATTAATTATAGAATTTTGTTAAATAAATGAAACTATATTTAATATTGAATGACTATATTTAATATTGAATGATTAATTATTTATTGATGGTTTGTTAAAATATTGATTATTTATTGAATAATGAGTAATTATTGACTTATTTATTGAATAATTGAATTACTTTGTGAATTTTGTTTTGAATTCAATTTTGAACGTGATATGGACTTTAAGTTTTAATAAGTTGATTTGGTTTCTTGTTGTGTAACTGCAGCTGTTAGTATTAGGAAACATTATTATGCTGACGTAAATTGATAGCAGCTAAGGAGCCTTACTGTTACAGGTTGTAAAACGCTTATTGTCAAATAGAACGGAATTGGTTATTAGTGAAACTGTAAGCTAAATGAATCTAATGAACCTCACTTGTTATGGAATGGCTTGAATTAAAAGAGGAAGTTAAATTGATGAGTTAATGTCAAGATGTTAATGTAATGAAAATGGAAGTGGTAATATATATATATATATATATATATATATATATATATATATATATATATATATATATATATATATATATATATATATATATTCTCAATTTCCATGTAGCGGACCTCTATATATATATATATATATATATATATATATATATATATATTAAAATTTTTAATTAAAATATTAAATGTTCTATCACATATTAATTAATTAGTTAAAACATTGATTATTTAATTTAATTATTGATAATTTATTTAAATATTGATTATTTAATTAAATATTGGTTATTTATTAAATATGGATTATTTACTTAAATTTAATTATTTATTGAGATATTGATTATTTATTTAGATATTGGTTATTTATTTAAATATTGATTATTTATTTAGATATTAAATTATTTACTAAATATTGAATTGTTTATTGAATATTGATTATTTAATTAAATATTGATTGTTTATTTTAAATATTTATTATTATTTATTAAATAGTGAATATTTATTGAATATTGGATTTAATTATTGGTGATGGATTAATTATTCTATGTGTAATCGGTATTGTGAGATTTGTGAAATGATATTAGATTGTGTTGATTTTTTGTAAATCGCTTGCTATGTGTATTGGTAACATTTGAAGGATGAATGTCTTGATTTTCAAAATGTGATTGTGTGTGCAATTGTGTGGTAATTCAAGTGTGATGAATTATTGAGGATATGCATGATAATAAGATTAGGGAATGGTCTTAATTGCATATGATTGTTGATTGCATACGCATCATTTGTGTCAAGAGGCAATGCTTGTTAGTTCCGTGGGAGCTAGTGACTTGTCCCAAACCTAGATCGGGGTTTGAAAGGTTAGGGAACAGGATTTTTGTGTGTTATTGGTCTAGGGAACGGACCCGGTTTAAATGTAAAAACCGAAAAATAATAACAAGTTTGGTACCACATGGCATGAGTTGCATTGAGTCTTGCATTGTGTCTCATTGTGTATATGTTTGTAATATGCGGTTATGCGTATTTATGTGAATCGTTGAATTGGTGAAATTGTGGATTGTGTGTATATACTTGTGTATGATATGGTTACTTGAGTAATACTTTGTTGATGAAACCTTGAAGTGTGAGAATAATTGTGATTATGTTTGTATGCTTTAAATTATATATTATCTTATGATTTCAATAATTATGTTAATTCTCACCCTTCTGTTGGAATGATATTTTATACGACATCGCTCAGGTACTGAAGATTAGAGTTGATTGCTAGTACGAGGATAGTTTTTTGGAGTAGCTTATTTAGTTTCTTATTTATGTTGGGTCGAGTCGTTCTCTGATCATGTAATACTGGGATCGTTTCGATTTATGTTTGAGAGATACTTTATGTACTCTATTTCATTCTGTTATTGTCATTATGAATTGTATGAAGTTTTGGTTTTTATGCCTAAGTATTGAATATAAATGTGATGAACATGAAACTTTTATTTATGTCTATTTAGATTGAAGTAAATCCGCTGCTACATGCTAACGTGAAAGTTTTTGAAAAGCATGAATTTAGTTTAAGTGTTAATGAGCATGACAGGTGTTTGTGATGTTTTGAAATGATATATGACACCCTTTTGTGAAATGCATGATAATTACTCTGATTTATTTATAATTATTCCGCGGGGTTTAGAAGGGTGTTACACAGATCACAGATGTCCTAAGAGATGTCAAGACATAGATCTCTGCTAAAACTGAACAAGGGCAAAAACAAGAATCTTCAATAAAATTGCAGATTCATAAAACAATGTCGTGGCAGATGTTTCAACATCAGTCAAGACATAAACTTCTGATCAAGAGAGCATATTGAATTGAACAAAACAGAAAGATAAATAACACAAGGATATGATGACCCAGTTTGGTGCAATTCACCTACGTCTGGGGGCTACCAAGCCATAAATGAATTCCACTAGATATTATTAATTCTAAGCTAAACTCCCATGTTTACAACTCTTCACTTAATCCCTACCTGTCACACCCTAAATTTTGACCCTAAAATCCCACATCATTTGCATATCATATGAATATACTTTCATGCATCACTAACCCATTAGAGAACACAAAGTTTGTGGCCTGTGTCATTTTTTACTGTAAATTAGGGTTTTGATCCTCATAAAGGATTCAGGCAAAGGATAAATAAAAAAATTTCTTGATCTTCAACCTATCAAGTCTCTCATTCATCCATAAAGATCAAGAGGTCTCCTTCATCAATAATCAAACACAAGTATGCATCATTTTAAGTTGATCAAGCCCCAATTTCATCCGAGTCACCAAACTAGGGTTTTGATTGGTCAAGACCTCCAAAGTGAATTTTTCATCTGGGCATGAGCTAATACCTTAAGATATGATTCAAGGAGCTCAAATATACCTTTTAAGTCCATTCATAATTTTACAATTGCCTCAGGGTATTCATTCATTGAAAATCAAGAATTAGGGTTTCTCTGCACAAAATTCATCTGATACCCAAAATCAAAAGTTTGACTTTTTGGACAAAATTGATCATCAAGGGCTATTATTCAAGAAAATATGATCCATAGTTGCATTTAATCAAGGATTGATCAAGAAATCAAGGTTACTTATAAAAGAAGCAAAATTGGAGGAATTGAAAATTTCACTAAGTTATGAAAATTCATGTTCAAGTACCTAACTTTACAAGGCCATAACTTGTGATCCAAGCAACCATTTTTGTACTCCAAAACTCAAATGATAGATCTTCTTCCATACAACAAGATTTTTGGGCTGAGTCACCCCCAAAAAATGCATAGATTTTGAGATATGAAGCCATGAAGTTAGGGTTTCAAGACTTTTTGAACTTTGACGCTTAGAAAAAATTTTAGGCAGAATCTGTTTTGTGTTTTAGCCAACTTTGAGGCCATTTTTCTCCAAAATCCATGTTGAATCAAGACCAAATGCAAACATCAAAGTTAAAGTAGGATATCTCAGCTTTCCAAAAAGTACAAGAACATCCATTAATTCTACTTGAGCAAGGAGATATGATCCTCACAACATGCCATGATCAAACTGATTTTCAAGACAGTATTGGTGCATTACTTGTGTCACACGATTTTCACCTTCAAGTTTTGTCACTTTACAATCTTTGTCATCATTAAAGATCAACATAAATCTTGTAGAGTCACACAAAATCTTCAAGAATATGCCAATGAGTCAAGGATCTATCCTTTAGCATGTGAGAATCATCATTATAAAGCCATGAAGTCAAGTTTGTCATTTGGCATATATGTGAAACATTGAATTGGCAAGATATGAGCCACACCAGTTCAGATATGTTAAAAAACAATGAGTGTTCAAACCTGCAAAATGCCAATTGAGTCAAGATTCTAGTTATGCTATAGAAGACTAATGGTACCTTAGAATTTAAATTAAAACTACATGGCTATATCCATTGGACAATAACATGCTCCCTCATCCAACACTATTCATCCAAAACCAAAACATTTTCCTATAAATAGAGGACTTCTCTGATCTATTCAAATACACCCAAACAATACTAAAGCTTGTTTTCTCACATTTACTCTCTAGTTTCAAAGTTGCATAGTTGAAAAGTTGAGAAATCGAATTTCTCATTTCAGAGCAATTCCACTCAAACCAAACATCCACACACCTCACATACATCATGTATAAGTGATCCAAACACTTAAACATCATCTGTAACATCAAACTCACCAAGATCACAACCTCACTTGACTCAGCTGCAGTTGGATTCGAGCTCATCAATCCAGAAGGTTTCCATCCATTCCAAGCACATCAACACATTCCTTGAGGTATAGGGAAGCTGTCCAGATCATCATTTCACATCTGTAACACCTACAATTGAGGATTCGATCTCCTCTTATAAGGTAAGCCTGAAGCTTTTCAAACTCCATGAATCATGCATCTTAAATTTTATTTCAAGTTACCAACAAGCTTCTGGTAGTTCATAGATCGTTTACCCTCGATCACTTTATGTTTATCATTCTTGTATGGAATTTCATATTAGTTTTTGCAAATTCTAGGGTTTCTGTGTTCATACATGATAACTCGTGCCACACTAAAAATAAATACTATCAAAAAGAGCCATTCAATTCCTTGTTAAAAAACACAAAACTTTGATGTTTACATCGTGTCAAATGGTTGCATATTGAGAGAGATATCATAGGTTTTGCAAATTCAGAAGCTGGCTCGAGGAAGAAGATGAAGTCTGGCGCGAAATTTTGAATTTACCACGCATTTTTAAAATATTATGTGATGGTTGGGTTTAGTTGACACCAACGCGCGTTGGCTCAGTTGGCAAGGGTTTGTTTTGTTGTTGTGATGCGCGAGGGCATGGGTTCAAACCCCACCCATGCCATTTCTTTTTACCACATTTCATATTTTCTTATTTATTTTTTTCAAAATTTCAAACTATCATAACTTTCTCATTTTTTTATCATTTTAAACCTATTATTTTAGAAAATTGTTCATAATAATGTCTATTTTATATTTATGAAAAGAAAATACCAAAAATGATTATTTTTGATGCATTTATGGATGTTCAAAATTTGTGGGTATTTTAGGGTTTCCTTAATTTCATCTTGATTCTATTGAATGATTTCTTGATTTCTCTTGTAAATGCTAACTTGTGTGAGCCCTACACACTTTGTAGAAACCTTGCATGACTTCATAAACTTGTACAATATGTTCTTGCTTAAAATTTTATGCCTTGTTGATACATGTTCACATGATTAAAGTATATGATGAATCTTGTTCATACCATGAGCTATTTGCTTGATCATTTTTTCCTTAACATGAGATGATTTTTTTCCATGTTCACATAACCATGATGTGCATATTTGTCGTGTTGCTTTTACCATATTTAGGTGACCTTATACACTTGAATTTTTGCCTTGAAAATGCCATTGAACACATGTTTGTATGCTTAAACTTTTATGGTGTTTCTTACTTGTTTATGACCATGTTTGAACCCTAATATCCATGTTTGGTTGTTACAAACTTTTCTTAACATGTTTTAACTTGTCTATGCTTAAATGTTCAAGAAATGCCTTAACTTGTTCATATGATTCTTAAACTTTAGATTTGTCATTCTCATATGTCATCTCTTGTATGTTTAAATCTTCATCCACATATTGTGTCATAAACATGTCCTTTTGTTCAAAGTATGCTTGGTTGTTTCCCTTACTATATTCAGTGAATCCTCGATTCATCTTGAAAACATGTACTTGCTTGAACTTTTCTGTGATTGCTCCCATGGATTAAACATTTGCTTACATGTTCAAGTATTTTCTTCATAAACTCCTACCATGATGAATACACCATCTTTTTAAATCTCAAAATATGGGCCTCTGTTAGAGTGTAAGACCTATCACATTTTCAATTCAATAATAATTTAAACTCTTTGGGCCTCTATTAGAGTGTAAGTCCCTCCCCTCCTCCTCAAAACTTTCTTCAATTTCTAAAATCTTTCAATCTTTCAAATCTCCATCTTCAACTTTCAACACATCAAAACCCTTAAGATGCAAAATCTTCCATAAATTGAAGCATGTCATATCAATGTATATACTTGTTAATCTTTAATTATGTTTGTTCATATTTTGTTAAGTTTCTCTTGACATTTATATCATCCTTAGTTTAGACATAGGCCAAACAATGGGATCCCTTCAATCACAACTTATTCCAAACAACTAGCATCATGGCCTCCTCTTGGGCCTTATACAAGAATCATAGCCTCCTCTTGGGCTTCATTCAAGGAGACTTAGGTAGTCTCAGCCTCCTCTTGGGCATCATACAAAGATTTCTCCCCAACAAGACAGCCGCCTATTGGGCTTCATAAAGGAGACTTGGGAAGTCTTATTCAATCCCCCACAGCCTCCTCTTGGGCTTTATACAAGGATCCCCAGGCTTCTTGAAAGCATGAGTCAAGTCTTAGTCATCTATACAATAAATTCTTTTAGCCACATTCGTCCTGGGCTTTGTACAGGATACAAATAAATTCTTTTAGCCTTATTTATCCTGGGCTTTGTACAGGATACAAATAAAAATCACCAAAAGAGTCAGTCAAATCCTCAGTAAGGAGTCAGTCTCTTCAAATTTCCTCAATAGTCATTAACCTTTTTCTCAGGCTTTTGCACAAATAATTTCCCTCAGTCAGTCAGCCTCAATCTTGGACTTTGTACATAACTCCCCAGTTGAGTCAGTTTTTAATCTTTTTCAGCTTCATATCTTGGGCTTCAATCAAGATACCTAAATACATCCATCTCCTCACAGATGAGACCTTAAGTCATCTCTGTATGAAGATATCTCTTTTAGTCACTACATTTCAAATCAAACAATCAAAACTTTTTTTTTAGATAATTGATGTAATTGGAACTCTTGTTGATTCAAAATCCAAGTTGGAGTCCCTCCTTTATCATGGTTAAAAAACTTTTCTTTCATCTAACTGATGTAAGTGGTGTAACACCCCACTTTCCCATTAATAAAATTACATAATTAACTACGAACAATAATCAGAGTTTCCGACATAGCGGGATGTCACATCAAATAAACAATAAGAAGACTCAATTGCTTCATTAACTTTATTATTCACAAAAGGTTTATACAGCGGAATATTCATTAAATCACTTCACTGGCACTAAGGCCTTCACCAATTATATTTCCAAAATTTACATTGTTTAGCACACTTCTGAAAATAAGATACGTAACGATTAAAATAATTCTACAACAATTAAATTCCCCAATCCCGTGTTACGTATCAGAGCGACTCCTACGACTCGAACAAGCAACATGCACTCCAAGCAACCTAAGTACCTGGATTATCTGTACTTCCGAAGAAGCACAGGCACAACAACAACAAAGGGGTGAGAACTACATTCAATATTAAACGGTGAATAATACATATTAGAAGGTAGTTACTCACATATATCATACACACATACAGTCACGACCTACTGTCACATTCAATCACCAATCAATCAACAAAGTAATAATGCAATGCGACTCGACACAGACACAATGCATGTGGTACCAACATCATGGTTCATTCAATCAAACCCGGATAGATCACATACACCCCTACTTGGCAATGATCTATCCCCACCATTCTCCAAATCGGAGTACGGATGAATCACATACACTCCTCCTGAGCAATGATTCATCCCACCAACACCATGAAATGCACAATAATGACTATGCATACAACACACATGTATAATAGAATTACACATTTTCACGATCCTCCTGATCACACATAAAATAATCATTCACCACAACGCAAATCACACACAAAACACATGTATAATAACCAGTTATGCATTTACACGATCCTCCTGATCACACGTAAGCCATACGCTTACCGTAATTCACACTGGAATTACCTCACCTGCAACACCGCATCATCACACCCAAATTATGCACAAGAGACAATCATCGAGTAAAATATACAATCCTCATTGATCCCAAGTGTGTCATACACTCACCGTTAGTTCACCAAGAATTACCTCTGCTACCCCAAGACTGCTCGCACTTCACCCAAACGGCGCCGCACTAACACATTCTACACGCCTCACAAGGTACTCGTCCACTAATTAGCTTGTTACTAATTAATTCACCAAAATTATTAAATTAATTATTTTTGTCACCAATTTCGGACGCGAAGTCGGGAAAGAAATCGCAGAACACCATGATTATCCACGCATACTGGTCATACGCGTACTGACCTGAGTCATATGCGTATTGCCACACTCTCCCGCCCAAGCATACGCGTACCAGACGCGTAAGGCCTTCTGCCTCGCCCTGCCATACGCGTATTGCCCAACCTCATACGCGTATGGGCAGAGAGCCATTTCCTTCACAATTCCCTTCTCAGATCTGGATACGCATATAGCTACTCCATACGCGTATTGCCAAGCCACCATACGCGTATCCTTACGCGTATGGACAGAGGGCCGTGCCACATGACACCTCCTACGCGTATTTCCCTCAAAAAGCCTTGCCATACGCGTAACAACATGCCTGTTACGCGTAAGGCCTCCAATGCTGCCTAGCCTTACGCGTAATACCTTCCTCAATACGTGTACGACCATACTGTCACCCCTAGAAATTGTCAAAGAAATTCTACTCCCCAGAGGTGATCTATTCTCGGTGAATGGCATCTATTGAGTTTCTTCAAACCTTGAACTTTCACTAAATGATCTATTCTCGGTGAATGGCATTTCTTGAACTTCTCTCAGTTTGGGACCCATAGGCTTCCTAAAAGCATCCTGCCTCCTCTTGGGCGTTGTACAAGGACCCTCCGGCTTCTCAGAAGTCCTCACGCCTTCTCTTGGGCTTAATATAAGGACCCCGACGACCTCTTAAAGGTATAAGATAAAACTTAGTCATCCTTTGCTAGAGCAGTCTTTCCAGTGTCAAACCTCAGGCCATTTTAGGGTTGATTATCATCCCTTAATGCCCGTGCCTCATCTTGGGCATCCTACAAAAGATAAAACTCTTCCACACCAGTAGACTTAGACAGTCTAACCTTGAGTCTCATAGACATTCTAAAGTTCCCTACAAACATAGGAGAACCCTCGGTCAATCTGGATCAATCTCCAGCAGAGTTGAAACTCAGAGTCTCTCCTAAAGATCCCCAACCAGGGTTAGTTTATCATCAGATAACACTATCCCAAATCAGAACCTCAAGGAATCTAATACTTCAACTCTTCTGTAATCCTCAGCAAGAGTTGATTCCCCACTTGGACCTGCCTAGGGATCTCAACAATCCCCGGCAAAAGCTAGCCTCCTCTTAGGCTTTGTATAACGACTTTTCCTCAGTACAGTCAGCCTCCTCTTGGGCTTCGTACAAAGATTCTCCCCAGCAGAGTTAACCTTTTCAGACTCTCTTATTGAGTCAATAACCTTTCCGGACTCTCTTGGTGAGTCCACCACTTTTCCAGACTCTCTTGTTGAGTCAATCAACTTTCAGACTCTCTTGTTGAGTCAATCACCTTTTCATACTCTCTTGTTGAGTCACCCTTTTTAGCCTCAATCCCGGGCTTTGTACAGGACAGATAAAAGCATTCTCTTGTTGAGTCAAACCCTTTTAGCCTCAATCTTGGGCTTTGTACAAGACATAAATCTCCCTCTCTTGGGCTTGGGACAAATATCTTCCCCCGGCAGAGTCATTTCCTCCCAGCCTTCTTCTAGGCTTTGAGGAATGATTTTCCCCAAGAGGAGTCAAACTCATTTCAGCCTCAATATTGGGCTTTGTACAAGACACATAAAATATCCTCACCAGAGTCAATTAAATTTCTCATTTCAGCCTCAATCTTGGGCTTTGTACAAGACACATACAAACCTCCCCAACGGAGTCAAAATCCTTTTAGCCTCAATCTTGGGCTTTGTACAAGACAGATAGAAGATTTTCCCTCGGAAAAGTGAAACTTCTAGCCTCCTCTTAGGCTTTGTATAATGATATTCCCAAAGAGTCAGTCTCTTTGTTGCCTCAATCTTGGGCCGTGTACAAGACATATATAAACACTCTCCTGTTAATTCTGTCGTTTCCCAGCCTCCTCTTAGGCTTTGTATAAAGAAATCTCTAGCTGAGTCAATCAACCTCTTAGCTTCAACCTTGGGCTTTGATCAAGGCACACAAAAATCAACAATCCCTCTTTAGAGATGACAAATTCTCTCTCAGTCAAACCTTTAGCTTCAATCTTGGGCATTGAACAAGACACAAATAAACCTTTTACCTTCAATCTTGGGCTTTGAACAAGACACCAAAACATCTTTTCCTCCCATAGAATAGGAGGAACTACGATTTCTCTGATTTCTCTGTTTTATTTAAACGGGAATATGTAGGCATAAGATTGCGAAATATTAGCGAGCATACTAATAAAAAACACTAGGTCCAGTACCTTCACACATCAATCAAAACTTAGGTCTAGTGCCTTATCAAAAACATCGGGAAAACCCGAACATCAACAAAAACCCACTCACTTACTCATAATTCCCAAGAAACTTTCCCAACCCATTAACAGATAAACACCATCAATTACAAAGTGAAACCTAAAGCTAAGATCCTGTGGATAACCACATATAGGATGGTTAATTAACAACTCCCCATTGTATAACCTGACCTCGGACTCCTCGAATCTCTTTAAAGCGTTTGTTCAGTCAAAACATTCGCGTGCAAGGTTAGTTTTAGATAGCTTCCCTTTCCCTTCCAGCTTCACGGGATAAATAAGAAATCAGAAAGTAGCACCCCTTCTCCATTGAGGAGCCCAAACTTCAGTGATAAGGTGGTCGCGTCACCGACAAAAATCGCTCGCTACAGGCTTGAGAGCATATTTTAAGATATGAGGTGGAAAAATCAAGAAGGCTTATAGGGAGTGAGTCCCGACCAAGCTAACTTGAAAGTCCACCAAATCAGTAGAGGTACCCTTTTGGAATTACTGATGTTGAGCGAGACATCCGCGAATGCATTACTTTTTCCACTGGGAACCCGTGATACTGAGGATTAGTAAACATTAAACCATCCGGCCATTTTAGGACGTAGTGCGGTGACTATCAGGAATAGTTGATACATGATACTACACTCGAATAAGATCTATCTTGGGGATATTACAACTCTCATGAGTCAATTGGTTTGCTGGTAATATCCTAAAGAGGGGTCAATGATTTTGGGAACCTTGTTAGAACTCGTTCTACAGGTACAAAATGAACCCCTAGTACATACCTTTGGGATGGGTAGGTCCATGGCTCCATGCTTGTGATGATAAACCCTTAAACCCATGTTTGTGAATGTTTGTTTTTGTGTATACATGCATTCATGCATTCATTAAAAAAAATTTAAGTTTTTCAAAAGAACTAAAACAACAGGTTTTTTGCAAATATTAGAAATTGTGCTATGGATTTTGGTAGAAGAAAAACTCAGAAGTATACCTTCACAAGTCCAAGACTTGAAGACCTAAGAAGATTGGGAAGGTTGATTACTAATCCTGAAGATTTCAGAGCTAAATATGGAGGGCTTCTGTCCCTTTTAAAAGTCAACATGGTGGAAGGAGTCTTATCTACATTGGTTCAGTTCTATGATTCGGTGTACCACTGCTTCACGTTTCCAGATTATCAGCTCACACCAACATTGGAAGAGTAATCTCAGCTGATTGATTTACCCATATCTGATCAAGACCCATTCTCTGGGCTGGAAGAGATTCCCAAAGATCAAAACATTGCAAGAGCTACCTCCTTGGAAATGTCAGATATCAAAGCTCACATGACCACCAAGGGAGGAATTCAAGGTCTACCAGCTAAGTTTCTAATGGAAAAATCCCTATACTTTGCCAGTATAGGAAACATGAATTCTTTCGAGGATATATTTGTTCTAATCATCTATGGGTTATTCCTTTTTCCCAACATTGACAATTTCGTCGACATTAACGCTATCAAAATATTCTTAATCGGGAATCCAATCCCAACTTTGATTTCAGATGCTTACCACTCAGTGCATCTAAGGAACTTGTACAACGGAGGGATGATTACATGTTGTGTACCATTACTCTATAAATGGTTTATTTCTCACTTGCCCAAATCTGTTGCTTTTTGGGATCTCAAAAGTGGTATGCGATGGTCGCAAAAGATTATGTCCCTCACTCACTCTGACATAGATTGGTACAATCGGGCCTATTACGGAATAAAAATCATTGACAGTTGTGGAAATTTCCCCAATGTACCCCTCATTGGTACTAAAGGAGGAGTCAACTACCACCCAGTTTAAGCCCATCGTCAGCTGGGGTACCCTTTGAAGGACATACCATATAACATTCATTTGGAAGGTCTTTTCTTCATGGAAGGAGAAAATGGCAGAGCACTTAAGGAAGAAATTATGCATGCCTGACATCATATTCATAGGAAAGGAAGAGAATCTCTGGGAAAACCAAATTGCATCTCTCCAGAGCCTTATCTCCAATGGGTACAAGCTAGAGCCATCAAGTTAAAGATGCCTTACCCTCGTCAAGAAGTATTTCCCCTAAAGGAATCTATCCTTTACTTTATGAACGACACAGAGAAACTCCAGGTCGCTTTTAATAAGACTCAACATGAAAAGAACTCTTGGAGGAACAAGTATCAAATTGTCAGCTTGGAGTGCACGAAGATCCAATGACTGCTAAAGGAAAAAGATGCTCTGATTGAGATACTGGAGCAGCATGCTATAGAAAGTCAAGAGGAATGGAAAAGTTTACTTTCTCCTTTCACCTGGCAGAGGATCATCGAACTACCAACAATTGAAGAAGCCCGATCAAAGAGGCAAAAAAGAAGTCAGCAACAAGCATCTGGACCTTTGTCATGGATTCCTTAGGATTCATAGGCCTAGTTTTCCTTCCTGCACTTTGTAAAATAATGTAATTTTCTATGATATTGTAATCCTTTGAATTCAATGAAAAGTTTCAGTCGTTGTATGATATTTGCAACATAATTGTTAAAAGTTCTTTTTTTTTTTTTAAAATGGGGGGTGGGGGGGGGGGGGGGGGGGGGGGGGGAGAGCATTTGCATTCTTTCCACATCATGCATCATTCTAGCATTCACAAATTTCTTTCAAAAAAACTTACACATTTATCACACTTTAGAGTCAAATTATCTCATTCATACAATAATCGGGCCAATCGTCAGAAAAAGATGGACGATCTTGAGGAAGAAAATCGAGAAGTAAGAGAAGAATTTAATACTATGAAAGAAAGTATAGAAAGACTCAACGTCATGATTGAATCACTGGCAGCAGCTCAGGATCAACCATCTCAAAGGACTGCGATCTCAGAAATTATGTCTGCACCAACATTTGAGGTACCTGTCAGTCTTCCTCTGTACAACATGCCTAAAGGTTTCCCCTGGGGCCTGCCTTTAAATTTTGTGCCTGAGGGATATATACCTCCGGACACTGAAGAACCAGAAGCTACAGCTAGAATCTCTAGACCTAAAGGTTACAAACTTCAGGTAAATAAAGATGCAAGAGCTACGACAGAGACTCCTATACCTGAAGGTTACAGACTTCAGGTCACCGAAGCACCAAGAACCACAACAATAATGTCTGTACCACAACCTAGGATACATACTACTCTAGAAGAACAGATCTTTCATGCCACTCCAAGCAAGGATATATAAGTATGTGAAAGAATGAATGAATTCCAAGAAAAGTTCTTGGAAATGCATAAAGAACTTCATGCATTTGCGGACAGCACTTGTTTGGGAAACATGTTACCGATCTCTGCTTAGTCCCAAATGTTAAAATACCACACAAGTTCAAGGTGCCTGACTTTGAAAAATACAAGGGCAACTCCTTCCCACAAAGTCACTTGGTAATGTATGCTCGGAAGATGTCTACCCAGACGGAAAATCAACAGTTACTAATCCACTACTTTCAAGACAGTTTAACTGGTGCCACACTCAAATGGTACATGGGGTTAAACCGTACAAAGATTAGTACCTTTAGAGATCTTTGGGAAGCTTTAGTTCAGCAATACAAATACAATTTGGATATGGCACCCGATAGGGATCAACTCAGGGATGTGTCTCAAAGGGATAAAGAAAGTTTCAAAGAATATGCTCAGAGATGGCATGAAATTGCCGCCCAGATTTGTCCTCTTCTCGAGGAGAAAGAGATGATAAAAATCTTCTTGAAAACTTTGAGTTTATTCTATTATGATCGAATGGTCGCAAGTGCGCCTAGTGACTTCACCGAAATGGTGAACATGGGAGTACGCCTTGAGGAAGCAGTTCGAGAAGGTCGATTAGTCAAAAATGCAGAACCATTCAGTAGTAGCAAGAGGTATGGAAGTGCTTTCCAAAAGAAGAAAGAGCAAGATATAACCACTATCTCACAGGGTAAACAAAGACGAAGATACCAACCTCGACAAGTAGAAATAGTATCACTTGTTTTCAACTCAGCGCTAGTTCAGGCATATCAACCACAAATTTCTCAAAATCAGCAAATTCAACAACCATAGTATCAGCAAAGGCAGCAACAGCCTCTTCAACATGCTCGCCCATAATACAACAATAACAATAACAATCGTATCTCAAGGTCACCAGGCTTTGATCCTATCCCAATGCCCTATGCGGAGCTATTCCCAGTTTTTCTAGAAAAAGGACACATTCAAACCAGGACTCCTCCCGTCATTCCTGAGAATCCCCCTTATTGATTCAAGGCTGACCAATTTTGTGTCTATCATCAAGGAGCACCGGGGCATAACATTGAGAATTGTTTCAGTTTTAAATCCGATGTACAAAAACTTGTCAAGAATGGAGTTTTGTCTTTCAAGGACACTATTCCAAATGTTCAAAGGAATCCACTACCTCAGCATGAGAAAGCTTCTGTAAACTTAATTGATGAAAGTCATGGCAACAGTTACCAAATTCATGATGTATGCTTACTGGAAACAAATCTAGTTAAGATGAATTGTAGGCAAAGTGGATACGGCCATGTGCCACCTCACAACTATCATTAATGCAACATTTGTTCCGAGAACAACCAAGGGCGCAACATTGTACAGACAGCCCTTCAAGAGAAAATGGATCTGGGCCGGATCCAAGAACACAGAATCCGTGGAGTAAACATGGTTTATGGATGCCCAGACATTTTTCAATATTTTGACATCCGCTTAATGAATGTAAATTTGGTGGCAATTTACTCCGGACAAAGTCAACACCACAATCTCTCGTCGCACGACTACAGCGCCTTCCCAATTTGTTCAAAAGATAATCAAGGATGTCCTTTTGTGCAAGAAGCTCTCCAACGTCAAATGGATCTAGGGTGGATTCAAGACTATCACGGAAGGAACAATCATCATATCAACATGATTGATGAATGTCCAAACAAAGTTCAAATCTTTGACATTCTCCTGATGAACACAAGTTTTTTAGAATTACATGCAAAATAGGTTCAACTTGGATTTTTAGCATCACACAACTATCAAGATTGTAAAGTCTGCTTCGAGAACGATCAAGGTTGCGTGCTAGTACAAAGAACTCTTCAACACTTATTAGATCACTGGTGGTTTCCAATATACCAGAACACAGAGACTCATCAAGTCAACATAGTTGATGAAGGTCCAAGTAGACATGAAAGCTGTGACATTTGCTTATTGGAAACAAACTTGGTAAATATGCATTGCATACAGAGTGGATACGGTCGAGTACCCCCTACAATTATGAATGTTGCGGGGTATGTTCAAAGAATGACCAAGGATGTTACCCCGTACGAGCAACTCTCCAGAATCAGGTAGACCAAGGAGAGATCCTACCAAACAGAATGGAGGATTATCAGTCAATCAATATGGTGCAAGGTTGTCTAGGGTAGTACGCAGTTCATGACGTCAAACACATTGAAACATCATTGGTTAAATTTCACAAATTCTTGTGTGGACTTAACTACTTTGTTCCAAATCACCATGATCATTCAGCTTGCAGAAAATTCCGCAAAAGCCAATATGGTTGCCTCCGCATCCGAAATGAGATTCAAGGACTATTAGACCGAAGGACCATCACAGTCTTCAATGAAAGAGAATCCATTAATTACAGAATTGATGAAGATCTCTTCACCATAATTCCTCTGCTCAGTGAACCAAAGCACTTGGAGATCCCTTTCGACTGTGGAAAAGTTCCCGATATCACCAAGCTAGAACCAATAGAGATTACTTATGACAGTCAAAAGAGTCAGATAACTCCTCTGGTCATCTACTTGCCAGGCCCGATGCCATATGAATCAGAGAAAGCCATTCCTTACAAATACGGTACCACCATGATGGAAGATGGAAAGGAAGTCCCGCTGCCATCCATTGTCAACATCGTTGATATAAACCGGGTCACCCGCAGTGGTCGAATCTTCAACAGAGGAATAGAAGAGCCCATAAAAGAAAAAGAACCTCAAATTGAAGTTCCTGATAAACAGATTGGCCAGTCAAGTGGTACGGATCAGGCGAAAAACAATGGTGAAATTTTAAAGCTAATCCAGAAGAGTGAATACAACATTGTGGATTAGTTATTGCATACTCCTTCCCGGATATCTGTATTATCCCTTCTACTGAGTTCGGAACGTCACAGGGAAGCTTTACAAAAGGTTTTGGAACAAGCCTTCATGGAACAAGACGTAACGGTGGATCAATTTGATAGCAGCGTTTCTAACATCACTTCTTGTAACAACTTAGGTTTTAGTGATGAAGAAATCCTAGAGGAGGGTAAAAATCATAACATGACACTCAATATCACAATCAACTGTAGGGACGATGCTCTGGTGAGTGTACTAGTAGACATTGATTCATCTCTAAATGTCATGCCAACTCTTGTACAATTATCTTTTCAAGAAACTCCAATGAGAGGCAGCGAGATCATAGTCAAAGCATTTGACGAATCCAGAAAGACAGTTATTGGCGAAGTCGACCTTTCCATAACCATTGGTCCTCACACTTTTCAAATCACCTTCCAAGTAATGGATATCCGAGCAGCATACAGTTGTTTATTGGGACGACCTTGGATCCATGAAGCAGGAGCAATCACCTCAACACTTCACCAGAAACTGAAGTTTGTAAAGAACAACAAGTAGGTCACAGTATGTTGAGAACAAGCTTTAATCGTGAGAAAACTATCATCATTCTCCTACTTGGAACCAGAAGAAGTCATTGGAACTCAATTCCAGGCGCTTTAGGTGAGTAACGAAAGCAATCAAGAAAAAGGAGCATTTATTTCCTCCTATCAAGACGATGTTCGAATAATGGAAAAAGGTGCCACTAAATGATGGGGACAAGTTGTGATCCCTACCGATCACAAAATGAGAAAAGGTCTCGATTTTACACCAGAATTTACCAAGACTACGAAGAAGGACGAAGCCAGTCTCCCTATTCAAGATTTCTTCCACGGCGGAGGTTTCCTCCATCCTACTTCCCAAGAGGTCCACACCATCGAAGGAGATGACTTTAAAGACAATTCTTCCGATCCAGATGAAGAATGGAAATCATATTTCAACAATGAAGGTTATATGTCACAAGAAGGGACGTACATGCTATTTTGCTATCCACAACAAAACACCAGATATATAACAAAATCGGATGTCGAGATAATCTGCGGAGATTACGATACTGAAGGATGTCGTGCTCCACCAATTCATTAGAAACTGATACTCTGATGAAAGATAACTTTGACTACAGCTCGGATGATCCCCTAGATGATTTACCTATTTGGGAGCCTAAAAAGGAAGATCCCGGTTATCAAAGCCAGACAGAAAATGCATATCTGCTGAATAGCCCTGAAAAAGATTCATATGTTCCTTCGGAAGAATGGAGGCCTTATCTGAAGAATCCTGAATATGTCAATCATCTTTTAGATGAAGTTACGAGAATTGCTGGACAAGAGTTTATTAACTTTGCACTACCAGAGATCAACGCCATTGAAGAGGATGATTCCTCAATTTCATCAGAGAACTGGGATACCTTGGGACAGCCAAGCAGCAAGTTTGATTTCCTAGTAAAGTATACTGCCCTTGAAAGCTCTCGCATCTTGTATGAAAACATCCAACCAACTGGATGGGGAGATTCTCCTATACACGAAAAATGCATACGAGGAAACAACATAAAATTTCTCTGCTAATAACTCTGCATGGGAAGAAGACTCTAGTGATCCAACTCCGCCAGAAGTCAGTGTCATTACCGAAGACAATCCCAGAAGGAAAGTACCAGACTTTGTAATCCACAGTGGAGTTCATCACAATTGGAAATTTGTTGATGTCCCGAATATTGTTCACATCTCAAAGTAAATGCCTCGTCTTTATTTTGACCTCTCACCTTGCCCGGGTGAAAGTATGTTTTATAGGGTATCGTTTTCTATAAATATTTCCTCTTTTCCTTGCCCAGGGAAGAGGAGTTTTGTTTTATAGGGCTTGTGTTTTAGGAATCGACAAATCATAAATAAAGATGTCATTCTGAATTCCCGCATTTATCACTATTTTTTTTTGCTTTTTCATAAAATGGTAATCCTAAAACAGACAAAAATAACAAACGTTTTCAAAATACACTACACACCACTTTTTGCATTTTTTTGCTATCTTTTCTAAAAAGAATCATCAATCACATTATGCATATTAATTGTTAAAAACCCCATTGAAATATATGATTCAATGCCTTCTCCCAACTTTGAGTTCCCGATATTCAAAGCTGAAGAAGAAAAAGACAAAGAAATTCCATATGAGATCTCTCAACTACTTAGACAGGAGGAAAAGACCATTCAACCTTACAAAGAACCATTCGAAACGAACAATTTGGGTTCAGAAGAAGAAAGAAAACAATTTAAGATTGGAGCTCTGCTCAGTTCAACAATCAGAAAAGTCTGGTAAAGCTTCTCAAAGAATTTTCAGATGTGTTTGCTTGATCCTACCAAGATATGCCAGGGTTGGATACCAACATTGTGGAACATCATTTACCGTTAAAGCCAGAATGTCCGCCAGTCAAACAAAAGTTAAGAAGGACTCATCCGGATATGGACATCAAGATCAAAGAAGAAGTCCAAAAGCATATCGATGCAGGCTTCCTTGCCACATCAGAATATCCTCGGTGGCTAGCCAACATAGTGCCAGTTCCCAAGAAGGATGGAAAAGTCAGAATGTGTGTAGACTACAGGGATTTAAACAAAGTAAGTCTGAAGGATGACTTCCCTCTACCACACATTGACATGTTAGTTGATAGCACTGCAAAATTCAAAAGTCTTTTCCTTCATGGACGGGTTTTCAGGCTATAATCAAATCAAGATGGCACCAGAAGATATGGAGAAAACTTCATTCATTACACCATGGGGAACCTTTTGCTTCAAGTTGATGCCATTCGGTCTAAAGAATGTAGGCACAACCTATAAAAGGGCAGTGACAACTCTATTTAATAACATGATACACAAAGAAATTGAAGTGTATGTGGACGACATGATTGCTAAGTCTAAAACAACGAAGAACATGTGGAAAATTTGTCAAAACTATTCGAGCGTCTGAGAAAATACAAACTCCACTTGAATCCCAAAAAATGTACATTTGGTGTTCGCCCAAGAAAGCTTTTGGGATTCATCGTCAGCCAGAAGGGAATTGAAGTTGATCCCGACAAAGTCAAGGCCATTCAAGAAATGCCTTCACCCTTAACAGAAAAGCAAGTAAGAGGATTTTTAGGACGTCAAAATTACATCTCAAGATTCATATTTCTCATGACAGTGACATGCGCACTGATTTTCAAGCTCCTCCAAAAGGACCAAGGATGTGTATGGATAAAAGATTGCCAAAAAGCTTTTGTAAGTATCAAAGAATATCTGCCGAATCCACCTATTTTGTCTCCTCCGGTGGAAGAAAGATCCATGATCATCTACTTAACAGTCCTAGAAGATTCCATGGGTTGTGTGCTGGGTCAACAAGACAAAACAGGTAGAAAATAATACGCCATTTACTACTTGAGCAAGAAATTCACGGACTGTGAAACACGATACACTATGCTCGAGAAAACCTGTTGCCTTTAGCTTGGGCTGCTAAACGTCTTCGCCAGTATATGATTTGGTATACCACTTGGTTAATCTCCGAAATGGATCCGATCAAATATGTCTTCGAGAAGCCTGCTTTAACTTGAAGAATATCCCGTTGGCAGATGTTGCTATCAGAATACGACATCAAATACCATGCTCAGAAAGCCGTCAAAGAAAGTATTCTAGCCGATCATCTGGCTAACCAACCAATTGACGATAATGAATCAATCAACTTTGACTTCCCAAACAAGGATGTGATGTACCTAAAGATGAAAGATTGCGATGAACTGCTGCCAGACGAAGGACCAGAGCCAGGATCCCGATGGGGACTAATATTCGACGGGGCTGTCAGGGCCTGTGGAAACGGAATTGGGGCAATCATTCTTACACCTCTGGATACCTATATTCCTTTCACTGCCATATTGGTATTCAAATGTACAAACAATAAGGCCGAATATGAAGCTTGCATCATGGGTCTCGAAGAATCCATTGATTTAAAGATAAAACATCTAGATGTGTATGGAGACTCTGCTTTGGTTATAAATAAGATCAAAGGAGAATGGGACACACGTCAACCTGGTTTAATTCCTTACAAAGATTACGCAAGAAGGTTGTTACCTTTCTTCAACAAAGTTAAGTTTCATCACATTCCTCGTGAAGAGAACAATATGGCTGATGCACTTGCTACCCTATCCTCCATGATTAGTATGAATCAATGGAACAACGTACCCAAGATTGACATAATGCGCCTTGATAGGGCCGCTTACATATTTGCAGTTGAAGCAGTCCTCGACGACAAGCCTTTGTATTACGACACCAAGCTTTTCCTTCAAAAACAAGAATACCTGCCTGGGGCATCAAGAAAAGATAGGAAGACTCTCAGAAGACTGGCTGGTAACTTCTTCTTGAATAATGATGTACTCTACAAAAGAAACTTCGACATGGTTTTGCTCAGATGCGTGGACAGACACAAAGCAAACATGCTAATGAAAGAGATTCACGAAGGATCCTTTGGCACTCATGCCAATGGACATACAATGTCAAGAAAAATTCTAAGACCATGATATTATTGGCTGACAATGGAATCTGATTGCTACAAGTACATGAGGAAGTGTCACAAATGTCATATTTAGGCCGACAGAATTCATGTGTCTTCGACTCTTATCAAAGTTCTATTCTCTCCATGGCCCTTTTCTATATGGGGGATCAACATGATTGGCATGATTGAACCTAAAGCTTCAAATGGACATCGTTTCATCCTGGTGGTCATTGATTATTTCACCAAGTGGGTCGAAGCAGTATCATACGCCAATGTGACCAGACAAGTGGTGGTCCGGTTTATCAAGAACAATCTCATTTGTCGTTATGGTGTTCCAAGCTAGATCATTACTGATAATGGATCAAACTTGAACAACAAAATGATGAAGGAATTATGTGCTGAATTCAAACTTGAACACCATAACTCGTCTCCTTACCGGCCTAAGATGAATGGAGCGGTTGAAGTAGCTAATAAAAATATCAAGAAGATCATTCAAAAAATGGTCGTGACTTACAAGGATTGGCACGAAATGCTCCCATTTTCTCTTCACGGTTACCGCACATCCGTCCTCACTTCAATAGGGGCAACCCCTTTCTCTCTAGTTTATGGCATGGAAGCAATGCTCCCCATAGAGGTTGAGGTCCCGTCAATAAGAGTCTTGATGAAAGCCAAGCTAACAGAAGCTGAATGGTGTTAAAGTAGATACGATGAACTGAATCTAATCGAAGAAAAAAGAATGACGGTTTTATGCCATGATCAGTTATATCAACGAAAGATGAAGAAAGCTTTTGACAAAAAGGTCCGACCTCGGGTATTCAGAGAGGGCGACCTCGTACTCAAAAAGATCCAATCTTTCCTCACCGACTCCAGGGGAAAATGGACTCCAAATTATGATGGCCCATATGTTGTCAAGAAAGCCTTCTCAGGTGGTGCCTTAAAAGAAGCAAAAAAGAGCGTCTCGGTGGGCTGAAAATCTGAAAGGACGGCCCAGGCAAAAATTAGAGACATAAACAGAGAATAACTATCCCGGTAGATTGAAAAACCTGAAAAGGCAATCTAGGCAAAAGTTAGGGATTCATGGCAAGTAACTGCATTCAACGAGATTGGAACATCTAAAGCAACATCATCTGTCAAAGAATCATCGATCAAGTCACCTTCAAGGAAAGCTCAAGAATATTTGGAATTCAAAGTTGTTAGAAGAATAGTGGTCATTATGTTTCAATGTAGCCCTTTCCCTTTAAGTTACCATTTTCTAACTTTGTAATGCTCCATGGAATCATGCATTTGGCTGATTACCATCCTATTAATAAAAATTTGAGCCTTTGTGCCTTTTTGCTTGCAATTCTCACTTTTATTCTGCCTTGCCAAATGACATATTTTATCTGATTTTCATTCTCAAAAAAAATTATAATCTTGCTTTTAAAATAAAGATGGCATTTTCCTTTGATTTGTGAACATAATAAGGAATAACAACAGCTTCTCCAAGAGTGATTAAAAACTCGAAATACAAAATCAAATGCTCTTGCGATTGATCTCGCGAATATCCCCAAGTGGCGGATCATTACCTCAAATAGATAAGATTAGACATCTTATTCATCCCCAATAAGGGTCAAGTTTCATTTCTTCTACCAAATGAATGTTGGAATGAGGATGAAGATTTAATCCTTTTCCCCAAGAAAAGTGCTACCTACGGGAATCAAGATAAGATCCGGTCCTTTTCCTCGACACAGTTTTAGCATTAAAAACACCAATGATGCCTCTATTTCCCAGAATGGCCGAGTATCCGGTTTTGTTCGTCACCAGTTTGTGTGTCGTGTCTGTTTTGTCAGCATAAGCATAAAATTCATTCATACATCATAGATAATCATTTTATATTCATATTCATAATACATAAGTTGTGTCATTCACTTTGGTTGTGTTCATCCCTGAGTATTTTCCTCTCTCCAATAAAGTTGTCAACTTTAAGAAGGAAATGTACGTTCTTTCTAAAAATCCCCACTGAGTTTGATTATCGTGGAAGTTTCACTTCAGCTCTCCTTTCCACACTTGGATAGGATAAAATTCCCAGTTTGGGTTCATTCCTCATCTGGAAGTATCTTCTTTTACACAGTCTCTTTGGATTGAAAACGGTCCTTGACCATTTTGATAACTTGAACCTCTAAGGGAGAAGGACATCCATTGGAACCTTACCCTTCCCCAGTGAAGACATAGTTTGTTTTCTCGGGTAAAGGAAAATCCCCACTGAAAGCATTTCAACAAAATCTCTTGGTAACAAGGACATCACATCTCCCAAGAAGTATCTACCAATCGACAAATGGCAGTCTCTTTAAGAACAGACTGTCTATCTCCATCAAAGATAAGTTTATTCCTCATTGGAATCAACACCTGAAGAAACAAGTGACAATCTCTTAAGAAGCTTGTTTTTGTCCCCAGAAATTCCCCGTGAGTCGACGAATGACAATCTCTCCCCGAGAAGCTTGTCCACTCTTCGAATAAAGTCATCAGTACCTCAAAATTGTCCTACATCACATGGCATCTCTCCGAAGAAGTCTCGAAGGGAAGTATGATGAATTCTCTCCAAGAAAATGGCATCTCAACAGAGAAGTTTGCAAACCTCTACATTACAGTCTGTGGCATTCCCTAGTAAGTCTGCTATCAGATCTTCGCTCATCCTATGGCATCTCTCCGAAGAAGTCTCGAAGAGAAGTATGATGAAGCCTACTTCCATCGAATGGCATCTCCTCAAGTGAATTCCAGCGAGAAGTTTGATGAAAACCCTCACAGATTTTGAAATTTGTCCTACAAGATAATTAGCCTGCATCTCCTCGAAGATTCCCGGCGAAGTAATTAATCCAGCAAGTGATCACCTTTTCAGAAGCTTGTCTGCCTAAACCTTGTCAAGAGAAAGACTTGATAAGAAGAAACTGAGACCAGTTCCATGGCTGAAGACCAGGATCGAGGGGAAGTTTATTTCAAGAAACTCAGACCAGTTTCATGGCTGAAGACCAGGATCGAGAGGAAGTTTTACCCTTTTCTAACTAGAATTACTTAGTAAAAGAAGATGAATAAACATATTCCAGCATTGGGAATTTGTTACCATTCAAGTTATCATATCATATCATCTACATTCGTAGTCAAAATTCCGGGTATTCTGATATTTAATCCTCTTTTACCTTGAATGTCTAAATGTCTTCATCATTCATACCTTCAGGTCCAACAAGATTAAATAGGGGCATTTGTCATACCCTAAATTTTGACCCTAAAATCCCACATCATTTGCATATCATATGAATATACTTTCATGCATCACTAACCTATTAGAGAACACAAAGTTTGTTGCTTGTTTTATTTTTGACTGCATATTAGGGTTTTGAGCCTCATAAAGGATTCAGGCAAAGGATCAATCAAAAATTGGCTTGATCTTCAACCTATCAAGTCTCTCATTAATCCATAAAGACAAAAGGTCTCCTTCATCAAGAATCAAGCACAAGTATGCATCATTTCAAGTTGATCAAGCCCCAAGTTCATCTGAGTCACCAAACTAGGGTTTTGATTGGTCAGGACCTCCAGAGTGAATTTTTCATCTGGGCATGAGCTAATACCTTAAGATATGATTCAAGGAGCTCAAATATACCTTTGAAGTCCATTCATAAGTTTACAATTGCCTCAGGGTATTCATTCATTAAAAATAAAAAATTAGGGTTTCTCTGCACAAAATTCATCTGATACCCAAAGTCAAAAGTTTGACTTTTTGGACAAAATTGATCATCAAGGGCTATTATTCAAGAAAATATGATCCATAGTTGCATTTAATCAAGGATTGATCAAGAAATCAAGGTTACTTACAAAAGAAGCAAAATTGGAGGAATTGAAAATTTCACTAAGTTATGAAAATTCATGTTCAGGTACCTAACTTTACAAGGCCATAACTTGTGATCCAAGCAACCATTTTTTGTACTCCAAAACTCAAATGATAGATCTTCTTCCATACAACAAGATTGATGGGCGGAGTCACCCCCAAAACGTGCATAGATTTTGAGATATGAAGCCATGAAGTTAGGGTTTCAAGACTTTTTGAACTTTGACACTTAGAAAAAATTTTAGGCAAAATTTGTTTTGTGTTTTAGCAAACTTGAGGCCATTTTTCTCCAAAATTCATGTTGAATCAAGACCAAATGCAAACATCAAAGTTAAAGTAGGATATCTCAGCTTTCCAAAAAGTACAAGAACATCCATTAATTCTACTTGAGCAAGGAGATATGATCCTCACAACATGCCATGATGAAACTGATTTTCAAGACAGCATTGGTGCATTACTTGTGTCACACGATTTTCACCTTCAAGTTTTGTCACTTTACAAGCTTTTTCATCATTCAAGATCAACATAAATCTTGTAGAGTCACACAAAATCTGCAAGAATATGCCAATGAGTCAAGGATCTATCCTTTAGCATGTGAGAATCATCATTATAAAGCCATGAAGTCAAGTTTGTCATTTGGCATTTATGTGAAACATTGAATTGGCAAGAAATGAGCCACACCAGTTCAGATATGTTCAAAAATAATGAGTGTTCAAACCTGCAAAATGCTAATTGAGTCAAGATTCTAGTTATGCTATAAAAGACTAATGGTACCTTAGCATTTAAGTTAAAGCTACATGGCTATATCCATTGGACAATAACATGATACCTCACCCAACACTATTCATCCAAATGCAAAACATTTTCCTATAAATAGAGGACTTCTATGATCAATTCAAATTCACCCAAACAATACCAAAGCTTGTTTTCTCACATTTCCTCTCTTGTTTCAAAGTTGCATAGTTCAAAAGTTGAGAAATCAAATTTCTCATTTTAGAGCAATTCCACTCAAACCAATCATCCCCACACCTCATATACATCATGTATAAGTGATCCAAACACTTAAACATTATCTGTAACATCAAATTCACCAAGATCACAACCTCACTTGACTCAGCTGCAGTTGGATTCGAGCCCATAAATCCAGAAGGCTTCCATCCATTCCAAGCACATCAACACATTCCTTGAGGTATCGGGAAGCTGTCCAGATCATCATTTCACATCTGTAACACCTACAATCGAGGATTCGATCTCCTCTTGCAAGGTAAGCCTGAAGCTTTTCAAACTCCATGAACCATGCATCTTAAATTTTATTTCAAGTTACCAACAAGCTTCTGGCAGTTCATAGATCGTTTACCCTCAATCAATTTTTGTTTATCATTCGTGTATGGAATTTCATATTAGTTTTTGCAAATTCTAGGGTTTTTGTGTTCATACATGATTACTCGTGCCACACTAAAAATAAATAATATAAAAAAGAGCCATTCAATTCCTTGTTAAAAAACACACAACTTTGATGTTTACAATATGCCAAATGGTTGCGTATTGAGAGAGATAGCATAGGTTTTGCAAATTCAGAAGCTGGCTCGAGGAAGAAGATAAAGTTTGGCGCGAAATTTTGAATTTACCACACATTTTTAATATATTATGTGATGGTTGGGTTTAGTTGACATCAACACGCGTTGGCTCAGCTGGCAAGGGCTTGTTTTGTTGTTGTGATGCGTGAGGGCATGGGTTCAAACCCCACCCATGCCATTTCTTTTTACCACATTTCATATTTTCTTATTTATTTTTTTCATAATTTCAAACTATCATAACTTTCTCATATTTTTATCATTTTAAACCCATTCTTTTTGAAAATTGTTCATAATAATGTCAATTTTATAATTGTGAAAACAAAATACCAAAAATAATTATTTTTAATGCATTAATTGATGTTCAAAATTTGTGGGTATTTTAGGGTTTCCTTGATTTTATCTTGATTCTATTGAATGATTTCATAATTTCTCTTGTAAATGCTAACTTGTGTGAGCCCTACACACTTTGTAGAAACCTTGCATGACTTCATAAACTTGTACAGTATGTTCTTGCTTAAAATTTTATGCCTTGTTGATACATGTTCACATGATTAAAGTATATGATGAATCTTGTTCATACCATGAGCTATTTGCTTGATCATTTTTTCCTTAACATGAGATGTTTTTTTCCATGTTCACATAACCATGATGTGGATATTTGTCTTGTTGCTTTTACCATGTTTAGGTGACCTTATACACTTGATTTTTTGCCTTGAAAATGTCATTAAACACATGCTTGTATGCTTAAACTTTTAGGGTGTTTCTTACTTGTTTATGACCATGTTTGAACCCTAATATCCATGTTTGGTTGTTACCAACTTTTCTTAACATGTTCAAAATTGTATCCATGCTTAAAAGTTCAAGAAATGCCTTAACTTGTTCATATGATGCTTAAACTTTAGATTTCTCATTCTCACATGTCATCTCTTGTATGTTTAAATCTTCATCCACATATTGTGTCATAAACATGTCCTTTTGTTCAAAGTATGCTTGGTTGTTTCCCTTACTATATTTATTGAATCCTCGATTCATCTTGAAAACATATACTTGCTTGAACTTCTCTGTGTTGCTCCCATGGATTAAACATTTTCTTACATGTTCAAGTATTTTCTTCATAAACTCCTACCATGATGAATACACCATATTTTTAAATCTCAAAATCTTAGGCCTCTGTTAGAGTGTAAGACCCATCACATTTTTAGTTAAATAATGTTTTAAACTTTTTAGGCCTCTATTAGAGTGTAAGTCCCTCCCCTCCTCCTCAAAACTTTCTTCAATTTCTCAAATCTTTCAATCTTTCAAATCTCCATCTTCAACTTTCATCAAATACACCCCTAGTGGCATTCAAATCTCAAAATCTTGGGTCTCTCCTTAGAGTGTAAGACCCAACACCTTGGTACATAAATCTTGGGCCTCTGCTTAGAGTGTAAGACCCAACACCTTTATACATAGAATAAATCTTGGGCCTCTGCTAGAGTGTAAGACCCACCACCTTTTCTTTTCTTTTCAATAAATCTTGGGCCTCTGTCAAGAGTGTAAGACCCATTATATTTCAAACTCTTGGCCTCTGCTTAGAGTGTAAGACCCAACACCTTTGTACATAAATCTTGGGCCTCTGCTTAGAGTGTAAGACCCAACACCTTTGTACATAGAATAAATCTTGGGCCTTTGCTAGAGTGTAAGACCCACCACCTTTTCTTTTCTTTTCAATAAATCTTGGGCCTCTGTCAAGAGTGTAAGACCCATTACATTTCAAACTCTTAGGCCTCTGGTTAGAGTGTAAGACCCAACACCTCTGTACATAGAATAAATCTCGGGCCTCTGCTTAGAGTGTAAGACCCAACACCTTTGTGAATAGAATAAAATATATAAATAAAACATTCAACACATCAAACCCTAAAGATGCAAAATCTTCCATAAATTCAAGCATGTCATATCAATGTCTATACTTGTTAATCTTCAATCATGTTTGTTCATATTTTGTTAAGTTTCTCTTGACATTTATATCATCCTTAGTTTAGACATAGGTCAAACAATGGGATCCCTTCAATCACAACTTAGTCCAAACAACTAGCATCATGGCCTCCTCTTGGGCCTTATACAAGCATCATAGCCTCCTCTTGGGCTTCATACAAGGAGACTTGGGTAGTCTCAGCCTCCTCTTGGGCATCATACAAAGATTTCTCCCCAACAAGATAACCTCCTCTTGGGCTTCATACAAGAAGACTTGGGAAGTCTCATTCAATCCCCGACGGCCTCCTTTTGGGCTTTATACAAGGATCCTCAGGCTTCTTGAAAGCATGAGTCATGTCTTAGTCATATATACAATAAATTCTTTTAGCCTCATTCATCTTAGGGTTTGTACAGGATACAAATAAATTCTTTTAGCCTCATTTATCCTGGACTTTGTACAAGATACAAATAAAAATACCCAAAAGATCTTGTCAAATCCTCAGTATGGAGTCAATCTCTTCAAATTTCCTCAACAGTCATTAAGCCTTTTCTCAGGCTTTTACATAAATAATTTCCCCCAGTCAGTCAGCCTCAATCTTGGGCTTTGTACAAAACTCCCCAGTTGAGTCAGTTTTCATTCTTTTTCAGCTTCATATCTTGGGCTTCAATCAAGATACCTTAATAAATCCATCTCCTTACAGATGAGACCTTGAGTCATCTCTGTAGGAAGATATCTCTTCTAATCACTACATTTCAAATCAAAGAATCAAAACTTTTTTTCCAGACAATTGATGTATGTGGCACTCTTGTTGAATCAAAATCCAAGTTGGAGTCCCTCCTTTATCATGGTTCAAAAACTTTTCTTTCATCTAACTGATGTAAGTGGCACACTTGTCGATTCTATATCCAAGTTAAAGTCCTTCTATTAGTATGTAAAGAATTCATAAAGTAAAAAATGGCATTGCTTAACACAATAAGATTAAAGTTTTCTTCCCTTATGACATCACTCTCAAATGATTGTAGTGAATAGGTGAGATATTTCCCTTAAAGACGACAACTTGTCAAATCTTTTAAACACTCTTTTAGCTTTATCATCTTAGGCTTTGAACAAGATACAAAACAAACTTTTTCCTCCCATAGATTAGGAGGAACTACGAATGCCCTGATTTCCCCAATCCTCTTTTTTGGAATACGTAGGCATAAGTTCGTAAGATCTTAGCGAGCACATTAATAAAAAACCTTAAGTCTGGGTATCTTCCAAAATCAATAGAAAACCAGAAAAACAACAAAAACATTTCCTCAATTTTCACAAAGGAGAAACTTTCCCAATTAAACAGCAAACAAATAATTCAACAAGAGAAATATATACATTAAATGTTTCTATAAATTACTATTGATATTTAGGGTGTTAATAGCTTCCCTTAGTATAAACAACCCTTGATTCCAGATCTCTTCGCATTTGTAGGGAAAACACTTGCGCGCTTGGTTAGTTTAAGATATCTTTGCCTTCCTTTTAAGCTTCATAGGATAAATATTAGAAATCATAAAGTAGCACCAAATGCGGTAGTGGTTGCGTCACAAAAACGGGAGCTACACTACCTAGTACAATTCTATTTAGAAATCATCATCTAGATAAGAGAAACCCATCTCAATTCCTAAATCACCTCAGTGATATTTAACAATTACAACCTCTGGTAACTGTATTAATACAATATTAAGTCAAGACTCTTCACCAACTATGACTCTTGGATTTGCTTAATAGTTTCATCTAAGAACAATACACAATTCATTACCTACAGGTTTCTGAATCTATAAAACTATGTCTACCACAATGTATCAAACGATACAAAGGGTGACTTACAACACAAGAAAGTACACGACTCTCAAATCCCTAAATCCTTATTTTCTACTTTACAAAAGTCTTAATAATAATTCTTTAAAATCTATATTCTACCCTAGGTCTTGGTCTTCCTTTTATAATCTTCAGCTGTCCATGGGCTTCGAAATATTTGTTTAATTATTTCTTGATCCACGTTCTGATTGCTCCTTAAATCTTGGACCAGATCAGCAACAACCTACTATATCAGGCCAAGATGTCGAGACACAAGCTAGGACATCTTGTCTGACATGTCTTCTTTTAGCAGACGTCATCATGTTGGAACATCTTGTTCAACACTTTGTTTTACCAAAATTTAGTCAAATCTTTTAGAGCTTTCAATCTCCCCCTTTTGACAAATTTTGGCTAAAATACATTTTGCACAATAAACCCCGGATGCTCCAGAGAGAGAGAGAGTTGAAAGTCCCGAAGTCATTTCAGCTGGAGGCTTGCACTCTTCCCGTGTATCCATTACCCATTGTCCTGGTGTACATGAGGAAGAAGATGCACACCACTCCGCCTCAAACCCAGAACCAATACTTGTTACCGGCGCAACCAAACACCAACCTGAATTATCCCGTCAAGGACTCAGTGGAGTAGACTGCTACTCCGGGTAACTCAGAACACAAGACACAAAGGAAAGAGTCAGAGAAGAACCTGAGACTCAGATAGGATGTTAAAATATCCCATCCAACATCCTTGCAAAACAACTACAAGAATTGACTCCTCACCAAAAAGGATATCAGTTGTGTGTTGTAAGGACCAACACACAACCGAGATGACTACACACCCATTCTCCCCCTTTTTAGCCAAAAATTGGCAAAAATAGCCAACATAGTTCCATACCCACATGGTACTTACCTAGACCCGGAAAAAATCCATGAAGACACAACCTAGCACAAGAAACACAACCTGAGAATCTAGAAGCAGCGACCCCCTTTAAATACCCAAGAAGTTTCTCTAGGAATTTACGGTCCATAGAAGTTACCGATGAACAATTCAATAGAGAAATAAATTTAGGTAGGTAACTTCAACATAAATGACTATGCATCGCCCAACTAGGATTTGACTGTTTCAACTTTAGGATAAACCGTCCAAAGAATGCACATTCACTGAGACACATATTGAACACGCCTTTTATAAGACACACTCTCCACCATCCAAGGAACACGTCCAAAGAAAGCAACTTGAAAACAACCACAAGTCCTAAACAATGTCCAGACACCTTGTCAGACTTTGTCTATTCCATCTTGTAAACTCTGAAGCGTAGTCACAATGCCTTCCAACGAGCCCTAAGGATACTCCTTTCAACCAGAAGTAAAAATAACTGACCCATATGTTAAGACATTCCTTCTAACATCTCCCTGTTAACAACAAATACTCCCATGAGCCTTATCTCAATCTGCAGAGAAAAATAAATTCTCCAAGACAATACTCACTCTTATTTATTAGGCCTCTCCTAAGAATTAAGAACAAAGTTGATATAAGTCAATAGCCTTAACAAATCAAACTCCCAAGCAGAACTGTCAATGTCACAAAATCAACACACCATGATGTCAAGACTTCTTTCCAGACATCACATCTTCACAAGAATCACATAAGCATCTTCATGCTTATAAGTGAAAACAGACACTAGGATCACACTCCTTGTATCATAACCAACGAACTCTGGGATTGAGACCAGATAACACCATTGATCACTCTCCCCCTGAACATATCCATACCCTGCACAAATTCACCTTGGATTTTACAGCCATAGACAACCCTATTATTTGAGAATGAATCCAATCAAATATGGAATGCTCACATCCACGAAAGAGACATACACGTTATCTTAACTTCTTGGTTAGACAAAATGGCATTCACACTTGAAAGACACCAGACCCCTTCTCCATAAGAAGAGTGATACACCTTCAGCCTGATATAATCTCTTCTAATGATACTTCCAGCAGAACCTATCACCAGAATCCACACAGGTTTGACCAGTAGCTCTACACCATACTCAACCATGAGTAGATATAGCTCCAAGGTTAAACGTCAACCTCAGTCATCCTTCAAGAATAATCAAAACCAGAAATGATGTTCCAACATCATTTAGGACACCAGGCTCAACGACTTTGATTCTTGAACCACTAAACATTGAACTTAACATTATCATACTTCCATTGGCAAGGAACACATGATAATCACAAGTAGATCATACACCCTCACAGAAGTCAGAATACCCCAGAGAGAAATAAATTCTCACCACCCTCATGAAGCTTCACAAAGATCATACATCCCAATCTAAACAGACTCCTCAGCAAGATCTGCTTCTCCTCTGCACTTCAGTCTTCTATCCCTTAAAACTCCACCTTGCTCAGTCCCCCACGAGACACAATACATCAGTACTGGAAAAATCTAATGTTTTAACAGAAGATGACACCACAAGCCTAGAGCAACAAGCTTGAGCAGGTAATTTCTTGAGTCACACTCAAGTACCACCTTCTACCAATAGTGATCAATCAGAAACCTTCCACAAGGTCCTTGATTAGCTGAAGCTTCTAGTACTAATATCTTCTTACCTTAGACAAAACTCTGGACACTCACAACCAACATCTTAGATGAGACTTCAAGAAGATATAAGCAATCACCAACACCCCTGATCTAAAGATGTTGAGATAGACTTTGGCAAAAACCTTATAGCTACAGAGTAACCACTCCTAAGAAGACCAACCTATACTAGATGGTACAACTCCATTGCACACAAATGACTATAGCAAGAACATCCTGATATTCAGTCCCATGTCAGAACATTTGATCTACATCAATGATTTAACTAGCCAACTGATGAAATCACACATGTAGACTCAGTCTTGAAGGTCGAACTCTTAGACTTCTAGATAATATTCCACCTTGAGTGGCCTTTCCACCATATTAGAACAAGAGTTCCATGTTTTCATATACTTGATCATGAAACCATGTTTGAGTAAACAACCTTCATCCTGAACATAAGACAGAAAACCGACAACCAGTCCTCTCAAGGAATGAACAAGTACCCTGATGACAGCCTCCTTCAACCATAATTCTCCAAGGAAATCATTCACACAAGATTAGATTCCACGCCAGAACCAAACCAAATAGTCACAGCTATTTGCATGATCCTTCATATTCAACTCTGAAAGACCAGTCAAGTCTCCAAGATGTCAGGGAAAATGTCCTAGACATGTTTCCTCAACTTCCAAATGTACAGAATCTGGTAGAGATGTCTTCACAGTCCTCCACCAGTAGTTTGAACCCAACCTCCTATACAGGAACATAGCTTTTACATTCCTATATGCTTAAACCACAAATAAACTGACCCAAGGTATGTTCTTCAAGACAATCTTCTCTTCCTCAACATCAATTTTTTAGAATAAGAACTTACTAGACTGCATACCAGCTGACTCTTCAAGTCCAATCAGAAGAAGATTCCCAACACCTTCAATTAACACACAATTATTTAGCCTTCAGAGCATATGCCACAACATTCCTTTTCCAAAAGGTTCTTTCCTCGGGTCAACAAGATTCAACACCCACTCATCTGGAAAGATGTTTCATCATCTGATTGAACATCAGTTCCTTTTCCAATGACCAGATCATTGAAATTAGTTCTGAAACCACACCTTGATCATAGTTAAGCATCTTTTGAAAAATTCACACAAGATACCAATTGTATCCATTCTTCAAGCCAGAACAGATGCAAAGAGTAGATTTTTGAGTTCTTGCAACCATCAGAAGCTACTCCTTCTGGTGTGATCATCTTTCTTGAACACCAGACAATAGGATAATCAATTAAATACTTGCTCAAGCAACAAATAACAATTGATCTTAAATCCCAACTATGTATTCTTCAGATATGAATTCCTCCTTACTCTAGCTACCAAAACCAGAAATAAGACTTCCAGCACAACCTTAAGCTTAAATCTTCCTTAGAAGACCATCTTCATCATATCAGTAACATCCTTGGACAAACAGAATCACTTCCTAAGGCAAAGATCCAAAATCTTCACACTCATGAGATTTCTTGAACATTGATCAACAATCACTCCAATTTCAACCTAGCTGAATGTCAGAATACTTGTGCAATTCTTCCTATATACATCCATCCAGGAGATCTGATAGGAGATTCTCAAGCAAAGACACTCTCTTATAGGGTTGGAAGAAAAAATAAATTGCTTATGGCTCTTCTTCCAAGATATGACATTCTCATGTCACACTTCTAAGTACTTCTGCAACATCTTCTTGACCATCCTCTCTTCTAACTCTATTATTCAAAAGTGCCTTTATGAGTGGACTTGAGAGAAACCTCAAGTGTCTTGGGCTACTTTTAACATGACATAGAGTGTTTTATCAATGAATTGGATACATAAGACCTCAACTCAACCTTTTTCCTTCTATTTCTCTTCATGTTACCTGATTGAAACTATCTCTCAAGCAACATAGAGAGATCCTTCAGAGGACTCCAGGTCACAGTGCTTTCTTTTGTCTATAGGTGCCAAGAACAACTATAGAAATAAACACCATCTTCAACATGCACCAGGTAAGATGTCAAAACATCTTAAAAGGAACCATGCGCAACAATAGCATCACCATCAGCAACAACGGAGAATCTTCACAATGTATCAGACAATCATCAATAGCAACAAGAGATTGTCTGATCATACAACCTCCTTCCTTGTTCAAGGACCAGAAAGTATCTTCCCTAGAAATCATCCAGAAACAGACCAGGATGCTTGCTCTGATACCAATTAAAATTCTGGCATGCAGATCACAGATGTCCAAAGAAATGCCAAGACATAGATCTCTGCTAAAACTGAACAAGGACTGAAACAAGAACCTTCAATAAAACTGCAGATTCATAAAACAATGTCGTGACAGATGTTTCAACATCAGTCAAGACATAAACTTATGATCAAGAGAGCAGACTGAATTGAACAAAATAGAGAGATAAATAACACAAGGATATGATGACCCAGTTCGGTGCAATTTTGCTGCGTCTGGGGGCTACCAAGCCAGGAATGAATTCCACTAGATAGTATTAATTCTAAGCTAAACTCCCCCGTTTAAAACTCTTCATTTAATGCCCACCCAGTACAATTTTATCTAGAAATCACCGTCTAGATAAGAGAAACCCATTTCAATTCCTAAATGACCTCAGTGATATCTAACAGTTACAACCTCCGGTAACTGTATCAATCTGTTCAATTGAAAGACACTTCTTCCAATACAATATTCAGTCAAGACTCTTGACCAACAATGACTCTTAGATTTGCTTAATAGCTTCATCCAAGAGCAATACACAATTCATTACCTACAGGTTTCTATATCTGTAAAACTATGTCTACCACAATGTATCAAACGATACAAAGGGTGACTTACAACACAAGTAAGTACACGACTCTCAAAACCCTAAATCCTTATTTTCTAATTTACAAAAGTCTTAATAAGAATTCTTTAAAATCTATATTCTACCCTAGGTCTTGGTCTTCCTTTTATAATCTTCAGTTGTCCATGGGCTTCGAAATATCTGCTTAATTATTCCTTGATCCATGTTCTGATTGCTCCTTAAATGTTGGACCAGATCGGCAACAACCTGTTATATCAGGTCAAGATGTCGAGACACAAGCTAGGACATCTTTTCTGACATGTCTTCTTTCAGCAGACTTCATCATGTTGGAACATCTTGTTGAACACTTTATTTTACCAAAATTTAGTCAAATATTTTAGAGCTTTCAACCACTTCATGATTACAATCGCTTATGCTTCTGCATAAGTCTTTTACACTTGCTCAGACCAACTTTTTTAGACTTTATTGCTTAGAGCACATGTCTAAGACTTTCCTGGCTCACACCTTCTGACCGAGCCACCTGCTCCAAAGGTCTTCTGGTTGAGACTTTACCCTTTCTTGGAGCACATGTGTATGACTTCTTGCTCACTTCCTTTGACCAAGCCACCAGCTCTTCTGGCCATCTAAACTGAGACTTCCTTGCCCAAGCAGCACTTGAGACTTCCTGCTCACGCCCATCAAACAAAGACTTTCCTTTGCTCAATCAGACTAGCTGAATAAGACTTTCACAACTCAAGCACTTAAGCAATGAGACTTACGTGGCTTAAGCATCTTAGCTCAAGACTTGTTACTTGAATTCCAATGAGACAAGACCTTTGCTCAAGCACATAGCAAGTGAATTGATCTAAATTACTGAAGGCTCATCAGAATAGAGAACAAGGTGTACATGATACAAGCATAAGAGGTACGGGAAATCACCATAACAAAGACGTAAAACTCTTAAGATTTCTAAGATATGCAATGGTAAGAAATCTTAAGGCTTTTATAATTACAACCTACAACAGAAAATTTGCATATTACAATAGAGTTGATAATTGCTTGATCTAGCTACTTCTTCGTCTGGAGAATCCTTGTTATAATTCAAACTTGAATCTTTAGCCATATTTATAGACTTTGCAAAAACTAGCCGTTGAGGAAGTAACTTGATCAAGTGTCTTTGCCTTTGCCCCATAGTACAAGAGACATTGAAGATGGATGCACATCAGATTCTGAATCCAGTGTGTAACACGTTTAACCTTTGTGTCTTCAAGAGGTTTTGTACTGTTAGAGCCGTTGAGAGCAGAAATCCGTAGAGCATGCCAACCTTTCTTGAGCCTGTCATACCCCAAATTTTGACCACTAAGATTTCCCATCATTGTACAAATCATCATCACAATATGGATGAACCAACATACCTCATTAGTATCCCCAAAGATGGGTGAGCATTCACTACAATCAAACTTAGGGTTTTAAGCCCTCTCAGAGCCTTTAGACAAAAGACCAATCAAGAAATGACATGATCTTCAACTTGTCTAAACCTCTCCAACACCCATAAAGGATCAAGAGGACTCCCACATCAAGAATCAAGCTCAAGGTGCAACATTCCAAGTGGATCAAGCCTCAAGATTGCCAGTGTCACCAAATTAGGGTTTTGGTCGACCAGGGCCTCCAGGTGGAAATTTTCCTCTGGGCATGAGCCAATGCTTCAAAATATAACCCAAGATACTCCAAGGGACCTCATGGACCCAATCATCAAGTCAATTTAGCCTCAGGGGATGCATTTACCAAAAATCAAGAATTAGGGTTTCTTGACCTAATTCACCCCTAAGTTGGCTTTTGGGAGAAAACATGAGCCAAGACATCAAGACATGATTAAAGGGTCTCCAATACACTACATTGATCCATTTTGCAACAATGGATTGATCCAAGAAGCTTGATTCACAAGTTTCAATTTCATCTGGACCACAACTAGGGTTTCACGGGAAAAGTCAACTGTACCTTTGAATTTTGACCAGGACATGCTCCCAAAACTTGGGACATAATTCAATACACCCTATAACACCTGTGGAATCCATCAATTAAGTTTGATTTAGGTCAAGGACTTGATTTCATAGAGGATCGCAGAGTTTGGATTTCATCTACTAGAAAAGTCAACTGTACAAAAAGTCAAAGTTTGACTTTTTGATTTTTTGGTCAACCAAGGTTCCTTAACCCTAAAATGATGTTAATGTGTGATTGGAATCATCATTCATCAAGAAAAATCAAGAATAGTGAGTTAACTTGTAAAAGGGGTAACCATAAAAAGCTTAGAAATTTTCTAAGTTATGGAACAAAGTGGTTAGGGTACCAACATCCAAGGATCATAACTTGAGATCCAAGCAACCATTTTGAATGATCCAAAGATGGATTTGTAGCTCTCATGGCATACTTTAAAAGTGTCAACTACATCTCATTCCAATTCCTCATGGATTTTAAGTTATGGAGTGATCAAAATGGCTGAAAACACAAAAGTGACATTTTTCCAACACTTAGTGAAATTTTCACTAAGTCAGAATCTGCCTTATTTTTTCCCAAAAGTAGAGGCATTTTTAATTGTAATTCAGGTTGGATCAAAACCAAAGTTGGACATCATATTGAAATATGATATATCAGCTTTCCAAAATATCCAAGAACTCCATCAAATTCCATCTGAGATAGGAGTTATGCCAGTGGCAATATGCCTTGCTGCAAACTGTCTTGGCAAGGCAGATTGTGCATTAGGGCTCGATTTGCTCAGTTTGTGCAAATGGCAAACAAGTTTATCCATCTGAACACCTCAGGGGGAGACCAATGAGGAACAAACACTGATCCATAAGCCTCCCAAGTTTTTGGAACTACAAGTAGGATGCCAAACCTAAAATGCCTAAAAGGGGGACAAGACTCCAATTTTGTTTTGGAGCATTCAATGGATGCTTAGAGGTGGCATGTATCAGAGCAAAGATGAACACTTCAGTCATGCCTTATCCTTGAATCAGAGAACCATAGGCCTGTGCTCTAATCTCAAGTCAATGGCTAGAGGAGACTTGAGATTCCAAAGTGATCTAATTGGCCAAAGGTCTGCTGCAGTTGCCATTCCCTATTCCTTGCAAAACAAACTTGACACACTATAAATAGACCTCATTTCTGATCAGTTTGAGTACACCAAAGGCCTATAACACTTGCCTTTCTCAAAATCATCCTCTTACTCTAAAAAATGTCTTTCTTAGCAAGTCACTATCGAATTTTTCAGTAGAGAGCAATTCCACTCAAACCAATTGCTCTAACACCTTATATACATCATACCTGAGCTGATCAAACCACTTCCAGCCATCTGGAACACCAAAATCATAGACCTCAAAATCCACTTGGAGCCTATAATCAGTCAACACACCATGAAGTGATCCAGCCATTTCCAAGCAGGTCCAAGCATTCAAACACACTCCATATAGTGTAGGGAAGCTGTTCAGATCATCACAACTCATTTGTAA
The DNA here is from genome assembly GCA_022829125.1 of Lathyrus tuberosus. NCBI lineage: Eukaryota > Viridiplantae > Streptophyta > Magnoliopsida > Fabales > Fabaceae > Lathyrus > Lathyrus tuberosus. Next base: position 1,481,673 of record JALAZF010000254.1, read on the forward strand.
CACCTCCAACTCAAAAATCAAATTGCTCTTGCTGCCACGACCTTCAAGTACGCCTAAACTTGGTCATCTCTTGATTCATGCATATTTCCTCGCACAATAATTTTGCCATATGTTCATAATCATAGATGGAGTGTTTCCCCTCAATTAATTACTTTGTTTGAATCGTGTATCAAATTTCTGAGCCTTCATGCACAATTTAGGGTTCTTGAGGTTTTGTCTTGATTTCTTATTTCATGCGTAAAATAAATGAAATTAAAGACCATATACATGATCGTGAGTTGAAAACGAGCAGATTGATATGTGGATTGTGTAATTTCATCAAGTATTCAGTGAGATTGATGAGAAAATGCAAATCAGCCAAGAACAGGGCACGCGAGCAAGACCAAGGTGTTCTTGGCACCCTTTTACAAATATTTGAATATTTGAATTTTTGTGATTTTATTTAATTAATTCAAAAATTAATTTCTCTCTGAATTTTAATGGTTTTAAGTTGATTCTTTTTTTTAATAATTCTAAAAAATGTTAAAATATTTTATTTTACCAAAAATTCCCAAAAATACTGTTTATTTCATATATTTGATATTTTTGTAAAGAATTAATGTTTATTTGTTTTTTAACATTTAAAATATTTTTTCCTTCTTGATTTTCCAAACTTAATTGGTTTCCAATCATTTTGTGGATAAAAACTTGATTTTTGAAACATTGATCCAAGATCACCACTCATTTTTCACATGTTTTATATTTTATTAATTTTTAAGCAAAATTAATTCCATTTTAAACAAAATTAGGGTTTTGATTAATTCCACCCTCATCAATCTTTTTTCACACTCATGGGCCTCTAATAGAGTGTAAGACCAATCCCCTTTGTAAATAATACCTTTTGGGCCTCACACATTGTATAAGTCCCTCTGTATATTTTCAAAAGTTCGGCACGATCGTCGCCTTTTTATCAAAACTAACTGGGCTTCTCCTTGAGCTATAAGTCCCATCTTTATTCATTTTCAAACTCTTTGGGCCTCTAATAGAGTGTAAGTCCCACCCCTTTTGTAAATAAAACAATTGTGGGCCTCACATATTGTATAAGTCCCTCTGTACAGTTTTCAAAACGACGGTGCGATCATTGTCTATCATTTGGGTCTACCCTCGTGTTGTAAGTCCCATTTCTTTTCTTTAAATAAACTTTTGGGCCTTTCCTTGAGTTGTAAGACCCATCCCTTGTACATAAAACCTTTTTGGGCCTCAGTCGTTGTATAAGTCCCGATACGATATTCAAAACAACAGTACAATTACTGTTAAACCTTGGGTCTCTCCTTGAGTATAAGCCCCGACAATCTTATCAAAACGATTCATCTTTTGATTTAAATTCAAATATACAGTTATTGTCAAAACTTTCTTTAATTTCTCTGAACAACTAACATTACAGCCTAGAAGCTCACACACCTGTAAGTTTTATCTACTTTCACTTACTTGCTTTAATATATATATATATATATATATATATATATATATATATATATATATATATATATATATATATATATATATATTACTGTACTGTGGGAAGCTGCACATGGTTAGTCTTCTTTCATATCCTTTTACTCACTTGTCATATATCAACTGTATATATACCAGTATAGCTATTTAGAGTTTTCCCCGACGATTAGGTCTAGAACTTAGTAAAGCCCTGTTGGTCACTCTTAAATACAAACAAAACTAGATCCCCATAGGATTTCCAGATACAGTCTTGCCTCCTCTTGGGTACAATCAATATGGAACAAAGAGAAAGGCAGTATTCCTCGTGAACCTTTTCTCAGACTGTCACCCCTAGAATTTGTCAAAGAAATTATACTCCCCAGAGTTGATCTATTCTTGGTGAATAGCATCTCTTGAGTTTCTTCAAACTTCAAAATTTCACTAAATGATCTATTCTCGGTGAATAGCATTTCTTGAACTTTTCTTGGTTTGGGACCCACAGGCTTCCTAAAAGCATCCCCGCCTCCTCTTGGGCTTTGTACAAGGACCATTCGGCTTCTTAGAAGTTCTCATGCCTTCTCTTGGGCTTCATACAAGGACCCTGAAGACCTCTTAAAGGTATAGGACAGAACTTAGTCATCCTTCGTTAGAGCGGTCTTTCTAAAAGAGTCAAAACCCTCAGACCAATTTTAGGGTTGATACTCATCCCTTAAAAGAGCCGGCCTCCTCTTGGGAATCATACAAAAGATAAAAACTCTTCCATACCAGTAGACTTGGACAATCTAAATACCCTTTGAGTCTCGAAGACATTCTCAAGTTCCCTACAAAACATAGGAGAAACCCCGGATTCTGGATTAATCTCCAGCAAGAGTTAAAACTTGTAGGTTCTAAAACCCCGTCTCTCTCCCGAAATTCCCCAACCAGGGTCAGTTTATCATCAGGATAACACTATCTCAAATCAGAATCTCAAGGTTTCTGATCTATCAATTCCTCTGCATTCCCTTACAAGAGTTGATTCTCCATTTGGACCTGCCTCGGGATCTCAAGAATCCCCTGCAGAAGTATAGCCTCCACTTAGGCTTTGTATAATGATCCTTTCCTCAGCGTAGCCAGCCTCCTCTTGGGCTTTGTATGATGATTCTCCCCAGTGGAGCTAACCTTTTGAGACTCTCTTGTTGAGTCAATCACCTTTTCAGACTCTCTTATTGAGTCAATCACTTTCAGACTCTCTTGTTGAGTCAGACTCTCTTGTTGAGTCAATCACCGTCTCAAACTCTCTTGTTGAGTTAATCACTGTTAGCACTCTCTTGTTGAGTCAACCCCTTTTAGCCTCTATCTCGGGCTTCGTACGAGACAAATAAAAACACTCTCTTGTTGAGTCCACATCCTCCTCTTAGGATTTGTATAATGATTTCCCTAGCAGGAGTTAGCCTCCTCTCGAGTTGTGTAGATTGATTTCTCCAGCTTGTTCAACCACAATCCTGGGCTTTGTACACGACAGATAAAAGCGCTCTCTTGTTGAGTCAAATCCTTTTAGCCTCTATCTTGGGCTTTGTACAAGATATAAACCTTCATAAGCTTGGGAAAAACATTTTCCCCAGCGAAGTCAATTCCTCCGAGCCTTCGTTAGACTTTGAGGAATAAACTCCCAAGCAGAGTCAAACTCTTTTCTGCCTCCATCTTGGGCTTTGTACAAGATAGATAACACTCTCCAGTAGAGTCAAAATCCGTGTAGCCTCCGTCTTGGGCTTTGTTCAAGACACTCAAAATATCCTCAGTCGAGTCGATTAAATTTCCCATTTCAGCCTCTATCTTGGGCTTTGTACAAGACACATACAAAACTCCCCGACGGAGTCAAAATCCCTTTAAGCCTCCTCTTAGGATTTGTATAATGATATCCCCTAAGAGTCAGTCTCTTTTCGCCTCAATCTTGGGCTTTGTACAAGACAGATAAAGGTTTCTTTCCAACAAAGTCGGTCATATTTAGCCTCCTCTCAGACTTTATATAAGGAAATCCCCAAGCCAAGTCAATTAACCTTTTAGCATCAACCTTGGGCTTTGACCAAGGCACACAAAAATCAACAATCCCCCTTTAGAGATGACAAACTCTCTTTCAAACAAAACCCTTTAGCTTCAATCTTGGGCTTTGAACAAGACACCAAACATCATTTTCCTCCCTTAGAATAGGAGGAACTACGATTGCTCTGATTTCCCTGTTTCGTTTAAACGGGAATAGGAAAGCATAAGATTGCGAAATCTTAGCCAGCATACTAATAAAAAACCCTAGGTCCAGTACCTTCACACCAAAACTCAGGTCTGTCATACCCTAATTTTTTACCCTAAAATTTGGTACTCTTCGAGTCGTATATTTCGTACTGATCTATTTTAGTGTATTCGATTTATTTTTCCGAACACTTGAATGTCCAATTTTATTTATGTGGGGTCTGTTTATTTTTAAAATTTTTGTCTAATAAATAAATAGGCTAATTAGTATTTTATTTTTAATAGTTATTTTTTATTTAAATTTTATCTTAAATTTTTATTTTTAATAAATGAATAGATTTTAGTTTCTATTTTAAATTTATTATTTAAATTTTATTTTATTTTAATATTATTTTATTTAGGCCTCAAAATGGATATTAGGCCCAATTAAAAATTTATCCTAATTTATGTCTATATATTAAGTTGTGTGTAAAGTGAAACGGGGAGACCGAAAAAATTCACAAACCTGCGCCACACAGTATCGTCTCGTGCTTGGATTTCTTGGTGAGGTATTATTGTGACAATTGAGTACTAATATACATATATCACATGTGTTACTGTTCGAATTATCAAAACGTATTTGATGGTGTGTGTAGAATATTTTTTGCATTACTATTGCAAGTGATTAATACTAACATAACACCTGCGATACTGATACATATATATTGGATTGGTACACCGCCATGCTTTCTTTGGAATATACTGGTGCACTTATTATTACACTTGCTAATATATATGTATGTAATATATAGCTACCTGGCTTTTCTAACCATGCGCCGGTACTATACCGGTTTACAATCATTGTTTTATTTTATAAACTAAAGTTTTTGTTTTAATATACATATTACGTTTTGTTTTAATATATATATATATATATATATATATATATATATATATATATATATATATAGTTAATTTTTCTTTTTAAATTTTATCGCTTCTTATTTTATTAGATTTTTCAGATCGAATTGTGTCGATACGCTGTATGTATATTTATGTACGTGATGCGTGACATTCATGTTTAATTTGATCCGGTTGCGATGATTGCAATTTGTGCGTTAGCAACATTATTGTTTTAAATGTTTTAAAATTTATTTTTCTATGCAATTTTTTTATTTTATAATAATTAGATCTGCACGATTCGGATCCGGTTGCGATGACCGCGTTATCGCGATAGCAATATTGTTGAGGTTTTTATCAAATTTAAAATTTATTTTTATTTGGGTTGCTTTTGTTATATTTAGATCCACATGATTTGGATCTAGATTTCGATGATCACGTTAAGTGTAGCAAGCTATAGAGTATTTTCATCGGTTTATGTACGTTTTTTTTTACTCTTTTTAATTAATTATCATTGTATTTTGATTTTACACGCGTCCGACGGTTTAGCGTATTGACAATCCATTTTTTGCGCTTACCGATTCGCATCTCGATTTGCAACTTGTGATTTCTTTTTTTCTTTTTCTATTACCATGTTGCTTCTTGATCTGATTTTCGATGACCGCTTACACGGTAGCAATTTGGCTTTTTTCAATTTGTGCTAATTTTTTTATCTAACATTGTTATTATTAGATCCGATCTAATTTCTGTTGGTAGTTTCGCATCCTTCGCATCATTATTCATATTCACCATATTAAACCCTTTTCAAAAATATCAAACAATTCTCGATTTAATATCGAGCCCCTTTTTAAACCATGTAAGTCGATTGTTTTTACGATCGCCATCAACCAAACCCAAAGCATTCTTGATCCACATATCAAGCCATACCCAACTTGTAAGTCGACTGCATTTTAGCATCGCCGTCAACCTCATACTAATACTTTCTCTTTACTTTGATTACAGTTTCGTTTACTAGGAGCACCCTTAGGGACTAGGTTTCGACTTAACTATTTTTCTCAAAAACCTTGATCCAACGTCCAGTGGCTACTTCTCTTGTAAGTCGGTTGCCCTTTTGTAATCGCCATCACTTAATTCAAACCTCGATCTTTGTCGAGTATTTTCTCTAAAAAAAACAAAAAAAAAATATTTTCTCAATCAAATTCCAAAGGAAAGGTCCCGTTGTTGACTTCCATGTCACAGATTAGCCTAACTTTAGGTCCCTCCCTTTTATCCTTGCCTTAGAGTCGCCGCACTCTTTACATGTGTTCCGTCGTGAACACATCTATCCCTTTTATCCTAACCTTAGGATCGGAGTCACCGCACTCCATACATGTGTTTCGCCGTGAACACTTCTTCCCTTATAACTCAACTTCAACTTTGGAGTTGCCGCACTCCATGTAGCGTCTTGCCATAGATGCTACTTCCCCCTGGAACCTTGACCACAGTCAAGAGTTCCTCACCCTCTTTGAGGGGAACTACGAATACTCTGATTCCACTCCCGTCAGGATACGTAGGCACAAGATGCGATGTCTTGGTGAGTATACTTAGATACTGACCTCTAGGTCCTTCCTTAGCATAGCGCCCTTAGCAAGCGAGCAATAGATAACATAAATACTAACAAGAGGTTCCTGTAGAGTACTACAGACGTTTAGGATGCTAATACCTTCCCTAGGCGTAACCAACCCCCGAACCTAGATTCTCTTAACTTAGGTTTTTCGATCTTTAACCTTTTCCTTTGGATAAATCAAAGTTCGGTGGTGAATTATGAATTATGATTCAAGTTAATCCAATAGCTTGATATCCGATTCTCACCGCGACAGAAATGGCGACTTCACTGGGGACTTTTCGAGGGTTTCCCCTAACTTGTTTATAACTATATTATTTAGTTGCTTGTTTGCCTATATATCTTTATATTTGTATATATACCTGTTCTACTTGGGTTTTCTGTGTGCAGGGTTGCTACTTTGTGTGGTGAGATAAGTCCTACACCCGGACTAGAGTGAAAAATACGATAGGACGGTGAGAATTCAAGGATACTTTGAGGGAGTCGATTCCTGAAGAAGTTGAATTGAGACTTCACCACTCAGTTTAGGCCCTCTCAAATTTAATATTGTTCAACGAGTCCATTCGTGAAGACGATATTATTTCGAACTAAAGGCCATCGAGACTGGGGACCGTAGTTACCTTTAACCCAACTTGGCCTATTAGGATGTAGTGCGGGGACTATGCGGGAGTCTATTTCTGCAATAGTCGCTACGCAATACTACACTCAGACGAGATTCTCTTGAGAATATTATTGACTACCAAGTGATTTGGAAAATCGATAATATCCGAAAGATGGATTGTAGACTCTAGGAACTTTGTAGAACCCGTTCGGCAGGTACATTCGAAACCATAGTGCACACCTATTGGGATGGTTAGACCTTGGCTCCATGTTATGACCTTTCAAACCTAGGGCCCTTTGCCTGTGTGCTTTGCCTGTGTCTATGCATCCATTCATGCATTCATGAATAACCATTCGGTTTCAAGAAACTCAATTGTTCTTTCCCTTGCAAAATCAATAAAAAATAATGGATTATAAAATGAACCCTTTCTTTTCCGAAATGTTTGCAACCTACTTTTGAGTTCCTTGAAAACATTGCATTGCATCACATTTCATTTGCATCTTTGCATTGCATCCATTTGTCCAGAAGCTCATTTCCAGCTGTCTATATGTTCCAGTGTCACTTGTGCGTCGTCAAGCTGATTCCTCGACACAGATATCAGACTAGAGCTAACTACAGACGTATAATGTCAGAGCAGGAAGCACACAATGCTGAGATCCGAATGGAGATCGACGACCTTAAGTCAAGCATGGCAAAGCTCACAGAAATGCTCCAAGTCTTGATTGCTAGAGGAGAGTAACCCCAAAAGACTGTCATTCAGGAAGTTTCAAATGCTGATCCTCAGCCTGTTCAGGTGCCACCTTCAACTTGGCCAAAGTTTGGTTTGCCACGCAACTACTCACCACCTCTTGCATCTACTGTTATGATTGGTCAGACTGCCAGACCAGTGTTTCAAGCTCCAGTTTTCGCCGAGCCTAGACCTGCGGTTCATACTGTTTCCCAGACTACTCGACCTCTATTTGAGAATCCTCTCTATGAGCATATTGCTGCCAGATCACACCAAGTGAAGCTTCAGTTGACTTCAGGGAAAAGCCGGTGTTCCAGACATGGCAGTTCATCTTGTTTCTGATTAGTAACTAGACCATGTTTCTTATTGTTTGCATTTTCCTTATTTGTATTAGCTGTTTGCTTTCGATTTATGTTTGTACTTTCGTAATTAATAAAATGAGAATTGCAACTTTTGGATTCAATTTCATTTGCTTTTTTTATTTACATCTTTACGCTTTATCTAAAATATAAAAAAAAATTACTTTCTTTTTTGATTATGCAAAGATTGGAGGGAGGATGATGAAAACAAATTACTCATAATTGCTGTTGGTATGCTTTCAAATCAAAACTTTACTGACGATGTAAGGCATTGCTTCAATTCCCAAACGCTGGAGACATAAGGAAGATAACCCCTCGTCAAAACCTTTGAGCCTTGAAGTAGGAGTTTCTTTTCTTTACCAATAAAAACCCGCAATCTTAACCTGGGGCAAGGTAGTTCTCAGTTAAATTGATTGTGCATTCAAATACAAGAGTTTCATGCAAGATACCTTTCAACAAAAGTTTACATTCACCAATTTTCCTTCGCACACAGCAAACAAGTGTCGAAGATGTTTTCAAGCCAATAAGCTGATGATGGTTCACTGTAATCATTAAGCCATACAGTCACAAACTTTCAACTCTTCCAAATTAGATGAATAAATGTTGCACGAGTTGTTCCCAAAGTGATGAATAAAGGATCATCAAGAAGTCCTTACTCAAAGAATGAGCTGAGTCCCTTTCGAGGCAAAAGCTAAGAAAGATGGGAAGCTCGTGACCTTACTTTATACAAAGAGAAATAAGAACAAGCTTGAATGGCAACCAAAAGTTGTAAGGAAGCAATGATTGTCATCTCAAGAGTCCCTTAACTTCTGAACCATCATCATTATCATCAGTGTAATTTCCAACCCTTGGAAACTTGAGTGCATAATCTGACTTAACAGAGCATAGGGCTGAAGATCATCACGAAGATTGGGTGGGTACAAATGAACTTTGAGCCTTTATCCTTTGTTTCTTAAACCGTGAACCAGGCCACGTTATAACCCTCAAAAGACCTAATTGAAGTAAGGTTATTGATAGTTCCTGGATTGGCTGGAATTTTGGTAAAACAAAGGTTATTCAATGTTGATGTCAAGGTGCTGATGTTGTAACATTGAAGTCTTAACACTGGGCTGTGTTAAGTAGTTAAGTGCTGAAGTTGGATGTCTGATGTCACACAGGTGATGTTGTAACATCAGACCTGCAGAATTAATAACAACAGCAGGTTGTTAGGGCACGCGTATTAGCTGGAATTGTGGAGAGTGGTTGACTCATTGGTTGAGAATATCTTGGGATAGATATTTTCTGTTACATGGGAGATTTGATTGCAGATCTGTTGGAGAATTAAAAGGTTGAAGATTTAAAAAAATTTAGGGGATAAAATCTGTTTTGAAGATTCAGTTTTAATTAACAAATCTGATCAAATATTGTGACAAGTCCAAGCCCAATTCAGGAGCTATATAAAGCGCACAAGACCAAAGGACAGAAGTACAGATTGAAGATCAAGAGCAGAGGCTGAGTGTCTTAGATATTTGTACGAATCGTGAGTAAACCATTCAAGGGTGAATTGGTGATCTGTCCTCTCTAAAGCTGTGAAGCAAAGAGAGTTGTGTGATTTGATCGAAACTGTGAAGTAAGATCAAGGGTACTCAGAGTGGGTTCTTTGAGTGTTTGTAAGGGATTGAGTGGTGTTCTCATACCTAAGTGGTTTCTTAGGTAGGAAGTCATTAGTAGAGTATAAGTTTAGGAGATTGTCAACGGGTTGTTGAGTCTGTAAATTATATCTACAAGTAGTGAATTCCATCCCTGGCTTGGTAGCCCCCAGAGTAGGTTGGTTGTAACCGAACTGGGTCAACAATTCTTAGTGTTATTTTACTGTTATTGCTGTCCATTGTGCAGAGTGTGTTGTTGTGACATCACACCTTAACATCACACGTCTGATACCAGAATTTCAATTGGTATCAGAGCAGGCATCCTGTCTATCTCTGGGTGAGATCTAGGGAAGTTACTTTCTGGTGTAAAGATGGACAAAGAAGTTGGAGGATTCGTCAACAGACCCCCTATTTTGGATGGATCCAATTATGACTATTGGAAGCCAAGGATGACCACCTTCTTAAAATCCTTGGACAGTAGGGCTTGGAAGACTGTTATTAAAGAGTGGAAAGCACCTGTGATGTGTGAGAAGGATGATGCTGGCAAAGATAAAGAAGGCACCTCTAAGCTAAAGCCTGAAGAAGACTGGACCAAGGAGGAAGATGAGCTCGCCCTTGGAAATTCCAAAGCTCTAAATGCTATCTTCAATGGAGTGGATAAGAATATCTTCAGGTTAATCAATACCTGTGAAGTTGCTAAAGAAGCATGAGATATCTTGCAGGCTACTCATGAAGGAACATTTAGAGTCAAGATGTCAAGACTTCAGATTTTAACATCAAAATTTGAAAGCCTGAAGATGAAAGAAGATGAGACTATTCATGATTTCCACATGAGTGTTCTTGAGCTGGCCAATGCATTTAGTGCTCTTGGAGAGAAGATGACAGATGAAAAGCTTGTGAGGAAGATCCTTAGGTCCCTACCTAAGAAGTATAAGATGAAGGTTACTGCTATTGAAGAATCATAAGACATCAGCAAGATGAGAGTAGACGAGCTCATTGGATCTCTTCAAACCTTTGAGCTTGGGTTGAATGAGGAAGAACCAGAAAAGAAGCCAAAGAGTATTGCCCTGGTGACAAATGGTGAAGAGGAGAAAGGGAAGAAATCTGAATCCCAGGAGGATCTGTCTCAGGCCATAGTAATGTTGGGAAGACAGTTCACCAAAGTATTCAAGAGAATGAATAATAACTCCAGGCCTAATGTCAAGAACATGACTTCTGACACCAGCAAGAAGGATGAAGAGAAAACTGCCCAAGATAAAGGAGTGAAGTGCTTTGAGTACGAAGGGTATGGACATGTCAAGAAAGAATGTCCCACCTTCTTGAAAAAGCAGAAGAAGGGCATGACAGTTTCCTGGTCTGACTCTGATAGTGAAAGTGAAGGCGAGTCAGCAAAGCATGTGAGAGCTTTAACAGGAGCTGTTGTTTCTGATGATGATTCTAGTGATGGAGAAGTTACTTATGAGGAGTTGGCATCCACCTATCAAGAGCTGTGTTTAAAGAGTGCAGAGATTTGTCAAGAAAACAAGTGCCACAAGCAACAGATTGCTCAGCTAGAGAATGAAAAGACTGATCTTGAAAATGAAGTGGTGTTAGTTAGAGCTCATCTTGATCAAATGACCAAGTCTGTTAGGATGCTGAGCTGTGGTACAGACACACTTGACAAGATACTTCAGTCAGAAAAAGCTGCTGCAGATAAAGCTGGGATAGGTTATGTGGCTGAGGACAAGGGAACTTCAGAAGGAAACACTTCAGGTTCAAAGAAGGAAGTGTCACAACTTTCATCTCAACATCAGCCAAAGAAGCAGGATCCTACCCCTAAGTGTAATACCCCAAATTTTGACCACTTAGATTTCCCATCATTGTGAAAATCATCATCACAATATGGATGAACCATCATGCTTCATCAGTCTCCCCAAAGATGGGTGAGCATCCAATACAATCGAAATTAGGGTTTCAAGCCCTCTCTGAGCTTTAGACAAAGGATCAATCAAGAAATGACATGATCTTCAACTTGTCTAATCTCTTAAACATCCACAGTGGATCAAAAAGGACTCCCACTTCAAGGATTAAGCACAAGGCTGCTCCCTTCTAGGTGGATCAAGTCTCAAGATCGACAGTGTCACCAAATTAGGGTTTTGGTCGACCAGGGCCTCCAGATGGAAATTTTCATCTGGGCACAAGGCAATGATCCAAAACATGACCTAATATGCTTCATGGAACCTCATGAACCCATGCATCAAGTCAATTTTGCCTCAGGGGATGCATTTATAAAAAATCAGGAATTAGGGTTTCTTGACCTAATTCACCCCTAAGTTGACTTTTGGGACAAACCATGAGCCAAGACCTCAAGAGATGATTTGAGGGTCTCTAATACACCATATTGATCCATTTGGAACAATGGATTGATCCAAGAAGCTTGAGCAACAAGTCTCATTTTCATCTGCACCACAATTAGGGTTTTAATGGAAAAGTCAACTGTAACTTTGACTTTTGACCTGGACATGCTCCCAAACCCTAATACATGATTGAATATACCCTATGACACCCATGGAACATGTCCATCAAGTTTGATTTAGGTCAAGGACATGATTTCCTGAAGAATTGCACAGTTTGGAATTCATCTGATAAAAAGTCAACTGTGCACAAAAGTCAACTTTGACTTTTTGAGATTTTTCACCAAAATGGATTTTTAACCCTAAAATGATATTAATGTATGATTTGAATCATCATTCATCAAGAAAAATCAAGAAAAGTGAGATAACTTGTAAAAGGGGTAACCATAAAACTTAGAAAATTTGCTAAGTTAAAAATAAAGTGGCAAAGGTACCAACTTTGGAGGACCATAACTCCTAAACCACAAGGCCATTTTTTCTCATCCAAAGATGGATTTGTAGCCCTCATTATCACCTACAAAAATCTTCAACTACAAGTCATTCCATTTCATTAAGGATTTTGAGTTATGGAGTGATCAAAGTGGCTGAAAAGTGAAAATGTCACTTTTTCCAACACTTAGTGAAATTTTCACTAAGTCAGAATTCTGCTTCACTTTTTGCCAAATGTAGGGGGATTTTTCACTTGGAATCAAAAGAGATCAAAACCAAATTTGTTCAAACAGTTGTTGTATCATGTTAGAGCTTTCCAAAATGGCCAAGAACATTGCCAAATTCAACCTACATCATGAGATACAACATTGGCAAGTTGCCTTGCTGAAATCTGTCAAAGCAAGGCAGAATTTGCATTTTGGCTCGATTTGCCAAAATCAGCCAATTGCAATTGCTCCAATCCACTTGGACACCTCAGAGGATTGAATCCAAAGGGGACAATCACTGAGCCAAGCCTCCAAGGTCCAACGAACAAAGAATAGCATGTTGAACCTAGAATGGCCAAAATAGGGACAAGACTTCAAATTTGGAATGAGGCATTCAATGGAACCATCAAGGTGGCATGGACTGAGCCATTCTCATCTGAAATCAGTCAAGACTTATCCAAGACCAAGGGGACCAAAGCTCTGTGCCCTAACCTCTAGTCAATGGCTAGAGGAGACTTTCATTTCCATTGGCCAACATTGAGGAAACCTACTTACCAGCTGCCATGCACTATTCCTTGCAAAACAAACTTGCTCTACTATAAATAGAACTCAATTGTGGTCAGTTTGAGTACACCAAAGCCATCTAACAGATGCTTTCATCAAAATCTCTTTCTCTTGGCAAAAATGCCTTTCTTAGCAAGGTAGCTATCGGGTTTTGAGTTTGAGAGCAATTCTGCACAAACCAATCACTCACACACCTCACATACATCACATATGAGCTGATCAAACACTCACATAACATATGAAACATCAATTTCACAAAATCACTTTCCATCCACACAAGTTTGAAGTGAAGTTGCAGCTGAGGTGCCATAAACTGATCCAGTCCATTTCAATTCAATCCAAGTGTTCAAACACACTCCATATGGTGTAGGGAAGCTGTCCAGATCATCACAACTTGTCTGTAACACCTCCAACCCAAAATCACATCTGCACTTGCTGTCACGACTCGGAGGTAAGCACATACTTGGTCATCTCTCAATCTATGCATATTTCCTCGCACAATAATTTGGCCATATGTTCATAATCATGCATGGAATGTTTTCCATTAATTAATTGCATTGTTTGAATCGTGTATCAAAAATCCTAGCCTTCATGCAGAAATTAGGGTTCTTGAGGTTTCTTCGTGATTTCTTGTTGTATGTTTAATTTAAATGAAATTAAAGTACATAGACATGATCGTGAGGTTGAGGCGAGCATAATGATATGTGGATTGCATGTTATAATTACGTATTCAGTGAGATTGGATGGAAAATGAAAATTTGGGCAAACTGAAAAACGCGCGTGTTCTTGGTGTTGTTCTTGGCGCCATTTTCATATATTTGAATATTTGAATTTTGTGATTTTGTTTAATTGATTCAAAAATTAATTTCTCTCTGAGTTTTAATGATTTTGAGTTGATTCTTTTTTTAATAATTCACAAAAATGTTAAAATATTTTATTTTATCAAAAAATCCCAAAAATATTATTTATTTCATATAATTGATATTTTTGCAAAGAATTAATATTTTGATTGTTTTTGGCATTTTAAATATTTTTTCTACATTGATTTTGCAACTTTTGATGCTTTCTAATTATTTTGTAGGTCAATACTTAATTTTTGAAGCACTAATCCAAGATCACAATTTGTTTTTCACATGTTAAACAATTTTTGTCATTTTAATTGAATTTTTATTCAATTAAATACATTTTTTAAAACAAATTAGGGTTTTGGATTAATTCAACCCTCATAAATCATTTTCAAAACACTTTGGGCCTCTATTAGAGTGTAAGACCCAATCTCCCTTTTAACCAAAACATTTTTGGGCCTCACTTATTGTATAAGTCCCTCTGCGTTAAAAGAAAACCTCGGCGCGATCGCCATTTTTTTAAACGAAAAATCATTTGGGCCTACCCTCGTGTTATAAGCCCCTCTCTTTTCTCTAAACCTTTTTTGGGCCTCTATTAGAGTGTAAGACCCAACCCCCTTTTTTTGACCAAATCATCTTTGGGCCTCACTTATTGTATAAGTCCCGATACCGTCAAAAAACAAACGGCGCGATCGTCGCCTTTTCAAAAATCATCTGGGCCTACCCTCGAGTAGTAAGACCCATTTCTTTTTCTTTAAAACCTTTTTGGGCCTCTTGAGAGAGTGTAAGACCCATCCCTTTGTACAGAAAACCTTTTTGGGCCACAGTCACTTGTATAAGTCCCTCTGTACAAATTCAAACAGTGCGCTCACTGATAAAACCCTGGGCCTCTCCTTGAGCTGTAAGCCCCAAATCTTTCTTTTTCAAAGCACTTTCTCCTTTGATTTTGAATATACTGTTGTTTTTAATCTTTCTTTGTTGAACAACTAACCAAACAGCATGGAAGCTCTACAACCGAGTAAGTGGTTATCGCTTTCATTTACTGCTTTCATATTATAAACTGTATTGTGGGGCTGTCCACTGTAAGTCTCCTTTCATAAACTCATATCTACTGTGTAATAATAGTATAGATATTTCGAGTTTCCCCAGCAACTACGTCTAGAACTAAGTGACGCCGTTTCATTTATTCGTAGAAATAGACGCCTAGATCCCCAATAGGAGCACCAGATACAGTCTTCTCTTCGGTTGTCCTCCTTAGGAATCGTCAAGAAATTCTATCCCCCAGAGATGAATTATTCTCGGTGAAACTTCTCTTGAATTTCTTTAAACCGCCGAACGGTTCGGACTCTCTCTAAAAGTTAAAGTCACTGGATAGTAAACCTCGCACGTTTACCAGTGGTTTTAACTCTAAAAGAGTTTTCCTGAACTTTTCTTTGGTTTGGGACCCTCGGGCTTCTTAAAAACATCGGCCTCCTCTTGGGCATCATACAAGGACCCACAGGCTTCCTAAAAGCAACCCCGCCTCCTCTTGGGCATTATTCAAGGACCCTACGGCTTCTTAGAAGTATTCACAGCCTCCTCTTAGGCTTCGTATAATGATCTCTTCCTCCGGGAATGATAGCCTCCTCTTGGGCTTCGTACAAGGACCCGTCGGCTTCTTAAAAGTTTCCAGCCTCCTCTTGGGCTTCGTACAAATTGTCCCGACGACCTCCTAGAGGTATAGGAACAGAACTTAGTAATCCTCATAGAACAATCCTTTCATAGAGTCTACTACTGTTTCTCGAAGCATAGTACAAAAGATAAAACTCTAGACTTGGACAGTCTAACTTCCTTGAGTCTCAAAGATATTCTCAAGCACCCTTCGTTAAATAGGAAGGAAACCCGCAGACTCGGATAGTCTCGATACCCTTTGGATTTCCCGTTTCCTCAAAGAAAAGGAAATATCCCTGATCCTCAAATTAAATCCCTGAGTACAGTGTTACTCATATAAGAACTGATTTTCTCTTTTAAATCAGTATATTGGATCTGTCACTCAACTGAAACAGTTACAATAACCTCCATCTCGGGCTTTGTACGAGATACCAAAATCCTCCCCAGTGGAGTCAAAACAACCTTTTAGCCTCTCTCTCAGGCTTTGTATGAGACACAAAAGATTCCCTCGTTGAGTCAATCACCCTTTTTTTGCCTCCATCTCGGGCCTCGTACGAGATATAAATCCCTTAAGCAAGAGTCGAACTCTTTGCGAGCCTCCTCTTAGGCTTTGTATAACGATATGCCCCACTGGGTCAAAAACTTTTAGCCTCTCTCTCGGGCTTTGTACGAGACACAAATTAGCCTCCTCTTAGGCTTTGTGTAAGAAAACCACTGGTTGATCCAATCGACCTTTTAGCATCAAAGCTGTGCCTCGTTCGCAGTACACAAACATCAACAACTCCTTTCCTTTCATCTAATCGCTGTAAGCGGCAAGCCTCTGGATCATCTACATCCATGCCACTGTCCCTCTTTTAGCATGAGGAATTCCTAAGGAAAGATGGCATTGCTCTACACTGAGTTAAAGTCTTCTCCTTCAGGTTAAAACCCTTTCTTCAGAAATTATGGCATTGCTCGGATCCGCGTATCCCAGTTAAAGTAATTCTCCTTCTCCCCTCTTTAGAGATGACAAATTCTCTCTAAAGTCGAGGTCTTTCAGCTTCACGTCTTGGGCTTTGAACAAGACACAAATAGACCTTTTAGCTTCACATCTTGGGCTTTGAACAAGATACAAACCACCTTTCGCTTCACATCTTGGGCTTTGAACAAGACACCAAAAACCAATTTCCTCCCATAGAATAGGAGGAACTACGAACGCTCTGATTTCCCTGTTTCGGTAAACGGGAATACGTAGGCATAAGATCGAAAGAAAAGATCTTAGCGAGCGCAATCAACAAAAAACCCAAATCCCATATCTCCATCAATTAAAAGCAGTAACTCAAAAGCATCAGTCCTAACATCCTAATCCTTATTCCCCGCCAGAAACCCTTTGCCTAGAAAAAAGAAAGAAAGAACCGTATTGGCGAAATACGAATAACCAGTACAAAGGCCCCCCCACATTGATAGCATCCGTAACCTAACAGACCGCTGTTTAAACTCAGTATGCAAGCAGGGTTAATTGGAGACATCTATTTCCCTTCCTTATTCAGCTCACAATAGGATAAAAAATGAATCGACCTGTAGTTTAAAGCACAAACCGCAGAGAGCGACCAGCGCTTAAGAACCGCGTCCAAAATCGCTCGCTACAGAAAAGTAGCGCCCACCGTGGGGCCGTTCAAAGTTAGATCTAGGCACGGTCGTCCCCATTTTTCACAGAAAAGTGGCGCCCACCGTGGGGCCTGTCTCTTTCTTTCTACTTCTCTTGTGTGAAAGATTACACAAATGGCGGCTCTGCTGGGGAGTCTCCTTTTCTGCCTTAGGGCATCATCCCCGTTTTCTACGGAAAATGGGAACTCTACCGAAGAGAAAAATTGACCTATGCTGGTCCATCTCTTAGGCAGGGAACCACAGATTGGGGCTTCCGCCGGGGAACCCATTTCTGTCAGGAACTTAAGAATCGTAGCTTTAAAAGGTCTAGGATGTTTAGGACAAATATATATATACTACTTTTCCTAATTGCTATACGTGTTTATTTTTCTGCTCCTGGGAATGCGTGTGATGCCGCATGTGGTGAGATTGAGTATACACTTAAGAAAAGCCAACCTTTTTCGTAGTACGGAAGCTATCGGAAATAGCTGTTATGCGATACTACCCTCATTTGAGGCTGGTGATCTATTCTCGATGAATGACACTTACTCTAAGATTGCACACAACTCGCTGGCGATCCGCTTGTTGTTTTGCCTTCCTGGGAGGAGCTGATGATAATGAGTACAGGTACAAAAATCACCCTAGTATAAACCTTTGGGGATGGGTAAAGCCTTGACTTCATGACAACGACCCTCTGACCCCATGTTTTTTCTATGTTTTTGTGTGCTGCATTCATGCATTCATTTAATAAAACATTAAAACATTCAAAAAAAGTTCTCTTCTAGTCTCTCTGTTTTTCAAATTAAACTAAGACTGTGATTGCAAATATCAGAGAAAAAGATTACGCTAATGGATTTCGGTAGAAGGAGAACTCACCAGTATACCTTCAAGGTTCCAAAACTAGGGGATTTGAGAAAGTTAGCGAGGATGATCGTTAACCCAGAGGCTTTCAGAGCCAAGCACGGTGGTTTGCTACCACTGTTAAGAGTCCATGTGATTAAGGGGATCATGGACGCGCTCATTCAGTTCTACGATCCGGTTTATAATTATTTCACATTCCTGGATTACCAGCTGGCACCAACGCTGGAGGAGTATTCTCATCAGACTGATTTACACATTACAGATCGAGCTCCATTTTCTGGACTGGAAGAAATTCCAAAGAATCAGATCATTGCAAGAGCAATTCATTTGGACGAGTCTGAGGTCAGGACTCACATGACTACTAAGGGTGGCATCCAAGGTTTGCCAGCCCAGTTCTTGACAAAAAAAGCTCTGTACTTCGCTAGTATAGGGAACGGGACTGCTTTTGAAAGCATCTTTGTCTTGCTCACCTAGGATTATTTTTGTTTCCCAACATCAATAACTTCGTCGATATCAATGCTATTAAGGTTTTTCTCATTGGAAACCCTGTGCCGACTTTGCTCGCAGATGCGTATCATTCTGTAGACTTAGGAAATTTGTACAACGGAGGGGAGATCACATGCTGTGTACCTTTGCTTTACAAGTGGTTTATCTCTCACTTGCCCAAGTCTGCCGCTTTTTGGGATTGCAAGAGTGTCTTACGTTGGTCGCAGAAGATCATGTCCCTCACCAACTCTGATATAGATTGGTATAATAGGATTTATGAGGGAATCAGAATCATTGACCGTTGTGGAAACTTCCCCAGCGTACCCCTCATAGGGAGTAAAGGAGGAATCAACTATCATCCGGTATTAGTTCTTCGTCAATTTGGATACCCGATGAGACACATCCCACTGGGTGTTCATCTGGAAGGTCTTTTCTTCAAAGAAGGAGAAAGTGACAGAGCACTAAAGATGGAATTAGTGCAAGCTTGGAAACATGTTCATAAGAAAGGACGAGAGTCTCTGGGAAAATCGGACTGTGTCTCGGTGGAGCCTTATCTCCATTGGGTACAAACTAGAGCTCTCAAGCTAAAGATGCCTTATGCTCGTTACGGAATTCTTCCACCGAGGGAAATTGTCATGTACTTCATGACGGAAACTGAAAGGCTTCAGGTTACTCTCAACAAAGTTCAAAAGGAAAAAAGGTCTTGGAAGAACAAGTACCGCACCCTCGACGTAGAGTGTATCCAAATACAGCAATTACTGAAAGAGAAAGATGCTCTGATTGAAATTTTGGAGCAGCATGCTGTAGAGAATCAAGATGACCAAAGGAATTTGCTCACTCCTTTCACTTGGCAAAAGAATGACAACCCGACAACGGCCCAAGAGCCCCGGTCAAAGAAAAGGAAGATACCAGAATCAGCACCCGATTTCTCCTCAGAGAGGAATCAGGACCCATTAGTTTAGGTTTCTGTTTCTGCACTTTGTAATCTACTGTATTTCCATTTCTGTAATCCTTTGGAATTTAATAAAAAGGGTTTCCCCACTGTTTGATATTTGCAATCTAATTGTCGAAGTTTATTTTGATTAAACCAAAAAACAACAATTAATATAATCATTGCATTCATCATTCTCACATCGCGTATTCTTCTTACCTACGAATCTCACGTTTGTGTCTCGGTTCTAGAGTCAAACTGTCTCATTCGTATAATACTCGGGCCAATTGTCAGAAAAATATGGATGATCTTGAGGAAGAAAACAGAGAGTTGAAAGAAGAGATCGACGCTCTAAGAGAGGATATGAGAAAGCTTCGTAACGACATGCAAGCCATGGCAGAAGCTCAGCTACAAAGAACTGTGATCTCAGAGATCACCTCAACGCCCATCATAGAAAAGTATGATCCTAGGTATCAGATACCGAAAGATCGTCCTTGGGGCATGCCTGTTAACTATATCCCGGAAGGATATGTTCCGCCGATCACTGAAGATCAGGGAATCGCAACAGAAGCCGCTGGGCCTGAAGGTTACAAACTTCGGGAAAGCGAAGATGCCAGGGGCATACTCAAGACTCCTGAAGGTTACAAACTTCGGGAGGTGCCAAGACTTACTGTCGTAGTCACGGTACCACCCCCTGTGGTGTACACTGTCCCGGAAGGACAGATTCCACCAACACCTTCTGGTAAGAAGGAAACTATGTTTGACAGAATGGAGGAATTCCAGGAATAGTTCTTGGAAATGCAGAAAGAGCTGCAAGCCATTCGCGGTCAGGATCTATTTGGAAAGGACGCCGCAGACCTCTGCTTGGTCCCAAATGTGAAAGTCCCACACAAGTTCCAAGTGCCCGACTTTGAAAAATACAAGGGTAACTCTTGCCCTCAGAGCCATCTGGTGATGTACGCTCGGCGGATGTCAGCTCAGACGGAGAATCAGGACCTGCTGATTCACTACTTCCAGGATAGTTTGACCGGTGCCGCACTCAAATGGTACATGGGTTTAAACCGTGCCACGATCAGTACTTTCAGAGATCTTGGCACTGCCTTCGTCCAACAATACAAGTACAATTTGGACATGGCACCCGACAGAGATCAACTCAGATCAATGTCGCAAAAGGAAAAGGAAACCTTTAAGGAGTATGCTCAAAGGTGGCGTGAAATTGCCGCTCAAATTTGTCCACCTCTTGAGGAAAAAGAGATGACAAAAATCTTCTTAAAGACCTTAAGCTCATTTTACTATGGCCGAATGGTCGCCAGTGCACCCAGTGATTTCACCGAAATGGTCGGCATGGGTGTACGTCTTGAGGAAGCCGTCCGAGAAGGACGTTTGGTGAAAGACACTGGATCAACGAGCGGTACTAAAAAATACGGTAGTGCTCTCCCTAAGAAAAAAGAGCAAGATATTCGGAATATCTCTCTCGGAAAGCAAAGGCGACGTTATCAGCCAGTAGCAGCTGTTACTCCTGCTGTCGGCGCCGCGCCTATTCCTATGTATCAACCTCAGGTTGCGCAGAGCCAACCTGACCAACAAAGGACACAACAGCCTCTTCAGCAGGCTCGTCCTCCATATAACAACAACCGTACAACACGGCCACCAGGATTTGATCCTATACCCGTAACGTACGCAGAACTGTTTCCGTTACTGCTGGCTAAGGGGCACATTCAGGCTAAGTCTCCCCTTTCAGTTCCAGAAAATCCGCCTTTTTGGTTTAAAGCGGATCAAACATGTCCATATCATCAAGGAGGTTCAGGGCATAACATTGAGACTTGTCTCAATTTCAAATCCGACGTGCAAAAGCTTGTTAGGAGCGGGCTCTTATCTTTCAAAGATACGAATCCTAATGTTCTTACGAACCCGCGGCCTCAACATGAGAAGGCTGCAGTCAATCTGATTGAGAAAGAGACTAACAATGTCTATCAAATTCACGATGTACTCTTATTGGGGACCGATCTGGTCAAGATGCATTGTAGACAGAGTGGATATGGCCATGTGCCACCTCATAATTATCACCAGTGTGATATCTGCTCTAAAGACAACCAGGGATGTTCTGTAGTGCAAGCAGCTCTACAGGAACAAATGGATCTTGGATGGATCCAAGAGCACCGAGTTTGTGGAGTTAACATGGTTTACACGAATTCCAACGTCATTCAAAATCACGACATTCGTGCGATGAATGTCAATTTGGTGGCGATGCACTCAAGGCAAAGCCAGTATCATAATCTGCCGCGACACGATTACAGTTCCTGTCTGATTTGCTCGGTAAACAAACAGGGATGCTCTTTCATACAAGAGGCCCTCCAGCGTCAGATGGATCTTGGATGGATCCAAGACTACCATGATAGGAACCCTTATCAAATCAACATGGTTCAGATCTTCGATATCCACGTAATGAATACCAACCTGGTAGAGTTACATGCTGAGCAGGTCCGACTTGGATTCTTAATATCACATGACTACTAAAGCTGTAAAGCGGGTTGCGAAAACGATCGAGGTTGTACTCTTGTCCAGGAGGTACTTCAGCACTTGTTAAATCACTGGTGGATGCCAATCTATATGGACGAAGATACTCAGCAGATTAGTATCAATAACAGGAATCCTACTCGTCGTCAAAGTCAGGATGTCCGATCAATGAAAGATAACCTAATGAGGTTACATTGCATTCAAAATGGGCGTGGCCAGGTGCCACCACACAACTATGACAGTTGTAGCGTCTGTTCGGAAAGTAACCAAGGGTGTTACCTTGTGAGAGCAGCTCTTCAGGGTCAGATCGATCATGGAGAAATTCATCCATATCCAGGTTCAGGACCCATCATTTGGTCGCCGAACTACCTTGCCGATCAAGTTGAGGATGTTGTCACGATCTCTGGTCATCACCAGATCAGGGATGTTTTTGCCATCGTCCCTCTACTTGACGAATCTAAAGGTCCTAACCGGGAACGGATCGAGGTTACTTATGATGGTCAGAAAAATCAGAAGGTTCCCATAGTCATCTATCTACCGGGGCCACTACCGTATGAATCAGCTAAGGCAATCCCTTACAAATACGGTGCAACAATAATCGAGAATGGAAAGGAAATTCCATTACCCTCCGTCGTGAATATTGCAGACATCAGTCGTGTAACACGGAGTGGTCGAATCTTCAACCGAGGGGTTGGGGAAGCTAACAAAGAAAAGGAACTTCAGGCGGAAATTCCTGATCCACCAGTCGGTCAATCTAGTAATCCCGACTTTTCAAAAGACAAAGATGAGATGCTAAAGCTCATCCAAAGGAGTGAATATAACATTGTTGATCAACTGTTACAGACTCCTTCAAGGATCTCAGTATTATCGCTGTTACTCAGTTCAGAAGCCCACAGGGAGGCTCTACAGAAAGTCTTGGAGCAAGCCTTTGTGGAACAGGATGTAACAATCAGACAATTCGATAGCATTGTCTCTAACATCACTTCCTGCAATAATTTGGGATTTAGTGATGAGGAATTACCTGAAGAAGATCGTCGTCATAACATCGCGCTCAACATTACGGTTAACTGCCAGGGCAATGCTTTAGCCAACGTACTGGTAGACACAGGGTCAGCCCTGAATGTTATGCCGAAGTCCACTTTGACACAATTATCATTTAAGGGCCCTCCGATGAGAGTCAGCGAGGTCATCGTCAAAGCATTCGACGGATCCAGAAAAACAGTTATCGGCGAAGTGGACCTTCCCATAACTATTGGTCCTCACACTTTCCAAGTCACTTTCCAGGTCATGGACATCCGGGAAACATACAGTTGTTTATTAGGAAGACCTTGGATACATCAGGCTGGAGCGGTTACTTCAACCCTCCACCAAAAGCTAAAGTTCGTCAAGAACGATCAACTTGTCACGGTTTGTGGGGAACAAGCCTTGCTCGTGAGTAACTTATCATCATCTACTTGTGTGGAACCCGAGGAGGTTATTGGAACTCAGTTCCAAGCACTATCGGTGAGCAAGAACGATCAATTCAAAGAAGGAACTTCAATTTCTTCCTACAAAGATGCTATCAAAGCGGTCGAGAGTACCGATACGACAGGATGGGGACGGCTTGTCATTCCTATTGACAATAAAACAAAGAAGGGTCTTGGTTTTTCTGCGACCTGTACCCAGACAGCCGCCAACGATGAAAGTCTTCATCCCCTTCAAAACTTCTTCCACAGTGGAGGTTTTCTTCACCCAGTGTCTCAGACAGTTCATGCTATCAATGAGGAAGATTCCTTTGACACAGATGAAGAATGGAAGTCCTACCTTAACAAGGACGGCTATATATCTCAGGAAGAGGTGCCTATGCCTTTTTGCTTTCCTACAGAAAGTCCGAGATTTATACCAAGATCAGATGTCGAACTGATATACGGAGGTTGTGATCCAGAAGGATGTCGTGCTCTGCCAAATTCATTAGAGGAAGACACTCTGATGAAAGAAAACTTTGATCGCAATTACTATGGCCCGATGGATGGTCTGCCAATGTGGCAGCCTTACCCAGGAAACTTGGGGCAAGAAAGTCAGCCGAGTAATGAAACTCAGCTGAGCGTCATTGAACAGAATACCTGTGTCCCCGCCATGTCATGGGATCAACACTCAGGTCATTCAGAAACTACTCAACATGAAGATGAATTCGCAACGTTTGCAGGACTAGAATTCATCAACTATGCTTTTCCCGAGGTCAACGTCATCGAGAGGGATGACTCCTCCAGTTCCAAAAAAGTTTGGGACACTTTGGTACAACCAAGTGGAAAATACGACTTTATGGTCAAGTACACCGCTCCCGAAAGCTCTCGTATCAGGCTCGAAGATATCCAGTCAACTGGATGGGGAGATACAGCTGAGAGCACCAATGATATGCAAAATGCAACAGAGGAATCCTCCTACGGCAATTCTGCTTGGGAGACAGATTCCAATGATCCTACTCCACCAGAAATCAGCGTCATTTCTGAAGACAAATCAAGGAAGGTGCTAGACTTTGTGATTCACCTAGGAGTTCGCCGCCAATGGGTTGCTGTCGAGGTTCCAAAGGTCGTTCATCAGTCAAAGTAATTGCCATCTTTAAACTTTCACCCTGCCCAGGTGAAACAGATGTTTTGATAGGGCTCGCTTTTTAAATTTCCCTCTTCGCTTCGCCCAAAGCGACAGAGTTTTGTTTTATAGGGCTGTAGTTTCAAGATTCGACTTGTTCATTAATAAAATAACGTCGTTCTGTAATTTCCGCATTAATTGCTATTTTCTCTTTTTGCTTTTTCAGAAAATGGTAATCCTAAAAAAAACAATTCAAAAATAAAAACAAGTAGTAAAATAAAAACACTGCACACACTTGCATTTTCTCTATCTCTTCTAAACACGAATCATCACGTCATGCAGATTGCTTGTTTTATACCCCGTTGAAACATACGATCCGATGCCTTCTCCCAACTTTGAGTTCCCGGTATTTGAGGCTGTAGAAGAAGTTGACAACAAAATTCCAGAAGAGATCTCCCGACTACTCAGACAAGAGGAAAGGTCCATTTAACCTCACAAAGAACCATTGGAAACGGTAAGCTTGGGTTCAGAAAAAGAGAGAAAAGAAATCAGGATCGGAGCATTGCTCAGTCCAACTGCCAGAGAGGGTTTGATAAAGCTTCTCAAAGAATTCCCCGATGTATTCGCTTGGTCCTATCAGGATATGCCAGGGTTGGATACCAGCATCGTGGAACATCACTTACCGCTAAGATCGGAATGTCCGCCAGTAAAGCAAAGGTTGAGACGGACTCACCCGGACATGGCCATCAAAATCAAAGAGGAGGTACAGAAACAGATCGACGCGGGTTTCCTCGCTACATCTGAATATCCTCAATGGTTAGCCAACATTGTACCCGTTCCCAAAAAGGATGGAAAGGTCAGAATGTGTGTTGATTACAGAGATCTAAACAAGGCAAGTCCAAAGGACGACTTTCCTTTACCACACATTGACATGCTGGTTGACAGCACAACAAAGTTCAAAGTATTCTCCTTCATGGATGGATTCTCGGGCTATAACCAGATCAAAATGGCGCCGAAAGACATGGAGAAAACTTCGTTCATTACCCCATGGGGTACCCTTTGTTACAAGGTAATGCCGTTCGGTTTGAAGAATGCCGGGGTAACCTATCAAAGGGCCATGACTACTCTGCTTCATGACATGATACATAAGGAAATCGAGGTATATGTCGATGATTTGATTGCAAAATCAAGAACAGAGGATGAGCACGTTGAACATCTGTCAAAATTGTTCGAACGTCTAAGAAAATTCAAGCTCCGCTTGAATCCCAACAAGTGCACCTTCGGTGTCCGTTCAGGGAAACTACTAGGGTTCATCGTCAGCCAGAAAGGAATTGAAGTTGATCCTGACAAGGTCAAGGCCATTCAAGAAATGCCTTCTCCGAAAACTGAAAAACAAGTCAAAGGATTCCTGGGACGTTTGAACTACATCTCCAGATTCATATTCCTTATGACTGCCACGTGTGCGCCGATCTTCAAATTACTCAAAAAGAACCAGGATTGCGTTTGGTCAGAAGATTGCCAAACCGCCTTCGACAATATTAAGGAATACCTGTTGAATCTGCCGATTCTATCACCTCCAGTGGAAGGAAGACCACTGATCATTTACCTCACAGTTCTAGAGGACTCGATGGGATGTGTACTTGGCCAACAAGATGAAATTAAACAGAAAGAGTCTGCCATTTACTATCTAAGCAAGAAATTCACCGACTGCGAGACTCGGTACACAATGCTTGAGAAAACTTGTTGCGCTTTGGCTTGGGTAGCCAAACGTCTTCGCCAATACATGGTTCGTCATACTACTTGGTTGGTCTCCGAAATGGATCCAATCAAGTACGTTTTCGAAAAACCTGCTCTCACGGGAAGGATTGCCCGTTGGCAGATGTTACTATCAGAATATGACATAGAGTACCATGCTCAGAAAGCCGTTAAAGGAAGTATTTTAGCCGATCATTTGGCTCATCAACCGATTGACAATCAAGAATCAATCGGGTTTGACTTCCCAGACGAAGATGTCATGTATCTAAAAATGAAAGATTGCGATGAACCGCTACCCAGTGAAGGGCCAGAACCAGGTTCCTAGTGGGGACTTATCTTTGACGGAGCAGTCAATCATTATGGAAACGGAATTGGGGCAATCATTGTTACCCCTCAGGGCACCCACATTCCTTTCACCGCTCGACTTACGTTCAAATGTACGAACAACGAGGCCGAATACGAAGCATGTATTATGGGTCTCGAAGAAGCGATTGATTTAAGAATCAAAAACTTGGACGTATACGGCGATTCAACCCTGGTTATTAACCAGATCACAGGAGATTGGAACACATACCAATCAGGATTGATTCCTTACAAAGACTATGCAAGAAGGTTGTTACCCTTCTTCAACAGAGTCGACTTTCATCACATCCCTCGTGATGAGAGTCACATGGCTGATGCATTAGCCACTCTCTCTTCCATGATTAGTGTAGGTCGATGAAATGACATACCTAAGATCGACATCGTGCGCCTTGAATGGCCCGCTTACATCTTCGCGATTGAAGCAGTCATAGACGACAGACCTTGGTATCACGATATCAAATGCTTCCTTCAGAAACAAGAGTACCCATCTGGGGCACTCAGAAAAGACAGGAAAACCCTGAGAAGATTGGCTGGAAACTTCTTCCTGAGCGGTGACACTCTTTATAAGAGAAATTTTGACATGGTTTTGCTCCGATGTGTCGACAGACCAGAAGCAGACATGCTCATAAAAGAAATTCATGAAGGATCCTTTGGCACTCATGCCAATGGACACACAATGGCGAGAAAAATTCTCAGGGCCGGGTATTATTGGTTGACCATGGAATCCGACTGCTACAAGTACATGAGGAGGTGTCACAAGTGTCAGATATACTCCGACAAAATTCATGTACCGCCATCACATCTCAAAGTTATTTCTTCCCCGTGGCCTTTTTCCATATGGGGAATCGACATGATTGGTATGATTGAGCCCAAGGCTTCAAACGGACATCGGTTCATCCTGGTAGCCATTGATTATTTCACCAAGTGGGTCGAAGCAGCGTCATTCGCCAATGTAACCCAACAAGTGGTGGTCCGATTTATCAAAAACAATATCATCTGCCGTTATGGTGTTCCAAGCGAGATCATTACTGATAATGGATCTAACTTGAACAATAAGATGATGAAAGAGTTGTGTACAGAGTTAAAGATTGAACACCATAACTCATCTCCCTACCGACCCAAGATGAACGGAGCGGTAGAAGCGGCTAACAAGAACATCAAGAAGATCGTTCATAAGATGGTTGTAACCTATAAAGACTGGCACGAGATGCTACCCTTTGCTCTTCATGGTTATCGCACATCTGTCCGCACTTCAACAGGGGCTACCCCTTTCTCTCTAGTATATGGCATGGAGGCAGTGCTTCCCATAGAAGTAGAGATCCCGTCAATCAGGGTATTGATGGAAGCTAAGCTCACCGAAGCTGAATGGTGTCAAAGTCGACATGACGAACTGAACCTGATCGAAGAGAAGAGAATCACGGCACTATGCCACGGTCAGTTGTATCAATAGAGAATGAAAAGGGTGTTCGACAAAAAAGTCCGACCTCGTATTTTCAGAAAAGGAGACCTCGTGCTCAAGAAGATACAATCATTTCTCACTGATTCTCGGGGCAAATGGACCCCAAATTATGATGGCCCCTATGTGGTCACGAAAGCTTTCTCAGGCGGCGCCTTGAGACTTGCAGCCATGGACGGAGAGGAATTTTCCTACCCCACGAATGTTGATGTAGTCAAGAAATACTTCACCTAAACTAAAAAAAAAAAAAAACGTCTCGGTGGATTGAAAACCCGAAAGGGCGGTCCAGGCAAAAGTTAGAGACATGAAAAAAAATCATCCCGATGGATTGGAAATCTCATAGTACAATCCAGGCAAAAGTTAGGGATAATGGAAAGTAACTATGTTCAACAGAGGCAAGTCCCTCAGCAGTAGTTACATCATCTATCGGAGGAAATCTCCAGTCAAGGTCATCTTCAACAGAAGCTCAGGATGCCCCGAATTCAAAGTTGGTAGAAGGATAGTGGTCGTTATGTTTCAACGTAGCCCTTTTCCCTGTAAATTACCATTTTCTAACTTTTTATATACTCTTTGGAATCACGCGTTTGGCTGATCTCCATCTTATCAATAAAATTTGAGCCCTTGTGCTTTTGTTTGTAATTCTTGCTTGTTTTAGCTTTACAGAACGACGTGTTTAAACTTAATCAGCGATTCTTGAAATAAAACAAAAATGAATTTACCTGTTAAAACTTTTTCTGCTTTTAAATTAAAGATGACATTTCTTTTGACTGTTGAACATCAGAAGAACATCAACCGCTTCTCCCGAAGTAAGCAAACTTCAAAGTGCAGAATCAAAGTACTCCTTCTAAGCCAGTATGCTTGAATGAAGGGATCAACTGTGTCAGAGACCTTGTTTCGTCTGACATCCTCGGCCGAGTTCTCATCTCCTAAGTCCGATCAACATAGCTCCCCGCGTGGACTATCTCTCCTAAGCAAGGTGGAATTGCTATTTTGAATCAACGGTACTTCTTCGCCCCGCGATGGGCGAGTATCCAATTGTGTTCATCCATTAGTCTGTATGTCGCGTCTGTTTTGTCAGCATAAACATACATACTTCATGCATTTTATTTGGGTTTACATTTCGTATTGCATCACTATCACTTGATTCAGTCTTGTCCCCTAGTGATAAACAGGTTTCTCAATCGAGTTTGTCAGTTCTTTCCTCGTCAGGAAATGTTGCGTCTGCACAATCTCGCCACCAGTGTATCTTTAGATCAGAGTCGGCACTTGGCCACTTTGATAACTTGAACCTCTGAAAGATCAGAGAACCTTCAACAAATGTCACTCTTCGCCATTGAAGATGATATCCTCGCTTTCCCGGATTAAGGAAAATCCACAGAGAAAGCCTCGTGATCAGAGATTCGGCAGTACATCAGTATTTCTCCAAAAAGTCGTTGATGAAAAGGTCATCGGCACCTCAAAATTGGACCCCATCATATGACGTTTCTCCGGGAATATCCCGAGAAAAGTATGATGAAAGATCCCAAACGAAAACAGTCTCTCAAGAGACTCGCTTTCCCCAGTAGAATCGACAGATGGCGTCTCCAACAGAGAAGTTTGTACAACTCTACAACTCAGACGACTGGGTTCCCCAGCAAGTCTGACATCAAAACTTTTTCCACTCAAATGGCATCTCCCCAGGAAAATTCGGCGAGAAGTTTGAAGGAAAGCCGCTACGAATAGCGTCCCTTGTCAGTAAAGTTTATTGACAAAAGAAACTAAGACCAGTTCCTTGGTAGGAAACCAGGATCGAGGGGAAGTTTACAAAAGAAACTAAGACCAGTTCCTTGGTAGGAAACCAGGATCGAGGGGAAGTTTAAATCAGAAACTAAGACCAGTTCCTTGGTAGGAAACCAAGAACGAGGGGTGGTTTATTTCAAAAGAAAACTGAGACCAGTTCCTTGGTAGGAAACCAGGATCGAGGGGAAGTTTACCTTTTCTAAGCATCATTGCTTAGCTAAAGAAGATGAATGTGTAAGCTACCATTCATAACCACCATCAAAATTTCGGATATTCCGATATTTAATCCTCTTGCACCCCGAATGCCCGAATCCCTTCGTCATTCACACCTTCGGGTCCAAGAAGATTAAATAGGGGCATCTGTAATACCACAAATTTTGACCACTTAGATTTCCCATCATTGTGAAAATCATCATCACAATATGGATGAACCATCATGCTTCACCAGTCTCCCCAAAGATGGGTGAGCATCCAATACAATCGAAATTAGGGTTTCAAGCCCTCTCTGAGCTTTAGACAAAGGATCAATCAAGAAATGACATGATCTTCAACTTGTCTAATCTCTTAAACATCCACAGTGGATAAAAAGGACTCCCACTTCAAGGATTAAGCACAAGGCTTCTCCCTTCTAGGTGGATCAAGTCTCAAGATCGACAGTGTCACCAAATTAGGGTTTTGGTTGACCAGGGCCTCCAGATGGAAATTTTCATCTGGGCACAAGGCAATGATCCAAAACATGACCTAATATGCTTCATGGAACCTCATGAACCCATGCATCAAGTCAATTTTGCCTCAGGGGATGCATTCATCAAAAATCAGGAATTAGGGTTTCTTGACCTAATTCACCCCTAAGTTGACTTTTGGGACAAACCATGAGCCAAGACCTCAAGAGATGATTTTAGGGTCTCTAATACACCATATTGATCCATTTAGAACAATGGATTGATCCAAGAAGCTTGAGCAACAAGTCTCATTTTCATCTGCACCACAATTAGGGTTTTAATGGAAAAGTCAACTGTAACTTTGGCTTTTGACATGGACATGCTCCCAAACCCTAATACATGATTGAATATACCCTATGACACCCATGGAACATGTCCATCAAGTTTGATTTAGGTCAAGGACATGATTTCCTGAAGAATTGCACAGTTTGGAATTCATCTGATAAAAAGTCAACTGTGCACAAAAGTCAACTTTGACTTTTTGAGATTTTTCACCAAAATGGATTTTTAACCCTAAAATGATGTTAATGTATGATTTGAATCATCATTCATCAAGAAAAATCAAGAAAAGTGAGATAACTTGTAAAAGGGGTAACCATAAAACTTAGAAATTTTTCTAAGTTAAAAATAAAGTGGCAAAGGTACCAACTTTGGAGGACCATAACTCCTAAACCACAAGGCCATTTTTTCTCATCCAAAGATGGATTTGTAGCCCTAATTATCACCTACAAAAACTTCAACTACAAGTCATTCCAATTCATTAAGGATTTTGAGTTATGGAGTGATCAAAGTGGCTGAAAAGTGAAAATGTCACTTTTTCCAACACTTAGTGAAATTTTCACTAAGTCAGAATTCTGCTTCACTTTTTGCCAAATGTAGGGGGATTTTTCACTTGGAATCAAAAGAGATCAAAACCAAACTTGTTCAAACAGTTGTTGTATCATGTTAGAGCTTTCCAATATGGCCAAGAACATTGCCAAATTCAACCTACATCATGAGATACAACATTGGCAAGTTGCCTTGCTGAAATCTGTCAAAGCAAGGCAGAATTTGCATTTTGGCTCGATTTGCCAAAATCAGCCAATTGCAATTGCTCCAATCCACTTGGACACCTCAGAGGATTGAATCCAAAGGGGACAATCACTGAGCCAAGCCTCCAAGGTCCAAGGAACAAAGAATAACATGTTGAACCTAGAATGGCCAAAATAGGGACAAGACTTCAAATTTGGAATGAGGCATTCAATGGAACCATCAAGGTGGCATGGACTGAGCCATTCTCATCTGAAATCAGTCAAGACTTATCCAAGACCAAGGGGACCAAAGCTCTGTGCCCTAACCTCTAGTCAATGGCTAGAGGAGACTTTCATTTCCATTGGCCAACATTGAGGAAACCTACTTACCAGCTGCCATGCACTATTACTTGC
Organism: Lathyrus tuberosus; assembly: GCA_022829125.1. Lineage (NCBI taxonomy): Eukaryota > Viridiplantae > Streptophyta > Magnoliopsida > Fabales > Fabaceae > Lathyrus > Lathyrus tuberosus. The sequence continues at coordinate 1,513,741 of JALAZF010000254.1, forward strand.
AAAACAAACTTGCTATACTATAAATAGAGCTCAATTGTGGTCAGTTTGAGTACACCAAAGCCATCTAACAGATGCTTTCATCAAAATATCTTTCTCTTGGCAAAAATGCCTTTCTTAGCAAGGTAGCTATCGGGTTTTGAGTTTGAGAGCAATTCTGCACAAACCAATCACTCACACACCTCACATACATCACATATGAGCTGATCAAACACTCACATAACATCTGAAACATCAATTTCACAAAATCACTTGCCATCCACACAAGTTTGAAGTGAAGTTGCAGCTGAGGTGCCATAAACTGATCCAGTCCATTTCAATTCAATCCAAGTGTTCAAACACACTCCATATGGTGTAGGGAAGCTGTCCAGATCATCACAACTTGTCTGTAACACCTCCAACCCAAAATCACATCTGCACTTGCTGTCACGACTTGGAGGTAAGCACATACTTGGTCATCTCTCAATCTATGCATATTTCCTCGCACAATAATTTGGCCATATGTTCATAATCATGCATGGAATGTTTTCCCTCAATTAATTGCATTGTTTGAATCGTGTATCAAAAATCCTAGCCTTCATGCAGAAATTAGGGTTCTTGAGGTTTCTTCGTGATTTCTTGTTGTATGTTTAATTTAAATGAAATTAAAGTACATAGACATGATCGTGAGGTTGAGGCGAGCATAATGATATGTGGATTGCATGTTATAATTACGTATTCAGTGAGATTGGATGGAAAATGAAAATCTGGGCAAACTGAAAAACGCGCGTGTTCTTGGTGTTGTTCTTGGCGCCATTTTCATATATTTGAATATTTGAATTTTGTGATTTTGTTTAATTGATTCAAAAATTAATTTCTCTCTGAGTTTTAATGATTTTGAGTTGATTCTTTTTTTAATAATTCACAAAAATGTTAAAATATTTTATTTTATCAAAAAATCCCAAAAATATTATTTATTTCATATAATTGATATTTTTGCAAAGAATTAATATTTTGATTGTTTTTGGCATTTTAAATATTTTTTCTACATTGATTTTGCAACTTTTGATGCTTTCTAATTATTTTGTAGGTCAATACTTAATTTTTGAAGCACTAATCCAAGATCACAATTTGTTTTTCACATGTTAAACAAATTTTGATCATTTTAATTGAATTTTTATTCAATTAAATACATTTTTGAAAACAAATTAGGGTTTTGGATTAATTCAACGCTCATAAATCATTTTCAAAACACTTTGGGCCTCTATTAGAGTGTAAGACCCAATCTCCCTTTTAACCAAAACATTTTTGGGCCTCACTTATTGTATAAGTCCCTCTGCGTTAAAAGAAAACCTCGGCGCGATCACCATTTTTTTAAACGAAAAATCATTTGGGCCTACCTTCGTGTTATAAGCCCCTCTCTTTTCTTTAAACCTTTTTTGGGCCTCTATTAGAGTGTAAGACCCAACCCCCTTTTTTTGACCAAATCATCTTTGGGCCTCGCTTATTGTATAAGTCCCGATACCGTCAAAAAACAAACGGCGCGATCGTCGCCTTTTCAAAAATCATCTAGGCCTACCCTCGAGTAGTAAGACCCATTTCTTTTTCTTTAAAACCTTTTTGGGCCTCTTGAGAGAGTGTAAGACCCATCCCTTTGTACAGAAAACCTTTTTGGGCCACAGTCACTTGTATAAGTCCCTCTGTACAAATTCAAACAGTGCGCTCACTGATAAAACCCTGGGTCTCTCCTTGAGCTGTAAGCCCCAAATCTTTCTTTTTCAAAGCACTTTCTCCTTTGATTTTGAATATACTGTTGTTTTTAATCTTTCTTTGTTGAACAACTAACCAAACAGCATGGAAGCTCTACAACCGAGTAAGTGGTTATCGCTTTCATTTACTGCTTTCATATTATAAACTGTATTGTGGGGCTGCCCACTGTAAGTCTCCTTTCATAAACTCATATCTACTGTGTAATAATAGTATAGATATTTCGAGTTTCCCCGGCAAATACGTCTAGAACTAAGTGATGCCGTTTCATTTATTCGTAGAAATAGACGCCTAGATCCCCAATAGGAGCACCAGATACAGTCTTCTCTTCGGCTGTCCTCCTTAGGAATCGTCAAGAAATTCTATCCCCCAGAGATGAATTATTCTCGGTGAAACTTCTCTTGAATTTCTTCAAACCGCCGAACGGTTCGGACTCTCTCTAAAAGTTAAAGTCACTGGATAGTAAACCTCGCACGTTTACCAGTGGTTTTAACTCTAAAAGAGTTTTCCTGAACGTTTCTTTGGTTTGGGACCCTCGGACTTCTTAAAAGCATCGGCCTCCTCTTGGGCATCATACAAGGACCCACAGGCTTCCTAAAAGCAACCCCGCCTCCTCTTGGGCATTATTCAAGGACCCTACGGCTTCTTAGAAGTATTCACAGCCTCCTCTTAGGCTTCGTATAATGATCTCTTCCTCCGGGAATGATAGCCTCCTCTTGGGCTTCGTACAAGGACCCGTCGACTTCTTAAAAGTTTCCAGCCTCCACTTGGGCTTCGTACAAATTGTCCCAACGACCTCCTAGAGGTATAGAAACAGAACTTAGTCATCCTCATAAAACAGTCCTTTCATAGAGTCTACTACTGTTTCTCGAAGCATAGTACAAAAGATAAAACTCTAGACTTGGACAGTCTAACTTCCTTGAGTCTCAAAGACATTCTCAAGCACCCTTCGTTAAATAGGAAGGAAACCCGCAGACTCGGATAGTCTCGATACCCTTTGGATTTCCCGTTTCCTCAAAGAAAAGGAAATATCCCTGATCCTCAAATTAAATCCCTAAGTACAGTGTTACTCATATAAGAACTGATTTTCTCTTTTAAATCAGTATATTGGATCTGTCACTCAACTGAAACAGTTACAATAGCCTCCATCTCGAGCTTCGTACGAGATACCAAAATCCTCCCCAGTGGAGTCAAAACAACCTTTTAGCCTCTCTCTCAGGCTTTGTATGAGACACAAAAGATTCCTTCGTTGAGTCAATCACCCTTTTTTTGCCTCCATCTCGGGCCTCGTACGAGATATAAATCCCTTAAGCAAGAGTCGAACTCTTTGCTAGCCTCCTCTTAGGCTTTGTATAACGATATGCCCCACTGGGTCAAAAACTTTTAGCCTCTCTCTCGGGCTTTGTACGAGACACAAATTAGCCTCCTCTTAGGCTTTGTGTAAGAAAACCACTGGTTGATCCAATCGACCTTTTAGCATCAAAGCTGTGCCTCGTTCGCAGTACACAAACATCAACAACTCCTTTCCTTTCATCTAATCGCTGTAAGCGGCAAGCCTCTAGATCATCTACATCCATGCCACTGTCCCTCTTTTAGCATGAGGAATTCCTAAGGAAAGATGGCATTGCTCTACACTGAGTTAAAGTCTTCTCCTTCAGGTTAAAACCCTTTCTTCGGAAATTATGGCATTGCTCGGGTCCGCGTATCCCAGTTAAAGTAATTCTCCTTCTCCCCTCTTTAGAGATGACAAATTCTCTCTAAAGTCGAGGTCTTTCAGCTTCACGTCTTGGGCTTTGAACAAGACACAGATAGACCTTTTAGCTTCACATCTTGGGCTTTGAACAAGATACAAACCACCTTTCGCTTCACGTCTTGGGCTTTGAACAAGACACCAAAAACCAATTTCCTCCCATAGAATAGGAGGAACTACGAACGCTCTGATTTCCCTGTTTCGGTAAACGGGAATACGTAGGCATAAGATCGAAAGAAAAGATCTTAGCGAGCACAATCAACAAAAAACCCAAATCCCATATCTCCATCAATTAAAAGCAGTAATTCAAAAGCATCAGTCCTAACATCCTAATCCTTATTCCCCGACAGAAACCCTTTGCCTAGAAAAAAGAAAGAAAGAACCGTATTGGCGAAATACGAATAACCAGTACAAAGGCCCCCCCACATTGATAGCATCCGTAACCTAACAGACCGCTGTTTAAACTCAGTATGCAAGCAGGGTTAATTGGAGACATCTATTTCCCTTCCTTATTCAGCTCACAATAGGATAAAAAATGAATCGACCTGTAGTTTAAAGCTCAAACCGTAGAGAGCGACCAGCGCTTAAGAACCGCGTCCAAAATCGCTCGCTACACTAAGAAAGCTGATGTTTCACAACCTAAGAAGATTGAGAAGAAGACTGGTCCCTATCAGAAGAGAAAGCAGCCACAGGGAGCTAGTCAGTATATGCCCCCACAATACCATGAGAGCATGCAAGCTGCTCAGTTCAAACAGCACATGTCTCATCAGATGTCTCAACATCAGGACAACTGGTATGGTTATGGGTATGGATACACCAATGCTGTTCCTTATGTATATGGAAGAAGAAAGCCACACCATCATGGGAGACGATCCAGGAAACAGCATTCTCAGCCGACTTATGGGAGAAGATATCAACAGAATAGATGGCAGGGCAGTTATGGTAGGAGGAGACCACATCATGGATGGCAGCATAGGCAATCTCATCATGGCAGAAGATTCAGAGATGGAAGGGTGAGATGCTATTATTGTGGAAGATTTGGACATATGGAGTACTCTTGCTACAAGCTGCATGGATACCCTCAGCCTCAAAATAGATGGAGAGAACACAGGCCCAAAGTTGTTAAACAATGGGTACCTAAGGAGAAGGTGAAGTGCTTATTGGCTCACATAGGGGATAAAGAAGGAACATGGTATTTTGACAGTGGGTGTTCCAAGCACATGTTTGGATGTAGATCCATGTTTGATGATCTTAGACCTTGTCCCTCTCATGAAGTCATATTTGGCAATGGAGGAAAAGGTGTTGTTGCAGGAGTTGGGAAAGTGCAAGGTGATAGTAGACCTGAACTTGACAATGTTATGTTTGTCAATGGCTTAAGTGCAAATTTGATCAGCATAAGCCAATTGTGTGATGAAGGTTACAAGGTAAACTACACTAAGCATGAGTGTGTGGTTTCTGATGAGCATAATCAGATTGTTATGAAGGGTGCCAGAACCAATGACAACTGTTATCAGTGGACCTCTCTTGAAGGAGATTCAACTAGTAATGTTGCAGTTGATGTTATAACATTAAACTATGATATCAGAGTGCTGAAAGGTCACTCAGAGTTAATGAGTCCTGATGTGAATTGTTTAAAAGGAAATTCTTTATGGAAGGAGAAAAATATTAATTGGTCTTTAAAGAGTATTCAAAATCAGGCGCCTTACTATATTGGTACTACATCAAGACTTACCAAAGCTTTCTCTTCGCAACGTTTCATCTCCCTAAATCTCAACAGAATAGAAAGTTTTTCTCCAAACCTAGTCTGTCACAAAGGAACAATGTCCGTCCCTTCCATGAACTCTGATCAGGTACGAACTAGGGTTTCTCCCAAAGAACTAATTAGTGCGCTTCCCTAGTCAAGTAACCCTAAACCCTCGACCACGGTGAATAAACCTGAAGCTAGATCATCATCCTCTCAGGCTGTTGAGGAGAAGTTTGATGTAGACAAGCACTTGGAACAGATTGCCACCAAAATCCTTGAAAAGGGGATACAGGTGAAAGGGATTTCCGTCCCTCTAAGGCAAGTGCCTGCTGAACAAGTCGACTCTCAAGGAGAGGACAAAATCCTTCAAGCCAGGCCCTTAGTCAAGAAGCTGAAGGTGAAGATTCTGATGACACTGGTGTCAGTCTTGATGTCAGAACATCATCCCCTAGGAATAAAGGGAAGGAGCAGGTTGAGGTTATAGAGATTGAGGACTCATCTGATGATGATGGAATTGGAAGAGGGAAGGATAAGAAAAGGACTTCATCTACAGACTGTCCCAAGTCATGGAGCAAAGGTGCTAGGTCTGGCAAGAAGAGGAGAATCAGGGAGGAGGCAGATTCTGAGAGTGATGCTCAAGACATCAACCCGGCTACAAATCAAGTGCCTGATAGCACCTCATCTCACAGTGCCAGAAGTGCCTCCTTGTGGAAGTGTGTGAGCCTAAGAAAAATAGCTCTGTAAAGAGAGGTTGTAGCAAAGGACTTAGAATCTACTGAAATTATTGACCTAATTAAGCTTGCTGGTCTCATAAGGACTGTGTCAGGGTTGGCTGATTGCTATGATAGACTGGTCAGGGAGTTCATAGTGAATATACCTGAGTCAATAAATGACAGTAAGAGCCGAACTTACAGAAGAGTTACCCTCATGGGTAAGTGTGTCTGGTTTTCTCCTAAGATGATCAATGCCTACTTAGGAAGAAATGAGGAAGATTATGGGGAATTAGAAGCCTCCAACAATGCTATATGCAGAGAAATCACTGCTGGTCGAGTAGAATTTTGGCCCGTAGAAGGAAAGTTGTTAGCCAGTTTGTTGAGTGTCAAATATGCTTTTCTGCACAGAATAGGTATTGCCAATTGGGTTCCTACTAGTCACAAGACCACAATCTCTGTTGAATTGGGGAAGATAATCTATGCAGTTGGGACAAAGCAAAGAATTGACTATGGCTCCTACATCTATGATCATACTATTAAGCATGCTGCTACAAATGCTGTGAAGATGCCCATTGCTTTTCCCTCTCTCATTTGTGGGATTATCTTGTCTCAACATCCTGGAATTCTACAGCATTCAGATGTAGTGTGCAAAAGGAAGCCTGCCTTGTTGAAACATGTTCCTAACAATGTCAAGACATCTGCTTCAACATCACAACAGTCTCCAGCCAAGAATGGGGTGATTACAGAACTAGAGGAGGCTTGCAAGGAGTTAGATGAAGTCATAAGAGTTAGTACTGAAAGGAAACAAAAATTTGAAAGACTTGTCATGGCTCTGAGATTAGCAACAAAGAAAGGTGAAGCTGTCAACACAAGGGAGGAGGCTGATCTCAGCTCAGAAGATTCAAGCTTTTAATGATAGCCTTCTATTTTAGTAGGGTTAGATTTATTTTCTGTATTTGCACTTAATGTGCTTGGTTTTGTAAGTTGAATATTGTGCTGTTTTATGCACTGTTTATGTTTTAGTTTCCTTCTATGATTTGTTTTGCCTGTTTACTAACTGAGAGGCTAACAATGAGAGCTAGGGTATACTGACTATAGTTAATAGGGCTTCTTATAGAAGCTTGCCTAATTATGGCTAAAAATGGGGAGAAGATAGCCAAGATAGTCAAGAGGATTGTTGCCATATGATGCTGATGTGATGCAGAGATTAAGGGGGAGATAGATTGATGCTGCTAAAAGGTGCTTAGTTGAAAAGTGGTGATGCAGTTATTGAGGGGGAGTATTGAAGATATCATGACATGTGAAGAGTGCAGCCAAGCAGACATCTAGGGGGAGTAATGTGCTGCACATTATGAGCTACTGAACAGCTGTGATGCTGGTTCATGTTTTTGAGGGGGAGCACCAATTGGCTGTTGTCAATAATGAAGATGGTGCTGCAGCAGATCAAGTAATGAAGACTATGAAGATTGTCAATTATCAAACTGCTGCTGATTAATGAGTTTCAAATTGATTGAAGATTATTCCGCTGCTGAAATCTTTGAAGGTGCAGAGTGCAGAGATTGTTTTAGCCAAAATTAGCCAAAGGGGGAGATTGATAGTTCCTGGATTGGCTGGAATTTTGGTAAAACAAAGGTTATTCAATGTTGATGTCAAGGTGCTGATGTTGTAACATTGAAGTCTTAACACTGGGTTGTGTTAAGTAGTTAAGTGCTGAAGTTGGATGTCTGATGTCACACAGGTGATGTTGTAACATCAGACCTGCAGAATTAATAACAACAGCAGGTTGTTAGGGCACGCGTATTAGCTGGAATTGTGGAGAGTGGTTGACTCATTGGATGAGAATATCTTGGGATAGATATTTTCTGTTACATGGGAGATTTGATTGCAGATCTGTTGGAGAATTAAAAGGTTGAAGATTTAAAAAGATTTTGGGGATAAAATCTGTTTTGAAGATTCAGTTTTAATTAACAAATCTGATCAAATATTGTGACAAGTCCAAGCCCAATTCAGGAGCTATATAAAGCGCACAAGACCAAAGGACAGAAGTACAGATTGAAGATCAAGAGCAGAGGCTGAGTGTCTTAGATATTTGTACGAATCGTGAGTAAACCATTCAAGGGTGAATTGGTGATCTGTCCTCTCTAAAGCTGTGAAGCAAAGAGAGTTGTGTGATTTGATCGAAACTGTGAAGTAAGATCAAGGGTACTCAAAGTGGGTTCTTTGAGTGTTTGTAAGGGATTGAGTGGTGTTCTCATACCTAAGTGGTTTCTTAGGTAGGAAGTCATTAGTAGAGTATAAGTTTAGGAGATTGTCAATGGGTTGTTGAGTCTGTAAATTATATCTACAAGTAGTGAATTCCATCCCTGGCTTGGTAGCCCCCAGAGTAGGTTGGTTGTAACCGAACTGGGTCAACAATTCTTGGTGTTATTTTACTGTTATTGTTGTCCATTATGCAGAGTGTGTTGTTGTGACATCACACCTTAACATCACACGTCTGATACCAGAATTTCAGTTATTTTGAAAGCATACTACAGCAAGGTTGCGTAAACTGACTCCTAAAGATCTTTGCATATCATCTGTTTTGGCATCATGCCTTTTGCTTTACCTTTCACCTTTAAATGTCTTGAACCACCGTGTTCAGACTAATGACTCATATGCTTTTACATCTTCCCGAAAATGATTTTGATTTCAAAAGTTGCATGAACTTTGCATTTACTATGTTGTATGAACACTTTTGTTTGCAAACTGGCTTTCCTCTTAAGGAATTTTCAAATATTTGAGAAACTCGGTCGGTGATCTAATCAGGGCAAGTTCCTTCCATATCCTGTTGAGAATCAGTTCAAGATTTGTTACAGTGTAATTCCTTCTCAGAATTGGTTTATCCAGAAGATTTTTCAAGACTCATGCTGGGGCAAGCTTTCCAAGCGCACAGTAATTCAGTCATTTACAGAATCATTCCAACTGAAGCAATTATCTGTTCGTCTACGACAGTCGGCTAATCTGAGGCAGTTTACTTGAAAAATCCCCAAACAGCTCTCATCCTTCCTACAGAGATCGTCAACTTGATATAATTTACCAGTTTGGTAGAGTTGTGCCCAGTGGTAGCATCTTTAGTCCCAAAGCAGAATGGCAGTGACATCCGTGTTGAGGAATCATTCTTCCAGCCTTGTCCTCTCCACAAAAGAGTCGAGTCGTGTCGTCGACGTCTGCATTACATCTGCATTTACATTTGCATTTGATCGTATATCATCTGCATAATTCATATACATATGCATAGAAAGAGTGTCATTCTCATTTGCACTCATTTACATTCTCCATGGGTCGTATTGTTATCCACGTCTTATCTCGTGGTCAAAGTCCAACTTACTTGGCACCTACCAAACAGATATTGTTGTACCTATCTGATGCTATTGCGGATATGTACTTTTGTTCTGATGTTCTTCCAGAACTCCCTTTGTGTCTATCTGACGTTCTTCCAGATATGACTTTGTTTCTGATGTTTTTCCAGAACTTATCTGATGTTCTTCCAGATATTACCTTTGATTCTAATGTTGTCCCGGAATCTATCCGATGTCCTTCCGGATATGTATGTTTATTCTGATGTTCTCCAAGAACCTTCTTTGTGTCTATCTGACGTTTTTCCAGATACGACTTTGCGTCTAATGATTTTCCAGATGTGTCTCTTGTTCTGATGTTCTTCTAGAACTTATCTGATGTTTTCCCAGATATACCCTTTGATTCCGATGTTTTTCCGGATATGTCTCTATTTCTGATTGAGTCTTTGTTATCTGATGTTCTTTCAGATATATCGCCATGTTTATTCTGATGCTTTTCCAGAATGACCTTGCTTTTACCATATGATGTTTTCTCGGATGTGTCTGGTCCTGATGTTTTTCCAGAGCCCCTTTATGTCTATCTGATGCTCTTCCGGATATGACCTTGTTTATCCGATGTTTTTTTCCAGATATGTGACTTTATTCTGATGCTTTTCCAGAACCCCTTTTGTGTCTATCTGATGTTCTTCCAGATATGATGTTCCTTATCTGACGTTCTCCCAGATATGTCTTCAAATCTTTACCCGTACATTTAATGCTTTTCTAAATGTTTCGGGTGTAACTTTTGGATCTCTGTCTTTCATTTCATATCATATCATAAGGCATCTTAAGGCCAAAAATTATGCATGTTTGTATTTAAGTCTCTCCTCTCGCGTCGAGATGAAGATTTCAATCTTCATATCTCTGGATAGAAGAAACTTAAATAGGGGCATCTGTCATACCCTAATTTTTTACCCTAAAATTTGGTACTTTTCGAGTCGTATATTTCGTACTGATCTATTTTAGTGTATTCGATTTATTTTTCCGAACACTTGAGTGTCCGATTTTATTTATGTGGAGTCTGTTTATTTTTACAATTTTTGTCTAATAAATAAATAGGCTAATTAGTATTTTATTTTAATTTTATTTTTAATAGTTATTTTTTATTTTAGATTTAACTAATGTTAAGAATAAATAAGTAGTGATTAGCATTTTATTTAAATTTTATCTTAAATTTTTATTTTTAATAAATGAATAGGTTTTAGTTTCTATTTTTAATTTATTATTTAAATTTTATTTTATTTTAATATTATTTTATTTAGGCCTCAAAATGGATATTAGGCCCAATTAAAAATTTACCCTAATTTGTATCTATATATTAAGTTGTGTGTAAAGTGAAAAGAGGAGACCGAAAAAATTCACAAACCTACGCCACACAGTATCGTCTCGTGCGTAGGATTTCTTGGTGAGGTATTATTATGACAATTGAGTACTAATATACATATATCACATGTGTTACTGTTCGAATTATCAAAACGTATTTGATGGTGTGTGTAGAATATTTTTTGCATTACTATTGCAAGTGATTAATACTAACATAACACCTGCGATACTGATACATATATATTGGATTGGTACACCGCCATGCTTTCTTTGGAATATACTGGTGCACTTATTATTACACTAATATATATGTATGTAATATATACCTGGCTTTTCTAACCATGCGCCGGTACTATACCGGTTTACAATCATTGTTTTATTTTATAAACTAAAGTTTTTGTTTTAATATACATATTACGTTTTGTTTTAATATATATATATATAGTTAATTTTTCTTTTTAAATTTTATCGCTTCTTATTTTATTAGATTTTTCGGATCGAATTGTGTCGATATGCTATATGTATATTTATGTACGTGATGCGTGACATTCATGTTTAATTTGATCCGGTTGCGATGATTGCAATTTGTGTGTTAGCAACATTATTGTTTTAAATGTTTTAAAATTTATTTTTCTATGCAATTTTTTTATTTTATAATAATTAGATCTGCACGATTCGGATCCGGTTGCGATGACCGTGTTTTCGCGATAGCAATATTGTTGAGGTTTTTATCAAATTTAAAATTTCTTTTTATTTGGGTTGCTTTTGTTATATTTAGATCCACATGATTTGGATCTAGATTTCGATGATCACGTTAAGTGTAGCAAGCTATCGAGTATTTTCATCGGTTTATGTACGGTTTTTTTACTTTTTTTAATTAATTATCATTGTATTTTGATTTTACACACGTCCGACGGTTTAGCATATTGACAATCCATTTTTTGCGCTTACCAATTCACATCTCGATTTGCAACTTGTGATTTTTTTTTTCTTTTTCTATTACCATGTTGTTTCTTGATCTGATTTGCGATGACCGCTTACACGGTCGCAATTTGCCTTTTTTCAATTTGTGCTAAATTTTTTATCTAACATTGTTATTATTAGATCCGATCTAATTTCTGTTGGTAGTTTCGCATCCTTCGCATCATTATTCATATTCACCATATTAAACCCTTTTTAAAAATATCAAACAATTCTCGATTCAATATCGAGCCCCTTTTAAACCATGTAAGTCGATTGTTTTTACGATCGCCATCAACCAAACTCAAAGCATTCTTGAACCACATATCAAGCCATACCCCAACTTGTAAGTCAACTGCTTTTTAGCATCGCCTTCAATCTCATACTAATACTTTCTCTTTACTTTGATTACAATTTCGTTTATTAGGAGCACCCTTAGGGACTAGGTTTCGACTTTACTATTTTTCTCAAAAACCTTGATCCAACGTCAAGTGGCTACTTCTCTTGTAAGTCGGTTGCCCTTTTATAATCGCCATCACGTAATTCAAACCTCGATCTTTGTCAAGTATTTTCTCTTAAAAAAACAAAACAAAAATCTTTTCTCAATCAAATTCCAAAGGAAAGGTCCCGTTGTTGACTTCCATGTCACGGATTAGCCTAACTTTAGGTCTCTCCCTTTTATCCTTGCCTTAGAGTCGCCGCACTCTTTACATGTGTTCCGCTGCGAACACATCTATCCCTTTTATCCTAACCTTAGGATCAGAGTCACCACACTCCATACATGTGTTTCGCCGCGAACACTTCTTCCCTTATAACTCAGCTTCAACTTTGGAGTCGCCGCACTCCATGTAGCGTCTTGCCATAGATGCTACTTCCCCCCTGGAACCTTGACCACAGTCAAGAGTTCCTCACCCTCTTTGAGGGGAACTACGAATATTCTGATTCCACTCCCGTCAGGATACGTAGGCACAAGATGCGATGTCTTGGCGAGTATACTTAGATACTGACCTCTAGATCCTTCCTTAGCATAGCGCCCTTAGCAAGCGAGCAATTGATAACATAAATACTAACAAGAGGTTCCTGTAGAGTACTACAGACGTTTAAGATGCTAATACCTTCCCTAGGCGTAACCAACCCCCGAGCCTAGATTCTCTTAACTTAGGTTTTTCGATCTTTAACGTTTTCCTTTGGATAAATCAAAGTTCGGTGGTGAATTATGAATTATGATTCAAGTTAATCCAATAGCTTGATATCCGATTCTCACAGCGACAAGGTCCAGTACCTTACCAAAAACATCGGGAACACCCGAACATCAACAAAAACTCACTCACTCACTCATACTTCCCAAATAACTTTCCCAACCCATTACCAGACAAACACTATCAATTACAAAGCGAAACCCTAAAGCTAATATCCTGTGGATAACCATATATAGGATGAGTAATTGACAACTACTCATTGTATAACCTGACCCCGACTCCCCGAATCTCTTTAAGCGTTTGGTTAGTTAAACATTCGCGTGCAAGGTTAGTTTTAGATAGCTTTCCTTTCCCTTTTAGCTTCATGTGATAAATAAGAAATCACAAAGTAGCACCCTTTCTCTACGAGGAGGAAAACCCGAACTTCAGCGATAAGGTGGTCGCGTCACCGACAAAAATTGCTCGCCACATAAAAATGGCGACTCTGCTGGGGAACTCTTATAGGATGATTTTTAGGGCATCGTCCCCATTTTCCACAGGAAAATGGCGACTCTGTTGGGGAGTCATTTTGTTTGTTATGGACTAGGATTATAGCTCTTAAGAGGTCTAGGATGTTAGTTTTAGGATAAATATATATATCGCTTTTCCTAATTGATATCCGTGTTTATTTTTCTGCTAATGGGAATGCGAGTGATGCCGCATCTGGAAAGATTGAGTATACACCTAAGATATGTGATGGCACTAGATGGCTAATCTTACAGGGAGTGACTCCCAAATAAGAGATCATGGTCGACCATCGAATCAGTGGAGATACCCTTTGCGGATTCAATGCCTATACGACTTCAGTTGTTGAAAACAGATTGTTCGATTGGGTTATCTGAGAAGCTGAGGATTTTAGTAGACTAAAACCATGTTACTATTTTGTAGTGCGGAAGCTATCGGAAATAGTTGTCACGCGACACTACGCTCATCTGAGATTACTCTAAGACACATCAGCTCGCTCGGGTGATTCCAGCTTGCTGTTGTTATCCCAAGAGGGGTCAATGATTTTGAGGACAGGTACAAAAAATCACCAGTATAACCTTTAGGGATGGGTAAAGCCTTGACTTCATGACACCGAACCTTTGACCCCATGTTTTTTCTATGTTTTTGTGTGCTGCATTCATGTATTCATCTAAAAACCATTAAAACAAAGAATTTTTTTTCTCTTCTAGTCTCTCTTTTTCAAATTAAACTAAGACAATGATTGCAAATGTCAGTGAAAAAGATTGTGTTATGGATTTCGGTAGAAGGAGGACTCACAAGTACACCTTCAAGGTTCCAAAACTAGAGGATTTAAGAGGTTTGGCGAGGATGATCACCAACCCTGATGCTTTTAGAGCTAATGAAATTCTGGTACAGATGTGTGATGTCTTTGTGCAATGTCACAACATCGCAATTTGCTGAACAAGGCAATAATAGAAATAGTAAATAACACACTGAATTGTTCACCTAGTTCGGTTCAACAACCTACATCTGGGGGCATACCAAGCCAGGAAGGAAGTCCACTATTAGTAGTATCAAATTACAGACTCAACAGACCAGTTGACAATCTACCTAATTTAATCACTACCCAATGACCCTTCTACCTAAGTCCTCCCTAGGTAAGAGACTCCATCTCACTTCCTATCATCACAATGATGTCTAGCAGTCAACTACACCGTCACTGCATCAACAACTTGATTACCAATAACTGTACTGCCATAGAAGACACCCTTCCATGACACCCTTTGGAGTTGCTTCAAAGCTTCCTCCAAGAACAATACCAAACTCAAACTCATTACCTACAGGTTTCTGAGTTACACACAGTGACCATCTCACAACCCGAGTGGTTCACTTAGACAAAGCCCTAAAGATCTACATCTTGGACCCGTACCCCTTCTAGGTTACAAACATTCTATTTATATCATAATCCCAACTGGATTTGGGCCTTCAAATCATATCATATCTTCTGTAACAAATCTGCTTCTAAATAGATCTTCAATCAAATCTTCAATTATTAACTCTGAATATTCTCCATATCTTTATGCTTTAAATGCGCAACAAACTGATCTTCATAACTGATTGTAACAGAATATATCTCTCCCTTGATCTTCGCCTGCATTCTCTGATTCTCTTTAGCAGAATATCTCATTCACACCAGAAACACGTGCAGCCCTAATTAATCATCCCAGACCTGATGTTGTAATGTTCTGGTATAGTGATGTTAAGACTTCGCATGTGACATCACTCTTCAGCACTTTAAGTCTTCAACATTATTTACAACCCAGACTGTTAGCAGTTCATGTTGCAACATCAATCATGACATCAACATTGTTTTAACAAAATTTCAGCCAATTACAAGAACTTACAATCTCCCCCTTTGGTTAATTTTGGCTAAAACAACTATATAACCATTACAACTTAGATAACAGCAGTTATTACAACTCTATACTACTTTCAGTAGTTATCAGCAACCACTGAACCTAACAGTACCCATCAGTAGCTACTGTGCGCAGCAATCCTGGAGATCCATCTTCTAGGGAATAATTGAATGATGTTAAGACATCATGTCTGACACCTTTTTTTGCTAGCACAGCCCACCACAATCACTTCAGGCAGCACATCAGGAGGAAGAAGTAGAAAGTCCCGAAGTGCACTCAGATTAAGATCTCTGGTGTACATGAGGAAGAAGATTTTAGACACTCCACCTTAATACAACACATTTCTTTTTCCTTTCAACTCAGACCCGGAATCATTGTGGAATACTCCCCCAGAAAAGAAATGTTTGTCCATTCATCAAAGACCAATGGTGGCATAAGATAATTCTGCACACCATCATTGATCAGACACTGGGTTGAGGAAACTTAAGAAGTGCCATTCAGCTAACCCAGGTAACTCAGAACACAAGTCACAACTGTGTTCATAACTCAGGACACAAGTCACAAAGACTCAACACCAACTCAGGGATGTACCCTCTTCTTCTACTGCATTAGAAACTGCAGACTCCAGGCATAACATCTGCACAGGGAACTTAGCCAAATCCTCTCCTTTCTCCCCCTTTTTAGCCACAAATTGGCAAAGGGACCCCTCACAGAACCAGACCCAGTAATTGCTCACCCAAACACGAATAAACCCCATTTGACTTATGAGACAAGAACCCTCACTGGCTGAAGGAGAACTGAAAACCCCTATAAATAGCTGACCAGTAACTTAGAAATTAACGAGCCTTCGAATATGTTCAATGTTCTTGGTCAAACAAACGCTATTTTAGGTATCAAAAACTGTATTCAAATTCAATGCCTATCTTCCAAAAACTGCCTTGACTGCCTTAATTATTTCACACCTGAATCTTACCATAAATTAGGCCAATGACGCTCCATGCATATTCGAAGCCACGTGTTTCACTTTATCTTAACACCACCGTCCAAAATACTTCCCTGTTTGGCTCAAGAAAAACATGTCCTATATCATGTTCTGACATCTCTTCAGACATTGCCTGCTGGCTCATTAACCCAAGACTCTACAAACACATCTTCTTACCTAATGGGTATTGATACAACTTCTCACAACTTCTTCTAGATTGCTTCCCACTTTTGCTTTTCAGACCTCTCCTGTATAGGCACTATCTTCACACAGCTATGACAGGTCCCATCATCCCACTACACATGCTGCAATAGGCTATAGTAAACAGCCTTACACTCAATGCCCTTTATGATATCCTATCAATAATGCCACATTCCTCATGGGGATTTTAGGTACAGAATATGCCAAGTCCAAAAGACAAAAGCCCATTTGATTGGAAACTTTTCACACAAGATAAACATCTTTCTGTCCTTACATTCACCAGCTCCTAATGAAGTCTTCAACATGAAAGTAGCCACTACTTGCCATCAAGATTGGAATCTGCCCATTCTAATCCACACTATGTCAGAACTGCCACTTCAGACTATAATGCTGCTTCTTCAAACTCCATAAGTATGGTACATACCCAACCATAATGTTGTAACAACATGTAGGACATCAACATGAGACAAAAGACCATCCCACTTAACTTGACAAGACCTAGTCTTATCCTACTAGGACCACTTCCACCCAGGCACCAAGCACGAAGTTCTGGTAACCAATATGTCAAGAAAAGCAGGTTCCCAAGAAAAACAGATTCCCACACCAAAGACTACTCTGACTGGTCAGGCGATACAAACAATGCCAGATAATCCATTTTAAATGCCAAACCTCCTTGCTCCTATCAGCACACCAAGGAAGGAAACATGAGTCAGTCTAACAAGAATGCAGCAAAGAGGCATATGCACAAGGACAAGAAACCAGATCCTCAGAAGTTGAAGGACACAACACTGTCTAAGGCTGAAGCATCTTCTGGAGCAACAAGAACACGCAAGACATCCGAAACCAGGATGAAGACTATCAAGAAAAACCAAGTGCAGCTTCAAGCCTCTGATGATGAATGGGATGAAGATTGGAAGACTTTTCTTGATTCGGGGGGTTGGGATAATCTTTAGACACTTTGTTGTTTTTACTAATCTTGTAAGCTTTCATCAATGCAATACACTTCTGTTTTACTTCTGTTCCATTTACACAACTGTACAAGACACTAAATCCTCAGGTAAATAACTTTTCAATTTCCTAAGTGCCAACACCAAAAGCTCCCATAATATCATTCTCCCCTACCAAGGATAACCAGTGCACCTTTGCAAGAAGAACACCTTCCATCAACACAAACCCCTACTGAGTTCTTATAGAAACGCACATTCTCCACAAACAAAGCTGTCCTTCAGACTCCTCCTCAGAAGCATGTGCACATAAGCAATTAGCTTCACACGGGTAGAACCATTTATGTCCACACCAATATGCCATCCAACAGCCTAATGTCATAACATGTTATCTGACATTATCTCCTCACGAGATTCAACCAATCTTCACAATCTTGATCATCATATATACCTTTGCAGCCAAGTATTCCCCTGTCATGGTTAACTAATGCTCTAGATGAGGATGAACAATAGAGCACACTTCTGAGCACATGCATTTTGGTACCACTGTCCCTTTCTCTCAAGGCAGTCATTCTCTATTAAACTCTTCATCTAAGGCAGACCTTCTACTTCATCATTCTCCCATATGATTATGTAGACGCTCCTTAAGCATGATGTAGACATCAGTCTTCTGAATCAGGGCATAATCTTCCTCTCATCCTTCTTCAAGAAGAATAGTCTCCATGAGTCTTCCACTCATCGACCTACTGCCCAAGAGTAACTCAAACTCATCCCTGACAAATTGGATGATACTCCATAGTCACCAATCAACCCATCAGTTGATTCATCTCCAAGATGCTTAACCATTGAAAACACTTCTGCAGTTCTGCACTTTAACCTCAGACAAATACAAAGTCTCCCGTCAATGTATATTGTCATCAGTTGACTGCACAACTTTATCCAAAGCAGACAATTATGCAAGATACAACCTTTTATCTGGTCTGACATCATTTTTCTGCAGTCTTGAGGCACTGATTGATCCTTCTTTTGCTAATCCATCCCACTGATCACATTAGATTCGGTAAGTGGCTTGACTTGATATTTCACCGTGAGCATAAAGTTTCAACATTACCAGTCACATGACCCAGCATACTCTAATCTTCCAAGAATCTTCAAACCTTTGATGCCATCCTCATTAGGTTACCACAACTAAGCTTAAGAGATAACTTATCAAGATCTTCACTCCCGCATGAAAACTTTGACAGTGATACTCTTTTGCTTTGTCTCTATCTTCTTCTGATCCTTCCAGCCACAAGACTGATGCAAACACCAATTCCAATTGACCAAAGGCTGATTGACAAATTAAGCTCAGCTTCTTTCTTGATGAATCTCCACACCACCCAGATTCCTCCTCTTCCAAGTTAGGAGTAGGTTCCAAACAGACGTGATCAACACATTTGTTTAGCCCCCAAGCATCTGTTATGTCACACTATGCCTTTAACACATCCCAGAGATTGACTTTGGAGGCAAAAAAAACGCTTCTAACTTTCTTCAGGCCCCTTTTCAACAAGCTCATATACGAGTTCCTTTATGAGTGGACTTGGGATGAACCACAAGTATCTTTGGCAACTCTACTACGCTAGTTGAAGATATCCTCAAGTATCACCTTACCAAGTGATACAGAATGTTGCAGCCTTAACTCAAACCCATCAGGAATTTTCCATCTGATAAAAATATGCAGCGGAACACACACCAGAAAACTCCTTTGCAACCTTCAGGCAAAACCCTGTACAGCCATGGCACTCCATAGGTTTGAAACTAAGTCAAACCACACAGCAGTTCACCACCAAAGTTACAAGCCTGATAACAATAGACAGGTCCAATACACACCCTGTCATGAACAGTTCATCCTCCACTTCAAGGGATCATACAAAAATCTCTATGAACTGATCAAGTCCATACACCATCTCAGCAAAACTATATTCCTTGCTCATGAACCAGAAAGTATCTTCCCTAGATCTCATCCAGAACCAGACAGGATGCTTGCTCGATACCAATTGAAATTCTGGTACAGATGTGTGATGTCTTTTTGCAATGTCACAACATCGCAATCTACTGAACAAGGCAATAATAGAAACAGTAAATAACACACTGAATTGTTCACCCAGTTCGGTTCAACAACCTACATCTGGGGGCATACCAAGCCAGGAAGGAAGTCCATTATTAGTAGTATCAAATTACAGACTCAACAGACCAATTGACAATCTACCTAATTTAATCACTACCCAATGACCCTTCTACCTAAGTCCTCCCTAGGTAAGAGACTCCATCTCACTTCCTATCATCACAATGATGTCTAGCAGTCAACTACACCGTCACTGCATCAACAACTTAATTACCAATAACTGTACTGCCATAGAAGACACCCTTCCATGACACCCTTTGGAGTTGCTTCAAAGCTTCCTCCAAGAACAATACCAAACTCAAACTCATTACCTACAGGTTTCTGAGTTACACACAGTGACCATCTCACAACCCGAGTGGTTCACTTAGACAAAGCCCTAAAGATCTACATCTTGGACCCGTACCCCTTCTAGGTTTCAAACATTCTATTTATATCATAATCCCAACTGGATTTGGGCCTTCAAATCATATCATATCTTCTGTAACAAATCTGCTTCTAAATAGATCTTCAATCAAATCTTCAATTAAATCTTCAATTATTAACTCTGAATATTCTCCATATCTTTATGCTTTAAATGCGCAACAAACTGATCTTCATAACTGATTGTAACAGAATATATCTCTCCCTTGATCTTCGCCTGCATTCTCTGATTCTCTTTAGCAGAATATCTCATTCACACCAGAGACACGTGCAGCCCTAATTAATCATCCCAGACCTAATGTTGTAATGTTCTGGTATAGTGATGTTAAGACTTCGCATGTGACATCACTCTTCAGCACTTTAACTCTTCAACATTATTTATAACCCAGACTGTTAGCAGTTCATGTTGCAACATCAATCATGACATCAACATTGTTTTAACAAAATTTCAGCCAATTACAAGAACTTACAGCTAAGTATGGAGGACTGTTGTCTCTATTAAGGGTCCATGTAATTGTAGGAATCCTGTCTACACTCATTCAGTTCTATGATCCGGTCTATCACTGTTTCACATTCCCAAATTATCAGCTAGCACCAACACTAGAGGAGTACTCTCACCTGACTGATTTACCTATCACTGATCACGCTCCCTTTTCTGGACTGGAAGAAATTCCAAAGAATCAAACCATTGCAAGAGCAATCTATTTGGACGTGTCAGAAGTCAGGACTCACATGACCACTAAGGGTGAAATCCAAGGTTTGCCAACCCAGTTTTTGATAAAGAAAGCTCTGTACTTTGCTAGTATAGGGAATGTGACTGCTTTCGAAAGCATCTTTGTTTTGCTCACCTACGGGTTATTCCTGTTTCCCAACATTGATAACTTCGTTGATATCAATTCCATTAAGATTTTTCTGATTGGAAACCCTGTACCGACCTTACTCACAGATGCGTATCATTCTGTACACTTTAGGAATTTGTATAGTGGAGGAATGATCACATGCTATGTACCCCTGCTATACATATGGTTCACTTCCCATTTGCCAAAGTCTGCTGCATTTTGGGATCTTAAGAGTACCTTACGTTGGTCGCAAAGAATCATGTCTCTTACCAACTCTGACATCGATTGGTACAATCGAATCTAAGACAGAATCAGAATCATTGACTGTTGTGGAAATTTCCCTAGTGTACCCCTCATAGGAACTAAAGGAGGAATTAATTATCATCCAGTTTTAGTTCATCGTCAATTCGGATACCCGATGAGGCATATCCCGCGTAATGCTCATCTGGAAGGTCTTTTCTTCAAGGAAGGGGAAAATGATAGGGCACTAAAGACAGAAATAGTGCATGCTTGGAAACATGTTCACAGGAAAGGAAAAGAGTCTCTAGGAAAACCAGACTGTGTCTCGGTGAAACCTTATCTCCACTGGGTACAAACTAGAGCTCTCAAGCTGAGGATGCCTTACCCTCACCAGGAAGTTCTTCCATTAAACGAACCTGTCCTTTATTTTATGTCTGATACGGAAAAACTTCAGGTTACTCTCAACAAAGTTCAACAGGAGAAGAGGTCTTGGAAGAACAAATACCGTATTCTCAATGTGGAGTGTAAGAAAATACAGCAACTTTTAAAAGAAAAAGATGGTCTGATTGAGATTTTAGAGCAACATGCTGTAGAGAATCAAGATGACCAAAGAAATTTGCTCGCTCCTTTCACTTGGCAAAGGAATGACAACCCGACAACGGCTCAAGAACCCTGGTCAAAGAAAAGGAAAGTACCAGAACCAGCAGCTGAGCTCTCCTTAGAGAGGACTCAGGATCCATAAGTTTAGATTTCCTTTTACAACACTTTGTAAATTACTGTATTTCCATTTCCGCAGTCTTTGAATTCAAAAAACGGGGTTTCCCCACTGTTTGATATTTGTAGTCCAATTGTTGAAGTTTCTTTTGATTAAACAAAAAATAACTAAATATAATCATTGCATATCATTCATCATTCTCACATAACGCATTCTTCTTCTCTACTAATCTCACATTTGTGTATCGATTCTAGAGTCAAACTGTCTCATTCGTACAATACTCGGGCCAGTCAACAGAAACAAATGGATAATCTCGAGGAAGAGAACAGAGAGTTGAGAGAAGAAATCGCCGCTCTGAGGAAACTTCACTGTGACATGCAAGCTCTGGCAGCAGCTCAGATGCTACATCAAAGGATTGTGATCTCAGAGATCACATCAACGCCTATAGTGGAAAAGATTGATCCTCGGTATACCATGCCTAAAGATCGTCCCTGGGGCATGACTAGTAGCTATATCCTGGAAGGATATGTTCCGCCAATCACTGAAGATCCGAAAACTGTAGCAGGAGCCACTGGGCCTGAAGGTTACAAACTTCGGGAAAGCGAAGATGCCAGGGGAATGACAACAACTCCTGAAGGTTACAAACTTCGGGAGGCACCAAGAGTCACTGTCGTAATGACTGTACCACCACCCGCGGTACATGCTGTCCCAGAAAGACAGATTCCATAGATACCTTCTGGTGGAAATGAAAGTATGGACAACAAAATAAAAGAATTCCAGGAACAGTTCCTGGAAATGCAGAAGGAACTGCAAGCCATTCGTGGTAAGGATCTATTCGAAAAGGACGCCGCAGACCTTTGTTTGGTCCCTAATCTGAAAGTTCCGCACAAGTTCAAGGTGCCCGAATTTGAAAAGTACAAGGGTAACTCTTGCCCTCAAAGCCATTTGGTGATGTACGCTCGGAGGATGTCAACTCAGATAGAGAACCAACAGCTACTGATCCACTATTTTCAGGATAGTTTAACCGGTGCCGCACTCAAGTGGTACATGGGATTAAACCGCACTAAGATCGTCACTTTCAGAGATCTTGGCGCTGCCTTTGTTCAACAATATAAGTATAACCTGGACATGGCACCGGACTGAGATCAACTCAGAGCCATGTCGCAGAAGGACAAGGAAACCTTTAAGGAATATGCTCAGAGATGGCGTGAAATTTCTGCCCAGATTTGTCCACCTCTTGAGGAAAAGGAGATGACAAAGATCTTCTTGAAAACCTTGAGTTCATTTTACTATGACAGAATGGTCGCCAGTGCGCCCAGCGACTTTACTGAAATAGTCGGCATGGGAGTTCGTCTTGAGGTAGCCATCCGAGAAGGACGTCTAGTTATAGATGCCGGACCATCAAGCAGTACCAAAAGATACGGTAGTGCTCTCCCTAAGAAAAAAGAGCAAGATATTGGAAATATCTCTCTCAGAAAGCAAGGGCGACGGTACCAACCAGTAGCAGCTATAACTCCTGCTATTAACCCTGCGCCTGTTCCTACGTATCAACCTCAGGTTGCTCAAAGCCAACCGAATCAACAACAAATTCAGCAAAGGACACAACAGCCTCTTCAGCAGGCTCGTCCTCAATACAATAACAACCGTACAACGCGACCACCAGGGTTCGACACTATATCAATGTTGTACGCGGAACTGTTTCCATTACTACTGGTCAAGGGGCATGTCCAAACCAGGGCTCCTCTTACAATACCGGAAAATCTGCCTTTTTGGTTCAAGACGGATCAGACTTGTCCTTACCATCAAGGACGACCGGGGCATAACATAGAAAATTGTCTCAGATTCAAATCCGATGTACAAAAGCTCGTCCGGAGCGGGGTCTTATCCTTCAAGGATACGAATCTAAATGTTCAGACGAAACCGTTGCCTCAACACGAGAAAGCTGCAATTAATTTGATAGAGGGAGAATCTAACCACCGCTATCAAATTCACGATGTACTCTTATTAAGGGCCAACCTGGTCAAGATGCATTGCAGACAGAGTGGATATGGTCATATACCAGCTCATAATTATCACCAGTGTGATATCTGCTCTAAAGACAATCGATGTTCTGTGGTGCAATCAGCTCTACAGGAACAGTTGGATCTCGGATGGATCCAAGAGCACCGAGTTCTTGGAGTCAACATGACTTATACGAATTCCAACATCATTCAAAACCACGACATCCGTGCGATGAATATCAACTTAGTGGCAATGCACTCAAGGCAAAGCCAGTATCATAATCTGGCACGACACGATTATAATTCCTGTCTGACTTGCTTGATAAACAACCAGGGATGCTCTTTTATACAAGAAGCCCTCCAGCATCAGATGGATCTTGGATGGATCCAGGACTACCATGATAGAAATCCTTGTCAAGTCAACATGATTCAAATCTTCGATATTCATTTGATGAATACCAGCTTGGCGGAGTTACACGCTAAGCAAGTCCAGCTCGGTTTTTTGACTTTGCATGAGTATCAGAACTGTAAGGTGTGTCGGGAGAGCGACCAAGGATGCGCTCTCGTTCAATGAACTTTGCAACACTTGTTAAACCACTGGTGGCTTCCAATCTATCTAGACGAAGACACGCAACAAATCAGTATGACTGATGGGAACCCTACTAGGCATCAAAGTCAGGATGTTCAATCAACGGAATTAGACCTAGTAAGGTTACACTGCATTCAAACCGGACGTGGCCAGATGGCACCACACAACTACGAGCGCTGTAGAGTCTGCTCGGAGAATAACCAAGGATACTATCTCGTGCGAGCAGCCATTCAGAGTCAGTTGGACTGCAAAGAAATTCAACCGTGTCCAGGTTCTGGGTTAAATAATTTGATGCCTGACTATTTCGCTGATCAGATCAAAGATGTTGTCGTAATCTCTGATCATGAGAGGACCAAAGATGTTTGCGCCATAATCCCTCTGCTCGACGAATCAAGAATTCCTTTAGACAGTTGGAAAGTTCCCAACCAGGAACTGATTGAAATTACTTACAATGGTCAGAAAAATCAAAAGGCTCCTGTAGTTGTCTACCTGCCGGGACCAATACCGTACAAGTCCGATAAGGCGATCCCTTACAAATACGGTGCTACAATAATTGAGAATGGAAAAGAAATTCCATTACCCTCCGTCGTGAATATTGCAGACATCAGTCGAGTGACACGGAGTGGTAGAAACTTCAACCGAGGAGTTGGGGAACCTACCAGAGAAAAGGAACCTCAAGCAGCAGTTCCTAATCAACCAGTGGGTCAGTCCAGTGATCCCGACCTTTCAAATAACAATGATGAGATACTGACGCTCATCCAGAAGAGTGAATACAACATTGTTGATCAGCTGTTGCAAACTCCTTCAAAAATCTATGTGTTGTCTTTACTACTCAGTTCTGAAGCCCACAGAGAGGCTCTACAGAAAGTCTTAGAGAAAGCCTTTGTGGAACAGGATGTAACAATAAGACAATTTGACAGCATCATCACCAATATCACTTCCTGCAACAACTTGGGATTTAGTGATGAGGAATTGCCAGAAGAAGGCAAAAGTCACAACATGGCGCTCAATATTACAGTTAACTGCCAGGACAATGCTTTAGCCAGCGTACTGGTGGATATCGGATCAGCTTTAAATGTCATGCCGAAGTCTACTTTAATGCGAATATCATTTAAAGGATCTCCGATGAGAGGCAGTGAGGTCGTCGTCGAAGCATTTAACGGATCCCGAAAAAAGGTTATCGGCGAAGTCGATCTTCCCATAACTATCGGTCCTCACACTTTCCAAGTCACTTTCCAGGTCATGGACATCCGAGCAACATACAACTGTTTGTTAGGAAGACCTTGGATACACGAGGCTGGGGCAGTCACTTCGACACTTCACCAAAAGCTGAAGTTCGTCAAGAATGACCAACTTGTCATAGTCTGTGGAGAACAAGCCTTGACCGTGAGTAACTTATCGTCATCCAATTGTGTAGAACCCGAGGAGGTTGTTGGGACTCAGTTTCAGGCACTATCGGTGAGCAATGAGAATCAATCAGAAAAAGGAACCTCGATTTCCTCGTACAAAGATGCTCTAGAAGTAATCAAAAGTAACAATGCGAAAGGATGGGGACAGCTTGTCATTCCTACTAATAACAAAACAAAGAAGGGTCTTGGTTTTTCCTCAACCTGTACCCAGACTGCTACTAACAATGAAAGTCTTCATTCTATGCAGAACTTCTTCCATAGTGGAGGTTTCTTTCACCCAGTATCTCAAGAAGTACATACCATCGACGAGGATGATTCCTCCGATACAGATAAAGAATGGAAGTCCTATCTTAACGAGGACGGTTATATGTCTCAGGAAGAAGCACCTACGCCATTCTGTTTCCCCATGCAGGATCCAAGATATATACCAAGGTCAGATGTCAAGATGATATACGGAGATTGTGATCCGGAAGGATGTCGTGCTACACCAAACTCAGTAAAGGAGGACACTCTGATGAAAGACAACTTTGACCATGAATATTATGGCCTAATGGATGGCCTACCTATCTGGCAGCCGTACCCTGGAGACTCGGGGCCAAAGAATCATCCGAACAATGAATATCAGCTGAGCATCATTGAAAAGAATACCTGTGTCCCCACCATGTCATGGGATCAACACTCAGGGCATTCTGAAAATATCCAACACGATGATGAATTTGCAAAGCTTGCAAGACTAGAATTCATCAACTATGATT
This sequence comes from Lathyrus tuberosus, assembly GCA_022829125.1. NCBI lineage: Eukaryota > Viridiplantae > Streptophyta > Magnoliopsida > Fabales > Fabaceae > Lathyrus > Lathyrus tuberosus. Next base: position 1,540,207 of record JALAZF010000254.1, read on the forward strand.
TTCCTGAGGTCAACGTCATCGAGAGGGATGACTCCTCCAGTTCCGAAGAAGTGTGGGACACCTTAGGACAACCAAGTGGAAAGTACGACTACCTGGTCAAGTACACCACTCCTGAAAGCTCTCGTATCAGGCTCGAAGACATCCAACCCACTAGATGGGGAGATCTGCCTGAGAGTGCAAACACTACGCAAGATATAACTGAAGAATCCTCCTACGACAACTCTGCCTGGGAGATAGATTCCAATGATCATGCTCCGCCAGAAATCAGCATTATTTCTAAAGACAAATCAAGAAAGAAGGTACCAGACTTTGTGATTCACCGAGGAGTTCGCCGCCAATGGGTTGCTATTGATGTCCCGAAAGTCGTTCATAAGTCTAAGTAATTGCCATATTTAACCTTTCACCCTGCCTAGCTAGGTGAAGTTGATGTTTTGATAGGGCTCACTTTCTGTAAATGTCTCTCTTCGCCCCGCCCAAAGCGACATAGTTTTGTTTTATAGGGCTGTAGTTTCAAGAAGCGACAAAATCATAAATAAAATAATGTCATTCTGTAATTTCTGCATTTATTGTTGTTTTCTCTTTTCATTTTTTCAGAAAAATGGTAATCCTAAAAAACAAAAAACAAATAATAAAAACAAGCATTTTTTAGAAAAATACACTGCACACACTCTTGCATTCTCTCTATCTCTTCTAAAAAACGAATCATCACGTCATGCAGATTGCTTGTTTTAAACCCCATTGAAACATACGATCTGATGCCTTCTCCCAACTTTGAATTCCCGGTATTTGAGGCAGAAGAAGAAAATGACGAAGAAATTCCAGAAGAGATCTCCTGATTACTCAGACAAGAGGAAAGGTGCATTGAACCTCACAAGGAACTGTTGGAAACAGTCAACTTGGGTTCAGAGGAAGAGAGAAAAGAAATCAAGATTGGGGTACTACTCAGTCCAACTGTCAAAGAAAGTTTGACAAGGCTTCTCAAAGAGTTTCCCGATGTATTCGCTTGATCCTATCAGGATATGCCAGGGTTGGATACCAGCATCATGGAACATCATCTACCGTTGAGACTAGAATGTCCGCCGGTAAAACAAAGACTAAGACGGACTCATCCAGACATGGCCATCAAAATCAAAGAGGAAGTACAGAAACAGATTGACGCGGGTTTCCTCGCCACATTAGAGTATCCTCAATGGCTAGCCAACATAGTACCAGTTCTGAAAAAGGACGGAAAAGTCAGAATGTGTGTAGTACAGCAAGGATGACTCTCCCTTACCGCACATTGACATGCGTGTAAATAGTACAGCAAAATTCAAAGTCTTCTCCTTCATGGATGGATTCTCGGGCTATAATCAAATCAAAATGGCGTCGAAAGACATGGAGTAAACTTCATTCATCACCCCATGGGGTACTTTTTGTTACAAGGTAATACCGTTCGGTTTGAAGAACGCCGGAGCAACCTATCAAAGGGCCATGACTACTCTGTTTCATGACATGATACACAAAGAAATCGAAGTATATGTCGATGATATGATTTCCAAATCTAGAACAGAAGAGGAGTATGTGACCCACCTGTCAAAACTATTCGAGCGGCTGAGAAAGTACAAACACCGCTTGAATCCTAATAAATGTACATTCGGTGTCCGTTCAGGGAAACTTTTAGGGTTCATCGTCATCCAGAAAGGAATTGAGGTTGATCCTGACAAAGTCAAGGCCATTCAAGAAATGCCTTCTCTAAAGACTGAAAAACAAGTCAGGGGATTCCTGGGACGTTTGAATTACATTTCCAGATTTATATTCCTCATGACCGCGATATGTGCGCCAATCTTCAAATTACTCAAAAAGAATCAGGACTGCATTTGGACAGAAGACTACCAGACTGCCTTCGACAGTGTCAAGGAATACCTGTTGAACCCACCGATTCTATCACCTCCAGTGGAAGGAAGGCGACTAATCATTTACTTAACAGTCTTGGAGGACTCCATGGGTTGTGTACTTGGCAACAGGACGAAACCAAAAGAAAAGAGTCTGCCATCTACTATTTAAGCAAGAAATTCACCGACTGTGAGACTCAGTACACTATGCTTAAGAAAACTTGCTGTGCTCAGGCTTGGGCAGCCAAACGTCTTCACCAGTATATGATTCATCACACTACTTGGTTAATCTCCGAAATGGATCCAATCAAGTACGTCTTTGAAAAACCTGCTCTCACGGGAAAGATAGCCTGTTGGCAGATGTTGTTATCAGAATACGACATCGAGTACCATGCTCAGAAAGCCGTTAAAGGAAGTATTTTAGCCGAGCATTTGGCTCATCAACCGATTGACGATCAGGAATCAGTAGGATTTGACTTCCCAGACGAAGATGTCATGTATTTGAAAATGAAAGATTGTGATGAACCGCTACCCAGTGAAGGGCCAGAACCAGATTCCCAATGGGGATTAATCATTGACAAAGCTGTCAATCATTATGGAAACGGAATTGGGGCAATCATTGTCACCCCTCATGGTACCCACATTCCTTTCACCGCCCGACTGACATTCAAGTGTACAAACAATGAAGCCGAATACGAAGCTTGTATCATGGGTCTCGAAGAAGCGACCGACTTAAGGATCAAGAACTTAGATGTATATGGTGATTCAGCCCTGGTTATCTATCAGATCAAAGGAGATTGGAACACATACCAATCAGGATTGATTCCTTACAAAGATTATGCGAGAAGCTTGTTACCCTTCTTCAACACAATCGAGTTTCATCATATCCCTCGTGAAGAGAATCACATGGCTGATGCATTAGCCACTCTCTTCCATGATTAGTGTAGGTCAATGGAACGACATGCCTAAGATTAACATAACGCGCCTTGAAAGGCCCGCCTACATCTTCACGATTGAAGCAGTCATAGACAACAAACCTTGGTATCATGACCTCAAATGCTTCCTTCAAAAACAAGAGTACCCACATGGAGTATCCAGAAAAGACAGAAAGACCCTCAGAAGGCTAGCAGGCAGCTTTTTCCTGAGCGGTGATACTCTCTATAAGAGAAAATTTGACATGGTCTTGCTCCGATGCGTAGACAAACCAGAAGCAGACATGCTGATAAAAGAAATTCACGAAGGATCCTTTGGCACACATGCCAACGGACACACAATGGCGAAAAAAATTCTGAGAGCAAGATACTATTGGATGACAATGGATTCCGACTACTACAAGTACATGAGGAGATGTCACAAGTGTTAGATATACTCAGACAGAATCCATGTACCGCCAACACATCTCAAAGTTCTTTCTTCCCCATGGCCTTTTTCTATATGGGGAATCGGCATGATTGAACCCAAAGCCTCAAACGGACATCGGTTCATCCTGGTAGCCATTGATTACTTCACCAAATGGGTCGAAGCAGCATCATACACCAATGTAACCCGATAAGTGGTAGTCCGGTTTATCAAAAATAATCTTATCTGCCGTTATGGTGTTCCTAGCCAGATTATTACTGACAATGGATCCAACTTGAACAGTAAGATGATGAAGGAGTTGTGCACTGAGTTTAAAATCGAACACCATAACTCATCTCCCTACCGACCTAAGATGAACGGAGCGGTAGAAGCGGCTGACAAGAACATCAAGAAGATCGTTCAAAAGATGGTTGTAACCTACAAAGATTGACACTAGATGCTACCCTTTGCTCTTCATGGTTATCGTACATCTGTCCGCACTTCAACAGGGGCAACCCCTTTCTCTCTAGTATATGGCATGGAGGCAGTGCTCCCCATAGAAGTAGAGATCCCATCAATCCGGGTATTGATGGAAGCTAAGCTAACAGAAGCTGAATGGTGTCAAAGTCGACACGACGAACTGAATTTGATCGAAGAAAAGCGAATAACGGCACTATGCCACGGTCAGTTGTATCATCAAAGAATGAAGAAGGCGTTTGACAAAAAGGTCCGACCCCGTGTGTTTAGGAAAAGAGACCTTGTGCTCAAGAAGATACAATCATTCCTCACTGATTCTCGGGGAAAATGGACTCCGAATTACGATGGCCCTTATGTGGTCAAGAGATCCTTCTCAGGTGGCGCCTTGAGACTCGCAGCCATTGATGGAGAAGATTTTGCCTACCCCACAAATGTTAACGTAGTCAAGATATACTTCGCCTAAACAAAAAAAAATGTCTCGGTGGATTGAAAACCCGAAAGGGCGGTCCAGGCAAAAATTAGAGACATAATCAAAAATCATCCCGGTGGATTGGAAATCTCAAAGTACAATCCAGGCAAAAGTTAGGGATAATGGCAAGTAACTACCTATGATCAGTTTAACTCCTCAGCAGTCCTGCCATCTGTCAAGAAAACTCCAGTCAAGGTCATCTTTGACGGAAGCTCAGGATGCCCAAAATTCAAAGTTGGTAGAAGGATAACGGTCGTTATGTTTCAATGTAGCCCTTTTCCCTTAAATTACCATTTTCTAAACTTTGTAAATACTCTATGGAATCATGCGCTTGGCTGATTTCCATCCTATCAATAAAATTTGAGCCCTAGTGCTTTTGTTTGCAATTCTTATTTGTTTTAGCTTTACAGAATGACATTTTAACATGATTAACGATTCTTGAAATAAATCAAAAATGAATTTTACTTGTCAAATTTTTTCTGCTTTTAAAATAAAGATGGCAATTTCTTTTGACTGTTGAACATCGAAAGAACATCGATCGCTTCTCCAGAAGTAATCGAGCTTCAAAGTGCAGAATCAAAGTACTCATTCTAATCCAGTACACCTGAATGAAGGATCAGATGTGTCAGATGCAAATTTTTCATCTGACATCCCCGACAAAGTTCTTACCTCCTAAGCCCGACCAACGTTATTCCCCACAAGGAATTTTCTCTCCTAAGCAAGGCAGAATTGCTATCTTGAACCAGTGATACTTTTCATCCCCCGCAGTGGCCAAGTATCCAGTCGTGTTCACTAGTCTGTATGTCGTGTCAGTCTTGTCGGCATATACATACATACATCATGCATAATTAATTTTTATTCACATTCATATTACATCACTATCATTCTAGTCGGTCTTATTCCCTTAGTGATAAAAGTCCTCTCAATCGAGGTGTCAGTTCTTTCCTCGTCAGGAAATGTTGCGTCTGAACAATCTCTCCTCCAGTTTATTTCTAGATTGAAGCCGGTCCTCGACCACTTTGATAACTTGAACCTCTGAAAGGCAAGAAGACAGTCGACGAACGTCACTCTTCACCATTAAAGATAATATCTTCGCTTTCCCGGATTAAGAAAAATCCCCAGAGAAAGCATTTTGATCAAAGATTTGGCAACACAACAGTTTCTCTCTAAATTTTCTATAAAATGAGGTCATCAGCACCTCCAATTTGGATTACATCACATGGCATTTATCTGAGAAGACCTCGAGAAAAGTATGATGTAGTATCCCCAAGCGGAAAGCAGTCTCTCAAGAGACTCGTTTTCCCCAGTAAGAGTCGACAAATGGCGTCTCCAAATAGAGAAGTTTGTGTAACTCTACCACTCAGACGAATGGGTTCCCCCAGCAAGTCTGACATCAAAATTTTTCCCATCAAATGGCATCTCCCCAGGAAAATTCGGCGAGAAGTTTGAAGAAAAACCACTACGAATAGCGTCCCTTGTCAAGAAAGTTTATAGACAAAAGAAACTCAGACTAGTTCCTTGGCTGAAGACCGGGATCGAGGGGAAGTTTACATCAGAAACTGAGACCAGTTCCTTGGTAGGAAACCAGGATCGAGGGGAAGTTTATATCGGAAACTTATACCAGTTCCTTGGCTAAAGACCAGGATCGAGGGGAAGTTTACATCAGAAACTGAGACCAGTTCCTTGGTAGGAAACCAGGATCGAGGGGAAGTTTATATCGGAAACTTAGACCAGTTCCTTGGCTGAAAACCAGGATCGAGGGGAAGTTTTACCTTTTCTAAGCATCATGGCTTAGTGAAAGAATATGGATGGGCAAGCTGCTGTTCATAATCATCATCAAAATTTCAGGAATTCTGATATTTAATCATCTTGCACCCCGAATTTGCCCGAATACCCCAAATTTTGACCACTAAGATTTCCCATCATTGTGCAGATCATCATCACAATATGGATGAACCATCGTAACTCATTAGTATCCCCAAAGATGGGTGAGCATTCACTACAATCAAGCTTAGGGTTTTAAGCCTTCTCAGAGCCTTTAGACAAAAGACCAATCAAGAAATGACTCCCACAAAGGATCAAGAGGACTCCCACATCAAGAATCAAGCACAAGGTGCAACATTCCAAGTGGATCAAGCCTCAAGATCGCCAGTCTCACCAAATTAGGGTTTTGGTCGACCAGGGCCTCCAGGTGAAAATTTTCCTCTGGGCATGAGCCACTGCTTCAAAATATAACCCAAGATACTCCAAGGGACCTCATGGACCCAATCATCAAGTCAATTTAGCCTCAGGGGATGCATTTACTAAAAATCAGGAATTAGGGTTTCTTGACCTAATTCACCCCTAAGTTGGCTTTTGGGACAAAACATGAGCCAAGACCTCAAGACATAATTTGAGGGTCTCCAATACACTACATTGATCCATTTTTTAACAATGGATTGATCCAAGAAGCTTGATTCACAAGTTTCAATTTCATCTGGACCACAACTAGGGTTTCGCGGGAAAAGACAACTGTACCTTTGACTTTTGACCAGGACATGCTCCCAAAACTTAGGACATAATTCAATACACCCTATAACACCTATGGAATCCATCAATTAAGTTTGATTTGGGTCAAGGACTTGACTTCATAGAGGATCGCACAGTTTGGATTTCATCTGCTAGAAAAGTCGACTGTACAAAAAGTCAAAGTTTGACTTTTTGATTGTTTGGTCAACCAAGGTTCCTTAACCCTAAATGATGTTAAAGTGTGATTGGAATCATCATTCATCAAGAAAAATCAAGAATAGTGAGTTAACTTGTAAAAGGGGTAACCATAAAAAACTTAGAAATTTTCTAAGTTATGGAACAAAGTGGTTAGGGTACCAACTTCCAAGGATCATAACTTGAGATCCAATCAACCATTTTGAATGATCCAAAGATGGATTTGTAGCTCTCATGGCATACTTTAAAAGTGTCAACTACATCTCATTCCAATTCCTCATGGATTTTAAGTTATGGAGTGATCAAAATGGCTGAAAACACAAAAGTGACATTTTCCAACACTTTGTGAAATTTTCACTAAGTCAGAATCTGCCTTATTTTTTCCCAAAAGTAGAGGCATTTTTAATTGTAATTCAGGTTGGATCAAAACCAAAGTTGGACATCATATTGAAATAGGATATATCAGCTTTCCAAAATGTCCAAGAACTCCCTCAAATTCCATCCGAGCTAGGAGTTATGACAGCTGCAACATGCCTTGCTGCAAACAGTCATGGCAAGGCAGATTAGTGCATTATGGATCGATTTGCTCAATTTGTGCAAATGACAAACAAGTTTATCCATTTGCACACCTCAGGGGGAGAACAAGGAGGGACAAACACTGATCCATAAGCCTCCCAAGTCTTTGGAACTACAAGTAGCATACCAAACCTAAAAATCCTAGAGGAGGCGAAGACTCCAATTTTGTTTTGGAACATTTAATGGATACTTAGAGGTGGCATGTATCAGAGCAATGATGAACACTTCAGTCATGCCTTATCCTTGAATCAGAGAACCATAGGCATGTGCTCTAATCACAAGTCAATGGCTAGAGGAGACTTGATATTCCAAAGTGATCCAATTGGCCAAAGACCTGCTGCAGTCGCCATTCCCTATTCCTTGCAAAACAAACTTGACACACTATAAATAGACCTCATTTCTGATCAGTTTGAGTACACCAAAGGCCTATAACACTTGCCTTTCTGAAAATCATCCTCTTACTCTAAAAAATGCCTTTCTTAGCAAGTCACTATCGAATTTTTCAGTAGAGAGCAATTCCACTTAAACCAATTGCTCTAACACCTCATATACATCATACCTGAGCTGATCAAACCACTTCCAGCCATCTAGCCACCAAAATCATAGACCACAAAATCCACTTGGAGCATATAATCAGTTAACACACCATGAAGTGATCCATCCATTTCCAAGCAGGTCCAAGCATTCAAACACACTCCATATGGTGTAGGGAAGCTGTTCAGATCATCACAACTCATATGTAACACCTCCAACTCAAAAATCAAATTGCTCTTGCTGCCACGACCTTCAAGTAAGCCTAAACTTAGTCATCTCATGATTCATGCATATTTCCTCGCACAATAATTTTGCCATATGTTCATAATCATATATGGAGTGTTTCCCCTCAATTAATTGCTTTGTTTGAATCGTGTATCAAATTTCTGAGCCTTCATGCACAATTTAGGGTTCTTGAGGTTTTGTCTTGATTTCTTATTCCATGCGTAAAATAAATGAAATTAAAGACCATATACATGATCGTGAGTTGAAAACGAGCAGATTGATATGTGGATTATGTAATTTCATCAAGTATTCAGTGAGATTGATGAGAAAATGCAAATCATCCAAGAACAGGGCACGCGGGCAAGACCAAGGAGTTCTTGGCACCCTTTTTCAACTATTTGAATTTTTGAATTTTTGTGATTTTATTTAATTGATTCAAAAATTAATTTCTCTCTTAATTTTAATGGTTTTGAGTTGATTCTTTTTTTAATAATTCACAAAAATGTTAAAATATTTTATTTTACCAAAAATTCCCAAAAATATTATTTATTACATATATTTGATATTTTTGCAAAGAATTAATGTTTATTTGTTTTTTAACATTTAAAATATTTTTTCCTTCTTGATTTTCCAAACTTAATTGGTTTCCAATCATTTTGTGGATAAAAACTTGATTTTTGAAACATTGATCCAAGATCACCACTCATTTTTCACATGTTTTAATTTTTATTAATTTTTAAACAAAATTAATTCCATTTTAAACAAAATTAGGGTTTTGATTAATTCCACCATCATCAATCTTCTTTCACACTCATGGGCCTCTAATAGAGTGTAAGACCCATCCCCTTTGTAAATAATACCTTTTGGGCCTCACACATTGTATAAGTCCCTTTGTATATTTTCAAAAGTTCGGCGCGATCATCGTCTTTTTAACAAAACTAACTGGGCTTCTCCTTGAGCTATAAGTCCCATATTTATTCATTTTCAAACTCTTTGGGCCTCTAATAGAGTGTAAGTCCCACCCCTTTTGTAAATAAAACAATTGTGGGCCTCACATATTGTATAAGACCCTCTGTACAGTTTTCAAAACGATGGTGCGATCACTGTCTATCATTTGGCCCTACCCTCGTGTTGTAAGTCACATTTCTTTTCTTTAAATAAACTTTGTGCCTCTCCTTGAGTTGTAAGACCCATCCCTTGTACAGAAAACCTTTTTGGGCCTCAGTCGTTGTATAAGTCCCGATACGATATTCAAAACAACAGTACAATTACTGTTAAACCTTAGGCCTCTCCTTGAGTATAAGCCCCGACAATCTTATCAAAACGATTCCTCTTTTGATTTAGATTCAAATATATAGTTATTGTCAAAACTTTCTTTAATTTCTATGAACAACTAACATTACAGCCTGGAAGCTCACACACCTGTAAGTTTTATCTGCTTTCACTTACTTGCTTTAATATATATATTACTGTACTGTGGGAAGCTGCGCATGGTTAGTCTTATTTCATATCCATTTACTCACTTGTCATATATCAACTGTATATATACCAGTATAGCTATTTAGAGTTTTCCCCGACGATTAGGTTCAGAACTTAGTAAAGCCCTGTTGGTCACTCTTAAAAACAAACAAAACTAGATCCCCATAGGATTTCCAGATACAGTCTTGCCTCCTCTTGGGTACAATCAATATGGAACAAAGAGAAAGGCAGTATTCCTCGTGAACCTTTTCTCAGACTGTCACCCCTAGAAATTGTCAAAGAAATTCTACTCCCCAGAGTTGATCTATTCTCGGTGAATAACATCTCTTGAGTTTCTTCAAACTTCGAACTTTCACTAAATAATCTATTCTCGGTGAATAGCATTTCTTGAACTTTTCTTGGTTTGGGACCCACAGGCTTCCTAAAAGCATCCCCGCCTCCTCTTGGGCTTTGTACAAGGACCCTTCGGCTTCTTAGAAGTTCTCATGCCTTCTCTTGGGCTTCATACAAGGACCCTGAAGACCTCTTAAAGGTATAGGACAAAACTTAGTCATCCTTCGTTAGAGCTGTCTTTCTAAAAGAGTCAAAACCCTCAGACCAATTTTAGGGTTGATACTCATCCCTTAAAAGAGTCGGCCTCCTCTTGGGAATCATACAAAAGATAAAACTCTTCCATGCCATTAGACTTGGACAGTCTAAATACCCTTTGAGTCTCGAAGACATTCTCAAGTTCCTTACAAAACATAGGAGAAACCCCAGATTCTGGATTAATCTCCAGCAAGAGTTAAAACTTGTGGGTTCTAAAACCCCGTCTCTCTCCTGAAATTCCCCAACCAGGGTGAGTTTATCATCAGGATAACACTATCTCAAATCAGAACCTCAATATTTCTGATCTATCAATTGCTCTGCATTCCCCTGCTAGAGTTGATTCTCCATTTGGACCTGCCTCGGGATCTTAAGAATCCCCTACAGAAGTATAGCCTCCTCTTAGGCTTTGTGTAATGATCTTTTCCTCAGCGTATCTAGCCTCCTTTTGGGCCTTGTACAATGATTCTCCCCAGGGGAGCTAACCTTTTCAGACTCTCTTGTTGAGTCAATCACCTTTTCAGACTCTCTTGTTGAGTCAATCACTTTCAAACTCTCTTGTTGAGTCAGACTCTCTTGTTGAGTCAATCACCGTAACAAACTCTCTTGTTGAGTTAATCACTGTTAGCACTCTCTTGTTGAATCAACCCCTTTTAGCCTCTATCTCGGGCTTCATACGAGACAAATAAAAACACTTTCCTGTTGAGTCCACAACCTCCTCTTAGGCTTTGTATAATGATTTCCCTAGCAGGAGTTAGCCTCCTCTCGAGTTGTGTAGATTGATTTTTCTAGCTTATTCAACCACAATCCTGGGCTTTGTACAGGATAAATAAAAGTGCTCTCTTGTTGAGTCAAATCCTTTTAGCCTCTATCTTGGGCTTTGTACGAGATATAAACCTTCATAAGCTTGGGACAAACATTTTCCCCAATGAAGTCAATTCCTCCGAGCCTTCGTTAGACTTTGAGGAATAAACTCCCAAGTAGAGTCAAACTCTTTTCTGCCTCCATCTTGGGCTTTGTACAAGATAGATAACACTCTCCAGTAGTATCAAAATTTGTGTAGCCTCCGTCTTGGGCTTTGTTCAAGACACTCAAAATATCCTCAGTCGAGTCGATTAAATTTCCCATTTCAGCCTCTATCTTGGGCTTTGTACAAGACACATACAAAACTCCCCGACGGAGTCAAAATCCCTTTTAGCCTCCTCTTAGGCTTTGTGTAATGATATCCCCTAAGAGTCAGTCTCTTTTCGCCTCAATCTTGGGCTTTGTAGAAGACAGATAAAGATTTCTTTCCCACAGAGTCGGTCATATTTAGCCTCCTCTCAGACTTTATATAAGGAAATTCCCTAGCCAAGTCAATTAACCTTTTAGCATCAACCTTGGGCTTTGACCAAGGCATACAAAAATAAAAAATCCCCCTTTAGAGATGACAAATTCTCTTTCAAACAAAACCCCTTTAGCTTCAATCTTGGGCTTTGAACAAGACACCAAACATCATTTTCCTCCCTTAGAATAGGAGGAACTACGATTGCTCTGATTTCCCTGTTTCGTTTAAACGGGAATACGTAGTCATAAGATTGCGAAATCTTAGCGAGCATACTAATAAAAAACCCTAGGTCCAGTACCTTCACACCAAAACTCAGGTCCAGTACCTTACCAAAAACATCGGGAACACCCGAACATCAACAAAAACTCACTCACTCACTCATACTTCCCAAGTAACTTTCCCAGCCCATTACCAGACAAACACCATCAATTACAAAGCGAAACCCTAAAGCTAATATTCTGTGGATAACCACATATAGGATGGGTAATTGACAACTACCCATTGTATAACCTGACCCCGACTCCCCGAATCTCTTTAAGCGTTTGTTTAGTTAAACAATCGCGTGCAAGGTTAGTTTTAGATAACTTCCCTTTCCCTTTTAGCTTCATGGGATAAATAAGAAATTATAAAGTAGCACCCTTTCTCCACGAGGAGGAAAACCCAAACTTCAGCGATAAGGTGGTTGCGTCACCGACAAAAATCGCTCGCTACAGAGCCTTGCAATCTTGTAGACTCTAGCTGACAAGCTGATAAAAAAGTACAACTTGCTTTCTGCATTACGAACAATCCACAACTTTATCACCAACTCTGAATGGTACCAAATGCTAATATACAATTACCAAGTGTAGTAACTCATCTCAATGTTGAGGCCTTCATCTCAGAGTCTGCGCCAAGCCATACTAGGAATTGTTCTTCAGACTCTACCACCAGAAGCTAGCAATGAAGCAACTCCCAAGTGTGTCTAAGTAAAACAGATTTTGATTATTTATGTACGAGAACAAGAACCTGCATAAATAAAACACACATCAAATAAACCATTCTTCTTTCAATACTTTTGTTATCATCAAACCTAAAATAGAATATGTCATGAACAAATATGTTTTAACAGTGATCATGTCATCAACGTAAACCTCAATCTTGTTGTGCATCATATCATGAAAGAGGGTGACCATCGCTCTTTGATAGGTTGCCCCTGCGTTCTTGAGACCGAAAGACATAACCTTGTAGCAATATGTTCCCCAAGGGGTGATGAACCTGGTCTTTTCCATTTCATTAGGATCCATCTTGATTTGTTTATAGCCTGAGAATCCATCCATGAAGGAGAAAATAGCAAACTTATCAATGTTGTCTACCATAGTGTCAATGTGTGGCAAAGGGAAGTTGTCCTTTGAACTAGATTTGTTTAAATACCTATAATCAACACACATTCTAACCTTTCAATCATTTTTTGGTACAGGCACAATGTTGGCCACCCATTTAATATACTTCGAAACTACTAGAAAACCAGCGTCAAGTTGTCTTTTGACCTCTTCATGAATCTTAGAGCCATGTCTTGTCTTGTTCTTCGGAGTTTCTGCTTCACTGGTGGACATTTTGGTTGAAGTGGTAGCTTGTGCACAATAATATCAGTATCCAGACCTGACATATCCTAGTATGACCATGCAAACATATCCACAAACTCTTGCAGCAGCTTCACCAATCTCTCTTTAATGCTTGCCCCAAGTGTGGCTCCGATCTTGACCTCTTTTTTCTCTTCCTCTATGCCAAGATTGATTATCTCCACTGACTCTTGATGTGGTTAGAGGGCTTTGGACTCGTGCTCGAGCAACCTTTCCAATTCATTGGGGATATCACAATCTTCCTCGCCTTCTTCTTCCGCATAGTAGATAGGGAACTCAAAGTTTTGAGAGGGAGTATAGTCATTGGATTCAATGGGATTATTGATTATTCTGCATGTTTTTGAATGATTGCTTTTTATTAAAAGTGAAAATTAAAATTTGCAAAAGGAAAATATTTTTGCAGTTTTTGAAAGGATTGCCAGTTTTTGAAAAGAAAAACAAATAAAATGAACAACAAGAATTTAACAAAATTCCTTTTATGTATCATGATGATTTTGAAAATGAAAATGGGCCCTACAACATGATCTATTAGCCTTGGGCAGAGCTAAGGATTTAAAAAACAAAGGAAAATAACAAATTACTTTGACATACGAATAATTTCAGGAATCTCAATTGCTTCCCAATTGGCCAAAGTTGCCCCACACTGATACACCATATTTGACATGTCTTAATCTTCAGTGTCTTCTTCAATTGTGTTGACTTGATCTCTCTAGAAGTAGCCTGCGCTGATGAATACTTCTTGAATGCTTTGCATTCGGTCCTTTGCAGGAATCGGGGTTCCTTCTTTAGTAGATGTCTTGTACCCCAAACTGAAACTGTCTTTCTTCATGCTGATGTCAATAACTTGTCCCCAACCTTCAGGGCTTCCATTCTCGAAGGTCGACTTTGTACTTTTCACAGATGCAAATGACGGACTGACCTTCTCCACAGATTCCTTCGCTTCCATAAAAGTGGCATTGGCTATCTCAAGAGCTTGGAAAGAAGTTTTCAAAGCATCTTCATCAGCCTCAATGTAACAGAAATAGGAGAGGTGGTTAACCATGAGGTCTTCTTCATCAGAGACAATCGCAAGCTTCTTGTTGATAACAAACTTCATTTTTTGATGTAAGGTGGAGGTCACTAACCCAGCAGAATGTATCCAATGTTGCCCCAAGAGGAAACTGTAGGCTGGATTGATGTCCATGACTTGAAAATTTATGTTGAATACATGCGGGCCAATCAAAATTGGTAACTCCACCTCGCCAATTACAGTCCTCTGAGACCCATCAAATGCTTTTACAATCAGTGCACTAGGCCTAATTTCTGATCCTTGAAAAGCCAATTTGGCAAGTATCCTCTTTTGTAGAACATTGAGTGAGGACCCTGTGTCCACTAAGACTCTGGCTTCCTTCAACAACTCTTCACCACTGAAACTCATAGTATTTCAAGTTGTGATATTGGTGACCACTCCATCAAACTGGCCAACAGTTATATCTTGAGTGAGATGGGCTTGCGCTAGCAGTTTCAATAATGCATTCCTATGAGCTTGGGAACACATAAGCAAAGATAAAATGGAAATTTTTTACTGCGTCTGGTGTAGTTTATCAACTACTTTGTAATAACTCTTTTTAATGATCTTCGAAAATTCAACATCTTCACTAGATTGAACCATATTTTTCTCCTTAGTAGGGAATGCAGTTGTAGCTTCCTTGGTTGGTGCTTGAGAGGTCACATTAAACTGGGGAGTGTATATTCGGCCACTACGAATCATTATGCTCATCCCTGTGAGGTTTGTGACATCGGCACCATCAACCTTCAAATTTTTCTCTTGTCCAACCTCTTCAGACTCTTTGTCAATGGCAGTTATATTATATTTCCATGGTACTGCCTTGGTACTTTCATATGGGAAAGAACTAGGCATACATACGACTATGGGTGACGGGTGATTACATGACTGAACAATATTTTTTCTTCGATAGGTTATCTCAATTGGCTCTCGTAAATTGAAACATGGCTCAATTACTGCTACTTCATCTCTTTTCACGAGGCTACTAACTTGTAACACTCATTGGTTTACAAGTCTTGGACATCTCTTTGTACCATCTCACATCCTTTTGGATGAAAGACACATTCTACATAATCTTTATGACAAAACACTAACCAGTCCAGCTTCCACCAGTGTTGCATGGAATGCTAGAAGAGGAGTCTTGATATTTGTAACATCTCTAATTACATCACTATCAGACGTTTCTTTAGCCACATTAATATCTCCATATGCAGACAAAGGATTAATCTTGACATTTGGCCACACATCTCTGAACGAAAGAATCTTCTTTTCCACCAATTCTCGTACTATGTGATTCAAAGCGTAGCATCCTTCTAAATCATGCCCAAGTGCACCCTCATGGAAAGGGAAATGAGCATTTGGGTTGTACCATGGAGACAGAGGATCACGGGGAGGACCTAGAGGTCTACGAACCACTAAACTCTTTGGAAGCAGAGAAGGATATAACTCAGTATATGTCATCGAAATCAGATTGAAAAGGGATTTAACACCTTGTCTTCTATTTTGAGCTAGAGAATTTTAACGAGGAGCTTGAGATTTTGGTTGCTAATATGTTAGGGCTGCAGGTGCTTGTTGATATGTAGGAGAAGCCTGAGCGGGTTGATAAACTCGTGTTTACTAAATAGGTTAATAAACAGGTACTTATAGTTGGTTAAAATATGGTACAATTGCTGCCACATATAGTTGTTGAACATACTGCCTAGGGTATGTTGGTTTTTGTTGATTGAATTGTCGTTGTTGTTTCCTCTATGAGTGACTCCTTCCTCGACTGGATGATACAACATTAGTCTAACCTTCTTCTTTTTCTGAAAATTTCCGGAAAACTTCTTAGCATTGTTGTTGTTAGAAGTTCTAGCAGCACTTACCATTTCTCCATTCTTCAAACCATGCTCGACTTTTATGCTTACAGCAACCAAGTCAGAAAAACTTGTTGACACACTTCTGTAGCGAGCGATTTTTGTCGGTGACGCGACCACCTTATCGCTGAAGTTTGGGTTTTCCTCCTCAAGGAGAAAGGGTGCTACTTTCTGATTTCTTATTTATCCCATGAAGCTGGAAGGGAAAGGGAAGCTATCTAAAACTAACCTTGCACGCGAATGTTTAACCGAACAAACGCTTAAAAGAGATTCGGGGAGTCGGGGTCAGGTTATACAATGGGTAGTTGTATATTACCCATCCTATATGTGGTTATCCACCAAATATTAGCTTTAGGTTCTGTTTTGTAATTGATGGTGTTTATCTGGTAATGGGTTGGGAAAGTTTCTTGGGAAATTTGAGTGAGTGAATGAGTTGATGTTGAAGTTTGGGTGTCCTCAATGTTTTTGGTAAGGTACTGGACCTAAATTTTGATTGATGTGTGAAGGTACTGGACCTAGAGTTTTTGATTGGTATGCTCGCTAAGATTTTGCAATCTTATGCCTACGTATTCCCGTTTAAACGAAACAGGGAAATCAAAGCAATCGTAGTTCCTCCTATTTCTATGGGAGGAAGAAAAATAAAAGATGTTTTGGTGTCTTGTTCAAGGCCCAAGATTTAAGCTAAAATTTTGACTGAGAGAGAATTTGTCATCTCTAAAGAGGGATTGTTGATTTTTGTGTGCCTTGATCAAAGCCCAAGGTTGATGCTAAAAGGTTAATTGACTCGGCTAGGGGATTTCCTTATATAAAGCCGGCAAGGAGGCTAAATATGCCCGACTCAACAAGAGAGTGTATATTTGTCTTGCACAAGGCCCAAGATTGAGGCAAAAAAGAGACTGACTCTTTGGGGATATCATTATACAAATCCTAAGAGGAGGCTAAAAGTTTGAATTTTCTGGGGAAAATGTTCTTTCTGTCTTGTACGAAGCCCAAGATTGAGGCTAAAAGGGATTTTTGACTCCGCCGAGGAGATTTGTATGTGTCTTGTACAAAGCCCAAGATAGAGGCTGAAATGGGGAAATTTAATCGACTCTGGTGAGGATATTTTAAGTGTCTTGTACAAAGCCCAAGACGGAGGCTAAACGGATTTGACTCTACTGGAGAGCGTTATCTATCTTGTACAAAGCCCAAGATAGAGGCGGAAAAGAGTTTGACTCAGCTTGGGAGTTCATTAGGCTCGGAGGAATTGACTTCGCTGGGGAAAATGTTCGTCCCAAGCTTATGAAGGTTTATATCTCGTACAAAGCCCAAGATAGAGGCTAAAAGGGTTTGACTCAACAAGAGAGTGCTTTTATCTGTCCTGTACAAAGCCCAGGATTGTGGCTGAACAAGCTGGAGAAAGCCTAAGAGTGGGCTAACTTTGCTAGGGGGAATCATTATACAAAGCCTAAGAGGAGGCTATTGTCCCAACAAGAGGGTGTTTTTTATCTGTCTCGTACAAAGCCCGAGATGGAGGCTAAAAGGGTCAACTCAACAAGAGAGTACTGAAAGGTGATTGACTCAATAAGAAAGTCTGAGATAGTGATTGACTCAACAAGAGAGTCTGACTCAACAAGAGAGTCTGAAAATGTGATTGACTCAACAAGAGAGTCTGAAAAGGTTATTGACTCAACAAGAGAGTCTGAAAATGTGATTGACTCAACAAGAGAGTCTGAAAAGGTTAGCTCCGCTAGGGAGAATCACTGTACAAAGCCCAAGAGGAGGCTGACTTCGCTGAGGAAGGATCATTATACAAAGCCTAAGAGTAGGCTAAACTTTTGCCGGGGGTTCTGGAGATCCCGAGGCAGGTCCAAATGGGGAGTCAACTCTTGCAGGGGAATGCATAAGAATTGACAGATCAGAAACCTTGAGGTTCTAATTTGAGATAGTGTTATGGTGACTTCACCTTGGTTGGGGAATCTTTAGGAGAGAGACGGGGTTTTAGAACCCACAAGTTCTAACTTTTGCTGGATATTAGTCCAGAATCCGGGGTTTCTGCTAGGTTTGTAGGGAACTTGAGAATGTCTTTGAGACTCAAGGGTGTTTAGACTGCCTAAGTCTATTGGTAGAGTTTTATCTTTTGTATGATGCCCAAAAGGAAGCCGACTCTTTTAAGGGATGAGCATCAACCCTAAAATTGGTCTGAGGGTTTTGACTCATTTTTTAGAAAGATAGCTCTAACGAAGGATGACTAAATTCTGTCCTATACCTTTAAGAGTTCTTCAGGGTCCTTGCATTAAGCCCAAGAGAAGGCATGAGAACTTCTAAGAAGCCAGAGGGTCCTTGTACAACACCCAAGAGGAGGCGTGGATGCTTTTAGGAAGCTTGTGGGTCTCAAACCAAGAGAAGTTCAAGAAATTCTATTCACCGAGAATAGATCATTTAATGAAAGTTCAAGATTTGAAGAAACTCAAGAGATTCTATTCACCGAGAATAGATCAACTCTGGGGAATAGAATTTCTTTGACAATTTCTAATGTGACAATCTGAGAAAAGGTTCACGAAGAATACTACCTTTCTCTTTGTTCCATATTGTTTAACCCCAGGAGAAGGGAAGACTGCATCCGATAATCCTATGGGGATCTAGTTTTGTTTGTATTTGAGAGTGACTAACAGGGCTTTACCTAGTTCTAGACCTAGTTGTCGGGAAAAACTCTAAAGAACTATACTAGTATATATACAGTTGATATATGACAAGTATGTAAAAGGATATGAAAGAAGACTAACCATGCGCAACTTCCCACAATACAGTTATATATATATATGACATGTATTTAAAAGAATGAAAGAAGACTAACCATGCGCAGCTTCCCACAATACAGTTATATATATATATAAAAGTGGGTAAATAAAAGCTGTTTAAAACTTACAGGTGAGCGAGCTTCTGTGCTGTATGGTTAGTTGTTCAGAGAAATTAAAGAAAGTTTTGATAGCAATCATATATTTGAATTTAAAATCAAAGGAGAAAGTGCTTTGAAAATATTGTTGGGGCTTACAACTCGAGGAGAGGCCCAAGGTTTTAACAGTGATCGCACCGTTGTTGCGAAGATCGCATCGGGATTATACAACGACTGAGGTCCAGAAAAGTTCATTTACAAAAGGGTTGGGTCTTATACTCTCTCAAGAGGCCCAAAAGGTGTTTTGGAAGAAAAGAAATGGGAATTACAACACGAGGGTAGGCCCAGATGATAGACAGTGATTGCACCGTCGTTTTGGAAACTGCGGGGGACTTATACAATGCCTGAGGCCCAAATTTGTTTGGCTTTCAAAAGGGATTGGGTCTTACACTCTATTAGAGGCCCAAAGCTTATTTTGGTACAAGAGATGGGGCTTACAACTCAGGGAGAGGCCCAGGTGATTTCATTTGAAGTGGCGATCGCGCCGAGGTTTATTGAAAATGTACAGAGGGACTTATACAATATGTGAGGCCCAAAATGGTTTTGGTTAAAAAAGGATTGGGTCTTACACTCTATTAGAGGCCCAAAAAGTTTGAAAATGAACAAAAATGGGTCTTATAGCTCAAGGAGAAGCCCAGTTGGTTTTGTTACAAATGCGACGATCGCGCCGAACTTTTGAAAATATACAGAGGGACTTATACAATATGTGAGGCCCAAAAATGTTTATTTACAAAGAGGTTGGGTCTTACACTCTATTAGAGGCCCATGAGTGTGAAAAAAGCTTGATGAGGGTGGAATTAATCAAAACCCTAATTTTGTTTCAAAAGGAATTAATTTTTTTTAAAAATTAATAAAAATTGATGAAAACATGTGAAAAATGAGTAGTGATCTTGGATCAATGTTTCAAAAATCAAGTTTTTATCCACAAAATGATTGGAAACCAATTAAATTTGGAAAATCAAGAAAGAAAAAATAATTTAAATGTTAAAAACAAATAAAAATTAATTCTTTTGCAAAAATATCAAGTATATGAAATAAATAATATTTTTGGGAATTTTTGGTAAAATAAAATATTTTAACATTTTTGTGAATTATTAAAAAAAGAATCAACTCAAAATCATTAAAATTCAGAGAGAAATTAATTTTAGAATCAATTAAATAAAATCACAAAAATTCAAATATTTGAATTATGGCGCCAAGAACACCAAGTTCTTGCCCGCGCCCTCTGTTTTCCCAGATTTGCGTTTTCTCATCAATCTCACTGTATACTTGATGAAATCACATAATCCACATATCAATCTGCTCGTTTTCAACTCACGATCATGTCTATGGTC
The DNA here is from genome assembly GCA_022829125.1 of Lathyrus tuberosus. Taxonomy (NCBI): domain Eukaryota; kingdom Viridiplantae; phylum Streptophyta; class Magnoliopsida; order Fabales; family Fabaceae; genus Lathyrus; species Lathyrus tuberosus. The sequence goes on from JALAZF010000254.1 coordinate 1,560,580, forward strand.
TTTAATTTCATTTATTTTACGCATGGAATAAGAAATCGAGACAAAACCTCAAGAACCCTAGATTGTGCATGAAGGCTCAGAATTTTGATACACGATTCATACAAGGCAATTAATAGAGGGAAAACATTCTATGCCTGATTATGAACATTTGGCAAAAGTATTATGCGAGGAAATATGCATAGATTAAGAGATGCCCAAGTTTAGGCTTACTTGAAGGTCGTGGCAGCAAGAGCAATTTGATTTTTGAGTTGGAGGTGTTACAGATGAGTTGTGATGATCTGAACAACTTCCCTACACCATATGGAGTGTGTTTGAATGCTTGGACTTGATTCGAAATGCTTGGATCACTTCATGGCATCTCAGCTGCATATGAGCTTCAAGTGGATTTGAAGCTTTGTGATTTTGGTGTTCCAGATGGCTGGAAGTGGTTTGATCAGCTCAGGTATGATGTATATGAGGTGTTAGAGCAATTGGTTTGAGTGGAATTGCTTTCTACTAAAAAATTCGATAGTGACTTGCTAAGAAAGGCATTTTTGAGAGTGAGAGGATGATTTTGAGAAAGGCAAGTGTTATAGGCCTTTGGTGTACTCAAACTGATCATAAATGAGGTCTATTTATAGTGTGTCAAGTTTGTTTTGCAAGGAATAGGGAATGGCAACTGCAGCAGGCCTTTGGCCAATTGGATCACTTTGGAATCTCAAGTCTCCTCTAGCCATTGACTTGAGATTAGAGCACAGGACTATGGTTCTCTGATTCAAGGATAAGGCATGACTGAAGTGTTCATATTTGCTCTGATACATGCCACCTCTAAGCATCCATTGAATGCTCCAAAACAAAATTGGAGTCTTGTCCCCCTTTTAGGCTTTTTAGGTTTGGCATGCTACTTGTAGTTCCAAAAACTTGGGAGGCTTATGGATCAGTGTTTGTTCCTCCTTGGTCTTCCCCTGAGGTGTTCAGATGGATAAACTTGTTTGCCATTTGCACAAATTAAACAAATCGAGGCCTAATGCACAATCTGCCTTGCCAAGACAGTTTGCAGCAAGGCATATTGCCACTGTCATAACTCCTAGTTCAGATGGAATTTGATGGAGTTTTTGGACATTTTGAAAAGTTGATATATCCTATTTCAATATTATGTCCAACTTTGGTTTTGATCTAACCTAAATTATAATGAAAAATGCCTCTACTTTTGGGAAAAAATAAGCCAGATTCTGACTTAGTGAAAATTTCACTAAGTGTTGGAAAAGTGTCACTTTTGTGTTTTCAGCAATTTTGATCACTCCATAGCTTAAAATCCATGAGGAATTGGAATGAGTTGTAGTTGACACTTTTAAAGTATGCCATGAGATCTACAAATCCATCTTTGGATCAGTCAAAATGGTTGCTTGGATCACAAATTATGATCCTTGGAAGTTGGTACCCTAGCCACTTTGTTCCATAACTTAGAAAATTTCTAAGTTTTTTATGGTTACCCCTTTTACAAGTTATCCAACTTTCTTTGATTTTTCTTGATGAATGATGATTCAAATCACACATTAACATCATTTTAGGGTTAAGGAACCTTGGTTGACCAAAAAATCAAAAAGTCAAACTTTGACTTTTTGGTATAGTTGACTTTTCTAGCAGATGAAATCCAAACTGTGCGATCCTTTATGAAATCAAGTCCTTGACCTAAATCAAACTTAATGGATGGATTCCCTAGGTGTTATAGGGTGTATTGAATCATGTCCCAAGTATTGGGAGCATGTCCTAGTCAAAAGTCAAAGGTACAGTTGACTTTTCCCGCGAAACCCTAGTTGTGGTCCAGATGAAATTGAAACTTGTTGATCAAGCTTCTTGAATCAACCCATTGTTGTAAATATATCAATGTAGTGTATTGGAGACCCTCAAATCATGTCTTGTGGTCTTGGCTCATGTTTTGTCCCAAAAGTCAACTTAGGGGTGAATTAGGTCAAGAAACCCTTTTTCCTGATTTTTTTTGGTAAATGCATCCCCTGAGGTTAAATTGACTTGATGATGGGGTCCATGAGGTCCCTTAGAGTATTTTGGGTTATGTTTTGAATCATTGGCTCATTCCCAGAGGAAAAATTCCAACTGGAGGCCCTGGTCGACCAAAACCCTAATTTGGTGACACTGGCGATCTTGAGGCTTGATCCACTTGGAATGTTGCAACCTTGTGCTTAATTCTTGATGCGGGAGTCCTCTTGATCCTTTATGGATGTTTCAGATGTTAGACAAGTTGAAGATCATGTCATTTCTTGATTGATCATTTGCCCAAGTGCTATGAGAGGGCTTGAAACCCTAATCTTTGGTTATAGTGAATGCTTCACAACCTTTGAGAGGATTGATGAGGCATATTGGTACATCCATATTGTGATGATGATTTGCACAATTATGGGAAATCTTAGTGGTCAAAATTTGGGGTATGATAGATTCCCCTATTTAATCTTCTTGGACCCAAAGGTGTGAATGGCGAAGGGATTCGGGCATTCGGGGTGCAAGATGAATAAATAACGGAATACCCGAAATTTTGATGGTGGTTATGAATGGCAGTTTGCTCATCCATCTTCTTTTACTAAGCAATGATACTTATAAAAGGTAAAACTTCCCCTCGATCCTGGTTTCCTACCGAGGAACTGGTCTTAGTTTCTTTTGTAAACTTCCCCTCGATCCTGGTTTCTGTTAGATCTTGTGTTGGGGTCTGCTGCAAAACATGAACAAGAAGAAGATCATGAAGACGGTACGATGAAAGTTGCACAAAATAATTCCAAAGCGGGTGTTTACACTGAGCTTTAGGTTCGATTCTCCCCCACCAATTTATGCAAATTGGATGCAAAAGGATTAACCGACGAATCCCCTTCAGGATACTTTGGAAACCTTAACATGAATCGCACATTCACATTAAGTATATCGATCAACGATATTTTACAGAATAAAGTTCTCTCATTTATTCTCGTGCACAAGAAAAATAAAGAAATGACTTAGATATAATTTTTGGCACTTGAAACAATTAATTTTTGTGTGTATTTTATGGCTGACAAGTATATCTATTTATAAGAAAACTTGTACCGATTGGTGTGGAGAAACAATGTTTCATTTGATTCCAACATGACCATTCACGAACCATTATAATCAATCACAACAAACTTTTTCATGAAAAGGTGTGTTGATCTAGTGGTTGCACCTTTTGACCACGCACCTTATCACAATAAGGTCTTTGGTTCAATTCTAGAGAGTTGCAACTTTTGACCATTTATTTTGGTAAATTAACCATTATTATTTATCAATTTAATATTTTGGAAATTTCTCCAACAATCCCCCACCATTTTCAAAATATATCTAAATCCATTATTCAGGAAATTTCATGGTTTCAGATAAAGGTATCTTACGATTTGAACCAATACTTAGTAAGTTAAGTTTTCACTCATCCCCGAATAGATTGGTAGACAAGCTTTGAACCAATTATTCATTAGAACAAGCGTGCATAACTCACACATGAAATCTCGGTACCATTGATCGAATTATTAATATGACACATTTAATAAGGCCTTGTGTCTCATATCCTTTTCATGAGAATTTAAGAGTCAAGCCCTTGAACTCTATGAAGCGGCACCACTTCATTCTCATATAGGTAGACTATATCATAAATGCACCCATAATTATGTATTCCAGCAAACATATGCTATATGTCCATTAAGAAGAAAACTTCATCCTACCAGACTTATTCTTATGGTCCAAGTACTTTTACCCCTTGGGATGTATCTATCATTAAGTACATCAATCACTCTAATAATGTACTTTCATCATTGAACTCAAGACGTAACATTAATCAAGTGTGAGTTGAGTTTCCACTATTGATGATTAATTAGATATGGGCTTGTTCCACATCCCTAATGATGTCTTCATTGTATTCAATTATATCCAAAGACATCATATCTTGTCAACCCTTTCGTCAAAGAATTGCAATATTTTTCCAAACTTTAATTAATTTTCGAATATTCAATTTTTCAACTAATCATGCATATGATTATTTTATGTACTCTTGATAGTATTTACCAACTATCATCAAACCATGACACTTTTGTCATATTAGTACAATTTCCATATACAACATACGTTCTATATTCCTGATAGTTTCGATAAACTATCATCATGACACTTTTGTCATTTATTTTGTCATATACACAACTTTTATGTCATTCTTCATTTACCAACCTTTTGTTCTTCTAGCTTTTGAATTTATTATTCTTTTGAAGTGTAGGGCATTCATTTTTAACATGCCCTATTTCTCCACTACATTCAAAGCTCCATTATTTTCTTAAAAATTTTGAATTTCTTGATTAGAGCATCATCTCTAAAAATACAATTTGCGAAAGCCATAATTTTCGATTTGCGTTTTAACAATCCGTGAAAAGCGTTCCTCACGAGGTTCTACATATGTGGGAAACTGGAATTCCTTATCCTCCTTGATAAGGTTCTTAAAATTGCACGTCTCGGAATTTTATATTTACATTAGACTTCAAAATTAAATTTTATATAAGTCATGGTCCATATTTTAAATAATATTTATATGACTTAATAATGAATTTAATTGGACGCAAATATATTATTCACATATCAATCACATAATTTAAAATTTTAGACACTAATAAAACCACTTTATTGATTGGATGAACTAACCTTTTTAAGAATGTTATGTCACTGTTGAATAAACTCAACTTTAGAAATCATATATATGGCACACCATTCTGTCAATCAACAACAACTTTAACATTTAAATTTTTCTGATTAATATATGCATTATGTACATACCGGGTATGTATATCGATGCACTGTTTTGTTTCAAAATGAAAAATAGTGACAATCGTGAACAAATAATTAACATAATTAGGAATTATGGAAAAAATTCCAAATTATCATTCCATATTAAGATGTAAACCACACCTCTTGCCTTTTGTTACAACCCATCCGGATGCTTTCTACTATAGATGACATAAAATGTTTCTGTGTTTAAATTTAACAAAACTATATAAATCACATTTTTGAATCATTTTTTTTTCTTTCTAGCAACAGTACTTCAATATATACAACATTCAATCTTGCAAATCATGGTAACAATATAAACATGAAATCATGCAATTCCGTAATAATTTCTGTTGTCAATATGTTACCGATACTGCAAACTATCATAAATCACAGAAAATACAATTTTCGTTGTGATTGCCAAAATGACCTATTATGGATAATATATAAAAACGGCATCATGTTGTTTTAAAATATTCAAGCAATCCATATGTGACAATTTTCACAGATTACAAATACTTCTGCAAACTAACAAATATGATTGTGTACCTTTCACCATATTGATGAATAAGAAAGCATGAATGTTCATTCCTCCGTTGTAGTCACAAATTAACCACAAACAAAACGATTCATAAATCAAAATTTCATAATTCTAAAAATTATATGAATTAACTGTGTACCTTTCACCGTCATCGAAAGTTGTTACCATCTTCTTTAAAATTGCATACTTTAACACTAATTATAAATAAAGTATGAATCAAAATCGAAAATAAAAAATCGAACCTAAAGATTGTTAGATCTTGTGTTGGGGTCTGCTGCAAAACATGAACAAGAAGAAGATGATGAAGACGGTACGATGAAAGTTGCACAAAATAATTCCAAAGCGTGTGTTTACACTAAGCTTTAGGTTCGATTCGCCCCCACCAATTTATGCAAATTGGATGCAAAAGGGTTAACCGGCGAATCCCCTTCAGGATACTTTGGAAACCTTAACAGGAATCGCACATTCACATTAAGTATATCGATCAACGATATTTTACAGAATAAAGTTCTCTCATTTATTCTCGTGCACAAGAAAAATAAAGAAATGACTTAGATATAATTTTTGGCACTTGAAACAAATAATTTTTGTGTGTATTTTATGGCTGACAAGTATATCTATTTATAAGAAAACTTGTACCGATTGGTGTGGAGAAACAATGTTTCATTTGATTCCAACATGACCATTCACGAACCATTGTAATCAATCACAACAAACTTTTTCATGAAAAGGTGTGTTGATCTAGTGGTTGCACCTTTTGACCACGCACCTTATCACAATAAGGTCTTTGGTTCAATTCTAGAGAGTTGCAACTTTTGGCCATTTATTTTGGTAAATTAACCATTATTATTTATCAATTTAATATTTTGGAAATTTCTCCAACAATCCCCCACCATTTTCAAAATATATCTAAATCCATTATTCAGGAAATTTCATGGTTTCAGATAAAGGTATCTTACGATTTGAACCAATACTTAGTAAGTTAAGTTTTCACTCATCCCCGAATAGATTGGAAGGCAAGCTTTGAACCAATTATTCATTAGAACAAGCGTGCATAACTCACACATGAAATCTCGGTACCATTGATCGAATTATTAATATGACACATTTAATAAGGCCTTGTGTCTCATATCCTTTTCATGAGAATTTAAGAGTCAAGCCCTTGAACTCTATGAAGCGGCACCACTTCATTCTCATATAGGTAGACTATATCATAAATGCACCCATAATTATGTATTCCAGCAAACATATGCTATATGTCCATTAAGAAGAAAACTTCATCCTACCAGACTTATTCTTATGGTCCAAGTACTTTTACCCCTTGGGATGTATCTATCATTAAGTACATCAATCACTCTAATAATGTACTTTCATCATTGAACTCAAGACATAACATTAATCAAGTGTGAGTTGAGTTTCCACTATTGATGATTAATTAGATATGGGCTTGTTCCACATCCCTAATGATGTCTTCATTGTATTCAATTATATCCAAAGACATCATATCTTGTCAACTCTTTCGTCAAAGAATTGCAATATTTTTCCAAACTTTAATTAATTTTCGAATATTCAATTTTTCAACTAATCATGCATATGATTATTTTATGTACTCTTGATAGTATTTACCAACTATCATCAAACCATGACACTTTTGTCATATTAGTACAATTTCCATATACAACATACGTTCTATATTCCTGATAGTTTCGATAAACTATCATCATGACACTTTTGTCATTTATTTTGTCATATACACAACTTTTATGTCATTCTTCATTTACCAACCTTTTGTTCTTCTAGCTTTTGAATTTATTATTCTTTTGAAGTGTAGGGCATTCATTTTTAACATGCCCTATTTCTCCACTACATTCAAAGTTCCATTATTTTCTTAAAAATTTTGAATTTCTTGATTAGAGCATCATCTCTAAAAATACGATTTGCGAAAGCCATAATTTTCGATTTGCGTTTTAACAATCCGTGAAAAGCGTTCCTCACGAGGTTCTACATATGTGGGAAACTAGAATTCCTTATCCTCCTTGATAAGGTTCTTAAAATTGCACGTCTCGGAATTTTATATTTACATTAGACTTCAAAATTAAATTTTATATAAGTCATGGTCCATATTTTAAATAATATTTATATGACTTAATAATGAATTTAATTGAACGCAAATATATTATTCACATAACATCAAAATCATAATTCAATCACATAATTTAAAATTTTAGACACTAATAAAACCACTTTATTGATTGGATGAACTAACCTTTTTAAGAATGTTATGTCACTGTTGAATAAACTCAACTTTAGAAATCATATATATGGCACACCATTCTGTCAATCAACAACAACTTTAACATTTAAATTTTTCTGATTAATATATGCATTATGTACATACCGGGTATGTATATCGATGCACTGTTTCGTTTCAAAATGAAAAATAGTGACAATCGTGAACAAATAATTAACATAATTAGGAATTATGGAAAAAATTCCAAATTATCATTCCATATTAAGATGTAACCCACACCTCTTGCCTTTTGTTACAACCCATCCGGATGCTTTCTACTATAGATGACATAAAATGTTTCTGTGTTTAAATTTAACAAAACTATATAAATCACATTTTTGAATCATTTTTTTTTCTTTCTAGCAACAGTACTTCAATATATACAACATTCAATCTTGCAAATCATGGTAACAATATAAACATGAAATCATGCAATTCCGTAATAATTTCTGTTGTCAATATGTTACCGATACTGTAAACTATCATAAATCACAGAAAATACAATTTTCGTTGTGATTGCCAAAATGACCTATTATGGATAATATATAAAAACGGCATCATGTTGTTTTAAAATATTCAAGCAATCCATATGTGACAATTTTCACAGATTACAAATACTTCTGCAAACTAACAAATATGATTGTGTACCTTTCACCATATTGATGAATAAGAAAGCATGAATGTTCATTCCTCCGTTGTAGTCACAAATTAACCACAAACAAAACGATTCATAAATCAAAATTTCATAATTCTAAAAATTATATGAATTAACTGTGTACCTTTCACCGTCATCGAAAGTTGTTACCATCTTCTTTAAAATTGCATACTTTAACACTAATTATAAATAAAGTATGAATCAAAATCGAAAATAAAAAATCGAACCTAAAGATTGTTAGATCTTGTGTTGGGGTCTGCTGCAAAACATGAACAAGAAGAAGATGATGAAGACGGTACGATGAAAGTTGCACAAAATAATTCCAAAGCGTGTGTTTACACTAAGCTTTAGGTTCGATTCGCCCCCACCAATTTATGCAAATTGGATGCAAAAGGGTTAACCGGCGAATCCCCTTCAGGATACTTTGGAAACCTTAACAGGAATCGCACATTCACATTAAGTATATCGATCAATGATATTTTACAGAATAAAGTTCTCTCATTTATTCTCGTGCACAAGAAAAATAAAGAAATGACTTAGATATAATTTTTGGCACTTGAAACAAATAATTTTTGTGTGTATTTTATGGCTGACAAGTATATCTATTTATAAGAAAACTTGTACCGATTGGTGTGGAGAAACAATGTTTCATTTGATTCCAACATGACCATTCACGAACCATTGTAATCAATCACAACAAACTTTTTCATGAAAAGGTGTGTTGATCTAGTGGTTGCACCTTTTGACCACGCACCTTATCACAATAAGGTCTTTGGTTCAATTCTAGAGAGTTGCAACTTTTGGCCATTTATTTTGGTAAATTAACCATTATTATTTATCAATTTAATATTTTGGAAATTTCTCCAACAATCCCCCACCATTTTCAAAATATATCTAAATCCATTATTCAGGAAATTTCATGGTTTCAGATAAAGGTATCTTACGATTTGAACCAATACTTAGTAAGTTAAGTTTTCACTCATCCCCGAATAGATTGGAAGGCAAGCTTTGAACCAATTATTCATTAGAACAAGCGTGCATAACTCACACATGAAATCTCGGTACCATTGATCGAATTATTAATATGACACATTTAATAAGGCCTTGTGTCTCATATCCTTTTCATGAGAATTTAAGAGTCAAGCCCTTGAACTCTATGAAGCGGCACCACTTCATTCTCATATAGGTAGACTATATCATAAATGCACCCATAATTATGTATTCCAGCAAACATATGCTATATGTCCATTAAGAAGAAAACTTCATCCTACCAGACTTATTCTTATGGTCCAAGTACTTTTACCCCTTGGGATGTATCTATCATTAAGTACATCAATCACTCAAATAATGTACCTTCATCATTGAACTCAAGACATAACATTAATCAAGTGTGAGTTGAGTTTCCACTATTGATGATTAATTAGATATGGGCTTGTTCCACATCCCTAATGATGTCTTCATTGTATTCAATTATATCCAAAGACATCATATCTTGTCAACTCTTTCGTCAAAGAATTGCAATATTTTTCCAAACTTTAATTAATTTTCGAATATTCAATTTTTCAACTAATCATGCATATGATTATTTTATGTACTCTTGATAGTATTTACCAACTATCATCAAACCATGACACTTTTGTCATATTAGTACAATTTCCATATACAACATACGTTCTATATTCCTGATAGTTTCGATAAACTATCATCATGACACTTTTGTCATTTATTTTGTCATATACACAACTTTTATGTCATTCTTCATTTACCAACCTTTTGTTCTTCTAGCTTTTGAATTTATTATTCTTTTGAAGTGTAGGGCATTCATTTTTAACATGCCCTATTTCTCCACTACATTCAAAGCTCCATTATTTTCTTAAAAATTTTGAATTTCTTGATTAGAGCATCATCTCTAAAAATACGATTTGCGAAAGCCATAATTTTCGATTTGCGTTTTAACAATCCGTGAAAAGCGTTCCTCACGAGGTTCTACATATGTGGGAAACTAGAATTCCTTATCCTCCTTGATAAGGTTCTTAAAATTGCACGTCTCGGAATTTTATATTTACATTAGACTTCAAAATTAAATTTTATATAAGTCATGGTCCATATTTTAAATAATATTTATATGACTTAATAATGAATTTAATTGAACGCAAATATATTATTCACATAACATCAAAATCATAATTCAATCACATAATTTAAAATTTTAGACACTAATAAAACCACTTTATTGATTGGATGAACTAACCTTTTTAAGAATGTTATGTCACTGTTGAATAAACTCAACTTTAGAAATCATATATATGGCACACCATTCTGTCAATCAACAACAACTTTAACATTTAAATTTTTCTGATTAATATATGCATTATGTACATACCGGGTATGTATATCGATGCACTGTTTCGTTTCAAAATGAAAAATAGTGACAATCGTGAACAAATAATTAACATAATTAGGAATTATGGAAAAAATTCCAAATTATCATTCCATATTAAGATGTAACCCACACCTCTTGCCTTTTGTTACAACCCATCCGGATGCTTTCTACTATAGATGACATAAAATGTTTCTGTGTTTAAATTTAACAAAACTATATAAATCACATTTTTGAATCATTTTTTTTTCTTTCTAGCAACAGTACTTCAATATATACAACATTCAATCTTGCAAATCATGGTAACAATATAAACATGAAATCATGCAATTCCGTAATAATTTCTGTTGTCAATATGTTACCGATACTGCAAACTATCATAAATCACAGAAAATACAATTTTCGTTGTGATTGCCAAAATGACCTATTATGGATAATATATAAAAACGGCATCATGTTGTTTTAAAATATTCAAGCAATCCATATGTGACAATTTTCACAGATTACAAATACTTCTGCAAACTAACAAATATGATTGTGTACCTTTCACCATATTGATGAATAAGAAAGCATGAATGTTCATTCCTCCGTTGTAGTCACAAATTAACCACAAACAAAACGATTCATAAATCAAAATTTCATAATTCTAAAAATTATATGAATTAACTGTGTACCTTTCACCGTCATCGAAAGTTGTTACCATCTTCTTTAAAATTGCATACTTTAACACTAATTATAAATAAAGTATGAATCAAAATCGAAAATAAAAAATCGAACCTAAAGATTGTTAGATCTTGTGTTGGGGTCTGCTGCAAAACATGAACAAGAAGAAGATGATGAAGACGGTACGATGAAAGTTGCACAAAATAATTCCAAAGCGTGTGTTTACACTAAGCTTTAGGTTCGATTCGCCCCCACCAATTTATGCAAATTGGATGCAAAAGGGTTAACCGGCGAATCCCCTTCAGGATACTTTGGAAACCTTAACAGGAATCGCACATTCACATTAAGTATATCGATCAACGATATTTTACAGAATAAAGTTCTCTCATTTATTCTCGTGCACAAGAAAAATAAAGAAATGACTTAGATATAATTTTTGGCACTTGAAACAAATAATTTTTGTGTGTATTTTATGGCTGACAAGTATATCTATTTATAAGAAAACTTGTACCGATTGGTGTGGAGAAACAATGTTTCATTTGATTCCAACATGACCATTCACGAACCATTGTAATCAATCACAACAAACTTTTTCATGAAAAGGTGTGTTGATCTAGTGGTTGCACCTTTTGACCACGCACCTTATCACAATAAGGTCTTTGGTTCAATTCTAGAGAGTTGCAACTTTTGGCCATTTATTTTGGTAAATTAACCATTATTATTTATCAATTTAATATTTTGGAAATTTCTCCAACAATCCCCCACCATTTTCAAAATATATCTAAATCCATTATTCAGGAAATTTCATGGTTTCAGATAAAGGTATCTTACGATTTGAACCAATACTTAGTAAGTTAAGTTTTCACTCATCCCCGAATAGATTGGAAGGCAAGCTTTGAACCAATTATTCATTAGAACAAGCGTGCATAACTCACACATGAAATCTCGGTACCATTGATCGAATTATTAATATGACACATTTAATAAGGCCTTGTGTCTCATATCCTTTTCATGAGAATTTAAGAGTCAAGCCCTTGAACTCTATGAAGCGGCACCACTTCATTCTCATATAGGTAGACTATATCATAAATGCACCCATAATTATGTATTCCAGCAAACATATGCTATATGTCCATTAAGAAGAAAACTTCATCCTACCAGACTTATTCTTATGGTCCAAGTACTTTTACCCCTTGGGATGTATCTAACATTAAGTACATCAATCACTCTAATAATGTACTTTCATCATTGAACTCAAGACATAACATTAATCAAGTGTGAGTTGAGTTTCCACTATTGATGATTAATTAGATATGGGCTTGTTCCACATCCCTAATGATGTCTTCATTGTATTCAATTATATCCAAAGACATCATATCTTGTCAACTCTTTCGTCAAAGAATTGCAATATTTTTCCAAACTTTAATTAATTTTCGAATATTCAATTTTTCAACTAATCATGCATATGATTATTTTATGTACTCTTGATAGTATTTACCAACTATCATCAAACCATGACACTTTTGTCATATTAGTACAATTTCCATATACAACATACGTTCTATATTCCTGATAGTTTCGATAAACTATCATCATGACACTTTTGTCATTTATTTTGTCATATACACAACTTTTATGTCATTCTTCATTTACCAACCTTTTGTTCTTCTAGCTTTTGAATTTATTATTCTTTTGAAGTGTAGGGCATTCATTTTTAACATGCCCTATTTCTCCACTACATTCAAAGCTCCATTATTTTCTTAAAAATTTTGAATTTCTTGATTAGAGCATCATCTCTAAAAATACGATTTGCGAAAGCCATAATTTTCGATTTGCGTTTTAACAATCCGTGAAAAGCGTTCCTCACGAGGTTCTACATATGTGGGAAACTAGAATTCCTTATCCTCCTTGATAAGGTTCTTAAAATTGCACGTCTCGGAATTTTATATTTACATTAGACTTCAAAATTAAATTTTATATAAGTCATGGTCCATATTTTAAATAATATTTATATGACTTAATAATGAATTTAATTGAACGCAAATATATTATTCACATAACATCAAAATCATAATTCAATCACATAATTTAAAATTTTAGACACTAATAAAACCACTTTATTGATTGGATGAACTAACCTTTTTAAGAATGTTATGTCACTGTTGAATAAACTCAACTTTAGAAATCATATATATGGCACACCATTCTGTCAATCAACAACAACTTTAACATTTAAATTTTTCTGATTAATATATGCATTATGTACATACCGGGTATGTATATCGATGCACTGTTTCGTTTCAAAATGAAAAATAGTGACAATCGTGAACAAATAATTAACATAATTAGGAATTATGGAAAAAATTCCAAATTATCATTCCATATTAAGATGTAACCCACACCTCTTGCCTTTTGTTACAACCCATCCGGATGCTTTCTACTATAGATGACATAAAATGTTTCTGTGTTTAAATTTAACAAAACTATATAAATCACATTTTTGAATCATTTTTTTTTTCTTTCTAGCAACAGTACTTCAATATATACAACATTCAATCTTGCAAATCATGGTAACAATATAAACATGAAATCATGCAATTCCGTAATAATTTCTGTTGTCAATATGTTACCGATACTGCAAACTATCATAAATCACAGAAAATACAATTTTCGTTGTGATTGCCAAAATGACCTATTATGGATAATATATAAAAACGACATCATGTTGTTTTAAAATATTCAAGCAATCCATATGTGACAATTTTCACAGATTACAAATACTTCTGCAAACTAACAAATATGATTGTGTACCTTTCACCATATTGATGAATAAGAAAGCATGAATGTTCATTCCTCCGTTGTAGTCACAAATTAACCACAAACAAAACGATTCATAAATCAAAATTTCATAATTCTAAAAATTATATGAATTAACTGTGTACCTTTCACCGTCATCGAAAGTTGTTACCATCTTCTTTAAAATTGCATACTTTAACACTAATTATAAATAAAGTATGAATCAAAATCGAAAATAAAAAATCGAACCTAAAGATTGTTAGATCTTGTGTTGGGGTCTGCTGCAAAACATGAACAAGAAGAAGATGATGAAGACGGTACGATGAAAGTTGCACAAAATAATTCCAAAGCGTGTGTTTACACTAAGCTTTAGGTTCGATTCGCCCCCACCAATTTATGCAAATTGGATGCAAAAGGGTTAACCGGCGAATCCCCTTCAGGATACTTTGGAAACCTTAACAGGAATCGCACATTCACATTAAGTATATCGATCAATGATATTTTACAGAATAAAGTTCTCTCATTTATTCTCGTGCACAAGAAAAATAAAGAAATGACTTAGATATAATTTTTGGCACTTGAAACAAATAATTTTTGTGTGTATTTTATGGCTGACAAGTATATCTATTTATAAGAAAACTTGTACCGATTGGTGTGGAGAAACAATGTTTCATTTGATTCCAACATGACCATTCACGAACCATTGTAATCAATCACAACAAACTTTTTCATGAAAAGGTGTGTTGATCTAGTGGTTGCACCTTTTGACCACGCACCTTATCACAATAAGGTCTTTGGTTCAATTCTAGAGAGTTGCAACTTTTGGCCATTTATTTTGGTAAATTAACCATTATTATTTATCAATTTAATATTTTGGAAATTTCTCCAACAATCCCCCACCATTTTCAAAATATATCTAAATCCATTATTCAGGAAATTTCATGGTTTTAGATAAAGGTATCTTACGATTTGAACCAATACTTAGTAAGTTAAGTTTTCACTCATCCCCGAATAGATTGGAAGGCAAGCTTTGAACCAATTATTCATTAGAACAAGCGTGCATAACTCACACATGAAATCTCGGTACCATTGATCGAATTATTAATATGACACATTTAATAAGGCCTTGTGTCTCATATCCTTTTCATGAGAATTTAAGAGTCAAGCCCTTGAACTCTATGAAGCGGCACCACTTCATTCTCATATAGGTAGACTATATCATAAATGCACCCATAATTATGTATTCCAGCAAACATATGCTATATGTCCATTAAGAAGAAAGCTTCATCCTACCAGACTAATTCTTATGGTCCAAGTACTTTTACCCCTTGGGATGTATCTATCATTAAGTACATCAATCACTCTAATAATGTACTTTCATCATTGAACTCAAGACGTAACATTAATCAAGTGTGAGTTGGGTTTCCACTATTAATGATTAATTAGATATGGGCTTGTTCCACATCCCTAATGATGTCTTCATTGTATTCAATTATATCCAAAGACATCATATCTTGTCAATCCTTTCGTCAAAGAATTGCAATATTTTTCCAAACTTTAATTAATTTTCGAATATTCAATTTTTCAACTAATCATGCATATGATTATTTTATCTACTCTTGATAGTATTTACCAACTATCATCAAACCATGACACTTTTGTCATATTAGTACAATTTCCATATACAACATACGTTCTATATTCCTGATAGTTTCGATAAACTATCATCATGACACTTTTGTCATTTATTTTGTCATATACACAACTTTTATGTCATTCTTCATTTACCAACCTTTTGTTCTTCTAGCTTTTGAATTTATTATTCTTTTGAAGTGTAGGGCATTCATTTTTAACATGCCCTATTTCTCCACTGCATTCAAAGCTCCATTATTTTCTTAAAAATTTTGAATTTCTTGATTAGAGCATCATCTCTAAAAATACGATTTGCGAAAGCCATAATTTTCGATTTGCGTTTTAACAATCCGTGAAAAGCGTTCCTCACGAGGTTCTACATATGTGGGAAACTGGAATTCCTTATCCTCCTTGATAAGGTTCTTAAAATTGCACGTCTCGGAATTTTATATTTACATTAGACTTCAAAATTAAATTTTATATAAGTCATGGTCCATATTTTAAATAATATTTATATGACTTAATAATGAATTTAATTGAACGCAAATATATTATTCACATAACATCAAAATCATAATTCAATCACATAATTTAAAATTTTAGACACTAATAAAACCACTTTATTGATTGGATGAACTAACCTTTTTAAGAATGTTATGTCACTGTTGAATAAACTCAACTTTAGAAATCATATATATGGCACACCATTCTGTCAATCAATAACAACTTTAACATTTAAATTTTTCTGATTAATATATGCATTATGTACATACCGGGTATGTATATCGATGCACTGTTTCATTTCAAAATGAAAAATAGTGACAATCGTGAACAAATAATTAACATAATTAGGAATTATGGAAAAAATTCCAAATTATCATTCCATATTAAGATGTAACCCACACCTCTTGCCTTTTGTTACAACCCATCCGGATGCTTTCTACTATAGATGACATAAAATGTTTCTGTGTTTAAATTTAACAAAACTATATAAATCACATTTTTGAATCATTTTTTTTTCTTTCTAGCAACAGTACTTCAATATATACAACATTCAATCTTGCAAATCATGGTAACAATATAAACATGAAATCATGCAATTCCGTAATAATTTCTGTTGTCAATATGTTACCGATACTGCAAACTATTATAAATCACAGAAAATACAATTTTCGTTGTGATTGCCAAAATGACCTATTATGGATAATATATAAAATTGGCATCATGTTGTTTTAAAATATTCAAGCAATCCATATGTGACAATTTTCACAGATTACAAATACTTCTGCAAACTAACAAATATGATTGTGTACCTTTCACTATATTGATGAATAAGAAAGCATGAATGTTCATTCCTCCGTTGTAGTCACAAATTAACCACAAACAAAACGATTCATAAATCAAAATTTCATAATTCTAAAAATTATATGAATTAACTGTGTACCTTTCACCGTCATCGAAAGTTGTTACCATCTTCTTTAAAATTGCATACTTTAACTCTAATTATAAATAAAGTATGAATCAAAATCGAAAATAAAAAATCGAACCTAAAGATTGTTAGATCTTGTGTTGGGGTCTGCTGCAAAACATGAACAAGAAGAAGATGATGAAGACGGTACGATGAAAGTTGCACAAAATAATTCCAAAGCGTGTGTTTACACTAAGCTTTAGGTTCGATTCGCCCCCACCAATTTATGCAAATTGGATGCAAAAGGGTTAACCGGCGAATCCCCTTCAGGATACTTTGGAAACCTTAACAGGAATCGCACATTCACATTAAGTATATCGATCAACGATATTTTACAGAATAAAGTTCTCTCATTTATTCTCGTGCACAAGAAAAATAAAGAAATGACTTAGATATAATTTTTGGCACTTGAAACAAATAATTTTTGTGTGTATTTTATGGCTGACAAGTATATCTATTTATAAGAAAACTTGTACCGATTGGTGTGGAGAAACAATGTTTCATTTGATTCCAACATGACCATTCACGAACCATTGTAATCAATCACAACAAACTTTTTCATGAAAAGGTGTGTTGATCTAGTGGTTGCACCTTTTGACCACGCACCTTATCACAATAAGGTCTTTGGTTCAATTCTAGAGAGTTGCAACTTTTGGCCATTTATTTTGGTAAATTAACCATTATTATTTATCAATTTAATATTTTGGAAATTTCTCCAACAATCCCCCACCATTTTCAAAATATATATAAATCCATTATTCAGGAAATTTCATGGTTTCAGATAAAGGTATCTTACGATTTGAACCAATACTTAGTAAGTTAAGTTTTCACTCATCCCCGAATAGATTGGTAGACAAGCTTTGAACCAATTATTCATTAGAACAAGCGTGCATAACTCACACATGAAATCTCGGTACCATTGATCGAATTATTAATATGACACATTTAATAAGGCCTTGTGTCTCATATCCTTTTCATGAGAATTTAAGAGTCAAGCCCTTGAACTCTATGAAGCGGCACCACTTCATTCTCATATAGGTAGACTATATCATAAATGAACCCATAATTATGTCCATTAAGAAGAAAACTTCATCCTACCAGACTTATTCTTATGGTCCAAGTACTTTTACCCCTTGGGATGTATCTATCATTAAGTACATCAATCACTCTAATAATGTACTTTCATCATTGAACTCAAGACGTAACATTAATCAAGTGTGAGTTGAGTTTCCACTATTGATGATTAATTAGATATGGGCTTGTTCCACATCCCTAATGATGTCTTCATTGTATTCAATTATATCCAAAGACATCATATCTTGTCAATCCTTTCGTCAAAGAATTGCAATATTTTTCCAAACTTTAATTAATTTTCGAATATTCAATTTTTCAACTAATCATGCATATGATTATTTTATGTACTCTTGATAGTATTTACCAACTATCATCAAACCATGACACTTTTGTCATATTAGTACAATTTCCATATACAACATACGTTCTATATTCCTGATAGTTTCGATAAATTATCTTCATGACACTTTTGTCATTTATTTTGTCATATACACAACTTTTATGTCATTCTTCATTTACCAACCTTTTGTTCTTCTAGCTTTTGAATTTATTATTCTTTTGAAGTGTAGGGCATTCATTTTTAACATGCCCTATTTCTCCACTACATTCAAAGCTCCATTATTTTCTTAAAAATTTTGAATTTCTTGATTAGAGCATCATCTCTAAAAATACGATTTACGAAAGCCATAATTTTCGATTTGCGTTTTAACAATCCGTGAAAAGCGTTCCTCACGAGGTTCTACATATGTGGGAAACTGGAATTCCTTATCCTCCTTGATAAGGTTCTTAAAATTGCACGTCTCGGAATTTTATATTTACATTAGACTTCAAAATTAAATTTTATATAAGTCATGGTCCATATTTTAAATAATATTTATATGACTTAATAATGAATTTAATTGAACGCAAATATATTATTCACATAACATCAAAATCATAATTCAATCACATAATTTAAAATTTTAGACACTAATAAAACCACTTTATTGATTGGATGAACTAACCATTTTAAGAATGTTATGTCACTGTTGAATAAACTCAACTTTAGAAATCATATATATGGCACACCATTCTGTCAATCAACAACAACTTTAACATTAAAATTTTTCTGATTAATATATGCATTATGTACATACCGGGTATGTATATCGATGCACTGTTTCATTTCAAAATGAAAAATAGTGACAATCGTGAACAAATAATTAACATAATTAGGAATTATGGAAAAAATTCCAAATTATCATTCCATATTAAGATGTAACCCACACCTCTTGCCTTTTGTTACAACCCATCCGGATGCTTTCTACTATAGATGACATAAAATGTTTCTGTGTTTAAATTTAACAAAACTATATAAATCACATTTTTGAATCATTTTTTTTTCTTTCTAGCAACAGTACTTCAATATATACAACATTCAATCTTGCAAATCATGGTAACAATATAAACATGAAATCATGCAATTCCGTAATAATTTATGTAGTCAATATGTTACCAATACTGCAAACTATCATAAATCACAGAAAATACAATTTTCGTTGTGATTGCCAAAACGACCTATTATGGATAATATATAAAAACGGCATCATGTTGTTTTAAAATATTCAAGCAATCCATATGTGACAATTTTCACAGATTACAAATACTTCTGCAAACTAACAAATATGATTGTGTACCTTTCACCATATTGATGAATAAGAAAGCATGAATGTTCATTCCTCAGTTGTAGTCACAAATTAACCACAAACAAAACGATTCATAAATCAAAATTTCATAATTCTAAAAATTATATGAATTAACTGTGTACCTTTCACCGTCATCGAAAGTTGTTACCATCTTCTTTAAAATTGCATACTTTAACACTAATTATAAATAAAGTATGAATCAAAATCGAAAATAAAAAATCGAACCTAAAGATTGTTAGATCTTGTGTTGGGGTCTGCTGCAAAACATGAACAAGAAGAAGATGATGAAGACGGTACGATGAAAGTTGCACAAAATAATTCCAAAGCGTGTGTTTACACTAAGCTTTAGGTTCGATTCGCCCCCACCAATTTATGCAAATTGGATGCAAAAGGGTTAACCGGCGAATCCCCTTCAGGATACTTTGGAAACCTTAACATGAATCGCACATTCACATTAAGTATATCGATCAACGATATTTTACAGAATAAAGTTCTCTCATTTATTCTCGTGCACAAGAAAAATAAAGAAATGACTTAGATATAATTTTTGGCACTTGAAACAAATAATTTTTGTGTGTATTTTATGGCTGACAAGTATATATATTTATAAGAAAACTTGTACCGATTGGTGTGGAGAAACAATGTTTCATTTGATTCCAACATGACCATTCACGAACCATTGTAATCAATCACAACAAACTTTTTCATGAAAAGGTGTGTTGATCTAGTGGTTGCACCTTTTGACCACGCACCTTATCACAATAAGGTCTTTGGTTCAATTCTAGAGAGTTGCAACTTTTGGCCATTTATTTTGGTAAATTAACCATTATTATTTATCAATTTAATATTTTGGAAATTTCTCCAACAATCCCCCACCATTTTCAAAATATATCTAAATCCATTATTCAGGAAATTTCATGGTTTCAGATAAAGGTATCTTACGATTTGAACCAATACTTAGTAAGTTAAGTTTTCACTCATCCCCGAATAGATTGGTAGACAAGCTTTGAACCAATTATTCATTAGAACAAGCGTGCATAACTCACACATGAAATCTCGGTACCATTGATCAAATTATTAATATGACACATTTAATAAGGCCTTGTGTCTCATATCCTTTTCATGAGAATTTAAGAGTCAAGCCCTTGAACTCTATGAAGCGGCACCACTTCATTCTCATATAGGTAGACTATATCATAAATGCACCCATAATTATGTATTCCAGCAAACATATGCTATATGTCCATTAAGAAGAAAACTTCATCCTACCAGACTTATTCTTATGGTCCAAGTACTTTTACCCCTTGGGATGTATCTATCATTAAGTACATCAATCACTCTAATAATGTACTTTCATCATTGAACTCAAGACGTAACATTAATCAAGTGTGAGTTGAGTTTCCACTATTGATGATTAATTAGATATGGGCTTGTTCCACATCCCTAATGATGTCTTCATTGTATCAATTATATCCAAAGACATCATATCTTGTCAATCCTTTCGTCAAAGAATTGCAATATTTTTCCAAACTTTAATTAATTTTCGAATATTCAATTTTTCAACTAATCATGCATATGATTATTTTATGTACTCTTGATAGTATTTACCAACTATCATCAAACCATGACACTTTTGTCATATTAGTACAATTTCCATATACAACATACGTTCTATATTCCTGATAGTTTCGATAAACTATCATCATGACACTTTTGTCATTTATTTTGTCATATACACAACTTTTATGTCATTCTTCATTTACCAACCTTTTGTTCTTCTAGCTTTTGAATTTATTATTCTTTTGAAGTGTAGGGCATTCATTTTTAACATGCCCTATTTCTCCACTACATTCAAAGCTCCATTATTTTCTTAAAAATTTGGAATTTCTTGATTAGAGCATCATCTCTAAAAATACGATTTGCGAAAGCCATAATTTTCGATTTGCGTTTTAACAATCCGTGAAAAGCGTTCCTCACGAGGTTCTACATATGTGGGAAACTGGAATTCCTTAGCCTCCTTGATAAGGTTCTTAAAATTGCACGTCTCAGAATTTTATATTTACATTAGACTTCAAAATTAAATTTTATATAAGTCATGGTCCATATTTTAAATAATATTTATATGACTTAATAATGAATTTAATTGAACGCAAATATATTATTCACATAACATCAAAATCATAATTCAATCACATAATTTAAAATTTTAGACACTAATAAAACCACTTTATTGATTGGATGAACTAACCTTTTTAAGAATGTTATGTCACTGTTGAATAAACTCAACTTTAGAAATCATATATATGGCACACCATTCTGTCAATTAACAACAACTTTAACATTTAAATTTTTCTGATTAATATATGCATTATGTACATACCGGGTATGTATATCGATGCACTGTTTTGTTTCAAAATGAAAAATAGTGACAATCGTGAACAAATAATTAACATAATTAGGAATTATGGAAAAAATTCCAAATTATCATTCCATATTAAGATGTAACCCACACCTCTTGCCTTTTGTTACAACCCATCCGGATGCTTTCTACTATAGATGACATAAAATGTTTCTGTGTTTAAATTTAACAAAACTATATAAATCACATTTTTGAATCATTTTTTTTTCTTTCTAGCAACAGTACTTCAATATATACAACATTCAATCTTGCAAATCATGGTAACAATATAAACATGAAATCATGCAATTCCGTAATAATTTATGTTGTCAATATGTTACCGATACTGCAAACTATCATAAATCACAGAAAATACAATTTTCGTTGTGATTGCCAAAATGACCTATTATGGATAATATATAAAAACGGCATCATGTTGTTTTAAAATATTCAAGCAATCCATATGTGACAATTTTCACAGATTACAAATACTTCTGCAAACTAACAAATATGATTGTGTACCTTTCACCATATTGATGAATAAGAAAGCATGAATGTTCATTCCTCCGTTGTAGTCACAAATTAACCACAAACAAAACGATTCATAAATCAAAATTTCATAATTCTAAAAATTATATGAATTAACTGTGTACCTTTCACCGTCATCGAAAGTTGTTACCATCTTCTTTAAAATTGCATACTTTAACACTAATTATAAATAAAGTATGAATCAAAATCGAAAATAAAAAATCGAACCTAAAGATTGTTAGATCTTGTGTTGGGGTCTGCTGCAAAACATGAACAAGAAGAAGATGATGAAGACGGTACGATGAAAGTTGCACAAAATAATTCCAAAGCGTGTGTTTACACTAAGCTTTAGGTTCGATTCGCCCCCACCAATTTATGCAAATTGGATGCAAAAGGGTTAACCGGGGAATCCCCTTCAGGATACTTTGGAAACCTTAACAGGAATCGCACATTCACATTAAGTATATCGATCAACGATATTTTACAGAATAAAGTTCTCTCATTTATTCTCGTGCACAAGAAAAATAAAGAAATGACTTAGATATAATTTTTGGCACTTGAAACAAATAATTTTTGTGTGTATTTTATGGCTGACAAGTATATCTATTTATAAGAAAACTTGTACCGATTGGTGTGGAGAAACAATGTTTCATTTGATTCCAACATGACCATTCACGAACCATTGTAATCAATCACAACAAACTTTTTCATGAAAAGGTGTGTTGATCTAGTGGTTGCACCTTTTGACCACGCACCTTATCACAATAAGGTCTTTGGTTCAATTCTAGAGAGTTGCAACTTTTGGCCATTTATTTTGGTAAATTAACCATTATTATTTATCAATTTAATATTTTGGAAATTTCTCCAACAATCCCCCACCATTTTCAAAATATATCTAAATCCATTATTCAGGAAATTTCATGGTTTCAGATAAAGGTATCTTACGATTTGAACCAATACTTAGTAAGTTAAGTTTTCACTCATCCCCGAATAGATTGGTAGACAAGCTTTGAACCAATTATTCATTGGAACAAGCGTGCATAACTCACACATGAAATCTCGGTACCATTGATCGAATTATTAATATGACACATTTAATAAGGCCTTGTGTCTCATATCCTTTTCATGAGAATTTAAGAGTCAAGCCCTTGAACTCTATGAAGCGGCACCACTTCATTCTCATATAGGTAGACTATATCATAAATGCACCCATAATTATGTATTCCAGCAAACATATGCTATATGTCCATTAAGAAGAAAACTTCATCCTACCAGACTTATTCCTATGGTCCAAGTACTTTTACCCCTTGGGATGTATCTATCATTAAGTACATCAATCACTCTAATAATGTACTTTCATCATTGAACTCAAGACGTAACATTAATCAAGTGTAAGTTGAGTTTCCACTATTGATGATTAATTAGATATGGGCTTGTTCCACATCCCTAATGATGTCTTCATTGTATTCAATTATATCCAAAGACATCATATCTTGTCAATCCTTTCGTCAAAGAATTGCAATATTTTTCCAAACTTTAATTAATTTTCGAATATTCAATTTTTCAACTAATCATGCATATGATTATTTTATGTACTCTTGATAGTATTTACCAACTATCATCAAACCATGACACTTTTGTCATATTAGTACAATTTCCATATACAACATACGTTCTATATTCCTGATAGTTTCGATAAACTATCATCATGACACTTTTGTCATTTATTTTGTCATATACACAACTTTTATGTCATTCTTCATTTACCAACCTTTTGTTCTTCTAGCTTTTGAATTTATTATTCTTTTGAAGTGTAGGGCATTCATTTTTAACATGCCCTATTTCTCCACTACATTCAAAGCTCCATTATTTTCTTAAAAATTTTGAATTTCTTGATTAGAGCATCATCTCTAAAAATACGATTTGCGAAAGCCATAATTTTCGATTTGCGTTTTAACAATCCGTGAAAAGCGTTCCTCACGAGGTTCTACATATGTGGGAAACTGGAATTCCTTATCCTCCTTGATAAGGTTCTTAAAATTGCACGTCTCGGAATTTTATATTTACATTAGACTTCAAAATTAAATTTTATATAAGTCATGGTCCATATTTTAAATAATATTTATATGACTTAATAATGAATTTAATTGAACGCAAATATATTATTCACATAACATCAAAATCATAATTCAATCACATAATTTAAAATTTTAGACACTAATAAAACCACTTTATTGATTGGATGAACTAACCTTTTTAAGAATGTTATGTCACTGTTGAATAAACTCAACTTTAGAAATCATATATATGGCACACCATTCTGTCAATCAACAACAACTTTAACATTTAAATTTTTCTGATTAATATATGCATTATGTACATACCGGGTATGTATATCGATGCACTGTTTCGTTTCAAAATGAAAAATAGTGACAATCGTGAACAAATAATTAACATAATTAGGAATTATGGAAAAAATTCCAAATTATCATTCCATATTAAGATGTAACCCACACCTCTTGCCTTTTGTTACAACCCATCCGGATGCTTTCTACTATAGATGACATAAAATGTTTCTGTGTTTAAATTTAACAAAACTATATAAATCACATTTTTGAATCATTTTTTTTTCTTTCTAGCAACAGTACTTCAATATATACAACATTCAATCTTGCAAATCATGGTAACAATATAAACATGAAATCATGCAATTCCGTAATAATTTATGTTGTCAATATGTTACCGATACTGCAAACTATCATAAATCACAGAAAATACAATTTTCGTTGTGATTGCCAAAATGACCTATTATGGATAATATATAAAAACGGCATCATGTTGTTTTAAAATATTCAAGCAATCCATATGTGACAATTTTCACAGATTACAAATACTTCTGCAAACTAACAAATATGATTGTGTACCTTTCACCATATTGATGAATAAGAAAGCATGAATGTTCATTCCTCCGTTGTAGTCACAAATTAACCATAAACAAAACGATTCATAAATCAAAATTTCATAATTCTAAAAATTATATGAATTAACTGTGTACCTTTCACCGTCATCGAAAGTTGTTACCATCTTCTTTAAAATTGCATACTTTAACACTAATTATAAATAAAGTATGAATCAAAATCGAAAATAAAAAATCGAACCTAAAGATTGTTAGATCTTGTGTTGGGGTCTGCTGCAAAACATGAACAAGAAGAAGATGATGAAGACGGTACGATGAAAGTTGCACAAAATAATTCCAAAGCGTGTGTTTACACTAAGCTTTAGGTTCGATTCGCCCCCACCAATTTATGCAAATTGGATGCAAAAGGGTTAACCGGGGAATCCCCTTCAGGATACTTTGGAAACCTTAACAGGAATCGCACATTCACATTAAGTATATCGATCAACGATATTTTACAGAATAAAGTTCTCTCATTTATTCTCGTGCACAAGAAAAATAAAGAAATGACTTAGATATAATTTTTGGCACTTGAAACAAATAATTTTTGTGTGTATTTTATGGCTGACAAGTATATCTATTTATAAGAAAACTTGTACCGATTGGTGTGGAGAAACAATGTTTCATTTGATTCCAACATGACCATTCACGAACCATTGTAATCAATCACAACAAACTTTTTCATGAAAAGGTGTGTTGATCTAGTGGTTGCACCTTTTGACCACGCACCTTATCACAATAAGGTCTTTGGTTCAATTCTAGAGAGTTGCAACTTTTGGCCATTTATTTTGGTAAATTAACCATTATTATTTATCAATTTAATATTTTGGAAATTTCTCCAATAATCCCCCACCATTTTCAAAATATATCTAAATCCATTATTCAGGAAATTTCATGGTTTCAGATAAAGGTATCTTACGATTTGAACCAATACTTAGTAAGTTAAGTTTTCACTCATCCCCGAATAGATTGGTAGACAAGCTTTGAACCAATTATTCATTAGAACAAGCGTGCATAACTCACACATGAAATCTCGGTACCATTGATCGAATTATTAATATGACACATTTAATAAGGCCTTGTGTCTCATATCCTTTTCATGAGAATTTAAGAGTCAAGCCCTTGAACTCTATGAAGCGGCACCACTTCATTCTCATATAGGTAGACTATATCATAAATGCACCCATAATTATGTATTCCAGCAAACATATGCTATATGTCCATTAAGAAGAAAACTTCATCCTACCAGACTTATTCCTATGGTCCAAGTACTTTTACCCCTTGGGATGTATCTATCATTAAGTACATCAATCACTCTAATAATGTACTTTCATCATTGAACTCAAGACGTAACATTAATCAAGTGTGAGTTGAGTTTCCACTATTGATGATTAATTAGATATGGGCTTGTTCCACATCCCTAATGATGTCTTCATTGTATTCAATTATATCCAAAGACATCATATCTTGTCAATCCTTTCGTCAAAGAATTGCAATATTTTTCCAAACTTTAATTAATTTTCGAATATTCAATTTTTCAACTAATCATGCATATGATTATTTTATGTACTCTTGATAGTATTTACCAACTATCATCAAACCATGACACTTTTGTCATATTAGTACAATTTCCATATACAACATACGTTCTATATTCCTGATAGTTTCGATAAACTATCATCATGACACTTTTGTCATTTATTTTGTCATATACACAACTTTTATGTCATTCTTCATTTACCAACCTTTTGTTCTTCTAGCTTTTGAATTTATTATTCTTTTGAAGTGTAGGGCATTCATTTTTAACATGCCCTATTTCTCCACTACATTCAAAGCTCCATTATTTTCTTAAAAATTTTGAATTTCTTGATTAGAGCATCATCTCTAAAAATACGATTTGCGAAAGCCATAATTTTCGATTTGCGTTTTAACAATCCGTGAAAAGCGTTCCTCACGAGGTTCTACATATGTGGGAAACTGGAATTCCTTATCCTCCTTGATAAGGTTCTTAAAATTGCACGTCTCGGAATTTTATATTTACATTAGACTTCAAAATTAAATTTTATATAAGTCATGGTCCATATTTTAAATAATATTTATATGACTTAATAATGAATTTAATTGAACGCAAATATATTATTCACATAACATCAAAATCATAATTCAATCACATAATTTAAAATTTTAGACACTAATAAAACCACTTTATTGATTGGATGAACTAACCTTTTTAATAATGTTATGTCACTGTTGAATAAACTCAACTTTAGAAATCATATATATGGCACACCATTCTGTCAATCAACAACAACTTTAACATTTAAATTTTTCTGATTAATATATGCATTATGTACATACCGGGTATGTATATCGATGCACTGTTTCGTTTCAAAATGAAAAATAGTGACAATCGTGAACAAATAATTAACATAATTAGGAATTATGGAAAAAATTCCAAATTATCATTCCATATTAAGATGTAACCCACACCTCTTGCCTTTTGTTACAACCCATCCGGATGCTTTCTACTATAGATGACATAAAATGTTTCTGTGTTTAAATTTAACAAAACTATATAAATCACATTTTTGAATCATTTTTTTTTCTTTCTAGCAACAGTACTTCAATATATACAACATTCAATCTTGCAAATCATGGTAACAATATAAACATGAAATCATGCAATTCCGTAATAATTTCTGTTGTCAATATGTTACCGATACTGCAAACTATCATAAATCACAGAAAATACAATTTTCGTTGTGATTGCCAAAATGACCTATTATGGATAATATATAAAAACGGCATCATGTTGTTTTAAAATATTCAAGCAATCCATATGTGACAATTTTCACAGATTACAAATACTTCTGCAAACTAACAAATATGATTGTGTACCTTTCACCATATTGATGAATAAGAAAGCATGAATGTTCATTCCTCCGTTGTAGTCACAAATTAACCACAAACAAAACGATTCATAAATCAAAATTTCATAATTCTAAAAATTATATGAATTAACTGTGTACCTTTCACCGTCATCGAAAGTTGTTACCATCTTCTTTAAAATTGCATACTTTAACACTAATTATAAATAAAGTATGAATCAAAATCGAAAATAAAAAATCGAACCTAAAGATTGTTAGATCTTGTGTTGGGGTCTGCTGCAAAACATGAACAAGAAGAAGATGATGAAGACGGTACGATGAAAGTTGCACAAAATAATTCCAAAGCGTGTGTTTACACTAAGCTTTAGGTTCGATTCGCCCCCACCAATTTATGCAAATTGGATGCAAAAGGGTTAACCGGCGAATCCCCTTCAGGATACTTTGGAAACCTTAACAGGAATCGCACATTCACATTAAGTATATCGATCAACGATATTTTACAGAATAAAGTTCTCTCATTTATTCTCGTGCACAAGAAAAATAAAGAAATGACTTAGATATAATTTTTGGCACTTGAAACAAATAATTTTTGTGTGTATTTTATGGCTGACAAGTATATCTATTTATAAGAAAACTTGTACCGATTGGTGTGGAGAAACAATGTTTCATTTGATTCCAACATGACCATTCACGAACCATTGTAATCAATCACAACAAACTTTTTCATGAAAAGGTGTGTTGATCTAGTGGTTGCACCTTTTGACCACGCACCTTATCACAATAAGGTCTTTGGTTCAATTCTAGAGAGTTGCAACTTTTGGCCATTTATTTTGGTAAATTAACCATTATTATTTATCAATTTAATATTTTGGAAATTTCTCCAACAATCCCCCACCATTTTCAAAATATATCTAAATCCATTATTCAGGAAATTTCATGGTTTCAGATAAAGGTATCTTACGATTTGAACCAATACTTAGTAAGTTAAGTTTTCACTCATCCCCGAATAGATTGGTAGACAAGCTTTGAACCAATTATTCATTGGAACAAGCGTGCATAACTCACACATGAAATCTCGGTACCATTGATCGAATTATTAATATGACACATTTAATAAGGCCTTGTGTCTCATATCCTTTTCATGAGAATTTAAGAGTCAAGCCCTTGAACTCTATGAAGCGGCACCACTTCATTCTCATATAGGTAGACTATATCATAAATGCACCCATAATTATGTATTCCAGCAAACATATGCTATATGTCCATTAAGAAGAAAACTTCATCCTACCAGACTTATTCCTATGGTCCAAGTACTTTTACCCCTTGGGATGTATCTATCATTAAGTACATCAATCACTCTAATAATGTACTTTCATCGTTGAACTCAAGACGTAACATTAATCAAGTGTAAGTTGAGTTTCCACTATTGATGATTAATTAGATATGGGCTTGTTCCACATCCCTAATGATGTCTTCATTGTATTCAATTATATCCAAAGACATCATATCTTGTCAATCCTTTCGTCAAAGAATTGCAATATTTTTCCAAACTTTAATTAATTTTCGAATATTCAATTTTTCAACTAATCATGCATATGATTATTTTATGTACTCTTGATAGTATTTACCAACTATCATCAAACCATGACACTTTTGTCATATTAGTACAATTTCCATATACAACATACGTTCTATATTCCTGATAGTTTCGATAAACTATCATCATGACACTTTTGTCATTTATTTTGTCATATACACAACTTTTATGTCATTCTTCATTTACCAACCTTTTGTTCTTCTAGCTTTTGAATTTATTATTCTTTTGAAGTGTAGGGCATTCATTTTTAACATGCCCTATTTCTCCACTACATTCAAAGCTCCATTATTTTCTTAAAAATTTTGAATTTCTTGATTAGAGCATCATCTCTAAAAATACGATTTGCGAAAGCCATAATTTTCGATTTGCGTTTTAACAATCCGTGAAAAGCGTTCCTCACGAGGTTCTACATATGTGGGAAACTGGAATTCCTTATCCTCCTTGATAAGGTTCTTAAAATTGCACGTCTCGGAATTTTATATTTACATTAGACTTCAAAATTAAATTTTATATAAGTCATGGTCCATATTTTAAATAATATTTATATGACTTAATAATGAATTTAATTGAACGCAAATATATTATTCACATAACATCAAAATCATAATTCAATCACATAATTTAAAATTTTAGACACTAATAAAACCACTTTATTGATTGGATGAACTAACCTTTTTAAGAATGTTATGTCACTGTTGAATAAACTCAACTTTAGAAATCATATATATGGCACACCATTCTGTCAATCAACAACAACTTTAACATTTAAATTTTTCTGATTAATATATGCATTATGTACATACCGGGTATGTATATCGATGCACTGTTTCGTTTCAAAATGAAAAATAGTGACAATCGTGAACAAATAATTAACATAATTAGGAATTATGGAAAAAATTCCAAATTATCATTCCATATTAAGATGTAACCCACACCTCTTGCCTTTTGTTACAACCCATCCGGATGCTTTCTACTATAGATGACATAAAATGTTTCTGTGTTTAAATTTAACAAAACTATATAAATCACATTTTTGAATCATTTTTTTTTCTTTCTAGCAACAGTACTTCAATATATACAACATTCAATCTTGCAAATCATGGTAACAATATAAACATGAAATCATGCAATTCCGTAATAATTTCTGTTGTCAATATGTTACCGATACTGCAAACTATCATAAATCACAGAAAATACAATTTTCGTTGTGATTGCCAAAATGACCTATTATGGATAATATATAAAAACGGCATCATGTTGTTTTAAAATATTCAAGCAATCCATATGTGACAATTTTCACAGATTACAAATACTTCTGCAAACTAACAAATATGATTGTGTACCTTTCACCATATTGATGAATAAGAAAGCATGAATGTTCATTCCTCCGTTGTAGTCACAAATTAACCACAAACAAAACGATTCATAAATCAAAATTTCATAATTCTAAAAATTATATGAATTAACTGTGTACCTTTCACCGTCATCGAAAGTTGTTACCATCTTCTTTAAAATTGCATA
The DNA here is from genome assembly GCA_022829125.1 of Lathyrus tuberosus. Taxonomy (NCBI): domain Eukaryota; kingdom Viridiplantae; phylum Streptophyta; class Magnoliopsida; order Fabales; family Fabaceae; genus Lathyrus; species Lathyrus tuberosus. The sequence goes on from JALAZF010000254.1 coordinate 1,592,455, forward strand.
CTTTAACACTAATTATAAATAAAGTATGAATCAAAATCGAAAATAAAAAATCGAACCTAAAGATTGTTAGATCTTGTGTTGGGGTCTGCTGCAAAACATGAACAAGAAGAAGATGATGAAGACGGTACGATGAAAGTTGCACAAAATAATTCCAAAGCGTGTGTTTACACTAAGCTTTAGGTTCGATTCGCCCCCACCAATTTATGCAAATTGGATGCAAAAGGGTTAACCGGCGAATCCCCTTCAGGATACTTTGGAAACCTTAACAGGAATCGCACATTCACATTAAGTATATCGATCAACGATATTTTACAGAATAAAGTTCTCTCATTTATTCTCGTGCACAAGAAAAATAAAGAAATGACTTAGATATAATTTTTGGCACTTGAAACAAATAATTTTTGTGTGTATTTTATGGCTGACAAGTATATCTATTTATAAGAAAACTTGTACCGATTGGTGTGGAGAAACAATGTTTCATTTGATTCCAACATGACCATTCACGAACCATTGTAATCAATCACAACAAACTTTTTCATGAAAAGGTGTGTTGATCTAGTGGTTGCACCTTTTGACCACGCACCTTATCACAATAAGGTCTTTGGTTCAATTCTAGAGAGTTGCAACTTTTGGCCATTTATTTTGGTAAATTAACCATTATTATTTATCAATTTAATATTTTGGAAATTTCTCCAACAATCCCCCACCATTTTCAAAATATATCTAAATCCATTATTCAGGAAATTTCATGGTTTCAGATAAAGGTATCTTACGATTTGAACCAATACTTAGTAAGTTAAGTTTTCACTCATCCCCGAATAGATTGGTAGACAAGCTTTGAACCAATTATTCATTGGAACAAGCGTGCATAACTCACACATGAAATCTCGGTACCATTGATCGAATTATTAATATGACACATTTAATAAGGCCTTGTGTCTCATATCCTTTTCATGAGAATTTAAGAGTCAAGCCCTTGAACTCTATGAAGCGGCACCACTTCATTCTCATATAGGTAGACTATATCATAAATGCACCCATAATTATGTATTCCAGCAAACATATGCTATATGTCCATTAAGAAGAAAACTTCATCCTACCAGACTTATTCCTATGGTCCAAGTACTTTTACCCCTTGGGATGTATCTATCATTAAGTACATCAATCACTCTAATAATGTACTTTCATCGTTGAACTCAAGACGTAACATTAATCAAGTGTAAGTTGAGTTTCCACTATTGATGATTAATTAGATATGGGCTTGTTCCACATCCCTAATGATGTCTTCATTGTATTCAATTATATCCAAAGACATCATATCTTGTCAATCCTTTCGTCAAAGAATTGCAATATTTTTCCAAACTTTAATTAATTTTCGAATATTCAATTTTTCAACTAATCATGCATATGATTATTTTATGTACTCTTGATAGTATTTACCAACTATCATCAAACCATGACACTTTTGTCATATTAGTACAATTTCCATATACAACATACGTTCTATATTCCTGATAGTTTCGATAAACTATCATCATGACACTTTTGTCATTTATTTTGTCATATACACAACTTTTATGTCATTCTTCATTTACCAACCTTTTGTTCTTCTAGCTTTTGAATTTATTATTCTTTTGAAGTGTAGGGCATTCATTTTTAACATGCCCTATTTCTCCACTACATTCAAAGCTCCATTATTTTCTTAAAAATTTTGAATTTCTTGATTAGAGCATCATCTCTAAAAATACGATTTGCGAAAGCCATAATTTTCGATTTGCGTTTTAACAATCCGTGAAAAGCGTTCCTCACGAGGTTCTACATATGTGGGAAACTGGAATTCCTTATCCTCCTTGATAAGGTTCTTAAAATTGCACGTCTCGGAATTTTATATTTACATTAGACTTCAAAATTAAATTTTATATAAGTCATGGTCCATATTTTAAATAATATTTATATGACTTAATAATGAATTTAATTGAACGCAAATATATTATTCACATAACATCAAAATCATAATTCAATCACATAATTTAAAATTTTAGACACTAATAAAACCACTTTATTGATTGGATGAACTAACCTTTTTAAGAATGTTATGTCACTGTTGAATAAACTCAACTTTAGAAATCATATATACGGCACACCATTCTGTCAATCAACAACAACTTTAACATTTAAATTTTTCTGATTAATATATGCATTATGTACATACCGGGTATGTATATCGATGCACTGTTTCGTTTCAAAATGAAAAATAGTGACAATCGTGAACAAATAATTAACATAATTAGGAATTATGGAAAAAATTCCAAATTATCATTCCATATTAAGATGTAACCCACACCTCTTGCCTTTTGTTACAACCCATCCGGATGCTTTCTACTATAGATGACATAAAATGTTTCTGTGTTTAAATTTAACAAAACTATATAAATCACATTTTTGAATCATTTTTTTTTCTTTCTAGCAACAGTACTTCAATATATACAACATTCAATCTTGCAAATCATGGTAACAATATAAACATGAAATCATGCAATTCCGTAATAATTTCTGTTGTCAATATGTTACCGATACTGCAAACTATCATAAATCACAGAAAATACAATTTTCGTTGTGATTGCCAAAATGACCTATTATGGATAATATATAAAAACGGCATCATGTTGTTTTAAAATATTCAAGCAATCCATATGTGACAATTTTCACAGATTACAAATACTTCTGCAAACTAACAAATATGATTGTGTACCTTTCACCATATTGATGAATAAGAAAGCATGAATGTTCATTCCTCCGTTGTAGTCACAAATTAACCACAAACAAAACGATTCATAAATCAAAATTTCATAATTCTAAAAATTATATGAATTAACTGTGTACCTTTCACCGTCATCGAAAGTTGTTACCATCTTCTTTAAAATTGCATACTTTAACACTAATTATAAATAAAGTATGAATCAAAATCGAAAATAAAAAATCGAACCTAAAGATTGTTAGATCTTGTGTTGGGGTCTGCTGCAAAACATGAACAAGAAGAAGATGATGAAGACGGTACGATGAAAGTTGCACAAAATAATTCCAAAGCGTGTGTTTACACTAAGCTTTAGGTTCGATTCGCCCCCACCAATTTATGCAAATTGGATGCAAAAGGGTTAACCGGCGAATCCCCTTCAGGATACTTTGGAAACCTTAACAGGAATCGCACATTCACATTAAGTATATCGATCAACGATATTTTACAGAATAAAGTTCTCTCATTTATTCTCGTGCACAAGAAAAATAAAGAAATGACTTAGATATAATTTTTGGCACTTGAAACAAATAATTTTTGTGTGTATTTTATGGCTGACAAGTATATCTATTTATAAGAAAACTTGTACCGATTGGTGTGGAGAAACAATGTTTCATTTGATTCCAACATGACCATTCACGAACCATTGTAATCAATCACAACAAACTTTTTCATGAAAAGGTGTGTTGATCTAGTGGTTGCACCTTTTGACCACGCACCTTATCACAATAAGGTCTTTGGTTCAATTCTAGAGAGTTGCAACTTTTGGCCATTTATTTTGGTAAATTAACCATTATTATTTATCAATTTAATATTTTGGAAATTTCTCCAACAATCCCCCACCATTTTCAAAATATATCTAAATCCATTATTCAGGAAATTTCATGGTTTCAGATAAAGGTATCTTACGATTTGAACCAATACTTAGTAAGTTAAGTTTTCACTCATCCCCGAATAGATTGGTAGACAAGCTTTGAACCAATTATTCATTGGAACAAGCGTGCATAACTCACACATGAAATCTCGGTACCATTTATCGAATTATTAATATGACACATTTAATAAGGCCTTGTGTCTCATATCCTTTTCATGAGAATTTAAGAGTCAAGCCCTTGAACTCTATGAAGCGGCACCACTTCATTCTCATATAGGTAGACTATATCATAAATGCACCCATAATTATGTATTCCAGCAAACATATGCTATATGTCCATTAAGAAGAAAACTTCATCCTACCAGACTTATTCCTATGGTCCAAGTACTTTTACCCCTTGGGATGTATCTATCATTAAGTACATCAATCACTCTAATAATGTACTTTCATCGTTGAACTCAAGACGTAACATTAATCAAGTGTAAGTTGAGTTTCCACTATTGATGATTAATTAGATATGGGCTTGTTCCACATCCCTAATGATGTCTTCATTGTATTCAATTATATCCAAAGACATCATATCTTGTCAATCCTTTCGTCAAAGAATTGCAATATTTTTCCAAACTTTAATTAATTTTCGAATATTCAATTTTTCAACTAATCATGCATATGATTATTTTATGTACTCTTGATAGTATTTACCAACTATCATCAAACCATGACACTTTTGTCATATTAGTACAATTTCCATATACAACATACGTTCTATATTCCTGATAGTTTCGATAAACTATCATCATGACACTTTTGTCATTTATTTTGTCATATACACAACTTTTATGTCATTCTTCATTTACCAACCTTTTGTTCTTCTAGCTTTTGAATTTATTATTCTTTTGAAGTGTAGGGCATTCATTTTTAACATGCCCTATTTCTCCACTACATTCAAAGCTCCATTATTTTCTTAAAAATTTTGAATTTCTTGATTAGAGCATCATCTCTAAAAATACGATTTGCGAAAGCCATAATTTTCGATTTGCGTTTTAACAATCCGTGAAAAGCGTTCCTCACGAGGTTCTACATATGTGGGAAACTGGAATTCCTTATCCTCCTTGATAAGGTTCTTAAAATTGCACGTCTCGGAATTTTATATTTACATTAGACTTCAAAATTAAATTTTATATAAGTCATGGTCCATATTTTAAATAATATTTATATGACTTAATAATGAATTTAATTGAACGCAAATATATTATTCACATAACATCAAAATCATAATTCAATCACATAATTTAAAATTTTAGACACTAATAAAACCACTTTATTGATTGGATGAACTAACCTTTTTAAGAATGTTATGTCACTGTTGAATAAACTCAACTTTAGAAATCATATATATGGCACACCATTCTGTCAATCAATAACAACTTTAACATTTAAATTTTTCTGATTAATATATGCATTATGTACATACCGGGTATGTATATCGATGCACTGTTTCGTTTCAAAATGAAAAATAGTGACAATCGTGAACAAATAATTAACATAATTAGGAATTATGGAAAAAATTCCAAATTATCATTCCATATTAAGATGTAACCCACACCTCTTGCCTTTTGTTACAACCCATCCGGATGCTTTCTACTATAGATGACATAAAATGTTTCTGTGTTTAAATTTAACAAAACTATATAAATCACATTTTTGAATCATTTTTTTTTCTTTCTAGCAACAGTACTTCAATATATACAACATTCAATCTTGCAAATCATGGTAACAATATAAACATGAAATCATGCAATTCCGTAATAATTTATGTTGTCAATATGTTACCGATACTGCAAACTATCATAAATCACAGAAAATACAATTTTCGTTGTGATTGCCAAAATGACCTATTATGGATAATATATAAAAACGGCATCATGTTGTTTTAAAATATTCAAGCAATCCATATGTGACAATTTTCACAGATTACAAATACTTCTGCAAACTAACAAATATGATTGTGTACCTTTCACCATATTGATGAATAAGAAAGCATGAATGTTCATTCCTCCGTTGTAGTCACAAATTAACCACAAACAAAACGATTCATAAATCAAAATTTCATAATTCTAAAAATTATATGAATTAATTGTGTACCTTTCACCGTCATCGAAAGTTGTTACCATCTTCTTTAAAATTGCATACTTTAACACTAATTATAAATAAAGTATGAATCAAAATCGAAAATAAAAAATCGAACCTAAAGATTGTTAGATCTTGTGTTGGGGTCTGCTGCAAAACATGAACAAGAAGAAGATGATGAAGACGGTACGATGAATGTTGCACAAAATAATTCCAAAGCGTGTGTTTACACTAAGCTTTAGGTTCGATTCGCCCCCACCAATTTATGCAAATTGGATGCAAAAGGGTTAACCGGCGAATCCCCTTCAGGATACTTTGGAAACCTTAACAGGAATCGCACATTCACATTAAGTATATCGATCAACGATATTTTACAGAATAAAGTTCTCTCATTTATTCTCGTGCACAAGAAAAATAAAGAAATGACTTAGATATAATTTTTGGCACTTGAAACAAATAATTTTTGTGTGTATTTTATGGCTGACAAGTATATCTATTTATAAGAAAACTTGTACCGATTGGTGTGGAGAAACAATGTTTCATTTGATTCCAACATGACCATTCACGAACCATTGTAATCAATCACAACAAACTTTTTCATGAAAAGGTGTGTTGATCTAGTGGTTGCACCTTTTGACCACGCACCTTATCACAATAAGGTCTTTGGTTCAATTCTAGAGAGTTGCAACTTTTGGCCATTTATTTTGGTAAATTAACCATTATTATTTATCAATTTAATATTTTGGAAATTTCTCCAACAATCCCCCACCATTTTCAAAATATATCTAAATCCATTATTCAGGAAATTTCATGGTTTCAGATAAAGGTATCTTACAATTTGAACCAATACTTAGTAAGTTAAGTTTTCACTCATCCCCGAATAGATTGGTAGACAAGCTTTGAACCAATTATTCATTGGAACAAGCGTGCATAACTCACACATGAAATCTCGGTACCATTGATCGAATTATTAATATGACACATTTAATAAGGCCTTGTGTCTCATATCCTTTTCATGAGAATTTAAGAGTCAAGCCCTTGAACTCTATGAAGCGGCACCACTTCATTCTCATATAGGTAGACTATATCATAAATGCACCCATAATTATGTATTCCAGCAAACATATGCTATATGTCCATTAAGAAGAAAACTTCATCCTACCAGACTTATTCCTATGGTCCAAGTACTTTTACCCCTTGGGATGTATCTATCATTAAGTACATCAATCACTCTAATAATGTACTTTCATCGTTGAACTCAAGACGTAACATTAATCAAGTGTAAGTTGAGTTTCCACTATTGATGATTAATTAGATATGGGCTTGTTCCACATCCCTAATGATGTCTTCATTGTATTCAATTATATCCAAAGACATCATATCTTGTCAATCCTTTCGTCAAAGAATTGCAATATTTTTCCAAACTTTAATTAATTTTTGAATATTCAATTTTTCAACTAATCATGCATATGATTATTTTATGTACTCTTGATAGTATTTACCAACTATCATCAAACCATGACACTTTTGTCATATTAGTACAATTTCCATATACAACATACGTTCTATATTCCTGATAGTTTCGATAAACTATCATCATGACACTTTTGTCATTTATTTTGTCATATACACAACTTTTATGTCATTCTTCATTTACCAACCTTTTGTTCTTCTAGCTTTTGAATTTATTATTCTTTTGAAGTGTAGGGCATTCATTTTTAACATGCCCTATTTCTCCACTACATTCAAAGCTCCATTATTTTCTTAAAAATTTTGAATTTCTTGATTAGAGCATCATCTCTAAAAATACGATTTGCGAAAGCCATAATTTTCGATTTGCGTTTTAACAATCCGTGAAAAGCGTTCCTCACGAGGTTCTACATATGTGGGAAACTGGAATTCCTTATCCTCCTTGATAAGGTTCTTAAAATTGCACGTCTCGGAATTTTATATTTACATTAGACTTCAAAATTAAATTTTATATAAGTCATGGTCCATATTTTAAATAATATTTATATGACTTAATAATGAATTTAATTGAACGCAAATATATTATTCACATAACATCAAAATCATAATTCAATCACATAATTTAAAATTTTAGACACTAATAAAACCACTTTATTGATTGGATGAACTAACCTTTTTAAGAATGTTATGTCACTGTTGAATAAACTCAACTTTAGAAATCATATATATGGCACACCATTCTGTCAATCAACAACAACTTTAACATTTAAATTTTTCTGATTAATATATGCATTATGTACATACCGGGTATGTATATCGATGCACTGTTTCGTTTCAAAATGAAAAATAGTGACAATCGTGAACAAATAATTAACATAATTAGGAATTATGGAAAAAATTCCAAATTATCATTCCATATTAAGATGTAACCCACACCTCTTGCCTTTTGTTACAACCCATCCGGATGCTTTCTACTATAGATGACATAAAATGTTTCTGTGTTTAAATTTAACAAAACTATATAAATCACATTTTTGAATCATTTTTTTTTCTTTCTAGCAACAGTACTTCAATATATACAACATTCAATCTTGCAAATCATGGTAACAATATAAACATGAAATCATGCAATTCCGTAATAATTTCTGTTGTCAATATGTTACCGATACTGCAAACTATCATAAATCACAGAAAATACAATTTTCGTTGTGATTGCCAAAATGACCTATTATGGATAATATATAAAAACGGCATCATGTTGTTTTAAAATATTCAAGCAATCCATATGTGACAATTTTCACAGATTACAAATACTTCTGCAAACTAACAAATATGATTGTGTACCTTTCACCATATTGATGAATAAGAAAGCATGAATGTTCACTCCTCCGTTGTAGTCACAAATTAACCACAAACAAAACGATTCATAAATCAAAATTTCATAATTCTAAAAATTATATGAATTAACTGTGTACCTTTCACCGTCATCGAAAGTTGTTACCATCTTCTTTAAAATTGCATACTTTAACACTAATTATAAATAAAGTATGAATCAAAATCGAAAATAAAAAATTGAACCTAAAGATTGTTAGATCTTGTGTTGGGGTCTGCTGCAAAACATGAACAAGAAGAAGATGATGAAGACGGTACGATGAAAGTTGCACAAAATAATTCCAAAGCGTGTGTTTACACTAAGCTTTAGGTTCGATTCGCCCCCACCAATTTATGCAAATTGGATGCAAAAGGGTTAACCGGCGAATCCCCTTCAGGATACTTTGGAAACCTTAACAGGAATCGCACATTCACATTAAGTATATCGATCAACGATATTTTACAGAATAAAGTTCTCTCATTTATTCTCGTGCACAAGAAAAATAAAGAAATGACTTAGATATAATTTTTGGCACTTGAAACAAATAATTTTTGTGTGTATTTTATGGCTGACAAGTATATCTATTTATAAGAAAACTTGTACCGATTGGTGTGGAGAAACAATGTTTCATTTGATTCCAACATGACCATTCACGAACCATTGTAATCAATCACAACAAACTTTTTCATGAAAAGGTGTGTTGATCTAGTGGTTGCACCTTTTGACCACGCACCTTATCACAATAAGGTCTTTGGTTCAATTCTAGAGAGTTGCAACTTTTGGCCATTTATTTTGGTAAATTAACCATTATTATTTATCAATTTAATATTTTGGAAATTTCTCCAACAATCCCCCACCATTTTCAAAATATATCTAAATCCATTATTCAGGAAATTTCATGGTTTCAGATAAAGGTATCTTACGATTTGAACCAATACTTAGTAAGTTAATTTTCACTCATCCCCGAATAGATTGGTAGACAAGCTTTGAACCAATTATTCATTAGAACAAGCGTGCATAACTCACACATGAAATCTCGGTACCATTGATCGAATTATTAATATGACACATTTAATAAGGCCTTGTGTCTCATATCCTTTTCATGAGAATTTAAGAGTCAAGCCCTTGAACTCTATGAAGCGGCACCACTTCATTCTCATATAGGTAGACTATATCATAAATGCACCCATAATTATGTATTCCAGCAAACATATGCTATATGTCCATTAAGAAGAAAACTTCATCCTACCAGACTTATTCCTATGGTCCAAGTACTTTTACCCCTTGGGATGTATCTATCATTAAGTACATCAATCACTCTAATAATGTACTTTCATCACTGAACTCAAGACGTAACATTAATCAAGTGTGAGTTGAGTTTCCACTATTGATGATTAATTAGATATGGGCTTGTTCCACATCCCTAATGATGTCTTCATTGTATTCAATTATATCCAAAGACATCATATCTTGTCAATCCTTTCGTCAAAGAATTGCAATATTTTTCCAAACTTTAATTAATTTTCGAATATTCAATTTTTCAACTAATCATGCATATGATTATTTTATGTACTCTTGATAGTATTTACCAACTATCATCAAACCATGACACTTTTGTCATATTAGTACAATTTCCATATACAACATACGTTCTATATTCCTGATAGTTTCGATAAACTATCATCATGACACTTTTGTCATTTATTTTGTCATATACACAACTTTTATGTCATTCTTCATTTACCAACCTTTTGTTCTTCTAGCTTTTGAATTTATTATTCTTTTGAAGTGTAGGGCATTCATTTTTAACATGCCCTATTTCTCCACTACATTCAAAGCTCCATTATTTTCTTAAAAATTTTGAATTTCTTGATTAGAGCATCATCTCTAAAAATACGATTTGCGAAAGCCATAATTTTCGATTTGCGTTTTAACAATCCGTGAAAAGCGTTCCTCACGAGGTTCTACATATGTGGGAAACTGGAATTCCTTATCCTCCTTGATAAGGTTCTTAAAATTGCACGTCTCGGAATTTTATATTTACATTAGACTTCAAAATTAAATTTTATATAAGTCATGGTCCATATTTTAAATAATATTTATATGACTTAATAATGAATTTAATTGAACGCAAATATATTATTCACATAACATCAAAATCATAATTCAATCACATAATTTAAAATTTTAGACACTAATAAAACCACTTTATTGATTGGATGAACTAACCTTTTTAAGAATGTTATGTCACTGTTGAATAAACTCAACTTTAGAAATCATATATATGGCACACCATTCTGTCAATCAACAACAACTTTAACATTTAAATTTTTCTGATTAATATATGCATTATGTACATACCGGGTATGTATATCGATGCACTGTTTCGTTTCAAAATGAAAAATAGTGACAATCGTGAACAAATAATTAACATAATTAGGAATTATGGAAAAAATTCCAAATTATCATTCCATATTAAGATGTAACCCACACCTCTTGCCTTTTGTTACAACCCATCCGGATGCTTTCTACTATAGATGACATAAAATGTTTCTGTGTTTAAATTTAACAAAACTATATAAATCACATTTTTGAATCATTTTTTTTTCTTTCTAGCAACAGTACTTCAATATATACAACATTCAATCTTGCAAATCATGGTAACAATATAAACATGAAATCATGCAATTCCGTAATAATTTCTGTTGTCAATATGTTACCGATACTGCAAACTATCATAAATCACAGAAAATACAATTTTCGTTGTGATTGCCAAAATGACCTATTATGGATAATATATAAAAACGGCATCATGTTGTTTTAAAATATTCAAGCAATCCATATGTGACAATTTTCACAGATTACAAATACTTCTGCAAACTAACAAATATGATTGTGTACCTTTCACCATATTGATGAATAAGAAAGCATGAATGTTCATTCCTCCGTTGTAGTCACAAATTAACCACAAACAAAACGATTCATAAATCAAAATTTCATAATTCTAAAAATTATATGAATTAACTGTGTACCTTTCACCGTCATCGAAAGTTGTTACCATCTTCTTTAAAATTGCATACTTTAACACTAATTATAAATAAAGTATGAATCAAAATCGAAAATAAAAAATCGAACCTAAAGATTGTTAGATCTTGTGTTGGGGTCTGCTGCAAAACATGAACAAGAAGAAGATGATGAAGATGGTACGATGAAAGTTGCACAAAATAATTCCAAAGCGTGTGTTTACACTAAGCTTTAGGTTCGATTCGCCCCCACCAATTTATGCAAATTGGATGCAAAAGGGTTAACCGGCGAATCCCCTTCAGGATACTTTGGAAACCTTAACAGGAATCGCACATTCACATTAAGTATATCGATCAACGATATTTTACAGAATAAAGTTCTCTCATTTATTCTCGTGCACAAGAAAAATAAAGAAATGACTTAGATATAATTTTTGGCACTTGAAACAAATAATTTTTGTGTGTATTTTATGGCTGACAAGTATATCTATTTATAAGAAAACTTGTACCGATTGGTGTGGAGAAACAATGTTTCATTTGATTCCAACATGACCATTCACGAACCATTGTAATCAATCACAACAAACTTTTTCATGAAAAGGTGTGTTGATCTAGTGGTTGCACCTTTTGACCACGCACCTTATCACAATAAGGTCTTTGGTTCAATTCTAGAGAGTTGCAACTTTTGGCCATTTATTTTGGTAAATTAACCATTATTATTTATCAATTTAATATTTTGGAAATTTCTCCAACAATCCCCCACCATTTTCAAAATATATCTAAATCCATTATTCAGGAAATTTCATGGTTTCAGATAAAGGTATCTTACGATTTGAACCAATACTTAGTAAGTTAAGTTTTCATTCATCCCCGAATAGATTGGTAGACAAGCTTTGAACCAATTATTCATTAGAACAAGCGTGCATAACTCACACATGAAATCTCGGTACCATTGATCGAATTATAAATATGACACATTTAATAAGGCCTTGTGTCTCATATCCTTTTCATGAGAATTTAAGAGTCAAGCCCTTGAACTCTATGAAGCGGCACCGCTTCATTCTCATATAGGTAGACTATATCATAAATGCACCCATAATTATGTATTCCAGCAAACATATGCTATATGTCCATTAAGAAGAAAACTTCATCCTACCAGACTTATTCCTATGGTCCAAGTACTTTTACCCCTTGGGATGTATCTATCATTAAGTACATCAATCACTCTAATAATGTACTTTCATCATTGAACTCAAGACGTAACATTAATCAAGTGTGAGTTGAGTTTCCACTATTGATGATTAATTAGATATGGGCTTGTTCCACATCCCTAATGATGTCTTCATTGTATTCAATTATATCCAAAGACATCATATCTTGTCAATCCTTTCGTCAAAGAATTGCAATATTTTTCCAAACTTTAATTAATTTTCGAATATTCAATTTTTCAACTAATCATGCATATGATTATTTTATGTACTCTTGATAGTATTTACCAACTATCATCAAACCATGACACTTTTGTCATATTAGTACAATTTCCATATACAACATACGTTCTATATTCCTGATAGTTTCGATAAACTATCATCATGACACTTTTGTCATTTATTTTGTCATATACACACCTTTTATGTCATTCTTCATTTACCAACCTTTTGTTCTTCTAGCTTTTGAATTTATTATTCTTTTGAAGTGTAGGGCATTCATTTTTAACATGCCCTATTTCTCCACTACATTCAAAGCTCCATTATTTTCTTAAAAATTTTGAATTTCTTGATTAGAGCATCATCTCTAAAAATACGATTTGCGAAAGCCATAATTTTCGATTTGCGTTTTAACAATCCGTGAAAAGCGTTCCTCACGAGGTTCTACATATGTGGGAAACTGGAATTCCTTATCCTCCTTGATAAGGTTCTTAAAATTGCACGTCTCGGAATTTTATATTTACATTAGACTTCAAAATTAAATTTTATATAAGTCATGGTCCATATTTTAAATAATATTTATATGACTTAATAATGAATTTAATTGAACGCAAATATATTATTCACATAACATCAAAATCATAATTCAATCACATAATTTAAAATTTTAGACACTAATAAAACCACTTTATTGATTGGATGAACTAACCTTTTTAAGAATGTTATGTCACTGTTGAATAAACTCAACTTTAGAAATCATATATATGGCACACCATTCTGTCAATCAACAACAACTTTAACATTTAAATTTTTCTGATTAATATATGCATTATGTACATACCGGGTATGTATATCGATGCACTGTTTCGTTTCAAAATGAAAAATAGTGACAATCGTGAACAAATAATTAACATAATTAGGAATTATGGAAAAAATTCCAAATTATCATTCCATATTAAGATGTAACCCACACCTCTTGCCTTTTGTTACAACCCATCCGGATGCTTTCTACTATAGATGACATAAAATGTTTCTGTGTTTAAATTTAACAAAACTATATAAATCACATTTTTGAATCATTTTTTTTTCTTTCTAGCAACAGTACTTCAATATATACAACATTCAATCTTGCAAATCATGGTAACAATATAAACATGAAATCATGCAATTCCGTAATAATTTCTGTTGTCAATATGTTACCGATACTGCAAACTATCATAAATCACAGAAAATACAATTTTCGTTGTGATTGCCAAAATGACCTATTATGGATAATATATAAAAACGGCATCATGTTGTTTTAAAATATTCAAGCAATCCATATGTGACAATTTTCACAGATTACAAATACTTCTGCAAACTAACAAATATGATTGTGTACCTTTCACCATATTGATGAATAAGAAAGCATGAATGTTCATTCCTCCGTTGTAGTCACAAATTAACCACAAACAAAACGATTCATAAATCAAAATTTCATAATTCTAAAAATTATATGAATTAACTGTGTACCTTTCACCATCATCGAAAGTTGTTACCATCTTCTTTAAAATTGCATACTTTAACACTAATTATAAATAAAGTATGAATCAAAATCGAAAATAAAAAATCGAACCTAAAGATTGTTAGATCTTGTGTTGGGGTCTGCTGCAAAACATGAACAAGAAGAAGATGATGAAGATGGTACGATGAAAGTTGCACAAAATAATTCCAAAGCGTGTGTTTACACTAAGCTTTAGGTTCGATTCGCCCCCACCAATTTATGCAAATTGGATGCAAAAGGGTTAACCGGCGAATCCCCTTCAGGATACTTTGGAAACCTTAACAGGAATCGCACATTCACATTAAGTATATCGATCAACGATATTTTACAGAATAAAGTTCTCTCATTTATTCTCGTGCACAAGAAAAATAAAGAAATGACTTAGATATAATTTTTGGCACTTGAAACAAATAATTTTTGTGTGTATTTTATGGCTGAGAAGTATATCTATTTATAAGAAAACTTGTACCGATTGGTGTGGAGAAACAATGTTTCATTTGATTCCAACATGACCATTCACGAACCATTGTAATCAATCACAACAAACTTTTTCATGAAAAGGTGTGTTGATCTAGTGGTTGCACCTTTTGACCACGCACCTTATCACAATAAGGTCTTTGGTTCAATTCTAGAGAGTTGCAACTTTTGGCCATTTATTTTGGTAAATTAACCATTATTATTTATCAATTTAATATTTTGGAAATTTCTCCAACAATCCCCCACCATTTTCCAAATATATCTAAATCCATTATTCAGGAAATTTCATGGTTTCAGATAAAGGTATCTTACGATTTGAACCAATACTTAGTAAGTTAAGTTTTCACTCATCCCCGAATAGATTGGTAGACAAGCTTTGAACCAATTATTCATTAGAACAAGCGTGCATAACTCACACATGAAATCTCGGTACCATTGATCGAATTATTAATATGACACATTTAATAAGGCCTTGTGTCTCATATCCTTTTCATGAGAATTTAAGAGTCAAGCCCTTGAACTCTATGAAGCGGCACCACTTCATTCTCATATAGGTAGACTATATCATAAATGCACCCATAATTATGTATTCCAGCAAACATATGCTATATGTCCATAAAGAAGAAAACTTCATCCTACCAGACTTATTCCTATGGTCCAAGTACTTTTACCCCTTGGGATGTATCTATCATTAAGTACATCAATCACTCTAATAATGTACTTTCATCGTTGAACTCAAGACGTAACATTAATCAAGTGTAAGTTGAGTTTCCACTATTGATGATTAATTAGATATGGGCTTGTTCCACATCCCTAATGATGTCTTCATTGTATTCAATTATATCCAAAGACATCATATCTTGTCAATCCTTTCGTCAAAGAATTGCAATATTTTTCCAAACTTTAATTAATTTTCGAATATTCAATTTTTCAACTAATCATGCATATGATTATTTTATGTACTCTTGATAGTATTTACCAACTATCATCAAACCATGACACTTTTGTCATATTAGTACAATTTCCATATACAACATACGTTCTATATTCCTGATAGTTTCGATAAACTATCATCATGACACTTTTGTCATTTATTTTGTCATATACACAACTTTTATGTCATTCTTCATTTACCAACCTTTTGTTCTTCTAGCTTTTGAATTTATTATTCTTTTGAAGTGTAGGGCATTCATTTTTAACATGCCCTATTTCTCCACTACATTCAAAGCTCCATTATTTTCTTAAAAATTTTGAATTTCTTGATTAGAGCATCATCTCTAAAAATACGATTTGCGGAAGCCATAATTTTCGATTTGCGTTTTAACAATCCGTGAAAAGCGTTCCTCACGAGGTTCTACATATGTGGGAAACTGGAATTCCTTATCCTCCTTGATAAGGTTCTTAAAATTGCACGTCTCGGAATTTTATATTTACATTAGACTTCAAAATTAAATTTTATATAAGTCATGGTCCATATTTTAAATAATATTTATATGACTTAATAATGAATTTAATTGAACGCAAATATATTATTCACATAACATCAAAATCATAATTCAATCACATAATTTAAAATTTTAGACACTAATAAAACCACTTTATTGATTGGATGAACTAACCTTTTTAAGAATGTTATGTCACTGTTGAATAAACTCAACTTTAGAAATCATATATATGGCACACCATTCTGTCAATCAACAACAACTTTAACATTTAAATTTTTCTGATTAATATATGCATTATGTACATACCGGGTATGTATATCGATGCACTGTTTCGTTTCAAAATGAAAAATAGTGACAATCGTGAACAAATAATTAACATAATTAGGAATTATGGAAAAAATTCCAAATTATCATTCCATATTAAGATGTAACCCACACCTCTTGCCTTTTGTTACAACCCATCCGGATGCTTTCTACTATAGATGACATAAAATGTTTCTGTGTTTAAATTTAACAAAACTATATAAATCACATTTTTGAATCATTTTTTTTTCTTTCTAGCAACAGTACTTCAATATATACAACATTCAATCTTGCAAATCATGGTAACAATATAAACATGAAATCATGCAATTCCGTAATAATTTCTGTTGTCAATATGTTACCGATACTGCAAACTATCATAAATCACAGAAAATACAATTTTCGTTGTGATTGCCAAAATGACCTATTATGGATAATATATAAAAACGGCATCATGTTGTTTTAAAATATTCAAGCAATCCATATGTGACAATTTTCACAGATTACAAATACTTCTGCAAACTAACAAATATGATTGTGTACCTTTCACCATATTGATGAATAAGAAAGCATGAATGTTCATTCCTCCGTTGTAGTCACAAATTAACCACAAACAAAACGATTCATAAATCAAAATTTCATAATTCTAAAAATTATATGAATTAACTGTGTACCTTTCACCATCATCGAAAGTTGTTACCATCTTCTTTAAAATTGCATACTTTAACACTAATTATAAATAAAGTATGAATCAAAATCGAAAATAAAAAATCGAACCTAAAGATTGTTAGATCTTGTGTTGGGGTCTGCTGCAAAACATGAACAAGAAGAAGATGATGAAGACGGTACGATGAAAGTTGCACAAAATAATTCCAAAGCGTGTGTTTACACTAAGCTTTAGGTTCGATTCGCCCCCACCAATTTATGCAAATTGGATGCAAAAGGGTTAACCGGCGAATCCCCTTCAGGATACTTTGGAAACCTTAACAGGAATCGCACATTCACATTAAGTATATCGATCAACGATATTTTACAGAATAAAGTTCTCTCATTTATTCTCGTGCACAAGAAAAATAAAGAAATGACTTAGATATAATTTTTGGCACTTGAAACAAATAATTTTTGTGTGTATTTTATGGCTGACAAGTATATCTATTTATAAGAAAACTTGTACCGATTGGTGTGGAGAAACAATGTTTCATTTGATTCCAACATGACCATTCACGAACCATTGTAATCAATCACAACAAACTTTTTCATGAAAAGGTGTGTTGATCTAGTGGTTGCACCTTTTGACCACGCACCTTATCACAATAAGGTCTTTGGTTCAATTCTAGAGAGTTGCAACTTTTGGCCATTTATTTTGGTAAATTAACCATTATTATTTATCAATTTAATATTTTGGAAATTTCTCCAACAATCCCCCACCATTTTCAAAATATATCTAAATCCATTATTCAGGAAATTTCATGGTTTCAGATAAAGGTATCTTACGATTTGAACCAATACTTAGTAAGTTAAGTTTTCATTCATCCCCGAATAGATTGGTAGACAAGCTTTGAACCAATTATTCATTAGAACAAGCGTGCATAACTCACACATGAAATCTCGGTACCATTGATCGAATTATAAATATGACACATTTAATAAGGCCTTGTGTCTCATATCCTTTTCATGAGAATTTAAGAGTCAAGCCCTTGAACTCTATGAAGCGGCACCACTTCATTCTCATATAGGTAGACTATATCATAAATGCACCCATAATTATGTATTCCAGCAAACATATGCTATATGTCCATTAAGAAGAAAACTTCATCCTACCAGACTTATTCCTATGGTCCAAGTACTTTTACCCCTTGGGATGTATCTATCATTAAGTACATCAATCACTCTAATAATGTACTTTCATCATTGAACTCAAGACGTAACATTAATCAAGTGTGAGTTGAGTTTCCACTATTGATGATTAATTAGATATGGGCTTGTTCCACATCCCTAATGATGTCTTCATTGTATTCAATTATATCCAAAGACATCATATCTTGTCAATCCTTTCGTCAAAGAATTGCAATATTTTTCCAAACTTTAATTAATTTTCGAATATTCAATTTTTCAACTAATCATGCATATGATTATTTTATGTACTCTTGATAGTATTTACCAACTATCATCAAACCATGACACTTTTGTCATATTAGTACAATTTCCATATACAACATACGTTCTATATTCCTGATAGTTTCGATAAACTATCATCATGACACTTTTGTCATTTATTTTGTCATATACACACCTTTTATGTCATTCTTCATTTACCAACCTTTTGTTCTTCTAGCTTTTGAATTTATTATTCTTTTGAAGTGTAGGGCATTCATTTTTAACATGCCCTATTTCTCCACTACATTCAAAGCTCCATTATTTTCTTAAAAATTTTGAATTTCTTGATTAGAGCATCATCTCTAAAAATACGATTTGCGAAAGCCATAATTTTCGATTTGCGTTTTAACAATCCGTGAAAAGCGTTCCTCACGAGGTTCTACATATGTGGGAAACTGGAATTCCTTATCCTCCTTGATAAGGTTCTTAAAATTGCACGTCTCGGAATTTTATATTTACATTAGACTTCAAAATTAAATTTTATATAAGTCATGGTCCATATTTTAAATAATATTTATATGACTTAATAATGAATTTAATTGAACGCAAATATATTATTCACATAACATCAAAATCATAATTCAATCACATAATTTAAAATTTTAGACACTAATAAAACCACTTTATTGATTGGATGAACTAACCTTTTTAAGAATGTTATGTCACTGTTGAATAAACTCAACTTTAGAAATCATATATATGGCACACCATTCTGTCAATCAACAACAACTTTAACATTTAAATTTTTCTGATTAATATATGCATTATGTACATACCGGGTATGTATATCGATGCACTGTTTCGTTTCAAAATGAAAAATAGTGACAATCGTGAACAAATAATTAACATAATTAGGAATTATGGAAAAAATTCCAAATTATCATTCCATATTAAGATGTAACCCACACCTCTTGCCTTTTGTTACAACCCATCCGGATGCTTTCTACTATAGATGACATAAAATGTTTCTGTGTTTAAATTTAACAAAACTATATAAATCACATTTTTGAATCATTTTTTTTTCTTTCTAGCAACAGTACTTCAATATATACAACATTCAATCTTGCAAATCATGGTAACAATATAAACATGAAATCATGCAATTGCGTAATAATTTCTGTTGTCAATATGTTACCGATACTGCAAACTATCATAAATCACAGAAAATACAATTTTCGTTGTGATTGCCAAAATGACCTATTATGGATAATATATAAAAACGGCATCATGTTGTTTTAAAATATTCAAGCAATCCATATGTGACAATTTTCACAGATTACAAATACTTCTGCAAACTAACAAATATGATTGTGTACCTTTCACCATATTGATGAATAAGAAAGCATGAATGTTCATTCCTCCGTTGTAGTCACAAATTAACCACAAACAAAACGATTCATAAATCAAAATTTCATAATTCTAAAAATTATATGAATTAACTGTGTACCTTTCACCATCATCGAAAGTTGTTACCATCTTCTTTAAAATTGCATACTTTAACACTAATTATAAATAAAGTATGAATCAAAATCGAAAATAAAAAATCGAACCTAAAGATTGTTAGATCTTGTGTTGGGGTCTGCTGCAAAACATGAACAAGAAGAAGATGATGAAGACGGTACGATGAAAGTTGCACAAAATAATTCCAAAGCGTGTGTTTACACTAAGCTTTAGGTTCGATTCGCCCCCACCAATTTATGCAAATTGGATGCAAAGGGTTAACCGGCGAATCCCCTTCAGGATACTTTGGAAACCTTAACAGGAATCGCACATTCACATTAAGTATATCGATCAACGATATTTTACAGAATAAAGTTCTCTCATTTATTCTCGTGCACAAGAAAAATAAAGAAATGACTTAGATATAATTTTTGGCACTTGAAACAAATAATTTTTGTGTGTATTTTATGGCTGACAAGTATATCTATTTATAAGAAAACTTGTACCGATTGGTGTGGAGAAACAATGTTTCATTTGATTCCAACATGACCATTCACGAACCATTGTAATCAATCACAACAAACTTTTTCATGAAAAGGTGTGTTGATCTAGTGGTTGCACCTTTTGACCACGCACCTTATCACAATAAGGTCTTTGGTTCAATTCTAGAGAGTTGCAACTTTTGGCCATTTATTTTGGTAAATTAACCATTATTATTTATCAATTTAATATTTTGGAAATTTCTCCAACAATCCCCCACCATTTTCCAAATATATCTAAATCCATTATTCAGGAAATTTCATGGTTTCAGATAAAGGTATCTTACGATTTGAACCAATACTTAGTAAGTTAAGTTTTCACTCATCCCCGAATAGATTGGTAGACAAGCTTTGAACCAATTATTCATTAGAACAAGCGTGCATAACTCACACATGAAATCTCGGTACCATTGATCGAATTATTAATATGACACATTTAATAAGGCCTTGTGTCTCATATCCTTTTCATGAGAATTTAAGAGTCAAGCCCTTGAACTCTATGAAGCGGCACCACTTCATTCTCATATAGGTAGACTATATCATAAATGCACCCATAATTATGT
The DNA here is from genome assembly GCA_022829125.1 of Lathyrus tuberosus. Classification (NCBI taxonomy): domain Eukaryota; kingdom Viridiplantae; phylum Streptophyta; class Magnoliopsida; order Fabales; family Fabaceae; genus Lathyrus; species Lathyrus tuberosus. The sequence continues at coordinate 1,614,012 of JALAZF010000254.1, forward strand.
ATTCCAGCAAACATATGCTATATGTCCATTAAGAAGAAAACTTCATCCTACCAGACTTATTCCTATGGTCCAAGTACTTTTACCCCTTGGGATGTATCTATCATTAAGTACATCAATCACTCTAATAATGTACTTTCATCGTTGAACTCAAGACGTAACATTAATCAAGTGTAAGTTGAGTTTCCACTATTGATGATTAATTAGATATGGGCTTGTTCCACATCCCTAATGATGTCTTCATTGTATTCAATTATATCCAAAGACATCATATCTTGTCAATCCTTTCGTCAAAGAATTGCAATATTTTTCCAAACTTTAATTAATTTTCGAATATTCAATTTTTCAACTAATCATGCATATGATTATTTTATGTACTCTTGATAGTATTTACCAACTATCATCAAACCATGACACTTTTGTCATATTAGTACAATTTCCATATACAACATACGTTCTATATTCCTGATAGTTTCGATAAACTATCATCATGACACTTTTGTCATTTATTTTGTCATATACACAACTTTTATGTCATTCTTCATTTACCAACCTTTTGTTCTTCTAGCTTTTGAATTTATTATTCTTTTGAAGTGTAGGGCATTCATTTTTAACATGCCCTATTTCTCCACTACATTCAAAGCTCCATTATTTTCTTAAAAATTTTGAATTTCTTGATTAGAGCATCATCTCTAAAAATACGATTTGCGGAAGCCATAATTTTCGATTTGCGTTTTAACAATCCGTGAAAAGCGTTCCTCACGAGGTTCTACATATGTGGGAAACTGGAATTCCTTATCCTCCTTGATAAGGTTCTTAAAATTGCACGTCTCGGAATTTTATATTTACATAAGACTTCAAAATTAAATTTTATATAAGTCATGGTCCATATTTTAAATAATATTTATATGACTTAATAATGAATTTAATTGAACGCAAATATATTATTCACATAACATCAAAATCATAATTCAATCACATAATTTAAAATTTTAGACACTAATAAAACCACTTTATTGATTGGATGAACTAACCTTTTTAAGAATGTTATGTCACTGTTGAATAAACTCAACTTTAGAAATCATATATATGGCACACCATTCTGTCAATCAACAACAACTTTAACATTTAAATTTTTCTGATTAATATATGCATTATGTACATACCGGGTATGTATATCGATGCACTGTTTCGTTTCAAAATGAAAAATAGTGACAATCGTGAACAAATAATTAACATAATTAGGAATTATGGAAAAAATTCCAAATTATCATTCCATATTAAGATGTAACCCACACCTCTTGCCTTTTGTTACAACCCATCCGGATGCTTTCTACTATAGATGACATAAAATGTTTCTGTGTTTAAATTTAACAAAACTATATAAATCACATTTTTGAATCATTTTTTTTTCTTTCTAGCAACAGTACTTCAATATATACAACATTCAATCTTGCAAATCATGGTAACAATATAAACATGAAATCATGCAATTGCGTAATAATTTCTGTTGTCAATATGTTACCGATACTGCAAACTATCATAAATCACAGAAAATACAATTTTCGTTGTGATTGCCAAAATGACCTATTATGGATAATATATAAAAACGGCATCATGTTGTTTTAAAATATTCAAGCAATCCATATGTGACAATTTTCACAGATTACAAATACTTCTGCAAACTAACAAATATGATTGTGTACCTTTCACCATATTGATGAATAAGAAAGCATGAATGTTCATTCCTCCGTTGTAGTCACAAATTAACCACAAACAAAACGATTCATAAATCAAAATTTCATAATTCTAAAAATTATATGAATTAACTGTGTACCTTTCACCATCATCGAAAGTTGTTACCATCTTCTTTAAAATTGCATACTTTAACACTAATTATAAATAAAGTATGAATCAAAATCGAAAATAAAAAATCGAACCTAAAGATTGTTAGATCTTGTGTTGGGGTCTGCTGCAAAACATGAACAAGAAGAAGATGATGAAGACGGTACGATGAAAGTTGCACAAAATAATTCCAAAGCGTGTGTTTACACTAAGCTTTAGGTTCGATTCGCCCCCACCAATTTATGCAAATTGGATGCAAAAGGGTTAACCGGCGAATCCCCTTCAGGATACTTTGGAAACCTTAACAGGAATCGCACATTCACATTAAGTATATCGATCAACGATATTTTACAGAATAAAGTTCTCTCATTTATTCTCGTGCACAAGAAAAATAAAGAAATGACTTAGATATAATTTTTGGCACTTGAAACAAATAATTTTTGTGTGTATTTTATGGCTGACAAGTATATCTATTTATAAGAAAACTTGTACCGATTGGTGTGGAGAAACAATGTTTCATTTGATTCCAACATGACCATTCACGAACCATTGTAATCAATCACAACAAACTTTTTCATGAAAAGGTGTGTTGATCTAGTGGTTGCACCTTTTGACCACGCACCTTATCACAATAAGGTCTTTGGTTCAATTCTAGAGAGTTGCAACTTTTGGCCATTTATTTTGGTAAATTAACCATTATTATTTATCAATTTAATATTTTGGAAATTTCTCCAACAATCCCCCACCATTTTCCAAATATATCTAAATCCATTATTCAGGAAATTTCATGGTTTCAGATAAAGGTATCTTACGATTTGAACCAATACTTAGTAAGTTAAGTTTTCACTCATCCCCGAATAGATTGGTAGACAAGCTTTGAACAAATTATTCATTAGAACAAGCGTGCATAACTCACACATGAAATCTCGGTACCATTGATCGAATTATTAATATGACACATTTAATAAGGCCTTGTGTCTCATATCCTTTTCATGAGAATTTAAGAGTCAAGCCCTTGAACTCTATGAAGCGGCACCACTTCATTCTCATATAGGTAGACTATATCATAAATGCACCCATAATTATGTATTCCAGCAAACATATGCTATATGTCCATTAAGAAGAAAACTTCATCCTACCAGACTTATTCCTATGGTCCAAGTACTTTTACCCCTTGGGATGTATCTATCATTAAGTACATCAATCACTCTAATAATGTACTTTCATCGTTGAACTCAAGACGTAACATTAATCAAGTGTAAGTTGAGTTTCCACTATTGATGATTAATTAGATATGGGCTTGTTCCACATCCCTAATGATGTCTTCATTGTATTCAATTATATCCAAAGACATCATATCTTGTCAATCCTTTCGTCAAAGAATTGCAATATTTTTCCAAACTTTAATTAATTTTCGAATATTCAATTTTTCAACTAATCATGCATATGATTATTTTATGTACTCTTGATAGTATTTACCAACTATCATCAAACCATGACACTTTTGTCATATTAGTACAATTTCCATATACAACATACGTTCTATATTCCTGATAGTTTCGATAAACTATCATCATGACACTTTTGTCATTTATTTTGTCATATACACAACTTTTATGTCATTCTTCATTTACCAACCTTTTGTTCTTCTAGCTTTTGAATTTATTATTCTTTTGAAGTGTAGGGCATTCATTTTTAACATGCCCTATTTCTCCACTACATTCAAAGCTCCATTATTTTCTTAAAAATTTTGAATTTCTTGATTAGAGCATCATCTCTAAAAATACGATTTGCGGAAGCCATAATTTTCGATTTGCGTTTTAACAATCCGTGAAAAGCGTTCCTCACGAGGTTCTACATATGTGGGAAACTGGAATTCCTTATCCTCCTTGATAAGGTTCTTAAAATTGCACGTCTCGGAATTTTATATTTACATTAGACTTCAAAATTAAATTTTATATAAGTCATGGTCCATATTTTAAATAATATTTATATGACTTAATAATGAATTTAATTGAACGCAAATATATTATTCACATAACATCAAAATCATAATTCAATCACATAATTTAAAATTTTAGACACTAATAAAACCACTTTATTGATTGGATGAACTAACCTTTTTAAGAATGTTATGTCACTGTTGAATAAACTCAACTTTAGAAATCATATATATGGCACACCATTCTGTCAATCAACAACAACTTTAACATTTAAATTTTTCTGATTAATATATGCATTATGTACATACCGGGTATGTATATCGATGCACTGTTTCGTTTCAAAATGAAAAATAGTGACAATCGTGAACAAATAATTAACATAATTAGGAATTATGGAAAAAATTCCAAATTATCATTCCATATTAAGATGTAACCCACACCTCTTGCCTTTTGTTACAACCCATCCGGATGCTTTCTACTATAGATGACATAAAATGTTTCTGTGTTTAAATTTAACAAAACTATATAAATCACATTTTTGAATCATTTTTTTTTCTTTCTAGCAACAGTACTTCAATATATACAACATTCAATCTTGCAAATCATGGTAACAATATAAACATGAAATCATGCAATTCCGTAATAATTTCTGTTGTCAATATGTTACCGATACTGCAAACTATCATAAATCACAGAAAATACAATTTTCGTTGTGATTGCCAAAATGACCTATTATGGATAATATATAAAAACGGCATCATGTTGTTTTAAAATATTCAAGCAATCCATATGTGACAATTTTCACAGATTACAAATACTTCTGCAAACTAACAAATATGATTGTGTACCTTTCACCATATTGATGAATAAGAAAGCATGAATGTTCATTCCTCCGTTGTAGTCACAAATTAACCACAAACAAAACGATTCATAAATCAAAATTTCATAATTCTAAAAATTATATGAATTAACTGTGTACCTTTCACCATCATCGAAAGTTGTTACCATCTTCTTTAAAATTGCATACTTTAACACTAATTATAAATAAAGTATGAATCAAAATCGAAAATAAAAAATCGAACCTAAAGATTGTTAGATCTTGTGTTGGGGTCTGCTGCAAAACATGAACAAGAAGAAGATGATGAAGACGGTACGATGAAAGTTGCACAAAATAATTCCAAAGCGTGTGTTTACACTAAGCTTTAGGTTCGATTCGCCCCCACCAATTTATGCAAATTGGATGCAAAAGGGTTAACCGGCGAATCCCCTTCAGGATACTTTGGAAACCTTAACAGGAATCGCACATTCACATTAAGTATATCGATCAACGATATTTTACAGAATAAAGTTCTCTCATTTATTCTCGTGCACAAGAAAAATAAAGAAATGACTTAGATATAATTTTTGGCACTTGAAACAAATAATTTTTGTGTGTATTTTATGGCTGACAAGTATATCTATTTATAAGAAAACTTGTACCGATTGGTGTGGAGAAACAATGTTTCATTTGATTCCAACATGACCATTCACGAACCATTGTAATCAATCACAACAAACTTTTTCATGAAAAGGTGTGTTGATCTAGTGGTTGCACCTTTTGACCACGCACCTTATCACAATAAGGTCTTTGGTTCAATTCTAGAGAGTTGCAACTTTTGGCCATTTATTTTGGTAAATTAACCATTATTATTTATCAATTTAATATTTTGGAAATTTCTCCAACAATCCCCCACCATTTTCAAAATATATCTAAATCCATTATTCAGGAAATTTCATGGTTTCAGATAAAGGTATCTTACGATTTGAACCAATACTTAGTAAGTTAAGTTTTCACTCATCCCCGAATAGATTGGTAGACAAGCTTTGAACCAATTATTCATTGGAACAAGCGTGCATAACTCACACATGAAATCTCGGTACCATTGATCGAATTATTAATATGACACATTTAATAAGGCCTTGTGTCTCATATCCTTTTCATGAGAATTTAAGAGTCAAGCCCTTGACTCTATGAAGCGGCACCACTTCATTCTCATATAGGTAGACTATATCATAAATGCACCCATAATTATGTATTCCAGCAAACATATGCTATATGTCCATTAAGAAGAAAACTTCATCCTACCAGACTTATTCCTATGGTCCAAGTACTTTTACCCCTTGGGATGTATCTATCATTAAGTACATCAATCACTCTAATAATGTACTTTCATCGTTGAACTCAAGACGTAACATTAATCAAGTGTAAGTTGAGTTTCCACTATTGATGATTAATTAGATATGGGCTTGTTCCACATCCCTAATGATGTCTTCATTGTATTCAATTATATCCAAAGACATCATATCTTGTCAATCCTTTCGTCAAAGAATTGCAATATTTTTCCAAACTTTAATTAATTTTCGAATATTCAATTTTTCAACTAATCATGCATATGATTATTTTATGTACTCTTGATAGTATTTACCAACTATCATCAAACCATGACACTTTTGTCATATTAGTACAATTTCCATATACAACATACGTTCTATATTCCTGATAGTTTCGATAAACTATCATCATGACACTTTTGTCATTTATTTTGTCATATACACAACTTTTATGTCATTCTTCATTTACCAACCTTTTGTTCTTCTAGCTTTTGAATTTATTATTCTTTTGAAGTGTAGGGCATTCATTTTTAACATGCCCTATTTCTCCACTACATTCAAAGCTCCATTATTTTCTTAAAAATTTTGAATTTCTTGATTAGAGCATCATCTCTAAAAATACGATTTGCGAAAGCCATAATTTTCGATTTGCGTTTTAACAATCCGTGAAAAGCGTTCCTCACGAGGTTCTACATATGTGGGAAACTGGAATTCCTTATCCTCCTTGATAAGGTTCTTAAAATTGCACGTCTCGGAATTTTATATTTACATTAGACTTCAAAATTAAATTTTATATAAGTCATGGTCCATATTTTAAATAATATTTATATGACTTAATAATGAATTTAATTGAACGCAAATATATTATTCACATAACATCAAAATCATAATTCAATCACATAATTTAAAATTTTAGACACTAATAAAACCACTTTATTGATTGGATGAACTAACCTTTTTAAGAATGTTATGTCACTGTTGAATAAACTCAACTTTAGAAATCATATATATGGCACACCATTCTGTCAATCAATAACAACTTTAACATTTAAATTTTTCTGATTAATATATGCATTATGTACATACCGGGTATGTATATCGATGCACTGTTTCGTTTCAAAATGAAAAATAGTGACAATCGTGAACAAATAATTAACATAATTAGGAATTATGAAAAAAATTCCAAATTATCATTCCATATTAAGATGTAACCCACACCTCTTGCCTTTTGTTACAACCCATCCGGATGCTTTCTACTATAGATGACATAAAATGTTTCTGTGTTTAAATTTAACAAAACTATATAAATCACATTTTTGAATCATTTTTTTTTCTTTCTAGCAACAGTACTTCAATATATACAACATTCAATCTTGCAAATCATGGTAACAATATAAACATGAAATCATGCAATTCCGTAATAATTTCTGTTGTCAATATGTTACCGATACTGCAAACTATCATAAATCACAGAAAATACAATTTTCGTTGTGATTGCCAAAATGACCTATTATGGATAATATATAAAAACGGCATCATGTTGTTTTAAAATATTCAAGCAATCCATATGTGACAATTTTCACAGATTACAAATACTTCTGCAAACTAACAAATATGATTGTGTACCTTTCACCATATTGATGAATAAGAAAGCATGAATGTTCATTCCTCCGTTGTAGTCACAAATTAACCACAAACAAAACGATTCATAAATCAAAATTTCATAATTCTAAAAATTATATGAATTAACTGTGTACCTTTCACCGTCATCGAAAGTTGTTACCATCTTCTTTAAAATTGCATACTTTAACACTAATTATAAATAAAGTATGAATCAAAATCGAAAATAAAAAATCGAACCTAAAGATTGTTAGATCTTGTGTTGGGGTCTGCTGCAAAACATGAACAAGAAGAAGATGATGAAGACGGTACGATGAAAGTTGCACAAAATAATTCCAAAGCGTGTGTTTACACTAAGCTTTAGGTTCGATTCGCCCCCACCAATTTATGCAAATTGGATGCAAAAGGGTTAACCGGCGAATCCCCTTCAGGATACTTTGGAAACCTTAACAGGAATCGCACATTCACATTAAGTATATCGATCAACGATATTTTACAGAATAAAGTTCTCTCATTTATTCTCGTGCACAAGAAAAATAAAGAAATGACTTAGATATAATTTTTGGCACTTGAAACAAATAATTTTTGTGTGTATTTTATGGCTGACAAGTATATCTATTTATAAGAAAACTTGTACCGATTGGTGTGGAGAAACAATGTTTCATTTGATTCCAACATGACCATTCACGAACCATTGTAATCAATCACAACAAACTTTTTCATGAAAAGGTGTGTTGATCTAGTGGTTGCACCTTTTGACCACGCACCTTATCACAATAAGGTCTTTGGTTCAATTCTAGAGAGTTGCAACTTTTGGCCATTTATTTTGGTAAATTAACCATTATTATTTATCAATTTAATATTTTGGAAATTTCTCCAACAATCCCCCACCATTTTCAAAATATATCTAAATCCATTATTCAGGAAATTTCATGGTTTCAGATAAAGGTATCTTACGATTTGAACCAATACTTAGTAAGTTAAGTTTTCACTCATCCCCGAATAGATTGGTAGACAAGCTTTGAACCAATTATTCATTGGAACAAGCGTGCATAACTCACACATGAAATCTTGGTACCATTGATCGAATTATTAATATGACACATTTAATAAGGCCTTGTGTCTCATATCCTTTTCATGAGAATTTAAGAGTCAAGCCCTTGAACTCTATGAAGCGGCACCACTTCATTCTCATATAGGTAGACTATATCATAAATGCACCCATAATTATGTATTCCAGCAAACATATGCTATATGTCCATTAAGAAGAAAACTTCATCCTACCAGACTTATTCCTATGGTCCAAGTACTTTTACCCCTTGGGATGTATCTATCATTAAGTACATCAATCACTCTAATAATTTACTTTCATCGTTGAACTCAAGACGTAACATTAATCAAGTGTAAGTTGAGTTTCCACTATTGATGATTAATTAGATATGGGCTTGTTCCACATCCCTAATGATGTCTTCATTGTATTCAATTATATCCAAAGACATCATATCTTGTCAATCCTTTCGTCAAAGAATTGCAATATTTTTCCAAATTTTAATTAATTTTCGAATATTCAATTTTTCAACTAATCATGCATATGATTATTTTATGTACTCTTGATAGTATTTACCAACTATCATCAAACCATGACACTTTTGTCATATTAGTACAATTTCCATATACAACATACGTTCTATATTCCTGATAGTTTCGATAAACTATCATCATGACACTTTTGTCATTTATTTTGTCATATACACAACTTTTATGTCATTCTTCATTTACCAACCTTTTGTTCTTCTAGCTTTTGAATTTATTATTCTTTTGAAGTGTAGGGCATTCATTTTTAACATGCCCTATTTCTCCACTACATTCAAAGCTCCATTATTTTCTTAAAAATTTTGAATTTCTTGATTAAAGCATCATCTCTAAAAATACGATTTGCGAAAGCCATAATTTTCGATTTGCGTTTTAACAATCCGTGAAAAGCGTTCCTCACGAGGTTCTACATATGTGGGAAACTGGAATTCCTTATCCTCCTTGATAAGGTTCTTAAAATTGCACGTCTCGGAATTTTATATTTACATTAGACTTCAAAATTAAATTTTATATAAGTCATGGTCCATATTTTAAATAATATTTATATGACTTAATAATGAATTTAATTGAACGCAAATATATTATTCACATAACATCAAAATCATAATTCAATCACATAATTTAAAATTTTAGACACTAATAAAACCACTTTATTGATTGGATGAACTAACCTTTTTAAGAATGTTATGTCACTGTTGAATAAACTCAACTTTAGAAATCATATATATGGCACACCATTCTGTCAATCAACAACAACTTTAACATTTAAATTTTTCTGATTAATATATGCATTATGTACATACCGGGTATGTATATCGATGCACTGTTTCGTTTCAAAATGAAAAATAGTGACAATCGTGAACAAATAATTAACATAATTAGGAATTATGGAAAAAATTCCAAATTATCATTCCATATTAAGATGTAACCCACACCTCTTGCCTTTTGTTACAACCCATCCGGATGCTTTCTACTATAGATGACATAAAATGTTTCTGTGTTTAAATTTAACAAAACTATATAAATCACATTTTTGAATCATTTTTTTTTCTTTCTAGCAACAGTACTTCAATATATACAACATTCAATCTTGCAAATCATGGTAACAATATAAACATGAAATCATGCAATTCCGTAATAATTTCTGTTGTCAATATGTTACCGATATTGCAAACTATCATAAATCACAGAAAATACAATTTTCGTTGTGATTGCCAAAATGACCTATTATGGATAATATATAAAAACGGCATCATGTTGTTTTAAAATATTCAAGCAATCCATATGTGACAATTTTCACAGATTACAAATACTTCTACAAACTAACAAATATGATTGTGTACCTTTCACCATATTGATGAATAAGAAAGCATGAATGTTCATTCCTCCGTTGTAGTCACAAATTAACCACAAACAAAACGATTCATAAATCAAAATTTCATAATTCTAAAAATTATATGAATTAACTGTGTACCTTTCACCATCATCGAAAGTTGTTACCATCTTCTTTAAAATTGCATACTTTAACACTAATTATAAATAAAGTATGAATCAAAATCGAAAATAAAAAATCGAACCTAAAGATTGTTAGATCTTGTGTTGGGGTCTGCTGCAAAACATGAACAAGAAGAAGATGATGAAGACGGTACGATGAAAGTTGCACAAAATAATTCCAAAGCGTGTGTTTACACTAAGCTTTAGGTTCGATTCGCCCCCACCAATTTATGCAAATTGGATGCAAAAGGGTTAACCGGCGAATCCCCTTCAGGATACTTTGGAAACCTTAACAGGAATCGCACATTCACATTAAGTATATCGATCAACGATATTTTACAGAATAAAGTTCTCTCATTTATTCTCGTGCACAAGAAAAATAAAGAAATGACTTAGATATAATTTTTGGCACTTGAAACAAATAATTTTTGTGTGTATTTTATGGCTGACAAGTATATCTATTTATAAGAAAACTTGTACCGATTGGTGTGGAGAAACAATGTTTCATTTGATTCCAACATGACCATTCACGAACCATTGTAATCAATCACAACAAACTTTTTCATGAAAAGGTGTGTTGATCTAGTGGTTGCACCTTTTGACCACGCACCTTATCACAATAAGGTCTTTGGTTCAATTCTAGAGAGTTGCAACTTTTGGCCATTTATTTTGGTAAATTAACCATTATTATTTATCAATTTAATATTTTGGAAATTTCTCCAACAATCCCCCACCATTTTCAAAATATATCTAAATCCATTATTCAGGAAATTTCATGGTTTCAGATAAAGGTATCTTACGATTTGAACCAATACTTAGTAAGTTAAGTTTTCACTCATCCCCGAATAGATTGGTAGACAAGCTTTGAACCAATTATTCATTGGAACAAGCGTGCATAACTCACACATGAAATCTCGGTACCATTGATCGAATTATTAATATGACACATTTAATAAGGCCTTGTGTCTCATATCCTTTTCATGAGAATTTAAGAGTCAAGCCCTTGAACTCTATGAAGCGGCACCACTTCATTCTCATATAGGTAGACTATATCATAAATGCACCCATAATTATGTATTCCAGCAAACATATGCTATATGTCCATTAAGAAGAAAACTTCATCCTACCAGACTTATTCCTATGGTCCAAGTACTTTTACCCCTTGGGATGTATCTATCATTAAGTACATCAATCACTCTAATAATGTACTTTCATCGTTGAACTCAAGACGTAACATTAATCAAGTGTAAGTTGAGTTTCCACTATTGATGATTAATTAGATATGGGCTTGTTCCACATCCCTAATGATGTCTTCATTGTATTCAATTATATCCAAAGACATCATATCTTGTCAATCCTTTCGTCAAAGAATTGCAATATTTTTCCAAACTTTAATTAATTTTCGAATATTCAATTTTTCAACTAATCATGCATATGATTATTTTATGTACTCTTGATAGTATTTACCAACTATCATCAAACCATGACACTTTTGTCATATTAGTACAATTTCCATATACAACATACGTTCTATATTCCTGATAGTTTCGATAAACTATCATCATGACACTTTTGTCATTTATTTTGTCATATACACAACTTTTATGTCATTCTTCATTTACCAACCTTTTGTTCTTCTAGCTTTTGAATTTATTATTCTTTTGAAGTGTAGGGCATTCATTTTTAACATGCCCTATTTCTCCACTACATTCAAAGCTCCATTATTTTCTTAAAAATTTTGAATTTCTTGATTAGAGCATCATCTCTAAAAATACGATTTGCGAAAGCCATAATTTTCGATTTGCGTTTTAACAATCCGTGAAAAGCGTTCCTCACGAGGTTCTACATATGTGGGAAACTGGAATTCCTTATCCTCCTTGATAAGGTTCTTAAAATTGCACGTCTCGGAATTTTATATTTACATTAGACTTCAAAATTAAATTTTATATAAGTCATGGTCCATATTTTAAATAATATTTATATGACTTAATAATGAATTTAATTGAACGCAAATATATTATTCACATAACATCAAAATCATAATTCAATCACATAATTTAAAATTTTAGACACTAATAAAACCACTTTATTGATTGGATGAACTAACCTTTTTAAGAATGTTATGTCACTGTTGAATAAACTCAACTTTAGAAATCATATATATGGCACACCATTCTGTCAATCAATAACAACTTTAACATTTAAATTTTTCTGATTAATATATGCATTATGTACATACCGGGTATGTATATCGATGCACTGTTTCGTTTCAAAATGAAAAATAGTGACAATCGTGAACAAATAATTAACATAATTAGGAATTATGAAAAAAATTCCAAATTATCATTCCATATTAAGATGTAACCCACACCTCTTGCCTTTTGTTACAACCCATCCGGATGCTTTCTACTATAGATGACATAAAATGTTTCTGTGTTTAAATTTAACAAAACTATATAAATCACATTTTTGAATCATTTTTTTTTCTTTCTAGCAACAGTACTTCAATATATACAACATTCAATCTTGCAAATCATGGTAACAATATAAACATGAAATCATGCAATTGCGTAATAATTTCTGTTGTCAATATGTTACCGATACTGCAAACTATCATAAATCACAGAAAATACAATTTTCGTTGTGATTGCCAAAATGACCTATTATGGATAATATATAAAAACGGCATCATGTTGTTTTAAAATATTCAAGCAATCCATATGTGACAATTTTCACAGATTACAAATACTTCTGCAAACTAACAAATATGATTGTGTACCTTTCACCATATTGATGAATAAGAAAGCATGAATGTTCATTCCTCCGTTGTAGTCACAAATTAACCACAAACAAAACGATTCATAAATCAAAATTTCATAATTCTAAAAATTATATGAATTAACTGTGTACCTTTCACCGTCATCGAAAGTTGTTACCATCTTCTTTAAAATTGCATACTTTAACACTAATTATAAATAAAGTATGAATCAAAATCGAAAATAAAAAATCGAACCTAAAGATTGTTAGATCTTGTGTTGGGGTCTGCTGCAAAACATGAACAAGAAGAAGATGATGAAGACGGTACGATGAAAGTTGCACAAAATAATTCCAAAGCGTGTGTTTACACTAAGCTTTAGGTTCGATTCGCCCCCACCAATTTATGCAAATTGGATGCAAAAGGGTTAACCGGCGAATCCCCTTCAGGATACTTTGGAAACCTTAACAGGAATCGCACATTCACATTAAGTATATCGATCAACGATATTTTACAGAATAAAGTTCTCTCATTTATTCTCGTGCACAAGAAAAATAAAGAAATGACTTAGATATAATTTTTGGCACTTGAAACAAATAATTTTTGTGTGTATTTTATGGCTGACAAGTATATCTATTTATAAGAAAACTTGTACCGATTGGTGTGGAGAAACAATGTTTCATTTGATTCCAACATGACCATTCACGAACCATTGTAATCAATCACAACAAACTTTTTCATGAAAATGTGTGTTGATCTAGTGGTTGCACCTTTTGACCACGCACCTTATCACAATAAGGTCTTTGGTTCAATTCTAGAGAGTTGCAACTTTTGGCCATTTATTTTGGTAAATTAACCATTATTATTTATCAATTTAATATTTTGGAAATTTCTCCAACAATCCCCCACCATTTTCAAAATATATCTAAATCCATTATTCAGGAAATTTCATGGTTTCAGATAAAGGTATCTTACGATTTGAACCAATACTTAGTAAGTTAAGTTTTCACTCATCCCCGAATAGATTGGTAGACAAGCTTTGAACCAATTATTCATTGGAACAAGCGTGCATAACTCACACATGAAATCTCGGTACCATTGATCAAATTATTAATATGACACATTTAATAAGGCCTTGTGTCTCATATCCTTTTCATGAGAATTTAAGAGTCAAGCCCTTGAACTCTATGAAGCGGCACCACTTCATTCTCATATAGGTAGACTATATCATAAATGCACCCATAATTATGTATTCCAGCAAACATATGCTATATGTCCATTAAGAAGAAAACTTCATCCTACCAGACTTATTCCTATGGTCCAAGTACTTTTACCCCTTGGGATGTATCTATCATTAAGTACATCAATCACTCTAATAATTTACTTTCATCGTTGAACTCAAGACGTAACATTAATCAAGTGTAAGTTGAGTTTCCACTATTGATGATTAATTAGATATGGGCTTGTTCCACATCCCTAATGATGTCTTCATTGTATTCAATTATATCCAAAGACATCATATCTTGTCAATCCTTTCGTCAAAGAATTGCAATATTTTTCCAAATTTTAATTAATTTTCGAATATTCAATTTTTCAACTAATCATGCATATGATTATTTTATGTACTCTTGATAGTATTTACCAACTATCATCAAACCATGACACTTTTGTCATATTAGTACAATTTCCATATACAACATACGTTCTATATTCCTGATAGTTTCGATAAACTATCATCATGACACTTTTGTCATTTATTTTGTCATATACACAACTTTTATGTCATTCTTCATTTACCAACCTTTTGTTCTTCTAGCTTTTGAATTTATTATTCTTTTGAAGTGTAGGGCATTCATTTTTAACATGCCCTATTTCTCCACTACATTCAAAGCTCCATTATTTTCTTAAAAATTTTGAATTTCTTGATTAAAGCATCATCTCTAAAAATACGATTTGCGAAAGCCATAATTTTCGATTTGCGTTTTAACAATCCGTGAAAAGCGTTCCTCACGAGGTTCTACATATGTGGGAAACTGGAATTCCTTATCCTCCTTGATAAGGTTCTTAAAATTGCACGTCTCGGAATTTTATATTTACATTAGACTTCAAAATTAAATTTTATATAAGTCATGGTCCATATTTTAAATAATATTTATATGACTTAATAATGAATTTAATTGAACGCAAATATATTATTCACATAACATCAAAATCATAATTCAATCACATAATTTAAAATTTTAGACACTAATAAAACCACTTTATTGATTGGATGAACTAACCTTTTTAAGAATGTTATGTCACTGTTGAATAAACTCAACTTTAGAAATCATATATATGGCACACCATTCTGTCAATCAACAACAACTTTAACATTTAAATTTTTCTGATTAATATATGCATTATGTACATACCGGGTATGTATATCGATGCACTGTTTCGTTTCAAAATGAAAAATAGTGACAATCGTGAACAAATAATTAACATAATTAGGAATTATGGAAAAAATTCCAAATTATCATTCCATATTAAGATGTAACCCACACCTCTTGCCTTTTGTTACAACCCATCCGGATGCTTTCTACTATAGATGACATAAAATGTTTCTGTGTTTAAATTTAACAAAACTATATAAATCACATTTTTGAATCATTTTTTTTTCTTTCTAGCAACAGTACTTCAATATATACAACATTCAATCTTGCAAATCATGGTAACAATATAAACATGAAATCATGCAATTCCGTAATAATTTCTGTTGTCAATATGTTACCGATACTGCAAACTATCATAAATCACAGAAAATACAATTTTCGTTGTGATTGCCAAAATGACCTATTATGGATAATATATAAAAACGGCATCATGTTGTTTTAAAATATTCAAGCAATCCATATGTGACAATTTTCACAAATTACAAATACTTCTGCAAACTAACAAATATGATTGTGTACCTTTCACCATATTGATGAATAAGAAAGCATGAATGTTCATTCCTCCGTTGTAGTCACAAATTAACCACAAACAAAACGATTCATAAATCAAAATTTCATAATTCTAAAAATTATATGAATTAACTGTGTACCTTTCACCATCATCGAAAGTTGTTACCATCTTCTTTAAAATTGCATACTTTAACACTAATTATAAATAAAGTATGAATCAAAATCGAAAATAAAAAATCGAACCTAAAGATTGTTAGATCTTGTGTTGGGGTCTGCTGCAAAACATGAACAAGAAGAAGATGATGAAGACGGTACGATGAAAGTTGCACAAAATAATTCCAAAGCGTGTGTTTACACTAAGCTTTAGGTTCGATTCGCCCCCACCAATTTATGCAAATTGGATGCAAAAGGGTTAACCGGCGAATCCCCTTCAGGATACTTTGGAAACCTTAACAGGAATCGCACATTCACATTAAGTATATCGATCAACGATATTTTACAAAATAAAGTTCTCTCATTTATTCTCGTGCACAAGAAAAATAAAGAAATGACTTAGATATAATTTTTGGCACTTGAAACAAATAATTTTTGTGTGTATTTTATGGCTGACAAGTATATCTATTTATAAGAAAACTTGTACCGATTGGTGTGGAGAAACAATGTTTCATTTGATTCCAACATGACCATTCACGAACCATTGTAATCAATCACAACAAACTTTTTCATGAAAAGGTGTGTTGATCTAGTGGTTGCACCTTTTGACCACGCACCTTATCACAATAAGGTCTTTGGTTCAATTCTAGAGAGTTGCAACTTTTGGCCATTTATTTTGGTAAATTAACCATTATTATTTATCAATTTAATATTTTGGAAATTTCTCCAACAATCCCCCACCATTTTCAAAATATATCTAAATCCATTATTCAGGAAATTTCATGGTTTCAGATAAAGGTATCTTACGATTTGAACCAATACTTAGTAAGTTAAGTTTTCACTCATCCCCGAATAGATTGGTAGACAAGCTTTGAACCAATTATTCATTGGAACAAGCGTGCATAACTCACACATGAAATCTCGGTACCATTGATCGAATTATTAATATGACACATTTAATAAGGCCTTGTGTCTCATATCCTTTTCATGAGAATTTAAGAGTCAAGCCCTTGAACTCTATGAAGCGGCACCACTTCATTCTCATATAGGTAGACTATATCATAAATGCACCCATAATTATGTATTCCAGCAAACATATGCTATATGTCCATTAAGAAGAAAACTTCATCCTACCAGACTTATTCCTATGGTCCAAGTACTTTTACCCCTTGGGATGTATCTATCATTAAGTACATCAATCACTCTAATAATTTACTTTCATCGTTGAACTCAAGACGTAACATTAATCAAGTGTAAGTTGAGTTTCCACTATTGATGATTAATTAGATATGGGCTTGTTCCACATCCCTAATGATGTCTTCATTGTATTCAATTATATCCAAAGACATCATATCTTGTCAATCCTTTCGTCAAAGAATTGCAATATTTTTCCAAATTTTAATTAATTTTCGAATATTCAATTTTTCAACTAATCATGCATATGATTATTTTATGTACTCTTGATAGTATTTACCAACTATCATCAAACCATGACACTTTTGTCATATTAGTACAATTTCCATATACAACATACGTTCTATATTCCTGATAGTTTCGATAAACTATCATCATGACACTTTTGTCATTTATTTTGTCATATACACAACTTTTATGTCATTCTTCATTTACCAACCTTTTGTTCTTCTAGCTTTTGAATTTATTATTCTTTTGAAGTGTAGGGCATTCATTTTTAACATGCCCTATTTCTCCACTACATTCAAAGCTCCATTATTTTCTTAAAAATTTTGAATTTCTTGATTAAAGCATCATCTCTAAAAATACGATTTGCGAAAGCCATAATTTTCGATTTGCGTTTTAACAATCCGTGAAAAGCGTTCCTCACGAGGTTCTACATATGTGGGAAACTGGAATTCCTTATCCTCCTTGATAAGGTTCTTAAAATTGCACGTCTCGGAATTTTATATTTACATTAGACTTCAAAATTAAATTTTATATAAGTCATGGTCCATATTTTAAATAATATTTATATGACTTAATAATGAATTTAATTGAACGCAAATATATTATTCACATAACATCAAAATCATAATTCAATCACATAATTTAAAATTTTAGACACTAATAAAACCACTTTATTGATTGGATGAACTAACCTTTTTAAGAATGTTATGTCACTGTTGAATAAACTCAACTTTAGAAATCATATATATGGCACACCATTCTGTCAATCAACAACAACTTTAACATTTAAATTTTTCTGATTAATATATGCATTATGTACATACCGGGTATGTATATCGATGCACTGTTTCGTTTCAAAATGAAAAATAGTGACAATCGTGAACAAATAATTAACATAATTAGGAATTATGGAAAAAATTCCAAATTATCATTCCATATTAAGATGTAACCCACACCTCTTGCCTTTTGTTACAACCCATCCGGATGCTTTCTACTATAGATGACATAAAATGTTTCTGTGTTTAAATTTAACAAAACTATATAAATCACATTTTTGAATCATTTTTTTTTCTTTCTAGCAACAGTACTTCAATATATACAACATTCAATCTTGCAAATCATGGTAACAATATAAACATGAAATCATGCAATTCCGTAATAATTTCTGTTGTCAATATGTTACCGATACTGCAAACTATCATAAATCACAGAAAATACAATTTTCGTTGTGATTGCCAAAATGACCTATTATGGATAATATATAAAAACGGCATCATGTTGTTTTAAAATATTCAAGCAATCCATATGTGACAATTTTCACAGATTACAAATACTTCTGCAAACTAACAAATATGATTGTGTACCTTTCACCATATTGATGAATAAGAAAGCATGAATGTTCATTCCTCCGTTGTAGTCACAAATTAACCACAAACAAAACGATTCATAAATCAAAATTTCATAATTCTAAAAATTATATGAATTAACTGTGTACCTTTCACCATCATCGAAAGTTGTTACCATCTTCTTTAAAATTGCATACTTTAACACTAATTATAAATAAAGTATGAATCAAAATCGAAAATAAAAAATCGAACCTAAAGATTGTTAGATCTTGTGTTGGGGTCTGCTGCAAAACATGAACAAGAAGAAGATGATGAAGACGGTACGATGAAAGTTGCACAAAATAATTCCAAAGCGTGTGTTTACACTAAGCTTTAGGTTCGATTCGCCCCCACCAATTTATGCAAATTGGATGCAAAAGGGTTAACCGGCGAATCCCCTTCAGGATACTTTGGAAACCTTAACAGGAATCGCACATTCACATTAAGTATATCGATCAACGATATTTTACAGAATAAAGTTCTCTCATTTATTCTCGTGCACAAGAAAAATAAAGAAATGACTTAGATATAATTTTTGGCACTTGAAACAAATAATTTTTGTGTGTATTTTATGGCTGACAAGTATATCTATTTATAAGAAAACTTGTACCGATTGGTGTGGAGAAACAATGTTTCATTTGATTCCAACATGACCATTCACGAACCATTGTAATCAATCACAACAAACTTTTTCATGAAAAGGTGTGTTGATCTAGTGGTTGCACCTTTTGACCACGCACCTTATCACAATAAGGTCTTTGGTTCAATTCTAGAGAGTTGCAACTTTTGGCCATTTATTTTGGTAAATTAACCATTATTATTTATCAATTTAATATTTTGGAAATTTCTCCAACAATCCCCCACCATTTTCAAAATATATCTAAATCCATTATTCAGGAAATTTCATGGTTTCAGATAAAGGTATCTTACGATTTGAACCAATACTTAGTAAGTTAAGTTTTCACTCATCCCCGAATAGATTGGTAGACAAGCTTTGAACCAATTATTCATTGGAACAAGCGTGCATAACTCACACATGAAATCTCGGTACCATTGATCGAATTATTAATATGACACATTTAATAAGGCCTTGTGTCTCATATCCTTTTCATGAGAATTTAAGAGTCAAGCCCTTGAACTCTATGAAGCGGCACCACTTCATTCTCATATAGGTAGACTATATCATAAATGCACCCATAATTATGTATTCCAGCAAACATATGCTATATGTCCATTAAGAAGAAAACTTCATCCTACCAGACTTATTCCTATGGTCCAAGTACTTTTACCCCTTGGGATGTATCTATCATTAAGTACATCAATCACTCTAATAATTTACTTTCATCGTTGAACTCAAGACGTAACATTAATCAAGTGTAAGTTGAGTTTCCACTATTGATGATTAATTAGATATGGGCTTGTTCCACATCCCTAATGATGTCTTCATTGTATTCAATTATATCCAAAGACATCATATCTTGTCAATCCTTTCGTCAAAGAATTGCAATATTTTTCCAAATTTTAATTAATTTTCGAATATTCAATTTTTCAACTAATCATGCATATGATTATTTTATGTACTCTTGATAGTATTTACCAACTATCATCAAACCATGACACTTTTGTCATATTAGTACAATTTCCATATACAACATACGTTCTATATTCCTGATAGTTTCGATAAACTATCATCATGACACTTTTGTCATTTATTTTGTCATATACACAACTTTTATGTCATTCTTCATTTACCAACCTTTTGTTCTTCTAGCTTTTGAATTTATTATTCTTTTGAAGTGTAGGGCATTCATTTTTAACATGCCCTATTTCTCCACTACATTCAAAGCTCCATTATTTTCTTAAAAATTTTGAATTTCTTGATTAAAGCATCATCTCTAAAAATACGATTTGCGAAAGCCATAATTTTCGATTTGCGTTTTAACAATCCGTGAAAAGCGTTCCTCACGAGGTTCTACATATGTGGGAAACTGGAATTCCTTATCCTCCTTGATAAGGTTCTTAAAATTGCACGTCTCGGAATTTTATATTTACATTAGACTTCAAAATTAAATTTTATATAAGTCATGGTCCATATTTTAAATAATATTTATATGACTTAATAATGAATTTAATTGAACGCAAATATATTATTCACATAACATCAAAATCATAATTCAATCACATAATTTAAAATTTTAGACACTAATAAAACCACTTTATTGATTGGATGAACTAACCTTTTTAAGAATGTTATGTCACTGTTGAATAAACTCAACTTTAGAAATCATATATATGGCACACCATTCTGTCAATCAACAACAACTTTAACATTTAAATTTTTCTGATTAATATATGCATTATGTACATACCGGGTATGTATATCGATGCACTGTTTCGTTTCAAAATGAAAAATAGTGACAATCGTGAACAAATAATTAACATAATTAGGAATTATGGAAAAAATTCCAAATTATCATTCCATATTAAGATGTAACCCACACCTCTTGCCTTTTGTTACAACCCATCCGGATGCTTTCTACTATAGATGACATAAAATGTTTCTGTGTTTAAATTTAACAAAACTATATAAATCACATTTTTGAATCATTTTTTTTTCTTTCTAGCAACAGTACTTCAATATATACAACATTCAATCTTGCAAATCATGGTAACAATATAAACATGAAATCATGCAATTCCGTAATAATTTCTGTTGTCAATATGTTACCGATACTGCAAACTATCATAAATCACAGAAAATACAATTTTCGTTGTGATTGCCAAAATGACCTATTATGGATAATATATAAAAACGGCATCATGTTGTTTTAAAATATTCAAGCAATCCATATGTGACAATTTTCACAGATTACAAATACTTCTGCAAACTAACAAATATGATTGTGTACCTTTCACCATATTGATGAATAAGAAAGCATGAATGTTCATTCCTCCGTTGTAGTCACAAATTAACCACAAACAAAACGATTCATAAATCAAAATTTCATAATTCTAAAAATTATATGAATTAACTGTGTACCTTTCACCATCATCGAAAGTTGTTACCATCTTCTTTAAAATTGCATACTTTAACACTAATTATAAATAAAGTATGAATCAAAATCGAAAATAAAAAATCGAACCTAAAGATTGTTAGATCTTGTGTTGGGGTCTGCTGCAAAACATGAACAAGAAGAAGATGATGAAGACGGTACGATGAAAGTTGCACAAAATAATTCCAAAGCGTGTGTTTACACTAAGCTTTAGGTTCGATTCGCCCCCACCAATTTATGCAAATTGGATGCAAAAGGGTTAACCGGCGAATCCCCTTCAGGATACTTTGGAAACCTTAACAGGAATCGCACATTCACATTAAGTATATCGATCAACGATATTTTACAGAATAAAGTTCTCTCATTTATTCTCGTGCACAAGAAAAATAAAGAAATGACTTAGATATAATTTTTGGCACTTGAAACAAATAATTTTTGTGTGTATTTTATGGCTGACAAGTATATCTATTTATAAGAAAACTTGTACCGATTGGTGTGGAGAAACAATGTTTCATTTGATTCCAACATGACCATTCACGAACCATTGTAATCAATCACAACAAACTTTTTCATGAAAAGGTGTGTTGATCTAGTGGTTGCACCTTTTGACCACGCACCTTATCACAATAAGGTCTTTGGTTCAATTCTAGAGAGTTGCAACTTTTGGCCATTTATTTTGGTAAATTAACCATTATTATTTATCAATTTAATATTTTGGAAATTTCTCCAACAATCCCCCACCATTTTCAAAATATATCTAAATCCATTATTCAGGAAATTTCATGGTTTCAGATAAAGGTATCTTACGATTTGAACCAATACTTAGTAAGTTAAGTTTTCACTCATCCCCGAATAGATTGGTAGACAAGCTTTGAACCAATTATTCATTGGAACAAGCGTGCATAACTCACACATGAAATCTCGGTACCATTGATCGAATTATTAATATGACACATTTAATAAGGCCTTGTGTCTCATATCCTTTTCATGAGAATTTAAGAGTCAAGCCCTTGAACTCTATGAAGCGGCACCACTTCATTCTCATATAGGTAGACTATATCATAAATGCACCCATAATTATGTATTCCAGCAAACATATGCTATATGTCCATTAAGAAGAAAACTTCATCCTACCAGACTTATTCCTATGGTCCAAGTACTTTTACCCCTTGGGATGTATCTATCATTAAGTACATCAATCACTCTAATAATTTACTTTCATCGTTGAACTCAAGACGTAACATTAATCAAGTGTAAGTTGAGTTTCCACTATTGATGATTAATTAGATATGGGCTTGTTCCACATCCCTAATGATGTCTTCATTGTATTCAATTATATCCAAAGACATCATATCTTGTCAATCCTTTCGTCAAAGAATTGCAATATTTTTCCAAATTTTAATTAATTTTCGAATATTCAATTTTTCAACTAATCATGCATATGATTATTTTATGTACTCTTGATAGTATTTACCAACTATCATCAAACCATGACACTTTTGTCATATTAGTACAATTTCCATATACAACATACGTTCTATATTCCTGATAGTTTCGATAAACTATCATCATGACACTTTTGTCATTTATTTTGTCATATACACAACTTTTATGTCATTCTTCATTTACCAACCTTTTGTTCTTCTAGCTTTTGAATTTATTATTCTTTTGAAGTGTAGGGCATTCATTTTTAACATGCCCTATTTCTCCACTACATTCAAAGCTCCATTATTTTCTTAAAAATTTTGAATTTCTTGATTAAAGCATCATCTCTAAAAATACGATTTGCGAAAGCCATAATTTTCGATTTGCGTTTTAACAATCCGTGAAAAGCGTTCCTCACGAGGTTCTACATATGTGGGAAACTGGAATTCCTTATCCTCCTTGATAAGGTTCTTAAAATTGCACGTCTCGGAATTTTATATTTACATTAGACTTCAAAATTAAATTTTATATAAGTCATGGTCCATATTTTAAATAATATTTATATGACTTAATAATGAATTTAATT
The DNA here is from genome assembly GCA_022829125.1 of Lathyrus tuberosus. Classification (NCBI taxonomy): domain Eukaryota; kingdom Viridiplantae; phylum Streptophyta; class Magnoliopsida; order Fabales; family Fabaceae; genus Lathyrus; species Lathyrus tuberosus. The sequence continues at coordinate 1,638,379 of JALAZF010000254.1, forward strand.
GAACGCAAATATATTATTCACATAACATCAAAATCATAATTCAATCACATAATTTAAAATTTTAGACACTAATAAAACCACTTTATTGATTGGATGAACTAACCTTTTTAAGAATGTTATGTCACTGTTGAATAAACTCAACTTTAGAAATCATATATATGGCACACCATTCTGTCAATCAACAACAACTTTAACATTTAAATTTTTCTGATTAATATATGCATTATGTACATACCGGGTATGTATATCGATGCACTGTTTCGTTTCAAAATGAAAAATAGTGACAATCGTGAACAAATAATTAACATAATTAGGAATTATGGAAAAAATTCCAAATTATCATTCCATATTAAGATGTAACCCACACCTCTTGCCTTTTGTTACAACCCATCCGGATGCTTTCTACTATAGATGACATAAAATGTTTCTGTGTTTAAATTTAACAAAACTATATAAATCACATTTTTGAATCATTTTTTTTTCTTTCTAGCAACAGTACTTCAATATATACAACATTCAATCTTGCAAATCATGGTAACAATATAAACATGAAATCATGCAATTCCGTAATAATTTCTGTTGTCAATATGTTACCGATACTGCAAACTATCATAAATCACAGAAAATACAATTTTCGTTGTGATTGCCAAAATGACCTATTATGGATAATATATAAAAACGGCATCATGTTGTTTTAAAATATTCAAGCAATCCATATGTGACAATTTTCACAGATTACAAATACTTCTGCAAACTAACAAATATGATTGTGTACCTTTCACCATATTGATGAATAAGAAAGCATGAATGTTCATTCCTCCGTTGTAGTCACAAATTAACCACAAACAAAACGATTCATAAATCAAAATTTCATAATTCTAAAAATTATATGAATTAACTGTGTACCTTTCACCATCATCGAAAGTTGTTACCATCTTCTTTAAAATTGCATACTTTAACACTAATTATAAATAAAGTATGAATCAAAATCGAAAATAAAAAATCGAACCTAAAGATTGTTAGATCTTGTGTTGGGGTCTGCTGCAAAACATGAACAAGAAGAAGATGATGAAGACGGTACGATGAAAGTTGCACAAAATAATTCCAAAGCGTGTGTTTACACTAAGCTTTAGGTTCGATTCGCCCCCACCAATTTATGCAAATTGGATGCAAAAGGGTTAACCGGCGAATCCCCTTCAGGATACTTTGGAAACCTTAACAGGAATCGCACATTCACATTAAGTATATCGATCAACGATATTTTACAGAATAAAGTTCTCTCATTTATTCTCGTGCACAAGAAAAATAAAGAAATGACTTAGATATAATTTTTGGCACTTGAAACAAATAATTTTTGTGTGTATTTTATGGCTGACAAGTATATCTATTTATAAGAAAACTTGTACCGATTGGTGTGGAGAAACAATGTTTCATTTGATTCCAACATGACCATTCACGAACCATTGTAATCAATCACAACAAACTTTTTCATGAAAAGGTGTGTTGATCTAGTGGTTGCACCTTTTGACCACGCACCTTATCACAATAAGGTCTTTGGTTCAATTCTAGAGAGTTGCAACTTTTGGCCATTTATTTTGGTAAATTAACCATTATTATTTATCAATTTAATATTTTGGAAATTTCTCCAACAATCCCCCACCATTTTCAAAATATATCTAAATCCATTATTCAGGAAATTTCATGGTTTCAGATAAATGTATCTTACGATTTGAACCAATACTTAGTAAGTTAAGTTTTCACTCATCCCCGAATAGATTGGTAGACAAGCTTTGAACCAATTATTCATTGGAACAAGCGTGCATAACTCACACATGAAATCTCGGTACCATTGATCGAATTATTAATATGACACATTTAATAAGGCCTTGTGTCTCATATCCTTTTCATGAGAATTTAAGAGTCAAGCCCTTGAACTCTATGAAGCGGCACCACTTCATTCTCATATAGGTAGACTATATCATAAATGCACCCATAATTATGTATTCCAGCAAACATATGCTATATGTCCATTAAGAAGAAAACTTCATCCTACCAGACTTATTCCTATGGTCCAAGTACTTTTACCCCTTGGGATGTATCTATCATTAAGTACATCAATCACTCTAATAATGTACTTTCATCGTTGAACTCAAGACGTAACATTAATCAAGTGTAAGTTGAGTTTCCACTATTGATGATTAATTAGATATGGGCTTGTTCCACATCCCTAATGATGTCTTCATTGTATTCAATTATATCCAAAGACATCATATCTTGTCAATCCTTTCGTCAAAGAATTGCAATATTTTTCCAAACTTTAATTAATTTTCGAATATTCAATTTTTCAACTAATCATGCATATGATTATTTTATGTACTCTTGATAGTATTTACCAACTATCATCAAACCATGACACTTTTGTCATATTAGTACAATTTCCATATACAACATACGTTCTATATTCCTGATAGTTTCGATAAACTATCATCATGACACTTTTGTCATTTATTTTGTCATATACACAACTTTTATGTCATTCTTCATTTACCAACCTTTTGTTCTTCTAGCTTTTGAATTTATTATTCTTTTGAAGTGTAGGGCATTCATTTTTAACATGCCCTATTTCTCCACTACATTCAAAGCTCCATTATTTTCTTAAAAATTTTGAATTTCTTGATTAGAGCATCATCTCTAAAAATACGATTTGCGGAAGCCATAATTTTCGATTTGCGATTTAACAATCCGTGAAAAGCGTTCCTCACGAGGTTCTACATATGTGGGAAACTGGAATTCCTTATCCTCCTTGATAAGGTTCTTAAAATTGCACGTCTCGAAATTTTATATTTACATTAGACTTCAAAATTAAATTTTATATAAGTCATGGTCCATATTTTAAATAATATTTATATGACTTAATAATGAATTTAATTGAACGCAAATATATTATTCACATAACATCAAAATCATAATTCAATCACATAATTTAAAATTTTAGACACTAATAAAACCACTTTATTGATTGGATGAACTAACCTTTTTAAGAATGTTATGTCACTGTTGAATAAACTCAACTTTAGAAATCATATATATGGCACACCATTCTGTCAATCAACAACAACTTTAACATTTAAATTTTTCTGATTAATATATGCATTATGTACATACCGGGTATGTATATCGATGCACTGTTTCGTTTCAAAATGAAAAATAGTGACAATCGTGAACAAATAATTAACATAATTAGGAATTATGGAAAAAATTCCAAATTATCATTCCATATTAAGATGTAACCCACACCTCTTGCCTTTTGTTACAACCCATCCGGATGCTTTCTACTATAGATGACATAAAATGTTTCTGTGTTTAAATTTAACAAAACTATATAAATCACATTTTTGAATCATTTTTTTTTCTTTCTAGCAACAGTACTTCAATATATACAACATTCAATCTTGCAAATCATGGTAACAATATAAACATGAAATCATGCAATTCCGTAATAATTTCTGTTGTCAATATGTTACCGATACTGCAAACTATCATAAATCACAGAAAATACAATTTTCGTTGTGATTGCCAAAATGACCTATTATGGATAATATATAAAAACGGCATCATGTTGTTTTAAAATATTCAAGCAATCCATATGTGACAATTTTCACAGATTACAAATACTTCTGCAAACTAACAAATATGATTGTGTACCTTTCACCATATTGATGAATAAGAAAGCATGAATGTTCATTCCTCCGTTGTAGTCACAAATTAACCACAAACAAAACGATTCATAAATCAAAATTTCATAATTCTAAAAATTATATGAATTAACTGTGTACCTTTCACCATCATCGAAAGTTGTTACCATCTTCTTTAAAATTGCATACTTTAACACTAATTATAAATAAAGTATGAATCAAAATCGAAAATAAAAAATCGAACCTAAAGATTGTTAGATCTTGTGTTGGGGTCTGCTGCAAAACATGAACAAGAAGAAGATGATGAAGACGGTACGATGAAAGTTGCACAAAATAATTCCAAAGCGTGTGTTTACACTAAGCTTTAGGTTCGATTCGCCCCCACCAATTTATGCAAATTGGATGCAAAAGGGTTAACCGGCGAATCCCCTTCAGGATACTTTGGAAACCTTAACAGGAATCGCACATTCACATTAAGTATATCGATCAACGATATTTTACAGAATAAAGTTCTCTCATTTATTCTCGTGCACAAGAAAAATAAAGAAATGACTTAGATATAATTTTTGGCACTTGAAACAAATAATTTTTGTGTGTATTTTATGGCTGATAAGTATATCTATTTATAAGAAAACTTGTACCGATTGGTGTGGAGAAACAATGTTTCATTTGATTCCAACATGACCATTCACGAACCATTGTAATCAATCACAACAAACTTTTTCATGAAAAGGTGTGTTGATCTAGTGGTTGCACCTTTTGACCACGCACCTTATCACAATAAGGTCTTTGGTTCAATTCTAGAGAGTTGCAACTTTTGGCCATTTATTTTGGTAAATTAACCATTATTATTTATCAATTTAATATTTTGGAAATTTCTCCAACAATCCCCCACCATTTTCAAAATATATCTAAATCCATTATTCAGGAAATTTCATGGTTTCAGATAAAGGTATCTTACGATTTGAACCAATACTTAGTAAGTTAAGTTTTCACTCATCCCCGAATAGATTGGTAGACAAGCTTTGAACCAATTATTCATTGGAACAAGCGTGCATAACTCACACATGAAATCTCGGTACCATTGATCGAATTATTAATATGACACATTTAATAAGGCCTTGTGTCTCATATCCTTTTCATGAGAATTTAAGAGTCAAGCCCTTGAACTCTATGAAGCGGCACCACTTCATTCTCATATAGGTAGACTATATCATAAATGCACCCATAATTATGTATTCCAGCAAACATATGCTATATTTCCATTAAGAAGAAAACTTCATCCTACCAGACTTATTCCTATGGTCCAAGTACTTTTACCCCTTGGGATGTATCTATCATTAAGTACATCAATCACTCTAATAATGTACTTTCATCGTTGAACTCAAGACGTAACATTAATCAAGTGTAAGTTGAGTTTCCACTATTGATGATTAATTAGATATGGGCTTGTTCCACATCCCTAATGATGTCTTCATTGTATTCAATTATATCCAAAGACATCATATCTTGTCAATCCTTTCGTCAAAGAATTGCAATATTTTTCCAAACTTTAATTAATTTTTGAATATTCAATTTTTCAACTAATCATGCATATGATTATTTTATGTACTCTTGATAGTATTTACCAACTATCATCAAACCATGACACTTTTGTCATATTAGTACAATTTCCATATACAACATACGTTCTATATTCCTGATAGTTTCGATAAACTATCATCATGACACTTTTGTCATTTATTTTGTCATATACACAACTTTTATGTCATTCTTCATTTACCAACCTTTTGTTCTTCTAGCTTTTGAATTTATTATTCTTTTGAAGTGTAGGGCATTCATTTTTAACATGCCCTATTTCTCCACTACATTCAAAGCTCCATTATTTTCTTAAAAATTTTGAATTTCTTGATTAGAGCATCATCTCTAAAAATACGATTTGCGAAAGCCATAATTTTCGATTTGCGTTTTAACAATCCGTGAAAAGCGTTCCTCACGAGGTTCTACATATGTGGGAAACTGGAATTCCTTATCCTCCTTGATAAGGTTCTTAAAATTGCACGTCTCGGAATTTTATATTTACATTAGACTTCAAAATTAAATTTTATATAAGTCATGGTCCATATTTTAAATAATATTTATATGACTTAATAATGAATTTAATTGAACGCAAATATATTATTCACATAACATCAAAATCATAATTCAATCACATAATTTAAAATTTTAGACACTAATAAAACCACTTTATTGATTGGATGAACTAACCTTTTTAAGAATGTTATGTCACTGTTGAATAAACTCAACTTTAGAAATCATATATATGGCACACCATTCTGTCAATCAACAACAACTTTAACATTTAAATTTTTCTGATTAATATATGCATTATGTACATACCGGGTATGTATATCGATGCACTGTTTCGTTTCAAAATGAAAAATAGTGACAATCGTGAACAAATAATTAACATAATTAGGAATTATGGAAAAAATTCCAAATTATCATTCCATATTAAGATGTAACCCACACCTCTTGCCTTTTGTTACAACCCATCCGGATGCTTTCTACTATAGATGACATAAAATGTTTCTGTGTTTAAATTTAACAAAACTATATAAATCACATTTTTGAATCATTTTTTTTTCTTTCTAGCAACAGTACTTCAATATATACAACATTCAATCTTGCAAATCATGGTAACAATATAAACATGAAATCATGCAATTCCGTAATAATTTCTGTTGTCAATATGTTACCGATACTGCAAACTATCATAAATCACAGAAAATACAATTTTCGTTGTGATTGCCAAAATGACCTATTATGGATAATATATAAAAACGGCATCATGTTGTTTTAAAATATTCAAGCAATCCATATGTGACAATTTTCACAGATTACAAATACTTCTGCAAACTAACAAATATGATTGTGTACCTTTCACCATATTGATGAATAAGAAAGCATGAATGTTCATTCCTCCGTTGTAGTCACAAATTAACCACAAACAAAACGATTCATAAATCAAAATTTCATAATTCTAAAAATTATATGAATTAACTGTGTACCTTTCACCGTCATCGAAAGTTGTTACCATCTTCTTTAAAATTGCATACTTTAACACTAATTATAAATAAAGTATGAATCAAAATCGAAAATAAAAAATCGAACCTAAAGATTGTTAGATCTTGTGTTGGGGTCTGCTGCAAAACATGAACAAGAAGAAGATGATGAAGACGGTACGATGAAAGTTACACAAAATAATTCCAAAGCGTGTGTTTACACTAAGCTTTAGGTTCGATTCGCCCCCACCAATTTATGCAAATTGGATGCAAAAGGGTTAACCGGCGAATCCCCTTCAGGATACTTTGGAAACCTTAACAGGAATCGCACATTCACATTAAGTATATCGATCAACGATATTTTACAGAATAAAGTTCTCTCATTTATTCTCGTGCACAAGAAAAATAAAGAAATGACTTAGATATAATTTTTGGCACTTGAAACAAATAATTTTTGTGTGTATTTTATGGCTGACAAGTATATCTATTTATAAGAAAACTTGTACCGATTGGTGTGGAGAAACAATGTTTCATTTGATTCCAACATGACCATTCACGAACCATTGTAATCAATCACAACAAACTTTTTCATGAAAAGGTGTGTTGATCTAGTGGTTGCACCTTTTGACCACGCACCTTATCACAATAAGGTCTTTGGTTCAATTCTAGAGAGTTGCAACTTTTGGCCATTTATTTTGGTAAATTAACCATTATTATTTATCAATTTAATATTTTGGAAATTTCTCCAACAATCCCCCACCATTTTCAAAATATATCTAAATCCATTATTCAGGAAATTTCATGGTTTCAGATAAAGGTATCTTACGATTTGAACCAATACTTAGTAAGTTAATTTTCACTCATCCCCGAATAGATTGGTAGACAAGCTTTGAACCAATTATTCATTAGAACAAGCGTGCATAACTCACACATGAAATCTCGGTACCATTGATCGAATTATTAATATGACACATTTAATAAGGCCTTGTGTCTCATATCCTTTTCATGAGAATTTAAGAGTCAAGCCCTTGAACTCTATGAAGCGGCACCACTTCATTCTCATATAGGTAGACTATATCATAAATGCACCCATAATTATGTATTCCAGCAAACATATGCTATATGTCCATTAAGAAGAAAACTTCATCCTACCAGACTTATTCCTATGGTCCAAGTACTTTTACCCCTTGGGATGTATCTATCATTAAGTACATCAATCACTCTAATAATGTACTTTCATCACTGAACTCAAGACGTAACATTAATCAAGTGTGAGTTGAGTTTCCACTATTGATGATTAATTAGATATGGGCTTGTTCCACATCCCTAATGATGTCTTCATTGTATTCAATTATATCCAAAGACATCATATCTTGTCAATCCTTTCGTCAAAGAATTGCAATATTTTTCCAAACTTTAATTAATTTTCGAATATTCAATTTTTCAACTAATCATGCATATGATTATTTTATGTACTCTTGATAGTATTTACCAACTATCATCAAACCATGACACTTTTGTCATATTAGTACAATTTCCATATACAACATACGTTCTATATTCCTGATAGTTTCGATAAACTATCATCATGACACTTTTGTCATTTATATTGTCATATACACAACTTTTATGTCATTCTTCATTTACCAACCTTTTGTTCTTCTAGCTTTTGAATTTATTATTCTTTTGAAGTGTAGGGCATTCATTTTTAACATGCCCTATTTCTCCACTACATTCAAAGCTCCATTATTTTCTTAAAAATTTTGAATTTCTTGATTAGAGCATCATCTCTAAAAATACGATTTGCGAAAGCCATAATTTTCGATTTGCATTTTAACAATCCGTGAAAAGCGTTCCTCACGAGGTTCTACATATGTGGGAAACTGGAATTCCTTATCCTCCTTGATAAGGTTCTTAAAATTGCACGTCTCGGAATTTTATATTTACATTAGACTTCAAAATTAAATTTTATATAAGTCATGGTCCATATTTTAAATAATATTTATATGACTTAATAATGAATTTAATTGAACGCAAATATATTATTCACATAACATCAAAATCATAATTCAATCACATAATTTAAAATTTTAGACACTAATAAAACCACTTTATTGATTGGATGAACTAACCTTTTTAAGAATGTTATGTCACTGTTGAATAAACTCAACTTTAGAAATCATATATATGGCACACCATTCTGTCAATCAAAAACAACTTTAACATTTAAATTTTTCTGATTAATATATGCATTATGTACATACCGGGTATGTATATCGATGCACTGTTTCGTTTCAAAATGAAAAATAGTGACAATCGTGAACAAATAATTAACATAATTAGGAATTATGGAAAAAATTCCAAATTATCATTCCATATTAAGATGTAACCCACACCTCTTGCCTTTTGCTACAACCCATCCGGATGCTTTCTACTATAGATGACATAAAATGTTTCTGTGTTTAAATTTAACAAAACTATATAAATCACATTTTTGAATCATTTTTTTTTCTTTCTAGCAACAGTACTTCAATATATACAACATTCAATCTTGCAAATCATGGTAACAATATAAACATGAAATCATGCAATTCCGTAATAATTTCTGTTGTCAATATGTTACCGATACTGCAAACTATCATAAATCACAGAAAATACAATTTTCGTTGTGATTGCCAAAATGACCTATTATGGATAATATATAAAAACGGCATCATGTTGTTTTAAAATATTCAAGCAATCCATATGTGACAATTTTCACAGATTACAAATACTTCTGCAAACTAACAAATATGATTGTGTACCTTTCACCATATTGATGAATAAGAAAGCATGAATGTTCATTCCTCCGTTGTAGTCACAAATTAACCACAAACAAAACGATTCATAAATCAAAATTTCATAATTCTAAAAATTATATGAATTAACTGTGTACCTTTCACCGTCATCGAAAGTTGTTACCATCTTCTTTAAAATTGCATACTTTAACACTAATTATAAATAAAGTATGAATCAAAATCGAAAATAAAAAATCTAACCTAAAGATTGTTAGATCTTGTGTTGGGGTCTGCTGCAAAACATGAACAAGAAGAAGATGATGAAGACGGTACGATGAAAGTTACACAAAATAATTCCAAAGCGTGTGTTTACACTAAGCTTTAGGTTTGATTCGCCCCCACCAATTTATGCAAATTGGATGCAAAAGGGTTAACCGGCGAATCCCCTTCAGGATACTTTGGAAACCTTAACAGGAATCGCACATTCACATTAAGTATATCGATCAACGATATTTTACAGAATAAAGTTCTCTCATTTATTCTCGTGCACAAGAAAAATAAAGAAATGACTTAGATATAATTTTTGGCACTTGAAACAAATAATTTTTGTGTGTATTTTATGGCTGACAAGTATATCTATTTATAAGAAAACTTGTACCGATTGGTGTGGAGAAACAATGTTTCATTTGATTCCAACATGACCATTCACGAACCATTGTAATCAATCACAACAAACTTTTTCATGAAAAGGTGTGTTGATCTAGTGGTTGCACCTTTTGACCACGCACCTTATCACAATAAGGTCTTTGGTTCAATTCTAGAGAGTTGCAACTTTTGGCCATTTATTTTGGTAAATTAACCATTATTATTTATCAATTTAATATTTTGGAAATTTCTCCAACAATCCCCCACCATTTTCAAAATATATCTAAATCCATTATTCAGGAAATTTCATGGTTTCAGATAAAGGTATCTTACGATTTGAACCAATACTTAGTAAGTTAAGTTTTCACTCATCCCCGAATAGATTGGTAGACAAGCTTTGAACCAATTATTCATTGGAACAAGCGTGCATAACTCACACATGAAATCTCGGTACCATTGATCGAATTATTAATATGACACATTTAATAAGGCCTTGTGTCTCATATCCTTTTCATGAGAATTTAAGAGTCAAGCCCTTGAACTCTATGAAGCGGCACCACTTCATTCTCATATAGGTAGACTATATCATAAATGCACCCATAATTATGTATTCCAGCAAACATATGCTATATTTCCATTAAGAAGAAAACTTCATCCTACCAGACTTATTCCTATGGTCCAAGTACTTTTACCCCTTGGGATGTATCTATCATTAAGTACATCAATCACTCTAATAATGTACTTTCATCGTTGAACTCAAGACGTAACATTAATCAAGTGTAAGTTGAGTTTCCACTATTGATGATTAATTAGATATGGGCTTGTTCCACATCCCTAATGATGTCTTCATTGTATTCAATTATATCCAAAGACATCATATCTTGTCAATCCTTTCGTCAAAGAATTGCAATATTTTTCCAAACTTTAATTAATTTTCGAATATTCAATTTTTCAACTAATCATGCATATGATTATTTTATGTACTCTTGATAGTATTTACCAACTATCATCAAACCATGACACTTTTGTCATATTAGTACAATTTCCATATACAACATACGTTCTATATTCCTGATAGTTTCGATAAACTATCATCATGACACTTTTGTCATTTATTTTGTCATATACACAACTTTTATGTCATTCTTCATTTACCAACCTTTTGTTCTTCTAGCTTTTGAATTTATTATTCTTTTGAAGTGTAGGGCATTCATTTTTAACATGCCCTATTTCTCCACTACATTCAAAGCTCCATTATTTTCTTAAAAATTTTGAATTTCTTGATTAGAGCATCATCTCTAAAAATACGATTTGCGAAAGCCATAATTTTCGATTTGCGTTTTAACAATCCGTGAAAAGCGTTCCTCACGAGGTTCTACATATGTGGGAAACTGGAATTCCTTATCCTCCTTGATAAGGTTCTTAAAATTGCACGTCTCGGAATTTTATATTTACATTAGACTTCAAAATTAAATTTTATATAAGTCATGGTCCATATTTTAAATAATATTTATATGACTTAATAATGAATTTAATTGAACTCAAATATATTATTCACATAACATCAAAATCATAATTCAATCACATAATTTAAAATTTTAGACACTAATAAAACCACTTTATTGATTGGATGAACTAACCTTTTTAAGAATGTTATGTCACTGTTGAATAAACTCAACTTTAGAAATCATATATATGGCACACCATTCTGTCAATCAACAACAACTTTAACATTTAAATTTTTCTGATTAATATATGCATTATGTACATACCGGGTATGTATATCGATGCACTGTTTCGTTTCAAAATGAAAAATAGTGACAATCGTGAACAAATAATTAACATAATTCGGAATTATGGAAAAAATTCCAAATTATCATTCCATATTAAGATGTAACCCACACCTCTTGCCTTTTGTTACAACCCATCCGGATGCTTTCTACTATAGATGACATAAAATGTTTCTGTGTTTAAATTTAACAAAACTATATAAATCACATTTTTGAATCATTTTTTTTTCTTTCTAGCAACAGTACTTCAATATATACAACATTCAATCTTGCAAATCATGGTAACAATATAAACATGAAATCATGCAATTCCGTAATAATTTCTGTTGTCAATATGTTACCGATACTGCAAACTATCATAAATCACAGAAAATACAATTTTCGTTGTGATTGCCAAAATGACCTATTATGGATAATATATAAAAACGGCATCATGTTGTTTTAAAATATTCAAGCAATCCATATGTGGCAATTTTCACAGATTACAAATTCTTCTGCAAACTAACAAATATGATTGTGTACCTTTCACCATATTGATGAATAAGAAAGCATGAATGTTCATTCCTCCGTTGTAGTCACAAATTAACCACAAACAAAACGATTCATAAATCAAAATTTCATAATTCTAAAAATTATATGAATTAACTGTGTACCTTTCACCGTCATCGAAAGTTGTTACCATCTTCTTTAAAATTGCATACTTTAACACTAATTATAAATAAAGTATGAATCAAAATCGAAAATAAAAAATTGAACCTAAAGATTGTTAGATCTTGTGTTGGGGTCTGCTGCAAAACATGAACAAGAAGAAGATGATGAAGACGGTACGATGAAAGTTGCACAAAATAATTCCAAAGCGTGTGTTTACACTAAGCTTTAGGTTCGATTCGCCCCCACCAATTTATGCAAATTGGATGCAAAAGGGTTAACCGGCGAATCCCCTTCAGGATACTTTGGAAACCTTAACAGGAATCGCACATTCACATTAAGTATATCGATCAACGATATTTTACAGAATAAAGTTCTCTCATTTATTCTCGTGCATAAGAAAAATAAAGAAATGACTTAGATATAATTTTTGGCACTTGAAACAAATAATTTTTGTGTGTATTTTATGGCTGACAAGTATATCTATTTATAAGAAAACTTGTACCGATTGGTGTGGAGAAACAATGTTTCATTTGATTCCAACATGACCATTCACGAACCATTGTAATCAATCACAACAAACTTTTTCATGAAAAGGTGTGTTGATCTAGTGGTTGCACCTTTTGACCACGCACCTTATCACAATAAGGTCTTTGGTTCAATTCTAGAGAGTTGCAACTTTTGGCCATTTATTTTGGTAAATTAACCATTATTATTTATCAATTTAATATTTTGGAAATTTCTCCAACAATCCCCCACCATTTTCAAAATATATCTAAATCCATTATTCAGGAAATTTCATGGTTTCAGATAAAGGTATCTTACGATTTGAACCAATACTTAGTAAGTTAAGTTTTCACTCATCCCCGAATAGATTGGTAGACAAGCTTTGAACCAATTATTCATTAGAACAAGCGTGCATAACTCACACATGAAATCTCGGTACCATTGATCGAATTATTAATATGACACATTTAATAAGGCCTTGTGTCTCATATCCTTTTCATGAGAATTTAAGAGTCAAGCCCTTGAACTCTATGAAGCGGCACCACTTCATTCTCATATAGGTAGACTATATCATAAATGCACCCATAATTATGTATTCCAGCAAACATATGCTATATGTCCATTAAGAAGAAAACTTCATCCTACCAGACTTATTCCTATGGTCCAAGTACTTTTACCCCTTGGGATGTATCTATCATTAAGTACATCAATCACTCTAATAATGTACTTTCATCGTTGAACTCAAGACGTAACATTAATCAAGTGTGAGTTGAGTTTCCACTATTGATGATTAATTAGATATGGGCTTGTTCCACATCCCTAATGATGTCTTCATTGTATTCAATTATATCCAAAGACATCATATCTTGTCAACCCTTTCGTCAAAGAATTGCAATATTTTTCCAAACTTTAATTAATTTTCGAATATTCAATTTTTCAACTAATCATGCATATGATTATTTTATGTACTCTTGATAGTATTTACCAACTATCATCAAACCATGACACTTTTGTCATATTAGTACAATTTCGATATACAACATACGTTCTATATTCCTGATAGTTTCGATAAACTATCATCATGACACTTTTGTCATTTATTTTGTCATATACACAACTTTTATGTCATTCTTCATTTACCAACCTTTTGTTCTTCTAGCTTTTGAATTTATTATTCTTTTGAAGTGTAGGGCATTCATTTTTAACATGCCCTATTTCTCCACTACATTCAAAGCTCCATTATTTTCTTAAAAATTTTGAATTTCTTGATTAGAGCATCATCTCTAAAAATACGATTTGCGAAAGCCATAATTTTCGATTTGCGTTTTAACAATCCGTGAAAAGCGTTCCTCACGAGGTTCTACATATGTGGGAAACTGGAATTCCTTATCCTCCTTGATAAGGTTCTTAAAATTGCACGTCTCGGAATTTTATATTTACATTAGACTTCAAAATTAAATTTTATATAAGTCATGGTCCATATTTTAAATAATATTTATATGACTTAATAATGAATTTAATTGAACGCAAATATATTATTCACATAACATCAAAATCATAATTCAATCACATAATTTAAAATTTTAGACACTAATAAAACCACTTTATTGATTGGATGAACTAACCTTTTTAAGAATGTTATGTCACTGTTGAATAAACTCAACTTTAGAAATCATATATATGGCACACCATTCTGTCAATCAACAACAACTTTAACATTTAAATTTTTCTGATTAATATATGCATTATGTACATACCGGGTATGTATATCGATGCACTGTTTCGTTTCAAAATGAAAAATAGTGACAATCGTGAACAAATAATTAACATAATTAGGAATTATGGAAAAAATTCCAAATTATCATTCCATATTAAGATGTAACCCACACCTCTTGCCTTTTGTTACAACCCATCCGGATGCTTTCTACTATAGATGAC
The DNA here is from genome assembly GCA_022829125.1 of Lathyrus tuberosus. NCBI lineage: Eukaryota > Viridiplantae > Streptophyta > Magnoliopsida > Fabales > Fabaceae > Lathyrus > Lathyrus tuberosus. The sequence continues at coordinate 1,653,444 of JALAZF010000254.1, forward strand.
AAAATGTTTCTGTGTTTAAATTTAACAAAACTATATAAATCACATTTTTGAATCATTTTTTTTTCTTTCTAGCAACAGTACTTCAATATATACAACATTCAATCTTGCAAATCATGGTAACAATATAAACATGAAATCATGCAATTCCGTAATAATTTATGTTGTCAATATGTTACCGATACTGCAAACTATCATAAATCACAGAAAATACAATTTTCGTTGTGATTGCCAAAATGACCTATTATGGATAATATATAAAAACGACATCATGTTGTTTTAAAATATTCAAGCAATCCATATGTGACAATTTTCACAGATTACAAATACTTCTGCAAACTAACAAATATGATTGTGTACCTTTCACCATATTGATGAATAAGAAAGCATGAATGTTCATTCCTCCGTTGTAGTCACAAATTAACCACAAACAAAACGATTCATAAATCAAAATTTCATAATTCTAAAAATTATATGAATTAACTGTGTACCTTTCACCGTCATCGAAAGTTGTTATCATCTTCTTTAAAATTGCATACTTTAACACTAATTATAAATAAAGTATGAATCAAAATCGAAAATAAAAAATCGAACCTAAAGATTGTTAGATCTTGTGTTGGGGTCTGCTGCAAAACATGAACAAGAAGAAGATGATGAAGACGGTACGATGAAAGTTGCACAAAATAATTCCAAAGCGTGTGTTTACACTAAGCTTTAGGTTCGATTCGCCCCCACCAATTTATGCAAATTGGATGCAAAAGGGTTAACCGGCGAATCCCCTTCAGGATACTTTGGAAACCTTAACAGGAATCGCACATTGACATTAAGTATATCGATCAACGATATTTTACAGAATAAAGTTCTCTCATTTATTCTCGTGCACAAGAAAAATAAAGAAATGACTTAGATATAATTTTTGGCACTTGAAACAAATAATTTTTGTGTGTATTTTATGGCTGACAAGTATATCTATTTATAAGAAAACTTGTACCGATTGGTGTGGAGAAACAATGTTTCATTTGATTCCAACATAACCATTCACGAACCATTGTAATCAATCACAACAAACTTTTTCATGAAAAGGTGTGTTGATCTAGTGGTTGCACCTTTTGACCACGCACCTTATCACAATATGGTCTTTGGTTCAATTCTAGAGAGTTGCAACTTTTGGCCATTTATTTTGGTAAATTAACCATTATTATTTATCAATTTAATATTTTGGAAATTTCTCCAACAATCCCCCACCATTTTCAAAATATATCTAAATCCATTATTCAGGAAATTTCATGGTTTCAGATAAAGGTATCTTACGATTTGAACCAATACTTAGTAAGTTAAGTTTTCACTCATCCCCGAATAGATTGGTAGACAAGCTTTGAACCAATTATTCATTAGAACAAGCGTGCATAACTCACACATGAAATCTCGGTACCATTGATCGAATTATTAATATGACACATTTAATAAGGCCTTGTGTCTCATATCCTTTTCATGAGAATTTAAGAGTCAAGCCCTTGAACTCTATGAAGCGGCACCACTTCATTCTCATCTAGGTAGACTATATCATAAATGCACCCATAATTATGTATTCAAGCAAACATATGCTATATGTCCATTAAGAAGAAAACTTCATCCTACCAGACTTATTCTTATGGTCCAAGTACTTTTACCCCTTGGGATGTATCTATCATTAAGTACATCAATCACTCTAATAATGTACTTTCATCATTGAACTCAAGACGTAACATTAATCAAGTGTGAGTTGAGTTTCCACTATTGATGATTAATTAGATATGGGCTTGTTCCACATCCCTAATGATGTCTTCATTGTATTCAACTATATCCAAAGACATCATATCTTGTCAACCCTTTCGTCAAAGAATTGCAATATTTTTCCAAACTTTAATTCATTTTCGAATATTCAATTTTTCAACTAATCATGCATATGATTATTTTATGTACTCTTGATAGTATTTACCAACTATCATCAAACCATGACACTTTTGTCATATTAGTACAATTTCCATATACAACATACGTTCTATATTCCTGATAGTTTCGATAAACTATCATCATGACACTTTTGTCATTTATTTTGTCATATACACAACTTTTATGTCATTCTTCATTTACCAACCTTTTGTTCTTCTAGCTTTTGAATTTATTATTCTTTTGAAGTGTAGGGCATTCATTTTTAACATGCCCTATTTCTCCATTACATTCAAAGCTCCATTATTTTCTTAAAAATTTTGAATTTCTTGATTAGAGCATCATCTCTAAAAATACGATTTGCGAAAGCCATAATTTTCGATTTGCGTTTTAACAATCCGTGAAAAGCGTTCCTCACGAGGTTCTACATATGTGGGAAACTGGAATTCCTTATCCTCCTTGATAAGGTTCTTAAAATTGCACGTCTCGGAATTTTATATTTACATTAGACTTCAAAATTAAATTTTATATAAGTCATGGTCCATATTTTAAATAATATTTATATGACTTAATAATGAATTTAATTGAACGCAAATATATTATTCACATAACATCAAAATCATAATTCAATCACATAATTTAAAATTTTAGACACTAATAAAACCACTTTATTGATTGGATGAACTAACCTTTTTAAGAATGTTATGTCACTGTTGAATAAACTCAACTTTAGAAATCATATATATGGCACACCATTCTGTCAATCAACAACAACTTTAACATTTAAATTTTTCTGATTAATATATGCATTATGTACATACCGGGTATGTATATCGATGCACTGTTTCGTTTCAAAATGAAAAATAGTGACAATCGTGAACAAATAATTAACATAATTAGGAATTATGGAAAAAAATTCCAAATTATCATTCCATATTAAGATGTAACCCACACCTCTTGCCTTTTGTTACAACCCATCCGGATGCTTTCTACTATAGATGACATAAAATGTTTCTGTGTTTAAATTTAACAAAACTATATAAATCACATTTTTGAATCATTTTTTTTTCTTTCTAGCAACAGTACTTCAATATATACAACATTCAATCTTGCAAATCATGGTAACAATATAAACATGAAATCATGCAATTCCGTAATAATTTATGTTGTCAATATGTTACCGATACTGCAAACTATCATAAATCACAGAAAATACAATTTTCGTTGTGATTGCCAAAATGACCTATTATGGATAATATATAAAAACGGCATCATGTTGTTTTAAAATATTCAAGCAATCCATATGTGACAATTTTCACAGATTACAAATACTTCTGCAAACTAACAAATATGATTGTGTACCTTTCACCATATTGATGAATAAGAAAGCATGAATGCTCATTCCTCCGTTGTAGTCACAAATTAACCACAAACAAAACGATTCATAAATCAAAATTTCATAATTCTAAAAATTATATGAATTAACTGTGTACCTTTCACCGTCATCGAAAGTTGTTACCATCTTCTTTAAAATTGCATACTTTAACACTAATTATAAATAAAGTATGAATCAAAATCCAAAATAAAAAATCGAACCTAAAGATTGTTAGATCTTGTGTTGGGGTCTGCTGCAAAACATGAACAAGAAGAAGATGATGAAGACGGTACGATGAAAGTTGCACAAAATAATTCCAAAGCGTGTGTTTACACTAAGCTTTAGGTTCGATTCGCCCCCACCAATTTATGCAAATTGGATGCAAAAGGGTTAACCGGCGAATCCCCTTCAGGATACTTTGGAAACCTTAACAGGAATCGCACATTCACATTAAGTATATCGATCAACGATATTTTACAGAATAAAGTTCTCTCATTTATTCTCGTGCACAAGAAAAATAAAGAAATGACTTAGATATAATTTTTGGCACTTGAAACAAATAATTTTTGTGTGTATTTTATGGCTGACAAGTATATCTATTTATAAGAAAACTTGTACCGATTGGTGTGGAGAAACAATGTTTCATTTGATTCCAACATAACCATTCACGAACCATTGTAATCAATCACAACAAACTTTTTCATGAAAAGGTGTGTTGATCTAGTGGTTGCACCTTTTGACCACGCACCTTATCACAATAAGGTCTTTGGTTCAATTCTAGAGAGTTGCAACTTTTGGCCATTTATTTTGGTAAATTAACCATTATTATTTATCAATTTAATATTTTGGAAATTTCTCCAACAATCCCCCACCATTTTCAAAATATATCTAAATCCATTATTCAGGAAATTTCATGGTTTCAGATAAAGGTATCTTACGATTTGAACCAATACTTAGTAAGTTAAGTTTTCACTCATCCCCGAATAGATTGGTAGACAAGCTTTGAACCAATTATTCATTAGAACAAGCGTGCATAACTCACACATGAAATCTCGGTACCATTGATCGAATTATTAATATGACACATTTAATAAGGCCTTGTGTCTCATATCCTTTTCATGAGAATTTAAGAGTCAAGCCCTTGAACTCTATGAAGCGGCACCACTTCATTCTCATATAGGTAGACGATATCATAAATGCACCCATAATTATGTATTCCAGCAAACATATGCTATATGTCCATTAAGAAGAAAACTTCATCCTACCAGACTTATTCTTATGGTCCAAGTACTTTTACCCCTTGGGATGTATCTATCATTAAGTACATCAATCACTCTAATAATGTACTTTCATCATTGAACTCAAGACGTAACATTAATCAAGTGTGAGTTGAGTTTCCACTATTGATGATTAATTAGATATGGGCTTGTTCCACATCCCTAATGATGTCTTCATTGTATTCAATTATATCCAAAGACATCATATCTTGTCAATCCTTTCGTCAAAGAATTGCAATATTTTTCCAAACTTTAATTAATTTTTGAATATTCAATTTTTCAACTAATCATGCATATGATTATTTTATGTACTCTTGATAGTATTTACCAACTATCATCAAACCATGACACTTTTGTCATATTAGTACAATTTCCATATACAACATACGTTCTATATTCCTGATAGTTTCGATAAACTATCATCATGACACTTTTGTCATTTATTTTGTCATATACACAACTTTTATGTCATTCTTCATTTACCAACCTTTTGTTCTTCTAGCTTTTGAATTTATTATTCTTTTGAAGTGTAGGGCATTCATTTTTAACATGCCCTATTTCTCCACTACATTCAAAGCTCCATTATTTTCTTAAAAATTTTGAATTCCTTGATTAGAGCATCATCTCTAAAAATACGATTTGCGAAAGCCATAATTTTCTATTTGCGTTTTAACAATCCGTGAAAAGCGTTCCTCACGAGGTTCTACATATGTGGGAAACTGGAATTCCTTATCCTCCTTGATAAGGTTCTTAAAATTGCACGTCTCGGAATTTTATATTTACATTAGACTTCAAAATTAAATTTTATATAAGTCATGGTCCATATTTTAAATAATATTTATATGACTTAATAATGAATTTAATTGAACGCAAATATATTATTCACATAACATCAAAATCATAATTCAATCACATAATTTAAAATTTTAGACACTAATAAAACCACTTTATTGATTGGATGAACTAACCTTTTTAAGAATGTTATGTCACTGTTGAATAAACTCAACTTTAGAAATCATATATATGGCACACCATTCTGTCAATCAACAACAACTTTAACATTTAAATTTTTCTGATTAATATATGCATTATGTACATACCGGGTATGTATATCGATGCACTGTTTCGTTTCAAAATGAAAAATAGTGACAATCGTGAACAAATAATTAACATAATTAGGAATTATGGAAAAAATTCCAAATTATCATTCCATATTAAGATGTAACCCACACCTCTTGCCTTTTGTTACAACCCATCCGGATGCTTTCTACTATAGATGACATAAAATGTTTCTGTGTTTAAATTTAACAAAACTATATAAATCACATTTTTGAATCATTTTTTTTTCTTTCTAGCAACAGTACTTCAATATATACAACATTCAATCTTGCAAATCATGGTAACAATATAAACATGAAATCATGCAATTCCGTAATAATTTATGTTGTCAATATGTTACCGATACTGCAAACTATCATAAATCACAGAAAATACAATTTTCGTTGTGATTGCCAAAATGACCTATTATGGATAATATATAAAAACGGCATCATGTTGTTTTAAAATATTCAAGCAATCCATATGTGACAATTTTCACAGATTACAAATACTTCTGCAAACTAACAAATATGATTGTGTACCTTTCACCATATTGATGAATAAGAAAGCATGAATGCTCCTTCCTCCGTTGTAGTCACAAATTAACCACAAACAAAACGATTCATAAATCAAAATTTCATAATTCTAAAAATTATATGAATTAACTGTGTACCTTTCACCGTCATCGAAAGTTGTTACCATCTTCTTTAAAATTGCATACTTTAACACTAATTATAAATAAAGTATGAATCAAAATCGAAAATAAAAAATCGAACCTAAAGATTGTTAGATCTTGTGTTGGGGTCTGCTGCAAAACATGAACAAGAAGAAGATGATGAAGACGGTACGATGAAAGTTGCACAAAATAATTCCAAAGCGTGTGTTTACACTAAGCTTTAGGTTCGATTCGTCCCCCCTTCAGGATACTTTGGAAACCTTAACAGGAATCGCACATTCACATTAAGTATATCGATCAACGATATTTTACAGAATAAAGTTCTCTCATTTATTCTCGTGCACAAGAAAAATAAAGAAATTACTTAGATATAATTTTTGGCACTTGAAACAAATAATTTTTGTGTGTATTTTATGGCTGACAAGTATATCTATTTATAAGAAAACTTGTACCGATTGGTGTGGAGAAACAATGTTTCATTTGATTCCAACATGACCATTCACGAACCATTGTAATCAATCACAACAAACTTTTTCATGAAAATGTGTGTTGATCTAATGGTTGCACCTTTTGACCACGCACCTTATCACAATAAGGTCTTTGGTTCAATTCTAGAGAGTTGCAACTTTTGGCCATTTATTTTGGTAAATTAACCATTATTATTTATCAATTTAATATTTTGGAAATTTCTCCAACAATCCCCCACCATTTTCAAAATATATCTAAATCCATTATTCAGGAAATTTCATGGTTTCAGATAAAGGTATCTTACGATTTGAACCAATACTTAGTAAGTTAAGTTTTCACTCATCCCCGAATAGATTGGTAGACAAGCTTTGAACCAATTATTCATTAGAACAAGCGTGCATAACTCACACATGAAATCTCGGTACCATTGATCGAATTATTAATATGACACATTTAATAAGGCCTTGTGTCTCATATCCTTTTCATGAGAATTTAAGAGTCAAGCCCTTGAACTCTATGAAGCGGCACCACTTCATTCTCATATAGGTAGACTATATCATAAATGCACCCATAATTATGTATTCCAGCAAACATATGCTATATGTCCATTAAGAAGAAAACTTCATCCTACCAGACTTATTCTTATGGTCCAAGTACTTTTACCCCTTGGGATGTATCTCTCATTAAGTACATCAATCACTCTAATAATGTACTTTCATCATTGAACTCAAGACGTAACATTAATCAAGTGTGAGTTGAGTTTCCACTATTGATGATTAATTAGATATGGGCTTGTTCCACATCCCTAATGATGTCTTCATTGTATTCAATTATATCCAAAGACATCATATCTTGTCAATCCTTTCGTCAAAGAATTGCAATATTTTTCCAAACTTTAATTAATTTTTGAATATTCAATTTTTCAACTAATCATGCATATGATTATTTTATGTACTCTTGATAGTATTTACCAACTATCATCAAACCATGACGCTTTTGTCATATTAGTACAATTTCCATATACAACATACGTTCTATATTCCTGATAGTTTCGATAAACTATCATCATGACACTTTTGTCATTTATTTTGTCATATACACAACTTTTATGTCATTCTTCATTTACCAACCTTTTGTTCTTCTAGCTTTTGAATTTATTATTCTTTTGAAGTGTAGGGCATTCATTTTTAACATGCCCTATTTCTCCACTACATTCAAAGCTCCATTATTTTCTTAAAAATTTTGAATTCCTTGATTAGAGCATCATCTCTAAAAATACGATTTGCGAAAGCCATAATTTTCGATTTGCGTTTTAACAATCCGTGAAAAGCGTTCCTCACGAGGTTCTACATATGTGGGAAACTGGAATTCCTTATCCTCCTTGATAAGGTTCTTAAAATTGCACGTCTCGGAATTTTATATTTACATTAGACTTCAAAATTAAATTTTATATAAGTCATGGTCCATATTTTAAATAATATTTATATGACTTAATAATGAATTTAATTGAACGCAAATATATTATTCACATAACATCAAAATCATAATTCAATCACATAATTTAAAATTTTAGACACTAATAAAACCACTTTATTGATTGGATGAACTAACCTTTTTAAGAATGTTATGTCACTGTTGAATAAACTCAACTTTAGAAATCATATATATGGCACACCATTCTGTCAATCAACAACAACTTTAACATTTAAATTTTTCTGATTAATATATGCATTATGTACATACCGGGTATGTATATCGATGCACTGTTTCGTTTCAAAATGAAAAATAGTGACAATCGTGAACAAATAATTAACATAATTAGGAATTATGGAAAAAATTCCAAATTATCATTCCATATTAAGATGTAACCCACACCTCTTGCCTTTTGTTACAACCCATCCGGATGCTTTCTACTATAGATGACATAAAATGTTTCTGTGTTTAAATTTAACAAAACTATATAAATCACATTTTTGAATCATTTTTTTTTCTTTCTAGCAACAGTACTTCAATATATACAACATTCAATCTTGCAAATCATGGTAACAATATAAACATGAAATCATGCAATTCCGTAATAATTTATGTTGTCAATATGTTACCGATACTGCAAACTATCATAAATCACAGAAAATACAATTTTCGTTGTGATTGCCAAAATGACCTATTATGGATAATATATAAAAACGGCATCATGTTGTTTTAAAATATTCAAGCAATCCATATGTGACAATTTTCACAGATTACAAATACTTCTGCAAACTAACAAATATTATTGTGTACCTTTCACCATATTGATGAATAAGAAAGCATGAATGCTCATTCCTCCGTTGTAGTCACAAATTAACCACAAACAAAACGATTCATAAATCAAAATTTCATAATTCTAAAAATTATATGAATTAACTGTGTACCTTTCACCGTCATCGAAAGTTGTTACCATCTTCTTTAAAATTGCATACTTTAACACTAATTATAAATAAAGTATGAATCAAAATCGAAAATAAAAAATCGAACCTAAAGATTGTTAGATCTTGTGTTGGGGTCTGCTGCAAAACATGAACAAGAAGAAGATGATGAAGACGGTACGATGAAAGTTGCACAAAATAATTCCAAAGCGTGTGTTTACACTAAGCTTTAGGTTCGATTCGTCCCCCCTTCAGGATACTTTGGAAACCTTAACAGGAATCGCACATTCACATTAAGTATATCGATCAACGATATTTTACAGAATAAAGTTCTCTCATTTATTCTCGTGCACAAGAAAAATAAAGAAATTACTTAGATATAATTTTTGGCACTTGAAACAAATAATTTTTGTGTGTATTTTATGGCTGACAAGTATATCTATTTATAAGAAAACTTGTACCGATTGGTGTGGAGAAACAATGTTTCATTTGATTCCAACATGACCATTCACGAACCATTGTAATCAATCACAACAAACTTTTTCATGAAAATGTGTGTTGATCTAGTGGTTGCACCTTTTGACCACGCACCTTATCACAATAAGGTCTTTGGTTCAATTCTAGAGAGTTGCAACTTTTGGCCATTTATTTTGGTAAATTAACCATTATTATTTATCAATTTAATATTTTGGAAATTTCTCCAACAATCCCCCACCATTTTCAAAATATATCTAAATCCATTATTCAGGAAATTTCATGGTTTCAGATAAAGGTATCTTACGATTTGAACCAATACTTAGTAAGTTAAGTTTTCACTCATCCCCGAATAGATTGGTAGACAAGCTTTGAACCAATTATTCATTAGAACAAGCGTGCATAACTCACACATGAAATCTCGGTACCATTGATCGAATTATTAATATGACACATTTAATAAGGCCTTGTGTCTCATATCCTTTTCATGAGAATTTAAGAGTCAAGCCCTTGAACTCTATGAAGCGGCACCACTTCATTCTCATATAGGTAGACTATATCATAAATGCACCCATAATTATGTATTCCAGCAAACATATGCTATATGTCCATTAAGAAGAAAACTTCATCCTACCAGACTTATTCTTATGGTCCAAGTACTTTTACCCCTTGGGATGTATCTATCATTAAGTACATCAATCACTCTAATAATGTACTTTCATCATTGAACTCAAGACGTAACATTAATCAAGTGTGAGTTGAGTTTCCACTATTGATGATTAATTAGATATGGGCTTGTTCCACATCCCTAATGATGTCTTCATTGTATTCAATTATATCCAAAGACATCATATCTTGTCAATCCTTTCGTCAAAGAATTGCAATATTTTTCCAAACTTTAATTAATTTTTGAATATTCAATTTTTCAACTAATCATGCATATGATTATTTTATGTACTCTTGATAGTATTTACCAACTATCATCAAACCATGACGCTTTTGTCATATTAGTACAATTTCCATATACAACATACGTTCTATATTCCTGATAGTTTCGATAAACTATCATCATGACACTTTTGTCATTTATTTTGTCATATACACAACTTTTATGTCATTCTTCATTTACCAACCTTTTGTTCTTCTAGCTTTTGAATTTATTATTCTTTTGAAGTGTAGGGCATTCATTTTTAACATGCCCTATTTCTCCACTACATTCAAAGCTCCATTATTTTCTTAAAAATTTTGAATTTCTTGATTAGAGCATCATCTCTAAAAATACGATTTGCGAAAGCCATAATTTTCGATTTGCGTTTTAACAATCCGTGAAAAGCGTTCCTCACGAGGTTCTACATATGTGGGAAACTGGAATTCCTTATCCTCCTTGATAAGGTTCTTAAAATTGCACGTCTCGGAATTTTATATTTACATTAGACTTCAAAATTAAATTTTATATAAGTCATGGTCCATATTTTAAATAATATTTATATGACTTAATAATGAATTTAATTGAACGCAAATATATTATTCACATAACATCAAAATCATAATTCAATCACATAATTTAAAATTTTAGACACTAATAAAACCACTTTATTGATTGGATGAACTAACCTTTTTAAGAATGTTATGTCACTGTTGAATAAACTCAACTTTAGAAATCATATATATGGCACACCATTCTGTCAATCAACAACAACTTTAACATTTAAATTTTTCTGATTAATATATGCATTATGTACATACCGGGTATGTATATCGATGCACTGTTTCGTTTCAAAATGAAAAATAGTGACAATCGTGAACAAATAATTAACATAATTAGGAATTATGGAAAAAATTCCAAATTATCATTCCATATTAAGATGTAACCCACACCTCTTGCCTTTTGTTACAACCCATCCGGATGCTTTCTACTATAGATGACATAAAATGTTTCTGTGTTTAAATTTAACAAAACTATATAAATCACATTTTTGAATCATTTTTTTTTCTTTCTAGCAACAGTACTTCAATATATACAACATTCAATCTTGCAAATCATGGTAACAATATAAACATGAAATCATGCAATTCCGTAATAATTTATGTTGTCAATATGTTACCGATACTGCAAACTATCATAAATCACAGAAAATACAATTTTCGTTGTGATTGCCAAAATGACCTATTATGGATAATATATAAAAACGGCATCATGTTGTTTTAAAATATTCAAGCAATCCATATGTGACAATTTTCACAGATTACAAATACTTATGCAAACTAACAAATATGATTGTGTACCTTTCACCATATTGATGAATAAGAAAGCATGAATGTTCATTCCTCCGTTGTAGTCACAAATTAACCACAAACAAAACGATTCATAAATCAAAATTTCATAATTCTAAAAATTATATGAATTAACTGTGTACCTTTCACCGTCATCGAAAGTTGTTACCATCTTCTTTAAAATTGCATACTTTAACACTAATTATAAATAAAGTATGAATCAAAATCGAAAATAAAAAATCGAACCTAAAGATTGTTAGATCTTGTGTTGGGGTCTGCTGCAAAACATGAACAAGAAGAAGATGATGAAGACGGTACGATGAAAGTTGCACAAAATAATTCCAAAGCGTGTGTTTACACTAAGCTTTAGGTTCGATTCGCCCCCACCAATTTATGCAAATTGGATGCAAAAGGGTTAACCGGCGAATCCCCTTCAGGATACTTTGGAAACCTTAACATGAATTGCACATTCACATTAAGTATATCGATCAACGATATTTTACAGAATAAAGTTCTCTCATTTATTCTCGTGCACAAGAAAAATAAAGAAATGACTTAGATATAATTTTTGGCACTTGATACAAATAATTTTTGTGTGTATTTTATGGCTGACAAGTATATCTATTTATAAGAAAACTTGTACCGATTGGTGTGGAGAAACAATGTTTCATTTGATTCCAACATGACCATTCACGAACCATTGTAATCAATCACAACAAACTTTTTCATGAAAAGGTGTGTTGATCTAGTGGTTGCACATTTTGACCACGCACCTTATCACAATAAGGTCTTTGGTTCAATTCTAGAGAGTTGCAACTTTTGGCCATTTATTTTGGTAAATTAACTATTATTATTTATCAATTTAATATTTTGGAAATTTCTCCAACAATCCCCCACCATTTTCAAAATATATCTAAATCCATTATTCAGGAAATTTCATGGTTTCAGATAAAGGTATCTTACGATTTGAACCAATACTTAGTAAGTTAAGTTTTCACTCATCCCCGAATAGATTGGTAGACAAGCTTTGAACCAATTATTCATTAGAACAAGCGTGCATAACTCACACATGAAATCTCGGTACCATTGATCGAATTATTAATATGACACATTTAATAAGGCCTTGTGTCTCATATCCTTTTCATGAGAATTTAAGAGTCAAGCCCTTGAACTCTATGAAGCGGCACCACTTCATTCTCATATAGGTAGACTATATCATAAATGCACCCATAATTATGTATTCCAGCAAACATATGCTATATGTCCATTAAGAAGAAAACTTCATCCTACCAGACTTATTCTTATGGTCCAAGTACTTTTACCCCTTGGGATGTATCTATCATTAAGTACATCAATCACTCTAATAATGTACTTTCATCATTGAACTCAAGACGTAACATTAATCAAGTGTGAGTTGAGTTTCCACTATTGATGATTAATTAGATATGGGCTTGTTCCACATCCCTAATGATGTCTTCATTGTATTCAATTATATCCAAAGACATCATATCTTGTCAATCCTTTCGTCAAAGAATTGCAATATTTTTCCAAACTTTAATTAATTTTTGAATATTCAATTTTTCAACTAATCATGCATATGATTATTTTATGTACTCTTGATAGTATTTACCTACTATCATCAAACCATGACACTTTTGTCATATTAGTACAATTTCCATATACAACATACGTTCTATATTCCTGATAGTTTCGATAAACTATCATCATGACACTTTTGTCATTTATTTTGTCATATACACAACTTTTATGTCATTCTTCATTTACCAACCTTTTGTTCTTCTAGCTTTTGAATTTATTATTCTTTTGAAGTGTAGGACATTCATTTTTAACATGCCCTATTTCTCCACTACATTCAAAGCTCCATTATTTTCTTAAAAATTTTGAATTTCTTGATTAGAGCATCATCTCTAAAAATACGATTTGCGAAAGCCATAATTTTCGATTTGCGTTTTAACAATCCGTGAAAAGCGTTCCCCACGAGGTTCTACAGATGTGGGAAACTGGAATTCCTTATCCTCCTTGATAAGGTTCTTAAAATTGCACGTCTCGGAATTTTATATTTACATTAGACTTCAAAATTAAATTTTATATAAGTCATGGTCCATATTTTAAATGATATTTATATGACTTAATAATGAATTTAATTGAACGCAAATATATTATTCACATAACATCAAAATCATAATTCAATCACATAATTTAAAATTTTAGACACTAATAAAACCACTTTATTGATTGGATGAACTAACCTTTTTAAGAATGTTATGTCACTGTTGAATAAACTCAACTTTAGAAATCATATATATGGCACACCATTCTGTCAATCAACCACAACTTTAACATTTAAATTTTTCTGATTAATATATGCATTATGTACATACCGGGTATGTATATCGATGCATTGTTTCGTTTCAAAATGAAAAATAGTGACAATCGTGAACAAATAATTAACATAATTAGGAATTATGGAAAAAATTCCAAATTATCATTCCATATTAAGATGTAACCCACACCTCTTGCCTTTTGTTACAACCCATCCGGATGCTTTCTACTATAGATGACATAAAATGTTTCTGTGTTTAAATTTAACAAAACTATATAAATCACATTTTTGAATCATTTTTTTTTCTTTCTAGCAACAGTACTTCAATATATACAACATTCAATCTTGCAAATCATGGTAACAATATAAACATGAAATCATGCAATTCCGTAATAATTTCTGTTGTCAATATGTTACCGATACTGCAAACTATCATAAATCACAGAAAATACAATTTTCGTTGTGATTGCCAAAATGACCTATTATGGGTAATATATAAAAACGGCATCATGTTGTTTTAAAATATTCAAGCAATCCATATGTGACAATTTTCACAGATTACAAATACTTATGCAAACTAACAAATATGATTGTGTACCTTTCACCATATTGATGAATAAGAAAGCATGAATGTTCATTCCTCCGTTGTAGTCACAAATTAACCACAAACAAAACGATTCATAAATCAAAATTTCATAATTCTAAAAATTATATGAATTAACTGTGTACCTTTCACCGTCATCGAAAGTTGTTACCATCTTCTTTAAAATTGCATACTTTAACACTAATTATAAATAAAGTATGAATCAAAATCGAAAATAAAAAATCGAACCTAAAGATTGTTAGATCTTGTGTTGGGGTCTGCTGCAAAACATGAACAAGAAGAAGATGATGAAGACGGTACGATGAAAGTTGCACAAAATAATTCCAAAGCGTGTGTTTACACTAAGCTTTAGGTTCGATTCGCCCCCACCAATTTATGCAAATTGGATGCAAAAGGGTTAACCGGCGAATCCCCTTTAGGATACTTTGGAAACCTTAACATGAATTGCACATTCACATTAAGTATATCGATCAACGATATTTTACAGAATAAAGTTCTCTCATTTATTCTCGTGCACAAGAAAAATAAAGAAATGACTTAGATATAATTTTTGGCACTTGAAACAAATAATTTTTGTGTGTATTTTATGGCTGACAAGTATATCTATTTATAAGAAAACTTGTACCGATTGGTGTGGAGAAACAATGTTTCATTTGATTCCAACATGACCATTCACGAACCATTGTAATCAATCACAACAAACTTTTTCATGAAAAGGTGTGTTGATCTAGTGGTTGCACATTTTGACCACGCACCTTATCACAATAAGGTCTTTGGTTCAATTCTAGAGAGTTGCAACTTTTGGCCATTTATTTTGGTAAATTAACCATTATTATTTATCAATTTAATATTTTGGAAATTTCTCCAACAATCCCCCACCATTTTCAAAATATATCTAAATCCATTATTCAGGAAATTTCATGGTTTCAGATAAAGGTATCTTACGATTTGAACCAATACTTAGTAAGTTAAGTTTTCACTCATCCCCGAATAGATTGGTAGACAAGCTTTGAACCAATTATTCATTAGAACAAGCGTGCATAACTCACACATGAAATCTCGGTACCATTGATCGAATTATTAATATGACACATTTAATAAGGCCTTGTGTCTCATATCCTTTTCATGAGAATTTAAGAGTCAAGCCCTTGAACTCTATGAAGCGGCACCACTTCATTCTCATATAGGTAGACGATATCATAAATGCACCCATAATTATGTATTCCAGCAAACATATGCTATATGTCCATTAAGAAGAAAACTTCATCCTACCAGACTTATTCTTATGGTCCAAGTACTTTTACCCCTTGGGATGTATCTATCATTAAGTACATCAATCACTCTAATAATGTACTTTCATCATTGAACTCAAGACGTAACATTAATCAAGTGTGAGTTGAGTTTCCACTATTGATGATTAATTAGATATGGGCTTGTTCCACATCCCTAATGATGTCTTCATTGTATTCAATTATATCCAAAGACATCATATCTTGTCAATCCTTTCGTCAAAGAATTGCAATATTTTTCCAAACTTTAATTAATTTTTGAATATTCAATTTTTCAACTAATCATGCATATGATTATTTTATGTACTCTTGATAGTATTTACCTACTATCATCAAACCATGACACTTTTGTCATATTAGTACAATTTCCATATACAACATACGTTCTATATTCCTGATAGTTTCGATAAACTATCATCATGACACTTTTGTCATTTATTTTGTCATATACACAACTTTTATGTCATTCTTCATTTACCAACCTTTTGTTCTTCTAGCTTTTGAATTTATTATTCTTTTGAAGTGTAGGACATTCATTTTTAACATGCCCTATTTCTCCACTACATTCAAAGCTCCATTATTTTCTTAAAAATTTTGAATTTCTTGATTAGAGCATCATCTCTAAAAATACGATTTGCGAAAGCCATAATTTTCGATTTGCGTTTTAACAATCCGTGAAAAGCGTTCCCCACGAGGTTCTACATATGTGGGAAACTGGAATTCCTTATCCTCCTTGATAAGGTTCTTAAAATTGCACGTCTCGGAATTTTATATTTACATTAGACTTCAAAATTAAATTTTATATAAGTCATGGTCCATATTTTAAATGATATTTATATGACTTAATAATGAATTTAATTGAACGCAAATATATTATTCAAATAACATCAAAATCATAATTCAATCACATAATTTAAAATTTTAGACACTAATAAAACCACTTTATTGATTGGATGAACTAACCTTTTTAAGAATGTTATGTCACTGTTGAATAAACTCAACTTTAGAAATCATATATATGGCACACCATTCTGTCAATCAACAACAACTTTAACATTTAAATTTTTCTGATTAATATATGCATTATGTACATACCGGGTATGTATATCGATGCACTGTTTCGTTTCAAAATGAAAAATAGTGACAATCGTGAACAAATAATTAACATAATTAGGAATTATGGAAAAAATTCCAAATTATCATTCCATATTAAGATGTAACCCACACCTCTTGCCTTTTGTTACAACCCATCCGGATGCTTTCTACTATAGATGACATAAAATGTTTCTGTGTTTAAATTTAACAAAACTATATAAATCACATTTTTGAATCATTTTTTTTTCTTTCTAGCAACAGTACTTCAATATATACAACATTCAATCTTGCAAATCATGGTAACAATATAAACATGAAATCATGCAATTCCGTAATAATTTCTGTTGTCAATATGTTACCGATACTGCAAACTATCATAAATCACAGAAAATACAATTTTCGTTGTGATTGCCAAAATGACCTATTATGGGTAATATATAAAAACGGCATCATGTTGTTTTAAAATATTCAAGCAATCCATATGTGACAATTTTCACAGATTACAAATACTTATGCAAACTAACAAATATGATTGTGTACCTTTCACCATATTGATGAATAAGAAAGCATGAATGTTCATTCCTCCGTTGTAGTCACAAATTAACCACAAACAAAACGATTCATAAATCAAAATTTCATAATTCTAAAAATTATATGAATTAACTGTGTACCTTTCACCGTCATCGAAAGTTGTTACCATCTTCTTTAAAATTGCATACTTTAACACTAATTATAAATAAAGTATGAATCAAAATCGAAAATAAAAAATCGAACCTAAAGATTGTTAGATCTTGTGTTGGGGTCTGCTGCAAAACATGAACAAGAAGAAGATGATGAAGACGGTACGATGAAAGTTGCACAAAATAATTCCAAAGCGTGTGTTTACACTAAGCTTTAGGTTCGATTCGCCCCCACCAATTTATGCAAATTGGATGCAAAAGGGTTAACCGGCGAATCCCCTTTAGGATACTTTGGAAACCTTAACATGAATTGCACATTCACATTAAGTATATCGATCAACGATATTTTACAGAATAAAGTTCTCTCATTTATTCTCGTGCACAAGAAAAATAAAGAAATGACTTAGATATAATTTTTGGCACTTGAAACAAATAATTTTTGTGTGTATTTTATGGCTGACAAGTATATCTATTTATAAGAAAACTTGTACCGATTGGTGTGGAGAAACAATGTTTCATTTGATTCCAACATGACCATTCACGAACCATTGTAATCAATCACAACAAACTTTTTCATGAAAAGGTGTGTTGATCTAGTAGTTGCACATTTTGACCACGCACCTTATCACAATAAGGTCTTTGGTTCAATTCTAGAGAGTTGCAACTTTTGGCCATTTATTTTGGTAAATTAACCATTATTATTTATCAATTTAATATTTTGGAAATTTCTCCAACAATCCCCCACCATTTTCAAAATATATCTAAATCCATTATTCAGGAAATTTCATGGTTTCAGATAAAGGTATCTTACGATTTGAACCAATACTTAGTAAGTTAAGTTTTCACTCATCCCCGAATAGATTGGTAGACAAGCTTTGAACCAATTATTCATTAGAACAAGCGTGCATAACTCACACATGAAATCTCGGTACCATTGATCGAATTATTAATATGACACATTTAATAAGGCCTTGTGTCTCATATCCTTTTCATGAGAATTTAAGAGTCAAGCCCTTGAACTCTATGAAGCGGCACCACTTCATTCTCATATAGGTAGACTATATCATAAATGCACCCATAATTATGTATTCCAGCAAACATATGCTATATGTCCATTAAGAAGAAAACTTCATCCTACCAGACTTATTCTTATGGTCCAAGTACTTTTACCCCTTGGGATGTATCTATCATTAAGTACATCAATCACTCTAATAATGTACTTTCATCATTGAACTCAAGACGTAATGTAAAGACCATATACAATACATGCCTCAAATCATATATTATACATGAATCCCACTTTTTGGTACTGAAACATACTAAGTTCCTAGTTAACACATTATATATATAAATGCCTCTAATACAAAAGAACTAAAAGTCTAAGGCATTACATATACAAGATGTTCCAAAATGATAAAAACTAAGAACTAGATCAAAACAATGATCTCAAAACATAACGCCATAGCGGAAGCCATGCCATCACAAAACCACGATCCGTAAGGAAAGTCAAATAACCTTGTCCTTACCCTTCGCTAAACCTGCAGAACCTGTGATGTAAACAACAACAGTGGGGTGAGATACATCAAATCTCAGTGAGTTCCCTATCTTAAAGTCCTCTCGGCTCTACAAGGTTCTAACAAACCTAACTCAAGTCAAAAGGGGAAAAGGGGAGTGACCATGAGTACACACACACTATATGGAAACATGTTATGAGTTCATCAACTCACAATATCACTAATCGATAACCATGCCAAGGTATCCCCTATTCCCGTCCTCTTCTACGTCTAGAAGTCGACCCGGGTCATGGATCCTTGCAACCTACTTGACATACGAATGGATTCGGGTTCTACGGGCCATTAACCGTTATGAACCGTCACTTCACACGGGCCATTAACCGTCACAAGCATACGCTCCATGGGCGCCATTCGTACAGCACGGGGAATCAAACCTGCCAAGTAGTGGTGCATATGTTTCAGAGGAGCTCGAGACCCATGAAACGCACTCGCAAAAACAATAATAACCGGTTACGATTACGTGATCTCACAAAGACTTGATTGTATTCGACAATCTCAAGGCCATTATGCCTTATCACAACCAAACGGTTAACACACATGTTCCATACTAGTGTTTAATCATTTATATTTTTCCGACACTGCTTAGGGTAATTGTCCTCACTCTACTTATTCCATATTTTAATCATGCTTACATTTTCAACAACCATTACACACCAAAATCAACAAAACGACACAATTCCAACAATTCCGATATAATTAAATCGGCCGTCAATCTTAAAACCCATGTAATAAGAAAGTACATTTTATTACCTTTCCAACGATACCAAAATTGTTCCATTCCGAGTTACGGATAAAAAGTTACGGCATTGGAAACAAACGATCGGAAATAAAATATCACAACAGCAGAATTCTGCAAGTCCCCTGGCCATACGCGTATTGGTACTCCCCGTACGCGTATTGCCTAAGATTCTCGCCCAGCCATACGCGTATTGCCCAAGGCCATACGCGTATGGGCAAGGCTATTTTCCTTCAAAATTCCCTTGTAAAAGTCCAATACGCGTACCACCATGTCTCATACGCGCATTGCCTTGTCCATACGCGTAACGCCCAATTTTCTTCACATCCATACGCGTATTGCCCAAGTCAATACGCGTATGGCCCTGCGTGATACGCGTATGGGCAGTTTGAACCCAGAAATTTTCCTGCAGAATCTGTCTGCTACGGGTTGATTCAATTCAACCCCAAAATCCCATTTTTCCAATCTAAAATTCATCAAAACATGTTATAACATAACAATCGGTATAAACATACAATCACACATTGCATTTAGCAGCTAGATTCATGAATTTCATGCAAAATTAATCAATTTCCATAATACCAATCTAACTCTAACTCAATAAAACTCTACCCTAAAGAGTCTAACTAGAACCCACCTGGATTACTAGACGAGGAGGTTGATGCGGAGACGATTGAACGAAAAACAGATGAATTGATGATGATCTTGAGCTTTTGGGAAATTTTCCTCTCTTGTTCCTCCTCCTTCCTTTCCTTCTCTTCCTTTTCCCTTTCTCTTTACTATCCTTTGTTTGTTTTACAATTGAGAAAGGAAAACATAGTAAAGAAAATAATTTCCATCAATTAGCAATACTACTAAATGTCCAAATTAGCTCAAATGCGCGAAAGAATAAAACTCAACGTTAAATACTATTAATTTAATCAACTATGAGTTCGTCAGTTTACTCTAATTATTTTATCAAATAATTGTTCAGAGTACTCCGGAACCCAGTTGATCATAATAATATTAACCAGAGCGTTTATAAATTTACGGGGTATTACATCCTCCCCCCCTTAAATAGAAATTCGTCCTCGAATTTAGAATATTACCTGAACAGATGTGGATAAGATTCTCGCATTTCTGATTCTAGTTCCCAAGTAGCATCGCCCGGATGCGTCATATCCCATTGCACCTTAACAAGTGGAATATCTTTGTTCCTTAACACTTTTGTTTCCCTTCCCACAACACAACTCGGTTGTGGTCTAAAAGTCAAATCCGCTTCAATTTCCACTGATTCGGGTAGAATTGGCTGAAGAGGATCAGGAATAAACTTACGGAGCTGAGATACGTGAAAAACGTCATGCATCTCGAATAGAGAGGGTGGTAAGGCTAATCTATAAGCAACTTCACCAATCCTTTCTAAAATCTGATACGGTCCCACGTATCTCAGACTTAACTTACGTGACTTAAACGGTCCTTTCAATCTCAATCTCGGAGTAACTTTCAGAAATACATGGTCACCTTCCTCAAATTCCAAAGGTCTCCTACGATTATCCGCATAACTCTTTTGGCGATCTTGTGCTTGTTTAACCTTCTCGCGGATCATTCGAATCTTTTCCGTAGTCTCTTGAATAATCTCGGGTCCCAAAATTCTATCTTCGCCAATTTCAGCCCAACACAAAGGTGTCCTACACTTTCTCCCATACAACGCTTCATAAGGAGCCATACCGATGCTCGCATGGTAACTATTGTTATATGAAAACTCAATTAACGGCAAAAGTTCTTTCCAATTCCCTCTACTCTCTAACACACAAGCTCTTAACATATCCTCCATCGTTTGTATTGTTCGTTCAGTCTGACCATCCGTTTGAGGATGATTCGACGTGCTCAAACACAAATTCGTACCCATCGCTTGTTGGAACACTTTCCAAAATCTCGAAGTAAACTTCGGATCTCTATCAGACACAATACTAGAAGGAATACCATGCAATCTCACAATCTCAGCAATAAACAACCTTGCAAGATGACTTGCCTTATAAGTAGTCTTTACAGCTAAGAAGTGTGCAGATTTCGTTAGTCGATCCACAATTACTCAATTAGAATCATAACCTCCTAGTGCACGAGGTAAACCTACTGCAAAATCCATAGAGATACTACTCCACTTCCAAACTGGAATATCCAAAGGTCGTAACAGACCGCCCGGTCTTTGGTGTTCAATCTTCACCTGTTGACATACTGCACATTCTGACACATATTCCGCTATATCCTTTTTCATCCCGGACCACCAATAATCCTTCTTTAAATCCTGATACATCTTCGAAGAACCAGGATGTATCGTAAAAGTACCTTTATGGGCTTCATCTAAAATCTTCCTTTTCAATGCCTCATCCTTCGGAACACAAATCCTTTGATTAAACAGAACAATCCCATCTGTCGCTCGTGTAAAACCCGGCTGAAGTAACAACTCTTGTAACTCTTCCTCTAACAATTGTGCCTGTTGAATCTCAACTCTCAAAGTAGAATTGGCATTCAAATTTCCCATGATCACACCATTCGGAGTCCACACAAATTGGAGATTAAGATCTCTAAACTTCTCCAACAATGAATACTCCAAAATCATCAATTCCGCACTATGAACCATTTTCCGACTTAAAGCATCCGCTACTATATTCGCTTTTCCTGGATGATACTTCAATTCTAAGTCATAATCCTTTAAGTACTCCATCCACCTTCTTTGTCGCATATTCAACTCCTTTTGATCAAACAAATACTTCAAACTTTTGTGGTCACTGTACATTTCAAAACGTACACCATATAAATAATGACGCCACACCTTCAGTGCAAAAACCACTGCAGCTAGTTCCAAATCATGAGTCGGATAATTCTTCTCATGAACTTTTAACTGTCGAGAAGCATAAGCTACCACTTGACCACCTTGCATCAGAACACCCCCTAATCCCCTCTTAGAAGCATCACAAAATACTTCATAAGAGTTGTTAGGATTAGGAATAATTAATACTGGAGCACTCGTCAAACTTTCCTTCAATTTCATAAAACTTTGTTCACAACCCGAATCCCACTCCAAAGCAACATTCTTCCGAGTAAGTTTCGTCATTGGTAAGGCCAATTGAGAAAAGCTGTCAATAAATCTTCCATAGTAACCTGTCCATCCCACGAAACTTCTAACTTCTGTAACATTTCTCGGTCTCTCCCAATTAATCACTGCTTCTACTTTCGATGGATCCACTGCCACACCACCTCGAGATATCACATGTCCAAGAAAATTAACTTCCGACATCCAAAACTCACACTTGCTCAACTTAGCAAACAATTGCTTCTCTTGCAAGACCGATAAGACAATCCTCAGATGTTCTTCGCACTTTTGTGGAGTACGAGAATAAATAAGAATGTCATCAATAAAGATTATCATAAATTGGTCCAAGTAAGCCTGAACTATTCAATTCGTGCAATCCACAAAAACCACTGGAGCATTAGTCACACCGAAAGGCATCACTAGGAAGTCGTAATGACCGTAACGGGTCCTAAATGCAGTCTTTGGCACATCGGAACTCTTCACTCGAATCTGATGATAACCCGACCGGAAATCAATCTTTGAGAACACACAGGCTCCTTTTAATTGATCTAACAAGTCGTCTATCCTTGGTAAGGGATACTTGTTCTTAATAGTCACTTTATTCAACTTACGATAGTCGATGCATAAACGCATTCCCCCATCTTTCCTTCTTTACCAATAACACTGGAGCTCCCCAAGGTGAAACACTAGATCTAACAAGGTGCTTAGACATCAAGTCTTCCAACTGGTCCTCTAATTCTCTTAACCCAAGCGGCGCCATCTGATACGGAGAAACGGATACAGGAGCCGTTCCTGGTATCAGGTCAATAGAGAACTCAACTCCTCTCTCCGGAGGAAAGAGTAGTAACATTCTCTGGAAACACTTCGGAAAATTCACATACAACTGGAATACTCAGAACTTGTTGTTCACTACTTCCCTCCTTAGTAGGAACCAACAAAACAGATTTCTCTTAATTCAAACAAGAAATTTACCATTCTCACCGTACCTTCTAAAATCGTTGATAAAACATCTTTCAGAGTAGTCTCAGCAGATGGAATAATAATTAGCTTCTCCTCACAACCGATAAACACCGAATTAGCAGAAAGCCAATCCATTCCCAGAACAACATCCACTTTCTTGAGCGGCAAACAAATAAGATCAATCTGGAAAACTCTTTCGTTCACCGACAACACACAATTTTCACACATCAGGGGTGTTTCAACCATTTCATCCATGGCAGTAGTAACCACCATAGGAGGAAACAAAGGAATAGTTTGCAACCCTAGTCGCTTCACACATCTCAAAGACACAAAAGAATGTGTAGCCCCACAGTCAAATAAAACAAAACAAGGTTGACCATTAACAAAACACGTACCCGCAATCAAGGAATTATCACCCTTTGCTTTCCTTGCATCCAGAGTATATACTCGACCAGTAGTCTTCCCTTGTGTCTGATTTCTACCCTGAGGACAATCCCTCGCCAAATGGCCCACCTTCTGACATTGATAACACTTCACACCTTCGATATCGCACTTTCCCCAATGATTTCTACCACAGTGTCGACATGCACTAGTCCTAGAGCTCTGAACTTGTTTCCTTTTAAAAACTCGTTGCCTAGGATTAGACTGTTGGCTTGCCCTACGCGAACCCCCTTCTGTCCGAACTTCCTTCAAACTGTTCTCTGCCACACAGTATTGCTGCAACTGCTGGAATTCAAACTCTCTTCGGATCCTCAAGGAACTAGGAAGGTACTTTTCAATAAAAATAGACCTGAACTGCTCCCACACCTTAGGTACACCTTGCATAGTCATGAAAGCTGAAGCAACATCCCACCATCTCTCAGCAGGACCCCTCAGTGAGTGAGAAGCAAACACTACCTTGTTCTCCTCACTACAGCAAATTACTAGAAAAATTCTCTCCATGCCAGCAATCCAGTCATGAGCTCTCACAGGATCCATTCCGCCATGAAATTCTGGAGGATTCATGTGGAGAAAATCCCGAAAACTCCCACCTACAATCTCTGGGACAACCACTCGAGGATGAAGACCTACATTCATCCGTTGCACCATATGTTGCATGAACTGGTTCTGCTGCTGCTGCATCTGTCGCACAAACTGATACAAAGAAGCATTTGCATCGCCGCCTGGCGGATTCATCCCAGTTGGAGTATTTGTGGGTCTACCACGATTGTTTCTGCGTCCGCCAACCATGTTCCTAAATGTCATATAGATAGAATTAAGTTGATCAGGCTCAATACCATAAATATAACACTTAAGACCCATAGCGACACAACACATATGAAACGGAAAGAAACACTTATACTATTTCATGGCTAAGTCGAGGATACGACCTGCTCTGATACCAACTGTAAAGACCATATACAATACATGCCTCAAATCATATATTATACATGAATCCCACTTTTTGGTACTGAAACATACTAAGTTCCTAGTTAACACATTATATATATAAATGCCTCTAATACAAAAGAACTAAAAGTCTAAGGCATTACATATACAAGATGTTCCAAAATGATAAAAACTAAGAACTAGATCAAAACAATGATCTCAAAACATAACGCCATAGCGGAAGCCATGCCATCACAAAACCACGATCCGTAAGGAAAGTCAAATAACCTTGTCCTTACCCTTCGCTAAACCTGCAGAACCTGTGATGTAAACAACAACAGTGGGGTGAGATACATCAAATCTCAGTGAGTTCCCTATCTTAAAGTCCTCTCGGCTCTACAAGGTTCTAACAAACCTAACTCAAGTCAAAAGGGGAAAAGGGGAGTGACCATGAGTACACACACACTATATGGAAACATGTTATGAGTTCATCAACTCACAATATCACTAATCGATAACCATGCCAAGGTATCCCCTATTCCCGTCCTCTTCTACGTCTAGAAGTCGACCCGGGTCATGGATCCTTGCAACCTACTTGACATACGAATGGATTCGGGTTCTACGGGCCATTAACCGTTATGAACCGTCACTTCACACGGGCCATTAACCGTCACAAGCATACGCTCCATGGGCGCCATTCGTACAGCACGGGGAATCAAACCTGCCAAGTAGTGGTGCATATGTTTCAGAGGAGCTCGAGACCCATGAAACGCACTCGCAAAAACAATAATAACCGGTTACGATTACGTGATCTCACAAAGACTTGATTGTATTCGACAATCTCAAGGCCATTATGCCTTATCACAACCAAACGGTTAACACACATGTTCCATACTAGTGTTTAATCATTTATATTTTTCCGACACTGCTTAGGGTAATTGTCCTCACTCTACTTATTCCATATTTTAATCATGCTTACATTTTCAACAACCATTACACACCAAAATCAACAAAACGACACAATTCCAACAATTCCGATATAATTAAATCGGCCGTCAATCTTAAAACCCATGTAATAAGAAAGTACATTTTATTACCTTTCCAACGATACCAAAATTGTTCCATTCCGAGTTACGGATAAAAAGTTACGGCATTGGAAACAAACGATCGGAAATAAAATATCACAACAGCAGAATTCTGCAAGTCCCCTGGCCATACGCGTATTGGTACTCCCCGTACGCGTATTGCCTAAGATTCTCGCCCAGCCATACGCGTATTGCCCAAGGCCATACGCGTATGGGCAAGGCTATTTTCCTTCAAAATTCCCTTGTAAAAGTCCAATACGCGTACCACCATGTCTCATACGCGCATTGCCTTGTCCATACGCGTAACGCCCAATTTTCTTCACATCCATACGCGTATTGCCCAAGTCAATACGCGTATGGCCCTGCGTGATACGCGTATGGGCAGTTTGAACCCAGAAATTTTCCTGCAGAATCTGTCTGCTACGGGTTGATTCAATTCAACCCCAAAATCCCATTTTTCCAATCTAAAATTCATCAAAACATGTTATAACATAACAATCGGTATAAACATACAATCACACATTGCATTTAGCAGCTAGATTCATGAATTTCATGCAAAATTAATCAATTTCCATAATACCAATCTAACTCTAACTCAATAAAACTCTACCCTAAAGAGTCTAACTAGAACCCACCTGGATTACTAGACGAGGAGGTTGATGCGGAGACGATTGAACGAAAAACAGATGAATTGATGATGATCTTGAGCTTTTGGGAAATTTTCCTCTCTTGTTCCTCCTCCTTCCTTTCCTTCTCTTCCTTTTCCCTTTCTCTTTACTATCCTTTGTTTGTTTTACAATTGAGAAAGGAAAACATAGTAAAGAAAATAATTTCCATCAATTAGCAATACTACTAAATGTCCAAATTAGCTCAAATGCGCGAAAGAATAAAACTCAACGTTAAATACTATTAATTTAATCAACTATGAGTTCGTCAGTTTACTCTAATTATTTTATCAAATAATTGTTCAGAGTACTCCGGAACCCAGTTGATCATAATAATATTAACCAGAGCGTTTATAAATTTTCGGGGTATTACACGTAACATTAATCAAGTGTGAGTTGAGTTTCCACTATTGATGATTAATTAGATATGGGCTTGTTCCACATCCCTAATGATGTCTTCATTGTATTCAATTATATCCAAAGACATCATATCTTGTCAATCCTTTCGTCAAAGAATTGCAATATTTTTCCAAACTTTAATTAATTTTTGAATATTCAATTTTTCAACTAATCATGCATATGATTATTTTATGTACTCTTGATAGTATTTACCAACTATCATCAAACCATGACACTTTTGTCATATTAGTACAATTTCCATATACAACATACGTTCTATATTCCTGATAGTTTCGATAAACTATCATCATGACACTTTTGTCATTTATTTTGTCATATACACAACTTTTATGTCATTCTTCATTTACCAACCTTTTGTTCTTCTAGCTTTTGAATTTATTATTCTTTTGAAGTGTAGGGCATTCATTTTTAACATGCCCTATTTCTCCACTACATTCAAAGCTCCATTATTTTCTTAAAAATTTTGAATTTCTTGATTAGAGCATCATCTCTAAAAATACGATTTGCGAAAGCCATAATTTTCGATTTGCGTTTTAACAATCCGTGAAAAGCGTTCCTCACGAGGTTCTACATATGTGGGAAACTGGAATTCCTTATCCTCCTTGATAAGGTTCTTAAAATTGCACGTCTCGGAATTTTATATTTACATTAGACTTCAAAATTAAATTTTATATAAGTCATGGTCCATATTTTAAATAATATTTATATGACTTAATAATGAATTTAATTGAACGCAAATATATTATTCACATAACATCAAAATCATAATTCAATCACATAATTTAAAATTTTAGACACTAATAAAACCACTTTATTGATTGGATGAACTAACCTTTTTAAGAATGTTATGTCACTGTTGAATAAACTCAACTTTAGAAATCATATATATGGCACACCATTCTGTCAATCAACAACAACTTTAACATTTAAATTTTTCTGATTAATATATGCATTATGTACATACCGGGTATGTATATCGATGCACTGTTTCGTTTCAAAATGAAAAATAGTGACAATCGTGAACAAATAATTAACATAATTAGGAATTATGGAAAAAATTCCAAATTATCATTCCATATTAAGATGTAACCCACACCTCTTGCCTTTTGTTACAACCCATCCGGATGCTTTCTACTATAGATGACATAAAATGTTTCTGTGTTTAAATTTAACAAAACTATATAAATCACATTTTTGAATCATTTTTTTTTCTTTCTAGCAACAGTACTTCAATATATACAACATTCAATCTTGCAAATCATGGTAACAATATAAACATGAAATCATGCAATTCCGTAATAATTTATGTTGTCAATATGTTACCGATACTGCAAACTATCATAAATCACAGAAAATACAATTTTCGTTGTGATTGCCAAAATGACCTATTATGGGTAATATATAAAAACGGCATCATGTTGTTTTAAAATATTCAAGCAATCCATATGTGACAATTTTCACAGATTACAAATACTTATGCAAACTAACAAATATGATTGTGTACCTTTCACCATATTGATGAGTAAGAAAGCATGAATGTTCATTCCTCCGTTGTAGTCACAAATTAACCACAAACAAAACGATTCATAAATCAAAATTTCATAATTCTAAAAATTATATGAATTAACTGTGTACCTTTCACCGTCATCGAAAGTTGTTACCATCTTCTTTAAAATTGCATACTTTAACACTAATTATAAATAAAGTATGAATCAAAATCGAAAATAAAAAATCGAACCTAAAGATTGTTAGATCTTGTGTTGGGGTCTGCTGCAAAACATGAACAAGAAGAAGATGATGAAGACGGTACCATGAAAGTTGCACAAAATAATTCCAAAGCGTGTGTTTACACTAAGCTTTAGGTTCGATTCGCCCCCACCAATTTATGCAAATTGGATGCAAAAGTGTTAACCGGCGAATCCCCTTTAGGATACTTTGGAAACCTTAACATGAATTGCACATTCACATTAAGTATATCGATCAACGATATTTTACAGAATAAAGTTCTCTCATTTATTCTCGTGCACAAGAAAAATAAAGAAATGACTTAGATATAATTTTTGGCACTTGAAACAAATAATTTTTGTGTGTATTTTATGGCTGACAAGTATATCTATTTATAAGAAAACTTGTACCGATTGGTGTGGAGAAACAATGTTTCATTTGATTCCAACATGACCATTCACGAACCATTGTAATCAATCACAACAAACTTTTTCATGAAAAGGTGTGTTGATCTAGTGGTTGCACATTTTGACCACGCACCTTATCACAATAAGGTCTTTGGTTCAATTCTAGAGAGTTGCAACTTTTGGCCATTTATTTTGGTAAATTAACCATTATTATTTATCAATTTAATATTTTGGAAATTTCTCCAACAATCCCCCACCATTTTCGAAATATATCTAAATCCATTATTCAGGAAATTTCATGGTTTCAGATAAAGGTATCTTACGATTTGAACCAATACTTAGTAAGTTAAGTTTTCACTCATCCCCGAATAGATTGGTAGATGTAATACCCCGTAAATTTATAAACGCTCTGGTTAATATTATTATGATCAACTGGGTTCCGGAGTACTCTGAACAATTATTTGATAAAATAATTAGAGTAAACTGACGAACTCAGAGTTGATTAAATTAATAGTATTTAACGTTGAGTTTTATTCTTTCGTGTATTTGAGATAATTTGGATAATTAGTAGTATGATCAATTAATATCACTTTGGATATTTTCTTTTCATTTTACTTATTTGGTCAAAGATAGAAACTTAGAGAAAAAGAAAAGAAAGAAAAGAAAGGAAAAAGGGAAGAGAAGGAAGGAGGAGGAACAAGAGAGGAAAATTTCCCAAAAGCTCAAGATCATCATCAATTCATCTGTTTTTCGTTCAATCGTCTCCGTATCAACCTCCTCGTCTAGTAATCCAGGTGGGTTCTAGTTAGACTCTTTAGGGTAGAGTTTTATTTAGTTAGAGTTAGATTGGAATTGTGGAAATTGATTAATTTTGCATTAAAATTCATGAATCTAACTGCTAAATGCAATGTGTGATTGTATGTTTATACTGATTGTTATGTTATAACATGTTTTGATAAATTTTAGATTGGAAAAATGGGATTTTGGGGTTGAATTGAATCAACCCGTAGCAGACAGATTCTGCAGGAAAATTTCTGGGTTCAAACTGCCCATACGCGTATCACGCAGGGCCATACGCGTATTGAGTAGGGCAATACGCGTATGGGTGTGAAGGAAATGGGATGATACGCGTATGGACAAGGCAATACGCGTATGAGACATGGTAATACGCGTATTGGGCTTTTAAACAGGGATTTCAAGGGAAAATGCCTCTGCCCATACGCGTATGGCCTTGGGCAATACGCGTATGGCTGGGCGAGAATCTTAGGCAATACGCGTACGGGGAGTGCCAATACGCGTATGGCCAGGGGACTTGCAGAATTCTGCTGTTGTGATATTTTATTTCCGATCGTTTGTTTCCAATGCCGTAACTTTTTATCCGTAACTCGGAATGGAACAATTTTGGTATCGTTGGAAAGGTAATAAAATGTACTTTCTTATTACATGGGTTTTAAGATTGAAGGCCGATTTAATTATATCGGAATTGTTGGAATTGTGTCGTTTTGTTGATTTTGGTGTGTAATGGTTGTTGAAAATGTAAGCATGATTAAAATATGGAATAAGTAGAGTGAGGACAATTACCCTAAGCAGTGTCGGAAAAATATAAATGATTAAACACTAGTATGGAACATGTGTGTTAACCGTTTGGTTGTGATAAGGCATAATGGCCTTGAGATTGTGGAATACAATCAAGTCTTTGTGAGATCACGTAATCGTAACCGGTTATTATGTGTTTTGCGAGTGCGTTTCATGGGTCTCGAGCTCCTCTGAAACATATGCACCACTACTTGGCAGGTTTGATTCCCGCATTTCATTTTAGTACGAATGGCGCCCATGGAGCGTAGGCTTGTGACGGTATAAGGCCCGTGAGAAGTGACGGTTCATAACGGTTAATGGCCCGTAGAACCCGAATCCATTCGTATGTCAAGTAGGTTGCAAGGATCCATGACCCGGGTCGACTTCTAGACGTAGAAGAGGACGGGAATAGGGGATACCTTGGCATGGTTATCGATTAGTGATATTGTGAGTTGATGAACTCATAACATGTTTCCATATAGTGTGTGTGTACTCATGGTCACTCCCCTTTTCCCCTTTTGACTTGAGTTAGGTTTGTTAGAACCTTGTAGAGCCGAGAGGACTTTAAGATAGGGAACTCACTGAGATTTGATGTATCTCACCCCACTGTTGTTGTTTACATCACAGGTTCTGCAGGTTTGGCGAAGGGTAAGGACAAGGTTATGTGACTTTCCTTACGGATCGTGGTTTCGTGATGGCATGGCTTCCGCTATGGCGTTTCTGTTTTGAGATCATTGTGTTGATCTAGTTCTTAGTTTTTATCATTTCGGAACATCTTGTATATGTAATGCCTTAGACTTTTAGTTCTTTTGTATTAGAGGCATTTATATATATAATGTGTTAACTAGGAACTTATTATGTTTCAGTACCAAAGAAAGTGGGATTCATGTATAATATATGATTTGAGGCAAATATTATATGTGGTCTTTACAGTTGGTATCAAAGCGGGTCGTATCCTCGACCTAGCCATGAAATAGTATAAGTGTTTCTTTCCGTTTCATATGTGTTGTGTCGCTATGGGTCTTAAGTGTTATATTTATGGTATTGAGCCTGATCAACTTAATTCTATCTATATGACATTTAGGAACATGGTTGGCGGACGCAGAAACAATAGTGGTAGACCCACAAATCCTCCAGCTGGGACGAATCCGCCAGGTGGCGATGAGAATGCTTCTTTGTATCAGTTTGTGCGACAGATGCAGCAGCAGCAGAACCAGTTCATGCAACATATGGTGCAACGGATGAATGTAGGTCTTCATCCTCGAGTGGTTGTCCCAGAGATTGTAGGTGGGAGTTTTCGGGATTTCCTCCGCATGAATCCTCCAGAATTTCATGGCGGAATGGATCCTGTGAGAGCTCATGACTGGATTGCTGGCATGGAGAGAATTTTTCTGATAATTTGCTGTAGTGAGGAGAACAAGGTAGTGTTTGCTTCTCACTCACTGAGGGGTCCTGCTGAGAGATGGTGGGAGGTTGCTTCAGCTTTTATGACTATGCAAGGTGTACCTAAAGTGTGGGAGCAATTCAGGCCTATTTTTATTGAAAAGTATCTTCCTAGTTCTTTGAGGATTCGAAGAGAGCCTGAAACCCAGCAGTTGAGGCAATATGATATGATAGAGGATAGCTTGAGGGAAGTTCAGACAGAAGGGGATTCGCGTAGGCCGAATCAGAACGAGTGTGGAAGGTCAGGCCAACAGTTTCGGTCTAAGCAGCAGGCTTTCAAAAGGAAACAGATCCAGAAATCTCGAACGGGTGCATCTCCTGTGTGTTGCACATGTGGTAAGATGCATTTTGGTATATGTAGCTTCAAAGGGGTGAAGTGTTATCAATGTCAGAAGGTGGGACACATTGCGAGGGATTGTCCTCAGAATAGGAATCAGACGCAAAGGGAGGAAGCAAAAGGCGATGACCTTGGAATTTCGGGTACGTGCTTCGTTAACGGATATCCTTGTTTTTGTTTTATTGGATTGCGGTGCAACATATTCTTTTGTGTCCAGGTGTGTGTGAAAATTTTGTTTTGTCTATGAATAATAGAGTTTTCCAGATCGACCTTATTAGTATACCGCTTAAGAAAGTGGATGTTGTTCTGGGAATGGTTTGGCTTTCAGTTAATTCGGTTTTTATCGGTTGTGAGGAGAAGCTAATTATTATTCCATCTGCTGAGACTACTCTGAAAGATGTTTTATCAACGATTTTAGAAGGTACGGTGAGAATGGTAAATTTCTTGTTTGAATTAAGAGAAATCTGTTTTGTTGGTTCCTACTAAGGAGGGAAGTAGTGAACAATAAGTTCTGAGTATTCCAGATGTATGTGAATTTTCCGAAGTGTTTCCAGAGAATGTTACTACTCTTTCCTCCGGAGAGAGGAGTTGAGTTCTCTATTGACCTGATACCAGGAACGGCTCCTGTATCCGTTTCTCCGTATCGGATGGCGCCGCTTGGGTTAAGAGAATTAAAGGACCAGTTGGAAGACTTGATGTCTAAGCACCTTGTTAGATCTAGTGTTTCACCTTGGGGAGCTCCAGTGTTATTGGTAAAGAAGGAAAGATGGGGGAATGCGTTTATGCATCGATTATCGTAAGTTGAATAAAGTGACTATTAAGAACAAGTATCCCTTACCAAGGATAGACGACTTGTTAGATCAATTAAAAGGAGCCTGTGTGTTCTCAAAGATTGATTTACGGTCGGGTTATCATCAGATTCGAGTGAAGAGTTCCGATGTGCCAAAGACTGCATTTAGAACCCGTTACGGTCATTACGACTTCCTAGTGATGCCTTTCGGTGTGGCTAATGCTCCAGTGGTTTTTGTGGATTGCACGAATTGAATATTTCAGGCTTACTTGGACCAGTTTGTGGTAATCTTTATTGACGACATTCTTATTTATTCTCGTACTCCACAAGAGCACGGAGAACATCTGAGGATTGTCTTATCGGTCTTGCAAGAGAAGCAATTGTTTGCTAAGTTGAGCAAGTGTGAGTTTTGGATGTCGGAAGTTAATTTTCTTGGACATGTGATATCTCGAGGTGGTGTGGCAGTGGATCCATCGAAAGTAGAAGCAGTGATTAATTGGGAGAGACCGAGAAATGTTTCAGAAGTCAGAAGTTTCTTGGGATTGGCCGGTTACTATAGAAGGTTTATCAAGGGCTTTTCTCAATTGGCCTTACCAATGACGAAACTTACTCGGAAGGATGTTACTTTTGAATGGGATTCAGGTTGCGAACAAAGTTTTATGCATTTGAAGGAAAGTTTGACGAGTGCTCCAGTATTAATTATTCCTAATCCTAATAACTCTTATGAAGTATTTTGTGATGCTTCTAAGAGGGGATTAGGGGGTGTTCTGATGCAAGGTGGTCAAATGGTAGCTTATGCTTCTCGACAGTTAAAAGTTCATGAGAAGAATTATCCAACTCATGACTTAGAACTAGCTGCCGTGGTGTTTGCACTGAGGGTGTGGCGTCATTATTTATATGGTGTACGTTTTGAAATGTACAGTGACCACAAAAGTTTGAAGTATTTGTTTGATCAAAAGGAGTTGAATATGTGACAAAGAGGGTGGATGGAGTACTTAAAGGATTATGACTTAGAATTGAAGTATCATCCAGGAAAAGCGAATATAGTAGCGGATGCTTTAAGTCGGAAAATAGTTCATAGTGCGGAATTGAGGATTTTGGAGTATTCATTATTGGAGAAGTTTAGAGATCTTAATCTCCAATTTGTGTGGACTCCGAATGGTGTGATCATGGGAAATTTGAATGTCAATTCTACTTTGAGAGTTGAGATTCAACAAGAACAAATGTTAAGGGAGGAGTTACAATAGTTGTTACTTCAACCGGGTTTTACACGAGCTACAGATGGGATTGTTCTGTTTAATCAACGGATTTGTGTTCCGAAGGATGAGTCATCGAAAAGGAAGATCTTAGACGAAGCTCATAAAGGTACTTTTACGATACATCCTGGTTCTTCAAAGATGTATCAGGATTTAAAGAAGGATTATTGGTGGTCTGGGATGAAAAAGGATATAGCGGAATATGTGTCAGAATGTGCAGTATGTCAACAGGTGAAGATTGAACACCAAAGACCGGGCGGTCTGTTACGACCTTTGGATATTCCAGTTTGGAAGTGGAGTAGTATCTCTATGGATTTTGCAGTAGGTTTACCTCGTGCACTAGGAGGTTATGATTCTAATTGAGTAATTGTGGATCGACTAACGAAATCTGCACATTTCTTAGCCGTAAAGACTACTTATAAGGCAAGTCATCTTGCAAGGTTGTTTATTGCTGAGATTGTGAGATTGCATGGTATTCCTTCTAGTATTGTGTCCGATCGAGATTCGAAGTTTACTTCGAGATTTTGGAAAGTGTTCCAACAAGCGATGGGTACGAATTTGTGTTTGAGCACGTCGAATCATCCTCAAACGGATGGTCAGACTGAACGAACAATACAAACGATGGAGGATATGTTAAGAGCTTGTGTGTTAGAGAGTAGAGGGAATTGGAAAGAACTTTTGCCGTTAATTGAGTTTTCCTATAACAATAGTTATCATGCGAGCATCGGTATGGCTCCTTATGAAGCATTGTATGGGAGAAAGTGTAGGACACCTTTGTGTTGGGCTGAAATTGGCGAAGATAGAATTTTGGGACCCGAGATTATTCAAGAGACTACGGAAAAGATTCGAATGATCCGCGAGAAGGTTAAACAAGCACAAGATCGCCAAAAGAGTTATGCGGATAATCGTAGGAGATTCTTGCAATTTGAGGAAGGTGACCATGTATTTCTGAAAGTTACTCCGAGATTGAGATTGAAAGGACCGTTTAAGTCACGTAAGTTAAGTCCGAGATACGTGGGTCCGTATCAGATTTTAGAAAGGATTGGTGAAGTTGCTTATAGATTAGCCTTACCACCCTCTCTATTCGAGATGCATGACGTTTTTCACGTATCTCAGCTCCGTAAGTTTATTCCTGATCCTCTTCAGCCAATTCTACCCGAATCCGTGGAAATTGAAGCGGATTTGACTTTTGGACCACAACCGAGTTGTATTGTGGGAAGGGAAACAAAAGTGTTAAGGAACAAAGATATTCCACTTGTTAAGGTGCAATGGGATATGACGCATCCGGGCGATGCTACTTGGGAACTAGAATCGGAAATACGAGAATCTTATTCACATCTGTTCAGGTAATATTCTAAATTCGAGGACGAATTTCTATTTAAGGGGGGGAGGATGTAATACCCCGTAAATTTATAAACGCTCTGGTTAATATTATTATGATCAACTGGGTTCCGGAGTACTCTGAACAATTATTTGATAAAATAATTAGAGTAAACTGACGAACTCAGAGTTGATTAAATTAATAGTATTTAACGTTGAGTTTTATTCTTTCGTGTATTTGAGATAATTTGGATAATTAGTAGTATGATCAATTAATATCACTTTGGATATTTTCTTTTCATTTTACTTATTTGGTCAAAGATAGAAACTTAGAGAAAAAGAAAAGAAAGAAAAGAAAGGAAAAAGGGAAGAGAAGGAAGGAGGAGGAACAAGAGAGGAAAATTTCCCAAAAGCTCAAGATCATCATCAATTCATCTGTTTTTCGTTCAATCGTCTCCGTATCAACCTCCTCGTCTAGTAATCCAGGTGGGTTCTAGTTAGACTCTTTAGGGTAGAGTTTTATTTAGTTAGAGTTAGATTGGAATTGTGGAAATTGATTAATTTTGCATTAAAATTCATGAATCTAACTGCTAAATGCAATGTGTGATTGTATGTTTATACTGATTGTTATGTTATAACATGTTTTGATAAATTTTAGATTGGAAAAATGGGATTTTGGGGTTGAATTGAATCAACCCGTAGCAGACAGATTCTGCAGGAAAATTTCTGGGTTCAAACTGCCCATACGCGTATCACGCAGGGCCATACGCGTATTGAGTAGGGCAATACGCGTATGGGTGTGAAGGAAATGGGATGATACGCGTATGGACAAGGCAATACGCGTATGAGACATGGTAATACGCGTATTGGGCTTTTAAACAGGGATTTCAAGGGAAAATGCCTCTGCCCATACGCGTATGGCCTTGGGCAATACGCGTATGGCTGGGCGAGAATCTTAGGCAATACGCGTACGGGGAGTGCCAATACGCGTATGGCCAGGGGACTTGCAGAATTCTGCTGTTGTGATATTTTATTTCCGATCGTTTGTTTCCAATGCCGTAACTTTTTATCCGTAACTCGGAATGGAACAATTTTGGTATCGTTGGAAAGGTAATAAAATGTACTTTCTTATTACATGGGTTTTAAGATTGACGGCCGATTTAATTATATCGGAATTGTTGGAATTGTGTCGTTTTGTTGATTTTGGTGTGTAATGGTTGTTGAAAATGTAAGCATGATTAAAATATGGAATAAGTAGAGTGAGGACAATTACCCTAAGCAGTGTCGGAAAAATATAAATGATTAAACACTAGTATGGAACATGTGTGTTAACCGTTTGGTTGTGATAAGGCATAATGGCCTTGAGATTGTGGAATACAATCAAGTCTTTGTGAGATCACGTAATCGTAACCGGTTATTATGTGTTTTGCGAGTGCGTTTCATGGGTCTCGAGCTCCTCTGAAACATATGCACCACTACTTGGCAGGTTTGATTCCCGCATTTCATTTTAGTACGAATGGCGCCCATGGAGCGTAGGCTTGTGACGGTATAAGGCCCGTGAGAAGTGACGGTTCATAACGGTTAATGGCCCGTAGAACCCGAATCCATTCGTATGTCAAGTAGGTTGCAAGGATCCATGACCCGGGTCGACTTCTAGACGTAGAAGAGGACGGGAATAGGGGATACCTTGGCATGGTTATCGATTAGTGATATTGTGAGTTGATGAACTCATAACATGTTTCCATATAGTGTGTGTGTACTCATGGTCACTCCCCTTTTCCCCTTTTGACTTGAGTTAGGTTTGTTAGAACCTTGTAGAGCCGAGAGGACTTTAAGATAGGGAACTCACTGAGATTTGATGTATCTCACCCCACTGTTGTTGTTTACATCACAGGTTCTGCAGGTTTGGCGAAGGGTAAGGACAAGGTTATGTGACTTTCCTTACGGATCGTGGTTTCGTGATGGCATGGCTTCCGCTATGGCGTTTCTGTTTTGAGATCATTGTGTTGATCTAGTTCTTAGTTTTTATCATTTTGGAACATCTTGTATATGTAATGCCTTAGACTTTTAGTTCTTTTGTATTAGAGGCATTTATATATATAATGTGTTAACTAGGAACTTATTATGTTTCAGTACCAAAGAAAGTGGGATTCATGTATAATATATGATTTGAGGCAAATATTATATGTGGTCTTTACAGTAGACAAGCTTTGAACCAATTATTCATTAGAACAAGCGTGCATAACTCACACATGAAATCTCGGTACCATTGATCGAATTATTAATATGACACATTTAATAAGGCCTTGTGTCTCATATCCTTTTCATGAGAATTTAAGAGTCAAGCCCTTGAACTCTATGAAGCGGCACCACTTCATTCTCATATAGGTAGACTATATCATAAATGCACCCATAATTATGTATTCCAGCAAACATATGCTATATGTCCATTAAGAAGAAAACTTCATCCTACCAGACTTATTCTTACGGTCCAAGTACTTTTACCCCTTGGGATGTATCTATCATTAAGTACATCAATCACTCTAATAATGTACTTTCATCATTGAACTCAAGACGTAACATTAATCAAGTGTGAGTTGAGTTTCCACTATTGATGATTAATTAGATATGGGCTTGTTCCACATCCCTAATGATGTCTTCATTGTATTCAATTATATCCAAAGACATCATATCTTGTCAATCCTTTCGTCAAAGAATTGCAATATTTTTCCAAACTTTAATTAATTTTTGAATATTCAATTTTTCAACTAATCATGCATATGATTATTTTATGTACTCTTGATAGTATTTACCAACTATCATCAAACCATGACACTTTTGTCATATTAGTACAATTTCCATATACAACATACGTTCTATATTCCTGATAGTTTCGATAAACTATCATCATGACACTTTTGTCATTTATTTTGTCATATACACAACTTTTATGTCATTCTTCATTTACCAACCTTTTGTTCTTCTAGCTTTTG
The DNA here is from genome assembly GCA_022829125.1 of Lathyrus tuberosus. Classification (NCBI taxonomy): domain Eukaryota; kingdom Viridiplantae; phylum Streptophyta; class Magnoliopsida; order Fabales; family Fabaceae; genus Lathyrus; species Lathyrus tuberosus. The sequence continues at coordinate 1,693,159 of JALAZF010000254.1, forward strand.
AATTTATTATTCTTTTGAAGTGTAGGGCATTCATTTTTAACATGCCCTATTTCTCCACTACATTCAAAGCTCCATTATTTTCTTAAAAATTTTGAATTTCTTGATTAGAGCATCATCTCTAAAAATACGATTTGCGAAAGCCATAATTTTCGATTTGCGTTTTAACAATCCGTGAAAAGCGTTCCTCACGAGGTTCTACATATGTGGGAAACTGGAATTCCTTATCCTCCTTGATAAGGTTCTTAAAATTGCACGTCTCGGAATTTTATATTTACATTAGACTTCAAAATTAAATTTTATATAAGTCATGGTCCATATTTTAAATAATATTTATATGACTTAATAATGAATTTAATTGAACGCTAATATATTATTCACATAACATCAAAATCATAATTCAATCACATAATTTAAAATTTTAGACACTAATAAAACCACTTTATTGATTGGATGAACTAACCTTTTTAAGAATGTTATGTCACTGTTGAATAAACTCAACTTTAGAAATCATATATATGGCACACCATTCTGTCAATCAACAACAACTTTAACATTTAAATTTTTCTGATTAATATATGCATTATGTACATACCGGGTATGTATATCGATGCACTGTTTCGTTTCAAAATGAAAAATAGTGACAATCGTGAACAAATAATTAACATAATTAGGAATTATGGAAAAAATTCCAAATTATCATTCCATATTAAGATGTAACCCACACCTCTTGCCTTTTGTTACAACCCATCCGGATGCTTTCTACTATAGATGACATAAAATGTTTCTGTGTTTAAATTTAACAAAACTATATAAATCACATTTTTGAATCATTTTTTTTTCTTTCTAGCAACAGTACTTCAATATATACAACATTCAATCTTGCAAATCATGGTAACAATATAAACATGAAATCATGCAATTCCGTAATAATTTATGTTGTCAATATGTTACCGATACTGCAAACTATCATAAATCACAGAAAATACAATTTTCGTTGTGATTGCCAAAATGACCTATTATGGGTAATATATAAAAACGGCATCATGTTGTTTTAAAATATTCAAGCAATCCATATGTGACAATTTTCACAGATTACAAATACTTATGCAAACTAACAAATATGATTGTGTACCTTTCACCATATTGATGAGTAAGAAAGCATGAATGTTCATTCCTCCGTTGTAGTCACAAATTAACCACAAACAAAACGATTCATAAATCAAAATTTCATAATTCTAAAAATTATATGAATTAACTGTGTACCTTTCACCGTCATCGAAAGTTGTTACCATCTTCTTTAAAATTGCATACTTTAACACTAATTATAAATAAAGTATGAATCAAAATCGAAAATAAAAAATCGAACCTAAAGATTGTTAGATCTTGTGTTGGGGTCTGCTGCAAAACATGAACAAGAAGAAGATGATGAAGACGGTACGATGAAAGTTGCACAAAATAATTCCAAAGCGTGTGTTTACACTAAGCTTTAGGTTCGATTCGCCCCCACCAATTTATGCAAATTGGATGCAAAAGGGTTAACCGGCGAATCCCCTTTAGGATACTTTGGAAACCTTAACATGAATTGCACATTCACATTAAGTATATCGATCAACGATATTTTACAGAATAAAGTTCTCTCATTTATTCTCGTGCACAAGAAAAATAAAGAAATGACTTAGATATAATTTTTGGCACTTGAAACAAATAATTTTTGTGTGTATTTTATGGCTGACAAGTATATCTATTTATAAGAAAACTTGTACCGATTGGTGTGGAGAAACAATGTTTCATTTGATTCCAACATGACCATTCACGAACCATTGTAATCAATCACAACAAACTTTTTCATGAAAAGGTGTGTTGATCTAGTGGTTGCACATTTTGACCACGCACCTTATCACAATAAGGTCTTTGGTTCAATTCTAGAGAGTTGCAACTTTTGGCCATTTATTTTGGTAAATTAACCATTATTATTTATCAATTTAATATTTTGGAAATTTCTCCAACAATCCCCCACCATTTTCAAAATATATCTAAATCCATTATTCAGGAAATTTCATGGTTTCAGATAAAGGTATCTTACGATTTGAACCAATACTTAGTAAGTTAAGTTTTCACTCATCCCCGAATAGATTGGTAGACAAGCTTTGAACCAATTATTCATTAGAACAAGCGTGCATAACTCACACATGAAATCTCGGTACCATTGATCGAATTATTAATATGACACATTTAATAAGGCCTTGTGTCTCATATCCTTTTCATGAGAATTTAAGAGTCAAGCCCTTGAACTCTATGAAGCGGCACCACTTCATTCTCATATAGGTAGACGATATCATAAATGCACCCATAATTATGTATTCCAGCAAACATATGCTATATGTCCATTAAGAAGAAAACTTCATCCTACCAGACTTATTCTTATGGTCCAAGTACTTTTACCCCTTGGGATGTATCTATCATTAAGTACATCAATCACTCTAATAATGTACTTTCATCATTGAACTCAAGACGTAACATTAATCAAGTGTGAGTTGAGTTTCCACTATTGATGATTAATTAGATATGGGCTTGTTCCACATCCCTAATGATGTCTTCATTGTATTCAATTATATCCAAAGACATCATATCTTGTCAATCCTTTCGTCAAAGAATTGCAATATTTTTCCAAACTTTAATTAATTTTTGAATATTCAATTTTTCAACTAATCATGCATATGATTATTTTATGTACTCTTGATAGTATTTACCAACTATCATCAAACCATGACACTTTTGTCATATTAGTACAATTTCCATATACAACATACGTTCTATATTCCTGATAGTTTCGATAAACTATCATCATGACACTTTTGTCATTTATTTTGTCATATACACAACTTTTATGTCATTCTTCATTTACCAACCTTTTGTTCTTCTAGCTTTTGAATTTATTATTCTTTTGAAGTGTAGGGCATTCATTTTTAACATGCCCTATTTCTCCACTACATTCAAAGCTCCATTATTTTCTTAAAAATTTTGAATTTCTTGAGTAGAGCATCATCTCTAAAAATACGATTTGCGAAAGCCATAATTTTCAATTTGCGTTTTAACAATCCGTGAAAAGCGTTCCTCACGAGGTTCTACATATGTGGGAAACTGGAATTCCTTATCCTCCTTGATAAGGTTCTTAAAATTGCACGTCTCGGAATTTTATATTTACATTAGACTTCAAAATTAAATTTTATATAAGTCATGGTCCATATTTTAAATAATATTTATATGACTTAATAATGAATTTAATTGAACGCTAATATATTATTCACATAACATCAAAATCATAATTCAATCACATAATTTAAAATTTTAGACACTAATAAAACCACTTTATTGATTGGATGAACTAACCTTTTTAAGAATGTTATGTCACTGTTGAATAAACTCAACTTTAGAAATCATATATATGGCACACCATTCTGTCAATCAACAACAACTTTAACATTTAAATTTTTCTGATTAATATATGCATTATGTACATACCGGGTATGTATATCGATGCACTGTTTCGTTTCAAAATGAAAAATAGTGACAATCGTGAACAAATAATTAACATAATTAGGAATTATGGAAAAAATTCCAAATTATCATTCCATATTAAGATGTAACCCACACCTCTTGCCTTTTGTTACAACCCATCCGGATGCTTTCTACTATAGATGACATAAAATGTTTCTGTGTTTAAATTTAACAAAACTATATAAATCACATTTTTGAATCATTTTTTTTTCTTTCTAGCAACAGTACTTCAATATATACAACATTCAATCTTGCAAATCATGGTAACAATATAAACATGAAATCATGCAATTCCGTAATAATTTATGTTGTCAATATGTTACCGATACTGCAAACTATCATAAATCACAGAAAATACAATTTTCGTTGTGATTGCCAAAATGACCTATTATGGATAATATATAAAAACGGCATCATGTTGTTTTAAAATATTCAAGCAATCCATATGTGACAATTTTCACAGATTACAAATACTTATGCAAACTAACAAATATGATTGTGTACCTTTCACCATATTGATGAGTAAGAAAGCATGAATGTTCATTCCTCCGTTGTAGTCACAAATTAACCACAAACAAAACGATTCATAAATCAAAATTTCATAATTCTAAAAATTATATGAATTAACTGTGTACCTTTCACCGTCATCGAAAGTTGTTACCATCTTCTTTAAAATTGCATACTTTAACACTAATTATAAATAAAGTATGAATCAAAATCGAAAATAAAAAATCGAACCTAAAGATTGTTAGATCTTGTGTTGGGGTCTGCTGCAAAACATGAACAAGAAGAAGATGATGAAGACGGTACGATGAAAGTTGCACAAAATAATTCCAAAGCGTGTGTTTACACTAAGCTTTAGGTTCGATTCGCCCCCACCAATTTATGCAAATTGGATGCAAAAGGGTTAACCGGCGAATCCCCTTTAGGATACTTTGGAAACCTTAACATGAATTGCACATTCACATTAAGTATATCGATCAACGATATTTTACAGAATAAAGTTCTCTCATTTATTCTCGTGCACAAGAAAAATAAAGAAATGACTTAGATATAATTTTTGGCACTTGAAACAAATAATTTTTGTGTGTATTTTATGGCTGACAAGTATATCTATTTATAAGAAAACTTGTACCGATTGGTGTGGAGAAACAACGTTTCATTTGATTCCAACATGACCATTCACGAACCATTGTAATCAATCACAACAAACTTTTTCATGAAAAGGTGTGTTGATCTAGTGGTTGCACCTTTTGACCACGCACCTTATCACAATAAGGTCTTTGGTTCAATTCTAGAGAGTTGCAACTTTTGGCCATTTATTTTGGTAAATTAACCATTATTATTTATCAATTTAATATTTTGGAAATTTCTCCAACAATCCCCCACCATTTTCAAAATATATCTAAATCCATTATTCAGGAAATTTCATGGTTTCAGATAAAGGTATCTTACGATTTGAACCAATACTTAGTAAGTTAAGTTTTCACTCATCCCCGAATAGATTGGTAGACAAGCTTTGAACCAATTATTCATTAGAACAAGCGTGCATAACTCACACATGAAATCTCGGTACCATTGATCGAATTATTAATATGACACATTTAATAAGGCCTTGTGTCTCATATCCTTTTCATGAGAATTTAAGAGTCAAGCCCTTGAACTCTATAAAGCGGCACCACTTCATTCTCATATAGGTAGACGATATCATAAATGCACCCATAATTATGTATTCCAGCAAACATATGCTATATGTCCATTAAGAAGAAAACTTCATCCTACCAGACTTATTCTTATGGTCCAAGTACTTTTACCCCTTGGGATGTATCTATCATTAAGTACATCAATCACTCTAATAATGTACTTTCATCATTGAACTCAAGACGTAACATTAATCAAGTGTGAGTTGAGTTTCCACTATTGATGATTAATTAGATATGGGCTTGTTCCACATCCCTAATGATGTCTTCATTGTATTCAATTATATCCAAAGACATCATATCTTGTCAATCCTTTCGTCAAAGAATTGCAATATTTTTCCAAACTTTAATTAATTTTTGAATATTCAATTTTTCAACTAATCATGCATATGATTATTTTATGTACTCTTGATAGTATTTACCAACTATCATCAAACCATGACACTTTTGTCATATTAGTACAATTTCCATATACAACATACGTTCTATATTCCTGATAGTTTCGATAAACTATCATCATGACACTTTTGTCATTTATTTTGTCATATACACAACTTTTATGTCATTCTTCATTTACCAACCTTTTGTTCTTCTAGCTTTTGAATTTATTATTCTTTTGAAGTGTAGGGCATTCATTTTTAACATGCCCTATTTCTCCACTACATTCAAAGCTCCATTATTTCTTAAAAATTTTGAATTTCTTGATTAGAGCATCATCTCTAAAAATACGATTTGCGAAAGCCATAATTTTCGATTTGCGTTTTAACAATCCGTGAAAAGCGTTCCTCACGAGGTTCTACATATGTGGGAAACTGGAATTCCTTATCCTCCTTGATAAGGTTCTTAAAATTGCACGTCTCGGAATTTTATATTTACATTAGACTTCAAAATTAAATTTTATATAAGTCATGGTCCATATTTTAAATAATATTTATATGACTTAATAATGAATTTAATTGAACGCTAATATATTATTCACATAACATCAAAATCATAATTCAATCACATAATTTAAAATTTTAGACACTAATAAAACCACTTTATTGATTGGATGAACTAACCTTTTTAAGAATGTTATGTCACTGTTGAATAAACTCAACTTTAGAAATCATATATATGGCACACCATTCTGTCAATCAACAACAACTTTAACATTTAAATTTTTCTGATTAATATATGCATTATGTACATACCGGGTATGTATATCGATGCACTGTTTCGTTTCAAAATGAAAAATAGTGACAATCGTGAACAAATAATTAACATAATTAGGAATTATGGAAAAAATTCCAAATTATCATTCCATATTAAGATGTAACCCACACCTCTTGCCTTTTGTTACAACCCATCCGGATGCTTTCTACTATAGATGACATAAAATGTTTCTGTGTTTAAATTTAACAAAACTATATAAATCACATTTTTGAATCATTTTTTTTTCTTTCTAGCAACAGTACTTCAATATATACAACATTCAATCTTGCAAATCATGGTAACAATATAAACATGAAATCATGCAATTCCGTAATAATTTATGTTGTCAATATGTTACCGATACTGCAAACTATCATAAATCACAGAAAATACAATTTTCGTTGTGATTGCCAAAATGACCTATTATGGATAATATATAAAAACGGCATCATGTTGTTTTAAAATATTCAAGCAATCCATATGTGACAATTTTCACAGATTACAAATACTTATGCAAACTAACAAATATGATTGTGTACCTTTCACCATATTGATGAGTAAGAAAGCATGAATGTTCATTCCTCCGTTGTAGTCACAAATTAACCACAAACAAAACGATTCATAAATCAAAATTTCATAATTCTAAAAATTATATGAATTAACTGTGTACCTTTCACCGTCATCGAAAGTTGTTACCATCTTCTTTAAAATTGCATACTTTAACACTAATTATAAATAAAGTATGAATCAAAATCGAAAATAAAAAATTGAACCTAAAGATTGTTAGATCTTGTGTTGGGGTCTGCTGCAAAACATGAACAAGAAGAAGATGATGAAGACGGTACGATGAAAGTTGCACAAAATAATTCCAAAGCGTGTGTTTACACTAAGCTTTAGGTTCGATTCGCCCCCACCAATTTATGCAAATTGGATGCAAAAGGGTTAACCGGCGAATCCCCTTTAGGATACTTTGGAAACCTTAACATGAATTGCACATTCACATTAAGTATATCGATCAACGATATTTTACAGAATAAAGTTCTCTCATTTATTCTCGTGCACAAGAAAAATAAAGAAATGACTTAGATATAATTTTTGGCACTTGAAACAAATAATTTTTGTGTGTATTTTATGGCTGACAAGTATATCTATTTATAAGAAAACTTGTACCGATTGGTGTGGAGAAACAATGTTTCATTTGATTCCAACATGACCATTCACGAACCATTGTAATCAATCACAACAAACTTTTTCATGAAAAGGTGTGTTGATCTAGTGGTTGCACCTTTTGACCACGCACCTTATCACAATAAGGTCTTTGGTTCAATTCTAGAGAGTTGCAACTTTTGGCCATTTATTTTGGTAAATTAACCATTATTATTTATCAATTTAATATTTTGGAAATTTCTCCAACAATCCCCCACCATTTTCAAAATATATCTAAATCCATTATTCAGGAAATTTCATGGTTTCAGATAAAGGTATCTTACGATTTGAACCAATACTTAGTAAGTTAAGTTTTCACTCATCCCCGAATAGATTGGTAGACAAGCTTTGAACCAATTATTCATTAGAACAAGCGTGCATAACTCACACATGAAATCTCGGTACCATTGATCGAATTATTAATATGACACATTTAATAAGGCCTTGTGTCTCATATCCTTTTCATGAGAATTTAAGAGTCATGCCCTTGAACTCTATGAAGCGGCACCACTTCATTCTCATATAGGTAGACGATATCATAAATGCACCCATAATTATGTATTCCAGCAAACATATGCTATATGTCCATTAAGAAGAAAACTTCATCCTACCAGACTTATTCTTATGGTCCAAGTACTTTTACCCCTTGGGATGTATCTATCATTAAGTACATCAATCACTCTAATAATGTACTTTCATCATTGAACTCAAGACGTAACATTAATCAAGTGTGAGTTGAGTTTCCACTATTGATGATTAATTAGATATGGGCTTGTTCCACATCCCTAATGATGTCTTCATTGTATTCAATTATATCCAAAGACATCATATCTTGTCAATCCTTTCGTCAAAGAATTGCAATATTTTTCCAAACTTTAATTAATTTTTGAATATTCAATTTTTCAACTAATCATGCATATGATTATTTTATGTACTCTTGATAGTATTTACCAACTATCATCAAACCATGACACTTTTGTCATATTAGTACAATTTCCATATACAACATACGTTCTATATTCCTGATAGTTTCGATAAACTATCATCATGACACTTTTGTCATTTATTTTGTCATATACACAACTTTTATGTCATTCTTCATTTACCAACCTTTTGTTCTTCTAGCTTTTGAATTTATTATTCTTTTGAAGTGTAGGGCATTCATTTTTAACATGCCCTATTTCTCCACTACATTCAAAGCTCCATTATTTTCTTAAAAATTTTGAATTTCTTGATTAGAGCATCATCTCTAAAAATACGATTTGCGAAAGCCATAATTTTCGATTTGCGTTTTAACAATCCGTGAAAAGCGTTCCTCACGAGGTTCTACATATGTGGGAAACTGGAATTCCTTATCCTCCTTGATAAGGTTCTTAAAATTGCACGTCTCGGAATTTTATATTTACATTAGACTTCAAAATTAAATTTTATATAAGTCATGGTCCATATTTTAAATAATATTTATATGACTTAATAATGAATTTAATTGAACGCAAATATATTATTCACATAACATCAAAATCATAATTCAATCACATAATTTAAAATTTTAGACACTAATAAAACCACTTTATTGATTGGATGAACTAACCTTTTTAAGAATGTTATGTCACTGTTGAATAAACTCAACTTTAGAAATCATATATATGGCACACCATTCTGTCAATCAACAACAACTTTAACATTTAAATTTTTCTGATTAATATATGCATTATGTACATACCGGGTATGTATATCGATGCACTGTTTCGTTTCAAAATGAAAAATAGTGACAATCGTGAACAAATAATTAACATAATTAGGAATTATGGAAAAAATTCCAAATTATCATTCCATATTAAGATGTAACCCACACCTCTTGCCTTTTGTTACAACCCATCCGGATGCTTTCTACTATAGATGACATAAAATGTTTCTGTGTTTAAATTTAACAAAACTATATAAATCACATTTTTGAATCATTTTTTTTTCTTTCTAGCAACAGTACTTCAATATATACAACATTCAATCTTGCAAATCATGGTAACAATATAAACATGAAATCATGCAATTCCGTAATAATTTATGTTGTCAATATGTTACCGATACTGCAAACTATCATAAATCACAGAAAATACAATTTTCGTTGTGATTGCCAAAATGACCTATTATGGATAATATATAAAAACGGCATCATGTTGTTTTAAAATATTCAAGCAATCCATATGTGACAATTTTCACAGATTACAAATACTTCTGCAAACTAACAAATATGATTGTGTACCTTTCACCATATTGATGAGTAAGAAAGCATGAATGTTCATTCCTCCGTTGTAGTCACAAATTAACCACAAACAAAACGATTCATAAATCAAAATTTCATAATTCTAAAAATTATATGAATTAACTGTGTACCTTTCACCGTCATCGAAAGTTGTTACCATCTTCTTTAAAATTGCATACTTTAACACTAATTATAAATAAAGTATGAATCAAAATCGAAAATAAAAAATCGAACCTAAAGATTGTTAGATCTTGTGTTGGGGTCTGCTGCAAAACATGAACAAGAAGAAGATGATGAAGACGGTACGATGAAAGTTGCACAAAATAATTCCAAAGCGTGTGTTTACACTAAGCTTTAGGTTCGATTCGCCCCCACCAATTTATGCAAATTGGATGCAAAAGGGTTAACCGGCGAATCCCCTTTAGGATACTTTGGAAACCTTAACATGAATTGCACATTCACATTAAGTATATCGATCAACGATATTTTACAGAATAAAGTTCTCTCATTTATTCTCGTGCACAAGAAAAATAAAGAAATGACTTAGATATAATTTTTGGCACTTGAAACAAATAATTTTTGTGTGTATTTTATGGCTGACAAGTATATCTATTTATAAGAAAACTTGTACCGATTGGTGTGGAGAAACAATGTTTCATTTGATTCCAACATGACCATTCACGAACCATTGTAATCAATCACAACAAACTTTTTCATGAAAAGGTGTGTTGATCTAGTGGTTGCACCTTTTGACCACGCACCTTATCACAATAAGGTCTTTGGTTCAATTCTAGAGAGTTGCAACTTTTGGCCATTTATTTTGGTAAATTAACCATTATTATTTATCAATTTAATATTTTGGAAATTTCTCCAACAATCCCCCACCATTTTCAAAATAAATCTAAATCCATTATTCAGGAAATTTCATGGTTTCAGATAAAGGTATCTTACGATTTGAACCAATACTTAGTAAGTTAAGTTTTCACTCATCCCCGAATAAATTGGTAGACAAGCTTTGAACCAATTATTCATTAGAACAAGCGTGCATAACTCACACATGAAATCTCGGTACCATTGATCGAATAATTAATATGACACATTTAATAAGGCCTTGTGTCTCATATCCTTTTCATGAGAATTTAAGAGTCAAGCCCTTGAACTCTATGAAGCGGCACCACTTCATTCTCATATAGGTAGACTATATCATAAATGCACCCATAATTATGTATTCCAGCAAACATATGCTATATGTCCATTAAGAAGAAAACTTCATCCTACCAGACTTATTCTTATGGTCCAAGTACTTTTACCCCTTGGGATGTATCTATCATTAAGTACATCAATCACTCTAATAATGTACTTTCATCATTGAACTCAAGACGTAACATTAATCAAGTGTGAGTTGAGTTTCCACTATTGATGATTAATTAGATATGGGCTTGTTCCACATCCCTAATGATGTCTTCATTGTATTCAATTATATCCAAAGACATCATATCTTGTCAATCCTTTCGTCAAAGATTTGCAATATTTTTCCAAACTTTAATTAATTTTTGAATATTCAATTTTTCAACTAATCATGCATATGATTATTTTATGTACTCTTGATAGTATTTACCAACTATCATCAAACCATGACACTTTTGTCATATTAGTACAATTTCCATATACAACATACGTTCTATATTCCTGATAGTTTCGATAAACTATCATCATGACACTTTTGTCATTTATTTTGTCATATACACAACTTTTATGTCATTCTTCATTTACCAACCTTTTGTTCTTCTAGCTTTTGAATTTATTATTCTTTTGAAGTGTAGGGCATTCATTTTTAACATGCCCTATTTCTCCACTACATTCAAAGCTCCATTATTTTCTTAAAAATTTTGAATTTCTTGATTAGAGCATCATCTCTAAAAATACGATTTGCGAAAGCCATAATTTTCGATTTGCGTTTTAACAATCCGTGAAAAGCGTTCCTCACGAGGTTCTACATATGTGGGAAACTGGAATTCCTTATCCTCCTTGATAAGGTTCTTAAAATTGCACGTCTCGGAATTTTATATTTACATTAGACTTCAAAATTAAATTTTATATAAGTCATGGTCCATATTTTAAATAATATTTATATGACTTAATAATGAATTTAATTGAACACAAATATATTATTCACATAACATCAAAATCATAATTCAATCACATAATTTAAAATTTTAGACACTAATAAAACCACTTTATTGATTGGATGAACTAACCTTTTTAAGAATGTTATGTCACTGTTGAATAAACTCAACTTTAGAAATCATATATATGGCACACCATTCTGTCAATCAACAACAACTTTAACATTTAAATTTTTCTGATTAATATATGCATTATGTACATACCGGGTATGTATATCGATGCACTGTTTCGTTTCAAAATGAAAAATAGTGACAATCGTGAACAAATAATTAACATAATTAGGAATTATGGAAAAAATTCCAAATTATCATTCCATATTAAGATGTAACCCACACCTCTTGCCTTTTGTTACAACCCATCCGGATGCTTTCTACTATAGATGACATAAAATGTTTCTGTGTTTAAATTTAACAAAACTATATAAATCACATTTTTGAATCATTTTTTTTTCTTTCTAGCAACAGTACTTCAATATATACAACATTCAATCTTGCAAATCATGGTAACAATATAAACATGAAATCATGCAATTCCGTAATAATTTATGTTGTCAATATGTTACCGATACTGCAAACTATCATAAATCACAGAAAATACAATTTTCGTTGTGATTGCCAAAATGACCTATTATGGATAATATATAAAAACGGCATCATGTTGTTTTAAAATATTCAAGCAATCCATATGTGACAATTTTCACAGATTACAAATACTTCTGCAAACTAACAAATATGATTGTGTACCTTTCACCATATTGATGAATAAGAAAGCATGAATGTTCATTCCTCCGTTGTAGTCACAAATTAACCACAAACAAAACGATTCATAAATCAAAATTTCATAATTCTAAAAATTAAATGAATTAACTGTGTACCTTTCACCGTCATCGAAAGTTGTTACCATCTTCTTTAAAATTGCATACTTTAACACTAATTATAAATAAAGTATGAATCAAAATCGAAAATAAAAAATCGAACCTAAAGATTGTTAGATCTTGTGTTGGGGTCTGCTGCAAAACATGAACAAGAAGAAGATGATGAAGACGGTACGATGAAAGTTGCACAAAATAATTCCAAAGCGTGTGTTTACACTAAGCTTTAGGTTCGATTCGCCCCCACCAATTTATGCAAATAGGATGCAAAAGGGTTAACCGGCGAATCCCCTTTAGGATACTTTGGAAACCTTAACATGAATTGCACATTCACATTAAGTATATCGATCAACGATATTTTACAGAATAAAGTTCTCTCATTTATTCTCGTGCACAAGAAAAATAAAGAAATGACTTAGATATAATTTTTGGCACTTGAAACAAATAATTTTTGTGTGTATTTTATGGCTGACAAGTATATCTATTTATAAGAAAACTTGTACCGATTGGTGTGGAGAAACAATGTTTCATTTGATTCCAACATGACCATTCACGAACCATTGTAATCAATCACAACAAACTTTTTCATGAAAAGGTGTGTTGATCTAGTGGTTGCACCTTTTGACCACGCACCTTATCACAATAAGGTCTTTGGTTCAATTCTAGAGAGTTGCAACTTTTGGCCATTTATTTTGGTAAATTAACCATTATTATTTATCAATTTAATATTTTGGAAATTTCTCCAACAATCCCCCACCATTTTCAAAATATATCTAAATCCATTATTCAGGAAATTTCATGGTTTCAGATAAAGGTATCTTACGATTTGAACCAATACTTAGTAAGTTAAGTTTTCACTCATCCCCGAATAGATTGGTAGACAAGCTTTGAACCAATTATTCATTAGAACAAGCGTGCATAACTCACACATGAAATCTCGGTACCATTGATCGAATTATTAATATGACACATTTAATAAGGCCTTGTGTCTCATATCCTTTTCATGAGAATTTAAGAGTCAAGCCCTTGAACTCTATGAAGCGGCACCACTTCATTCTCATATAGGTAGACGATATCATAAATGCACCCATAATTATGTATTCCAGCAAACATATGCTATATGTCCATTAAGAAGAAAACTTCATCCTACCAGACTTATTCTTATGGTCCAAGTACTTTTACCCCTTGGGATGTATCTATCATTAAGTACATCAATCACTCTAATAATGTACTTTCATCATTGAACTCAAGACGTAACATTAATCAAGTGTGAGTTGAGTTTCCACTATTGATGATTAATTAGATATGGGCTTGTTCCACATCCCTAATGATGTCTTCATTGTATTCAATTATATCCAAAGACATCATATCTTGTCAATCCTTTCGTCAAAGAATTGCAATATTTTTCCAAACTTTAATTAATTTTTGAATATTCAATTTTTCAACTAATCATGCATATGATTATTTTATGTACTCTTGATAGTATTTACCAACTATCATCAAACCATGACACTTTTGTCATATTAGTACAATTTCCATATACAACATACGTTCTATATTCCTGATAGTTTCGATAAACTATCATCATGACACTTTTGTCATTTATTTTGTCATATACACAACTTTTATGTCATTCTTCATTTACCAACCTTTTGTTCTTCTAGCTTTTGAATTTATTATTCTTTTGAAGTGTAGGGCATTCATTTTTAACATGCCCTATTTCTCCACTACATTCAAAGCTCCATTATTTTCTTAAAAATTTTGAATTTCTTGATTAGAGCATCATCTCTAAAAATACGATTTGCGAAAGCCATAATTTTCGATTTGCGTTTTAACAATCCGTGAAAAGCGTTCCTCACGAGGTTCTACATATGTGGGAAACTGGAATTCCTTATCCTCCTTGATAAGGTTCTTAAAATTGCACGTCTCGGAATTTTATATTTACATTAGACTTCAAAATTAAATTTTATATAAGTCATGGTCCATATTTTAAATAATATTTATATGACTTAATAATGAATTTAATTGAACGCAAATATATTATTCACATAACATCAAAATCATAATTCAATCACATAATTTAAAATTTTAGACACTAATAAAACCACTTTATTGATTGGATGAACTAACCTTTTTAAGAATGTTATGTCACTGTTGAATAAACTCAACTTTAGAAATCATATATATGGCACACCATTCTGTCAATCAACAACAACTTTAACATTTAAATTTTTCTGATTAATATATGCATTATGTACATACCTGGTATGTATATCGATGCACTGTTTCGTTTCAAAATGAAAAATAGTGACAATCATGAACAAATAATTAACATAATTAGGAATTATGGAAAAAATTCCAAATTATCATTCCATATTAAGATGTAACCCACACCTCTTGCCTTTTGTTACAACCCATCCGGATGCTTTCTACTATAGATGACATAAAATGTTTCTGTGTTTAAATTTAACAAAACTATATAAATCACATTTTTGAATCATTTTTTTTTCTTTCTAGCAACAGTACTTCAATATATACAACATTCAATCTTGCAAATCATGGTAACAATATAAACATGAAATCATGCAATTCCGTAATAATTTATGTTGTCAATATGTTACCGATACTGCAAACTATCATAAATCACAGAAAATACAATTTTCGTTGTGATTGCCAAAATGACCTATTATGGATAATATATAAAAACGACATCATGTTGTTTTAAAATATTCAAGCAATCCATATGTGACAATTTTCACAGATTACAAATACTTCTGCAAACTAACAAATATGATTGTGTACCTTTCACCATATTGATGAATAAGAAAGCATGAATGTTCATTCCTCCGTTGTAGTCACAAATTAACCACAAACAAAACGATTCATAAATCAAAATTTCATAATTCTAAAAATTAAATGAATTAACTGTGTACCTTTCACCGTCATCGAAAGTTGTTACCATCTTCTTTAAAATTGCATACTTTAACACTAATTATAAATAAAGTATGAATCAAAATCGAAAATAAAAAATCGAACCTAAAGATTGTTAGATCTTGTGTTGGGGTCTGCTGCAAAACATGAACAAGAAGAAGATGATGAAGACGGTACGATGAAAGTTGCACAAAATAATTCCAAAGCGTGTGTTTACACTAAGCTTTAGGTTCGATTCGCCCCCACCAATTTATGCAAATTGGATGCAAAAGGGTTAACCGGCGAATCCCCTTTAGGATACTTTGGAAACCTTAACATGAATTGCACATTCACATTAAGTATATCGATCAACGATATTTTACAGAATAAAGTTCTCTCATTTATTCTCGTGCACAAGAAAAATAAAGAAATGACTTAGATATAATTTTTGGCACTTGAAACAAATAATTTTTGTGTGTATTTTATGGCTGACAAGTATATCTATTTATAAGAAAACTTGTACCGATTGGTGTGGAGAAACAATGTTTCATTTGATTCCAACATGACCATTCACGAACCATTGTAATCAATCACAACAAACTTTTTCATGAAAAGGTGTGTTGATCTAGTGGTTGCACCTTTTGACCACGCACCTTATCACAATAAGGTCTTTGGTTCAATTCTAGAGAGTTGCAACTTTTGGCCATTTATTTTGGTAAATTAACCATTATTATTTATCAATTTAATATTTTGGAAATTTCTCCAACAATCCCCCACCATTTTCAAAATATATCTAAATCCATTATTCAGGAAATTTCATGGTTTCAGATAAAGGTATCTTACGATTTGAACCAATACTTAGTAAGTTAAGTTTTCACTCATCCCCGAATAGATTGGTAGACAAGCTTTGAACCAATTATTCATTAGAACAAGCGTGCATAACTCACACATGAAATCTCGGTACCATTGATCGAATTATTAATATGACACATTTAATAAGGCCTTGTGTCTCATATCCTTTTCATGAGAATTTAAGAGTCAAGCCCTTGAACTCTATGAAGCGGCACCACTTCATTCTCATATAGGTAGACGATATCATAAATGCACCCATAATTATGTATTCCAGCAAACATATGCTATATGTCCATTAAGAAGAAAACTTCATCCTACCAGACTTATTCTTATGGTCCAAGTACTTTTACCCCTTGGGATGTATCTATCATTAAGTACATCAATCACTCTAATAATGTACTTTCATCATTGAACTCAAGACGTAACATTAATCAAGTGTGAGTTGAGTTTCCACTATTGATGATTAATTAGATATGGGCTTGTTCCACATCCCTAATGATGTCTTCATTGTATTCAATTATATCCAAAGACATCATATCTTGTCAATCCTTTCGTCAAAGAATTGCAATATTTTTCCAAACTTTAATTAATTTTTGAATATTCAATTTTTCAACTAATCATGCATATGATTATTTTATGTACTCTTGATAGTATTTACCAACTATCATCAAACCATGACACTTTTGTCATATTAGTACAATTTCCATATACAACATACGTTCTATATTCCTGATAGTTTCGATAAACTATCATCATGACACTTTTGTCATTTATTTTGTCATATACACAACTTTTATGTCATTCTTCATTTACCAACCTTTTGTTCTTCTAGCTTTTGAATTTATTATTCTTTTGAAGTGTAGGGCATTCATTTTTAACATGCCCTATTTCTCCACTACATTCAAAGCTCCATTATTTTCTTAAAAATTTTGAATTTCTTGATTAGAGCATCATCTCTAAAAATACGATTTGCGAAAGCCATAATTTTCGATTTGCGTTTTAACAATCCGTGAAAAGCGTTCCTCACGAGGTTCTACATATGTGGGAAACTGGAATTCCTTATCCTCCTTGATAAGGTTCTTAAAATTGCACGTCTCGGAATTTTATATTTACATTAGACTTCAAAATTAAATTTTATATAAGTCATGGTCCATATTTTAAATAATATTTATATGACTTAATAATGAATTTAATTGAACGCAAATATATTATTCACATAACATCAAAATCATAATTCAATCACATAATTTAAAATTTTAGACACTAATAAAACCACTTTATTGATTGGATGGACTAACCTTTTTAAGAATGTTA
The DNA here is from genome assembly GCA_022829125.1 of Lathyrus tuberosus. Classification (NCBI taxonomy): domain Eukaryota; kingdom Viridiplantae; phylum Streptophyta; class Magnoliopsida; order Fabales; family Fabaceae; genus Lathyrus; species Lathyrus tuberosus. Next base: position 1,711,214 of record JALAZF010000254.1, read on the forward strand.
TGTCACTGTTGAATAAACTCAACTTTAGAAATCATATATATGGCACACCATTCTGTCAATCAACAACAACTTTAACATTTAAATTTTTCTGATTAATATATGCATTATGTACATACCGGGTATGTATATCGATGCACTGTTTCGTTTCAAAATGAAAAATAGTGACAATCGTGAACAAATAATTAACATAATTAGGAATTATGGAAAAAATTCCAAATTATCATTCCATATTAAGATGTAACCCACACCTCTTGCCTTTTGTTACAACCCATCCGGATGCTTTCTACTATAGATGACATAAAATGTTTCTGTGTTTAAATTTAACAAAACTATATAAATCACATTTTTGAATCATTTTTTTTTCTTTCTAGCAACAGTACTTCAATATATAGAACATTCAATCTTGCAAATCATGGTAACAATATAAACATGAAATCATGCAATTCCGTAATAATTTATGTTGTCAATATGTTACCGATACTGCAAACTATCATAAATCACAGAAAATACAATTTTCGTTGTGATTGCCAAAATGACCTATTATGGATAATATATAAAAACGGCATCATGTTGTTTTAAAATATTCAAGCAATCCATATGTGACAATTTTCACAGATTACAAATACTTCTGCAAACTAACAAATATGATTGTGTACCTTTCACCATATTGATGAATAAGAAAGCATGAATGTTCATTCCTCCGTTGTAGTCACAAATTAACCACAAACAAAACGATTCATAAATCAAAATTTCATAATTCTAAAAATTATATGAATTAACTGTGTACCTTTCACCGTCATCGAAAGTTGTTACCATCTTCTTTAAAATTGCATACTTTAACACTAATTATAAATAAAGTATGAATCAAAATCGAAAATAAAAAATCGAACCTAAAGATTGTTAGATCTTGTGTTGGGGTCTGCTGCAAAACATGAACAAGAAGAAGATGATGAAGACGGTACGATGAAAGTTGCACAAAATAATTCCAAAGCGTGTGTTTACACTAAGCTTTAGGTTCGATTCGCCCCCACCAATTTATGCAAATTGGATGCAAAAGGGTTAACCGGCGAATCCCCTTTAGGATACTTTGGAAACCTTAACATGAATTGCACATTCACATTAAGTATATCGATCAACGATATTTTACAGAATAAAGTTCTCTCATTTATTCTCGTGCACAAGAAAAATAAAGAAATGACTTAGATATAATTTTTGGCACTTGAAACAAATAATTTTTGTGTGTATTTTATGGCTGACAAGTATATCTATTTATAAGAAAACTTGTACCGATTGGTGTGGAGAAACAATGTTTCATTTGATTCCAACATGACCATTCACGAACCATTGTAATCAATCACAACAAACTTTTTCATGAAAAGGTGTGTTGATCTAGTGGTTGCACCTTTTGACCACGCACCTTATCACAATAAGGTCTTTGGTTCAATTCTAGAGAGTTGCAACTTTTGGCCATTTATTTTGGTAAATTAACCATTATTATTTATCAATTTAATATTTTGGAAATTTCTCCAACAATCCCCCACCATTTTCAAAATATATCTAAATCCATTATTCAGGAAATTTCATGGTTTCAGATAAAGGTATCTTACGATTTGAACCAATACTTAGTAAGTTAAGTTTTCACTCATCCCCGAATAGATTGGTAGACAAGCTTTGAACCAATTATTCATTAGAACAAGCGTGCATAACTCACACATGAAATCTCGGTACCATTGATCGAATTATTAATATGACACATTTAATAAGGCCTTGTGTCTCATATCCTTTTCATGAGAATTTAAGAGTCAAGCCCTTGAACTCTATGAAGCGGCACCACTTCATTCTCATATAGGTAGACGATATCATAAATGCACCCATAATTATGTATTCCAGCAAACATATGCTATATGTCCATTAAGAAGAAAACTTCATCCTACCAGACTTATTCTTATGGTCCAAGTACTTTTACCCCTTGGGATGTATCTATCATTAAGTACATCAATCACTCTAATAATGTACTTTCATCATTGAACTCAAGACGTAACATTAATCAAGTGTGAGTTGAGTTTCCACTATTGATGATTAATTAGATATGGGCTTGTTCCACATCCCTAATGATGTCTTCATTGTATTCAATTATATCCAAAGACATCATATCTTGTCAATCCTTTCGTCAAAGAATTGCAATATTTTTCCAAACTTTAATTAATTTTTGAATATTCAATTTTTCAACTAATCATGCATATGATTATTTTATGTACTCTTGATAGTATTTACCAACTATCATCAAACCATGACACTTTTGTCATATTAGTACAATTTCCATATACAACATACGTTCTATATTCCTGATAGTTTCGATAAACTATCATCATGACACTTTTGTCATTTATTTTGTCATATACACAACTTTTATGTCATTCTTCATTTACCAACCTTTTGTTCTTCTAGCTTTTGAATTTATTATTCTTTTGAAGTGTAGGGCATTCATTTTTAACATGCCCTATTTCTCCACTACATTCAAAGCTCCATTATTTTCTTAAAAATTTTGAATTTCTTGATTAGAGCATCATCTCTAAAAATACGATTTGTGAAAGCCATAATTTTCGATTTGCGTTTTAACAATCCGTGAAAAGCGTTCCTCACGAGGTTCTACATATGTGGGAAACTGGAATTCCTTATCCTCCTTGATAAGGTTCTTAAAATTGCACGTCTCGGAATTTTATATTTACATTAGACTTCAAAATTAAATTTTATATAAGTCATGGTCCATATTTTAAATAATATTTATATGACTTAATAATGAATTTAATTGAACGCAAATATATTATTCACATAACATCAAAATCATAATTCAATCACATAATTTAAAATTTTAGACACTAATAAAACCACTTTATTGATTGGATGAACTAACCTTTTTAAGAATGTTATGTCACTGTTGAATAAACTCAACTTTAGAAATCATATATATGGCACACCATTCTGTCAATCAACAACAACTTTAACATTTAAATTTTTCTGATTAATATATGCATTATGTACATACCGGGTATGTATATCGATGCACTGTTTCGTTTCAAAATGAAAAATAGTGACAATCATGAACAAATAATTAACATAATTAGGAATTATGGAAAAAATTCCAAATTATCATTCCATATTAAGATGTAACCCACACCTCTTGCCTTTTGTTACAACCCATCCGGATGCTTTCTACTATAGATGACATAAAATGTTTCTGTGTTTAAATTTAACAAAACTATATAAATCACATTTTTGAATCATTTTTTTTTCTTTCTAGCAACAGTACTTCAATATATACAACATTCAATCTTGCAAATCATGGTAACAATATAAACATGAAATCATGCAATTCCGTAATAATTTATGTTGTCAATATGTTACCGATACTGCAAACTATCATAAATCACAGAAAATACAATTTTCGTTGTGATTGCCAAAATGACCTATTATGGATAATATATAAAAACGGCATCATGTTGTTTTAAAATATTCAAGCAATCCATATGTGACAATTTTCACAGATTACAAATACTTCTGCAAACTAACAAATATGATTGTGTACCTTTCACCATATTGATGAATAAGAAAGCATGAATGTTCATTCCTCCGTTGTAGTCACAAATTAACCACAAACAAAACGATTCATAAATCAAAATTTCATAATTCTAAAAATTATATGAATTAACTGTGTACCTTTCACCGTCATCGAAAGTTGTTACCATCTTCTTTAAAATTGCATACTTTAACACTAATTATAAATAAAGTATGAATCAAAATCGAAAATAAAAAATCGAACCTAAAGATTGTTAGATCTTGTGTTGGGGTCTGCTGCAAAACATGAACAAGAAGAAGATGATGAAGACGGTACGATGAAAGTTGCACAAAATAATTCCAAAGCGTGTGTTTACACTAAGCTTTAGGTTCGATTCGCCCCCACCAATTTATGCAAATTGGATGCAAAAGGGTTAACCGGCGAATCCCCTTTAGGATACTTTGGAAACCTTAACATGAATTGCACATTCACATTAAGTATATCGATCAACGATATTTTACAGAATAAAGTTCTCTCATTTATTCTCGTGCATAAGAAAAATAAAGAAATGACTTAGATATAATTTTTGGCACTTGAAACAAATAATTTTTGTGTGTATTTTATGGCTGACAAGTATATCTATTTATAAGAAAACTTGTACCGATTGGTGTGGAGAAACAATGTTTCATTTGATTCCAACATGACCATTCACGAACCATTGTAATCAATCACAACAAACTTTTTCATGAAAAGGTGTGTTGATCTAGTGGTTGCACCTTTTGACCATGCACCTTATCACAATAAGGTCTTTGGTTCAATTCTAGAGAGTTGCAACTTTTGGCCATTTATTTTGGTAAATTAACCATTATTATTTATCAATTTAATATTTTGGAAATTTCTCCAACAATCCCCCACCATTTTCAAAATATATCTAAATCCATTATTCAGGAAATTTCATGGTTTCAGATAAAGGTATCTTACGATTTGAACCAATACTTAGTAAGTTAAGTTTTCACTCATCCCCGAATAGATTGGTAGACAAGCTTTGAACCAATTATTCATTAGAACAAGCGTGCATAACTCACACATGAAATCTCGGTACCATTGATCGAATTATTAATATGACACATTTAATAAGGCCTTGTGTCTCATATCCTTTTCATGAGAATTTAAGAGTCAAGCCCTTGAACTCTATGAAGCGGCACCACTTCATTCTCATATAGGTAGACGATATCATAAATGCACCCATAATTATGTATTCCAGCAAACATATGCTATATGTCCATTAAGAAGAAAACTTCATCCTACCAGACTTATTCTTATGGTCCAAGTACTTTTACCCCTTGGGATGTATCTATCATTAAGTACATCAATCACTCTAATAATGTACTTTCATCATTGAACTCAAGACGTAACATTAATCAAGTGTGAGTTGAGTTTCCACTATTGATGATTAATTAGATATGGGCTTGTTCCACATCCCTAATGATGTCTTCATTGTATTCAATTATATCCAAAGACATCATATCTTGTCAATCCTTTCGTCAAAGAATTGCAATATTTTTCCAAACTTTAATTAATTTTTGAATATTCAATTTTTCAACTAATCATGCATATGATTATTTTATGTACTCTTGATAGTATTTACCAACTATCATCAAACCATGACACTTTTGTCATATTAGTACAATTTCCATATACAACATACGTTCTATATTCCTGATAGTTTCGATAAACTATCATCATGACACTTTTGTCATTTATTTTGTCATATACACAACTTTTATGTCATTCTTCATTTACCAACCTTTTGTTCTTCTAGCTTTTGAATTTATTATTCTTTTGAAGTGTAGGGCATTCATTTTTAACATGCCCTATTTCTCCACTACATTCAAAGCTCCATTATTTTCTTAAAAATTTTGAATTTCTTGATTAGAGCATCATCTCTAAAAATACGATTTGCGAAAGCCATAATTTTCGATTTGCGTTTTAACAATCCGTGAAAAGCGTTCCTCACGAGGTTCTACATATGTGGGAAACTGGAATTCCTTATCCTCCTTGATAAGGTTCTTAAAATTGCACGTCTCGGAATTTTATATTTACATTAGACTTCAAAATTAAATTTTATATAAGTCATGGTCCATATTTTAAATAATATTTATATGACTTAATAATGAATTTAATTGAACGCAAATATATTATTCACATAACATCAAAATCATAATTCAATCACATAATTTAAAATTTTAGACACTAATAAAACCACTTTATTGATTGGATGAACTAACCTTTTTAAGAATGTTATGTCACTGTTGAATAAACTCAACTTTAGAAATCATATATATGGCACACCATTCTGTCAATCAACAACAACTTTAACATTTAAATTTTTCTGATTAATATATGCATTATGTACATACCGGGTATGTATATCGATGCACTGTTTCGTTTCAAAATGAAAAATAGTGACAATCGTGAACAAATAATTAACATAATTAGGAATTATGGAAAAAATTCCAAATTATCATTCCATATTAAGATGTAACCCACACCTCTTGCCTTTTGTTACAACCCATCCGGATGCTTTCTACTATAGATGACATAAAATGTTTCTGTGTTTAAATTTAACAAAACTATATAAATCACATTTTTGAATCATTTTTTTTTCTTTCTAGCAACAGTACTTCAATATATACAACATTCAATCTTGCAAATCATGGTAACAATATAAACATGAAATCATGCAATTCCGTAATAATTTATGTTGTCAATATGTTACCGATACTGCAAACTATCATAAATCACAGAAAATACAATTTTCGTTGTGATTGCCAAAATGACCTATTATGGATAATATATAAAAACGGCATCATGTTGTTTTAAAATATTCAAGCAATCCATATGTGACAATTTTCACAGATTACAAATACTTCTGCAAACTAACAAATATGATTGTGTACCTTTCACCATATTGATGAATAAGAAAGCATGAATGTTCATTCCTCCGTTGTAGTCACAAATTAACCACAAACAAAACGATTCATAAATCAAAATTTCATAATTCTAAAAATTATATGAATTAACTGTGTACCTTTCACCGTCATCGAAAGTTGTTACCATCTTCTTTAAAATTGCATACTTTAACACTAATTATAAATAAAGTATGAATCAAAATCGAAAATAAAAAATCGAACCTAAAGATTGTTAGATCTTGTGTTGGGGTCTGCTGCAAAACATGAACAAGAAGAAGATGATGAAGACGGTACGATGAAAGTTGCACAAAATAATTCCAAAGCGTGTGTTTACACTAAGCTTTAGGTTCGATTCGCCCCCACCAATTTATGCAAATTGGATGCAAAAGGGTTAACCGGCGAATCCCCTTTAGGATACTTTGGAAACCTTAACATGAATTGCACATTCACATTAAGTATATCGATCAACGATATTTTACAGAATAAAGTTCTCTCATTTATTCTCGTGCATAAGAAAAATAAAGAAATGACTTAGATATAATTTTTGGCACTTGAAACAAATAATTTTTGTGTGTATTTTATGGCTGACAAGTATATCTATTTATAAGAAAACTTGTACCGATTGGTGTGGAGAAACAATGTTTCATTTGATTCCAACATGACCATTCACGAACCATTGTAATCAATCACAACAAACTTTTTCATGAAAAGGTGTGTTGATCTAGTGGTTGCACCTTTTGACCACGCACCTTATCACAATAAGGTCTTTGGTTCAATTCTAGAGAGTTGCAACTTTTGGCCATTTATTTTGGTAAATTAACCATTATTATTTATCAATTTAATATTTTGGAAATTTCTCCAACAATCCCCCACCATTTTCAAAATATATCTAAATCCATTATTCAGGAAATTTCATGGTTTCAGATAAAGGTATCTTACGATTTGAACCAATACTTAGTAAGTTAAGTTTTCACTCATCCCCGAATAGATTGGTAGACAAGCTTTGAACCAATTATTCATTAGAACAAGCGTGCATAACTCACACATGAAATCTCGGTACCATTGATCGAATTATTAATATGACACATTTAATAAGGCCTTGTGTCTCATATCCTTTTCATGAGAATTTAAGAGTCAAGCCCTTGAACTCTATGAAGCGGCACCACTTCATTCTCATATAGGTAGACGATATCATAAATGCACCCATAATTATGTATTCCAGCAAACATATGCTATATGTCCATTAAGAAGAAAACTTCATCCTACCAGACTTATTCTTATGGTCCAAGTACTTTTACCCCTTGGGATGTATCTATCATTAAGTACATCAATCACTCTAATAATGTACTTTCATCATTGAACTCAAGACGTAACATTAATCAAGTGTGAGTTGAGTTTCCACTATTGATGATTAATTAGATATGGGCTTGTTCCACATCCCTAATGATGTCTTCATTGTATTCAATTATATCCAAAGACATCATATCTTGTCAATCCTTTCGTCAAAGAATTGCAATATTTTTCCAAACTTTAATTAATTTTTGAATATTCAATTTTTCAACTAATCATGCATATGATTATTTTATGTACTCTTGATAGTATTTACCAACTATCATCAAACCATGACACTTTTGTCATATTAGTACAATTTCCATATACAACATACGTTCTATATTCCTGATAGTTTCGATAAACTATCATCATGACACTTTTGTCATTTATTTTGTCATATACACAACTTTTATGTCATTCTTCATTTACCAACCTTTTGTTCTTCTAGCTTTTGAATTTATTATTCTTTTGAAGTGTAGGGCATTCATTTTTAACATGCCCTATTTCTCCACTACATTCAAAGCTCCATTATTTTCTTAAAAATTTTGAATTTCTTGATTAGAGCATCATCTCTAAAAATACGATTTGCGAAAGCCATAATTTTCGATTTGCGTTTTAACAATCCGTGAAAAGCGTTCCTCACGAGGTTCTACATATGTGGGAAACTGGAATTCCTTATCCTCCTTGATAAGGTTCTTAAAATTGCACGTCTCGGAATTTTATATTTACATTAGACTTCAAAATTAAATTTTATATAAGTCATGGTCCATATTTTAAATAATATTTATATGACTTAATAATGAATTTAATTGAACGCAAATATATTATTCACATAACATCAAAATCATAATTCAATCACATAATTTAAAATTTTAGACACTAATAAAACCACTTTATTGATTGGATGAACTAACCTTTTTAAGAATGTTATGTCACTGTTGAATAAACTCAACTTTAGAAATCATATATATGGCACACCATTCTGTCAATCAACAACAACTTTAACATTTAAATTTTTTTGATTAATATATGCATTATGTACATACCGGGTATGTATATCGATGCACTGTTTCGTTTCAAAATGAAAAATAGTGACAATCGTGAACAAATAATTAACATAATTAGGAATTATGGAAAAAATTCCAAATTATCATTCCATATTAAGATGTAACCCACACCTCTTACCTTTTGTTACAACCCATCCGGATGCTTTCTACTATAGATGACATAAAATGTTTCTGTGTTTAAATTTAACAAAACTATATAAATCACATTTTTGAATCATTTTTTTTTCTTTCTAGCAACAGTACTTCAATATATACAACATTCAATCTTGCAAATCATGGTAACAATATAAACATGAAATCATGCAATTCCGTAATAATTTATGTTGTCAATATGTTACCGATACTGCAAACTATCATAAATCACAGAAAATACAATTTTCGTTGTGATTGCCAAAATGACCTATTATGGATAATATATAAAAACGGCATCATGTTGTTTTAAAATATTCAAGCAATCCATATGTGACAATTTTCACAGATTACAAATACTTCTGCAAACTAACAAATATGATTATGTACCTTTCACCATATTGATGAATAAGAAAGCATGAATGTTCATTCCTCCGTTGTAGTCACAAATTAACCACAAACAAAACGATTCATAAATCAAAATTTCATAATTCTAAAAATTATATGAATTAACTGTGTACCTTTCACCGTCATCGAAAGTTGTTACCATCTTCTTTAAAATTGCATACTTTAACACTAATTATAAATAAAGTATGAATCAAAATCGAAAATAAAAAATCGAACCTAAAGATTGTTAGATCTTGTGTTGGGGTCTGCTGCAAAACATGAACAAGAAGAAGATGATGAAGACGGTACGATGAAAGTTGCACAAAATAATTCCAAAGCGTGTGTTTACACTAAGCTTTAGGTTCGATTCGCCCCCACCAATTTATGCAAATTGGATGCAAAAGGGTTAACCGGCGAATCCCCTTTAGGATACTTTGGAAACCTTAACATGAATTGCACATTCACATTAAAAATATCGATCAACGATATTTTACAGAATAAAGTTCTCTCATTTATTCTCGTGCATAAGAAAAATAAAGAAATGACTTAGATATAATTTTTGGCACTTGAAACAAATAATTTTTGTGTGTATTTTATGGCTGACAAGTATATCTATTTATAAGAAAGCTTGTACCGATTGGTGTGGAGAAACAATGTTTCATTTGATTCCAACATGACCATTCACGAACCATTGTAATCAATCACAACAAACTTTTTCATGAAAAGGTGTGTTGATCTAGTGGTTGCACCTTTTGACCACGCACCTTATCACAATAAGGTCTTTGGTTCAATTCTAGAGAGTTGCAACTTTTGGCCATTTATTTTGGTAAATTAACCATTATTATTTATCAATTTAATATTTTGGAAATTTCTCCAACAATCCCCCACCATTTTCAAAATATATCTAAATCCATTATTCAGGAAATTTCATGGTTTCAGATAAAGGTATCTTACGATTTGAACCAATACTTAGTAAGTTAAGTTTTCACTCATCCCCGAATAGATTGGTAGACAAGCTTTGAACCAATTATTCATTAGAACAAGCGTGCATAACTCACACATGAAATCTCGGTACCATTGATCGAATTATTAATATGACACATTTAATAAGGCCTTGTGTCTCATATCCTTTTCATGAGAATTTAAGAGTCAAGCCCTTGAACTCTATGAAGCGGCACCACTTCATTCTCATATAGGTAGACGATATCATAAATGCACCCATAATTATGTATTCCAGCAAACATATGCTATATGTCCATTAAGAAGAAAACTTCATCCTACCAGACTTATTCTTATGGTCCAAGTACTTTTACCCCTTGGGATGTATCTATCATTAAGTACATCAATCACTCTAATAATGTACTTTCATCATTGAACTCAAGACGTAACATTAATCAAGTGTGAGTTGAGTTTCCACTATTGATGATTAATTAGATATGGGCTTGTTCCACATCCCTAATGATGTCTTCATTGTATTCAATTATATCCAAAGACATCATATCTTGTCAATCCTTTCGTCAAAGAATTGCAATATTTTTCCAAACTTTAATTAATTTTTGAATATTCAATTTTTCAACTAATCATGCATATGATTATTTTATGTACTCTTGATAGTATTTACCAACTATCATCAAACCATGACACTTTTGTCATATTAGTACAATTTCCATATACAACATACGTTCTATATTCCTGATAGTTTCGATAAACTATCATCATGACACTTTTGTCATTTATTTTGTCATATACACAACTTTTATGTCATTCTTCATTTACCAACCTTTTGTTCTTCTAGCTTTTGAATTTATTATTCTTTTGAAGTGTAGGGCATTCATTTTTAACATGCCCTATTTCTCCACTACATTCAAAGCTCCATTATTTTCTTAAAAATTTTGAATTTCTTGATTAGAGCATCATCTCTAAAAATACGATTTGCGAAAGCCATAATTTTCGATTTGCGTTTTAACAATCCGTGAAAAGCGTTCCTCACGAGGTTCTACATATGTGGGAAACTGGAATTCCTTATCCTCCTTGATAAGGTTCTTAAAATTGCACGTCTCGGAATTTTATATTTACATTAGACTTCAAAATTAAATTTTATATAAGTCATGGTCCATATTTTAAATAATATTTATATGACTTAATAATGAATTTAATTGAACGCAAATATATTATTCACATAACATCAAAATCATAATTCAATCACATAATTTAAAATTTTAGACACTAATAAAACCACTTTATTGATTGGATGAACTAACCTTTTTAAGAATGTTATGTCACTGTTGAATAAACTCAACTTTAGAAATCATATATATGGCACACCATTCTGTCAATCAACAACAACTTTAACATTTAAATTTTTCTGATTAATATATGCATTATGTACATACCGGGTATGTATATCGATGCACTGTTTCGTTTCAAAATGAAAAATAGTGACAATCGTGAACAAATAATTAACATAATTAGGAATTATGGAAAAAATTCCAAATTATCATTCCATATTAAGATGTAACCCACACCTCTTGCCTTTTGTTACAACCCATCCGGATGCTTTCTACTATAGATGACATAAAATGTTTCTGTGTTTAAATTTAACAAAACTATATAAATCACATTTTTGAATCATTTTTTTTTCTTTCTAGCAACAGTACTTCAATATATACAACATTCAATCTTGCAAATCATGGTAACAATATAAACATGAAATCATGCAATTCCGTAATAATTTATGTTGTCAATATGTTACCGATACTGCAAACTATCATAAATCACAGAAAATACAATTTTCGTTGTGATTGCCAAAATGACCTATTATGGATAATATATAAAAACGGCATCATGTTGTTTTAAAATATTCAAGCAATCCATATGTGACAATTTTCACAGATTACAAATACTTCTGCAAACTAACAAATATGATTGTGTACCTTTCACCATATTGATGAATAAGAAAGCATGAATGTTCATTCCTCCGTTGTAGTCACAAATTAACCACAAACAAAACGATTCATAAATCAAAATTTCATAATTCTAAAAATTATATGAATTAACTGTGTACCTTTCACCGTCATCGAAAGTTGTTACCATCTTCTTTAAAATTGCATACTTTAACACTAATTATAAATAAAGTATGAATCGAATTCGAAAATAAAAAATCGAACCTAAAGATTGTTAGATCTTGTGTTGGGGTCTGCTGCAAAACATGAACAAGAAGAAGATGATGAAGACGGTACGATGAAAGTTGCACAAAATAATTCCAAAGCGTGTGTTTACACTAAGCTTTAGGTTCGATTCGCCCCCACCAATTTATGCAAATTGGATGCAAAAGGGTTAACCGGCGAATCCCCTTTAGGATACTTTGGAAACCTTAACATGAATTGCACATTCACATTAAAAATATCGATCAACGATATTTTACAGAATAAAGTTCTCTCATTTATTCTCGTGCATAAGAAAAATAAAGAAATGACTTAGATATAATTTTTGGCACTTGAAACAAATAATTTTTGTGTGTATTTTATGGCTGACAAGTATATCTATTTATAAGAAAGCTTGTACCGATTGGTGTGGAGAAACAATGTTTCATTTGATTCCAACATGACCATTCACGAACCATTGTAATCAATCACAACAAACTTTTTCATGAAAAGGTGTGTTGATCTAGTGGTTGCACCTTTTGACCACGCACCTTATCACAATAAGGTCTTTGGTTCAATTCTAGAGAGTTGCAACTTTTGGCCATTTATTTTGGTAAATTAACCATTATTATTTATCAATTTAATATTTTGGAAATTTCTCCAACAATCCCCCACCATTTTCAAAATATATCTAAATCCATTATTCAGGAAATTTCATGGTTTCAGATAAAGGTATCTTACGATTTGAACCAATACTTAGTAAGTTAAGTTTTCACTCATCCCCGAATAGATTGGTAGACAAGCTTTGAACCAATTATTCATTAGAACAAGCGTGCATAACTCACACATGAAATCTCGGTACCATTGATCGAATTATTAATATGACACATTTAATAAGGCCTTGTGTCTCATATCCTTTTCATGAGAATTTAAGAGTCAAGCCCTTGAACTCTATGAAGCGGCACCACTTCATTCTCATATAGGTAGACGATATCATAAATGCACCCATAATTATGTATTCCAGCAAACATATGCTATATGTCCATTAAGAAGAAAACTTCATCCTACCAGACTTATTCTTATGGTCCAAGTACTTTTACCCCTTGGGATGTATCTATCATTAAGTACATCAATCACTCTAATAATGTACTTTCATCATTGAACTCAAGACGTAACATTAATCAAGTGTGAGTTGAGTTTCCACTATTGATGATTAATTAGATATGGGCTTGTTCCACATCCCTAATGATGTCTTCATTGTATTCAATTATATCCAAAGACATCATATCTTGTCAATCCTTTCGTCAAAGAATTGCAATATTTTTCCAAACTTTAATTAATTTTTGAATATTCAATTTTTCAACTAATCATGCATATGATTATTTTATGTACTCTTGATAGTATTTACCAACTATCATCAAACCATGACACTTTTGTCATATTAGTACAATTTCCATATACAACATACGTTCTATATTCCTGATAGTTTCGATAAACTATCATCATGACACTTTTGTCATTTATTTTGTCATATACACAACTTTTATGTCATTCTTCATTTACCAACCTTTTGTTCTTCTAGCTTTTGAATTTATTATTCTTTTGAAGTGTAGGGCATTCATTTTTAACATGCCCTATTTCTCCACTACATTCAAAGCTCCATTATTTTCTTAAAAATTTTGAATTTCTTGATTAGAGCATCATCTCTAAAAATACGATTTGCGAAAGCCATAATTTTCGATTTGCGTTTTAACAATCCGTGAAAAGCGTTCCTCACGAGGTTCTACATATGTGGGAAACTGGAATTCCTTATCCTCCTTGATAAGGTTCTTAAAATTGCACGTCTCGGAATTTTATATTTACATTAGACTTCAAAATTAAATTTTATATAAGTCATGGTCCATATTTTAAATAATATTTATATGACTTAATAATGAATTTAATTGAACGCAAATATATTATTCACATAACATCAAAATCATAATTCAATCACATAATTTAAAATTTTAGACACTAATAAAACCACTTTATTGATTGGATGAACTAACCTTTTTAAGAATGTTATGTCACTGTTGAATAAACTCAACTTTAGAAATCATATATATGGCACACCATTCTGTCAATCAACAACAACTTTAACATTTAAATTTTTCTGATTAATATATGCATTATGTACATACCGGGTATGTATATCGATGCACTGTTTCGTTTCAAAATGAAAAATAGTGACAATCGTGAACAAATAATTAACATAATTAGGAATTATGGAAAAAATTCCAAATTATCATTCCATATTAAGATGTAACCCACACCTCTTGCCTTTTGTTACAACCCATCCGGATGCTTTCTACTATAGATGACATAAAATGTTTCTGTGTTTAAATTTAACAAAACTATATAAATCACATTTTTGAATCATTTTTTTTTCTTTCTAGCAACAGTACTTCAATATATACAACATTCAATCTTGCAAATCATGGTAACAATATAAACATGAAATCATGCAATTCCGTAATAATTTATGTTGTCAATATGTTACCGATACTGCAAACTATCATAAATCACAGAAAATACAATTTTCGTTGTGATTGCCAAAATGACCTATTATGGATAATATATAAAAACGGCATCATGTTGTTTTAAAATATTCAAGCAATCCATATGTGACAATTTTCACAGATTACAAATACTTCTGCAAACTAACAAATATGATTGTGTACCTTTCACCATATTGATGAATAAGAAAGCATGAATGTTCATTCCTCCGTTGTAGTCACAAATTAACCACAAACAAAACGATTCATAAATCAAAATTTCATAATTCTAAAAATTATATGAATTAACTGTGTACCTTTCACCGTCATCGAAAGTTGTTACCATCTTCTTTAAAATTGCATACTTTAACACTAATTATAAATAAAGTATGAATCGAATTCGAAAATAAAAAATCGAACCTAAAGATTGTTAGATCTTGTGTTGGGGTCTGCTGCAAAACATGAACAAGAAGAAGATGATGAAGACGGTACGATGAAAGTTGCACAAAATAATTCCAAAGCGTGTGTTTACACTAAGCTTTAGGTTCGATTCGCCCCCACCAATTTATGCAAATTGGATGCAAAAGGGTTAACCGGCGAATCCCCTTTAGGATACTTTGGAAACCTTAACATGAATTGCACATTCACATTAAAAATATCGATCAACGATATTTTACAGAATAAAGTTCTCTCATTTATTCTCGTGCATAAGAAAAATAAAGAAATGACTTAGATATAATTTTTGGCACTTGAAACAAATAATTTTTGTGTGTATTTTATGGCTGACAAGTATATCTATTTATAAGAAAACTTGTACCGATTGGTGTGGAGAAACAATGTTTCATTTGATTCCAACATGACCATTCACGAACCATTGTAATCAATCACAACAAACTTTTTCATGAAAAGGTGTGTTGATCTAGTGGTTGCACCTTTTGACCACGCACCTTATCACAATAAGGTCTTTGGTTCAATTCTAGAGAGTTGCAACTTTTGGCCATTTATTTTGGTAAATTAACCATTATTATTTATCAATTTAATATTTTGGAAATTTCTCCAACAATCCCCCACCATTTTCAAAATATATCTAAATCCATTATTCAGGAAATTTCATGGTTTCAGATAAAGGTATCTTACGATTTGAACCAATACTTAGTAAGTTAAGTTTTCACTCATCCCCGAATAGATTGGTAGACAAGCTTTGAACCAATTATTCATTAGAACAAGCGTGCATAACTCACACATGAAATCTCGGTACCATTGATCGAATTATTAATATGACACATTTAATAAGGCCTTGTGTCTCATATCCTTTTCATGAGAATTTAAGAGTCAAGCCCTTGAACTCTATGAAGCGGCACCACTTCATTCTCATATAGGTAGACGATATCATAAATGCACCGATAATTATGTATTCCAGCAAACATATGCTATATGTCCATTAAGAAGAAAACTTCATCCTACCAGACTTATTCTTATGGTCCAAGTACTTTTACCCCTTGGGATGTATCTATCATTAAGTACATCAATCACTCTAATAATGTACTTTCATCATTGAACTCAAGACGTAACATTAATCAAGTGTGAGTTGAGTTTCCACTATTGATGATTAATTAGATATGGGCTTGTTCCACATCCCTAATGATGTCTTCATTGTATTCAATTATATCCAAAGACATCATATCTTGTCAATCCTTTCGTCAAAGAATTGCAATATTTTTCCAAACTTTAATTAATTTTTGAATATTCAATTTTTCAACTAATCATGCATATGATTATTTTATGTACTCTTGATAGTATTTACCAACTATCATCAAACCATGACACTTTTGTCATATTAGTACAATTTCCATATACAACATACGTTCTATATTCCTGATAGTTTCGATAAACTATCATCATGACACTTTTGTCATTTATTTTGTCATATACACAACTTTTATGTCATTCTTCATTTACCAACCTTTTGTTCTTCTAGCTTTTGAATTTATTATTCTTTTGAAGTGTAGGGCATTCATTTTTAACATGCCCTATTTCTCCACTACATTCAAAGCTCCATTATTTTCTTAAAAATTTTGAATTTCTTGATTAGAGCATCATCTCTAAAAATACGATTTGCGAAAGCCATAATTTTCGATTTGCGTTTTAACAATCCGTGAAAAGCGTTCCTCACGAGGTTCTACATATGTGGGAAACTGGAATTCCTTATCCTCCTTGATAAGGTTCTTAAAATTGCACGTCTCGGAATTTTATATTTACATTAGACTTCAAAATTAAATTTTATATAAGTCATGGTCCATATTTTAAATAATATTTATATGACTTAATAATGAATTTAATTGAACGCAAATATATTATTCACATAACATCAAAATCATAATTCAATCACATAATTTAAAATTTTAGACACTAATAAAACCACTTTATTGATTGGATGAACTAACCTTTTTAAGAATGTTATGTCACTGTTGAATAAACTCAACTTTAGAAATCATATATATGGCACACCATTCTGTCAATCAACAACAACTTTAACATTTAAATTTTTTTGATTAATATATGCATTATGTACATACCGGGTATGTATATCGATGCACTGTTTCGTTTCAAAATGAAAAATAGTGACAATCGTGAACAAATAATTAACATAATTAGGAATTATGGAAAAAATTCCAAATTATCATTCCATATTAAGATGTAACCCACACCTCTTACCTTTTGTTACAACCCATCCGGATGCTTTCTACTATAGATGACATAAAATGTTTCTGTGTTTAAATTTAACAAAACTATATAAATCACATTTTTGAATCATTTTTTTTTCTTTCTAGCAACAGTACTTCAATATATACAACATTCAATCTTGCAAATCATGGTAACAATATAAACATGAAATCATGCAATTCCGTAATAATTTATGTTGTCAATATGTTACCGATACTGCAAACTATCATAAATCACAGAAAATACAATTTTCGTTGTGATTGCCAAAATGACCTATTATGGATAATATATAAAAACGGCATCATGTTGTTTTAAAATATTCAAGCAATCCATATGTGACAATTTTCACAGATTACAAATACTTCTGCAAACTAACAAATATGATTGTGTACCTTTCACCATATTGATGAATAAGAAAGCATGAATGTTCATTCCTCCGTTGTAGTCACAAATTAACCACAAAAAAAACTATTCATAAATCAAAATTTCATAATTCTAAAAATTATATGAATTAACTGTGTACCTTTCACCGTCATCGAAAGTTGTTACCATCTTCTTTAAAATTGCATACTTTAACACTAATTATAAATAAAGTATGAATCGAAATCGAAAATAAAAAATCGAACCTAAAGATTGTTAGATCTTGTGTTGGGGTCTGCTGCAAAACATGAACAAGAAGAAGATGATGAAGACGGTACGATGAAAGTTGCACAAAATAATTCCAAAGCGTGTGTTTACACTAAGCTTTAGGTTCGATTCGCCCCCACCAATTTATGCAAATTGGATGCAAAAGGGTTAACCGGCGAATCCCCTTTAGGATACTTTGGAAACCTTAACATGAATTGCACATTCACATTAAGTATATCGATCAACGATATTTTACAGAATAAAGTTCTCTCATTTATTCTCGTGCACAAGAAAAATAAAGAAATGACTTAGATATAATTTTTGGCCCTTGAAACAAATAATTTTTGTGTGTATTTTATGGCTGACAAGTATATCTATTTATAAGAAAACTTGTACCGATTGGTGTGGAGAAACAATGTTTCATTTGATTCCAACATGACCATTCACGAACCATTGTAATCAATCACAACAAACTTTTTCATGAAAAGGTGTGTTGATCTAGTGGTTGCACCTTTTGACCACGCACCTTATCACAATAAGGTCTTTGGTTCAATTCTAGAGAGTTGCAACTTTTGGCCATTTATTTTGGTAAATTAACCATTATTATTTATCAATTTAATATTTTGGAAATTTCTCCAACAATCCCCCACCATTTTCAAAATATATCTAAATCCATTATTCAGGAAATTTCATGGTTTCAGATAAAGGTATCTTACGATTTGAACCAATACTTAGTAAGTTAAGTTTTCACTCATCCCCGAATAGATTGGTAGACAAGCTTTGAACCAATTATTCATTAGAACAAGCGTGCATAACTCACACATGAAATCTCGGTACCATTGATCGAATTATTAATATGACACATTTAATAAGGCCTTGTGTCTCATATCCTTTTCATGAGAATTTAAGAGTCAAGCCCTTGAACTCTATGAAGCGGCACCACTTCATTCTCATATAGGTAGACGATATCATAAATGCACCCATAATTATGTATTCCAGCAAACATATGCTATATGTCCATTAAGAAGAAAACTTCATCCTACCAGACTTATTCTTATGGTCCAAGTACTTTTACCCCTTGGGATGTATCTATCATTAAGTACATCAATCACTCTAATAATGTACTTTCATCATTGAACTCAAGACGTAACATTAATCAAGTGTGAGTTGAGTTTCCACTATTGATGATTAATTAGATATGGGCTTGTTCCACATCCCTAATGATGTCTTCATTGTATTCAATTATATCCAAAGACATCATATCTTGTCAATCCTTTCGTCAAAGAATTGCAATATTTTTCCAAACTTTAATTAATTTTTGAATATTCAATTTTTCAACTAATCATGCATATGATTATTTTATGTACTCTTGATAGTATTTACCAACTATCATCAAACCATGACACTTTTGTCATATTAGTACAATTTCCATATACAACATACGTTCTATATTCCTGATAGTTTCGATAAACTATCATCATGACACTTTTGTCATTTATTTTGTCATATACACAACTTTTATGTCATTCTTCATTTACCAACCTTTTGTTCTTCTAGCTTTTGAATTTATTATTCTTTTGAAGTGTAGGGCATTCATTTTTAACATGCCCTATTTCTCCACTACATTCAAAGCTCCATTATTTTCTTAAAAATTTTGAATTTCTTGATTAGAGCATCATCTCTAAAAATACGATTTGCGAAAGCCATAATTTTCGATTTGCGTTTTAACAATCCGTGAAAAGCGTTCCTCACGAGGTTCTACATATGTGGGAAACTGGAATTCCTTATCCTCCTTGATAAGGTTCTTAAAATTGCACGTCTCGGAATTTTATATTTACATTAGACTTCAAAATTAAATTTTATATAAGTCATGGTCCATATTTTAAATAATATTTATATGACTTAATAATGAATTTAATTGAACGCAAATATATTATTCACATAACATCAAAATCATAATTCAATCACATAATTTAAAATTTTAGACACTAATAAAACCACTTTATTGATTGGATGAACTAACCTTTTTAAGAATGTTATGTCACTGTTGAATAAACTCAACTTTAGAAATCATATATATGGCACACCATTCTGTCAATCAACAACAACTTTAACATTTAAATTTTTTTGATTAATATATGCATTATGTACATACCGGGTATGTATATCGATGCACTGTTTCGTTTCAAAATGAAAAATAGTGACAATCGTGAACAAATAATTAACATAATTAGGAATTATGGAAAAAATTCCAAATTATCATTCCATATTAAGATGTAACCCACACCTCTTGCCTTTTGTTACAACCCATCCGGATGCTTTCTACTATAGATGACATAAAATGTTTCTGTGTTTAAATTTAACAAAACTATATAAATCACATTTTTGAATCATTTTTTTTTCTTTCTAGCAACAGTACTTCAATATATACAACATTCAATCTTGCAAATCATGGTAACAATATAAACATGAAATCATGCAATTCCGTAATAATTTATGTTGTCAATATGTTACCGATACTGCAAACTATCATAAATCACAGAAAATACAATTTTCGTTGTGATTGCCAAAATGACCTATTATGGATAATATATAAAAACGGCATCATGTTGTTTTAAAATATTCAAGCAATCCATATGTGACAATTTTCACAGATTAGAAATACTTCTGCAAACTAACAAATATGATTGTGTACCTTTCACCATATTGATGAATAAGAAAGCATGAATGTTCATTCCTCCGTTGTAGTCACAAATTAACCACAAACAAAACGATTCATAAATCAAAATTTCATAATTCTAAAAATTATATGAATTAACTGTGTACCTTTCACCGTCATCGAAAGTTGTTACCATCTTCTTTAAAATTGCATACTTTAACACTAATTATAAATAAAGTATGAATCGAAATCGAAAATAAAAAATCGAACCTAAAGATTGTTAGATCTTGTGTTGGGGTCTGCTGCAAAACATGAACAAGAAGAAGATGATGAAGACGGTACGATGAAAGTTGCACAAAATAATTCCAAAGCGTGTGTTTACACTAAGCTTTAGGTTCGATTCGCCCCCACCAATTTATGCAAATAGGATGCAAAAGGGTTAACCGGCGAATCCCCTTTAGGATACTTTGGAAACCTTAACATGAATTGCACATTCACATTAAGTATATCGATCAACGATATTTTACAGAATAAAGTTCTCTCATTTATTCTCGTGCACAAGAAAAATAAAGAAATGACTTAGATATAATTTTTGGCACTTGAAACAAATAATTTTTGTGTGTATTTTATGGCTGACAAGTATATCTATTTATAAGAAAACTTGTACCGATTGGTGTGGAGAAACAATGTTTCATTTGATTCCAACATGACCATTCACGAACCATTGTAATCAATCACAACAAACTTTTTCATGAAAAGGTGTGTTGATCTAGTGGTTGCACCTTTTGACCACGCACCTTATCACAATAAGGTCTTTGGTTCAATTCTAGAGAGTTGCAACTTTTGGCCATTTATTTTGGTAAATTAACCATTATTATTTATCAATTTAATATTTTGGAAATTTCTCCAACAATCCCCCACCATTTTCAAAATATATCTAAATCCATTATTCAGGAAATTTCATGGTTTCAGATAAAGGTATCTTACGATTTGAACCAATACTTAGTAAGTTAAGTTTTCACTCATCCCCGAATAGATTGGTAGACAAGCTTTGAACCAATTATTCATTAGAACAAGCGTGCATAACTCACACATGAAATCTCGGTACCATTGATCGAATTATTAATATGACACATTTAATAAGGCCTTGTGTCTCATATCCTTTTCATGAGAATTTAAGAGTCAAGCCCTTGAACTCTATGAAGCGGCACCACTTCATTCTCATATAGGTAGACGATATCATAAATGCACCCATAATTATGTATTCCAGCAAACATATGCTATATGTCCATTAAGAAGAAAACTTCATCCTACCAGACTTATTCTTATGGTCCAAGTACTTTTACCCCTTGGGATGTATCTATCATTAAGTACATCAATCACTCTAATAATGTACTTTCATCATTGAACTCAAGACGTAACATTAATCAAGTGTGAGTTGAGTTTCCACTATTGATGATTAATTAGATATGGGCTTGTTCCACATCCCTAATGATGTCTTCATTGTATTCAATTATATCCAAAGACATCATATCTTGTCAATCCTTTCGTCAAAGAATTGCAATATTTTTCCAAACTTTAATTAATTTTTGAATATTCAATTTTTCAACTAATCATGCATATGATTATTTTATGTACTCTTGATAGTATTTACCAACTATCATCAAACCATGACACTTTTGTCATATTAGTACAATTTCCATATACAACATACGTTCTATATTCCTGATAGTTTCGATAAACTATCATCATGACACTTTTGTCATTTATTTTGTCATATACACAACTTTTATGTCATTCTTCATTTACCAACCTTTTGTTCTTCTAGCTTTTGAATTTATTATTCTTTTGAAGTGTAGGGCATTCATTTTTAACATGCCCTATTTCTCCACTACATTCAAAGCTCCATTATTTTCTTAAAAATTTTGAATTTCTTGATTAGAGCATCATCTCTAAAAATACGATTTGCGAAAGCCATAATTTTCGATTTGCGTTTTAACAATCCGTGAAAAGCGTTCCTCACGAGGTTCTACATATGTGGGAAACTGGAATTCCTTATCCTCCTTGATAAGGTTCTTAAAATTGCACGTCTCGGAATTTTATATTTACATTAGACTTCAAAATTAAATTTTATATAAGTCATGGTCCATATTTTAAATAATATTTATATGACTTAATAATGAATTTAATTGAACGCAAATATATTATTCACATAACATCAAAATCATAATTCAATCACATAATTTAAAATTTTAGACACTAATAAAACCACTTTATTGATTGGATGAACTAACCTTTTTAAGAATGTTATGTCACTGTTGAATAAACTCAACTTTAGAAATCATATATATGGCACACCATTCTGTCAATCAACAACAACTTTAACATTTAAATTTTTTTGATTAATATATGCATTATGTACATACCGGGTATGTATATCGATGCACTGTTTCGTTTCAAAATGAAAAATAGTGACAATCGTGAACAAATAATTAACATAATTAGGAATTATGGAAAAAATTCCAAATTATCATTCCATATTAAGATGTAACCCACACCTCTTGCCTTTTGTTACAACCCATCCGGATGCTTTCTACTATAGATGACATAAAATGTTTCTGTGTTTAAATTTAACAAAACTATATAAATCACATTTTTGAATCATTTTTTTTTCTTTCTAGCAACAGTACTTCAATATATACAACATTCAATCTTGCAAATCATGGTAACAATATAAACATGAAATCATGCAATTCCGTAATAATTTATGTTGTCAATATGTTACCGATACTGCAAACTATCATAAATCACAGAAAATACAATTTTCGTTGTGATTGCCAAAATGACCTATTATGGATAATATATAAAAACGGCATCATGTTGTTTTAAAATATTCAAGCAATCCATATGTGACAATTTTCACAGATTACAAATACTTCTGCAAACTAACAAATATGATTGTGTACCTTTCACCATATTGATGAATAAGAAAGCATGAATGTTCATTCCTCCGTTGTAGTCACAAATTAACCACAAACAAAACGATTCATAAATCAAAATTTCATAATTCTAAAAATTATATGAATTAACTGTGTACCTTTCACCGTCATCGAAAGTTGTTACCATCTTCTTTAAAATTGCATACTTTAACACTAATTATAAATAAAGTATGAATCGAAATCGAAAATAAAAAATCGAACCTAAAGATTGTTAGATCTTGTGTTGGGGTCTGCTGCAAAACATGAACAAGAAGAAGATGATGAAGACGGTACGATGAAAGTTGCACAAAATAATTCCAAAGCGTGTGTTTACACTAAGCTTTAGGTTCGATTCGCCCCCACCAATTTATGCAAATAGGATGCAAAAGGGTTAACCGGCGAATCCCCTTTTGGATACTTTGGAAACCTTAACATGAATTGCACATTCACATTAAGTATATCGATCAACGATATTTTACAGAATAAAGTTCTCTCATTTATTCTCGTGCACAAGAAAAATAAAGAAATGACTTAGATATAATTTTTGGCACTTGAAACAAATAATTTTTGTGTGTATTTTATGGCTGACAAGTATATCTATTTATAAGAAAACTTGTACCGATTGGTGTGGAGAAACAATGTTTCATTTGATTCCAACATGACCATTCACGAACCATTGTAATCAATCACAACAAACTTTTTCATGAAAAGGTGTGTTGATCTAGTGGTTGCACCTTTTGACCACGCACCTTATCACAATAAGGTCTTTGGTTCAATTCTAGAGAGTTGCAACTTTTGGCCATTTATTTTGGTAAATTAACCATTATTATTTATCAATTTAATATTTTGGAAATTTCTCCAACAATCCCCCACCATTTTCAAAATATATCTAAATCCATTATTCAGGAAATTTCATGGTTTCAGATAAAGGTATCTTACGATTTGAACCAATACTTAGTAAGTTAAGTTTTCACTCATCCCCGAATAGATTGGTAGACAAGCTTTGAACCAATTATTCATTAGAACAAGCGTGCATAACTCACACATGAAATCTCGGTACCATTGATCGAATTATTAATATGACACATTTAATAAGGCCTTGTGTCTCATATCCTTTTCATGAGAATTTAAGAGTCAAGCCCTTGAACTCTATGAAGCGGCACCACTTCATTCTCATATAGGTAGACGATATCATAAATGCACCCATAATTATGTATTCCAGCAAACATATGCTATATGTCCATTAAGAAGAAAACTTCATCCTACCAGACTTATTCTTATGGTCCAAGTACTTTTACCCCTTGGGATGTATCTATCATTAAGTACATCAATCACTCTAATAATGTACTTTCATCATTGAACTCAAGACGTAACATTAATCAAGTGTGAGTTGAGTTTCCACTATTGATGATTAATTAGATATGGGCTTGTTCCACATCCCTAATGATGTCTTCATTGTATTCAATTATATCCAAAGACATCATATCTTGTCAATCCTTTCGTCAAAGAATTGCAATATTTTTCCAAACTTTAATTAATTTTTGAATATTCAATTTTTCAACTAATCATGCATATGATTATTTTATGTACTCTTGATAGTATTTACCAACTATCATCAAACCATGACACTTTTGTCATATTAGTACAATTTCCATATACAACATACGTTCTATATTCCTGATAGTTTCGATAAACTATCATCATGACACTTTTGTCATTTATTTTGTCATATACACAACTTTTATGTCATTCTTCATTTACCAACCTTTTGTTCTTCTAGCTTTTGAATTTATTATTCTTTTGAAGTGTAGGGCATTCATTTTTAACATGCCCTATTTCTCCACTACATTCAAAGCTCCATTATTTTCTTAAAAATTTTGAATTTCTTGATTAGAGCATCATCTCTAAAAATACGATTTGCGAAAGCCATAATTTTCGATTTGCGTTTTAACAATCCGTGAAAAGCGTTCCTCACGAGGTTCTACATATGTGGGAAACTGGAATTCCTTAACCTCCTTGATAAGGTTCTTAAAATTGCACGTCTCGGAATTTTATATTTACATTAGACTTCAAAATTAAATTTTATATAAGTCATGGTCCATATTTTAAATAATATTTATATGACTTAATAATGAATTTAATTGAACGCAAATATATTATTCACATAACATCAAAATCATAATTCAATCACATAATTTAAAATTTTAGACACTAATAAAACCACTTTATTGATTGGATGAACTAACCTTTTTAAGAATGTTATGTCACTGTTGAATAAACTCAACTTTAGAAATCATATATATGGCACACCATTCTGTCAATCAACAACAACTTTAACATTTAAATTTTTTTGATTAATATATGCATTATGTACATACCGGGTATGTATATCGATGCACTGTTTCGTTTCAAAATGAAAAATAGTGACAATCGTGAACAAATAATTAACATAATTAGGAATTATGGAAAAAATTCCAAATTATCATTCCATATTAAGATGTAACCCACACCTCTTGCCTTTTGTTACAACCCATCCGGATGCTTTCTACTATAGATGACATAAAATGTTTCTGTGTTTAAATTTAACAAAACTATATAAATCACATTTTTGAATCATTTTTTTTTCTTTCTAGCAACAGTACTTCAATATATACAACATTCAATCTTGCAAATCATGGTAACAATATAAACATGAAATCATGCAATTCCGTAATAATTTATGTTGTCAATATGTTACCGATACTGCAAACTATCATAAATCACAGAAAATACAATTTTCGTTGTGATTGCCAAAATGACCTATTATGGATAATATATAAAAACGGCATCATGTTGTTTTAAAATATTCAAGCAATCCATATGTGACAATTTTCACAGATTACAAATACTTCTGCAAACTAACAAATATGATTGTGTACCTTTCACCATATTGATGAATAAGAAAGCATGAATGTTCATTCCTCCGTTGTAGTCACAAATTAACCACAAACAAAACGATTCATAAATCAAAATTTCATAATTCTAAAAATTATATGAATTAACTGTGTACCTTTCACCGTCATCGAAAGTTGTTACCATCTTCTTTAAAATTGCATACTTTAACACTAATTATAAATAAAGTATGAATCGAAATCGAAAATAAAAAATCGAACCTAAAGATTGTTAGATCTTGTGTTGGGGTCTGCTGCAAAACATGAACAAGAAGAAGATGATGAAGACGGTACGATGAAAGTTGCACAAAATAATTCCAAAGCGTGTGTTTACACTAAGCTTTAGGTTCGATTCGCCCCCACCAATTTATGCAAATTGGATGCAAAAGGGTTAACCGGCGAATCCCCTTTAGGATACTTTGGAAACCTTAACATGAATTGCACATTCACATTAAGTATATCGATCAACGATATTTTACAGAATAAAGTTCTCTCATTTATTCTCGTGCACAAGAAAAATAAAGAAATGACTTAGATATAATTTTTGGCACTTGAAACAAATAATTTTTGTGTGTATTTTATGGCTGACAAGTATATCTATTTATAAGAAAACTTGTACCGATTGGTGTGGAGAAACAATGTTTCATTTGATTCCAACATGACCATTCACGAACCATTGTAATCAATCACAACAAACTTTTTCATGAAAAGGTGTGTTGATCTAGTGGTTGCACCTTTTGACCACGCACCTTATCACAATAAGGTCTTTGGTTCAATTCTAGAGAGTTGCAACTTTTGGCCATTTATTTTGGTAAATTAACCATTATTATTTATCAATTTAATATTTTGGAAATTTCTCCAACAATCCCCCACCATTTTCAAAATATATCTAAATCCATTATTCAGGAAATTTCATGGTTTCAGATAAAGGTATCTTACGATTTGAACCAATACTTAGTAAGTTAAGTTTTCACTCATCCCCGAATAGATTGGTAGACAAGCTTTGAACCAATTATTCATTAGAACAAGCGTGCATAACTCACACATGAAATCTCGGTACCATTGATCGAATTATTAATATGACACATTTAATAAGGCCTTGTGTCTCATATCCTTTTCATGAGAATTTAAGAGTCAAGCCCTTGAACTCTATGAAGCGGCACCACTTCATTCTCATATAGGTAGACGATATCATAAATGCACCCATAATTATGTATTCCAGCAAACATATGCTATATGTCCATTAAGAAGAAAACTTCATCCTACCAGACTTATTCTTATGGTCCAAGTACTTTTACCCCTTGGGATGTATCTATCATTAAGTACATCAATCACTCTAATAATGTACTTTCATCATTGAACTCAAGACGTAACATTAATCAAGTGTGAGTTGAGTTTCCACTATTGATGATTAATTAGATATGGGCTTGTTCCACATCCCTAATGATGTCTTCATTGTATTCAATTATATCCAAAGACATCATATCTTGTCAATCCTTTCGTCAAAGAATTGCAATATTTTTCCAAACTTTAATTAATTTTTGAATATTCAATTTTTCAACTAATCATGCATATGATTATTTTATGTACTCTTGATAGTATTTACCAACTATCATCAAACCATGACACTTTTGTCATATTAGTACAATTTCCATATACAACATACGTTCTATATTCCTGATAGTTTCGATAAACTATCATCATGACACTTTTGTCATTTATTTTGTCATATACACAACTTTTATGTCATTCTTCATTTACCAACCTTTTGTTCTTCTAGCTTTTGAATTTATTATTCTTTTGAAGTGTAGGGCATTCATTTTTAACATGCCCTATTTCTCCACTACATTCAAAGCTCCATTATTTTCTTAAAAATTTTGAATTTCTTGATTAGAGCATCATCTCTAAAAATACGATTTGCGAAAGCCATAATTTTCGATTTGCGTTTTAACAATCCGTGAAAAGCGTTCCTCACGAGGTTCTACATATGTGGGAAACTGGAATTCCTTATCCTCCTTGATAAGGTTCTTAAAATTGCACGTCTCGGAATTTTATATTTACATTAGACTTCAAAATTAAATTTTATATAAGTCATGGTCCATATTTTAAATAATATTTATATGACTTAATAATGAATTTAATTGAACGCAAATATATTATTCACATAACATCAAAATCATAATTCAATCACATAATTTAAAATTTTAGACACTAATAAAACCACTTTATTGATTGGATGGACTAACCTTTTTAAGAATGTTATGTCACTGTTGAATAAACTCAACTTTAGAAATCATATATATGGCACACCATTCTGTCAATCAACAACAACTTTAACATTTAAATTTTTCTGATTAATATATGCATTATGTACATACCGGGTATGTATATCGATGCACTGTTTCGTTTCAAAATGAAAAATAGTGACAATCGTGAACAAATAATTAACATAATTAGGAATTATGGAAAAAATTCCAAATTATCATTCCATATTAAGATGTAACCCACACCTCTTGCCTTTTGTTACAACCCATCCGGATGCTTTCTACTATAGATGACATAAAATGTTTCTGTGTTTAAATTTAACAAAACTATATAAATCACATTTTTGAATCATTTTTTTTTCTTTCTAGCAACAGTACTTCAATATATACAACATTCAATCTTGCAAATCATGGTAACAATATAAACATGAAATCATGCAATTCCGTAATAATTTATGTTGTCAATATGTTACCGATACTGCAAACTATCATAAATCACAGAAAATACAATTTTCGTTGTGATTGCCAAAATGACCTATTATGGATAATATATAAAAACGGCATCATGTTGTTTTAAAATATTCAAGCAATCCATATGTGACAATTTTCACAGATTACAAATACTTCTGCAAACTAACAAATATGATTGTGTACCTTTCACCATATTGATGAATAAGAAAGCATGAATGTTCATTCCTCCGTTGTAGTCACAAATTAACCACAAACAAAACGATTCATAAATCAAAATTTCATAATTCTAAAAATTATATGAATTAACTGTGTACCTTTCACCGTCATCGAAAGTTGTTACCATCTTCTTTAAAATTGCATACTTTAACACTAATTATAAATAAAGTATGAATCGAAATCGAAAATAAAAAATCGAACCTAAAGATTGTTAGATCTTGTGTTGGGGTCTGCTGCAAAACATGAACAAGAAGAAGATGATGAAGACGGTACGATGAAAGTTGCACAAAATAATTCCAAAGCGTGTGTTTACACTAAGCTTTAGGTTCGATTCGCCCCCACCAATTTATGCAAATTGGATGCAAAAGGGTTAACCGGCGAATCCCCTTTAGGATACTTTGGAAACCTTAACATGAATTGCACATTCACATTAAGTATATCGATCAACGATATTTTACAGAATAAAGTTCTCTCATTTATTCTCGTGCACAAGAAAAATAAAGAAATGACTTAGATATAATTTTTGGCACTTGAAACAAATAATTTTTGTGTGTATTTTATGGCTGACAAGTATATCTATTTATAAGAAAACTTGTACCGATTGGTGTGGAGAAACAATGTTTCATTTGATTCCAACATGACCATTCACGAACCATTGTAATCAATCACAACAAACTTTTTCATGAAAAGGTGTGTTGATCTAGTGGTTGCACCTTTTGACCACGCACCTTATCACAATAAGGTCTTTGGTTCAATTCTAGAGAGTTGCAACTTTTGGCCATTTATTTTGGTAAATTAACCATTATTATTTATCAATTTAATATTTTGGAAATTTCTCCAACAATCCCCCACCATTTTCAAAATATATCTAAATCCATTATTCAGGAAATTTCATGGTTTCAGATAAAGGTATCTTACGATTTGAACCAATACTTAGTAAGTTAAGTTTTCACTCATCCCCGAATAGATTGGTAGACAAGCTTTGAACCAATTATTCATTAGAACAAGCGTGCATAACTCACACATGAAATCTCGGTACCATTGATCGAATTATTAATATGACACATTTAATAAGGCCTTGTGTCTCATATCCTTTTCATGAGAATTTAAGAGTCAAGCCCTTGAACTCTATGAAGCGGCACCACTTCATTCTCATATAGGTAGACGATATCATAAATGCACCCATAATTATGTATTCCAGCAAACATATGCTATATGTCCATTAAGAAGAAAACTTCATCCTACCAGACTTATTCTTATGGTCCAAGTACTTTTACCCCTTGGGATGTATCTATCATTAAGTACATCAATCACTCTAATAATGTACTTTCATCATTGAACTCAAGACGTAACATTAATCAAGTGTGAGTTGAGTTTCCACTATTGATGATTAATTAGATATGGGCTTGTTCCACATCCCTAATGATGTCTTCATTGTATTCAATTATATCCAAAGACATCATATCTTGTCAATCCTTTCGTCAAAGAATTGCAATATTTTTCCAAACTTTAATTAATTTTTGAATATTCAATTTTTCAACTAATCATGCATATGATTATTTTATGTACTCTTGATAGTATTTACCAACTATCATCAAACCATGACACTTTTGTCATATTAGTACAATTTCCATATACAACATACGTTCTATATTCCTGATAGTTTCGATAAACTATCATCATGACACTTTTGTCATTTATTTTGTCATATACACAACTTTTATGTCATTCTTCATTTACCAACCTTTTGTTCTTCTAGCTTTTGAATTTATTATTCTTTTGAAGTGTAGGGCATTCATTTTTAACATGCCCTATTTCTCCACTACATTCAAAGCTCCATTATTTTCTTAAAAATTTTGAATTTCTTGATTAGAGCATCATCTCTAAAAATACGATTTGCGAAAGCCATAATTTTCGATTTGCGTTTTAACAATCCGTGAAAAGCGTTCCTCACGAGGTTCTACATATGTGGGAAACTGGAATTCCTTATCCTCCTTGATAAGGTTCTTAAAATTGCACGTCTCGGAATTTTATATTTACATTAGACTTCAAAATTAAATTTTATATAAGTCATGGTCCATATTTTAAATAATATTTATATGACTTAATAATGAATTTAATTGAACGCAAATATATTATTCACATAACATCAAAATCATAATTCAATCACATAATTTAAAATTTTAGACACTAATAAAACCACTTTATTGATTGGATGGACTAACCTTTTTAAGAATGTTATGTCACTGTTGAATAAACTCAACTTTAGAAATCATATATATGGCACACCATTCTGTCAATCAACAACAACTTTAACATTTAAATTTTTCTGATTAATATATGCATTATGTACATACCGGGTATGTATATCGATGCACTGTTTCGTTTCAAAATGAAAAATAGTGACAATCGTGAACAAATAATTAACATAATTAGGAATTATGGAAAAAATTCCAAATTATCATTCCATATTAAGATGTAACCCACACCTCTTGCCTTTTGTTACAACCCATCCGGATGCTTTCTACTATAGATGACATAAAATGTTTCTGTGTTTAAATTTAACAAAACTATATAAATCACATTTTTGAATCATTTTTTTTTCTTTCTAGCAACAGTACTTCAATATATACAACATTCAATCTTGCAAATCATGGTAACAATATAAACATGAAATCATGCAATTCCGTAATAATTTATGTTGTCAATATGTTACCGATACTGCAAACTATCATAAATCACAGAAAATACAATTTTCGTTGTGATTGCCAAAATGACCTATTATGGATAATATATAAAAACGGCATCATGTTGTTTTAAAATATTCAAGCAATCCATATGTGACAATTTTCACAGATTACAAATACTTCTGCAAACTAACAAATATGATTGTGTACCTTTCACCATATTGATGAATAAGAAAGCATGAATGTTCATTCCTCCGTTGTAGTCACAAATTAACCACAAACAAAACGATTCATAAATCAAAATTTCATAATTCTAAAAATTATATGAATTAACTGTGTACCTTTCACCGTCATCGAAAGTTGTTACCATCTTCTTTAAAATTGCATACTTTAACACTAATTATAAATAAAGTATGAATCGAAATCGAAAATAAAAAATCGAACCTAAAGATTGTTAGATCTTGTGTTGGGGTCTGCTGCAAAACATGAACAAGAAGAAGATGATGAAGACGGTACGATGAAAGTTGCACAAAATAATTCCAAAGCGTGTGTTTACACTAAGCTTTAGGTTCGATTCGCCCCCACCAATTTATGCAAATTGGATGCAAAAGGGTTAACCGGCGAATCCCCTTTAGGATACTTTGGAAACCTTAACATGAATTGCACATTCACATTAAGTATATCGATCAACGATATTTTACAGAATAAAGTTCTCTCATTTATTCTCGTGCACAAGAAAAATAAAGAAATGACTTAGATATAATTTTTGGCACTTGAAACAAATAATTTTTGTGTGTATTTTATGGCTGACAAGTATATCTATTTATAAGAAAACTTGTACCGATTGGTGTGGAGAAACAATGTTTCATTTGATTCCAACATGACCATTCACGAACCATTGTAATCAATCACAACAAACTTTTTCATGAAAAGGTGTGTTGATCTAGTGGTTGCACCTTTTGACCACGCACCTTATCACAATAAGGTCTTTGGTTCAATTCTAGAGAGTTGCAACTTTTGGCCATTTATTTTGGTAAATTAACCATTATTATTTATCAATTTAATATTTTGGAAATTTCTCCAACAATCCCCCACCATTTTCAAAATATATCTAAATCCATTATTCAGGAAATTTCATGGTTTCAGATAAAGGTATCTTACGATTTGAACCAATACTTAGTAAGTTAAGTTTTCACTCATCCCCGAATAGATTGGTAGACAAGCTTTGAACCAATTATTCATTAGAACAAGCGTGCATAACTCACACATGAAATCTCGGTACCATTGATCGAATTATTAATATGACACATTTAATAAGGCCTTGTGTCTCATATCCTTTTCATGAGAATTTAAGAGTCAAGCCCTTGAACTCTATGAAGCGGCACCACTTCATTCTCATATAGGTAGACGATATCATAAATGCACCCATAATTATGTATTCCAGCAAACATATGCTATATGTCCATTAAGAAGAAAACATCATCCTACCAGACTTATTCTTATGGTCCAAGTACTTTTACCCCTTGGGATGTATCTATCATTAAGTACATCAATCACTCTAATAATGTACTTTCATCATTGAACTCAAGACGTAACATTAATCAAGTGTGAGTTGAGTTTCCACTATTGATGATTAATTAGATATGGGCTTGTTCCACATCCCTAATGATGTCTTCATTGTATTCAATTATATCCAAAGACATCATATCTTGTCAATCCTTTCGTCAAAGAATTGCAATATTTTTCCAAACTTTAATTAATTTTTGAATATTCAATTTTTCAACTAATCATGCATATGATTATTTTATGTACTCTTGATAGTATTTACCAACTATCATCAAACCATGACACTTTTGTCATATTAGTACAATTTCCATATACAACATACGTTCTATATTCCTGATAGTTTCGATAAACTATCATCATGACACTTTTGTCATTTATTTTGTCATATACACAACTTTTATGTCATTCTTCATTTACCAACCTTTTGTTCTTCTAGCTTTTGAATTTATTATTCTTTTGAAGTGTAGGGCATTCATTTTTAACATGCCCTATTTCTCCACTACATTCAAAGCTCCATTATTTTCTTAAAAATTTTGAATTTCTTGATTAGAGCATCATCTCTAAAAATACGATTTGCGAAAGCCATAATTTTCGATTTGCGTTTTAACAATCCGTGAAAAGCGTTCCTCACGAGGTTCTACATATGTGGGAAACTGGAATTCCTTATCCTCCTTGATAAGGTTCTTAAAATTGCACGTCTCGGAATTTTATATTTACATTAGACTTCAAAATTAAATTTTATATAAGTCATGGTCCATATTTTAAATAATATTTATATGACTTAATAATGAATTTAATTGAACGCAAATATATTATTCACATAACATCAAAATCATAATTCAATCACATAATTTAAAATTTTAGACACTAATAAAACCACTTTATTGATTGGATGAACTAACCTTTTTAAGAATGTTATGTCACTGTTGAATAAACTCAACTTTAGAAATCATATATATGGCACACCATTCTGTCAATCAACAACAACTTTAACATTTAAATTTTTTTGATTAATATATGCATTATGTACATACCGGGTATGTATATCGATGCACTGTTTCGTTTCAAAATGAAAAATAGTGACAATCGTGAACAAATAATTAACATAATTAGGAATTATGGAAAAAATTCCAAATTATCATTCCATATTAAGATGTAACCCACACCTCTTGCCTTTTGTTACAACCCATCCGGATGCTTTCTACTATAGATGACATAAAATGTTTCTGTGTTTAAATTTAACAAAACTATATAAATCACATTTTTGAATCATTTTTTTTTCTTTCTAGCAACAGTACTTCAATATATACAACATTCAATCTTGCAAATCATGGTAACAATATAAACATGAAATCATGCAATTCCGTAATAATTTATGTTGTCAATATGTTACCGATACTGCAAACTATCATAAATCACAGAAAATACAATTTTCGTTGTGATTGCCAAAATGACCTATTATGGATAATATATAAAAACGGCATCATGTTGTTTTAAAATATTCAAGCAATCCATATGTGACAATTTTCACAGATTACAAATACTTCTGCAAACTAACAAATATGATTGTGTACCTTTCACCATATTGATGAATAAGAAAACATGAATGTTCATTCCTCCGTTGTAGTCACAAATTAACCACAAACAAAACGATTCATAAATCAAAATTTCATAATTCTAAAAATTATATGAATTAACTGTGTACCTTTCACCGTCATCGAAAGTTGTTACCATCTTCTTTAAAATTGCATACTTTAACACTAATTATAAATAAAGTATGAATCGAAATCGAAAATAAAAAATCGAACCTAAAGATTGTTAGATCTTGTGTTGGGGTCTGCTGCAAAACATGAACAAGAAGAAGATGATGAAGACGGTACGATGAAAGTTGCACAAAATAATTCCAAAGCGTGTGTTTACACTAAGCTTTAGGTTCGATTCGCCCCCACCAATTTATGCAAATTGGATGCAAAAGGGTTAACCGGCGAATCCCCTTTAGGATACTTTGGAAACCTTAACATGAATTGCACATTCACATTAAGTATATCGATCAACGATATTTTACAGAATAAAGTTCTCTCATTTATTCTCGTGCACAAGAAAAATAAAGAAATGACTTAGATATAATTTTTGGCACTTGAAACAAATAATTTTTGTGTGTATTTTATGGCTGACAAGTATATCTATTTATAAGAAAACTTGTACCGATTGGTGTGGAGAAACAATGTTTCATTTGATTCCAACATGACCATTCACGAACCATTGTAATCAATCACAACAAACTTTTTCATGAAAAGGTGTGTTGATCTAGTGGTTGCACCTTTTGACCACGCACCTTATCACAATAAGGTCTTTGGTTCAATTCTAGAGAGTTGCAACTTTTGGCCATTTATTTTGGTAAATTAACCATTATTATTTATCAATTTAATATTTTGGAAATTTCTCCAACAATCCCCCACCATTTTCAAAATATATCTAAATCCATTATTCAGGAAATTTCATGGTTTCAGATAAAGGTATCTTACGATTTGAACCAATACTTAGTAAGTTAAGTTTTCACTCATCCCCGAATAGATTGGTAGACAAGCTTTGAACCAATTATTCATTAGAACAAGCGTGCATAACTCACACATGAAATCTCGGTACCATTGATCGAATTATTAATATGACACATTTAATAAGGCCTTGTGTCTCATATCCTTTTCATGAGAATTTAAGAGTCAAGCCCTTGAACTCTATGAAGCGGCACCACTTCATTCTCATATAGGTAGACGATATCATAAATGCACCCATAATTATGTATTCCAGCAAACATATGCTATATGTCCATTAAGAAGAAAACTTCATCCTACCAGACTTATTCTTATGGTCCAAGTACTTTTACCCCTTGGGATGTATCTATCATTAAGTACATCAATCACTCTAATAATGTACTTTCATCATTGAACTCAAGACGTAACATTAATCAAGTGTGAGTTGAGTTTCCACTATTGATGATTAATTAGATATGGGCTTGTTCCACATCCCTAATGATGTCTTCATTGTATTCAATTATATCCAAAGACATCATATCTTGTCAATCCTTTCGTCAAAGAATTGCAATATTTTTCCAAACTTTAATTAATTTTTGAATATTCAATTTTTCAACTAATCATGCATATGATTATTTTATGTACTCTTGATAGTATTTACCAACTATCATCAAACCATGACACTTTTGTCATATTAGTACAATTTCCATATACAACATACGTTCTATATTCCTGATAGTTTCGATAAACTATCATCATGACACTTTTGTCATTTATTTTGTCATATACACAACTTTTATGTCATTCTTCATTTACCAACCTTTTGTTCTTCTAGCTTTTGAATTTATTATTCTTTTGAAGTGTAGGGCATTCATTTTTAACATGCCCTATTTCTCCAATACATTCAAAGCTCCATTATTTTCTTAAAAATTTTGAATTTCTTGATTAGAGCATCATCTCTAAAAATACGATTTGCGAAAGCCATAATTTTCGATTTGCGTTTTAACAATCCGTGAAAAGCGTTCCTCACGAGGTTCTACATATGTGGGAAACTGGAATTCCTTATCCTCCTTGATAAGGTTCTTAAAATTGCACGTCTCGGAATTTTATATTTACATTAGACTTCAAAATTAAATTTTATATAAGTCATGGTCCATATTTTAAATAATATTTATATGACTTAATAATGAATTTAATTGAACGCAAATATATTATTCACATAACATCAAAATCATAATTCAATCACATAATTTAAAATTTTAGACACTAATAAAACCACTTTATTGATTGGATGAACTAACCTTTTTAAGAATGTTATGTCACTGTTGAATAAACTCAACTTTAGAAATCATATATATGGCACACCATTCTGTCAATCAACAACAACTTTAACATTTAAATTTTTTTGATTAATATATGCATTATGTACATACCGGGTATGTATATCGATGCACTGTTTCGTTTCAAAATGAAAAATAGTGACAATCGTGAACAAATAATTAACATAATTAGGAATTATGGAAAAAATTCCAAATTATCATTCCATATTAAGATGTAACCCACACCTCTTGCCTTTTGTTACAACCCATCCGGATGCTTTCTACTATAGATGACATAAAATGTTTCTGTGTTTAAATTTAACAAAACTATATAAATCACATTTTTGAATCATTTTTTTTTCTTTCTAGCAACAGTACTTCAATATATACAACATTCAATCTTGCAAATCATGGTAACAATATAAACATGAAATCATGCAATTCCGTAATAATTTATGTTGTCAATATGTTACCGATACTGCAAACTATCATAAATCACAGAAAATACAATTTTCGTTGTGATTGCCAAAATGACCTATTATGGATAATATATAAAAACGGCATCATGTTGTTTTAAAATATTCAAGCAATCCATATGTGACAATTTTCACAGATTACAAATACTTCTGCAAACTAACAAATATGATTGTGTACCTTTCACCATATTGATGAATAAGAAAACATGAATGTTCATTCCTCCGTTGTAGTCACAAATTAACCACAAACAAAACGATTCATAAATCAAAATTTCATAATTCTAAAAATTATATGAATTAACTGTGTACCTTTCACCGTCATCGAAAGTTGTTACCATCTTCTTTAAAATTGCATACTTTAACACTAATTATAAATAAAGTATGAATCGAAATCGAAAATAAAAAATCGAACCTAAAGATTGTTAGATCTTGTGTTGGGGTCTGCTGCAAAACATGAACAAGAAGAAGATGATGAAGACGGTACGATGAAAGTTGCACAAAATAATTCCAAAGCGTGTGTTTACACTAAGCTTTAGGTTCGATTCGCCCCCACCAATTTATGCAAATTGGATGCAAAAGGGTTAACCGGCGAATCCCCTTTAGGATACTTTGGAAACCTTAACATGAATTGCACATTCACATTAAGTATATCGATCAACGATATTTTACAGAATAAAGTTCTCTCATTTATTCTCGTGCACAAGAAAAATAAAGA
This sequence comes from Lathyrus tuberosus, assembly GCA_022829125.1. Lineage (NCBI taxonomy): Eukaryota > Viridiplantae > Streptophyta > Magnoliopsida > Fabales > Fabaceae > Lathyrus > Lathyrus tuberosus. The sequence continues at coordinate 1,750,497 of JALAZF010000254.1, forward strand.
AATGACTTAGATATAATTTTTGGCACTTGAAACAAATAATTTTTGTGTGTATTTTATGGCTGACAAGTATATCTATTTATAAGAAAACTTGTACCGATTGGTGTGGAGAAACAATGTTTCATTTGATTCCAACATGACCATTCACGAACCATTGTAATCAATCACAACAAACTTTTTCATGAAAAGGTGTGTTGATCTAGTGGTTGCACCTTTTGACCACGCACCTTATCACAATAAGGTCTTTGGTTCAATTCTAGAGAGTTGCAACTTTTGGCCATTTATTTTGGTAAATTAACCATTATTATTTATCAATTTAATATTTTGGAAATTTCTCCAACAATCCCCCACCATTTTCAAAATATATCTAAATCCATTATTCAGGAAATTTCATGGTTTCAGATAAAGGTATCTTACGATTTGAACCAATACTTAGTAAGTTAAGTTTTCACTCATCCCCGAATAGATTGGTAGACAAGCTTTGAACCAATTATTCATTAGAACAAGCGTGCATAACTCACACATGAAATCTCGGTACCATTGATCGAATTATTAATATGACACATTTAATAAGGCCTTGTGTCTCATATCCTTTTCATGAGAATTTAAGAGTCAAGCCCTTGAACTCTATGAAGCGGCACCACTTCATTCTCATATAGGTAGACGATATCATAAATGCACCCATAATTATGTATTCCAGCAAACATATGCTATATGTCCATTAAGAAGAAAACTTCATCCTACCAGACTTATTCTTATGGTCCAAGTACTTTTACCCCTTGGGATGTATCTATCATTAAGTACATCAATCACTCTAATAATGTACTTTCATCATTGAACTCAAGACGTAACATTAATCAAGTGTGAGTTGAGTTTCCACTATTGATGATTAATTAGATATGGGCTTGTTCCACATCCCTAATGATGTCTTCATTGTATTCAATTATATCCAAAGACATCATATCTTGTCAATCCTTTCGTCAAAGAATTGCAATATTTTTCCAAACTTTAATTAATTTTTGAATATTCAATTTTTCAACTAATCATGCATATGATTATTTTATGTACTCTTGATAGTATTTACCAACTATCATCAAACCATGACACTTTTGTCATATTAGTACAATTTCCATATACAACATACGTTCTATATTCCTGATAGTTTCGATAAACTATCATCATGACACTTTTGTCATTTATTTTGTCATATACACAACTTTTATGTCATTCTTCATTTACCAACCTTTTGTTCTTCTAGCTTTTGAATTTATTATTCTTTTGAAGTGTAGGGCATTCATTTTTAACATGCCCTATTTCTCCAATACATTCAAAGCTCCATTATTTTCTTAAAAATTTTGAATTTCTTGATTAGAGCATCATCTCTAAAAATACGATTTGCGAAAGCCATAATTTTCGATTTGCGTTTTAACAATCCGTGAAAAGCGTTCCTCACGAGGTTCTACATATGTGGGAAACTGGAATTCCTTATCCTCCTTGATAAGGTTCTTAAAATTGCACGTCTCGGAATTTTATATTTACATTAGACTTCAAAATTAAATTTTATATAAGTCATGGTCCATATTTTAAATAATATTTATATGACTTAATAATGAATTTAATTGAACGCAAATATATTATTCACATAACATCAAAATCATAATTCAATCACATAATTTAAAATTTTAGACACTAATAAAACCACTTTATTGATTGGATGAACTAACCTTTTTAAGAATGTTATGTCACTGTTGAATAAACTCAACTTTAGAAATCATATATATGGCACACCATTCTGTCAATCAACAACAACTTTAACATTTAAATTTTTTTGATTAATATATGCATTATGTACATACCGGGTATGTATATCGATGCACTGTTTCGTTTCAAAATGAAAAATAGTGACAATCGTGAACAAATAATTAACATAATTAGGAATTATGGAAAAAATTCCAAATTATCATTCCATATTAAGATGTAACCCACACCTCTTGCCTTTTGTTACAACCCATCCGGATGCTTTCTACTATAGATGACATAAAATGTTTCTGTGTTTAAATTTAACAAAACTATATAAATCACATTTTTGAATCATTTTTTTTTCTTTCTAGCAACAGTACTTCAATATATACAACATTCAATCTTGCAAATCATGGTAACAATATAAACATGAAATCATGCAATTCCGTAATAATTTATGTTGTCAATATGTTACCGATACTGCAAACTATCATAAATCACAGAAAATACAATTTTCGTTGTGATTGCCAAAATGACCTATTATGGATAATATATAAAAACGGCATCATGTTGTTTTAAAATATTCAAGCAATCCATATGTGACAATTTTCACAGATTACAAATACTTCTGCAAACTAACAAATATGATTGTGTACCTTTCACCATATTGATGAATAAGAAAACATGAATGTTCATTCCTCCGTTGTAGTCACAAATTAACCACAAACAAAACGATTCATAAATCAAAATTTCATAATTCTAAAAATTATATGAATTAACTGTGTACCTTTCACCGTCATCGAAAGTTGTTACCATCTTCTTTAAAATTGCATACTTTAACACTAATTATAAATAAAGTATGAATCGAAATCGAAAATAAAAAATCGAACCTAAAGATTGTTAGATCTTGTGTTGGGGTCTGCTGCAAAACATGAACAAGAAGAAGATGATGAAGACGGTACGATGAAAGTTGCACAAAATAATTCCAAAGCGTGTGTTTACACTAAGCTTTAGGTTCGATTCGCCCCCACCAATTTATGCAAATTGGATGCAAAAGGGTTAACCGGCGAATCCCCTTTAGGATACTTTGGAAACCTTAACATGAATTGCACATTCACATTAAGTATATCGATCAACGATATTTTACAGAATAAAGTTCTCTCATTTATTCTCGTGCACAAGAAAAATAAAGAAATGACTTAGATATAATTTTTGGCACTTGAAACAAATAATTTTTGTGTGTATTTTATGGCTGACAAGTATATCTATTTATAAGAAAACTTGTACCGATTGGTGTGGAGAAACAATGTTTCATTTGATTCCAACATGACCATTCACGAACCATTGTAATCAATCACAACAAACTTTTTCATGAAAAGGTGTGTTGATCTAGTGGTTGCACCTTTTGACCACGCACCTTATCACAATAAGGTCTTTGGTTCAATTCTAGAGAGTTGCAACTTTTGGCCATTTATTTTGGTAAATTAACCATTATTATTTATCAATTTAATATTTTGGAAATTTCTCCAACAATCCCCCACCATTTTCAAAATATATCTAAATCCATTATTCAGGAAATTTCATGGTTTCAGATAAAGGTATCTTACGATTTGAACCAATACTTAGTAAGTTAAGTTTTCACTCATCCCCGAATAGATTGGTAGACAAGCTTTGAACCAATTATTCATTAGAACAAGCGTGCATAACTCACACATGAAATCTCGGTACCATTGATCGAATTATTAATATGACACATTTAATAAGGCCTTGTGTCTCATATCCTTTTCATGAGAATTTAAGAGTCAAGCCCTTGAACTCTATGAAGCGGCACCACTTCATTCTCATATAGGTAGACGATATCATAAATGCACCCATAATTATGTATTCCAGCAAACATATGCTATATGTCCATTAAGAAGAAAACTTCATCCTACCAGACTTATTCTTATGGTCCAAGTACTTTTACCCCTTGGGATGTATCTATCATTAAGTACATCAATCACTCTAATAATGTACTTTCATCATTGAACTCAAGACGTAACATTAATCAAGTGTGAGTTGAGTTTCCACTATTGATGATTAATTAGATATGGGCTTGTTCCACATCCCTAATGATGTCTTCATTGTATTCAATTATATCCAAAGACATCATATCTTGTCAATCCTTTCGTCAAAGAATTGCAATATTTTTCCAAACTTTAATTAATTTTTGAATATTCAATTTTTCAACTAATCATGCATATGATTATTTTATGTACTCTTGATAGTATTTACCAACTATCATCAAACCATGACACTTTTGTCATATTAGTACAATTTCCATATACAACATACGTTCTATATTCCTGATAGTTTCGATAAACTATCATCATGACACTTTTGTCATTTATTTTGTCATATACACAACTTTTATGTCATTCTTCATTTACCAACCTTTTGTTCTTCTAGCTTTTGAATTTATTATTCTTTTGAAGTGTAGGGCATTCATTTTTAACATGCCCTATTTCTCCACTACATTCAAAGCTCCATTATTTTCTTAAAAATTTAGAATTTCTTGATTAGAGCATCATCTCTAAAAATACGATTTGCGAAAGCCATAATTTTCGATTTGCGTTTTAACAATCCGTGAAAAGCGTTCCTCACGAGGTTCTACATATGTGGGAAACTGGAATTCCTTATCCTCCTTGATAAGGTTCTTAAAATTGCACGTCTCGGAATTTTATATTTACATTAGACTTCAAAATTAAATTTTATATAAGTCATGGTCCATATTTTAAATAATATTTATATGACTTAATAATGAATTTAATTGAACGCAAATATATTATTCACATAACATCAAAATCATAATTCAATCACATAATTTAAAATTTTAGACACTAATAAAACCACTTTATTGATTGGATGAACTAACCTTTTTAAGAATGTTATGTCACTGTTGAATAAACTCAACTTTAGAAATCATATATATGGCACACCATTCTGTCAATCAACAACAACTTTAACATTTAAATTTTTTTGATTAATATATGCATTATGTACATACCGGGTATGTATATCGATGCACTGTTTCGTTTCAAAATGAAAAATAGTGACAATCGTGAACAAATAATTAACATAATTAGGAATTATGGAAAAAATTCCAAATTATCATTCCATATTAAGATGTAACCCACACCTCTTGCCTTTTGTTACAACCCATCCGGATGCTTTCTACTATAGATGACATAAAATGTTTCTGTGTTTAAATTTAACAAAACTATATAAATCACATTTTTGAATCATTTTTTTTTCTTTCTAGCAACAGTATTTCAATATATACAACATTCAATCTTGCAAATCATGGTAACAATATAAACATGAAATCATGCAATTCCGTAATAATTTATGTTGTCAATATGTTACCGATACTGCAAACTATCATAAATCACAGAAAATACAATTTTCGTTGTGATTGCCAAAATGACCTATTATGGATAATATATAAAAACGGCATCATGTTGTTTTAAAATATTCAAGCAATCCATATGTGACAATTTTCACAGATTACAAATACTTCTGCAAACTAACAAATATGATTGTGTACCTTTCACCATATTGATGAATAAGAAAACATGAATGTTCATTCCTCCGTTGTAGTCACAAATTAACCACAAACAAAACGATTCATAAATCAAAATTTCATAATTCTAAAAATTATATGAATTAACTGTGTACCTTTCACCGTCATCGAAAGTTGTTACCATCTTCTTTAAAATTGCATACTTTAACACTAATTATAAATAAAGTATGAATCGAAATCGAAAATAAAAAATCGAACCTAAAGATTGTTAGATCTTGTGTTGGGGTCTGCTGCAAAACATGAACAAGAAGAAGATGATGAAGACGGTACGATGAAAGTTGCACAAAATAATTCCAAAGCGTGTGTTTACACTAAGCTTTAGGTTCGATTCGCCCCCACCAATTTATGCAAATTGGATGCAAAAGGGTTAACCGGCGAATCCCCTTTAGGATACTTTGGAAACCTTAACATGAATTGCACATTCACATTAAGTATATCGATCAACGATATTTTACAGAATAAAGTTCTCTCATTTATTCTCGTGCACAAGAAAAATAAAGAAATGACTTAGATATAATTTTTGGCACTTGAAACAAATAATTTTTGTGTGTATTTTATGGCTGACAAGTATATCTATTTATAAGAAAACTTGTACCGATTGGTGTGGAGAAACAATGTTTCATTTGATTCCAACATGACCATTCACGAACCATTGTAATCAATCACAACAAACTTTTTCATGAAAAGGTGTGTTGATCTAGTGGTTGCACCTTTTGACCACGCACCTTATCACAATAAGGTCTTTGGTTCAATTCTAGAGAGTTGCAACTTTTGGCCATTTATTTTGGTAAATTAACCATTATTATTTATCAATTTAATATTTTGGAAATTTCTCCAACAATCCCCCACCATTTTCAAAATATATCTAAATCCATTATTCAGGAAATTTCATGGTTTCAGATAAAGGTATCTTACGATTTGAACCAATACTTAGTAAGTTAAGTTTTCACTCATCCCCGAATAGATTGGTAGACAAGCTTTGAACCAATTATTCATTAGAACAAGCGTGCATAACTCACACATGAAATCTCGGTACCATTGATCGAATTATTAATATGACACATTTAATAAGGCCTTGTGTCTCATATCCTTTTCATGAGAATTTAAGAGTCAAGCCCTTGAACTCTATGAAGCGGCACCACTTCATTCTCATATAGGTAGACGATATCATAAATGCACCCATAATTATGTATTCCAGCAAACATATGCTATATGTCCATTAAGAAGAAAACTTCATCCTACCAGACTTATTCTTATGGTCCAAGTACTTTTACCCCTTGGGATGTATCTATCATTAAGTACATCAATCACTCTAATAATGTACTTTCATCATTGAACTCAAGACGTAACATTAATCAAGTGTGAGTTGAGTTTCCACTATTGATGATTAATTAGATATGGGCTTGTTCCACATCCCTAATGATGTCTTCATTGTATTCAATTATATCCAAAGACATCATATCTTGTCAATCCTTTCGTCAAAGAATTGCAATATTTTTCCAAACTTTAATTAATTTTTGAATATTCAATTTTTCAACTAATCATGCATATGATTATTTTATGTACTCTTGATAGTATTTACCAACTATCATCAAACCATGACACTTTTGTCATATTAGTACAATTTCCATATACAACATACGTTCTATATTCCTGATAGTTTCGATAAACTATCATCATGACACTTTTGTCATTTATTTTGTCATATGCACAACTTTTATGTCATTCTTCATTTACCAACCTTTTGTTCTTCTAGCTTTTGAATTTATTATTCTTTTGAAGTGTAGGGCATTCATTTTTAACATGCCCTATTTCTCCACTACATTCAAAGCTCCATTATTTTCTTAAAAATTTTGAATTTCTTGATTAGAGCATCATCTCTAAAAATACGATTTGCGAAAGCCATAATTTTCGATTTGCGTTTTAACAATCCGTGAAAAGCGTTCCTCACGAGGTTCTACATATGTGGGAAACTGGAATTCCTTATCCTCCTTGATAAGGTTCTTAAAATTGCACGTCTCGGAATTTTATATTAACATTAGACTTCAAAATTAAATTTTATATAAGTCATGGTCCATATTTTAAATAATATTTATATGACTTAATAATGAATTTAATTGAACGCAAATATATTATTCACATAACATCAAAATCATAATTCAATCACATAATTTAAAATTTTAGACACTAATAAAACCACTTTATTGATTGGATGAACTAACCTTTTTAAGAATGTTATGTCACTGTTGAATAAACTCAACTTTAGAAATCATATATATGGCACACCATTCTGTCAATCAACAACAACTTTAACATTTAAATTTTTTTGATTAATATATGCATTATGTACATACCGGGTATGTATATCGATGCACTGTTTCGTTTCAAAATGAAAAATAGTGACAATCGTGAACAAATAATTAACATAATTAGGAATTATGGAAAAAATTCCAAATTATCATTCCATATTAAGATGTAACCCACACCTCTTGCCTTTTGTTACAACCCATCCGGATGCTTTCTACTATAGATGACATAAAATGTTTCTGTGTTTAAATTTAACAAAACTATATAAATCACATTTTTGAATCATTTTTTTTTCTTTCTAGCAACAGTACTTCAATATATACAACATTCAATCTTGCAAATCATGGTAACAATATAAACATGAAATCATGCAATTCCGTAATAATTTATGTTGTCAATATGTTACCGATACTGCAAACTATCATAAATCACAGAAAATACAATTTTCGTTGTGATTGCCAAAATGACCTATTATGGATAATATATAAAAACGGCATCATGTTGTTTTAAAATATTCAAGCAATCCATATGTGACAATTTTCACAGATTACAAATACTTCTGCAAACTAACAAATATGATTGTGTACCTTTCACCATATTGATGAATAAGAAAACATGAATGTTCATTCCTCCGTTGTAGTCACAAATTAACCACAAACAAAATGATTCATAAATCAAAATTTCATAATTCTAAAAATTATATGAATTAACTGTGTACCTTTCACCGTCATCGAAAGTTGTTACCATCTTCTTTAAAATTGCATACTTTAACACTAATTATAAATAAAGTATGAATCGAAATCGAAAATAAAAAATCGAACCTAAAGATTGTTAGATCTTGTGTTGGGGTCTGCTGCAAAACATGAACAAGAAGAAGATGATGAAGACGGTACGATGAAAGTTGCACAAAATAATTCCAAAGCGTGTGTTTACACTAAGCTTTAGGTTCGATTCGCCCCCACCAATTTATGTAAATTGGATGCAAAAGGGTTAACCGGCGAATCCCCTTTAGGATACTTTGGAAACCTTAACATGAATTGCACATTCACATTAAGTATATCGATCAACGATATTTTACAGAATAAAGTTCTCTCATTTATTCTCGTGCACAAGAAAAATAAAGAAATGACTTAGATATAATTTTTGGCACTTGAAACAAATAATTTTTGTGTGTATTTTATGGCTGACAAGTATATCTATTTATAAGAAAACTTGTACCGATTGGTGTGGAGAAACAATGTTTCATTTGATTCCAACATGACCATTCACGAACCATTGTAATCAATCACAACAAACTTTTTCATGAAAAGGTGTGTTGATCTAGTGGTTGCACCTTTTGACCACGCACCTTATCACAATAAGGTCTTTGGTTCAATTCTAGAGAGTTGCAACTTTTGGCCATTTATTTTGGTAAATTAACCATTATTATTTATCAATTTAATATTTTGGAAATTTCTCCAACAATCCCCCACCATTTTCAAAATATATCTAAATCCATTATTCAGGAAATTTCATGGTTTCAGATAAAGGTATCTTACGATTTGAACCAATACTTAGTAAGTTAAGTTTTCACTCATCCCCGAATAGATTGGTAGACAAGCTTTGAACCAATTATTCATTAGAACAAGCGTGCATAACTCACACATGAAATCTCGGTACCATTGATCGAATTATTAATATGACACATTTAATAAGGCCTTGTGTCTCATATCCTTTTCATGAGAATTTAAGAGTCAAGCCCTTGAACTCTATGAAGCGGCACCACTTCATTCTCATATAGGTAGACGATATCATAAATGCACCCATAATTATGTATTCCAGCAAACATATGCTATATGTCCATTAAGAAGAAAACTTCATCCTACCAGACTTATTCTTATGGTCCAAGTACTTTTACCCCTTGGGATGTATCTATCATTAAGTACATCAATCACTCTAATAATGTACTTTCATCATTGAACTCAAGACGTAACATTAATCAAGTGTGAGTTGAGTTTCCACTATTGATGATTAATTAGATATGGGCTTGTTCCACATCCCTAATGATGTCTTCATTGTATTCAATTATATCCAAAGACATCATATCTTGTCAATCCTTTCGTCAAAGAATTGCAATATTTTTCCAAACTTTAATTAATTTTTGAATATTCAATTTTTCAACTAATCATGCATATGATTATTTTATGTACTCTTGATAGTATTTACCAACTATCATCAAACCATGACACTTTTGTCATATTAGTACAATTTCCATATACAACATACGTTCTATATTCCTGATAGTTTCGATAAACTATCATCATGACACTTTTGTCATTTATTTTGTCATATGCACAACTTTTATGTCATTCTTCATTTACCAACCTTTTGTTCTTCTAGCTTTTGAATTTATTATTCTTTTGAAGTGTAGGGCATTCATTTTTAACATGCCCTATTTCTCCACTACATTCAAAGCTCCATTATTTTCTTAAAAATTTTGAATTTCTTGATTAGAGCATCATCTCTAAAAATACGATTTGCGAAAGCCATAATTTTCGATTTGCGTTTTAACAATCCGTGAAAAGCGTTCCTCACGAGGTTCTACATATGTGGGAAACTGGAATTCCTTATCCTCCTTGATAAGGTTCTTAAAATTGCACGTCTCGGAATTTTATATTAACATTAGACTTCAAAATTAAATTTTATATAAGTCATGGTCCATATTTTAAATAATATTTATATGACTTAATAATGAATTTAATTGAACGCAAATATATTATTCACATAACATCAAAATCATAATTCAATCACATAATTTAAAATTTTAGACACTAATAAAACCACTTTATTGATTGGATGAACTAACCTTTTTAAGAATGTTATGTCACTGTTGAATAAACTCAACTTTAGAAATCATATATATGGCACACCATTCTGTCAATCAACAACAACTTTAACATTTAAATTTTTTTGATTAATATATGCATTATGTACATACCGGGTATGTATATCGATGCACTGTTTCGTTTCAAAATGAAAAATAGTGACAATCGTGAACAAATAATTAACATAATTAGGAATTATGGAAAAAATTCCAAATTATCATTCCATATTAAGATGTAACCCACACCTCTTGCCTTTTGTTACAACCCATCCGGATGCTTTCTACTATAGATGACATAAAATGTTTCTGTGTTTAAATTTAACAAAACTATATAAATCACATTTTTGAATCATTTTTTTTCTTTCTAGCAACAGTACTTCAATATATACAACATTCAATCTTGCAAATCATGGTAACAATATAAACATGAAATCATGCAATTCCGTAATAATTTATGTTGTCAATATGTTACCGATACTGCAAACTATCATAAATCACAGAAAATACAATTTTCGTTGTGATTGCCAAAATGACCTATTATGGATAATATATAAAAACGGCATCATGTTGTTTTAAAATATTCAAGCAATCCATATGTGACAATTTTCACAGATTACAAATACTTCTGCAAACTAACAAATATGATTGTGTACCTTTCACCATATTGATGAATAAGAAAACATGAATGTTCATTCCTCCGTTGTAGTCACAAATTAACCACAAACAAAACGATTCATAAATCAAAATTTCATAATTCTAAAAATTATATGAATTAACTGTGTACCTTTCACCGTCATCGAAAGTTGTTACCATCTTCTTTAAAATTGCATACTTTAACACTAATTATAAATAAAGTATGAATCGAAATCGAAAATAAAAAATCGAACCTAAAGATTGTTAGATCTTGTGTTGGGGTCTGCTGCAAAACATGAACAAGAAGAAGATGATGAAGACGGTACGATGAAAGTTGCACAAAATAATTCCAAAGCGTGTGTTTACACTAAGCTTTAGGTTCGATTCGCCCCCACCAATTTATGCAAATTGGATGCAAAAGGGTTAACCGGCGAATCCCCTTTAGGATACTTTGGAAACCTTAACATGAATTGCACATTCACATTAAGTATATCGATCAACGATATTTTACAGAATAAAGTTCTCTCATTTATTCTCGTGCACAAGAAAAATAAAGAAATGACTTAGATATAATTTTTGGCACTTGAAACAAATAATTTTTGTGTGTATTTTATGGCTGACAAGTATATCTATTTATAAGAAAACTTGTACCGATTGGTGTGGAGAAACAATGTTTCATTTGATTCCAACATGACCATTCACGAACCATTGTAATCAATCACAACAAACTTTTTCATGAAAAGGTGTGTTGATCTAGTGGTTGCACCTTTTGACCACGCACCTTATCACAATAAGGTCTTTGGTTCAATTCTAGAGAGTTGCAACTTTTGGCCATTTATTTTGGTAAATTAACCATTATTATTTATCAATTTAATATTTTGGAAATTTCTCCAACAATCCCCCACCATTTTCAAAATATATCTAAATCCATTATTCAGGAAATTTCATGGTTTCAGATAAAGGTATCTTACGATTTGAACCAATACTTAGTAAGTTAAGTTTTCACTCATCCCCGAATAGATTGGTAGACAAGCTTTGAACCAATTATTCATTAGAACAAGCGTGCATAACTCACACATGAAATCTCGGTACCATTGATCGAATTATTAATATGACACATTTAATAAGGCCTTGTGTCTCATATCCTTTTCATGAGAATTTAAGAGTCAAGCCCTTGAACTCTATGAAGCGGCACCACTTCATTCTCATATAGGTAGACGATATCATAAATGCACCCATAATTATGTATTCCAGCAAACATATGCTATATGTCCATTAAGAAGAAAACTTCATCCTACCAGACTTATTCTTATGGTCCAAGTACTTTTACCCCTTGGGATGTATCTATCATTAAGTACATCAATCACTCTAATAATGTACTTTCATCATTGAACTCAAGACGTAACATTAATCAAGTGTGAGTTGAGTTTCCACTATTGATGATTAATTAGATATGGGCTTGTTCCACATCCCTAATGATGTCTTCATTGTATTCAATTATATCCAAAGACATCATATCTTGTCAATCCTTTCGTCAAAGAATTGCAATATTTTTCCAAACTTTAATTAATTTTTGAATATTCAATTTTTCAACTAATCATGCATATGATTATTTTATGTACTCTTGATAGTATTTACCAACTATCATCAAACCATGACACTTTTGTCATATTAGTACAATTTCCATATACAACATACGTTCTATATTCCTGATAGTTTCGATAAACTATCATCATGACACTTTTGTCATTTATTTTGTCATATACACAACTTTTATGTCATTCTTCATTTACCAACCTTTTGTTCTTCTAGCTTTTGAATTTATTATTCTTTTGAAGTGTAGGGCATTCATTTTTAACATGCCCTATTTCTCCACTACATTCAAAGCTCCATTATTTTCTTAAAAATTTTGAATTTCTTGATTAGAGCATCATCTCTAAAAATACGATTTGCGAAAGCCATAATTTTCGATTTGCGTTTTAACAATCCGTGAAAAGCGTTCCTCACGAGGTTCTACATATGTGGGAAACTGGAATTCCTTATCCTCCTTGATAAGGTTCTTAAAATTGCACGTCTCGGAATTTTATATTTACATTAGACTTCAAAATTAAATTTTATATAAGTCATGGTCCATATTTTAAATAATATTTATATGACTTAATAATGAATTTAATTGAACGCAAATATATTATTCACATAACATCAAAATCATAATTCAATCACATAATTTAAAATTTTAGACACTAATAAAACCACTTTATTGATTGGATGAACTAACCTTTTTAAGAATGTTATGTCACTGTTGAATAAACTCAACTTTAGAAATCATATATATGGCACACCATTCTGTCAATCAACAACAACTTTAACATTTAAATTTTTTTGATTAATATATGCATTATGTACATACCGGGTATGTATATCGATGCACTGTTTCGTTTCAAAATGAAAAATAGTGACAATCGTGAACAAATAATTAACATAATTAGGAATTATGGAAAAAATTCCAAATTATCATTCCATATTAAGATGTAACCCACACCTCTTGCCTTTTGTTACAACCCATCCGGATGCTTTCTACTATAGATGACATAAAATGTTTCTGTGTTTAAATTTAACAAAACTATATAAATCACATTTTTGAATCATTTTTTTTTCTTTCTAGCAACAGTACTTCAATATATACAACATTCAATCTTGCAAATCATGGTAACAATATAAACATGAAATCATGCAATTCCGTAATAATTTATGTTGTCAATATGTTACCGATACTGCAAACTATCATAAATCACAGAAAATACAATTTTCGTTGTGATTGCCAAAATGACCTATTATGGATAATATATAAAAACGGCATCATGTTGTTTTAAAATATTCAAGCAATCCATATGTGACAATTTTCACAGATTACAAATACTTCTGCAAACTAACAAATATGATTGTGTACCTTTCACCATATTGATGAATAAGAAAACATGAATGTTCATTCCTCCGTTGTAGTCACAAATTAACCACAAACAAAACGATTCATAAATCAAAATTTCATAATTCTAAAAATTATATGAATTAACTGTGTACCTTTCACCGTCATCGAAAGTTGTTACCATCTTCTTTAAAATTGCATACTTTAACACTAATTATAAATAAAGTATGAATCGAAATCGAAAATAAAAAATCGAACCTAAAGATTGTTAGATCTTGTGTTGGGGTCTGCTGCAAAACATGAACAAGAAGAAGATGATGAAGACGGTACGATGAAAGTTGCACAAAATAATTCCAAAGCGTGTGTTTACACTAAGCTTTAGGTTCGATTCGCCCCCACCAATTTATGCAAATTGGATGCAAAAGGGTTAACCGGCGAATCCCCTTTAGGATACTTTGGAAACCTTAACATGAATTGCACATTCACATTAAGTATATCGATCAACGATATTTTACAGAATAAAGTTCTCTCATTTATTCTCGTGCACAAGAAAAATAAAGAAATGACTTAGATATAATTTTTGGCACTTGAAACAAATAATTTTTGTGTGTATTTTATGGCTGACAAGTATATCTATTTATAAGAAAACTTGTACCGATTGGTGTGGAGAAACAATGTTTCATTTGATTCCAACATGACCATTCACGAACCATTGTAATCAATCACAACAAACTTTTTCATGAAAAGGTGTGTTGATCTAGTGGTTGCACCTTTTGACCACGCACCTTATCACAATAAGGTCTTTGGTTCAATTCTAGAGAGTTGCAACTTTTGGCCATTTATTTTGGTAAATTAACCATTATTATTTATCAATTTAATATTTTGGAAATTTCTCCAACAATCCCCCACCATTTTCAAAATATATCTAAATCCATTATTCAGGAAATTTCATGGTTTCAGATAAAGGTATCTTACGATTTGAACCAATACTTAGTAAGTTAAGTTTTCACTCATCCCCGAATAGATTGGTAGACAAGCTTTGAACCAATTATTCATTAGAACAAGCGTGCATAACTCACACATGAAATCTCGGTACCATTGATCGAATTATTAATATGACACATTTAATAAGGCCTTGTGTCTCATATCCTTTTCATGAGAATTTAAGAGTCAAGCCCTTGAACTCTATGAAGCGGCACCACTTCATTCTCATATAGGTAGACGATATCATAAATGCACCCATAATTATGTATTCCAGCAAACATATGCTATATGTCCATTAAGAAGAAAACTTCATCCTACCAGACTTATTCTTATGGTCCAAGTACTTTTACCCCTTGGGATGTATCTATCATTAAGTACATCAATCACTCTAATAATGTACTTTCATCATTGAACTCAAGACGTAACATTAATCAAGTGTGAGTTGAGTTTCCACTATTGATGATTAATTAGATATGGGCTTGTTCCACATCCCTAATGATGTCTTCATTGTATTCAATTATATCCAAAGACATCATATCTTGTCAATCCTTTCGTCAAAGAATTGCAATATTTTTCCAAACTTTAATTAATTTTTGAATATTCAATTTTTCAACTAATCATGCATATGATTATTTTATGTACTCTTGATAGTATTTACCAACTATCATCAAACCATGACACTTTTGTCATATTAGTACAATTTCCATATACAACATACGTTCTATATTCCTGATAGTTTCGATAAACTATCATCATGACACTTTTGTCATTTATTTTGTCATATACACAACTTTTATGTCATTCTTCATTTACCAACCTTTTGTTCTTCTAGCTTTTGAATTTATTATTCTTTTGAAGTGTAGGGCATTCATTTTTAACATGCCCTATTTCTCCACTACATTCAAAGCTCCATTATTTTCTTAAAAATTTTGAATTTCTTGATTAGAGCATCATCTCTAAAAATACGATTTGCGAAAGCCATAATTTTCGATTTGCGTTTTAACAATCCGTGAAAAGCGTTCCTCACGAGGTTCTACATATGTGGGAAACTGGAATTCCTTATCCTCCTTGATAAGGTTCTTAAAATTGCACGTCTCGGAATTTTATATTTACATTAGACTTCAAAATTAAATTTTATATAAGTCATGGTCCATATTTTAAATAATATTTATATGACTTAATAATGAATTTAATTGAACGCAAATATATTATTCACATAACATCAAAATCATAATTCAATCACATAATTTAAAATTTTAGACACTAATAAAACCACTTTATTGATTGGATGAACTAACCTTTTTAAGAATGTTATGTCACTGTTGAATAAACTCAACTTTAGAAATCATATATATGGCACACCATTCTGTCAATCAACAACAACTTTAACATTTAAATTTTTTTGATTAATATATGCATTATGTACATACCGGGTATGTATATCGATGCACTGTTTCGTTTCAAAATGAAAAATAGTGACAATCGTGAACAAATAATTAACATAATTAGGAATTATGGAAAAAATTCCAAATTATCATTCCATATTAAGATGTAACCCACACCTCTTGCCTTTTGTTACAACCCATCCGGATGCTTTCTACTATAGATGACATAAAATGTTTCTGTGTTTAAATTTAACAAAACTATATAAATCACATTTTTGAATCATTTTTTTTTCTTTCTAGCAACAGTACTTCAATATATACAACATTCAATCTTGCAAATCATGGTAACAATATAAACATGAAATCATGCAATTCCGTAATAATTTATGTTGTCAATATGTTACCGATACTGCAAACTATCATAAATCACAGAAAATACAATTTTCGTTGTGATTGCCAAAATGACCTATTATGGATAATATATAAAAACGGCATCATGTTGTTTTAAAATATTCAAGCAATCCATATGTGACAATTTTCACAGATTACAAATACTTCTGCAAACTAACAAATATGATTGTGTACCTTTCACCATATTGATGAATAAGAAAACATGAATGTTCATTCCTCCGTTGTAGTCACAAATTAACCACAAACAAAACGATTCATAAATCAAAATTTCATAATTCTAAAAATTATATGAATTAACTGTGTACCTTTCACCGTCATCGAAAGTTGTTACCATCTTCTTTAAAATTGCATACTTTAACACTAATTATAAATAAAGTATGAATCGAAATCGAAAATAAAAAATCGAACCTAAAGATTGTTAGATCTTGTGTTGGGGTCTGCTGCAAAACATGAACAAGAAGAAGATGATGAAGACGGTACGATGAAAGTTGCACAAAATAATTCCAAAGCGTGTGTTTACACTAAGCTTTAGGTTCGATTCGCCCCCACCAATTTATGCAAATTGGATGCAAAAGGGTTAACCGGCGAATCCCCTTTAGGATACTTTGGAAACCTTAACATGAATTGCACATTCACATTAAGTATATCGATCAACGATATTTTACAGAATAAAGTTCTCTCATTTATTCTCGTGCACAAGAAAAATAAAGAAATGACTTAGATATAATTTTTGGCACTTGAAACAAATAATTTTTGTGTGTATTTTATGGCTGACAAGTATATCTATTTATAAGAAAACTTGTACCGATTGGTGTGGAGAAACAATGTTTCATTTGATTCCAACATGACCATTCACGAACCATTGTAATCAATCACAACAAACTTTTTCATGAAAAGGTGTGTTGATCTAGTGGTTGCACCTTTTGACCACGCACCTTATCACAATAAGGTCTTTGGTTCAATTCTAGAGAGTTGCAACTTTTGGCCATTTATTTTGGTAAATTAACCATTATTATTTATCAATTTAATATTTTGGAAATTTCTCCAACAATCCCCCACCATTTTCAAAATATATCTAAATCCATTATTCAGGAAATTTCATGGTTTCAGATAAAGGTATCTTACGATTTGAACCAATACTTAGTATGTTAAGTTTTCACTCATCCCCGAATAGATTGGTAGACAAGCTTTGAACCAATTATTCATTAGAACAAGCGTGCATAACTCACACATGAAATCTCGGTACCATTGATCGAATTATTAATATGACACATTTAATAAGGCCTTGTGTCTCATATCCTTTTCATGAGAATTTAAGAGTCAAGCCCTTGAACTCTATGAAGCGGCACCACTTCATTCTCATATAGGTAGACGATATCATAAATGCACCCATAATTATGTATTCCAGCAAACATATGCTATATGTCCATTAAGAAGAAAACTTCATCCTACCAGACTTATTCTTATGGTCCAAGTACTTTTACCCCTTGGGATGTATCTATCATTAAGTACATCAATCACTCTAATAATGTACTTTCATCATTGAACTCAAGACGTAACATTAATCAAGTGTGAGTTGAGTTTCCACTATTGATGATTAATTAGATATGGGCTTGTTCCACATCCCTAATGATGTCTTCATTGTATTCAATTATATCCAAAGACATCATATCTTGTCAATCCTTTCGTCAAAGAATTGCAATATTTTTCCAAACTTTAATTAATTTTTGAATATTCAATTTTTCAACTAATCATGCATATGATTATTTTATGTACTCTTGATAGTATTTACCAACTATCATCAAACCATGACACTTTTGTCATATTAGTACAATTTCCATATACAACATACGTTCTATATTCCTGATAGTTTCGATAAACTATCATCATGACACTTTTGTCATTTATTTTGTCATATGCACAACTTTTATGTCATTCTTCATTTACCAACCTTTTGTTCTTCTAGCTTTTGAATTTATTATTCTTTTGAAGTGTAGGGCATTCATTTTTAACATGCCCTATTTCTCCACTACATTCAAAGCTCCATTATTTTCTTAAAAATTTTGAATTTCTTGATTAGAGCATCATCTCTAAAAATACGATTTGCGAAAGCCATAATTTTCGATTTGCGTTTTAACAATCCGTGAAAAGCGTTCCTCACGAGGTTCTACATATGTGGGAAACTGGAATTCCTTATCCTCCTTGATAAGGTTCTTAAAATTGCACGTCTCGGAATTTTATATTTACATTAGACTTCAAAATTAAATTTTATATAAGTCATGGTCCATATTTTAAATAATATTTATATGACTTAATAATGAATTTAATTGAACACAAATATATTATTCACATAACATCAAAATCATAATTCAATCACATAATTTAAAATTTTAGACACTAATAAAACCACTTTATTGATTGGATGAACTAACCTTTTTAAGAATGTTATGTCACTGTTGAATAAACTCAACTTTAGAAATCATATATATGGCACACCATTCTGTCAATCAACAACAACTTTAACATTTAAATTTTTCTGATTAATATATGCATTATGTACATACCGGGTATGTATATCGATGCACTGTTTCGTTTCAAAATGAAAAATAGTGACAATCGTGAACAAATAATTAACATAATTAGGAATTATGGAAAAAATTCCAAATTATCATTCCATATTAAGATGTAACCCACACCTCTTGCCTTTTGTTACAACCCATCCGGATGCTTTCTACTATAGATGACATAAAATGTTTCTGTGTTTAAATTTAACAAAACTATATAAATCACATTTTTGAATCATTTTTTTTTCTTTCTAGCAACAGTACTTCAATATATACAACATTCAATCTTGCAAATCATGGTAACAATATAAACATGAAATCATGCAATTCCGTAATAATTTATGTTGTCAATATGTTACCGATACTGCAAACTATCATAAATCACAGAAAATACAATTTTCGTTGTGATTGCCAAAATGACCTATTATGGATAATATATAAAAACGGCATCATGTTGTTTTAAAATATTCAAGCAATCCATATGTGACAATTTTCACAGATTACAAATACTTCTGCAAACTAACAAATATGATTGTGTACCTTTCACCATATTGATGAATAAGAAAGCATGAATGTTCATTCCTCCGTTGTAGTCACAAATTAACCACAAACAAAACGATTCATAAATCAAAATTTCATAATTCTAAAAATTATATGAATTAACTGTGTACCTTTCACCGTCATCGAAAGTTGTTACCATCTTCTTTAAAATTGCATACTTTAACACTAATTATAAATAAAGTATGAATCGAAATCGAAAATAAAAAATCGAACCTAAAGATTGTTAGATCTTGTGTTGGGGTCTGCTGCAAAACATGAACAAGAAGAAGATGATGAAGACGGTACGATGAAAGTTGCACAAAATAATTCCAAAGCGTGTGTTTACACTAAGCTTTAGGTTCGATTCGCCCCCACCAATTTATGCAAATTGGATGCAAAAGGGTTAACCGGCGAATCCCCTTCAGGATACTTTGGAAACCTTAACATGAATCGCACATTCACATTAAGTATATCGATCAACGATATTTTACAGAATAAAGTTCTCTCATTTATTCTCGTGCACAAGAAAAATAAAGAAATGACTTAGATATAATTTTTGGCACTTGAAACAAATAATTTTTGTGTGTATTTTATGGCTGACAAGTATATCTATTTATAAGAAAACTTGTACCGATTGGTGTGGAGAAACAATGTTTCATTTGATTCCAACATGACCATTCACGAACCATTGTAATCAATCACAACAAACTTTTTCATGAAAAGGTGTGTTGATCTAGTGGTTGCACCTTTTGACCACGCACCTTATCACAATAAGGTCTTTGGTTCAATTCTAGAGAGTTGCAACCTTTGGCCATTTATTTTGGTAAATTAACCATTATTATTTATCAATTTAATATTTTGGAAATTTCTCCAACAATCCCCCACCATTTTCAAAATATATCTAAATCCATTATTCAGGAAATTTCATGGTTTCAGATAAAGGTATCTTACGATTTGAACCAATACTTAGTAAGTTAAGTTTTCACTCATCCCCGAATAGATTGGTAGACAAGCTTTGAACCAATTATTCATTAGAACAAGCGTGCATAACTCACACATGAAATCTCGGTACCATTGATCGAATTATTAATATGACACATTTAATAAGGCCTTGTGTCTCATATCCTTTTCATGAGAATTTAAGAGTCAAGCCCTTGAACTCTATGAAGCGGCACCACTTCATTCTCATATAGGTAGACTATATCATAAATGCACCCATAATTATGTATTCCAGCAAACATATGCTATATGTCCATTAAGAAGAAAACTTCATCCTACCAGACTTATTCTTATGGTCCAAGTACTTTTACCCCTTGGGATGTATCTATCATTAAGTACATCAATCACTCTAATAATGTACTTTCATCATTGAACTCAAGACGTAACATTAATCAAGTGTGAGTTGAGTTTCCACTATTGATGATTAATTAGATATGGGCTTGTTCCACATCCCTAATGATGTCTTCATTGTATTCAATTATATCCAAAGACATCATATCTTGTCAATCCTTTCGTCAAAGAATTGCAATATTTTTCCAAACTTTAATTAATTTTTGAATATTCTATTTTTCAACTAATCATGCATATGATTATTTTATGTACTCTTGATAGTATTTACCAACTATCATCAAACCATGACACTTTTGTCATATTAGTACAATTTCCATATACAACATACGTTCTATATTCCTGATAGTTTCGATAAACTATCATCATGACACTTTTGTCATTTATTTTGTCATATACACAACTTTTATGTCATTCTTCATTTACCAACCTTTTGTTCTTCTAGCTTTTGAATTTATTATTCTTTTGAAGTGTAGGGCATTCATTTTTAACATGCCCTATTTCTCCACTACATTCAAAGCTCCATTATTTTCTTAAAAATTTTGAATTTCTTGATTAGAGCATCATCTCTAAAAATACGATTTGCGAAAGCCATAATTTTCGATTTGCGTTTTAACAATCCGTGAAAAGCGTTCCTCACGAGGTTCTACATATGTGGGAAACTGGAATTCCTTATCCTCCTTGATAAGGTTCTTAAAATTGCACGTCTCGGAATTTTATATTTACATTAGACTTCAAAATTAAATTTTATATAAGTCATGGTCCATATTTTAAATAATATTTATATGACTTAATAATGAATTTAATTGAACGCAAATATATTATTCACATAACATCAAAATCATAATTCAATCACATAATTTAAAATTTTAGACACTAATAAAACCACTTTATTGATTGGATGAACTAACCTTTTTAAGAATGTTATGTCACTGTTGAATAAACTCAACTTTAGAAATCATATATATGGCACACCATTCTGTCAATCAACAACAACTTTAACATTTAAATTTTTCTGATTAATATATGCATTATGTACATACCGGGTATGTATATCGATGCACTGTTTCGTTTCAAAATGAAAAATAGTGACAATCGTGAACAAATAATTAACATAATTAGGAATTATGGAAAAAATTCCAAATTATCATTCCATATTAAGATGTAACCCACACCTCTTGCCTTTTGTTACAACCCATCCGGATGCTTTCTACTATAGATGACATAAAATGTTTCTGTGTTTAAATTTAACAAAACTATATAAATCACATTTTTGAATCATTTTTTTTTCTTTCTAGCAACAGTACTTCAATATATACAACATTCAATCTTGCAAATCATGGTAACAATATAAACATGAAATCATGCAATTCCGTAATAATTTATGTTGTCAATATGTTACCGATACTGCAAACTATCATAAATCACAGAAAATACAATTTTCGTTGTGATTGCCAAAATGACCTATTATGGATAATATATAAAAACGGCATCATGTTGTTTTAAAATATTCAAGCAATCCATATGTGACAATTTTCACAGATTACAAATACTTCTGCAAACTAACAAATATGATTGTGTACCTTTCACCATATTGATGAATAAGAAAGCATGAATGTTCATTCCTCCGTTGTAGTCACAAATTAACCACAAACAAAACGATTCATAAATCAAAATTTCATAATTCTAAAAATTATATGAATTAACTGTGTACCTTTCACCGTCATCGAAAGTTGTTACCATCTTCTTTAAAATTGCATACTTTAACACTAATTATAAATAAAGTATGAATCGAAATCGAAAATAAAAAATCGAACCTAAAGATTGTTAGATCTTGTGTTGGGGTCTGCTGCAAAACATGAACAAGAAGAAGATGATGAAGACGGTACGATGAAAGTTGCACAAAATAATTCCAAAGCGTGTGTTTACACTAAGCTTTAGGTTCGATTCGCCCCCACCAATTTATGCAAATTGGATGCAAAAGGGTTAACCGGCGAATCCCCTTTAGGATACTTTGGAAACCTTAACATGAATTGCACATTCACATTAAGTATATCGATCAACGATATTTTACAGAATAAAGTTCTCTCATTTATTCTCGTGCACAAGAAAAATAAAGAAATGACTTAGATATAATTTTTGGCACTTGAAACAAATAATTTTTGTGTGTATTTTATGGCTGACAAGTATATCTATTTATAAGAAAACTTGTACCGATTGGTGTGGAGAAACAATGTTTCATTTGATTCCAACATGACCATTCACGAACCATTGTAATCAATCACAACAAACTTTTTCATGAAAAGGTGTGTTGATCTAGTGGTTGCACCTTTTGACCACGCACCTTATCACAATAAGGTCTTTGGTTCAATTCTAGAGAGTTGCAACTTTTGGCCATTTATTTTGGTAAATTAACCATTATTATTTATCAATTTAATATTTTGGAAATTTCTCCAACAATCCCCCACCATTTTCAAAATATATCTAAATCCATTATTCAGGAAATTTCATGGTTTCAGATAAAGGTATCTTACGATTTGAACCAATACTTAGTAAGTTAAGTTTTCACTCATCCCCGAATAGATTGGTAGACAAGCTTTGAACCAATTATTCATTAGAACAAGCGTGCATAACTCACACATGAAATCTCGGTACCATTGATCGAATTATTAATATGACACATTTAATAAGGCCTTGTGTCTCATATCCTTTTCATGAGAATTTAAGAGTCAGGCCCTTGAACTCTATGAAGCGGCACCACTTCATTCTCATATAGGTAGACTATATCATAAATGCACCCATAATTATGTATTCCAGCAAACATATGCTATATGTCCATTAAGAAGAAAACTTCATCCTACCAGACTTATTCTTATGGTCCAAGTACTTTTACCCCTTGGGATGTATCTATCATTAAGTACATCAATCACTCTAATAATGTACTTTCATCATTGAACTCAAGACGTAACATTAATCAAGTGTGAGTTGAGTTTCCACTATTGATGATTAATTAGATATGGGCTTGTTCCACATCCCTAATGATGTCTTCATTGTATTCAATTATATCCAAAGACATCATATCTTGTCAATCCTTTCGTCAAAGAATTGCAATATTTTTCCAAACTTTAATTAATTTTTGAATATTCAATTTTTCAACTAATCATGCATATGATTATTTTATGTACTCTTGATAGTATTTACCAACTATCATCAAACCATGACACTTTTGTCATATTAGTACAATTTCCATATACAACATACGTTCTATATTCCTGATAGTTTCGATAAACTATCATCATGACACTTTTGTCATTTATTTTGTCATATACACAACTTTTATGTCATTCTTCATTTACCAACCTTTTGTTCTTCTAGCTTTTGAATTTATTATTCTTTTGAAGTGTAGGGCATTCATTTTTAACATGCCCTATTTCTCCACTACATTCAAAGCTCCATTATTTTCTTAAAAATTTTGAATTTCTTGATTAGAGCATCATCTCTAAAAATACGATTTGCGAAAGCCATAATTTTCGATTTGCGTTTTAACAATCCGTGAAAAGCGTTCCTCACGAGGTTCTACATATGTGGGAAACTGGAATTCCTTATCCTCCTTGATAAGGTTCTTAAAATTGCACGTCTCGGAATTTTATATTTACATTAGACTTCAAAATTAAATTTTATATAAGTCATGGTCCATATTTTAAATAATATTTATATGACTTAATAATGAATTTAATTGAACGCAAATATATTATTCACATAACATC
Organism: Lathyrus tuberosus; assembly: GCA_022829125.1. NCBI lineage: Eukaryota > Viridiplantae > Streptophyta > Magnoliopsida > Fabales > Fabaceae > Lathyrus > Lathyrus tuberosus. Next base: position 1,775,583 of record JALAZF010000254.1, read on the forward strand.
AAAATCATAATTCAATCACATAATTTAAAATTTTAGACACTAATAAAACCACTTTATTGATTGGATGAACTAACCTTTTTAAGAATGTTATGTCACTGTTGAATAAACTCAACTTTAGAAATCATATATATGGCACACCATTCTGTCAATCAACAACAACTTTAACATTTAAATTTTTCTGATTAATATATGCATTATGTACATACCGGGTATGTATATCGATGCACTGTTTCGTTTCAAAATGAAAAATAGTGACAATCGTGAACAAATAATTAACATAATTAGGAATTATGGAAAAAATTCCAAATTATCATTCCATATTAAGATGTAACCCACACCTCTTGCCTTTTGTTACAACCCATCCGGATGCTTTCTACTATAGATGACATAAAATGTTTCTGTGTTTAAATTTAACAAAACTATATAAATCACATTTTTGAATCATTTTTTTTTCTTTCTAGCAACAGTACTTCAATATATACAACATTCAATCTTGCAAATCATGGTAACAATATAAACATGAAATCATGCAATTCCGTAATAATTTATGTTGTCAATATGTTACCGATACTGCAAACTATCATAAATCACAGAAAATACAATTTTCGTTGTGATTGCCAAAATGACCTATTATGGATAATATATAAAAACGGCATCATGTTGTTTTAAAATATTCAAGCAATCCATATGTGACAATTTTCACAGATTACAAATACTTCTGCAAACTAACAAATATGATTGTGTACCTTTCACCATATTGATGAATAAGAAAGCATGAATGTTCATTCCTCCGTTGTAGTCACAAATTAACCACAAACAAAACGATTCATAAATCAAAATTTCATAATTCTAAAAATTATATGAATTAACTGTGTACCTTTCACCGTCATCGAAAGTTGTTACCATCTTCTTTAAAATTGCATACTTTAACACTAATTATAAATAAAGTATGAATCGAAATCGAAAATAAAAAATCGAACCTAAAGATTGTTAGATCTTGTGTTGGGGTCTGCTGCAAAACATGAACAAGAAGAAGATGATGAAGACGGTACGATGAAAGTTGCACAAAATAATTCCAAAGCGTGTGTTTACACTAAGCTTTAGGTTCGATTCGCCCCCACCAATTTATGCAAATTGGATGCAAAAGGGTTAACCGGCGAATCCCCTTCAGGATACTTTGGAAACCTTAACATGAATCGCACATTCACATTAAGTATATCGATCAACGATATTTTACAGAATAAAGTTCTCTCATTTATTCTCGTGCACAAGAAAAATAAAGAAATGACTTAGATATAATTTTTGGCACTTGAAACAAATAATTTTTGTGTGTATTTTATGGCTGACAAGTATATCTATTTATAAGAAAACTTGTACCGATTGGTGTGGAGAAACAATGTTTCATTTGATTCCAACGTGACCATTCACGAACCATTGTAATCAATCACAACAAACTTTTTCATGAAAAGGTGTGTTGATCTAGTGGTTGCACCTTTTGACCACGCACCTTATCACAATAAGGTCTTTGGTTCAATTCTAGAGAGTTGCAACTTTTGGCCATTTATTTTGGTAAATTAACCATTATTATTTATCAATTTAATATTTTGGATATTTCTCCAACAATCCCCCACCATTTTCAAAATATATCTAAATCCATTATTCAGGAAATTTCATGGTTTCAGATAAAGGTATCTTACGATTTGAACCAATACTTAGTAAGTTAAGTTTTCACTCATCCCCGAATAGATTGGTAGACAAGCTTTGAACCAATTATTCATTAGAACAAGCGTGCATAACTCACACATGAAATCTCGGTACCATTGATCGAATTATTAATATGACACATTTAATAAGGCCTTGTGTCTCATATCCTTTTCATGAAAATTTAAGAGTCAAGCCCTTGAACTCTATGAAGCGGCACCACTTCATTCTCATATAGGTAGACTATATCATAAATGCACCCATAATTATGTATTCCAGCAAACATATGCTATATGTCCATTAAGAAGAAAACTTCATCCTACCAGACTTATTCTTATGGTCCAAGTACTTTTACCCCTTGGGATGTATCTATCATTAAGTACATCAATCACTCTAATAATGTACTTTCATCATTGAACTCAAGACGTAACATTAATCAAGTGTGAGTTGAGTTTCCACTATTGATGATTAATTAGATATGGGCTTGTTCCACATCCCTAATGATGTCTTCATTGTATTCAATTATATCCAAAGACATCATATCTTGTCAATCCTTTCGTCAAAGAATTGCAATATTTTTCCAAACTTTAATTAATTTTTGAATATTCAATTTTTCAACTAATCATGCATATGATTATTTTATGTACTCTTGATAGTATTTACCAACTATCATCAAACCATGACACTTTTGTCATATTAGTACAATTTCCATATACAACATACGTTCTATATTCCTGATAGTTTCGATAAACTATCATCATGACACTTTTGTCATTTATTTTGTCATATACACAACTTTTATGTCATTCTTCATTTACCAACCTTTTGTTCTTCTAGCTTTTGAATTTATTATTCTTTTGAAGTGTAGGGCATTCATTTTTAACATGCCCTATTTCTCCACTACATTCAAAGCTCCATTATTTTCTTAAAAATTTTGAATTTCTTGATTAGAGCATCATCTCTAAAAATACGATTTGCGAAAGCCATAATTTTCGATTTGCGTTTTAACAATCCGTGAAAAGCGTTCCTCACGAGGTTCTACATATGTGGGAAACTGGAATTCCTTATCCTCCTTGATAAGGTTCTTAAAATTGCACGTCTCGGAATTTTATATTTACATTAGACTTCAAAATTAAATTTTATATAAGTCATGGTCCATATTTTAAATAATATTTATATGACTTAATAATGAATTTAATTGAACGCAAATATATTATTCACATAACATCAAAATCATAATTCAATCACATAATTTAAAATTTTAGACACTAATAAAACCACTTTATTGATTGGATGAACTAACCTTTTTAAGAATGTTATGTCACTGTTGAATAAACTCAACTTTAGAAATCATATATATGGCACACCATTCTGTCAATCAACAACAACTTTAACATTTAAATTTTTTTGATTAATATATGCATTATGTACATACCGGGTATGTATATCGATGCACTGTTTCGTTTCAAAATGAAAAATAGTGACAATCGTGAACAAATAATTAACATAATTAGGAATTATGGAAAAAATTCCAAATTATCATTCCATATTAAGATGTAACCCACACCTCTTGCCTTTTGTTACAACCCATCCGGATGCTTTCTACTATAGATGACATAAAATGTTTCTGTGTTTAAATTTAACAAAACTATATAAATCACATTTTTGAATCATTTTTTTTTCTTTCTAGCAACAGTACTTCAATATATACAACATTCAATCTTGCAAATCATGGTAACAATATAAACATGAAATCATGCAATTCCGTAATAATTTATGTTGTCAATATGTTACCGATACTGCAAACTATCATAAATCACAGAAAATACAATTTTCGTTGTGATTGCCAAAATGACCTATTATGGATAATATATAAAAACGGCATCATGTTGTTTTAAAATATTCAAGCAATCCATATGTGACAATTTTCACAGATTACAAATACTTCTGCAAACTAACAAATATGATTGTGTACCTTTCACCATATTGATGAATAAGAAAGCATGAATGTTCATTCCTCCGTTGTAGTCACAAATTAACCACAAACAAAACGATTCATAAATCAAAATTTCATAATTCTAAAAATTATATGAATTAACTGTGTACCTTTCACCGTCATCGAAAGTTGTTACCATCTTCTTTAAAATTGCATACTTTAACACTAATTATAAATAAAGTATGAATCGAAATCGAAAATAAAAAATCGAACCTAAAGATTGTTAGATCTTGTGTTGGGGTCTGCTGCAAAACATGAACAAGAAGAAGATGATGAAGACGGTACGATGAAAGTTGCACAAAATAATTCCAAAGCGTGTGTTTACACTAAGCTTTAGGTTCGATTCGCCCCCACCAATTTATGCAAATTGGATGCAAAAGGGTTAACCGGCGAATCCCCTTCAGGATACTTTGGAAACCTTAACATGAATCGCACATTCACATTAAGTATATCGATCAACGATATTTTACAGAATAAAGTTCTCTCATTTATTCTCGTGCACAAGAAAAATAAAGAAATGACTTAGATATAATTTTTGGCACTTGAAACAAATAATTTTTGTGTGTATTTTATGGCTGACAAGTATATCTATTTATAAGAAAACTTGTACCGATTGGTGTGGAGAAACAATGTTTCATTTGATTCCAACGTGACCATTCACGAACCATTGTAATCAATCACAACAAACTTTTTCATGAAAAGGTGTGTTGATCTAGTGGTTGCACCTTTTGACCACGCACCTTATCACAATAAGGTCTTTGGTTCAATTCTAGAGAGTTGCAACTTTTGGCCATTTATTTTGGTAAATTAACCATTATTATTTATCAATTTAATATTTTGGATATTTCTCCAACAATCCCCCACCATTTTCAAAATATATCTAAATCCATTATTCAGGAAATTTCATGGTTTCAGATAAAGGTATCTTACGATTTGAACCAATACTTAGTAAGTTAAGTTTTCACTCATCCCCGAATAGATTGGTAGACAAGCTTTGAACCAATTATTCATTAGAACAAGCGTGCATAACTCACACATGAAATCTCGGTACCATTGATCGAATTATTAATATGACACATTTAATAAGGCCTTGTGTCTCATATCCTTTTCATGAGAATTTAAGAGTCAAGCCCTTGAACTCTATGAAGCGGCACCACTTCATTCTCATATAGGTAGACTATATCATAAATGCACCCATAATTATGTATTCCAGCAAACATATGCTATATGTCCATTAAGAAGAAAACTTCATCCTACCAGACTTATTCTTATGGTCCAAGTACTTTTACCCCTTGGGATGTATCTATCATTAAGTACATCAATCACTCTAATAATGTACTTTCATCATTGAACTCAAGACGTAACATTAATCAAGTGTGAGTTGAGTTTCCACTATTGATGATTAATTAGATATGGGCTTGTTCCACATCCCTAATGATGTCTTCATTGTATTCAATTATATCCAAAGACATCATATCTTGTCAATCCTTTCGTCAAAGAATTGCAATATTTTTCCAAACTTTAATTAATTTTTGAATATTCAATTTTTCAACTAATCATGCATATGATTATTTTATGTACTCTTGATAGTATTTACCAACTATCATCAAACCATGACACTTTTGTCATATTAGTACAATTTCCATATACAACATACGTTCTATATTCCTGATAGTTTCGATAAACTATCATCATGACACTTTTGTCATTTATTTTGTCATATACACAACTTTTATGTCATTCTTCATTTACCAACCTTTTGTTCTTCTAGCTTTTGAATTTATTATTCTTTTGAAGTGTAGGGCATTCATTTTTAACATGCCCTATTTCTCCACTACATTCAAAGCTCCATTATTTTCTTAAAAATTTTGAATTTCTTGATTAGAGCATCATCTCTAAAAATACGATTTGCGAAAGCCATAATTTTCGATTTGCGTTTTAACAATCCGTGAAAAGCGTTCCTCACGAGGTTCTACATATGTGGGAAACTGGAATTCCTTATCCTCCTTGATAAGGTTCTTAAAATTGCACGTCTCGGAATTTTATATTTACATTAGACTTCAAAATTAAATTTTATATAAGTCATGGTCCATATTTTAAATAATATTTATATGACTTAATAATGAATTTAATTGAACGCAAATATATTATTCACATAACATCAAAATCATAATTCAATCACATAATTTAAAATTTTAGACACTAATAAAACCACTTTATTGATTGGATGAACTAACCTTTTTAAGAATGTTATGTCACTGTTGAATAAACTCAACTTTAGAAATCATATATATGGCACACCATTCTGTCAATCAACAACAACTTTAACATTTAAATTTTTTTGATTAATATATGCATTATGTACATACCGGGTATGTATATCGATGCACTGTTTCGTTTCAAAATGAAAAATAGTGACAATCGTGAACAAATAATTAACATAATTAGGAATTATGGAAAAAATTCCAAATTATCATTCCATATTAAGATGTAACCCACACCTCTTGCCTTTTGTTACAACCCATCCGGATGCTTTCTACTATAGATGACATAAAATGTTTCTGTGTTTAAATTTAACAAAACTATATAAATCACATTTTTGAATCATTTTTTTTTCTTTCTAGCAACAGTACTTCAATATATACAACATTCAATCTTGCAAATCATGGTAACAATATAAACATGAAATCATGCAATTCCGTAATAATTTATGTTGTCAATATGTTACCGATACTGCAAACTATCATAAATCACAGAAAATACAATTTTCGTTGTGATTGCCAAAATGACCTATTATGGATAATATATAAAAACGGCATCATGTTGTTTTAAAATATTCAAGCAATCCATATGTGACAATTTTCACAGATTACAAATACTTCTGCAAACTAACAAATATGATTGTGTACCTTTCACCATATTGATGAATAAGAAAGCATGAATGTTCATTCCTCCGTTGTAGTCACAAATTAACCACAAACAAAACGATTCATAAATCAAAATTTCATAATTCTAAAAATTATATGAATTAACTGTGTACCTTTCACCGTCATCGAAAGTTGTTACCATCTTCTTTAAAATTGCATACTTTAACACTAATTATAAATAAAGTATGAATCGAAATCGAAAATAAAAAATCGAACCTAAAGATTGTTAGATCTTGTGTTGGGGTCTGCTGCAAAACATGAACAAGAAGAAGATGATGAAGACGGTACGATGAAAGTTGCACAAAATAATTCCAAAGCGTGTGTTTACACTAAGCTTTAGGTTCGATTCGCCCCCACCAATTTATGCAAATTGGATGCAAAAGGGTTAACCGGCGAATCCCCTTTAGGATACTTTGGAAACCTTAACATGAATTGCACATTCACATTAAGTATATCGATCAACGATATTTTACAGAATAAAGTTCTCTCATTTATTCTCGTGCACAAGAAAAATAAAGAAATGACTTAGATATAATTTTTGGCACTTGAAACAAATAATTTTTATGTGTATTTTATGGCTGACAAGTATATCTATTTATAAGAAAACTTGTACCGATTGGTGTGGAGAAACAATGTTTCATTTGATTCCAACATGACCATTCACGAACCATTGTAATCAATCACAACAAACTTTTTCATGAAAAGGTGTGTTGATCTAGTGGTTGCACCTTTTGACCACGCACCTTATCACAATAAGGTCTTTGGTTCAATTCTAGAGAGTTGCAACTTTTGGCCATTTATTTTGGTAAATTAACCATTATTATTTATCAATTTAATATTTTGGAAATTTCTCCAACAATCCCCCACCATTTTCAAAATATATCTAAATCCATTATTCAGGAAATTTCATGGTTTCAGATAAAGGTATCTTACGATTTGAACCAATACTTAGTAAGTTAAGTTTTCACTCATCCCCGAATAGATTGGTAGACAAGCTTTGAACCAATTATTCATTAGAACAAGCGTGCATAACTCACACATGAAATCTCGGTACCATTGATCGAATTATTAATATGACACATTTAATAAGGCCTTGTGTCTCATATCCTTTTCATGAGAATTTAAGAGTCAAGCCCTTGAACTCTATGAAGCGGCACCACTTCATTCTCATATAGGTAGACTATATCATAAATGCACCCATAATTATGTATTCCAGCAAACATATGCTATATGTCCATTAAGAAGAAAACTTCATCCTACCAGACTTATTCTTATGGTCCAAGTACTTTTACCCCTTGGGATGTATCTATCATTAAGTACATCAATCACTCTAATAATGTACTTTCATCATTGAACTCAAGACGTAACATTAATCAAGTGTGAGTTGAGTTTCCACTATTGATGATTAATTAGATATGGGCTTGTTCCACATCCCTAATGATGTCTTCATTGTATTCAATTATATCCAAAGACATCATATCTTGTCAATCCTTTCGTCAAAGAATTGCAATATTTTTCCAAACTTTAATTAATTTTTGAATATTCAATTTTTCAACTAATCATGCATATGATTATTTTATGTACTCTTGATAGTATTTACCAACTATCATCAAACCATGACACTTTTGTCATATTAGTACAATTTCCATATACAACATACGTTCTATATTCCTGATAGTTTCGATAAACTATCATCATGACACTTTTGTCATTTATTTTGTCATATACACAACTTTTATGTCATTCTTCATTTACCAACCTTTTGTTCTTCTAGCTTTTGAATTTATTATTCTTTTGAAGTGTAGGGCATTCATTTTTAACATGCCCTATTTCTCCACTACATTCAAAGCTCCATTATTTTCTTAAAAATTTTGAATTTCTTGATTAGAGCATCATCTCTAAAAATACGATTTGCGAAAGCCATAATTTTCGATTTGCGTTTTAACAATCCGTGAAAAGCGTTCCTCACGAGGTTCTACATATGTGGGAAACTGGAATTCCTTATCCTCCTTGATAAGGTTCTTAAAATTGCACGTCTCGGAATTTTATATTTACATTAGACTTCAAAATTAAATTTTATATAAGTCATGGTCCATATTTTAAATAATATTTATATGACTTAATAATGAATTTAATTGAACGCAAATATATTATTCACATAACATCAAAATCATAATTCAATCACATAATTTAAAATTTTAGACACTAATAAAACCACTTTATTGATTGGATGAACTAACCTTTTTAAGAATGTTATGTCACTGTTGAATAAACTCAACTTTAGAAATCATATATATGGCACACCATTCTGTCAATCAACAACAACTTTAACATTTAAATTTTTTTGATTAATATATGCATTATGTACATACCGGGTATGTATATCGATGCACTGTTTCGTTTCAAAATGAAAAATAGTGACAATCGTGAACAAATAATTAACATAATTAGGAATTATGGAAAAAATTCCAAATTATCATTCCATATTAAGATGTAACCCACACCTCTTGCCTTTTGTTACAACCCATCCGGATGCTTTCTACTATAGATGACATAAAATGTTTCTGTGTTTAAATTTAACAAAACTATATAAATCACATTTTTGAATCATTTTTTTTTCTTTCTAGCAACAGTACTTCAATATATACAACATTCAATCTTGCAAATCATGGTAACAATATAAACATGAAATCATGCAATTCCGTAATAATTTATGTTGTCAATATGTTACCGATACTGCAAACTATCATAAATCACAGAAAATACAATTTTCGTTGTGATTGCCAAAATGACCTATTATGGATAATATATAAAAACGGCATCATGTTGTTTTAAAATATTCAAGCAATCCATATGTGACAATTTTCACAGATTACAAATACTTCTGCAAACTAACAAATATGATTGTGTACCTTTCACCATATTGATGAATAAGAAAGCATGAATGTTCATTCCTCCGTTGTAGTCACAAATTAACCACAAACAAAACGATTCATAAATCAAAATTTCATAATTCTAAAAATTATATGAATTAACTGTGTACCTTTCACCGTCATCGAAAGTTGTTACCATCTTCTTTAAAATTGCATACTTTAACACTAATTATAAATAAAGTATGAATCGAAATCGAAAATAAAAAATCGAACCTAAAGATTGTTAGATCTTGTGTTGGGGTCTGCTGCAAAACATGAACAAGAAGAAGATGATGAAGACGGTACGATGAAAGTTGCACAAAATAATTCCAAAGCGTGTGTTTACACTAAGCTTTAGGTTCGATTCGCCCCCACCAATTTATGCAAATTGGATGCAAAAGGGTTAACCGGCGAATCCCCTTCAGGATACTTTGGAAACCTTAACATGAATCGCACATTCACATTAAGTATATCGATCAACGATATTTTACAGAATAAAGTTCTCTGATTTATTCTCGTGCACAAGAAAAATAAAGAAATGACTTAGATATAATTTTTGGCACTTGAAACAAATAATTTTTGTGTGTATTTTATGGCTGACAAGTATATCTATTTATAAGAAAACTTGTACCGATTGGTGTGGAGAAACAATGTTTCATTTGATTCCAACATGACCATTCACGAACCATTGTAATCAATCACAACAAACTTTTTCATGAAAAGGTGTGTTGATCTAGTGGTTGCACCTTTTGACCACGCACCTTATCACAATAAGGTCTTTGGTTCAATTCTAGAGAGTTGCAACTTTTGGCCATTTATTTTGGTAAATTAACCATTATTATTTATCAATTTAATATTTTGGAAATTTCTCCAACAATCCCCCACCATTTTCAAAATATATCTAAATCCATTATTCAGGAAATTTCATGGTTTCAGATAAAGGTATCTTACGATTTGAACCAATACTTAGTAAGTTAAGTTTTCACTCATCCCCGAATAGATTGGTAGACAAGCTTTGAACCAATTATTCATTAGAACAAGCGTGCATAACTCACACATGAAATCTCGGTACCATTGATCGAATTATTAATATGACACATTTAATAAGGCCTTGTGTCTCATATCCTTTTCATGAGAATTTAAGAGTCAAGCCCTTGAACTCTATGAAGCGGCACCACTTCATTCTCATATAGGTAGACTATATCATAAATGCACCCATAATTATGTATTCCAGCAAACATATGCTATATGTCCATTAAGAAGAAAACTTCATCCTACCAGACTTATTCTTATGGTCCAAGTACTTTTACCCCTTGGGATGTATCTATCATTAAGTACATCAATCACTCTAATAATGTACTTTCATCATTGAACTCAAGACGTAACATTAATCAAGTGTGAGTTGAGTTTCCACTATTGATGATTAATTAGATATGGGCTTGTTCCACATCCCTAATGATGTCTTCATTGTATTCAATTATATCCAAAGACATCATATCTTGTCAATCCTTTCGTCAAAGAATTGCAATATTTTTCCAAACTTTAATTAATTTTTGAATATTCAATTTTTCAACTAATCATGCATATGATTATTTTATGTACTCTTGATAGTATTTACCAACTATCATCAAACCATGACACTTTTGTCATATTAGTACAATTTCCATATACAACATACGTTCTATATTCCTGATAGTTTCGATAAACTATCATCACGACACTTTTGTCATTTATTTTGTCATATACACAACTTTTATGTCATTCTTCATTTACCAACCTTTTGTTCTTCTAGCTTTTGAATTTATTATTCTTTTGAAGTGTAGGGCATTCATTTTTAACATGCCCTATTTCTCCACTACATTCAAAGCTCCATTATTTTCTTAAAAATTTTGAATTTCTTGATTAGAGCATCATCTCTAAAAATACGATTTGCGAAAGCCATAATTTTCGATTTGCGTTTTAACAATCCGTGAAAAGCGTTCCTCACGAGGTTCTACATATGTGGGAAACTGGAATTCCTTATCCTCCTTGATAAGGTTCTTAAAATTGCACGTCTCGGAATTTTATATTTACATTAGACTTCAAAATTAAATTTTATATAAGTCATGGTCCATATTTTAAATAATATTTATATGACTTAATAATGAATTTAATTGAACGCAAATATATTATTCACATAACATCAAAATCATAATTCAATCACATAATTTAAAATTTTAGACACTAATAAAACCACTTTATTGATTGGATGAACTAACCTTTTTAAGAATGTTATGTCACTGTTGAATAAACTCAACTTTAGAAATCATATATATGGCACACCATTCTGTCAATCAACAACAACTTTAACATTTAAATTTTTCTGATTAATATATGCATTATGTACATACCGGGTATGTATATCGATGCACTGTTTCGTTTCAAAATGAAAAATAGTGACAATCGTGAACAAATAATTAACATAATTAGGAATTATGGAAAAAATTCCAAATTATCATTCCATATTAAGATGTAACCCACACCTCTTGCCTTTTGTTACAACCCATCCGGATGCTTTCTACTATAGATGACATAAAATGTTTCTGTGTTTAAATTTAACAAAACTATATAAATCACATTTTTGAATCATTTTTTTTTCTTTCTAGCAACAGTACTTCAATATATACAACATTCAATCTTGCAAATCATGGTAACAATATAAACATGAAATCATGCAATTCCGTAATAATTTATGTTGTCAATATGTTACCGATACTGCAAACTATCATAAATCACAGAAAATACAATTTTCGTTGTGATTGCCAAAATGACCTATTATGGATAATATATAAAAACGGCATCATGTTGTTTTAAAATATTCAAGCAATCCATATGTGACAATTTTCACAGATTACAAATACTTCTGCAAACTAACAAATATGATTGTGTACCTTTCACCATATTGATGAATAAGAAAGCATGAATGTTCATTCCTCCGTTGTAGTCACAAATTAACCACAAACAAAACGATTCATAAATCAAAATTTCATAATTCTAAAAATTATATGAATTAACTGTGTACCTTTCACCGTCATCGAAAGTTGTTACCATCTTCTTTAAAATTGCATACTTTAACACTAATTATAAATAAAGTATGAATCAAAATCGAAAATAAAAAATCGAACCTAAAGATTGTTAGATCTTGTGTTAGGGTCTGCTGCAAAACATGAACAAGAAGAAGATGATGAAGACGGTACGATGAAAGTTGCACAAAATAATTCCAAAGCGTGTGTTTACACTAAGCTTTATGTTCGATTCGCCCCCACCAATTTATGCAAATTGGATGCAAAAGGGTTAACCGGCGAATCCCCTTTAGGATACTTTGGAAACCTTAACATGAATTGCACATTCACATTAAGTATATCGATCAACGATATTTTACAGAATAAAGTTCTCTCATTTATTCTCGTGCACAAGAAAAATAAAGAAATGACTTAGATATAATTTTTGGCACTTGAAACAAATAATTTTTGTGTGTATTTTATGGCTGACAAGTATATCTATTTATAAGAAAACTTGTACCGATTGGTGTGGAGAAACAATGTTTCATTTGATTCCAACATGACCATTCACGAACCATTGTAATCAATCACAACAAACTTTTTCATGAAAAGGTGTGTTGATCTAGTGGTTGCACCTTTTGACCACGCACCTTATCACAATAAGGTCTTTGGTTCAATTCTAGAGAGTTGCAACTTTTGGCCATTTATTTTGGTAAATTAACCATTATTATTTATCAATTTAATATTTTGGAAATTTCTCCAACAATCCCCCACCATTTTCAAAATATATCTAAATCCATTATTCAGGAAATTTCATGGTTTCAGATAAAGGTATCTTACGATTTGAACCAATACTTAGTAAGTTAAGTTTTCACTCATCCCCGAATAGATTGGTAGACAAGCTTTGAACCAATTATTCATTAGAACAAGCGTGCATAACTCACACATGAAATCTCGGTACCATTGATCGAATTATTAATATGACACATTTAATAAGGCCTTGTGTCTCATATCCTTTTCATGAGAATTTAAGAGTCAAGCCCTTGAACTCTATGAAGCGGCACCACTTCATTCTCATATAGGTAGACTATATCATAAATGCACCCATAATTATGTATTCCAGCAAACATATGCTATATGTCCATTAAGAAGAAAACTTCATCCTACCAGACTTATTCTTATGGTCCAAGTACTTTTACCCCTTGGGATGTATCTATCATTAAGTACATCAATCATTCTAATAATGTACTTTCATCATTGAACTCAAGACGTAACATTAATCAAGTGTGAGTTGAGTTTCCACTATTGATGATTAATTAGATATGGGCTTGTTCCACATCCCTAATGATGTCTTCATTGTATTCAATTATATCCAAAGACATCATATCTTGTCAATCCTTTCGTCAAAGAATTGCAATATTTTTCCAAACTTTAATTAATTTTTGAATATTCAATTTTTCAACTAATCATGCATATGATTATTTTATGTACTCTTGATAGTATTTACCAACTATCATCAAACCATGACACTTTTGTCATATTAGTACAATTTCCATATACAACATACGTTCTATATTCCTGATAGTTTCGATAAACTATCATCATGACACTTTTGTCATTTATTTTGTCATATACACAACTTTTATGTCATTCTTCATTTACCAACCTTTTGTTCTTCTAGCTTTTGAATTTATTATTCTTTTGAAGTGTAGGGCATTCATTTTTAACATGCCCTATTTCTCCACTACATTCAAAGCTCCATTATTTTCTTAAAAATTTTGAATTTCTTGATTAGAGCATCATCTCTAAAAATACGATTTGCGAAAGCCATAATTTTCGATTTGCGTTTTAACAATCCGTGAAAAGCGTTCCTCACGAGGTTCTACATATGTGGGAAACTGGAATTCCTTATCCTCCTTGATAAGGTTCTTAAAATTGCACGTCTCGGAATTTTATATTTACATTAGACTTCAAAATTAAATTTTATATAAGTCATGGTCCATATTTTAAATAATATTTATATGACTTAATAATGAATTTAATTGAACGCAAATATATTATTCACATAACATCAAAATCATAATTCAATCACATAATTTAAAATTTTAGACACTAATAAAACCACTTTATTGATTGGATGAACTAACCTTTTTAAGAATGTTATGTCACTGTTGAATAAACTCAACTTTAGAAATCATATATATGGCACACCATTCTGTCAATCAACAACAACTTTAACATTTAAATTTTTTTGATTAATATATGCATTATGTACATACCGGGTATGTATATCGATGCACTGTTTCGTTTCAAAATGAAAAATAGTGACAATCGTGAACAAATAATTAACATAATTAGGAATTATGGAAAAAATTCCAAATTATCATTCCATATTAAGATGTAACCCACACCTCTTGCCTTTTGTTACAACCCATCCGGATGCTTTCTACTATAGATGACATAAAATGTTTCTGTGTTTAAACTTAACAAAACTATATAAATCACATTTTTGAATCATTTTTTTTTCTTTCTAGCAACAGTACTTCAATATATACAACATTCAATCTTGCAAATCATGGTAACAATATAAACATGAAATCATGCAATTCCGTAATAATTGATGTTGTCAATATGTTACCGATACTGCAAACTATCATAAATCACAGAAAATACAATTTTCGTTGTGATTGCCAAAATGACCTATTATGGATAATATATAAAAACGGCATCATGTTGTTTTAAAATATTCAAGCAATCCATATGTGACAATTTTCACAGATTACAAATACTTCTGCAAACTAACAAATATGATTGTGTACCTTTCACCATATTGATGAATAAGAAAGCATGAATGTTCATTCCTCCGTTGTAGTCACAAATTAACCACAAACAAAACGATTCATAAATCAAAATTTCATAATTCTAAAAATTATATGAATTAACTGTGTACCTTTCACCGTCATCGAAAGTTGTTACCATCTTCTTTAAAATTGCATACTTTAACACTAATTATAAATAAAGTATGAATCAAAATCGAAAATAAAAAATCGAACCTAAAGATTGTTAGATCTTGTGTTGGGGTCTGCTGCAAAACATGAACAAGAAGAAGATGATGAAGACGGTACGATGAAAGTTGCACAAAATAATTCCAAAGCGTGTGTTTACACTAAGCTTTAGGTTCGATTCGCCCCCACCAATTTATGCAAATTGGATGCAAAAGGGTTAACCGGCGAATCCCCTTTAGGATACTTTGGAAACCTTAACATGAATTGCACATTCACATTAAGTATATCGATCAACGATATTTTACAGAATAAAGTTCTCTCATTTATTCTCGTGCACAAGAAAAATAAAGAAATGACTTAGATATAATTTTTGGCACTTGAAACAAATAATTTTTGTGTGTATTTTATGGCTGACAAGTATATCTATTTATAAGAAAACTTGTACCGATTGGTGTGGAGAAACAATGTTTCATTTGATTCCAACATGACCATTCACGAACCATTGTAATCAATCACAACAAACTTTTTCATGAAAAGGTGTGTTGATCTAGTGGTTGCACCTTTTGACCACGCACCTTATCACAATAAGGTCTTTGGTTCAATTCTAGAGAGTTGCAACTTTTGGCCATTTATTTTGGTAAATTAACCATTATTATTTATCAATTTAATATTTTGGAAATTTCTCCAACAATCCCCCACCATTTTCAAAATATATCTAAATCCATTATTCAGGAAATTTCATGGTTTCAGATAAAGGTATCTTACGATTTGAACCAATACTTAGTAAGTTAAGTTTTCACTCATCCCCGAATAGATTGGTAGACAAGCTTTGAACCAATTATTCATTAGAACAAGCGTGCATAACTCACACATGAAATCTCGGTACCATTGATCGAATTATTAATATGACACATTTAATAAGGCCTTGTGTCTCATATCCTTTTCATGAGAATTTAAGAGTCAAGCCCTTGAACTCTATGAAGCGGCACCACTTCATTCTCATATAGGTAGACTATATCATAAATGCACCCATAATTATGTATTCCAGCAAACATATGCTATATGTCCATTAAGAAGAAAACTTCATCCTACCAGACTTATTCTTATGGTCCAAGTACTTTTACCCCTTGGGATGTATCTATCATTAAGTACATCAATCACTCTAATAATGTACTTTCATCATTGAACTCAAGACGTAACATTAATCAAGTGTGAGTTGAGTTTCCACTATTGATGATTAATTAGATATGGGCTTGTTCCACATCCCTAATGATGTCTTCATTGTATTCAATTATATCCAAAGACATCATATCTTGTCAATCCTTTCGTCAAAGAATTGCAATATTTTTCCAAACTTTAATTAATTTTTGAATATTCAATTTTTCAACTAATCATGCATATGATTATTTTATGTACTCTTGATAGTATTTACCAACTATCATCAAACCATGACACTTTTGTCATATTAGTACAATTTCCATATACAACATACGTTCTATATTCCTGATAGTTTCGATAAACTATCATCATGACACTTTTGTCATTTATTTTGTCATATACACAACTTTTATGTCATTCTTCATTTACCAACCTTTTGTTCTTCTAGCTTTTGAATTTATTATTCTTTTGAAGTGTAGGGCATTCATTTTTAACATGCCCTATTTCTCCACTACATTCAAAGCTCCATTATTTTCTTAAAAATTTTGAATTTCTTGATTAGAGCATCATCTCTAAAAATACGATTTGCGAAAGCCATAATTTTCGATTTGCGTTTTAACAATCCGTGAAAAGCGTTCCTCACGAGGTTCTACATATGTGGGAAACTGGAATTCCTTATCCTCCTTGATAAGGTTCTTAAAATTGCACGTCTCGGAATTTTATATTTACATTAGACTTCAAAATTAAATTTTATATAAGTCATGGTCCATATTTTAAATAATATTTATATGACTTAATAATGAATTTAATTGAACGCAAATATATTATTCACATAACATCAAAATCATAATTCAATCACATAATTTAAAATTTTAGACACTAATAAAACCACTTTATTGATTGGATGAACTAACCTTTTTAAGAATGTTATGTCACTGTTGAATAAACTCAACTTTAGAAATCATATATATGGCACACCATTCTGTCAATCAACAACAACTTTAACATTTAAATTTTTTTGATTAATATATGCATTATGTACATACCGGGTATGTATATCGATGCACTGTTTCGTTTCAAAATGAAAAATAGTGACAATCGTGAACAAATAATTAACATAATTAGGAATTATGGAAAAAATTCCAAATTATCATTCCATATTAAGATGTAACCCACACCTCTTGCCTTTTGTTACAACCCATCCGGATGCTTTCTACTATAGATGACATAAAATGTTTCTGTGTTTAAATTTAACAAAACTATATAAATCACATTTTTGAATCATTTTTTTTTCTTTCTAGCAACAGTACTTCAATATATACAACATTCAATCTTGCAAATCATGGTAACAATATAAACATGAAATCATGCAATTCCGTAATAATTTATGTTGTCAATATGTTACCGATACTGCAAACTATCATAAATCACAGAAAATACAATTTTCGTTGTGATTGCCAAAATGACCTATTATGGATAATATATAAAAAGGGCATCATGTTGTTTTAAAATATTCAAGCAATCCATATGTGACAATTTTCACAGATTACAAATACTTCTGCAAACTAACAAATATGATTGTGTACCTTTCACCATATTGATGAATAAGAAAGCATGAATGTTCATTCCTCCGTTGTAGTCACAAATTAACCACAAACAAAACGATTCATAAATCAAAATTTCATAATTCTAAAAATTATATGAATTAACTGTGTACCTTTCACCGTCATCGAAAGTTGTTACCATCTTCTTTAAAATTGCATACTTTAACACTAATTATAAATAAAGTATGAATCGAAATCGAAAATAAAAAATCGAACCTAAAGATTGTTAGATCTTGTGTTGGGGTCTGCTGCAAAACATGAACAAGAAGAAGATGATGAAGACGGTACGATGAAAGTTGCACAAAATAATTCCAAAGCGTGTGTTTACACTAAGCTTTAGGTTCGATTCGCCCCCACCAATTTATGCAAATTGGATGCAAAAGGGTTAATCGGCGAATCCCCTTTAGGATACTTTGGAAACCTTAACATGAATTGCACATTCACATTAAGTATATCGATCAACGATATTTTACAGAATAAAGTTCTCTCATTTATTCTCGTGCACAAGAAAAATAAAGAAATGACTTAGATATAATTTTTGGCACTTGAAACAAATAATTTTTGTGTGTATTTTATGGCTGACAAGTATATCTATTTATAAGAAAACTTGTACCGATTGGTGTGGAGAAACAATGTTTCATTTGATTCCAACATGACCATTCACGAACCATTGTAATCAATCACAACAAACTTTTTCATGAAAAGGTGTGTTGATCTAGTGGTTGCACCTTTTGACCACGCACCTTATCACAATAAGGTCTTTGGTTCAATTCTAGAGAGTTGCAACTTTTGGCCATTTATTTTGGTAAATTAACCATTATTATTTATCAATTTAATATTTTGGAAATTTCTCCAACAATCCCCCACCATTTTCAAAATATATCTAAATCCATTATTCAGGAAATTTCATGGTTTCAGATAAAGGTATCTTACGATTTGAACCAATACTTAGTAAGTTAAGTTTTCACTCATCCCCGAATAGATTGGTAGACAAGCTTTGAACCAATTATTCATTAGAACAAGCGTGCATAACTCACACATGAAATCTCGGTACCATTGATCGAATTATTAATATGACACATTTAATAAGGCCTTGTGTCTCATATCCTTTTCATGAGAATTTAAGAGTCAAGCCCTTGAACTCTATGAAGCGGCACCACTTCATTCTCATATAGGTAGACGATATCATAAATGCACCCATAATTATGTATTCCAGCAAACATATGCTATATGTCCATTAAGAAGAAAACTTCATCCTACCAGACTTATTCTTATGGTCCAAGTACTTTTACCCCTTGGGATGTATCTATCATTAAGTACATCAATCACTCTAATAATGTACTTTCATCATTGAACTCAAGACGTAACATTAATCAAGTGTGAGTTGAGTTTCCACTATTGATGATTAATTAGATATGGGCTTGTTCCACATCCCT
Source organism: Lathyrus tuberosus (assembly GCA_022829125.1). Lineage (NCBI taxonomy): Eukaryota > Viridiplantae > Streptophyta > Magnoliopsida > Fabales > Fabaceae > Lathyrus > Lathyrus tuberosus. Next base: position 1,795,363 of record JALAZF010000254.1, read on the forward strand.
AATGATGTCTTCATTGTATTCAATTATATCCAAAGACATCATATCTTGTCAATCCTTTCGTCAAAGAATTGCAATATTTTTCCAAACTTTAATTAATTTTTGAATATTCAATTTTTCAACTAATCATGCATATGATTATTTTATGTACTCTTGATAGTATTTACCAACTATCATCAAACCATGACACTTTTGTCATATTAGTACAATTTCCATATACAACATACGTTCTATATTCCTGATAGTTTCGATAAACTATCATCATGACACTTTTGTCATTTATTTTGTCATATACACAACTTTTATGTCATTCTTCATTTACCAACCTTTTGTTCTTCTAGCTTTTGAATTTATTATTCTTTTGAAGTGTAGGGCATTCATTTTTAACATGCCCTATTTCTCCACTACATTCAAAGCTCCATTATTTTCTTAAAAATTTTGAATTTCTTGATTAGAGCATCATCTCTAAAAATACGATTTGCGAAAGCCATAATTTTCGATTTGCGTTTTAACAATCCGTGAAAAGCGTTCCTCACGAGGTTCTACATATGTGGGAAACTGGAATTCCTTATCCTCCTTGATAAGGTTCTTAAAATTGCACGTCTCGGAATTTTATATTTACATTAGACTTCAAAATTAAATTTTATATAAGTCATGGTCCATATTTTAAATAATATTTATATGACTTAATAATGAATTTAATTGAACGCAAATATATTATTCACATAACATCAAAATCATAATTCAATCACATAATTTAAAATTTTAGACACTAATAAAACCACTTTATTGATTGGATGAACTAACCTTTTTAAGAATGTTATGTCACTGTTGAATAAACTCAACTTTAGAAATCATATATATGGCACACCATTCTGTCAATCAACAACAACTTTAACATTTAAATTTTTCTGATTAATATATGCATTATGTACATACCGGGTATGTATATCGATGCACTGTTTCGTTTCAAAATGAAAAATAGTGACAATCGTGAACAAATAATTAACATAATTAGGAATTATGGAAAAAATTCCAAATTATCATTCCATATTAAGATGTAACCCACACCTCTTGCCTTTTGTTACAACCCATCCGGATGCTTTCTACTATAGATGACATAAAATGTTTCTGTGTTTAAATTTAACAAAACTATATAAATCACATTTTTGAATCATTTTTTTTTCTTTCTAGCAACAGTACTTCAATATATACAACATTCAATCTTGCAAATCATGGTAACAATATAAACATGAAATCATGCAATTCCGTAATAATTTATGTTGTCAATATGTTACCGATACTGCAAACTATCATAAATCACAGAAAATACAATTTTCGTTGTGATTGCCAAAATGACCTATTATGGATAATATATAAAAAGGGCATCATGTTGTTTTAAAATATTCAAGCAATCCATATGTGACAATTTTCACAGATTACAAATACTTCTGCAAACTAACAAATATGATTGTGTACCTTTCACCATATTGATGAATAAGAAAGCATGAATGTTCATTCCTCCGTTGTAGTCACAAATTAACCACAAACAAAACGATTCATAAATCAAAATTTCATAATTCTAAAAATTATATGAATTAACTGTGTACCTTTCACCGTCATCGAAAGTTGTTACCATCTTCTTTAAAATTGCATACTTTAACACTAATTATAAATAAAGTATGAATCGAAATCGAAAATAAAAAATCGAACCTAAAGATTGTTAGATCTTGTGTTGGGGTCTGCTGCAAAACATGAACAAGAAGAAGATGATGAAGACGGTACGATGAAAGTTGCACAAAATAATTCCAAAGCGTGTGTTTACACTAAGCTTTAGGTTCGATTCGCCCCCACCAATTTATGCAAATTGGATGCAAAAGGGTTAATCGGCGAATCCCCTTTAGGATACTTTGGAAACCTTAACATGAATTGCACATTCACATTAAGTATATCGATCAACGATATTTTACAGAATAAAGTTCTCTGATTTATTCTCGTGCACAAGAAAAATAAAGAAATGACTTAGATATAATTTTTGGCACTTGAAACAAATAATTTTTGTGTGTATTTTATGGCTGACAAGTATATCTATTTATAAGAAAACTTGTACCGATTGGTGTGGAGAAACAATGTTTCATTTGATTCCAACATGACCATTCACGAACCATTGTAATCAATCACAACAAACTTTTTCATGAAAAGGTGTGTTGATCTAGTGGTTGCACCTTTTGACCACGCACCTTATCACAATAAGGTCTTTGGTTCAATTCTAGAGAGTTGCAACTTTTGGCCATTTATTTTGGTAAATTAACCATTATTATTTATCAATTTAATATTTTGGAAATTTCTCCAACAATCCCCCACCATTTTCAAAATATATCTAAATCCATTATTCAGGAAATTTCATGGTTTCAGATAAAGGTATCTTACGATTTGAACCAATACTTAGTAAGTTAAGTTTTCACTCATCCCCGAATAGATTGGTAGACAAGCTTTGAACCAATTATTCATTAGAACAAGCGTGCATAACTCACACATGAAATCTCGGTACCATTGATCGAATTATTAATATGACACATTTAATAAGGCCTTGTGTCTCATATCCTTTTCATGAGAATTTAAGAGTCAAGCCCTTGAACTCTATGAAGCGGCACCACTTCATTCTCATATAGGTAGACTATATCATAAATGCACCCATAATTATGTATTCCAGCAAACATATGCTATATGTCCATTAAGAAGAAAACTTCATCCTACCAGACTTATTCTTATGGTCCAAGTACTTTTACCCCTTGGGATGTATCTATCATTAAGTACATCAATCACTCTAATAATGTACTTTCATCATTGAACTCAAGACGTAACATTAATCAAGTGTGAGTTGAGTTTCCACTATTGATGATTAATTAGATATGGGCTTGTTCCACATCCCTAATGATGTCTTCATTGTATTCAATTATATCCAAAGACATCATATCTTGTCAATCCTTTCGTCAAAGAATTGCAATATTTTTCCAAACTTTAATTAATTTTTGAATATTCAATTTTTCAACTAATCATGCATATGATTATTTTATGTACTCTTGATAGTATTTACCAACTATCATCAAACCATGACACTTTTGTCATATTAGTACAATTTCCATATACAACATACGTTCTATATTCCTGATAGTTTCGATAAACTATCATCATGACACTTTTGTCATTTATTTTGTCATATACACAACTTTTATGTCATTCTTCATTTACCAACCTTTTGTTCTTCTAGCTTTTGAATTTATTATTCTTTTGAAGTGTAGGGCATTCATTTTTAACATGCCCTATTTCTCCACTACATTCAAAGCTCCATTATTTTCTTAAAAATTTTGAATTTCTTGATTAGAGCATCATCTCTAAAAATACGATTTGCGAAAGCCATAATTTTCGATTTGCGTTTTAACAATCCGTGAAAAGCGTTCCTCACGAGGTTCTACATATGTGGGAAACTGGAATTCCTTATCCTCCTTGATAAGGTTCTTAAAATTGCACGTCTCGGAATTTTATATTTACATTAGACTTCAAAATTAAATTTTATATAAGTCATGGTCCATATTTTAAATAATATTTATATGACTTAATAATGAATTTAATTGAACGCAAATATATTATTCACATAACATCAAAATCATAATTCAATCACATAATTTAAAATTTTAGACACTAATAAAACCACTTTATTGATTGGATGAACTAACCTTTTTAAGAATGTTATGTCACTGTTGAATAAACTCAACTTTAGAAATCATATATATGGCACACCATTCTGTCAATCAACAACAACTTTAACATTTAAATTTTTCTGATTAATATATGCATTATGTACATATCGGGTATGTATATCGATGCACTGTTTCGTTTCAAAATGAAAAATAGTGACAATCGTGAACAAATAATTAACATAATTAGGAATTATGGAAAAAATTCCAAATTATCATTCCATATTAAGATGTAACCCACACCTCTTGCCTTTTGTTACAACCCATCCGGATGCTTTCTACTATAGATGACATAAAATGTTTCTGTGTTTAAATTTAACAAAACTATATAAATCACATTTTTGAATCATTTTTTTTTCTTTCTTGCAACAGTACTTCAATATATACAACATTCAATCTTGCAAATCATGGTAACAATATAAACATGAAATCATGCAATTCCGTAATAATTTATGTTGTCAATATGTTACCGATACTGCAAACTATCATAAATCACAGAAAATACAATTTTCGTTGTGATTGCCAAAATGACCTATTATGGATAATATATAAAAACGGCATCATGTTGTTTTAAAATATTCAAGCAATCCATATGTGACAATTTTCACAGATTACAAATACTTCTGCAAACTAACAAATATGATTGTGTACCTTTCACCATATTGATGAATAAGAAAGCATGAATGTTCATTCCTCCGTTGTAGTCACAAATTAACCACAAACAAAACGATTCATAAATCAAAATTTCATAATTCTAAAAATTATATGAATTAACTGTGTACCTTTCACCGTCATCGAAAGTTGTTACCATCTTCTTTAAAATTGTATACTTTAACACTAATTATAAATAGAGTATGAATCGAAATCGAAAATAAAAAATCGAACCTAAAGATTGTTAGATCTTGTGTTGGGGTCTGCTGCAAAACATGAACAAGAAGAAGATGATGAAGACGGTACGATGAAAGTTGCACAAAATAATTCCAAAGCGTGTGTTTACACTAAGCTTTAGGTTCGATTCGCCCCCACCAATTTATGCAAATTGGATGCAAAAGGGTTAACCGGCGAATCCCCTTTAGGATACTTTGGAAACCTTAACATGAATTGCACATTCACATTAAGTATATCGATCAACGATATTTTACAGAATAAAGTTCTCTCATTTATTCTCGTGCACAAGAAAAATAAAGAAATGACTTAGATATAATTTTTGGCACTTGAAACAAATAATTTTTGTGTGTATTTTATGGCTGACAAGTATATCTATTTATAAGAAAACTTGTACCGATTGGTGTGGAGAAACAATGTTTCATTTGATTCCAACATGACCATTCACGAACCATTGTAATCAATCACAATAAACTTTTTCATGAAAAGGTGTGTTGATCTAGTGGTTGCACCTTTTGACCACGCACCTTATCACAATAAGGTCTTTGGTTCAATTCTAGAGAGTTGCAACTTTTGGCCATTTATTTTGGTAAATTAACCATTATTATTTATCAATTTAATATTTTGGAAATTTCTCCAACAATCCCCCACCATTTTCAAAATATATCTAAATCCATTATTCAGGAAATTTCATGGTTTCAGATAAAGGTATCTTACGATTTGAACCAATACTTAGTAAGTTAAGTTTTCACTCATCCCCGAATAGATTGGTAGACAAGCTTTGAACCAATTATTCATTAGAACAAGCGTGCATAACTCACACATGAAATCTCGGTACCATTGATCGAATTATTAATATGACACATTTAATAAGGCCTTGTGTCTCATATCCTTTTCATGAGAATTTAAGAGTCAAGCCCTTGAACTCTATGAAGCGGCACCACTTCATTCTCATATAGGTAGACTATATCATAAATGCACCCATAATTATGTATTCCAGCAAACATATGCTATATGTCCATTAAGAAGAAAACTTCATCCTACCAGACTTATTCTTATGGTCCAAGTACTTTTACCCCTTGGGATGTATCTATCATTAAGTACATCAATCACTCTAATAATGTACTTTCATCATTGAACTCAAGACGTAACATTAATCAAGTGTGAGTTGAGTTTCCACTATTGATGATTAATTAAATATGGGCTTGTTCCACATCCCTAATGATGTCTTCATTGTATTCAATTATATCCAAAGACATCATATCTTGTCAATCCTTTCGTCAAAGAATTGCAATATTTTTCCAAACTTTAATTAATTTTTGAATATTCAATTTTTCAACTAATCATGCATATGATTATTTTATGTACTCTTGATAGTATTTACCAACTATCATCAAACCATGACACTTTTGTCATATTAGTACAATTTCCATATACAACATACGTTCTATATTCCTGATAGTTTCGATAAACTATCATCATGACACTTTTGTCATTTATTTTGTCATATACACAACTTTTATGTCATTCTTCATTTACCAACCTTTTGTTCTTCTAGCTTTTGAATTTATTATTCTTTTGAAGTGTAAGGCATTCATTTTTAACATGCCCTATTTCTCCACTACATTCAAAGCTCCATTATTTTCTTAAAAATTTTGAATTTCTTGATTAGAGCATCATCTCTAAAAATACGATTTGCGAAAGCCATAATTTTCGATTTGCGTTTTAACAATCCGTGAAAAGCGTTCCTCACGAGGTTCTACATATGTGGGAAACTGGAATTCCTTATCCTCCTTGATAAGGTTCTTAAAATTGCACGTCTCGGAATTTTATATTTACATTAGACTTCAAAATTAAATTTTATATAAGTCATGGTCCATATTTTAAATAATATTTATATGACTTAATAATGAATTTAATTGAACGCAAATATATTATTCACATAACATCAAAATCATAATTCAATCACATAATTTAAAATTTTAGACACTAATAAAACCACTTTATTGATTGGATGAACTAACCTTTTTAAGAATGTTATGTCACTGTTGAATAAACTCAACTTTAGAAATCATATATATGGCACACCATTCTGTCAATCAACAACAACTTTAACATTTAAATTTTTCTGATTAATATATGCATTATGTACATACCGGGTATGTATATCGATGCACTGTTTCGTTTCAAAATGAAAAATAGTGACAATCGTGAACAAATAATTAACATAATTAGGAATTATGGAAAAAATTCCAAATTATCATTCCATATTAAGATGTAACCCACACCTCTTGCCTTTTGTTACAACCCATCCGGATGCTTTCTACTATAGATGACATAAAATGTTTCTGTGTTTAAATTTAACAAAACTATATAAATCACATTTTTGAATCATTTTTTTTTCTTTCTAGCAACAGTACTTCAATATATACAACATTCAATCTTGCAAATCATGGTAACAATATAAACATGAAATCATGCAATTCCGTAATAATTTATGTTGTCAATATGTTACCGATACTGCAAACTATCATAAATCACAGAAAATACAATTTTCGTTGTGATTGCCAAAATGACCTATTATGGATAATATATAAAAACGGCATCATGTTGTTTTAAAATATTCAAGCAATCCATATGTGACAATTTTCACAGATTACAAATACTTCTGCAAACTAACAAATATGATTGTGTACCTTTCACCATATTGATGAATAAGAAAGCATGAATGTTCATTCCTCCGTTGTAGTCACAAATTAACCACAAACAAAACGATTCATAAATCAAAATTTCATAATTCTAAAAATTATATGAATTAACTGTGTAGCTTTCACCGTCATCGAAAGTTGTTACCATCTTCTTTAAAATTGCATACTTTAACACTAATTATAAATAAAGTATGAATCGAAATCGAAAATAAAAAATCGAACCTAAAGATTGTTAGATCTTGTGTTGGGGTCTGCTGCAAAACATGAACAAGAAGAAGATGATGAAGACGGTACGATGAAAGTTGCACAAAATAATTCCAAAGCGTGTGTTTACACTAAGCTTTAGGTTCGATTCGCCCCCACCAATTTATGCAAATTGGATGCAAAAGGGTTAACCGGCGAATCCCCTTTAGGATACTTTGGAAACCTTAACATGAATTGCACATTCACATTAAGTATATCGATCAACGATATTTTACAGAATAAAGTTCTCTCATTTATTCTCGTGCACAAGAAAAATAAAGAAATGACTTAGATATAATTTTTGGCACTTGAAACAAATAATTTTTGTGTGTATTTTATGGCTGACAAGTATATCTATTTATAAGAAAACTTGTACCGATTGGTGTGGAGAAACAATGTTTCATTTGATTCCAACATGACCATTCACGAACCATTGTAATCAATCACAACAAACTTTTTCATGAAAAGGTGTGTTGATCTAGTGGTTGCACCTTTTGACCACGCACCTTATCACAATAAGGTCTTTGGTTCAATTCTAGAGAGTTGCAACTTTTGGCCATTTATTTTGGTAAATTAACCATTATTATTTATCAATTTAATATTTTGGAAATTTCTCCAACAATCCCCCACCATTTTCAAAATATATCTAAATCCATTATTCAGGAAATTTCATGGTTTCAGATAAAGGTATCTTACGATTTGAACCAATACTTAGTAAGTTAAGTTTTCACTCATCCCCGAATAGATTGGTAGACAAGCTTTGAACCAATTATTCATTAGAACAAGCGTGCATAACTCACACATGAAATCTCGGTACCATTGGTCGAATTATTAATATGACACATTTAATAAGGCCTTGTGTCTCATATCCTTTTCATGAGAATTTAAGAGTCAAGCCCTTGAACTCTATGAAGCGGCACCACTTCATTCTCATATAGGTAGACGATATCATAAATGCACCCATAATTATGTATTCCAGCAAACATATGCTATATGTCCATTAAGAAGAAAACTTCATCCTACCAGACTTATTCTTATGGTCCAAGTACTTTTACCCCTTGGGATGTATCTATCATTAAGTACATCAATCACTCTAATAATGTACTTTCATCATTGAACTCAAGACGTAACATTAATCAAGTGTGAGTTGAGTTTCCACTATTGATGATTAATTAGATATGGGCTTGTTCCACATCCCTAATGATGTCTTCATTGTATTCAATTATATCCAAAGACATCATATCTTGTCAATCCTTTCGTCAAAGAATTGCAATATTTTTCCAAACTTTAATTAATTTTTGAATATTCAATTTTTCAACTAATCATGCATATGATTATTTTATGTACTCTTGATAGTATTTACCAACTATCATCAAACCATGACACTTTTGTCATATTAGTACAATTTCCATATACAACATACGTTCTATATTCCTGATAGTTTCGATAAACTATCATCATGACACTTTTGTCATTTATTTTGTCATATACACAACTTTTATGTCATTCTTCATTTACCAACCTTTTGTTCTTCTAGCTTTTGAATTTATTATTCTTTTGAAGTGTAGGGCATTCATTTTTAACATGCCCTATTTCTCCACTACATTCAAAGCACCATTATTTTCTTAAAAATTTTGAATTTCTTGATTAGAGCATCATCTCTAAAAATACGATTTGCGAAAGCCATAATTTTCGATTTGCGTTTTAACAATCCGTGAAAAGCGTTCCTCACGAGGTTCTACATATGTGGGAAACTGGAATTCCTTATCCTCCTTGATAAGGTTCTTAAAATTGCACGTCTCGGAATTTTATATTTACATTAGACTTCAAAATTAAATTTTATATAAGTCATGGTCCATATTTTAAATAATATTTATATGACTTAATAATGAATTTAATTGAACGCAAATATATTATTCACATAACATCAAAATCATAATTCAATCACATAATTTAAAATTTTAGACACTACTAAAACCACTTTATTGATTGGATGAACTAACCTTTTTAAGAATGTTATGTCACTGTTGAATAAACTCAACTTTAGAAATCATATATATGGCACACCATTCTGTCAATCAACAACAACTTTAACATTTAAATTTTTCTGATTAATATATGCATTATGTACATATCGGGTATGTATATCGATGCACTGTTTCGTTTCAAAATGAAAAATAGTGACAATCGTGAACAAATAATTAACATAATTAGGAATTATGGAAAAAATTCCAAATTATCATTCCATATTAAGATGTAACCCACACCTCTTGCCTTTTGTTACAACCCATCCGGATGCTTTCTACTATAGATGACATAAAATGTTTCTGTGTTTAAATTTAACAAAACTATATAAATCACATTTTTGAATCATTTTTTTTTCTTTCTTGCAACAGTACTTCAATATATACAACATTCAATCTTGCAAATCATGGTAACAATATAAACATGAAATCATGCAATTCCGTAATAATTTATGTTGTCAATATGTTACCGATACTGCAAACTATCATAAATCACAGAAAATACAATTTTCGTTGTGATTGCCAAAATGACCTATTATGGATAATATATAAAAACGGCATCATGTTGTTTTAAAATATTCAAGCAATCCATATGTGACAATTTTCACAGATTACAAATACTTCTGCAAACTAACAAATATGATTATGTACCTTTCACCATATTGATGAATAAGAAAGCATGAATGTTCATTCCTCCGTTGTAGTCACAAATTAACCACAAACAAAACGATTCATAAATCAAAATTTCATAATTCTAAAAATTATATGAATTAACTGTGTACCTTTCACCGTCATCGAAAGTTGTTACCATCTTCTTTAAAATTGCATACTTTAACACTAATTATAAATAGAGTATGAATCGAAATCGAAAATAAAAAATCGAACCTAAAGATTGTTAGATCTTGTGTTGGGGTCTGCTGCAAAACATGAACAAGAAGAGGATGATGAAGACGGTACGATGAAAGTTGCACAAAATAATTCCAAAGCGTGTGTTTACACTAAGCTTTAGGTTCGATTCGCCCCCACCAATTTATGCAAATTGGATGCAAAAGGGTTAACCGGCGAATCCCCTTTAGGATACTTTGGAAACCTTAACATGAATTGCACATTCACATTAAGTATATCGATCAACGATATTTTACAGAATAAAGTTCTCTCATTTATTCTCGTGCACAAGAAAAATAAAGAAATGACTTAGATATAATTTTTGGCACTTGAAACAAATAATTTTTGTGTGTATTTTATGGCTGACAAGTATATCTATTTATAAGAAAACTTGTACCGATTGGTGTGGAGAAACAATGTTTCATTTGATTCCAACATGACCATTCACGAACCATTGTAATCAATCACAACAAACTTTTTCATGAAAAGGTGTGTTGATCTAGTGGTTGCACCTTTTGACCACGCACCTTATCACAATAAGGTCTTTGGTTCAATTCTAGAGAGTTGCAACTTTTGGCCATTTATTTTGGTAAATTAACCATTATTATTTATCAATTTAATATTTTGGAAATTTCTCCAACAATCCCCCACCATTTTCAAAATATATCTAAATCCATTATTCAGGAAATTTCATGGTTTCAGATAAAGGTATCTTACGATTTGAACCAATACTTAGTAAGTTAAGTTTTCACTCATCCCCGAATAGATTGGTAGACAAGCTTTGAACCAATTATTCATTAGAACAAGCGTGCATAACTCACACATGAAATCTCGGTACCATTGATCGAATTATTAATATGACACATTTAATAAGGCCTTGTGTCTCATATCCTTTTCATGAGAATTTAAGAGTCAAGCCCTTGAACTCTATGAAGCGGCACCACTTCATTCTCATATAGGTAGACGATATCATAAATGCACCCATAATTATGTATTCCAGCAAACATATGCTATATGTCCATTAAGAAGAAAACTTCATCCTACCAGACTTATTCTTATGGTCCAAGTACTTTTACCCCTTGGGATGTATCTATCATTAAGTACATCAATCACTCTAATAATGTACTTTCATCATTGAACTCAAGACGTAACATTAATCAAGTGTGAGTTGAGTTTCCACTATTGATGATTAATTAGATATGGGCTTGTTCCACATCCCTAATGATGTCTTCATTGTATTCAATTATATCCAAAGACATCATATCTTGTCAATCCTTTCGTCAAAGAATTGCAATATTTTTCCAAACTTTAATTAATTTTTGAATATTCAATTTTTCAACTAATCATGCATATGATTATTTTATGTACTCTTGATAGTATTTACCAACTATCATCAAACCATGACACTTTTGTCATATTAGTACAATTTCCATATACAACATACGTTCTATATTCCTGATAGTTTCGATAAACTATCATCATGACACTTTTGTCATTTATTTTGTCATATACACAACTTTTATGTCATTCTTCATTTACCAACCTTTTGTTCTTCTAGCTTTTGAATTTATTATTCTTTTGAAGTGTAGGGCATTCATTTTTAACATGCCCTATTTCTCCACTACATTCAAAGCACCATTATTTTCTTAAAAATTTTGAATTTCTTGATTAGAGCATCATCTCTAAAAATACGATTTGCGAAAGCCATAATTTTCGATTTGCGTTTTAACAATCCGTGAAAAGCGTTCCTCACGAGGTTCTACATATGTGGGAAACTGGAATTCCTTATCCTCCTTGATAAGGTTCTTAAAATTGCACGTCTCGGAATTTTATATTTACATTAGACTTCAAAATTAAATTTTATATAAGTCATGGTCCATATTTTAAATAATATTTATATGACTTAATAATGAATTTAATTGAACGCAAATATATTATTCACATAACATCAAAATCATAATTCAATCACATAATTTAAAATTTTAGACACTAATAAAACCACTTTATTGATTGGATGAACTAACCTTTTTAAGAATGTTATGTCACTGTTGAATAAACTCAACTTTAGAAATCATATATATGGCACACCATTCTGTCAATCAACAACAACTTTAACATTTAAATTTTTCTGATTAATATATGCATTATGTACATACCGGGTATGTATATCGATGCACTGTTTCGTTTCAAAATGAAAAATAGTGACAATCGTGAACAAATAATTAACATAATTAGGAATTATGGAAAAAATTCCAAATTATCATTCCATATTAAGATGTAACCCACACCTCTTGCCTTTTGTTACAACCCATCCGGATGCTTTCTACTATAGATGACATAAAATGTTTCTGTGTTTAAATTTAACAAAACTATATAAATCACATTTTTGAATCATTTTTTTTTCTTTCTTGCAACAGTACTTCAATATATACAACATTCAATCTTGCAAATCATGGTAACAATATAAACATGAAATCATGCAATTCCGTAATAATTTATGTTGTCAATATGTTACCGATACTGCAAACTATCATAAATCACAGAAAATACAATTTTCGTTGTGATTGCCAAAATGACCTATTATGGATAATATATAAAAACGGCATCATGTTGTTTTAAAATATTCAAGCAATCCATATGTGACAATTTTCACAGATTACAAATACTTCTGCAAACTAACAAATATGATTGTGTACCTTTCACCATATTGATGAATAAGAAAGCATGAATGTTCATTCCTCCGTTGTAGTCACAAATTAACCACAAACAAAACGATTCATAAATCAAAATTTCATAATTCTAAAAATTATATGAATTAACTGTGTACCTTTCACCGTCATCGAAAGTTGTTACCATCTTCTTTAAAATTGCATACTTTAACACTAATTATAAATAAAGTATGAATCGAAATCGAAAATAAAAAATCGAACCTAAAGATTGTTAGATCTTGTGTTGGGGTCTGCTGCAAAACATGAACAAGAAGAAGATGATGAAGACGGTACGATGAAAGTTGCACAAAATAATTCCAAAGCGTGTGTTTACACTAAGCTTTAGGTTCGATTCGCCCCCACCAATTTATGCAAATTGGATGCAAAAGGGTTAACCGGCGAATCCCCTTTAGGATACTTTGGAAACCTTAACATGAATTGCACATTCACATTAAGTATATCGATCAACGATATTTTACAGAATAAAGTTCTCTCATTTATTCTCGTGCACAAGAAAAATAAAGAAATGACTTAGATATAATTTTTGGCACTTGAAACAAATAATTTTTGTGTGTATTTTATGGCTGACAAGTATATCTATTTATAAGAAAACTTGTACCGATTGGTGTGGAGAAACAATGTTTCATTTGATTCCAACATGACCATTCACGAACCATTGTAATCAATCACAACAAACTTTTTCATGAAAAGGTGTGTTGATCTAGTGGTTGCACCTTTTGACCACGCACCTTATCACAATAAGGTCTTTGGTTCAATTCTAGAGAGTTGCAACTTTTGGCCATTTATTTTGGTAAATTAACCATTATTATTTATCAATTTAATATTTTGGAAATTTCTCCAACAATCCCCCACCATTTTCAAAATATATCTAAATCCATTATTCAGGAAATTTCATGGTTTCAGATAAAGGTATCTTACGATTTGAACCAATACTTAGTAAGTTAAGTTTTCACTCATCCCCGAATAGATTGGTAGACAAGCTTTGAACCAATTATTCATTAGAACAAGCGTGCATAACTCACACATGAAATCTCGGTACCATTGGTCGAATTATTAATATGACACATTTAATAAGGCCTTGTGTCTCATATCCTTTTCATGAGAATTTAAGAGTCAAGCCCTTGAACTCTATGAAGCGGCACCACTTCATTCTCATATAGGTAGACGATATCATAAATGCACCCATAATTATGTATTCCAGCAAACATATGCTATATGTCCATTAAGAAGAAAACTTCATCCTACCAGACTTATTCTTATGGTCCAAGTACTTTTACCCCTTGGGATGTATCTATCATTAAGTACATCAATCACTCTAATAATGTACTTTAATCATTGAACTCAAGACGTAACATTAATCAAGTGTGAGTTGAGTTTCCACTATTGATGATTAATTAGATATGGGCTTGTTCCACATCCCTAATGATGTCTTCATTGTATTCAATTATATCCAAAGACATCATATCTTGTCAATCCTTTCGTCAAAGAATTGCAATATTTTTCCAAACTTTAATTAATTTTTGAATATTCAATTTTTCAACTAATCATGCATATGATTATTTTATGTACTCTTGATAGTATTTACCAACTATCATCAAACCATGACACTTTTGTCATATTAGTACAATTTCCATATACAACATACGTTCTATATTCCTGATAGTTTCGATAAACTATCATCATGACACTTTTGTCATTTATTTTGTCATATACACAACTTTTATGTCATTCTTCATTTACCAACCTTTTGTTCTTCTAGCTTTTGAATTTATTATTCTTTTGAAGTGTAGGGCATTCATTTTTAACATGCCCTATTTCTCCACTACATTCAAAGCACCATTATTTTCTTAAAAATTTTGAATTTCTTGATTAGAGCATCATCTCTAAAAATACGATTTGCGAAAGCCATAATTTTCGATTTGCGTTTTAACAATCCGTGAAAAGCGTTCCTCACGAGGTTCTACATATGTGGGAAACTGGAATTCCTTATCCTCCTTGATAAGGTTCTTAAAATTGCACGTCTCGGAATTTTATATTTACATTAGACTTCAAAATTAAATTTTATATAAGTCATGGTCCATATTTTAAATAATATTTATATGACTTAATAATGAATTTAATTGAACGCAAATATATTATTCACATAACATCAAAATCATAATTCAATCACATAATTTAAAATTTTAGACACTAATAAAACCACTTTATTGATTGGATGAACTAACCTTTTTAAGAATGTTATGTCACTGTTGAATAAACTCAACTTTAGAAATCATATATATGGCACACCATTCTGTCAATCAACAACAACTTTAACATTTAAATTTTTCTGATTAATATATGCATTATGTACATACCGGGTATGTATATCGATGCACTGTTTCGTTTCAAAATGAAAAATAGTGACAATCGTGAACAAATAATTAACATAATTAGGAATTATGGAAAAAATTCCAAATTATCATTCCATATTAAGATGTAACCCACACCTCTTGCCTTTTGTTACAACCCATCCGGATGCTTTCTACTATAGATGACATAAAATGTTTCTGTGTTTAAATTTAACAAAACTATATAAATCACATTTTTGAATCATTTTTTTTTCTTTCTAGCAACAGTACTTCAATATATACAACATTCAATCTTGCAAATCATGGTAACAATATAAACATGAAATCATGCAATTCCGTAATAATTTATGTTGTCAATATGTTACCGATACTGCAAACTATCATAAATCATAGAAAATACAATTTTCGTTGTGATTGCCAAAATGACCTATTATGGATAATATATAAAAACGGCATCATGTTGTTTTAAAATATTCAAGCAATCCATATGTGACAATTTTCACAGATTACAAATACTTCTGCAAACTAACAAATATGATTGTGTACCTTTCACCATATTGATGAATAAGAAAGCATGAATGTTCATTCCTCCGTTGTAGTCACAAATTAACCACAAACAAAACGATTCATAAATCAAAATTTCATAATTCTAAAAATTATATGAATTAACTGTGTACCTTTCACCGTCATCGAAAGTTGTTACCATCTTCTTTAAAATTGCATACTTTAACACTAATTATAAATAAAGTATGAATCGAAATCGAAAATAAAAAATCGAACCTAAAGATTGTTAGATCTTGTGTTGGGGTCTGCTGCAAAACATGAACAAGAAGAAGATGATGAAGACGGTACGATGAAAGTTGCACAAAATAATTCCAAAGCGTGTGTTTACACTAAGCTTTAGGTTCGATTCGCCCCCACCAATTTATGCAAATTGGATGCAAAAGGGTTAACCGGCGAATCCCCTTTAGGATACTTTGGAAACCTTAACATGAATTGCACATTCACATTAAGTATATCGATCAACGATATTTTACAGAATAAAGTTCTCTCATTTATTCTCGTGCACAAGAAAAATAAAGAAATGACTTAGATATAATTTTTGGCACTTGAAACAAATAATTTTTGTGTGTATTTTATGGCTGACAAGTATATCTATTTATAAGAAAACTTGTACCGATTGGTGTGGAGAAACAATGTTTCATTTGATTCCAACATGACCATTCACGAACCATTGTAATCAATCACAACAAACTTTTTCATGAAAAGGTGTGTTGATCTAGTGGTTGCACCTTTTGACCACGCACCTTATCACAATAAGGTCTTTGGTTCAATTCTAGAGAGTTGCAACTTTTGGCCATTTATTTTGGTAAATTAACCATTATTATTTATCAATTTAATATTTTGGAAATTTCTCCAACAATCCCCCACCATTTTCAAAATATATCTAAATCCATTATTCAGGAAATTTCATGGTTTCAGATAAAGGTATCTTACGATTTGAACCAATACTTAGTAAGTTAAGTTTTCACTCATCCCCGAATAGATTGGTAGACAAGCTTTGAACCAATTATTCATTAGAACAAGCGTGCATAACTCACACATGAAATCTCGGTACCATTGGTCGAATTATTAATATGACACATTTAATAAGGCCTTGTGTCTCATATCCTTTTCATGAGAATTTAAGAGTCAAGCCCTTGAACTCTATGAAGCGGCACCACTTCATTCTCATATAGGTAGACGATATCATAAATGCACCCATAATTATGTATTCCAGCAAACATATGCTATATGTCCATTAAGAAGAAAACTTCATCCTACCAGACTTATTCTTATGGTCCAAGTACTTTTACCCCTTGGGATGTATCTATCATTAAGTACATCAATCACTCTAATAATGTACTTTCATCATTGAACTCAAGACGTAACATTAATCAAGTGTGAGTTGAGTTTCCACTATTGATGATTAATTAGATATGGGCTTGTTCCACATCCCTAATGATGTCTTCATTGTATTCAATTATATCCAAAGACATCATATCTTGTCAATCCTTTCGTCAAAGAATTGCAATATTTTTCCAAACTTTAATTAATTTTTGAATATTCAATTTTTCAACTAATCATGCATATGATTATTTTATGTACTCTTGATAGTATTTACCAACTATCATCAAACCATGACACTTTTGTCATATTAGTACAATTTCCATATACAACATACGTTCTATATTCCTGATAGTTTCGATAAACTATCATCATGACACTTTTGTCATTTATTTTGTCATATACACAACTTTTATGTCATTCTTCATTTACCAACCTTTTGTTCTTCTAGCTTTTGAATTTATTATTCTTTTGAAGTGTAGGGCATTCATTTTTAACATGCCCTATTTCTCCACTACATTCAAAGCACCATTATTTTCTTAAAAATTTTGAATTTCTTGATTAGAGCATCATCTCTAAAAATACGATTTGCGAAAGCCATAATTTTCGATTTGCGTTTTAACAATCCGTGAAAAGCGTTCCTCACGAGGTTCTACATATGTGGGAAACTGGAATTCCTTATCCTCCTTGATAAGGTTCTTAAAATTGCACGTCTCGGAATTTTATATTTACATTAGACTTCAAAATTAAATTTTATATAAGTCATGGTCCATATTTTAAATAATATTTATATGACTTAATAATGAATTTAATTGAACGCAAATATATTATTCACATAACATCAAAATCATAATTCAATCACATAATTTAAAATTTTAGACACTACTAAAACCACTTTATTGATTGGATGAACTAACCTTTTTAAGAATGTTATGTCACTGTTGAATAAACTCAACTTTAGAAATCATATATATGGCACACCATTCTGTCAATCAACAACAACTTTAACATTTAAATTTTTCTGATTAATATATGCATTATGTACATATCGGGTATGTATATCGATGCACTGTTTCGTTTCAAAATGAAAAATAGTGACAATCGTGAACAAATAATTAACATAATTAGGAATTATGGAAAAAATTCCAAATTATCATTCCATATTAAGATGTAACCCACACCTCTTGCCTTTTGTTACAACCCATCCGGATGCTTTCTACTATAGATGACATAAAATGTTTCTGTGTTTAAATTTAACAAAACTATATAAATCACATTTTTGAATCATTTTTTTTTCTTTCTTGCAACAGTACTTCAATATATACAACATTCAATCTTGCAAATCATGGTAACAATATAAACATGAAATCATGCAATTCCGTAATAATTTATGTTGTCAATATGTTACCGATACTGCAAACTATCATAAATCACAGAAAATACAATTTTCGTTGTGATTGCCAAAATGACCTATTATGGATAATATATAAAAACGGCATCATGTTGTTTTAAAATATTCAAGCAATCCATATGTGACAATTTTCACAGATTACAAATACTTCTGCAAACTAACAAATATGATTGTGTACCTTTCACCATATTGATGAATAAGAAAGCATGAATGTTCATTCCTCCGTTGTAGTCACAAATTAACCACAAACAAAACGATTCATAAATCAAAATTTCATAATTCTAAAAATTATATGAATTAACTGTGTACCTTTCACCGTCATCGAAAGTTGTTACCATCTTCTTTAAAATTGCATACTTTAACACTAATTATAAATAGAGTATGAATCGAAATCGAAAATAAAAAATCGAACCTAAAGATTGTTAGATCTTGTGTTGGGGTCTGCTGCAAAACATGAACAAGAAGAGGATGATGAAGACGGTACGATGAAAGTTGCACAAAATAATTCCAAAGCGTGTGTTTACACTAAGCTTTAGGTTCGATTCGCCCCCACCAATTTATGCAAATTGGATGCAAAAGGGTTAACCGGCGAATCCCCTTTAGGATACTTTGGAAACCTTAACATGAATTGCACATTCACATTAAGTATATCGATCAACGATATTTTACAGAATAAAGTTCTCTCATTTATTCTCGTGCACAAGAAAAATAAAGAAATGACTTAGATATAATTTTTGGCACTTGAAACAAATAATTTTTGTGTGTATTTTATGGCTGACAAGTATATCTATTTATAAGAAAACTTGTACCGATTGGTGTGGAGAAACAATGTTTCATTTGATTCCAACATGACCATTCACGAACCATTGTAATCAATCACAACAAACTTTTTCATGAAAAGGTGTGTTGATCTAGTGGTTGCACCTTTTGACCACGCACCTTATCACAATAAGGTCTTTGGTTCAATTCTAGAGAGTTGCAACTTTTGGCCATTTATTTTGGTAAATTAACCATTATTATTTATCAATTTAATATTTTGGAAATTTCTCCAACAATCCCCCACCATTTTCAAAATATATCTAAATCCATTATTCAGGAAATTTCATGGTTTCAGATAAAGGTATCTTACGATTTGAACCAATACTTAGTAAGTTAAGTTTTCACTCATCCCCGAATAGATTGGTAGACAAGCTTTGAACCAATTATTCATTAGAACAAGCGTGCATAACTCACACATGAAATCTCGGTACCATTGATCGAATTATTAATATGACACATTTAATAAGGCCTTGTGTCTCATATCCTTTTCATGAGAATTTAAGAGTCAAGCCCTTGAACTCTATGAAGCGGCACCACTTCATTCTCATATAGGTAGACGATATCATAAATGCACCCATAATTATGTATTCCAGCAAACATATGCTATATGTCCATTAAGAAGAAAACTTCATCCTACCAGACTTATTCTTATGGTCCAAGTACTTTTACCCCTTGGGATGTATCTATCATTAAGTACATCAATCACTCTAATAATGTACTTTCATCATTGAACTCAAGACGTAACATTAATCAAGTGTGAGTTGAGTTTCCACTATTGATGATTAATTAGATATGGGCTTGTTCCACATCCCTAATGATGTCTTCATTGTATTCAATTATATCCAAAGACATCATATCTTGTCAATCCTTTCGTCAAAGAATTGCAATATTTTTCCAAACTTTAATTAATTTTTGAATATTCAATTTTTCAACTAATCATGCATATGATTATTTTATGTACTCTTGATAGTATTTACCAACTATCATCAAACCATGACACTTTTGTCATATTAGTACAATTTCCATATACAACATACGTTCTATATTCCTGATAGTTTCGATAAACTATCATCATGACACTTTTGTCATTTATTTTGTCATATACACAACTTTTATGTCATTCTTCATTT
This sequence comes from Lathyrus tuberosus, assembly GCA_022829125.1. Taxonomy (NCBI): domain Eukaryota; kingdom Viridiplantae; phylum Streptophyta; class Magnoliopsida; order Fabales; family Fabaceae; genus Lathyrus; species Lathyrus tuberosus. Next base: position 1,816,190 of record JALAZF010000254.1, read on the forward strand.
ACCAACCTTTTGTTCTTCTAGCTTTTGAATTTATTATTCTTTTGAAGTGTAGGGCATTCATTTTTAACATGCCCTATTTCTCCACTACATTCAAAGCACCATTATTTTCTTAAAAATTTTGAATTTCTTGATTAGAGCATCATCTCTAAAAATACGATTTGCGAAAGCCATAATTTTCGATTTGCGTTTTAACAATCCGTGAAAAGCGTTCCTCACGAGGTTCTACATATGTGGGAAACTGGAATTCCTTATCCTCCTTGATAAGGTTCTTAAAATTGCACGTCTCGGAATTTTATATTTACATTAGACTTCAAAATTAAATTTTATATAAGTCATGGTCCATATTTTAAATAATATTTATATGACTTAATAATGAATTTAATTGAACGCAAATATATTATTCACATAACATCAAAATCATAATTCAATCACATAATTTAAAATTTTAGACACTAATAAAACCACTTTATTGATTGGATGAACTAACCTTTTTAAGAATGTTATGTCACTGTTGAATAAACTCAACTTTAGAAATCATATATATGGCACACCATTCTGTCAATCAACAACAACTTTAACATTTAAATTTTTCTGATTAATATATGCATTATGTACATATCGGGTATGTATATCGATGCACTGTTTCGTTTCAAAATGAAAAATAGTGACAATCGTGAACAAATAATTAACATAATTAGGAATTATGGAAAAAATTCCAAATTATCATTCCATATTAAGATGTAACCCACACCTCTTGCCTTTTGTTACAACCCATCCGGATGCTTTCTACTATAGATGACATAAAATGTTTCTGTGTTTAAATTTAACAAAACTATATAAATCACATTTTTGAATCATTTTTTTTTCTTTCTTGCAACAGTACTTCAATATATACAACATTCAATCTTGCAAATCATGGTAACAATATAAACATGAAATCATGCAATTCCGTAATAATTTATGTTGTCAATATGTTACCGATACTGCAAACTATCATAAATCACAGAAAATACAATTTTCGTTGTGATTGCCAAAATGACCTATTATGGATAATATATAAAAACGGCATCATGTTGTTTTAAAATATTCAAGCAATCCATATGTGACAATTTTCACAGATTACAAATACTTCTGCAAACTAACAAATATGATTGTGTACCTTTCACCATATTGATGAATAAGAAAGCATGAATGTTCATTCCTCCGTTGTAGTCACAAATTAACCACAAACAAAACGATTCATAAATCAAAATTTCATAATTCTAAAAATTATATGAATTAACTGTGTACCTTTCACCGTCATCGAAAGTTGTTACCATCTTCTTTAAAATTGTATACTTTAACACTAATTATAAATAGAGTATGAATCGAAATCTAAAATAAAAAATCGAACCTAAAGATTGTTAGATCTTGTGTTGGGGTCTGCTGCAAAACATGAACAAGAAGAAGATGATGAAGACGGTACGATGAAAGTTGCACAAAATAATTCCAAAGCGTGTGTTTACACTAAGCTTTAGGTTCGATTCTGTAAAGACCATATAATAATACATGCATCAAATCATATATTATACATGAGTTTCACTTTTGGTACTGAAACATAATAAGTTCCTAGTTAACACATTATATATATAAATGCCTCTAATACAAAACACCTAAAAGTCTAAGGCATTACATATACAAGATGTTCCAAAATGATAAAAACTAAGAACTAGATCAAAACAATGATCTCAAAACATAACGCCATAGCGGAAGCCATGCCATCACAAAACCACGATCCGTAAGGAAAGTCAAATAACCTTGTCCTTACCCTTCGCTAAACCTGCAGAACCTGTGATGTAAACAACAACAGTGGGGTGAGATACATCAAATCTCAGTGAGTTCCCTATCTTAAAGTCCTCTCGGCTCTACAAGGTTCTAACAAACCTAACTCAAGTCAAAAGGGGAAAAGGGGAGTGACCATGAGTACACACACACTATATGGAAACATGTTATGAGTTCATCAACTCACAATATCACTAATCCGTAACCATGCCAAGGCATCCCCTATTCCCGTCCTCTTCTACGTCTAGAAGTCGACCCGGGTCATGGATCCCTGCAACCTACTTGACATACGAATGGATTCGGGTTCTACGGGCCATTAACCGTTATGAACCGTCACTTCTCACGGGCCATTAACCGTCACAAGCCTACGCTCCATGGGCGCCATTCGTACTAAAATGAAATGCGGGAATCAAACCTGCCAAGTAGTGGTGCACATGTTTCAGAGGAGCTCGAGACCCATGAAACGCACTCGCAAAAACAATAATAACCGGTTACGATTACGTGATCTCACAAAGACTTGATTGTATTCGACAATCTCAAGGCCATTATGCCTTATCACAACCAAACGGTTAACACACATGTTCCATACTAGTGTTTAATCATTTATATTTTTCCGACACTGCTTAGGGTAATTGTCCTCACTCTACTTATTCCATATTTTAATCATGCTTACATTTTCACAACCATTACACACCAAAATCAACAAAACGACACAATTCCAACAATTCCGATATAATTAAATTGGCCGTCAATCTTAAAACCCATGTAATAAGAAAGTACATTTTATTACTTTTCCAACGATACCAAAATTGTTCCATTCCGAGTTACGGATAAAAAGTTACGGCATTGGAAACAAACGATCGGAAATAAAATATCACAACAGCAGAATTCTGCAAGTCCCCTGGCCATACGCGTATTGGTACTCCCCGTACGCGTATTGCCTAAGATTCTCGCCCAGCCATACGCGTATTGCCCAAGGCCATACGCGTATGGGCAAGGCTATTTTCCTTCAAAATTCCCTTGTAAAAGTCCAATACGCGTACCACCATGTCTCATACGCGCATTGCCTTGTCCATACGCGTAACGCCCAATTTTCTTCACATCCATACGCGTATTGCCCAAGTCAATACGCGTATGGCCCTGCGTGATACGCGTATGGGCAGTTTGAACCCAGAAATTTTCCTGCAGAATCTGTCTGCTACGGGTTGATTCAATTCAACCCCAAAATCCCATTTTTTTCCAATCTAAAATTCATCAAAACATGCTATAACATAACAATCGGTATAAACATACAATCACACATTGCATTTAGCAGCTAGATTCATGAATTTCATGCAAAATTAATCAATTTCCATAATACCAATCTAACTCTAACTCAATAAAACTCTACCCTAAAGAGTCTAACTAGAACCCACCTGGATTACTAGACGAGGAGGTTGATGCGGAGACGATTGAACGAAAAACAGATGAATTGATGATGATCTTGAGCTTTTGGGAAATTTTCCTCTCTTGCTCCTCCTCCTTCCTTTCCTTCTCTTCCTTTTCCCTTTCTCTTTACTATCCTTTGTTTGTTTTACAATTGAGAAAGGAAAACATAGTAAAGAAAATAATTTCCATCAATTAGCAATACTACTAAATGTCCAAATTAGCTCAAATGCGCGAAAGAATAAAACTCAACGTTAAATACTATTAATTTAATCAACTATGAGTTCGTCAGTTTACTCTAATTATTTTATCAAATAATTGTTCAGAGTACTCCGGAACCCAGTTGATCATAATAATATTAACCAGAGCGTTTATAAATTTACGGGGTATTACATCCTCCCCCCCTTAAATAGAAATTCGTCCTCGAATTTAGAATATTACCTGAACAGATGTGGATAAGAATCTCGCATCTCCGATCCTAGTTCCCAAGTAGCATCGCCCGGATGCGTCATATCCCATTGCACCTTAACAAGTGGAATATCTTTGTTCCTTAACACTTTTGTTTCCCTTCCCACAACACAACTCGGTTGTGGTCTAAAAGTCAAATCCGCTTCAATTTCCACTGATTCGGGTAGAATTGGCTGAAGAGGATCAGGAATAAACTTACGGAGCTGAGATACGTGAAAAACGTCATGCATCTCGAATAGAGAGGGTGGTAAGGCTAATCTATAAGCAACTTCACCAATCCTTTCTAAAATCTGATACGGTCCCACGTATCTCGGACTTAACTTTCAGAAATACATGGTCACCCTCCTCAAATTCCAAAGGTCTCCTACGATTGTCCGCATAACTCTTTTGGCGATCTTGTGCTTGTTTAACCTTCTCGCGGATCATTCGAATCTTTTCCGTAGTCTCTTGAATAATCTCGGGTCCCAAAATTCTATCTTCGCCAATTTCAGCCCAACACAAAGGTGTCCTACACTTTCTCCCATACAACGCTTCATAAGGAGCCATACCGATGCTCGCATGGTAACTATTGTTATATGAAAACTCAATTAACGGCAAAAGTTCTTTCCAATTCCCTCTACTCTCTAACACACAAGCTCTTAACATATCCTCCATCGTTTGTATTGTTCGTTCAGTCTGACCATCCGTTTGAGGATGATTCGACGTGCTCAAACACAAATTCGTACCCATCGCTTGTTGGAACACTTTCCAAAATCTCGAAGTAAACTTCGGATCTCTATCAGACACAATACTAGAAGGAATACCATGCAATCTCACAATCTCAGCAATAAACAACCTTGCAAGATGACTTGCCTTATAAGTAGTCTTTACGGCTAAGAAGTGTGCAGATTTTGTTAGTCGATCTACAATCACCCAAATAGAATCATACCCTCCTTGGGTACGGGGTAAACCCACTGCAAAATCCATAGAAATACTATCCCACTTCCAAACTGGAATATCCAAAGGTTGTAACAAACCGCCCGGTCTTTGGTGTTCAATCTTCACCTGTTGGCACACCGCACATTCTGACACATATCCCGCTATATCCTTTTTCATCCCAGACCACCAATAATCCTTCTTTAAATCCTGATACATCTTCGAAGAACCAGGATGTATCGTAAAAGTACCCTTATGGGCTTCATCTAAAATCTTCCTTTTCAATGCCTCATCTTTCGGAACACAAATCCGTTGATTAAACAAAACTATCCCATCAGTCGCTCGTATAAAACCCGGCTGAAGTAACAACTCTTGTAACTCTTCCTCTAACAATTGTGCCTGTTGAATCTCAACTCTCAAAGTAGAATTGACATTCAAATTTCCCATGATCACACCATTCGGAGTCCACACAAATTGGAGATTAAGATCTCTAAACTTCTCCAATAATGAATACTCCAAAATCCTCAATTCCGCACTATGAACCATTTTCCGACTTAAAGCATCCGCTACTATATTCGCTTTTCCTGGATGATACTTCAATTTCTAAGTCATAATCTTTCAAGTATTCCATCCATCTTCTTTGTTGCATATTCAACTCTTTTTGATCAAACAAATACTTCAAACTTTTGTGGTCACTGAACATTTCAAAACGTACACCATATAAATAATGACGCCACACCTTCAGTGCAAAAACCACTGCAGCTAGTTCCAAATCATGAGTTGGATAATTCTTCTCATGAACTTTTAACTGTCGAGAAGCATAAGCTACTACTTGACCACCTTGCATCAGAACACCCCCTAATCCCCTCTTAGAAGCATCACAGAACACTTCATAAGAGCTATTAGGATCAGGAATGATTAATACTGGAGCACTCGTCAAACTCTCCTTCAATTTCATAAAACTCTGTTCACAACCCGAATCCCACTCCAAAGCAACATTCTTCCGAGTAAGTTTCGTCATTGGTAAGGCCAATTGAGAAAAGCTGTTAATAAATCTTCCATAGTAACCTGTCCATCCCAAGAAACTTCTAACTTCTGTAACATTTCTCGGTCTCTCCCAATTAATCACTACTTCTACTTTCGATGGATCCACTGCCACACCACCTCGAGATATAACATGTCCAAGAAAATTAACTTCCGACATCCAAAACTCACACTTGCTCAACTTAGCAAACAATTGCTTCTCTTGCAAGACCGATAAGACAATCCTCAGATGTTCTCCGTGCTCTTGTGGAGTACGAGAATAAATAAGAATGTCGTCAATAAAGATTACCACAAACTGGTCCAAGTAAGCCTGAAATATACGGTTCATGTAATCCATAAAAACAGCTGGAGCATTAGTCACACCGAAAGGCATCACTAAGAATTCGTAATGACCATAACGGGTTCTAAATGCAGTTTTTGGCACATCGGACTCTTCACTCGAATCTGATGATAACCCGACCGTAAATCAATCTTCGAGAACACACAGGCTCCTTTCAATTGATCTAACAAGTCGTCTATCCTTGGTAAGGGATACTTGTTCTTAATAGTCACTTTATTCAACTTACGATAATCGATGCATAAACGCATTCCCCCATCTTTCCTTCTTTACCAATAACACTGGAGCTCCCCAAGGTGAAACACTAGATCTAACAAGGTGCTTAGACATCAAGTCTTCCAACTGGTCCTCTAATTCTCTTAACCCAAGCGGCGCCATCTGATACGGAGAAACGGATACAGGAGCCGTTCCTGGTATCAGGTCAATAGAGAACTCAACTCCTCTCTCCAGAGGAAAGAGTAGTAACATTCTCTGGAAACACTTCGGAAAATTCACATACAACTGGAATACTCAGAACTTGTTGTTCACTACTTTCCTCCTTAGTAGGAACCAACAAAACCGATTTCTCTTAATTCAAACAAGAAATTTACCATTCCCACCGTACCTTCTAAAATCGTTGATAAAACATCTTTCAGAGTAGTCTCAGCAGATGGAATAATAATTAACTTCTCTTCACAACCGATAAAAACCGAATTAACTGAAAGCCAAACCATTCCCAGAACAACATCCACTTTCTTAAGCGGTATACTAATAAGGTCGATCTGGAAAACTCTATTATTCATAGACAAAACAAAATTTTCACACACACCTGGACACAAAAGAATATGTTGCACCGCAATCCAATAAAACAAAACAAGGATATCCGTTAACGAAGCACGTACCCGAAATTCCAAAGTCATCGCCTTTTGCTTCCTCCCTTTGCGTCTGATTCCTATTCTGAGGACAATCCCTCGCAATGTGGCCCACCTTCTGACATTGATAACACTTCACCCCTTTGAAGCTACATATACCAAAATGCATCTTACCACATGTGCAACACACAGGAGATGCACCCGTTCGAGATTTCTGGATCTGTTTCCTTTTGAAAGCCTGCTGCTTAGACCGAAACTGTTGGCCTGACCTTCCACACTCGTTCTGATTCGGCCTACGCGAATCCCCTTCTGTCTGAACTTCCCTCAAGCTATCCTCTATCATACCATATTGCCTCAACTGCTGGGTTTCAGGCTCTCTTCGAATCCTCAAAGAACTAGGAAGATACTTTTCAATAAAAATAGGCCTGAATTGCTCCCACACCTTAGGTACACCTTGCATAGTCATAAAAGCTGAAGCAACCTCCCACCATCTCTCAGCAGGACCCCTCAGTGAGTGAGAAGCAAACACTACCTTGTTCTCCTCACTACAGCAAATTATCAGAAAAATTCTCTCCATGCCAGCAATCCAGTCATGAGCTCTCACAGGATCCATTCCGCCATGAAATTCTGGAGGATTCATGCGGAGAAAATCCCGAAAACTCCCACCTACAATCTCTGGGACAACCACTCGAGGATGAAGACCTACATTCATCCGTTGCACCATATGTTGCATGAACTGGTTCTGCTGCTGCTGCATCTGTCGCACAAACTGATACAAAGAAGCATTTGCATCGCCGCCTGGCGGATTCATCCCAGCTGGAGTATTTGTGGGTCTACCACGATTGTTTCTGCGTCCGCCAACCATGTTCCTAAATGTCATATAGATAGAATTAAGTTGATCAGGCTCAATACCATAAATATAACACTTAAGACCCATAGCGACACAACACATATGAAACGGAAAGAAACACTTATACTATTTCATGGCTAGGTCGAGGATACGACCTGCTCTGATACCAACTGTAAAGACCATATAATAATACATGCATCAAATCATATATTATACATGAGTTTCACTTTTGGTACTGAAACATAATAAGTTCCTAGTTAACACATTATATATATAAATGCCTCTAATACAAAACACCTAAAAGTCTAAGGCATTACATATACAAGATGTTCCAAAATGATAAAAACTAAGAACTAGATCAAAACAATGATCTCAAAACATAACGCCATAGCGGAAGCCATGCCATCACAAAACCACGATCCGTAAGGAAAGTCAAATAACCTTGTCCTTACCCTTCGCTAAACCTGCAGAACCTGTGATGTAAACAACAACAGTGGGGTGAGATACATCAAATCTCAGTGAGTTCCCTATCTTAAAGTCCTCTCGGCTCTACAAGGTTCTAACAAACCTAACTCAAGTCAAAAGGGGAAAAGGGGAGTGACCATGAGTACACACACACTATATGGAAACATGTTATGAGTTCATCAACTCACAATATCACTAATCCGTAACCATGCCAAGGCATCCTGTAATACCCCGTAAATTTATAAACGCTCTGGTTAATATTATTATGATCAACTGGGTTCCGGAGTACTCTGAGTAATTATTTGATAAAATAATTAGAGTAAACTGACGAACTCAGAGTCGATTAAATTAATAGTATTTAACGTTGAGTTTTTATAATTTGATGTATTTGAGCTAATTTTGGACATTTAGTAGTGTTACTAAAAATGATGGTTTCTATACTATCTATTTTCTTTTCATTTTCCTTGAAAACCAAACAAAAGCTAGAAAAGGAAAAAAAAAGAGAAGAAAGGAAAAGAGAAGGAAGGAAAAGGAGAGAAATTTCTCAAGAAGCTCAAGATCATCATCAAGCTTCAACTCTTCATCTATTCATCTCAGTATCAACCTCCTCGTCTAGTAATCCAGGTGGGTTCTAGTTAGACTCTTTAGAGTAGAGTTTTGTTGAGTTTAGAGTTAGGTTGAAATTGTGAAAAATCGATTATTCTGGCCCAAAATCGGAAATCTAACTGTTAAAATTCAATGTATGATTATATGCTATACTGGTTGTTGTATTATAACATGTTTTGTTGCTTGATGATTGATCAAAATGTGATTTTGGGGTTGATTTTGGATCAACCCGTAGCAGAGAAATTCTGCAGGAACTTCTGCATTTTTCCTCTGCCCATACGCGTATGGAGCATGTCAATACGCGTATGGGGCTTGTCAATACGCGTATGGAAAGGGCAATACGCGTATGGATGGCCGGGCATTTGAGCAATACGCGTATCGCCTGGGGCAATACGCGTATGGCTGGGCGAGCTTTTGGGCAATACGCGTACGGGGAATGCCAATACGCGTACGGCCAGGAGAGTTACAGAATCCTGCTGTTGTGATTTATTTTTCCGATCGATTGTTTACAATGCCGTAACTTTTTGTACGTAAATCGGATTGGAACAATTTTGATATCGTTGGAAAGATAATAAAATGTACTTTCTTATTACTTTGGTTTTAAGATTGTCAGCCGATTTAATTAAGTCGGGATTTCTGAATTGTGTCGTTTTATCGACTTGTATCTGTTAATTGTGTATAATTATTATTGACAATATATGCATGTTAAAATATGGACTAGGCAGGGTGAGGATTATTACCAAACTGTGTTGGAAGTGTGAATTGTTCCATGTGTTGCAACGCTCGTGCATGAAAGGCCGAGGCGTATGCATTTCTGTTTATCAATAACCACAGTTGTGCGGTGTAGTTCATGAGACTCGAGCACCTCCTCTGAACGTTATACACAACTACTTGGCAGGTTTGAGTCCCGTGTTAAGTACGGTTGGAGCCTACGGGTAAAGAGACTTGTGACGGTGTACGGGCCGTGAGAAGTGACGGATCACGGTGTACGGACCGGTGATCCCGAATCCAATCGTATGCCAAGTAGCTACAAGGATCCATGACTCGGATCGCCTTCTAGACGTAGAAGGGTACGGGAAAAGGGGATACCTTGGTATTGGTTATTGATATGTGAGTTCTTGAGTGTACGGACTCAGAACGTACTTCGGTACTTTGTGAATCCTTGAGTTTACAGGCTCAAGAGGTACTTCGGTACTAGTGTGAGTTTACAGGCTCACCGTGGCGGTTACTTGTGTGTGTGTACTCATGGTCTTTCCCCTTTCCCCTTGGACATGAGTTAGGACTTTGTTAGAACCTTGTAAAGCCGAGAGGACTTTAAGATAGGGAACTCACTGAGATTTGATGTATCTCACCCCACTGTTGTTGTTTACATCACAGGTTCTGCAGGTTTGGCGAAGGGTAAGGACAAGGTTACTTGACTTTCCTTACGGATCGTGGTTTTGTGATGGCATGGCTTCCGCTATGGCGTTATGTTTTGAGATCATTGTATTGATCTAGTTCTTAGTTTTTATCATTTTGGAACATCTTGTATATGTAATGCCTTAGACTTTTAGTTCTTTTGTATTGGAGGCATTTATATATATAATGTGTTAACTAGGAACTTATTATGTTTCAGTACCAAAAGTGAAACTCATGTATAATATATGATTTGATGCATGTATTTGTACATGGTCTTTACAGTTGGTATCAGAGCAGGTCGTATCCTCGACCTAGCCATGAAATAGAATAAGTGTTTCCTTCCGTTTCATATGCGGCGTGTCGCCATGGGTCTTGTCTGTTATATTTATGGTATTGAGTCTGATCAACTTAATCCTATTGATATGGAATTCAGGAACATGGCTGATAGACGCAGAAACAACCGTGGAAGACCAAGAACTACTCCAGCTGGGACAGTTCCACAGGGTGATGAAGGGAATGCCCCGTTGTACCAATTTATGCAACAGATGCAGCAACAGCAGAATCAGTTTATGCAAGGAATGATGCAACAAATGGCTGATGGTCTGCATCCTCCAATGGTTGTTCCGGAAGTTACGGGAGGAACCTACAGGGAATTTGTTCGTATGAATCCTCCGGAGTTTCAAGGAGGGCTAGATCCGGTGAAGGCACACGAATGGATAACAGGAATGGAACGGATTTTTCAGATAGTTCATTGCAGTGAGGAGAATAAGGTGGTCTTTGCTTCTCACTGGTTGAAGGGTCCTGCCATGAGGTGGTGGGAGAGCGCTTCAGCCTTGATGACAACTCAGGAAGTGCCGAAAGTGTGGGAACAGTTTAAGGTAACCTTTATGGAGAAATATTTTCCGAGTTCTTTAAGGTCTCAAAAGGAGTTTGAGTTCCAACAGTTGAGACAGGGAAATTTGTCAGTGGCTTCTTATGCGGAACAATTTGAGATCATGGCTGACTATTCTAGACAGGCCATGTATGCTCCTGATGAGAGGTGGAAGATAGATCAGTTTCTGTTTGGGTTAAGGGCTGAGATTTCACACAGCGTGTCCCAACGGGAATTTGCTACTTATGCTGAAATGTTAAGACAATGTTATGTGGCAGAAAATAGCTTGAAAAAGATACAAATGGAGGTGGATTCGAACAGGGTAACTCAAGGTGACCGTGGAAGGTCGAATCAACAGTTTAGACAAAGGCAACAGTCTTCCAAAGGGAAGCAAGTACAGGGCTCTAGAACTAGTGCGCCTCCGGTATGTCGCACTTGTGGGAGGAGTCATTTTGGTAGGTGCTATTCGGATGGGTTACGGTGTTATCAGTGTAACAAGATGGGTCATGTAGCGAGAGATTGTCCTCAGAGTAGGAATCAGGCACAAGGGAAGACTACGGGTCGAGTATATACTCTGGATGCAAGGAAAGCCAAGGGTGATAATTCCTTGATTGCGGGTACGTGTTTTGTTAATCGTCAACCTTGTTTTGTTTTATTTGACTGTGGGGCTACACATTCTTTTGTGTCTTTAAGATGTGTGAAGCGACTTGGGTTGCAAACTATTCCTTTGTTTCCTCCTATGGTGGTTACTACTGCCATGGATGAAATGGTTGAAACACCACTGATGTGTGAAAATTGTGTGTTGTCGGTGAACGAAAGAGTCTTCCAGATTGATCTTATTTGTTTGCCGCTCAAGAAAGTGGATGTTGTTCTGGGAATGGACTGGCTTTCAGCTAATTCGGTTTTTATCGGTTGTGAGGAGAAGCTAATTATTATTCCATCTGCTGAGACTACTCCGAAAGATGTATTATCAACGATTTTAGAAGGTACGGTGGGAATGGTAAATTTCTTGTTTGAGAAAGAGAAATCTGTTTTAATGGTTCTTACTAAGGAAGGAAGTAGTGAACAACAAGTTCTGAGTATTCCAATAGTGTGTGAATTTCCTGAAGTGTTTCCTGAGGATGTTTCTTCTCTTCCTCCGGAGAGAGAAGTTGAGTTCTCTATTGACCTGATACCGGGAACGGCTCCTATATCCGTTTCTCCGTATCGGATGGCACCGCTTGAATTAAGAGAATTAAAGGACCAATTGGAGGACTTGATGTCTAAGCATTTTGTTAGACCTAGTGTTTCACCGTGGGGAGCTCCAGTGTTATTGGTAAAGAAGAAAGATGGGGGAATGCGGTTGTGCATTGATTATCGTAAGTTGAATAAAGTTACCATTAAGAATAAGTATCCCTTACCAAGGATAGACGACTTATTAGATCAATTAAAAGGAGCCTGTGTGTTCTCAAAGATTGATTTACGGTCGGGTTATCATCAGATTCGAGTGAAGAGTTCCGATGTGCCAAAGACTGCATTTAGGACACGTTACGGTCATTACGAATTCTTAGTGATGCCTTTCGGTGTGACTAATGCTCCAGCTGTTTTCATGGATTACATGAATCGAATATTTCAGGCTTACTTGGACCAATTTGTGGTAATCTTTATTGACGACATTCTTATTTATTCTCGTACTCCCCAAGAGCACGGAGAACATCTGAGGATTGTCTTATCGGTCTTGCAAGAGAAGCAATTGTTTGCTAAGTTGAGCAAGTGTGAGTTTTGGATGTCGGAAGTTAATTTTCTTGGACATGTGATATCTCGAGGTGGTGTGGCAGTGGATCCATCGAAAGTAGAAGCAGTAATTAATTGGGAGAGACCGAGAAATGTTTCAGAAGTCAGAAGTTTCTTGGGATTGGCCGGTTACTATAGAAGGTTTATCAAGGGCTTTTCTCAATTGGCCTTACCAATGACGAAACTTACTCGGAAGGATGTTACGTTTGAATGGGATTCAGGTTGCGAACAAAGTTTTATGCATTTGAAGGAAAGTTTGACGAGTGCTCCAGTATTAATTATTCCTGATCCTAACAACTCTTATGAAGTATTCTGTGATGCTTCTAAGAGGGGATTAGGGGGTGTTCTGATGCAAGGTGGTCAAGTGGTAGCTTATGCTTCTCGACAGTTAAAAGTTCATGAGAAGAATTATCCGACTCATGATTTGGAACTAGCTGCAGTGGTTTTTGCACTGAAGGTGTGGCGTCATTATTTATATGGTGTACGTTTTGAAATGTTCAGTGACCACAAAAGTTTGAAGTATTTGTTTGATCAAAAGGAGTTGAATATGCGACAAAGAAGGTGGATGGAGTACTTAAAGGATTATGACTTAGAATTGAAGTATCATCCAGGAAAGGCGAATAAAGTAGCGGATGCTTTAAGTCGGAAAATGGTTCATAGTGCGGAATTGATGATTTTAGAGTATTCATTGTTAGAAAAGTTTAGAGATCTTAATCTCCAGTTTGTGTGGACTCCGAATGGTGTGATTATGGGAAATTTGAATGTCAATTCTACTTTGAGAGTTGAGATTCAACAGGCACAATTGTTAGAAGAAGAGTTACAAGAATTGTTACTTCAGTCGGGTTTTACACGAGCGACAGATGGGATTGTTCTGTTTAATCAAAGGATTTGTGTTCCGAGGGATGAGGCATTGAAAAGGAAGATTTTAGACGAAGCTCATAAGGGTACTTTTACGATACATCTTGGTTCTTCAAAGATGTATCAGGATTTAAAGAAGGATTATTGGTGGCCTGGGATGAAAAAGGATATAGCGGGATATGTGTCAGAATGTGCGGTGTGCCAACAGGTGAAGATTGAACACCAAAGACCGGGCGGGTTGTTACAACCTTTGGATATTCCAGTTTGGAAGTGGGATAGTATTTCTATGGATTTTGCAGTGGGTTTACCCCGTACCCAAGGTGGGTATGATTCTATTTGGGTGATTGTAGATCGACTAACGAAATCTGCACACTTCTTAGCCGTAAAGACTACTTATAAGGCAAGTCATCTTGCAAGGTTGTTTATTGCTGAGATTGTGAGATTGCATGGTATTCCTTCCAGTATTGTGTCCGATAGAGATCCGAAGTTTACTTCGAGATTTTGGAAAGTGTTCCAACAAGCGATGGGTACGAATCTGTGTTTGAGCACGTCGAATCATCCTCAAACGGATGGTCAGACTGAACGAACAATACAAACGATGGAGGATATGTTAAGAGCTTGTGTGTTAGAGAGTAGAGGGAATTGGAAAGAACTTTTACCGTTAATTGAGTTTTCCTATAACAATAGTTACCATGCGAGCATCGGTATGGCGCCGTATGAAGCATTGTATGGGAGAAAGTGTAGGACACCTTTGTGTTGGGCTGAAATTGGCGAAGATAGGATTTTGGGACCCGAGATTATTGAAGAGACAACGGAAAAGATTCGAATGATCCGCGAGAAGGTTAAACAAGCACAAGATCGTCAAAAGAGTTATGCGGACAATCGTAGGAGACCTTTGGAATTTGAGGAAGGTGACCATGTATTTCTGAAAGTTACTCCGAGATTGAGATTGAAAGGACCGTTTAAGTCGCGAAAGTTAAGTCCGAGATACGTGGGACCGTATCAGATTTTAGAAAGGATTGGTGAAGTTGCTTATAGATTAGCCTTACCACCCTCTCTATCCGAGATGCATGACGTTTTTCACGTATCTCAGCTCCGTAAGTTTATTCCTGATCCTCTTCAGCCAATTCTACCCGAGTCAGTGGAAATTGAAGCGGATTTGACTTTTGAACCACAACCGAGTTGTATTGTGGGAAGGGAAACAAAAGTGTTAAGGAACAAAGATATTCCACTTGTTAAGGTGCAATGGGATATGACGCATCCGGGCGATGCTACTTGGGAACTAGAATCGGAAATGCGAGATTCTTATCCACATCTATTCAGGTAATATTCTAAATTCGAGGACGAATTTCTATTTAAGGGGGGGAGGATGTAATACCCCGTAAATTTATAAACGCTCTGGTTAATATTATTATGATCAACTGGGTTCCGGAGTACTCTGAGTAATTATTTGATAAAATAATTAGAGTAAACTGACGAACTCAGAGTCGATTAAATTAATAGTATTTAACGTTGAGTTTTTATAATTTGATGTATTTGAGCTAATTTTGGACATTTAGTAGTGTTACTAAAAATGATGGTTTCTATACTATCTATTTTCTTTTCATTTTCCTTGAAAACCAAACAAAAGCTAGAAAAGGAAAAAAAAAGAGAAGAAAGGAAAAGAGAAGGAAGGAAAAGGAGAGAAATTTCTCAAGAAGCTCAAGATCATCATCAAGCTTCAACTCTTCATCTATTCATCTCAGTATCAACCTCCTCGTCTAGTAATCCAGGTGGGTTCTAGTTAGACTCTTTAGAGTAGAGTTTTGTTGAGTTTAGAGTTAGGTTGAAATTGTGAAAAATCGATTATTCTGGCCCAAAATCGGAAATCTAACTGTTAAAATTCAATGTATGATTATATGCTATACTGGTTGTTGTATTATAACATGTTTTGTTGCTTGATGATTGATCAAAATGTGATTTTGGGGTTGATTTTGGATCAACCCGTAGCAGAGAAATTCTGCAGGAACTTCTGCATTTTTCCTCTGCCCATACGCGTATGGAGCATGTCAATACGCGTATGGGGCTTGTCAATACGCGTATGGAAAGGGCAATACGCGTATGGATGGCCGGGCATTTGAGCAATACGCGTATCGCCTGGGGCAATACGCGTATGGCTGGGCGAGCTTTTGGGCAATACGCGTACGGGGAATGCCAATACGCGTACGGCCAGGAGAGTTACAGAATCCTGCTGTTGTGATTTATTTTTCCGATCGATTGTTTACAATGCCGTAACTTTTTGTACGTAAATCGGATTGGAACAATTTTGATATCGTTGGAAAGATAATAAAATGTACTTTCTTATTACTTTGGTTTTAAGATTGTCAGCCGATTTAATTAAGTCGGGATTTCTGAATTGTGTCGTTTTATCGACTTGTATCTGTTAATTGTGTATAATTATTATTGACAATATATGCATGTTAAAATATGGACTAGGCAGGGTGAGGATTATTACCAAACTGTGTTGGAAGTGTGAATTGTTCCATGTGTTGCAACGCTCGTGCATGAAAGGCCGAGGCGTATGCATTTCTGTTTATCAATAACCACAGTTGTGCGGTGTAGTTCATGAGACTCGAGCACCTCCTCTGAACGTTATACACAACTACTTGGCAGGTTTGAGTCCCGTGTTAAGTACGGTTGGAGCCTACGGGTAAAGAGACTTGTGACGGTGTACGGGCCGTGAGAAGTGACGGATCACGGTGTACGGACCGGTGATCCCGAATCCAATCGTATGCCAAGTAGCTACAAGGATCCATGACTCGGATCGCCTTCTAGACGTAGAAGGGTACGGGAAAAGGGGATACCTTGGTATTGGTTATTGATATGTGAGTTCTTGAGTGTACGGACTCAGAACGTACTTCGGTACTTTGTGAATCCTTGAGTTTACAGGCTCAAGAGGTACTTCGGTACTAGTGTGAGTTTACAGGCTCACCGTGGCGGTTACTTGTGTGTGTGTACTCATGGTCTTTCCCCTTTCCCCTTGGACATGAGTTAGGACTTTGTTAGAACCTTGTAAAGCCGAGAGGACTTTAAGATAGGGAACTCACTGAGATTTGATGTATCTCACCCCACTGTTGTTGTTTACATCACAGGTTCTGCAGGTTTGGCGAAGGGTAAGGACAAGGTTACTTGACTTTCCTTACGGATCGTGGTTTTGTGATGGCATGGCTTCCGCTATGGCGTTATGTTTTGAGATCATTGTATTGATCTAGTTCTTAGTTTTTATCATTTTGGAACATCTTGTATATGTAATGCCTTAGACTTTTAGTTCTTTTGTATTGGAGGCATTTATATATATAATGTGTTAACTAGGAACTTATTATGTTTCAGTACCAAAAGTGAAACTCATGTATAATATATGATTTGATGCATGTATTTGTACATGGTCTTTACACATCCCCTATTCCCGTCCTCTTCTACGTCTAGAAGTCGACCCGGGTCATGGATCCCTGCAACCTACTTGACATACGAATGGATTCGGGTTCTACGGGCCATTAACCGTTATGAACCGTCACTTCTCACGGGCCATTAACCGTCACAAGCCTACGCTCCATGGGCGCCATTCGTACTAAAATGAAATGCGGGAATCAAACCTGCCAAGTAGTGGTGCACATGTTTCAGAGGAGCTCGAGACCCATGAAACGCACTCGCAAAAACAATAATAACCGGTTACGATTACGTGATCTCACAAAGACTTGATTGTATTCGACAATCTCAAGGCCATTATGCCTTATCACAACCAAACGGTTAACACACATGTTCCATACTAGTGTTTAATCATTTATATTTTTCCGACACTGCTTAGGGTAATTGTCCTCACTCTACTTATTCCATATTTTAATCATGCTTACATTTTCACAACCATTACACACCAAAATCAACAAAACGACACAATTCCAACAATTTCGATATAATTAAATCGGCCGTCAATCTTAAAACCCATGTAATAAGAAAGTACATTTTATTACCTTTCCAACGATACCAAAATTGTTCCATTCCGAGTTACGGATAAAAAGTTACGGCATTGGAAACAAACGATCGGAAATAAAATATCACAACAGCAGAATTCTGCAAGTCCCCTGGCCATACGCGTATTGGTACTCCCCGTACGCGTATTGCCTAAGATTCTCGCCCAGCCATACGCGTATTGCCCAAGGCCATACGCGTATGGGCAAGGCTATTTTCCTTCAAAATTCCCTTGTAAAAGTCCAATACGCGTACCACCATGTCTCATACGCGCATTGCCTTGTCCATACGCGTAACGCCCAATTTTCTTCACATCCATACGCGTATTGCCCAAGTCAATACGCGTATGGCCCTGCGTGATACGCGTATGGGCAGTTTGAACCCAGAAATTTTCGTGCAGAATCTGTCTGCTACGGGTTGATTCAATTCAACCCCAAAATCCCATTTTTTCCAATCTAAAATTCATCAAAACATGCTATAACATAACAATCGGTATAAACATACAATCACACATTGCATTTAGCAGCTAGATTCATGAATTTCATGCAAAATTAATCAATTTCCATAATACCAATCTAACTCTAACTCAATAAAACTCTACCCTAAAGAGTCTAACTAGAACCCACCTGGATTACTAGACGAGGAGGTTGATGCGGAGACGATTGAACGAAAAACAGATGAATTGATGATGATCTTGAGCTTTTGGGAAATTTTCCTCTCTTGCTCCTCCTCCTTCCTTTCCTTCTCTTCCTTTTCCCTTTCTCTTTACTATCCTTTGTTTGTTTTACAATTGAGAAAGGAAAACATAGTAAAGAAAATAATTTCCATCAATTAGCAATACTACTAAATGTCCAAATTAGCTCAAATGCGCGAAAGAATAAAACTCAACGTTAAATACTATTAATTTAATCAACTATGAGTTCGTCAGTTTACTCTAATTATTTTATCAAATAATTGTTCAGAGTACTCCGGAACCCAGTTGATCATAATAATATTAACCAGAGCGTTTATAAATTTACGGGGTATTACAGATTCGCCCCCACCAATTTATGCAAATTGGATGCAAAAGGGTTAACCGGCGAATCCCCTTTAGGATACTTTGGAAACCTTAACATGAATTGCACATTCACATTAAGTATATCGATCAACGATATTTTACAGAATAAAGTTCTCTCATTTATTCTCGTGCACAAGAAAAATAAAGAAATGACTTAGATATAATTTTTGGCACTTGAAACAAATAATTTTTGTGTGTATTTTATGGCTGACAAGTATATCTATTTATAAGAAAACTTGTACCGATTGGTGTGGAGAAACAATGTTTCATTTGATTCCAACATGACCATTCACGAACCATTGTAATCAATCACAACAAACTTTTTCATGAAAAGGTGTGTTGATCTAGTGGTTGCACCTTTTGACCACGCACCTTATCACAATAAGGTCTTTGGTTCAATTCTAGAGAGTTGCAACTTTTGGCCATTTATTTTGGTAAATTAACCATTATTATTTATCAATTTAATATTTTGGAAATTTCTCCAACAATCCCCCACCATTTTCAAAATATATCTAAATCCATTATTCAGGAAATTTCATGGTTTCAGATAAAGGTATCTTACGATTTGAACCAATACTTAGTAAGTTAAGTTTTCACTCATCCCCGAATAGATTGGTAGACAAGCTTTGAACCAATTATTCATTAGAACAAGCGTGCATAACTCACACATGAAATCTCGGTACCATTGATCGAATTATTAATATGACACATTTAATAAGGCCTTGTGTCTCATATCCTTTTCATGAGAATTTAAGAGTCAAGCCCTTGAACTCTATGAAGCGGCACCACTTCATTCTCATATAGGTAGACTATATCATAAATGCACCCATAATTATGTATTCCAGCAAACATATGCTATATGTCCATTAAGAAGAAAACTTCATCCTACCAGACTTATTCTTATGGTCCAAGTACTTTTACCCCTTGGGATGTATCTATCATTAAGTACATCAATCACTCTAATAATGTACTTTCATCATTGAACTCAAGACGTAACATTAATCAAGTGTGAGTTGAGTTTCCACTATTGATGATTAATTAAATATGGGCTTGTTCCACATCCCTAATGATGTCTTCATTGTATTCAATTATATCCAAAGACATCATATCTTGTCAATCCTTTCGTCAAAGAATTGCAATATTTTTCCAAACTTTAATTAATTTTTGAATATTCAATTTTTCAACTAATCATGCATATGATTATTTTATGTACTCTTGATAGTATTTACCAACTATCATCAAACCATGACACTTTTGTCATATTAGTACAATTTCCATATACAACATACGTTCTATATTCCTGATAGTTTCGATAAACTATCATCATGACACTTTTGTCATTTATTTTGTCATATACACAACTTTTATGTCATTCTTCATTTACCAACCTTTTGTTCTTCTAGCTTTTGAATTTATTATTCTTTTGAAGTGTAGGGCATTCATTTTTAACATGCCCTATTTCTCCACTACATTCAAAGCTCCATTATTTTCTTAAAAATTTTGAATTTCTTGATTAGAGCATCATCTCTAAAAATACGATTTGCGAAAGCCATAATTTTCGATTTGCGTTTTAACAATCCGTGAAAAGCGTTCCTCACGAGGTTCTACATATGTGGGAAACTGGAATTCCTTATCCTCCTTGATAAGGTTCTTAAAATTGCACGTCTCGGAATTTTATATTTACATTAGACTTCAAAATTAAATTTTATATAAGTCATGGTCCATATTTTAAATAATATTTATATGACTTAATAATGAATTTAATTGAACGCAAATATATTATTCACATAACATCAAAATCATAATTCAATCACATAATTTAAAATTTTAGACACTAATAAAACCACTTTATTGATTGGATGAACTAACCTTTTTAAGAATGTTATGTCACTGTTGAATAAACTCAACTTTAGAAATCATATATATGGCACACCATTCTGTCAATCAACAACAACTTTAACATTTAAATTTTTTTGATTAATATATGCATTATGTACATACCGGGTATGTATATCGATGCACTGTTTCGTTTCAAAATGAAAAATAGTGACAATCGTGAACAAATAATTAACATAATTAGGAATTATGGAAAAAATTCCAAATTATCATTCCATATTAAGATGTAACCCACACCTCTTGCCTTTTGTTACAACCCATCCGGATGCTTTCTACTATAGATGACATAAAATGTTTCTGTGTTTAAATTTAACAAAACTATATAAATCACATTTTTGAATCATTTTTTTTTCTTTCTAGCAACAGTACTTCAATATATACAACATTCAATCTTGCAAATCATGGTAACAATATAAACATGAAATCATGCAATTCCGTAATAATTTATGTTGTCAATATGTTACCGATACTGCAAACTATCATAAATCACAGAAAATACAATTTTCGTTGTGATTGCCAAAATGACCTATTATGGATAATATATAAAAACGGCATCATGTTGTTTTAAAATATTCAAGCAATCCATATGTGACAATTTTCACAGATTACAAATACTTCTGCAAACTAACAAATATGATTGTGTACCTTTCACCATATTGATGAATAAGAAAGCATGAATGTTCATTCCTCCGTTGTAGTCACAAATTAACCACAAACAAAACGATTTATAAATCAAAATTTCATAATTCTAAAAATTATATGAATTAACTGTGTACCTTTCACCGTCATCGAAAGTTGTTACCATCTTCTTTAAAATTGCATACTTTAACACTAATTATAAATAAAGTATGAATCGAAATCGAAAATAAAAAATCGAACCTAAAGATTGTTAGATCTTGTGTTGGGGTCTACTGCAAAACATGAACAAGAAGAAGATGATGAAGACGGTACGATGAAAGTTGCACAAAATAATTCCAAAGTGTGTGTTTACACTAAGCTTTAGGTTCGATTCGCCCCCACCAATTTATGCAAATTGGATGCAAAAGGGTTAAGCGGCGAATCCCCTTTAGGATACTTTGGAAACCTTAACATGAATTGCACATTCACATTAAGTATATCGATCAACGATATTTTACAGAATAAAGTTCTCTCATTTATTCTCGTGCACAAGAAAAATAAAGAAATGACTTAGATATAATTTTTGGCACTTGAAACAAATAATTTTTGTGTGTATTTTATGGCTGACAAGTATATCTATTTATAAGAAAACTTGTACCGATTGGTGTGGAGAAACAATGTTTCATTTGATTCCAACATGACCATTCACGAACCATTGTAATCAATCACAACAAACTTTTTCAGGAAAAGGTGTGTTGATCTAGTGGTTGCACCTTTTGACCACGCACCTTATCACAATAAGGTCTTTGGTTCAATTCTAGAGAGTTGCAACTTTTGGCCATTTATTTTGGTAAATTAACCATTATTATTTATCAATTTAGTATTTTGGAAATTTCTCCAACAATCCCCCACCATTTTCAAAATATATCTAAATCCATTATTCAGGAATTTTCATGGTTTCAGATAAAGGTATCTTACGATTTGAACCAATACTTAGTAAGTTAAGTTTTCACTCATCCCCGAATAGATTGGTAGACAAGCTTTGAACCAATTATTCATTAGAACAAGCGTGCATAACTCACACATGAAATCTCGGTACCATTGATCGAATTATTAATATGACACATTTAATAAGGCCTTGTGTCTCATATCCTTTTCATGAGAATTTAAGAGTCAAGCCCTTGAACTCTATGAAGCGGCACCACTTCATTCTCATATAGGTAGACTATATCATAAATGCACCCATAATTATGTATTCCAGCAAACATATGCTATATGTCCATTAAGAAGAAAACTTCATCCTACCAGACTTATTCTTATGGTCCAAGTACTTTTACCCCTTGGGATGTATCTATCATTAAGTACATCAATCACTCTAATAATGTACTTTCATCATTGAACTCAAGACGTAACATTAATCAAGTGTGAGTTGAGTTTCCACTATTGATGATTAATTAGATATGGGCTTGTTCCACATCCCTAATGATGTCTTCATTGTATTCAATTATATCCAAAGACATCATATCTTGTCAATCCTTTCGTCAAAGAATTGCAATATTTTTCCAAACTTTAATTAATTTTTGAATATTCAATTTTTCAACTAATCATGCATATGATTATTTTATGTACTCTTGATAGTATTTACCAACTATCATCAAACCATGACACTTTTGTCATATTAGTACAATTTCCATATACAACATACGTTCTATATTCCTGATAGTTTCGATAAACTATCATCATGACACTTTTGTCATTTATTTTGTCATATACACAACTTTTATGTCATTCTTCATTTACCAACCTTTTGTTCTTCTAGCTTTTGAATTTATTATTCTTTTGAAGTGTAGGGCATTCATTTTTAACATGCCCTATTTCTCCACTACATTCAAAGCTCCATTATTTTCTTAAAAATTTTGAATTTCTTGATTAGAGCATCATCTCTAAAAATACGATTTGCGAAAGCCATAATTTTCGATTTGCGTTTTAACAATCCGTGAAAAGCGTTCCTCACGAGGTTCTACATATGTGGGAAACTGGAATTCCTTATCCTCCTTGATAAGGTTCTTAAAATTGCACGTCTCGGAATTTTATATTTACATTAGACTTCAAAATTAAATTTTATATAAGTCATGGTCCATATTTTAAATAATATTTATATGACTTAATAATGAATTTAATTGAACGCAAATATATTATTCACATAACATCAAAATCATAATTCAATCACATAATTTAAAATTTTAGACACTAATAAAACCACTTTATTGATTGGATGAACTAACCTTTTTAAGAATGTTATGTCACTGTTGAATAAACTCAACTTTAGAAATCATATATATGGCACACCATTCTGTCAATCAACAACAACTTTAACATTTAAATTTTTCTGATTAATATATGCATTATGTACATATCGGGTATGTATATCGATGCACTGTTTCGTTTCAAAATGAAAAATAGTGACAATCGTGAACAAATAATTAACATAATTAGG
This sequence comes from Lathyrus tuberosus, assembly GCA_022829125.1. Lineage (NCBI taxonomy): Eukaryota > Viridiplantae > Streptophyta > Magnoliopsida > Fabales > Fabaceae > Lathyrus > Lathyrus tuberosus. The sequence goes on from JALAZF010000254.1 coordinate 1,839,945, forward strand.
AATTATGGAAAAAATTCCAAATTATCATTCCATATTAAGATGTAACCCACACCTCTTGCCTTTTGTTACAACCCATCCGGATGCTTTCTACTATAGATGACATAAAATGTTTCTGTGTTTAAATTTAACAAAACTATATAAATCACATTTTTGAATCATTTTTTTTTCTTTCTTGCAACAGTACTTCAATATATACAACATTCAATCTTGCAAATCATGGTAACAATATAAACATGAAATCATGCAATTCCGTAATAATTTATGTTGTCAATATGTTACCGATACTGCAAACTATCATAAATCACAGAAAATACAATTTTCGTTGTGATTGCCAAAATGACCTATTATGGATAATATATAAAAACGGCATCATGTTGTTTTAAAATATTCAAGCAATCCATATGTGACAATTTTCACAGATTACAAATACTTCTGCAAACTAACAAATATGATTGTGTACCTTTCACCATATTGATGAATAAGAAAGCATGAATGTTCATTCCTCCGTTGTAGTCACAAATTAACCACAAACAAAACGATTCATAAATCAAAATTTCATAATTCTAAAAATTATATGAATTAACTGTGTACCTTTCACCGTCATCGAAAGTTGTTACCATCTTCTTTAAAATTGTATACTTTAACACTAATTATAAATAGAGTATGAATCGAAATCGAAAATAAAAAATCGAACCTAAAGATTGTTAGATCTTGTGTTGGGGTCTGCTGCAAAACATGAACAAGAAGAAGATGATGAAGACGGTACGATGAAAGTTGCACAAAATAATTCCAAAGCGTGTGTTTACACTAAGCTTTAGGTTCGATTCGCCCCCACCAATTTATGCAAATTGGATGCAAAAGGGTTAACCGGCGAATCCCCTTTAGGATACTTTGGAAACCTTAACATGAATTGCACATTCACATTAAGTATATCGATCAACGATATTTTACAGAATAAAGTTCTCTCATTTATTCTCGTGCACAAGAAAAATAAAGAAATGACTTAGATATAATTTTTGGCACTTGAAACAAATAATTTTTGTGTGTATTTTATGGCTGACAAGTATATCTATTTATAAGAAAACTTGTACCGATTGGTGTGGAGAAACAATGTTTCATTTGATTCCAACATGACCATTCACGAACCATTGTAATCAATCACAACAAACTTTTTCATGAAAAGGTGTGTTGATCTAGTGGTTGCACCTTTTGACCACGCACCTTATCACAATAAGGTCTTTGGTTCAATTCTAGAGAGTTGCAACTTTTGGCCATTTATTTTGGTAAATTAACCATTATTATTTATCAATTTAGTATTTTGGAAATTTCTCCAACAATCCCCCACCATTTTCAAAATATATCTAAATCCATTATTCAGGAATTTTCATGGTTTCAGATAAAGGTATCTTACGATTTGAACCAATACTTAGTAAGTTAAGTTTTCACTCATCCCCGAATAGATTGGTAGACAAGCTTTGAACCAATTATTCATTAGAACAAGCGTGCATAACTCACACATGAAATCTCGGTACCATTGATCGAATTATTAATATGACACATTTAATAAGGCCTTGTGTCTCATATCCTTTTCATGAGAATTTAAGAGTCAAGCCCTTGAACTCTATGAAGCGGCACCACTTCATTCTCATATAGGTAGACTATATCATAAATGCACCCATAATTATGTATTCCAGCAAACATATGCTATATGTCCATTAAGAAGAAAACTTCATCCTACCAGACTTATTCTTATGGTCCAAGTACTTTTACCCCTTGGGATGTATCTATCATTAAGTACATCAATCACTCTAATAATGTACTTTCATCATTGAACTCAAGACGTAACATTAATCAAGTGTGAGTTGAGTTTCCACTATTGATGATTAATTAGATATGGGCTTGTTCCACATCCCTAATGATGTCTTCATTGTATTCAATTATATCCAAAGACATCATATCTTGTCAATCCTTTCGTCAAAGAATTGCAATATTTTTCCAAACTTTAATTAATTTTTGAATATTCAATTTTTCAACTAATCATGCATATGATTATTTTATGTACTCTTGATAGTATTTACCAACTATCATCAAACCATGACACTTTTGTCATATTAGTACAATTTCCATATACAACATACGTTCTATATTCCTGATAGTTTCGATAAACTATCATCATGACACTTTTGTCATTTATTTTGTCATATACACAACTTTTATGTCATTCTTCATTTACCAACCTTTTGTTCTTCTAGCTTTTGAATTTATTATTCTTTTGAAGTGTAGGGCATTCATTTTTAACATGCCCTATTTCTCCACTACATTCAAAGCTCCATTATTTTCTTAAAAATTTTGAATTTCTTGATTAGAGCATCATCTCTAAAAATACGATTTGCGAAAGCCATAATTTTCGATTTGCGTTTTAACAATCCGTGAAAAGCGTTCCTCACGAGGTTCTACATATGTGGGAAACTGGAATTCCTTATCCTCCTTGATAAGGTTCTTAAAATTGCACGTCTCGGAATTTTATATTTACATTAGACTTCAAAATTAAATTTTATATAAGTCATGGTCCATATTTTAAATAATATTTATATGACTTAATAATGAATTTAATTGAACGCAAATATATTATTCACATAACATCAAAATCATAATTCAATCACATAATTTAAAATTTTAGACACTAATAAAACCACTTTATTGATTGGATGAACTAACCTTTTTAAGAATGTTATGTCACTGTTGAATAAACTCAACTTTAGAAATCATATATATGGCACACCATTCTGTCAATCAACAACAACTTTAACATTTAAATTTTTCTGATTAATATATGCATTATGTACATATCGGGTATGTATATCGATGCACTGTTTCGTTTCAAAATGAAAAATAGTGACAATCGTGAACAAATAATTAACATAATTAGGAATTATGGAAAAAATTCCAAATTATCATTCCATATTAAGATGTAACCCACACCTCTTGCCTTTTGTTACAACCCATCCGGATGCTTTCTACTATAGATGACATAAAATGTTTCTGTGTTTAAATTTAACAAAACTATATAAATCACATTTTTGAATCATTTTTTTTTCTTTCTTGCAACAGTACTTCAATATATACAACATTCAATCTTGCAAATCATGGTAACAATATAAACATGAAATCATGCAATTCCGTAATAATTTATGTTGTCAATATGTTACCGATACTGCAAACTATCATAAATCACAGAAAATACAATTTTCGTTGTGATTGCCAAAATGACCTATTATGGATAATATATAAAAACGGCATCATGTTGTTTTAAAATATTCAAGCAATCCATATGTGACAATTTTCACAGATTACAAATACTTCTGCAAACTAACAAATATGATTGTGTACCTTTCACCATATTGATGAATAAGAAAGCATGAATGTTCATTCCTCCGTTGTAGTCACAAATTAACCACAAACAAAACGATTCATAAATCAAAATTTCATAATTCTAAAAATTATATGAATTAACTGTGTACCTTTCACCGTCATCGAAAGTTGTTACCATCTTCTTTAAAATTGCATACTTTAACACTAATTATAAATAAAGTATGAATCGAAATCGAAAATAAAAAATCGAACCTAAAGATTGTTAGATCTTGTGTTGGGGTCTACTGCAAAACATGAACAAGAAGAAGATGATGAAGACGGTACGATGAAAGTTGCACAAAATAATTCCAAAGTGTGTGTTTACACTAAGCTTTAGGTTCGATTCGCCCCCACCAATTTATGCAAATTGGATGCAAAAGGGTTAACCGGCGAATCCCCTTTAGGATACTTTGGAAACCTTAACATGAATTGCACATTCACATTAAGTATATCGATCAACGATATTTTACAGAATAAAGTTCTCTCATTTATTCTCGTGCACAAGAAAAATAAAGAAATGACTTAGATATAATTTTTGGCACTTGAAACAAATAATTTTTGTGTGTATTTTATGGCTGACAAGTATATCTATTTATAAGAAAACTTGTACCGATTGGTGTGGAGAAACAATGTTTCATTTGATTCCAACATGACCATTCACGAACCATTGTAATCAATCACAACAAACTTTTTCAGGAAAAGGTGTGTTGATCTAGTGGTTGCACCTTTTGACCACGCACCTTATCACAATAAGGTCTTTGGTTCAATTCTAGAGAGTTGCAACTTTTGGCCATTTATTTTGGTAAATTAACCATTATTATTTATCAATTTAGTATTTTGGAAATTTCTCCAACAATCCCCCACCATTTTCAAAATATATCTAAATCCATTATTCAGGAATTTTCATGGTTTCAGATAAAGGTATCTTACGATTTGAACCAATACTTAGTAAGTTAAGTTTTCACTCATCCCCGAATAGATTGGTAGACAAGCTTTGAACCAATTATTCATTAGAACAAGCGTGCATAACTCACACATGAAATCTCGGTACCATTGATCGAATTATTAATATGACACATTTAATAAGGCCTTGTGTCTCATATCCTTTTCATGAGAATTTAAGAGTCAAGCCCTTGAACTCTATGAAGCGGCACCACTTCATTCTCATATAGGTAGACTATATCATAAATGCACCCATAATTATGTATTCCAGCAAACATATGCTATATGTCCATTAAGAAGAAAACTTCATCCTACCAGACTTATTCTTATGGTCCAAGTACTTTTACCCCTTGGGATGTATCTATCATTAAGTACATCAATCACTCTAATAATGTACTTTCATCATTGAACTCAAGACGTAACATTAATCAAGTGTGAGTTGAGTTTCCACTATTGATGATTAATTAGATATGGGCTTGTTCCACATCCCTAATGATGTCTTCATTGTATTCAATTATATCCAAAGACATCATATCTTGTCAATCCTTTCGTCAAAGAATTGCAATATTTTTCCAAACTTTAATTAATTTTTGAATATTCAATTTTTCAACTAATCATGCATATGATTATTTTATGTACTCTTGATAGTATTTACCAACTATCATCAAACCATGACACTTTTGTCATATTAGTACAATTTCCATATACAACATACGTTCTATATTCCTGATAGTTTCGATAAACTATCATCATGACACTTTTGTCATTTATTTTGTCATATACACAACTTTTATGTCATTCTTCATTTACCAACCTTTTGTTCTTCTAGCTTTTGAATTTATTATTCTTTTGAAGTGTAGGGCATTCATTTTTAACATGCCCTATTTCTCCACTACATTCAAACCTCCATTATTTTCTTAAAAATTTTGAATTTCTTGATTAGAGCATCATCTCTAAAAATACGATTTGCGAAAGCCATAATTTTCGATTTGCGTTTTAACAATCCGTGAAAAGCGTTCCTCACGAGGTTCTACATATGTGGGAAACTGGAATTCCTTATCCTCCTTGATAAGGTTCTTAAAATTGCACGTCTCGGAATTTTATATTTACATTAGACTTCAAAATTAAATTTTATATAAGTCATGGTCCATATTTTAAATAATATTTATATGACTTAATAATGAATTTAATTGAACGCAAATATATTATTCACATAACATCAAAATCATAATTCAATCACATAATTTAAAATTTTAGACACTAATAAAACCACTTTATTGATTGGATGAACTAACCTTTTTAAGAATGTTATGTCACTGTTGAATAAACTCAACTTTAGAAATCATATATATGGCACACCATTCTGTCAATCAACAACAACTTTAACATTTAAATTTTTCTGATTAATATATGCATTATGTACATATCGGGTATGTATATCGATGCACTGTTTCGTTTCAAAATGAAAAATAGTGACAATCGTGAACAAATAATTAACATAATTAGGAATTATGGAAAAAATTCCAAATTATCATTCCATATTAAGATGTAACCCACACCTCTTGCCTTTTGTTACAACCCATCCGGATGCTTTCTACTATAGATGACATAAAATGTTTCTGTGTTTAAATTTAACAAAACTATATAAATCACATTTTTGAATCATTTTTTTTTCTTTCTTGCAACAGTACTTCAATATATACAACATTCAATCTTGCAAATCATGGTAACAATATAAACATGAAATCATGCAATTCCGTAATAATTTATGTTGTCAATATGTTACCGATACTGCAAACTATCATAAATCACAGAAAATACAATTTTCGTTGTGATTGCCAAAATGACCTATTATGGATAATATATAAAAACGGCATCATGTTGTTTTAAAATATTCAAGCAATCCATATGTGACAATTTTCACAGATTACAAATACTTCTGCAAACTAACAAATATGATTGTGTACCTTTCACCATATTGATGAATAAGAAAGCATGAATGTTCATTCCTCCGTTGTAGTCACAAATTAACCACAAACAAAACGATTCATAAATCAAAATTTCATAATTCTAAAAATTATATGAATTAACTGTGTACCTTTCACCGTCATCGAAAGTTGTTACCATCTTCTTTAAAATTGCATACTTTAACACTAATTATAAATAAAGTATGAATCGAAATCGAAAATAAAAAATCGAACCTAAAGATTGTTAGATCTTGTGTTGGGGTCTACTGCAAAACATGAACAAGAAGAAGATGATGAAGACGGTACGATGAAAGTTGCACAAAATAATTCCAAAGTGTGTGTTTACACTAAGCTTTAGGTTCGATTCGCCCCCACCAATTTATGCAAATTGGATGCAAAAGGGTTAACCGGCGAATCCCCTTTAGGATACTTTGGAAACCTTAACATGAATTGCACATTCATATTAAGTATATCGATCAACGATATTTTACAGAATAAAGTTCTCTCATTTATTCTCGTGCACAAGAAAAATAAAGAAATGACTTAGATATAATTTTTGGCACTTGAAACAAATAATTTTTGTGTGTATTTTATGGCTGACAAGTATATCTATTTATAAGAAAACTTGTACCGATTGGTGTGGAGAAACAATGTTTCATTTGATTCCAACATGACCATTCACGAACCATTGTAATCAATCACAACAAACTTTTTCATGAAAAGGTGTGTTGATCTAGTGGTTGCACCTTTTGACCACGCACCTTATCACAATAAGGTCTTTGGTTCAATTCTAGAGAGTTGCAACTTTTGGCCATTTATTTTGGTAAATTAACCATTATTATTTATCAATTTAGTATTTTGGAAATTTCTCCAACAATCCCCCACCATTTTCAAAATATATCTAAATCCATTATTCAGGAATTTTCATGGTTTCAGATAAAGGTATCTTACGATTTGAACCAATACTTAGTAAGTTAAGTTTTCACTCATCCCCGAATAGATTGGTAGACAAGCTTTGAACCAATTATTCATTAGAACAAGCGTGCATAACTCACACATGAAATCTCGGTACCATTGATCGAATTATTAATATGACACATTTAATAAGGCCTTGTGTCTCATATCCTTTTCATGAGAATTTAAGAGTCAAGCCCTTGAACTCTATGAAGCGGCACCACTTCATTCTCATATAGGTAGACTATATCATAAATGCACCCATAATTATGTATTCCAGCAAACATATGCTATATGTCCATTAAGAAGAAAACTTCATCCTACCAGACTTATTCTTATGGTCCAAGTACTTTTACCCCTTGGGATGTATCTATCATTAAGTACATCAATCACTCTAATAATGTACTTTCATCATTGAACTCAAGACGTAACATTAATCAAGTGTGAGTTGAGTTTCCACTATTGATGATTAATTAGATATGGGCTTGTTCCACATCCCTAATGATGTCTTCATTGTATTCAATTATATCCAAAGACATCATATCTTGTCAATCCTTTCGTCAAAGAATTGCAATATTTTTCCAAACTTTAATTAATTTTTGAATATTCAATTTTTCAACTAATCATGCATATGATTATTTTATGTACTCTTGATAGTATTTACCAACTATCATCAAACCATGACACTTTTGTCATATTAGTACAATTTCCATATACAACATACGTTCTATATTCCTGATAGTTTCGATAAACTATCATCATGACACTTTTGTCATTTATTTTGTCATATACACAACTTTTATGTCATTCTTCATTTACCAACCTTTTGTTCTTCTAGCTTTTGAATTTATTATTCTTTTGAAGTGTAGGGCATTCATTTTTAACATGCCCTATTTCTCCACTACATTCAAAGCTCCATTATTTTCTTAAAAATTTTGAATTTCTTGATTAGAGCATCATCTCTAAAAATACGATTTGCGAAAGCCATAATTTTCGATTTGCGTTTTAACAATCCGTGAAAAGCGTTCCTCACGAGGTTCTACATATGTGGGAAACTGGAATTCCTTATCCTCCTTGATAAGGTTCTTAAAATTGCACGTCTCGGAATTTTATATTTACATTAGACTTCAAAATTAAATTTTATATAAGTCATGGTCCATATTTTAAATAATATTTATATGACTTAATAATGAATTTAATTGAACGCAAATATATTATTCACATAACATCAAAATCATAATTCAATCACATAATTTAAAATTTTAGACACTAATAAAACCACTTTATTGATTGGATGAACTAACCTTTTTAAGAATGTTATGTCACTGTTGAATAAACTCAACTTTAGAAATCATATATATGGCACACCATTCTGTCAATCAACAACAACTTTAACATTTAAATTTTTCTGATTAATATATGCATTATGTACATATCGGGTATGTATATCGATGCACTGTTTCGTTTCAAAATGAAAAATAGTGACAATCGTGAACAAATAATTAACATAATTAGGAATTATGGAAAAAATTCCAAATTATCATTCCATATTAAGATGTAACCCACACCTCTTGCCTTTTGTTACAACCCATCCGGATGCTTTCTACTATAGATGACATAAAATGTTTCTGTGTTTAAATTTAACAAAACTATATAAATCACATTTTTGAATCATTTTTTTTTCTTTCTTGCAACAGTACTTCAATATATACAACATTCAATCTTGCAAATCATGGTAACAATATAAACATGAAATCATGCAATTCCGTAATAATTTATGTTGTCAATATGTTACCGATACTGCAAACTATCATAAATCACAGAAAATACAATTTTCGTTGTGATTGCCAAAATGACCTATTATGGATAATATATAAAAACGGCATCATGTTGTTTTAAAATATTCAAGCAATCCATATGTGACAATTTTCACAGATTACAAATACTTCTGCAAACTAACAAATATGATTGTGTACCTTTCACCATATTGATGAATAAGAAAGCATGAATGTTCATTCCTCCGTTGTAGTCACAAATTAACCACAAACAAAACGATTCATAAATCAAAATTTCATAATTCTAAAAATTATATGAATTAACTGTGTACCTTTCACCGTCATCGAAAGTTGTTACCATCTTCTTTAAAATTGCATACTTTAACACTAATTATAAATAAAGTATGAATCGAAATCGAAAATAAAAAATCGAACCTAAAGATTGTTAGATCTTGTGTTGGGGTCTACTGCAAAACATGAACAAGAAGAAGATGATGAAGACGGTACGATGAAAGTTGCACAAAATAATTCCAAAGTGTGTGTTTACACTAAGCTTTAGGTTCGATTCGCCCCCACCAATTTATGCAAATTGGATGCAAAAGGGTTAACCGGCGAATCCCCTTTAGGATACTTTGGAAACCTTAACATGAATTGCACATTCATATTAAGTATATCGATCAACGATATTTTACAGAATAAAGTTCTCTCATTTATTCTCGTGCACAAGAAAAATAAAGAAATGACTTAGATATAATTTTTGGCACTTGAAACAAATAATTTTTGTGTGTATTTTATGGCTGACAAGTATATCTATTTATAAGAAAACTTGTACCGATTGGTGTGGAGAAACAATGTTTCATTTGATTCCAACATGACCATTCACGAACCATTGTAATCAATCACAACAAACTTTTTCATGAAAAGGTGTGTTGATCTAGTGGTTGCACCTTTTGACCACGCACCTTATCACAATAAGGTCTTTGGTTCAATTCTAGAGAGTTGCAACTTTTGGCCATTTATTTTGGTAAATTAACCATTATTATTTATCAATTTAGTATTTTGGAAATTTCTCCAACAATCCCCCACCATTTTCAAAATATATCTAAATCCATTATTCAGGAATTTTCATGGTTTCAGATAAAGGTATCTTACGATTTGAACCAATACTTAGTAAGTTAAGTTTTCACTCATCCCCGAATAGATTGGTAGACAAGCTTTGAACCAATTATTCATTAGAACAAGCGTGCATAACTCACACATGAAATCTCGGTACCATTGATCGAATTATTAATATGACACATTTAATAAGGCCTTGTGTCTCATATCCTTTTCATGAGAATTTAAGAGTCAAGCCCTTGAACTCTATGAAGCGGCACCACTTCATTCTCATATAGGTAGACTATATCATAAATGCACCCATAATTATGTATTCCAGCAAACATATGCTATATGTCCATTAAGAAGAAAACTTCATCCTACCAGACTTATTCTTATGGTCCAAGTACTTTTACCCCTTGGGATGTATCTATCATTAAGTACATCAATCACTCTAATAATGTACTTTCATCATTGAACTCAAGACGTAACATTAATCAAGTGTGAGTTGAGTTTCCACTATTGATGATTAATTAGATATGGGCTTGTTCCACATCCCTAATGATGTCTTCATTGTATTCAATTATATCCAAAGACATCATATCTTGTCAATCCTTTCGTCAAAGAATTGCAATATTTTTCCAAACTTTAATTAATTTTTGAATATTCAATTTTTCAACTAATCATGCATATGATTATTTTATGTACTCTTGATAGTATTTACCAACTATCATCAAACCATGACACTTTTGTCATATTAGTACAATTTCCATATACAACATACGTTCTATATTCCTGATAGTTTCGATAAACTATCATCATGACACTTTTGTCATTTATTTTGTCATATACACAACTTTTATGTCATTCTTCATTTACCAACCTTTTGTTCTTCTAGCTTTTGAATTTATTATTCTTTTGAAGTGTAGGGCATTCATTTTTAACATGCCCTATTTCTCCACTACATTCAAAGCTCCATTATTTTCTTAAAAATTTTGAATTTCTTGATTAGAGCATCATCTCTAAAAATACGATTTGCGAAAGCCATAATTTTCGATTTGCGTTTTAACAATCCGTGAAAAGCGTTCCTCACGAGGTTCTACATATGTGGGAAACTGGAATTCCTTATCCTCCTTGATAAGGTTCTTAAAATTGCACGTCTCGGAATTTTATATTTACATTAGACTTCAAAATTAAATTTTATATAAGTCATGGTCCATATTTTAAATAATATTTATATGACTTAATAATGAATTTAATTGAACGCAAATATATTATTCACATAACATCAAAATCATAATTCAATCACATAATTTAAAATTTTAGACACTAATAAAACCACTTTATTGATTGGATGAACTAACCTTTTTAAGAATGTTATGTCACTGTTGAATAAACTCAACTTTAGAAATCATATATATGGCACACCATTCTGTCAATCAACAACAACTTTAACATTTAAATTTTTCTGATTAATATATGCATTATGTACATATCGGGTATGTATATCGATGCACTGTTTCGTTTCAAAATGAAAAATAGTGACAATCGTGAACAAATAATTAACATAATTAGGAATTATGGAAAAAATTCCAAATTATCATTCCATATTAAGATGTAACCCACACCTCTTGCCTTTTGTTACAACCCATCCGGATGCTTTCTACTATAGATGACATAAAATGTTTCTGTGTTTAAATTTAACAAAACTATATAAATCACATTTTTGAATCATTTTTTTTTCTTTCTTGCAACAGTACTTCAATATATACAACATTCAATCTTGCAAATCATGGTAACAATATAAACATGAAATCATGCAATTCCGTAATAATTTATGTTGTCAATATGTTACCGATACTGCAAACTATCATAAATCACAGAAAATACAATTTTCGTTGTGATTGCCAAAATGACCTATTATGGATAATATATAAAAACGGCATCATGTTGTTTTAAAATATTCAAGCAATCCATATGTGACAATTTTCACAGATTACAAATACTTCTGCAAACTAACAAATATGATTGTGTACCTTTCACCATATTGATGAATAAGAAAGCATGAATGTTCATTCCTCCGTTGTAGTCACAAATTAACCACAAACAAAACGATTCATAAATCAAAATTTCATAATTCTAAAAATTATATGAATTAACTGTGTACCTTTCACCGTCATCGAAAGTTGTTACCATCTTCTTTAAAATTGTATACTTTAACACTAATTATAAATAGAGTATGAATCGAAATCGAAAATAAAAAATCGAACCTAAAGATTGTTAGATCTTGTGTTGGGGTCTGCTGCAAAACATGAACAAGAAGAAGATGATGAAGACGGTACGATGAAAGTTGCACAAAATAATTCCAAAGCGTGTGTTTACACTAAGCTTTAGGTTCGATTCGCCCCCACCAATTTATGCAAATTGGATGCAAAAGGGTTAACCGGCGAATCCCCTTTAGGATACTTTGGAAACCTTAACATGAATTGCACATTCACATTAAGTATATCGATCAACGATATTTTACAGAATAAAGTTCTCTCATTTATTCTCGTGCACAAGAAAAATAAAGAAATGACTTAGATATAATTTTTGGCACTTGAAACAAATAATTTTTGTGTGTATTTTATGGCTGACAAGTATATCTATTTATAAGAAAACTTGTACCGATTGGTGTGGAGAAACAATGTTTCATTTGATTCCAACATGACCATTCACGAACCATTGTAATCAATCACAACAAACTTTTTCATGAAAAGGTGTGTTGATCTAGTGGTTGCACCTTTTGACCACGCACCTTATCACAATAAGGTCTTTGGTTCAATTCTAGAGAGTTGCAACTTTTGGCCATTTATTTTGGTAAATTAACCATTATTATTTATCAATTTAATATTTTGGAAATTTCTCCAACAATCCCCCACCATTTTCAAAATATATCTAAATCCATTATTCAGGAAATTTCATGGTTTCAGATAAAGGTATCTTACGATTTGAACCAATACTTAGTAAGTTAAGTTTTCACTCATCCCCGAATAGATTGGTAGACAAGCTTTGAACCAATTATTCATTAGAACAAGCGTGCATAACTCACACATGAAATCTCGGTACCATTGATCGAATTATTAATATGACACATTTAATAAGGCCTTGTGTCTCATATCCTTTTCATGAGAATTTAAGAGTCAAGCCCTTGAACTCTATGAAGCGGCACCACTTCATTCTCATATAGGTAGACTATATCATAAATGCACCCATAATTATGTATTCCAGCAAACATATGCTATATGTCCATTAAGAAGAAAACTTCATCCTACCAGACTTATTCTTATGGTCCAAGTACTTTTACCCCTTGGGATGTATCTATCATTAAGTACATCAATCACTCTAATAATGTACTTTCATCATTGAACTCAAGACGTAACATTAATCAAGTGTGAGTTGAGTTTCCACTATTGATGATTAATTAGATATGGGCTTGTTCCACATCCCTAATGATGTCTTCATTGTATTCAATTATATCCAAAGACATCATATCTTGTCAATCCTTTCGTCAAAGAATTGCAATATTTTTCCAAACTTTAATTAATTTTTGAATATTCAATTTTTCAACTAATCATGCATATGATTATTTTATGTACTCTTGATAGTATTTACCAACTATCATCAAACCATGACACTTTTGTCATATTAGTACAATTTCCATATACAACATACGTTCTATATTCCTGATAGTTTCGATAAACTATCATCATGACACTTTTGTCATTTATTTTGTCATATACACAACTTTTATGTCATTCTTCATTTACCAACCTTTTGTTCTTCTAGCTTTTGAATTTATTATTCTTTTGAAGTGTAGGGCATTCATTTTTAACATGCCCTATTTCTCCACTACATTCAAAGCTCCATTATTTTCTTAAAAATTTTGAATTTCTTGATTAGAGCATCATCTCTAAAAATACGATTTGCGAAAGCCATAATTTTCGATTTGCGTTTTAACAATCCGTGAAAAGCGTTCCTCACGAGGTTCTACATATGTGGGAAACTGGAATTCCTTATCCTCCTTGATAAGGTTCTTAAAATTGCACGTCTCGGAATTTTATATTTACATTAGACTTCAAAATTAAATTTTATATAAGTCATGGTCCATATTTTAAATAATATTTATATGACTTAATAATGAATTTAATTGAACGCAAATATATTATTCACATAACATCAAAATCATAATTCAATCACATAATTTAAAATTTTAGACACTAATAAAACCACTTTATTGATTGGATGAACTAACCTTTTTAAGAATGTTATGTCACTGTTGAATAAACTCAACTTTAGAAATCATATATATGGCACACCATTCTGTCAATCAACAACAACTTTAACATTTAAATTTTTCTGATTAATATATGCATTATGTACATATCGGGTATGTATATCGATGCACTGTTTCGTTTCAAAATGAAAAATAGTGACAATCGTGAACAAATAATTAACATAATTAGGAATTATGGAAAAAATTCCAAATTATCATTCCATATTAAGATGTAACCCACACCTCTTGCCTTTTGTTACAACCCATCCGGATGCTTTCTACTATAGATGACATAAAATGTTTCTGTGTTTAAATTTAACAAAACTATATAAATCACATTTTTGAATCATTTTTTTTTCTTTCTTGCAACAGTACTTCAATATATACAACATTCAATCTTGCAAATCATGGTAACAATATAAACATGAAATCATGCAATTCCGTAATAATTTATGTTGTCAATATGTTACCGATACTGCAAACTATCATAAATCACAGAAAATACAATTTTCGTTGTGATTGCCAAAATGACCTATTATGGATAATATATAAAAACGGCATCATGTTGTTTTAAAATATTCAAGCAATCCATATGTGACAATTTTCACAGATTACAAATACTTCTGCAAACTAACAAATATGATTGTGTACCTTTCACCATATTGATGAATAAGAAAGCATGAATGTTCATTCCTCCGTTGTAGTCACAAATTAACCACAAACAAAACGATTCATAAATCAAAATTTCATAATTCTAAAAATTATATGAATTAACTGTGTACCTTTCACCGTCATCGAAAGTTGTTACCATCTTCTTTAAAATTGTATACTTTAACACTAATTATAAATAGAGTATGAATCGAAATCGAAAATAAAAAATCGAACCTAAAGATTGTTAGATCTTGTGTTGGGGTCTGCTGCAAAACATGAACAAGAAGAAGATGATGAAGACGGTACGATGAAAGTTGCACAAAATAATTCCAAAGCGTGTGTTTACACTAAGCTTTAGGTTCGATTCGCCCCCACCAATTTATGCAAATTGGATGCAAAAGGGTTAACCGGCGAATCCCCTTTAGGATACTTTGGAAACCTTAACATGAATTGCACATTCACATTAAGTATATCGATCAACGATATTTTACAGAATAAAGTTCTCTCATTTATTCTCGTGCACAAGAAAAATAAAGAAATGACTTAGATATAATTTTTGGCACTTGAAACAAATAATTTTTGTGTGTATTTTATGGCTGACAAGTATATCTATTTATAAGAAAACTTGTACCGATTGGTGTGGAGAAACAATGTTTCATTTGATTCCAACATGACCATTCACGAACCATTGTAATCAATCACAACAAACTTTTTCATGAAAAGGTGTGTTGATCTAGTGGTTGCACCTTTTGACCACGCACCTTATCACAATAAGGTCTTTGGTTCAATTCTAGAGAGTTGCAACTTTTGGCCATTTATTTTGGTAAATTAACCATTATTATTTATCAATTTAATATTTTGGAAATTTCTCCAACAATCCCCCACCATTTTCAAAATATATCTAAATCCATTATTCAGGAAATTTCATGGTTTCAGATAAAGGTATCTTACGATTTGAACCAATACTTAGTAAGTTAAGTTTTCACTCATCCCCGAATAGATTGGTAGACAAGCTTTGAACCAATTATTCATTAGAACAAGCGTGCATAACTCACACATGAAATCTCGGTACCATTGATCGAATTATTAATATGACACATTTAATAAGGCCTTGTGTCTCATATCCTTTTCATGAGAATTTAAGAGTCAAGCCCTTGAACTCTATGAAGCGGCACCACTTCATTCTCATATAGGTAGACTATATCATAAATGCACCCATAATTATGTATTCCAGCAAACATATGCTATATGTCCATTAAGAAGAAAACTTCATCCTACCAGACTTATTCTTATGGTCCAAGTACTTTTACCCCTTGGGATGTATCTATCATTAAGTACATCAATCACTCTAATAATGTACTTTCATCATTGAACTCAAGACGTAACATTAATCAAGTGTGAGTTGAGTTTCCACTATTGATGATTAATTAGATATGGGCTTGTTCCACATCCCTAATGATGTCTTCATTGTATTCAATTATATCCAAAGACATCATATCTTGTCAATCCTTTCGTCAAAGAATTGCAATATTTTTCCAAACTTTAATTAATTTTTGAATATTCAATTTTTCAACTAATCATGCATATGATTATTTTATGTACTCTTGATAGTATTTACCAACTATCATCAAACCATGACACTTTTGTCATATTAGTACAATTTCCATATACAACATACGTTCTATATTCCTGATAGTTTCGATAAACTATCATCATGACACTTTTGTCATTTATTTTGTCATATACACAACTTTTATGTCATTCTTCATTTACCAACCTTTTGTTCTTCTAGCTTTTGAATTTATTATTCTTTTGAAGTGTAGGGCATTCATTTTTAACATGCCCTATTTCTCCACTACATTCAAAGCTCCATTATTTTCTTAAAAATTTTGAATTTCTTGATTAGAGCATCATCTCTAAAAATACGATTTGCGAAAGCCATAATTTTCGATTTGCGTTTTAACAATCCGTGAAAAGCGTTCCTCACGAGGTTCTACATATGTGGGAAACTGGAATTCCTTATCCTCCTTGATAAGGTTCTTAAAATTGCACGTCTCGGAATTTTATATTTACATTAGACTTCAAAATTAAATTTTATATAAGTCATGGTCCATATTTTAAATAATATTTATATGACTTAATAATGAATTTAATTGAACGCAAATATATTATTCACATAACATCAAAATCATAATTCAATCACATAATTTAAAATTTTAGACACTAATAAAACCACTTTATTGATTGGATGAACTAACCTTTTTAAGAATGTTATGTCACTGTTGAATAAACTCAACTTTAGAAATCATATATATGGCACACCATTCTGTCAATCAACAACAACTTTAACATTTAAATTTTTCTGATTAATATATGCATTATGTACATATCGGGTATGTATATCGATGCACTGTTTCGTTTCAAAATGAAAAATAGTGACAATCGTGAACAAATAATTAACATAATTAGGAATTATGGAAAAAATTCCAAATTATCATTCCATATTAAGATGTAACCCACACCTCTTGCCTTTTGTTACAACCCATCCGGATGCTTTCTACTATAGATGACATAAAATGTTTCTGTGTTTAAATTTAACAAAACTATATAAATCACATTTTTGAATCATTTTTTTTTCTTTCTTGCAACAGTACTTCAATATATACAACATTCAATCTTGCAAATCATGGTAACAATATAAACATGAAATCATGCAATTCCGTAATAATTTATGTTGTCAATATGTTACCGATACTGCAAACTATCATAAATCACAGAAAATACAATTTTCGTTGTGATTGCCAAAATGACCTATTATGGATAATATATAAAAACGGCATCATGTTGTTTTAAAATATTCAAGCAATCCATATGTGACAATTTTCACAGATTACAAATACTTCTGCAAACTAACAAATATGATTGTGTACCTTTCACCATATTGATGAATAAGAAAGCATGAATGTTCATTCCTCCGTTGTAGTCACAAATTAACCACAAACAAAACGATTCATAAATCAAAATTTCATAATTCTAAAAATTATATGAATTAACTGTGTACCTTTCACCGTCATCGAAAGTTGTTACCATCTTCTTTAAAATTGTATACTTTAACACTAATTATAAATAGAGTATGAATCGAAATCGAAAATAAAAAATCGAACCTAAAGATTGTTAGATCTTGTGTTGGGGTCTGCTGCAAAACATGAACAAGAAGAAGATGATGAAGACGGTACGATGAAAGTTGCACAAAATAATTCCAAAGCGTGTGTTTACACTAAGCTTTAGGTTCGATTCGCCCCCACCAATTTATGCAAATTGTATGCAAAAGGGTTAACCGGCGAATCCCCTTTAGGATACTTTGGAAACCTTAACATGAATTGCACATTCACATTAAGTATATCGATCAACGATATTTTACAGAATAAAGTTCTCTCATTTATTCTCGTGCACAAGAAAAATAAAGAAATGACTTAGATATAATTTTTGGCACTTGAAACAAATAATTTTTGTGTGTATTTTATGGCTGACAAGTATATCTATTTATAAGAAAACTTGTACCGATTGGTGTGGAGAAACAATGTTTCATTTGATTCCAACATGACCATTCACGAACCATTGTAATCAATCACAACAAACTTTTTCATGAAAAGGTGTGTTGATCTAGTGGTTGCACCTTTTGACCACGCACCTTATCACAATAAGGTCTTTGGTTCAATTCTAGAGAGTTGCAACTTTTGGCCATTTATTTTGGTAAATTAACCATTATTATTTATCAATTTAATATTTTGGAAATTTCTCCAACAATCCCCCACCATTTTCAAAATATATCTAAATCCATTATTCAGGAAATTTCATGGTTTCAGATAAAGGTATCTTACGATTTGAACCAATACTTAGTAAGTTAAGTTTTCACTCATCCCCGAATAGATTGGTAGACAAGCTTTGAACCAATTATTCATTAGAACAAGCCTGCATAACTCACACATGAAATCTCGGTACCATTGATCGAATTATTAATATGACACATTTAATAAGGCCTTGTGTCTCATATCCTTTTCATGAGAATTTAAGAGTCAAGCCCTTGAACTCTATGAAGCGGCACCACTTCATTCTCATATAGGTAGACTATATCATAAATGCACCCATAATTATGTATTCCAGCAAACATATGCTATATGTCCATTAAGAAGAAAACTTCATCCTACCAGACTTATTCTTATGGTCCAAGTACTTTTACCCCTTGGGATGTATCTATCATTAAGTACATCAATCACTCTAATAATGTACTTTCATCATTGAACTCAAGACGTAACATTAATCAAGTGTGAGTTGAGTTTCCACTATTGATGATTAATTAGATATGGGCTTGTTCCACATCCCTAATGATGTCTTCATTGTATTCAATTATATCCAAAGACATCATATCTTGTCAATCCTTTCGTCAAAGAATTGCAATATTTTTCCAAACTTTAATTAATTTTTGAATATTCAATTTTTCAACTAATCATGCATATGATTATTTTATGTACTCTTGATAGTATTTACCAACTATCATCAAACCATGACACTTTTGTCATATTAGTACAATTTCCATATACAACATACGTTCTATATTCCTGATAGTTTCGATAAACTATCATCATGACACTTTTGTCATTTATTTTGTCATATACACAACTTTTATGTCATTCTTCATTTACCAACCTTTTGTTCTTCTAGCTTTTGAATTTATTATTCTTTTGAAGTGTAGGGCATTCATTTTTAACATGCCCTATTTCTCCACTACATTCAAAGCTCCATTATTTTCTTAAAAATTTTGAATTTCTTGATTAGAGCATCATCTCTAAAAATACGATTTGCGAAAGCCATAATTTTCGATTTGCGTTTTAACAATCCGTGAAAAGCGTTCCTCACGAGGTTCTACATATGTGGGAAACTGGAATTCCTTATCCTCCTTGATAAGGTTCTTAAAATTGCACGTCTCGGAATTTTATATTTACATTAGACTTCAAAATTAAATTTTATATAAGTCATGGTCCATATTTTAAATAATATTTATATGACTTAATAATGAATTTAATTGAACGCAAATATATTATTCACATAACATCAAAATCATAATTCAATCACATAATTTAAAATTTTAGACACTAATAAAACCACTTTATTGATTGGATGAACTAACCTTTTTAAGAATGTTATGTCACTGTTGAATAAACTCAACTTTAGAAATCATATATATGGCACACCATTCTGTCAATCAACAACAACTTTAACATTTAAATTTTTCTGATTAATATATGCATTATGTACATATCGGGTATGTATATCGATGCACTGTTTCGTTTCAAAATGAAAAATAGTGACAATCGTGAACAAATAATTAACATAATTAGGAATTATGGAAAAAATTCCAAATTATCATTCCATATTAAGATGTAACCCACACCTCTTGCCTTTTGTTACAACCCATCCGGATGCTTTCTACTATAGATGACATAAAATGTTTCTGTGTTTAAATTTAACAAAACTATATAAATCACATTTTTGAATCATTTTTTTTTCTTTCTTGCAACAGTACTTCAATATATACAACATTCAATCTTGCAAATCATGGTAACAATATAAACATGAAATCATGCAATTCCGTAATAATTTATGTTGTCAATATGTTACCGATACTGCAAACTATCATAAATCACAGAAAATACAATTTTCGTTGTGATTGCCAAAATGACCTATTATGGATAATATATAAAAACGGCATCATGTTGTTTTAAAATATTCAAGCAATCCATATGTGACAATTTTCACAGATTACAAATACTTCTGCAAACTAACAAATATGATTGTGTACCTTTCACCATATTGATGAATAAGAAAGCATGAATGTTCATTCCTCCGTTGTAGTCACAAATTAACCACAAACAAAACGATTCATAAATCAAAATTTCATAATTCTAAAAATTATATGAATTAACTGTGTACCTTTCACCGTCATCGAAAGTTGTTACCATCTTCTTTAAAATTGTATACTTTAACACTAATTATAAATAGAGTATGAATCGAAATCGAAAATAAAAAATCGAACCTAAAGATTGTTAGATCTTGTGTTGGGGTCTGCTGCAAAACATGAACAAGAAGAAGATGATGAAGACGGTACGATGAAAGTTGCACAAAATAATTCCAAAGCGTGTGTTTACACTAAGCTTTAGGTTCGATTCGCCCCCACCAATTTATGCAAATTGGATGCAAAAGGGTTAACCGGCGAATCCCCTTTAGGATACTTTGGAAACCTTAACATGAATTGCACATTCACATTAAGTATATCGATCAACGATATTTTACAGAATAAAGTTCTCTCATTTATTCTCGTGCACAAGAAAAATAAAGAAATGACTTAGATATAATTTTTGGCACTTGAAACAAATAATTTTTGTGTGTATTTTATGGCTGACAAGTATATCTATTTATAAGAAAACTTGTACCGATTGGTGTGGAGAAACAATGTTTCATTTGATTCCAACATGACCATTCACGAACCATTGTAATCAATCACAACAAACTTTTTCATGAAAAGGTGTGTTGATCTAGTGGTTGCACCTTTTGACCACGCACCTTATCACAATAAGGTCTTTGGTTCAATTCTAGAGAGTTGCAACTTTTGGCCATTTATTTTGGTAAATTAACCATTATTATTTATCAATTTAATATTTTGGAAATTTCTCCAACAATCCCCCACCATTTTCAAAATATATCTAAATCCATTATTCAGGAAATTTCATGGTTTCAGATAAAGGTATCTTACGATTTGAACCAATACTTAGTAAGTTAAGTTTTCACTCATCCCCGAATAGATTGGTAGACAAGCTTTGAACCAATTATTCATTAGAACAAGCGTGCATAACTCACACATGAAATCTCGGTACCATTGATCGAATTATTAATATGACACATTTAATAAGGCCTTGTGTCTCATATCCTTTTCATGAGAATTTAAGAGTCAAGCCCTTGAACTCTATGAAGCGGCACCACTTCATTCTCATATAGGTAGACTATATCATAAATGCACCCATAATTATGTATTCCAGCAAACATATGCTATATGTCCATTAAGAAGAAAACTTCATCCTACCAGACTTATTCTTATGGTCCAAGTACTTTTACCCCTTGGGATGTATCTATCATTAAGTACATCAATCACTCTAATAATGTACTTTCATCATTGAACTCAAGACGTAACATTAATCAAGTGTGAGTTGAGTTTCCACTATTGATGATTAATTAGATATGGGCTTGTTCCACATCCCTAATGATGTCTTCATTGTATTCAATTATATCCAAAGACATCATATCTTGTCAATCCTTTCGTCAAAGAATTGCAATATTTTTCCAAACTTTAATTAATTTTTGAATATTCAATTTTTCAACTAATCATGCATATGATTATTTTATGTACTCTTGATAGTATTTACCAACTATCATCAAACCATGACACTTTTGTCATATTAGTACAATTTCCATATACAACATACGTTCTATATTCCTGATAGTTTCGATAAACTATCATCATGACACTTTTGTCATTTATTTTGTCATATACACAACTTTTATGTCATTCTTCATTTACCAACCTTTTGTTCTTCTAGCTTTTGAATTTATTATTCTTTTGAAGTGTAGGGCATTCATTTTTAACATGCCCTATTTCTCCACTACATTCAAAGCTCCATTATTTTCTTAAAAATTTTCAATTTCTTGATTAGAGCATCATCTCTAAAAATACGATTTGCGAAAGCCATAATTTTCGATTTGCGTTTTAACAATCCGTGAAAAGCGTTCCTCACGAGGTTCTACATATGTGGGAAACTGGAATTCCTTATCCTCCTTGATAAGGTTCTTAAAATTGCACGTCTCGGAATTTTATATTTACATTAGACTTCAAAATTAAATTTTATATAAGTCATGGTCCATATTTTAAATAATATTTATATGACTTAATAATGAATTTAATTGAACGCAAATATATTATTCACATAACATCAAAATCATAATTCAATCACATAATTTAAAATTTTAGACACTAATAAAACCACTTTATTGATTGGATGAACTAACCTTTTTAAGAATGTTATGTCACTGTTGAATAAACTCAACTTTAGAAATCATATATATGGCACACCATTCTGTCAATCAACAACAACTTTAACATTTAAATTTTTTTGATTAATATATGCATTATGTACATACCGGGTATGTATATCGATGCACTGTTTCGTTTCAAAATGAAAAATAGTGACAATCGTGAACAAATAATTAACATAATTAGGAATTATGGAAAAAATTCCAAATTATCATTCCATATTAAGATGTAACCCACACCTCTTGCCTTTTGTTACAACCCATCCGGATGCTTTCTACTATAGATGACATAAAATGTTTCTGTGTTTAAATTTAACAAAACTATATAAATCACATTTTTGAATCATTTTTTTTTCTTTCTAGCAACAGTACTTCAATATATACAACATTCAATCTTGCAAATCATGGTAACAATATAAACATGAAATCATGCAATTCCGTAATAATTTATGTTGTCAATATGTTACCGATACTGCAAACTATCATAAATCACAGAAAATACAATTTTCGTTGTGATTGCCAAAATGACCTATTATGGATAATATATAAAAACGGCATCATGTTGTTTTAAAATATTCAAGCAATCCATATGTGACAATTTTCACAGATTACAAATACTTCTGCAAACTAACAAATATGATTGTGTACCTTTCACCATATTGATGAATAAGAAAGCATGAATGTTCATTCCTCCGTTGTAGTCACAAATTAACCACAAACAAAACGATTCATAAATCAAAATTTCATAATTCTAAAAATTATATGAATTAACTGTGTACCTTTCACCGTCATCGAAAGTTGTTACCATCTTCTTTAAAATTGCATACTTTAACACTAATTATAAATAAAGTATGAATCGAAATCGAAAATAAAAAATCGAACCTAAAGATTGTTAGATCTTGTGTTGGGGTCTACTGCAAAACATGAACAAGAAGAAGATGATGAAGACGGTACGATGAAAGTTGCACAAAATAATTCCAAAGTGTGTGTTTACACTAAGCTTTAGGTTCGATTCGCCCCCACCAATTTATGCAAATTGGATGCAAAAGGGTTAACCGGCGAATCCCCTTTAGGATACTTTGGAAACCTTAACATGAATTGCACATTCACATTAAGTATATCGATCAACGATATTTTACAGAATAAAGTTCTCTCATTTATTCTCGTGCACAAGAAAAATAAAGAAATGACTTAGATATAATTTTTGGCACTTGAAACAAATAATTTTTGTGTGTATTTTATGGCTGACAAGTATATCTATTTATAAGAAAACTTGTACCGATTGGTGTGGAGAAACAATGTTTCATTTGATTCCAACATGACCATTCACGAACCATTGTAATCAATCACAACAAACTTTTTCATGAAAAGGTGTGTTGATCTAGTGGTTGCACCTTTTGACCACGCACCTTATCACAATAAGGTCTTTGGTTCAGTTCTAGAGAGTTGCAACTTTTGGCCATTTATTTTGGTAAATTAACCATTATTATTTATCAATTTAATATTTTGGAAATTTCTCCAACAATCCCCCACCATTTTCAAAATATATCTAAATCCATTATTCAGGAAATTTCATGGTTTCAGATAAAGGTATCTTACGATTTGAACCAATACTTAGTAAGTTAAGTTTTCACTCATCCCCGAATAGATTGGTAGACAAGCTTTGAACCAATTATTCATTAGAACAAGCGTGCATAACTCACACATGAAATCTCGGTACCATTGATCGAATTATTAATATGACACATTTAATAAGGCCTTGTGTCTCATATCCTTTTCATGAGAATTTAAGAGTCAAGCCCTTGAACTCTATGAAGCGGCACCACTTCATTCTCATATAGGTAGACTATATCATAAATGCACCCATAATTATGTATTCCAGCAAACATATGCTATATGTCCATTAAGAAGAAAACTTCATCCTACCAGACTTATTCTTATGGTCCAAGTACTTTTACCCCTTGGGATGTATCTATCATTAAGTACATCAATCACTCTAATAATGTACTTTCATCATTGAACTCAAGACGTAACATTAATCAAGTGTGAGTTGAGTTTCCACTATTGATGATTAATTAGATATGGGCTTGTTCCACATCCCTAATGATGTCTTCATTGTATTCAATTATATCCAAAGACATCATATCTTGTCAATCCTTTCGTCAAAGAATTGCAATATTTTTCCAAACTTTAATTAATTTTTGAATATTCAATTTTTCAACTAATCATGCATATGATTATTTTATGTACTCTTGATAGTATTTACCAACTATCATCAAACCATGACACTTTTGTCATATTAGTACAATTTCCATATACAACATACGTTCTATATTCCTGATAGTTTCGATAAACTATCATCATGACACTTTTGTCATTTATTTTGTCATATACACAACTTTTATGTCATTCTTCATTTACCAACCTTTTGTTCTTCTAGCTTTTGAATTTATTATTCTTTTGAAGTGTAGGGCATTCATTTTTAACATGCCCTATTTCTCCACTACATTCAAAGCTCCATTATTTTCTTAAAAATTTTGAATTTCTTGATTAGAGCATCATCTCTAAAAATACGATTTGCGAAAGCCATAATTTTCGATTTGCGTTTTAACAATCCGTGAAAAGCGTTCCTCACGAGGTTCTACATATGTGGGAAACTGGAATTCCTTATCCTCCTTGATAAGGTTCTTAAAATTGCACGTCTCGGAATTTTATATTTACATTAGACTTCAAAATTAAATTTTATATAAGTCATGGTCCATATTTTAAATAATATTTATATGACTTAATAATGAATTTAATTGAACGCAAATATATTATTCACATAACATCAAAATCATAATTCAATCACATAATTTAAAATTTTAGACACTAATAAAACCACTTTATTGATTGGATGAACTAACCTTTTTAAGAATGTTATGTCACTGTTGAATAAACTCAACTTTAGAAATCATATATATGGCACACCATTCTGTCAATCAACAACAACTTTAACATTTAAATTTTTTTGATTAATATATGCATTATGTACATACCGGGTATGTATATCGATGCACTGTTTCGTTTCAAAATGAAAAATAGTGACAATCGTGAACAAATAATTAACATAATTAGGAATTATGGAAAAAATTCCAAATTATCATTCCATATTAAGATGTAACCCACACCTCTTGCCTTTTGTTACAACCCATCCGGATGCTTTCTACTATAGATGACATAAAATGTTTCTGTGTTTAAATTTAACAAAACTATATAAATCACATTTTTGAATCATTTTTTTTTCTTTCTAGCAACAGTACTTCAATATATACAACATTCAATCTTGCAAATCATGGTAACAATATAAACATGAAATCATGCAATTCCGTAATAATTTATGTTGTCAATATGTTACCGATACTGCAAACTATCATAAATCACAGAAAATACAATTTTCGTTGTGATTGCCAAAATGACCTATTATGGATAATATATAAAAACGGCATCATGTTGTTTTAAAATATTCAAGCAATCCATATGTGACAATTTTCACAGATTACAAATACTTCTGCAAACTAACAAATATGATTGTGTACCTTTCACCATATTGATGAATAAGAAAGCATGAATGTTCATTCCTCCGTTGTAGTCACAAATTAACCACAAACAAAACGATTCATAAATCAAAATTTCATAATTCTAAAAATTATATGAATTAACTCTGTACCTTTCACCGTCATCGAAAGTTGTTACCATCTTCTTTAAAATTGCATACTTTAACACTAATTATAAATAAAGTATGAATCGAAATCGAAAATAAAAAATCGAACCTAAAGATTGTTAGATCTTGTGTTGGGGTCTGCTGCAAAACATGAACAAGAAGAAGATGATGAAGACGGTACGATGAAAGTTGCACAAAATAATTCCAAAGTGTGTGTTTACACTAAGCTTTAGGTTCGATTCGCCCCCACCAATTTATGCAAATTGGATGCAAAAGGGTTAACCGGCGAATCCCCTTTAGGATACTTTGGAAACCTTAACATGAATTGCACATTCACATTAAGTATATCGATCAACGATATTTTACAGAATAAAGTTCTCTCATTTATTCTCGTGCACAAGAAAAATAAAGAAATGACTTAGATATAATTTTTGGCACTTGAAACAAATAATTTTTGTGTGTATTTTATGGCTGACAAGTATATCTATTTATAAGAAAACTTGTACCGATTGGTGTGGAGAAACAATGTTTCATTTGATTCCAACATGACCATTCACGAACCATTGTAATCAATCACAACAAACTTTTTCATGAAAAGGTGTGTTGATCTAGTGGTTGCACCTTTTGACCACGCACCTTATCACAATAAGGTCTTTGGTTCAATTCTAGAGAGTTGCAACTTTTGGCCATTTATTTTGGTAAATTAACCATTATTATTTATCAATTTAATATTTTGGAAATTTCTCCAACAATCCCCCACCATTTTCAAAATATATCTAAATCCATTATTCAGGAAATTTCATGGTTTCAGATAAAGGTATCTTACGATTTGAACCAATACTTAGTAAGTTAAGTTTTCACTCATCCCCGAATAGATTGGTAGACAAGCTTTGAACCAATTATTCATTAGAACAAGCGTGCATAACTCACACATGAAATCTCGGTACCATTGATCGAATTATTAATATGACACATTTAATAAGGCCTTGTGTCTCATATCCTTTTCATGAGAATTTAAGAGTCAAGCCCTTGAACTCTATGAAGCGGCACCACTTCATTCTCATATAGGTAGACTATATCATAAATGCACCCATAATTATGTATTCCAGCAAACATATGCTATATGTCCATTAAGAAGAAAACTTCATCCTACCAGACTTATTCTTATGGTCCAAGTACTTTTACCCCTTGGGATGTATCTATCATTAAGTACATCAATCACTCTAATAATGTACTTTCATCATTGAACTCAAGACGTAACATTAATCAAGTGTGAGTTGAGTTTCCACTATTGATGATTAATTAGATATGGGCTTGTTCCACATCCCTAATGATGTCTTCATTGTATTCAATTATATCCAAAGACATCATATCTTGTCAATCCTTTCGTCAAAGAATTGCAATATTTTTCCAAACTTTAATTAATTTTTGAATATTCAATTTTTCAACTAATCATGCATATGATTATTTTATGTACTCTTGATAGTATTTACCAACTATCATCAAACCATGACACTTTTGTCATATTAGTACAATTTCCATATACAACATACGTTCTATATTCCTGATAGTTTCGATAAACTATCATCATGACACTTTTGTCATTTATTTTGTCATATACACAACTTTTATGTCATTCTTCATTTACCAACCTTTTGTTCTTCTAGCTTTTGAATTTATTATTCTTTTGAAGTGTAGGGCATTCATTTTTAACATGCCCTATTTCTCCACTACATTCAAAGCTCCATTATTTTCTTAAAAATTTTGAATTTCTTGATTAGAGCATCATCTCTAAAAATACGATTTCCGAAAGCCATAATTTTCGATTTGCGTTTTAACAATCCGTGAAAAGCGTTCCTCACGAGGTTCTACATATGTGGGAAACTGGAATTCCTTATCCTCCTTGATAAGGTTCTTAAAATTGCACGTCTCGGAATTTTATATTTACATTAGACTTCAAAATTAAATTTTATATAAGTCATGGTCCATATTTTAAATAATATTTATATGACTTAATAATGAATTTAATTGAACGCAAATATATTATTCACATAACATCAAAATCATAATTCAATCACATAATTTAAAATTTTAGACACTAATAAAACCACTTTATTGATTGGATGAACTAACCTTTTTAAGAATGTTATGTCACTGTTGAATAAACTCAACTTTAGAAATCATATATATGGCACACCATTCTGTCAATCAACAACAACTTTAACATTTAAATTTTTTTGATTAATATATGCATTATGTACATACCGGGTATGTATATCGATGCACTGTTTCGTTTCAAAATGAAAAATAGTGACAATCGTAAACAAATAATTAACATAATTAGGAATTATGGAAAAAATTCCAAATTATCATTCCATATTAAGATGTAACCCACACCTCTTGCCTTTTGTTACAACCCATCCGGATGCTTTCTACTATAGATGACATAAAATGTTTCTGTGTTTAAATTTAACAAAACTATATAAATCACATTTTTGAATCATTTTTTTTTCTTTCTAGCAACAGTACTTCAATATATACAACATTCAATCTTGCAAATCATGGTAACAATATAAACATGAAATCATGCAATTCCGTAATAATTTATGTTGTCAATATGTTACCGATACTGCAAACTATCATAAATCACAGAAAATACAATTTTCGTTGTGATTGCCAAAATGACCTATTATGGATAATATATAAAAATGGCATCATGTTGTTTTAAAATATTCAAGCAATCCATATGTGACAATTTTCACAGATTACAAATACTTCTGCAAACTAACAAATATGATTGTGTACCTTTCACCATATTGATGAATAAGAAAGCATGAATGTTCATTCCTCCGTTGTAGTCACAAATTAACCACAAACAAAACGATTCATAAATCAAAATTTCATAATTCTAAAAATTATATGAATTAACTGTGTACCTTTCACCGTCATCGAAAGTTGTTACCATCTTCTTTAAAATTGCATACTTTAACACTAATTATAAATAAAGTATGAATCGAAATCGAAAATAAAAAATCGAACCTAAAGATTGTTAGATCTTGTGTTGGGGTCTGCTGCAAAACATGAACAAGAAGAAGATGATGAAGACGGTACGATGAAAGTTGCACAAAATAATTCCAAAGTGTGTGTTTACACTAAGCTTTAGGTTCGATTCGCCCCCACCAATTTATGCAAATTGGATGCAAAAGGGTTAACCGGCGAATCCCCTTTAGGATACTTTGGAAACCTTAACATGAATTGCACATTCACATTAAGTATATCGATCAACGATATTTTACAGAATAAAGTTCTCTCATTTATTCTCGTGCACAAGAAAAATAAAGAAATGACTTAGATATAATTTTTGGCACTTGAAACAAATAATTTTTGTGTGTATTTTATGGCTGACAAGTATATCTATTTATAAGAAAACTTGTACCGATTGGTGTGGAGAAACAATGTTTCATTTGATTCCAACATGACCATTCACGAACCATTGTAATCAATCACAACAAACTTTTTCATGAAAAGGTGTGTTGATCTAGTGGTTGCACCTTTTGACCACGCACCTTATCACAATAAGGTCTTTGGTTCAATTCTAGAGAGTTGCAACTTTTGGCCATTTATTTTGGTAAATTAACCATTATTATTTATCAATTTAATATTTTGGAAATTTCTCCAACAATCCCCCACCATTTTCAAAATATATCTAAATCCATTATTCAGGAAATTTCATGGTTTCAGATAAAGGTATCTTACGATTTGAACCAATACTTAGTAAGTTAAGTTTTCACTCATCCCCGAATAGATTGGTAGACAAGCTTTGAACCAATTATTCATTAGAACAAGCGTGCATAACTCACACATGAAATCTCGGTACCATTGATCGAATTATTAATATGACACATTTAATAAGGCCTTGTGTCTCATATCCTTTTCATGAGAATTTAAGAGTCAAGCCCTTGAACTCTATGAAGCGGCACCACTTCATTCTCATATAGGTAGACTATATCATAAATGCACCCATAATTATGTATTCCAGCAAACATATGCTATATGTCCATTAAGAAGAAAACTTCATCCTACCAGACTTATTCTTATGGTCCAAGTACTTTTACCCCTTGGGATGTATCTATCATTAAGTACATCAATCACTCTAATAATGTACTTTCATCATTGAACTCAAGACGTAACATTAATCAAGTGTGAGTTGAGTTTCCACTATTGATGATTAATTAGATATGGGCTTGTTCCACATCCCTAATGATGTCTTCATTGTATTCAATTATATCCAAAGACATCATATCTTGTCAATCCTTTCGTCAAAGAATTGCAATATTTTTCCAAACTTTAATTAATTTTTGAATATTCAATTTTTCAACTAATCATGCATATGATTATTTTATGTACTCTTGATAGTATTTACCAACTATCATCAAACCATGACACTTTTGTCATATTAGTACAATTTCCATATACAACATACGTTCTATATTCCTGATAGTTTCGATAAACTATCATCATGACACTTTTGTCATTTATTTTGTCATATACACAACTTTTATGTCATTCTTCATTTACCAACCTTTTGTTCTTCTAGCTTTTGAATTTATTATTCTTTTGAAGTGTAGGGCATTCATTTTTAACATGCCCTATTTCTCCACTACATTCAAAGCTCCATTATTTTCTTAAAAATTTTGAATTTCTTGATTAGAGCATCATCTCTAAAAATACGATTTCCGAAAGCCATAATTTTCGATTTGCGTTTTAACAATCCGTGAAAAGCGTTCCTCACGAGGTTCTACATATGTGGGAAACTGGAATTCCTTATCCTCCTTGATAAGGTTCTTAAAATTGCACGTCTCGGAATTTTATATTTACATTAGACTTCAAAATTAAATTTTATATAAGTCATGGTCCATATTTTATATAATATTTATATGACTTAATAATGAATTTAATTGAACGCAAATATATTATTCACATAACATCAAAATCATAATTCAATCACATAATTTAAAATTTTAGACACTAATAAAACCACTTTATTGATTGGATGAACTAACCTTTTTAAGAATGTTATGTCACTGTTGAATAAACTCAACTTTAGAAATCATATATATGGCACACCATTCTGTCAATCAACAACAACTTTAACATTTAAATTTTTTTGATTAATATATGCATTATGTACATACCGGGTATGTATATCGATGCACTGTTTCGTTTCAAAATGAAAAATAGTGACAATCGTAAACAAATAATTAACATAATTAGGAATTATGGAAAAAATTCCAAATTATCATTCCATATTAAGATGTAACCCACACCTCTTGCCTTTTGTTACAACCCATCCGGATGCTTTCTACTATAGATGACATAAAATGTTTCTGTGTTTAAATTTAACAAAACTATATAAATCACATTTTTGAATCATTTTTTTTTCTTTCTAGCAACAGTACTTCAATATATACAACATTCAATCTTGCAAATCATGGTAACAATATAAACATGAAATCATGAATTTCCATAATAATTTATGTTGTCAATATGTTACCGATACTGCAAACTATCATAAATCACAGAAAATACAATTTTCGTTGTGATTGCCAAAATGACCTATTATGGATAATATATAAAAACGGCATCATGTTGTTTTAAAATATTCAAGCAATCCATATGTGACAATTTTCACAGATTACAAATACTTCTGCAAACTAACAAATATGATTGTGTACCTTTCACCATATTGATGAATAAGAAAGCATGAATGTTCATTCCTCCGTTGTAGTCACAAATTAACCACAAACAAAACGATTCATAAATCAAAATTTCATAATTCTAAAAATTATATGAATTAACTGTGTACCTTTCACCGTCATCGAAAGTTGTTACCATCTTCTTTAAAATTGCATACTTTAACACTAATTATAAATAAAGTATGAATCGAAATCGAAAATAAAAAATCGAACCTAAAGATTGTTAGATCTTGTGTTGGGGTCTGCTGCAAAACATGAACAAGAAGAAGATGATGAAGACGGTACGATGAAAGTTGCACAAAATAATTCCAAAGTGTGTGTTTACACTAAGCTTTAGGTTCGATTCGCCCCCACCAATTTATGCAAATTGGATGCAAAAGGGTTAACCGGCGAATCCCCTTTAGGATACTTTGGAAACCTTAACATGAATTGCACATTCACATTAAGTATATCGATCAACGATATTTTACAGAATAAAGTTCTCTCATTTATTCTCGTGCACAAGAAAAATAAAGAAATGACTTAGATATAATTTTTGGCACTTGAAACAAATAATTTTTGTGTGTATTTTATGGCTGACAAGTATATCTATTTATAAGAAAACTTGTACCGATTGGTGTGGAGAAACAATGTTTCATTTGATTCCAACATGACCATTCACGAACCATTGTAATCAATCACAACAAACTTTTTCATGAAAAGGTGTGTTGATCTAGTGGTTGCACCTTTTGACCACGCACCTTATCACAATAAGGTCTTTGGTTCAATTCTATAGAGTTGCAACTTTTGGCCATTTATTTTGGTAAATTAACCATTATTATTTATCAATTTAATATTTTGGAAATTTCTCCAACAATCCCCCACCATTTTCAAAATATATCTAAATCCATTATTCAGGAAATTTCATGGTTTCAGATAAAGGTATCTTACGATTTGAACCAATACTTAGTAAGTTAAGTTTTCACTCATCCCCGAATAGATTGGTAGACAAGCTTTGAACCAATTATTCATTAGAACAAGCGTGCATAACTCACACATGAAATCTCGGTACCATTGATCGAATTATTAATATGACACATTTAATAAGGCCTTGTGTCTCATATCCTTTTCATGAGAATTTAAGAGTCAAGCCCTTGAACTCTATGAAGCGGCACCACTTCATTCTCATATAGGTAGACTATATCATAAATGCACCCATAATTATGTATTCCAGCAAACATATGCTATATGTCCATTAAGAAGAAAACTTCATCCTACCAGACTTATTCTTATGGTCCAAGTACTTTTACCCCTTGGGATGTATCTATCATTAAGTACATCAATCACTCTAATAATGTACTTTCATCATTGAACTCAAGACGTAACATTAATCAAGTGTGAGTTGAGTTTCCACTATTGATGATTAATTAGATATGGGCTTGTTCCACATCCCTAATGATGTCTTCATTGTATTCAATTATATCCAAAGACATCATATCTTGTCAATCCTTTCGTCAAAGAATTGCAATATTTTTCCAAACTTTAATTAATTTTTGAATATTCAATTTTTCAACTAATCATGCATATGATTATTTTATGTACTCTTGATAGTATTTACCAACTATCATCAAACCATGACACTTTTGTCATATTAGTACAATTTCCATATACAACATACGTTCTATATTCCTGATAGTTTCGATAAACTATCATCATGACACTTTTGTCATTTATTTTGTCATATACACAACTTTTATGTCATTCTTCATTTACCAACCTTTTGTTCTTCTAGCTTTTGAATTTATTATTCTTTTGAAGTGTAGGGCATTCATTTTTAACATGCCCTATTTCTCCACTACATTCAAAGCTCCATTATTTTCTTAAAAATTTTGAATTTCTTGATTAGAGCATCATCTCTAAAAATACGATTTCCGAAAGCCATAATTTTCGATTTGCGTTTTAACAATCCGTGAAAAGCGTTCCTCACGAGGTTCTACATATGTGGGAAACTGGAATTCCTTATCCTCCTTGATAAGGTTCTTAAAATTGCACGTCTCGGAATTTTATATTTACATTAGACTTCAAAATTAAATTTTATATAAGTCATGGTCCATATTTTAAATAATATTTATATGACTTAATAATGAATTTAATTGAACGCAAATATATTATTCACATAACATCAAAATCATAATTCAATCACATAATTTAAAATTTTAGACACTAATAAAACCACTTTATTGATTGGATGAACTAACCTTTTTAAGAATGTTATGTCACTGTTGAATAAACTCAACTTTAGAAATCATATATATGGCACACCATTCTGTCAATCAACAACAACTTTAACATTTAAATTTTTTTGATTAATATATGCATTATGTACATACCGGGTATGTATATCGATGCACTGTTTCGTTTCAAAATGAAAAATAGTGACAATCGTAAACAAATAATTAACATAATTAGGAATTATGGAAAAAATTCCAAATTATCATTCCATATTAAGATGTAACCCACACCTCTTGCCTTTTGTTACAACCCATCCGGATGCTTTCTACTATAGATGACATAAAATGTTTCTGTGTTTAAATTTAACAAAACTATATAAATCACATTTTTGAATCATTTTTTTTTCTTTCTAGCAACAGTACTTCAATATATACAACATTCAATCTTGCAAATCATGGTAACAATATAAACATGAAATCATGAATTTCCATAATAATTTATGTTGTCAATATGTTACCGATACTGCAAACTATCATAAATCACAGAAAATACAATTTTCGTTGTGATTGCCAAAATGACCTATTATGGATAATATATAAAAACGGCATCATGTTGTTTTAAAATATTCAAGCAATCCATATGTGACAATTTTCACAGATTACAAATACTTCTGCAAACTAACAAATATGATTGTGTACCTTTCACCATATTGATGAATAAGAAAGCATGAATGTTCATTCCTCCGTTGTAGTCACAAATTAACCACAAACAAAACGATTCATAAATCAAAATTTCATAATTCTAAAAATTATATGAATTAACTGTGTACCTTTCACCGTCATCGAAAGTTGTTACCATCTTCTTTAAAATTGCATACTTTAACACTAATTATAAATAAAGTATGAATCGAAATCGAAAATAAAAAATCGAACCTAAAGATTGTTAGATCTTGTGTTGGGGTCTGCTGCAAAACATGAACAAGAAGAAGATGATGAAGACGGTACGATGAAAGTTGCACAAAATAATTCCAAAGTGTGTGTTTACACTAAGCTTTAGGTTCAATTCGCCCCCACCAATTTATGCAAATTGGATGCAAAAGGGTTAACCGGCGAATCCCCTTTAGGATACTTTGGAAACCTTAACATGAATTGCACATTCACATTAAGTATATCGATCAACGATATTTTACAGAATAAAGTTCTCTCATTTATTCTCGTGCACAAGAAAAATAAAGAAATGACTTAGATATAATTTTTGGCACTTGAAACAAATAATTTTTGTGTGTATTTTATGGCTGACAAGTATATCTATTTATAAGAAAACTTGTACCGATTGGTGTGGAGAAACAATGTTTCATTTGATTCCAACATGACCATTCACGAACCATTGTAATCAATCACAACAAACTTTTTCATGAAAAGGTGTGTTGATCTAGTGGTTGCACCTTTTGACCACGCACCTTATCACAATAAGGTCTTTGGTTCAATTCTAGAGAGTTGCAACTTTTGGCCATTTATTTTGGTAAATTAACCATTATTATTTATCAATTTAATATTTTGGAAATTTCTCCAACAATCCCCCACCATTTTCAAAATATATCTAAATCCATTATTCAGGAAATTTCATGGTTTCAGATAAAGGTATCTTACGATTTGAACCAATACTTAGTAAGTTAAGTTTTCACTCATCCCCGAATAGATTGGTAGACAAGCTTTGAACCAATTATTCATTAGAACAAGCGTGCATAACTCACACATGAAATCTCGGTACCATTGATCGAATTATTAATATGACACATTTAATAAGGCCTTGTGTCTCATATCCTTTTCATGAGAATTTAAGAGTCAAGCCCTTGAACTCTATGAAGCG
Organism: Lathyrus tuberosus; assembly: GCA_022829125.1. Classification (NCBI taxonomy): domain Eukaryota; kingdom Viridiplantae; phylum Streptophyta; class Magnoliopsida; order Fabales; family Fabaceae; genus Lathyrus; species Lathyrus tuberosus. The sequence goes on from JALAZF010000254.1 coordinate 1,876,736, forward strand.
GCACCACTTCATTCTCATATAGGTAGACTATATCATAAATGCACCCATAATTATGTATTCCAGCAAACATATGCTATATGTCCATTAAGAAGAAAACTTCATCCTACCAGACTTATTCTTATGGTCCAAGTACTTTTACCCCTTGGGATGTATCTATCATTAAGTACATCAATCACTCTAATAATGTACTTTCATCATTGAACTCAAGACGTAACATTAATCAAGTGTGAGTTGAGTTTCCACTATTGATGATTAATTAGATATGGGCTTGTTCCACATCCCTAATGATGTCTTCATTGTATTCAATTATATCCAAAGACATCATATCTTGTCAATCCTTTCGTCAAAGAATTGCAATATTTTTCCAAACTTTAATTAATTTTTGAATATTCAATTTTTCAACTAATCATGCATATGATTATTTTATGTACTCTTGATAGTATTTACCAACTATCATCAAACCATGACACTTTTGTCATATTAGTACAATTTCCATATACAACATACGTTCTATATTCCTGATAGTTTCGATAAACTATCATCATGACACTTTTGTCATTTATTTTGTCATATACACAACTTTTATGTCATTCTTCATTTACCAACCTTTTGTTCTTCTAGCTTTTGAATTTATTATTCTTTTGAAGTGTAGGGCATTCATTTTTAACATGCCCTATTTCTCCACTACATTCAAAGCTCCATTATTTTCTTAAAAATTTTGAATTTCTTGATTAGAGCATCATCTCTAAAAATACGATTTCCGAAAGCCATAATTTTCGATTTGCGTTTTAACAATCCGTGAAAAGCGTTCCTCACGAGGTTCTACATATGTGGGAAACTGGAATTCCTTATCCTCCTTGATAAGGTTCTTAAAATTGCACGTCTCGGAATTTTATATTTACATTAGACTTCAAAATTAAATTTTATATAAGTCATGGTCCATATTTTAAATAATATTTATATGACTTAATAATGAATTTAATTGAACGCAAATATATTATTCACATAACATCAAAATCATAATTCAATCACATAATTTAAAATTTTAGACACTAATAAAACCACTTTATTGATTGGATGAACTAACCTTTTTAAGAATGTTATGTCACTGTTGAATAAACTCAACTTTAGAAATCATATATATGGCACACCATTCTGTCAATCAACAACAACTTTAACATTTAAATTTTTTTGATTAATATATGCATTATGTACATACCGGGTATGTATATCGATGCACTGTTTCGTTTCAAAATGAAAAATAGTGACAATCGTAAACAAATAATTAACATAATTAGGAATTATGGAAAAAATTCCAAATTATCATTCCATATTAAGATGTAACCCACACCTCTTGCCTTTTGTTACAACCCATCCGGATGCTTTCTACTATAGATGACATAAAATGTTTCTGTGTTTAAATTTAACAAAACTATATAAATCACATTTTTGAATCATTTTTTTTTCTTTCTAGCAACAGTACTTCAATATATACAACATTCAATCTTGCAAATCATGGTAACAATATAAACATGAAATCATGAATTTCCATAATAATTTATGTTGTCAATATGTTACCGATACTGCAAACTATCATAAATCACAGAAAATACAATTTTCGTTGTGATTGCCAAAATGACCTATTATGGATAATATATAAAAACGGCATCATGTTGTTTTAAAATATTCAAGCAATCCATATGTGACAATTTTCACAGATTACAAATACTTCTGCAAACTAACAAATATGATTGTGTACCTTTCACCATATTGATGAATAAGAAAGCATGAATGTTCATTCCTCCGTTGTAGTCACAAATTAACCACAAACAAAACGATTCATAAATCAAAATTTCATAATTCTAAAAATTATATGAATTAACTGTGTACCTTTCACCGTCATCGAAAGTTGTTACCATCTTCTTTAAAATTGCATACTTTAACACTAATTATAAATAAAGTATGAATCGAAATCGAAAATAAAAAATCGAACCTAAAGATTGTTAGATCTTGTGTTGGGGTCTGCTGCAAAACATGAACAAGAAGAAGATGATGAAGACGGTACGATGAAAGTTGCACAAAATAATTCCAAAGTGTGTGTTTACACTAAGCTTTAGGTTCGATTCGCCCCCACCAATTTATGCAAATTGGATGCAAAAGGGTTAACCGGCGAATCCCCTTTAGGATACTTTGGAAACCTTAACATGAATTGCACATTCACATTAAGTATATCGATCAACGATATTTTACAGAATAAAGTTCTCTCATTTATTCTCGTGCACAAGAAAAATAAAGAAATGACTTAGATATAATTTTTGGCACTTGAAACAAATAATTTTTGTGTGTATTTTATGGCTGACAAGTATATCTATTTATAAGAAAACTTGTACCGATTGGTGTGGAGAAACAATGTTTCATTTGATTCCAACATGACCATTCACGAACCATTGTAATCAATCACAACAAACTTTTTCATGAAAAGGTGTGTTGATCTAGTGGTTGCACCTTTTGACCACGCACCTTATCACAATAAGGTCTTTGGTTCAATTCTAGAGAGTTGCAACTTTTGGCCATTTATTTTGGTAAATTAACCATTATTATTTATCAATTTAATATTTTGGAAATTTCTCCAACAATCCCCCACCATTTTCAAAATATATCTAAATCCATTATTCAGGAAATTTCATGGTTTCAGATAAAGGTATCTTACGATTTGAACCAATACTTAGTAAGTTAAGTTTTCACTCATCCCCGAATAGATTGGTAGACAAGCTTTGAACCAATTATTCATTAGAACAAGCGTGCATAACTCACACATGAAATCTCGGTACCATTGATCGAATTATTAATATGACACATTTAATAAGGCCTTGTGTCTCATATCCTTTTCATGAGAATTTAAGAGTCAAGCCCTTGAACTCTATGAAGCGGCACCACTTCATTCTCATATAGGTAGACTATATCATAAATGCACCCATAATTATGTATTCCAGCAAACATATGCTATATGTCCATTAAGAAGAAAACTTCATCCTACCAGACTTATTCTTATGGTCCAAGTACTTTTACCCCTTGGGATGTATCTATCATTAAGTACATCAATCACTCTAATAATGTACTTTCATCATTGAACTCAAGACGTAACATTAATCAAGTGTGAGTTGAGTTTCCACTATTGATGATTAATTAGATATGGGCTTGTTCCACATCCCTAATGATGTCTTCATTGTATTCAATTATATCCAAAGACATCATATCTTGTCAATCCTTTCGTCAAAGAATTGCAATATTTTTCCAAACTTTAATTAATTTTTGAATATTCAATTTTTCAACTAATCATGCATATGATTATTTTATGTACTCTTGATAGTATTTACCAACTATCATCAAACCATGACACTTTTGTCATATTAGTACAATTTCCATATACAACATACGTTCTATATTCCTGATAGTTTCGATAAACTATCATCATGACACTTTTGTCATTTATTTTGTCATATACACAACTTTTATGTCATTCTTCATTTACCAACCTTTTGTTCTTCTAGCTTTTGAATTTATTATTCTTTTGAAGTGTAGGGCATTCATTTTTAACATGCCCTATTTCTCCACTACATTCAAAGCTCCATTATTTTCTTAAAAATTTTGAATTTCTTGATTAGAGCATCATCTCTAAAAATACGATTTCCGAAAGCCATAATTTTCGATTTGCGTTTTAACAATCCGTGAAAAGCGTTCCTCACGAGGTTCTACATATGTGGGAAACTGGAATTCCTTATCCTCCTTGATAAGGTTCTTAAAATTGCACGTCTCGGAATTTTATATTTACATTAGACTTCAAAATTAAATTTTATATAAGTCATGGTCCATATTTTAAATAATATTTATATGACTTAATAATGAATTTAATTGAACGCAAATATATTATTCACATAACATCAAAATCATAATTCAATCACATAATTTAAAATTTTAGACACTAATAAAACCACTTTATTGATTGGATGAACTAACCTTTTTAAGAATGTTATGTCACTGTTGAATAAACTCAACTTTAGAAATCATATATATGGCACACCATTCTGTCAATCAACAACAACTTTAACATTTAAATTTTTTTGATTAATATATGCATTATGTACATACCGGGTATGTATATCGATGCACTGTTTCGTTTCAAAATGAAAAATAGTGACAATCGTAAACAAATAATTAACATAATTAGGAATTATGGAAAAAATTCCAAATTATCATTCCATATTAAGATGTAACCCACACCTCTTGCCTTTTGTTACAACCCATCCGGATGCTTTCTACTATAGATGACATAAAATGTTTCTGTGTTTAAATTTAACAAAACTATATAAATCACATTTTTGAATCATTTTTTTTTCTTTCTAGCAACAGTACTTCAATATATACAACATTCAATCTTGCAAATCATGGTAACAATATAAACATGAAATCATGAATTTCCATAATAATTTATGTTGTCAATATGTTACCGATACTGCAAACTATCATAAATCACAGAAAATACAATTTTCGTTGTGATTGCCAAAATGACCTATTATGGATAATATATAAAAACGGCATCATGTTGTTTTAAAATATTCAAGCAATCCATATGTGACAATTTTCACAGATTACAAATACTTCTGCAAACTAACAAATATGATTGTGTACCTTTCACCATATTGATGAATAAGAAAGCATGAATGTTCATTCCTCCGTTGTAGTCACAAATTAACCACAAACAAAACGATTCATAAATCAAAATTTCATAATTCTAAAAATTATATGAATTAACTGTGTACCTTTCACCGTCATCGAAAGTTGTTACCATCTTCTTTAAAATTGCATGCTTTAACACTAATTATAAATAAAGTATGAATCGAAATCGAAAATAAAAAATCGAACCTAAAGATTGTTAGATCTTGTGTTGGGGTCTGCTGCAAAACATGAACAAGAAGAAGATGATGAAGACGGTACGATGAAAGTTGCACAAAATAATTCCAAAGTGTGTGTTTACACTAAGCTTTAGGTTCGATTCGCCCCCACCAATTTATGCAAATTGGATGCAAAAGGGTTAACCGGCGAATCCCCTTTAGGATACTTTGGAAACCTTAACATGAATTGCACATTCACATTAAGTATATCGATCAACGATATTTTACAGAATAAAGTTCTCTCATTTATTCTCGTGCACAAGAAAAATAAAGAAATGACTTAGATATAATTTTTGGCACTTGAAACAAATAATTTTTGTGTGTATTTTATGGCTGACAAGTATATCTATTTATAAGAAAACTTGTACCGATTGGTGTGGAGAAACAATGTTTCATTTGATTCCAACATGACCATTCACGAACCATTGTAATCAATCACAACAAACTTTTTCATGAAAAGGTGTGTTGATCTAGTGGTTGCACCTTTTGACCACGCACCTTATCACAATAAGGTCTTTGGTTCAATTCTAGAGAGTTGCAACTTTTGGCCATTTATTTTGGTAAATTAACCATTATTATTTATCAATTTAATATTTTGGAAATTTCTCCAACAATCCCCCACCATTTTCAAAATATATCTAAATCCATTATTCAGGAAATTTCATGGTTTCAGATAAAGGTATCTTACGATTTGAACCAATACTTAGTAAGTTAAGTTTTCACTCATCCCCGAATAGATTGGTAGACAAGCTTTGAACCAATTATTCATTAGAACAAGCGTGCATAACTCACACATGAAATCTCGGTACCATTGATCGAATTATTAATATGACACATTTAATAAGGCCTTGTGTCTCATATCCTTTTCATGAGAATTTAAGAGTCAAGCCCTTGAACTCTATGAAGCGGCACCACTTCATTCTCATATAGGTAGACTATATCATAAATGCACCCATAATTATGTATTCCAGCAAACATATGCTATATGTCCATTAAGAAGAAAACTTCATCCTACCAGACTTATTCTTATGGTCCAAGTACTTTTACCCCTTGGGATGTATCTATCATTAAGTACATCAATCACTCTAATAATGTACTTTCATCATTGAACTCAAGACGTAACATTAATCAAGTGTGAGTTGAGTTTCCACTATTGATGATTAATTAGATATGGGCTTGTTCCACATCCCTAATGATGTCTTCATTGTATTCAATTATATCCAAAGACATCATATCTTGTCAATCCTTTCGTCAAAGAATTGCAATATTTTTCCAAACTTTAATTAATTTTTGAATATTCAATTTTTCAACTAATCATGCATATGATTATTTTATGTACTCTTGATAGTATTTACCAACTATCATCAAACCATGACACTTTTGTCATATTAGTACAATTTCCATATACAACATATGTTCTATATTCCTGATAGTTTCGATAAACTATCATCATGACACTTTTGTCATTTATTTTGTCATATACACAACTTTTATGTCATTCTTCATTTACCAACCTTTTGTTCTTCTAGCTTTTGAATTTATTATTCTTTTGAAGTGTAGGGCATTCATTTTTAACATGCCCTATTTCTCCACTACATTCAAAGCTCCATTATTTTCTTAAAAATTTCGAATTTCTTGATTAGAGCATCATCTCTAAAAATACGATTTGCGAAAGCCATAATTTTCGATTTGCGTTTTAACAATCCGTGAAAAGCGTTCCTCACGAGGTTCTACATATGTGGGAAACTGGAATTCCTTATCCTCCTTGATAAGGTTCTTAAAATTGCACGTCTCGAAATTTTATATTTACATTAGACTTCAAAATTAAATTTTATATAAGTCATGGTCCATATTTTAAATAATATTTATATGACTTAATAATGAATTTAATTGAACGCAAATATATTATTCACATAACATCAAAATCATAATTCAATCACATAATTTAAAATTTTAGACACTAATAAAACCACTTTATTGATTGGATGAACTAACCTTTTTAAGAATGTTATGTCACTGTTGAATAAACTCAACTTTAGAAATCATATATATGGCACACCATTCTGTCAATCAACAACAACTTTAACATTTAAATTTTTTTGATTAATATATGCATTATGTACATACCGGGTATGTATATCGATGCACTGTTTCGTTTCAAAATGAAAAATAGTGACAATCGTAAACAAATAATTAACATAATTAGGAATTATGGAAAAAATTCCAAATTATCATTCCATATTAATATGTAACCCACACCTCTTGCCTTTTGTTACAACCCATCCGGATGCTTTCTACTATAGATGACATAAAATGTTTCTGTGTTTAAATTTAACAAAACTATATAAATCACATTTTTGAATCATTTTTTTTTCTTTCTAGCAACAGTACTTCAATATATACAACATTCAATCTTGCAAATCATGGTAACAATATAAACATGAAATCATGAATTTCCATAATAATTTATGTTGTCAATATGTTACCGATACTGCAAACTATTATAAATCACAGAAAATACAATTTTCGTTGTGATTGCCAAAATGACCTATTATGGATAATATATAAAAATGGCATCATGTTGTTTTAAAATATTCAAGCAATCCATATGTGACAATTTTCACAGATTACAAATACTTCTGCAAACTAACAAATATGATTGTGTACCTTTCACCATATTGATGAATAAGAAAGCATGAATGTTCATTCCTCCGTTGTAGTCACAAATTAACCACAAACAAAACGATTCATAAATCAAAATTTCATAATTCTAAAAATTATATGAATTAACTGTGTACCTTTCACCGTCATCGAAAGTTGTTACCATCTTCTTTAAAATTGCATACTTTAACACTAATTATAAATAAAGTATGAATCGAAATCGAAAATAAAAAATCGAACCTAAAGATTGTTAGATCTTGTGTTGGGGTCTGCTGCAAAACATGAACAAGAAGAAGATGATGAAGACGGTACGATGAAAGTTGGACAAAATAATTCCAAAGTGTGTGTTTACACTAAGCTTTAGGTTCGATTCACCCCCACCAATTTATGCAAATTGGATGCAAAAGGGTTAACCGGCGAATCCCCTTTAGGATACTTTGGAAACCTTAACATGAATTGCACATTCACATTAAGTATATCGATCAACGATATTTTACAGAATAAAGTTCTCTCATTTATTCTCGTGCACAAGAAAAATAAAGAAATGACTTAGATATAATTTTTGGCACTTGAAACAAATAATTTTTGTGTGTATTTTATGGCTGACAAGTATATCTATTTATAAGAAAACTTGTACCGATTGGTGTGGAGAAACAATGTTTCATTTGATTCCAACATGACCATTCACGAACCATTGTAATCAATCACAACAAACTTTTTCATGAAAAGGTGTGTTGATCTAGTGGTTGCACCTTTTGACCACGCACCTTATCACAATAAGGTCTTTGGTTCAATTCTAGAGAGTTGCAACTTTTGGCCATTTATTTTGGTAAATTAACCATTATTATTTATCAATTTAATATTTTGGAAATTTCTCCAACAATCCCCCACCATTTTCAAAATATATCTAAATCCATTATTCAGGAAATTTCATGGTTTCAGATAAAGGTATCTTACGATTTGAACCAATACTTAGTAAGTTAAGTTTTCACTCATCCCCGAATAGATTGGTAGACAAGCTTTGAACCAATTATTCATTAGAACAAGCGTGCATAACTCACACATGAAATCTCGGTACCATTGATCGAATTATTAATATGACACATTTAATAAGGCCTTGTGTCTCATATCCTTTTCATGAGAATTTAAGAGTCAAGCCCTTGAACTCTATGAAGCGGCACCACTTCATTCTCATATAGGTAGACTATATCATAAATGCACCCATAATTATGTATTCCAGCAAACATATGCTATATGTCCATTAAGAAGAAAACTTCATCCTACCAGACTTATTCTTATGGTCCAAGTACTTTTACCCCTTGGGATGTATCTATCATTAAGTACATCAATCACTCTAATAATGTACTTTCATCATTGAACTCAAGACGTAACATTAATCAAGTGTGAGTTGAGTTTCCACTATTGATGATTAATTAGATATGGGCTTGTTCCACATCCCTAATGATGTCTTCATTGTATTCAATTATATCCAAAGACATCATATCTTGTCAATCCTTTCGTCAAAGAATTGCAATATTTTTCCAAACTTTAATTAATTTTTGAATATTCAATTTTTCAACTAATCATGCATATGATTATTTTATGTACTCTTGATAGTATTTACCAACTATCATCAAACCATGACACTTTTGTCATATTAGTACAATTTCCATATACAACATACGTTCTATATTCCTGATAGTTTCGATAAACTATCATCATGACACTTTTGTCATTTATTTTGTCATATACACAACTTTTATGTCATTCTTCATTTACCAACCTTTTGTTCTTCTAGCTTTTGAATTTATTATTCTTTTGAAGTGTAGGGCATTCATTTTTAACATGCCCTATTTCTCCACTACATTCAAAGCTCCATTATTTTCTTAAAAATTTTGAATTTCTTGATTAGAGCATCATCTCTAAAAATACGATTTGCGAAAGCCATAATTTTCGATTTGCGTTTTAACAATCCGTGAAAAGCGTTCCTCACGAGGTTCTACATATGTGGGAAACTGGAATTCCTTATCCTCCTTGATAAGGTTCTTAAAATTGCACGTCTCGGAATTTTATATTTACATTAGACTTCAAAATTAAATTTTATATAAGTCATGGTCCATATTTTAAATAATATTTATATGACTTAATAATGAATTTAATTGAACGCAAATATATTATTCACATAACATCAAAATCATAATTCAATCACATAATTTAAAATTTTAGACACTAATAAAACCACTTTATTGATTGGATGAACTAACCTTTTTAAGAATGTTATGTCACTGTTGAATAAACTCAACTTTAGAAATCATATATATGGCACACCATTCTGTCAATCAACAACAACTTTAACATTTAAATTTTTCTGATTAATATATGCATTATGTACATACCGGGTATGTATATCGATGCACTGTTTCGTTTCAAAATGAAAAATAGTGACAATCGTGAACAAATAATTAACATAATTAGGAATTATGGAAAAAATTCCAAATTATCATTCCATATTAAGATGTAACCCACACCTCTTGCCTTTTGTTACAACCCATCCGGATGCTTTCTACTATAGATGACATAAAATGTTTCTGTGTTTAAATTTAACAAAACTATATAAATCACATTTTTGAATCATTTTTTTTTCTTTCTAGCAACAGTACTTCAATATATACAACATTCAATCTTGCAAATCATGGTAACAATATAAACATGAAATCATGCAATTCCGTAATAATTTATGTTGTCAATATGTTACCGATACTGCAAACTATCATAAATCACAGAAAATACAATTTTCGTTGTGATTGCCAAAATGACCTATTATGGATAATATATAAAAACGGCATCATGTTGTTTTAAAATATTCAAGCAATCCATATGTGACAATTTTCACAGATTACAAATACTTCTGCAAACTAACAAATATGATTGTGTACCTTTCACCATATTGATGAATAAGAAAGCATGAATGTTCGTTCCTCCGTTGTAGTCACAAATTAACCACAAACAAAACGATTCATAAATCAAAATTTCATAATTCTAAAAATTATATGAATTAACTGTGTACCTTTCACCGTCATCGAAAGTTGTTACCATCTTCTTTAAAATTGCATACTTTAACACTAATTATAAATAAAATATGAATCAAAATCGAAAATAAAAAATCGAACCTAAAGATTGTTAGATCTTGTGTTGGGGTCTGCTGCAAAACATGAACAAGAAGAAGATGATGAAGACGGTACGATGAAAGTTGCACAAAATAATTCCAAAGCGTGTGTTTACACTAAGCTTTAGGTTCGATTCGCCTCCACCAATTTATGCAAATTGGATGCAAAAGGGTTAACCGGCGAATCCCCTTCAGGATACTTTGGAAACCTTAACATGAATCGCACATTCACATTAAGTATATCGATCAACGATATTTTACAGAATAAAGTTCTCTCATTTATTCTCGTGCACAAGAAAAATAAAGAAATGACTTAGATATAATTTTTGGCACTTGAAACAAATAATTTTTGTGTGTATTTTATGGCTGACAAGTATATCTATTTATAAGAAAACTTGTACCGATTGGTGTGGAGAAACAATGTTTCATTTGATTCCAACATGACCATTCACGAACCATTGTAATCAATCACAGCAAACTTTTTCATGAAAAGGTGTGTTGATCTAGTGGTTGCACCTTTTGACCACGCACCTTATCACAATAAGGTCTTTGGTTCAATTCTAGAGAGTTGCAACTTTTGGCCATTTATTTTGGTAAATTAACCATTATTATTTATCAATTTAATATTTTGGAAATTTCTCCAACAATCCCCCACCATTTTCAAAATATATCTAAATCCATTATTCAGGAAATTTCATGGTTTCAGATAAAGGTATCTTACGATTTGAACCAATACTTAGTAAGTTAAGTTTTCACTCATCCCCGAATAGATTGGTAGACAAGCTTTGAACCAATTATTCATTAGAACAAGCGTGCATAACTCACACATGAAATCTCGGTACCATTGATCGAATTATTAATATGACACATTTAATAAGGCCTTGTGTCTCATATCCTTTTCATGAGAATTTAAGAGTCAAGCCCTTGAACTCTATGAAGCGGCACCACTTCATTCTCATATAGGTAGACTATATCATAAATGCACCCATAATTATGTATTCCAGCAAACATATGCTATATGTCCATTAAGAAGAAAACTTCATCCTACCAGACTTATTCTTATGGTCCAAGTACTTTTACCCCTTGGTATGTATCTATCATTAAGTACATCAATCACTCTAATAATGTACTTTCATCATTGAACTCAAGACGTAACATTAATCAAGTGTGAGTTGAGTTTCCACTATTGATGATTAATTAGATATGGGCTTGTTCCACATCCCTAATGATGTCTTCATTGTATTCGATTATATCCAAAGACATCATATCTTGTCAATCCTTTCGTCAAAGAATTGCAATATTTTTCCAAACTTTAATTAATTTTCGAATATTCAATTTTTCAACTAATCATGCATATGATTATTTTATGTACTCTTGATAGTATTTACCAACTATCATCAAACCATGACACTTTTGTCATATTAGTACAATTTCCATATACAACATACGTTCTATATTCCTGATAGTTTCGATAAACTATCATCATGACACTTTTGTCATTTATTTTGTCATATACACAACTTTTATGTCATTCTTCATTTACCAACCTTTTGTTCTTCTAGCTTTTGAATTTATTATTCTTTTGAAGTGTAGGGCATTCATTTTTAACATGCCCTATTTCTCCACTACATTCAAAGCTCCATTATTTTCTTAAAAATTTTGAATTTCTTGATTAGAGCATCATCTCTAAAAATACGATTTGCAAAAGCCATAATTTTCGATTTGCGTTTTAACAATCCGTGAAAAGCGTTCCTCACGAGGTTCTACATATGTGGGAAACTGGAATTCCTTATCCTCCTTGATAAGGTTCTTAAAATTGCACGTCTCGGAATTTTATATTTACATTAGACTTCAAAATTAAATTTTATATAAGTCATGGTCCATATTTTAAATAATATTTATATGACTTAATAATGAATTTAATTGAACGCAAATATATTATTCACATAACATCAAAATCATAATTCAATCACATAATTTAAAATTTTAGACACTAATAAAACCACTTTATTGATTGGATGAACTAACCTTTTTAAGAATGTTATGTCACTGTTGAATAAACTCAACTTTAGAAATCATATATATGGCACACCATTCTGTCAATCAACAACAACTTTAACATTTAAATTTTTTTGATTAATATATGCATTATGTACATACCGGGTATGTATATCGATGCACTGTTTCGTTTCAAAATGAAAAATAGTGACAATCGTGAACAAATAATTAACATAATTAGGAATTATGGAAAAAATTCCAAATTATCATTCCATATTAAGATGTAACCCACACCTCTTGCCTTTTGTTACAACCCATCCGGATGCTTTCTACTATAGATGACATAAAATGTTTCTGTGTTTAAATTTAACAAAACTATATAAATCACATTTTTGAATCATTTTTTTTTCTTTCTAGCAACAGTACTTCAATATATACAACATTCAATCTTGCAAATCATGGTAACAATATAAACATGAAATCATGCAATTCCGTAATAATTTATGTTGTCAATATGTTACCGATACTGCAAACTATCATAAATCACAGAAAATACAATTTTCGTTGTGATTGCCAAAATGACCTATTATGGATAATATATAAAAACGGCATCATGTTGTTTTAAAATATTCAAGCAATCCATATGTGACAATTTTCACAGATTACAAATACTTCTGCAAACTAACAAATATGATTGTGTACCTTTCACCATATTAATGAATAAGAAATCATGAATGTTCATTCCTCCGTTGTAGTCACAAATTAACCACAAACAAAACGATTCATAAATCAAAATTTCATAATTCTAAAAATTATATGAATTAACTGTGTACCTTTCACCGTCATCGAAAGTTGTTACCATCTTCTTTAAAATTGCATACTTTAACACTAATTATAAATAAAGTATGAATCAAAATCGAAAATAAAAAATCGAACCTAAAGATTGTTAGATCTTGTGTTGGGGTCTGCTGCAAAACATGAACAAGAAGAAGATGATGAAGACGGTACGATGAAAGTTGCACAAAATAATTCCAAAGCGTGTGTTTACACTAAGCTTTAGGTTCGATTCGCCTCCACCAATTTATGCAAATTGGATGCAAAAGGGTTAACCGGCGAATCCCCTTCAGGATACTTTGGAAACCTTAACATGAATCGCACATTCACATTAAGTATATCGATCAACGATATTTTACAGAATAAAGTTCTCTCATTTATTCTCGTGCACAAGAAAAATAAAGAAATGACTTAGATATAATTTTTGGCACTTGAAACAAATAATTTTTGTGTGTATTTTATGGCTGACAAGTATATCTATTTATAAGAAAACTTGTACCGATTGGTGTGGAGAAACAATGTTTCATTTGATTCCAACATGACCATTCACGAACCATTGTAATCAATCACAGCAAACTTTTTCATGAAAAGGTGTGTTGATCTAGTGGTTGCACCTTTTGACCACGCACCTTATCACAATAAGGTCTTTGGTTCAATTCTAGAGAGTTGCAACTTTTGGCCATTTATTTTGGTAAATTAACCATTATTATTTATCAATTTAATATTTTGGAAATTTCTCCAACAATCCCCCACCATTTTCAAAATATATCTAAATCCATTATTCAGGAAATTTCATGGTTTCAGATAAAGGTATCTTACGATTTGAACCAATACTTAGTAAGTTAAGTTTTCACTCATCCCCGAATAGATTGGTAGACAAGCTTTGAACCAATTATTCATTAGAACAAGCGTGCATAACTCACACATGAAATCTCGGTACCATTGATCGAATTATTAATATGACACATTTAATAAGGCCTTGTGTCTCATATCCTTTTCATGAGAATTTAAGAGTCAAGCCCTTGAACTCTATGAAGCGGCACCACTTCATTCTCATATAGGTAGACTATATCATAAATGCACCCATAATTATGTATTCCAGCAAACATATGCTATATGTCCATTAAGAAGAAAACTTCATCCTACCAGACTTATTCTTATGGTCCAAGTACTTTTACCCCTTGGGATGTATCTATCATTAAGTACATCAATCACTCTAATAATGTACTTTCATCATTGAACTCAAGACGTAACATTAATCAAGTGTGAGTTGAGTTTCCACTATTGATGATTAATTAGATATGGGCTTGTTCCACATCCCTAATGATGTCTTCGTTGTATTCAATTATATCCAAAGACATCATATCTTGTCAATCCTTTCGTCAAAGAATTGCAATATTTTTCCAAACTTTAATTAATTTTCGAATATTCAATTTTTCAACTAATCATGCATATGATTATTTTATGTACTCTTGATAGTATTTACCAACTATCATCAAACCATGACACTTTTGTCATATTAGTACAATTTCCATATACAACATACGTTCTATATTCCTGATAGTTTCGATAAACTATCATCATGACACTTTTGTCATTTATTTTGTCATATACACAACTTTTATGTCATTCTTCATTTACCAACCTTTTGTTCTTCTAGCTTTTGAATTTATTATTCTTTTGAAGTGTAGGGCATTCATTTTTAACATGCCCTATTTCTCCACTACATTCAAAGCTCCATTATTTTCTTAAAAATTTTGAATTTCTTGATTAGAGCATCATCTCTAAAAATACGATTTGCAAAAGCCATAATTTTCGATTTGCGTTTTAACAATCCGTGAAAAGCGTTCCTCACGAGGTTCTACATATGTGGGAAACTGGAATTCCTTATCCTCCTTGATAAGGTTCTTAAAATTGCACGTCTCGGAATTTTATATTTACATTAGACTTCAAAATTAAATTTTATATAAGTCATGGTCCATATTTTAAATAATATTTATATGACTTAATAATGAATTTAATTGAACGCAAATATATTATTCACATAACATCAAAATCATAATTCAATCACATAATTTAAAATTTTAGACACTAATAAAACCACTTTATTGATTGGATGAACTAACCTTTTTAAGAATGTTATGTCACTGTTGAATAAACTCAACTTTAGAAATCATATATATGGCACACCATTCTGTCAATCAACAACAACTTTAACATTTAAATTTTTCTGATTAATATATGCATTATGTACATACCGGGTATGTATATCGATGCACTGTTTCGTTTCAAAATGAAAAATAGTGACAATCGTGAACAAATAATTAACATAATTAGGAATTATGGAAAAAATTCCAAATTATCATTCCATATTAAGATGTAACCCACACCTCTTGCCTTTTGTTACAACCCATCCGGATGCTTTCTACTATAGATGACATAAAATGTTTCTGTGTTTAAATTTAACAAAACTATATAAATCACATTTTTGAATCATTTTTTTTTCTTTCTAGCAACAGTACTTCAATATATACAACATTCAATCTTGCAAATCATGGTAACAATATAAACATGAAATCATGCAATTCCGTAATAATTTATGTTGTCAATATGTTACCGATACTGCAAACTATCATAAATCACAGAAAATACAATTTTCGTTGTGATTGCCAAAATGACCTATTATGGATAATATATAAAAACGGCATCATGTTGTTTTAAAATATTCAAGCAATCCATATGTGACAATTTTCACAGATTACAAATACTTCTGCAAACTAACAAATATGATTGTGTACCTTTCACCATATTAATGAATAAGAAAGCATGAATGTTCATTCCTCCGTTGTAGTCACAAATTAACCACAAACAAAACGATTCATAAATCAAAATTTCATAATTCTAAAAATTATATGAATTAACTGTGTACCTTTCACCGTCATCGAAAGTTGTTACCATCTTCTTTAAAATTGCATACTTTAACACTAATTATAAATAAAGTATGAATCAAAATCGAAAATAAAAAATCGAACCTAAAGATTGTTAGATCTTGTGTTGGGGTCTGCTGCAAAACATGAACAAGAAGAAGATGATGAAGACGGTACGATGAAAGTTGCACAAAATAATTCCAAAGCGTGTGTTTACACTAAGCTTTAGGTTCGATTCGCCTCCACCAATTTATGCAAATTGGATGCAAAAGGGTTAACCGGCGAATCCCCTTCAGGATACTTTGGAAACCTTAACATGAATCGCACATTCACATTAAGTATATCGATCAACGATATTTTACAGAATAAAGTTCTCTCATTTATTCTCGTGCGCAAGAAAAATAAAGAAATGACTTAGATATAATTTTTGGCACTTGAAACAAATAATTTTTGTGTGTATTTTATGGCTGACAAGTATATCTATTTATAAGAAAACTTGTACCGATTGGTGTGGAGAAACAATGTTTCATTTGATTCCAACATGACCATTCACGAACCATTGTAATCAATCACAGCAAACTTTTTCATGAAAAGGTGTGTTGATCTAGTGGTTGCACCTTTTGACCACGCACCTTATCACAATAAGGTCTTTGGTTCAATTCTAGAGAGTTGCAACTTTTGGCCATTTATTTTGGTAAATTAACCATTATTATTTATCAATTTAATATTTTGGAAATTTCTCCAACAATCCCCCACCATTTTCAAAATATATCTAAATCCATTATTCAGGAAATTCCATGGTTTCAGATAAAGGTATCTTACGATTTGAACCAATACTTAGTAAGTTAAGTTTTCACTCATCCCCGAATAGATTGGTAGACAAGCTTTGAACCAATTATTCATTAGAACAAGCGTGCATAACTCACACATGAAATCTCGGTACCATTGATCGAATTATTAATATGACACATTTAATAAGGCCTTGTGTCTCATATCCTTTTCATGAGAATTTAAGAGTCAAGCCCTTGAACTCTATGAAGCGGCACCACTTCATTCTCATATAGGTAGACTATATCATAAATGCACCCATAATTATGTATTCCAGCAAACATATGCTATATGTCCATTAAGAAGAAAACTTCATCCTACCAGACTTATTCTTATGGTCCAAGTACTTTTACCCCTTGGGATGTATCTATCATTAAGTACATCAATCACTCTAATAATGTACTTTCATCATTGAACTCAAGACGTAACATTAATCAAGTGTGAGTTGAGTTTCCACTATTGATGATTAATTAGATATGGGCTTGTTCCACATCCCTAATGATGTCTTCGTTGTATTCAATTATATCCAAAGACATCATATCTTGTCAATCCTTTCGTCAAAGAATTGCAATATTTTTCCAAACTTTAATTAATTTTCGAATATTCAATTTTTCAACTAATCATGCATATGATTATTTTATGTACTCTTGATAGTATTTACCAACTATCATCAAACCATGACACTTTTGTCATATTAGTACAATTTCCATACACAACATACGTTCTATATTCCTGATAGTTTCGATAAACTATCATCATGACACTTTTGTCATTTATTTTGTCATATAAACAACTTTTATGTCATTCTTCATTTACCAACCTTTTGTTCTTCTAGCTTTTGAATTTATTATTCTTTTGAAGTGTAGGGCATTCATTTTTAACATGCCCTATTTCTCCACTACATTCAAAGCTCAATTATTTTCTTAAAAATTTTGAATTTCTTGATTAGAGCATCATCTCTAAAAATACGATTTGCGAAAGCCATAATTTTCGATTTGCGTTTTAACAATCCGTGAAAAGCGTTCCTCACGAGGTTCTACATATGTGGGAAACTGGAATTCCTTATCCTCCTTGATAAGGTTCTTAAAATTGCACGTCTCGGAATTTTATATTTACATTAGACTTCAAAATTAAATTTTATATAAGTCATGGTCCATATTTTAAATAATATTTATATGACTTAATAATGAATTTAATTGAACGCAAATATATTATTCACATAACATCAAAATCATAATTCAATCACATAATTTAAAATTTTAGACACTAATAAAACCACTTTATTGATTGGATGAACTAACCTTTTTAAGAATGTTATGTCACTGTTGAATAAACTCAACTTTAGAAATCATATATATGGCACACCATTCTGTCAATCAACAACAACTTTAACATTTAAATTTTTCTGATTAATATATGCATTATGTACATACCGGGTATGTATATCGATGCACTGTTTTGTTTCAAAATGAAAAATAGTGACAATCGTGAACAAATAATTAACATAATTAGGAATTATGGAAAAAATTCCAAATTATCATTCCATATTAAGATGTAACCCACACCTCTTGCCTTTTGTTATAACCCATCCGGATGCTTTCTACTATAGATGACATAAAATGTTTCTGTGTTTAAATTTAACAAAACTATATAAATCACATTTTTGAATCATTTTTTTTTCTTTCTAGCAACAGTACTTCAATATATACAACATTCAATCTTGCAAATCATGGTAACAATATAAACATGAAATCATGCAATTCCGTAATAATTTATGTTGTCAATATGTTACCGATACTGCAAACTATCATAAATCACAGAAAATACAATTTTCGTTGTGATTGCCAAAATGACCTATTATGGATAATATATAAAAACGGCATCATGTTGTTTTAAAATATTCAAGCAATCCATATGTGACAATTTTCACAGATTACAAATACTTCTGCAAACTAACAAATATGATTGTGTACCTTTCACCATATTGATGAATAAGAAAGCATGAATGTTCATTCCTCCGTTGTAGTCACAAATTAACCACAAACAAAACGATTCATAAATCAAAATTTCATAATTCTAAAAATTATATGAATTAACTGTGTACCTTTCACCGTCATCGAAAGTTGTTACCATCTTCTTTAAAATTGCATACTTTAACACTAATTATAAATAAAGTATGAATCAAAATCGAAAATAAAAAATCGAACCTAAAGATTGTTAGATCTTGTGTTGGGGTTTGCTGCAAAACATGAACAAGAAGAAGATGATGAAGACGGTACGATGAAAGTTGCACAAAATAATTCCAAAGCGTGTGTTTCCACTAAGCTTTAGGTTCGATTCGCCCCCACCAATTTATGCAAATTGGATGCAAAAGGGTTAACTGGCGAATCCCCTTCAGGATACTTTGGAAACCTTAACATGAATCGCACATTCACATTAAGTATATCGATCAACGATATTTTACAGAATAAAGTTCTCTCATTTATTCTCGTGCACAAGAAAAATAAAGAAATGACTTAGATATAATTTTTGGCACTTGAAACAAATAATTTTTGTGTGTATTTTATGGCTGACAAGTATATCTATTTATAAGAAAACTTGTACCGATTGGTGTGGAGAAACAATGTTTCATTTGATTCCAACATGACCATTCACGAACCATTGTAATCAATCACAACAAACTTTTTCATGAAAAGGTGTGTTGATCTAGTGGTTGCACCTTTTGACCACGCACCTTATCACAATAAGGTCTTTGGTTCAATTCTAGAGAGTTGCAACTTTTGGCCATTTATTTTGGTAAATTAACCATTATTATCTATCAATTTAATATTTTGGAAATTTCTCCAACAATCCCCCACCATTTTCAAAATATATCTAAATCCATTATTCAGGAAATTTCATGGTTTCAGATAAAGGTATCTTACGATTTGAACAAATACTTAGTAAGTTAAGTTTTAACTCATCCCCGAATAGATTGGTAGACAAGCTTTGAACCAATTATTCATTAGAACAAGCGTGCATAACTCACACATGAAATCTCGGTACCATTGATCGAATTATTAATATGACATATTTAATAAGGCCTTGTGTCTCATATCCTTTTCATGAGAATTTAAGAGTCAAGCCCTTGAACTCTATGAAGCGGCACCACTTCATTCTCATATAGGTAGACTATATCATAAATGCACCCATAATTATGTATTCCAGCAAACATATGCTATATGTCCATTAAGAAGAAAACTTCATCCTACCAGACTTATTCTTATGGTCCAAGTACTTTTACCCCTTGGGATGTATCTATCATTAAGTACATCAATCACTCTAATAATGTACTTTCATCATTGAACTCAAGACGTAACATTAATCAAGTGTGAGTT
Organism: Lathyrus tuberosus; assembly: GCA_022829125.1. NCBI lineage: Eukaryota > Viridiplantae > Streptophyta > Magnoliopsida > Fabales > Fabaceae > Lathyrus > Lathyrus tuberosus. Next base: position 1,897,479 of record JALAZF010000254.1, read on the forward strand.
GAGTTTCCACTATTGATGATTAATTAGATATGGGCTTGTTCCACATCCCTAATGATGTCTTCATTGTATTCAATTATATCCAAAGACATCATATCTTGTCAATCCTTTCGTCAAAGAATTGCAATATTTTTCCAAACTTTAATTAATTTTCGAATATTCAATTTTTCAACTAATCATGCATATGATTATTTTATGTACTCTTGATAGTATTTATCAACTATCATCAAACCATGACACTTTTGTCATATTAGTACAATTTCCATATACAACATACGTTCTATATTCCTGATAGTTTCGATAAACTATCATCATGACACTTTTGTCATTTATTTTGTCATATACACAACTTTTATGTCATTCTTCATTTACCAACCTTTTGTTCTTCTAGCTTTTGAATTTATTATTCTTTTGAAGTGTAGGGCATTCATTTTTAACATGCCCTATTTCTCCACTACATTCAAAGCTCCATTATTTTCTTAAAAATTTTGAATTTCTTGATTAGAGCATCATCTCTAAAAATACGATTTGCGAAAGCCATAATTTTCGATTTGCGTTTTAACAATCCGTGAAAAGCGTTCCTCACGAGGTTCTACATATGTGGGAAACTGGAATTCCTTATCCTCCTTGATAAGGTTCTTAAAATTGCACGTCTCGGAATTTTATATTTACATTAGACTTCAAAATTAAATTTTATATAAGTCATGATCCATATTTTAAATAATATTTATATGACTTAATAATGAATTTAATTGAACGCAAATATATTATTCACATAACATCAAAATTATAATTCAATCACATAATTTAAAATTTTAGACACTAATAAAACCACTTTATTGATTGGATGAACTAACCTTTTTAAGAATGTTATGTCACTGTTGAATAAACTCAACTTTAGAAATCATATATATGGCACACCATTCTGTCAATCAACAACAACTTTAACATTTCAATTTTTCTGATTAATATATGCATTATGTACATACCGGGTATGTATATCGATGCACTGTTTCGTTTCAAAATGAAAAATAGTGACAATCGTGAACAAATAATTAACATAATTAGGAATTATGGAAAAAATTCCAAATTATCATTCCATATTAAGATGTAACCCACACCTCTTGCCTTTTGTTACAACCCATCCGGATGCTTTCTACTATAGATGACATAAAATGTTTCTGTGTTTAAATTTAACAAAACTATATAAATCACATTTTTGAATCATTTTTTTTTCTTTCTAGCAACAGTACTTCAATATATACAACATTCAATCTTGCAAATCATGGTAACAATATAAACATGAAATCATGCAATTCCGTAATAATTTATGTTGTCAATATGTTACCGATACTGCAAACTATCATAAATCACAGAAAATACAATTTTCGTTGTGATTGCCAAAATGACCTATTATGGATAATATATAAAAACGGCATCATGTTGTTTTAAAATATTCAAGCAATCCATATGTGACAATTTTCACAGATTACAAATACTTCTGTAAACTAACAAATATGATTGTGTACCTTTCACCATATTGATGAATAAGAAAGCATGAATGTTCATTCCTCCGTTGTAGTCACAAATTAACCACAAACAAAACGATTCATAAATCAAAATTTCATAATTCTAAAAATTATATGAATTAACTGTGTACCTTTCACCGTCATCGAAAGTTGTTACCATCTTCTTTAAAATTGCATACTTTAACACTAATTATAAATAAAGTATGAATCAAAATCGAAAATAAAAAATTGAACCTAAAGATTGTTAGATCTTGTGTTGGGGTCTGCTGCAAAACATAAACAAGAAGAAGATGATGAAGACGGTACGATGAAAGTTGCACAAAATAATTCCAAAGCGTGTGTTTACACTAAGCTTTAGGTTCGATTCGCCCCCACCAATTTATGAAAATTGGATGCAAAAGGGTTAACCGGCGGATCCCCTTCAGGATACTTTGGAAACCTTAACATGAATCGCACATTCACATTAAGTATATCGATCAACGATATTTTACAGAATAAAGTTCTCTCATTTATTCTCGTGCACAAGAAAAATAAAGAAATGACTTAGATATAATTTTTGGCACTTGAAACAAATAATTTTTGTGTGTATTTTATGGCTGACAAGTATATATATTTATAAGAAAACTTGTACCGATTGGTGTGGAGAAACAATGTTTCATTTGATTTCAACATGACCATTCACGAACCATTGTAATCAATCACAACAAACTTTTTCATGAAAAGGTGTGTTAATCTAGTGGTTGCACCTTTTGACCACGCACCTTATCACAATAAGGTCTTTGGTTCAATTCTAGAGAGTTGCAACTTTTGGCCATTTATTTTGGTAAATTAACCATTATTATTTATCAATTTAATATTTTGGAAATTTCTCCAACAATCCCCCACCATTTTCAAAATATATCTAAATCCATTATTCAGGAAATTTCATGGTTTCAGATAAAGGTATCTTACGATTTGAACCAATACTTAGTAAGTTAAGTTTTCACTCATCCCCGAATAGATTGGTAGACAAGCTTTGAACCAATTATTCATTAGAACAAGCGTGCATAACTCACACATGAAATCTCAGTACCATTGATCGAATTATTAATATGACACATTTAATAAGGCCTTGTGTCTCATATCCTTTTCATGAGAATTTAAGAGTCAAGCCCTTGAACTCTATGAAGCGGCACCACTTCATTCTCATATAGGTAGACTATATCATAAATGCACCCATAATTATGTATTCCAGCAAACATATGCTATATGTCCATTAAGAAGAAAACTTCATCCTACCAGACTTATTCTTATGGTCCAAGTACTTTTACCCCTTGGGATGTATCTATCATTAAGTACATCAATCACTCTAATAATGTACTTTCATCATTGAACTCAAGACGTAACATTAATCAAGTGTGAGTTGAGTTTCCACTATTGATGATTAATTAGATATGGGCTTGTTCCACATCCCTAATGATGTCTTCATTGTATTCAATTATATCCAAAGACATCATATCTTGTCAATCCTTTCGTCAAAGAATTGCAATATTTTTCCAAACTTTAATTAATTTTCGAATATTCAATTTTTCAACTAATCATGCATATGATTATTTTATGTACTCTTGATAGTATTTACCAACTATCATCAAACCATGACACTTTTGTCATATTAGTACAATTTCCATATACAACATACGTTCTATATTCCTGATAGTTTCGATAAACTATCATCATGACACTTTTGTCATTTATTTTGTCATATACACAACTTTTATGTCATTCTTCATTTACCAACCTTTTGTTCTTCTAGCTTTTGAATTTATTATTCTTTTGAAGTGTAGGGCATTCATTTTTAACATGCCCTATTTCTCCACTACATTCAAAGCTCCATTATTTTCTTAAAAATTTTGAATTTCTTGATTAGAGCATCATCTCTAAAAATACGATTTGCGAAAGCCATAATTTTCGATTTGCGTTTTAACAATCCGTGAAAAGCGTTCCTCACGAGGTTCTACATATGTGGGAAACTGGAATTCCTTATCCTCCTTGATAAGGTTCTTAAAATTGCACGTCTCGGAATTTTATATTTACATTAGACTTCAAAATTAAATTTTATATAAGTCATGATCCATATTTTAAATAATATTTATATGACTTAATAATGAATTTAATTGAACGCAAATATATTATTCACATAACATCAAAATCATAATTCAATCACATAATTTAAAATTTTAGACACTAATAAAACCACTTTATTGATTGGATGAACTAACCTTTTTAAGAATGTTATGTCACTGTTGAATAAACTCAACTTTAGAAATCATATATATGGCACACCATTCTGTCAATCAACAACAACTTTAACATTTAAATTTTTCTGATTAATATATGCATTATGTACATACCGGGTATGTATATCGATGCACTGTTTCGTTTCAAAATGAAAAATAGTGACAATCGTGAACAAATAATTAACATAATTAGGAATTATGGAAAAAATTCCAAATTATCATTCCATATTAAGATGTAACCCACACCTCTTGCCTTTTGTTACAACCCATCCGGATGCTTTCTACTATAGATGACATAAAATGTTTCTGTGTTTAAATTTAACAAAACTATATAAATCACATTTTTGAATCATTTTTTTTTCTTTCTAGCAACAGTACTTCAATATATACAACATTCAATCTTGCAAATCATGGTAACAATATAAACATGAAATCATGCAATTCCGTAATAATTTATGTTGTCAATATGTTACCGATACTGCAAACTATCATAAATCACAGAAAATACAATTTTCGTTGTGATTGCCAAAATGACCTATTATGGATAATATATAAAAACGGCATCATGTTGTTTTAAAATATTCAAGCAATCCATATGTGACAATTTTCACAGATTACAAATACTTCTGCAAACTAACAAATATGATTGTGTACCTTTCACCATATTGATGAATAAGAAAGCATGAATGTTCATTCCTCCGTTGTAGTCACAAATTAACCACAAACAAAACGATTCATAAATCAAAATTTCATAATTCTAAAAATTATATGAATTAACTGTGTACCTTTCACCGTCATCGAAAGTTGTTACCATCTTCTTTAAAATTGCATACTTTAACACTAATTATAAATAAAGTATGAATCAAAATCGAAAATAAAAAATTGAACCTAAAGATTGCTAGATCTTGTGTTGGGGTCTGCTGCAAAACATAAACAAGAAGAAGATGATGAAGACGGTACGATGAAAGTTGCACAAAATAATTCCAAAGCGTGTGTTTACACTAAGCTTTAGGTTCGATTCGCCCCCACCAATTTATGCAAATTGAATGCAAAAGGGTTAACCGGCGAATCCCCTTCAGGATACTTTGGAAACCTTAACATGAATCGCACATTCACATTAAGTATAACGATCAACGATATTTTACAGAATAAAGTTCTCTCATTTATTCTCGTGCACAAGAAAAATAAAGAAATGACTTAGATATAATTTTTGGCACTTGAAACAAATAATTTTTGTGTGTATTTTATGGCTGACAAGTATATCTATTTATAAGAAAACTTGTACCGATTGGTGTGGAGAAACAATGTTTCATTTGATTCCAACATGACCATTCACGAACCATTGTAATCAATCACAACAAACTTTTTCATGAAAAGGTGTGTTGATCTAGTGGTTGCACCTTTTGACCACGCACCTTATCACAATAAGGTCTTTGGTTCAATTCTAGAGAGTTGCAACTTTTGGCCATTTATTTTGGTAAATTAACCATTATTATTTATCAATTTAATATTTTGGAAATTTCTCCAACAATCCCCCACCATTTTCAAAATATATCTAAATCCATTATTCAGGAAATTTCATGGTTTCAGATAAAGGTATCTTACGATTTGAACCAATACTTAGTAAGTTAAGTTTTCACTCATCCCCGAATAGATTGGTAGACAAGCTTTGAACCAATTATTCATTAGAACAAGCGTGCATAACTCACACATGAAATCTCGGTACCATTGATTGAATTATTAATATGACACATTTAATAAGGCCTTGTGTCTCATATCCTTTTCATGAGAATTTAAGAGTCAAGCCCTTGAACTCTATGAAGCGGCACCACTTCATTCTCATATAGGTAGACTATATCATAAATGCACCCATAATTATGTATTCCAGCAAACATATGCTATATGTCCATTAAGAAGAAAACTTCATCCTACCACACTTATTCTTATGGTCCAAGTACTTTTACCCCTTGGGATGTATCTATCATTAAGTACATCAATCACTCTAATAATGTACTTTCATCATTGAACTCAAGACTTAACATTAATCAAGTGTGAGTTGAGTTTCCACTATTGCTGATTAATTAGATATGGGCTTGTTCCACATCCCTAATGATGTCTTCATTGTATTCAATTATATCCAAAGACATCATATCTTGTCAATCCTTTCGTCAAAGAATTGCAATATTTTTCCAAACTTTAATTAATTTTCGAATATTCAATTTTTCAACTAATCATGCATATGATTATTTTATGTACTCTTGATAGTATTTACCAACTATCATCAAACCATGACACTTTTGTCATATTAGTACAATTTCCATATACAACATACGTTTTATATTCCTGATAGTTTCGATAAACTATCATCATGACACTTTTGTCATTTATTTTGTCATATACACAACTTTTATGTCATTCTTCATTTACCAACCTTTTGTTCTTCTAGCTTTTGAATTTATTATTCTTTTGAAGTGTAGGGCATTCATTTTTAACATGCCCTATTTCTCCACTACATTCAAAGCTCCATTATTTTCTTAAAAATTTTGAATTTCTTGATTAGAGCATCATCTCTAAAAATACGATTTGCGAAAGCCATAATTTTCGATTTGCGTTTTAACAATCAGTGAAAAGCGTTCCTCACGAGGTTCTACATATGTGGGAAACTGGAATTCCTTATCCTCCTTGATAAGGTTTTTAAAATTGCACGTCTCGGAATTTTATATTTACATTAGACTTCAAAATTAAATTTTATATAAGTCATGATCCATATTTTAAATAATATTTATATGACTTAATAATGAATTTAATTGAACGCAAATATATTATTCACATAACATCAAAATCATAATTCAATCACATAATTTAAAATTTTAGACACTAATAAAACCACTTTATTGATTGGATGAACTAACCTTTTTAAGAATGTTATGTCACTGTTGAATAACCTCAACTTTAGAAATCATATATATGGCACACCATTCTGTCAATCAACAACAACTTTAACATTTAAATTTTTCTGATTAATATATGCATTATGTACATACCGGGTATGTATATCGATGCACTGTTTCGTTTCAAAATGAAAAATAGTGACAATCGTGAACAAATAATTAACATAATTAGGAATTATGGAAAAAATTCCAAATTATCATTCCATATTAAGATGTAACCCACACCTCTTGCCTTTTGTTACAACCCATCCGGATGCTTTCTACTATAGATGACATAAAATGTTTCTGTGTTTAAATTTAACAAAACTATATAAATCACATTTTTGAATCATTTTTTTTTCTTTCTAGCAACAGTACTTCAATATATACAACATTCAATCTTGCAAATCATGGTAACAATATAAACATGAAATCATGCAATTCCGTAATAATTTATGTTGTCAATATGTTACCGATACTGCAAACTATCATAAATCACAGAAAATACAATTTTCGTTGTGATTGCCAAAATGACCTATTATGGATAATATATAAAAACGGCATCATGTTGTTTTAAAATATTCAAGCAATCCATATGTGACAATTTTCACAGATTACAAATACTTCTGTAAACTAACAAATATGATTGTGTACCTTTCACCATATTGATGAATAAGAAAGCATGAATGTTCATTCCTCCGTTGTAGTCACAAATTAACCACAAACAAAACGATTCATAAATCAAAATTTCATAATTCTAAAAATTATATGAATTAACTGTGTACCTTTCACCGTCATCGAAAGTTGTTACCATCTTCTTTAAAATTGCATACTTTAACACTAATTATAAATAAAGTATGAATCAAAATCGAAAATAAAAAATTGAACCTAAAGATTGCTAGATCTTGTGTTGGGGTCTGCTGCAAAACATAAACAAGAAGAAGATGATGAAGACGGTACGATGAAAGTTGCACAAAATAATTCCAAAGCGTGTGTTTACACTAAGCTTTAGGTTCGATTCGCCCCCACCAATTTATGCAAATTGAATGCAAAAGGGTTAACCGGCGAATCCCCTTCAGGATACTTTGGAAACCTTAACATGAATCGCACATTCACATTAAGTATAACGATCAACGATATTTTACTTTACAGAATAAAGTTCTCTCATTTATTCTCGTGCACAAGAAAAATAAAGAAATGACTTAGATATAATTTTTGGCACTTGAAACAAATAATTTTTGTGTGTATTTTATGGCTGACAAGTATATCTATTTATAAGAAAACTTGTACCGATTGGTGTGGAGAAACAATGTTTCATTTGATTCCAACATGACCATTCACGAACCATTGTAATCAATCACAACAAACTTTTTCATGAAAAGGTGTGTTGATCTAGTGGTTGCACCTTTTGACCACGCACCTTATCACAATAAGGTCTTTGGTTCAATTCTAGAGAGTTGCAACTTTTGGCCATTTATTTTGGTAAATTAACCATTATTATTTATCAATTTAATATTTTGGAAATTTCTCCAACAATCCCCCACCATTTTCAAAATATATCTAAATCCATTATTCAGGAAATTTCATGGTTTCAGATAAAGGTATCTTACGATTTGAACCAATACTTAGTAAGTTAAGTTTTCACTCATCCCCGAATAGATTGGTAGACAAGCTTTGAACCAATTATTCATTAGAACAAGCGTGCATAACTCACACATGAAATCTCGGTACCATTGATTGAATTATTAATATGACACATTTAATAAGGCCTTGTGTCTCATATCCTTTTCATGAGAATTTAAGAGTCAAGCCCTTGAACTCTATGAAGCGGCACCACTTCATTCTCATATAGGTAGACTATATCATAAATGCACCCATAATTATGTATTCCAGCAAACATATGCTATATGTCCATTAAGAAGAAAACTTCATCCTACCACACTTATTCTTATGGTCCAAGTACTTTTACCCCTTGGGATGTATCTATCATTAAGTACATTAATCACTCTAATAATGTACTTTCATCATTGAACTCAAGACTTAACATTAATCAAGTGTGAGTTGAGTTTCCACTATTGCTGATTAATTAGATATGGGCTTGTTCCACATCCCTAATGATGTCTTCATTGTATTCAATTATATCCAAAGACATCATATCTTGTCAATCCTTTCGTCAAAGAATTGCAATATTTTTCCAAACTTTAATTAATTTTCGAATATTCAATTTTTCAACTAATCATGCATATGATTATTTTATGTACTCTTGATAGTATTTACCAACTATCATCAAACCATGACACTTTTGTCATATTAGTACAATTTCCATATACAACATACGTTTTATATTCCTGATAGTTTCGATAAACTATCATCATGACACTTTTGTCATTTATTTTGTCATATACACAACTTTTATGTCATTCTTCATTTACCAACCTTTTGTTCTTCTAGCTTTTGAATTTATTATTCTTTTGAAGTGTAGGGCATTCATTTTTAACATGCCCTATTTCTCCACTACATTCAAAGCTCCATTATTTTCTTAAAAATTTTGAATTTCTTGATTAGAGCATCATCTCTAAAAATACGATTTGCGAAAGCCATAATTTTCGATTTGCGTTTTAACAATCAGTGAAAAGCGTTCCTCACGAGGTTCTACATATGTGGGAAACTGGAATTCCTTATCCTCCTTGATAAGGTTTTTAAAATTGCACGTCTCGGAATTTTATATTTACATTAGACTTCAAAATTAAATTTTATATAAGTCATGATCCATATTTTAAATAATATTTATATGACTTAATAATGAATTTAATTGAACGCAAATATATTATTCACATAACATCAAAATCATAATTCAATCACATAATTTAAAATTTTAGACACTAATAAAACCACTTTATTGATTGGATGAACTAACCTTTTTAAGAATGTTATGTCACTGTTGAATAACCTCAACTTTAGAAATCATATATATGGCACACCATTCTGTCAATCAACAACAACTTTAACATTTCAATTTTTCTGATTAATATATGCATTATGTACATACCGGGTATGTATATCGATGCACTGTTTCGTTTCAAAATGAAAAATAGTGACAATCGTGAACAAATAATTAACATAATTAGGAATTATGGAAAAAATTCCAAATTATCATTCCATATTAAGATGTAACCCACACCTCTTGCCTTTTGTTACAACCCATCCGGATGCTTTCTACTATAGATGACATAAAATGTTTCTGTGTTTAAATTTAACAAAACTATATAAATCACATTTTTGAATCATTTTTTTTTCTTTCTAGCAACAGTACTTCAATATATACAACATTCAATCTTGCAAATCATGGTAACAATATAAACATGAAATCATGCAATTCCGTAATAATTTATGTTGTCAATATGTTACCGATACTGCAAACTATCATAAATCACAGAAAATACAATTTTCGTTGTGATTGCCAAAATGACCTATTATGGATAATATATAAAAACGGCATCATGTTGTTTTAAAATATTCAAGCAATCCATATGTGACAATTTTCACAGATTACAAATACTTCTGCAAACTAACAAATATGATTGTGTACCTTTCACCATATTGATGAATAAGAAAGCATGAATGTTCATTCCTCCGTTGTAGTCACAAATTAACCACAAACAAAACGATTCATAAATCAAAATTTCATAATTCTAAAAATTATATGAATTAACTGTGTACCTTTCACCGTCATCGAAAGTTGTTACCATCTTCTTTAAAATTGCATACTTTAACACTAATTATAAATAAAGTATGAATCAAAATCGAAAATAAAAAATTGAACCTAAAGATTGTTAGATCTTGTGTTGGGGTCTGCTGCAAAACATAAACAAGAAGAAGATGATGAAGACGGTACGATGAAAGTTGCACAAAATAATTCCAAAGCGTGTGTTTACACTAAGCTTTAGGTTCGATTCGCCCCCACCAATTTATGCAAATTGAATGCAAAAGGGTTAACCGGCGAATCCCCTTCAGGATACTTTGGAAACCTTAACATGAATCGCACATTCACATTAAGTATATCGATCAACGATATTTTACAGAATAAAGTTCTCTCATTTATTCTCGTGCACAAGAAAAATAAAGAAATGACTTAGATATAATTTTTGGCACTTGAAACAAATAATTTTTGTGTGTATTTTATGGCTGACAAGTATATATATTTATAAGAAAACTTGTACCGATTGGTGTGGAGAAACAATGTTTCATTTGATTCCAACATGACCATTCACGAACCATTGTAATCAATCACAACAAACTTTTTCATGAAAAGGTGTGTTGATCTAGTGGTTGCACCTTTTGACCACGCACCTTATCACAATAAGGTCTTCGGTTCAATTCTAGAGAGTTGCAACTTTTGGCCATTTATTTTGGTAAATTAACCATTATTATTAATCAATTTAATATTTTGGAAATTTCTCCAACAATCCCCCACCATTTTCAAAATATATCTAAATCCATTATTCAGGAAATTTCATGGTTTCAGATAAAGGTATCTTACGATTTGAACCAATACTTAGTAAGTTAAGTTTTCACTCATCCCCGAATAGATTGGTAGACAAGCTTTGAACCAATTATTCATTAGAACAAGCGTGCATAACTCACACATGAAATCTCGGTACCATTGATCGAATTATTAATATGACACATTTAATAAGGCCTTGTGTCTCATATCCTTTTCATGAGAATTTAAGAGTCAAGCCCTTGAACTCTATGAAGCGGCACCACTTCATTCTCATATAGGTAGACTATATCATAAATGCACCCATAATTATGTATTCCAGCAAACATATGCTATATGTCCATTAAGAAGAAAACTTCATCCTACCACACTTATTCTTATGGTCCAAGTACTTTTACCCCTTGGGATGTATCTATCATTAAGTACATCAATCACTCTAATAATGTACTTTCATCATTGAACTCAAGACTTAACATTAATCAAGTGTGAGTTGAGTTTCCACTATTGATGATTAATTAGATATGGGCTTGTTCCACATCCCTAATGATGTCTTCATTGTATTCAATTATATCCAAGACATCATATCTTGTCAATCCTTTCGTCAAAGAATTGCAATATTTTTCCAAACTTAATTAATTTTCGAATATTCAATTTTTCAACTAATCATGCATATGATTATTTTATGTACTCTTGATAGTATTTACCAACTATCATCAAACCATGACACTTTTGTCATATTAGTACAATTTCCATATACAACATACGTTCTATATTCCTGATAGTTTCGGTAAACTATCATCATGACACTTTTGTCATTTATTTTGTCATATATACAACTTTTATGTCATTCTTCATTTACCAACCTTTTGTTCTTCTAGCTTTTGAATTTATTATTCTTTTGAAGTGTAGGGCATTCATTTTTAACATGCCCTATTTCTCCACTACATTCAAAGCTCCATTATTTTCGTAAAAATTTTGAATTTCTTGATTAGAGCATAATCTCTAAAAATACGATTTGCGAAAGACATAATTTTCGATTAGCGTTTTAACAATCCGTGAAAAGCGTTCCTCACGAGGTTCTACATATGTGGGAAACTGGAATTCCTTATCCTCCTTGATAAGGTTCTTAAAATTGCACGTCTCGGAATTTTATATTTACATTAGACTTCAAAATTAAATTTTATATAAGTCATGATCCATATTTTAAATAATATTTATATGACTTAATAATGAATTTAATTGAACGCAAATATATTATTCACATAACATCAAAATCATAATTCAATCACATAATTTAAAATTTTAGACACTAATAAAACCACTTTATTGATTGGATGAACTAACCTTTTTAAGAATGTTATGTCACTGTTGAATAAACTCAACTTTAGAAATCATATATATGGCACACCATTCTGTCAATCAACAACAACTTTAACATTTCAATTTTTCTGATTAATATATGCATTATGTACATACCGGGTATGTATATCGATGCACTGTTTCGTTTCAAAATGAAAAATAGTGACAATCGTGAACAAATAATTAACATAATTAGGAATTATGGAAAAAATTCCAAATTATCATTCCATATTAAGATGTAACCCACACCTCTTGCCTTTTGTTACAACCCATCCGGATGCTTTCTACTATAGATGACATAAAATGTTTCTGTGTTTAAATTTAACAAAACTATATAAATCACATTTTTGAATCATTTTTTTTTCTTTCTAGCAACAGTACTTCAATATATACAACATTCAATCTTGCAAATCATGGTAACAATATAAACATGAAATCATGCAATTCCGTAATAATTTATGTTGTCAATATGTTACCGATACTGCAAACTATCATAAATCACAGAAAATACAATTTTCGTTGTGATTGCCAAAATGACCTATTATGGATAATATATAAAAACGGCATCATGTTGTTTTAAAATATTCAAGCAATCCATATGTGACAATTTTCACAGATTACAAATACTTCTGCAAACTAACAAATATGATTGTGTACCTTTCACCATATTGATGAATAAGAAAGCATGAATGTTCATTCCTCCGTTGTAGTCACAAATTAACCACAAACAAAACGATTCATAAATCAAAATTTCATAATTCTAAAAATTATATGAATTAACTGTGTACCTTTCACCGTCATCGAAAGTTGTTACCATCTTCTTTAAAATTGCATACTTTAACACTAATTATAAATAAAGTATGAATCAAAATCGAAAATAAAAAATTGAACCTAAAGATTGTTAGATCTTGTGTTGGGGTCTGCTGCAAAACATAAACAAGAAGAAGATGATGAAGACGGTACGATGAAAGTTGCACAAAATAATTCCAAAGCGTGTGTTTACACTAAGCTTTAGGTTCGATTCGCCCCCACCAATTTATGCAAATTGAATGCAAAAGGGTTAACCGGCGAATCCCCTTCAGGATACTTTGGAAACCTTAACATGAATCGCACATTCACATTAAGTATATCGATCAACGATATTTTACAGAATAAAGTTCTCTCATTTATTCTCGTGCACAAGAAAAATAAAGAAATGACTTAGATATAATTTTTGGCACTTGAAACAAATAATTTTTGTGTGTATTTTATGGCTGACAAGTATATATATTTATAAGAAAACTTGTACCGATTGGTGTGGAGAAACAATGTTTCATTTGATTCCAACATGACCATTCACGAACCATTGTAATCAATCACAACAAACTTTTTCATGAAAAGGTGTGTTGATCTAGTGGTTGCACCTTTTGACCACGCACCTTATCACAATAAGGTCTTCGGTTCAATTCTAGAGAGTTGCAACTTTTGGCCATTTATTTTGGTAAATTAACCATTATTATTTATCAATTTAATATTTTGGAAATTTCTCCAACAATCCCCCACCATTTTCAAAATATATCTAAATCCATTATTCAGGAAATTTCATGGTTTCAGATAAAGGTATCTTACGATTTGAACCAATACTTAGTAAGTTAAGTTTTCACTCATCCCCGAATAGATTGGTAGACAAGCTTTGAACCAATTATTCATTAGAACAAGCGTGCATAACTCACACATGAAATCTCGGTACCATTGATCGAATTATTAATATGACACATTTAATAAGGCCTTGTGTCTCATATCCTTTTCATGAGAATTTAAGAGTCAAGCCCTTGAACTCTATGAAGCGGCACCACTTCATTCTCATATAGGTAGACTATATCATAAATGCACCCATAATTATGTATTCCAGCAAACATATGCTATATGTCCATTAAGAAGAAAACTTCATCCTACCACACTTATTCTTATGGTCCAAGTACTTTTACCCCTTGGGATGTATCTATCATTAAGTACATCAATCACTCTAATAATGTACTTTCATCATTGAACTCAAGACTTAACATTAATCAAGTGTGAGTTGAGTTTCCACTATTGATGATTAATTAGATATGGGCTTGTTCCATATCCCTAATGATGTCTTCATTGTATTCAATTATATACAAGACATCATATCTTGTCAATCCTTTCGTCAAAGAATTGCAATATTTTTCCAAACTTAATTAATTTTCGAATATTCAATTTTTCAACTAATCATGCATATGATTATTTTATGTACTCTTGATAGTATTTACCAACTATCATCAAACCATGACACTTTTGTCATATTAGTACAATTTCCATATACAACATACGTTCTATATTCCTGATAGTTTCGGTAAACTATCATCATGACACTTTTGTCATTTATTTTGTCATATATACAACTTTTATGTCATTCTTCATTTACCAACCTTTTGTTCTTCTAGCTTTTGAATTTATTATTCTTTTGAAGTGTAGGGCATTCATTTTTAACATGCCCTATTTCTCCACTATATTCAAAGCTCCATTATTTTCGTAAAAATTTTGAATTTCTTGATTAGAGCATAATCTCTAAAAATACGATTTGCGAAAGCCATAATTTTCGATTAGCGTTTTAACAATCCGTGAAAAGCGTTCCTCACGAGGTTCTACATATGTGGGAAACTGGAATTCCTTATCCTCCTTGATAAGGTTCTTAAAATTGCACGTCTCGGAATTTTATATTTACATTAGACTTCAAAATTAAATTTTATATAAGTCATGATCCATATTTTAAATAATATTTATATGACTTAATAATGAATTTAATTGAACGCAAATATATTATTCACATAACATCAAAATCATAATTCAATCACATAATTTAAAATTTTAGACACTAATAAAACCACTTTATTGATTGGATGAACTAACCTTTTTAAGAATGTTATGTCACTGTTGAATAAACTCAACTTTAGAAATCATATATATGGCACACCATTCTGTCAATCAACAACAACTTTAACATTTCAATTTTTCTGATTAATATATGCATTATGTACATACCGGGTATGTATATCGATGCACTGTTTCGTTTCAAAATGAAAAATAGTGACAATCGTGAACAAATAATTAACATAATTAGGAATTATGGAAAAAATTCCAAATTATCATTCCATATTAAGATGTAACCCACACCTCTTGCCTTTTGTTACAACCCATCCGGATGCTTTCTACTATAGATGACATAAAATGTTTCTGTGTTTAAATTTAACAAAACTATATAAATCACGTTTTTGAATCATTTTTTTTTCTTTCTAGCAACAGTACTTCAATATATACAACATTCAATCTTGCAAATCATGGTAACAATATAAACATGAAATCATGCAATTCCGTAATAATTTATGTTGTCAATATGTTACCGATACTGCAAACTATCATAAATCACAGAAAATACAATTTTCGTTGTGATTGCCAAAATGACCTATTATGGATAATATATAAAAACGGCATCATGTTGTTTTAAAATATTCAAGCAATCCATATGTGACAATTTTCACAGATTACAAATACTTCTGCAAACTAACAAATATGATTGTGTACCTTTCACCATATTGATGAATAAGAAAGCATGAATGTTCATTCCTCCGTTGTAGTCACAAATTAACCACAAACAAAACGATTCATAAATCAAAATTTCATAATTCTAAAAATTATATGAATTAACTGTGTACCTTTCACCGTCATCGAAAGTTGTTACCATCTTCTTTAAAATTGCATACTTTAACACTAATTATAAATAAAGTATGAATCAAAATCGAAAATAAAAAATCGAACCTAAAGATTGTTAGATCTTGTGTTGGGGTCTGCTGCAAAACATGAACAAGAAGAAGATGATGAAGACGGTACGATGAAAGTTGCACAAAATAATTCCAAAGCGTGTGTTTCCACTAAGCTTTAGGTTCGATTCGCCCCCACCAATTTATGCAAATTGAATGCAAAAGGGTTAACCGGCGAATCCCCTTCAGGATACTTTGGAAACCTTAACATGAATCGCACATTCACATTAAGTATATCGATCAACGATATTTTACAGAATAAAGTTCTCTCATTTATTCTCGTGCACAAGAAAAATAAAGAAATGACTTAGATATAATTTTTGGCACTTGAAACAAATAATTTTTGTGTGTATTTTATGGCTGACAAGTATATATATTTATAAGAAAACTTGTACCGATTGGTGTGGAGAAACAATGTTTCATTTGATTCCAACATGACCATTCACGAACCATTGTAATCAATCACAACAAACTTTTTCATGAAAAGGTGTGTTGATCTAGTGGTTGCACCTTTTGACCACGCACCTTATCACAATAAGGTCTTTGGTTCAATTCTAGAGAGTTGCAACTTTTGGCCATTTATTTTGGTAAATTAACCATTATTATTTATCAATTTAATATTTTGGAAATTTCTCCAACAATCCCCCACCATTTTCAAAATATATCTAAATCCATTATTCAGGAAATTTCATGGTTTCAGATAAAGGTATCTTACGATTTGAACCAATACTTAGTAAGTTAAGTTTTCACTCATCCCCGAATAGATTGGTAGACAAGCTTTGAACCAATTATTCATTAGAACAAGCGTGCATAACTCACACATGAAATCTCGGTACCATTGATCGAATTATTAATATGACACATTTAATAAGGCCTTGTGTCTCATATCCTTTTCATGAGAATTTAAGAGTCAAGCCCTTGAACTCTATGAAGCGGCACCACTTCATTCTCATATAGGTAGACTATATCATAAATGCACCCATAATTATGTATTCCAGCAAACATATGATATATGTCCATTAAGAAGAAAACTTCATCCTACCACACTTATTCTTATGGTCCAAGTACTTTTACCCCTTGGGATGTATCTATCATTAAGTACATCAATCACTCTAATAATGTACTTTCATCATTGAACTCAAGACTTAACATTAATCAAGTGTGAGTTGAGTTTCCACTATTGATGATTAATTAGATATGGGCTTGTTCCATATCCCTAATGATGTCTTCATTGTATTCAATTATATACAAGACATCATATCTTGTCAATCCTTTCGTCAAAGAATTGCAATATTTTTCCAAACTTAATTAATTTTCGAATATTCAATTTTTCAACTAATCATGCATATGATTATTTTATGTACTCTTGATAGTATTTACCAACTATCATCAAACCATGACACTTTTGTCATATTAGTACAATTTCCATATACAACATACGTTCTATATTCCTGATAGTTTCGGTAAACTATCATCATGACACTTTTGTCATTTATTTTGTCATATATACAACTTTTATGTCATTCTTCATTTACCAACCTTTTGTTCTTCTAGCTTTTGAATTTATTATTCTTTTGAAGTGTAGGGCATTCATTTTTAACATGCCCTATTTCTCCACTATATTCAAAGCTCCATTATTTTCGTAAAAATTTTGAATTTCTTGATTAGAGCATAATCTCTAAAAATACGATTTGCGAAAGCCATAATTTTCGATTAGCGTTTTAACAATCCGTGAAAAGCGTTCCTCACGAGGTTCTACATATGTGGGAAACTGGAATTCCTTATCCTCCTTGATAAGGTTCTTAAAATTGCACGTCTCGGAATTTTATATTTACATTAGACTTCAAAATTAAATTTTATATAAGTCATGATCCATATTTTAAATAATATTTATATGACTTAATAATGAATTTAATTGAACGCAAATATATTATTCACATAACATCAAAATCATAATTCAATCACATAATTTAAAATTTTAGACACTAATAAAACCACTTTATTGATTGGATGAACTAACCTTTTTAAGAATGTTATGTCACTGTTGAATAAACTCAACTTTAGAAATCATATATATGGCACACCATTCTGTCAATCAACAACAACTTTAACATTTCAATTTTTCTGATTAATATATGCATTATGTACATACCGGGTATGTATATCGATGCACTGTTTCGTTTCAAAATGAAAAATAGTGACAATCGTGAACAAATAATTAACATAATTAGGAATTATGGAAAAAATTCCAAATTATCATTCCATATTAAGATGTAACCCACACCTCTTGCCTTTTGTTACAACCCATCCGGATGCTTTCTACTATAGATGACATAAAATGTTTCTGTGTTTAAATTTAACAAAACTATATAAATCACGTTTTTGAATCATTTTTTTTTCTTTCTAGCAACAGTACTTCAATATATACAACATTCAATCTTGCAAATCATGGTAACAATATAAACATGAAATCATGCAATTCCGTAATAATTTATGTTGTCAATATGTTACCGATACTGCAAACTATCATAAATCACAGAAAATACAATTTTCGTTGTGATTGCCAAAATGACCTATTATGGATAATATATAAAAACGGCATCATGTTGTTTTAAAATATTCAAGCAATCCATATGTGACAATTTTCACAGATTACAAATACTTCTGCAAACTAACAAATATGATTGTGTACCTTTCACCATATTGATGAATAAGAAAGCATGAATGTTCATTCCTCCGTTGTAGTCACAAATTAACCACAAACAAAACGATTCATAAATCAAAATTTCATAATTCTAAAAATTATATGAATTAACTGTGTACCTTTCACCGTCATCGAAAGTTGTTACCATCTTCTTTAAAATTGCATACTTTAACACTAATTATAAATAAAGTATGAATCAAAATCGAAAATAAAAAATCGAACCTAAAGATTGTTAGATCTTGTGTTGGGGTCTGCTGCAAAACATGAACAAGAAGAAGATGATGAAGACGGTACGATGAAAGTTGCACAAAATAATTCCAAAGCGTGTGTTTCCACTAAGCTTTAGGTTCGATTCGCCCCCACCAATTTATGCAAATTGAATGCAAAAGGGTTAACCGGCGAATCCCCTTCAGGATACTTTGGAAACCTTAACATGAATCGCACATTCACATTAAGTATATCGATCAACGATATTTTACAGAATAAAGTTCTCTCATTTATTCTCGTGCACAAGAAAAATAAAGAAATGACTTAGATATAATTTTTGGCACTTGAAACAAATAATTTTTGTGTGTATTTTATGGCTGACAAGTATATATATTTATAAGAAAACTTGTACCGATTGGTGTGGAGAAACAATGTTTCATTTGATTCCAACATGACCATTCACGAACCATTGTAATCAATCACAACAAACTTTTTCATGAAAAGGTGTGTTGATCTAGTGGTTGCACCTTTTGACCACGCACCTTATCACAATAAGGTCTTTGGTTCAATTCTAGAGAGTTGCAACTTTTGGCCATTTATTTTGGTAAATTAACCATTATTATTTATCAATTTAATATTTTGGAAATTTCTCCAACAATCCCCCACCATTTTCAAAATATATCTAAATCCATTATTCAGGAAATTTCATGGTTTCAGATAAAGGTATCTTACGATTTGAACCAATACTTAGTAAGTTAAGTTTTCACTCATCCCCGAATAGATTGGTAGACAAGCTTTGAACCAATTATTCATTAGAACAAGCGTGCATAACTCACACATGAAATCTCGGTACCATTGATCGAATTATTAATATGACACATTTAATAAGGCCTTGTGTCTCATATCCTTTTCATGAGAATTTAAGAGTCAAGCCCTTGAACTCTATGAAGCGGCACCACTTCATTCTCATATAGGTAGACTATATCATAAATGCACCCATAATTATGTATTCCAGCAAACATATGCTATATGTCCATTAAGAAGAAAACTTCATCCTACCACACTTATTCTTATGGTCCAAGTACTTTTACCCCTTGGGATGTATCTATCATTAAGTACATCAATCACTCTAATAATGTACTTTCATCATTGAACTCAAGACTTAACATTAATCAAGTGTGAGTTGAGTTTCCACTATTGATGATTAATTAGATATGGGCTTGTTCCACATCCCTAATGATGTCTTCATTGTATTCAATTATATCCAAGACATCATATCTTGTCAATCCTTTCGTCAAAGAATTGCAATATTTTTCCAAACATAATTAATTTTCGAATATTCAATTTTTCAACTAATCATGCATATGATTATTTTATGTACTCTTGATAGTATTTACCAACTATCATCAAACCATGACACTTTTGTCATATTAGTACAATTTCCATATACAACATACGTTCTATATTCCTGATAGTTTCGGTAAACTATCATCATGACACTTTTGTCATTTATTTTGTCATATATACAACTTTTATGTCATTCTTCATTTACCAACCTTTTGTTCTTCTAGCTTTTGAATTTATTATTCTTTTGAAGTGTAGGGCATTCATTTTTAACATGCCCTATTTCTCCACTACATTCAAAGCTCCATTATTTTCGTAAAAATTTTGAATTTCTTGATTAGAGCATAATCTCTAAAAATACGATTTGCGAAAGACATAATTTTCGATTAGCGTTTTAACAATCCGTGAAAAGCGTTCCTCACGAGGTTCTACATATGTGGGAAACTGGAATTCCTTATCCTCCTTGATAAGGTTCTTAAAATTGCACGTCTCGGAATTTTATATTTACATTAGACTTCAAAATTAAATTTTATATAAGTCATGATCCATATTTTAAATAATATTTATATGACTTAATAATGAATTTAATTGAACGCAAATATATTATTCACATAACATCAAAATCATAATTCAATCACATAATTTAAAATTTTAGACACTAATAAAACCACTTTATTGATTGGATGAACTAACCTTTTTAAGAATGTTATGTCACTGTTGAATAAACTCAACTTTAGAAATCATATATATGGCACACCATTCTGTCAATCAACAACAACTTTAACATTTCAATTTTTCTGATTAATATATGCATTATGTACATACCGGGTATGTATATCGATGCACTGTTTCGTTTCAAAATGAAAAATAGTGACAATCGTGAACAAATAATTAACATAATTAGGAATTATGGAAAAAATTCCAAATTATCATTCCATATTAAGATGTAACCCACACCTCTTGCCTTTTGTTACAACCCATCCGGATGCTTTCTACTATAGATGACATAAAATGTTTCTGTGTTTAAATTTAACAAAACTATATAAATCACGTTTTTGAATCATTTTTTTTTCTTTCTAGCAACAGTACTTCAATATATACAACATTCAATCTTGCAAATCATGGTAACAATATAAACATGAAATCATGCAATTCCGTAATAATTTATGTTGTCAATATGTTACCGATACTGCAAACTATCATAAATCACAGAAAATACAATTTTCGTTGTGATTGCCAAAATGACCTATTATGGATAATATATAAAAACGGCATCATGTTGTTTTAAAATATTCAAGCAATCCATATGTGACAATTTTCACAGATTACAAATACTTCTGCAAACTAACAAATATGATTGTGTACCTTTCACCATATTGATGAATAAGAAAGCATGAATGTTCATTCCTCCGTTGTAGTCACAAATTAACCACAAACAAAACGATTCATAAATCAAAATTTCATAATTCTAAAAATTATATGAATTAACTGTGTACCTTTCACCGTCATCGAAAGTTGTTACCATCTTCTTTAAAATTGCATACTTTAACACTAATTATAAATAAAGTATGAATCAAAATCAAAAATAAAAAATCGAACCTAAAGATTGTTAGATCTTGTGTTGGGGTCTGCTGCAAAACATGAACAAGAAGAAGATGATGAAGACGGTACGATGAAAGTTGCACAAAATAATTCCAAAGCGTGTGTTTCCACTAAGCTTTAGGTTCGATTCGCCCCCACCAATTTATGCAAATTGAATGCAAAAGGGTTAACCGGCGAATCCCCTTCAGGATACTTTGGAAACCTTAACATGAATCGCACATTCACATTAAGTATATCGATCAACGATATTTTACAGAATAAAGTTCTCTCATTTATTCTCGTGCACAAGAAAAATAAAGAAATGACTTAGATATAATTTTTGGCACTTGAAACAAATAATTTTTGTGTGTATTTTATGGCTGACAAGTATATATATTTATAAGAAAACTTGTACCGATTGGTGTGGAGAAACAATGTTTCATTTGATTCCAACATGACCATTCACGAACCATTGTAATCAATCACAACAAACTTTTTCATGAAAAGGTGTGTTGATCTAGTGGTTGCACCTTTTGACCACGCACCTTATCACAATAAGGTCTTTGGTTCAATTCTAGAGAGTTGCAACTTTTGGCCATTTATTTTGGTAAATTAACCATTATTATTTATCAATTTAATATTTTGGAAATTTCTCCAACAATCCCCCACCATTTTCAAAATATATCTAAATCCATTATTCAGGAAATTTCATGGTTTCAGATAAAGGTATCTTACGATTTGAACCAATACTTAGTAAGTTAAGTTTTCACTCATCCCCGAATAGATTGGTAGACAAGCTTTGAACCAATTATTCATTAGAACAAGCGTGCATAACTCACACATGAAATCTCGGTACCATTGATCGAATTATTAATATGACACATTTAATAAGGCCTTGTGTCTCATATCCTTTTCATGAGAATTTAAGAGTCAAGCCCTTGAACTCTATGAAGCGGCACCACTTCATTCTCATATAGGTAGACTATATCATAAATGCACCCATAATTATGTATTCCAGCAAACATATGCTATATGTCCATTAAGAAGAAAACTTCATCCTACCACACTTATTCTTATGGTCCAAGTACTTTTACCCCTTGGGATGTATCTATCATTAAGTACATCAATCACTCTAATAATGTACTTTCATCATTGAACTCAAGACTTAACATTAATCAAGTGTGAGTTGAGTTTCCACTATTGATGATTAATTAGATATGGGCTTGTTCCACATCCCTAATGATGTCTTCATTGTATTCAATTATATCCAAGACATCATATCTTGTCAATCCTTTCGTCAAAGAATTGCAATATTTTTCCAAACTTAATTAATTTTCGAATATTCAATTTTTCAACTAATCATGCATATGATTATTTTATGTACTCTTGATAGTATTTACCAACTATCATCATACCATGACACTTTTGTCATATTAGTACAATTTCCATATACAACATACGTTCTATATTCCTGATAGTTTCGGTAAACTATCATCATGACACTTTTGTCATTTATTTTGTCATATATACAACTTTTATGTCATTCTTCATTTACCAACCTTTTGTTCTTCTAGCTTTTGAATTTATTATTCTTTTGAAGTGTAGGGCATTCATTTTTAACATGCCCTATTTCTCCACTACATTCAAAGCTCCATTATTTTCGTAAAAATTTTGAATTTCTTGATTAGAGCATAATCTCTAAAAATACGATTTGCGAAAGACATAATTTTCGATTAGCGTTTTAACAATCCGTGAAAAGCGTTCCTCACGAGGTTCTACATATGTGGGAAACTGGAATTCCTTATCCTCCTTGATAAGGTTCTTAAAATTGCACGTCTCGGAATTTTATATTTACATTAGACTTCAAAATTAAATTTTATATAAGTCATGATCCATATTTTAAATAATATTTATATGACTTAATAATGAATTTAATTGAACGCAAATATATTATTCACATAACATCAAAATCATAATTCAATCACATAATTTAAAATTTTAGACACTAATAAAACCACTTTATTGATTGGATGAACTAACCTTTTTAAGAATGTTATGTCACTGTTGAATAAACTCAACTTTAGAAATCATATATATGGCACACCATTCTGTCAATCAACAACAACTTTAACATTTCAATTTTTCTGATTAATATATGCATTATGTACATACCGGGTATGTATATCGATGCACTGTTTCGTTTCAAAATGAAAAATAGTGACAATCGTGAACAAATAATTAACATAATTAGGAATTATGGAAAAAATTCCAAATTATCATTCCATATTAAGATGTAACCCACACCTCTTGCCTTTTGTTACAACCCATCCGGATGCTTTCTACTATAGATGACATAAAATGTTTCTGTGTTTAAATTTAACAAAACTATATAAATCACGTTTTTGAATCATTTTTTTTTCTTTCTAGCAACAGTACTTCAATATATACAACATTCAATCTTGCAAATCATGGTAACAATATAAACATGAAATCATGCAATTCCGTAATAATTTATGTTGTCAATATGTTACCGATACTGCAAACTATCATAAATCACAGAAAATACAATTTTCGTTGTGATTGCCAAAATGACCTATTATGGATAATATATAAAAACGGCATCATGTTGTTTTAAAATATTCAAGCAATCCATATGTGACAATTTTCACAGATTACAAATACTTCTGCAAACTAACAAATATGATTGTGTACCTTTCACCATATTGATGAATAAGAAAGCATGAATGTTCATTCCTCCGTTGTAGTCACAAATTAACCACAAACAAAACGATTCATAAATCAAAATTTCATAATTCTAAAAATTATATGAATTAACTGTGTACCTTTCACCGTCATCGAAAGTTGTTACCATCTTCTTTAAAATTGCATACTTTAACACTAATTATAAATAAAGTATGAATCAAAATCGAAAATAAAAAATCGAACCTAAAGATTGTTAGATCTTGTGTTGGGGTCTGCTGCAAAACATGAACAAGAAGAAGATGATGAAGACGGTACGATGAAAGTTGCACAAAATAATTCCAAAGCGTGTGTTTCCACTAAGCTTTAGGTTCGATTCGCCCCCACCAATTTATGCAAATTGAATGCAAAAGGGTTAACCGGCGAATCCCCTTCAGGATACTTTGGAAACCTTAACATGAATCGCACATTCACATTAAGTATATCGATCAACGATATTTTACAGAATAAAGTTCTCTCATTTATTCTCGTGCACAAGAAAAATAAAGAAATGACTTAGATATAATTTTTGGCACTTGAAACAAATAATTTTTGTGTGTATTTTATGGCTGACAAGTATATATATTTATAAGAAAACTTGTACCGATTGGTGTGGAGAAACAATGTTTCATTTGATTCCAACATGACCATTCACGAACCATTGTAATCAATCACAACAAACTTTTTCATGAAAAGGTGTGTTGATCTAGTGGTTGCACCTTTTGACCACGCACCTTATCACAATAAGGTCTTTGGTTCAATTCTAGAGAGTTGCAACTTTTGGCCATTTATTTTGGTAAATTAACCATTATTATTTATCAATTTAATATTTTGGAAATTTCTCCAACAATCCCCCACCATTTTCAAAATATATCTAAATCCATTATTCAGGAAATTTCATGGTTTCAGATAAAGGTATCTTACGATTTGAACCAATACTTAGTAAGTTAAGTTTTCACTCATCCCCGAATAGATTGGTAGACAAGCTTTGAACCAATTATTCATTAGAACAAGCGTGCATAACTCACACATGAAATCTCGGTACCATTGATCGAATTATTAATATGACACATTTAATAAGGCCTTGTGTCTCATATCCTTTTCATGAGAATTTAAGAGTCAAGCCCTTGAACTCTATGAAGCGGCACCACTTCATTCTCATATAGGTAGACTATATCATAAATGCACCCATAATTATGTATTCCAGCAAACATATGCTATATGTCCATTAAGAAGAAAACTTCATCCTACCACACTTATTCTTATGGTCCAAGTACTTTTACCCCTTGGGATGTATCTATCATTAAGTACATCAATCACTCTAATAATGTACTTTCATCATTGAACTCAAGACTTAACATTAATCAAGTGTGAGTTGAGTTTCCACTATTGATGATTAATTAGATATGGGCTTGTTCCACATCCCTAATGATGTCTTCATTGTATTCAATTATATCCAAGACATCATATCTTGTCAATCCTTTCGTCAAAGAATTGCAATATTTTTCCAAACTTAATTAATTTTCGAATATTCAATTTTTCAACTAATCATGCATATGATTATTTTATGTACTCTTGATAGTATTTACCAACTATCATCAAACCATGACACTTTTGTCATATTAGTACAATTTCCATATACAACATACGTTCTATATTCCTGATAGTTTCGGTAAACTATCATCATGACACTTTTGTCATTTATTTTGTCATATATACAACTTTTATGTCATTCTTCATTTACCAACCTTTTGTTCTTCTAGCTTTTGAATTTATTATTCTTTTGAAGTGTAGGGCATTCATTTTTAACATGCCCTATTTCTCCACTACATTCAAAGCTCCATTATTTTCGTAAAAATTTTGAATTTCTTGATTAGAGCATAATCTCTAAAAATACGATTTGCGAAAGACATAATTTTCGATTAGCGTTTTAACAATCCGTGAAAAGCGTTCCTCACGAGGTTCTACATATGTGGGAAACTGGAATTCCTTATCCTCCTTGATAAGGTTCTTAAAATTGCACGTCTCGGAATTTTATATTTACATTAGACTTCAAAATTAAATTTTATATAAGTCATGATCCATATTTTAAATAATATTTATATGACTTAATAATGAATTTAATTGAACGCAAATATATTATTCACATAACATCAAAATCATAATTCAATCACATAATTTAAAATTTTAGACACTAATAAAACCACTTTATTGATTGGATGAACTAACCTTTTTAAGAATGTTATGTCACTGTTGAATAAACTCAACTTTAGAAATCATATATATGGCACACCATTCTGTCAATCAACAACAACTTTAACATTTCAATTTTTCTGATTAATATATGCATTATGTACATACCGGGTATGTATATCGATGCACTGTTTCGTTTCAAAATGAAAAATAGTGACAATCGTGAACAAATAATTAACATAATTAGGAATTATGGAAAAAATTCCAAATTATCATTCCATATTAAGATGTAACCCACACCTCTTGCCTTTTGTTACAACCCATCCGGATGCTTTCTACTATAGATGACATAAAATGTTTCTGTGTTTAAATTTAACAAAACTATATAAATCACGTTTTTGAATCATTTTTTTTTCTTTCTAGCAACAGTACTTCAATATATACAACATTCAATCTTGCAAATCATGGTAACAATATAAACATGAAATCATGCAATTCCGTAATAATTTATGTTGTCAATATGTTACCGATACTGCAAACTATCATAAATCACAGAAAATACAATTTTCGTTGTGATTGCCAAAATGACCTATTATGGATAATATATAAAAACGGCATCATGTTGTTTTAAAATATTCAAGCAATCCATATGTGACAATTTTCACAGATTACAAATACTTCTGCAAACTAACAAATATGATTGTGTACCTTTCACCATATTGATGAATAAGAAAGCATGAATGTTCATTCCTCCGTTGTAGTCACAAATTAACCACAAACAAAACGATTCATAAATCAAAATTTCATAATTCTAAAAATTATATGAATTAACTGTGTACCTTTCACCGTCATCGAAAGTTGTTACCATCTTCTTTAAAATTGCATACTTTAACACTAATTATAAATAAAGTATGAATCAAAATCAAAAATAAAAAATCGAACCTAAAGATTGTTAGATCTTGTGTTGGGGTCTGCTGCAAAACATGAACAAGAAGAAGATGATGAAGACGGTACGATGAAAGTTGCACAAAATAATTCCAAAGCGTGTGTTTCCACTAAGCTTTAGGTTCGATTCGCCCCCACCAATTTATGCAAATTGAATGCAAAAGGGTTAACCGGCGAATCCCCTTCAGGATACTTTGGAAACCTTAACATGAATCGCACATTCACATTAAGTATATCGATCAACGATATTTTACAGAATAAAGTTCTCTCATTTATTCTCGTGCACAAGAAAAATAAAGAAATGACTTAGATATAATTTTTGGCACTTGAAACAAATAATTTTTGTGTGTATTTTATGGCTGACAAGTATATATATTTATAAGAAAACTTGTACCGATTGGTGTGGAGAAACAATGTTTCATTTGATTCCAACATGACCATTCACGAACCATTGTAATCAATCACAACAAACTTTTTCATGAAAAGGTGTGTTGATCTAGTGGTTGCACCTTTTGACCACGCACCTTATCACAATAAGGTCTTTGGTTCAATTCTAGAGAGTTGCAACTTTTGGCCATTTATTTTGGTAAATTAACCATTATTATTTATCAATTTAATATTTTGGAAATTTCTCCAACAATCCCCCACCATTTTCAAAATATATCTAAATCCATTATTCAGGAAATTTCATGGTTTCAGATAAAGGTATCTTACGATTTGAACCAATACTTAGTAAGTTAAGTTTTCACTCATCCCCGAATAGATTGGTAGACAAGCTTTGAACCAATTATTCATTAGAACAAGCGTGCATAACTCACACATGAAATCTCGGTACCATTGATCGAATTATTAATATGACACATTTAATAAGGCCTTGTGTCTCATATCCTTTTCATGAGAATTTAAGAGTCAAGCCCTTGAACTCTATGAAGCGGCACCACTTCATTCTCATATAGGTAGACTATATCATAAATGCACCCATAATTATGTATTCCAGCAAACATATGCTATATGTCCATTAAGAAGAAAACTTCATCCTACCACACTTATTCTTATGGTCCAAGTACTTTTACCCCTTGGGATGTATCTATCATTAAGTACATCAATCACTCTAATAATGTACTTTCATCATTGAACTCAAGACTTAACATTAATCAAGTGTGAGTTGAGTTTCCACTATTGATGATTAATTAGATATGGGCTTGTTCCACATCCCTAATGATGTCTTCATTGTATTCAATTATATCCAAGACATCATATCTTGTCAATCCTTTCGTCAAAGAATTGCAATATTTTTCCAAACTTAATTAATTTTCGAATATTCAATTTTTCAACTAATCATGCATATGATTATTTTATGTACTCTTGATAGTATTTACCAACTATCATCAAACCATGACACTTTTGTCATATTAGTACAATTTCCATATACAACATACGTTCTATATTCCTGATAGTTTCGGTAAACTATCATCATGACACTTTTGTCATTTATTTTGTCATATATACAACTTTTATGTCATTCTTCATTTACCAACCTTTTGTTCTTCTAGCTTTTGAATTTATTATTCTTTTGAAGTGTAGGGCATTCATTTTTAACATGCCCTATTTCTCCACTACATTCAAAGCTCCATTATTTTCGTAAAAATTTTGAATTTCTTGATTAGAGCATAATCTCTAAAAATACGATTTGCGAAAGACATAATTTTCGATTAGCGTTTTAACAATCCGTGAAAAGCGTTCCTCACGAGGTTCTACATATGTGGGAAACTGGAATTCCTTATCCTCCTTGATAAGGTTCTTAAAATTGCACGTCTCGGAATTTTATATTTACATTAGACTTCAAAATTAAATTTTATATAAGTCATGATCCATATTTTAAATAATATTTATATGACTTAATAATGAATTTAATTGAACGCAAATATATTATTCACATAACATCAAAATCATAATTCAATCACATAATTTAAAATTTTAGACACTAATAAAACCACTTTATTGATTGGATGAACTAACCTTTTTAAGAATGTTATGTCACTGTTGAATAAACTCAACTTTAGAAATCATATATATGGCACACCATTCTGTCAATCAACAACAACTTTAACATTTCAATTTTTCTGATTAATATATGCATTATGTACATACCGGGTATGTATATCGATGCACTGTTTCGTTTCAAAATGAAAAATAGTGACAATCGTGAACAAATAATTAACATAATTAGGAATTATGGAAAAAATTCCAAATTATCATTCCATATTAAGATGTAACCCACACCTCTTGCCTTTTGTTACAACCCATCCGGATGCTTTCTACTATAGATGACATAAAATGTTTCTGTGTTTAAATTTAACAAAACTATATAAATCACATTTTTGAATCATTTTTTTTTCTTTCTAGCAACAGTACTTCAATATATACAACATTCAATCTTGCAAATCATGGTAACAATATAAACATGAAATCATGCAATTCCGTAATAATTTATGTTGTCAATATGTTACCGATACTGCAAACTATCATAAATCACAGAAAATACAATTTTCGTTGTGATTGCCAAAATGACCTATTATGGATAATATATAAAAACGGCATCATGTTGTTTTAAAATATTCAAGCAATCCATATGTGACAATTTTCACAGATTACAAATACTTCTGCAAACTAACAAATATGATTGTGTACCTTTCACCATATTGATGAATAAGAAAGCATGAATGTTCATTCCTCCGTTGTAGTCACAAATTAACCACAAACAAAACGATTCATAAATCAAAATTTCATAATTCTAAAAATTATATGAATTAACTGTGTACCTTTCACCGTCATCGAAAGTTGTTACCATCTTCTTTAAAATTGCATACTTTAACACTAATTATAAATAAAGTATGAATCAAAATCGAAAATAAAAAATTGAACCTAAAGATTGTTAGATCTTGTGTTGGGGTCTGCTGCAAAACATAAACAAGAAGAAGATGATGAAGACGGTACGATGAAAGTTGCACAAAATAATTCCAAAGCGTGTGTTTACACTAAGCTTTAGGTTCGATTCGCCCCCACCAATTTATGCAAATTGAATGCAAAAGGGTTAACCGGCGAATCCCCTTCAGGATACTTTGGAAACCTTAACATGAATCGCACATTCACATTAAGTATATCGATCAACGATATTTTACAGAATAAAGTTCTCTCATTTATTCTCGTGCACAAGAAAAATAAAGAAATGACTTAGATATAATTTTTGGCACTTGAAACAAATAATTTTTGTGTGTATTTTATGGCTGACAAGTATATATATTTATAAGAAAACTCGTACCGATTGGTGTGGAGAAACAATGTTTCATTTGATTCCAACATGACCATTCACGAACCATTGTAATCAATCACAACAAACTTTTTCATGAAAAGGTGTGTTGATCTAGTGGTTGCACCTTTTGACCACGCACCTTATCACAATAAGGTCTTTGGTTCAATTCTAGAGAGTTGCAACTTTTGGCCATTTATTTTGGTAAATTAACCATTATTATTTATCAATTTAATATTTTGGAAATTTCTCCAACAATCCCCCACCATTTTCAAAATATATCTAAATCCATTATTCAGGAAATTTCATGGTTTCAGATAAAGGTATCTTACGATTTGAACCAATACTTAGTAAGTTAAGTTTTCACTCATCCCCGAATAGATTGGTAGACAAGCTTTGAACCAATTATTCATTAGAACAAGCGTGCATAACTCACACATGAAATCTCGGTACCATTGATCGAATTATTAATATGACACATTTAATAAGGCCTTGTGTCTCATATCCTTTTCATGAGAATTTAAGAGTCAAGCCCTTGAACTCTATGAAGCGGCACCACTTCATTCTCATATAGGTAGACTATATCATAAATGCACCCATAATTATGTATTCCAGCAAACATATGCTATATGTCCATTAAGAAGAAAACTTCATCCTACCACACTTAATCTTATGGTCCAAGTACTTTTACCCCTTGGGATGTATCTATCATTAAGTACATCAATCACTCTAATAATGTACTTTCATCATTGAACTCAAGACTTAACATTAATCAAGTGTGAGTTGAGTTTCCACTATTGATGATTAATTAGATATGGGCTTGTTCCACATCCCTAATGATGTCTTCATTGTATTCAATTATATACAAGACATCATATCTTGTCAATCCTTTCGTCAAAGAATTGCAATATTTTTCCAAACTTAATTAATTTTCGAATATTCAATTTTTCAACTAATCATGCATATGATTATTTTATGTACTCTTGATAGTATTTACCAACTATCATCAAACCATGACACTTTTGTCATATTAGTACAATTTCCATATACAACATACGTTCTATATTCCTGATAGTTTCGGTAAACTATCATCATGACACTTTTGTCATTTATTTTGTCATATATACAACTTTTATGTCATTCTTCATTTACCAACCTTTTGTTCTTCTAGCTTTTGAATTTATTATTCTTTTGAAGTGTAGGGCATTCATTTTTAACATGCCCTATTTCTCCACTACATTCAAAGCTCCATTATTTTCGTAAAAATTTTGAATTTCTTGATTAGAGCATAATCTCTAAAAATACGATTTGCGAAAGCCATAATTTTCGATTAGCGTTTTAACAATCCGTGAAAAGCGTTCCTCACGAGGTTCTACATATGTGGGAAACTGGAATTCCTTATCCTCCTTGATAAGGTTCTTAAAATTGCACGTCTCGGAATTTTATATTTACATTAGACTTCAAAATTAAATTTTATATAAGTCATGATCCATATTTTAAATAATATTTATATGACTTAATAATGAATTTAATTGAACGCAAATATATTATTCACATAACATCAAAATCATAATTCAATCACATAATTTAAAATTTTAGACACTAATAAAACCACTTTATTGATTGGATGAACTAACCTTTTTAAGAATGTTATGTCACTGTTGAATAAACTCAACTTTAGAAATCATATATATGGCACACCATTCTGTCAATCAACAACAACTTTAACATTTCAATTTTTCTGATTAATATATGCATTATGTACATACCGGGTATGTATATCGATGCACTGTTTCGTTTCAAAATGAAAAATAGTGACAATCGTGAACAAATAATTAACATAATTAGGAATTATGGAAAAAATTCCAAATTATCATTCCATATTAAGATGTAACCCACACCTCTTGCCTTTTGTTACAACCCATCCGGATGCTTTCTACTATAGATGACATAAAATGTTTCTGTGTTTAAATTTAACAAAACTATATAAATCACATTTTTGAATCTTTTTTTTTTCTTTCTAGCAACAGTACTTCAATATATACAACATTCAATCTTGCAAATCATGGTAACAATATAAACATGAAATCATGCAATTCCGTAATAATTTATGTTGTCAATATGTTACCGATACTGCAAACTATCATAAATCACAGAAAATACAATTTTCGTTGTGATTGCCAAAATGACCTATTATGGATAATATATAAAAACGGCATCATGTTGTTTTAAAATATTCAAGCAATCCATATGTGACAATTTTCACAGATTACAAATACTTCTGCAAACTAACAAATATGATTGTGTACCTTTCACCATATTGATGAATAAGAAAGCATGAATGTTCATTCCTCCGTTGTAGTCACAAATTAACCACAAACAAAACGATTCATAAATCAAAATTTCATAATTCTAAAAATTATATGAATTAACTGTGTACCTTTCACCGTCATCGAAAGTTGTTACCATCTTCTTTAAAATTGCATACTTTAACACTAATTATAAATAAAGTATGAATCAAAATCGAAAATAAAAAATCGAACCTAAAGATTGTTAGATCTTGTGTTGGGGTCTGCTGCAAAACATGAACAAGAAGAAGATGATGAAGACGGTACGATGAAAGTTGCACAAAATAATTCCAAAGCGTGTGTTTCCACTAAGCTTTAGGTTCGATTCGCCCCCACCAATTTATGCAAATTGGATGCAAAAGGGTTAACCGGCGAATCCCCTTCAGGATACTTTGGAAACCTTAACATGAATCGCACATTCACATTAAGTATATCGATCAACGATATTTTACAGAATAAAGTTCTCTCATTTATTCTCGTGCACAAGAAAAATAAAGAAATGACTTAGATATAATTTTTGGCACTTGAAACAAATAATTTTTGTGTGTATTTTATGGCTGACAAGTATATCTATTTATAAGAAAACTTGTACCGATTGGTGTGGAGAAACAATGTTTCATTTGATTCCAACATGACCATTCACGAACCATTGTAATCAATCACAACAAACTTTTTCATGAAAAGGTGTGTTGATCTAGTGGTTGCACCTTTTGACCACGCACCTTATCACAATAAGGTCTTTGGTTCAATTCTAGAGAGTTGCAACTTTTGGCCATTTATTTTGGTAAATTAACCATTATTATTTTTCAATTTAATATTTTGGAAATTTCTCCAACAATCCCCCACCATTTTCAAAATATATCTAAATCCATTATTCAGGAAATTTCATGGTTTCAGATAAAGGTATCTTACGATTTGAACCAATACTTAGTAAGTTAAGTTTTCACTCATCCCCGAATAGATTGGTAGACAAGCTTTGAACCAATTATTCATTAGAACAAGCGTGCATAACTCACACATGAAATCTCGGTACCATTGATTGAATTATTAATATGACACATTTAATAAGGCCTTGTGTCTCATATCCTTTTCATGAGAATTTAAGAGTCAAGCCCTTGAACTCTATGAAGGGGCACCACTTCATTCTCATATAGGTAGACTATATCATAAATGCACCCATAATTATGTATTCCAGCAAACATATGCTATATGTCCATTAAGAAGAAAACTTCATCCTACCACACTTATTCTTATGGTCCAAGTACTTTTACCCCTTGGGATGTATCTATCATTAAGTACATCAATCACTCTAATAATGTACTTTCATCATTGAACTCAAGACTTAACATTAATCAAGTGTGAGTTGAGTTTCCACTATTGCTGATTAATTAGATATGGGCTTGTTCCACATCCCTAATGATGTCTTCATTGTATTCAATTATATCCAAAGACATCATATCTTGTCAATCCTTTCGTCAAAGAATTGCAATATTTTTCCAAACTTTAATTAATTTTCGAATATTCAATTTTTCAACTAATCATGCATATGATTATTTTATGTACTCTTGATAGTATTTACCAACTATCATCAAACCATGACACTTTTGTCATATTAGTACAATTTCCATATACAACATACGTTTTATATTCCTGATAGTTTCGATAAACTATCATCATGACACTTTTGTCATTTATTTTGTCATATACACAACTTTTATGTCATTCTTCATTTACCAACCTTTTGTTCTTCTAGCTTTTGAATTTATTATTCTTTTGAAGTGTAGGGCATTCATTTTTAACATGCCCTATTTCTCCACTACATTCAAAGCTCCATTATTTTCTTAAAAATTTTGAATTTCTTGATTAGAGCATCATCTCTAAAAATACGATTTGCGAAAGCCATAATTTTCGATTTGCGTTTTAACAATCAGTGAAAAGCGTTCCTCACGAGGTTCTACATATGTGGGAAACTGGAATTCCTTATCCTCCTTGACAAGGTTTTTAAAATTGCACGTCTCGGAATTTTATATTTACATTAGACTTCAAAATTAAATTTTATATAAGTCATGATCCATATTTTAAATAATATTTATATGACTTAATAATGAATTTAATTGAACGCAAATATATTATTCACATAACATCAAAATCATAATTCAATCACATAATTTAAAATTTTAGACACTAATAAAACCACTTTATTGATTGGATGAACTAACCTTTTTAAGAATGTTATGTCACTGTTGAATAACCTCAACTTTAGAAATCATATATATGGCACACCATTCTGTCAATCAACAACAACTTTAACATTTCAATTTTTCTGATTAATATATGCATTATGTACATACCGGGTATGTATATCGATGCACTGTTTCGTTTCAAAATGAAAAATAGTGACAATCGTGAACAAATAATTAACATAATTAGGAATTATGGAAAAAATTCCAAATTATCATTCCATATTAAGATGTAACCCACACCTCTTGCCTTTTGTTACAACCCATCCGGATGCTTTCTACTATAGATGACATAAAATGTTTCTGTGTTTAAATTTAACAAAACTATATAAATCACATTTTTGAATCATTTTTTTTTCTTTCTAGCAACAGTACTTCAATATATACAACATTCAATCTTGCAAATCATGGTAACAATATAAACATGAAATCATGCAATTCCGTAATAATTTCTGTTGTCAATATGTTACCGATACTGCAAACCATCATAAATCACATAAAATACAATTTTCGTTGTGATTGCCAAAATGTCCTATTATGGACAATATATAAAAACGGCATCATGTTGTTTTAAAATATTCAAGCAATCCATATGTGACAATTTTCACAGATTACAAATAAATCTGCAAACTAACAAATATGATTGTGTACCTTTCACCATATTGATAAATAAGAAAGCATGAATGATCATTCCTCCGTTGTAGTCACAAATTAACCACAAACAAAACGATTCATAAATCAAAATTTCATAATTCTAAAAATTATATGAATTAACTGTGTACCTTTCACCGTCATCGAAAGTTGTTACCATCTTCTTTAAAATTGCATACTTTAACACTAATTATAAATAAAGTATGAATCAAAATCGAAAATAAAAAATCGAACCTAAGGATTGTTAGATCTTGTGTTGGGGTCTGCTGCTAAACATGAACAAGAAGAAGATGATGAAGACGGTACGATGAAAGTTGCAAAAAATAATTCCAAAGCGTGTGTTTACACTAAGCTTTAGGTTCGATTCGCCCCCACCAATTTATGCAAATTGGAGGAAAAAGGGTTAACCGGCGAATCCCCTTCAGGATACTTTGGAAACCTTAACATGAATCGCACATTCACATTAAGTATATCGATCAACGATATTTTACAGAATAAAGTTCTCTCATTTATTCTCGTGCACAAGAAAAATAAAGAAATGACTTAGATATAATTCTTGGCACTTGAAACAAGTAATTTTTGTGTGTATTTTATGGCTGACAAGTATATCTATTTATAAGAAAACTTGTACCGATTGGTTTGGAGAAACAATGTTTCATTTGATTCCAACATGACCATTCACGAACCATTGTAATCAATCACAACAAACTTTTTCATGAAAAGGTGTGTTGATCTAGTGGTTGCACCTTTTGACCACGCACCTTATCACAATAAGGTCTTTGGTTCAATTCTAGAGAGTTGCAACTTTTGGCCATTTATTTTGGTAAATTAACCATTATTATTTATCAATTTAATATTTTGGAAATTCCTCCAACAATCCCCCACCATTTTCATAATATATCTAAATCCATTATTCAGGAAATTTCATGGTTTCAGATAAAGGTATCTTACGATTTGAACCAATACTTAGTAAGTTAAGTTTTCACTCATCCCCGAATAGATTGGTAGACAAGCTTTGAACCAATTATTCATTAGAACAAGCGTGCATAACTCACACATGAAATCTCGGTACCATTGATTGAATTATTAATATGACACATTTAATAAGGCCTTGTGTCTCATATCCTTTTCATGAGAATTTAAGAGTCAAGCCCTTGAACTCTATGAAGCGGCACCACTTCATTCTCATATAGGTAGACTATATCATAAATGCACCCATAATTATGTATTCCAGCAAACATATGCTATATGTCCATTAAGAAGAAAACTTCATCCTACCACACTTATTCTTATGGTCCAAGTACTTTTACCCCTTGGGATGTATCTATCATTAAGTACATCAATCACTCTAATAATGTACTTTCATCATTGAACTCAAGACTTAACATTAATCAAGTGTGAGTTGAGTTTCCACTATTGATGATTAATTAGATATGGGCTTGTTCCACATCCCTAATGATGTCTTCATTGTATTCAATTATATCCAAAGACATCATATCTTGTCAATCCTTTCGTCAAAGAATTGCAATATTTTTCCAAACTTTAATTAATTTTCGAATATTCAATTTTTCAACTAATCATGCATATGATTATTTTATGTACTCTTGATAGTATTTACCAACTATCATCAAACCATGACACTTTTGTCATATTAGTACAATTTCCATATACAACATACGTTTTATATTCCTGATAGTTTCGATAAACTATCATCATGACACTTTTGTCATTTATTTTGTCATATACACAACTTTTATGTCATTCTTCATTTTCCAACCTTTTGTTCTTCTAGCTTTTGAATTTATTATTCTTTTGAAGTGTAGGGCATTCATTTTTAACATGCCCTATTTCTCCACTACATTCAAAGCTCCATTATTTTCTTAAAAATTTTGAATTTCTTGATTAGAGCATCATCTCTAAAAATACGATTTGCGAAAGCCATAATTTTTTATTTGCGTTTTAACAATCAGTGAAAAGCGTTCCTCACGAGGTTCTACATATGTGGGAAACTGGAATTCCTTATCCTCCTTGATAAGGTTTTTAAAATTGCACGTCTCGGAATTTTATATTTACATTAGACTTCAAAATTAAATTTTATATAAGTCATGATCCATATTTTAAATAATATTTATATGACTTAATAATGAATTTAATTGAACGCAAATATATTATTCACATAACATCAAAATCATAATTCAATCACATAATTTAAAATTTTAGACACTAATAAAACCACTTTATTGATTGGATGAACTAACCTTTTTAAGAATGTTATGTCACTGTTGAATAAACTCAACTTTAGAAATCATATATATGGCACACCATTCTGTCAATCAACAACAACTTTAACATTTCAATTTTTCTGATTAATATATGCATTATGTACATACCGGGTATGTATATCGATGCACTGTTTCCTTTCAAAATGAAAAATAGTGACAATTGTGAACAAATAATTAACATAATTAGGAATTATGGAAAAAATTCCAAATTATCATTCCATATTAAGATGTAACCCACACCTCTTGCCTTTTGTTACAACCCATCCGGATGCTTTCTACTATAGATGACATAAAATGTTTGTGTGTTTAAATTTAACAAAACTATATAAATCACATTTTTGAATCATTTTTTTTTCTTTCTAGCAACAGTACTTCAATATATACAACATTCAATCTTGCAAATCATGGTAACAATATAAACATGAAATCATGCAATTCCGTAATCATTTCTGTTGTCAATATGTTACCGATACTGCAAACTATCATAAATCACAGAAAATACAATTTTCGTTGTGATTGCCAAAATGACCTATTATGGACAATATATAAAAACGGCATCATGTTGTTTTAAAATATTCAAGCAATCCATATGTGACAATTTTCACAGATTACAAATACTTCTGCAAACTAACAAATATGATTGTGTACCTTTCACCATATTGATGAATAAGAAAGCATGAATGTTCATTCCTCCGTTGTAGTCACAAATTAACCACAAACAAAACGATTCATAAATCAAAATTTCATAATTCTAAAAATTATATGAATTAACTGTGTACCTTTCACCGTCATCGAAAGTTGTTACCATCTTCTTTAAAATTGCATACTTTAACACTAATTATAAATAAAGTATGAATCAAAATCGAAAATAAAAAATCAAACCTAAAGATTGTTAGATCTTGTGTTGGGGTCTGCTGCAAAACATAAACAAGAAGAAGATGATGAAGACGGTACGATGAAAGTTGCACAAAATAATTCCAAAGCGTGTGTTTACACTAAGCTTTAGGTTCGATTCGCCCCCACCAATTTATGCAAATTGGATGCAAAAGGGTTAACCGGCGAATCCCCTTCAGGATACTTTGGAAACCTTAACATGAATCGCACATTCACATTAAGTATATCGATCAACGATATTTTACAGAATAAAGTTCTCTCATTTATTCTCGTGCACAAGAAAAATAAAGAAATGACTTAGATAAAATTTTTGGCACTTGAAACAAATAATTTTTGTGTGTATTTTATGGCTGACAAGTATATCTATTCATAAGAAAACTTGTACCGATTGGTGTGGAGAAACAATGTTTCATTTGATTCCAACATGACCATTCACGAACCATTGTAATCAATCACAACAAACTTTTTCATGAAAAGGTGTGTTGATCTAGTGGTTGCACCTTTTGACCACGCACCTTATCACAATAAGGTCTTTGGTTCAATTCTAGAGAGTTGCAACTTTTGGCCATTTATTTTGGTAAATTAACCATTATTATTTATCAATTTAATATTTTGGAAATTTCTCCAACAATCCCCCACCATTTTCGAAATATATCTAAATCCATTATTCAGGAAATTTCATGGTTTCAGATAAAGGTATCTTACGATTTGAACCAATACTTAGTAAGTTAAGTTTTCACTCATCCCCGAATAGATTGGTAGACAAGCTTTGAACCAATTATTCATTAGAACAAGTGTGCATAACTCACACATGAAATCTCGGTACCATTGATCGAATTATTAATATGACACATTTAATAAGGCCTTGTGTCTCATATCCTTTTCATGAGAATTTAAGAGTCAAGCCCTTGAACTCTATGAAGCGGCACCACTTCATTCTCATATAGGTAGACTATATCATAAATGCACCCATAATTATGTATTCCAGCAAACATATGTTATATGTCCATTAAGAAGAAAACTTTATCCTACCAGACTTATTCTTATGGTCCAAGTACTTTTACCCCTTGGGATGTATCTATCATTAAGTACATCAATCACTCTAATAATGTACTTTCATCATTGAACTCAAGACGTAACATTAATCAAGTGTGAGTTGAGTTTCCACTATTGATGATTAATTAGATATGGGCTTGTTCCACATCCCTAATGATGTCTTCATTGTATTCAATTATATCCAAAGACATCATATCTTGTCAATCCTTTCGTCAAAGAATTGCAATATTTTTCCAAACTTTAATTAATTTTCGAATATTCAATTTTTCAACTAATCATGCATATGATTATTTTATGTACTCTTGATAGTATTTACCAACTATCATCAAACCATGACACTTTTGTCATATTAGTACAATTTACATATACAACATACGTTCTATATTCCTGGTAGTTTCGATAAACTATCATCATGACACTTTTGTCATTTATTTTGTCATATACACAACTTTTATGTCATTCTTCATTTACCAACCTTTTGTTCTTCTAGCTTTTGAATTTATTATTCTTTTGAAGTGTAGGGCATTCATTTTTAACATGCCCTATTTCTCCACTACATTCAAAGCTCCATTATTTTCTTAAAAATTTTGAATTTCTTGATTAGAGCATCGTCTCTAAAAATACGATTTGCGAAAGCCGTAATTTTCGATTTGCGTTTTAACAATCCGTGAAAAGCGTTCCTCACGAGGTTCTACATATGTGGGAAACTGGAATTCCTTATCCTCCTTGATAAGGTTCTTAAAATTGCACTTCTCGGAATTTTATATTTACATTAGACTTCAAAATTAAATTTTATATAAGTCATGATCCATATTTTAAATAATATTTATATGACTTAATAATGAATTTAATTGAACGCAAATATATTATTCACATAACATCAAAATCATAATTCAATTACATAATTTAAAATTTTAGACACTAATAAAACCACTTTATTGATTGGATGAACTAACCTTTTTAAGAATGTTATGTCACTGTTGAATAAACTCAACTTTAGAAATCATATATTTGGCACACCATTCTGTCAATCAACAACAACTTTAACATTTCAATTTTTCTGATTAATATATGCATTATGTACATACCGGGTATGTATATCGATGCACTGTTTCCTTTCAAAATGAAAAATAGTGACAATTGTGAACAAATAATTAACATAATTAGGAATTATGGAAAAAATTCAAAATTATCATTCCATATTAAGATGTAACCCACACCTCTTGCCCTTTGTTACAACCCATCCGGATGCTTTCTACTATAGATGACATAAAATGTTTCTGTGTTTAAATTTAACAAAACTATATAAATCACATTTTTGAATCATTTTTTTTTCTTTCTAGCAACAGTACTTCAATATATACAACATTCAATCTTGCAAATCATGGTAACAATATAAACATGAAATCATGCAATTCCGTAATAATTTCTGTTGTCAATATGTTACCGATACTGCAAACTATCATAAATCACAGAAAATACAATTTTCGTTGTGATTGCCAAAATGACCTATTGTGGACAATATATAAAAACGGCATCATGTTGTTTTAAAATATTCAAGCAATCCATATGTGACAATTTTCACAGATTACAAATACTTCTGCAAACTAACAAATATGATTGTGTACCTTTCACCATATTGATGAATAAGAAAGCATGAATGTTCATTCCTCCGTTGTAGTCACAAATTAACCACAAACAAAACGATTCATAAATCAAAATTTCATAATTCTAAAAATTATATGAATTAACTGTGTACCTTTCACCATCATCGAAAGTTGTTACCATCTTCTTTAAAATTGCATACTTTAACACTAATTATAAATAAAGTATGAATCAAAATCGAAAATAAAAAATCGAACCTAAAGATTGTTAGATCTTGTGTTGGGGTCTGCTGCAAAACATGAACAAGAAGAAGATGAATAAGACGGTACGATGAAAGTTGCACAAAATAATTCCAAAGCGTGTGTTTGCACTAAGCTTTAGGTTCGATTCGCCCCCACCAACTTATGCAAATTGGATGCAAAAGGGTTAACCGGCGAATCCCCTTCAGGATACTTTGGAAACCTTAACATGAATCGCACATTCACATTAAGTATATCGATCAACGATATTTTACAGAATAAAGTTCTCTCATTTATTCTCGTGCACAAGAAAAATAAAGAAATGACTTAGATATAATTTTTGGCACTTGAAACAAATAATTTTTGTGTGTATTTTATGGCTGACAAGTATATCTATTTATAAGAAAACTTGTACCGATTGGTGTGAAGAAACAATGTTTCATTTGATTCCAACATGACCATTCACGAACCATTGTAATCAATCACAACAAACTTTTTCATGAAAAGGTGTGTTGATCTAGTGGTTGCACCTTTTGACCACGCACCTTATCACAATAAGGTCTTTGGTTCAATTCTAGAGAGTTGCAACTTTTGGCCATTTATTTTGGTAAATTAACCATTATTATTTATCAATTTAATATTTTGGAAATTTCTCCAACAATCCCCCACCATTTTCAAAATATATCTAAATCCATTATTCAGGAAATTTCATGGTTTCAGATAAAGGTATCTTACGATTTGAACCAATACTTAGTAAGTTAAGTTTTCACTCATCCCCGAATAGATTGGAAGGCAAGCTTTGAACCAATTATTCATTAGAACAAGCGTGCATAACTCACACATGAAATCTCGGTACCATTGATCGAATTATTAATATGACACATTTAATAAGGCCTTGTGTCTAATATCCTTTTCATGAGAATTTAAGAGTCAAGCCCTTGAATTCTATGAAGCGGCACCACTTCATTCTCATATAGGTAGACTATATCATAAATGCACCCATAATTATGTATTCCAGCAAACATATGCTATATGTCCATTAAGAAGAAAACTTCATCCTACCAGACTTATTCTTATGGTCCAAGTACTTTTACCCCTTGGGATGTATCTATCATTAAGTACATCAATCACTCTAATAATGTACTTTCATCATTGAACTCAAGACGTAACATTAATCAAGTGTGAGTTGAGTTTCCACTATTGATGATTAATTAGATATGGGCTTGTTCCACATCCCTAATGATGTCTTCATTGTATTCAATTATATCCAAAGACATCATATCTTG
Organism: Lathyrus tuberosus; assembly: GCA_022829125.1. NCBI lineage: Eukaryota > Viridiplantae > Streptophyta > Magnoliopsida > Fabales > Fabaceae > Lathyrus > Lathyrus tuberosus. The sequence continues at coordinate 1,941,516 of JALAZF010000254.1, forward strand.
TCAATCCTTTCGTCAAAGAATTGCAATATTTTTCCAAACTTTAATTAATTTTCGAATATTCAATTTTTCAACTAATCATGCATATGATTATTTTATGTACTCTTGATAGTATTTACCAACTATCATCAAACCATGACACTTTTGTCATATTAGTACAATTTCCATATACAACATACGTTCTATATTCCTGATAGTTTCGATAAACTATCATCATGACACTTTTGTCATTTATTTTGTCATATACACAACTTTTATGTCATTCTTCATTTACCAACCTTTTGTTCTTCTAGCTTTTGAATTTATTATTCTTTTGAAGTGTAGGGCATTCATTTTTAACATGCCCTATTTCTCCACTACATTCAAAGCTCCATTATTTTCATAAAAATTTTGAATTTCTTGATTAGAGCATCATCTCTAAAAATACGATTTGCGAAAGCCATAATTTTCGATTTGCGTTTTAACAATCCGTGAAAAGCGTTCCTCACGAGGTTCTACATATGTGGGAAACTGGAATTCCTTATCCTCCTTGATAAGGTTCTTAAAATTGCACGTCTCGGAATTTTATATTTACATTAGACTTCAAAATTAAATTTTATATAAGTCATGATCCATATTTTAAATAATATTTATATGACATAATAATGAATTTAATTGAACGCAAATATATTATTCACATAACTTCAAAATCATAATTCAATCACATAATTTAAAATTTTAGACACTAATAAAACCACTTTATTTATTGGATGAACTATCCTTTTTAAGAATGTTATGTCACTGTTGAATAAACTCAACTTTAGAAATCATATATATGGCACACCATTCTGTCAATCAACAACAACTTTAACATTTAAATTTTTCTGATTAATATATGCATTATGTACATACCGGGTATGTATATCGATGCACTGTTTCGTTTCAAAATGAAAAATAGTGACAATCGTGAACAAATAATTAACATAATTAGGAATTATGGAAAAAATTCCAAATTATCATTCCATATTAAGATGTAACCCACACCTCTCGCCTTTTGTTACAACCCATCCGGATGCTTTCTACTATAGATGACATAAAATGTTTCTGTGTTTAAATTTAACAAAACTATATAAATCACATTTTTGAATCATTTTTTTTTCTTTCTAGCAACAGTACTTCAATATATACAACATTCAATCTTGCAAATCATGGTAACAATATAAACATGAAATCATGCAATTCCGTAATAATTTATGTTGTCAATATGTTACCGATACTGCAAACTATCATAAATCACAGAAAATACAATTTTCGTTGTGATTGCCAAAATGACCTATTATGGATAATATATAAAAACGGCATCATGTTGTTTTAAAATATTCAAGCAATCCATATGTGACAATTTTCACAGATTACAAATACTTCTGCAAACTAACAAATATGATTGTGTACCTTTCACCATATTGATGAATAAGAAAGCATGAATGTTCATTCCTCCGTTGTAGTCACAAATTAACCACAAACAAAACGATTCATAAATCAAAATTTCGTAATTCTAAAAATTATATGAATTAACTGTGTACCTTTCACCATCATCGAAAGTTGTTACCATCTTCTTTAAAATTGCATACTTTAATACTAATTATAAATAAAGTATGAATCAAAATCGAAAATAAAAAATCGAACCTAAAGATTGTTAGATCTTGTGTTGGGGTCTGCTGCAAAACATGAACAAGAAGAAGATGATGAAGACGATACGATGAAAGTTGCACAAAATAATTCCAAAACGTGTGTTTACACTAAGCTTTAGGTTCGATTCGCCCCCACCAATTTATGCAAATTGGGTGCAAAAGGGTTAACCAGCGAATCCCCTTCAGGATACTTTGGAAACCTTAACATGAATCGCATATTCACATTAAGTATATCGATCAACGATATTTTACAGAATAAAGTTCTCTCATTTATTCTCGTGCACAAGAAAAATAAAGAAATGACTTAGATATAATTTTTGGCACTTGAAACAAATAATTTTTGTGTGTATTTTATGGCAGACAAGTATATCTATTTATAAGAAAACTTGTACCGATTGGTGTGGAGAAACAATGTTTCATTTGATTCCAACATGACCATTCACGAACCATTGTAATCAATCACAACAAACTTTTTCATGAAAAGGTGTGTTGATCTAGTGGTTGCACCTTTTGACCGCGCACCTTATCACAATAAGGTCTTTGGTTCAATTCTAGAGAGTTGCAACTTTTGGCCATTTATTTTGGTAAATTAACCATTATTATTTATCAATTTAATATTTTGGAAATTTCTCCAACAATCCCCCGCCATTTTCAAAATATATCTAAATCCATTATTCAGGAAATTTCATGGTTTCAGATAAAGGTATCTTACGATTTGAACCAATACTTAGTAAGTTAAGTTTTCACTCATCCCCGAATAGATTGGTAGACAAGCTTTGAACCAATTATTCATTAGAACAAGCGTGCATAACTCACACATGAAATCTCGGTACCATTGTTCGAATTATTAATATGACACATTTAATAAGGCCTTGTGTCTCATATCCTTTTCATGAGAATTTAAGAGTCAAGCCCTTGAACTCTATGAAGCGGCACCACTTCATTCTCATATAGGTAGACTATATCATAAATGCACCCATAATTATGTATTCCAGCAAACATATGCTATATGTCCATTAAGAAGAAAACTTCATCCTACCAGACTTATTCTTATGGTCCAAGTACTTTTACCCCTTGGGATGTATCTATCATTAAGTACATCAATCACTCTAATAATGTACTTTCATCATTGAACTCAAGACTTAACATTAATCAAATGTGAGTTGAGTTTCCACTATTGATGATTAATTAGATATGGGCTTGTTCCACACCCCTAATGATGTCTTCATTGTATTCAATTATATCCAAAGACATCATATCTTGTCAATCCTTTCGTCAAAGAATTGCAATATTTTTCCAAACTTTAATTAATTTTCGAATATTCAATTTTTCAACTAATCATGCATATGATTATTTTATGTACTCTTGATAGTATTTACCAACTATCATCAAACCATGACACTTTTGTCATATTAGTACAATTTCCATATACAACATACGTTCTATATTCCTGATAGTTTCGATAAACTATCATCATGACACTTTTGTCATTTATTTTGTCATATACACAACTTTTATGTCATTCTTCATTTACCAACCTTTTGTTCTTCTAGCTTTTGAATTTATTATATTTTTGAAGTATAGGGCATTCATTTTTAACATGCCCTATTTCTCCACTACATTCAAAGCTCCATTATTTTCTTAAAAATTTTGAATTTCTTGATTAGAGCATCATCTCTAAAAATACGATTTGCGAAAGCCATAATTTTCGATTTGCGTTTTAACAATCCGTGAAAAGCGTTCCTCACGAGGTTCTACATATGTGGGAAACTGGAATTCCTTATCCTCCTTGATAAGGTTCTTAAAATTGCACGTCTCGGAATTTTATATTTACATTAGACTTCAAAATTAAATTTTATATAAGTCATGATCCATATTTTAAATAATATTTATATGACTTAATAATGAATTTAATTGAACGCAAATATATTATTCACATAACATCAAAATCATAATTCAATCACATAATTTAAAATTTTAGACACTAATAAAACCAATTTATTGATTGGATGAACTAACCTTTTTAAGAATGTTATGTCACTGTTGAATAAACTCAACTTTAGAAATCATATATATGGCACACCATTCTGTCAATCAACAACAACTTTAACATTTAAATTTTTCTGATTAATATATGCATTATGTACATACCGGGTATGTATATCGATGCACTGTTTCGTTTCAAAATGAAAAATAGTGACAATCGTGAACAAATAATTAACATAATTAGGAATTATGGAAAAAATTCCAAATTATCATTCCATATTAAGATGTAACCCACACCTCTTGCCTTTTGTTACAACCCATCCGGATGCTTTCTACTATAGATGACATAAAATGTTTCTGTGTTTAAATTTAACAAAACTATATAAATCACATTTTTGAATCATTTTTTTTTCTTTCTAGCAACAGTACTTCAATATATACAACATTCAATCTTGCAAATCATGGTAACAATATAAACATGAAATCATGCAATTCCGTAATAATTTATGTTGTCAATATGTTACCGATACTGCAAACTATCATAAATCACAGAAAATACAATTTTCGTTGTGATTGCCAAAATGACCTATTATGGATAATATATAAAAACGGCATCATGTTGTTTTAAAATATTCAAAAAATCCATATGTGACAATTTTCACAGATTACAAATACTTCTGCAAACTAACAAATATGATTGTGTACCTTTCACCATATTGATGAATAAGAAAGCATGAATGTTCATTCCTCTGTTGTAGTCACAAATTAACCACAAACAAAACGATTCATAAATCAAAATTTCATAATTCTAAAAATTATATGAATTAACTGTGTACCTTTCACCGTCATCGAAAGTTGTTACCATCTTCTTTAAAATTGCATACTTTAATACTAATTATAAATAAAGTATGAATCAAAATCGAAAATAAAAAATCGAACCTAAAGATTGTTAGATCTTGTGTTAGGGTCTGCTGCAAAACATGAACAAGAAGAAGATGATGAAGACGGTACGATGAAAGTTGCACAAAATAATTCCAAAGCGTGTGTTTACACTAAGCTTTAGGTTCGATTCGCCCCCACCAATTTATACAAATTGGATGCAAAAGGGTTAACCAGCGAATCCCCTTCAGGATACTTTGGAAACTTAACATGAATCGCATATTCACATTAAGTATATCGATCAACGATATTTTACAGAATAAAGTTCTCTCATTTATTCTCGTGCACAAGAAAAATAAAGAAATGACTTAGATATAATTTTTGGCACTTGAAACAAACAATTTTTGTGTGTATTTTATGGCAGACAGGTATATCTATTTATAAGAAAACTTGTACCGATTGGTGTGGAGAAACAATGTTTCATTTGATTCCAACATGACCATTCACGAACCATTGTAATCAATCACAACAAACTTTTTCATGAAAAGGTGTGTTGATCTAGTGGTTGCACCTTTTGACCACGCACCTTATCACAATAAGGTCTTTGGTTCAATTCTAGAGAGTTGCAACTTTTGGCCATTTATTTTGGTATATTAACCATTATTATTTATCAATTTAATATTTTGGAAATTTCTCCAACAATCCCCCACCATTTTCAAAATATATCTAAATCCATTATTCAGGAAATTTCATGGTTTCAGATAAAGGTATCTTACGATTTGAACCAATACTTAGTAAGTTAAGTTTTCACTCATCCCCGAATGGATTGGTAGACAAGCTTTGAACCAATTATTCATTAGAACAAGCGTGCATAACTCACACATGAAATCTCGGTACCATTGATCGAATTATTAATATGACACATTTAATAAGGTCTTGTGTCTCATATCCTTTTCATGAGAATTTAAGAGTCAAGCCCTTGAACTCTATGAAGCGGCACCACTGCATTCTCATATAGGTAGACTATATCATAAATGCACCCATAATTATGTATTCCAGCAAACATATGCTATATGTCCATTAATAAGAAAACTTCATCCTACCAAACTTATTCTTATGGTCCAAGTACTTTTACCCCTTGGGATGTATCTATCATTAAGTACATCAATCACTCTAATAATGTACTTTCATCATTGGACTCAAGACTTAATATTAATCAAGTGTGAGTTGAGTTTCCACTATTGATGATTAATTAGATATAGGCTTGTTCCACATCCCTAATGATGTCTTCATTGTATTCAATTATATCCAAAGACATCATATCTTGTCAATCCTTTCGTCAAAGAATTGCAATATTTTTCCAAACTTTAATTAATTTTCGAATATTCAATTTTTCAACTAATCATGCATATGATTATTTTATGTACTCTTGATAGTATTTACCAACTATCATCAAACCATGACACTTTTGTCATATTAGTACAATTTCCATATACAACATACGTTCTATATTCCTGATAGTTTCGATAAACTATCATCATGACACTTTTGTCATTTATTTTGTCATATACACAACTTTTATGTCATTCTTCATTTACCAACCTTTTGTTCTTCTAGCTTTTGAATTTATTATTCTTTTGAAGTGTAGGGCATTCATTTTTAACATGCCCTATTTCTCCACTACATTCAAAGCTCCATTATTTTCGTAAAAATTTTGAATTTCTTGATTAGAGCATCATCTCTAAAAATACGATTTGGGAAAGCCTTAATTTTCGATTAGCGTTTTAACAATCCGTGAAAAGCGTTCCTCACGAGGTTCTACATATGTGGGAAACTGGAATTCCTTATCCTCCTTGATAAGGTTCTTAAAATTGCACGTCTCGGAATTTTATATTTACATTAGACTTCAAAATTAAATTTTATATAAGTCATGATCCATATTTTAAATAATATTTATATGACTTAATAATGAATTTAATTGAACGCAAATATATTATTCCCATAACATCAAAATCATAATTCAATCACATAATTTAAAATTTTAGACACTAATAAAACCACTTTATTGATTGGATGAACTAACCTTTTTAAGAATGTTATGTCACTGTTGAATAAACTCAACTTTAGAAATCATATATATGGCACACCATTCTGTCAATCAACAACAACTTTAACATTTCAATTTTTCTGATTAATATATGCATTATGTACATACCGGGTATGTATATCGATGCACTGTTTCGTTTCAAAATGAAAAATAGTGACAATCGTGAACAAATAATTAACATAATTAGGAATTATGGAAAAAATTCCAAATTATCATTCCATATTAAGATGTAACCCACACCTCTTGCCTTTTGTTACAACCCATCCGGATGCTTTCTACTATAGATGACATAAAATGTTTCTGTGTTTAAATTTAACAAAACTATATAAATCACATTTTTGAATCATTTTTTTTCTTTCTAGCAACAGTACTTCAATATATACAACATTCAATCTTGCAAATCATGGTAACAATATAAACATGAAATCATGCAATTCCGTAATAATTTCTGTTGTCAATATGTTACCGATACTGCAAACTATCATAAATCACAGAAAATACAATTTTCGTTGTGATTACCAAAATGACCTATTATGGATAATATATAAAAACGGCATCATGTTGTTTTAAAATATTCAAGCAATCCATATGTGACAATTTTCACAGATTACAAATACTTCTGCAAACTAACAAATATGATTGTGTACCTTTCACCATATTGATGAATAAGAAAGCATGAATGTTCATTCCTCCGTTGTAGTCACAAATTAACCACAAACAAAACGATTCATAAATCAAAATTTCATAATTCTAAAAATTATATGAATTAACTGTGTACCTTTCACCGTCATCGAAAGTTGTTACCATCTTCTTTAAAATTGCATACTTTAACACTAATTATAAATAAAGTATGAATCAAAATCGAAAATCAAAAATCGAACCTAAAGATTGTTAGATCTTGTGTTGGGGTCTGCTGCAAAACATGAACAAGAAGAAGATGATGAAGACGGTACGATGAAAGTTGCACAAAATAATTCCAAAGCGTGTGTTTACACTAAGCTTTAGGTTCGATTCTCCCCCACCAATTTATGCAAATTGGATGCAAAAGGGTTAACCGGCGAATCCCCTTCAGGATACTTTGGAAACCTTAACATGAATCGCACATTCACATTAAGTATATCGATCAACGATAATTTACAGAATAAAGTTCTCTCATTTATTCTCGTGCACAAGAAAAATAAAGAAATGACTTAGATATAATTTTTGGCACTTGAAACAAATAATTTTTGTGTGTATTTTATGGCTGACAAGTATATCTATTTATAAGAAAACTTGTACCGATTGGTGTGGAGAAACAATGTTTCATTTGATTCCAACATGACCATTCACGAACCATTGTAATCAATCACAACAAACTTTTTCATGAAAAGGTGTGCTGATCTAGTGGTTGCACCTTTTGACCACGCACCTTATCACAATAAGGTCTTTGGTTCAATTCTAGAGAGTTGCAACTTTTGGCCATTTATTTTGGTAAATTAACCATTATTATTTATCAATTTAATATTTTGGGAATTTCTCCAACAATTCCCCACCATTTTCAAAATATATCTAAATCCATTATTCAGGAAATTTCATGGTTTCAGATAAAGGTATCTTACGATTTGAACCAATACTTAGTAAGTTAAGTTTTCACTCATCCCCGAATAGATTGGTAGACAAGCTTTGAACCAATTATTCATTAGAACAAGCGTGCATAACTCACACATGAAATCTCGGTACCATTGATCGAATTATTAATATGACACATTTAATAAGGCCTTGTGTCTCATATCCTTTTCATGAGAATTTAAGATTCAAGCCCTTGAACTCTATGAAGCGGCACCACTTCATTCTCATATAGGTAGACTATATCATGAATGCACCCATAATTATGTATTCCAGCAAACATATGCTATATGTCCATTAAGAAGAAAACTTCATCCTACCACACTTATTCTTATGGTCCAAGTACTTTTACCCCTTGGGATGTATCTATCATTAAGTACATCAATCACTCTAATAATGTACTTTCATCATTGAACTCAAGACTTAACATTAATCAAGTGTGAGTTGAGTTTCCACTATTGATGATTAATTAGATATGGGCTTGTTCCACATCCCTAATGATATCTTCATTGTATTCAATTATATCCAAAGACATCATATCTTGTCAATCCTTTCGTCAAAGAATTGCAATATTTTTCCAAACTTTAATTAATTTTCGAATATTCAATTTTTCAACTAATCATGCATATGATTATTTTATGTACTCTTGATAGTATTTACCAACTATCATCAAACCATGACACTTTTGTCATATTAGTACAATTTCCATATACAACATACGTTCTATATTCCTGATAGTTTCGATAAACTATCATCATGACACTTTTGTCATTTATTTTGTCATATACACAACTTTTATGTCATTCTTCATTTACCAACCTTTTGTTCTTCTAGCTTTTGAATTTATTATTCTTTTGAAGTGTAGGGCATTCATTTTTAACATGCCCTATTTCTCCACTACATTCAAAGCTCCATTATTTTCTTAAAAATTTTGAATTTCTTGATTAGAGCATCATCTCTAAAAATACGATTTGCGAAAGCCATAATTTTCGATTTGCGTTTTAACAATCCGTGAAAAGCGTTCCTCACGAGGTTCTACATATGTGGGAAACTGGAATTCCTTATCCTCCTTGATAAGGTTCTTAAAATTGCACGTCTCGGAATTTTATATTTACATTAGACTTCAAAATTAAATTTTATATAAGTCATGATCCATATTTTAAATAATATTTATATGACTTAATAATGAATTTAATTGAACGCAAATATATTATTCACATAACATCAAAATCATAATTCAATCACATAATTTAAAATTTTAGACACTAATAAAACCACTTTATTGATTGGATGAACTAACCTTTTTAAGAATGTTATGTCACTGTTGAATAAACTCAACTTTAGAAATCATATATATGGCACACCATTCTGTCAATCAACAACAACTTTAACATTTCAATTTTTCTGATTAATATATGCATTATGTACATACCGGGTATGTATATCGATGCACTGTTTCGTTTCAAAATGAAAAATAGTGACAATCGTGAACAAATAATTAACATAATTAGGAATTATGGAAAAAATTCCAAATTATCATTCCATATTAAGATGTAACCCACACCTCTTGCCTTTTGTTACAACCCATCCGGATGCTTTCTACTATAGATGACATAAAATGTTTCTGTGTTTAAATTTAACAAAACTATATAAATCACATTTTTGAATCATTTTTTTTTCTTTCTAGCAACAGTACTTCAATATATACAACATTCAATCTTGCAAATCATGGTAACAATATAAACATGAAATCATGCAATTCCGTAATAATTTCTGTTGTCAATATGTTACCGATACTGCAAACTATCATAAATCACAGAAAATACAATTTTCGTTGTGATTACCAAAATGACCTATTATGGATAATATATAAAAACGGCATCATGTTGTTTTAAAATATTCAAGCAATCCATATGTGACAATTTTCACAGATTACAAATACTTCTGCAAACTAACAAATATGATTGTGTACCTTTCACCATATTGATGAATAAGAAAGCATGATGTTCATTCCTCCGTTGTAGTCACAAATTAACCACAAACAAAACGATTCATAAATCAAAATTTCATAATTCTAAAAATTATATGAATTAACTGTGTACCTTTCACCGTCATCGAAAGTTGTTACCATCTTCTTTAAAATTGCATACTTTAACACTAATTATAAATAAAGTATGAATCAAAATCGAAAATCAAAAATCGAACCTAAAGATTGTTAGATCTTGTGTTGGGGTCTGCTGCAAAACGTGAACAAGAAGAAGATGATGAAGACGGTACGATGAAAGTTGCACAAAATAATTCCAAAGCGTGTGTTTACACTAAGCTTTAGGTTCGATTCTCCCCCACCAATTTATGCAAATTGGATGCAAAAGGGTTAACCGGCGAATCCCCTTCAGGATACTTTGGAAACCTTAACATGAATCGCACATTCACATTAAGTATATCGATCAACGATAATTTACAGAATAAAGTTCTCTCATTTATTCTCGTGCACAAGAAAAATAAAGAAATGACTTAGATATAATTTTTGGCACTTGAAACAAATAATTTTTGTGTGTATTTTATGGCTGACAGGTATATCTATTTATAAGAAAACTTGTACCGATTGGTGTGGAGAAACAATGTTTCATTTGATTCCAACATGACCATTCACGAACCATTGTAATTAATCACAACAGACTTTTTCATGAAAAGGTGTGTTGATCTAGTGGTTGCACCTTTTGACCACGCACCTTATCACAATAAGGTCTTTGGTTCAATTCTAGAGAGTTGCAACTTTTGGCCATTTATTTTGGTAAATTAACCATTATTATTTATCAATTTAATATTTTGGAAATTTCTCCAACAATCCCCCACCATTTTCAAAATAAATCTAAATCCATTATTCAGGAAATTTCAGGGTTTCAGATAAAGGTATCTTACGATTTGAACCAATACTTAGTAAGTTAAGTTTTCACTCATCCCCGAATAGATTGGTAGACAAGCTTTGAACCAATTATTCATTAGAACAAGCGTGCATAACTCACACATGAAATCTCGGTACCATTGATCGAATTATTAATATGACACATTTAATAAGGCCTTGTGTCTCATATCCTTTTCATGAGAATTTAAGAGTCAAGCCCTTGAACTCTATGAAGCGGCACCACTTCATTCTCATATAGGTAGACTATATCATAAATGCACCCATAATTATGTATTCCAGCAAACATATGCTATATGTCCATTAAGAAGAAAACTTCATCCTACCACACTTATTCTTATGGTCCAAGTACTTTTACCCCTTGGGATGTATCTATCATTAAGTACATCAATCACTCTAATAATGTACTTTCATCATTGAACTCAAGACTTAACATTAATCAAGTGTGAGTTGAGTTTCCACTATTGATGATTAATTAGATATGGGCTTGTTCCACATCACTAATGATGTCTTCATTGTATTCAATTATATCCAAAGACATCATATCTTGTCAATCCTTTCGTCAAAGAATTGCAATATTTTTCCAAACTTTAATTAATTTTCGAATATTCAATTTTTCAACTAATCATGCATATGATTATTTTATGTACTCTTGATAGTATTTACCAACTATCATCAAACCATGACACTTTTGTCATATTAGTACAATTTCCATATACAACATACGTTCTATATTCCTGATAGTTTCGATAAACTATCATCATGACACTTTTGTCATTTATTTTGTCATATACACAACTTTTATGTCATTCTTCATTTACCAACCTTTTGTTCTTCTAGCTTTTGAATTTATTATTCTATTGAAGTGTAGGGCATTCATTTTTAACATGCCCTATTTCTCCAGTACATTGAAAGCTCCATTATTTTCTTAAATATTTTGAATTTCTTGATTAGAGCATCATCTCTAAAAATACGATTCGCGAAAGCCATAATTTTCGATTTGCGTTTTAACAATCCGTGAAAAGCGTTCCTCACGAGGTTCTACATATGTGGGAAACTGGAATTCCTTATCCTCCTTGATAAGGTTCTTAAAATTGCACGTCTCGGAATTTTATATTTACATTAGACTTTAAAATTAAATTTTATATAAGTCATGATCCATATTTTAAATAATATTTATATGACTTAATAATGAATTTAATTGAACGCAAATATATTATTCACATAACATCAAAATCATAATTCAATCACATAATTTAAAATTTTAGACACTAATAAAACCACTTTATTGATTGGATGAACTAACCTTTTTAAGAATGTTATGTCACTGTTGAATAAACTCAACTTTAGAAATCATATATATGGCACACCATTCTGTCAATCAACAACAACTTTAACATTTCAATTTTTCTGATTAATATATGCATTATGTACATACGGGGTATGTATATCGATGCACTGTTTCGTTTCAAAATGAAAAATAGTGACAATCGTGAACAAATAATTAACATAATTAGGAATTATGGAAAAAATTCCAAATTATCATTCCATATTAAGATGTAACCCACACCTCTTACCTTTTGTTACAACCCATCCGGATGCTTTCTACTATAGATGACATAAAATGTTTCTGTGTTTAAATTTAACAAAACTATATAAATCACATTTTTGAATCATTTTTTTTTCTTTCTAGCAACAGTACTTCAATATATACAACATTCAATCTTGCAAATCATGGTAACAATATAAACATGAAATCATGCAATTCCGTAATAATTTATGTTGTCAATATGTTACCGATACTGCAAACTATCATAAATCACAGAAAATACAATTTTCGTTGTGATTACCAAAATGACCTATTATGGATAATATATAAAAACGGAATCATGTTGTTTTAAAATATTCAAGCAATCCATATGTGACAATTTTCACAGATTACAAATACTTCTGCAAACTAACAAATATGATTGTGTACCTTTCACCATATTGATGAATAAGAAAGCATGAATGTTCACTCCTCCGTTGTAGTCACAAATTAACCACAAACAAAACGATTCATAAATCAAAATTTCATAATTCTAAAAATTATATGAATTAACTGTGTACCTTTCACCGTCATCGAAAGTTGTTCCATCTTCTTTAAAATTGCATACTTTAACACTAATTATAAATAAAGTATGAATCAAAATCGAAAATCAAAAATCGAACCTAAAGATTGTTAGATCTTGTGTTGGGGTCTGCTGCAAAACATGAACAAGAAGAAGATGATGAAGACGGTACGATGAAAGTTGCACAAAATAATTCCAAAGCGTGTGTTTACACTAAGCTTTAGGTTCGATTCTCCCCCACCAATTTATGCAAATTTGATGCAAAAGGGTTAACCGGCGAATCCCCTTCAGGATACTTTGGAAACCTTAACATGAATCGCACATTCACATTAAGTATATCGATCAACGATAATTTACAGAATAAAGTTCTCTCATTTATTCTCGTGCACAAGAAAAATAAAGAAATGACTTAGATATAATTTTTGGCACTTGAAACAAATAATTTTTGTGTGTATTTTATGGCTGACAAGTATATCTATTTATAAGAAAACTTGTACCGATTGGTGTGGAGAAACAATGTTTCATTTGATTCCAACATGACCATTCACGAACCATTGTAATCAATCACAACAAACTTTTTCATGAAAAGGTGTGTTGATCTAGTGGTTGCACCTTTAGACCTCGCACCTTATCACAATAAGGTCTTTGGTTCAATTCTAGAGAGTTGCAACTTTTGGCCATTTATTTTGGTAAATTAACCATTATTATTTATCAATTTAATATTTTGGAAATTTCTCCAACAATTCCCCACCATTTTCAAAATATATCTAAATCCATTATTCAGGAAATTTCATGGTTTCAGATAAAGGTATCTTACGATTTGAACCAATACTTAGTAAGTTAAGTTTTCACTCATCCCCGAATAGATTGGTAGACAAGCTTTGAACCAATTATTCATTAGAACAAGCGTGCATAACTCACACATGAAATCTCGGTACCATTGATCAAATTATTAATATGACACATTTAATAAGGCCTTGTGTCTCATATCCTTTTCATGAGAATTTAAGAGTCAAGCCCTTGAACTCTATGAAGCGGCACCACTTCATTCTCATATAGGTAGACTATATCATAAATGCACCCATAATTATGTATTCCAGCAAACATATGCTATATGTCCATTAAGAAGAAAACTTCATCCTACCACACTTATTCTTATGGTCCAAGTACTTTTACCCCTTGGGATGTATCTATCATTAAGTACATCAATCACTCTAATAATGTACTTTCATCATTGAACTCAAGACTTAACATTAATCAAGTGTGAGTTGAGTTTCCACTATTGATGATTAATTAGATATGGGCTTGTTCCACATCCCTAATGATGTCTTCATTGTATTCAATTATATCCAAAGACATCATATCTTGTCAATCCTTTCGTCAAAGAATTGCAATATTTTTCCAAACTTTAATTAATTTTCGAATATTCAATTTTTCAACTAATCATGCATATGATTATTTTATGTACTCTTGATAGTATTTACCAACTATCATCAAACCATGACACTTTTGTCATATTAGTACAATTTCCATATACAACATACGTTCTATATTCCTGATAGTTTCGATAAACTATCATCATGACACTTTTGTCATTTATTTTGTCATATACACAACTTTTATGTCATTCTTCATTTACCAACCTTTTGTTCTTCTAGCTTTTGAATTTATTATTCTTTTGAAGTCTAGGGCATTCATTTTTAACATGCCCTATTTCTCCACTACATTCAAAGCTCCATTATTTTCTTAAAAATTTTGAATTTCTTGATTAGAGCATCATCTCTAAAAATACGATTTGCGAAAGCCATAATTTTCGATTTGCGTTTTAACAATCCGTGAAAAGCGTTCCTCACGAGGTTCTACATATGTGGGAAACTGGAATTCCTTATCCTCCTTGATAAGGTTCTTAAAATTGCACGTCTCGGAATTTTATATTTACATTAGACTTTAAAATTAAATTTTATATAAGTCATGATCCATATTTTAAATAATATTTATATGACTTAATAATGAATTTAATTGAACGCAAATATATTATTCACATAACATCAAAATCATAATTCAATCACATAATTTAAAATTTTAGACACTAATAAAACCACTTTATTGATTGGATGAACTAACCTTTTTAAGAATGTTATGTCACTGTTGAATAAACTCAACTTTAGAAATCATATATATGGCACACCATTCTGTCAATCAACAACAACTTTAACATTTCAATTTTTCTGATTAATATATGCATTATGTACATACGGGGTATGTATATCGATGCACTGTTTCGTTTCAAAATGAAAAATAGTGACAATCGTGAACAAATAATTAACATAATTAGGAATTATGGAAAAAATTCCAAATTATCATTCCATATTAAGATGTAACCCACACCTCTTACCTTTTGTTACAACCCATCCGGATGCTTTCTACTATAGATGACATAAAATGTTTCTGTGTTTAAATTTAACAAAACTATATAAATCACATTTTTGAATCATTTTTTTTTCTTTCTAGCAACAGTACTTCAATATATACAACATTCAATCTTGCAAATCATGGTAACAATATAAACATGAAATCATGCAATTCCGTAATAATTTCTGTTGTCAATATGTTACCGATACTGCAAACTATCATAAATCACAGAAAATACAATTTTCGTTGTGATTACCAAAATGACCTATTATGGATAATATATAAAAACGGAATCATGTTGTTTTAAAATATTCAAGCAATCCATATGTGACAATTTTCACAGATTACAAATACTTCTGCAAACTAACAAATATGATTGTGTACCTTTCACCATATTGATGAATAAGAAAGCATGAATGTTCACTCCTCCGTTGTAGTCACAAATTAACCACAAACAAAACGATTCATAAATCAAAATTTCATAATTCTAAAAATTATATGAATTAACTGTGTACCTTTCACCGTCATCGAAAGTTGTTCCATCTTCTTTAAAATTGCATACTTTAACACTAATTATAAATAAAGTATGAATCAAAATCGAAAATCAAAAATCGAACCTAAAGATTGTTAGATCTTGTGTTGGGGTCTGCTGCAAAACATGAACAAGAAGAAGATGATGAAGACGGTACGATGAAAGTTGCACAAAATAATTCCAAAGCGTGTGTTTACACTAAGCTTTAGGTTCGATTCTCCCCCACCAATTTATGCAAATTTGATGCAAAAGGGTTAACCGGCGAATCCCCTTCAGGATACTTTGGAAACCTTAACATGAATCGCACATTCACATTAAGTATATCGATCAACGATAATTTACAGAATAAAGTTCTCTCATTTATTCTCGTGCACAAGAAAAATAAAGAAATGACTTAGATATAATTTTTGGCACTTGAAACAAATAATTTTTGTGTGTATTTTATGGCTGACAAGTATATCTATTTATAAGAAAACTTGTACCGATTGGTGTGGAGAAACAATGTTTCATTTGATTCCAACATGACCATTCACGAACCATTGTAATCAATCACAATAAACTTTTTCATGAAAAGGTGTGTTGATCTAGTGGTTGCACCTTTTGACCACGCACCTTATCACAATAAGGTCTTTGGTTCAATTCTAGAGAGTTGCAACTTTTGGCCATTTATTTTGGTAAATTAACCATTATTATTTATCAATTTAATATTTTGGAAATTTCTCCAACAATTCCCCACCATTTTCAAAATATATCTAAATCCATTATTCAGGAAATTTCATGGTTTCAGATAAAGGTATCTTACGATTTGAACCAATACTTAGTAAGTTAAGTTTTCACTCATCCCCGAATAGATTGGTAGACAAGCTTTGAACCAATTATTCATTAGAACAAGCGTGCATAACTCACACATGAAATCTCGGTACCATTGATCAAATTATTAATATGACACATTTAATAAGGCCTTGTGTCTCATATCCTTTTCATGAGAATTTAAGAGTCAAGCCCTTGAACTCTATGAAGCGGCACCACTTCATTCTCATATAGGTAGACTATATCATAAATGCACCCATAATTATGTATTCCAGCAAACATATGCTATATGTCCATTAAGAAGAAAACTTCATCCTACCACACTTATTCTTATGGTCCAAGTACTTTTACCCCTTGGGATGTATCTATCATTAAGTACATCAATCACTCTAATAATGTACTTTCATCATTGAACTCAAGACTTAACATTAATCAAGTGTGAGTTGAGTTTCCACTATTGATGATTAATTAGATATGGGCTTGTTCCACATCCCTAATGATGTCTTCATTGTATTCAATTATATCCAAAGACATCATATCTTGTCAATCCTTTCGTCAAAGAATTGCAATATTTTTCCAAACTTTAATTAATTTTCGAATATTCAATTTTTCAACTAATCATGCATATGATTATTTTATGTACTCTTGATAGTATTTACCAACTATCATCAAACCATGACACTTTTGTCATATTAGTACAATTTCCATATACAACATACGTTCTATATTCCTGATAGTTTCGATAAACTATCATCATGACACTTTTGTCATTTATTTTGTCATATACACAACTTTTATGTCATTCTTCATTTACCAACCTTTTGTTCTTCTAGCTTTTGAATTTATTATTCTTTTGAAGTGTAGGGCATTCATTTTTAACATGCCCTATTTCTCCACTACATTCAAAGCTCCATTATTTTCTTAAAAATTTTGAACTTCTTGATTAGAGCATCATCTCTAAAAATACGATTTGCGAAAGCCATAATTTTCGATTTGCGTTTTAACAATCCGTGAAAAGCGTTCCTCACGAGGTTCTACATATGTGGGA
Source organism: Lathyrus tuberosus (assembly GCA_022829125.1). Lineage (NCBI taxonomy): Eukaryota > Viridiplantae > Streptophyta > Magnoliopsida > Fabales > Fabaceae > Lathyrus > Lathyrus tuberosus. The sequence goes on from JALAZF010000254.1 coordinate 1,959,596, forward strand.
AACTGGAATTCCTTATCCTCCTTGATAAGGTTCTTAAAATTGCACGTCTCGGAATTTTATATTTACATTAGACTTCAAAATTAAATTTTATATAAGTCATGATCCATATTTTAAATAATATTTATATGACTTAATAATGAATTTAATTGAACGCAAATATATTATTCACATAACATCAAAATCATAATTCAATCACATAATTTAAAATTTTAGACACTAATAAAACCACTTTATTGATTGGATGAACTAACCTTTTTAAGAATGTTATGTCACTGTTGAATAAACTCAACTTTAGAAATCATATATATGGCACACCATTCTGTCAATCAACAACAACTTTAACATTTCAATTTTTCTGATTAATATATGCATTATGTACATACCGGGTATGTATATCGATGCACTGTTTCGTTTCAAAATGAAAAATAGTGACAATCGTGAACAAATAATTAACATAATTAGGAATTATGGAAAAAATTCCAAATTATCATTCCATATTAAGATGTAACCCACACCTCTTGCCTTTTGTTACAACCCATCCGGATGCTTTCTACTATAGATGACATAAAATGTTTCTGTGTTTAAATTTAACAAAACTATATAAATCACATTTTTGAATCATTTTTTTTTCTTTCTAGCAACAGTACTTCAATATATACAACATTCAATCTTGCAAATCATGGTAACAATATAAACATGAAATCATGCAATTCCGTAATAATTTATGTTGTCAATATGTTACCGATACTGCAAACTATCATAAATCACAGAAAATACAATTTTCGTTGTGATTGCCAAAATGACCTATTATGGATAATATATAAAAACGGCATCATGTTGTTTTAAAACATTCAAACAATCCATATGTGACAATTTTCACAGATTATAAATACTTCTGCAAACTAACAAATATGATTGTGTACCTTTCACCATATTGATGAATAAGAAAGCATGAATGTTCATTCCTCCGTTGTAGTCACAAATTAACCACAAACAAAACGATTCATAAATCAAAATTTCATAATTCTAAAAATTATATGAATTAACTGTGTACCTTTCACCGTCATCGAAAGTTGTTACCATCTTCTTTAAAATTGCATACTTTAACACTAATTATAAATAAAGTATGAATCAAAATCGAAAATCAAAAATCGAACCTAAAGATTGTTAGATCTTGTGTTGGGGTCTGCTGCAAAACATGAACAAGAAGAAGATGATGAAGACGGTACGATGAAAGTTGCACAAAATAATTCCAAAACGTGTGTTTACACTAAGCTTTAGGTTCGATTCTCCCCCACCAATTTATGCAAATTGGATGCAAAAGGGTTAACCGGCGAATCCCCTTTAGGATACTTTGGAAACCTTAACATGAATCGCACATTCACATTAAGTATATCGATCAACGATAATTTACAGAATAAAGTTCTCTCATTTATTCTCGTGCATAAGAAAAATAAAGAAATGACTTAGATATAATTTTTGGCACTTGAAACAAATAATTTTTGTGTGTATTTTATGGCTGACAAGTATATCTATTTATAAGAAAACTTGTACCGATTGGTGTGGAGAAACAATGTTTCATTTGATTCCAACATGACCATTCACGAACCATTGTAATCAATCACAACAAACTTTTTCATGAAAAGGTGTGTTGATCTAGTGGTTGCACCTTTTGACCACGCACCTTATCACAATAAGGTCTTTGGTTCAATTCTAGAGAGTTGCAACTTTTGGCCATTTATTTTGGTAAATTAACCATTATTATTTATCAATTTAATATTTTGGAAATTTCTCCAACAATTCCCCACCATTTTCAAAATATATCTAAATCCATTATTCAGGAAATTTCATGGTTTCAGATAAAGGTATCTTACGATTTGAACCAATACTTAGTAAGTTAAGTTTTCACTCATCCCCGAATAGATTGGTAGACAAGCTTTGAACCAATTATTCATTAGAACAAGCGTGCATAACTCACACATGAAATCTCGGTACCATTGATCGAATTATTAATATGACACATTTAATAAGGCCTTGTGTCTCATATCCTTTTCATGAGAATTTAAGAGTCAAGCCCTTGAACTCTATGAAGCGGCACCACTTCATTCTCATATAGGTAGACTATATCATAAATGCACCCATAATTATGTATTCCAGCAAACATATGCTATATGTCCATTAAGAAGAAAACTTCATCCTACCACACTTATTCTTATGGTCCAAGTACTTTTACCCCTTGGGATGTATCTATCATTAAGTACATCAATCACTCTAATAATGTACTTTCATCATTGAACTCAAGACTTAACATTAATCAAGTGTGAGTTGAGTTTCCACTATTGATGATTAATTAGATATGGGCTTGTTCCACATCCCTAATGATGTCTTCATTGTATTCAATTATATCCAAAGACATCATATCTTGTCAATCCTTTCGTCAAAGAATTGCAATATTTTTCCAAACTTTAATTAATTTTCGAATATTCAATTTTTCAACTAATCATGCATATGATTATTTTATGTACTCTTGATAGTATTTACCAACTATCATCAAACCATGACACTTTTGTCATATTAGTACAATTTCCATATACAACATACGTTCTATATTCCTGATAGTTTCGATAAACTATCATCATGACACTTTTGTCATTTATTTTGTCATATACACAACTTTTATGTCATTCTTCATTTACCAACCTTTTGTTCTTCTAGCTTTTGAATTTATTATTCTTTTGAAGTCTAGGGCATTCATTTTTAACATGCCCTATTTCTCCACTACATTCAAAGCTCCATTATTTTCTTAAAAATTTTGAATTTCTTGATTAGAGCATCATCTCTAAAAATACGATTTGCGAAAGCCATAATTTTCGATTTGCGTTTTAACAATCCATGAAAAGCGTTCCTCACGAGGTTCTACATATGTGGGAAACTGGAATTCCTTATCCTCCTTGATAAGGTTCTTAAAATTGCACGTCTCGGAATTTTATATTTACATTAGACTTCAAAATTAAATTTTATATAAGTCATGATCCATATTTTAAATAATATTTATATGACTTAATAATGAATTTAATTGAACGCAAATATATTATTCACATAACATCAAAATCATAATTCAATCACATAATTTAAAATTTTAGACACTAATAAAACCACTTTATTGATTGGATGAACTAACCTTTTTAAGAATGTTATGTCACTGTTGAATAAACTCAACTTTAGAAATCATATATATGGCACACCATTCTGTCAATCAACAACAACTTTAACATTTCAATTTTTCTGATTAATATATGCATTATGTACATACCGGGTATGTATATCGATGCACTGTTTCGTTTCAAAATGAAAAATAGTGACAATCGTGAACAAATAATTAACATAATTAGGAATTATGGAAAAAATTCCAAATTATCATTCCATATTAAGATGTAACCCACACCTCTTGCCTTTTGTTACAACCCATCCGGATGCTTTCTACTATAGATGACATAAAATGTTTCTGTGTTTAAATTTAACAAAACTATATAAATCACATTTTTGAATCATTTTTTTTTCTTTCTAGCAACAGTACTTCAATATATACAACATTCAATCTTGCAAATCATGGTAACAATATAAACATGAAATCATGCAATTCCGTAATAATTTCTGTTGTCAATATGTTACCGATACTGCAAACCATCATAAATCACATAAAATACAATTTTCATTGTGATTGCCAAAATGTCCTATTATGGACAATATATAAAAAAGGCATCATGTTGTTTTAAAATATTCAAGCAATCCATATGTGACAATTTTCACAGATTACAAATACTTCTGCAAACTAACAAATATGATTGTGTACCTTTCACCATATTGATGAATAAGAAAGCATGAATGTTCATTCCTCCGTTGTAGTCACAAATTAACCACAAACAAAACGATTCATAAATCAAAATTTCATAATTCTAAAAATTATATGAATTAACTGTGTACCTTTCACCGTCATCGAAAATTGTTACCATCTTCTTTAAAATTGCATACTTTAACACTAATTATAAATAAAGTATGAATCAAAATCAAAAATCAAAAATCGAACCTAAAGATTGTTAGATCTTGTGTTGGGGTCTGCTGCAAAACATGAACAAGAAGAAGATGATGAAGACGGTACGATGAAAGTTGCACAAAATAATTCCAAAACGTGTGTTTACACTAAGCTTTAGGTTCGATTCTCCCCCACCAATTTATGCAAATTGGATGCAAAAGGGTTCACCGGCGAATCCCCTTTAGGATACTTTGGAAACCTTAACATGAATCGCACATTCACATTAAGTATATCGATCAACGATAATTTACAGAATAAAGTTCTCTCATTTATTCTCGTGCATAAGAAAAATAAAGAAATGACTTAGATATAATTTTTGGCACTTGAAACAAATAATTTTTGTGTGTATTTTATGGCTGACAAGTATATCTATTTATAAGAAAACTTGTACCGATTGGTGTGGAGAAACAATGTTTCATTTGATTCCAACATGACCATTCACGAACCATTGTAATCAATCACAACAAAATTTTTCATGAAAAGGTGTGTTGATCTAGTGGTTGCACCTTTTGACCACGCACCTTATCACAATAAGGTCTTTGGTTCAATTCTAGAGAGTTGCAACTTTTGGCCATTTATTTTGGTAAATTAACCATTATTATTTATCAATTTAATATTTTGGAAATTTCTCCAACAATCCCCCACTATTTTCAAAATATATCTAAATCCATTATTCAGGAAATTTCATGGTTTCAGATAAAGGTATCTTACGATTTGAACCAATACTTAGTAAGTTAAGTTTTCACTCATCCCCGAATAGATTGGTAGACAAGCTTTGAACCAATTATTCATTAGAACAAGCGTGCATAACTCACACATGAAATCTCGGTACCATTGATCGAATTATTAATATGACACATTTAATAAGGCCTTGTGTCTCATATCCTTTTCATGAGAATTTAAGAGTCAAGCCCTTGAACTCTATGAAGCGGCACCACTTCATTCTCATATAGGTAGACTATATCATAAATGCACCCATAATTATGTATTCCAGCAAACATATGCTATATGTCCATTAAGAAGAAAACTTCATCCTACCACACTTATTCTTATGGTCCAAGTACTTTTACCCCTTGGGATGTATCTATCATTAAGTACATCAATCACTCTAATAATGTACTTTCATCATTGAACTCAAGACTTAACATTAATCAAGTGTGAGTTGAGTTTCCACTATTGATGATTAATTAGATATGGGCTTGTTCCACATCCCTAATGATGTCTTCATTGTATTCAATTATATCCAAAGACATCATATCTTGTCAATCCTTTCGTCAAAGAATTGCAATATTTTTCCAAACTTTAATTAATTTTCGAATATTCAATTTTTCAACTAATCATGCATATGATTATTTTATGTACTCTTGATAGTATTTACCAACTATCATCAAACCATGACACTTTTGTCATATTAGTACAATTTCCATATACAACATACGTTCTATATTCCTGATAGTTTCGATAAACTATCATCATGACACTTTTGTCATTTATTTTGTCATATACACAACTTTTATGTCATTCTTCATTTACCAACCTTTTGTTCTTCTAGCTTTTGAATTTATTATTCTTTTGAAGTGTAGGCATTCATTTTTAACATGCCCTATTTCTCCACTACATTCAAAGCTCCATTATTTTCTTAAAAATTTGGAATTTCTTGATTAGAGCATCATCTCTAAAAATACGATTTGCGAAAGCCATAATTTTCGATTTGCGTTTTAACAATCCGTGAAAAGCGTTCCTCACGAGGTTCTACATATGTGGGAAACTGGAATTCCTTATCCTCCTTGATAAGGTTCTTAAAATTGCACGTCTCGGAATTTTATATTTACATTAGACTTCAAAATTAAATTTTATATAAGTCATGATCCATATTTTAAATAATATTTATATGACTTAATAATGAATTTAATTGAACACAAATATATTATTCACATAACATCAAAATCATAATTCAATCACATAATTTAAAATTTTAGACACTAATAAAACCACTTTATTTATTGGATGAACTAACCTTTTTAAGAATGTTATGTCACTGTTGAATAAACTCAACTTTAGAAATCATATATATGGCACACCATTCTGTCAATCAACAACAACTTTAACATTTCAATTTTTCTGATTAATATATGCATTATGTACATACCGGGTATGTATAAAGATGCACTGTTTCGTTTCAAAATGAAAAATAGTGACAATCGTGAACAAATAATTAACATAATTAGGAATTATTGAAAAAATTCCAAATTATCATTCCATATTAAGATGTAACCCACACCTCTTGCCTTTTGTTACAACCCATCCGGATGCTTTCTACTATAGATGACATAAAATGTTTCTGTGTTTAAATTTAACAAAACTATATAAATCACATTTTTGAATCATTTTTTTTTCTTTCTTGCAACAGTACTTCAATATATACAACATTCAATCTTGCAAATCATGGTAACAATATAAACATGAAATCATGCAATTCCGTAATAATTTATGTTGTCAATATGTTACCGATACTGCAAACTATCATAAATCACAGAAAATACAATTTTCGTTGTGATTGCCAAAATGACCTATTATGGATAATATATAAAAATGGCATCATGTTGTTTTAAAATATTCAAGCAATCCATATGTGACAATTTTCACAGATTACAAATACTTCTGCAAACTAACAAATATGATTGTGTACCTTTCACCATATTGATGAATAAGAAAGCATGAATGTTCATTCCTCCGTTGTAGTCACAAATTAACCACAAACAAAACGATTCATAAATCAAAATTTCATAATTCTAAAAATTATATGAATTAACTGTGTACCTTTCACCGTCATCGAAAGTTGTTACCATCTTCTTTAAAATTGCATACTTTAACACTAATTATAAATAAAGTATGAATCAAAATCGAAAATAAAAAATCGAACCTAAAGATTGTTAGATCTTGTGTTGGGGTCTGCTGCAAAACATGAACAAGAAGAAGATGATGAAGACGGTACGATGAAAGTTGCACAAAATAATTCCAAAGCGTGTGTTTACACTAAGCTTTAGGTTCGATTCGCCCCCACCAATTTATGCAAATTGGATGCAAAAGGGTTAACCGGCGAATCCCCTTCAGGATACTTTGGAAACCTTAACATGAATCGCACATTCACATTAAGTATATCGATCAACGATATTTTACAGAATAAAGTTCTCTCATTTATTCTCGTGCACAAGAAAAATAAAGAAATGACTTAGATATAATTTTTGGCACTTGAAACAAATAATTTTTGTGTGTATTTTATGGCTGACAAGTATATCTATTTATAAGAAAACTTGTACCGATTGGTGTGGAGAAACAATGTTTCATTTGATTCCAACATGACCATTCACGAACCATTGTAATCAATCACAACAAACTTTTTCATGAAAAGGTGTGTTGATCTAGTGGTTGCACCTTTTGACCACGCACCTTATCACAATAAGGTCTTTGGTTCAATTCTAGAGAGTTGCAACTTTTGGCCATTTATTTTGGTAAATTAACCATTATTATTTATCAATTTAATATTTTGGAAATTTCTCCAACAGTTTTCTACCGAGGAATTGGTCTTAGTTTCTGATGTAAGCTTCCCCTCGATCCTGGTTTCCTACCGAGGAACTGGTCTCAGTTTCTGATGTAAACTTCCCCTCGATCCTGGTTTCCTACCGAGGAACTGGTCTCAGTTTCTGAAATAAACTTCTCCTCGATCTTGGTTTCCTACCGAGGAACTGGTCTCAGTTTCTTTTGTCAATAAACTTTCTTGACAAGGGACGCCGTTCGTAGCGGTTTTCCCCAAACTTCTCACCGAATTTTCCTGGGCAGATGCCATTTGATGGAAAAAGTTTTGATGTCAGACTTGCGGGGGAACCCATTCGTCTGAGCTGTTGAGGCGCACAAACTTCTCTGCTTGGAGATGCCATTTGTCGACTACTAGGGAAAACGAGTCTCTTGAGAGACTGCTTTCTGCTTGGGGATGTTACATCATACTTTTCTCAAGGTCTTTTGAGAGAAATGCCATGTGATGTAATCCAAATTGGAGGTACTGATGACCTTTTTGTCAGCAAATTTTTCGGAGAAAAACTGCGGTACTGCCGAATCTTTGATCAAGAGACTTTCTCTGGGGATTTTTCTTAATCCGGGAAAGCAAAGATATCATCTTCAATGGCGAAGAGTGACATTCGTTGAAAGTTTTCTTGCCTTTCAGAGGTTCAAGTTATCAAAGTGGTCGAGGACCGACTTCAATCCAGAAATAAACTGGAGGAGAGATTGCTTAGATGATTCACTTTCTAACGAGGAAAGAACCGACAACTCGATTGAAAAGAGGACTTTTATCACTTAGGAACAAGAACGACTAGAGTGATAGTGATGCAATATGAATATGAATGTCAATCAATAATGCATGATGTATGTATGTTTATGCTGACAAAACTGACACGACATACAGACTAATAGACGAATACGACTGGATACTCGGCCACTGCGGGGGACGAAGAAGTATCATTTATTCCAGATAGCAATTATGCCTTACTTAGGAGAGATAATCCCTGTGAGGGAGGGGGGAAACCGTTGGTCGGGCTTAGGAGATAAGAACTATGTCGGGGGTGTCGGACGGAGTATTCGCATCTGACACAGTTGATCCTTCATTCAGGCATACTGGTTTAGAAGGAGTACTTTGATTCTGCACTTTGAAGCTCAATTGCTTTCGGAGAAGCGATCGATGTTCTTTTAGACGCTCAACAGTCAAAAGAAATTGCCATCTTTATTTTAAAAGCAGAAAAAAATTAACAAGTAAATTCATTTTTGTTTTATTTCAAGAATCGTAAATCATGTTAAAATGTCGTTCTGTAAAGCTAAAACAAATGAGAATGGCAAACAAAGCACTAGGGCTCATATTTTATTGATAGGGTGGAAATCAGCCAAATGCGTGATTCCATGGAGTATTTATAAAGTTAAAAAATGGTAATTTACGGGAAAAGGGCTACATTGAAACACAACGACCTCTATACTTCTACCAACTTTGAATTCTGGGCATCCTGGGCTTCCGTCGAAGATGACCTTGACTGGAGTTCCCTTGTTGGATGGCAGGACTGCTGCTGGGGGATTTGCCCCTTTGTTGGACATAGTTACTTGCCATTATCCCTAACTTTTCCCTGGATTGTACTTTGAGATTTCCAATCCATCAGGATGATTTTTTATTATGTCTCTAATTTTTTCCTGGACCGCCCTTTCGGGTTTTCAATCCACCGAGACGTTTTTTTTATTTAGGCGAAGTATTTCTTGACTACTGGAACATTTGTGGGGTAGGCAAATTCTTCTCCATCCATGGTTGCGAGTCTCAAGGCGCCGCCTGAGAAAGCTTTCTTGACCACATAGGGGCCGTCATAATTCGGAGTCCATTTGCCCTGGGGATCAGTGAGAAATGATTGTATCTTTTTGAGCACAAGGTCTCCTTTCCTGAAAACGCGAGGTCGGACCTTTTTGTCGAATGCCTTCTTCATTCTTTGCTGATACAACTGACCGTAGCATAGAGCCGTTATTCATTTTTATTCGATCAGATTCAGTTCGTCATGTCGACTTTGACACCATTCAGCCTCTGTTAGCTTAGTTTCTATCAATACCCGGATTGATGGGATCTCTACTTCTATGGGAAGCACTGCCTCCATGCCATATACTAGAGAGAAAGGGGTTGCCCCTGTTGAAGTACGGACAGATGTACGATAACCGTGAAGAGCAAAGGGTAGCATTTTGTGCCAGTCTTTGTAGGTTACGACCATCTTCTGAACGATCTTCTTGATGTTCTTGTTAGCCGCTTCTACCACTCCATTCATTTTAGGTCGGTAGGGAGATGAGTTATGGTGTTCGACCTTGAACTCAGCGCACAACTCCTTCATCATCTTGTTGTTCAAGTTGGATCCATTATCAGTAATGATCTGGCTCGGAACACAATAACGGCAGATGAGACTATTTTTGATAAAGCGGAACACCACTTGTCGGGTTACATTGGTGTATGACGCTGCTTCGACCCATTTGGTGAAATAGTCAATGGCTACCAGGATGAACTGATGTCCGTTCGAAGCTTTGGGTTCAATCACGCCATTCATGTCGATTCCCCATATGGAAAAAGGCCACGGGGAAGAAAGAACTTTGAGATGTGTTGGCGGTACATGGATTTTGTCTGAGTATATCTGACACTTGTGACATCTCCTCATGTACTTGTAGCAGTCGGATTCCATGGTCAACCAATAATACCCTGCTCTCAGAATTTTTCTCGCCATTGTGTGTCCGTTGGCATGTGTGCCAAAGGATCCTTCGTGAATTTCTTTTATCAGCATGTATGCTTCTGGCCTGTCTACACATCGGAGCAAGACCATGTCAAAGTTTCTCTTATAGAGTGTGTCACCACTTAGGAAGAAGCTGTCGGCCAGTCTTCTAAGGGTCTTTCTTTTCTTTTTGAATGCCCCAGGTGGGTACTCTTGTTTCTGAAGGAAGCATTTGATATCGTGATACCATGGTTTGTCGCTATGACTATTTCAACCACGAAGATGTAGGCGGCCTTTTCTAGGCGGATTATGTCGATCTTAGGTACGTCGTTCCATTGACCTACACTAATCATGGAGGAGAGAGTGGCTAATGCATCAGCCATGTGATTCTCCTCACGAGGGATGTGATGAAACTCAATTTTGTTGAAGAATGGTAACAACCTTCTCGCGTAGTCTTTGTAAGGAATCAATACTGATTGCTATGTGTTCCAATCTCCTTTGATCTGATTGATAACCAGGGATGCGTCGCCATATACATCCAAGTTCTTGATCCTTAAGTCGATATCTTCTTCGAGACCCATGATACAACCTTCGTATTCGGCCTCGTTGTTAGTACACTTGAATGTTAGTCGGGCGGTGAAAGGAATGTGGGTACCCTGAGGTGTTATGATGATTTCCCCAATTCCATTTCCATAATGATTGACAGCTCCGTCAAAGATTAGTCCCCATTGGGAACCTGGTTCTGGCCCTTCACTGGGTAGCGGTTCATCACAATATTTCATTTTCAAATACATGACATCTTTGTCTGGGAAGTCAAATCCGACTGATCCCTGATCGTCAATCGGTTGATGAGCCAAATGATTGGCTAAAACACTTCCTTTAACGGATTTCTGAGCATGGTACTCAATGTCGTATTTTGATAACAACATCTGCCAACGGGCAATCCTTCCTGTGAGAGCAGGCTTCTCAAAGACGTACTTGATTGGATCCATTTCGGAGATTAACCAAGTAGTGTGGCGAATCATATACTGGCGAAGATGTTTGGCTGCCCAAGCCAGAGCACAGCAAGTTTTCTCTAGCATAGTGTACCGAGTTTCATAGTCGGTGAATTTCTTGCTCAAATAGTAAATGGCAGACTCTTTCCTTTTCGTTTCGTCTTGTTGGCCAAGCACGCAACCCATTGAGTCTTCTAAGACTGTTAAGTGGATGATCAGTGGTCTTCCTTCCACTAGAGGTGATAGAATCAGTGGATTCAACAGATATTCCTTGATATTGTCGAAGGCGGTTTAGCAGTCTTCTGTCCAAACGCAATCCTGATTCTTTTTGAGTAATTTTTAAGATTGGCACGCATGTCGCGGTCATGAGGAATATGAATCGAGAAATGTAGTTCAGACGTCCCAGGAATCCTCTGACTTGTTTTTCAGTCTTTCGAGAAGGCATTTCTTGAATGGCCTTGACTTTTTCAGGATCAACCTCAATTCCTTTCTGGCTGACGATGAACCCTAGCAATTTCCCTGAACGGACATCGAAGGTGCATTTGTTGGGATTCAGGCGAAGTTTGTGCCTTCTCAGATGCTCGAATAGCTTTGACAAGTGGGTTACGTGCTCCTCTTCTGTTTTAGATTTGGCAATCATATCATTGACATATACCTCGATTTCTTTGTGTATCATGTCATGAAACAGAGTAGTCATGGCCCTTTGATAGGTTGCCTCGGCGTTCTTCAAACCGAACGACATTACCTTGTAACAAAAGGTGCCCCATGGGGTGATGAAGTAAGTTTTCTCCATGCCTTTTGGCGCCATTTTTATCTGATTATAGCCCGAGAATCCATCCATGAAGGAGAATACCTTGAACTTTGTTGTACTGTCTACCATCATGTCAATGTATGGTAAGGGAAAGTCATCCTTTGGACTGGCTTTGTTCAGATCCTTGTAATCTACACACATTCTGACTTTTCCGTCCTTTTTCGGAACTGGTACTATGTTGGCTAACCATTGAGGATACTCTGATGTGGCGAGGAAACCCGCGTCAATCTGTTTCTGTACTTCCTCTTTGATTTTGATGGCCATGTCCGGGTGAGTTCGTCTTAGCCTTTGTTTTACCGGCGGACATTCTGAACTCAACGGTAGATGATGTTCCACGATGCTGGTATCCAACCCTGGCATATCCTGATAGAACCAAGCAAATACATCTAGAAATTCTTTGAGAAGTCTTATCAAGCTTTCTTTGATAGTCAAACTGAGTAGTGCCCCAATCTTGACTTCTTTTCTCTCTTCCTCTGAATCCAAGTTGACTGTTTCCAACGGCTCTTTGTGAGGTTCAATGGACCTTTCCTCTTGTCTGAGTAATCGGGAGATCTCTTCTGGAATTTCTTCGTCATTTGCTTCTTCAGCCTCAAATACCGGGAATTCAAAGTTGGGAGAAGGCATTGGATCGTATGTTTCAATGGGGTTTAAAATAAGCAATCTGCATGAAGTGATTATTGTTTTTAGAAGAGATGGAGAAAATGCAAGAGTGTGTGCAGTTTATTTTCTTCGGAAAACTGCTTGTTTATTGTTATTTGTTATTTTTTAGGATTATCATTTTCTGAAAAAGTGAAAAGAGAAAACAGTAATTAATGCGGAAATTACAGAACGACGTTATTTTATTTATGATTGGTCGATTCTTGAAATTACAGCCCTATAAAACAAAACTTTGTCGCTTTGGGCGAATTGAAGAGGTACATTTACAAAAAGTGAGCCCTATTAAAACATCTGTTTCACCTGGGCAGGGTGCAAGGTTAAGATAAAGACGACAAATACTTAGACTTATGAACAACTTTTGAAACATCAACAGGAACCCATTGGCGGAGAACTCCTCGGTGAATCACAAAGTCTGGCACCTTCTTTCTTGGCTTGTCTTCAGAAATGATGTTGATTTCTGGTGGAGCAGGATCGTTGGAATCTGTCTCCCAGGCAGAGTTGTCGTAAGAGGATTCTTCTATTATATCTTGCATAGTATTTGTACTCTAAGGCAGATCTCCCCATCCAGTGGACTGGATGTCTTCGAGCCTGATACGAGAGCTCTCAGGAGCGGTGTACTTAACCAAGTAGTCGTACTTTCCACTTGGTTGTCCTAAGGTGTCCCATACTTCTTTGGAACTGGAGGAGTCATCCCTTTCAATGACGTTGATCTCAGGAAAAGCATAGTTGATGAACTCTAGTCCTGCGAGCTTTGCAAATTCATCGTCATGCTGGGTATTTTCAGAATGCCCTGAGTGTTGATCCCATAACATGGTGGGGACGCGGGTATTCTTCTCAATGATGCTCAACTGATATGCATCGTTCGACTGATTCTTTTGCCCCGAGTCTCCTGGGTACGGCTTCCAGATAGGCAGGCCATCCATCGGGCCATAATAGTCATGGTCAAAGTTGTCTTTCATCAAAGTGTCCTCCTCTAATGAGTTTGGTGGAGCACGACATCCTTCCGGATCACAATCTCCGTATAACATTTTGACATCTGACCTTGGTATATATCTCGGACCCTGCGTGGGGAAACAGAATGGCGTATGCGCTTCTTCCTGAGACATATAACCATCCTCGTTGAGATAGGACTTCCACTCTTCATCTGTATCGGAGGAGTCTCCCTCGTTGATGGTATGTACTTCTTGAGGCACTGGGTGAAGGAAACCTCCACTGTGTAAGAAATCCTGAATGGGATGAAAACTTTCATCGTTAGTAGCTGTCTGGGTACAGGTTGAAGAAAACCAAGACCCTTCTTTGTTTTGTAATCAATAGGAATGACAAGTTGTCCCCATCCTTTTGCATTGTTACTTTTGATCACCTCAAGAGCATCTTTGTATGAGGAAATCGAGGTTCCTTTTTTTGATTAATTCTCATTGCTCACTGACAGTACCTGGAACTGAGTTCCAACAACCTCCTCGGGTTCTACATAAGTGGACGACGATAAGTTACTTACGATCAAGGCTTGCTCTCCATAGACTGTGACAAATTGGTCATTCTTGACGAACTTCAGCTTCTGGTGAAGTGTCGAAGTGACTGCCCCAGCCTCGTGTATCCAAGGTCTTCCCAACAAACGGCTGTAGGTTGCTCGGATGTCCGTGACCTGGAAAGTGACTTAGAAAGTGTGAGGACCGATAGTTATGGGAAGGTCGACTTCGCCGATAACCGTTTTTCGGGATCCGTCAAATGCTTTGACGACGACCTCACTGCCTCTCATCGGAGATCCTTTAAATGATAGTCGCATTAAAGTGCACTTCGGCATAACATTTAGAGCCGATCCGGTGTCTACCAGTACGCTGGCTAAAGCATCGTCCTGGCAGTTGACTGTAATATTGAGCTCCATGTTGTGACTTTTGCCTTCTTCTAGCAATTCCTCATCACTAAACCCCAAATTGTTGCAGGAAGTGATGTTAGAGACGATGCTGTCGAATTGTCGTATTGTTACATCCTGTTCCATAAAGTCTTGCTCTAAGACTTTTTGTAGAGCTTCCCTGTGAGCTTCGGAACTGAGTAAAAGAGTCAGCACAAAGATTTTTGAAGTAGTTTGCAACAGCTAATCAACAATGTTATATTCACTCCTTTGGATGAGCTTCAACATCTCATCATTGTTCTTTGAAAGGTCGGGATCACTGGATTGACTGACAGGATGATTGGGAACTTCCGTTTGAGGTTCCTTTTCTCTGGTAGGTTCTCCAACTCCTCGGTTGAAGATTCGACCACTCCGTGTTACTCGACTGATGTCTGCAATATTTACGACGGAGGGTAATGGAACTTCTTTTCCATTCTCAACTGTTGTTGCACCGTATTTGTAAGGGATCACCTTATCGAACTTGTACGGTACTGGTCCCGGCAGATAGATAACTACAGGGACCTTTTGATTTTTCTGACCATTGTAAGTAATTTCAATCAGTTCCTGGTTGGGAACTTTCCTACTGTCCAAAGGAATTCTTGATTCGTCCAGCAGGGGGATTATGGTACAAACATCTTTGGTCCTCTCATAATCAAACATTACAACAACATTTTTTATCTGATCAGTGAAATAGTCGGGCATCAAGTTGATTGACCCAGAACCTGGACACGGTTGAATTTCTTTACGATCCAACTGACTTTGAAGGGCTGCTCGTACGAGGTAGCATCCTTGATTATCCTCCGAGCAGACTCTACATCGCTCATAGTTGTGTGGTGGCATCTGGCCATGCCTGCTTTGAATGCAATGTAACCTTACTAGGTCTATTTCCGTTGATCGGACATCCTGACTTTGATGTCTAGTAGGGTTCCCGTTAATCATACTGACTTGTTGCGTGTCTTCTTCTAGAGAGATCGGAAGCCACCAATGGTTTAACAAGTGTTGCAAAGTTCTTTGAACGAGAGCACATCCTTGGTCGCTCTGCCGACACACCTTACAGTTCTGATACTTATGTGAAGTTAAAAAACCGAGTTGGACTTGTGTAGCGTGTAACTCCACCAAGCTGGTATTCATCAAACGAATATCGAAGATTTGAATCATGTTGACTTGATAAGGATTTCTATCATGGTAGTCCTGGATCCATCCAAGATCCATCTGACGCTGGAGGGCCTCTTGTATAAAAGAGCATCCCTGGTTGTTTACCGAGCAAGTCAAACAGGAATTGTAATCGTGTCGCGGTAGATTATGATACTGGCTTTGCCTTGAGTGCATTGCCACTAAGTTGATATTCATCGCACAGATGTCGTGGTTTTGGATGATGTTGGAATTCGTATAAGTCATATTGACCCCACGAATTTGGTGCTCTTGGATCCATCCAAGATCCAATTGTTCTTGTAGAGCTGATTGCACCACAAAACATCCTTGATTGTCTTTAGAGCAGACATTACACTGGTAATAATTGAAGGATAAGACCCCTCTCCTAACAAGCTTTTGCACATCGGATTTGAAGCTGAGGCAATTTTCTATGTTATGCCCTGGTCCTCCTTGATGGTAAGGACACGTCTGATCCGCTTTGAACCAAAAAGGCGGATTTTATGGAATTGTAAGAGGAGCCCTGGTTTGGACATGCCCCTTGACCAGTATTAATGGAAACAGTTCGGCGTACAGCATTGGTATAGGGTCGAACCCTGGTGGTCGCGTTGTACGGTTGTTGCTGTACTAAGGACGAGCCTGCTGAAGAGGCTGTTGTGTCCTTTGCTGATATTGCTATTGATTCGGTTGGCTCTGAGCAACCTGAGGTTGATACGTAGAAACAGGCGTAGGGTTAATAGCAGGAGTTACAGCTGCTACTGGTTGGTATCGTCGCCTTCGCTTTCCGGGAGAGATATTGCCAATATCTTGCTCTTTTTTCTTAGGGAGAGCACTACCGTATCTTTTGGTACTGCTTAATGGTCCTGCATCTTTAATTAAACGTCCTTCACGAACTGCTTCTTCGAGAAGAACTCCCATGCCGACCATTTTAGTGAAGTCGCTGGGCGCACTGGCAACCATTCTATCATAGTAAAATGAGCTCAAGGTTTTCAAGAAGATCTTTGTCATCTCCTTTTCCTCGAGAGGTGGACAAATCTGAGCGGCGATTTCACGCCATCTCTGAGTATATTCCTTAAAGTTTTCCTTGTCCTTCTGCGACATGGCTCTAAGTTGATCTCTGTCCGGTGCCATGTCTAGGTTATACTTATATTGTTGAACAAAGGCGGCGCCAAGATCTCTGAAAGTGACGATCTTAGTGCGGTTTAAACCCATGTACCATTTGAGTGCGGCACCGGTTAAACTATCTTGAAAATAGTGGATCAGTAGTTGTTGGTTCTCTGTTTGTGTTGACATCCTCCGAGCATACATCACCAAGTGGCTTTGAGGGCAAAAGTTACCCTTGTAATTTTCAAATTCGGGCACCTTGAACTTGTGCGGAACTTTCACATTGGGGACCAAACAAAGGTCTGCGGCGTCCTTTCCGAATAGATCCTTACCGCGAATGGCTTGAAGTTCCTTCTGCATCTCCAGAAACTGTTCCTGGAACTCCTTTATTCTGTTGTCCATATTTTCGTTTCCACCAGAAGGTATCTGTGGAATCTGCCCTTCCGGGACAGTGTGTACCACGGGTGGTGGTATAGTCATTATGGCAGTGACTCTTGGTGCTTCCCGAAGTTTTAACCTTCAGGAGTTGTTGTCATGCCCCTGGCATCTTCGCTTTCCCGAAGTTTCTAACCTTCAGGCCCAGCGACCCCTGCTGTAGTTTCCAGATCTTTAGTGATTGGCGAAATATATCCTTCCGAGATATAGTAGATAGGCATGCCCCAGGGACGGTCTTTAGGCATGTTGTACCGAGGATCAATCTTTTCCACTATAGGCATTGATGTGATCTCTAAGATCACAGTCCGTTGTATCTGAGCTGCTACCAGAGCTTACATGTCACTATGAAGTTTTCTCAGATCCTCTCTCAGAGCGTCGATTTCTTCTCTCAGCTCTCTATTCTCTTCCTCGAGATTATCCATTTTCTTTTGTTAATTGGTCCGAGTATTGTACAAATGAGACAGTTTGACTCTAGAATTGAGACACAAACGTGAGATTCGTAGAGAAGAAGAATGCGTTTATGCGAGAATGATGAATGATATGCAATGATTATATTTGTTTAATCAAAAGAAACTTTGACAACTGGATTGCAAATATCAAACAGTGGGGAAGCCCTGTTTTAATGAATTCAAAGATTGCGGAAATGGAAATATAGTAATTTACAAAGTGCTGTAAAAGGAAATCTAAACTTATGGGTCCCGAGTCCTCTCTGAGGAGAGCTCGGGTGCTGGTTCTGGTACTTTCCTTTTCTTTGACTGGGGCTCTTGAGCCGTTGTCGGGTTGTCATTCCTTTGCCAAGTGAAAGGAGCGAGCAAGTTCCCCTGGTTTTCTTGATTCTCTACAGCGTGTTGCTCTAAAATCTCAATCAGAGCATCTTTATCTTTCAATAGTTGCTGTATTTTTTTACACTCCACATTGAGAATACGATACTTGTTCTTCCAAGATTTCTTTTCCTGTTGAAATTTGTTGAGAGTAACATGAAGTTTTTCCGTATCATACATAAAGTAATGGACAGATTCCTTTAACGGAAGAACTTCCTGACGAGGGTAAGGCATCCTCAGCTTGAGAGCTCTAGTTTGTACCCAGTGGAGATAAGGCTCCACCGAGACACAATCCGGTTTTCCTAGAGACTCTCTTCCTTTCCTGTGAACATGTTTCCAAGCATGCACTATTTCTGTCTTTAGTGCCCTATCATTTTCTCCTTCCTTGAAGAAAAGACCTTCCAGATGAGCATTACACGGAACATGCCTCATCGGGTATCCGAATTGATGACGAACTAAAACTGGATGATAGTTAATTCCTCCTTTAGTTCCTATAAGGGGTACATTAGGGAACTTTCCACAACGGTCAATGATCCTGATCCCGTCATAGATTCGACTGTACCAATCGATGTCAGAGTTGGTAAGAGACATGATTCTCTACGACCAACGTGAAGTACTTTTATGATCCCAAAATGCAGCAGACTTGGGCAAATGGGAAGTGAACCATTTGTATAGCAGGGGTACATAGCATGTGATCATTCCTCCGCTATACAAATTCCTTAAGTGTACAGAATGATAAGCATCTGCGAGCAAGGTCGGTACAGGGTTTCCAATCAGAAAAACCTTAATGGCATTGATATCAACGAAGTTATCAATGGTGGGAAACAGAAATAACCCGTAGATGAGCAGAACAAAGATGCTCTCGAAAGCAGTCACGTTCCCTATACTAGCAAAGTACAGAGCCTTCTTTATCAAAATCTGGGCTGGCAAACCTTGGATTCCACCCTTAGTAGTCATGTGAGTCTTGACTTCTGACTCGCCCAAATAGATTGCTCTTCCAATGGTTTGATCCTTTGGAACTTCTTCCAGTCCAGAAAAGGGAGCGTGATCAGTGATAGGTGAATCAGTCAGGTGGGAGTACTCCTCCAGTGTTGGTGCTAGCTGATAATCCAGGTATGTGAAACAGTGATAGATCAGATCGTAAAACTAAATGAGTGTAGACAGGATTCCTTCAATTACATGGATCCTTAACAGAGAC
The DNA here is from genome assembly GCA_022829125.1 of Lathyrus tuberosus. Lineage (NCBI taxonomy): Eukaryota > Viridiplantae > Streptophyta > Magnoliopsida > Fabales > Fabaceae > Lathyrus > Lathyrus tuberosus. Next base: position 1,979,025 of record JALAZF010000254.1, read on the forward strand.
AGCAGTCCTCCATACTTAGCTCTGAAAGCATCAGGGTTGGTGATCATTCTCGCCAAACCTCTTAAATACTCTAGTTTTGGAACCTTGAAGGTGTACTTGTGAGTCTTCCTTATACCGAACTCCATAACGCAATCTTTTTCTCTGACATTTGCAATCATTGTCTTAGTTTAATTTGAAAAAGAGAGACTAGAAGAGAAACTTTTTCTTTGTTTTAATGTTTTTTAGATGAATGCATGAATGCAACACACAAAAACATAGAAAAAACATGGGGTCAAAGGTTCGGTGTCATGAAGTCATGGCTCTACCTATCCCCAAAGGTTTATACTGGGGATTTTTTGTACCTGTCCTCAAAATCACTGACCCCTCTTGGGATAACAACATCAGGCTGGAATCACCCGAGCGAGCTTATGTATCTTAGAGTAATATCAAATGAGGGTAGTATCGCATCACAACTATTTCCGATAGCTTCCGCACTACAAAATAGTAACATGGTTTCAGTCTACTAAAATCCTCAGCTTCTCAGATAACCCAATCGAACAATCTGCTTTCAACAACCGAAGTCGTATAGGCATTGAATCTGCAAAGGGTATCTCCACTGATTCGATGGTCGACCGGGATCTCTTATTTGGGAGTCACTCCCTGTAAGATTACCTGTCTAGTGCCATCACTTATCTTAGGTGTCACTCAAACTTTCCAGATACGGCATCATCCGCAGTCCCATTAGCAGAAAAATAAACATGGATATCAATTAGTAAAAGCAAAATATATATATATATATATATATATATATATATATATATATTCATTCCTAAAACTAACATCCTAGACCTCTTAAGAGCTATAATAATCCTAGTCTTAACAGACAATGACTCCCCAGTAGAGTCGCCATTTTTCTGTAGCGAGCGATTTTTGTCGGTGACGCGACCACCTTATCGTTGAAGTTTGGGTTTTCCTCCTCAATGGGAAAGGGTACTACTTTTTGATTTCTTATTTATCCCATGAAGCTGGAAGGGAAAGGGAAGCTATCTAAAACTAACCTTGAACGCGAATGTTTAACCGAACAAACGCTTAAAAGAGATTCGGGGAGTCGGGGTCAGGTTATACAATGGGTAGTTGTCAATTACCCATCCTATATGTGGTTATCCACAGGATATTAACTTTAGGTTCTGCTTTGTAATTGATGTTGTTTATATGGTAATGGGTTGGGAAAGTTTCTTGGGAAATTTGAGTGAGTTGAAGTTCGGGTGCCCCCGATGTTTTTGGTAAGGTACTGGACCTAAGTTTTGATTGATGTGTGAAGGTACTGGACCTAGAGTTTTTTATTGGTATGCTCGCTAAGATTTCGCAATCTTATGCCTACGTATTCTCGTTTAAACGAAACAGGGAAATCAAAGCAATTGTAGTTCCTCATATTTCTATGGGAGGAAGAAAAAAAAAGATGTTTTGGTGTCTTGTTCAAGGCCGAAGATTGAAGCTAAAATTTTGACTGAGAGATAATTTGTCATCTCTAAAGAGGGATTGTTGATTTTTGTGTGCCTTGATCAAAGCCCATGGTTGATGCTAAAAGGTTAATTGACTCGGCTAGGGGATTTCCATATATAAAGCCGACAAGGGGGCTAAATATGCCCGACTCAACAAGAGAGTGTATATTTGTCTTGCACAAGGCCCAAGATTGAGGCAAAAAAGAGACTGACACTTTGGGAATATCATTATACAAAGCCTAAGAGGAGGCTAAAAGTTTGACTTTTCCGGGGAAAATGTTCTTTCTGTCTTGTACGAAGCCCAAGATTGAGGCTAAAAGGGATTTTTGACTCCGCCGAGGAGATTTGTATGTGTCTTGTACAAAGCCCAAGATAGAGGCTGAAAAGGGGAAATTTAACCGACTCTGGTGAGGATACTTAAGTGTCTTGTACAAAGCCCAAGCTGGAGGCTAAACAGATTTGACTCTACTGGAAAGTGTTATCTATCTTGTACAAAGCCCAAGATGGAGGCGGAAAAGAGTTAGACTCGGCTTGGGAGTTCATTCCTCAAAGTCTAATGAAGGCTCGGAGGAATTGACTTCGCTGGGGAAAATGTTCGTCCCAAGCTTATGAAGGCTTATATCTCGTACAAAGCCCAAGATAGAGGCTAAAAGGGTTTGACTCAACAAGAGAGTACTTTTATCTGTCCTGTATGAAGCCCAGGATTGTGGCTGAACAAGCTGGAGAAAGCCTAAGAGTGTGCTAACACTGCTAGGAGGGAATCATTAGACAAAGCCTAAGAGGAGGCTATTGTCCCAACAAGAGGGTGTTTTTTATCTGTCTCGTACAAAGCCCGAGATGAAGGCTAAAAGGGTTAACTCAACAAGAGAGTACTGAAAGGTGATTGACTCAACAAGAGAGTCAGAGATAGTGATTGGCTCAACAAGAGAGTCTGAAAATGTGATTGACTCAACAAGAGAGTCTGAAAAGGTTATTGACTCAACAAGAGAGTCTGAAAATGTGATTGACTCAACAAGAGAGTCTGAAAAGGTTAGCTCCACTAGGGAGAATCATTATACAAAGCCCAAGAGGAGGCTGATTTCGCTGAGGAAGGATCATTATACAAAGCCTAAGAGGAGGCTAAACTTCTACCGAGGGTTCAGGAGATCCTGAGGCAGGTCCAAATGGGGAATCAACTCTTGTAGGGGAATGCAAAAGAATTGATAGATCAGAAACCTTGAGGTTCTGATTTGAGATAATGTTATGGTGACTTCACCCTGGTTGGGGAATCTTTAGGAGAGAGACGGGGTTTTAGAACCCACAAGTTCTAACTCTTGCTGGATATTAGTCCAGAATCTGGGGTTTCTCCTAGGTTTGTAGGGAACTTGAGAATATCTTTGAGACTCAAGGGTGTTTAGACTGCCCAAGTCTATTGGTAGAGTTTTATATTTTGTATGATGCCCAAGAGGAGGCCGACTCCTTTAAGGGATGAGCATTAACCCTAAAATTGGTCTGAGGGTTTTGACTCCTTTTTTAGAAAGACAACTCTAACGAAGGATGACTAAGTTCTGTCCTATACCTTTAAGAGGTCTTCAGGGTCCTTGTATTAAGCCCAAGAGAAGGCAGGAGAACTTCTAAGAAGCCGGAGGGTCCTTGTACAACGCCCAAGAGGAGGCGGGGATGCTTTTAGGAAGCCTGTGGGTCTCAAACCAAGAGAAGTTCAAGAAATTCTATTCACTGAGAATAGATCATTTAATGAAAGTTCAAGATTTGAAGAAACTCAAGAGATGCTATTCACCGAGAATAGATCAACTCTAGGGAATAAAATTTGTTTGACAATTTCTAATGTCACAGTCTGAGAAAAGGTTCACGAAGAATACTGCCTTTCTCTTTGTTCCATATTGTTTAACCCCAAGAGAAGGGAAGAGTGTATCCGATAATCCTATGGGGATCTAGTTTTGTTTGTATTTGAGAGTGACCAACAGGGCTTTACCTAGTTCTAGACATAGTTGCCGGGAAAAACTCTAAATAACTATACTAGTATATATACAGTTGATATATGACAAGTATGTAAAAGGATATGAAAGAAGACTAACCATGCACAGCGTCCCACAATACAGTTATATATATATATGACGTGTATTTAAAAGAATGAAAGAAGACTAACCATGCGCAGCTTCCCACAATACAATTATATATATAAAAGCAGGTAAATGAAAGCTGTTTAAAACTTACAGGTGAGCGAGCTTCCGTGATGTATGGTTAGTTGTTCAGAGAAATTAAAGAAAGTTTTGATAGCAATCATATATTTGAATTTAAAATCAAAGGAGTGTAGCGAGCAATTTTGGACGTGGTTCTTAAGCACTGTCGCTCTTTTGGGGTACTACAGGTCGATTCATTTTTTATCCTGTTGAAGCTGATGAAGGAAGGGAAATAGATGTCTCCAACTAACCCTACTTGCATACTGAGTTTAAACAGTGGTCTGTTAGGTTACGGATGATATATGGTAATGGGGTCTTCTTCTTCTTACTTTGTTCAGAGTGAAAAATACTGGGACTGTTCATGGTAGGATGTTAGGACTGATGCTTTTCGGTTGATGGGTGAAGGTACGGGATTTTGGGTTTTTGATTAGTGTACTCGCTAAGATTTTTCTTTTAATCTTATGCCTACGTATTCCCGTTTACCGAAACAGGGAAATCAGAGCGATCGTAGTTCCTCCTATTCTATGGGAGGAAATGGTGTTTTGGTGTCTTGTTCAAAGCCCAAGACGTGAGCTAAAAGTGATTTGTCTGTATCTTGTTCAAAGCCCAAGATGTGAAGCTGAAGAGTCTATTTGTATCTTGTTCAAAGCCCAAGATATGAAGCTAAAGGGTTTTGACTTTAGAGCGAACTTGTCATCTCTAAAGTGGTCTGTTTTTCAGGGGTGACTGATTATAAAGGAGAATTACTTTAACTGGGATATGTGAATCCAGCAATGCCATAATTTCCTTTATAGGGGATTTTTAACTTGGAGGGGAAGACTTTAACTCAGTTTAGAGCAATGCCATCTTTCCTTAGGAATTTCTCATGCTAAAAGAGGGACAGTGGCGTGGATGTAAATAATCCAGAGGCTTACCGCTTTCAGCAATTAGATGGAGGGAAAGGAGTTGTTGATGTTTGTATGCTGTGAACAAGGCACAACTTTGATGCTAAAAGGTTGATTGACTCAACTGGGGGTTTCCTTATACAAAGCCTAAGAGGAGGCTAAAAGGTTGACTTTTCTGGGGAAAATGTTCTTTCTGTCTTGTACAAAGCCCAAGATTGAGGCTAAAAGGGTTTGACTCGACAAGAGAGTTTGTTGGTGTGTCTTGTACGAAGCCTAAGACGGAGGCCAGAGGTTTTATACTCAACAAGAGAGTGATTTGTGTCTTGTACAAAGCCCAAGACGGAGGATGAAGAGGGTTGACTCCACAAGAGAGTCTTTTATACTCAACAAGAGAGTGTTTTGTATCTCGTACGAAGCCCGAGATAGAGGCAAAAGGGGTTTTGACTCAACAAGAGAGTCTTTTTGTATCTCGTACGAAGCCTACGATAGAGGCTAAAGGTGATTGACCCGACAAGAGAGTCTTTTTGTATCTCGTACAAAGCCCGAGATGGAGGCTAAAAGAGGTTGTGATCCAAGAGGATCTTTTATACTCAACAAGAGAGTGATTTTGTATCTCGTACGAAGCCCGAGATGGAGGCTAAAGGATGGTTGTTTCAGTTGAGTGACAGGTCCAGTATGTTGGTTAAAAGAGAAAATCAGTTCTTATAAAGAGACTGATTAAAAGTAAGGCTATGCTTTGGGATTTCATCAGAGGATCAGGGTTATTTCATGTTCTTTAAGGAAATGGGAAATCCATAGGGGTGTTGAGACTGTCCAAGTCTACTGGTGTTTTTCCCTTCTTGAGAATGCCTTCGAGACTCAAGGAGATTAGACTGTCCACGTCTAGAGTTTTATCTTTTGCCCTATGCTTCGAGAAACAGTAGTAGGATCTAGACTCTTTGAAAGACTGTTCTATTAAGATGACTAATTTATGTTCCTATACCTTTAGGAGGTCTTCGGGATAATTTGTACGAAGCCTAAGAGGAGGCTGGAAACTTTTAAGAAGACGAGGGGCAAATTGTACGAAGCCCAAGTGGAGGCTCTCTTCCCAAAGGAAGAATCCTAATACGAAGCCTAAGAGGAGGCTGTGAATACTTCTAAGAAGCCATTGGGTCCTTGTACAACACCCAAGAGGAGGCGGGGATGCTTTTAGGAAGCCTGTGGGTCCCCAAACCTCGAGAAGTTCAAGACATGCCATTCACCGAGAATGGATCAATCCAAGAAAGTTCTAGAATTTGTAAGAAACTCAAGAGATACCATTCACCTAGAAAAGATCATCTCTGGGGAGTAGAGTTTCTTTGAAAACTTCTAAAGGTGACAGTCTGAAAAAGGGTTCAAAAAGAATCTGCCTTTCACATCTCCATATTGTTTAACCCCAAAAGGAGGGAAGACTATATCTGGTAATCCTATGGGGATCTAGTTTAGTCTATTTAAGAGCGATCAACAGGGCTTAGTGCTAGACGTAGTTGCCGGGGAAACTCTAAATATCTATACTAGTATTACACAGTTGATATGAGTTTATGAAAGAAGACTTACAGTGAAACAACCCCACAATACAGTTATACGTATATGAAAGCGGGTAAAGAAAGCGTATAAACACTTACTCGGTTGTAGAGCTTCCATGCTGTTAGGTTAGTTGTTCAACAAAGAAAGATTGAAAACAACAGTATATTCAAAATCAAAGGAGAAAGTACTTTGAAAAGATGTTGGGGCTTACAACTAAAGGAGAGGCCCAAGGTTTTATCAGTGATTGCACTGTGGTTTTGAATTTGTACATGGACTTATACAAGTGACTGAGGCCCAAGAAAGGTTTTTTCTGTACAAAGGGATGGGTCTTACGCTCTCTCAAGAGGCCCAAGAATGGGGCTTATAACACGAGGGTAGGCCCGAATGATTGGTTTTTGAATTGGCGATCGCGCCGAGGTTTTCTTTTAACGCAGGGGGACTTATACAATGTCTGAGGCCCAAATTTGTTTTGGTTAAAAGGGGATTGGGTCTTACACTCTATTAGAGGCCCAAAAAGTTTTTGAATGGGTCTTATAGCTCGAGGAGAGGCCCAGATGGTTTGTATTAAACGGGCGGTGATCGCGCCGAACTTTTGAAATACAACGAGACTTATACAATGAGTGAAGCCCAAAAGGTTTGTATTTACAAAGGGCTAGGTCTTACACTCTAATAGAGGCCCAAAAGTGTTTCAAAAAGTTTGATGAGGGTTGAATTAATCAAAAACCCTAATTTGTTTTCAAAATGTATTTTAATTGAATAATAAATTCAATTAAAATGATCAAAAATTGTTTAACATGTGGAAAACAAATTGTGATCTTGGATTAATGTTTCAAAAATCATGTTTTGACCTACAAAATGATTAGAAGTCGTTAAAATTTACAAAATCAAGAGGAAAAAAATATTTCAAATGTCAAAAACAATTAAAATATTAATTCTTTGCAAAAATATCAATTATATGAAATAAATAACATTTTTGGGATTTTTTGGTAAAATAAAATATTTTAACATTTTTGTGAATTATTAAAAAAAGAATCAACTCAAAATCATTAAAACTCAGAGATAAATTAATTTTTGAATCAATTAAATAAAATCACAAAATTCAAATATTCAAGTTTTCAAAAAATGGCGCCAAGAAAAAGGGAAAGAACACGCACCACCCTCTGTTTCTGCAGATTTACGTTTTCTATCCAATCTCACTGAATACTTGACTATATCATGCAATCTACAAATCAATCTACTCGTTTTAACCTCACGATCATGTCTATGGTCTTTAATTTCATTTATTTTTAACATGGAATAAGAAATCAAAGAGAAACCTCAAGAACCCTAATTTCTGCATGAAGGTTCAAAAATTCTACACACGATTCAAACAATGCAATTGATTGAGGGAAAACATTCCATTGCATGGATCATAGAGTTAGAAGAGCTCATGCTTACCTCTTGCAGCTGGTGATCGTGTTTTGTGTTAGAGGTGTTACAGCTAGGTTCCAATGATCTGGATAGCTTCCCTAGGTGCCATGGAGTGTGTCTGGATGCTTGGAATGCATTGAAATGATCTGGAACTTGAGATGGTACCCCAACTGCAAATCTGTCAAGAACTTGAGCAACTGGCTGGTGATTTTGTGATTTTGGTGTTCCAGATGTTATGTGAGTGTTTGGATCATTTCTATATGATGTTTATGAGGTGTGTGAGTGATTAGTTTGATTGGAAAAGCTCTCAAACTCAAAACCCAATAGTGACTTGCCTTAGAAGGCAAAATTGGAGTGAAAGAAGAGATTTTGAGGAAAGCATCTGTTTGATGGCTTTGGTGTACTCAAACTGATCACAAATGAGCTCTATTTATAGTAGAGCAAGTTGGTTTTGGGATCAATAGTGAATGGCAACTGCAGCAGAGGTTTGGCCAATGTTGGCAAATGAAAATCCAAGTCTCCTCTAGCCATTGACTAGAGGTTAGAGCACAGGCCTTTGGTTCCCTAGTTGTTGGATCATCCTTGACTGAATTCAATTGTAAATGTGTCAGTCCATGCCACCTCTAAGCCTCCATTAAATGCTTCAATCCAAAATTGGAGTCTTGTCCCACTTTTAGGGATTTCTAGGTTTGGCATGCTACTTCTTGTTCTAAGGACTTTGGAGGCTTGGCTCAGTGTTTGTCCCCTTTGGGTTTGATCCTCAGATGTTTCCAAGATGATGACAAGGCTTGGAATTAGCTGATTTTTCCAAATCGAGCAAAAATGCACAATTCTGCCTAGCCTTGGCAGTTTTCAACAAGGCATATTGCCCTTGTCATATCTTATGGCTCAAGTGGAATTTGGTGATGTTCTTGGTCACTTTGGAAAGCCCTCATATGATACAACAACTGTTTGATCATATTTGGTTTTGATACCTTTTGGAACCAAGTGAAAAATCCCCCTACATTTGGGAAAAAGTGAAGGCAGATTCTGACTTAGTGAAAATTTCACTAAGTGTTGGAAAAAAGTGACATTTTCACTTTTTGTGATTTTGATCATTCCATAACTCAAAATCCATGGGGAATTTGGAGGGAGGTCAGTTTTAAGATTTTGTAGAGGGTAATGAGATCTACAAATCAAGCTTTGGATGGGAAAAAATGGCCTTGTGGTTTAGGAGTTATGATCCTCCAAAGTTGGTACCCTAGCCACTTTATTTCATAACTTAGAAAATTTTCTAAGTTTTTATGGTTACACCTTTTACAAGTTATCCCACTTTTCTTGATTTTTCTTGATGAATGATGATTCCAATCATACATTAACATCATTTTAGGGTTAAAAAACCATTTTTATGAAAAATCTCAAAAAGTCAAAGTTGACTTTTGAGCACAATTGACTTTTTATCAGATGAATTCCAAACTGTTCAATCCTTTAGGAAATCATGTCCTTGACCTAAATCAAACTTGATGGACATGTTCCATGGGTGTTATAGGGTGTATTGATCCATGTCCTAGGGCTTGGGAGCATGTCCTGGTCAAAAGTCAAAGCTACAGTTGACTTTTCTCGTAAAACCCTAGTTGTGGTTCAGATGAAATTGAAACTTGTTGTTCAAGCTTCCTGGATCAATCCATTGTTGCAAATGGATCAATGTGGTGCATTAGAGACCCTCAAATCTTCTCTTGAGGTCTTGGCTCATGAATTGTCCCAAAAGTCAACTTAGGGATGAATTAGGTCAAGAAACCCTAATTCCTGATTTTTAATGAATGCATCCCCTGAGGCTAAATTGACTTGATGATTGGGTTTATTATTTCCCTTGGAGAATCATAGGTTATTCTTTGAAGCATTGGCTCCTGCCCAGAGGAAAATTTCCATCTGGAGGCCCTGGTCGACCAAAACCCTAATTTGGTGACACTGTTGACTTTGAGGCTTGATCCACTTGGAATGTTGCAACCTTGTGCTTGATCCTTGATGTGGGAGTCCTCTTTGATCCTTTGTATATGTTTGAGAGGTTAGACAAGTTGAATATCATGTCAATTCTGGATTGATCCTTTGTTTAAAAGCTCTGAAAGGGCTTGAAACCCTAAGTTCTGATTGCAGTGAATGCTCACCCATCATTGGGGAGACTAATGATCCATCCATATTGTGATGATGATTTGCACAATGATGGGAACTCTTGGTGGTCAAAATTTGGGGTATGACAGATGCCCCTATTTAATCTTCTTGGACCCGAAGGTGTGAATGGCGAAGGTATTCGGGCATTCGGGGTGCAAGACGATTAAATATCGGAATACCCGAAATTTTGATGGTGGTTATGAATGGTAGCTTACGCATTCATCCTCTTTTGCTAAGCAATGATGCTTAGAAAAGGTAAACTTCCCCTCGATCCTGGTTTCCTACCAAGGAACTGGTCTAAGTTACTGAAATAAACTTCCCCTCGATCCTGGTTTCCTACCAAGGAACTAGTCTAAGTTGCTGAAATAAACTTCCCCTCGTTCTTGGTTTCCTACCAAGGAACTGGTCTCAGTTTCTGAAATAAACTTCCCCTCGTTCTTGGTTTCCTACCAAGGAACTGGTCTCAGTTTCTGATATAAACTTCCCCTCGTTCTTGGTTTCCTACCAAGGAACTGGTCTCAGTTTCTTTTGTCAATAAACTTTATTGATAAGGGACGCTACGCGTAGCGGTTTTCATCACACTTCTCGCCGAATTTTCCTGGGGAGATGCCATTTGATAGAAACATTTTGATGTCAGACTTGATGGGGAACCCATTCGTCTGAGTTGTGGAGGTGTGCAAACTTCTCTGTTGGAGATGCCATTTTCCGAATCTACTGGGGAGAGCGAGTCTCTTGAGAGACTGCTGTCTGCTTGGGGAACATTACACCATACTTTTCTCGAGATCTTCTCAGAGAAATGCCATATGATGTACCCCAATTTTGAGGTGCCGATGACTTTGTTGACATTGACTCTCTGGAGAGAAAAATCAATGTGTTGCTAAAAGTCTTTAATTGTGAGGCTTTCTCTGGGTATTTTCCTTAATCCGGGAAAGCGAAGATATCATCTTCAATGGCGAAGAGTGACATTTGTTTAAGGGTTCTCTGGTTTTTTAGAGGTTCAAGTTATCAAAGTGGTCAAAGAACCACCTTCAAAAGTAGCAATTCTGCCTTGCTTAGGAGAGATAGTCCCTGCGAGGAACAATCGTTGGTCGGGCTTAGGAGATGAGAACTCAGCCGGGGCGTGTCAGATGAAACAAGGTCTCTGACACAGTTGATCCATCGTTCAGGCGTACTGGTTTAGAATGAGTACTTTGATTCTGCACTTTGAGGTTCGACTACTTCTGGAGAAGCGATCGATGTTCTTTCGATGTTCAACAGTCAAAAGAGATTGCCATCTTTTTATTTTAAAAGCAGAAAAAGTTTTACAAGTAAATTAATTTTTGTTTTATTTCAAGAATCGTTAATCGTATTAAAATGTCATTCTGTAAATCTAAAACAAATGAGAATTGCAAACAAAAGCACTAGGGCTCAAATTTTATTGATAGGATGGAAATAGCCAAGCGCGTGATTCCATAGAGTATTTACAAAGTTAGAAAATGGTAATTTATAGGGAAAAGGGCTACGTTGAAACATAACGACCATTATCCTTCTGCCAACATTGAATTCTGGGTATCCTGAGCTTCTCTCGAAGATGACCTTGACTGGAGTTTATCGACGGATGACGTAACCGCTGCTGAGGGATTCGTCTCTGTTGGACATAGTTACTTGCCATTATCCCTAATTTTTGCCTGGATTGTACTTTGGGATTTCCAATCCACCGGGATGATTTTTGATTATGTCTCTAATTTTTTCCTGGACCGCCCTTTCGGGTTTTCAATCCACCGAGACATTTTTTTTTTAGGCGAAGTATTTCTTGACTACATCAACATTTGTGGGGAGGCAAATTCCTCTCCGTCCATGGTTGCAATTCTCAGGGCACCGCCTGAGAAAGCTTTCTTGACCACGTAGGGGCCGTCGTAATTTGGAGTCCACTTGCCTCGGGAATCAGTGAGAAATGATTGTATCTTTTTGAGCACGAGGTCTCCTTTCCTGAAGACGCGAGGTCGGACCTTTTTGTCAAAAGCCTTCTTCATTCTTTGCTAATACAATTGACCGTGGCATAGTGCCGTTATTCTCTTTTCTTCGATCAGATTTAGTTCGTCGTGTCGACTTTGACACCATTCAGCTTCTGTTAGCTTAGCTTCCATCAATACCCGAATTGATGGGATCTCTACTTCTATGGGGAGAACTGCTTCCATGCCATATACTAGAGAGAAAGGGGTAGCCCCTATTGAAGTGCAGACAGATGTGCAATAACTGTGAAGAGCAAAGGGTGGCATCTCGTGCCAGTCTTTGTAGGTTACAACCATCTTTTGAACAATTTTCTTGATGTTCTTGTTAGCCCCTTCTACCGCGCCGTTCATCTTGGGTCAGTAGGGAGATGAGTTATGGTGTTTGATCTTGAACTCTGCGCACAACTCTTTCATCATCTTATTGTTCAAGTTAGATCCATTATCAGTAATGATCTGGCTCAGAACACCATAACGGCAGATGAGATTGTTTTTGATAAATCGGACCACCACTTGTCAGGTTACCTTGGCGTATGACGCTGCTTCGACCCACTTGGTGAAGTAATCAACGGCTACTAGGATGAACCGATGTTCGTTCGAAGCCTTGGGTTCAATCATCCCAATCATATCGATTCCCCATATGGAAAAAGGCCATGGGGAGGAGAGAACTTTGAGATGTGTTGGCGGTACATGGATCTTGTCGGAGTATATCTGACACTTGCGACACTTCCTCATGTACTTGTAGCAATCGGATTCCATGGTCAACCAGTAGTACCCTGCTCTTAGAATTTTTATCGCCATTGCGCGTCCGTTGGCATGAGTGCCAAAGGATCCTTCATGAATTTCTTTCATCAGCGTGCCTGCTTCTGGTCTGTCGACGCATCGAAGCAAGACCATGTCAAAGTTCCTCTTATAGAGTGTATCACTACTCAGAAAGAAGCTTCCAGCCAATCTTCTGAGGGTTTTTCTGTCTTTCCTTAGTGCCCCAGGTGGGTACTCTTGTTTCTGAAGGAAGCATTTGATATCGTGATACCAAGGTTTGTCGTCCATGACGGCTTCAATTGCGAAGATGTAAGCGGGCCTTTCAAGGCGCATCATATCGATCTTAGGTAAGTCATTCCATTGACCTACGCTAATCATGGAAGAGAGGGTGGCTAATGCATCAGCCATGTGATTCTCATCACGAGGGATATGATGAAACTCGACTCTGTTGAAGAAAGGTAACAACCTTCTTGCATAATCTTTGTAAGGAATCAGTCCTGATTGGTATGTGTTCCAATCTCCTTTAATCTGATTGATAATCAGGGCTGAGTCGCCATATACATCCAAGTTCTTGATCCTTAAGTCGATCGCTTCTTCGAGACCCATGATACAAGCTTTGTATTCGGCCTCATTGTTCGTGCACTTGAATGTCAATCTGGCGGTGAAAGGAATGTGGGTACCCTGAGGGGTAACAATGATTTCCCCAATTTCGTTTCCGTAATGATTAACTGCTCCGTCAAAGATAAGTCCCCATTGGGAACCTGGTTATGGCCCTTCACTGGGTAGCAGTTCATCGCAGTCTTTCATTTTTAGATACATGACATCTTCGTCTGGGAAGTCAAACCCGACGGATTCCTAATCGTCGATCGGTTGATGAGCCAAATGATAGGCTAAAATACTTCCCTTAACGGCTTTCTAAGCGTGGTATTTGATGTCGTATTCTGATAGTAGCATCTGCCAACGGGCAATCCTCCCCGTGAGAGCAGGTTTTTCAAAGACATACTTGATCGGATCCATCTCGGAGACCAACCAAGTAGTGTGACGAATCATGTACTGGCGAAGACGCTTGGCTGCCCAAGCCAAAGTGCAGCAAGTTTTCTCAAGCATAGTGTACCGAGTCTCGCAGTCGGTGAACTTCTTGCTCAGATAGTAAATGGCAGACTCTTTCCTTTTGATTTCGTCTTGTTGGCCAAATACACATCCCATCGAGTCATCCAAGACTGTTAAGTAGATGATCAGCGGTCTTCCTTCCACTGGAGGTGATAGAATCGGCGGATTCAACAGGTATTCCTTAATACTGTCGAAAGCGGTTTGGCAGTCTTCTGTCCAAACGCAATCCTGATTCTTTTTGAGTAATTTGAAAATTGGCGCACATGTCGCGGTCATGAGGAATATCAATCTGGAAATATAGTTTAAACGTCCCAGGAATCCTCTGACTTATTTTTCAGTTTTCGGAGAAGGTATTTCTTGAATGGCCTTGACCTTGTTAGGATCAACCTCACTTCCTTTCTGGCTGACGATGAACCCTAAGAGTTTCCCTGAACGGACACCGAAGGTGCACTTGTTGGGATTCAAGCGAAGTTTGTACTTTCTCAATCGCTCGAATAGTTTTGACAGGTGGGTCACATGCTCCTCTTCTGTCTTAGATTTTGCAATCATATCATCGACATATACCTCGATTTCTTTGTGTATCATGTCATGAAACAGAGTAGTCATGGCCCTTTGATAGGTTGCCCCGACGTTCTTCAAACCGAACGACATTACCTTGTAACAAAAGGTACCCCATGGGGTAATGAACGAAGTTTTCTCCATGTCTTTCGGCGCCATCTTAATCTGGTTATAGCCCGAGAATCCATCCATGAAGGAGAAAACTTTGAACTTTGCTGTACTGTCAACCAGCATGTCAATGTGTGGTAAAGGAAAGTCGTCCTTTGGACTAGCCTTGTTTAGATCTCTCTAATCGACAGACATTCTGACCTTTCTGTCCTTTTTCGGAACAGGTACGATGTTGGCTAACCATTGAGGATATTCTGATGTGGCGAGGAAGCCCGCGTCAATCTGTTTCTGTACTTCCTCTTTGATTTTGATGGCCATGTCCGGGTGAGTCCGTCTCAACCTTTGTTTTACTGGCGGACATTCTGACCTTAACGGTAGATAATGTTCCACGATGCTGGTATCTAACCCTGGCATATCCTGATAGGACCAAGCAAACACATCAGGAAACTCTCTGAGAAGCTTTGTCAAACTCTCTTTGGCAGTTGGACTGAGTCGAGCCCCAATCCTGATTTCTTTTCTCTCTTCTTCTGATCCCAAGTTTACCGTTTCCAACGGCTCTTTGTGAGGTTCAATGGACCTTTCCTCCTGTCTGAGTAGTCGGGAGATCTCCTCTGGAATTTCGTCATCATCTTCCTCTTCAGTCCCAAATATCGGGAACTCAAAGTTGGGAGAAGGCATTGGATCGTACGTTTCAACGGGGTTTAAAACAAGCAATCTGCATGACGTGATGATTTGTGTTTAGAAGAGATTGAGAATGCAAGAGTGTGTGCAGTGTATTTTTTTGGACAAACTGCTTGTTTTTATTATTTGTTGTTTTTTAGGATTACCATTTTCTAAGAAAAGCAAAAGAGAAAACATCAATTAATGCGGAAATTACAGAACGACGTTATTTTATTAATGAACAAGTCGATTCTTGAAACTACAGCCCTATAAAACAAAACTCTGTCTCTTTGGGCGAAGCGAAGAGGGAAAATTTACAGAAAGCGAGCCCTATCAAAACATCCGTTTCACCTGGGCAGGGTGTCGCTCCCGGGATTTTCATCCAAGTACAAACGCGAAAGTGGCACGGAAACAGAGTCGCCAGCAATGTGTATTTATCCCAAGAGAGGGAAAGGAAACACTGCATAAACCTGGGGGAAGGAAAAAGCATGGTCTTGCGACCAAGAGAAATGGGTTCGGGAGTCGGTTACGCGAGGGGAAGGTATCAGCACCCCCACGCGTCCATCGTACTCGATGGGATCCACGGTTGCTGTTTCGATCAAAGGGTGTAGGAAACAGGAGTTCCACTGCTACGGGAAAGGAGAAGAAACGGGAACGAAGAAACGAGGAAGAAAAGAAAAAGAAGTGACTCGGTAGGACATTATCGTTGTCCTTGGCCTACGTATTCCCTCAGTGCAATGGGAAAGTCAGAGTCAACGTAGTTCAACGGACTACGGGGAAAGGTTGCTCGTCGAGATATCATGTCTCGTGCCTACGTATCTTCAATCTGACGAGAAAGAAGAATCAGAGCAAATTTAGTTCGGCTCAACAAGGGTTGCTTTGTTTACGTTTTTTAATGGAAACGTCGGAGTGCGCGTCCCAGCAGTTAGGTGTTGCAGGTCGCTGTATGGAGACTTAGGCATTACCTGTTTGCGGTAGAACGGACATGACGAGTCCTTAAGAAAGGAGTGAAGAGATGAGAAGAGAATTGTTATTTGTTTTTGTATTTTAAGAAGAAGTGTTTTGATTATTGGTGTGTATAACGCATATTGTATTTAACTCTTTCACGTAGGATCGAATGCCTCGCATATCGACCCAAGACGGGACGTATGCTAAAGATTCAAAGAAAGTGAGAGAAGACCCCTCATTATCTTATTCTCACATGAAAGACTCAAATACAATATATGTTATGCCTTTATTAAGTGTTTTTTGCTTTTGTTTTGAGATGAGAAGAAGAAAAACTCAAAGGTGTGAACAAGGTAAAATCTAATGAGGGGGGACTAAGACTCAAACCCTAAAGTTATCATACATGGATGATCCTAATGGTTAAGTGTGGTTTAGAAACCTAAGTCTAAAAGAAAAGATAAGAATATTGAGTTCTAACTTACTTCAAAGATTGAAGTTAAGTTAAGTACTCAAAGGGATGAGAAAAGTTGTACAAAGAAAGCATTGAAATGCTTATCACAACCACAAAAGAGAAAAGCATTAAAAAGACAAGGAAAGAGAGTATGTGTGGAAGCATATCCACAAATTCAACTTACCAAGCCCTTACATGAAAAGGTTAGTTCAATAATGGAATAAGAAAGCATAACTGAGAGAAATCATCCAAGTAGGTATCAAACATCTCATGAAATGAAATTAGGAATTAAACAAAGCCTAAACCTAAAGAGAATGGATCCTAAGTGTTCAATGACTTCCAAAGTCAGTAGCTATGTCTAATGGTGTCCTAATAGGGTTAGGGTACCTAAGGGTATCAAACTATGTCAAGCAAGGTACCAAAAGATCACACAAGTTCAAGTTATGAATTAAAGATGAAGTATGAATGTGTATGGCATACAAACATGAATGAATACTTGAAGAAATGTCAAAGTAAGAAGTGAATGACATATTATAATGCATGTGGAAGTAGATGAAGGATCATACAAAGCATGAGTGCAATGATTCAAGAAGAAAAGACAAGGTGAAAAGAAATTCAAACATTGTTCAAGTTCACATAAAAAGGCATACTTGTAATGCAAGTTATAAATGGAGGATGAAACATGAACATGCATAAGAATGGATGCAATTAAGTTGTGTATGATATGCTTGATCATATTAGGATGCAATAATAGTGTCACAAAGATGCACATAAAACATGTTAAGGCATATAGAAAAAGATGCACACAATTAGGTCAAAGTAGTTCACATAAGCAACAACCATTTATGAACCAAAATAAAATACAAATGACCTATTACTCTACACAATTGACCTATAAGGTTCTAATGAAGGTCTATAAAATGCACACACAAGTTCTCAAATGATGGCACAAGTGCCTCCTAACAATTAGGGTTTAGGAGTTAAACAAAAGATCATCTAATGCTACCTATACTAACAAGCAAGGGAAAAATAGAAGTAAACTTCTAAAAAATGTGAAATTAAATCACAAAGCATCTAAGTCAGAAGAAAACCAAGTATCAAAATCTCATGGCAAAATACCTCAAGTAACATGTTCAAACAAGTCATCAAAGTCACATTGAAACATCTCACAAGAATGCACAAAGATGAATATCAAAAGGTATGATAAAATGATTTTAAAAATAAAATAAAAATGGTTTTAAATGACTCAAGATATTATCTAAATATGACAAAAATAATGAAGGCAAAAGATTGTGTGAGTTAAGAGAAATGAAATGGGAAAGATCAAGCATCAATGAAGAGAATCATTTGAAAAGAAAATAAAAAGAAATTCTGAAAATATAAGTAAAAATTAATAAGATCAAAATTAAAAAAAGTGAAAAATTATTTAAATGTGTTTAGATGCCATGGGAATTTATTTAGAATTTTTAGGAATGATTTAGTATTTATAATAAAAGAAAATGAAACAAATATAGAAAAAGAAAATAAAAATGTAAAGAAAAGAGTGCAGGGGGTGTGGCGAAAGTAAATTTTCAGTGTAAAAGTGATTGGGCTCAGAATATGGGGGTGTGAAAAACAATTTAGGTCCAATCCATTAACAGTGCGTGTGTGTGTGAATTAATTTGTACCTTCAGTCAAACATGGATTCAATCACAGCCACAAGATCAAGTCATGATAAGATGATGAAAAAAGTAAGCATATCCAATGGTCTACAATGCAAGCACATGACAATAAACATGCACGCACACACATGCAAGTAAGTCAAAGTCCAATATTCAGAGAGAGAGAGTCACGTGAGGGGGAGGAGGTTCATTTATGCGCTGGCAAGGTGTGAACCATTGGATCAAAAACATCTGACGGTCGCGTTTTAAAGTTACCAAAACCCTAGCTGAAACCCTCACCGGCTGGAGAAGGACCTCTGGTTATCTTCTCCGGCCACCTCCGGCAACTGCAAATGCTCAAATGTTCCGGAAATGCACAAAAGTTATATCATTCAAAAGAGGAAGTCAATTAGATCAAGAATCCAGCAAAAGATTTCACATATCATGCATCATCAAAGAGAATCGAACGATCAAAGTTTGCCCTAAGTTTGGATCTACACCTCTAAAAGGTCTATGAACTAGCCAGATCACTCACACTGCTTCTATTAAGCTCAAATCAACATGAAACAAGCAACAATAAGTAGAAATCGTGCAAGCAAAGTTTGAAGAAGTTCAAACCTGAAACTCTGAAAAACTTTGGATCGAAAGAAAACCAGAGAGTAGAACTTGATCTTGATCTTTCTCAGAGCAAAATAAATGCTCTAAAGCTTCGAAAATTGATGAAAACAGAGAGAGAATTAATTCTGAAGTGAGATTGTACTTGAGGAATTAATCTTGTTTCAGCTTGTTCTTGAGCAATAATGAACTATTGATGATGATGATGATGATGGAACAAAGAAGAACTCGTGCAATGAGAGAGGGAGTTCTGAGAGAAATTTTGAGAGTTCCATGTGTGAAAATGTGAGAAATGAAGAGTGTTATTCAATTATGCTAGACTGAAGCTTATATAGGTGAGGTTAGTTTTTGACTGATGTGGTTGATGGTTAGAACTCAAGTTAACTGAGTTAGTTAACTGAGTTCTGAGTTAACAGAATGAGTGAGGTGGTTATGCCATGAGTTGGAAGGTTTGAATAGAGTGTGGAGAAGCTCTTGCTTTTTATGGTGAGGCTGAGAAATGAGCGGTGGTGATGATTCTGATCTTGCAGCAAGGCTTACACAACAAGCTTCCATTTAAACTTTTCCACTTTAATGCATGAGACAACATGTATACATATGTGTGTAAGATGGTGGTCTAGCCAAATGAAGTAATGAGACTGAGGTGTAGTGTTTGTATGCGTGGGAATGTGAACTGAATCCAAGCAAAAACAAAACCAATACTTCCTATGTTTGGTCAGCAAGAAAACAATGAAAACGTGGAAGTTTAGAGATGGAATTCTCGATGTATGATGAATGGTTTGATGAGTTTTTTATGTCATTAGAAATAGGAGACATAAGAGAACATGTTTGGTGTTAATTTTAGGTTGAATGGAGGTTTGGAAAATGATAAAAAATGGCTTAGAAATCAAATGTGTAAAACTGACTTTGGTGGGCAAGAGAACGCGCCCATGGGGCAAGCATTCTTGGGCAATTTTCAGTTGTGAGCCTCCCTCTTTGAACCCTCATATGACCCTTATAACTTGCTCAAATGAAAAAATGTTCAACATCAAAGTTGGAGAGGACATGGAGATGAACAACTTTGATGTTCAACAATTTTTCATTTGATGCATTCTTGATGGAGAAACTGGGCTTGACATTTGGCACACCAAGTGTTTGATGAAATTATGGCCTGGAGGCCTGAACTTGCCTTGCCATGACTTGGAATTTACCTTGATTTTGCTCCACTTTGATTGATCATAACTCCCTCAATTTTGATCCAATGGAAGAGTTCTTTATATGGATTTGAAGCTTAAGATGTGATCTTTAATTGGCTCAACTTGGGCCTGAAGTTTGAAGCTTTTATCTTGGAGAAAGAATGCCTTGAAGTGTAGTACAAAATGGTCCAAACTTGCAATTTTTTGGAAACCCTAAGTATCTAAAAATGGAAACTTTGTACATTTCTTGATTTTTGATAATTCCTCCATCATTTCTTGATCAAATCTTGTCCAATGAACATATGTAACTTGAATTTCATGAATTTTACCTTAAAAAGTCAGGAGTTGACTTTTTCACTGCACAATTGACTTTTCCCCCAATTTCTTGATTCTCAAGCAACTGACCAATTGAACCTCTTCTGAAATGAACCAATGAGCAATCTTCCATCCTTAGATACTTGACATCATGTAGAAAACATTGAGATCAAGTTTGAACCAAAAATTCATCAGGAGAATGCTTGAATCACAAACCCTAATTTGGACTATTTTTTATAGGAGGTGATGAACTGTCCAACTTCTTGGTGAATTCTCCTCTTCCAATGACTTGTGGGATCAATTGAGATCATATGATATGTAAGAGACCTTTGAGGCTTGCTTGAAGACCCTTGGCTCTTGTTCTCTTGCTTTGGATGATCAATACTCTGAAGGCCACTGATCACATGCCGTTATGCAACCTAAGATGAAATGAGATCTAAATGCAATGCAATGAAACATAAACTAGGCCACAACAAGAGGGAAAATTTTGGGGTGTTACAGCTGCCCCTATTCAATCATCTGTTAACCTGAAAAGGATGAAAGCAATGACTATTCATACAATCAAGGTGAATTGTGATTGAATACCAAAACGACCAGAAAATTTGCACGGTGAATGAAGAAGAAAAGGGATATAAACCCTTCTGGAAGTATCAGCAAATAACTGCATAGATTGATACGACGTGTATCGAAATAGGGATATGAATGATTATCCAGGACCATACGGACGAGTACGAAAAGAAAACACAGACGGGTGTTGAAAGGACACGGACGAGTAACAAAGGTCAACGATGCGAACGAGCAACGGGCAGTCATCAAAGGAACACGACGAGTAACCAAGTCGATGATACGAACGAGTATCGGACGATGATTAAGAAGGGAACACACACAAGTGTTCGGTCAATGATACGAACGAGCATCGGACAATCATCAAAGGAACACGACGAGTGACCAAGTCGACGATACGAACGAGTATCAGACGATGATTAAGAAGGGAACACACACAAGTGTTCGGTCAACCATACGAACGAGCATCGGACAATCATCAAAGGAACACGGCGAGTGACCAAGTCGACTATACAAACGAGTATCGGATGATGACTAAGAAAATACGGACGAGTATTGGATTAAAAGTTTAAACACGAACGGGTGTTGAAAAGGGTCAATACGAACGGGTATTGAAAAAAAAGAAAATTTGTAAAAGTGATCTCACTAGGGATTAAAATGCTAAACAGGGACACAAACGAGTGTCTAAGAGGCCAATACGGATGGGTATTGAGAATACGGGGTTCAAGCACGGACGAGCGTTGAAAGGACACAGACGGATGTCCAAGGTCAATACGAACGGGTATTGAACTAACATTGTACGATCAAGTGTTGTAGTAAGTTTTGTTAGGGTTGTACGACAATGTTTTGTCAGTGAATTACTCTGGCTTGCAAGTAAACGGTTGAACCTGGCTTATGTTTCGTATGCGTATGTTTGAGTTTTTCCGTAATGCTCCATATCAATGGAATGCTACGCTTTAGAAAAATGCCATGCAAACTATATGCAAATGCAAAAGAGACTCCGGACGAGGAATCCAACTCCGCGGGAAAAGATCATTGTTCGATCCTTCAATTGCTCTGTGGGGATTAACCCTTCTGTCGGGGATAACGCTTGCCACAAATTGCCAAAAATAAATTGGCTTGCAAATGCGCTGAGGTATGATGATCCTGTTGAGGCAGTTTCTACTTGAATGACTCTGCCCTGGAGAGAGATTATTCCATTCATAGAACTCCACTGGGAATGAGAACTTTCTGAGTGACGTTCTGTTGAGGAAAAGAATCATTAAAAACTCTGCTTGGGGAACAAAGATCACTGATTTGATCTCAGAAGCTCCTGAAAGGATAATATCTCTACTGGAGAAAATTCAAACAATTCGTCTGCTTCGAATTGCCATACTTGCAAAAAATATATTGGACTTTGAGATATAGGGGAGTGATGACTCTGCCAGGAATTATTTCATCTGCCTGGGGATAAATTCCGATCATAGCAACTCCGCTGGAGGAATGACAACTTTCCGACTTGGCTGGAGAAAAAATGTACTAACACTCTGCTGAGGAAGAGATTCTGTTGATCTGCTAAACCTTTGCGGGGAGAAAGAACAACTCAGGTGGGGAGTATTACTAACAAGATTCAATGCTGAACTCTGTGGGGGATACAACCGTATTTAGCCCTGGTTGCTAAGCAATGAATTTACAGTCTCTTCTTGCTGAGAACAAACTGCTGGGGATACAATCTTACTGGGGACCGGAGCTACTCCGTCGAGGATACGCAAATCCTGGTTGGAAGACTTTCTGTTGCGATATGCTGGGAAAGAAACCCTAGAGATCTGCTGGGAAAACACAAAAAAACCCATGGTAATCTGTTGGGGAACAAAGCTATCGAGCTTAGAATAAGAACCACAATGTCCCACGCTAGGCAAACCTTCCGCTTGACGACTCCATTGGGGATAATGAGTTTACAACAAACTCTACTGGGGAGAATCGCTTCAAAGCGTCTCATGCTGGGGATGCCCCTTAAGAGGATTTTACAGAAGACCAAGCATCTTCAAACTCTTAAACAAATGCCAAGACTTGAGCTAAAATACAATAATTGAGAGGTCACTCTACTGGGGATAATATATCTGGGACACATTCTGCCGGAGGGATTTCACGATGCCCCATGCTTGGGAGGGTCACAAACTCGCTTTTTCTCCAGATTACGCGGCTGATCTGAAGAAATTGTCCCAAGAGGAATTTACAGAAGATTTAGCATCTTCAAACTCCTGGACACTCACTGAGTCTTGAACATTAACTGCGTGGTCTGCGAAGCATCTCTACTTGGGAATTTGCAACCGTTATCGACACAGAAAAGCTTGTAGATGTTGGAAGTTCTGAATGGGAGAATCGACTTAATAAGATACACTGATACCCAGTGGAGATCAACTTGTCTATATCGAATCTCCGTGAGCGACCGTCGGCCGAATGATTGACTCAATCAGTAAAAGTTGTGACAAAAAGGTTGACACAGAAGCCCCTTCTTGAATATAATCGCCCCGGTACTCTGCATAGGGACAAGTGGTTACTCATTTGGAAGACACGGTCCATCCTCTTGTGTTTTTGAAACCACTTCAATCTTGGTTTTGAGCCTAATACGAGGCTGCTACCTGCAAGCAAAAGATATGCCCATATATGCCCCGTGCTAGGTATGACTTCTGCAACTGAGAAAATCCAACTCTGAACCATCACTTGTTGGGGAGAGCACCCAACAATGCTTTGTGCTGAAGATGACTTCCTGTCAGGCTTCTGAATGTACTTGTAACAAAAGAAATGCACACGTATGTCCCAAAGACTGCATGGTTTAAATCCACCGTCCGGGGTTAATCAACATTCAAGGAAATTTTAAATGTTTTTCTGTGCATGTTATTGTAAGGCCACAATGTTTTCAAATGCAATGTTTTATCAAAAATTCGGACATTTTGCAAACAAAGCAGTAAAAACAAAATAAGAAGCTTTTGACTGAAATTCAATTTATTGAAAAAAAAATGCCCAGAATAGGCAAGTACATCAAGAAGTAATCCCTGGAAAGAGGTGATCACTGAAAATTGAGAAAAGAAACTATCCTAATGGAAATGTGAAAATGGCATTTCACTGAGTTTCCATTCAGCTATGGCCAGTATGTCTTCAAGACTTTCCGATTATCTTCACTTTTTGAAGAGGATGATTGGACCGATTCCTCTCCTTTGGAGATTGTCAGTTTGAGTGAAACGGTGAGGTAGTACAGATGACTCAGATCACAGTCTTCGCTTAATCCCTCTTTTGCGTGGACCGCCCTTTTCGGGTTTTCAATCAACCAGGATACCCTTTCTTGCCTGAGTTGTCCTTGCGGATTTTCAACTCACCGAATGTACAATTTTTTTTATTTATATCCCTAAGTTTTGCCCGAACCTTTTTATTCTGTTTTTATGGTTCGCCGGGATGCCCTTTTTTGCCTGGACTTTTTCTTTTTTTCGTCCATCGGGTCTATTTATGCGAAGTATTTTTTGACTACGTCTGAGTTGACAGGAGACGGAAAATCTTCACCATCCATGGTTGTAAGCATTAAGGCTCCGCCAGAGAAAACCTTTTTAACCACGAATGGACCTTCATAGTTCGGCGTCATTTTCCCCTGTGATCTGTGTTTGGAGGATGGATCCTTTTAAGTACCAATTCACCAACTTGATACTCCCGAGGTCGCACTTTCTGATCAAATGCTCGCTTCATCCTTCGCTGATACAATTGACCATGGCAAATAGATGCTAATCTCTTTTCCTCAACTAAGCTCAGCTCATTGAATCGGGTGCGAACCCATTCTGCCTCATCCAGTTTGACATCCATCATAACCCTCAGCGAGGCAATCTCAACTTCAACTGGTAGGACTGCCTCCATACCATACACAAGTGAGAACGGTGTTGCCCCAGTAGATGTCCTTACTGATGTTTGGTACCCATACAAGGCAAACGGTAACATCTCATGCCAATCTTTGTAGGTCACCACCATCTTTTGCACAATCTTCTTAAGGTTCTTATTGGCCGCTTCAACAGCACCATTCATCTTTGGACGGTACGACGAAAGAATTGTGATTCTTTCGGGCACTCCATAGCGACAGATGATATCTCTTTTCAGAAATCTGGCTACTACTTGCTTGGTGACATTAGCATACGACGCTGCTTCCACCCATTTGGTAAAGTAATCAATAGTGACCAAGATGAAGCGATGGCCATTGGAAGCAGTTGGCTCAATCTTTCCAATCATATCAATGCCCCACATTGCAAAGGGCCAAGGAGAAGACATGACATTTAAAGTACTTGGAGGTACATGCACTTTATCCACATAAATCTGACATTTATGGCATTTGCGGGCGTATGAGCAACATTCTGCATCCATAGTCATCCAGTAATACCCTGATCTCAACAATTTCTTTGCCATTGCATGTCCTCCGGCATGGGTACCGAAAGAGCCTTCGTGCACTTCTTGCATCAACATGTTTGCTTCGTGTCTATCCACGCATCTGAGCAGAACCATATCAAAATTCTGTTTGTACAACACGTCATCTTGATTCAGGAAGAAACTACCAGATAATCTCCTCAAAGTCTTCTTATCTTTGGTAGGTGCCCTAGGCGGGTACTCCTGACTTTTCAAAAAGCATTTGATATCATGAAACCACAGCTTATCATCGGACACTGCGTCAACAGCAAACACATGTGCAGGCCTGTCAAGACGAGACACCTCAATTTTGGGCACATGGTTCCATCCATTCACTTTGATCATAGAAGACAGTGTGGCCAAAGCATCTGCAAACTTATTCTCATCTCGGGGAATATGGTACAACTTTACTGTTGTGAAAAATGTCAACAGTCTTCTCGTATAATCTCTATACGGAATCAGATGTGGCTGGTGCATGTACCAATTCCCATTCACATGATTGATTACCAAAGCTGAATCACCGAAGATATCGAGGGTATTAATTCGCAAATTAATTGCCTCCTCAATCCCCATTATACAAGCTTCATATTCTGCTTCATTGTTGGTGCATCCGAAAGTTACTCGGGCAGTGAAAGGCAAATGAACACCCTCCGGCGTGATAAGAACTGCTCCAACTCCGCATCCATTCATGTTGACAGCCCCATCAAACATCAAACTCCATTTGGATTCAGGGTCTGGCCCCTCCTCCGGGAGTGGTTCCTCGCAATCTTTAGCTTTGAGAAACATGATGTCCTCATCAGGGAAATCAAACCTCATGGGTTGGTAGTCATTAATCGGCTGTTGCGCAAGATAATCTGACAAAATACTTCCCTTGATGGCTTTCTGAGAAGTATACTGGATATCATATTCAGTCAGCACCATCTGCCAACGAGCAACCCGTCCAGTCAATGCTGGTTTCTCAAATATGTACTTGACAGGATCCATCTTTGAAATTAACAAGGTTGTATGAGTGAGCATATATTGCCTCAATCGCTTAGCAGCCCATGCCAGTGCACAGCATGTTCTCTCAAGCGTTGAGTATCGTGATTCGCAATCATTGAATTTTTTGCTCAAGTAGTAGATGGCGTGCTCCTTCTTACCCGTCTCGTCATGTTGACCGAGAACACAACCCATGGATCCTTCAAGCACAGTCAAATACATGATCAATGGTCTCCCTGGAACTAGAGGCATGAGAATTGGAGGTTCCCGCAAATATTCTTTTATTTTCTCGAAAGCTCTTTGGCAATCGTCATTCCACCTGACTGTTTGTTCTTTTCTTAACAGCTTAAATATTGGTTCACAAGTGGCTGTGAGGTGAGATATGAACCGTGCAATGTAGTTCAATCTACCCAGGAAACCACGTACTTCTTTTTTTGACCTTGGTACATGCATTTCTTGTATCGCTTTTATTTTGGCAGGATCAACCTCAATTCCCTTTTCACTTACAATGAAACCCAGCAATTTACCGGACCGCACTCCGAAAGTGCACTTGTTCGGATTCAGCCTTAGTCGAAACTTCCTCAACCTGTCAAACAGCTTCTTCAAGTTGACCAGATGCTCTTTTTCTGTTCGAGACTTGGCAGTCATATCATCTACATAACATTCAATCTCCTTGTGAATCATGTCATGGAATAGTGTTACCATAGCTCGCTGATATGTCGCCCCTGCGTTTTTCAACCCAAAAGGCATCACCTTGTAATAGAAGGTACCCCACGGGGTAATGAACGTTGTCTTCTCCATGTCTTCCGACGCCATCTTGATTTGATTATACCCGGAGAAGCCATCCATGAAGGAGAATACCGAGAACTGAGCGGTGTTGTCAAACAGTACATCAATATGAGGTAAAGGAAAGTCATCTTTCAGACTTGCCCTGTTTAGATCCCGGTAATCAACACACATTCTGACCTTACCATCTTTCTTCGGCACAGGAACAATATTTGCAACCCATGGTGGGTAATTGGTGACAGCCAGAAATCCTGCATCTAACTGTTTTTGTACCTCCTCTTTGATCTTGAGAGCCATTTCTGGTTTAGTTCTCCAGAGCTTCTGTTTGACAGGAGGACAGCCCTCTTTCAACGGCAACCTGTGCACAACAATGTCTGTATCTAACCCCGGCATATCTTGACATGACCAAGCAAAGATGTCGACATATTCCAGCAACATACTTATCAGCTCTTTCTTTACTTCGGCCTGTAGCCTGGCTCCAATCTTAATTTCTTTCCTTACGTCCTCGGACCCAATGTTGATAACCTCAATTGTCTCTTGGTGAGGTTGAATTACCCTCTCCTCCTGCTTCAACAATCTGGCCAATTCCTCGGGAAGTTAACAGTCTTCTTCATCCCCTTCTTCGGCTTGATAGATTGGATTATCAAAGTCATACTTGTCCATAGCAGAATCGTTATCAGTGAAATCCGGGTGATTAAGTCTGCATGATTGGGGGTCATGCTTTATTTTAGAATGAGACGTTTTGAAAAAGAGAAACAAAAACAAGGACAAAACATTGCCATTTTATTGTTTTTGTGCAAAAATAAAAACGAAAGACAGGGAACATAAAATTTGCATGTAAAACGTCCTTTACTAATGATAAAAAACCTTGCAAATGCAATTATGAGGCCCTACAAATGGATCTACACGCCTTGGGAAGAGAGCGAGATTTTAACATGCAACAGAGAAAACAAAGAAAATTACTCTGTTTGAAGAGTAACTTGGACAATTTCTTCAACAGACCAATTACAAAGCTCTTGACCCGGTACACATGGACGCACCCACTTGTCGAGATCACAATCACTGTCGACGTCATCTTCACTTGCAACACACATCTAATTTGGATTAATAATTCCTCCGCTATAGAAAGTAATCGGCCCCTTGCACTCTGTTGCAGCGGCTTGATATGGATTATAGCCTACGTCGAACTTATCTTCCTTTGCAGATACTTCAATCAGTTTGCCCCAGCCTTGGGCATTACCTGCTTTGACTACTTCCACTGCCTGCTTGTAAGAAGCAATAGAAGTACCCACCTGTTCTTTGCTCTGAGAAGAAACTGCCTTTGAAGACGAATCCCCAGTATTGACTGCCTCAAATGCTTGACACAACATCTCATGGATCTCCCCATCCATTTCCACGTACTTAAAGGTAGACAGCTGACTGACGAAGATGTCTTCCTCTCCACATACAGTCACCACTTAACCATCAACCACATATTTCAACTTTTGGTACAGCGTAGATGTTACTGCCCCAGCGGCATGAATCCACGGTCTGCCTAACAAGCAACTATATGCGGGTTTAATGTCCATCACGTAGAACACGCACTTAAACACTTGAGGACCGATCTTTACCGGGAGCTCTACCTCTCCGAATACCGAACGTTTCAAACCATCGAAAGCCCTACCACCAAATCACTTGGTCTCAGAATAATTCCGTCAGCGTCTAACTTCATTAAGGCCTTCTTTGGTAACATGTTCAAGGAAGACCCCGTGTCTACCAACACATGAGATAATACTGCACCTTTACATTCCAGGGTGATGTGCAATGCCCTGTTGTGATTGCGACCCTCAGTAGTCAAATCATAATCGGTAAAACCTAGCCCATGGCTAGCGTTGACATTAGAAACAACAGACTCCAATTGATTCACAATAATCTCTTGAGGTACATAGGCCATATTCAAGATCTTCAAAAGTGCCTCTCGATGAGCTGCAGAACACATAAGCAACGATAAGATAGAAATCTTTGATGGTGTTTGGTTCAACTGATCAACCACTTTATAATCGCTCTTTTTGATCAGTCTCATGAACTCCTCGACCTCTTTCTCAAAAGTACCTTTTTGCACAGATTCAGGAACAACAACCTCCTCTATAGCCACCTGTTTACCTTTGGCTTTGGCTGCTGCCTCAGCTTCAGCATTAGCTCTCAAATTCTGTGGAGAAAACAAGCATCCACTCCTGGTGAAGCCACCAAGACCTCCAACATTATCAATACTGGAACTACCCCCAGCTGGAGTTTCCACTTCTTTCTTTTCTCCTTGGTAGTAAACATCTGCACCGTAGTGCCATGGGATAGCTCGTTCACTAGTATAAGGAACTGGTCCTGGTACCGTAATAGTAACAGGACTCACTACATCAGGCACCATGATAGGAGCAGGCGTTGGCACTTGAATTTCAGCTGGCGTAAAATAAATGGTAATAGCTGACACATCAATGTCCTTTTTGTCCCCCTGATCAAATTATAGACAACCCTCATCAATCAAACTCTGGATGCCGGCCTTCAATTTATTATAACCATTACTCTGATTCTCGCAATCAACACAATTTTCTTCACACCCAGGGAACACCTGACCCTTCAACAAATGAGCCTTCACAAAACTCAAAGGAGTCCTCACCCTGTTCACATCAGTTACCAAATTCAAAAACCTTTCATCTTCAATGGCGTTGACTTTTGGCACATCATGATTTGGCATGGGATTTTGAAGCACATTCGGTGGAGTTGAGAAATTAATTGCCTTGGCATCAGTCAAATCCTGTACCTTATGCTGAAATGCCCAATACTTTTCAATAGTATGACCTGGAGCCCCAGAATGAAACTCACAACGAGCATTAGCATCATAATCCTTTGGTAGTACAGTAGGAGTCGGGCCCATCGTACGAAGCTCCACCAGATTAAGCTTCAATAATTGGGGTAATAAAGCTGCGTAAGTCAAAGGCAGAGTGTCCATATGCCGTCAGTTTGTCTCTGCTGATATGATCTCCGTGGCTGTTGATTATTCTGTGGCTGAACATTCTGTTGTTGTGGCTGTGATTGAACTTGTGACTAGGAATGGTTACAGCGGCAACCTAATTATAGGAACCTTGATAGCCTCTACCTCTTCCTCTATTCTTATAAACAACACTGCTCTCCCCCTCTCTCTTTCTGGTAGATCCAGCAAATGGCTTCCTCACTCCTGAAGAACTAGCACCACTGACATCTTGTATTTTTCTGAGCTTCAACAAGCTTTCAATCCTTTCCCCAGCGATTACAATGTCCGCAAACCCAGTTGAAGGACAGGCAGCTAACCTATCAAGATAAGTTCCCTGAAGAGTACCCATAAACATGTCGGTCATCTCTCGGTCCTGCAGAGGAGGTTAAACCATGGCAGCCAACTGGCGCCATCTTTGAGCATATTCCTTAAAACTCTCCTTCGCATTCTGAGCCATACTCTGCAGCTGAGTACGGTTTGGAGCCATATCCATGTTGTATTGATACTGCTTGACGAAAGCTTGGGCTAACTCCTTCCAGTTCCTTACAGAAGTCCTGCTCAACTTCATATACCATTCTTGAGATGCCCCAGTAAGGCTGTCCTGAAAATAATACATCCACAATTTCTCATCATCAGTATGAGCGGATATCCTCCCCACATAGGATTGAAGGTGAGTTTTAGGACAAGTAGTGCCATTGTACTTGTCAAATGTTGGCGGCTTGAACTTATGTGGAATTCTTACTCCAGGTACCAATCCCAAGTCAGAAACATCAAAACCAAGAGTGTTTTGGGATTCAATGGACCTAATTTTTTCAGCGAGCTCGTCGAACCTGCGAGTGTTCTCGTCTTCAGCATCTAACAGAGTGAACTGCTCATCTTGGTTGTCTTCCACAACATGACGAACCCCAGTATTTCTATGAGGGTCACCACCTCCATTAACGCCAGTCTGATTACCAGTCTCATCAATAATTCTATGACCTCTATTATTACCGTTGCCATTCTGCACCTCTACCTCTGGCCGCTCGACCATTGCCCCGAGTCTTTCCTGATTTTGGTCCATACCAGTCATTAACGCCATAAACTGGTCCATCCTATTCCTCAGCTCAGTCAATTCAGTCTGCATCTGCTCCATGACCTTAGCTTGGTTTCTGCGAGTTGTGTACCGGTGAATGTGGTAATCAACTATAGTGCCTGAAACCAAATAAAGGTTAGAGGACCTACAACGAGTACCTGTCATGCAAAAAAATGATATGCAATGCAATGCAAATGCCATGTTTATCATTTCCGAGGTGCCTTACACCTTGATTCCAATCTTAACCACAGAAATCTGAAGATCAGAAATCGTGATATGAAGAGACGTGCCGTGATTATGTGCTTGTGTACAGATAACTGCCAAAGGAATATTTCTGAATAAACTGCTTGCTTCAATTACAAAAGAAACCAAACATACGCACAATGTTCAACAATGAGTTCAAACATCATACAACAAAATAGTGGATTCATCAACAAGCCTGATGATATCCATCAACAAAACTACATTAAGAGAATGAGAGAAAAACTGTCAATCTGACAACTCTAAATCCTTCAACTTTTCACTTGAATACTTGACCTCCTCGAAGAGATCGCCAAACAAAGAGATCGCCATCTGATTCACCTCAAAATAAAGGCCATCCTATGTAAGTTCCAAAGTGGGCCCTCGGGTGCGAATGGGTTTGCAACAGAATGTGGTCTGCCACTGTCACCACTAAAGAGGGATGTTTCCACTAAGGTCCTCAATGATCGATCACCAGAGTCGACAGCTTTCTAGGTTAACACCCCGAAATGCACAAGACGCGCAAATCAGGACATCTCCCAAGAAAACCTCGTCTGGTTGTGGATTTCGTTTAAACCATACATAACAAGACGCTACGTAGGCCACCCTACTTTCCACTCTAATCCAATGTATGTACTCAAGCCTGTGTAATGGGCTTATCTCTCAGAATACCCATCCCGCCAAACAGAAAAACCAGCACAGCACAGTCCAGTATAATAATGAAATGAAAATGCAATAAGTGCGGTAAATACAGTAAAGTACGGTAAAGCCGTAAAATAGTAAATAACAATACAGTAAAACAACAAAATGTAGCACAACGGTAAACACCCAATGAAAGAAAAAGAGACAAGCACTAGGATTGACTCGCTTAGGGAACCAGAGATTCTGGGTTCGATCCCCAGCAGAGTTGCCAGCTGTCGCTCCCGGGATTTTCATCCAAGTACAAACGCGAAAGTGGCACGGAAAAAGAGTTGCCAGCAATGTGTATTTATCCCAAGAGAGGGAAAGGAAACACTGCATAAACCTAGGGGAAGGAAAAAGCATGGTCTTGCAACCAAGAGAAATGGGTTCGGGAGTCAGTTACGCGAGGGGAAGGTATCAGCACCCCCACGCGTCCATCGTACTCGATGGGATCCACGCTTGCTGTTTCGATCAAAGGGTGTAGGAAACTGGAGTTCCACTGCTACGGGAAAGGAGAAGAAACGGGAATGAAGAAACGAGGAAGAAAAGAAAAAGAAGTGACTCGGTAGGACATTATCGTTGTCCTAGGTCTACGTATTACCTCAGTGCAATGGGAAAGTCAGAGTCAACGTAGTTCGACGGACTACGGGGAAAGGTTGCTCGTCGAGATATCGCGTCTCGTGCATACGTATCTTCAATCATATGAGAAAGAAGAATCAGAGCAAACGTAGTTTGGCTCAACAAGGGTTGCTTTGTTTGCGTTTTTTAATGGAAACGTCGGAGTGCGCGTCCCAGCAGTTAGGTGTTGCAGCTCGCTGTATGGAGACTTAGGCGTTACCTGTTTGCGGTAGAACGGACATGACGAGTCCTTAAGAAAGGAGTGAAGAGATGAGAAGAGAATTGTTATTTGTTTTTGTATTTTAAGAAGAAGTGTTTTGATTATTGGTGTGTATAACGCATATTGTATTTAACTCTTTCACGTAGGATCGAATGCCTCGCATATCGACCCAAGACGGGACGTATGCTAAAGATTCAAAGAAAGTGAAAGAAGACCCCTCATTATCTTATTCTCACATGAAAGGCTCAAATACTATATATGTTATGCCTTTATTAAGTGTTTTTTGCTTTTGTTTTGAGATGAGAAGAAGAAAAACTCAAAGGTGTGAACAAGGTAAAATCTAATGAGGGGGGACTAAGACTCAAACCCTAAAGTTATCATACATGGATGATCCTAATGGTTAAGTGTGGTTTAGAAACCTAAGTCTAAAAGAAAAGAGAAGAAGATTGAGTTCTAACTTACTTCAAAGATTGAAGTTAAGTTAAGTACTCAAAGGGATGAGAGAAGTTGTACAAAGAAAGCATTGAAATGCTTATCACAACCACAAAAGAGAAAAGCATTAAAAAGATGAGGAAAGAGAGTATGTGTGGAAGCATATCCACACATTCAACTTACCAAGCCCTTACATGAAAAGGTTAGTTAAATAATGGAATAAGAAAGTATAAGTGAGAGAAATCATCCAAGTAGGTATCAAACATCTCATGAAATGAAATTAGGAATTAAACAAAGCCTAAACCTAA
Source organism: Lathyrus tuberosus (assembly GCA_022829125.1). NCBI lineage: Eukaryota > Viridiplantae > Streptophyta > Magnoliopsida > Fabales > Fabaceae > Lathyrus > Lathyrus tuberosus. The sequence goes on from JALAZF010000254.1 coordinate 2,012,322, forward strand.
AGAGAATGGATCCTAAGTGTTCAATGACTTCCAAAGTCAGTAGCCATGTCTAATGGTGTCCTAATAGGGTTAGGGTACCTAAGGGTATCAAACTATGTCAAGCAAGGTACCAAAAGATCATACAAGTTCAAGTTATGAATTAAATATGAAGTATGAATGTGTATGGCATACAAACATGAATGAATACTTGAAGAAATGTCAAAGTAAGAAGTGAATGACATATTATAATGCATGTGGAAGTAGATGAATGATCATACAAAGCATCAGTGCAATGATTCAAGAAGAAAAGACAAGGTGAAAAGAAATTCAAACATTGTTCAAGTTCACATAAAAAGGCATACTTGTAATGCAAGTTATAAATGGAGGATGAAACATGAACATGCATAAGAATGGATGCAAGTCAGTAGTGTATGATATGCTTGATCATATTAGGATGCAATAATAGTGTCACAAAGATGCACATAAAACATGTTAAGGCATATAGAAAAAATGCACACAATTAGGTCAAAGTAGTTCACATAAGCAACAACCATTTATGAACCAAAATAAAATGCAAATGACCTATAATTCTACACAATTGACCTATAAGGTTTTAATGAAGGTCTATAAAATGCACACACAAGTTCTCAAATGATGGCACAAGTGCCTCCTAACAATTAGGGTTTAGGAGTTAAACAAAAGATCATCTAATGCTACCTATACTTACAAGCAAGGAAAAAATAGAAGTATACTTTTAAAAAATGTGAAATTAAATCACAAAGCATCTAAGTCAGAAGAAAACCAAGTATCAAAAGGTCATGGCAAAATACCTCAAGTAACATGTTCAAACAAGTCATCAAAGTCACATTGAAACATCTCACAAGAATGCACAAAGATGAATATCAAAAGGTATGATAAAATGATTTTAAAAATAAAATAAAAATGGTTTTAAATGCCTCAAGATATTATCTAAATATGACAAAAAGAATGAATGCAAAAGTTTATGTGAGTTAAGAGAAATGAAATGGGAAAGATCAAGCATCAATGAAGAGAATCATTTGAGAAGAAAATAAAAAGAAATTCTGAAAATATAAGCAAAAATTAATAAGATCAGAATTTAAAAAAGTGAAAAATTAGTTAAATGTGTTTAGATTCCATGGGAATTTATTTAGAATTTTAAGGAATGATTTAGTATTTATAATAAAAGAAAATGAAACAAATATAGAAAAAGAAAATAAAAATGTAAAGAAAATAGTGCAGGGGGTGTGGCGAAAGTAAATTTTCAGTGTAAAAGTGATTGGGCTCAGAATATGGGGGTGTGAAAAACAATTTAGGTCCAATCCATTAACAACGTGTGTGTGTATGTGTGAATTAATGTGTACCTTCAGTCAAACATGGATTCAATCACAACCACAAGGTCAAGTCATGATGAGATGATGAAAAAAGTAAGCACATCCAATGGTCTACAATGCAAGCACATGACAATAAACATGCACGCACACACATGCAAGTAAGTCAAAGTCCAATATTCAGAGAGAGAGAGTCACGTGAGGGGGAGGAGGTTCATTTATGCGCTGGCAAGGTGTGAACCATTAGATCAAAAACATCTGACGGTCGCGTTTTAAAGTTACCAAAACCCTAGCTGAAACCCTCACCGGCCGAAGAAGGACCTCCGGTCATCTTCACCGGCCACCTGCGACAACTGTAAATGCTCAAATGATCCAGAAATGCACAAAAATTATATCATTCAAAAGAGGAAGTCAAGTAGATCAAGAATCCAGGAAAAGATTTCGCATATCATGCATCATCAAAGAGAATCGAACGATCAAAGTTTGCCCAAAGTTTGGATCTACACCTCTAAAAGTTCTATCAACTAGCCAGATCACTCACACTGCTTCTATTAAGCTCAAATCAACATGAAACAAGCAACAATAAGTAGAAATCGTGGAAGCAAAGTTTGAAGAAGTTCAAACCTGAAACTCTGAAAAATTTTGGATCGAAAGAAAACCAGAGAGGAGAACTTGATCTTGATCTTTCTCAAAGCAAAATAAATGCTCTAAAGCTTCGAATCTTGATGAAAACAGAAAGAGGATTAAATCTGAAGTGAGATTGCACTTGAGGAATTAATCTTGTTTCAGCTTGTTCTTGAGCAATAATGAACTATTGATGATGATGATGATGGAACAAAGAAGAACTCGTGCAATGAGAGAGGGAGTTCAGAGAGAAATTTTGAGAGTTCCAAGTGTGAAAATGTGAGAAATGAAGAGTGTTATTCAGTTATGCTAGACTGAAGCTTATATAGGTGAGGTTAGTTTTTGACTGGTGTGGTTGATGGTTAGAACTCAAGTTAACTGAGTTCTGAGTTAACAGAATGAGTGAGGTGGTTATGCCACGAGTTGGAAGGTTTGAATAGAGTATGGAGAAGCTCTTGCTTTTTATGGTGAGGCTGAGAAATAAGAGGTGGTGATGATTCTGATCTTGCAGCAAGGCTTGCACAACAAGCTTCCATTTAAACTTTTCCACTTTAATGCATGAGACAACATGTATACATATGTGTGTAAGATGGTGGTCTAGCCAAATGAAGTAATGAGACTGAGGTGTAGTGTTTGTATGCGTGTGAATGTGAAATGAATCCAATCAAAAACAAAACTAATACTTCATATGTTTGGTCAGCAAGAAAACAATGAAAATGTGGAAGTTTAGAGATGGAATTCTCTATGTATGATGAATGGTTTGATGAGTTTTTGATGTCATTAGAAATAGGAGACATAAGAGAACATGTTTGGTGTTAATTTTAGGTTGAATGGAGGTTTGGAAAATGATCAAAAATGGCTTAGAAATCAAATGTGTAAAACTGACTTTGGTGGGCAAGAGAACGCGCCCATGGGGTAAGAATTCTTGGGCAATTTTTCAATTGTGAGCCTCCCTCTTTGAACCCTCATATGATCCTTATAACTATCTCAAATGAAATAATGTTCAACATCAAAGTTGAAGAGGACATGGAGATGAACAACTTTGATGTTCAACAATTTTTCATTTGAAGCTTTCTTGATGGAAAAAATGGGCTTGACATTTGGTACACCAAGTGTTTGATGAAATTATGGCCTGGAGGCCTGAACTTGCCTTGCCATGACTTGGAACTTGCCTTGATTTTGCTCCACTTTTATTGATCATAACTCCCTCAATTTTGATCCAATGGAAGAGTTCTTTATATGGATTTGAAGCTTAGGATATGATCTTTAATTGGCTCAACTTGGGCCTGAAGTTTGAAGCTTTTATCTTGGAGAAAGAATGCCTTGAAGTGTAGTGCAAAATGGTCCAAACTTGCCATTTTTTGGAAACCCTAAGTTTCTAAAAATGGAAACTTTGTACATTTCTTGATTTTTGATGATTCCTCCATCATTTCTTGATCAAATCTTGTCCAATGAACATATGTAACTTGAATTTCATGAATTTGACCTTAAAAAGTCAGGAGTTGACTTTTTCACTGCACAGTTGACTTTTTCCCCAATTTCTTGATTCTCAAGCAACTGACCAATTGAACCTCTTCTGAAATGAGCCAATGAGCAATCTTCCATCCTTAGATACTTGACATCATGTAGAAAACATTGAGATCAAGTTTGAACCAAAAATTCATCAGGAGAATGCTTGAATCACAAACCCTAATTTGGACTGTTTTTTATAAGAGGTGATGAACTGTCCAACTTCTTGGTGAATTCTCCTCTTCCAATGACTTGTGGGATCAATTGAGATCATATGATATGTAAGAGACCTTTGAGGCTTGCTTGAAGACCCTTGGCTCTTGTTCTCTTGCTTTGGATGATCAATACTCTGAAGGCCACTGATCACATGCCCTTATGCAACCTGAGATGAAATGAGATCTAAATGCAATGTAATGAAACATAAACTAGGCCACAACAAGAGGGAAAATTTTGGGGTGTTACACAGGGTGAAAGGTTAAAGATGGCAATTAATTTGACTTATGAACAATCTTCGGGACATCGACAGCAACCCATTGGCGACGAACTCCTCGGTGGATCACAAAGTGTAGCACCTTCCTTGATTTGTCTTCAGAAACAACGCTGATTTCTGGTGGAGCAGGATCATTGGAATCTGTCTCCCAGGTAGAGTTGTCGTAGGAGGATTCCTCGGTTGCATTTTGCATAGCATTTGTGCTCTCAGCTGTATCTCCCCATCCAGTTGGTTGGATGTCTTCAAGCCTGATACAAGAGCTTTCAGGAGCGGTGCATTTGACCATGAAGTCGAATTTTCCACTTGGCTGTCCCAGGGTGTCCCACACTTCTTCGGAACTGGAGGAGTCATCTTTCTCGATGACATTGACCTCGGGAAAAGCATAGTTGATGAATTCTAGTCTTGCAAGCTTTGCAAGTTCATCGTCGTACTGGATAGGTTCTGAATGACCTAAATGTTAGTCCCATGACATGGTGGGGACGCAGGTATTCTGTTCAATGATGATCAGCTGACTTTCATCGTTCGACTGATTTTCTTGCCCGAAGTCTCCTGGGTAAGGCTGCCACATTGGCAGGCCATCCATCGGGCCATAGTAGCTGTGGTTAAGGTTGTCCTTCATCAGAGTGTCCTCCTCTAATGAGTTTGGTGGAGCACGACATCCTTCCGGATCACAATCTCCGTACATCATTTCGACGTCTGACCTTGGTATAAATCTCGGACTCTGTGTAGGAAAGCAAAAGGGAGTCTGTATCTCGTCCTGTGATGTATAACCGTCCTCGTTGAGATAGGACCTCCATTCTTCCTTCGCATCGGATGAATCATCTTTATTGATGGTATGCACTTCTTGAGTCACCGGGTGAAGGAAACCTCCACTGTGGAAGAAGTTTTGAATGGGATGACAACTTTCATTGTTAGCAGCTGTCTGGGTACAGGTTGCAGAAAAACCAAGACCCTTCTTTGTTTTATTGTCAGTAGGAATGACAAGCTGCTCCCATCCCATTGTATTGGCACTCTCGACCGCTTTGATAGCATCTTTGTACGAGGAAATTGAAGTTCCCCCCTCGGATTGATTGTCCTTGTGTAGCGAAAGCACTTGGAACTGAGTTCTGATTACCCCTTTCGGCTCTACATAAGTGGATGATGATAGGTTGCTTATGAGCAAGGCCTGTTCTCAACAGACTGTGACGAGTTGGTCGTTCTGGACGAACTTTAGCTTTTGGTGGAGGGTTGAAGTGACCGCCCCAACTTGATGTATCCAAGGTCTCCCTAATAAACAACTGTAAGTTGCCCGGATGTACATGACCTGGAAAGTGACTTGGAAAGTGTGAGGACCGATAGTTATGGGAAGGTCGACTTCGCCAATAACTGTTTTTCAGGATCCGTCAAATGCTTTGACGACAACTTCGCTGGTTCTCATCGGAGGGCCTTTGAATGATAATTGCATCAAGGTGGACTTCGGCATAACATTCAAGGCTGACCCTGTGTCTACCAGTACTCTGGCTAAAGCATCGTCCTGGCAGTGGACTGTAATGTTGAGCGCCATGTTATGATGACGACCTTCTTCAGGTAATTCCTCATCACTAAATCCCAAGTTATTGCAGGAAGTAATGTTAGAGACAATGCTATCGAACTGTCTGATCGTTACATCCTGTTCCACAAAGGCTTGCTCCAAGACTTTCTGTAGAGCCTCCCTGTGCGCTTCTGAGCTAAGTAACAGTGATAATACCGAAATCTTTGAAAGAGTCTGTAACAGTTGATCAACAATGTTGTATTCACTCCTCTGGATGAGCTTCAACATCTCATCATTGTTTTTTGAAAGGTCGGGATCACTGGATTGACCGACTGGAGGATTGGGAACTTCTGTCTGAGGTTTTTTTTCTCTGTTGGGTTCTCTAACTCCTCTGTTGAAGATTCTACCACTCCGTGTTACTCGACTGATGTCTGCAATATTCACGACGGAGGGTAACGGAATTTCCTTCCCGTTCTTGACTATGGTTGCACCGTACTTGTAAGGGATAACCCTAGTTGATTCATACGGTAGCGGTCCCGGCAGATAGATGACTATGGGAACCTTCTGATTTTTCTGACCATTGTACGTAATTTCGATCTGTTCCCGGTTGGAAACTCTCGATTCATCAAGTAGGGGGATGATGGCACAAGCATCCCTAGCCCTCTGATCATCGGAGATTATGACAACATCCTCGATTTGATCAGCGAGATAGTTGACTGATCCAGAACTTGACCATGGTTGAACCTCTTTACAGTCCAACTGACTTTGAAGGGCTGCTCGCACGAGGTAGCATCCTTGATTATCCACTGAGCAAACTCCACACCGCTCATAGTTGTGTACTAGTACCTGACCACATCTGCTTTGAATACAGTGTAACCTGACGAGGTCCATTTCCATCGACCGAACATCCTGACTTTGATATCTAGTAGGATTTTTGTTAGTGATACTAATTTGCTGGGTGTCTTCATCCATATAGATTGAAAGCCACCAGTGGTTCAACAGGTGCTGGAGTGTTTCCTGGACAAGGGCACAGCCTTGATTGTTTTCGTAACCCGCTTTACAGTTCTGATAATCATGTGAAGTGAGAAAACCGAGTTGGACCTACGTAGCGTGTAACTCTACCAGACTGACATTCATCAAGCGAATATCGAAGATTTGAATCATGTTGATTTGATAATGATTCCTATCATGGTAGTCCTGGATCCATCCAAGATCCATCTGACGCTGGAGGGCCTCTTGTACAAAAGAGCATCCCTGTTTGTTTACCGAGCAAGTCAGACAGGAATTGTACTCATGCCGCGGCAGATTATGATACTGGCTTTGCCTTGAGTGCATCGCCACCAAGTTGACATTCGTCGCACGGATGTCGTGGTTTTGAATGATGTTGGAATTCGAATAGAACATACGAACTCGGTGCTCCTGGATCCATCCGAGATCCATCTGTTCCTGTAGAGCTGATTGCACCAAAGAACATCGTTGATTGTTTTTAGAGCAGATATCGCACTGCTGATAATTATGAGGTGGCACATGGCCGTATCCACTCTGTCTACAATGCATCTTAACCAAGTTGGTTTTCAATAAGAGTACATCGTGAATTTGATAGAGGTTGTTAGACTCTCCCTCTATCAAATTGACTGCAGCTTTCTCGTGTTGAGGCAGCGGGTTCGTGAGAACATTCAGATTTGTATCTTTGAAAGATAAGACCCCGCTCCTAACAAGCTTTTGCACGTCGGATTTAAAACTGAGACAATTCTCTATGTTATGCCCTGATCCTCCTTGATGATAAGGACAAGTCTGATCCACCATAAACCAGAAAGGTGGATTTTCCGGTACTGTAAGAGGAGACTTAGTCTGGACACGCCCCTTGGCCAGTAACAACGGAAATAGTTCTGCGTACGATACAGGTATAGGATCAAATCCTAATGGTTGCGTTGCACAGTTGTTGTATGGAGGACGAGCCTGCTGAAGAGGTTGTTGTGTCCTTTGCTGAAATTGCTGTTGATTAGGTTGGCTCTGTGCAACCTGAGGTTGATATGTAGGTGCGGGGTTGATAGCAGGAGTTAGAGCCGCTACCGGTTGGTACCGACGCCTTTGCTTTCCGAGAGAGACATTCCCAATATCTTGCTCTTTTTTCTTAGGGAGAGCACTACCATATTTCTTAGTACCGCTTGTCGATCCAGTGTCTTTAACTAGACGTCCTTCTCGAATGGCTTCCTCGAGACGTACTCCCATACCGACCATTTCGGTGAAGTCGTTGGGCGCACTGGCAACCATTCTGTCATAATAAAATGAGCTCAAGGTTTTTAAGAAAATCTTTGTCATCTCTTTCTCCTCAAGAGGTGGACAAATTTGAGCGGCAATTTCATGCCATCTCTGAGCGTATTCCTTAAAGGTTTCCTTGTCTTTTTGCGACATTGATCTGAGTTGATCTCTGTCTGGTGCCATGTCCAAATTGTACTTATATTGTTGGACGAAGGCAGTGCCAAGATCTTTGAAAGTGCTGATCGTAGCGCGGTTTAAACCCATGTACCATTTTAAGGCGGCACCGGTTAAACTATCCTGAAAGTAGTGGATCAATAGATCCTGGTTCTCTGTCTGAGCTGACATTCGCCGAGCGTACATCACCAAATGGCTTTGAGGGCAAGAGTTACCCTTGTACTTTTCAAAGTCGGGCACTTGAAACTTGTGTGGAACTTTCACGTTGGGGACCAAGCAGAGGTCTGCGGCGTCCTTTTCAAATAAATCCTGACCGCGAATGGCTTGCAGCTCCTTCTGCATTTCCAAGAACTGCTCCTGGAACTCGTCCATTCTGTCAAACATAGTTTACTTTCTACTAGAAGGTATCTGTGGAATCTGTCCATCCGGGATAGTGTGCACCACAGGGGGTGGTACAGTTACTACGGCAGTGAATCTTGGCGCTTCCCAAAGTTTGTAACCTTCAGGAGTTATTGGTATGCCCCTGGCATCATTGCTTTCCCGGAGTTTGTAACCTTCAAGACCAGCGGCTCCTGCTGTGATTCCCTGATCTTCAGTGATCGGCGGAACATATCCTTCTGGGATATAGTTGACAGGCATGCCCCAGGGACGATCTTTCGGCATTTGATACCTAGGATCATACTTCTCCACTATGGGCGTTGAGGTGATCTCTGAGATCACAGTTCTTTGTAGCTGAGCTTCTGCCATGGCTTGCATGTCGTTACGAAGCTTTCTCATATCCTCTCTCAGAGCATCGATCTCTTCTTTTAACTCTCTGTTCTCTTCCTCGAGATCATCCATCTTTTTCTGACGATTGGCCCGGGTATTGTACGAATGAGACAGTTTGACTCTAGAACCGAGACACAAACGTGAGATTCATAGGTAGGAAAAATATGTTACGCGAGAATGATGAATGTAATGATTATATTAATTGTTTTTTAGTTTAATCAAAATAAACTTCGACAATTAGATTGCAAATATCAAACAGTGGGGAAACCCCGTTTTATTGAATTCAAAGGATTGCGGAAATGGAAATACAGTAAATTACAAGATGTAGAAACAGAAACCTAAGCTAATGGGTCCCGAGTCCTCTCTGAGGAGAACTCGGGTGCTGATTCTGGTACTTTCCTTTTCTTGGACCGGGGCTCTTGGGCCGTTGTCGGGTTGTCATTCCTTTTCCAAGTGAAAGGAGTGAGCAAGTTCCTTTGGTCATCCTGATTCTCTACAGCATGTTGCTCCAAAATCTCAATTAGAGCATCCTTATCTTTTAGTAGTTGTTGTATTTTGATACACTCCACATTGAGAATGCGGTACTTGTTCTTCCAAGACCTCCTCTCCTGTTAAACTTTGTTGAGAGTAACCTGAAGTTTTTCCGTTTCGGTCATGAAGTACATGACAGATTTCCTTGGCGGAAGAACTTCGTGACAAGGATAAGGCATCTTTAGCTTGAGAGCTCTAGTTTGTACCCAGTGGAGATAAGGCTCCACCGAGACACAGTCCGGTTTTCCTAGAGACTGTTGTCCTTTCTTATGAACATGTTTCCAAGCGTTCACTATTTCCATCTTTAGTGCTCTGTCATTTTCTCCTTCTTTGAAGAAAAGACCTTCCAGATGAGCATTGCGTGGGACATGCCTCATCGGGTATCCGAATTGACGACGAACAAGAATTGGATTATAATTGATTCCTCCCTTAGTTCCTATGAGGGGTACGTTGGGGAAGTTTCCACAATGGTCAATGAACCTGATCCCGTCATAAATCCTATTGCACCAATCTATTTCAGAGTTGGTAAGGGACATGATTTTCTGCGACCAACGTAAAGCACTCTTATGATCCCAAAAAGCGGCAGATTTAGGCAAATGGGAGATAAACCATTTGTATAGTAGGGGTACACAGCATGTGATCATTCCTCCGCTGTACAAATTTCCTAAGTGTACAGAATGATACGCATCTGCGAGCAGAGTTGGTACAGGTTTTCCAATGAGAAAAACCTTAATGGCGTGGATATCTACAAAGTTATCGATGTTGGGAAACAAAAATAACCCGTAGGTGAGCAAAACAAAGATGCTCTCAAAAGCAGCCACGTTCCCTATACTGGAAAAGTACAGGGCCTTCTTTATCAAGAATTGGGCTGGAAAACCTTGGATGCCACCCTTGGTGGTCATGTGAGTCCTGACTTCTGACTCGTCCAAATAAATTGCTCTTGCAATGGTTTGATCCTTTGGAATTTCTTCCAGTCCAGAAAATGGAGCTCGATCAATGATATGTAAATCAGTTAGATGAGAATACTCCTCCAGCGTTGGTGCGAGCTGGTAATCCGGGAATGTGAAACAGTGATAAACCGGATCGTAAAACTGAATGAGTGCATCCATGATTCTTTCAATTACTTGGACCCTTAACAGAGATAGCAGACCTCTGTACTTGGCTCTGAAAGTGTTAGGGTTAGTGATCATCCTTGCTAATCCTCTCAAATCCTCTAGTTTTGGAACCTTGAAGGTATACTTGTGAGTTTTCCTTCTACCGAAATCCATTAGCGCAATCCTCTTCTCTGACATTTGCAATCATTGTCTTAGTTTAATTTGAAAAAGAGAGACTAGAAGAGAAGGTTTTTCTTTGTTTAATGTTTTTGAAATGAATGCATGAATGCAGCACACAAAAACATAGAAAAAACATGGGGTCAAAGGGTCGTTGTCATGAAGTCAAGGCTCTACCCATCCCAAAGGTTTACTAGTGATTTTTCTACCTGTCTCTCAAAATCATCAATTCTTTTTGAGAAAACACCAGCGGGCCGGGAACCGTGCTAGGTGATGTTTTTTTGAAGAATCATCAGAAGAGGGTAGTATCGCGTGACAACCATTTCCGACAGCTTCTGCACTACTAAAAGAGGTTTTTCCTAGGTGTATACTCAATCTTTCCACATGCGGCATCACACGCAATCCCATTAGCAGAAAAATAAACACAGATATCAATTAGGAAAAGCAGTATATATATTTTTCCTAATGTCCTAGACTTTTAAAAGCTATGAATCTTATGTTCCTGATAGAAAATGGCTCCCCGACGGAGGCGCCATTCTGTGGTTCCCTCCCAATTTAAAAGGTTTTTGACCTAAGATCCTAGTGAAGGCCGATCCTAGCAATAATGACATTCCCCGATAAAATCGTCACGGAAAATAACTTGTCTAAGGTTTCCACCCAGAATTGTAATGAAAGAAGTAAACCGCCCCACGGTGGGCGCCACTTTTCTGTAGCGAGCGATTTTGGACGTGGTTCTTAAGCACAGTCGCTCTTTTGGGGTACTACAAGTCGATTCATTTTTTATCCTATTGAAGGTGATGAAGGAAGGGAAATAGATGTCTCCAACTAACCCTGCTTGCATACTGAGTTTAAACAGCGGTCTGTTAGGTTACGGATGCTATATGGTAATGGGGTCTTCTTCTTCTTACTTTGTTCAGAGTGAAAAATACTGGGACTGTTCATGGTAGGATGTTAGGACTGATGCTTTTCGGTTGATGGGTGAAGGTACGGGATTTTATGTTTTTGATTAGTGTGCTCGCTAAGATTTTTCTTTCAATCTTACGCCTACGTATTCCCGTTTACCGAAACAGGGAAATCAGAGCGATCGTAGTTCCTCCTATTCTATGGGAGGAAATGGTGTTTTGGTGTCTTGTTCAAAGCCCAAGACGTGAAGCTAAAAGTGATTTGTCTGTATCTTGTTCAAAGCCCAAGATGTGAAGCTGAAGACTCTATTTGTATCTTGTTCAAAGCCCAAGATATGAAGCTAAAGGGTTTTGACTTTAGAGCAAACTTGTCATCTCTAAAGTGGTCTGTTTGTCAGGGGTGACTGATTATAAATGAGAATTACTTTAACTGGGATATGTGAATCCAGCAATGCCATAATTTCCTTTATAGGGGATTTTTAACCTGGAGGGGAAGACTTTAACCCAGTTTAGAGCAATGCCATCTTTCCTTAGGAATTTCTCATGCTAAAAGAGGGACAGTGGCATGGATGTAAATAATCCAGAGGCTTGCCGCTTACAGCAATTAGATGGAGGGAAACGAGTTATTGATGTTTGTATGCTGTGAACATGGCACAACTTTGATGCTAAAAGGTTGATTGACTCAACTGGGGTTTTCCTTATACAAAGCCTAAGAGGAGGCTAAAAGGTTGACTTTTCCGGGGAAAATGTTCTTTCTGTCTTGTACAAAGCTCAAGATTGAGGCTAAAAGGGTTTGACTCGACAAGAGAGTCTGTTGGTGTGTCTTGTATGAAGCCCAAGACGGAGGCCAGAGGTTTTATACTCAACAAGAGAGTGATTTGTGTCTTGTACAAAGCCCAAGACGGAGGCTGAAGAGGGTTGACTCCATAAGAGAGTCTTTTATACTCAACAAGAGAGTGTTTTGTATCTCGTACGAAGCCCGAGATAGAGGCAAAAGGGGTTTTGACTCAACAAGAGAGTCTTTTTGTATCTCGTACGAAGCCCGAGATAGAGGCTAAAGGTGATTGACCCGACAAGTGAGTCTTTTTGTATCTCGTACAAAGCCCGAGATGGAGGCTAAAAGAGGTTGTGACCCAAGAGGATCTTTTATACTCAACAAGAGAGTGATTTTGTATCTGATAACATGAAAATGTATCATATATTTTCCTTGATTTACGACTAATAATTACGTTATTTCAGCTTAAGTTCCGATTATTCCGCGAGTATTCTAGTATTTTCGCAGGTATTTCATTGTCCAAGCTAAAACTGAGTAAAGTAGAGAAACATGAAGAAATGAGAAGAAAACAGGAAGAAATGACAGAGAAAAAGCAGAAAAACAGAAAGTGGTGTGTGTGACGACCGTCACACAACCACCACGACCGTCACGCAAACAAAAGGTGCACCACGACCGTCACGTCTCCACCACGACCGTCACGCACACAAAATAACTTATTACGTCCAAAAGTTAATTCCAGTTTCAAAGTTAATTCCAGTTTCTTTACAGGTTTCTTTTTATCGCATTATTTATTATAATTGCTTTATTTGTCAAATTTAATTATTATGTCGTTCTTTATCGTAACCGAAATGGTTAATGCGTTTTTAATTAATTCCATGTCTTGCTAAATTGTCCTGAGTCCGGCGTATGAGGACCGTCGTTACCGACGGGACTCAGTAGAAAATAATAGGTACGGACTTATGATTAAAATTCTATTTTTGTTTTAATTCCCAAGTCTAATTTAAATAGCTTTGTCACGAGAGTGAGAGGGTATTTAACACAATTTTGTCACGAGAGTGAGAAATTAATAAAGGTTAGAGCCGGCACTGCGAGAGCGTGGGGATCGAACCGGATAGTGGAAATTAGGCAACATATCTAAATACAGCGAGAACACTTTAGACACGTTTAGGATATTATTGGTTTTCAAAATATATTTCCTAGTTACCGGGGAGCGAGAGCAATATCTTGAGATTAGGGAACATGACTTTAGTTAATACCGCGAGAGCGTGAGGCGGAGTCTTTAAGTTGGTATATTCTACGGAACTAAATTATAGTTGTAATTAGTACCCGAATTCTACAAAGTCCTTTAGGAACGCATAATCCATATTCCGACCTCTCTTTATTATCATATTTTCTAAGTTCATTTTTAGTTTAGTTCTAGTTTCCTCTTAATTAAATATTCATCAGCCATAGCTTTACAAAGTAACGATAGATTACAGTAGGTTGACATTGGTCTCTGTGGGTTCGACAAACTTTTATATTACTTCGATATTTCCGTGCACTTGCGGACGCATCAAGTTTTTGGCGCCGTTGCCGGGGACTAAAAGTCAATATTGTTATTCCGTTGTTGCACCGTATAGACTAAGGAAATCCTATAAAAATATATATATATAAAAAAAATAAATAAAAACTATGTATCACCCAAATTTTCTCTATGATAACCACTCACAATATCTTGAGGAGCCGCACCCAAATTTTCTCTACAATTACCAACCGCAATACTCCCAATATTTTGAGGAACCGCAACCAAAATTTTCCTATGATTACCATTCCCAAAATTTCGAGGATCCGCAAGAATCTCATACTTCTAACCTAGAAATATTAATGCAGGATTTCAATGCGACACTGACTCACTCCTAATATCTCGAGGAACCGCAACCAAAATTTTCCTATGATTACCATTCCCAAAATTTCGAGGAACCGCAAGAATCTCATAATTCCAACCTAGAAATATTAATGCAGGATTTCAATACGACACTGACTCACTCCCAATATCTCGAGGAACCGCACCAAAATTTCCTCTACGATTACCATTCCCAATATTTCGAGGAACCACAAGAATCTGTTAATTCCAACCTCGAAGCATTAATGGAGGATTTCATTGAAACAACAACTAATTCTAGGTTAGAATCTATGATGGAGCACTTTGTCGAGACACAAACTCTCCAGAATGAAGAGCTTAGAAGACAACATCTCAATACTTATGAAACCCTTAGGCAGATAAACACAATAGTCGAGTCCCTCGCGACTCACACTGAGGCATTGGAGACTCAAATCTCCCTGCATGCACAGACACCTATAGGACCCTCCCCTGAGGAGCATGTGGATGTTGTAACAACCATTAATGAAAAACAAATCGAGAATCCCGAGGAGAGTGATAATGAGGTTGAGGAGAGTGATATTGAGGTTGAGGAGAGTTCTGGTGAGGAAGAAGTAGATATTGAGAAAATTTTACTGGGACCACCTGAAAGGGAGGTCGTTAAAGAGGTAGAGAAAGTAGCACCTAAGGATGTTCCTCATGCGTATACCCCACCACTTCTTTTCCCGCATAGGTTTGTAGACTCCCAATCCAAAACGCATGTGGAGGTATTGGAAAATATCCACACCAATGCATCTTTGTTTGAGGTCACGCATAAAAGGAGAAAATTCGAGGACCATGAAACTAGGGATATCATTACTGCTAATAGGGTAAGGTTAAACTTTGAGGTGATGGATGAAATAACTAAACCCAAATTCGAAAAGCTAATACTTAGGATAGATCCAGAACCACCACCACAAGTTCAAAAGAATGAACCGCCCCACAGAAGGAAGAAAAGAAAAGGTGAGGGATATGTGAGATGGCTTGATAAGTGGCCATGGAAACCGGAAATTATTAGCCGTCGAGCTATCGACGTTAAACAAAGCCCTGCGTGGGAGGCAACCCATGAACTTTTAATTTAATGTTTTCCTTTTATTGTTTGAGTTTGTAGAAAATTAAGAATTGTATCGCTTGTCACGTCTCAGCCATATTTAGGCGAAAAATCTCTAGATGACAACCCCTTAAGATGAGTTGGTGCCCACGCACATTCCTGGGAATGTCGCTGCTGGTGGTGACACCAATGATGAGTATGATAGGAGACAACATGTCTCTCCCGTTCGTAACTTACATCCTCCTTGTTCTTTGCATGGTCAGGTTCCACCTACACACACCGCACCGTATTTTTGCAGATACTTCCTTCGGAAATAGGCAATATAATGAGCGGCTTCAAGAAAATGAAGTCTCAGCAAATTCAGATAACTTGTAGTACAAGACACCGGAGTAGAAGTAACCAGCGAAGACAGGGACAGCAAGGGAAGAATCGGCGCGAATTTGGCTGTGGTAGCACGCAATGGCATTCGTACAGGTTCTATCTTTCCTCTATCACCTTTTATCAAAACATTGAGGACAATGTTTGGTTTAAGTGTGGGGGAGGAACATTTACCGCTTTCATTTTACCGCTTTCTAGTTAGATTTACTATTTTCTAGCATGATTTTAAAAAATTTTCTGTTTTAATGTTTCGTTGCGTCTGTGCATGTGCTGTCGAGTCTTTATGTTGATTTTATGTTGTTTATCGATTTTCCCATTCTCTTGAGCCATACCAAATATTTTGAAAATTTTTGAGTTAAAAATAGTGTTTCTTTTGAAAATCTTAGGTTACAGACGAAATTGAGGTTAGATTGTGAGACTTGGGAAAATTCCGCAAGATCGGTATCGTTTTAACACCGTGAGCCTCTAAATTATGGAAATCGATTTGAGTACTTGTATGCCATAGCCTTAAGTTCTCAGCCCTTTAGTAGTCCCTAAGTAGTTTATTTAGCAGTCAGCACCATCCTAAGCACACACTAAGTAAGAAGCCGATGCAAATAAGTGTATGATCTCAGGCTAAAAGTAAATTAAGAAAAAAAATGAATTGAATGAAAGGAAATGCTCCTTCTAAGTTAGGTGATCCTCACCCTATCATTTAGCCC
The DNA here is from genome assembly GCA_022829125.1 of Lathyrus tuberosus. NCBI lineage: Eukaryota > Viridiplantae > Streptophyta > Magnoliopsida > Fabales > Fabaceae > Lathyrus > Lathyrus tuberosus. The sequence continues at coordinate 2,028,493 of JALAZF010000254.1, forward strand.
AACGATGCAAAACTTCTTTATTTTTAAGCCAATGTGTAAAAAGAAAAAATGATGATAGTGAGATCATAGTCACTAACAGGCTATCCTACCATGAGTGTGAAAGGATAACGGGCTTAATGTGATTGCGCCAGAATGAAAAGGGATAAAAGAAGGATGAGTGAGTTAGGCTTAGGTATAATGACATGATTCAGATTTGTTTGTATAGGATGGAGGTTGATGACCGCAAAAGCGGAATTGTGTTGTTACGATATCCTTAATGTGTGAGCAAGTACCTATCGATACAAACGTAACCAAAGTAGAGTTGGCAGCCCATGATGAGTATCTGTATGCACTATTTTCCTTACGAGTCATGGTTTGCTTGAGGACAAGCAAAGGTTTAAGTGTGGGGGAGTTTGATAACACGAAAATGTATCATATATTTTCCTTGATTTACGACTAATAATTACGTTATTTCAGCTTAAGTTCTGATTATTCCGCAAGTATTCTAGTATTTTCGCAGGTATTTCATTGTCTAAGCTAAAAATGAGAAAAGTAGGGAAACATGAAGAAATGAGAAGAAAACAAGAAGAAATGACAGAGAAAAAGCAGAAAAACAGAAAGTGGTGTGTGTGACGACCGTCACACAACCACCACGACCGTCACACAAACAAAAGGCGCACCACGACCGTCACGTCTCCACCACGACCGTCACGCACACAAAATAACTTATTACGTCCAAAACACAGACGTGGACACGGAAGACCAATGCAGTCACGCACGTTCAACATTTTCTCCTTGGATTTCTCCAACTTCCCATTATCTCCACTACTTCTCCAATGCCCCATTATCTCCACTACTTTTCACATGAATTCTGAAGTAACTTCCAATCTGTTATCACTATATATAGGACCTATCATTTAGTTTCAGGGGGATCCATGCTTTGTGCACGAAAGCGCTGTTCATAGATTTAGGAAGAAATTACCATTGTAAAAGTGGTAGTTCTCTCACATCGAGGAGCTACCATAACATTAGTATTTAGGCCCATAATTTGTAACGCTTGGATTAAAGCTTGCCGCCATTTTCAAAGTTAATTCCAGTTTCTTTACAGGTTTCTTTTTATCCCATTATTTATTATAATTGCTTTATTTGTCAAATTTAATTATTATGTTGTTCTTTATCGTAACCGAAATTATTTATGCGTTTTTAATTTATTCCATGTCTTGCTAAATTGTCCTGAGTCCGGCGTATGAGGACCGTCGTTACCGACGGGACTCGGTAGAAAATAATAGGTACGAACTTATGATTAAAATTCTGTTTTGGTTTTAATTCCCAAGTCTAATTTAAATAGCTTTGTCACGAGAATGAGAGGGTATTTAACACAATTTTGTCACGAGAGTGAGAAATTAATAAAGGTTAGAGCCGGCACTGGGAGAGCGTGGGGATCGAATCAGATAATGGAAATTAGGCAACATATCTAAATACAGCGAGAGCGCTTTAGACACGTTTAGGATATTATTGGTTTTCAAAATATATTTCCTAGTTACCGGGCGAGCGAGAGCAAAATCTTGGGATTAGGGAACATGTCTTTAGTTAATACCGCGAGAGCGTGAGGCGGAGTCTTTAAGTTGGTATATTCTACAGAACTAAATTATAGTTGTAATTAGTACCCGAATTCTACAAAGTCCTTTAGGAATGCGGAATCCATATTCCGGCCTCTCTTTATTATCATATTTTCTAAGTTCATTTTTAGTTTAGTTCTAGTTTCCTCTTAATGAAATATTCATCAGCCTTAGCTTTACAAAGTAACGATAGATTATTGTAGGTTGACATTGGTCTCTGTGGGTTCGACAATCTTTTATATTACTTTGATATTTTCGTGCACTTGCGGACGCATCAGTATCTCGTACGAAGCCCGAGATGGAGGCTAAAGGATGGCTGTTTTAGTTGAGTGACAGGTCCAGTATGTTGGTTAAAAGAGAAAATCAATTCTTATAAAGAGACTGATTAAAAGTAAGGCTATGCTTTGGGATTTGATCAGAGGATCATGGTTATTTCGTGTTCTTTAAGGAAATGGGAAATCCAGAGGGGTGTTGAGACTGTCCAAGTCTACTGGTGTTTTTCCCTTCTTGAGAATGCCTTCGAGACTCAAGGAGATTAGATTGTCCACGTCTAGAGTTTTATCTTTTGCCTTATGCTTAGAGAAACATTAGTAGGATCTAGACTCTTTGAAAGACTGTTCTATTAAGATGACTAATTTCTGTTCCTATACCTTTAGGAGGTCGTCGGGATAATTTGTACGAAGCCCAAGAGGAGGCTGGAAACTTTTAAGAAGCCGAGAGACAATTTGTACGAAGCCCGAGAGGAGGATCTCTTCTCGAAGGAAGAATCCTTATACGAAGCCTAAGAGGAGGCTGTGAATACTTCTAAGAAGCCGTTGGGTCCTTGTACAACGCCCAAGAGGAGGCGGGGATGCTTTTAGGAAGCCTGTGGGTCCCCAAACCCCGAGAAGTTCAAGACATGCCATTCACCGAGAATGGATCAAGCCAGGAAAGTTCGAGAATTTGGAAGAAACTCAAGAGATGCCATTCACGGAGAAAAGATCATCTCTGGGGAGTAGAGTTTCTTTGACAACTTCTAAAGGTGACAGTCTGAAAAAGGGTTCAAAAAGAATCTGGCTTTCACATCTCCATATTGTTTAACCCCAAGAGGAGGGAAGACTGTATCTGGTAATCCTATGGGGATCTAGTTTAGTCTATTTAAGAGTGATCAACAAGGCTTAGTGCTAGACGTAGTTGCCGGGGAAACTCTAAATATCTATATTAGTATTACACAGTTGATATGAGTTTATGAAAGAAGATTTACAGTGAAACATCCCCACAATACAGTTATATGTATATGAAAGCGGGTAAAGAAAGCATATAAACACTTACTCGGTTGTAGAGCTTCCATGCTGTTAGGTTAGTTGTTCAACAAAGAAAGATTGAAAACAACAGTATATTCAAAATCAAAGGAGAAAGTACTTTGAAAAGATGTTGGGGCTTACAGCTCAAGGAGAGGCCCATGGTTTTATCAGTAATTGGACTATGGTTTTGAATTTGTACAGGGACTTATACAAGTGACTAAGGCCCAAGAAAGGTGTTTTCTGTACAAAGCGATGGGTCTTACGCTCTCTCAAGAGGCCCAAGAATGGGGCTTATAACACGAGGGTAGGCCCGGATGATTGGTTTTTCAATTGGCGATCACGCCGAGGTTTTCTTTTAACGCAGAGGGACTTATACAATGTCTGAGGCCCAAAATTGTTTTGGTTAAAAGGGGATTGGGTCTTACACTCTATTAGAGGCCCAAAAAGTTTTTGAATGGGTCTTATAGCTCGAGGAGAGGCCCAGATGGTTTATTTTAAACGGGCGGTGATCGCGCCGAACTTTTGAAATACAACGGGACTTATATAATGAGTGAGGCCCTAAAGGTTTGTATTTACAAAGGGTTGGATCTTACACTCTAATAGAGGCCCAAAAGTGTTTGAAAAAGTTTGATGAGTGTTGAATTAATCAAAAACCCTAATTTGTTTTCAAAATGCATTTTAATTGAATAATAAATTCAATTAAAATGATCAAAAATTGTTTAACATGTGGAAAACAAATTGTGATCTTGGATTAATGTTTCAAAAATCATGTTTTGACATAAAAAATGATTAGAAGTCATTAAAATTTACAAAATCAAGAGGAAAAAAATGTTTCAAATGTCAAAAATAATTAAAATATTAATTCTTTGAAAAAATATCAATTATATGAAATAAATAACATTTTTGGGATTTTTTGGTAAAATAAAATATTTTAACATTTTTGTGAATTATTAAAAAAAGAATCAACTCAAAATCATTAAAACTCAGAGAGAAATTAATTTTTGAATTAATTAAATAAAATCAAAAAATTCAAATTTTCAAATTTTCAAAAAATGGCGCCAAGAACAAAGGCAAGAACACGCGCCACCCTCTGTTTCTGCAAATTTGCGCTTTCTATCCAATCTCACTGAATACTTGATTATATCATGCAATCTACATTTCAATATACTCGTTTTAACCTCACGATCATGTCTATGGTCTTTAATTTCATTTATTTTTAACATGGAATAAGAAATCAAAGAGAAACCTCAAGAACCCTAATTTCTGCATGAAGGTTCAGAAATTCTACACACGATTCAAACAATGCAATTGATTGAGGGAAAACATTCCATGCATGATTCTGAACATATGGCCCAATTATTGTGCAGCAAAAATTGCATGGATCATAGAGTTAGAAGAGCTCATGCTTACCTCTTGCAGCTGATGATCGTGTTTTGTGTTAGAGGTGTTACAGCTAGGTTCCAATGATCTGGATATCTTCCCTAGGTGCCATGGAGTGTGTCTGGATGCTTGGAATGGATTGAAATGATCCGGAACTTGAGATGGTACCCCAACTGCAAATCTATCAAGAACTTGAGCAACTGGCTGGTCATTTTGTGATTTTGGTGTTCCAGATGTTATGTGAGTGTTTAGATCACTTCTATATGATGTTTATGAGGTGTGTGAGTGATTGGTTTGATTGGAAAAGCTCTCAAACTCAAAACCCGATAGTGACTTGCCTTAGAAGGCAAAATTGGAGTGAAAGAAGGGATTTTGAGGAAAGCATCTGTTTGATGGCTTTGGTGTACTCAAACTGATCACAAATGAGCTCTATTTATAGTAGAGCAAGTTTGTTTTGGGATCAAGAGTGAATGGCAACTGCAGCAGAGGTTTTGCCAATGTTAGCAAATGAAAATCCAAGTCTCCTCTAGCCATTGACTAGAGGTTAGAGCACAGGCCTTTGGTTCCCTAGTTGTTTGATCATACTTGACTGATTTCAGTTGCAAATGTGTCAGTCCATGCCACCTCTAAGCCTCCATTAAATGCTTCAATCCAAAATTGGAGTCTTGTCCTTCTTTTAGGGATTTCTAGGTTTGGCATGCTACTTCTTGTTCCTAGGACTTTGGAGGCTTGGCTCAGTGTTTGTCCCCTTTGGATTTGATCCTCAGATGTGTCCAAGATGATGACAAGGCTCGGAATTAGCTGATTTTTCCAAATCGAGCAAAAATACACAATTCTGCCTAGCCTTGGCAGTTTTCAACAAGGCATATTGCCCTTGTCATATCTCATGGCTCAAGTGGAATTTGGTGATGTTCTTGGTCACTTTGGAAAGCCCTCATATGATACAACAACTGTTTGATCATATTTGGTTTTGATACCTTTTGGATCCAAGTGAAAAATCCCCCTACATTTGGGAAAAAAGTGAAGGCAGATTCTGACTTAGTGAAAAATTCACTAAGTGTTGGAAAAAAGTGACATTTTCACTTTTTGTGATTTTGATCATTCCATAACTCAAAATCCATGGGGAATTTGGAGGGAGGTCAGTTTTAAGCTTTTGTAGAGGGTAATGAGATCTACAAATCAAGCTTTGGATGAGAAAAAATGGCCTTGTGGTTTAGGAGTTATGATACTCCAAAGTTGGTACCCTAGCCATTTTATTTCATAACTTAGAAAATTTTCTAAGTTTTTATGGTTCCCCATTTTACAAGTTATCCCACTTTTCTTGATTTTTCTTGATGAATGATGATTCCAATCATACATTAACATCATTTTAGGGTTAAAAAACCATTTTTATGAAAAATCTCAAAAAGTCAAAGTTGACTTTTGTGCACAGTTGACTTTTTATCAGATGAATTTCAAACTGTGCAATCCTTTAGGAAATCATGTCCTTGACCTAAATCAAACTTGATGGACATGTTCCATGGTTGTTATAGGGTATATTGATCCATTTCCTAGGGCTTGGGAGCATGTCCTGTTCAAAAGTCAAAGCTACAGTTGACTTTTCTCGTAAAACCCTAGCTGTGGTTCAGATGAAATTGAAACTTGTTGCTCAAGCTTCCTGGATCAATCCATTGTTTCAAATGGATCAATGTGGTGCATTAGAGACCCTCAAATCTTCTCTTGAGGTCTTGGCTCATGAATTGTCCCAAAAGTCAACTTAGGGGTGAATTAGGTCAAGAAACCCTAATTCCTGATTTTTAATGAATGCATCCCCTGAGGCTAAATTGACTTGATGATTGGGTTTATAATGTCCCTTGGAGCATCATAGGTTATGCTTTGAAGCATTGGCTCATGCCCAGAGGAAAATTTCCATCTGGAGGCCCTGGTCGACCAAAACCCTAATTTGGTGACACTGTTGATTTTGAGGCTTGATCCACTTGGAATGTTGCAACCTTGTGCTTGATCCTTGATGTGGGAGTCCTCTTTGATCTTTTGTAGATGTTTGAGAGGTTAGACAAGTTGAAGATCATGTCAATTCTGGATTGATCCTTTGTCTAAAAGTTCTGAAAGGGCTTGAAACCCTAAGTTCTGATAACACTGAATGCTCACCCATCTTTGGGGAGACTAATGATTCTTTGACTAGTGATCGTACCGTTGTTGCGAAGATCGCATCAGGTCTTATACAACGACTAAGGCCCAAATAAGTTTATTTACAAAAGGGTTGGGTCTTATACTCTCTCAAGAGGCCCAAAAGGTGTTTTGGAAGAAAAGAAATAGGACTTACAACACGAGGGTATGCCCAGATGATAGACAGTGATTGCACCGTCGTTTTGGAAACTGTCGGGGGACTTATACAATGCCTGAGGCCCAAATTGGTTTGGCTTTCAAAAGGGATTGAGTCTTATACTCTATTAGAGGCCCAAAGCTTATTTTGGTACAAGAGATGGGGCTTACAACTCAGGGAGAGGCCCAGGTGATTTCATTTGAACTGGCGATCGCGCCGAGGTTTTTAGAAAATGTACAGAGGGACTTATACAATATGTGAGGCCCAAAATGGTTTTGGTTAAAAAAGGATTGGGTCTTAAACTCTATTAGAGGCCCAAATTGTTTAAAAATGAACAAAAATGGGTCTTATAGCTCAAGGATAAGGCCAGTTGGTTTTGTTACAAAGACGACGATCGCGCCGAACTTTTGAAAATATACAGAGGGACTTATACAATATGTGAGACCCAAAAATGTTTATTTACAAAGAGGTTGGGTCTTACACTCTATTAGAGGCTTATGAGTGTGAAAAAAGCTTGATAAGGGTGGAATTAATCAAAACCCTAATTTTGTTTAAAAAGGAATTAATTTTGTTTAAAAATTAATAAAAATTGATGAAAACAAGGGAAAAATGAGTAGTGATCTTGGATAAATGTTTCAAAAATCAAGTTTTTATCCACAAAATGATTGGAAACCAATTAAATTTGGAAAATCAAGAAAGAAAAAATAATTTAAATGTTAAAAACAAATAAAAATTAATTCTTTTGCAAAAATATCAAGTATATGAAATAAATAATATTTTTGGGAATTTTTGGTAAAATAAAATATTTTAACATTTTTGTGAATTATTAAAAAAAGAATCAACTCAAAATCATTAAAATTCAGAGAGAAATTAATTTTTGAATCAATTAAATAAAATCACAAAATTTTAAATATTTGAATTATGGCGCCAAGAACACCAAGTTCTTGCCCGCGCCCTCTGTTTTCCCAGATTTGCGTTTTCTTATCAATCTCACTGAATACTTGATGAAATCACACAATCCACATATCAATCTGCTCGTTTTCAACTCATGATCATGTTTATGGTCTTCAATTTCATTTATTTTACGCATGGAATAAGAAATCAAGACAAAACCTCAAGAACCCTAGATTGTGCATGAAGACTGAGAATTTTGATACACGATTCATACAAGGCAATTAATAGAGGGGAAACATTCTATGCATGATTATGAACATTTGGCAAAAGTATTGTGCGAGAAAATATGCATAGATTAAGAGATGCCCAAGTTTAGGCTTACTTGAAGGTCGTGGCAGCAAGAGCAATTTGATTTCTGAGTTAGAGGTGTTACAAATGAGTTGTGATGATCTGAACAGCTTCCCTACACCATATGGAGTGTGTTTGAATGCTTGGACTTGATTGGAAATGCTTGGATCACTTCATGGCATCTCAGCTACATATGAGCTTCAAGTGGATTTGGAGCTTTGTAATTTTAGTGTTCCAGATGGCTGGAAGTGGTTTGATCAGCTCAGGTATGATGTATATGAGGTGTTAGAGCAATTGGTTTGAGTGGAATCGCTCTTTACTGAAAAATTCGATAGTGACTTGCTAAGAAAGGCATTTTTGAGAGTGAGAGGGTGATTTTGAGAAAGGCAAGTGTTATAGGCCTTTGGTGTACTCAAACTGATCAGAAATGAGGTATATTTATAGTGTGTCAAGTTTGTTTTGCAAGGAATATGGAATGGCAACTGCAGCAGGCCTTTGGCCAATTGGATCACTTTGGAATCTCAAGTCTCCTCTAGCCATTGACTTCAGATTAGAGCACAGGCCTATGGATCTCTGATTCAAGGATAAGGCATAACTGAAGTGTTCATCTTTGCTCTGATACATGTCACCTCTAAGCATCCATTGAATGCTCCAAAACAAAATTGGAGTCTTGTCCCCCTTTTAGGCTTTTTAGGTTTGGCATGCTACTTGTAGTTCCAAAGACTTGAGAGGCTTATGGATCAGTGTTTGTTCCTCCTTGGTCTCCCCCTGAGGTGTTCAGATGGATAAACTTGTTTTCCATTTGCATTAATTGAGCAAATCGAGGCCCAGCACAGTTTGCAGCAAGGCATATTGCCACTATCATAACTCCTAGCTCAGATGGAATTTGATGGAGTTCCTGGACATTTTGGAAAGCTGATATATCCTATTTCAATATGATGTCCAACTTTGGTTTTGATCCAAACTGAATTAAAATGAAAAATACCTCTACTTTTGGGAAAAAATAAGGCAGATTCTGACTTAGTGAAAATTTCACTAAGTGTTGGAAAAGTGTCACTTTTGTGTTTTTAGCCATTTTGATCACTCCATAGCTTAAAATCCATGAGGAATTGGAATGAGCTGTAGTTGACACTTTTAAAGTATGCCATGAGATCTACAAATCCATCTTTGGATCAGCCAAAATGGTTGCTTGGATCACAAGTTATGATCCTTGGAAGTTGGTACCCTAGCCACTTTGTTCCATAACTTAGAAAATTTCTAAGTTTTTTATGGTTACCCCTTTTACAAGTTATCCCACTTTCTTTGATTTTTCTTGATGAATGATGATTCAAATCACACATTAACATCATTTTAGGGTTAAGGAACCTTGGTTGACCGAAAAATCAAAAAGTCAAACTTTGACTTTTTGTTACAGTTGACTTTTCTAGCAGATGAAATCCAAACTGTGTGATCCTTTATGAAATCAAGTCCTTGACCTAAATCAAACTTAATGGATGGATTCCATAGGTGTTATAGGGTGTATTGAATCATGTCCCAAGTTTTGGGAGCATGTCCTGGTCAAAAGTCAAAGGTACAGTTGACTTTTCCCACGAAACCCTAGTTGTGGTCCAGATGAAATTGAAACTTGTTGATCAAGCTTCTTGAATCAACCCATTATTGTAAATCGATCAATGTAGTGTATTGGAGACCCTCAAATCATGTCTTGAGGTCTTGGCTCATGTTTTGTCCCAAAAGTCAACTTAGGGGTGAATTAGGTCAAGAAACCCTAATTCCTGATTTTTTTTGGTAAATGCATCCCCTGAGGATAAATTGACCTGATGATGGGGTCCATGAGGTTCCTTAGAGTATTTTGGGTTATGTTTTGAAGCATTGACTCATTCCCAGAGGAAAAATTCCAACTGGAGGCCCTGGTCGACCAAAACCCTAATTTGGTGACACTAGCGATCTTGAGGCTTGATCCACTTGGAATGTTGCAACCTTGTGCTTAATTCTTGATGTGGGAGTTCTCTTGATCCTTTATGGATGTTTTAGATGTTAGACATGTTGAAGATCATGTCATTTCTTGATTGATCCTTTGTCCAAGTGCTCTGAGAGGGCTTGAAACCTTAATCTTTGGTTATAGTGAATGCTTCACAACCTTTGAGAAGATTGATGAGGCATATAGGTACATACATATTGTGATGATGATTTGCACATTGATGGGAAATCTTAGTGGTCAAAATTTAGGGTATGACAACTTCCAACCATTCTCTCATAGAACATTAGTTGTACGATATCCATAAACCAATCGGCTAAGTCTTTCTTTGCCAAAGGTGGTTCAACCTGAGAATCCATTTCTCTCCAACATTGTGCGTACTCTTTGAATGACTCGCTGTCCTTCTGAGACATATTCATCAATTTTATTCTTTCTGGAGCCATATCCCTATTATTGTAATGCTTTATGAAAGCATCAGACAAGTCTTGGAAGCAATAGATACGACTTTGGTCGAGGCTTAGGTACCCCTTAGAGGGGGCACCGTTTAAGCTGTCTTGAAAGAATTGGATCATAATCTTATCGTCTTCAACATGGACAACCATTTTTTGGTAGTACATGATAAAATATCTTTTAGGACATGTGTGTCCTTCATATCTATCTAAGTCAAGAGTCTTTAATTTCACAGGAATTACAAGACGAAGATACTAGGCACATCTCTCTAGAGGCAGCACCAAAAACATGGTCACCTTCCATTTCCCTCAGCCTCTTCTCAAGAATCTAAACATTCTCTTTAATTCCATTTATATCTTCATGCCTTTCTTCTTCTTCATCAGATATTTCTGGAGCATGTTGTTGATCTTCAAAGTAAGGTTGCACACGAGCATGTGTCGTAACCCGAAATTTGACCTCCCTCTTTTGATTTTTGCATAAGCATGTGCATTTGCATCGCTGGCATACGCATTCGCACTTTTTCTCTGTGTTTTTGGTTGCAGGAATATTTAGATTTTTCAAGCCCGATTAATCGCATCCTCACGAGGTCATCACATCCTCAAAACAAGTACAAATTAAGGGTTTCCATGCTTATTCATCAAAACAAGAGGTGCAAAGTCGAAACCGGGGTCATAGCACCATTACCTAAGCAAAATTGGGCAAAATTGGCTAGAGTAATCGATTACTCTAATAGGATAATCGATTACCCTGGTCGAATTTGCAAATTCTACTGCATTTTTGGGACAGCAGCCATGCACTCTCTTTGGTCTTTGATTCTACAGTGTTCTAGCAGCATGTGGAATATTCTAGACATCTCAAGACTATTCAAGACATTCCAAGTGCATTTATTCTAATGCATCACTCTAATTTAAGTGCACCATGCTCCTTGTTTTCCAAGCATATCAACCTTTGGATGTTGGAGCTCACATTGGGATTGTTACCGAGTTGATCCTAACTAACCGAGTTAACCACCTTGACTCGGTGAGTCAAGTGTAACTAACTCCTAAGCTAAGTCCAAACCAAATTCCAAACCTCTCACACTCCAAACCAAAAGTCTATATAAATAAAGCTTCACTCATTTTTCAAGGATCCCAATCACTCTCAACCATTTCATACAAATCTCTCACATTTCAATCACAATTCTCTCATTTCCCTCTGCATTTTGCTGCAACTTCTACACATTCTACTTCATCTTCTTCACCAAATCACACTAAAGCACTTAACTCACCATTGAAGAAAAGCTACTTTCACCTTGGAAGTGCTTTTTCTTGAGCTTAACCTTCATCATTTTTCCATTCTACCGGATTTTGTGGAGCTTCGGTAGCTTTTGGATTCATCTCAAGTGATTAATTCAAGTTTCTTCGGTGATAATTCTCATTTCGGAGTTTTCATCGAAATTTGCTTGGTTTCGCTACGGTTCGAAGTGCAAGTGTAGGATTCTCTGGTTTTCTCTGGTTTTCTTCACTTATCTTCATCATATTTCAAGCACAACAATCACCAAGCCAAATCTCCGGCTTATAGGTTGGTCAATTCTCACTTAATTTATCGTTTCGTTCACTTTTGCGCGTTTACGATGTAGTTTCGATAGCTTTTTTCGGTTCGTTGAATCATGTGTTTGGTTGATCTTTGATGTTCTTTTTTTTTGTGCTTCCTGAAATTCTGGTAACAGATATGAGATGTCGAAGTAGATGTCACGACACTAATATCTGAACAATGATCAATATAAGAAAGATATAAAACAGTAAACAATAGCAAAGAGGCACAAGCAATTGTTAACCCAGTTCGGTGCAATCACACCTACGTCTGGGGGCTACCAAGCCAGGAAGGAAATTCACTAAACAGAATTAGTTTGAAGACTCTCAGTAAACACACTCCAGTTTACAATCTTCTCACCTAATCTCTACCTATGAGATTTCTATCTAAGACACTTAGACAAGAGACACCTCTCACTCCCCCTCAATCACATGCAGTGATAACTACAAAACAATACTAAAGAGAAGAACACACTTCAAATACAAAACTTGATCTTGCTTAAAAGCTTCAATCAAGAACAAAGCACTCGTACTTAAAAGCTTAGAGTGGACAAATTACAACTCAACTAATCAGTCCAATTCAAGAATCTAACAGATGAATGAATGGCTCACAAAAACAATACAATGCTAAAACCCTAAAACTTGAACGCAACTTTCAATTACTTATTCTCTCTACACAGAAATTAGGATTGAACATCTTTAAATAGTAATACACTCCTTGGGCTTGGGCATTAGCAGATCTTTGATTCAAATAATAATTAAAGCTAATTATTCTCCATATATTTTTGCAAGAAAATAGCAACAACCTATTCTTCAGAATATCACAGAAATTGCTTGCTTCAATTTAAAGATACTCCAAGATTTTCGCACGCAATTACTAAATAAAAACACAACAGATTGCAAAAAGAACGCAGCAGATAAAACATAACATTCTCAGCAGAATGTTCTGTCAACAGATGTTAGGACATCGTGTTTGACATCATGCACAAAGTCCTGCAATACTAAGAAACACCGTCTGCAGAATGTTAGAACCAACATGTCAAGACATCAAGTAAGACATCTTGAAGAACCACTTTGTTTTAGCAAAATTACTGCCAATACGAAACTGACAAACTCCTCCTTTGGCAAATTTTGGCTAAAACACAAAAGCACTAACATTGAACAGAGATCCCTGCAGCAGAAGCAACACACAAACACATCTAACATTCCAAGTTAACTAGAAACACTCCCCCTCAAGCCAAGGAGCAAAGAAAACACAACTAAGCCACTACTAATAAGCTACTCTCCCCCTTTTTAGCCAAAATTAGACAAACACCAGACAGAAAAATCCATAACCAACAAAGCTAAAATTACCATAAAGAAGCTGTCATCATAAGAGCAGTACAAACATCTTCAAAATAAAGTGATGCACACAAGGGTGCCATCAGAAAACCAGAAAAAGAACTAAAATAACAAAGAAATCCAGAAAAAACCAACTACATGTACAAATTACTCAAGCATCTCCAGACCCAGCAGAGTCCTCAGGCTCAGACTTGTCTTCATCACCCTCTGTATTGCCATCAGACTCACCAGAACCATCCTCATCAGAACCTTCCTTCTCATTTGCATCCTCAACAATATCACCTTCAGCCATTCTAAGAGTCATGATCATTCTTTCAAACTTCAGTTTTCTTGCAGTACTGACTCTAATAACCTCCTCCAGTTCCTTGCAGGCTTCTACCAACTCAGAACACTACGCCAAAATTGATCTTTTGTATCGCCTAATTTAATAGCGCTTTTAAAGAAAGTGCTATTAAAAAGGGAACACTGACATCTATAATAGCACTTTATAGTCGGGCGCTATTATAGGATGCAGACAATGTAATTTTGATAGCGATTTGTTAAAAAATGCTATTAATAAATTTCACTAAAATAGCGCTTTTTTAAAAACGCTATTAATATTCTCAATTAAGATAGCGCTTTTTTAAAAACGCTATTAATATTCTCAATTAAGATAGCGCTTTTTTAAAAATGCTATTAATATCACTACTACAATTTTGAGCTTTAATAACACTAATTTAATAGCGCTTATTTTAAAGTGCTATCAAAACTCTCAAACTCAAAGCTATAATAGCGCTTTGCTTATAAACGCTATTATAATTTAATAATAAAAAAAAAATAGAAATTTAATAGCGTTTTTATATGAATCGCTAATAAAATGGTATTCTTACAATAGCACTTTGTTAGAAAGCGCTATTTTACTCCAAATTATAAATGATATTTTGTTTTCCTTTTAAAAAATACGCACAATTTTTTTGGTATTACTCTATCAGTTTCTCACCTTCACCTTCACACTCACTCATCGAACTCAAACCTTACCCTCATCCTCCATGAACCAATTTCATTCTTTTCTCCAAATCCAGAGTTAGGAATTCAAGTGCATCATTACTTCTCCTAACTTTCTATGCGAAACTCTTGACCTTCTTTACCAATACACCAAGAGACCATTGTTTCTCGGCAAGTCTACTACCGTGAGATCCAATACACACAATCTCAACTGCTTTCACATCAGAACTATGAGTTTTATTCGCCTTGGTACTTTATTGGATCGGTAAGTCTTTCTACTATCTCAAATCCAAATTGAAATTAGTTTTCTCTAATTAGGGTTTTTGAATAAATAGAAATTAAGCATGAGGCTGACCCAGAGAGACTTAGGGATCTCATTCTTACCGTTGGACATGGATTTATCATTGTCCTCTTTGTTCTCATTTCTCGACCTTCATTGTTGTTTGTATTTCTCCCATATGATTCTTCTTCTACTAATTGTGATTTATTGATTTTGTTTTGAGATTTGTTAGGCTTTCATACTATTTATCTTTTCTAGGTTTACTACACAATCCATCATGCTCATATTCCTTTGTTGTAAGCTTTTGAAGATCAAATCATCTTTGGTTTGTGTTTGGTTTTCTATTTCATATCTGTATTTTAATTGAAAACATAAAGTTTAATGGATTTTAAACTTTTTGCAACCACCTACTTAATGATTATATGGCAGCATGTTGTTATCGAAAGTTATTTGGAACATTACAATCAGCTCACATTTCTGCCGAGCAATTTAGCATGTCAAAGTTCAAATGTTGTAATATCTTGCAACATCCTATGATGTTTTTGATCATATTTCTGAATTTCTATTTTCCATATTTAACTTAAAAACTCTTTGCTATGTGATACACTATATCTTTGGAAAAAATGGCTATCCATCACCTCTATTATAGAAATTGATGAGGTTGAAAAAAATGGCCATCCATCTCACTTGTTCAACACCGCAAAAGTGAGGTTAGTGAAGGCTATTGGACCAGGTTGAATTCTGGAAATTCCTAGTTAAACTAGGCGTTTTATTAGTTGGCAGAACTCTACCTATAGCAGTACTAGATTTTGCTGACTAGTGAGATACTTGATGCTTAGAGGAGTGATACGTTGCATTGTGGAGAACAGGGGTTGTGTCTGCCAAGAACTTGCACGCACTTAATGTTTATTAACTTTTAAATTTTTAACAATGTAGCTTTGGGAAATAGTTAATAAATATAGTTTAATATTAGAAGCAATGGTTTTATACTATAGCTTGGTTTTAGGCTTAGCAAATGCTCCTTGTTGGTGTTAATGTGCTGGGACATTGTTGGAAATTAGGAAATATGACAGTAAAATAAAAGGATGGGTGGTGAATCTGGATATTGGATCTGACATCTAAGATTTATGTAAATTGAGTAAGTAGAAGATGAGGCAAAATTGACAAGAATAGGATGGCATAAAATGAAGATAATAAAATGTAGTCCAAGGTTGGAGGAAAGCATTATAGTGAATACGAAAGGATGACTAAGAAAAAACCTATTTAAAATCCATTTGGATTCTTGTAGTTGATCCAAGTCATTTGAAGTTGAAGAATTGATATAAACCTTCACTCAATGAAAGCTCTTACTTGGATGCCTACATTCTAAGTGTAGTTTATTTTGCTGATTTTTATTATAAATTGTAACTAATTTCCTTCGATTCTTTTGGCATTCCTTGTATCTGTCGTAGCAAAGTTGGGACAATAGGAGTTTGGCATGATCAGGTCTGGCTATTGCATTATGACTGTTTTGGGTTCTTAGCTCTCATAATTTGATTTTGCAGGTTGCTGGTGGAGCGACACTGTCTTGTGAACAGGTTGTTAGAGTTCTGATATCCTAGCTGAGATGTGGCAAGATTGTACTATATTTTCACTTTAAGTTTCCTTGTTAGTACTTGGTACTTGCTTTGCTGGATAATTCTTAGCATAAACAAGTATAGTATCTCTTGTTTGGGCTTAACTTGAGCTCTTGAGTGATATTACTTTTTGAAAAAAATCTTAAATCAACCATGAACATGCTAAGGCTTGAAGTCTGTGATGGACTTTTCTTGTTTAAAAGATTGAAACAACCTCTCGTGGGCTTTTCTAAGGGTGAATAGATTTATTAATATATTATTACTATAATGGAAGTTTGCTCATCTTTGTTACCCTTGATTTGCAGTGAACGTGCATAGTCTGTCTTGTTTGCCTTCAAATTTTCAAGTTTACACTGCATTGTTGAAACCTCATGATAGAATCATGGCACTTGATCTTCCTTATGGAGGGCATTTTTCTCATGGATACCAGGTATTATCAACTTCCATATTTCATTTCCTGGTATGGATTGGCATGGTCATGAATTCTTGACATATTTTTGAGAATATCTTTTGCTGATAGCTCACAGCACATCTTCAGGAAAAAATTAATAGTTGTCGGTGCTAGTGCTTATGCAAGGTTGTATGATTATGCACGCATATGCAAGGTAGCTTATAGAAAGTGCAACATGATTTTTCTAAATATAAATAAACTGTCCTCAAAATTTGTTGTTTTTAATTTGAGCGGTTATATGAAATAACTCATGAAACATTTTGCAACTTACAACAGGTTTGCGATAAACAGAAAGCTGTGTTGTTAGCAGATATGGCACATATTAGTGGATTGGTTGCAACTGGTGTTATCCCTTCACTTTTTGATTATGCAGATGTAGTGACAACCACAACTCACAAGTCACTTCGCTGCTCAAAGTTTGCAAAGGTACATTAAAAAGGATTACTCAATTGTCTCTTCTCATAGATATTGGATGTCAATCAACACAAGGGTCGGTCTCCTTGTTGGACGAAAGTGATTAATTCGTTGTGTATTAATTTATGCTGAATATATTGCAGGCTCTGGTGAATCTGAATATATTGCAGTATGTTGCTTTCTTCATCTTCATTGGTTTCGTATCAGGAATCGTTGCTCTTCTTCTTCTACCTATACTCGCCAAGAATACTTATATTACCGAAAATGCCCTCATGTTAGGTTACACTATCTCTATTTCTCCAAATCACTTTTTTTCTCTTATTATTATTAGGTACTGTGTGTATAAATTGGTCAATTAAGCACTAATCATGTAAGTGATTATTTATAAGCTATTTTTAGATCAAACGAAGTTGAACTATTTTTATATAAGGCCATGTTTGGATAAACAACTTAATTAAACACTTATGCTGTGAATGTTTATTTATAACAAAAGATATAATAAAGTCTGTTTTTTTCTCTTCATATAAGATGTAAACTGATTTTATAAGTTATTATGGAGAGTTTATAAAAATAAGCTGAAAATAACTTACGGATATGTCATATGTTGTTTGCTGTTTTCATAAGCTACTTGCCCGGTACACGTAATGTACTTGGTACTTTCTTTTTTCTCATTATTCCATTTGGAATGAATTTTGTGGTTTTATCATTCTTCCATTTTGAATAATTTTTGTAAGATGAAAACAACTTATTGAATAACCTGACTGTTTCTGCAGGTTCTGCTAACAACATGCTCTCTACTCAACACGTATCCCACGCTACCGAATTCGTCAATGATTTAACTGATTCTGTTGGGTAACTTCTTCTACTTCTATTTTCACATGTTTCTAATTTCATTTTTACATATCTGTTATACTCTATTGTCCAAAAATATTACATTTTTAATTTAAATTTAGAGTAGCATACTAGCATGCATTACTGCTCAAGGTTTTTGATAATGTGTGTTATTGCAATCTGGGACGCCATATCGTGATTTATGATGCAGCATGACTGTAATGTGACCACAATTGAGGTTGCACAGTTGTGATTCTATGCAATATCGAGAATTGTGACCTCTGCTGATACTAACTGCGGCCATGATTGAAAAACTTGCTATTTTTGTAAACCAATTCTACACTCACATCTGATGAGTCAACTATCTGTGTCAACTCTTTTGTCATATTAGTTCACTACTGTGATTACTGGATGAAATTAATAATATGAACTGGTAAAGTAATTGACTTTCATTGGATGGTTTGGAACTGGTTTACACTAAAAGTAGTGAATGTAGCTTAAACTCTTTAGTTTTTATGTTATGCCACTGTCTAATGTGTTTTCTGTGTAAAAAGTCATAGAGATTAGAGGTAGAGTCGTAGATATTGCATGAATGGTAGATTTTTTTATACTTCTTTTTTCATTACTGTTTATTGAGAAGATTATCCTAGCTTCTTTTAATCTTTGTGATGTTGACCATACTAGTTTGTGAAGCTTCTTATCCTTTTGTCAGAAGAGAATTCATACAAATATTATTTTGTTTGTTGTGGCCTTTGGAAGTCTGGCCCAAATGGGCAAAAGCTACACGAGTGAGATGTTTCGACCAAACCATGAATTGAAATTTCATGAACTCCTAATTGATCAAGCACAGATGTTAGTGTTTATTTGATTGGGAGGGAAAGAGAGGGAGAGTTGGCCTGACAAGAAATAAGAGGACATTGAGTAAATTAAATATAACATTTGCTATGTGTTTCAATGCAGTGAAAGCCATAAGATTATTGCACAGTATATGTCAGCGTTGGATGCTGAGGTTACTTATCACAAGTTCCACCCTCAACTGAATCAATTTCATCCACTGCACTTTTTCACAAGTCCCGATTCGGGTATAGTCTCAAAAAATATAAGTTGTTCATCACTCGGAATCAACATTGCTGGAATAATTAGAGCACCACGGGGTGATGGCAAGGAATCTATTGTCTTGGTAACGCCTTACAATCCAAGGAAAGTTGGTCCTGGAGAGGCTTTGTCTTTGGGCATTGCTTACTCAGTGTTCTCACTGCTTTCACGGGTTACTTGGCTGGCAAAGGACGTCGTATGGCTTGGGGCAGATTCAGAATATGGAGAATATTCTGCAGTGGCTGCTTGGCTAAGAGAATACCAGGCTCCTGTATTCCATGAAGCTGACATAGATAACAGTGAAATTTGCAATGCTATTAATGAACTTGAACAAAATCCTTCTTCTGATAGGAAGTTATACGGTGGTTTTAGACGTGCTGGAACTATGGCTGCAGCTCTTGTAATAAAAGTTGCTGAGCAAGGTAACCGTCATGAAGACATTCTTAATATCTACCCTGAGGCGTCAAATGGGCAGATGCCAAACCTCGACCTCAGCAATATTGTAAATTATCTCGGAGTGCATAAGCGTGGTTTGCGGGTAAAAGTGAAAAAGATGTTTTCTCTATTTGGCTCTAGGTGGCTTAATACTTTGGGTGGTATATTGGAATCTCTGGGAGAAATTGCTAGGAGCTTGAATCGTCAAGGGAAGTTTGGTATTTCTGCTACTGAGTATGTTGAGGGTGCAGCTACACTGGCAAGTTCATTGTATTTACAGGTATTTTACTTTTACTCCATTTAAAGCGCCCACGCGCGTATACTATGTTATCATTATAAACTTTATTTATTTGTATATCATTCTTCTCAGGGGTTGGGTGTTCCCACTGGTCCTCATGGTGCCTTTCGTGATTATCAAGTTGACGCAATCACTCTGGAAATTTCACCAAAAGTTTCTCCTAATAAAATGATCAGTCGTAGTCGTAATGAATTTATTCTCTGTGGTGGAAGGTATGTGTCACTCATTCAAGTGTTACTTATAACAATCTTCGAAGAAATGGCGGGCCATCTATTGAAACATGTAGAAGTTTTGCAATTGACACCTCCGATATGACATCCACGATAACTTTTTACTTTGCATGTGTATAACAAAATCCACCTTGGATTTAAAGCCACCATCATAAAGATCATGTCTAATCTTATAATAAAGCACATAGTCAGAAATTTTCTCTGTGTTTGCTCACTCAGCAAAGAATGCTACTTGTTGCAGGTTGATTAAAGGAGTCGTACGCTCAATAAACAACCTTCTTGAGAAGTTCCATCAGTTTGGGGATTGTGAGCTTTCAATTTCGTCAAGCTCTCTAATTATTTAAATACTGGCATAATTCTTCTTATATGCTATACACTTAAATACAATTTTTGCCTAGGAGTAAATAGAAGTATAGAATGAAACAAATTTAATATTTTTAAGTGAGGATTCAAAGTCTTTCTTTAGACTACATGTATTATTTTGCTAAATATTTTTTTGTGAAATAAATTTCATCATTTTTATTTACTTGATTTTCCTGGACATTTTATTTGAATATATATATATATATATATATATATATATATAAAAGAAGGAATTTGTGTAAAAAAAAGTGTATTACAATAGCATTTGTAGAGAGAGTGCTATTAATGAAACATTCTATAATAGCACTTTTATGAAAAAGCGCTATCAAACATGTGCCTTATAATAGCACTTTTATGAAAAAGCGCTATCAAACATGTGTCTTATAATAGCACTTTGTTTGGAAGTGCTATCAAAATCAAATCAAAATAAGTATTATAATAGCACTTTTCGAAAAACGCTATTGAATATCAGTACTATAATAACGCTTTTAAAAAAACGCTATTAATTATCAGTACTATAATAGCGCTTTTAAAGTGCTATCAAACGAAAATATTTACAATATCACCGTGGTTAATAGCACTTTTAAGCGCTATCAAAAACCAAAAAAAGCGCTATTAAATAACTTTTTTGTAGTAGTGGAAATTACCCCAGACTTGTTTGTAGGCTGTTGTGAAGTAGAGGCAGATGTCATGACAATGTCAGGGACATGTTGACCTTCAAACAATTTATAGTGAAGGGACAAGGCAGACCCCCTTTTGCAAACAACATCAGCCTGAGATAGGATACCAGGGTCCTGATTTAAAATAATGCCACAGATAAGGGAGGGGAAGGCAATGGGCATCTTCACAGCAAAAGTGCCAACTTGCTTCATAGTCTGATCAAATATAAAGGAACCATAATCAAAACTCTTCTTAGTCCCAACAGCATATATAAACCTGCCCAAACCAACAGAAATAGTGGAAGTGTGATTTGTGGGGACCCAGTTTGCAGCACCTATCCTATGCAGAATAGCATATTTAACACTTAGAAGGCCAGCAGATAACTTGTGTTTCATAGGCCAACCTCCGACCTGATTAGCTGTGATAGTTTTGCACACCTGATTATCAGTAGCTTCCAGCTCACATTGATCATCTTCATTTCTGCCAAGGTACTTGTTGATTATGGTAGGAGAGAATTCCACACACTTTCCTCTAACATGCACCTTTCTGAAATCCATACTATTCTTATCATTATAGTCAACAGGAATGTTAACTATAAACTCCTTCACTAGCACATCATAGCATTTTGAAAACTTGGTCACTGTCTTCATCAACCCAGCATGCTCAATCAAAGCCATTACCTCCTTACACTCCAAAGCGTCTTTCCCTAACTCTCTCTCCAGTGCTTTCCTTCTTTGATAAACATACTTCCACTTTTGAACACTGTCAGCATAGTGGAAGGAGATGTTATCCAAAGGAACATCAGGGACTATGCCAAAAATCCTTTTTAACCCAGTCTTTTTCACAGGAGTGATGTCCTGGACATCATCCTCAACATCAAAGTCTGAATCAGTGTCAGACCTAGCCTTCCTTTTCTTGGAGCTGGTAGCCACCTTGCTCCATGATTTTGAAGGGCCAACAGCAGGTTTCTTCTTAGTACTTTTAGCAGGAGTTTTCTCAACAGTAGCTATTCCTCTTCTGGTCCTCAATCTTTTGACTATCCCAGGGTTCACACAAGCAATCAGATCATTGTCTGACAGGTCATCAACATTCACAATATTGTCAGCCTTTGCATGGTCCTTTTCCTTTGGATCAGGATCATTACTCTTGGTAGGAGAGCTTTTCTTAGCAGAAGATGTTTCAACATCATGTTCAACCACAGTTCCAGCATTTTCCAACACAGAGTTAGCCAGTGTGTGAAGATTTTCTTTTGTGCCATCTTTCTCAGAACTTGAAGTATCAATATCCCTTTCCTCCCTTTGATTCTCATTTAAGGTAGGAACAACATCAATTTTAGACAGAGGGACATTAATCCCAGGGACCCTACGCTCTCCATACAATAGACCAGTGATAATACTTTTAATGGTTCTAGCCACATACTTACTACCTTCCCTATGATCATAAGAAGACTCAACAGTGGGTTTAGCAGAGTTACCTGCAGGTGTACGTTTGGAACTTCTTACATGCAGTTTGCTGGGCCTTGTCTTTTCAACTTCAGAATGGGGAATCATGGACAGTGGAGCAACATCAAGAACAGCTTCAGGAGAGATACCTTCCGAAGAAACCCTAGATTTCGAAGGGGTAGGATTTTTAGCAGGAGAGTTCTTGGATGGAGAAGAATGTTGTTGAGACATCGTAAACTTCTTGCAAATGTTTGAACTTGGAGTAGAAAGTCTTCTTTTTCTGAGAGGGAAGATGAAAAGCTGAAACGGGTATGGAGCAAGATGGATGTAGCGTGTGGGAACAATGAGATGAAGAGATTGCCTATGGTAGGGAGGCTGCTTTTGTTGGAAACTTAAACGGTAGTAAATGATATTTCCACACAATAATAAATGATTTTTTAAATTTTTAAAATTTAAGGAAGGTTGCCCACACGCTTTTAATTGCTACAGATCTTCATAAATACAAATGCCTAATTTTCCTCTTAAGGTTTCAAATTGACTTGCATCCAAATCCTTAGTGAAAATGTCAGCTAACTGCTCTTCTGTGGCCACATGTTCCAAAGCAATAACCTTGTCTTCTACGAGTTCCCTTATAAAATGATGACGGATATCAATGTGTTTGGTCCTGCTATGTTGAATAGGGTTCTTGGATATGTTTATAGCACTCAAATTGTCACAATACAATGTCATGACATCCTGTGTGACATTATATTCAGTGAGCATTTGTTTCATCCACACTAGTTGAGAACAACTACTTCTAGCTGCTATATACTCTGCTTCAGCAGTAGATAGAGAGACACAATTTTGCCTCTTGCTAAACCATGATATAAGATTGTTCCCCAAGAAGAAGTAACCTCCTGAAGTGCTTTTCCTATGATCAGTACTTCCAGCCCAATCAGCATCACAATATCCAGATAAAGTGTAGCCAGATCCATGTGTGTATAACATACCATAATCACATGTTCCATTTACATATTTCAGAATTCTCTTGACTTGATTGATATGACCCACTTTGGGTTCAGCTTGATATCTAGCATAAACACCTACATCAAAAGCAATGTCAGGCCTGCTAGCTGTAAGATACAGTAGGCTTCCTATCATACTCCTATATAACCTTTGGTCCACATTAACACCATTTTCATCCTTGGACAGCTTCAGATGAGTAAGAGAAGGTGTTCTTTTGTGAATGACATTCTCCATTCCAAACTTCTTAACTATGTTCTTGGCATATTTACTCTGAGATAGAAATATAGAGTCTTCCATCTGCCTGACTTGCAACCCAAGAAAATAAGTTAACTCACCAACAAGACTCATCTCATATTCAGACTGCATTTGCTGAACAAAATGTTTAACCATCATATCAGACATCCCACCAAACACAGTATCATCAACATAAATTTGAGCAACCATGATTTTCCCTCCTTCATCTTTGACAAAAAGAGTCTTATCTATGCCACCTTTTCTGTATCCATGCTCAACAAGAAATTCAGTAAGTCTCTCATACCACGCTCTTGGACCTTGTTTCAAACCATATAGAGCTTTCTTCAACTTATAAACATGTGCAGGATAGGTTGGATCAATGAATCCCTTAGGTTGTTCCACATATACTTCCTCACACAGATAACCATTTAAAAAGGCACTCTTGACATCCATCTGAAACAGCTTGAACCTCAAGATGCAAGCAACTCCCAATAGCAATCTGATAGATTCAAGACGAGCAACAGGAGCAAAAGTTTCATCAAAGTCAACCCCTTCAATTTGAGCATATCCCTTAGCAACCAGTCTAGCTTTATTTCTTGTGACCACACCTTTTTCATCTGACTTGTTCTTGTAAACCCATTTTGTTCCAATCACATTTGTTCCTTCAGGTCTTGGAACCAGCTCCCATACTTCATTTCTTTTGAATTGCCCTAGCTCTTCTTTCATGGCATTAATCCAGAATTCATCAGTTAAAGCTTCCTTGATATTTTTGGGTTCAATTTTTGACACAAAACAAGAGCTTGTATTGACTTCTCTTGATCTGGTAGTGACTCCCTCATTTGGATCACCTATGATAAGGTCTCTAGGATGATCCTTCTGAATTCTGATGGAAGGTCCTTCGTTTATTGGCTCATTATCAGGTTCTACAACAGTAGGATTGGGATCAACATTTTTGTCTGAAATTTCTACAGATGTATCAAGAAATTTTCCAACATCATCTAGAACATCAGTTCTGTTAGTTCTTGTATTGGCTGGAATTTTGGTAAAACAAAGTTGAATAATGTTGATGTCATATGTCTGATGTCTTAACATTGGTTCCTAACATTAGTTGTTGCAGGGTTGCAGTTTTGTGGTCTGATGTTAAACATGATGTCTTGACATCAGTTGACAGAACATCAGGTATTGATTGATTGGAAGTCTGAAGATGAAGAGTATGATAGGGAATGACTGCCTTTGGAGAAAGGGACAATGGTACCAAAATGCATGTGTTCAGTAAGTGTGCTCAAATGTTCATCTTCATCTAGAGCATTAGTTAACCATGACTGGGGGAGTACTTGTCTATGGATTTTGCTGCAAAGGTACATATATTGTGAAGATTGCATGCTGATCAAGATTGTGAAGATTGGTTGAATCTTATGAGGATATAATGTCAGATAACATGTTATGACATTAGGCTGTTGGATGACATGTTGGTGTGGACATGAATGGTTCTAGCCATGTGAAGCTAATTGTTTGAATCATATGCGCACATGCTTCTGAGGAGGAGTCTGAAGGACAGCTTTGTATGTGTCTGGGAGAATTTACTTTTCTCTGCAGTTTCTGGAAGAACTCTGTAGGGGTTTTTGTTGTTGGGAGATGTCACACTTGTCTTGGTGTGTGTTATTAATTCAAAGTAAGAGGACTTTACTTAAAGTGTAGTGGAAGGCAGTGTATTTGTGCCTCAGATCTTGTGGATGATTGTGTGGAACAAGAATATCTATGGCTGTAAAATTCAAGGCGGATTTGTACAGGGTATGGATGGTTTCTAGATGAGAGGGATCAATGATGATTTTGGTCTCAATCCAAGAGGTTGTTGGAGGTGATCCTGGTACATTCTTACTATATGATCATAAAGGTGTCATGGGATATCATTGGTGATTTTGTGGTGTTTCTTGTTGAAGGAGCAACTTCTGTCAGTTAAATGTACTAGTGTTGTTTGAGGATCAAGCATTAAGTGAATGCGTTCAGCAGGTGTGTTGAACAGAGGGTGCGCTCTTGAAGACATGAAGATGAGTCTTATGTTTTCCATTCATTTAAGGTGTTCATCTTGCAATGGAGCACTGGTTATCTTAGATAGGGGGAGTTGAACTTTTGGTTATCTAGATTGTTTGTGGCTCTGGGGATGGTGTTATGTCGTTCATGATGGACATGATAGTTTAGACCCGGTGTATCAATGGATTGGACCAGTAGTGTACATTTACCCCAATGTTTGTCAATTTTTGGCCAAAAAGGGGGAGAGAAGTAGGATTGTTTTGTTCTGAGAATGTTAGTTGTGTTTGTGTGGGTTGCTGCAGGGATCTCTGATATGGAGTTGTTTTAGCCAAAATTAGCCAAAGGGGGAGATTGTTAGTTCTTGTATTGGCTGGAATTTTGGTAAAACAAAGTTGAACAATGTTGATGTCATATGTCTGATGTCTTAACATTGGTTCCTAACATTAGTTGTTGCAGGGTTGCAGTTTTGTGGTCTGATGTTAAACATGATGTCTTGACATCAGTTGACAGAACATGAGAAAACCATCTGTTGTGTTTTTTGTATTGCAGGATGTTGGGTGAGATGTCCTGACATGGGTAATCAGACATCAGTACAGATATGAGTATTACTGTCATGACAGTATGTCATAACATCTTGGTTCTGGCACAGCAGTTGCTGCTGTTATGTGACAGATGTTGCAGGAGATGTCATGACATCTTAGTATGGTATAGAAGGTGTTGTTGTTTTACTGTCATGTGATGTCAAAGGAGATGTCACGACATCAAGTGTCTGGGACAGCAAGTACTGTTGTCATGTGATGTCAAAGGAGATGTCACGACATCAGTTGTCTGGGACGGCAAGTACTGTTGTTGTATATCTCTTGACGGATTTGATTTCATTTGATGAGATCTGTTTGGATATACCTCATCATTATACGCAAGTCAAGGAGATTTATTAGGAACAAAGAGCAGATTTAATTGGATTTCATAAAAAGGATCTTGGAGACTTTTTAGGAAACTATTTGGAGATTTGTTCTTATTTTTATGGAGAAGATCTTGCAGCTGAATTAAAAAGTGAAGATTTAAAAGATACATAATATCCTGGATATATTATGTGGAGTTGAGTCAGAGGTCTGGAAGATTCAAGATAAAATCAAGAGAAGATTGAGTTTTAAATATGGAGATATTTTAGGAAGATTTGATTGAAGATCTAGTTTGTAGGAGAATCTTTTGCAGATTTGTAGCAGCTGATATGCTGTGATTTGTAGCCCAAATCCAGTTGGGTATAGGTTATAAATAGGGTCTTTGTAACCTAGAAAAAGAGGCCAGCCATCATGTAGATTATAAGGGCTGTGTTGGTTGATGAACCACCCGGTTTGTGGGATGGTCATCATGTTTATCTCGAAGCCTGTAGGTAAGAGATGTGTTGTTCTTGATCAAAGCTGTTAAGCAAGATCATGGTGTGGTTTAAAGTGTAATCTTTGGATTGTGTCACTGAGGTGATTTAGGGAGTGAGTGGTTTCTCATATCTAAGTGGTCTCTTAGGTAGAAGTGTTATTGGGTAGTGATTAAGATTAGTAGATGTCAACTGGAATTGTTGAGTCTGTAATTTAATACTACTGATAGTGAATTTTCTCCCTGGCTTGGTATCCCCCAGATGTAGGTTGTTAGACCGAGTTGGGTGAACAATCCTTGTGTGTTGTTTATGCTTTTCAGTACTTTTATTGTCTTGTTCATACAACAGATATTGATGTTGTGACATCTCACTTAACATCACATATCTTATACCAGAATTTCAATTGGTATCAGAGCAGGCATCCTGTCTGTTTCTGGATGAGATCTAGGGAAGATATTTTCTGGATCATGAGCAAGGAAGATAGTTTTGCTGAGTTATGGACTTGGTCAGTTCATATAGTTGTTTGTATGATCCCTTGAAGTGAAGGATAGACTATTCACAACAGGGTATGTATTGGACCTGTCTGTTGTTATCAGGAGAACTGCTGTTGTGATTTTAATTTGTTGGCACTTGGTATATAGTGATGGTGTGCAAGGATTATTGAGTAGTGCCTAAAGGTTGTTGAGGAGTTGGTGTGTGTTCCGCTGCATGGTATCTGATGCTACCCTGGTTGTTTCTTGTGGTGAGACTTTTGGCAGGTATTTTCTTGGAAAGACTTTAGAGTTTGGTCTCCTCAGCAGAAGAATAATATATTTCAAATCAGGTATTGAAGACTAATATGTCCAGAACATTGATTCCTTCCTTCTCAATTTTCTTGATGATGAAAGAAGAGGGTGGAGCCAAAGCAAAAGAGTATCACTGTCAAATCTTTCATGCGGGAGTGAAGATCTTGATAAGTTATCTCTTAAGTGTATTTGTGGTGACCTAATTAGGAGATCGTCCTGGTTATGGTGTCCATTGTAGTTCTGGTATATCTGAAGATGAATTCTCTTGTGAAGATACATGTTCCTGATTTTCAAAATCATGAACTGGAGGAAGTTTCATCAAGAAAGACGCTGAGCTTGATATGTCAATCCTAATGTCTCGACATCGCGCTACACATTAGCAGTTTATGGTAAATGCTAAGTTAAAGACATATTAGATTGTAGCTGTTTTGAAGGATCACTGAAGCTATGAAGTTGAACAATTTTTGAGATGCTGTTCATAATGTCATAGCATTTCAGTTAGAGCTGGTTGAAGAAAAGGTAGTTATCTTGATAGCAGAAGAGAAGGAAATGATCCTTGTTTAAACTAAAATGTGTGAGGACAATTTTATAGGGAAAATGCATCCAAGAGTTTGTGTGCAGTAGCAGTGTAAATCAGCCTGTGGTCAATTGGTGTTTGCATGAGCTCTTTCAGTTTTGTGGCTTGAAGGATTGGAAGTAGCAGATTGTCTATGGTATGTTTATGCAGAAGGATGGTAGTTATCACTCTTAAGTTAGACAAGAGGTCTGAACCTTGTACTTATAAGAAGAAGCTTCTGGAAGAGTGTGTTATGCAAGTTACTGCAGTTTTGTTGGTCTGATCTTGGAAGTTGATCAGATGTTGATATGTTCTCATGTGGGTTAATATGGTGGTAGTCTCCAAATCCATAGGAGATGTTTAATGTGATTTAGACTAATGTCGAAACTGATGTTGAAACATCATTTCAGTTCTTTGCTTAGGGTGGAGTAAAAGATCAAGACACTGACCTAACCTGGAAGGCTTTTGTGGTATGAATGGTTGTCATAATGGTCTGTCATGAAGAAGATTCAGAAGATGCTGGAATCTGAAGAAGGGTTAAACCACAGGGATCAATTGCTATTTGTGCAATTCACAAGTATTTAATTGATTATCCTTGAAAGACAAGATTAAGGATGTTCTGTCTATTATTTTAACATCTTTTCATCAGAGGTTTGGAGAATCATGGGAGGGGTTCTACATTCGCTCACAAGTCGCCTAGGTGTTGACCTGGGATTATTGCTTAGCATCTGTTCCTAGAAAGTATTGTGAATGACTTATCCAGATGGTGGTGCTGTTGAAGATGAAGATGGAAGACTATGAAGACATCATAATCTTGATGGTTACAGCTTGGATCAGTTTATTTCTAATTTAAGTGGTTTGGAGCATGGTGTTTGCTCTGGTTGTGAAGGTCGAGGATAAGTGGCAGTTATCTCTGGATTTCTACTGACGGCTCTACTAAGGGAAGTGACTTTCTTTAGTATTGCTATGGGGTAGTCTTGGACTACTTATTTTCTGAAGATTCAGATGTGGTAGGTTTGAAGTCTTTGGAGTTTCTAAGCAGGATGGAGGTTGTCTACTCAAACTTGATTGTTGAATCAAGTCTATGAGAGCATGGAAATCTGTTTCTGCAAAGGGAGGAGGTTCTTCTGAGTGGCAGAAGGTAGAGCTGAATTCAACAGTTGGATGACATAATGTTCTGACATCTAGCGTAACATCAGGAGTCTCAGCTGGTGATGTGGCACATCAGCTAATGATTGGGTGATCTACAGGAATGAACAATAGGATGCTTCAAAAAGATCATTCTCATGGCAGTTTGCGGGAGCTGCAGGAAGGAGAAGATGTTACATGACCATGGCTTAGGGAGTCTAAGTGTGTTTACTTTTGAGCAAGTGGAACATGTGACTTGAAGATCAAGTTTCCTTGGTGGATCAAGATATCTTTGTGAGAGTTCTGACAAACGTGAAAAAGGTCAAAATATGGCATTTGGTTGTTTTCATATGAGGATTCACGAATAAGGTGATCAAACTGTGGCATTTGGTTGATCTCAGAAGTGGATTCGAAGAATCAAGATAATCAGAGTGTGGCAGCTGGTTATTATTGAGGATTGTTTTGGAACAAGTTACTCTTGGGCAGAAGGGTGATGAGTTGAAGACTCAAGGAGATTATTCTTTTTGAAGGTGGACGAGTTTTTAATTCTCTAGTTCTTTGGATTACTATGCAATAGTAAGTCCAGTTGGTGGAGCATATCAAGAATCATGGTGATGATATCTTGGTGTGAGGCAAATATTCTAACTTGTGTTGGGACATTATCTGGTTGAATATCCTTGGTGAAGCATGATTTTGAAGCTTGGTGCATACATTATGCCTAAGGAGCGTCTACATAGTCATACGAGAGAATGATGAAATAGAAGGTCTGCCTTGGATGGAGAATGTAGAGAAGACTGAAGTAGATCAGGTATTGATTGATTGGAAGTCTGAAGATGAAGAGTATGATAGGGAATGATTGCCTTTGGAGAAAGGGACAATGGTACCAAAATGCATGTGTTCAGCAAGTGTGCTCAAATATTCATCTTCATCTAGAGCATTAGTTAACCATGACTGGGGGAGTATTTGTCTATAGATTTTGCTGCAAAGGTACATATATTGTGAAGATTGCATGCTGATCAAGATTGTGAAGATTGGTTGAATCTTATGAGGATATAATGTCAGATAACATGTTATGACATTAGGCTGTTGGATGACATGTTGGTGTGGACATGAATGGTTCTAGCCATGTGAAGCTAATTCTTTGAATCATATGCGCACATGCTTCTGAGGAGGAGTCTGAAGGACAACTTTGTTTGTGTCTGGGAGAATTTACTTTTCTCTGCAGTTTCTGGAAGAACTCTGTAGGGGTTTTTGTTGATGGGAGATGTCACACTTGTCTTGGTGTGTGTTATTAATTCAAAGTAAGAGGACTTTACTTAAAGTGTAGTGGAAGGCAGTGTATTTGTGCCTCAGATCTTGTGGATGATTGTGTGGAACAAGAATGTCTATGGCTGTAAAATTCAAGGCAGATTTGTACAGGGTATGGATGGTTTCTGGATGAGAGGGATCAATGATGATTTTGGTCTCAATCCAAGAGGTTATTGAAGGTGATCCTGGTACATTCTTACTATATGATCATAAAGGTGTCATGGGATATCATTGGTGATTTTGTGGTGTTTCTTGTTGAAGGAGCAACTTCTGTCAGTTAAATGTACTAGTGTTGTTTGAGGATCAAGCATTAAGTGAATGCGTTCAGCAGGTGTGTTGAACAGAGGGTGCGCTCTTGAAGACATGAAGATGAGTCTTATGTTTTCCATTCATTTAAGGTGTTCATCTTGCAATGGAGCACTGGTTATCTTAGATAGGGGGAGTTGAACTTTTGGTTATCTAGATTGTTTGTGGCTCTGGTGAAGGTGTTATGACGTTCATGATGGACATGACAGTTTAGACCCGGTGTATCAATGGATTGGACCAGTAGTGTACATTTACCCCAATGTTTGTCAATTTTTGGCCAAAAAGGGGGAGAGAAGTAGGATTGTTTTGTTCTGAGAATGTTAGTTGTGTTTGTGTGGGTTGCTGCAGGGATCTCTAATATGGAGTTGTTTTAGCCAAAATTAGCCAAAGGGGGAGATTGTTAGTTCTTGTATTGGCTGGAATTTTGGTAAAACAAAGTTGAAAAATGTTGATGTCATATGTCTGATGTCTTAACATTGGTTCCTAACATTAGTTGTTGCAGGGTTGCAGTTTTTTGGTCGGATGTTAAACATGATGTCTTGACATCAGTTGACAGAACATCAGAAAACCATATGTTGTGTTTTTTGTATTGCAGGATGTTGGGTGAGATGTCCTGACATGGGTAATCAGACATCAGTACAGATATGGAGTATTACTGTCATGACAGTATGTCATAACATCTTGGTTCTGGCACAACAATTGCAGGAGATGTCATGACATCTTAGTCTGGTATAGAAGGTGTTGCTGTTTTGCTGTCATGTGATGTCAAAGGAGATGTCACGACATCAGGTGTCTGGGACAGCAAATACTGCTGTCATGTGATGTCAAAGGAGATGTCACGACATCAGTTGTCTGGGACAGCAAGTACTACTGTTGTATATCTCTTGACGGATTTGATTTGATTTGATAAGATCTGTTTGGATATACCTCATCATTATACGCAGGTTAATGAGATTTATTAGGAACAAAGAGCAGATTTAATTGGATTTCATAAAAAGGATCTTGGAGACTTTTTAGGAAACTATTTGGAGATTTGTTCCTATTTTTATGGAGAAGATCTTGCAGCTGAATTAAAAAGTGAAGATTTAAAAGATACATAATATCCTGGAAATATTATGTGGAGATGAGTCAGAGGTCTGGAAGATTCAAGATAAAATCAAGAGAAGATTGAGTTTTAAATATGGAGATATTTTAGGAAGATTTGATTGAAGATCTAGTTTGTAGGAGAATCTTTTGCAGATTTGTAGCAGCTGATATACTGTGATTTGTAGCCCAAATCCAGTTGGGTATAGGTTATAAATAGGGTCTTTGTAACCTGGAAAAAGAGGGCACCATCATGTAGATTATAAGGGCTGTGTTGGTTGATGAACCACCCGGTTTGTGGGATGGTCATCGTGTTTATCTCAAAGCCTGTAGGTAAGAGATGTGTTGTTCTTGATCAAAGTTGTTAAGCAAGATCATGGTGTGGTTTAAAGTGTAATCTTTGGATTGTGTCACTGAGGTGATTTAGGGAGTGAGTGGTTTCTTATATCTAAGTGGTCTCTTAGGTAGAAGTGTCATTGGGTAGTGATTAAGATTAGTAGATGTCAACTGGGATTGTTGAGTCTGTAATTTAATACTCTTGATAGTGAATTTCCTCCCTGGCTTGGTAGCCCCCAGATGTAGGTTGTTAGACCGAACGGGGTGAACAATCCTTGTGTGTTGTTTATGCTTTTCAGTACTTTTATTGTCTTGTTCATACAGTAGATATTGATGTTGTGACATCTCACTTAACATCACATATCTTATACCAGAATTTCAAGTTCCTTATGCAAATCATCGACAACAACATTTATGGACTCCATCATAACCTTAGTTCTGGAGTTGAACACTCTGTAGGCTCTGCTGTTAGTAGAGTAGCCCAAGAATATTCCTTCATCACTCTTTGGATCCATCTTTCTTCTTTGTTCACGATCTGCCAAGATATAGAATTTGCTACTAAACACATGGAAGTATTTTACAGTAGGTTTTCTTCCTTTCCATATCTCATACAGGGTGGTATTGGTTCCTGTTCTTAGGGCCACCCTATTATGAACATAACAAGCAGTGTTCATAGCTTCAGCCCGGAAATGGTAAGGCAGTTTCTTGGCATGAATCATAGCTCTAGCTGGTTCTTGAATAGTTCTATTCTTTCGTTCCACAACTCCATTTTGTTGTGGAGTAATGGGAGAAGAGAATTCATGGCCAATCCCTTCAGAGGAATAGAATTCAGCAAATTTTTTATTTTTAAATTCCTTCCCATGATCACTTCTGATTCTAACAATATTACTCTCATTTTCTCTTTGGAGTCTTAGGCAAAGATCTCTGAACACATCAAACACTTCATATTTTTCTCTAATGAAACTCACCCAAGTATATCTGGAGAAATCATCCACAACCACATAGGCATACTTCTTCCCACCAAGACTTTCTACATGCATAGGCCCCATCAAATCCATGTGAAGTAGTTCCAATACTTTTGAAGTACTGAGATATTTAATCTTCTGATGTGACATCTTGGTTTGCTTTCCAATTTGACATTCACCACATACCCTTCCTTCTTCAATCTATAGCTTAGGTATTCCTCTGATAGCTTCCATGGAGATGATTCTTTTCATGCCTTTTAGATGTAGATGACCAAGTTTTTGGTGCCACAACTTCACTTCATCATCTTTAGCAAGAGAACAATTGGATGAGTAACTAGAATCTAGAGGAACCCATAAGTAGCAATTGTCCTTAGATCTGACCCCCTTCATGATCACTTTATTCTTTTCATTTGTAACCAAACATTCAGATTTGGGGAAGTTGACATTGAATCCTTGATCACACAGTTGACTGATGCTGATCAAATTAGCAGTTAACCCTTTTACCAGCAGCACATTATCAAGGTCTGGAACTCCTGAGCAGTTCAACTTTCCAACTCCCTTGATTTCACCCTTGGCTCCATCACCAAAAGTCACATAGCTTGTGGAGTGAGATTTGATGTCAACCAACAAATTCTTAATCCCTGTTGTTAGTTTCATGGATTGGCTGGAATTTTGGTAAAATAAAGGTTGTTCAATGTTGACGTCAAGGTGGTGATGTTGCAACATTGTGTCTTAACGCTGGGCTGTGTTAAGTAGTGAAGTTGTTCAATGTTCGATGTCATATGGGTGATGTCACAACATTGAGTCTTAACACTGGGTTGTGTTAAGTGGTTAAATTGCTGAAGTTTGGATGTCTGATGTCACAGGTGATGTTGTGACATTAGATTTGCAAAATTAATAACATCAGGTTTTGTGATGTTGTTAGGGTTTGCGTGTTAGCTGGAATTGTGGAGAGCTGTTAGTCTCATTGGATGAGAATATCTTGGGATAGATATTTTTTGCTGCATAGGAGATCTGGTGCAGATTTGTAGGAGATTTAAAAGGTTGAAGATTTGAAAAGATTTTAGGAGAAAATATGTTTTGAAGATTCAGTTTTAAATAACAAATCAGGTCAGATATTGTAGCAGGTCCAAGTCCAATTCAAAGAGCTACATAAAGCGCAACAGTACTGAAGAAAAAGTAACGAAGAAAGAGAGCTAAAGACTGAGTGTCGATTGTGTCTTCGTGTATGTTTTGTAAACCATTCGAGTGTGAATTGGTATTGATGTTTTGAGTTGTTCTTGATCAAAGCTGTGAAGCAGAATCAAGTAGTGTTATTCAAAGTGTGTGATCTTTGAAGTGTTTTAGGGATTGAGTAGTGTTCTCATATCTAAGTGGTTTCTTAGGAAGAAAGTCACTAGTAGGAATTAAGATTAGAAGATTGTCAACAGGGTTGTTAAGTCTGTAATTTAATTCTACAAGTAGTGAATTTCATCCCTGGCTTGGTCGCCCCCAGACGTAGGTAGTTAGACCGAACTGGGTGAACAATTTGGTGTGTTATTCTGCTGTTTATTTTGTCCATTGTGCAGAGTGTGTTGTTGTGACAACACACTTAACATCACACGTCTGATACCAGAATTTCAATTGGTATCAGAGCAGGCATCTTGTCTGTCTCTGGGTGAGATCTAGGGAAGTTACTTTCTGGTGTAAAGATGGACAAAGAAGTTGGAGGATTTGTCAACAGACCCCCTGTCTTGGACGGCTCGAATTATGATTATTGGAAGCCAAGGATGATCACCTTTTTGAAATCCTTGGACAGCAGGGCATGAAAGGCCATTATTAAAGAGTGGAAAGCACCTATTATGTGTGAGAAAGATGATGCTGGCAGAGATTAAGAAGGTACCTCAAAGCTGATGCCTGAAGAAGAATGGACCAAGGAAGAAGATGAGCTTGCCCTTGGAAATTCCAAAGCTCTAAATGCGATCTTCAATGGAGTGGATAAGAATATATTCAGGTTGATCAATACTTGTGAAGTTGCTAAGGAAGCGTGGGATATTTTGAAGGCTACTCATGAAGGTACATCTAGAGTCAAGATGTCAAGACTTCAACTTCTAACATCTAAGTTTGAAAGCCTGAAGATGAAGGAATATGAGACTATTCATGACTTCCACATGAGTGTTCTTGAGCTGGCTAATGCATCCAGTGCTCTTGGTGAAAAAATGTCAGATGAAAAGCTTGTAAGGAAGATTCTTAGGTCCCTTCCTAAGAGGTACAAGATGAAGGTGACTGCAATTGAAGAAGCTCAAGACATCAGCAAAATGAGGGTTGATGAGCTCATTGGATCTCTTCAAACTTTTGAACTTGGTTTGAATGAGGAAGAACCAGAAAAGAAGCCCAAGAGTATAGCTTTGGTCTCCACTCCTGCAGAAGCTAAGAACTTTACAGATGATGATTCTCAGGAAGATCTGTCTCAAGCCATTGCTATGTTGGGAAGGAAGTTCAACAAAGTATTCAAGAGGTTGAACAATAACTACAAGCCTAATGTCAAGAACTTCCCTTCTGACATCAGTAAGTCAAAAGAGAAAGATGAAGAGAAGACTGCTCAGGATAAAGGTGTTCAGTGCTTTGAATATGAAGGGTATGGAAATGTCAAGAAAGAATGTCCCACATTCTTGAAGAAGCAGAAGAAGGGCATGTCAGTTTCCTGGTCTGAATCTGATAGTGAAAGTGAAGGTGAGTCAGCAAAGCATGTTAGAGCCTTAACAGGAACTGTTGTTTCTGATGATGACAGTGATGGAGAAATAACTTACGAGGAGTTAGCATCTACTTATCAAGAGCTGTGTTTAAAAAGTGCTGAGATTTGTCAAGAAAACAAGTATCACAAGCAACAGATTGCTCAGCTTGAGAATGTAAAAGCCGATTTGGAAAATGAAGTTGTACTAGTTAAATCTCAACTTGATCAGATGACAAGATCTGTTAGGATGATGAACAGTGGTACAACCACTCTTGATAAGATTCTTCAGTCAGAGAAAACTGCTGGAGATAAATCAGGTATAGGATTTGTGGCTGAGAAAAAGGTATCTGCTGAAGCAAGCACTTTAGGAACCATGAAGGAGATGTCTCAACCATTGTCTCTATATCAATCTAGGAGACAGGATCCTACACCTAAGAAGGTTGCTCAGCATCAGAGTGTTGAGAAGAAGAATGGTCCTCATTAGAGGAAGATGCAGCCCCAAGGAGCTAGTCAGTATATGCCTCCTCAATATCACAAGAGCATGGAGGCTGCTAGGGCCAATCAGAACAGGTTTCATCAGATGTCTCAACATCAGGATAACTGGTATGGATATGGATATGGATACAACAATGTTGTGCCTCATAACTATGGAAGAAGGAAGCCTCACCACCATAGGAGACAACCTATAAGACAGCATCATCAGCTCAGGAGACAGTCTACCTATGGCAAAAGACAACAGCACCATAGAAGGCAGGCCAACTTTGGAAGAAGGAGACAACATTATGGGTGGGAGCCACAGCAATATCATCATAATGGTAGAAGATATAGCCAATTCAGAGATAACAGAGTTAGATGCTTCTATTGTGGAAGGTTTGGACATATGCAGTACTCTTGTTTTAAACTGCATGGTTATCCACAATCTGCTCCTCAAAGAAAACTAAAGGAGGTCAGGCCCAAAGTTGTTAAACAATGGGTTCCTAAGGAGAAGGTGAAATGTCTGTTAGCCCACACTTCAGATAGACAGGTTGCAAAGGATACATGGTACTTTGACAGTGGATGTTCAAAGCATATGACTGGATTCAAAACTCTGTTAGTTGAAGTTAGTCATTGTCCTTCTCATGAGGTTATTTTTGGCAATGGTGAAAAAGGTGTAGTTGAAGGAATTGGAAAAGTAAAGTGTGGTGGTTGACCTGAACTTGACAATGTTCTGTTTGTCAATGGTTTAAATGCAAATTTGATCAGCATAAGCCAATTGTGTGATGAAGGTTACAAAGTTAACTACAACAAAGATGAGTGCGTGGTATCTGATGAGCATAGTCAGGTTGTGATGAAGGGTATAAGATCCAAAGATAATTGCTATCAATGGATACCAAAAGAAGTCAGCTTATTTGGTAATGTTATGATTGATGTTGTAACATCAGATGGTAATATCAAGCATGAAAGAATACTGAAAGGGCAATCAGAATTAATGAATTTTGATATAAATCCTTTTAAAAATTTAAAAGGTAATTTAATTTGGAGGAAGAAAATCAGTGATTGGTCATTAAGAGGTACTCAAATTCAGGCGCCATACCTTAGACTATCATTCCCTATTTTTGATTTCACACGCCACAACTATCTTCATCTGGACATCTTCTCCTCTAAGAAAAGAAATCTCAACCCCTCTCTAATCATCAGTTGCCATACAGGAACAATGTCGAAACAAGTGCCTTCTTCATCTAAAAAGTCTGAATCCAAAAGTTCCACTCATAAAAAATCTAGGGTTTTG
Organism: Lathyrus tuberosus; assembly: GCA_022829125.1. Classification (NCBI taxonomy): domain Eukaryota; kingdom Viridiplantae; phylum Streptophyta; class Magnoliopsida; order Fabales; family Fabaceae; genus Lathyrus; species Lathyrus tuberosus. The sequence goes on from JALAZF010000254.1 coordinate 2,066,348, forward strand.
ACGAACAAAGGCTGTGTGGATGAAGCTTTGAATATAACTCCTCTATCTATGGTCGTACCTGCTTCTGAGAGCAGACCTGAGAAGTTTCAACCAAGGAGGGCTTCAACAGGTAACTCTTCTTCTAATCAATCGACTGCTAAGAAAATTGATGATAGCAATAGCAGAGCATTTGTGACTAGCATTTTGTTTGGAGACCGCTTTATTCCTGAAACTACCACCCCTCCTTCTCAAGCTGTTGAGGAAAGAGTTGATGTTGATAAAAGTCTCAATCAGATTGCCACAAAAATTTTGGATAAGGGTTTGTAGGTGAAAGTAATATCTATACCTCTTAGACAAATTCCTGCTGAAAAGGAGGACATGCAGCATACTGAAACCAATCTTCACAGATTGGCTGTTTCAGTCATTAAAGATGCAAAAGTTAAAACTGAAGTTGAAGATGCTCATGTAGAAGAGGAAGTTGATGTTGAACCTAATGTCAGAACATCACCTGTTAGGGATGCTACTCCTAGTCCCAAAGGAAAGAAGAATACTGATGTGGTGGATGTTGATGACTTATCTGATAATGAAGTTATTGGTAATGCAGTTCCTGGGATTGCCAATAGATTAAAGACAAGAAAAGGGAAAGAGTATGTGGAGGTGGAAGAGACTGACAATACTGTGTGCAAAGAAATCACAGAAGGTCAAGTGAAAGTTTGGCCCTTTAAAGGAAAGTTGTCAGCCAGTTTGTTAAGTGCCAAATATCCTATTCTGCACAGAATAGGTGCTGCCAACTGGGTTCCTACTAATCACAAGACCATTATTTCTGTTGGGTTGGGGAAGATAATTTATGTTATTGGGACAAAGCAAAGATTTGATTATGGCTCCTACATCTATGATCAGACTATTAAGCATGCTGCTACAAATGCTGTGAAGATGCCTATTGCCTTTCCCTCTCTTATCTGTGGGATTATCTTGTCTCAGCATCCTGGTATTCTACAGCATTCGGATGTTGTGTGTAAGAGAGAATCTGCTCTGTCAATCCACCATAAGTTGTTTGAAGGGAAGCATGTCCCTGACATTGTCAAGACATCAACTTCAACATCACAACAGCCACCTGCCAAAACTGGGTTGATCTCAGAATTGGAGGAGGCTTGCAAGGAGTTGGATGAAGTCATCAGAGTGAGTACTGAAAGAAAGCAGAAATTTGAAAAACTTCTCATGACTCTGAGATTGGCAGAAAAAGAAGATGAAGCAGTCAATGCTAACAATAATGATGATGTTGAAGAGCCAGGTTCAGAAGAAGATGATGATGATCTCAACTCAGATGATTAAAGCTTTTAATGTTTTTCTTAGATAGTAGTTTTAGTTTTGATTCTGTTGTTTTTGTTTCTGCACTGTTGTGCATGGTTTGTATCATGAATATTGTGCTGTATATGCACTTGTTATATTTTTTTCTATGATTTGTTATGCTAACTGTGAGGTTAACAATGAGAGCTAGGGTAGTACTAACTGCAGTGAGTAGGGCTCCTGGTTGATGGGGTTGTCAAATTGTGGCTAAAAAGGGGGAGAGGTAGCCTAGGGTATCAAAGAGTACAAATGTCAGCGCCAAGAGTACAAATGTCAAAAGGAGTTGATTGTTGCTGCTAAGGAATCAAGTCAAGGAATATGCTGCAAAGGATGTAGCTGATTACTGAGGTTAGGTTATAGTGCAGAAGTGCAGAAATTAAGGGGGAGTAATTGCTGATCTGTTGAATTGCTGCATGTTGAACGGCTGTTATGCTGGTTCATGATTGAGGAGGAGAACCATTTTGGCTGTTGCCAAGTTGCTGTTGAAGATGGTGCTGCAGCAGAGTTTTTATGTGTAGTGAAGTCTTTGTGTTTTGAAGATGCTGCTGCTGCTTAAAGTTTTTAGAATTATTCAAGTTTTTTTCCGCTGCTGAAGTCTCTGAAGGTGCAGAGATTGTTTTAGCCAAAATTAGCCAAAGGGGGAGATTGTTAGTTTCTTGGATTGGCTGGAATTTTGGTAAAACAAAGGTTGTTCAATGTTGACGTCAAGGTGGTGATGTTGCAACATTGAATCTTAACACTGGGTTGTGTTAAGTAGTGAAGTTGTTCAATGTTCGATGTCATATGGGTGATGTCACAACATTGAGTCTTAACACTGGGCTGTGTTAAGTGGTTAAATTGCTGAAGTTTGGATGTCTGATGTCACAGGCGATGTTGTGACATTAGATCTGCAGAATTAATAACATCAGGTTTTGTGATGTTGTTAGGGTTTGCGTGTTAGCTGGAATTGTGGAGAGCTGTTAGTCTCATTGGATGAGAATATCTTGGGATAGATATTTTTCGCTGCATAGGAGATCTAGTGCAAATTTGTAGGAGATTTAAAAGGTTGAAGATTTGAAAAGATTTTAGGAGAAATTCTGTTTTGAAGATTCAGTTTTAAATAACAAATTAGGTCAGATATTGTAGCAGGTCCAAGTCCAATTCAAAGAGCTATATAAAGCGCACAAGTACTGAAGAAAAAGTAACGAAGAAAGAGAGCTAAAGACTGAGTGTCGATTGTGTCTTCGTGTATGTTTTGTAAACCATTCGAGTGTGAATTGGTATTGATGTTTTGAGTTGTTCTTGATCAAAGCTGTGAAGCAGAATCAAGTAGTGTTATTCAAAGTGTGTGATCTTTGAAGTGTTTTAGGGATTGAGTAGTGTTCTCATATCTAAGTGGTTTCTTAGGTAGAAAGTCACTAGTAGGAATTAAGATTAGGAGATTGTCAACTGAGTTGTTGAGTTTGTAATTTAATTCTACAAGTAGAGAATTTCATCCCTGGCTTGGTAGCCCCCAGACGTAGGTAGTTAGACCGAACTGGGTGAACAATTTGGTGTGTTATTCTGCTGTTTTTTTTGTCCATTGTGCAGAGTGTGTTGTTGTGACATCGCACTTAACATCACACGTCTGATACCAGAATTTCACCTGTCATGTGTCTAGAACAGCCACTATCAAAATACCAATCCTCCTTAGCTGAGAGTCTGAGAGACATGTGAGCTATCAGGCTGGTGGCAGCAGTCTTGGGAACCCATTGTCTTCCATTAGTAGAAATGTTTGTATTTGATCTAGGTTGAGGAGCAGGTTTAGGATATCCATAGAGTCTGAAGCAAAAAGGTTTTATGTGACCAAACCGCCCACAGTAATGGCATCTCCATCTTTGGAATCTTCCTCTTAAGTGGTTGGGATAACCACTCCTATGATGTTGAGGCATATTATGTTTAGGTTCAGATACATGTTTTCTCCCATGATGTTGAGACATCTGATGTGACATGTTACATTTAGGTCCAGAAGGACTATCATCAGAAGATGATTTCTTCTCTCTCTCAAATCCTAACCCAGTAATATGACCTGCCATTTTTCCACTCTGAAGGATTTCATCCAATGTGTCAGTTCCACTGTTCAGCATTCTGACAGACTTGGTCATTTGATCAAGTTTGGAGTTCAACAACATGACTTCATTCTCTAGCTCAACTTTTTCAGCCTTCAGTTGAATGATAAGTTTCTTCTGTTTCTTCCCTTCAAGACATACTTCTTCACTTCTGAGACACAGCTTTTTGTAAGAAGCTGCAAGCTCTTCAAAGGTCAGTTCATCATCACTAGAATCTCCATCAGAGACACATCTTCCAGTCAAGGCATTCACATGTTTAGCATATTCTTCATCAATTTCACTTTCAGAGTCCTCATCATACCAAGAGACAGCTAGGCTTTTCTTTTATTTCTTGAGGTAAGTAGGACATTCAGCTCTAATTTAACCAAATCCCTCACAACCATGGCACTGAATTCCTTTTCCTTGAGTAGATTTTTCTTCAGACCTTGTTCTCCTTCCACCATCATTGGACCTGCTGATGTCAGATGAGTTGTTCTTGACATTTGATCTTGACTTTATGTATATTCTCTTCATTACCTTGTTAAATTGTCTTCCTAGCAGAACTATAGCATTAGATAGGCTATCATCACCATCCAGGGTACTCTCCTCCTCTTCATCTTCAGTATTGGAAACAAATGTTATGCTCTTGGATTTCTTTTCAGATTTGTCACTTATTCCTAGTTCAAATGTTTGAAGAGATCCAACAAGTTCATCAACCCTCATCTTGCTGATATCTTGAGCCTCTTCTATGGTAGTCACTTTCATGTCAAATCTCTTGGGGAGAGATCTGAGAATTTTTCTTACCAGGTTTTCATCAGACATCTTTTCACCTAGGGCACTTGAGGCATTGGCTATTTCAAGAATATTCATGTGGAAGTCATGTATGCTCTCATCTTCCTTCATCTTTAAGTTTTCAAACTTGGTAGTCAGCAGTTGAAGTCTTGACATCTTTACTTTGGAAGTATCTTCATGAGTAGTTTGGAGTATGTCCCAAGCATGTTTAGCTATCTCACAAGTGTTCACCAATCTGAATATGTTTCTATCAATTCCATTGAACAAGGCATTCAATGCTTTAGCGTTTCCAAGAGCTAGTTCATCCTCCTCCTTAGTCCATTCTTCCTTAGGTTTCAGATCAGATGTTTCTTTTCCATCTTTCCCAATAATGATAGGATGTTTCCATCCTTTTAAGACAGTTTTCCAAGCCTTACTATCCAATGATTTCAAGAAGGCCACCATGCGTGGTTTCCAATAATCATAGTTAGATCCATCCAAGATGGGTGGTCTATTCACAAATCCTCTTTCCTTATCCATAGTACCAGAAAAAGTTGTCCCTAGATCTCACCCAGAAACAAAACAGGGTGCCTGCTCTGATGCCAATTGAAATTCTGGTATCAGATATGAGATGCCGAAGTAGATGTCACGACACTAATATCTGAACAATGATTAATATAAGAAAGATATAAAACAGTAAACAATAGCAAAGAGGCACAAGCAATTGTTAACCCAGTTCGGTGCAATCACACCTACGTCTGGGGGCTACCAAGCCAGGAAGGAAATCCACTAAACAGAATTAGTTTGAAGACTCTCAGTAAACACACTCCAGTTTACAATCTTCTCACCTAATCTCTACCTGTGAGATTTCTATCTAAGACACTTAGACAAGAGACACCTCTCACTCCCCCTCAAACACATGCAGTGATAACTATAGAACAATACTAAAGAGAAGAACACACTTCAAATACAAAACTTAATCTTGCTTAAAAGCTTCCATCAAGAACAAAGCACTCGTACTTAAAAGCTTAGAGTGGACAAATTACAACTCAACTAACAGATGAATGAATGGCTCACAAAAACAATACAATGCTAAAACCCTAAAACTTGAACGCAGCTTTCAATTACTTATGCTCTCTACACAGCAATTGGGGTTGAACATCTTTAAATAGTAATACACTCCTTGGGCTTGGGCATTAGCAGATCTTTGATTCAAATAATAATTAAAGCTAATTATTCTCCATATCTTTTTGCAAGAAAATAGCAACTACCTATTCTTCAGAATATCACAGAAATTGCTTGCTTCAATTAAAGATACTCCAATATTTTCGCACGCAATTACTGAATAAAAGCACAACAGATTGCAAAAAGAACGCAACAGATAAAACATAACATTCTCAGCAGAATGTTCTGTCAACAGATGTTAGGATATCGTGTTTGACATCATGCACAAAGTCCTGCAATACTAAGAAACACCATCTGCAGAATGTTAGAACCAACATGTCAGGACATCAAGTAAGACATCTTGAAGAACCACTTTGTTTTAGTAAAATTGCTGCCAATACAGAACTAACACTTCCAATTGATGATTAATTGCTCCTAATTCATGTAATTTTCTTGCACAAACTCATACCATAGCATGTGGTAGTTTGGATAAGTGATTAGGTTTTGAAAACTGCTTTTGAAAATCAGTTTTTGCTGTTTTTTTTTTGCCACTGTCACAGTGGTAATCGATTACTCTGCATTTTTTTTCACCAAATTCTTCTATTTTTAAGCAGGTAATCAATTACCTACATAGGGTAATCGATTACCACTGTAACAGAGTGCCATTTTTGGTGTTTTTCAAGCTTGTTTGACATCCTTTCCTCCTCTAACTTCCATGGATTGATATGCTTGATTTTTGTGGATGTTTTAAGTGTCATTTAACTTCTGTTTGAAGCATAATCATGAACTTTTGATGCACGATTTTGATTATTCAATTTATTCACGTTCTTGACATTATGTGGACGCATTGCTTTCTTGCACTTTATTTGATAACAATAACATAATTTTGTGTTGCATTTTAAGTATCATTTGGTACTATTATTCACTTTCTCTATTTGCTTTGCATTAGGTTTGTTCTCAAATGAATAAGCTTAATCTTGTACAATCAATAATACACCCTTTGCTTTAATAAATTTTCAATTTCGTGTTGGAAAATTATTAGCATATCCATCCCTTTGATTAATTAATCGAAACTTCGTTTCGATTATTGATCTCTCCCTTGGCGCCTCTCTTTAAGTTTCCTTTATAGCTTTCTTTCTCTCTTCCCCCGCGGAGTCGGAGTTTTGCACGACGCACTGGAGCACTGTACAAGTTGGAGCTGTTACGCTGTCCGTTTCATTTTCCGTGGGAGCACTGTACAACTTGGAGCTGTTATGCTGTCCGTTTCAACTTCAATGCTACACCCTGTGTGTTAGAGAAGGAATGAGAAGGGAGAATTTCTACTCTCATTCTGACTACTTCAGGTAGGGGATGAATGACCCTGTGCCTGGCTTAGTCATCTCTATCCCCAGGCGGTAGTGTACCTTCTTTCCCAATCGAGTCGATCCTTGATCACTCATATCTCTTTCAATCTCTTTTAGTCAATCACCTTCTTGGTAAAGATCATAGTTCCTTGGGTTAGCAACCCTCTTTGTTTCAATACCCTATTCTTTTCTTGCGGTAAATCATCATTTTTTGATTCCCCTGAAGGGTTCCAATTCCTTTTCTCCGGTTAAACACAGTCTTCCTGTTAAACACCTAATTCCCCGCAGGGTTCGTAGCCTTCTCTTGGTTCTTCTCCCTTTGTTTGGTTAACCACTGCTTGTCAGTTAAAACACCAATGTTTGCACTTTCCCTCAGTTAACCACAGTTTATCTGTTAATACTGAATTCCACCTAAGTTAATCACCTTCTCCTGGTTAATCACCCATTTTCTCAGTTAATCACAGCCAGCAAGTTAACATTGAGTTTCTTTCGGGTTAATCACCTTATCTTGATTAATCACTCATTTCTCAGTTAATCATAGTTCGCCTGTTAATACTGATCCCCTCTTCGAGTTAATCACCTTCTCTTGGTTAATCACTCATTTCTTTTGGTTAATCACAATCCTTCTGTTAAAACCAATCCCCGGTGAGTTAGCAACCTTCTTTTGGTTCGAATACTTGCACCCTTGGGTTAGTAACCTTCTTTTGGTTCAAATACCCTTTTCTTCGGTCAGATATTGTTTGTTCAGTCAGGGTACCGAAGTCCTTTGAGTCATGACCTTCACTTGGTCCCACACTCGTCTGTCGATCCCGGGATTTTCATCCAAGTACAAACGCGAAAGTGGCACCGAAACAGAGTCGCCAGCAATGTGTATTTATCCCAAGAGAGGGAAAGGAAACACTGCATAAACCTGAAGGGAAGGAAAAGCATGGTCTTACGACCAAGAGAACTGGGTTCGGGAGTCGGTTACGCGAAGGGAAGGTATTAGCACCCCCACGCATCCATTGTACCCGATGGGATCCACGCTTGCTTGTCTCGATCAAAGGGTGTAAGGAAAGGATGCTGGAAAAAAGGAATGGAAAAGGAAAGGAACGAAGAAATAAATGTAGGGAAAATAAAAGGAGTGCTCGAATGGGCCCTACCCCACTGCCTACGTATCTCATCGGGAGCATGAGAATCAGAGCGACGTAGTTCCCCTCACTAGGGATGGATTGTTTGTGTTTTTTAAGGAACGGCTAACGTTCTAGCTCAGGTGTTGCAGGCTCGCTGGTCCGAGTGCGTTACCATCTTGCAAGAGAACGAGGAAAAGTACATTCGTACGTTGAGAGTGAATGAGGTGAGAAAAGAATTCCCGAAGGAAAGACGTTATTGTTTGTTTTTGTCTTTTAGAAGAAAGAAGTGTTTTGAATGTTTTTGGTGTTTTGTAACTCGTATTGTATTTAAGTCCTTCATATAGGATCGAATGCCTAGCATATCGACCCAAGACGGGACGTACACTAAACATTCCCAAAGAAATGAGAGAAGACCCCTTACCTCCTTGTTCCCATATGAAAGGCCTAAATACAATATTTGTTATGCCTTTATTAAGTGCTTTTTACTTTTATTATAAGATGAGAGAGAAGAGACTCAAGAGAGAGGTAAAGGTGAAAACTAAGGGGAGACTAAGACACACCCTAGTGTTAGCATGCTCGGAGATCCTATGGTTAATGTGGTTTATCAAGCCTACTTCTAAAAGAAAGAAGAAGAAGAGCAAAATAAACAACTTACTTCCAAAATGGAAGTTAAGTTGATCTTAAAGAGGGATGAAGAAGAAGTTATGCAAGGAAAGCATGCCAATGCTTATCAAAATCACAACTTGAATTACTTAAATGAAATAAGAGAAGATGAGGGAGAGGAGTGTAGGTGGAACTATGTCCCCACACTTACTTACCATGCACCTACATGAAAAAGTTAGTTCACAATATTTACAAGTATGAAATAAAGGAAGAAACAACAAGTGATGATCAAATCAATTAAGAACCAAGGAAAAAGGATCCCAAGAGATACGAACTAATCAAAGTCAGAATCTAAACAATAAGAGTACTCTCTAATGTTAAGACATCAAACACACATCAACTATGTATAAGTAGTGTCCTAAACATTAAAGAAGTGAACCATAGAAGAAATAGATGAAGAATGGATGGAAATGCAAAGTAATCATACATTTATGCCTCATGAAAGGTCAAGGTCAGAATTAAATTCAATTCACAAAGGTCTTACAAAGCATATGAACCATCATGTAATTCAATAATAGAAGAGTGCAAGTGGAAGAGATAAGATGAAGTAGAAGTGAGAATAAGAGAAGTGAAACATGTTCAATTAAATGCACAAAATGACATATTATAGATGCATAGCATATGAAATGGTTAATGAATGCACATGAGCAGTAGCATATTATACATGAGATGCAAATGAGACATATAAAATGGCATACAAAAATGCAAACATGAATCACATATAGCATGAGAGGAAGTGAGAGATGACAACATGTCAATGTTCAAATTAGAATGCACAAACTCATGTCAAATGTAAATGCAAACCAAAGTGACTTATAATGCAAAAAAAGTGACCTATAATATCATACAAATGACCTATAATATTCTAAACATGGCTCACAAGGTCAATAAGAATGACATCAAACAATGGCCCAAGTGCCTTATCAAGCAAGCAACCAAAAATTATCAAAGAACTTCATGAAAAGAGACATCACACATGTGTTATCAAAGAACTAGTAAACATGATTTAAAAATTACCAAATTAGGTCCTAAGAGACCTCAAACAGAGACAAGTATGATACCAAAAAATCATACAAAAATTCAGAAGGAAAGGGTCTCAAACAATCAAACAAAAGTCACTTAGGACACATGAGCCAAAGGTACAAAAATGGGGACCTAAATGCAATAAAATAAAGTCCTAAAAATGAAACAAAAATATTTTTATGAAGTTTTAGATGTTATTTGATTTATACAAAAAGAATGATGCAAAAATGTTTAATGATCTATGAGAAATAAAATTTTGAAATGAAGGTGTGCAAATAGGATCAATCTCCAAAAGAAATAAAAGAAAAATCATGGATTAATATGAAAATATTCACAAAATCACGATTAAAAATAATAAAAAATTATTTTAATATGTCAAGATGCAACATGAATTTTTATAGAATTTTTAATGACATTTTAGTATTTTTACAATTCAATTATGAAACATGTACATAAAAAAAAACGAAAGAAAACAAATAGGGGTGCAGGCAGCAACCAAAACACGTTGAAAATGGAATGGATCAGAGCAAGGGGGTGGGGAAAGCAAGCCCAACACAAAAGTCCAATAGAGAAGTCAACTAAGAGCATGTGGAAATCAGTCAACCCTCAGACTCACTAACAACCCTAGGATTAATCAGACGTTCACAATTAAGTCAACAAAATAATCAAGTAGCCAAGATCAACAAACAAGATTAAGAGGCACACGATAAAATGGTACACGCGCACACACCAAGCACAATCAGAGCACAATAGGATCCCACGTGATAAGCACATGCATTTTTTAATTTGTTGGCAACGCTTCATCCGCATGATTAATCAGACGTCTTAGAATCAGTCAACCACTTAACAAGTATTCAAGATGAGAGTGTATGATATGAGGGCACATGGTAGCACGCATGAGGCATCAAACACATAAACCACAAGAACAAATTCAGAATTAAAATCACGTGGAAAATCGTGGATCATTGGATCAATCAAATCAACGGATGAAATTCAAACTGGATAAAAACCCTAGCCATCACTCACCGGCCGGAGAGGGACCTCCGGTCACCTTCTCCGGCGAGAACCACCACCTGCAAATCTTACATGTTCACAGAAATGCACAATGTGCATACCAAAATGAAGCTGAGATAATGGAGATTAAGAACACACAATTATTTTTCATAGAACAAACACATACATGGAGAACAGGGGATATTAAAACATGCCCTAACTTTTGGATCTATATCAACTAGCCGGAGTATCAAATGCTCCTATTGAGCTCATATCAGCAAGAAACAAGCTAAATAAGATGTAAATTGTGTTAAGGAAGTTTGAGAGATTGAAACCTGAAAATGTTGCAAACTGGATTTAAAAGAAAACCAGAGACTCTTGCTTTCTCTTTGAGCTTCACTTGGCCAAATAAAGGCTTTCAAGTTCTGAAGAATGATGATGAATATGGATTTGCAGTGTGTTTACTTCAACGATCCAATGCTACTTCAAGTTCAGTGATGCTTGAGGATGAAGCTTGAAGATGAAATTAGAGGAGAATGATGATGGATTCGTGCAAACTCAGAGAGAAAATGGAGAGAAATTGAGAGAGAAAGCTTGAAGTGTTTGAGAGGGAGAGTGAAAAAATGAAGCTGAAATGAATTTTGGAGTCAAGTTTCTGATTTATAGTTTGAGTTAAAATGAACCATAGGTGGTTAAGTGAGTTGGTTAGAGTGAGTCATGTGAGTTAAGGTGAGTCATCCCTAACTAACTGAGCCAAGTTAGTTAGGGCGAGTTGGCTAATGGCTGTGCTATGTGTAATACCCCAAATTTTGACCACTTAGATTTCCCATCATTGTGAAAATCATCATCACAATATGGATGAACCATCATGCTTCATCAGTCTCCCCAAAGATGGGTGAGCATCCAATACAAGCAAAAATTAGGGTTTCAAGCCCTCTCATAGTTCTCAGACAAAGGATCAATCAAGAAATGACATGATGTTCAACTTGTCTAACCTCCCAAGTAACTACAAAGGATCAAAAGGACTCACACTTCAAGTATTAAGCACAAGGATGCTCCCTTCTAGGTGGATCAAGCCTCAAGATCGCCAGTGTCACCAAATTAGGGTTTTGGTCGACCAGGGCCTCCAGATGGAAAATTTTCATTTGGGCAGAAGGCAATGATCCAAAACATGACCTAATATACTTCATGGAACCTCATGAACCCATGCATCAAGTCAATTTTGCCTCAGGGGATGCATTCATCAAAAATCAGGAATTAGGGTTTCTTGACCTAATTCACCCCTAAGTTGACTTTTGGGACAAACCATGAGCCAAGACCTCAAGACATGATTTGAGGGTCTCTAATATACCATATTGATCCATTTGGAATAATGGATTGATCCAAGAAGTTTGAGCAACAAGTCTCAATTTCATCTGCACCACAATTAGGGTTGAGACGGACTCACCCGGACATGGCCATCAAGATCAAAGAGGAGGTACAGAAACAGATCGACGCGGGTTTCCTCGCTACATCTGAATATCCTCAATGGTTAGCCAACATCGTACCCGTTCCCAAAAAGGATGGAAAGGTCAGAATGTGTGTTGATTACATAGATCTGAACAAGGCAAGTCCAAAGGACGACTTTCCTTTACCACACATTGACATGCTGGTTGACAGCACAGCAAAGTTCAAAGTATTCTCCTTCATGGATGGATTCTTGGGCTATAATCAGATCGAAATGGCGCCGAAAGAAATGGAGAAAACTTCGTTCATTACCCCATGGGGTACCTTTTGTTACAAGGTAATGTCGTTCGGTTTGAAGAATGCCGGGGCAACATATCAAAGGGCCATGACTACTCTGTTTCATGACATGATACACAAAGAAATCGAGGTATATGTCGATGATTTAATTGCAAAATCAAGAACAGAGGATGAGCACGTTGAACATCTGTCAAAATTGTTCGAACGTCTAAGAAAATTCCAGCTTCGCTTGAATTCTAACAGGTGCACCTTCGGTGTCCGTTCGGGGAAATTACTAGGGTTCATCGTCAGCCAGAAAGGAATTGAAGTTGATCCTGACAAGGTCAAGGCCATTCAAGAAATGCCTTCTCCGAAAACTGAAAAACAAGTCAGAGGATTCCTGGGACGTTTGAACTACATCTCCAGATTCATATTCCTTATGACCGCGACATGTGCGCCGATTTTCAAATTACTCAAAAAGAACCAGGATTGCGTTTGGTCAGAAGATTGCCAAACCTCCTTCGACAGTATCAAGGAATATCAGTTGAATCCTCCGATTCTATCACCTCCAGTGGAAGGAAGACCACTGATCATTTACCTCACAGTCCTAGAGGACTCAATGGGATGTGTACTTGGCCAACAAGACGAAACTAAAAGGAAAGAGTCTGCCATTTACTATCTAAGCAAGAAATTCACCGACTGCGAGACTCGGTACACAATGCTTGAGAAAACTTGTTGCGCTTTGGCTTGGGCAGCCAAACATCTTCGCCAGTACATGATTCGTCATACTACTTGGTTGGTCTCCGAAATGGATCCAATCAAGTACGTTTTCGAAAAACCTGCTCTCACGGGAAGGATTGCCCGTTGGCAGATGTTACTATCAGAATATGACATAGAGTACCATGCTCCGAAAGCCGTTAAAGGAAGTATTTTAGTCGATCATTTGGCTCATCAACCGATTGACGATCAAGAATCAATCGGGTTTGACTTCCTAGACGAATATGTCATGTATTTAAAGATGAAAGATTGCGATGAACCGCTACCCAGTGAAGGGCCAGAACCAGGTTCCCAGTGGGGACTTATCTTTGACAGAGCAGTCAATCATTATGGAAACGGAATTGGGGCAATCATTGTTACCCCTCAGGGTACCCACATTCCTTTCACTGCCAGACTTACGTTCAAATGTACGAACAACGAGGCCGAATACGAAGCTTGTATTATGGGTTTCGAAGAAGCAATTGATTTAAGGATAAAAAACTTGGACGTATACGGCGATTCAGCCCTGGTTATTAACCAGATAAAAGGAGATTGGAACACATACCAATCAGGATTGATTCCTTACAAAGACTATGCAAGAAGGTTGTTACCTTTCTTCAACAGAGTCAACTTTCATCACATCCCTCGTGATGAGAATCACATGGCTGATGCATTAGCCCCTCTCTTCCATGATTAGTGTAGGCCGATGGAATGACATACCTAAGATCGACATCATGCGCCTTGAACGGCCCGCTTACATCTTCGCGATTGAAGCAGTCATAGACGACAGACCTTGGTATCACGATATCAAATGCTTCCTTCAAAAACAAGAGTACCCATCTGGGGCACTCAGAAAAGACAGGAAAACCCTCAGAAGATTGGCTGGAAACTTCTTCCTGAGCTGTGACACTCTTTATAAGAGAAATTTTGACATGGTCTTGCTCCGATGTGTCGACAGACCAGAAGCAGACATGCTCATGAAAGAAATTCATGAAGGATCCTTTGGCACTCATGCCAACGGACACACAATGGCGAGAAAAATTCTCAGGGCCGGGTATTATTGGTTGACCATGGAATCCGACTGCTACAAGTACATGAGGAGGTGTCACAAGTGTCAGATATACTCCGACAAAATTCATGTACCGCCATCACATCTCAAAGTTCTTTCTTCCCCGTGGCCATTTTTCCATATGGGGAATCGACATGATTGGTATGATTGAGCCCAAGGCTTCAAACGGACATCGGTTCATCCTGGTAGCCATTGATTATTTCACCAAGTGGGTCGAAGCAGCGTCATTCGCCAATGTAACCCAACAAGTGGTGGTCCGATTTATCAAAAACAATATCATCTGCCGTTATGGTGTTCCAAGCGAGATCATTAATGATAATGGATCTAACTTGAACAATAAGATGATGAAAGAGTTGTGTGCAGAGTTCAAGATCGAACACCATAACTCATCTCCCTACCGACCCAAGATGAACGGAGCGGTAGAGGTGGTTAACAAGAACATCAAGAAGATCGTTCAAAAGATGGTTGTAACCTATAAAGATTGGCACGAAATGCTACCCTTTGCTCTTCACGGTTATCGAACATCTATCCGCACTTCAACAGGGGCAACCCCTTTCTCTCTAGTATATGGCATGGAAGCAGTGCTCCCCATAGAAGTAGAGATCCCATCAATCCGGGTATTGATGGAAGCTCAGCTCACCGAAGCTGAATGGTGTCAAAGTCGACACGACGAACTGAACCTGATCGAAGAGAAGAGAATCACGGCACTATGCCACTGTCAGTTATATCAACAGAGAATGAAAAGGGCGTTCGACAAAAAGGTCCGACCTCGTATTTTCAGAAAAGGAGACCTCGTGCTCAAGAAGATACAATCATTTCTCACTGACTCTCGGGGCAAATGGACCCCAAATTATGATGGCCCCTATGTGGTCACGAAAGCTTTCTCAGGCGGCGCCTTGAGACTTGCCACCATGGACGGAGAGGAATTTGCCTACCCCACGAATGTTGATGTAGTCAAGAAATACTTCGCCTAAAAAAAAACGTCTTGGTGGATTGAAAACCCGAAAGGGCGGTCTAGGCAAAAGTTAGAGACATGAAAAAAAATCATCCCGATGGATTGGAAATCTCATAGTACAATCCAGGAAAAAATTAGGGATAATGGCAAGTAACTATGTTCAACAGAGGCAAGTCCCTCAGCAGCAGTTACAGCATCATCTATCGGAGGAAATCTCCAGTCAAAGGTCATCTTCGACGGAAGCTCAGGATGTCCCGAACTCAAAGTTGGTAGAAGGATAGTGGTCGTTATGTTTCAACATAGCCCTTTTCCCTGCAAATTACCATTTTCTAACTTTGTATATACTCTTTGGAATCACGCGTTTGGCTGATCTCCATCTTATCAATAAAATTTGAGCCCTTGTGCTTTTGTTTGTAATTCTTTACTTGTTTTAGCTTTACAGAACGACGTTGTTTAAACTTAATCAGCGATTCTTGAAATAAAACAAATTTACTTGTTAAACTTTTTCTTCTTTTAAATTAAAGATGGCATTTCTTTTGACTGTTGAACATCAGAAGAACATCAATCGCTTCTCCTGAAGTAAGCGAACTTCAAAGTGCAGAATCAAAGTACACCTTCTAAACCAGTTCGCCTGAATGAAGGGATCAACTGTGTCAGAGACCTTGTTTCGTCTGACATCCTCGGCCGAGTTCTCATCTCCTAAGCCCGATCAACATAGCTCCCAACGGGACTATCTCTCCTAAGCAAGGTGGAATTGCTATTTTGAATCAACGGTACTTCTTCGCCCCGCGATGGCCGAGTATCCAATTGTGTTCATCTCTTAGTCTGTATGTTGCGTCTGTTTTGTCAGCACATACATACATACATCATGCATTTTTTATTTGCATTCACATTTCATATTGCATCACTATCACTCTAGTCGGTCCTTTCCCCTAGTGGTAGAAGTCCTCTCAATCGAGTTGTCAGTTCTTGCCTCGTCAGGAAATACTGTGTCTGAACAACCTCGCTTCCAGTTAATTCTGGAAAGAAGTTGGTCCTTGACCACTTTGATAACTTGAACCTCTGAAAAGCTAGAGAAAACTTTCAATAAGCATCACTCGTCGCCATTGAAGATGATATCCTTGCTTTCCCGGATTAAGGAAAATCCACAGAGAAAGCCTCGTGATCAGAGATTCGGCAGCACGCCAGTTTTGCTCTGAAAAACCACTGATGAGAAGGTCATCGGCACCTCAAAATTGGATCCCATCATATGGCATTTCTCTGGGAAGATCCCGAGAAAAGTATGATGTAACCCCAAACGAAAACAGTCTCTCAAGAGACTCGCTTTCCCCAGTAGAATCGACAAATGGCGTCTCCAAAACAGAGAAGTTTGTGTACCTCTACAACTCAGATGAATGGGTTCCCCAGCAAGTCTGACATCAAAACTTTTTTCACTCAAATGGCATCTCCCTAGGAAAATTCGGCGAGAAGTTTGAAGGAAAGCCGCTACGAATAGCGTCCCTTGTCATTAAAGTTTATTGACAAAAGAAACTAAGACCAGTTCTTGGTAGGAGACCAGGATCGAGGGGAAGTTTACCTTTTCTAAGCATCATTGCTTAGCTAAAGAAGATGAATGCGTAAGCTACCATTCATAACCACCATCAAAATTTTGGGTATTCCGATATTTAATCCTCTTGCACCCCGAATGCCCGAATCCCTTCGTCATTCACACCTTCGGGTCCAAGAAGATTAAATAGGGGCATCTGTAATACCCCAAATTTTGACCACTTAGATTTCCCATCATTGTGAAAATCATCATCACAATATGGATGAACCATCATGCTTCATCAGTCTCCCCAAAGATGGGTGAGCATCCAATACAAGCAAAAATTAGGGTTTCAAGCCCTCTCATAGTTCTCAGACAAAGGATCAATCAAGAAATGACATGATCTTCAACTTGTCTAACCTCCCAAGTAACTACAAAGGATCAAAAGGACTCCCACTTCAAGGATTAAGCACAAGGATGCTCCCTTCTAGGTGGATCAAGTCTCAAGATCGCCAGTGTCACCAAATTAGGGTTTTGGTCGACCAGGGCCTCCAGATGGAAAATTTTCATCTGGGCACAAGGCAATGATCCAAAACATGACCTAATATACTTCATGGAACCTCATGAACCCATGCATCAAGTCAATTTTGCCTCAGGGGATGCATTAATCAAAAATCAGGAATTAGGGTTTCTTGACCTAATTCGCCCTTAAGTTGACTTTTGGGACAAACCATGAGCCAAGACCTCAAGACATGATTTGAGGGTCTCTAATATACCATATTGATCCATTTGGAACAATGGATTGATCCAAGAAGTTTGAGCAACAAGTCTCAATTTCATCTGCACCACAATTAGGGTTTTAAGAGAAAAGTCAACTGTAACCTTGACTTTTGACCAGGACATGCTCCCAAACCCTAATACATGATTGAATATACCCTATGACACCCATGGAACATGTCCATCAAGTTTGATTTAGGTTAAGGACATGATTTCCTGAAGAATTGCACAGTTTGGAATTCATCTCATAAAAAGTCAACTGTGCACAAAAGTCAACTTTGACTTTTTGAGATTTTTCACCAAAATGGATTTTTAACCCTAAAATGATGTTAATGTATGATTTGAATCATCATTCATCAAGAAAAATCAAGAAAAGTGAGATAACTTGTAAAAGGGGTAACCATAAAACTTAGAAATTTTTCTAAGTTAAAAATAAAGTGGCAAAGGTACCAACTTTGGAGGACCATAACTCCTAAACCACAAGGCCATTTTTTCTCATCCAAAGATGGACTTGTAGCCCTCATTATCACCTACAAAAACTTCAACTACAAGTTATTCCAATTCATTAAGGATTTTGAGTTATGGAGTGATCAAAGTGGCTGAAAAGTGAAAATGTCACTTTTTCCAACACTTAGTGAAATTTTCACTAAGTCAGATTCTGCCTCACTTTTTGCCAAATGTAGGGGGATTTTTCACTTGGAATCAAAAGAGATCAAAACTAAACTTGTTCAAACAGTTGTTGTATCATGTAAGAGCTTTCCAAAATGGCCAAGAACATTGCCAAATTCAACCTACACCATGAGATACAACATTGCCAAGTTGCCTTGCTGAAATCTGTCAAGGCAAGGCAGAATTTGCAACTTTGGTCGATTTGCCAAAATCAGCCAAATTCAATTGCTCCTATCCACTTGGACACCTCAGAGGATTGAATCTAAAGGGGACAATCACTGAGCCAAGCCTCCAAAGTCCATGGAACAAGAAATAGCATGTTGAACCTAGAATGGCCAAAATAGGGACAAGACTTCAAATTTGGAATGAGGCATTCAATGAAACCATCAAGGTGGCATGGACTGAGCCATTCTCATCTGAAATCAGTCAAGACTTATCCAAGACCAAGGGAACCAAAGCTCTGTGCCCTAACCTCTAGTCAATGGCTAGAGGAGACTTGGATTTTTATTTGCCAACATTGGCCAAACCTACTTACCAGCTGCCATGCACTATTCCTTGCAAAACAAACTTGCTCTACTATAAATAGAGCTCAATTATGGTCAGTTTGAGTACACCAAAGCCATCTAACAGATGCTTTCCTCAAAATCTCTTCTTTCACTCCAATTTTGCCTTCTAAGGCAAGTCACTCTCGGGTTTTGAGTTTGAGAGCAATTCCAATCAAACCAATCACTCACACACCTCACATACATCACATATGAGCTGATCAAACACTTAGATTACTTCTGAAACATCAATTTCACAAAATCACCAGCTGGTTGCTCAAGGTTTTAATCAAAGTGCAGCTGAGGTACCACAAAATGATCCAGCCAATTTCAATCAAGTCCAACCATCCAAACACAATCCATAGGGTGTAGGGAAGCTGTTCAGATCATCACCACTCATCTGTAACACCTCCAAATCAAAAATTACTTTGAACTTGCTGTCACGACTTGGAGGTAAGCACATACTTGGTCATCTCTCAATCTATGCATATTTCCTCGCACAATAATTTGGCCATATGTTCATAATCATGCATGGAATGTTTTCCCTCAATTAATTGCATTGTTTGAATCGTGTATCAAAAATCCTAGCCTTCATGCAGAAATTAGGGTTCTTGAGGTCTCTTCGTGATTTCTTGTTGTATGTTTAATTTAAATGAAATTAAAGTACATAGACATGATCGTGAGGTTGAGGCGAGTATAATGATATGTGGATTGCATGATATGATTACGTATTCATGGAGATTGGATAGAAAATGCAAATCTGAGAAACCAAGAACACGCGCGTGTTCTTCAGCTTGTTCTTGGCGCCATTTTTAGAAATTCAAATATTTGAATTTTGTGATTTTGTTTAATTGATTCAAAATTTAATTTCTCTCTGAGTTTTAATGATTTTGAGTTGATTCTTTTTTTAATAGTTCACAAAAATGTTAAAATATTTTATTTTCACAAAAAATCCCAAAAATATTATTTATTTCATATAATTGATATTTTTGCAAAGAATTAATATTTTAATTGTTTTTGACATTTTAAATATTTTTTCTACATTGATTTTGCAACTTTTAATGCTTTCTAATTATTTTGTAGGTCAATACTTAATTTTTGAAGCATTAATCCAAGATCACATTTTGTTTTCCATGTGTTAAACAATTTTTGATCATTTTAATTGAATTTTTATTCAATTAAATACATTTTGAAAACAAATTAGGGTTTTGGATTAATTCAACCCTCATAAATCATTTTCAAAACTTTTTGGGCCTCTTGAGAGAGTGTAAGACCCATCCCCCCTTGTAGAAAAACTTTTTGGGCCTCACTCATTGTATAAGTCCCTCTGTACAAAATTCAAAACTTTTGGGCCTCTATTAGAGTGTAAGACCCAATCCCCCTTTTAACCAAAACATTTTGGGCCTCACTTATTGTATAAGTCCCTCTGTGTTAAAAGAAAACCTCGGCGCGATCGCCATTTTTAAACGAAAAATCATTTGGGCCTACCCTCGTGTTATAAGCCCCACTCTTTTCTTTAAACCTTTTTGGGCCTCTTGAGAGAGTGTAAGACACATCCCTTTGTACAGAAAACCTTTTTGGGTCCCAGTCACTTGTATAAGTCCCGCTGTACAAAGTCAAACAGTACGCTCACTGATAAAACCCTGGGCCTCTCCTTGAGCTGTAAGCCCCAAATCTTTCTTTTTCAAAGCACTTTCTCCTTTGATTTTGAATATACTGTTGTTTTCAATCTTTCTTTGTTGAACAACTAACCAAACAGCATGGAAGCACTACAACCGAGTAAGTGGTTATCGCTTTCATTTACTGCTTTCATATTATAAACTGTATTGTGGGGCTGCTCACTGTAAGTCTCATTTCATAAACTCATATCTACTGTGTAATAATAGTATAGATGTTTCGAGTTTCCCCGGAAACTACGTCTAGAACTAGGTGACGCCGTTTGTAGAAATAGATGCCTAGATCCCCAATAGGAGCACCAGATACAGTCTTCTCTTCGGCTGTCCTCCTTAGGAATCGTCAAGAAGCTCTACTCCCCAAGATGAATGTATTCTCCGTGAATGGCATCTTTGAGTTTCTTCCAAATTCTCGAACTTTCCTGACTTGATCTATTCCTTGTGGATAGCTTGCCTTGAATGTCTTGGGGTTTGGGTACCCACTACGGTCATAATCTTGGACCTTAACTAAGGAACCCTCTTTAAAAGCTAAAAATCGCTGGATAGTAAACCTCGCACGTTTACCAGTGGTTTTTATCTTTAAAAGAGTTATCTCTCCTAATGGAAAGGAGATGATAGACCCACGGGCTTCTTAAAAGCATCAGCCTCCTCTTGGGCATTATTCAAGGACACTACGGCTTCTTAGAAGTATTCACATCCTCCTCTTAGGCTTCGTATAATGATCTCTTCCTTCGGGAATGATAGCCTCCTCTTGGGCTTCGTACAAGGACCCATAGGCTTCTTAAAAGTTTCCAGCCTCCTCTTGGGCTTCGTACAAATTGTCCCAACGACCTCCTAGAGGTATAGGAACAGAACCTAGTCATCCTCATAGAACAGTCCTTTCATAGAGTCTACTACTGTTTCTCAAAGCATAGTACAAAAGAAAAAAAACTCTAGACTTGGACAGTCTAACTTCCTTGAGTCTCAAAGACATTCTCAAGTGACCCCTTCATTAAATAGGAAGGAAACCCGCAGACTCGGACAGTCTCAATACCCTTTGGATTTCCCGTTTCCTCAAAGAGAAGGAAATATCCCTGATCCTCAGATCAAATCCATGAGTACAGTGTTGCTCATATAAGAACTGATTTTCTCTTTTAAAATCAGTATATTGGATCTGTCACTCAACTGAAACAAACCTTTAGCCTCCATCTCGGGCTTCGTACGAGATACAAAAACACTCTTTTGTTGAGTATCAAAGACTCCCTCATAGAGTCAAACAAATAATAGCCTCTATCTCGGGCTTCGTACGAGACACAAAGACTCTATCGTCGGGTCAAAAACTTTTAGCCTCTCTCTTGGGCTTTGTACGAGACACAAAATAGCCTCCTCTTAGGCTTTGTATAATGATTTTCCTAGCGGAAATTAGCCTCCTCTTAGGCTTTGTATAAGAAAACCACTGGTTGATCCAATTAACCTTTTAGCATCAAAGTTGTGCCTCGTTCAAAGTACACAAACATCAACAACTCCTTTCCTTTCATCTAATCGCTATAAGTGGCAAGCCTCTGGATCATCTATATCCATGCCACTGTCCCTCTTTTAGCATGAGAAATTCCTAAGGAAAGATGGCATTGCTCTACACTGAGTTAAAGTCTTCTCCTTCAGGTTAAAACCCTTTCTTCGAAAATTATGGCATTGCTCGGATCCGCGTATCCCAGTTAAAGTAATTCTCCTTCCCCCTCTTTAGAGATGACAAATTCTCTCTAAAGTCGAGGTCTTTCAGCTTCACGTCTTGGGCTTTGAACAAGACACAAATAGACCTTTCAGCTTCACATCTTGGGCTTTGAACAAGATACAAACCACCTTTCGCTTCACGTCTTGGGCTTTGAACAAGACACCAAAAACCAATTTCCTCCCATAGAATAGGAGGAACTACGAACGCTCTGATTTCCCTGTTTCGGTAAACGGGAATACGTAGGCATAAGATCGAAAGAAAAGATCTTAGCGAGCACAATCAACAAAAAACCCAAATCCCATATCTCCATCAATCAAAAGCAGTATTTCAAAAGCATCAGTCCTAACATCCTAATCCTTGTTCCCCACCAGAAACCTTCTGCCCAGGTAAAAGAGAAAGAAAACAGTACTGGCGAAAATACAAATAACCAGTACAAAGGCCCCCCCACATTGATAGCATTCGTAACTTAACAGACCGCTGTTTAAACTCAGTATGCAAGCAGGGTTAATTGGAGACATCTATTTCCCTTCCTTATTCAGCTCACAATAGGATAAAAAATGAATCGACCTGTAGTTTAAGCTTAACCGCAGAGAGTGACCAGCGCTTAAGAACCGCGTCCAAAATCGCTCGCTACACTATGGTGATGGTGATTCATGGTGTGCTATGGTGGAGATGAGAGTGAAGCTGAGATGGCACGGCTGGTGTAGCATAAAACTTGTTCAGCAAGTTTGTTCTTTCCATTCTCATCTAATAAGTAGCATGGCAAGGCACGTGCAACACATGTTTGTAAGGAAATGTTAGTTCAAATTTAGCAAAGAATGATGATGTGATCATGCATGCAAATTGGCAAAACAACACCCACAATATTATCTCTTTTTTTGGTTTTGTAACAACACCATGTCTCAATGCAATAGTGGATGTTTGAGAAGGGAATCCTCCATGTTCATGGCATGGAATTGCATGCTTTTGGAATCATTGGAAAGAAGGCACATAGTAGAACAAGTTTGGTATGTATCTTGGATTGAATTGAGGCTTGGAAGAGGTTGGAAAATGGCCTAGAACATCCAAGTTTGGATCTGGTCATGGGCGAGGCATATGGTTGATTGGCAAAGCAACATGGCGCCTGGGTATTCAGCATAATCACCCTATCTTGAGACCAATATTTCTCCATCATAACTTGATCAGATCAAAATTTATCCAACATCAACATTGAAGAGGGTATTGCAAAGAACAACTTTGATGTTGAAAAGTTTTCCATTTGGAGCCTTTATCATTGAGAAATTAAGCTGGACATTTGGTCCACCAAGTGTTTGAAAAAATGATGGCGCGTGGGCCTAGGAATTCTTGGTCATGACCTGATTTTGGACCTACTTTGCTCAAACTTTAATCAATCATATCTCACTCAATTTTGATCCAATGGAGATGTTCTTTATATGGATTTGAAGCTTGAAACAAGATCTTTTGTTGTGGCCTGGTAGATTTTTGATTTGATGCTTTAAAAATGAGAAAGCCTGACTCAAAGTAGGGTGCAAGATGGCCCAAAATTACTATTTTTGGAAACCCTACACTTGCTATTTTTGGCAGTTTTATGATTTCTTGATTTTTCATCATTCCTCCATCATTTCTTGATCAAATTTTGTCCATTGAACATATATATCATGAATTTCATGAATTTGACCTCAAAAAGTCAGGAATTGACTTTTTCACTGCACAGTTGACTTTTTCCCCAATTTCTTGATTATCAAGCAACTGATCAATTGAAACCCTTCTGAAACCAATTGATGAACAATTTTCCATCCATATACACTTAAGAACATGAGAAATACCATGAGATCAAGTTTTGCCCAAAAAATCAGAGATAAACTGATTTTAGGTCAAACCCTAATTCTGGCCCCCTCTGGTTAGGAGGAAATTGCACATCTTCCAAATCCAAATTCCTCTGAATATGATGTGTATCCTCTCAAACAAAGATGAGACATGCCATTTAGAGATGATAAAGACTCAAAGAGCTTGCCCATTTGGGGTCCAAATCACAATTTTTAACTGCCTTGTATAGGAGATTATGCACTGCTCAATCCTCTTGATGAATTCTCCTCTTCCCATGCCTTGTGAGATCAAGGTGAGATGATATATGATGTAAGAGACCCTTGAGGCTTGTTTGAAGCACTTGGGTCTTATTCTTTAGCTTTGGATGATCAACACCTCTGAAGAACCACTGATCACATGCCCTTATGCAAGATGCAATGCAATGCTTGATGTTTTGTTTTTTTTTTTATGCTTGAATGCAATGCAATGAAATGAAAGCTCATGCTAAATGATATGAAGAAATGAGAGGGCAAATTTTGGGGTATTACAGCTGCCCCTATTCAATCACTGTAGACCTGAATGGATGACAGCGATTGTTGTCAGACTTTCAAGGTATGGAGGGATTGAATACCGAAAATAACCCGAAAATTTGCACTCTGTGGAGAAGAAGAAAATGGATATAAACCCAACCAAATGAATTCTGCTTGAATAAAACACTGATGATGAAGAATAATACTGGAGAGATGTCTTTTGTACGACGCCAGACGACTACTGGCTTGCCACACTTTGGGTGGACTTTAATAATGTCTTTTGTACAACGCCAGACGACTACTGGCTTGCCACACTGTTGGTGGACTTTAATAATGTCTTTTGTACAACGCCAGACGACTACTGGCTTGCCACACTGTTGGTGGACTTTGCAGCCTTGTGCCAACCGAACACGGACTTTTGCCAATCCACTGTTGGACTTTTGCCACCCGAAGACGGACTTTTGCCAATCTACTGTTGGATTTTTGCCACCCGAAGACGGAGTTTTGCCAATCTATTGTTGGACTTTTTGCCACCCGAAGACGGACTTTTGCCAATCCACTGTTGGACTTTTGCCACCCGAAGACGGACTTTTGCCAATCCACTGTTGGACTTTTGCCACCCGAAGACGGACTTTTGCCAATCCACTGTTGGACTTTTGCTGCTTTGCCACCCAAAGACGGACTTTTGCCAATCCACTGTTGGACTTTTTGCCACCCGAAGACGGACTTTTGCCAATCTACTGTTGGAATTTTTGCCACCCGAAGACGGACTTTTGCCAATCCACTGTTGGACTTTTGCCACCCGAAGACGGACTTTTGCCAATCTACTGTTGGACTTTTTGCCACCCAAAGACGGACTTTTGCTAATCGACTGTTGGACTTTTTACCACCTGAAGACGGACTTTTGCCAATCCACTGTTGGACTTTTGCCACCCGAAGACGGACTTTTGCCAATCTACTGTTGGACTTTTGCCACCCGAAGACGGACTTTTGCCAATCCACTGTTGGACTTTTGCCACACGAAGATGGACTTTTGCCAATCCACTGTTGGACTTTTGCTGCTTTGCCACCCGAAGACGGACTTTTGCCAATCCACTGTTGGACTTTTTGCCACCCGAAGACGGACTTTTGCCAATCTATTGTTGGACTTTTTGCCACCCGAAGACGGACTTTTGCCAATCCACTGTTGGACTTTTACCACCCGAAGACGGACTTTTGCCAATCTACTATTGGACTTTTAGAATTCCAATATTGGATTACACTCTGCATCCATGTCAAACATCTCTGCTGAATGATTTGACTTCTGAGACTCCTGAAAGGATAATATCTCTGCTGGATAATGAATGAACAATCCGTCTGCTTCGAATCGTTACACCTGCCAAAAATAAATTGGACTTTGAGATATGAGGGGAGCGATGAATCTGCCAGGAATTATTTCATCTTCTTGGGGATGAATTCTAGTCACAGCAACTCCGTTGGGGATGAGAATTTTCTGAATGACGTCCTACTGGGGAAGAAAAGTCATTAAAACTCTGCTTGGGGATCTATCAAATTCGAGATCCTTTGCGGAGGTTATCAGCCTTCTAACCCGGCTGGGGAAAGAATGTACGAACCCTTTGTTGAGGAAGAGATTTTTTTCATCAATACGCCTCTTGCGGGGAGAAAACAACTCAGCTGGGGAGTATAGCTGACAAGATTCAATGATGAACTCTGTGGGGATACCATTACCAGAGATACGATCTTGCTGGGGATCAGGGCTACTCTGTCGGGGATATGCAAATCCTGGTCATAGGACACCCTGTTGTAAACTTGATGGGAGAGAGTCCCTAGAGATCTGCTAGGGAAACCCAAAGCAGTTCCACGATAGTCTGCTGAGGAATAAGACTGTCGAGCTTAGGATAAGTGTCACAATACCCCATGTTAGGCGAACTTTCCGTTTGACGATCCCGTTGGGGATGATGAGTTTATAACAAACTCTGCTGGGGAAAACCGCTTTAAAGCGTCTCGTGCTGGGGATGCCTTTTGAGAGGATTTTACAGAAGACCAAACATCTTCAAACTCTACTGGGGATAATAGATCTGGAACATCTCCTGCTGGGGAAATTCAAGATGCCCCTTGCTTGGGAGGGAGGGTTAACAACTTGCTTCTTACTCCATGATACAAGACTTACCTGAAGAAACGTCATAAGAGGATTTTACAGGAGATTAAGCATCTTTAAACTCCTGGCGACTTCACTGGGGATTGACCATCAACTTCGGTGTCTGCGAAGCAAATCTACTGGGGAATTCGCAACCGTTATCGACACAGAAAAGCTTGTAGCTGTTGGAAGTACTGAATGAGAGAATCGACTTAATAAGATACAACGATACCCAGTTGAACTCCATTCACTGATATCGAGACGTCGTGAACGACCGTCGACCGAATAATGGACTCAATCAGTAAACGTTGCGACAAAAGGGTGACAAGTGAACCTTTCCCTGAACACGATTGCCCCAGTCTTCTGCGTGGGAAAAAGTGATTACTCGTCTTGTGCTTGAAATCATCTGAACCTGTTACCTGCAACAACAGAGTACACACATATGCCCCAGAATATTGCGTGGTTTGAATCCACCATCCAGGATTATTCACCATTCAAAGTAATTTTAAATGTTTTTCTACGCATGTTATTGTAAAGCTACCATGTTCTCAAATGCAATGTTTTATCAAAAATTCGGACGTTTTTGCAAACAAAGCAGTAAAACAAAAACAGGAAGCTTTTTTACTGAAATTCAATTTATTGATTGAAAAGCCCAGAATAGGCAATTACATCAAGAAGAAATCCCTGGAAAGAGGTGATCGCTGAAAATTGAGAAAAGAAACTATCCTAATGGCAATGTGAAAACGGCATTCCATTGAGTTTCAATTCTGCTATGGCCAGTATGTCTTCAAGACTCCCCGACCTTGCCTTCTGAGGAATGATCAGACTGATTCCTACCCTTTGGAAAGTCAGTTGCTGAAACGGTGATGGAGTACAGATAACTCAGACCGTAGTCGTTCGCTTAAATCCCTCTTTTGCATGGACCGCCCTTTCGGGTTTTCAATCCACCGGGATACCCTTTTTTGCCTGAGTTGTCCTTGCGGATTTTCAACTCACCGGGTGTACAATTTTTATTTATTATCCCTAATTTTTGCCCGAACCTCTTTTATTCTATTTTTGTGGTTCGCCGGGATGCCCTTTTTTTCCTGGACTTTTTTTTTTTGTCCAGCGGGTCTATTCATGCGTAGTATTTTTTGACTACGTCTGAGTTGACAGGGGATGAAAAGTCTTCGCCGTCCATGGTTGTAAGTAATAAGGCTCCGCCCGAGAAGACCTTCTTAACCACGAATGGACCTTCATAGTTGGGAGTCCATTTGCCCCTGTGATCTGTACTTGGAGGAAGGATCCTTTTGAGTACCACATCTCCCACTTTGTAAACCCGAGGACGCACCTTTTGGTCAAATGCCTGCTTCATCCTCCGTTGGTACAACTGCCCATGACATACAGCTGCCAGTCGTTTCTCCTCAATAAGGCTCAACTGATTAAATCTGGCATGAACCCATTTCGCTTCGTCTAACTTGACATCCATCGTGACTCTGAGGGATGGGATCTCAACTTTAACTGGTAGTACTGCCTCCATACCGTATACAAGAGAGAATGGTGTTGCCCCAATGGACGTGCGTACTGACGTTCGGTACCCATGCAACGCAAATGGTAACATCTCATGCCAATCTTTGTATGTGACAACCATTTTCTGCACAATCTTCTTAATATTCTTGTTGGCCGCCTCCACAGCGCCATTCATTTTCGGGCGATACGGGGAAGAATTATGGTGTTCGATTTTGAAGTCCCGGCACAGCTCTGCCATCATTTTGTTGTTCAGATTAGAACCATTATCAGTAATGATTCTCTCGGGCACTCCATAGCGACAAATGATATCCCGTTTCAAGAAGCGAGCTACCACCTGCTTAGTGACATTGGCATAAGATGCTGCTTCAACCCATTTAGTGAAGTAATCAATGGTGACCAAGATAAAGCGATGGCCGTTTGAAGCAGTAGGCTCAATTTTTCCGATCATATCAATACCCCACATGGCAAAGGGCCAAGGAGAGGACATGACACTCAACGAATTTGGAGGCACATGCACTTTGTCTGCATAAATTTGGCATTTGTGACATTTGCGGGCGTACTTGCAATAATCTGACTCCATGGTTAACCAATAATACCCCGCCCTCAATAATTTCTTAGCCATTGCATGTCCTCCGGCATGGGTACCGAAAGAGCCTTCATGTACTTCCTGCATTAACATGTCTGCGTCGTGTCTATCCACGCATTTGAGCAGAACCATGTCGAAATTCCGTTTGTACAGCACGTCATCCTGATTCAAGAAGAAGCTACCAGACAATCTTCTCAACGTCTTCTTATCTTTAGTGGATGCCCCTGGCGGGTACTCTTGACTTTTCAAGAAACACTTAATTTCATGAAACCATGGCTTGTCGTCAGACGCTGCATCAACAGCAAACACAAATGCAGGTCTATCAAGACGCGACACTTCAATCTTAGGCACATGGTTCCATCTTTGTACTTTAATCATAGAAGACAAAGTAGCCAGGGCATCAGCAAACCTATTCTCATCTCGAGGAATATGGTACAGCTTCACTGTTGTGAAAAATGTCAGCAATCTCCTCGTATAATCTCTATACGGCACTAGATTCGCTTGGTGCGTGTACCAACTCCCTTTCACTTGATTGATTACTAAAGTTGAATCACCGAAGATATCAAGGGTCTTAATTCGCAAATTAATCGCCTCCTCAATTCCCATTATACAAGCTTCATACTCTGCTTCATTGTTGGTGCATCCGAAAGTTATTCGGGCAGTGAAAGGCATATGAACACCTTCCGGCGTGATAAGAACTGCTCCAACTCCGCATCTATTCATATTGACTGCCCCATCAAACATCAGACTCCATTTGGATTCAGGGGCTGGCCCTTCCTCCGGAAGTGGTTCCTCGCAGTCTTTAACTTTGAGAAACATGATGTCCTCATCAGGGAAATCAAACTTCATGGGTTGGTAATCATCAATCGGCTGTTGCGCAAGATAGTCTGACAAAATACTTCCTTTGATGGCCTTTTGGGAAGTATACTGGATATCATACTCTGTCAAAACCATTTGCCACCGTGCAACTCTGCCTGTTAGCGCTGGTTTCTCGAAAATGTATTTGATAGGATCCATCTTTGAAATCAACAAGGTTGTGTGCCTGACCATATACTGTCTCAATCGTTTAGAGGCCCATGCAAGTGCACAGCATGTCTTTTCAAGCATTGAGTACCGGGACTCGCAGTCATTAAACTTTTTGCTCAAGTAGTAGATAGCATGCTCCTTCCTACTTGTCTCGTCGTGTTGACCGAGAACACAACCCATAAAACCTTCAAGCACTGTCAAATACATTATCAAAGGTCTTCCTTCAACTAGAGGCATGAGGATTGGAGGTTCCTGCAAGTATTCTTTTATTTTATCGAATGCCAATTGACAATCGTCATTCCACCTGACCGTCTGATCTTTTCTTAGCAGTTTGAATATTGGTTCGCATGTGGCAGTTAGGTGAGATATGAACCTTGCAATGTTGTTCAATCTACCCAGAAAACCACGAACCTCTTTTTCAGTTCTCGGTTCAGGCATATCTTGTATTGCTTTAACTTTGGCAGGATCAACCTCAATCCCTTTTTCGCTCACAATGAAACCCAACAACTTTCCAGAACGCACTCCAAAAGTGCACTTGTTTGGATTCAGTCTCAGACGAAACTTTCACAACCTTTCAAATAACTTTTTCAAGTTAATCAGATGTTCTTCTTCTGTTTTTGACTTGGCAATCATGTCATCCACATAACATTCAATTTCTTTATGAATCAAGTCATGAAACATAGTTACCATTGCTCGCTGGTACGTTGCCCCTGTGTTTTTCAACCCAAAAGGCATCACTTTTTAACAGTATGTACCCCACGAAGTAATGAACGTGGTCTTCTCCATATCTTCAAGTGCCATCTTAATCTGGTTGTGCCCCGAGAAACCGTCCATAAACGAGAACACTGAAAACTGAGTTGTATTGTCGACCAACACATCTATGTGAGGCAGTGGAAAATCATCTTTAGGGCTAGCTTTATTAAGATCTCGATAATCCACACACATTCTAACCTTTCCGTCTTTCTTCGGTACCGGCACAATGTTCGCAACCCAGGGAGGATAATTAGTCACAGCAAGAAACCCAGCATCCCACTGCTTTTGAACCTCTTCTTTGATCTTTATGGCCATGTCGGGATGAGTCCGACGAAGTTTCTGCTTGACTGGCGGGCATTCTTCTCTCAATGGTAGCCTGTGTACAACAATATCCGTATCCAACCCTGGCATGTCTTGATACGACCAGGCTAAGATATCAACATATTCACACAACATTTCAGTCAAAGCCTTCTTCACATCTGTTTTCAAGCTGGCACCAATCTTAATCTCTTTCTTAGTGTCCTCGGTACCAATATTGATGATCTCTATGGTCTCCTGATGAGGTTGGATGACCCTTTCCTCTTGTTTTAACAATCTGGCCCGTTCCTCAAGGAGTTCACAATCTTTCTCATCCCCTTCTTCGGCTTGATAAATTGGTTTGTCAAAGTCATTCATGGCCATAGCAAAATCGTTATCAATGGAATCCGGAGGATCAAGTCTGCACGAACGGGTTCATGCTTTATTTTAGAATTTATTTTAAAACAAAAAGAAACAAAACATTGCCATTTTATTATTTTTGTGCAAAAATAAAAAATTGAAAGACAAAGAACAGAATTTGAGTGCAAAACGTCCTTTATTGATGATTAAAATTGCAAATGCAAACAGGGTGGCCCTACAAATGAATCTATACGCCTTGGGAAGAGCGCAAGATTTTGACATGCATTATGGTTAGAAAAAACAAAAAAAAGTACTCTGTTTGAAGAGTAACCCGGACGACTTCTTCAACAGACCAGTTCTGCAATTGCTGTCCCGGAGCGCGTTGTCGCTCCCGGGATTTTCATCCTAGTACAAACGCAAAAGTGGCACCAAACAGAGTCGCCAGCAATGTGTATTTATCCCACGAGAGGGAAAGGAAACATCGCATAAACCTGAAAGAAAGGAAAAGCATGGTCTCGCGACCAAGAGAAATGGGTTCGGGAGTCGGTTACGCGAGAGGAAGGTATTAGCACCCCTCACGTCCATCGTACCCGATGGGATCCACGCTTGCTTGTCTCGATCAAAGGGTGTAAGAAAAGGATACTGGAAATGGAACTGGAAAGGGAAAGGAAAGAGAAAGAGAAACAAATGTAGGGAAAATAAAAGAAGTGCTCGAATGGGCCCTACCCCACTGCCTACGTATCTCATCGGGAACATGAGAATCAGAGCGACGTAGTTCCCCTCACTAGGGATGGATTGTTTGTGTTTTTTAGGGAACGGCTAACGTTCTAGCTCAGGTGTTGCAGTCTCGCCGGTCCGAGTGCGTTACCATCTTGCAAGAGAACGAGTAGAAGCGCATTCGTACGCTAAGAGTGAATGAGGTGAGAAAAGAATTCCCGAAGGAAAGACGTTATTGTTTTTTTTGTCTTTTAGAAGGAAGTGTTTTGGATTTGTTTGCATATGATAGTGTATCTGAATCTTAGTCACTGGAATGTGTACATCCTCACATTCCAAGATGGAATGAGTAAGAAAGCACACTAAGAGTGAAGAAGACCCTCACACCTATTTCCAATTGTCAAGGTTCAAACACACTAGCATACTTGTGTTTATTAAGTGTTTTTGTTAATTAAGAAATGAAGAAGTATTTTTTTGTTTGTACCTTCAACAAGTATTGCATTTAAGTCCCTCATACAAGATCAAATGTTTAACACATTAACCCAAGATGGGCTATATGCTATACATTCTAAGATTATAAGAGAAGACCCCTTATAACCTTTTCTTTATATGAAAGGCCTAAATGCAATAAATGCCTACCTTTATTAGATATTTTGAATTTTCTTTGAGATGAGAAAAGAGACTCAAGAGAGGATAAAGGTAAAAATCTATATGGACTAAGACTCAATCCTAATTGATTAGTTAAGGGAGTGATCCTAAGGTTTGTGAGGTTTCAACCTAAAGTTTAAAGAAAGAAGGAATTAAACAATTCACTTCTAAAGAAGAAGATGAATTGTAATTCCCAAAGGGAAGTGATGAGTTATTAAAAGAAAGCACATAAGTGCTTAATAAGCACAAAAATGGAATTGTAAAAGAGATGAAAGGAAAGAAGTTTGAATGTGGATTCCTTATCCACACTCAATTGAAACTTACCAAAGCCCCTACATGGTTAGTAAACATGTGTAAGAAATATAGGGAGTAAAAGAACATTTATGCACCATAAAGCTCAAAAGAATTAGATGAGAAATCAAATTCTAAGATCACAACCAGAATGTACATCACATGGAAAACAAATGATTATCATCAAGCAAACTCAAGTGGATAGGCAACAAACATCATCCATGACATTAGAACATGACACCATAAGAAAAGGGAGAATGAAAGATGAAAGGAAAAAGAAGAAATGTGCATAAATGGAACATGTAATCCATGGATCAGAATTGAAATGAAATGGAAAATGATTTCACAAACATCTCACAAGTATTCATGCATGACACATCAAAACATTTAAGAAGTGATAGAAGAAGTAAAATTGAAATGAAAGTTCCAAACAAAGGAAAGAGCAAACACAACATGTTAAAGGTGCACAAGGTTCAAATGATAACCAACATGCAAAGATGACATATGATATGTATCAATGACCTATAATGTCAAGAGTGTAGTTCACAAAATATGCAAATGATCATGCCATTATGTACAAAAGAAGTCATGTAAACATGCACCAATATTGAGATGATATGACATGTTATTATGCTTCGAAGGTAATGCATTAAAAAAAATTAGATGGCCTCATGAAAATTATGAAAACATGGTATTGAAGTTCACTAATCAGAGATGAATCACATATCAAAGTAGCATGCAAGGAACCAAGGCAAAATGATGTCAAACAATGCACTTAGGTCAAGTAGACATATCATACAAAGTAGCACAAAAATGAACATCAAGCATGCCATAAACTGACCTAAAAAATCAAATAAAAATCAATTAACACACCTCAAGATGATAATGACTCAATTCAAAAAGAAGAGCATCAAAACAATTTTAATGATCAAGAACAAAATTAAACAAGATCATGTACCACATTGAGAATGCACACCAAAGAAATTCAAGGAAAATTATGGAGCAGGGGCAAAAAGGTCATAAAATCAAGAAACAAAATCATGAAAAATTTTCTAAATGTTTTAAGAAGGCTCATGAATTTTTGTGGAATTTTATGATGCTATTTAGTATTTTTAAAAATTAAAAAGCAAACGTGTAGAAAAATGGAAAAATAAAATGCAATGCAAAAAGGAATGGGGGTGCGTGACTAGTAATTACTCAGTTCAAATTACATTGGGCCTTAAACAAGGGGGTGTGAATATCAAATTGGTCTAGGTCCAAGTCTGCGCAATCCACACTAATTAACATGCACTCTCAGTCAACAAAATTGACTCGCTCATGGCCATTGGATCAAGTCAAGGTCAAACGAAAGTCAAAGTAACCAGATCTAACACACGCGCATGAGTGACCACACACATTACCATGCACTGCACCACACGTTGATTAATTGAAATCAGAAATAAAACATGTGAGGTGCACGTGCATTTTAATGTGCTGGCACGTCCTGAACCACACGATCACGAAAAATGAACGGACAGGATTAGAACACACATAAACCCTAACATCAACTCACCGGCCGGAGAGGGACCTCCGGTCACCTTCTCCGGTCACTCTCCGGCGCTGCAATCAACCAAACATTCCAGAAATTTATGCAATGCACATCAAAATGTTCAGGAAGTCACGTACATTCCAAATCCATCAATGAAATCATCAAACCATTCACATATAGCAAGAAACAAGCACGAACATATTGCCCTAAGTTTTTGGATCTAAGCTTCTAAGAAGCTCTATCAACTAGCCAGAGTTCAAATGCTCCTAGTGAGCTCATATCATCATGAAAACAACAAAATAAACAAGTAAACGTGAGAGAAGAGTTTGTAAGCTTCGGAACCTGATCTTGCAGTCCTTGTAGAGTCTGAGAAAACCAGAGGAAATGCTTGCTTCTTCCTTAAGCTTCCCTTGGCCAAATAAAGGCTTTGATGAAGATGATGATTCAGTGGAGAAGAAATGAGATCCAAGCTCAAAAATAAGTTGCTCTTTGGTGAGGTTGAGAGAGAATCATAGAAGATTTAGGAGAAGGATGAACAATGTGAACTCGAAGATTCCTTGCAATGGTGATATTGAGAGTAGAGCAGAGAGAGTTTTTGGAGAGAATGTGGAAGAATGAAGTTCGAAACTGAGATTTGTGAGTGATATCTTGATTTATAGTAGAGTTTAACCATGGTTTAATGAGTCAGTTAAGGTGAGTTAAAGTGGTTAAACTGAGTCCATCCTAACTAACTGAGCCAAGTTAGTTAGGGGACGAGTTATGCTATGGCTATGATGTTATGGTGATGACCTATGGTGTGTTAAGGTGGAGCAGCAAGAGAAACGAATGGCCAAGGCTGTTGCATTAGAAACTTGCTCAGCAAGCTTGTTTTTTCTATTTCCATGCAAAGCACGTGCTAGTGTATGAGATTTATGTCATGTGTGTTTGGTTTAAAGAGGAAAGCTGAGGTTAAGAAGTGTTTGTGGTGTGTGTGAACCAAAATCGTGCACCAGTCTGTCAATGCATCAGTATCAACATGAGGTGGTTGGAGGAAGTTTTTCTCTCTACTCAATGAATGAATTGGTGTGTTTTAGGAGTCATTGGAAAGAGGAGATGTAATGCTACATGTTTGGTATGAAAAATGAAATGAAATGATGCTTGGAAGAGGTTGAAAAATGACTTATAACACATAGGTTTGGAACTGGTATGAGGGCGTGGCAAAGGTTGGTTGACAAGGTAACATGGCCCCTAGGTTTTCAGCATGATCAAAGCACATTGGACTCAACATAACTTCTTGACCTTTAATCAAATGAAAAAAACATGAACACCAATCTTAAAGATCTCACATAGAGGAACAACTTTCATGTTGAAAGATTTTTCATTTGAGGCCTTTAACCATGAGAAAAATGAGTGGACATTTGGCCCACCACATGTTTGTTAAAATGACTGCGCGCGTGCCCTGAAAATCTTGGTCATGACCTAGTTTTGAACCTACTTTGCTCAAACTTTGATCAATCATATATCACTCAATTTTTATCCAATGGAGATGTTCCACACATGGATTTGAAGCTTGAAACAAGATCTTTTGTTATGGCCGAGTGGAATTTTCATTTGATGCCCCAATTTTAAATGGCCTTGGCTCAAACTCTGATGCAAAATGGCCAAAACTTGCTATATTTAGTAACCCTTCTTCATCCAAAAATGGCAACTTTCCACATCTTGATTTTTTCATGATTCCTTTGGAGTTTCTTGACCAAATTTTGTACATTGGACATATGTAACATGAATTTTATGTATTTGGCCTCAAAAAGTCAAGAGTTGACTTTTTCCTCTGATTATTTGACTTGGCCCCAATTTTCCTGATTTCTGATCTTTCTTCCAATTGAACCACTTCTAAAACCAATTGAGAGGCAATTTTCCATACACATACACTTAAGAACATGTAGGACACCATGACATCAAGTTTTGTCCAAGAAATCAAAGATTCCCTGATTTAATGGGAAACCCTAGTTTTGGTGCCCACCTCCTAGGAGAAAAATGTGCAGTCTTCAATTTCAAATTCCTCAGAGTATGTTATGTATCCTCTTAAAGGATGATGATATATGCCATTTGAGGATGATTTTGGATCAATGAACTATCTCTTTTGAGGATTTTCCTTCAGTTTTTGAACCTCTTGCATAGTGAAAGATGTAGTGCTTCAATCTCCCATTGAATCTCACCTCCTTGAGGTTGTGGATGTTCCATTGAGATAGTATGAGACATGAAAGGCCTCTTGGCTTACCTTGAGGAAACTTGATTGACCTTTTTGTGCTTTGAATGATCCCTTGATTGACCACCTTCCGCCTGATCCATGCCCTGATGGAAAGAAGGATGCTATGCTTCATTTTTCTATGTTAAATGCAATGTAATGTTAATGAGGTGGATATGATATGATAAATGATAATGCCATGCTATGATGACAAAGAGGGAGAGCAAATTTTGGGGTATTACACGCGTGGGCATACCCAGTTGTCTAGGTCACAGTCACTGTCGACGCCGCCTTCTGTAGCTGCGCAAGACTGATCCAGGTAAATGATTCCCCCACTACTGAAAGTGATGGGTCCCCTATTATCTGCAATGGAAGTCATAGAAGGATGATAGCCAATACCAAATTTGTCTTCCTTCATGGGCGTCTCTATCAACTTGCCCCAGCCTTGGGCGTTGCTTGCTCTGCCGACCTCGACAGCTTGCTTATACGATGAAATGGATGTACCGGCTCCACCTGGTGCAATGGAAGATTCAGGCACGTTGTCAATATTTACCGCTTCAAACGATTGGCAAAGCATCTCGTGAATTTCTCCGTCCATCTCCACATACTTAAAGGTGGACAAATGACTAACAAAAATATCTTCTTCACCACACACCGTCACAACTTGTCCCTCGAACTCGTACTTCAGCTTTTGGTGTAAGGTAGATGTAACAGCCCCGACTGCGTGAATCCAAGGGCGACCCAATAAGTAGCTATACGCAGGCTGTATGTCCATCACATGGAATGTGGATTTAAACACTTGCGGTCCAATTTGCACGGGCAATTCTACTTCACCAAACACAGATCTTTTTGTTCCATCAAATGCTCGGACAACCAACTCACTGGGCCTTAAAATCAAACCATCAACTTCCAGCTTCATTAGTGCCTTCTTAGGCAAGACATTGAGTGAGGAACCAGTGTCTACTAGTACATGAGACAACACTGCACCCCTGCACTCCATTGTAATGTGCAAAGCCTTGTTGTGGTTTCTCCCTTCAGACGTCAAGTCTCTGCTTGTGAAACCCAAACCATGACTGACATTGACGTTAGAAATTACACCTTCAAGCTGATTAACAGTGATTTCTTGTGGAACATATGCTCTCTTCAGCACTTTCAACAAAGCCTCCCGATGCGCGTCAGAACACATCAACAATGATAAAATAGAGATCTTCGAGGGGGTCTGATTTAACTGATCGATAATCTTATAATCACTTTTCTTTATTATCCGCATGAATTCCTCTATCTCATTATCAAAAATAGCCTTGGTATCTGTTGCGGGTACAGGCACGCTCTCAACCACTTGTTTTCCCTTAGCTTTTGCTGCAGCTTCAGCCTCTTTATCACTTCGCAAAGTTTGGGGAGCAAACAACCTTCCGCTTCGAGTAAAGCCTCCTACACCACCCACATTGTCAATATTTGAACTGGCTGATGTCCCAACTTCCTGCTTTTTCCCTTCGTAGTACACGTCTGCCCCATAGTGCCATGGGATAGCCTTCGTAGTTGTAAACGGCACTGGTCTTGGCACCGTGATGGTAACAGGACTAGGTCTTTCTGGCACAACACTTGCTACCGGAGCTGTACTTGCAGGCACTTAGATCTCAGCGGGAGTATAATAGATGGTCACAGTTAACACTTCATCAATATCTTCCACAACCCTGTCAAACTGTAGATGTCCATCGTTGATCAGATTCTGCAGACCAACTTTCAACTTATCACAACCATTCTCATGATTCATACACTCAGAACAATCTTGGTTACAACCTGGGAACACATGTCCCTTCAGCAAACGATCCTTTACAACCAACAAGGAAGTCTTCACCTGATTGATGTCTACCACCAAATTCAATCTCTTTCCGTCCTCAATAGCATGCAACCAACAAGGAAGTCTTCACCTGATTGATGTCTACCACCAAATTCAATCTCTTTCCGTCCTCAATAGTGGAAGTCTTCACCTGATCGGGCATGGGATTCTGTAGAACATTAGGAGGTAACGAGAAATTGATTGCTTTGGCATCAATCAAGTCTTGCACTTTATGATGGAACGCCCAACATTTTTCAATGGTGTGTCCCTGAGCACCTGAGTGAAACTCACAGCGAGCGTTGACATCAAAATTAGGTGGTAAGTTTCCAGCAACAAGAGCTTTCATAGTACGAAGCTCGACCAACTTTAACTTGAGTAACTGTGGCAACAATGCTGAATAGGTCATAGGGAGAGGGTCAATCTTACGGTCCCTCTGCCTAGCCCGGAAACGAGGTTGCTGCTGCTGTTGAACCTGTTGTTGGGGTTGTTGCTGCTGAACGGCCGGTGCTGGGATTGTGACTGCCCCTACCTGATGGTACGCTTGAGAACGACCTCTTCCCCGTCCTCTATATACAACATTTGTATCACCTTCTCTTCTTTTCTAACCACCAGCAAATGGTTTCTTCGTCCCAGAAGAGCCAGCACCACTGACGTCTTGAATCTTTCCAAGTTTCAACAGACTCTCGATCCTCTCACCCGCAATCACGATGTCAGAAAATCCTGTTGATGGACAGGCAGCCAATCTATCAAGGTATGCCCCTTGCAGG
This sequence comes from Lathyrus tuberosus, assembly GCA_022829125.1. NCBI lineage: Eukaryota > Viridiplantae > Streptophyta > Magnoliopsida > Fabales > Fabaceae > Lathyrus > Lathyrus tuberosus. The sequence continues at coordinate 2,105,227 of JALAZF010000254.1, forward strand.
GTGCCCATAAACATATCTGCCATTTCTCTATCCAACAAAGGAGGTTGAACCTGTGCAGCCATCTCTCTCCACCTTTGTGCATATTCCTTGAAACTTTCCTTAGCATTTTGTGACAACCCTTGCAATTGAGTACGGTTGGGTGCCATGTCAATATTGTATTGGTACTGCTTTAGGAATGCCTCTGCCAGATCCTTCCAACTTCTCACAACAGCTCTGTTCAATTTCATATACCAGGTCAAAGAAGCTCCAGCCAGATTGTCTTGAAAGTAATGCATCCATAACTTCTCATCATCTGTATGGGCTGAGATCTTCCCAAAATAAGCTTGGATATGTGTCTGAGGACACGTATTACCCTGATATTTATCAAAGGTGGGCGGCTTGAATTTGGGAGGAATTCTGACTCCTGGTACCAGCCCCAAATTGGTAACATCAATGCCCATAGAATTCTTGCACTCTATGGCCCGGATCTTCTCTGCTAACTCATCATACCTTCGATCACCATGGTTACCCACATCAGCATCCAGTAGGGTAAATTGGTCTTCCAGAACATCTTCTTGAACCACACCAGCATTTCTGCCATTTCCATTACCCAGATTACTGGCAGGAGGAGGATTGCCAACAGGAGGAGGAGTGCCATGAGTCTGTGAATTGTCATTCTGAATACCTCCTGGCGTAGCCTCTGGACGCTCGACCAGAAGCCTCAATCTCTCTTGATTTTGCGCCATGCCAGTCATGAGAGTCATGAACTGGTCCATACGTGCCCTCATTTCAGCCAAATCGCTCTGCACTTGATCCATAATCCTTACTTGATTTCTTCGAGTTAAATATCGGTGAATATGATTCTCAGCTATAATGCCTGAAACCAAATAAAGGTTAGAGATCTCCTGCAACAAGTACCTAAAAACAAGCAACAAAATGCAAAATGATATGCAATGCAATGCAAATGTCATGCTCATCATTTTCGAGGTGCTTTACACCCTAATTCCAATCTTAGCCACAGAAATCTGAAGATCAGAAATCGTGATATACAGAGATGTGCCGTGATCATGTGTTTGTGTACAGATATCTGATAAGGACTAATTCTGAATAACTGCTCATCCCTATTCAACAAAGTATTCAAGTACATTCAACAGAGATTCATCAATAAATGAAATACAAGGGAAATATGGATCCATCAACAAGCCTGATGGTAACCATTAACAACAAATTACAAGAAAAAGAACATCAGTCTGATAATTCCACGTCCTTCAGCTTATCACTTGTGTATTTGATCTCCTCAAAGAGTATGCGAGTACGCTGGTGATTCAGCTTTTCAATCATCTCTTTAATCAAAACATCCCTTTTCTCAAGAGCCTCAGTTAAGGAACCCATATGCAGCATCAAAGCTTCATCATCACACACTCCTTTGTGTCTCTTTATGCCAGCTTGCGTCTTGAGTATCTCCCTCTCTATCATGAGTTCTTCAAGCTCTTTCTTGGTATTATTCAGCTCTCTTCTAGCTTCTTCTAACTGTTCTTGATTTTTACCGAGGCTTTCCCGATACTTTCTCCTCTGCTCATGTGCTTTCTTAAGCTCTTCGTCTTTAATCTTCAACTGTTCCTGTAACTCAGCATTTTCAATTCTGACTTCATCCCATGCTCGTTGGAATTTGGCCAACGTATCTTTGGTCTGAGCTAAGTCCTGTTTAGTTGTCTTGTGAGCCTGAGTGGCAGCATCGGCACCTTTGCTGATCTTCTGGAAGTGTTGTGCTCTTTCATAAAAATCTTTCTCTTTGGCTGCTAAGATCTTTTCTGCTTTCTGAGCTCTTCCTTCTAAACCTTTATTGTCATGCAGGGCTTTTTGGAGACAGCTACTCATACCAGCATTCTCTACTTGAAGCTCTTTTACCATCTTCTGCCACTTTTCACACTCTTCAATGGCCACCATGGTTGGCTGTTCTGGCTGTACTGAACACAAGAAAGGTTCCCTTGAAAAGGGTAAAAGCAGTTCTCTTACTTTCATCTCGATCCATCTGTCATATTCAGGGTAAGACCTACAATCTCCTTTCCCAAATACCTCTTTTCCAGTCTTATGCTTATATTTCCAAGCATTCACTACTTCTACTATCTTCTCATCTTTAGTTCCTGTAAAGAACAAAGATTCTTCTACGTCTTGCTCCGTGGGAGGATTCCTGGAAGCATACCCGAAATGTCGGATGGCCAAAACTGGATTATAATTGATCCCTCCTTTTCTGCCAATCAAAGGTACACTTTGAAAATTTCCGCATCTTGTGATAAGCTCTATTCTCAACAACCGATGATCAAACCAGATAATATTATCAGCAGTTAAACCTATCATTCGCTTGGACCATTTTGCAACATCTATGGTCTCCACAAAGGCACCTGTTCGAGGCAAATGCTTGAAGAGCCAATGGCACAGTAGTGGAGTACAACAACTAACAGGTCCTCCCCTTCTTTTCTCGTTCTTGTAATGTACAGAATGATAAAAATCCCCTAACAAAGTAGGGACTGGATTTTTAAGAACGAAAACTCTCGTCGCCTGCATATCCACAAAGTCTGGCTGATTGGGAAAGAGAATGAGGCCATATATGCAGAGAGCCAGAATGGAGCTATAAATCGTCCAGTTTTTAGCATTAGCAGCCTCTTGAGCTTGATCAGAGAGGAACTCCAGATGAAATCCGTCAACTCCATTTTTGCTACTCACACCCCTCTTTATCACTGACTGATCAATCTGCATGGCAGCAACAATTTCTTTTGTACTAGGAGAACTACCAGAAAAGAACGGTATTGCCGACGTGATCGGAATTCCCAAAATAAATGAGAATTCCTCCAGTGTTGGCATTAAAATTAGTCTGGAAGGAGGAAGCATCTCAACGAAGGTTCGTAGAATTGCAGCAGAGTGTGCAAAGCATCATGTTCATACTTTGTGATAGTACGGACCATCCCAACCAAATTCCCATATTTCTTTTGAAACCTATCAAGAACACTCGGGCCAGCCATATCTATAACTTTGAGCAGTAAATCCAAGGCAGGGTCTGGAAACTTGTAAGAAACATTGTTCTTCCTTCTCTCGCCATTCTCTGTTGAACCCATGGATTGGAATCAGAAGTGTATTATGCACCTGAAAATGACAAACATAACCGTTATGATATGATAATGCAATGCAAAAGGGCATGTGATCAGGTCATCAGGTGTCTGTGTTGGACTGTGTGCATAGTGTCTGTATACATATGATAACATTTCTGTAGGCGAGCATCAAACCACTGTGATACGATACACCTTCTGTATATAATAGTACCAACAAGATGGGGTATGTAGGAAGCTTGGTTACCTGCAAACCTGTAAACAACCCGCCTTTCTCACATGTGAGTACTAGGATGTTCAGTATCCCGGGCTCTCAATTCGAGAAATGATGATACGTTCACCATTTTTGGTTTGGCATCATCATCAATCGAGGAGGCCTTAACTGATTCTCCTAAACGAAAGGTCCTCAGCTTCTGGCACTGAGGTTGAGAAGCAATAGTACATTCATCCCTCGGGGTACAGTACTATCGCCAATCGAGGAGTGCCTCCACTGATTCTCTTTCCCAAAAGGAACACCTATGGCAAGTTCCCAGCATTGGGTCCTCGGATCGAGAATATGCAATGGGTTTGCCACGGAATGTGGTCTACCACTGTCACATCTCGGGAGGAGTTCCGCAACTGAGTCCTCGGGAAATGGTCACCAGAGTCGACAGCTCTCTAGATCAACACCCTAACATGTGCAAGACACACACGTCAGAATGCGTCCCAAGATAGCCTCATCTGGCTGTGAATTTCGTGAATACCCAACGCACTCCAGACGGCACGTAGGTCCAATTACTCTCCACTCTAATCCTAAGTGTATACTCAAGCCTGTGTAATGGCCTTATCTCTCAGAAATCCCATCCCGCCAAATAGAAAACAACACAGTCCAGCACAACAGTAATAATATGATATGTAATGCTAAAAAGCAGTAAATACAGTAATGTACAGTAAAGCAGTAAATAACCATACAATAAAACGGTAAATATAGCACAACAGTAAACACCCAATGAAATAAAAACAGACAAGCGCTAGGATTGACTCGCTAAGGGAACCAGAGATTCTGGGTTCGATCCCCAGCAGAGTCGCCAACTGTCGCTCCCAGGATTTTCATCCAAGTACAAACGCGAAAGTGGCACTGAAACAGAGTCGCCAGCAATGTGTATTTATCCCAAGAGAGGGAAAGGAAACACTGCATAAACCTGAAGGGAAGGAAAAGCATGGTCTTACGACCAAGAGAACTGGGTTCGGGAGTCGGTTACGCGAAGGGAAGGTATTAGCACCCCCACGCATCCATCGTACCCGATGGGATCCACGCTTGCTTGTCTCGATCAAAGGGTGTAAGGAAAGGATGCTGGAAAAAAGGAATGGAAAAGGAAAGGAACAAAGAAACAAATGTAGGGAAAATAAAAGGAGTGCTCGAATGGGCCCTACCCCACTGCCTACGTATCTCATCGGGAGCATGAGAATCAGAGCGACGTAGTTCCCCTCACTAGGGATGGATTGTTTGTGTTTTTTAAGGAACGACTAACGTTCTAGCTCAGGTGTTGCAGGCTCGCTGGTTCGAGTGCGTTACCATCTTGCAAGAGAACGAGGAAAAGCACATTCGTACGTTGAGAGTGAATGAGGTGAGAAAAGAATTCCCGAAGGAAAGACGTTATTGTTTGTTTTTGTCTTTTAGAAGAAAGAAGTGTTTTGAATGTTTTTGGTGTTTTGTAACTCGTATTGTATTTAAGTCCTTCATATAGGATCGAATGCCTAACATATCGACCCAAGACGGGACGTACACTAAACATTCCAAAAGAAATGAGAGAAGACCCCTCACCTCCTTGTTCCCACATGAAAGGCCTAAATACAATATTTGTTATGCCTTTATTAAGTGTTTTTTACTTTTATTATAAGATGAGAGAGAAGAGACTCAAGAGAGAGGTAAAGGTGAAAACTAAGGGGAGACTAAGACACACCCTAGTGTTAGCATGCTCGGAGATCCTATGGTTAATGTGGTTTATCAAGCCTACTTCTAAAAGAAATAAGAAGAAGAGCAAAAGAAACAACTTACTTCCAAAATGGAAGTTAAGTTGATCTTAAAGAGGGGTGAAGAAGAAGTTATGCAAGGAAAGCATGCCAATGCTTATCAAAATCAGAACTTGAATTACTTAAATGAAATAAGAGAAGATGAGGGAGAGGAGTGTAGGTGGAACTATGTCCCCACACTTACTTACCATGCACCTACATGAAAAAGTTAGTTCACCATATTTACAAGTATGAAATAAAGGAAGAAACAACAAGTGATGATCAAATCAATTAAGAACCAAGGAAAAAGGATCCTAAGAGATACGAACTAATCAAAGTCAGAATCTAAACAATAAGAGTATTCTCTAATGTTAAGACATCAAACACACATCAACTATGTATAAGTAGTGTCCTAAACATTAAAGAAGTGAACCATAGAAGAAATAGATGAAGAATGGATGGAAATGCAAAGTGATCATACATTTATGCCTCATGAAAGGTCAAGGTCAGAATTAAATTCAATTCACAAAGGTCTTACAAAGCATATGAACCATCATGTAATTCAAGAATAGAAGAGTGCAAGTGGAAGAGATAAGATGAAGTAGAAGTGAGAATAAGAGAAGTGAAACATGTTCAATTAAATGCACAAAATGACATATTATAGATGCATAGCATATGAAATGGTTAATGAATGCACATGAGCAGTAGCATATTATACATGAGATGCAAATGAGACATATAAAATGGCATACAAAAATGCAAACATGAATCACATATAGCATGAGAGGAAGTGAGAGATGAAAACATGTCAAAGTTCAAATTAGAATGCACAAACTCATGTCAAATGTAAATGCAAACCAAAGTGACTTATAATGCAACAAAAGTGACCTATAATATCATACAAATGACCTATAATATTCTAAACATGGCTCACAAGGTCAAGAAGAATGACATCAAACAATGGCCCTAGTGCCTTATCAAGCAAGCAACCAAAAATGATCAAAGAACTTCATGAAAAGAGACATCACACATGTGTTATAAAAGAACTAGGAAACATGATTTAAAAATTACCAAATTAGGTCCTAAGAGACAGCAAATAGAGACAAGTATCATACCAAAAAATCATACAAAAATTCAGAAGGAAAGGGTCTCAAACAATCAAACAAAAGTCACTTAGGACACATGAGCCAAAGGTACAAAAATGGGGACCTAAATGCAATAAAATAAAGTCCTAAAAATGAAACAAAAATATTTTTATGAATTTTTAGATGTTATTTGATTGATTCGAAAAGAATGATGCAAAAATGTTTAATGATCTATGAGAAATAAAATTTTGAAATGAAGGTGTGCAAATAGGATCAATCTCCAAAAGAAATAAAAGAAAAATCATGGATTAATATGAAAATATTCACAAAATCACGATTAAAAATAATAGAAAATTATTTTAATATGTCAAGATGCAACATGAATTTTTATAGAATTTTTAATGACATTTTAGTATTTTTGCAATTCAATTATGAAACATGTACATAAATAAAAAAAATGAAAGAAAACAAATAGGGGTGCAGGCAGCAACCAAAACACGTTGAAAATGGAATGGATCAGAGCAAGGGGGTGGGGAAAGCAAGCCCAACACAAAAGTCCAATAGCGAAGTCAACTAAGAGCATGTGGAAATTAGTCAACCCTCAGACTCACTAACAACCCTAGGATTAATCAGACGTTCACAATTAAGTCAACAAAATAATCAAGTAGCCAATATCAACAAACAAGATTAAGAGGCACACGATAAAATGGTACACGCGCACACACCAAGCACAATCAGAGCACAATAGAATCCCACGTGATAGGCACATGCATTTTTTAATTTGTTGGCAACGCTTCATCAGCATGATTAATTAGACGTCTTAGAATCAGTCAACCACTTAACAAGTATTCAAGATGAGAGTGTATGATATGAGGGCACATGGTAGCACGCATGAGGCATCAAACACACAAACCACAAGAACAAATTCAGAATTAAAATCACGTGGCAAATTATGGATCATTGGATCAATCAAATCAACGGATGAAAATTAAACTGGATAAAAACCCTAGCCATCACTCACCGGCCGGAGAGGGACCTCCGGTCACCTTCTCCGGCGAGAACCACCACCTGCAAATCTTACATGTTCACAGAAATGCACAATGCACATACCAAAATGAAGCTGAGATAATGGAGATTAAGAACACACAATTATTTTTCATAGAACAAACACATACATGGAGAACAGAGGAGATTAAAACATGCCCTAACTTTTGGATCTACGCCTCTATAAGGCCTATCAACTAGCCGGAGTATCAAATGCTCCTATTGAGCTCATATCAGCAAGAAACAAGCTAAACAAGATGTAAATCGTGCTAAGGAAGTTTGAGAGATTGAAACCTGAAAATGTTGCAAACTGGATTTAAAAGAAAACCAGAGATTCTTGCTTCCTCTTTGAGCTTCACTTGGCCAAATAAAGGCTTTCAAATTCTGAAGAATGATGATGAATAAAGGCTTTCAATGGAGATGTTCTTTATATGGAGATGTTCTTTATAAAGGCTTTCAATGGAGATGTTCTTTATATGGATTTGAAGCTTGAAACAAGATCTTTTGTTGTGGCCTGGTAGATTTTTGATTTGATGCTTTAAAAATGAGAAAGCCTGACTCAAAGTAGGGCGCAAGATGGTCCAAAATTACTATTTTTAGAAACCCTACACTTGCTATTTTTGGCAGTTTTATGATTTCTTGATTTTTCATCATTCCTCCATCATTTCTTGATCAAATTTTGTCCATTGAACATATATATCATGAATTTCATGAATTTGACCTCAAAAAGTCAGGAATTGACTTTTTCACTGCACAGTTGACTTTTTCCCCAATTTCTTGATTATCAAGCAACTGATCAATTGAAACCCTTCTGAAACCAATTGATGAACAATTTTCCATCCATATACACTTAAGAACATGAGGAATACCATGAGATCAAGTTTTTCCCAAAAAATCAGAGATAAACTGATTTTAGGTCAAACCCTAATTCTGGCCCCCTTTGGTTAGGAGGAAATTGCACATCTTCCAAATCCAAATTCCTCTGAATATGATGTGTATCCTCTCAAACAAAGATGAGACATGCCATTTGGAGATGATAAAGACTCAAAGAGCTTGCCCATTTGGGGTCCAAATCACAATTTTTAACTGCCTTGTATAGGAGATTATGCACTGCTCAATCCTCTTTATGAATTCTCCTCTTCCCATGCCTTGTGGGATCAAGGTGAGATGATATATTATGTAAGAGACCCTTGAGGCTTGTTTGAAGCACTTGGCTCTTATTCTTTAGCTTTGGATGATCAACACCTCTGAAGAACCACTGATCACATGCCCTTATGCAAGATGCAATGCAATGCTTGATGTTTTGTTTTTTTTTCTATGCTTGAATACAATGCAATGAAATGAAAGCTCATGCTAAATGATATGAAGAAATGAGAGGGCAAATTTCGGGGTATTACACCGTCCTTTGGGTCACGACCTTTGCTTGGTCCTACACCCGTTCTTTTGGTTGATCAAAGTCCTTCTGTTAAAACCTTTTCCCCACAGAGTCATACTCTCCCTCTTCGGTTAACCACAGCCAAACAGTTAATATACCTAACTTATTTTCTCTTGGTTTTGACACCATCCCTTTGTTTGTTCCCCAGTAGGGTCACTTATCCTCTGGCCCCTAGCACTGGTTCTTTTTTCTCTTACCACCCCAGTGGAGTCTTTTCTGTCACTTCTTTCTTGGTTTCGACACCACTTTCTTTTGTTATCCCCAGTGGATCTACCTTTTACTTCCTTTCTTGGTATTGATACCATTTCTTGGGAATCCCCAGCGGAGTTTCCTTGTTTCTTCTTTCTTGGTTTCGACACCAATCCTCGTTGTTATCCCCAGCGGATTTTTCTCTCTCTTTTCTTATTGGTTTTGACACCATTCCCTTCTTGTTTCTTGTACAATCGATCTTACTGTTCAGTTTCCCCGTCGAGTTTCTTTCCTTGTTGCTCTTGGTTTTGACACCACTTTCCTGTTTTTGTTACGGAAGCTCTGATTCTGCATTCTTTCGAATGTATGATACGTAGGCACGAGAACGCGATGATCTTGGCGAGCACACTTCCAGCCTTCTTCCATTCCTCTACTTTTCCCTGGTTTCTCTGAACTACGGCGCTCTGATTTCCTCATTGCACTATGAGGGTATGTAGGCACGAGGGCCCTAATCCTCCGCGAGCACTTTCTTTCTTTCCTTTTCCTTTTTCTTTCTTTTTCTTCTCTCTCTCCTTCTTTTAGCTAGCAGCCTTTAGATAGTTAACCCATCCAAGCCTAGAAGCAAGCGAAATGGTTCCCGTCGAGTACGACGAATGCGTTAGGTGCTAGTACCTTCCTTTCGTATAACCGACCTCCATTCTAGTTTCTCTTCCCCTTGGGTTTTATCGATATTTTCCCTGTCCTTCGGGACTAAATAAAGTTCGGTGGCAACTCTGTTGTATATTTGAGTGTGCGATTCACTCAGGTATAATCCAACCATCTTCACCTAGCGACACTGCTGGGGAGACCTTGCTCTTGCGAGTTGGGGTCTCGCCTAGTTTTGTTTGCTATCTTGCTTTGCTTGGGTGTTTATCTTTTGCGCTTTACTCACTTTATTTTACTTGCTTTAGCTTTATGTCTATTTATCGCATTTTCTTTACTACTTTGAATATTCATATGCTGTTATTCTGGATATCTGCTATTTTGTGCTGTTGTTGGGATGGGTAGATATTATTGGAGAGAAAAGTCCTAACACCGGGCTTAGTATACACATAGCCTAGAACGTGGATAGTAGTGAGGCCTGCGTTTTGCGCGTTGGGTTATCACGAGAGCCACATCCCAGATCGTGATTCGCTTGAGAATACTCCCGTCCTGTGAGAATTCACTATGATGAGGGATTTTCATTCTGAGTCCTATGGTTTGGGCGACCTTTCTAGGGACCACCTTGTTGTGTCTAGATCACACCTGTGAGGGGGATGGGTTTTTGCAGAAAAACAAGCCACTTCAAACCCTTGTTCTCTCACACATGCCAGATTTTTGCACCGACACATCAGACTATGTTGTACCGACACAGAATTATATGCAGATATCTGGGTTATTCAGATTTGATTATTCAGACAGTGCTGGCTTCCTGTTGTTTGTGTTGCATATCATTTCATCATGTAAATTAATTTTTGCATGTGCATTTCCAGGTGTTCGAAGACTTATTCTTTGTTGACATTATCATAAAGATGAGTACTGGTCGCCGAGGCATTTTTAGCTACAAGTTTTTGGAGCCTAAGCTGGGTATCTTGAGAGGTCTAGCATCCCGCGTGGTTGAAGATAACAGAGGGATTTTCAGGGATACCTATGGTAATTTGTTGTCTATCCTCAACATAGACGTCAACATCACTGCTATTCATACTCTGGTTCAGTTCTATGACCTACCACTTAGGTGCTTCACGTTTCAGGATTATCAGCTAGCACCTACACTCGAGGAGTATGCTTATATTCTTGGGGGTTGAAATCAAGAAGCAGGTTCCTTATGTTTACACTAGTGGTTGTCCGAAGTTTCCTCTTATTGCTGATGCTCTTTGCATTAGTAAAAAGTATGTGGAGGATAATCTCAAGACCAAAGGGAAAGGTATTCGAGGGTTCTCCTCGAAGTTCTTGGTTGACAAGGCCAATTCTTTTGCTAAGGATGGAAACTGGAAGGCTTTCAACGCCGTTCTTGCTTTCTTGATATATGGGATTGTCTTATTTCCGAACATGGAGGATTTCGTAGATCACGCTGCCATCAGTATATTCGTGTCCAAGAACCTTGTTCTGACGCTTCTTGCTGATACTTACCATTCTATTCGTTCCAAGAATGAAATGAAGAAGGGAACCATTGTCTGTTGTGCTCCTCTGCTGTACCGATGGTTCATGTCTCACCTTCCAAAAAAGGGTCCCTTTGTTAAGAATAAGGGTAATCTCAAGTGGTCTCAACGAATCATGTCTCTCACTGCTGATGACATTTCTTGGTATTCTCGAGTCTTCAACGATATTAAGATCATTCTTCATTGTGGGAAGTTCTCCAATGTGCCTCTCTTGGGTACAAAGGGTGGAATTAACTACAATCTGAGAATTGCCTTCCGACTGTTGGGATATCCTATGGTTGCCAAGCCTGATCCTGAGGTAGTGGAAGAGTTCATCTTTCATGAAGGGGTTGATGACATGGGATTGCTGAAGAGGTTTAGTGTCGCTTGGACTTAGATTCACCTCGAAGGAAGAGCCTATTTGGGTAAGAAGAATTGTGTAGCCAAGGAAGCTTACACACTTTAGGTCAAAGAGCGGGTCAAAGAGATTTTGTTGCCATTTTCTCCCGAGCCTTCCATGAATGCCAAACCTCCTGAACTTGCCATTGTTCCTCCATCTGAGGTCGACCAACTCAAGCTGATTATTGAAAAGTTGAAGAAGGAGAATGTTGATCTTCGTCTCAACCTTGATAGAGTCACTTCCGAGAAGGATAAACTCACTACTACATTTTTGGCATATAATAGCGCACAATTAATAGCGCTTTTTAATAAAATGCTATTAAAATTCTTATACAAAAACCTATAATAGCGCTTTTTTGTCGGACGCTATTATAGAGTACACATATAATAACACTTCTTTATAATCGCTATTATAGGTTACTTACAAAAATGAAAACAAAAATTATCGAAAGGCTTGATAGCGCTCTCTGGATGAACGATATTACAAAGACATCCCTTTGTTAGCACTTTTTAAAAAAGTGCTATCATAGAGTTTTCTATTATTAAACACTTTGTAATTAAATAAAATCACTTATCTATGTAAAAAACACTTACCACCTTATTTATAAAAAAAAAAAATTAAACCTCACAAGCTCATCGTCTTTCTCATGGAACTTACTCCCAGTTTTACCAATTCACCTTCTTCTTCATCGTCGTCTTATCTCACCTTCTTTTCCCCCTTAACTCAAAAACCATCTTCTTGCCTATTGTTATCTCCTTAGAACTCAGAATCCATGTTCTCTTTGTCAAACCCAACCACCACAATCTTAGATACCCTAAATCCATAATCGATCGAACCCATAACTTAGAAATCCTAAAAATTTATTAAAACCCTAGAAATTGATTGGATCTATAACTTAAATTCGATTTACTTGTTTTCAGAAATCGAATGAAACCCTAAAACCATCTTCCATCTTCAATAATACTTTGTGCCTCCAAGATTTCGATTCACATTAAAGTAAGTTTTACAAGTAATGTCTTCTTCTTTACAACTACTATCATATTCATATTGGTCTTTAATTTGTCTTTTAATTTGTCTTATATGATTTGGGGTAAAATTTTATTTTGGCTCTTTTAAAATATTTTCCCTAGAATGAAAAACACATATCAGAGATGAGTGAAACATGTTTTGTTCTTAGTAGTTAGTATAAGGTTTCATAGAAGTAAATCCTATTTCCTAGGGGATATTTGATCAGAAACCTCTGTTCTTTGGAATGTAAAAAAACTCTTGCTGTTAATTTTCTAGAAATAATATTAAGGAGTTTGTAAATGGATTCTCTTATACAAATATGAAGCATCTGATATCTATTATTCTAAGAAGTTATTTGGATAAATCACTAATCATATGACTTGCTACATTGTGTAGTAGTTTTTGTTAAGAGATGTTTAAATTTTCTAACACAGTTCTTATTTTGTTAAAAAAATAGTGTAAAATATTACTTAAGCTTCATGAATGATTAACTTAGAAATTGCTTTGCTAGGGAATTTTTGTAGTATTTACACTTATACCGAAGAAATCTGGATGGATGGTAGTCAAAACTTTTAAAAAATGGTCATGGCCGCATTTCATTCACGTAAAGGTTTTCACGATTTTAGCAAGTGTGTGGGGGAAGGTTCTGGAGTGGATAGGTGTTGACTCAAACATCTCGTTGCAGGATTTAATTACTTTCCTATGGAATTCTCATTAGCTAAATAATTATGCGGATAGGAATACGGTGGGAACAATACGGTTAGCCACGGCGTGGAGTATTTGGATTATGCGCAATGATATCCTTTTCAATGACGCGATTTTTAGCTTTGTTAATTGTATGTCGGTGATTGTTTTTAGATCTTGGGTTTGGACGGGTTTAAAGCGCAAGCGACTCGGTTGTATCAATTTTGTTGACTGGCATACTAATCCTATTCTTTGTGGTAGGCATTAGCTGCAGTTTACCTTGTATTTTGGAGTATCTCTCCTGCTCTTTTAATACAATTGCTTATTAAAAAAAATGATTTCAGTAGATACAAGTGTTGTGACACTCATTACAGTCGTCACAGTGTGAGGTAACTGCAATTTTTCTTTAACATAAAAATGGTGAATAACGTATTGGTATCCACATCTTCCAGTATCGTTTTTTTGCAACTATTTTCGTCGTCGCAGACCATTTTTTAAAACCTAATCATTTTACCAATCTTTCTCCTATTGTTGCTTCTTTTCATCAGTGGAAGCCATTGCTTAAGGTTCTCTTCTGACCTCTGCTTTGGTCAAAATTATGATGTATTTTTGTAACTTTTGTGATGATGAGTTGCAAAATAGAGGCGTGAATCGTAAAATAAGTTTAGGAACATGAATGAATGCCACTTTTCTGATCTTTAATGGTTTATTGTAAAACATAAAATACGTTTTGTTGAATTATCATAGCAAATATGATATATTTTTTATTTCTTACATCATTAAATACATAAGTGACCACTGTGGTTAAATTATTAGATATCAAATAATGCAATCATTCTTCTTTAATTGCATGGAATCCTAATAATGCATTCATCTGGCCTTTTCCTACTCTCAACCAATGTCATATGATCTCTAAATGTTTCCAAATTTCTATTTATTAAATGTAGGAATCAATAAATAGTATTATATTGGTAACTGTTTGGTCAAGGTGTAGAAAAAGCAGTGTGAAAAGAAACAATACCTCAAAATTAGTGTGCCCACAATTTTGTTGGATTCCATATCAGATAATCAATATTGCTGCTAATTATAGGTTAATCCTATGAAATGTACTATATATTATGGGGTCTCACATAGGCTTTACAAGGTCTCTTTTCGTAATGGTTATGCGCATAATATTTACTTGTTTGATTTCTGAAGGAGATTCGACTGGACTGGATTGATTATGGCATTGATGCGTACTCTGCTACTTGTCTCAAATATAGCCCCTATGCGGTTCCGTGTGCAAAATTTGGTGGCTTCACCAACAGAAGATCATTTTACCTATTTCTCTTACATTCAAGCACAAGGAGGTATTTATCTTCAAGTGATCCTCTTGGAACAAGTAAATATTATGTGCATAACCATTTATTTATCCCAACTTTTACTGAACTACTAGTATGAGTTTAACAGAACATGTTTATTGAAGTATTTCTTTATTACTTATCTTGTTTCATATGTTGAAGTATTGGATTGTTGCGCATCCTAGGATGTTATAGATTCATGAAAGATATTAGAATTTGCATCAATAGTATAAGTATGATATAGTAATATTGTACCAGCCATGTGGGGATTTTGTTACTCCCTTAGGACAATGCATATTATAGTAGCTTTTGTATCAAAGCAGTAAAATAAGTTTCTAAACATGTATTCCATTTATAAACAACATTATTCTCTTCCATAAATCACATGCTAGAACTTGTGTGACAGTGACATGTTTGGTTTTCATAACCGAGCAACTACCGCAGGATATATTGGAACCTTTTGTGATCTCCAACACTGATTTCTTTAGTCGTGAATCATGTATGTATCAATAAGTGATAAAAAATGTTCTGTGAGTAAAATATATTGTTCTACTCATTGATATATCATGTACTAGTCTATTCTTATGCATATTATTTCTTTCAGTAGTATATTCTTCCAGTAGTATATATAGAGAAAGGGGGAAATATAAACATGGTTATGAATCTCCAATACTCAATATCTTTTTTAAAAAAACAAATATCGAATCACATATATGTAAGATAAAAAAAAGAGTCATTATATGAATAGGCCAAATCAATCATACCTAAGCTTGTGATTTGCCCAAATGCTTTAGCACGGTAGATCTGTAGAACCAACGAAATTGTTTAAAAATCTATTATTTTACAAATTTAGTGCACTCAATTGTGGTTTGTTTTATCTTACTATTTCTGATTTCTTTATAATGCACAGTGGAGCCGACCTTTTCTGTGACGAGTCTGAAGCTAGTGATGCAGTCTTAAAGCAACTTTTCAACCATTATATACAATTATGCATTGTTCTGAGAAAACAAATGTAATCTCTTTTCTATTTAACTTGTCTATTCAATAAAATTTGACCATTTATAATATTCTATGAGATTTTTCAGTATAAACTATCCATTGAGCATTCCATTTATTTCTTAGACTTTTGTTACTGTCATCTCCAAAATTCACCTTTGCAAACCATGCTGCACTATATATGCTTGAAACTACTCTAATTGCCATTCAAGATATAATGATTGACAAAGCACTAGATGAAGCTTCAAGGAAGATTCTTTGGTCTGAATTCTCCAAGATGATGCAACAAGTAACTAAATTGCTTGTTACTGGAATATTGTTATTTTTATTTTTAAACTAATGTATTTTACCAAGGATCAGAATGCCAAGGTCTGTGTTACAGTCAAGTGATGATTAATAGTTATTTTTTTTTAAGCAAAAATATATTATATTATATTATATAAATAGGACACCAATTAGTGCCCTACACAATTACACAAGGCCACTATCTAAAATCGGGCCTACAAAAATTCGAGAGGAGCTTTAACCCACGTGTAATAGTTACAATTTGATGCAATTGTACCCTTCTTTCCTATCCACCACCAAGATAACAAAACCACTCTATTAGTAATAGAATCGAGATCTCAAAATTCATCTCTAAATAAAATGTTATTCCTAGAGTACCAAATAACCCAACAAACCAATATCCAAAGCCCTGCCGCATTCCCAATATTAAATTTTTTCTTCACAGAACCATCCATCCCAATATTAATAGTTATTAGTTGCTTGCATAGTTGTCATATTTATTTTTATGATTTATTTTTTAAACACTTTATGCATCTTAAATAATGTGTTAGGTAAAATGTAGTTTTATTCTACAAATGGATTATGTGAATGTTGATGATATTTATCGATATATGACTACATATTTCGCTTATTTTATATATATATATATATATATATATATATATATATATATATATATATATATATATATATATATATATATATATATATATATATAATTGTTTGTGAGATTTTCTTTATATTTACATTATAAGAAGAATAAATTAGTTTTGGATGTAGTACGAATTAAAAAAATCTCCTACTATGATTTTGTTGACAATAAAAATAAAAAGGCCCTCGAATAGTGTTTCAAAGATTGGATATTAAATATAACGCTCTAAGATAGCGTTTTTTAAGGAATTGCTATTAAATAACCAAACAAGACTATGACAGCACTTTGAGGAAAGTGCTAATAAAACTTGCAATTTTAATAGCGCTTTTAAAGTGCTATTATAGGTAGCTAACCTATAATAGCAGCGGATTTAATACCGCTTTTAAGCGCTATTAAATGATAAAAAAGTGCTATTAAAGATTCATTTTGACATAGTGACTACAGATTGAGCTCCGCCAGAAGCGCGAGCACATGCTCAAAGAGGTGGAGGATGAACAGAACAAGCGTAGGAAAGTGGGTGATGCTTTGAAGAGCACCTATGAGGGGCTTGCTTCAAAGAAAAGACAACTCGCCGATACCCAATATCAAGCCTACAAGGATGAATTGAGCTACAAAAAGCAACTGGAAGAGCTTCAAGGGAAGTTATCTGAGTAGAAGAAGAAGTGGCAAAGTAAGCAAGACCGTGCTAATCAGTTAGCAAAGGACTTTTCTCAACGTCAAGCCCAGCTAGAAAAAGTCTTTGGTGAGATTCAGAAGCTGTAGGATCAAGCACATCAAAGCCGAGAGCAGATCAGTCAGCTCAACACAGAGAGCACTCATTGGGAGCATCAAAACCGTCATCTGCAAAGCCTCTTGGATCAGAAAGAGGCCTTTCTTAAGGATATGTTGCGGGACTCAACCATTCCTTGCTGCGCAACCTCATGAAGGATGCGAAGTATTGGAGTGAGAGGCACGGCCGTCTAGCCAGATTTGCTGAGCATACATTGGAGGACCTACCTGGGTTGTTGAGGGGAGCATATGCTGATGTATTGCCACACCAGCTTTCTTGGGCTGTTTTCCACTTCTTGTCTGTTTGTAGGGTGGTATTTGATAGGATCCATGCAGATTTTGTTGTAACCCAAAAGACAGATATTTGACTTGTACTTGACTTGTACTTCTTTCCTTTATTGTTGAACGAATGAATGAAGTTGCTTGCCAATCTTACTTTTAGCGCCTTTACTTGTATGCTTTATGATTATTGTCAACAAAGATGAGTTTAAGAATTCCTGGAATTTAAAACTTTATTTTTGCATGCATGGCATACATTCATTTGCACACATATGCACGTCCCTTCATCCGAAACAGTTGCTCATCCTTATCCGCCTTCCTTGTAGCAAGACGACGACTCGACATCAGTATTTCACTCGCTCAAACAAATCCAGAATCATGGCTGACTTCGAAGTTGAGAACGCTGCTTATAAGGAAACTCTGGCTCAATTCCATGGTCGGATGGATCAGTTTCAGACGAACATGGATGTCATTATGGAACTCCTTCGCGCTCAGAGGGACGCCGCTGTTGCTGCCGATGTTGTTGCAACTGCTACTGATGCAACTGTTGTGACTACTTCTCCTGTTGTTACGACTACTCCTGCTGTTGGTCCTTCTCCTGCTATTGTGAAAATGCCAGTTGAGCCTGTGAATCAGCCTGCTGTTCATCCGACAAATTCTCAAGCCGGTTTGAATAAGATGCTCGCTGGTTTTTCTTGGGGCATGCCTCCAAATTACACTCCTCAGACTACAAACAATGGTAGTGCCTTCATACCATATCAGCCTTTTGTTTCGCCCATGCCTAATGGGAATGCTGTTGCATATCCATGGGGCATGCCTACTCCGGTCCCGCCTCCAGTGATGAATTATGATCTTGAGAATCTTCAGGTTCAGACTCGTCAGACTCCCGGGTTGGCTGACATTGAAACTCCTGATGAAGGAGAGCATGTGTATAGGGGTCCTCCTATTCATGTTTCGGTTTCATCTCAAGCTGCTCAAACTGTTGTTCATCCTGGAATGTTCTATCCTGGGGCATCCTCCTCAGCTACTATGGTACCTCCTCCGCATCATCGGTTTGGGGTTCAGATGGGTCTGAATGCTGGTCAGATGGTTAATCCGGGTTTGGTGTATCCTTCTCAGTTTGCTACTCCATAAGTGCACGCTCCAGCTACGTCTCAACTGCCAAATCCTCAGATTCTTGTCAGGCCCACTAATCAAAGTAGACCTACTGACTACAAGTTGTTGGAAGACCATATCAGGGTTATTGAAGGGTTTTCTGCTTTTGGTATGGAGGTCAAAGACTTGTATTTGGTTCCGAATGTTGTGCTGCCACATAAGTTCAAGGTACTTGAGTTGCCCAAGTATAAAGGTTTGAGTTGCCCGCGTAGTCACATCACTATGTACTGCAGGAAGATGGCATCCTATATTGATAATGATGAATTGCTTGTTCATTATTTTCAAGATAGTTTGTCTGGTGCTTCATTGGATTGGAACATGGGCTTAGAACGTAGCAAGATCCGTACTTGGAGGGATCTGTCTGAAGCATTCTTGAAGCAATATAAATACAATCTTGATCTGGCGCCTACTAGATTGTAGTTACAGAACCATTCTCAGCGCTCAGCTGAAACATTCAAAGAGTATGCACAAAGAAGGCGTGAGATGGCATCTCGTGTGCGACCTACTCTCTCTGAGAATGAGTTGGTTGACATATTTATGGGTACCTTGCAAGGTTCCTATTATGAGAAAATGGTGGGTTGTTCTTCATCGAACTTCGCTGATGTTGTGACCATTGGTGAACGGTTTGAAGACTGGAAAGATTCTCGGGGCTGCTTCCTAGCAGCCGGACACTAGAAAATCTTAGATTAGTCAATCCAAGAAAAAGGAAGGTGAAGCCAACGCCGTGATAGCTCAAGTTTCTCCTCAGGATCAAGCACCCATGGCTCCCATGCCATATTATCTATATCCATACATTGCTTCTGCACAATATCAACAACTTCCATACCAGTATCATCCGCAACAACTGGTTCAGAATGCTCAGAATCAGCAACAACCGCAACGGCAACAACAGAACCAACAGAACAACAAAAGTTAATAGAATCAAAACCGTCAGAACAATAACAATCAAGGAAATCGCAAGCGTCCGAATTTAGACAGAATTCCAATGTCATACACTGAATTGTTTCCTTACTTGGTTCACCAAGGGGCAATTGTTCCTAAGCAGATCGCACCTGCATTTCCTCCATTTGGCCCGAAGCATAACCCAAATGCGTCCTATGATTATCATGCTGGATACATAGGACATGCGACAGAGGACTGTTTTGTTTTCAAAACCAAAGTTCAGGAACACATTGATAAGAAGATTCTGACTTTCGCTGAGGAAGGACCTAACATTCAGAATAACCTGTTACCAGATCACGGTGGACCTGTGGTTAACATGGTTGAAGATAACTCAAGGGTTGAATTGATCATGGATGTCGACGAAGTAAAAACCCCGATGACTGTGGTTTTCAAGAAATTGAAGGAACATGGGCTGTTGAAAGGGCTGCATGGTAAATGTAAAATTTGCGATGATCATTCGAACCAGTGTTGGAGGCTGAAGGGTTGTGTCCATATTTTGATGAACCGAGGTGAAGTCCAATTTTCCATATCAAAGCCTGTTGAGGAAGTTGCTACCATCGAGCCGTTCACCATTATCTATAGGAAGGTTCCTGTTGAATCCCCTAAACAGAAGAAGGTGCAACCCATCGTTGTTTGTCCGCCAAAGCCGTTTCCGTATCAAAATTCTAAAGAAGTACCTTGGAGGTATGGGTCTACTGTGTTTTATGGTGATCAAGAGATAAGGTTTGTCGAATCTGAGATCGTAAATGTTACAGCCGTTGGAGGTATGACTCGTAGTGGACGAGTGTTTACTCCGATAGTCATTACAAAGCCTGTTCAAGTTCCAATTGTTGTTCCTCCCAAGGAGACACCTGCATCTGCAACCCCTGTTGTTTAGCAAGGGGAATCTACTGTTATACCAGTGCTGACTATTCCCTCTGAGGATATTTCAAAGAGCAAAGAGACACTTGATGACCAAGAGTTCCTTAAATTGATCAAGAAAAGTGACTTTAAGATTGTGGATCAGCTAGGGCAAACTCCCTCAAGGATCTCAATTTTGTCTTTTCTCATGCGTTCACCCGCGCACATATCAGCCTTGTTGAAGGTCTTGAACACCGTTCATGTCATGCAAGATATATCCGTCGTCGAGTTCGATGATGTAGTGGCCAACATAACTGCAAGTCGGTACTTGGGCTTTAATGAATCAGAATTGCCTCCTAAAGGAGCTGGCCACAATAAAGCACTGCACATTTCCGTAACTTCCACAGACATCTTGTTATCTCGTGTTCTAGTGGATACCGGTTCTTCCCTCAATGTGATGCCTAAGGGCACATTGAGCCAATTACAGGTGGAAGGGAGCGAGATGAGGTCGGGCGCCTTAGTTGTCATAGCTTTTGACGGTTCTCGAAGGCAGGTCATCGGAGAAGTGGACTAACCCATCAAAGTTGGGCCGCATTTGTTTACCATTACCTTCCAAGTGATGGATATTAATCCGGCGTACAGTTGCCTATTGGGTCATCCATGGATCCACGCCGCAGGGGCAGTTACCTTCACTTTACATCAGAAATTGAAATTTATGTTCGAAGATCATCTAGTCATCGTCTTTGGTGAAGAGGATCTGATTGTAAGCGAGTTATCGTCTTTTCGATACGTCGAGACCGAAGAAGGCATAACTGAGGTGTCGTTGCAGTGTCTTGAATTCGAAGATGTCAGTTCTGCTTCCACTAGTTAAAGTAGATCACAACAAATGACCTTAGCTTCTGCTAAGAGCGCTAAAGAGACCATCGAGAGAGGTGTCTTGCCAGGCTGGGGGCATGTGATTGATGTGGTTGAAAAACATAATCATTTTGGATTGGCTTACCGACCTGGTCAACAATCTAGCCCACATGGTCCGAAGCAATGCGACTTGATCAAGTTCAGTAGCGCGGGTTTTCAGACGGGTGACATCGTGGCAGCCCTTGATGATGCTGGTCCCAGTAATCAGATTTCAAGCTTTGTGCGCAAGTGTCCGCCGAATTTTAAGCTCAACAACTGGACATCTACTGTGATTCCTGTGGTTTTTCCATATAACATGTAATGCATTTTGCTTTCTCATTCCCTCGTCCTCGCCCGAGATGAGTGGATAGCTTGTAAAGGGCCTCACGCTTTTGCAATATTATGTGATCAATAAATAAAAGTTTTTTGCATTCAAAATCATGCTCTATTTTCTTTTTTTATTTTATTTTTTCACAAAAAAATGGCAAAAGTTTCTTTTCTTTTCATCTTTCAAAATAGCTCATTCTAAACATATTCATAAACATGCAGAACTAATAAAAGCATTGATAACAACATGGAAAACATCCGTTGTAATTCTGGGATTCCAATTAACCAAGCCGAAGAAGATGGCGAGGAAGATTATGAAGTACCGGCTGAACTAGCAAGGCTCCTTGAGCACGAGCGTAATGAGATTCAGCCACACAAAGAGCCAGTGGAAGTTGTCAATCTTGGTACTGATGAGGTCAGAAGAGAAATTAAGGTTGGCGCGTCCCTCGCTAAGCATGTACACTCCGAGTTAGTCAAGTTATTGAAAGAGTATGTTGATATCTTCGCCTGGTCCTATCAAGATATGCATGGGTTAGATACCAACATCGTTAAACATCACTTGCCACTCAAGCCCGGATGTCCTCCTGTCAAGCAGAAACTCAGGAAGACTAGACCTGACATGTCACTTAAAATCAGAGAAGAGGTAAAGAAGCAGCCTGATGATCGGTTCTTAGCTACTTCCGAGTATCCTGAATGGATCACCAACATCGTCCCGGTTCTGAAGAAAGACGGGAAGGTCAGAATGTGTGTGGATTATCGAGATCTCAACAAGGCAAGCCCGAAGGATGATTTTCCTTTGCCTCATATTGATGTCTTGGTAGACAACACATCGCAATTCTCTGTCTTTTCTTTCATGAACGGTTTCTCAGGATATAATCAGATCAAGATGTCCCCAGCTGATATGGAGAAGACTACTTTCATCACGCCGTGGGGTACATATTGTTACAAAGTCATGCCATTCGGTCTGAAGAATGCAGGGGCAACATACCAACGTGCCATGACAACCCTCTTTCACGATATGATTTATAAAGAGATTGAGGTTTACGTGGACGATATGATTGCCAGGTCCAAAACTGAAGATGATCACCTGGTTCATCTGAAGAAACTGTTTGACAGACTCCGGAAGTTTAGATTGCGGTTGAATCTTGCGAAGTGCACCTTTGGAGTTCGATCTGGTAAACTGTTGGGTTTTATTGTGAGCCAGAAAGGCATCGAAGTTGATCCTGACAAGGTTCGGAAAATTCAGAACATGCCGCCTCCTAAAACAGAAAAAGAAGTCTGTGGCTTTCTGGGCAGACTTAATTACATCTCAAGGTTCATTTCCCACTTGACGGCTACCTGTGAACCGATGTTCAAATTACTAAGAAAAAATCAATCGGTTGAATGGAACAATGATTGTCAGGAAGCATTTGTGAAAATAAAACAATACTTGCAAGAACCACCGATCTTAGTATCGTCGGTTCCTGGTAGGCCTTTAATAATGTATCTCACGGTTCTCGATGAATCAATGGGATGTGTATTGGGTCAACATGACGACACTGGCAGAAAAGAACATGCAATTTACTATCTGAGCAAGAAGTTCACTGATTGTGAGAGCAGATACTCACTCTTGGAGAAAACTTATTGTGCTCTGGTCTGGGCAGCTCGACGCCTACGACAATACATGATTTGCCATACTACTTTGTTGATATCCAAAATGGATCCGATAAAGTACATATTTGAAAAGCCTGCTGTCTCTGGAAGTATTGCTCGGTGGCAGATGCTGTTAATTGAGTATGACATCCAACATGTTACCCAGAAAGCAATAAAAGGGAGCGTCTTGTCTGACTACCTTGCCCATCAACCTGTAGAGGGTTATCAATAAATGAAGTTTGACTTTCCCGATGAGGATGTTCTGTTTATAAGAGATTATGAGACTGCAGACCCTGACATAGGACCCGAACCAAGGGCGGGATGGACGCTCGTGTTCGATGGTGCTTCCAATTCTAGGGGTCGTGGAATCGGTGCTATCCTCATCTCTCCAACAGGTTTTCACCTTCCCTTCACTGCCAGATTATGCTTTGCATGCACCAATAATATGGATGAATACGAAGCATGTATCTACGGTATTGAAGCGGCTATTGACATGAGAATCAAGATTCTTGAGGTCTATGGAGATTCTGCCTTGGTCATCGGTCAAGTCAGAGGGAACTTTGTGACTCGGGATTCTAAGCTGGTTCTGTACCAACAACACATTACGAAGTTGATTCCTTACTTCGATGAGATTTCTTTTGATCATATCCCTAGAGAGGAAAATCAACTAGCTGATGCTCTTGCCACACTAGCATCCATGTTTAAGGTCAAGTGGAAGAATGAAGCTCCTTCTATCCGCATTGATCACTTGAACGAGCCAGCACACTGTTTAACAATTGAGGATGAATCTGATGACAAGCCTTGGTTCTATGACATTAAGAGATATCTGGAAAAACAGGAATATCCCGAGGGTATTACTATCACTGACAAGAAGGCTATTAGGCGACTTTGCGCCAAGTTCTTCTTGAGTGGTGGTGTATTGTACAAGAGGAATTATGATTCCGTGTTTCTCAGGTCCTGCTATGGCCAAGAAGTTCCTTCGAGCTGGATATTACTGGACAACAATGGAGGTAGATTGTTACAACTTAGCCAAAAGGTGTCACAAGTGCCAAATCTACGAAGACAAGATCCATGTGCCTCCAACTTTATTGAATGTTTTGACTTCGCCTTGGCCATTCTCTATGTGGGGTATAGATATGATTGGAATGATCGAGCCGAATGCTTCCAACGGTTATTGATTCATTCTAGTCACTATCGATTACTTCACCAAGTGGGTTGAAGTTGCTTCTTATGCAAATGTTACACGTCAAGTGGTTGCCAGATTTATCAAGAAAGAGATAATCTGTCGTTATGGCATTCCTAGCAACATTATCACGGACAATGCAAGCAGCCTGAACAATAATATGATGAAGGAGTTGTGTCAAGAATTTAAGATCGAGCACCATAACTCTTCACCATATCGGCCCAAGATGAATGGCGCCGTCGAAGCAGCAAACAAAAACATCAAGAGGATTGTCTAGAAAATGGTCAAGACTTACAAGGATTTGCATGAAATGCTTCCCTTTGCACTGCATGGCTACCGAACTTCAGTCCGCACTTCTACTGGGGCAACTCTGTATTCGCTTGTGTACGGTATGGAAGCTGTTCTACCCATTGAACTCGAAATTTCTTCGCTCAGAGTCATAATGGAAGCAGGTCTTGATGAAGCAAAATGGGTTTAATCTAGATATAACCGGCTGAATCTCATAGAAGAGAAGCGCCTTACAACCGTTTGTAATGGTCAATTGTATCAGAGACGCCTTAAGCGAGCTTTTGACAAGAAAGTTCTCCCTCAAACATTCCGTGAAGGCGAACTCGTGCTCAAGAAATATTCACCGGTTCACTCGGATCCACGCGGTAAGTGGACTCCCAATTACGAAGGACCTTTCGTTGTCAAGAAGGCCTTCTCAGACGGAGCCCTGATCCTCACCACTATGGATGGAGAGGAGTTGCCATCGCTCGTGAATTCCGATGCAGTCAAAAAATATTATGCCTAAAAAAAAGGATAAAAGAGGCCGCTAGATTGACATCCGCAAGGACAATCTAGGAAAAAATGGGCGTCCCGATGGACCAAAAAAAAGAAATGTCCATGTAAAAGTTATGGACAATAAAAAATAATAACAGCCCGCTAAGTTGAAAACCCGAAAGGGCGACTTAGGCAAAAATGGGTATCCCGATGGACGAAAAAAATATAGAAAAATGTTCAGGCAAAAATTAGGGATAAAGGCATTTGACTATGAACACTTGAGCCTCTCTTCACCATAGCTAGACCTCAGACGGTAACATAGCAGTCAAATCATCATCAACTAGTGCAAGGCGTTGGAACCTAGACTTACAGTGGATGGTAGCCAATGCTGTAATCAATGCAAAGCATGATTTCCCTTTGTCATTTACATTTGTTTTTCAATTTTATTGCAAATTTACTCATCAAGGATTTTTGCATCCCTGTACACATCTTAGGTACAAACGTTTCTAATTTCAATAAAAATTCATCATTCGATTTATCAATTGTTTTCTTTCCAGTATTTTGTTTGCAACATAAACGATTATTTGTGATCACATAATACTATAAAGTGTTGAAAAAATAAAAAGCTAAATCAATGGAGAAAGCATTATGCATTGCATATGTTACTGGTAATTCCTGCAGGATAATCAGTAATATCCATTAGTAAGCCTAATGCCCGACCGGCAATGTGATGGTTTTTTGAAGAAGTTGTTGTTTCCTCAGCAGTTCCTCAATAGAGTCATCAGTTCCCCAGCAATCGCCATTGTGGTTCTCCGGAGAGGTTGGTTACCTTCCACTTCCCCTAAAAGATCCATAAGGTCTCCAGCAAAGTTGTCACGATGCACCCCAAGAGGAGATGATTGCTCTTTTCCCAGCACGGGTCGTGTGTCATCCCTAACATGTCGAAACTGTCACGCACCAGCAGCAGTGCGACTTGGTTCCTCGTTCTCCCCAAGCAGAGAAGATCCTCTGTGCCTGGTAAATTCTCTACAGCAGAGCCAGTTGTAGATTTGCATTCCCCAGTCAGAGGCAGTCATGATGAGGAGATTGCTCTGTTCCTCTCATTCCCAGCAGTGTCAGCAATGATAATCTAGAAATTCGATATTTCTCAATGTCTTCCCAACAAGAGTTGTCACCCGTCATAGACTTTTCTCCGGCAGATCGTCTACATTTGCGGGTTCTCTCCCCAACTGAGGATGTCGAGCTCGTTTGCTACAATCTCTGCCTAACCACCACACTTTATCTCAACCTGACCTTTTGCATTTCATAATATCAAGCATCATATAGATCGACGCATACATAGTATAGGCATCGAGCATACTCTCTTTCTTTTGGCCTGTTTCATCTCCTGATTTCCAGCCAAGCTTCAAAACTTATTTACATTTACAATTCTTCTTTTGTCGTTGTCATACCCCAAATTTTGACCACTAAGATTTCCCATGATTGTGCAAATCATCATCACAATATGGATGAACCATCATGCCTCATCAGTCTCCTCAAGGAATTATTGAGCATTCACCACATTCAAAATTAGGGTTTCAAGCCCTCTCAGAGCCTTAGACAAAAGATCAATCAAGGAATGACTTGATCTTTAACTTGTCTAGCCTCTAAAATATCCACAATGGATCAAAAGGACTCCCACTTCAAGGATTAAGCACAAGGCTGCTCCCTTCTAGGTGGATCAAGTCTCAAGATTAACAGTGTCACCAAATTAGGGTTTTGGTCGACCAGGGCCTCCAGATGGAAATTTTTCATCTAGGCACAAGCCAATGATCCAAAACCTAACCTAATATACTCCATGGGACCTCATGGACCCAATCATCAAGTCAATTTTGCCTCAGGGGATGCATTCATCAAAAATCAGGAATTAGGGTTTCTTGACCTAATTCACCCCTAAGTTGACTTTTAGGGCAAATCATGAACCAAGACCTCAAGAAATGATTTGAGGGTCTCTAATATACCATATTGATCCATTTGGAACAATGGATTATTCCAAGAAGTTTGAGCAACAAGTCTCAATTTCATCTGCACCACAATTAGGGTTTCGCGAGGAAAATCAATTGTAACTTTGACTTTTGACCAGGACATGCTCCCAAACCCTATGACATGCACCAATATACCCTATAACACCCATGGAACATGTCCATCAAGTTTGATTTAGGTCAAGGACATGATTTCCTGAAGAATTGCACAGTTTGGAATTCATCTCATAAAAAGTCAACTGTGCACAAAAGTCAACTTTGACTTTTTGAGATTTTCACCAAAATGGATTTTTAACCCTAACATGATGTTAATGTATGATTTGAATCATCATTCATCAAGAAAAATCAAGAAAAGTTGGGTAACTTGTAAAAGGGGTAACCATAAAAAACTTAGAAAATTTTCTAAGTTAAAAATAAAGTGGCTAGGGTACCAACTTTGGAGGACCATAACTCCTAAACCACAAAGCCATTTTCTCCCATCCAAGGCTTGATTTGTAGATCTCATTGCCCTCTACAAAAACTTCAACTAGACCTAATTCCAACTCCTCATGGAGTTTGAGTTATGGAGTGATCAAAATCAAGAAAAGTCACTTTGTTCCAACACTTAGTGAAAATTTCACTAAGTCAGATTTTACCTTACTTTTTGCCAAATGTAGGGGGGTTTTTCACTTGGATTAAAAAGAGATCAAAACCAAATATGTTCAAACAGTTGTTGTATCATGTAAGGGCTTTCCAAAATGGCAAAGAACATTACCAAATTCCATTTGAGTCATGAGATATGACATTGGAAAGTTGCCTTGCTGAAATCTGCCAAGGCAAGGAAGAATTTGCACTTTTGGTCGATTTGCCAAAATCAGCCAAATCCAAATGCTCCTATCCAGTTGGACACCTCTGAGGATTTAATCTAAAGGGGACAATCACTGAGCCAAGCCTCCAAAGTCCATGGAACAAGAAATAGCATGTTGAACCTAGAATGGCAAAAATAGGGACAAAACTCCAAATTTAGATTGAAGCATTCAATGGAAGCATCATGGTGGCATGGACTGAGCCATTCTCATCTGAAATCAGTCAAGACTTATCCAAGACCAAGGAAACCAAAGCTCTGTGCCCTAACCTCTAGTCAATGGCTAGAGGAGACTTGGATTTTCATTTGCCAACATTGGCCAAACCTACTTAGCAGTTGCCATTCACTATTCCTTGCAAAACAAACTTGCTCTACTATAAATAGAGCTCAATTGTGTTCAGTTTAAGTACACCAAAGGCCTACAACACTTGCCTTTCCCAAAATCTCTTTCTTTTGGCAAAAATGCCTTTCTTAGCAAGGTAACTATCGGGTTTTGAGCAAGAGGGCAATTCCACTCAAACCAATCACTCACACACCTCATATACATCACATATAAGCTGATCAAACACTTAAACAACAACTGGAACATTGATTTCTCAGAATCACCAGTCAATTGCTCAAGGTTTTAACCAAAGTGCAGTTGAGATGCCATGAAGTGATCCAGCCAATTTCCATCAAGTCCAAGCATTCAAACACACTCCATAGCACCTAGGGAAGCTGTTCAGATAATCACAACACAACTGTAACACCTCCTACACAAATCACGATCACCAGCTGCAAGTGGTAAGCATGAGCTCTTCTAACTCTATGATCCATGCAATTTTTGCTGCACAATAATTTGGCCATATGTTCATAATCATGCATGGAATGTTTTCCCTCAATTAATTGCTTTGTTTGAATCGTGTATCAAAAATCCTAGCCTTCATGCAGAAATTAGGGTTCTTGAGGTTTCTTCGTGATTTCATGTTTTATGTTTAATTTAAATGAAATTAAGTGTTATAGACATGATCGTGAGTTTGAAACGAGTTGATTGGTATGTGGATTGCATGATACAATTTGTTTTTCATATGTTAAACAATTTGGATCATTTTAAGTGAATTTTTATTCAATTAAATACATTTTTGAAACACAAATTAGGGTTTTTTGGATTAATTCAACCCTCATAAATCATTTTCTTTAAACTTTTTGGGCCTCTAATAGAGTGTAAGACCCAATCCTTTTTTGACCAAATCATTTTTGGGCCTCAGTGTATTGTATAAGTCCCGATACCGTCAAAAACAAACGGCGCGATCGTCGCCCTTTTGAAAATTAACCCTGGGCCTCTCCTTGAGTTATAAGACCCATTTAAAACTTTTTGGGCCTCTATTAGAGTGTAAGACCCAACCCCCTTTTAACCAAAACCATTTTGGGCCTCACTTATTGTATAAGTCCCTCTGCGTTAAAAGAAAACCTGGGCGCGATCGCCATTTTAAACGAAAAATCATCTGGGCCTACCCTCGTGTTATAAGCCCCACTATTTTTCTTTAAACTTTTTGGGCCTCTTGAGAAAGAGTGTAAGACCCATCCCTTTGTACAGAAAACAATTTTTGGGCCACAGTCACTTGTATAAGTCCCTCTGTACAAATTCAAACAGTGCGCTCACTGATAAAACCCTGGGCCTCTCCTTGAGCTGTAAGCCCCAAATCTTTCTTTTTCAAAGCACTTTCTCCTTTGATTTTGAATATACTGTTGTTTTCAATCTTTCTTTGTTGAACAACTAACCAAACATCATGGAAGCTCTACAACCGAGTAAGTGGTTATCGCTTTCATTTACCGCTTTCATATACATATAACTGTATTGTGGGGCTGTTTCGCTGTAAGTCTTCTTTCATAAACTCATATCAACTGTGTAATAATAGTATAGATATTTCGAGTTTCCCCGGCAACTACGTCTAGAACTAGGTGACTCTGTTTCGTTTATTCATAGAAATAGACAACTAGATCCCCAATAGGATCACCAGATACAGTCTTCTCTTCGGCTGTCCTCATTAGGAATTGTCAAGAAACTCTACTCCCAAAGATGAATGTATTCTCCGTGAATGGCATCTTTGAGTTTCTTCTAAATTCTCGAACTTTCCTGGCTTGATCTATTCATTATGAATAGCCTGTCTTGAATTTCTCGGGGTTTGGGGACCCATCGGCTTCTTAAAAGCATCGGCCTCCTCTTGGGCATCGTACAAGGACCCACAGGCTTTCTAAAAGCAACCCCGCCTCCTCTTGGGCTTAGTACAAGGACTCATCGGCTTCTTAGAAGTATTCACATCCTCCTCTTAGGCTTCGTATAATGATCTCTTCCTCCGGGAATGATAGCCTCCTCTTGGGCTTCGTACAAGGACCCGTCGGCTTCTTAAAAGTTTCCAGCCTCCTCTTGGGCTTCGTACAAATTGTCCCGACGACCTCCTAAAGGTATAGGAACAAAACTTAGTCATCTGCATAGAACAGTCCTTTCAAAGAGTCTACTACTGTTTCTCAAAGCATAGTACAAAAGATGAAACTCTATACTTGGACAGTCTAATATCCTTGAGTCCTAAAGACATTCTCAAGCACCCTTCAAAAATAGGAAGAAAACCCATAGACACGGACAGTCTCAATAGCCTTCGGATTTCCTGCTTCCTTAAAGAACAAGAATAACCCGGATCCTTGAATCACATCCATGAGTACAGTGTTGCTCATATAAGAACTGATTTTCTCTTTCAAAATCAGTATACTGGACCTGTCACTCAACTGAAACAGTAACCACAACCTCCTCTTGGGCTTTGTACAATGATTCTCCCCAGTGGAGTCAAACAACGTTTAGCCTCTCTCTCGGGCTTTGTACGAGACACATAAGAGACTCCCTCGTTGAGTCAATCACCTCTTTCGCCTCCATCTCGGGCTTTATACGAGATACAAAAAGGTTCTTATTGAGCCAAATAAACAATAGCCTCCATCTCGGGCTTTATACGAGATACCAAAAGATTCCATCGTCGAGTCAAAACCTTTTAGCCTCTCTCTCGGGCTTTGTACTAGACACATATTGGCCTCCTCTTAGGCTTTGTATAAGATAACCACTGGTTGATCCAATTAACCTTTTAGCATCAAAGTTGTGCCTCGTTCACAGTACACAAACATCAACAACTCCTTCCCCTCCATCTAACTGCTGTAAGCGGCAAGCCTCTGGATCATCTACATCCATGCCAATGTCCCTCTTTTAGTATGAGAAATTCCTAAGGAAAGATGGCATTGCTCTACACTGAGTTAAAGTTTTCTCCTTCAGGTTAAAATCCCCTATAAAGGAAATTATGGCATTGCCGGATCCGCGTATCCCGGTTAAAGTAATCCTCCTTTACAATCAGTCACCCAACAGTTGTGACAGACAAACCCCTTTAGAGATGACAAATTCTCTCTAAAGTCAACACCTTTCGCTTCACATCTTGGGCTTTGAACAAGATACAAACCACCTTTTCGCTTCACATCTTGGGCTTTGAACAAGACACCAAAAACAACCATTTCCCCCCATAGAATAGGAGGAACTACGAACGCTCTGATTTCCCTGTTTCGGTAAACGGGAATACGTAGGCATAAGATTGAAAGAAAAAAATCTTAGCGAGCACATTAAACAAAAACCCAAAATCCCATACTCTCATGTATCTACCAAAAAGCATCAGTCCTAACATCCTAATCCTCGTTCCCCGCCAGAAAGTCCTAGAAAGAGAAAAAGAAAACCGTATTGGCGAAAATACAAATAACCAGTACAAAGGCCCCCCCCCACATTGATAGCATTCGCAACTTAACAGACCGCTGTTTAAACTCAGTATGCAAAGCAGGGTTAATTGGAAACATCTATTTCCCTTCCTTATTCAGCTCACAATAGGATAAAAAATGAATCGACCTGTAGTAAACTCAACCGTAGAGAGCGACCAGCGCTTAAGAACCGCGTCCAAAATCACTCGCTACAGAAAAATGGCGCCCACCGTGGGGCCCGTCTCTTTTTTTCTTCTTCCTTTTCACCTCTTGAGTGAATACCACATATTGGGGCTTCCGCCGGGGAACCCAATTTCTGTCAGGAACTTAGGATTCATAGCTTTAAAGGTCTAGGATGATTAGGACAAATATATATAATGCTTTTCCTAATTGCTATACGTGTTTATTTTTCTGCTAATGGGAATGCGTGTGATGCCGCATGTGGAAAGATTGAGTATACACTTAAGATAAGTGATGGCGACGGGGTCGACCATCAACCTCGGTGGAGGCTGACCAATGCAACCCATTCTCTCACCTAGACAATGGGCCGATTGTTAAGTATGAGAAGCTGAGGAGCCAAACCATTTCGTAGTACGGAAGCTATCGGAAATAGTTGTTACGCGATACTACCCTCATTTGAGGCTGGTGATCTATTCTCGGTGAATGACACTTACTCTAAGATTGCTCTACAACTCGCTGGCGATCCGCTTGTTGTTTTGCTTTCCTGGGAGGAGCTGATGATAATGAGTACAGGTACAAAAATCACCTTAGTATAAACCTTTGGGGATGGGTAGAGCCTTGACTTCATGACAACGACCCTTTGACCCCATGTTTTTTCTATGTTTTTGTGTGCTGCATTCATGCATTCATTTAAAAAACATTAAAACATTCAAAAAAATTCTCTTCTAGTCTCTCTGCTTTTCAAATTAAACTAAGACTGTGATTGCGAATACCAGAGAAAAGGATTGCACTAATGGATTTCGATAGAAGGAGAACTCATAGTTATACCTTCAAGGTTCCAAAGCTAGAGGATTTGAGAAGGTTAGCAAGGATGATCACTAACCCTGAGGCTTTTAGAGCCAAACACGGAGGTTTGCTACCACTGTTAATAGTCCATGTGATTGAGGGAATCATGGATGCGCTCATTCAGTTTTATGATCCAGTTTATCACTGTTTCACATTCCCGGATTACCAGTTAGCACCAACGCTGGAGGAGTATTCTCATCTGATTGATCTACACATTACAGATCGAGCTCCATTTTCTGGACTGGAAGAAATTCCAAAGAATCAGACCATTGCAAGAGCAATTCATTTGGACGAGTCTGAGGTCAAGACTCACCTGACCACTAAGGGTGGCATCCAAGGTTTACCAGCCCAGTTCTTGACAAAGAAAGTCCTGTATTTTGCCAGTATAGGAAACGTGACTGCTTTTGAAAGAATCTTTGTCTTGCTCACCTACGGGTTATTTTTGTTTCCCAACATCAATAACTTTGTAGATATCGACTCCATTAAGGTTTTTCTCATTGGAAACCCTGTGCCGACTTTGCTCGCAGATGCGTATCATTCTGTACACTTAGGAAATTTGTACAGCGGAGGGGAGATCACATGCTGTATACCTCTGCTTTACGAATGGTTTATCTGTCACTTGCCCAAGTCTGCTGCTTTTTAGGATTGTAAGAGTGCCTTACGTTGGTCGCAGAAGATCATGTCTCTTACCAACTCTGATATAAATTGGTGTAATAGGATCTATGATGGGATCAGGATCATTGACCGTTGTGGAAACTTCCCCAACGTACCCCTTATAGGAACTAAGGGAGGAATCAACTATCATCCAGTTCTCGTTCATCGTCAATTTGGATACCCGATGAGACACGTCCCACGGGGTGTTCATCTGGAAGGTATTTTCTTCAAAGAAGGAGAAAACGACAGAGCACTAAAGATGGAAATAATGCACGCTTGGAAGCAGGTTCATAAGAAAGGAAGAGAGTCTCTAGGAAAACCGGACTATGTCTCGGTGGAGCCTTATCTCCATTGGGTACAAACTAAAGCTCTCAAGCTAAAGATGCCTTACCCTCGTTATGGGATTCTTCCGCCGAGGGAATCTGTCATGTACTTCATGACTGAGACTGAAAAGCTTCAGGTTACTCTCAACAAAGTTCAAAAGGAGAGAAGGTCTTGGAAGAACAAGTACCGCACCCTCGATGTAGAGTGCATCAAAATACAGCAACTACTGAAAGAGAAGGACGCTCTGATTGAAATTTTGGAGCAACATGCTGTAGAGAATCAAGATGACCAAAGGAATTTGCTCGCTCCTTTCACTTGGCAAAGGAATGACAACCCGACAACGGCCCAAGAGCCCCGGTCAAAGAAAAGGAAGATACCAGAATCAGCACCCGAGTTCTCTTCAGAGAGGACTCTGGGCCCATTAGCTTAGGTTTCTGTTTCTGCACTGTGTAATCTACTGTATTTCCATTTCTGTAATCCTTTGAATTTCAATAAAAAGAGGTTTCCCCACTGTTTGATATTTGCAATCTAATTGTCGAAGTTTATTTTGATTAAACCAAAAAAACAATTAATATAATCATTGCATTCATCATTCTCACATCGCGTATTCTTCTTACCTATGAATATCATGTTTGTGTCTTGGTTCTAGAGTCAAACTGTCTCATTTGTATAATACTCGGGCCAATCGTCAGAAAAAGATGGATGATCTTGAGGAAGAAAACAGAGAGTTGAAAGAAGAGATCGACGCTCTGAGAGAGGATATGAGGAAGCTTCGTAACGACATGCAAGCCATGGCAGAAGCTTAGCTACAAAGAATTGTGATCTCAGAGATCACCTCAACGCCCATAGTGGAGAAGTATGATCCTAGGTATCAAATACCGAAAGATCGTCCTTGGGGCATGCCTGTTAACTATATCCCAGAAGGATATGTTCCGCCGATCACTGAAGATCAGGGAATCACAACAGAAGCCGCTGGGCCTGAAGGTTACAAACTTTGGGAAAGCGAAGATGCGAGAGGCATACTGAAGACTCCTGAAGGTTACAAACTTTGGGAAACGCCAAGACTCACTACCGTAGTCACGGTACCACCCCCTGTGGTGCACACTGTCCCGGAAGGGCAGATTCCACAGACACCTTCTGGTAAGAAGGAAACTATGTTTGACAGGATGGAGGAATTCCAGGAGCAGTTCTTGGAAATGCAGAAGGAGCCGCAAGCCATTCGCGGTCAGGATCTATTTGGAAAGGACGCCGCAGATCTCTGATTGGTCCCAAATGTGAAAGTTCCGCACAAATTTCAAGTGCCCGACTTTGAAAAATACAAGGGTAACTCTTGCCCTCAAAGCCATCTGGTGATGTACGCTCGGCGTATCTCAGCTCAGACGGAGAATCAGGACCTACTGATTCACTACTTTCAGGATAGTTTAACCGGTGCCGCATTAAAATGGTACATGGGTTTAAACTGTGTTACGATCAGCACATTCAGAGATCTTGGCACTTCCTTCGTCCAACAATACAAATACAATTTGGACATGGCACCCGACAGAGATCAACTCAGATCGATGTCGCAAAAGGACAAGGAAACCTTTAAGGAGTACACTCAAAGGTGGCGTGAAATTGCCGCTCAAATTTGTCCACCTCTTGAGGAAAAAGAGATGACAAAGATCTTCTTAAAAACCTTGAGCTCATTTTACTATGACCGAATGGTTGCCAGTGCGCCCAGTGACTTCACCGAAATGGTCGGCATGGGCGTACGTCTTGAGGAAGCCGTCCGAGAAGGACGTTTGGTAAAAGACACTGGATCGACAAGCGGTACTAAAAAATACGGTAGTGCTCTCCCTAAGAAAAAGGAGCAGGATATTGGGAATATCTCTCTCGGAAAGCAAAGACGACATTATCAACCGGTAGCAGCTGTGACTCCTACTATCAACCCTGCGTCTATTCCTACGTATTAACCTCAGGTTGCGCAGAGCCAACCTGATAAACAAAGGACACAACAGCCTCTTCAGCAGGCTCGTCCTCCATACAACAACAACCGTACAACACGACCACCAGGATTTGATCCTATACCCGTGTTGTACGCAGAGCTGTTTCCATTACTACTGGCTAAGGGGCACATTCAGACTAAATCTCCTCTTACAGTACCAGAAAATCCGCCTTTTTGGTTTAAGGTGGATCAAACTTGCCCTTACCATCAAGGAGGATCAGAGCATAACATAGAGACTTGTCTCAATTTCAAGTCCGACATGCAAAAACTTGTTAGGAGCGGGGTCTTATCCTTCAAGGATACAAATCCTAATGTTCTCACGAACCCGATGCCTCAACACGAGAAGGTTGCAGTCAATTTGATAGAAGGAGAGACTGACGACGTCTATCAAATTCACGATGTACTCTTGTTGAAAACCAATCTGGTCAAGATGCATTGTAGATAGAGTGGATATGGCCATGTGCCACCTCATAATTATCATCAGTGTGATATCTGCTCCAAAGACAACCAGGGATGTTCTGTAGTGCAAGCAGCCCTGCAGGAACAGATGGATCTCGGATGGATCCAAGAGCACCGAGTTCGTGGAGTTAACATGGTCTACACGAATTCCAACGTCATTCAAAACCACGACGTCCGTGCGATGAATGCCAACTTGGTGGCGATGCACTCAAGGCAAAGCCAATATCATAATCTGCCGCGGCATGATTACAGTTCCTGTCTGATTTGCTCGGTAAACAAACAGGGTTGCTCTTTTGTACAAGAAGCCCTCCAGCGTCAGATGGATCTTGGATGGATCCAAGACTACCATGATAGGAACTCCTATCAAATCAACATGGTTCAGATCTTCGATATTCGCGTGATGAATACCAACCTGGTAGAGTTACATGCTGAGCAGGTCCGACTCGGATTCTTAATATCATATGACTATCAAAGCTGTAAAGCAGGTTGCGAAAACGATCGAGGTTGTACCCTTGTCCAGGAGGCACTTCAGCACTTGTTAAATCACTGGTGGATGCCAATCTATATGGAGGAAGATACTCAGCAGATTAGTATCAGTAATAGGAATCCTACTCGACGTCAGAGTCAGGATGTCCGATCTGTGGAAGCTAACCTAGTGAGGTTACATTGTATTCAAAGTGGGCATGGCCAGGTGCCACTACACAATTACGAACGTTGTAGCGTCTGTTCGGAAAGTAACCAAGGGTGTTACCTTGTGAGAGCAACTCTTCAGGGTCAGGTGGATCGTGGAGAGATTCGTCCATATCCGGGTTCTGGACCCATCAACTGGACGCCGAGCTACCTTGCCAATCAAGTCGAGGATGTTGTCACAATCTCTGGTCATCACAGGACCAGGGATGTTTGTGCCATTATCCCTCTACTTGACGAATCTAAAGTTCCCAACCGGGAACGGATCGAGATTA
The DNA here is from genome assembly GCA_022829125.1 of Lathyrus tuberosus. Lineage (NCBI taxonomy): Eukaryota > Viridiplantae > Streptophyta > Magnoliopsida > Fabales > Fabaceae > Lathyrus > Lathyrus tuberosus. The sequence goes on from JALAZF010000254.1 coordinate 2,142,394, forward strand.
CTTATGATGGTCAGAAAAATCATAAGGCTCCCGTAGTCATCTGTCTACCGGGACCAACACCGTATGAATCAACTAAGGCTATTCCTTACAAATACGGTGCAAAGACAGTTGAAAATGGAAAGGAAATTCCATTACCCTCCGTCGTGAATATTGCAGACATCAGTCGTGTAACACGGAGCGGTCGAATCTTCAACCGAGGGGTTGGGGAATCCAACAAGGAAAAGGAACTTCGGACGGAAACTCCTGATCCACCAGTCAGTGAATCCAGTAATCCCGACCTTTCGAAAAATAATGATGAGATGTTGAAGCTTATCCAAAGGAGTGAATACAACATTGTCGATCAACTGTTACAGAATCCTTCAAAGATCTCGGTATTATCACTGTTACTCAGTTCAGAAGCGCATAGGGAGGCTCTACAGAAAGTCTTGGAGCAAGCCTTTGTGGAACAGGATGTAACAATCAGACAGTTTGATAACATTGTCTCTAACATCACTTCCTGCAACAATTTGGGATTTAGTGATGAGGAATTACCCGAAGAGGGTCGCCGTCATAACATGGCGCTCAACATTATAGTTAACTGCCAAGACGATGCTTTAGCCAGCGTACTGGTAGACACAGGGTCAGCCCTGAATGTTATGCCGAAGTCCACTTTGATGCAATTATCATTCAAGGGCCCTCTGATGAGAATCAGCGAGGTCGTCGTCAAAGCATTCGACGGATCCAGAAAAACAGTTATCGGTGAAGTTGATCTTCTCATAACTATCGGTCCTCACACTTTCCAAGTCACTTTCCAGGTCATGGATATCCGGGCAACGTACAGTTGTTTATTAGGAAGACCTTGGATACATCAGGCTGGAGCGGTCACTTCGACCCTCCACCAAAAGCTAAATTTCGTCCAGAACGGCCGACTCATCACAGTCTGTGGGGAACAGGCCTTGCTCGTGAGTAACTTATCATCATCTACTTGTGTAGAACCCGAGGAAATTATTGGGACGCAGTTCCAAGCACTGTCGGTGAGCAAGGAAAATCAATCAAAAGGAGGAGCTTCGATTTCCTCATACAAAGATGCTATCAAAGCGGTCGAGAGTACCGATACAACCGGATGGGGACAGCTTGTCATTCCTATTGACAATAAAACAAAGAAGGGTCTTGGTTTTTCTGCAACCTGTACCCAGACGGCTGCCAACGATGAAAGTCTTCATCCCCTTCAAAACTTCTTCCACAGTGGAGGTTTCCTCCACCCAGTGTCTTAGGCAGTACATGCTATCAATGAGGAAGATCCCTCTGACACAAATGAAGAATGGAAGTCCTATCTTAATGAGGACGGTTATATGTCTCAGGAAGAGGTGCCTACACCATTTTGCTATCCCGCACAGAGTCCGAGATTTATACCAAGGTCAGACGTCGAAATGAGATACGGGGATTGTGATCCAGAAGGATGCCGTGCCCCGCCAAATTCATTAGAGGAGGACACTCTGATGAAAGACAACTTTGACCACAACTACTATGGCCCAATGGATGGTCTGCCAATGTGGCAACCTTACCCAGGAAACTTAGGGCAAGAGAGTCAGCCGAATAATGAAAATCGGATGACCATCATTGAACAGAATACCTGTATCCCCGCCATGTCATGGGATCAACACTCGGGTCATTCAGAAACTACTCAACATGACGATGAATTTGCAATGTTTGTAGGACTTGAATTCATCAACTATGCTTTTCCCGAGGTCAACGTCATCGAGAGAAATGACTCCAGTTCCAAAGAAGTTTAGGACACCTTGGGAAAACCGAGTGGATAATACGATTATATGGTCAAGTACACTGCTCTCGAAAGCTCTCGTATCAGGTTCGAAGACATCCAGCTTACTGGATGGGGAGCTACAGCTGAGAGCACAAATGCTATGCGAAATGCAACTGAGGAATTCTCCTACGACAATTCTGCCTGGGAGACAGATTCCAATGATCCTGCTCCACCAGAAATCAGTGTTATTTCTGAAGACAAATCAAGGAAGGTGCCAGACTTTGTGATTCACCGAGGAGTTCGCCGCCAATGGGTTGCCGTCGAGGTTCCGAAGGTCGTTCATCAGTCAAAGTAATTGCCGTCTTTAACCTTTCACTCTGCCCAGGTGAAACGGATGTTTTGATAGGGCTCGCTTTCTGTAAATTTCCCTCTTCGCTTTGCCCGAAGCGATAGAGTTTTGTTTTATAGGGCTGTAGTTTCAAGAATCGACTTGTTCATTAATAAAATAACGTCGTTTTGTAATTTCCGCATTTATTGCTGTTTTCTCTTTTTGCTTTTTCCAGAAAATGGTAATCCTAAAAAATAATTCAATAATAAAAACAAGCAGTAAAATAAAAACACTGCACACACTTGCATTTTCTCTATCTCTTCTAAACACAAATCATCACGTCATGCAGATTGCTTATTTTAAACCCAGTTGAAACATACGATCCGATGCCTTCTCCCAACTTTGAGTTCCCGGTATTCGAGGTTGAAGAAGAAAATGACGACAAAATTCCAGAAGAGATCTCCTGACTACTCAGACAAGAGGAAAGGTCCATTGAACCTCATAAAGAACCGTTGGAAATGGTAAACTTGGGTTCAGAAAAAGAGAGAAAAGAAATCAGGATTGGGGCACTGCTCAGTCCAACTGCCAAAGAGAGTTTGATAAAGCTTCTCAAAGAATTTCCCGATGTGTTTACTTGGTCCTATCAGGCTATGCCAGGGTTGAATACCAGCATCGTGGAACATCACTTACCGTTAAGATCGGAATGTCCGCCTGTAAAGCAAAGGTTGAGACGCACTCACCCGGACATGGCCATCAAAATCAAAGAGGAGGTACAGAAACAGATTGACGCGGGTTTCCTCGCTACATCTGAATATCCTCAATGGTTAGCCAACAGCGTACCCGTTCCCAAAAAGGACGGAAAGGTCAGAATGTGTGTCGACTACAAGGATCTAAACAAGGCTAGTCCAAAGGATGACTTTCCTTTACCACACATTGACATGCTGGTAGACAGCATAACAAAGTTCAAAGTTTTCTCCTTCATGGATGGATTCTCGGGCTATAACCAGATCAAAATGGCGCCGAAAGACATGGAGAAAACTTCGTTCATTACACCATGGGGCACCTTTCGTTACAAGGTAATGCCGTTCGGTTTGAAGAATGTCGGGGCAACCTATCAAAGGGCCATGACTACTCTGTTTCATGACATGATACACAAAGAAATCGAGGTATATGTCGATGATATGATTGCAAAATCAAAAATGGAGAGTGAGCAAGTTGAACATCTGTCAAAATTGTTCGAACGTTTAAGAAAGTTCAAGCTCCGCTTGAATCCCAACAAGTGCACCTTCGGTGTCCGTTCAGGGAAACTATTAGGGTTCATCGTCAGCCAGAAAGGAATTGAGGTTGATCCTGACAAGGTCAAGGCCATTCAAGAAATGCCTTCTCCGAAAACTGAAAAACAAGTCATAGGATTCCTAGGACGTTTGAACTACATCTCCAGATTCATATTCCTCATGACCGCCACGTGTGCGCCAATTTTCAAATTACTCAAAAAGAACCAGGATTGTGTTTGGTCAGAAGATTGCCAAACCGCCTTCGACAGTATCAAGGAATACCTGTTGAATCCGCCGATTCTATCACCTCCAGTGGAAGGAAGACCACTGATTATCTACCTCACAGTCCTAGAGGACTCAATGGGATGTGTACTTGGCCAACAAGACGAAACCAAAAGGAAAGAGTCTGCCATTTACTATTTGAGCAAGAAATTCACCGACTGCGAAACTCGGTACACGATGCTTGAGAAAACTTGTTGCGCTTTGGCTTGGGCAGCCAAACGTCTTCGCCAATACATGATTCGTCATACTACTTGGTTAATCTCCGAAATGGATCCAATCAAGTACGTCTTCGAAAAACCTGCTCTCACGGGAAGAATTGCCTGTTGGCAGATGCTGTTATCAGAATATGACATAGAGTACCATGCTCAGAAATCCGTTAAGGGAAGTATTTTAGCCGATCATTTGGCTCATCAACCGATTAACGATCAAGAACCAATCGGGTTTGACTTCCCAGACGAAGATGTCATGTATCTAAAAATGAAAGATTGCGATGAACCGTTACCCAGTGAAGGGCCAGAACTAGGTTCCCAATGGGGACTTATCTTTGACGGAGCAGTTAATCATTACGGAAATGGAATTGGGGCAATCATTGTTACCCCTCAGGGTACCCACGTTCCTTTCACCGCCAGAATTACGTTCAAATGTACAAACAACGAGACCGAATACGAAGCTTGTATTATGGGTCTCGAGGAAGCGATTGATTTAAGGATCAAAAACTTGGATGTATACGACGACTCAGCCTTGGTTATCAATCAGATAAAAGGAGATTGGAACACATACCAATCAGGATTGATCCCTTACAAAGACTATGCAAGAAGGTTGTTACCTTTCTTTAGTAGAGTTGAGTTTCATCACATCCCTCGTGAGGAGAATCACATGGCTGATGAATTAGCCACTATCTCTTCCATGGTTAGTGTAGGTCAATGGAACGACTTACCTAAGATCGACATAATGCGCCTTGAACGGCCCGCCTACGTCTTCACGATTGAAGCAGTCCTAGACGACAGACCTTGGTATCATGATATCAAATGCTTCATTCAGAAACAAGAGTACCCACCTGGGGCACTCAGAAAAGACAGGAAAACCCTCAGAAGATTGGCTGGAAACTTCTTCCTGAGCGGTGACACTCTCTATAAGAGAAATTTTGACATGGTCTTGCTCTGATGCGTAGACAGACCAGAAGCAGACATGCTTATGAAAGAAATTCATGAAGGATCCTTTGGCACTCATGCCAACGGACATACAACGGCGAGAAAAATTCTAAGAGTAGGGTACTATTGGTTGATAATGGAATCCGACTGCTACAAGTACATGAGGAGGTGTCACAAGTGTCAGGTATACTCCGACAAAATTCATGTACCGCCATCACATCTCAAAGTTCTTTCTTTCCCGTGGCCATTTTCCATATGGGGAATCGACATGATTGGCTTGATTGAGCCTAAGGCTTCAAACAGACATCGGTTCATTCTAGTAGCCATTGACTATTTCACCAAGTGGGTCGAAGCAGCATCATACGCTAATGTAACCCGACAAGTGGTGGTCTGATTTATCAAAAACAATATCATCTGCCGTTATGGTGTTCCAAGCGAGATCATTACTGATAATGGATCCAACTTGAACAATAAGATGATGAAAGAGTTGTGCGCAGACTTCAAGATCGAACACCATAACTCATCTCCCTACCGACCCAAGATGAACGGAGTGGTAGAAGCGGCTAATAAGAACATAAAGAAGATCATTCAAAAGATGTTTGTAACCTACAAAGACTGGCACGAGATGCTACCCTTTGCTCTTCACGGTTATAGCACATCTGTCCGCACTTCAACAGGGGCTACCCCTTTCTCTCTAGTGTATGGCATGGAAGCAGTGCTCCCCATAGAAGTAGAGATCCCGTCAATCCGAGTATTGATGGAAGCTAAGCTCACCGAAGCTGAGTGGTGTCAAAATCGACACGACGAACTGAACCTGATCGAAGAAAAGCGAATTACGGCACTATGCCATGGTCAGTTGTATCAACAAAAAATGAAGAGGGCGTTTGATAGAAAGGTCTGACCTCGTGTCTTCAGAAAAGGAGACCTCGTGCTCAAGAAAATTCAATCATTTCTCACTGATTCGTGAGGTAAATGGACTCCGAATTATGATGGCCCCTATGTGGTCACGAAAGCTTTCTCAGGCGGCGCCTTGAGACTTGCAACCATGGACGGAGAGGAATTTGCCTACCCCACGAATGTTGATGTAGCCAAGAAATACTTCGCCTAAACTAAAACAAAAAACGTCTCGGTGGATTGAAAACCAGAAAGGATGGTCTAGGCAAAAGTTAGAGACATGAAAAAAAATCATCCCGATGGATTGGAAATCTCATAGTACAATCCAGGCAAAAGTTAGGGATAATGGCAAGTAACTATGTTCAACAGAGGCAGGTCCCTCGGCAGCAGCAGTTACACCATCCATCGGAGGAAAACTCCAGTCAAGGTCATCTTCGACAGAAGCTCAGGATGTCTCGAATTCAAAGTTGGTAGAAGGATAGTGGTCGTTATGGTTCAACGTAGCCCTTTTCCCTGTAAAATTACCATTTTCTAACTTTGTAAATACTCTTTGGAATCACGCGTTTGGCTGATCTCCATATTATCAATAAAATTTGAGCCCTTGTGCTTTTGGTTGTAATTCTTATTTGTTTTAGCATTACCGAACGACGTTGTTAACATGATTAACGATTCTTGAAATAAAACAAAAATAAATTTACTTGTTAAAACTTTTTCTGCTTTTAAAATATAGTCAGAAATTTCTTTTGACTGTTGAACATCAGAGGAACATCGGTCACTTCTTCAGAAGTAATCAAACTTCAAAGTGCAGAATCAAAGTACTCCTTCTAACCCAGTACGCCTGAATGAAGGGATCAACTGTGTAGGAGACCTTGTTTCGTCTGACACGCCTCGGCCGAGTTCTTATCTCCTAAGCCCGACCAACATAGCTCCCAACATGGACTATCTCTCCTAAGCAAGGTGGAATTGCTATTCTGAACCAACGGTACTTCTTCGCCCCGCGATGGCCGAGTATCCAGTCGTGTTCACCTGTCAGTTTGTATGTCGCGTCAGTTTTGTCAGCATAAACATACACACATCATGCATTATAGATTTGTATTTACATTTCATATTGCATCACTATCACTCTAGTCGGTCTTGTCCCCTAGTGATAGAAGTTCTCTCAATCGAGTCGTCAGTTCTTGCCTCGTCAGGAAACGCTGTGTCTGAACATTCTCTCTCCTCCAGTTTTATTTCTGGATTGAAGTTGGGTCCTCGACCACTTTGATAACTTGAACCTCTGAAAAACCAGAGAGCCCTCAGTTAACATCACTCTTCGCCATTGAAGATGATATCCTTGCTTTCCCGGATTAAGAAAAATCCCCAGAGAAAGCTTCTTAAACAGAGATTCAGCAATACGGCAGTTTTTCTCCGAAAAAACCACTGATGAAAAGGTCATCGGCACCTCAAAATTGGATCACATCATATGGCATTTCTCCGAGAAGATCTCCGAGAAAAGTATGATGTAAAGACCCCAAGCGAATGCAGTCTCTCAAGTGACTCGCATTCCCCAAGTAGAGTCAATAAATGGCATCTCCAACAGAGAAGTTTGTACACCTCTACAACTCAGACGACTGGGTTCCTCAGCAAGTCTGACATCGAAACTTTTTCCATCAAATGGCATCTCCCCAGGAAAATTCGGCGAGAAGTTTGAGGAAAATCGCTATGCATAGCGTCCCTTGTCAATAAATTTTATTGATGGAAGAAACCGAGACCAGTTCCTTGGTAGGAAACCAGGATCGAGGGGAAGTATAAATCAGAAACTTAGACCAGTTCCTTGGTAGGAAACCAGGATCGAGGGGAAGTTCATCTCAAAAGAAAATTGAGACCAGTTCCTTGGTAGGAAACCAGGATCGAGGGGAAGTTTACCTTTACTAAGCATCATTGCTTAGCAAAAGAAGATGAATGCGTAAGCTACCATTCATAACCACCATCAAAATTTCGGGTACTTCGATATTTAATCCTCTTGCACCCCGAATGCCCGAATACCTTCGTCATTCACACCTTCGTGTCCAAGAAGATTAAATAGGGGCATCTGTCATACCCCAAATTTTGACCACTAAGATTTCCCATCATTGTGCAAATCATCATCACAATATGGATGAACCATCATGCCTCATCAGTCTCCTCAAGGAATTGTTGAGCATTCACCACAATCAAAATTAGGGTTTCAAGCCCTCTCAGAGCCTTAGACAAAAGATCAATCAAGGAATGACTTGATCTTTAACTTGTCTAGCCTCTAAAATATCCACAATGGATCAAAAGGACTCCCACTTCAAGGATTAAGCACAAGGTTGCTCCCTTCTAGGTGGATCAAGTCTCAAGATTGACAGTGTCACCAAATTAGGGTTTTGGTCGACCAGGGCCTCCAGATGGAAATTTTTCATCTAGGCACAAGCCAATGATCCAAAACCTAACCTAATATACTCCATGGGACCTCATGGACCCAATCATCAAGTCAATTTTGCCTCAGGGGATGCATTCATCAAAAATCAGGAATTAGGGTTTCTTGACCTAATTCACCCCTAAGTTGACTTTTAGGGTAAATCATGAACCAAGACCTCAAGACATGATTTGAGGGTCTCTAATATACCATATTGATCCATTTGGAACAATGGATTATTCCAAGAAGTTTGAGCAACAAGTCTCAATTTCATCTGCACCACAATTAGGGTTTCGCGAGGAAAGTCAACTGTAACTTTGACTTTTGACCAGGACATGCTCCCAAACCCTATGACATGCACCAATATACCCTATAACACCCATGGAACATGTCCATCAAGTTTGATTTAGGTCAAGGACATGATTTCCTGAAGAATTGCACAGTTTGGAATTCATCTGATAAAAAGTCAACTGTGCACAAAAGTCAACTTTGACTTTTTGAGATTTTTCACCAAAATGGATTTTTAACCCTAAAATGATGTTAATGTATGATTTGAATCATCATTCATCAAGAAAAATCAAGAAAAGTTGGGTAACTTGTAAAAGGGGTAACCATAAAAAACTTAGAAAATTTTCTAAGTTAAAAATAAAGTGGCTAGAGTACCAACTTTGGAGGACCATAACTCCTAAACCACAAAGCCATTTTCTCCCATCCAAGGCTTGATTTGTAGATCTCATTTCCCTCTATAAAAACTTCAACTAGACCTAATTCCAACTCCTCATGGATTTTGGGTTATGGAGTGATCAAAATTAAGAAAAGTCACTTTGTTCCAACACTTCGTGAAAATTTCACTAAGTCAGATTTTACCTTACTTTTTACCAAATGTAGGGGGGTTTTTCACTTGGATTCAAAAGAGATCAAAACCAAATATGTTCAAACAGTTGTTGTATCATGTAAGGGCTTTCCAAAATTGCCAAGAACATTACCAAATTCCATTTGAGTCATGAGATATGACATTGGAAAGTTGCCTTGCTGAAATCTGCCAAGGCAGGGCAGAATTTGCACTTTTGGTCTATTTGTCAAAATCAGCCAAATCCAAATGCTCCTATCCACTTGGACACCTCTGAGGATTGAATCTAAAGGGGACAATCACTGAGCCAAGCCTCCAAAGTCCATGGAACAAGAAATAGCATGTTGAACCTAGAATGGCCAAAATAGGGACAAGACTCCAAATTTGGATTGAAGCATTCAATGGAAGCATCAAGGTGGGATGGACTGAGCCATTCTCATCTGAAATCATTCAAGACTTATCCATGACCAAGGGAACCAAAGCTCTGTGCCCTAACCTCTAGTCAATGGCTAGAGGAGACTTGGATTTTCATTTGCCAACATTGGCCAAACATACTTAGCGGTTGCCATTCACTATTCCTTGCAAAACAAACTTGCTCTACTATAAATAGAGCTCAATTGTGTTCAGTTTAAGTACACCAAAGGCCTACAACACTTGCCTTTCTCAAAATCTCTTTCTCTTGGAAAAAATGCCTTTCTTAGCAAGGTAACTATCGGGTTTTGAGCTAGAGGGAAATTCCACTCAAACCAATCACTCACACACCTCATATACATCACATATGAGCTGATCAAACACTTAAACAACAACTGGAACATTGATTTCTCAGAATCACCAGTCAATTGCTCAAGGTTTTAACCAAAGTGTAGTTGAGATGCCATGAAGTGATCCAGCCAATTTCCGTCAAGTCCAAGCATTCAAACATACTCCATAGCACCTAGGGAAGCTGTTCAGATCATCACAACACAACTGTAACACCTCCTACACAAATCACGGTCACCAGCTGCAAGTGGTAAGCATGAGCTCTTCTAACTCTATGATCCATGCAATTTTTGCTGCACAATAATTTGGCCATATGTTCATAATCATGCATGGAATGTTTTCCCTCAATTAATTGCTTTGTTTGAATCGTGTATCAAAAATCCTAGCCTTCGTGCAGAAATTAGGGTTCTTGAGGTTTCTTCGTGATTTCATGTTTTATGTTTAATTTAAATGAAATTAAGTGTTATAGACATGATCGTGAGGTTGAAACGAGTTGATTGGTATGTGGATTGCATGATATGGTTAAGTATTCAGTGAGAATGGATGGAAAACGCAAATCTGGGAAACTCAGAACACGCGCGTGTTCTTGATGTGTTCTTGGCGCCATTTTCAGAAATTTGAATATTTGAATTTTGTGATTTTTGTTTAATTGATTCAAAAATTAATTTCTCTCTGAGTTTTAATGATTTTGAGTTGATTCTTTTTTTAATAATTCACAAAAATGTTAAAACATTTTATTTTATCAAAAAATCCCAAAAATATTATTTATTTCATATAATTGATATTTTTGCAAAGAATTAATATTTTAATTGTTTTTGACATTTTAAATATTTTTTCCACATTGATTTTGCAACTTTTAATGCTTTCTAATTATTTTGTAGGTCAATACTTAATTTTTGAACCATTAATCCAAGATCACAATTTTTTTTTCATATGTTAAACAATTTTGATCATTTTAATTGAATTTTTATTCAATTAAATACATTTTTGAAAACAAATAAGGGTTTTTTGGATTAATTCAACCCTCATAAATCATTTTCTTTAAACTTTTTGGGCCTCTAATAGAGTGTAAGACCCAATCCTTTTTTGACCAAATCATTTTTGGGCCTCAGTGTACTGTATAAGTCCCGATACCGTAAAAAACAAACGGCGCGATCGTCGCCCTTTTGAAAAATAACCCTGGGCCTCTCCTTGAGTTATAAGACCCATTTAAAACTTTTTGGGCCTCTATTAGAGTGTAAGACCCAACCCCCTTTTAACCAAAACCATTTTGGGCCTCACTTATTGTATAAGTCCCTCTGCATTAAAAGAAAACCTCGGCGCGATCGCCATTTTAAACGAAAAATCATCTGGGTCTACCCTCGTGTTATAAGCCCCACTCTTTTTCTTTAAAATTTTTGGGCCTCTTGAGAAAGAGTTTAAGACCCATCCCTTTGTACAGAAAACAATTTTTGGGCCACAGTCACTTGTATAAGTCCCTCTGTACAAATTCAAACAGTGCGCTCACTGATAAAACCCTGGGCCTCTCCTTGAGTTGTAAGCCCCAAATCTTTCTTTTTCAAAGCACTTTCTCCTTTGATTTTGAATATACTGTTGTTTTCAATCTTTCTTTGTTGAACAACTAACCAAATAGCATGGAAGCTCTACAACCGAGTAAGTGGTTATCGCTTTCATTTACCGCTTTCATATACATATAACTGTATTGTGGGGCTGTTTCGCTGTAAGTCTTCTTTCATAAACTCATATCAACTGTGTAATAATAGTATAGATATTTCGAGTTTCCCCGGCAACTACGTCTAGAACTAGGTGACGTCGTTTCGTTTATTCATAGAAATAGACAACTAGATCCCCAATAGGATCACCAGATACAGTCTTCTCTTCGGCTGTCCTCATTAGGAATTGTCAAGAAACTCTACTCCCATAGATGAATGTATTCTCCGTGAATGGCATCTTTGAGTTTCTTCCAAATTCTCGAACTTTCCTGGCTTGATCTATTCCTTATGAATAGCCTGTCTTGAATTTCTCGCGGTTTGGGGACCCATCGGCTTCTTAAAAGCATCGGCCTCCTCTTGGGCATCGTACAAGAACCCACAGGCTTTCTAAAAGCAACCCCGCCTCCTCTTGGGCTTAGTACAAGGACCCATCGGCTTCTTAGAAGTATTCACAGCCTCCTCTTAGGCTTCGTATAATGATCTCTTCCTCCGGGAATGATAACCTCCTCTTGGGATTCGTACAAGGACCCGTCGGCTTCTTAAAAGTTTCTAGCCTCCTCTTGGGCTTCGTACAAATTGTTCTGACGACCACCTAAAGGTATAGGAACAGAACTTAGTCATCTGCATAGAACAGTCCTTTCAAAGAGTCTACTACTGTTTCTCAAAGCATAGTACAAAAGATGAAACTCTATACTTGGACAGTCTAATATCCTTGAGTCTCAAAGACATTCTCAAGCACCCTTTAAAAATAGGAAGAAAACCCATAGACTCGGACAGTCTCAATACCCTTCGAATTTCCCGCTTCCTTAAAGAACAAGAATAACCCGGATCCTTGAATCACATCCATGAGTACAGTGTTGCTCATATAAGAACTGATTTTCTCTTTCAAAATCAGTATACTGGACCTGTCACTCAACTGAAACAGTAACCACAGCCTCCTCTTGGGCTTTGTACAATGATTCTCCCCAGCGGAGTCAAACAACATTTAGCCTCTCTCTCGGGCTTTGTACGAGACACATAAGAGACTCCCTCGTTGAGTCAATTACCTCTTTCGCCTCCATCTCGGGCTTTATACGAGATACAAAAAGGTTCTTATTGAGCCAAATAAACAATAGCCTCCATCTCGGGCTTTATACGAGATACCAAAAGATTCCATCGTCGAGTCAAAACCTTTTAGCCTCTCTCTCGGGCTTTGTACGAGACACATATTAGCCTCCTCTTAGGCTTTGTATAAGAAAACCACTGGTTGATCCAATTAACCTTTTAGCATCAAAGCTGTGCCTCGTTCACAGTACACAAACATCAACAACTCCTTCCCCTCCATCTAACTGCTGTAAGCGGCAAGCCTCTGGATCATCTACATCCATGCCAATGTCCCTCTTTTAGTATGAGAAATTCCTAAGGAAAGATGGCATTGCTCTACACTGAGTTAAAGTCTTCTCCTTCAGGTTAAAATCCCCTATAAAGGAAATTATGGCATTGCCGGATCCGCGTATCCCGGTTAAAGTAATCCTCCTTTACAATCACTCACCCAACAGTTGTGACAGACAAACCCCTTTAGAGATGTCAAATTCTCTCTAAAGTCAACACCTTTCGCTTCATATCTTGGGCTTTGAACAAGATACAAACCACCTTTTCGCTTCACGTCTTGGGCTTTGAACAAGACACCAAAAATAACTATTTCCTCCCATAGAATAGGAGGAACTACGAACGCTCTGATTTCCCTGTTTCGGTAAACGGGAATACGTAGGCATAAGATTGAAAGAAAAAAAATCTTAGCGAGCACACTAAACAAAAACCCAAAATCCCATACTCTCATGTATCTACCAAAAAGCATCAGTCCTAACATCCTAATCCTCGTTCCCCTCCAGAAAGTCCTAGAAAGAGAAAAAGAAAACCGTAGTGGCGAAAATACAAATAACCAGTACAAAGCCCCCCCCACACATTGATAGCATTCACAACCTAACAGACCGCTGTTTAAACTCAGTATGCAAAGCAGGGTTAATTGGAGACATCTATTTCCCTTCCTTATTCAGCTCACAATAGGATAAAAAATGAATCGACCTGTAGTAAACTCAACCGCAGAGAGCGACCAGGGCTTAAGAACCGCGTCCAAAATCGCTCGCTACAGTCGCCGTTTTCCAAATTTTTGAGCTACTCTTTTATTTAATCCCCTTCTACCTCGAATCATCGAAAAGATAGCGCAATTCGTACATTCAAGTCCAAGAGGATTAAATAGGGGCAGCTTTCGTAACCCGAAATTTGACCTCCCTCTTTTGATTTTTGCATAAGCATGTGCATTTGCATCGCTGGCATACGCATTTGCACTTTTTCTCTGTGTTTTTGGTTGCAGGAATATTTAGGTTTTTCAAGCCCGATTAATTGCATCCACACGAGGTCATCACATCCTCAAAACAAGCACAAAATAAGGGTTTCCATGCTTATTCATCAAAATAAGAGGTGGAAAGTCGAAACTGGGGTCATAGCACCATTACCTAAGCAAAATTGGGCAAAATTGGCTAGAGTAATCAGTTACTCTAATAGGATAATCGATTACCCTGGGCGAATTTGCAAATTCTACTGCATTTTTGGGACAGCAGCCATGCACTCTCTTTGGTCTTTGATTCTACAGTGTTCTAGCAGCATGTGGAATATTCTAGACATCTCAAGACTATTCAAGACATTCCAAGTGCATTTATTCTAATGCATCACTCTAATTTAAGCGCACCATGTTCCTTGTTTTCCAAGCATATCAACCTTTGGATGTTGGAGCTCTCATTGGGATTGTTACCGAGTTGATCCTAACTAACCGAGTTAACCACCTTGACTCGGTGAGTCAAGTGTAACCAACTCCTAAGCTAAGTCCAAACCAAATTCCAAACCTCTCACACTCTAAACCAAAAGTCTATATAAACAAAGCTTCACTCATTTTTCAAGGATCCCAATCACTCTCAACCATTTCACACAAATCTCTCACATTTCAATCTCAATTCTCTCATTTCCCTCTGCATTTTGCTGCAACTTCTACACATTCTACTTCATCTTCTTCACCAAATCACACTAAAGCTCTTAACTCACCATTGAAGAAAAGCTACTTTCACCTTGGAAGTGCATTTTCTTGAGCTTAACCTTCATCATCTTTCCATTCTACTGGATTTTGTGGAGCTTCGGTATCTTTTAGATTCATCTCAAGTGATTAATTCAAGCTTCTTCGGTGATAACTCTCATTTCGGAGTTTTCATCGAAATTTGCTCGGTTTCGCTACGGTTCGAAGTGCAAATGTAGGATTCTCTGGTTTTCTTTGGTTTTCTTCATTTATCTTCATCATATTTCAAGCACAACAATCACCAAGCCAAATCTCCGGCTTGTAGGTTGGTCAATTCTCACCTAATTTATCATTTCGTTCACTTTTGCGCGTTTACGATGTAGTTTCGATAGCTTTTTTCGGTTCGTTGAATCATGTGTTTGGTTGATCTTTGATGTTCTTTTTTGTGTGCTTCCAATTGATGATTAATTGCTCCTAATTCATGTAATTTCGTGCACAAACTCATACCATAGCATGTGATAGTTTGGATAAGTGATTAGGTGTTGAAAAATGTTTTGAAAAGTTGTTTTTGCTGTTTTTTTTTTCCACTGTCACAGTGGTAATCGATTACTTAAAGAGGATAATCGATTACTCTGCATTTTTTTCACCAAATTCTGCTATTTTTAAGCAGGAAATCGATTACCTACATAGGGTAATCGATTACCACTGTAACAGAGTGTCATTTTTGGTGTTTTTCAAGCTTGCTTGACATCCTTTCCTCCTCTAACTTCCATGGATCGATATGCTTGATTTTTATGGATGTTTTAAGTGTCATTTAACTTCTTTTTGAAGCATAATCATGAAATTTCGATGCACGATTTCGATTATTCAATTTATTCACGTTATTGACATTATGTGGACATATTTCTTTCTTGCACTTTCTTTGAACACAATAACATGATTTTGTGTTACATTTTAAGTATCATTTGGTACTGTTTTTCACTTTCTCTATTTGCTTTGCATTAGGTTTGTTCTCAAAGGAATAAGCTTAATCTTGTACAATCAATAATACACCCTTTGCTTTAATAAATTTTCAATTTCCTGTTGGAAAATTATTAGCATATCCATCCCTTTGATTAATTAATCGAAACTTCGTTTCGATTATTGATCTCTCCCTTGGCGCCTCTCTTTAAGTTTCCTTTAGAGCTTTCTTTCTCTCTTCCCCCACGGAGTCGGAGTTTTACACGACGCACTGGAGCACTGTCCAATTTGGAGTTGTTACGCTGTCCGTTTCATTTTCTGTGGGAGCACTGTACAACTTGGAGTTGTTATGCTGTCCGTTTCAACTTCTACGCTACACCCTGTGTGTTAGAGAAGGAATGAGAAGGGAGAATTCATACTCTCATTCTGACTACTTCAGGTAGGGGACGAATGACCCTGTTCCTGGCTTAGTCATCTCTATCCCTAGACGGTAGTGTACCTTCTTTCCCAGTCGAGTCGATCCTTGATTACTCATATCTCTTTCAATCTCTTTTAGTCAATCACCTTCTTGGTAAAGATCATTGTTCCTTGGGTTAGCAACCATCTTTGTTTCAATAGCCAATTCTTTTCTTGCGGTCAATCATTGTCTTTTGATTCCCCTAAAGGGTTCCAATTCCTTTTCTCCGGTTAAACATAGTCTTCCTATTAAACATCGAATTCCCCACGAGGTTCGCAGCCTTCTCTTGGTTCTTCTCCCTTTGTTTGGTTAACCACTGCTTGTCAGTTAAAACACCAATGTTTGCACTCTCCCTTAGTTAACCACGGTTTATCTATTAATACTGAATTCCACCTGGGTTAATCACCTTCTCCTGGTTAATCACCCGTTTTTCTCAGTTAATCACAGCCCGCCTGTTAACACTGAGTTCCTTTCGGGTTAATCACCTTATCTTGGTTAATCACCCATTTCTTAGTTAATTACAGTCCGCCTGTTAATACTAATCCCCTCTTTGAGTTAATCACCTTCTCTTGGTTAATCACTCGTTTCTTTTGGTTAATCACAGTCCTTCTGTTAAAACTAATCCCCAGTGAGTTAGCAACCTTCTTTTGGTTCGAATACTTGCACCCTTGGGTTAGTAACCTTCTTTTGGTTCAAATACCCTTTTCTTCGGTCAGATATTGTTTGTTCAGTCAGGGTACCGAAGTCCTTTGGGTCACGACCTTCGCTTGGTCCCACACCCATCCTTTGGGTCACGACCTTCGCTTGGTCCTACACCCATTCTTTTGGTTGATCACAGTCCGTCTGTTAAAACCTTTTCCCCACAGAGTCTTACTCTCCCTCTTCGGTTAACCACTTCCAGTCAGTTAATATACCGAACTTCTTTTCTCTTGGTTTTGACACCATCCCTTTGCTTGTTCCCCAGTATGGCCGCTTATCCTCTGGCCCCTAGCACTGGTTCTTTTTTCTCTTACCTCCCTAGTGGAGTCTTTTCTGTCACTTCTTTCTTGGTTTCGACACCACTTTATTTTATTGTCCCCAGTGGATCTACCTTTTACTTCCTTTCTTGGTTTTGACACCATTTCTTGGGAATCCCCAACGGAGTTTCCTTGTTTCTTCTTTCTTGGTTTCGACACCGATCCTCGTTTTTATCCCCAGCGGATTTTTCTTTATCTCTTTTGTTCTTGTTTTTCACACCATTCTTTTCTTGTTTCTTGTGTAATCGCTCTTACTGCTCGGTTTCCCCAGTAGAGTTTCTTTCCTTGTTGCTCTTGGTTTTGACACCACTTTCCTGTTTTTGTTTTCCGTCTTAGTTCCATGAACTACGGAAGCTCTGATTCTGCATTCTTTCGAATGTATGATACGTTGGCACGAGATCGCGATAATCTTGGCGAGCACACTTCCACCCTTCTTACATTCCTCTTCTTTTCCCTGGTTCCTCTGAACTATGGCGCTCTGATTTCCTCATTGCACTATGGGGGTACGTAGGCACGAGGGCCCTAATCCTCCGCGAGCACTTTCTTTCTTTCCTTTTCCTTTTTCTTTCTTTTTCTTCTATCTCTCCTTCTTTTAGCTAGAAGCCTTTAGATAGATAACCCATCCAAGCCTAGAAGCAAGTGAAATGGTTCTCGTCGAGTACGACGGATGCGTTAGGTGCTAGTATCTTCCTTTCGCATAACCGACCCCCGTTCCCGTTTCTCTTCCCCTTGGGTTTTATCGATATTTTCCCTGTCCTTCGGGACTAAATAAAGTTCGGTGGCAACTCTATTGCATGTTTGAGTGTGCAATTCACTCAGGTAAATCCAGCCATCTTCAGCATGGACAGTCGGAGGTGCAAATGTATGAACCACATGGTGAGCCTCGGTGGCTATTGGTGTAGCGTGCGATTTTTGTCGGTGACGCGACCAACTTATCACCATGGGTTTCTCCTCACCGCAAGGTAGGAGTGGGGTGCTACTTTCTGATTTCTTATTTATCCCGTGAAGCTGGAAGGTAATGGGAAGCTATCTAAAACTAACCTTGCACGCGGATGTTTAGCTAAACAAACGCTAAGAGAGATCAGGGAGTTTGGGGCTAGGTTATACAATGGGGAGTTGTCAATTACCCATCCTATATGTGGTTATCCACAGTTTGATTAGCAATAATACTGTTTTCTATTACTGGTTTCTACTTGATGGTGTTTATTTTCTATCGGGGAATGTTGAGAGAGAGAGTTTGTTGTTTTTCTTTGTTAGGGAAATTATGATGTTTGATGACTAAGGTATGAAACCTAAAGGTTTGGATTGATGTGAGAAGGTACAGGACCTAAAGTTTTGGTGTGGTGTGCTCGCTAATATTTTGCAATCTTATGCCTATGTATTCCCGTTAAAGGTAAACAGGGAAATCAGAGCAATCGTAGTTCCCTCCACGGGAGGAAGGATATTTTTGGTATCTTGTTCAAAGCCCAAGATTGAAGCTAAAAGAGAATTTTTGTGTCTTGTTCAAAGCCCAAGATTGAAGCTAAAGATTTTAATTGAGAGAGAATTTGACATCTCTAAAGGAAATTTGACTTTTGTGTGCCTTGATCAAAGCCCAAGGTTGAAGCTAAGAGATTAATTGATTTTACTGGGGAATTTCTTATACAAAGCCTAAGAGGAGGATGAAAAGGACATGACTCAACGAGAGAGTATTTATCTGTCTTGTACAAAGCCCAAGATTGAGGCCAAAAAGAGACTGACTCTTTGGGGAATACCTAAGAAGAGGCTTACTATGCTGAGGAAAGAGAGACTAACTCTAAAAGTTGACTTTCCGGGGAAATATTTTGTCTGTCTTGTACAAAGCCCAAGATTGAGGCAAAAAGATTGATTCTGCTAGAGAGATTTATTCCTACAGCCTACAGGAAGGGTAGGGAGACTTAACTCCACTGGGGAATATGTATACAGAGTACAAAGGGATTCGACTCTGTTGGAGAAAGTTTATATGTGTCTTGTACAAAGCCCAAGATTGAGGTAAAAAGAAACTGACTCAGCTGGGATGTTTTTTAAGTGTCTTGTACAAAGCCCAAGATTGAGGCTGAACTCTACTGAGGAAGATCATTATACAAAGCATAAGAGGAGGCTGAAAGTCATTTGACTCAACAAGAGAGTGTTTTTTAAGTGATTGACTCAATAAGAGAGTCTTTGAAAAAGTGACTTACCCAACAAGAGGGTGGAGATTGACTCAACAAGAGAGTCTGAAAAGGTGACTTACCCAACAAGAGGGTGATTTGACTCAACAAGAGAGTCTGAAAAGGTGATTTACCCAACAAGAGCGTGATTGACTCAACAAGAGAGTCTGAAAAGGTGATTTACCCAACAAGAGGGTGATTGACTCAACAAGAGAGTCTGAGAAGGTGACTGACCCAACAAGAGGGTGATTGACTCAACAAGATAGTCTTTTATACTCAACAAAAGAGTGTTTTTATTGTCTCTTACAAAGCCCGAGATTGAGGCTGAAAAGAAAGTCGATTCAATAAGAGTGTCTTTTGATGTCTCGTACAAAGCCCAAGATTGAGGCTGAAGAGAAAGTCGACTCAACAAGAGAGTCTTTTGTTGTCTCGTACAAAGCCCGAGATTGAGGCTGAAAAGAAAGTCGACTCAACAAGAGAGTCTTTTGTTGTCTCGTACAAAGCCCGAGATTGAGGCTGACTCCGCTAAAGGGAAAATCATTATACAAAGCCTAAGAGGAGGCTATCTTCTACTGAGGAGAAAAAGAAAGAAAGGATCATTTTACGAAGCCTAAGAGGAGGCTATCTTCTGCTCAGGATCTTTGAGATCCAGATGCAGGTCCAAAGTAAGGAATCAACTCTTGCTGGGGATTGCAGAAGAGTTGAGGTATCAGATGCCTAGAGGTTCTGATAACTCGATGGCCTTTTGACCCTGGCTGGGGAAATCTAAGATGAGGTTGAAACCTACGGGGTTTTTAACTCAGCTGGAGATTGATCGGATGATCAGGGTTTCTCCAATGTTTGGAAGGAGCTTGAGAATGTGTTTGAGACTCAAATAGGGATGAGACTGTCCAAGTCTACCGGGTTATCTTTGTACAATGCCCAAGAGGAGGCAAATGTTTAAGGGATGAGGGTCAACCCTTAAATTGGTCTGAGGTTTAGACTCATTAGAAAGACTGCTCTAACAAAGGATGACTAGGTTATGTTCCTATACCTTTAAGAGGTCGTCGGGTCCTTATACTAAGCCCAAGAGGAGGCATAAGAACCTTTAAGAGGCCGAAGGGTCCTTGTACAATGGCCAAGACGAGGCGGGGAAAGCTTTTAAGAAGCTCGTGGGACCAAACCAAAGAAAGGTTCAAGAAATGCCATTCACCGAGAATGGATCATTTAGTGAACAGTCCCGAGGTTTGAAGAAATTCAAGAGATGCTATTCACCGAGAATAGATCACCTCCAGGGAGTAGAATTCCTTTGACAATTTCGAGGGGTGACAGTCTGAGAAAAGTTTCACGAAGAATAACGCCTTTCTCTTTGTTCCGTATGGTATAAGCTCAAGAGAAGGAAAGACTGTATCTGGAAATCCTATGGGGATCTAGTTTTGACTGTTAAAAGAGCGACCAACTGGCTTTACCTAGTTCTAGACCTAGTTGCCGGGGAAAACTCTAAACAGATAATTTACAGGTATATATACAGATATATTGACTGTATTTAAAAGGATATGAATGAAGGACTTACAGGTGCACAAGCTTCCCACAATAAAGTTATATATATATATTTGCCATGTATTTAAAAGGATGAAAGAAGGACTTACATACGAGCAAGCTTCCCACAATACAGTATATATATATATATATATATATATATATATATATATATATATATATATATATATATATATATAAAAGCTGATAAAAACTTACAGGTGTGCAAGCTTCCATAGTTATATGGTTAGTTGTTCAAGAAAAACAAAGAAAGGTTTGATAACAACTGTATATTTAAAACAAGATCAAATGGGAAACTGTTTTTACAGAGACTTGGGGCTTACAACTCAAGGAGAGGCCCAAGGTTTATTTTTGTACAAGTGATGGGGCTTACAGCTCGAAGAGAGGCCCAAGGTGGTTTTGAAAATACAGTGGGTCTTATACAATGACTGAGGCCCAAAAAGTTTTGTATTTACAAGGGATGGGTCTTACACTCTTTCAAGTGGCCCAAAAAGTTTTTAAAGAAAAGAAGTGGGACTTACAACACGAGGGTAGGCCCAAAAAGTTTTCAAAAGGCGACGATCGCTTCGCGGATTTTTTAGAAAACACAGTGGGACTTATACAATAACTGAGGTCCAAAAAGGTTTTACTACAAAAAGGGGTTGGGACTTACACTCTATTAGAGGCCCAAAAAATTATAAAAGAAAAGGAATGGGACTTACAACACGAGGGTAGGCCCAAAAAGTTTTAAGTTTTAAACTGGCGATCACGCCGAGATTTTCAACGTATTGGGACTTATACAATACCTGAGGCCCAAAAAAAAGTTTTATTTACAAAGGGATGGGTCTTACACTCTTTCAAGACGCCCAAAAAGTTTTAAAATTTAAAGTCGGGAGGAAACCCTAATTTTAAATTAAAATGTCATTTATCAAAGAAAATTAAATGAAAAAATGATATAAAATACCAAATATATTCAAAAAGAAGTTGTACACTTTGAAAAGTGTTTTGAAAAATCATGTTTAGTTACATGAAAGTTTGAAATTCAATTGGTTTTGAAAGATCAAAGTGGGAATTTCATTTAAAAATGTTTAAAAACAATTAAAATGAAATTAATTACAAAAATTCTAACTATATTAAAAAAATAATATAAATTGGATTTTTTTGTAAAATAAAATATTTAAACATTTTAGTGAATTTTGAGAAAAAAAATCAATTCAAAAACATAAATATTCAGAGAGAAATTAATTTTTGAATCAATTAAACAAAATAACTAAAATTCAAAAATTTGAATTATGCCGCCAAGAACACTTGGTTCTTGCCCGCGCCCTCTGTTTTGGCAGATTTGCGTTTTCTCACTTTTCTCCATGATTTCTCAATGGTTTTGCACAATTCAAGTACCAATCTTGTTCGTTTTTGAACATGGATCACAACCATATAGATTAATTGCATTTATATTAAGTATGGAGAAAGAAATCAACAGAAAACCTCAAGAACCCTAATTTCAGCATGAACACAATGAAATTCCATACACGATGGATTCATGGCAATTGATTGAGGGTTATCACTCTATATACATGCAGGAACAAGATGGTAACTCACAATTTCATTTATGATGCATGGAATATAGAGTTTGAAGGTGTCATGCTTACCTCTTGCAGCTGGTGATCGAGTTTGGTGATGGAGGTGTTACAGCTAGGTTCCAATGATCTGAACAGCTTCCTAAGGTGCCAAGGAATGTGTTTGAATGCTTGGAGTGGATTGAATTGAGCTGGAACTGGTTATGGTACCTCAACTGCAACTCTGTCAAGAACTTGAGCAATTGGCTGGTGATTTTGTGAATTTGATGTTCCAGATGTGATTTCGTGTTATGGATCACTCATACATGATGTTTATTAGGTGTGTGTATGATTGGTTTGGTTGGAATCACTCTCAATCTCAAAGCCCGATAGTGACTTGAGTTAGAAGGAAAAATTGGAGTGAATAAGAGATTTTAAGGAAAGCATCAGTTTAGGTGCTTAGGGGTACTCAAACTGATCACAATTGAGGTCTATTTATAGTAGAGCAAGTTTATTTTGGCTGCAATAGTGTGTGGCAACTGCAGCAGGTCTGTGACCAATGTGGATCAAATGGAATATCAAGTTTCCTCTAGCGATTGACTAGAGGTTAGAGCACAGGCCTATGGTCCTCGGATTCAGAGATAAGTCTTGACTCATTCAGTTAGAAATGGCTCAGTTCATGCCACCTTGATGCTTCCATTAAATGCATTGAAACAAAATTGGAGTCTTGGCATCTTTTTAGCCTGTTTAGGTTTGTTAGAGCTACTTGGAGAATCTTGGACTTGGGAGGCTTGGAGATCAGATCATCCCCCTTGGATCTCATCCTCTGATGTGTCCAAATTGATGACAAGGCTTAGAGTTATCAGATTTGGACAAATCGAGCCAATGTGCACAATTCTGCCTTGTAAAAACCAGTCCATGATGCCATGTTCCAAGGGTTGTATCTCCCTGCTCAATTTGAATTTGGAGATGATCTGGTACTTGTTGGAAAGCCCTCATGGCATACCTCAACTTTGATGTTCACCCCTAGACCTGGTTTGACTTGGATCAAGATGAAAAATGTCCCTACATTTTGGAAAAAGTAAGGCAAATTCTGACTTTTGTTGAAAATTTCACTAAGTGTTGGAAAAGTGTCATTTTCATGTATTCAGCCACTTTGATCACTCCATAACTTAAAATCCATGAAGAATTGGAGCTTGAGGTAGTTGAAGCTTTTGTAGAATGTAGCAAGACCTACAAATCCAGCTTTGGATCACCCAAAATGTTTGCTTGGATCTCTAGTTATTGTCCTTGGAAGTTGGTACCAAAACTACTTTGGTTTTTAATGGTTGCCCCTTTTACAAGAAACCTCAGTTTTCTTGATTTTTCTTGATGAATGATGATCAATATCATACATTAACATTATTTTTGACTTAGGGGAACCATATTTGTGAAAAAATCCAAAAAGTCAAACTTGATTTTATGCACATCGACTTTTTATCGGATGAAATCCAAACTGTGCGATCCTTTGTGCAATCAAGCCCTTGACTTAAATCAAACCTAATGGATGGATTCCATAGGTGTTATAGGGTGTATTGAATCATGTCCCTAGGTTTGGGAGCATGTCTTGGTCAAAAGTCAAAGGCACTGTTGACTTTTTCCTCAAAACCCTAATTGTGGTCCAGATGAAATTGAAACTTGTTAATCAAGCTTCTTGAATCAATCCATTTTTGCAAATTGATCAATGTGGTGTACTTGAGGCCCTCAAATCATGTCTTGAGGTCTTGGCTCGCGTTTTGTCCCAGAAGTCAACTTAGGGGTGAATTAGGTCAAGAAACCCTAAGTCCTGATTTTTAATGAATGCCTCCCCTGAGACTAAATTAACTTGATGATTGGGTCCATGAGATTACTTGTAGTACCTTAGGTAGTGTTTTGAAGCATTGGCTCATGCCCAGAGGAAAAATTCCATCTGGAGGCCTTGGTCGACCAAAACCCTAATTTGGTGACACTGGCGATCTTGAGGCCTAATCCATTTGGAATGCTGCAACCTTGTGCTTGATTCTTGATGTGGGAGTCCTCTTGATCCTTTATGGGTGTCTGAGAGGCTAGACAAGTTGAAGATCATGTCATTTCTTGATTGATCCTTTGTCTAAGTACCTGAGAGGGTTGAGAACCCTAATTCTTGATTGAGGTCAATACTCACTCATCTTTGAGGAGATTGATGAGGCATGAAAGTACATCCATATTGTGATGATAATTTGCACAATGATGGGAAATCTTGGTGGTCAAAATTTGGTGGTCAAAAATCTTGGACTCGAAGGTGTGAATCGCGAAGGTATTCGGGCATTTGGGGTGCAAGATGATTAAATATCAGTATACCTGAAATTTTGACAGTAGTTATGAATGGCAGTTTGCTCATCCATCTTATTTTGCTAAGTAATGATACTTTGAAAAGGTAAAACTTTCCCTCGATCCTAGTCTTCAGCCAAGGAACTGGTCTCAGTCTCTGAAATAAACTTCCCCTTGATCCTGGTCTTCAGCCACAGAACTGGTCTCTGTTTCTGTTATAAACCTCCCCTCGATCCTGGTCTTCATCCATGGAACTGGTCTCAGTTTCTGATATAAACTTCCCCTCGATCCTGGTCTTCAGCCACGAAACTGGTCTCAGTTTCTGAAATAAACTTCCCCTCGATCCTGGTCTTCAGCCACGGAACTAGTCTCAGTTTTTGAAATAAACCTCCCCTCGATCCTGGTCTTCAGCCATGGAACTGGTTTCAGTTTTTGAAATAAACTTCCCCTCGATCCTGGTCTTCAGCCACGGAACTAGTCTCAGTTTCTGAAATAAACCTCCCCTCGATCCTGGTCTTCAGCCATGGAACTGGTCTCAGTTTCTAAAATAAACTTCCCCTCGATCCTGGTTTTAGCCACGGAACTGGTCTAAGTTTCTTTTGTCAATACACTTTCTTGACAAGGGATACTATTTGTAGCGGTTTTCATCAAACTTCTCATCGGGTTTACTGGGGAGATGCCATTTGACGGAATAGATTCAATGTCAAACTTGCTGGGGGTACCCATTCTTCTGAGCTGTAGAGGCGTGCAAACTTCTCTATGGAGATGCCATTTGTTGACTCTACTGGGGAAACACGGGTTTCTTGAGAGACTTCTTTTCCGCTTGGGGATACTACATCATATTTTTCTTCGAGATCTTTCTCGGAGAAATGCCATATAATGTAATCCGGTTTGGAGCTGCTGATGACCTTGTTGATAACAGACTTTTCGGAGAGAAATTGTCGTATTGCCGAGAGTTTTTGGTTAAAAGGCTTTCTCTAGGGATTTTCCTTAATCCGGGAAAGCGAAGATATCATCTTCAATGGTGAAGAGTGACGTTTGTCGAATGTTTTATTGCCTTTCATAGGTTCAAGTTATCAAAGTGGTCGAGGACCGCCTCCAATCCAGAAATAAACTGGGAGAGAGAGATTGTTCAGACGGTACATTTCCTGATGTGGAAAGGACTAACAACTCGATTGAGAGGACTTTTATCACTCGGGAACGAGACCGACTAAAGTGATAGTGATGCAATATGAGTATGAATGCAAATCAATAATGCATGATATATGTATGTTTATGCTGACGAAACTGACACGACATACAGACTAGTGGATGAACATGATTGGATACTCGGCAACTGCAGGGGATAAAAAGTATCATTTGGTCCAAGATAGCAATTCTGCCTTGCTTAGAAGAAATAGTCCCTGTGGGGAAAAACGTTGGTCGGGCTTAGGAGGTAAGAACTCTGCCGGGGATTTCAGATGGAACATGGCACCTAAAGCAGTTGATCCTTCATTCAGGTACACTGGCTTAGAAAGAGTACTTTGATTCTGCACTTTGAGGTTCGATCGCTTTCGGAGAAACCCTCGATGTTTCTTTCGCGTTTTCCAGTCAAAAGTAATTGCCATATTTATTTTAAAAGCAGAAAAATTTGACAAGTAAATTCATTTTAGTTTTATTTCAAGAATCGTTGATCATATCAAAATGTCATTCTATAAAGCTAAAACAAATGAGAATTGCAACAAAAGCATTAAGGCTTAAATTTTATTGATAGAATGGAAATCAGCCAAGCGCGTGATACCATAGAGTATTTATGAAGTTTAAAAAATGGTAATTAAAGGGAAAAGGGCTACGTTGAAACATAACGACCGCTATCCTTCTACCAACATTGAATTCTGAACATCCTGAGCTTCTGTCGAAGATAACCTTGATTGGAAGTCTTTTCTGATGGATGGCATTGTTGCTAGGGATTTGCCTTTTGTTAGACGTAGTTACTTGCCATGAATCCCTAACTTTTTCCTGGATTGACTTTTGAAGTTTCCAATCCATCGGGATGATTTTTCACTTATGTCTCTAATTTTTTCTTGGACCGGCCTTTCGGGTTTTCAATCCACCGAGACGCTTTTTTTTTATTTAGGCGAAGTATTTCTTGACTACATCAACATTTGTGGGGTAGGCAAACTCCTCTCCGTCCATAGTTGCGAGTCTCAAGGCGCCGCCTAAGAAGGCTTTCTTGACCATATAGAGGCCGTCATAATTCGGAGTCCATTTGCCCCGGGAATCAGTGAGAAATGATTGTATCTTCTTGAGCACGAGGTCTCCTTTTCTAAAGATACGAGGTCGGACCTTTTTGTCGAACACTTTCTTCATTCTTTGCTGATACAACTGACCGTGGCATAGAGCCGTCATTCTCTTTTCTTCGATCAGATTCAGTTCGTTGTGTCGACTTTGACACCATTCAGCCTTGGTTAGCTTAGCTTCCATCAATACCCGGATTGATGGGATCTCTACTTCTATGGGAAGTACTGCTTCCATGCCATATACTAGAGAGAAAGGGGTTGCCCCTGTTGAATTTTTCTCGAGCAAGTGTACCGAGTTTCACAGTCGGTGAATTTCTTGCTTAAGTAGTAAATGGCAGACTCTTTCCTTCTGGTTTCATCCTGTTGGCCAAGTACACAACCCATGGAGTCTTCCAAGACTGTTAGGTAGATGATCAATGGTCTTCCTTCCACTGGAGGAGTTAAAATTGGTGGGTTCAACAAATATTCCTTGATACTATCGAAATCTTTTTGGCAATCTTTTGTCCATACAGAGTCTTGATTCTTTCTAAGCAGTTTGAAGATTGGCGCGCATGTCGCGGTCATGAGGAATATGAACCTTGAGATGTAATTCAGACGTCCCAAAAATCCTCTGACTTGTTTCTCGGTCTTTGGAGAAGGCATTTCTTGAATGGCCTTGAACTTGTCAGGATCAACCTCAATTCCTTTTTGGCTGACGATGAACCCTAAAAGTTTTCCTGAGCAGGCCCCGAATGTGCATTTGTTGGGATTCAAGCGGAGTTTGTACTTTCTCAAATGCTCGAATAGCTTTGACAAGTGTGTCACATGTCTCTCCTCTGTTTTAGATCTGGCAATCATATCATCGACGTACACTTCGATCTCTTTGTGCATCTTGTCGTGAAACAAAGTAGTCATGGCCCTTTGATAGGTTGCCCCGACATTCTTTAAACCGAACGACATTACCTTGTAACAAAAGGTGCCCCAAGGGGTGATAAATGAAGTTTTCTCCATGTCTTTCGGCGCCATTTTGATCTGATTATAGCCCGAGAATCCATCCATGAAGGAGAAGACTTTGAACTTTGTTGTACTGTCTACCAGCATGTCAATGTACGGTAAGGGGAAGTCGTCCTTTGGACTTGCCTTATTCAGATCCATATAGTCCACGCACATTCTGACTTTCCCATCCTTTTTAGGAACTGGTACTATGTTGGCTAACCATTGAGGATACTCTGAAGTAGTGAGGAAACCCGCGTTGATCTGTTTCTGTACTTCCTCTTTGATTTTGATGGCCATGTCCGGGTGAGTCCGTCTCAACTTTTGTTTCATCGGCGGACACTCTGATTTCAATGGTAGATGATGTTCCACGATGCTGGTATCCAACCCTGGCATGTCCTGATAGGACCAAGCAAATACATTGGGAAACTATTTGAGAAGTGTTATCAATCTTTCTTTGATAACTAAACTGAGTAGTACCCCAATCTTGACTTCCTTTCTCTCTTCTTCTGAACCCAAGTTGACCGTTTCCAACGGCTCTTTGTGAGGCTCAATGAACCTTTTCTCTTGCCTGAGTAGTCGTGAGATCTCTTCTGGAATTTCTGCGTACTCTTCTTCTCCAGCTTAGAATACCAAGAATTCAAAGTTAGGAGAAGGCATTTGATCACGTGTTTCAATGGGGTTTAAAACAAGCAGTCAGTAAGACGTGATGATTTATTGTTTAGAAGAGATAGAGAGAATGCAAGAGTGTGTGCAGTGTATATTTTGAAAAATGCTTGTTTTATTTATTTCGGTTGTTTTAGGATTACCATTTTCTGAAAAGCGAAAAGGGAAAATAGCAGTAAAAATGCAGAAATTACAGAACGACGTTATTTTATTTATGATTTGTCGATTCTTGAAATACAGCCCTATAAAACAAAACTCTGTTGCTCTGGGCAAAGCGAAGAGGAAATTTACAGAAAGTGATCCCTATAAAACATCCGTTTCACCTGGGCAAGGTGAAAGGGAAAAACAAAGATGGCAATTACTTAGACTTGTGGACGACTTTTGGGACATCGACAACAACCCATTGGCGGCGAACTCCTCGGTGAATCACAAAGTCTAGTACCTTCCTTCTTGACTGGTCCTCAGAAATGACGCTGATTTCTGGCAGAGCAGGATCGTTGGAATCTTCTTCCCATGCAGAGTTGTCATAGGAGGATTCTTCAGCTGTATCTTGCATAGTGTTTTCATTCTCAGACAGGTCTCCCCATCCAGTTGTCTGAATGTCTTCGAGCTTGATACGAGAGCTTTCGGGAGCGGTGTACTTGACCAGGAAGTCGTACTTGCCACTCGGTTGTCCTAAAGTGTCCCATACTTCCGTGGGAGTGGAGGAGTCATCCTTCTCAATGATGTTGACCTCAGGAAAAGCATAGTTGATGAACTCTAGTTCTGTAGTCTTCGCAAATTCATCGTTGTGCTGGATATCTTCAAAATGTCCCGAGTAATGATCCCATGACTCTGTGGGGACATGGGTATTCTTTGCAATGATGCTCAACTGATAAGCGTTGTTGGGCTGACTCTTTTGCCCCAAGTCTTCTGGGTACGGCTGCTAGATAGGCAAGTCATCCATTGGGTCGAAATAGTCATAGTCAAAGTTATCTTTCATCGGAATGTCCTCCTCTAATGAATTAGGCGGAGCACGGCATCCTTCTGGATCACAATCTCTGTAGATCATTTGGACTTCTGATCTTGGTATATATCTCGGACTTTGCGTGGGATAGCAGAATGGCGTATGCGCCTCTTCCTGAGACATATAACCATCCTCATTGAGATAGGACTTCCATTCTTCATCTGTATTAGAGGAGTCACCCTCATTAATAGTATGCACTTCTTGTGACACTAGGTAAAGGAAACCTCCGCTGCGGAAGAAGTCTTGAATAGGATGAAGACTTTCATCCTTTTTGGAAGTCTGGGTACAGGCTGAAGAAAAACCAAGACCTTTCTTTGTCTTGTTATCCGTAGGAATTATGAGATGCCCCTATCCTTTTGCATTGTTACTCTCAATTACTCTGAGAGCGTCTTTGTATGAGGAAATTGACGTTCCTGGTCGATTCTCATCGTTCACTGACAATGCTTCAAATTGAGTTCCAACAACCTCCTCGGGTTCTACACAGGGAGATGAGGATAAGTTGCTGACGATTAAGGCTTGTTCTCCACAAACTGTGACTATCTTGTCATTCATGATGAACTTCAGTTTCTGGTGAAGAGTTGAAGTGACGGCCCCAGCCTCGTGTATCCAAGGTCTTCCTAATAAATAGCTGTAGGCTGCCCGGATGTCCATAACCTGGAAAGTGACTTAGAAAGTGTGAGGACTAATGGTTATGCGAAGATCGACTTCGCCGATAATTGTTTTTCTGGATCCATCAAAAGCTTTAACGACGACTTCACTGCCCCTCATCGGAGATCCTTGAAATGATAATCGTGTTAGAGTAGATTTCAGCATAACATTCAGAGCTGACCCTGTATCTACCAGTACGTTGGGTAAAGCATCGTCCTGGCAATTGACTGTAATGTTGAGTGCCATGTTGTGATTCTTGCCTTCTTGCGGCAGTTCTTCATCACTGAATCCTAAATTGTTGCAGGAAGTGATGTTGGAAATGATGTTGTCGAACTGATTTACCGTCACATCTTGTTCTACGAAAGCTTGGTCCAAGACTCTCTGTAGAGTTTCCCTGCGAGCCTCAGAACTGGGAAGGAGTGATAACATAGAAATTTTAGATGGAGTTTGCAGTAGTTGGTCCACAATGTTGTACTCACTCCTCTGGATGAGCTTTAGCATCTCATCGTTGTCCTTTGTAAATTGACTGTCTAGTGGATTAGGAACTTCTGTTTGAGATTCCTTTTCTTTGGCAGGTTCTCCAACTCCTCTGTTGAAGATTCGGCTGCTCCGTGTGACTCGACTGATGTCTGTGATGTTGACAACAGAGGGTAATGGAGTTTCCTTTCCATTCTCAATGGTGGTTGCACCGTACTTGTAAGGGATAGCCTTGTCTGATTTATACGGTACTAGACCTGGCAAGTAGATGACCGCAGGAACTTTCTGATACTTCTGACTATTGTAAACAACTTCAATTGGTTCCTGGTTAGGAGCTTTTCCACTGTTCAGAGGAATTCTTGATTCATCAAGTAGAGGGATTATAGCACAAACATCTTTGATCTCCCTATGATTGGATATTAGGACAACGTCTTTGCTTTGATCAAGGAAGTAGTCTGGCATCACGTTGGTCGACCCAGAACTTGAACAGTGTTGAATTTCTTTGTGATCCAACTGTCTTTGTAGATCTGCTCGTACGAGGTAGCATCCTTGGTTGTTCTCAGAAAAAACTCTACAGTGCTCGTAGTTGTGGAGTGGCACCCATCCACGTCAGCTTTGTATGCAGTGTAATTTCACTAGATTCGTTTCCATTGCGCGTACATTATGACTTTGACATCTAGTAGGATTCCCATCGGTCATACTGATCTGTTGTGTAGCTTCGTCCATGTAGATTGGAAGCCACCAGTGGTCCATCAAGTGTTGAAGTATTCTTTGGACAAGCGCATATCCTTGATCGTTTTCACAGCATTGTTCACAGTCTTGATAATCATGTGAAGTCAGAAAACCAAGCCTGACTTGCTTAACCTGTAGTTCTACCAAACTGGTATTCATCAAGCATATGTCAAAGATCTGAATCATATTGACTTGATGGATACATCTATCACGATAATCCTAGATCCATCTGACGTTGGAGAGCCTTTTTTACAAAAGAGCAACCCATATTGTTTGTTGAGCAGATCAGACAGGCGTTGTAATCATGTCGTGGCAGATCATGATGTTGACTTTGCCTTGAGTGCATTGCCACTAAGTTGACATTCATCGCACGGATGTCATGGTTCTGAATAATGTTGGAATTTGAATGAACCATGTTGACCCCACGGATTTAGTGATCTTGGATCCAGCAAAGATCCATTTGTTCTTGTAGAGATAATTGCACTACGGAACACCCTTGATTATTCTTTGAGTAAATATCACACTGGTGTTAATTGTGAGGTGGTACATGACCGTACCCGCTCTATTGGCAATGCATCCTAACCAGATTGGTTCCCAATAGGAGTACATCGTGGATCTGATAACTGCAGCTAAATTCCTCTTCTATCAAATTTACTGCAGCCTTTTCAATTTGTGGCAACGGGTTCGTCTGAACATTCGGACTTGTATCTTTGAAATATAAGACACCGTTCCTGACAAGTTTATGTACATCAGATTTGAAATTGAGACAGTTCTCAATGTTGTGCCCCAGTCCTCCTTGATGGTAAGGGCAAGTTTGATCCGCTTTGAACCAAAAGGGAAGATTTTCTAGTATTGTAAGAGGAGACCTGGTTTGGACGTGCTGCATGACCAGTAGAAGTGAAAATAGCTCGGCGTACAACATGGGTATAGGATTAAACCCTGACGTTCGTGTTGCACGGTTGTTGTTGTACTGTGGACGAGCCTGCTGAAGAGGCTGTTGTATCCTTTGCTGAAACTGTTGTGGACTTGGTTGGCTTTGAGTAACCTGAGGTTGATAAGTTGGAACCGATGCGGGGTTGATAGCGGGAGTTACTGTCGCTACTAGTTGATACCTTCGCCTTTGCTTTCCCAGAGAGATATTACTAATATCGTGCTCTTTTTTCTTTAGGAAAGCACCAACGTATCTTTTTGTACTGCTTGATGGTTCCGCACTTTTAACCAATCGTCCTTCTCGGACTGCTTCCTCAAGACGGACTCCCATGTTTACCATTTCGGTAAAATCACTGGGCGCACTAGCAACCATTCGATCGTAGTAGAATGAGCTTAAGGTTTTCAAAAAGATCTTTGTCATCTCTTTTTCCTCAAGAAGGGGACAAATCTGAGCGGCGATTTCACGCCATCTCTGAGCATACTCTTTGAAAGTTTCTTTGTCCTTATGCGACATTGCTCTGAGTTGATCTCTGTCTTGTGCCATTACCAAGTTATACTTATACTGCTGAACGAAGGCTGCCCCAAGATCTCTGAAAGTAACGATCTTGGTGCAGTTTAAACCCATGTACCATTTGAGTGCGGCACCGGTTAAACTGTCTTGGAAATAATGGATCAGTAGCTGTAGATTCTCTGTCTGAGTTGACATCTTTCAAGCGTACATCACCAAATGAATTTGAGGGCAAGAGTTGCCTTTGTATTTTTCAAAGTCAGGCACCTTGAATTTGTGCGGAATCTTTACATTAGGGACCAAACAAAGGTCTGCGGCATCCTTTCCGAATAGATCCTGACCGCGAATGGCATGCAGTTCCTTCTGCATCTCCAAGAATTATTCTTAGAACTCATTCATTCTCTCATACATGTTGACGCTTCCACCAGGAATGGCTTGCGAAATCTGTCCTTCTGGGACAGTGTGTACCACCAGTTGTGGTATGGTCATTACTGCGGTAACTCTTGGAACTTCCCGAAGTTTGTAACCTTCAGAAGTTGCTATTGTAAACCCTGCGTCTTAGCTTTCCCGAAGTCTGTAACCTTCAGGCCCAGCGGTTCCTGCTGTCGCTTCTTGGTCTTCAATGACCGGCGGAATGTATCCCTTAGGGATGAAGTTAGGAGGCATGCCCTAGGGCCGACCCTTAGGCATGTTGTACCGAGGATGATTCTCCTGCGTCTCTCTGATAGGTGTAGATGTAATTTCTGAGATTACAGTCTTTTGTTGACGTTGCTCCTGAGCTGCTATCAGGGATTGCATGTCATTGTGAAGCTTTTCCAAGCTTTCCTTCAGAGCGTCGATTTCTTCTCTTAGCTCTCTATTCTCTTCCTCGAGATCGTCCATTTTCTTTTGTCAATTGGCCCGAGTATTGTACGAATGAGACAACTTGACTCTAGAATCGGTAGACGAACGTGAGATTCGAAGATAAGAAGATGCGTTATGCGAGAATGATGAATGCAATGTACAGTTATATATTTTATTTAGCTTTAATCAAAAAAACTTCAACAAAATAGATTGCAAATACCATACAATGGGGAATACCCGTTTTATTGAATTCAAAGATTGCGGAAATGGATATACAGTATTTTCAAAGTGCTGTAAGGAAACTAGCTAAGCTTATGAATCTTGAGTCCTTTCTGAAGAGAGCTCAGATGCTGGTGCTGGTTTCTTCCTTTTCTTTGACCGGGGCTCTTTAGCCGTTGTCGGGTTACCAGTCCTTTGCCTGATGAAAGGAGTGAGCAAACTTCTTCGGTCTTCTTGATTCTCTACAGCATGTTGCTCTAATATCTTAATCAGAGCATCCTTTTCTTTTAACAGTTGTTGAATCTTGGTACACTCCATGTTGAGGGTTCGTTACTTGTTTTTCCAACAAACACAACCTCGTACCCATAGCTTGATGAAGAGTAGAGGATGATTCTTGATCTTGAGCTCTTTGGTTTTTTTTCTTCTTTTCTTTCCTTTCCTCTTCCTTCTCTCTAACTTCTCTTTCTCAAATGTTTCTATGTTTGGCAAGGGAGAAAAAGAATGATATAGGAAAATACTCATTAGTTAGTAACACTACTAAATGTCCAAATTATATCAAATGCACCAATTAATAAAACCTTAGAGTTAGATAATATTAATCTGATCAGCTCTGAGTTCATCAGTTGCTCTAATTATCTTTACAGATAAATACTCAGAGCACACTGGATCTCAACTGGTCTAAACTAATATTATCCAGAGTGTTTATAAAAATACGCAGTATTACATCCCCCTTGGATCTCATCCTCTGATGTGTCCAAATTGATGACAACGCTTGGAGTTATCAGATTTGGACAAATCGAGCCAATGTGCACAATTCTGCCTTGTAAAAACCAGTCCATGATGCCATGTTCCAAGGGTTGTATCTCCCTGCTCAATTTGAATTTGGAGATGATCTGATACTTGTTAGAAAGCCCTCATGGCATACCTCAACTTTGATGTTCACCCCTATACCTGGTTTGACTTGGATCAAGATGAAAATGTCCCTACATTTTGGAAAAAGTAAGGCAGATTCTGACTTTTATTGAAAATTTCACTAAGTGTTGGAAAAGTGTCATTTTCATGTTTTCAC
This sequence comes from Lathyrus tuberosus, assembly GCA_022829125.1. Lineage (NCBI taxonomy): Eukaryota > Viridiplantae > Streptophyta > Magnoliopsida > Fabales > Fabaceae > Lathyrus > Lathyrus tuberosus. The sequence continues at coordinate 2,177,202 of JALAZF010000254.1, forward strand.
CCACTTTGATCACTCCATAACTTAAAATCCATGAAGAATTGGAGCTTGAGGTAGTTGAAGTTTATGTAGAATGTAGCAAGACCTACAAATCTAGCTTTGGATCACCCAAAATGGTTGTTTGGATCTCAAGTTATGGTCCTTGGAAGTTGGTACCAAAACTACTTTTGTTCCATAACTTAGAAAAATTTTGGTTTTTTATGGTTGCCCCTTTTATAAGAAACCTCACTTTTCTTGATTTTTCTTGATGAATGATGATCAATATCATACATTAACATTATTTTTGACTTAGGGGAACCATATTTGTGAAAAAATCCAAAAAGTCAAACTTGAATTTATGCACAGTTGACTTTTTATCGGATGAAATCCAAACTGTGCGATCCTTTGTGAAATCAAGTCCTTGACTTAAATCAAACCTAATGGATGGATTCTATAGGTGTTATAGGGTGTATTGAATCATGTCCCAAGGTTTGGGAGCATGTCTTGGGCAAAAGTCAAAGGCACGGTTGACTTTTTCCTCAAAACCCTCATTGTGGTCCAGATGAAATTGAAACTTGTGAATCAAGCTTCTTGAATCAATCCATTGTTGCAAATGGATCAATGTTGTGTACTTGAGGCCCTCAAATCATGTCTTGAGGTCTTGGCTCATGTTTTGTCCCAGAAGTCAACTTAGGGGTGAATTAGGTCAAGAAACCCTAATTCCTGATTTTTTTATGAATGCCTCCCCTGAGACTAAATTGACTTGATGATTGGGTCCATGAGGTCCCTTGGAGTACCTTAGGTTGTGTTTTGAAGCATTGGCTCATGTCCATAGGAAAAATTCCATCTGGAGGCCTTGGTCGACCAAAACCCTAATTTGGTGACACTGGCGATCTTGAGGCTTAATCCATTTGGAAAGCTACAACCTTGTGCTTGATTCTTGATGTGGGAGTCCTCTTGATCCTTTTTGGGTGTTTGAGAGGCTAGACAAGTTGAAGATCATGTCATTTCTTAATTGATCCTTTGTCTAAGTACCTGAGAGGGTTGAGAACCCTAATTCTTGATTGTGGTCAATACTCACTCATCTTTGAGGAGATTGATGAGGCATGAAAGTACATCCATATTGTGATGATAATTTGCACAATGATGGGAAATCTTGGTGGTCAAAATTTGGGGTATGACAACTGGTAGAAGAACAATCGTTGAGTGGATTGCACTACGCCGGGGAATACTTCAACTTGAGGTGTGAAGCCATGAGGTAGACCAAAAGGAGGCCATATAGAAAGTACCGCTCTTGCGAGTTGGGGTTCAAGCGTTGGACCGGAAATCTTTGAAACAACCATTATTTGTGTGTCCATCTTGGCTTTGATAACCTGAAGCATCTCCATGATTTAACCCATGCTTCCTCGTAGGTCCTCGAGCTCGGAGCTCACTCTCTCCAATTCATGCTATTGTTCTACCATTCTTTGTCGAGCGCTGGCTCTGGTGTTGTAGTGGTGTTAAGGACTCTGTGTAAAGTGTTGTGGGAAGATAACAGAATGAGTTTTTATTTTGAAGAATGCATGAATGTATGTATGAACGCATTATGTATTTTTTATGTTTATTTTGTTTATTTTCAGGGATTCTTATGAACTTCACAATTGTTAACACGTATTTTGTAAGTAATATGAGCACAACAAGAAGACAAAGTTAGAAGCAAAACACTTATTCATTCAATAAGAGCGAGAGTACTGAGTACAAGTGAATATAATAAACTGAGCTAAAATACAATAATCTGAAATCAAGTACATGAATAATAAGAAACAACACTCAAAAGGTCTTCTTTGCTTGACGCTCTTGGAGTTCCTTCAACTCGCCTTTGAATCTTCACATCATCTTCTTACAAAGGAGAATGAAATGAATAGCAGAGGGGTGAATATTGTCTTCATCCATGTCTTCCAAAGCCACCTCTAGCCTCAAAGGAATTTCTCTGACTATCTCTTTACAGAACTTAATCAAGCATGCAAATTTATCACGGTAAGTGATAGTAGTTGGCTGAAGGAATTTGATGGTGCGCTCATAAGTATTCAACACTTCATCTAAGTGCTTATTCTCGTTCACCCAACCCATACTTTGGCTTTTCAGAGTCTCGTACTAGGTTTTCCAATGATTTTCTAGCTCCTTGCGAGTTGCCAGCTTATCATATTTCTCTTTCCATGCAATATGACTGATTTCAGAAGCTTTTCATGCTTGCCATTTGAGGAGACGCTCAAGCTCCACTTTGGCTTCAAATTTTGGAGAAGCTCCTTTAGCTCTTTGATCTGGGTCTCAAGCTTCTCTCTCACTTCCTATTTTTTTTGGGTAGCTCGGTTCCACCAGTGTTTCCATTCTTGCCCATTTCTTTTAGCTCCGCCCAACTGATCATGAAGTGAACCCAATCCACTATTAGCTTGATCAAAGAATTCCAAGACTCTTTCCTTGATATCTTGCCCAACTTTGTTCTTCTTTCGGCTTTCCTCCAAAAGTTCCTTCATTTGGTTGCTCTTCCTTTTGAGGACCATGTTTTCTCCAGTTGTCTTGTTGAGTTCAGATTGCAGATCTTCTTTTTCCTTTCCAAGCTAAGATACCATGGCTCTAAGCTCATCTACCTCTTCAAGGGAAATAAGTACAAGTTTTGGTGAATTAGACTTTGGAGGAATTTCTATAGAGAACGGGAGCTTCACAACCTTGATCCTCTCCAAGACCCATTATTGATAAGGTACTCTTGCCACCTCATTCCTCTTTGATAACTTTGTTCGCTTAGTATGATCCTTCTCCCAAGATCGGATGATCTTATGGAGTAGGGTGTGATAATTGGCTCCCATGTCATTCAAAACCATTTCTTCCAAGTCTTTAACATCAGGCTTGACACGCATAGGGTATCCAAGTTGCTAACAAAGGGTTTTGTCTTATGCAACCTTTAGAACCTATTAGTGGTACATTTTGGAAGCTTTCATAATTGACAATGATTTCTTGGATGTTCAGCTTGCAACGATACCAAGGGATATCTCTACTAGATAACGACACCAGAAATTTAGCTCAATCCCCGTTGGACATTTCACTGATATGAGCGTTAGGCTTGAACACACATGAGGTAAGCCAATTATAGATCAAAGGAAGATACCATATTAATGTTCCATTCCTGTTATCATGACGAGTATGCAAGGTATGAAAACTGTCTGCTAGGAGTGGAGGGACTAGACTTTGTTTTTCCTTCCAAACGGCCCAAAAGACGCTAATGGAAGCAGAGTCTATGAAGCCTTTGTGGGTTGGAAACAATACTAGCCCATATATGAGAAGAGTTACTACATTTTCCAACGCATCCCAATGACATGCCAAAAATAACCTTCACCTTCTTCTTCTAGATAAGCTCTCCAAAAACCAACTGAAGGTGAGAAAAGTACACAAAAAGGGGGGGTTGAATTGTGTTTTCTGTTTTCTTAATTTGCGTCTGATCAGAGTTCAAAATCTAAACTGGTGGTGAGATTCTAGTTATACTTAGCAGTGAAATGTTAACATAAGCAAATAACTAATAGCAGAAGACACGAAGATTTATACCGGTTCCTCCCAAATGAGAGTAATCCAGTCCCCTTGCTTCTCATGAGATTTTCACTATAATCAAATCATGATTACAATTGCTTATACATTCTGCATAATAATTTTACATTGCTTAGACCCTAAGTTCGATACTTCTTGCTCAAACCCCTAAGGCTCAAGACTTCCTTTCTCAAGTCCTATAGACTCAATACTTTCTTTCTTAGACCCTTAGCCTAAGACTTTCCTGCTCAGGTCCCTCAGACCCGAGACTTCCTTCTCAAGCCCCTTAGGCCCAAGACTTCTTGGTCACACCCACGGTCCAAGACTTCCTTGATTAGGTTCCACGAACCCAAGACTTTATACTTAAACCCCTCAGGTTCAAGACTTCTGCTCAGACCCTCGATCCGAGACTTACTTGCTTGAATCCCATGAATTCAAGACATCTGCTCAATCAATCCACTTAATTAAGTTTTTCATTACTCTAGCACATAGCAAGAAACTTACATGGCTCAAGCATCTTGGTGAGAGACTTGGTTGCTCAATCAATCCACTTGATTAAGACTTTCAATGCTCTAGCACATAGAAGGAGACTTTCATGTCTCAAGCATCTTGGCGAGAGACTTAATCTAAACTGATAAACAACATGTTTCAGCAGAATAGAGAACAAGGTGTACTTGATACAAATATCAGAGGTACAGGGAAATGATCATAACAAAGACCTAAAGCTCTTAATATTTCTAAGATATTAAATGTTTAAGAAATCTTAAGGCTTTTACAATTACAGCCTACACATAAATTCTGCATACTTAATTGTGTTGATAATTTGTTGATCTTGTTACTCCTCCACCAGATTGTTCCTTGTTAAAGATTCAGCTAGAACCTTTAGCTATTTATATAGCATTTGCAGAAGACTATTTGTTGGATAGATAACTTGATCAAGTGTCTTTGCTTTCTCCATAGTACAAGAGACGTTGAAGATAGATACACCAAAAGATCTAGATCCATTGTATAACATGTTTAACCATTGAGTCTTCAAAGAGATCCTATACTATAGAGCCGTTGAGAGTAGATATCTATAAAGCATGCCAACTTTTCTTGAGCCTTGTGAACTAAGACTCTAGGTGACAAACTGATTTGACAATGAATCTTGCTTTCTGCAGTACAAATAGCTTCAGCTTTATCACTAACTATGAATAATCACCAGAAGCCAATTTACATTCACCAAGTGTAGAGACAATTATTCAGTTTTAGAGTCTACACCAGACATCACTTAAAGAGTGTTCTTTAGATTCTGCACCACCAGAAGCTAGCAATTCAGCTTCTTTCAAGTGTGCCCTTGTATATCAGATTCTGAATATATATCTATAAGTATTAGAACTTGCATACATGAAACACACATCAAATTTAACCATTGTTCTTTTAATACTTTGTTATCATCAAAACCCAAGGAATATATGTCATGAATAAATCTTGTTCTAACATCCTTGAGTCCCGAGATAAAGGATACAAGTACAATTACAAGCTCGTTGAATCCTATCTTATGAAAGATCCAACATCGTTCATACCAAACTCATTCACTTTAGGATATATCCACTATGATAGTCGGATGATTCACTATATTATCAATCACATACTTTTCCAAGAAAGAGCAATTTTAGCCTTATAACCCAATATGATGTTGAAGTCCTATGGTGTATGTCATACCCCAAATTTTGACCACAAGATTTCCCATCATTGTGAAGATCATTACCACAATATGGATGTGCCATCATACCTCATCAATCTCCTCAAGGATTGTTGAGCATTCACTATAACCAAGAATGAGGATTTTGAGCCCTCTCAGAGCACTCAGACAAAGGATCAATCAAGAATTGACATGATCTTCAACTTGTCTAGCCTCTCAAGTATCTATAAATGATCAAGAGGTCTCCCATATCAAGAATCAAGCATAAGAGTGAAACATCTCAAGCTGATCAAGCCTCAAGATCGCCAGTATCACCAAATTATGGTTTTGGTCGACCAAGGCCTCCAGATGGAAATTTTCCTTTGGGCATGAGCCAATACCTCATGGATCCAATCATCAGGTCAAAAAAACCCCAGGGGAAACATTCATCAAAAATCAGGAATTAGGGTTTCTTGACTTAATTCACCCTTAAGTTGACTTTTGATACTAGACATGAACCAAGACCTTAAGACATGATTTGAGGGCCTCAAATACACCACATTGATCCATTTACAACAATGTATTGATCCAAGAAGTTTGATTCATAAGTTTCAAAATCATTTGGACCACAATTAGGGTTTTGAAGAAAAAGTCAACTGTACCTTTGACTTTGGACCAAGACATGTTCCCAAACCTTGGGACATGATTCAAGACACCCTAAAACGCCTATGGAATCCATCCATTAGGTTTGAAATAGGTCAAGATCTTAATTACATGGAGGATCACACAGTTTGGAATTCATCTGATAAAAAGTCAACTGTGCCCAAGATCAAGTTTGACTTTTTGAATTTTCTCACAAATGTGGCTCCCCTAAGTAAAAAACAATGTTAATGCATGGTTTTGATCATCATTCATCAAGAAAAATCAATAAAAGTGAGGTTTCTTGCAAAAGGGGAAACCATAGAAAACTTAAAATTTTCTAAGTTATGGAACAAAATGGATTTGGTACCAACTTTGCAAGGTCATAACTCCCAAACCCTAAGGTCTTTTTCTTCCATCCAAAGCTCAAATGAAAGTTCACATGACATACTTCAAATATGTCAACTACATCCCATTCCAAATCATCATGGATTCTGAGTTATGGTTGAATCAAAATCACTAAAACATGAAAATGCTTCTTTTTCTAACACTTAGACAAAATTCTGTCCAAGACAGATTTTAGGTAAAACAGCAAAACTTGGGAGATGTTTACACCTAGTTACAAGAATAATCAATCTCAAATGTGAACATCAAAGTTGTTATACATGTTGCCAACAATCCAAAGAGTTCATTGGCATGAAACAACTTACGTTTAGCCAAGAGTTATGGCTGCCACAAGAGGCATTGTTTCAACTGTTTTCATAACAGTTTGGGAATTAACTTGCCATACACGATTTTGAGTCAAGGGGCAATGATCAGAAGAGCCAAATACATTCAATATGATCATCACAACTCAGATCAAACCTGCAAAATTAGGCTGAGATGCCAAGAAATTTCTCATTTTTAATTGATGAGTTTTGGCATATATGCCTTGAATTCAAAGGGTAATAATGTGAAATAGTGCATAGTCAAGATTCACACTCTGTGTAGTCAAGATGCTCTAATAAACAACATTTAAAAGGACTGCAGAATATGGATTTAGTCAATATATAGCTGAGCTATTTGGGACTGCTATTGTACCTTGTGTAAGAAGCAATTATGCCAAGCCAAAACCATTGAATTCAGTTCTTATCCTTCAAAGTTCCAACTGTTCATGCTTGACAAATCTATTCACCTATAAATAGAGCTCACTTCTGATGTTTACAAACACACCAAAGCAACTTACAAGATAGCTTTCTTTCATTTCCTTCTTAAGCACAAAAACTCCATTTTCTTGAGAAGACACTATCGGGTTTTGAGTTGGAGACGAATGCAACTCAAACCATTGGCTCACACACCTCATATACAACATATAGAAGTAATCCAAACATCTTGATCACTTCTGTAACACAAGAATCATGATCTCACTAGTCAACTTGATCCAGATACAACTGAATTCCAGCCAAGCGATCTAAGGAGTTCCAAAGGGCTTTGAAGCTTGCAACACAATGCATACCATCAAATGAAGCTGAGAGGATCATCATTTCCCTTCTGTAACACCTTTGGAGCGAAGTTCCATTTCTTCTTTCAAAGAGGTAAGCCTTGACTCTCTAACTATGTGAAGCATGCATTATCTGTTAGGCCATAAGTTTTTCTTAAGTATATAAACATGTGTTAAGCAATTCCCCTCAAACAATTGAACCAAAATCATCATGTACACGATTGCATAGTTTGTTTTGCATATTTTAGGGTTTATCTGATCATCATGATATAACTTGTTACACACTAAAAAGAAATGAAATTAAACCATGTCACTGAGTTCCTGGCACAAAAGCACACAACTTTCATGTTTATTTCATTCAAAACCTTTGCGAAATGAAGGAGATGGAGTAGTTTTTGCAACCTGCGAGCCAGCTCAAGGAAGAAGATGGCCATGACGCCATTTTCAGGGTTTAGAACCAAACATAGTATATATTATTCCCTTGCCAAAATATGTTTGAATTGGCATTGCGTCCTAGTGAAAACACTAGTATTTGTGTGTCTGTAGCGAGCGAGAGGTTTGGGGTTCGAATCCCCCTCGCCCCAGACCTTTTTGGTATTTTTTTGAACCATTTTCAAAAGAAGGTTTCCTATATTATTTACTCTTTCCATTCTCTATCAGCCAACGCACATGGCTCAGATGGTAAAGTTTTAAACTCTTCACCCCAAGGGCGTGGGTTCAAACCTTGGGAGGACCATCCCATAGTTTTTACCACTTAATTCCTTCATTTTTTTACAACTTCTAAAATAACTTTAAAAATTAATTTCTCTTCCAATTTCAATCATTTTTTAATAATTCTTTTTTCCAAAATTCACAAATATGTTAAAATATTTTATTCCACACAAAAAATCAAAAGGATATTATTTATTTAATATATTTAGAATTTTTGAAAAGAATGCCTTTTTAAATGTTTTTAAACATTTTAAATAAATTCTTTCTCTTGATTTATCAAATTCAAATGACTTTTAAATCATTCTATGGGTATAACATGATTTTTTTTCAAACATTTATCCAAGATCACAATTTGTTTTTTACACATATTTGATAAATTTTGATCATTTTAATTGATATTTATTCAAATTAAAATGTATTTTCAAATCAAATTAGGGTTTTTATTATTTTCACCTTCACAAACATTTTTCAAAACACTTTTGGGCCTCTAATAGAGTGTAAGACTCATCCCTTGTCACACACAATTTTTTTGGGCCTTAATCATTGTTTAAGACCCGATACGATTTTCAAAACGACGGTGCGATCATTGTCTTTCCTCTGGGCCTCTCCTTGAGCTATAAGTCCCATTTCTTGTATAAAAAATAAACTTTGGGCCTCTAATAGAGTGTAAGACCCGTCCTCTTGGTAAAAATACAAATAATTTGGGGCCTCAGTCATCGTATAAGTCCCTCTATGGTTTTCAAAACTACGACGCAATTGTCATCTTTTCAAAAGAGATCCTCGGGGCCTCTCCTTGAGTTTAAGCCCCAAACTTCCTTTTAATACAAATTTCTTTTTTATTTAGATTCAAATTCTAAATTCTATCAAAACTTTCTTCAATTTCTTGAATAACTAACCATACAGCTGTAAGTTACTATGCTTGGGCTTGCTCAACTGTAAGTTCCACTGTCCTTTTCAATATATGTTTGTTTATATATTTTATCTGTATATACTTGTATATATTTGCCTATAGTTTTCCCCAGCAGTTAGGTCTAGGATTAGATTAAACCAGTGGTTGCTCTTTCAATACAGTCAAAACTAGTTCCCCCATAGGAAATTCCAGATACAGTCTTTGCCTCGTCTTGGGCTTATACAATATGGAACAAAGAAATGCATTATTCCCGGTGAAACTTTTCTCAAGAAATTCACAACTTAGAAATATTTGTACAAGAAATTCATTTCCCTATAGAGGATTAATTCCCGGTGAAACCTCTCTTGAATTTCTTCAAACCTTAGAACTGTTCACTAAAGAAAGGATTATTCCCAGTGAAACGTTTCTTGAACTTTTCTCAGGTTTGGACCCATAGGCTTCCTAAAATCATTCCCAACCTCCTTTTGGGCTTTGTACAAGGACCCTCAGGCTTCTTAGAAGTTCTCAACCTCCTTTTGGGCTTAGTACAAGGACCCAAAGACCTCCTACAGGTATAGGAGAGAACCTTGTCATCTTTTGCTAGTTCAATCCTCCAGAGAGTCAGAATCATAAAACATCAGACCAGTTTAGGGTTGATTATCATCACTTAAAACACCAGCCTTCTCTTGGGCATCATACAAAGATAAACCTTTTCATACCAGTAGACTGGGAAAGTCTCATCTCCTCTTGGATCTCAAATAAATCCTCAAGTTTCCTAAAAGCACAGGAAAAAGAAAACCTGATCATTTCATCAATCTCCAGCAGAGTTAGAACCTCCATTGGTTTTAAAACTCAATCTTTAAGCCTTCAGTTTAAATTCCCCAGCTAAGGTCAAATTACCACCAATAAACCCTCAGAAAAATCAAAACCTCAAGGCATCTGATATTTCAACTCTTCTTCACTCCTCAGCAAGAGTTTATTCCCCCAACTTGGACCTGTCTCTGGATCTCAATAATCCTCAGCAGAAGTTAGCCTCCTTTTAGGCTTCATATAAGAAACTCCCTAACCAGCCTCCTCTTAGGCTTTGTATAATGATTTTCCCTTAGCAGATTCAGCCTCAATCTTGGGCTTTGTACAAGACAGACAAAATATTTTCCAGCTGAGTCAATAACTTTTAGCCTCAATCTTGGGCTTTGTACAAGACAGATAAAACCTCTCCCCAGTAGAGTCAATAACTTTTAGGCTCAATCTTGGGCTTTGTACAAGACAAATAAAACCTCTCCCCAGTAGAGTCAATTCTTTTAGCCTCAATCTTGGGCTTTGTGGAAGACAAACAAAACTTTCCCCAGTAGAGTCAATCCTTTCAAGCCTCAATCTTGGGCTTTGTACAAGACATAAATAAAACTCCCTAAACAGAGTCAACCTTTTAGCTTCAACCTTGGGCTTTGATCAAGGCACACAAAAATCAACACCCCTCAGAGGAAAACAAGATTTCTCTGTAGAAAGACATTTCTATGTACATCACACATCAAAACAGACAATAAAAAAAAACACAAATCAGATAATTGTTGTAAGTGGCACACTTGTTTATTCAAAATTCCAAGCTGTAGTCCCTCTTTATCCTGGTAAAACTTCCTCTTTCATCTAATATCTGTAAGTGGCAAGCCTCTAGATTATTTACATACAAGCCAATGTCCATCTCTTAGCATGGAAGACTCCTAAGGAAAAATGGCATTGCTCTACACTGAGTTAAAGTTTCTTCCTTCAGGACACTTCCCTTATAAAGGAAATTATGGAATTGCTGGATTCCATACATTCCAGTTAATATAATTCTCCTTTATAATCTGTTAACCAACAACTGTGATGAACAGGTGAGATATCTCCCTTTAGAGATGACAAATTCTCTCTCAGTCAAAACCTCTAGCTTCAATCTTGGGCTTTAAACAAGACATCAAACATCCTTCCTCCCATAGAATAGGAGGAACTACAATTGCTCTGATTTCTCTGTTATCTTTACGGGAATACGTAGGCATAAGATTGTGAAATCTTAGCGAGCACACAAATAAAAAACCTTAGGTCATGTACCTTACCAAAAACATCGAAAAACCCAAAAACAACAAAAATACTCTCTCAACACTCCTAAAGGAGATATTTTCCCAATCTATAACAAATAAACACCAGTAAGTAGATAATAGAGAAACATGCCAAAGAAGATCTATGGATAACCATATATACGTTGGGTAATTGACAACTTCCCTTTGTATAACCTGGCCCCGACCCCCCAATCTCTTAGCATTTGTTAAAGAAAACATTTGCGTGCAAGGTTAGTTTTAGATATCTTCCCTTTCCTTTCCAGCTTCATAGGATAAATAAGAAATCAGAAAGTAGCACCCAATTCAAACCATTGCGGTAAGGTGGTCGCGTCACCGACAAAAATCGCATGCTACAGTGTATAGAGAACAAAATCAAGTTGAACTGGGAAAGAAAAGTAATTGAGTACATGATAGAAATCAAGAAAGAAGAAGTATGTCCGCCATATGATAATCTAATCATGAAAATTATGGAAAAAATAGGATTCAATTTCGGAGATGAAGAGCACAAAGTAGAAACAACTAAAATAGGAAAATCATTTCTATCATCAACGAGATTTAAGATCATCAATGGAACAGTGATTGAAAATTCCCATCAAATGAGAAGAAAGAAACTCAAATAATCAAGAAGTACCCATAGAGATAGAATATTTCGACTACTTTATTCCTCAACCTTGATGGTTCAGGAAACACAAGAAAGGTGGGATTGAATTAGGTTTCAAATATGACAATTTTTCTTTATCCCAAAAAGAATAACAACAATGATAAAGATGACAAGATATTTTAATCCTGGTTCACCGTTAACGAGGTTAATCTAGTACACTCGTCAGAGTGATTTTTCCTTTTCAACAAGACTTAATCCAATAATAAAATTGATTACAATCTCAAAGACTACCCGTCAATGACTTCTTACGGATTCTGACTAAACTTAGTCCCATAAGAAATTATAACTCAAAGACTACCCATCAGACTTCTTAAGGATTCTGACTAAACTTAGTCCCTTAAGGAATTACAACTCAAAGACTACCCGTCAATGACTTCTTAAGGATTCTGACTAAACTTAGTTCCTTAAGGAATTACACTTCAAATATTACTCGTCAATGACTTCTTGAGGCTTCTGACTATAACGTAGTCCCTCAAGGAATTTAACAACTGTTAAATACAAGATTTGTGTTTACAAAGTTGCTTCTAAATAAGAAGATACACAAAATGATTATCATACTTTACACTTAAGAAAATATGAAATGAAGTTCTAAGTATTTCTCTCTACTTTCTCTTTCTTGATATTGATTTTTTTTATTGAAATTACTTCAGCATGAAGTTCATCGTTTTGGTGCGTCAAAATTGTTATATCTTCACAATCCCTTTGCCCTCTTTATATATATGAAGAATAAGATCGTTGGAGGATATCATTGGAAACTCCTTCAAATCCACAGTTATTATAGTAGGTACGAGGTTCAGTCGTAAATCGTGGGTAGTGGAGAGAAAATCTTTTATAGCCATTTGTAGTAATGTCCTTTTGATTTCGCAGTTTAATTTGTACTATATTCTTAGAATATTCATTCATTAATTATTTCTTTTTCTCTATATCATTGGCTTCGTATATGAGATATTTGAAGCTTTATTAGAGTTCAAAGCCTTGATAATTAGACTTTAGATTCTAGTGAAAATGACGCTTGAATATATCAGAATACATCTGGGTTTTTACTTCATAAGCGTTGACTGAGATGTCCATAGTTGAATTTAAGTTTAGCACTTCTTCATATTGTCACTTTGGTTCAGAACCTGATGATGTATAGAGTTCAGAGTCTCTATATCTAGAGTCTTTCTTAATCCAGAGTCTAGATTTTCTCTATCCAAAGTCTCTCTTTGTCCAAAGTCTAGAGTCTATTTTAATCAGCATATGGCTTGTTCTAAGTCTTCTCTATTCAGGATCTGGCTTGATCAGATTATTCTCTATTTAAGATCTAGCTTGATCAGAGTCTGCTTCATCTAACTTCTGACTTGTTCAGATTTTGCATACTCAACAAACTATTAGAGTACATAATTGTTCTTTATATTTTGTTATCATCAAAACTCAAAGATTGTAGTAGAACCAAACTTGTTCCACAATCTCCCACTTTTTTATGATGACAAATATTCTAAATTTTATGAACAATTTTGATTAAATAAATAATCCGCTAAAAGTCGAAGTTAGGTTTGCAAGCTCCCCCTAAATTTTAGACATCAAGATTTTCTTAGCTTAAGTTTACAGAGTTAGGTTTGCAAGCTTCCCATGAGATTAAGACTTTAAAAAAAATTTATATTCAATCAGCATAGATAATCATATAGTTTATCTAATAAATATAACATGTTTGGGATTTATCTTATGATAAAAATGAATCAAAATCATTTTTTTCTCCCCCTTTGTCATCAATCAAAATGAATAGATAAAATGTAAAGACTTAAAAATTGATTTTGAAAGTGACGATACAAAATAAAAACATAATCAATCTAGCAACAAAAAATATTTGGATGAAGATGGTGGTAAACTGGCTAGAATAGTTGATAACGTCTCTTTAATTCTCGAGTTGGTCCAATCTTGTTATGACAACTGAACATATGAGAGAATCAGTAGCAGTCAAACCTGGGGAGATGTGCTTGAAGACCAAAAATATTTCTCTCTCCTTTGTCCATTGGAGCACGTTAAATAAAGTTGATTATACTTTATCTCAAACTCTCTATATAATTGATGATTCGTTACAAGCAAGATCGCATTTCTTTCTTTTCCATTTAGTTATTCTCATATTTGATAATATGAGCAAATCATATGAGAACTCTAAGAAGGGATTGTCCAAATAAGTCAGCAAGACCTTTTGGAAACTCAATGATGTTGAGGGGAAGAAGCAGAAAGATGATAGGTTCAAATCCTTTGAAGGTGCAAGAACACAAGCTAGTACATCTGTCGGAGCAACTATGTCAGGAAGAACTTCAGTGTCAATGATGAAAAACCTCAAGAAGAAGTAGCCAGATGAAGACAGTGGATCAGACACTGATGAGGATTATAGGATCTTCCTCAGGTTAGGTGGTTGGAATGTTGACTGGTCTGAAAGTTGTAACCTTTTGTTGTGCTTCTATTTGCTTTTGTACTAGATTTTGAATCATTAATGTTTTCTGAGCAATAATCGTTGATCCTTTCCTCAATACTTTTGTTTATGATACTCTTTTCACTAACCGATGTTGATAGAGAAGTTTCAGAGAAGTTTTCAACCATTTCAGTCGGGTTTTGTTGAACAACCTTTGACATTTTAGGTTTTTAGGGTTGAAAAGATTCAAGGGTGAGTAGTGAGAGTTGTGTTGTGTGTGAAAAGAGTGATACGATGAGTTTTTGAAATTTGTTTTAAACACAAAAACATTTGAAAACACATGTAATGACCTTGGAAAGTACTCAGTAAAAATGTCTATAACACGACACGTTACCTTGCATGATTGTCAAAAGACATCGTTACTATACTAAAAAAAGAAAAACAATTACTGACAAAGGGTGCGTCAGAACATAAATTTTGTTTTACCCCAAAAAATAGTTCTCAAGGTTTAATCAAGCATTCTGTAGTTGTAAGAATTAATAGGACACGTGTCAACATAGTTCTTAGTCACGATGAAAGCGCATGAGTAAAAGACATTAATATCATTTAGAGTCCGGAATACATTAGTTTTTAAGGGATTCTAATTTTGGACCTTCTAATCTAGAGAACCTTCTCACTTCAAGAAATTAACTAATTCAGTGTCATGTTTTTCTCAAATTCTCATTTTAACTTTCTAGAAGCAGCACACATTAAGACTTGTTAAGAATTAATCAAACCATAAGTTGAGCTATTCTTGTATTGATGATATACAATTATCATTGTTCAGAGTTAATAGATTAATCCAAATATAGATTAATTCTTGAATGAAAATTTTATTTTGAGAGGATCCTTTTTTTCGCCTAATAATTTATATTGTTTAGATGAAAAATTTAAATTTCTATTGAAAACCACGAGAAACACGATGATATAGGGATGTTTTAACAAGTATCTTAGGCTAAAGTTAAAAAGCATAGAAGAACCTACTTTTACTTACTTAAATTGGAAGTAAGGTAAAAATTCGCTAATTGGAAGTAAGGTAAAAATTCGCTAATTGGAAGTAAGGTATATTTATTCATGATCTTTATTGAATTGTAACCATCATAATATAATATATACTTAACGTATAGATTTGAAAAACAAACTTTCCTTTAGAATCTTTTTTTTTTTTTTCCTTCTTTTCTTTCACTGTACTGGAATAATATCTTTTCATATGCACTATAAATATACACATAGGATTCATGTTGCATGCATTGGAACATAACATAAGGGTTAAATTTCTCACATTCTTCTTTCACTCTTCACTTCAACCTTGAAGATCACCATGAGCATTACTGAAGTCAGTATTGACGTCGGAGAGTTTATTAATGACACTACCGAAGGTAAATCATAATGTCCGTCTCTAATTTTGTCGCTGTTTTATTTCTAGCAGTAAATTTAGTTCCAACAAATTATTAACTCTGTATGAAATGTGACTATTTAGAGGACATGTTTCGAGGGTTTACAATAGAAGAAAAATGGGATGAAGTCATGAAACTATACGAATATGATCCAAAATTCAGCACAATAAACATCAACGAAAGTAGAGGAACAGCACTACATGTGGCAGTAAATGATGACAATGAAGAAGTTGTTAAAAATCTTGTTGATTCTATCATAAGTCACAATAATGAAAAGGCCCTTGAATGGAAAAACGAAAAAGGCGACACTCCATTGCACCTTGCAGCATCAAATGGATTCCAAGATATATGCGAATGTATAATTGGAAAAAATGGTGAAAGGAAGCATTTGATTGATATCAATAACAACGACGGAGAGAGTCCTTTGTTTCTTGCTGCATTGTCTTGGCGAAAAATAACGTTTGTTTATCTCTTAAACTTTAAACCACGTGAGATTGTTTCTTCTAAAGATCTTATTAGAAGCAATGGAGATAGTATTCTTCACTGTGCCATCAAGAGAGAATTTTTCGGTAATTAATTTTTTTACATAATTGGCATGTTTGCTTCTTCTAATCGGATTTCACATGCTTTCATGAGAATCTAAATCTGCATGTGAATCTGGAGCATTAGAAAAACTATATCTGGAATACTAATATTTGTGTATAATGCAACAGATTTGGCGCTTATAATAATATCTAAATATCCCAATCTTATTGAAATTTCGGACAGACAAGAATTTAGTCCTCTCAAACTTCTTGCTACTAGGCCCTCAGCATTCAAAAGTGGATGCAACATGACATGGTGGAAGAGGATTATGTACCATTGTAAGTGTGCAATATTTCAATATTGTGTACATTAATGTCCATTATGCATAGTTTTAATACATTTATGCATTACAAGGTATACCTGTGGGAATCCTAAATGTGGAAGAAGCTGTCCAATATTATACCTTGAAACTGTATAAGTCAAGCAGCTACCACAACAAATGTCCAAATAACTATGACACATGTTATCTCTTTCTTCAAAAATTTATATGCTTTTTTAAGCGACTGCTGATAAAAGAAACTACTACTGCTGCATATGGTATGTGTGAATTACATCTTACAGTAGTATATAAAACATATAACCATAAAATGAATCGGTTATTGAATTGCAGGATCTAAAAATATGGGAGAGGAAGACACACTGTATCTTGAACACAACCCTCTTCCAGAAAACTATGCTACATGTGTTTGGTTTATGAAGTTTGCATGCATCTACATCCTTGGCTTTTCAGGAGTAGGTAATTAAATGTGTCATCTTAGTTGATCATATGAATATTCAATGTTTGTTTTATTGTTCTATGGATTATGTGTTCAAAATTTATTAAAAGGGATTGAAGAAATTGATGACAGAAGCACTACTTGTATATATTACTCCCTTGCTTGTTGTTACAAATGAAAAATACAATCAAGTCTTTATATAGACCCAAAATATTGCTATTCTAGGAATTCGAAAAGATGCAATTAAATTCTATTAATAGACCACTAACCTCTTGGCCTTACCACTAACCTTTTGACCTTACCACTAACTTCTTAATTAAAAACCCACTTAACATACATTTAATGTTTATTCAACAGAAATCATAAAGATGAAACAAAAACACAAATGGAGTGGTCAACTATTGAAAAGATTTATGGAGAACCCTTATCGATCGTATTTGGGAACCGGCACCAAACCAATACAACATGTCAATGGAACAGATTTCCTTTCTGCTTACAAGCCAAATCAGGGTATCTAATTCCAAACTGCTTAATTAACTGGTCTCTATGTAGTTTATTGATAATAACATAATGAAACTTGCAGGAAATAATAACAGTGAGGAGTCATCGATTTCTAAGACACCGGAATGTGAGACAGCAATTTTGACAGCAGCAAGAAATGGAATAGTTGAAATATTGAATGAGCTTATAACAAAAATACCAAGTTCAATATACGATGTTAACGTGGAAAATAAAAATGTATTACTTGTAGCAGTTGAGAACAGAAGAACCAATATAGTTAAGGCATTAAGAAAACGGTTCGAAGAGGGTAATAAAAAGACAATATTTGATAACTTAATCCAAGGTGTGGACAAGGAAGAGAACACAGTGTTACACTTAGCAGCTACAAAAAGTGATCGAGATTGGAACATTTCTGGAGCTGCCTTGCAAATGATGTGGCATATCAAATGGTTTCAGGTATATATCTTTTTTATATAGCATAAGCTCAACTCCAACCTGTTTGAAATGACTAATTTGAACTTATTTACCGACATAAACAGTACACTAAAGAACTAGTGCCAGAGCATTTCACAGTTAGAACAAACAGAATGGACAAAACAGCAGGAGAATTATTCAAGACATCACATGAAAAACTGGTAGAAAAAGGTAGTAAATGGCTGAAAGACACTTCTAATTCTTGCTCTGTAGTAGCAGCACTCCTTGCCGGCGTTTCCTTCGCTACGTCAAGCACTGTGCCAGGCGGTAGCAAAAGTGACACAGGCGAACCAACATTGGAAGGAAGGCCTGCATTTGAGGCATTTGCTATGTCTTCAGTAATTGGTCTTTGTTTCTCTGTCACTGCACTCATAATGTTCCTCTCTATACTTACTTCTCGAAAAGAAGCCAAAGATTTCAGAATTGATTTACCAAGGAAGCTTCTTTTGGGATTGAGCTCTCTTTTCTTGTCAATTGTTGCATTGTTCGTTACTTTCTGTTCTGGCCATTTCTTTTTTATTGATCAGAAGTTCAAGCACATTGTGTTTCTGATTTATGGAGTCACTGGCCTCCCTGTGAGTTTGTATGCAGTAGCACAACTTCCGCTTTACATTGATCTTCTGAAAGGTATTGTAACCAAAGTGCCAAAGACAAGTGATAAGGGAGAGAGCTTTTAAAGGTGCAAAATGTACTGAAAATGCATTTGGTTGTTGAAATAACGAAGACAGTGGCTTGAGTACTACATACTACCTATGTTTGGAGCAGTTTATATATTTATATATATATGTCAAATGTTGGATTGTGGTTATTATAGTGAGATTCTTTAATTATGTACTCTATCATATTTAAGCAACTGAGATTTCATACTTTTGTTCTGAAGGTTAGTTGATTGAAGATAGAAAACTACTTTTTATTCCTACACGGTCGTTCTTTATAAATGTAACATTGCTTAATTTTAAAGAACGCAAATGAGTTCAAATGAGGGAAAATATATAAAACAGTTGATAATTTAACACATGGATTCTTAAGAGCCCAATAAATAACTTACATTGGAAATCTCTTAGCGAAACACATGGTTCTGTCAAGGGCCAAGGTTGGGGCCATCAGAGTATCTCCACTCGTCACACGCTGAGCATTCTGAGTTTCTCCGTAGCGTCAACTGAATGTGATTACCACCTCCATAATTCATCCCAAGATAATATCCATCCCTTGCGTTACACTCATTTGTTTTAAACAATTTCCTTAGTAATATTCCACAGGAAATTTGAAGTTTTGGAAAATTAATCAAAAGCACTTACTAAAGTTTCGTTTGGAACTATTCTTTCAAAGTTTTGATTTGTATAAATGAAAATTTGGCTATGAATGAGTTTAAGTTTTAGTTCAGCAATAGTCCCAAAACTCCATCCAGTTGAAAACTTTTCTCTTCCTAACACGAGAAGGATAAATTACCAGAACTCAGAGAGAAGTAGGGGTTTGCAAAAAAAACTAGTTTACAAGAACCAATTTTAAAAATATGGTGCACCAATTTTAAATATCCATATTATTTGGATTAAAACTAATCCAAATCCATTTCATTAAAACCATAAAAAATCAATACCCATTTTTTAAAACCAATACATAAATGGTTAACCATTTACTCTTCACCTTGTCTCTAGTTTATGGTCATAAATTAACGATATAAATAACCAAAATAATAAGCATTTGAGTAAAATAAAATAAATATGTAATTCATATTTGATTTCCTCAATTAAAATCTAACACTATGTTTTAACAATTTTTTAATATATTTGTTTCATAATTGTTAGTTATTAATTCAATTTAATATTCTATTGATCTATGTAATTTTATTATTACCTCATTCTATGTATTTTAAAATATTTTATAGTAAAAACATTTAGATTTTCAAGTCACAGTGCATTTTTGTTTTGTTATGATTTGATATTATGTTTTTTTTCTATTTTTTATTATTTTTATTGATTTTATATTCTTTTAAAAATCAAATTATTGTTGATCGGATTTCATAAATATCATAATTGAGATTTAAGATTTTCCACTGTCGAGAAATTATTGATTTCTAAAATGGATTTAAAACGATTGTATGGCATTAGAAAAAAGTTGTTTAAATTGAAAACTGAGTTTTAATCAAAACAAGTTTGACAAAATTTGGTTTTAAAAAATAAGCCAACCAAAAACCAGTTTTTAGTATAAACCAATTTTGAACCAAGCAAATCCAAATATAAACCAGTTTGTAAAAAATAAACTAGTTTCATTAATGTGGTTTTAAAAACCAAACTGAACTAGATATTTGGTTCAATTTAGTTTGGTTTATGAACCATGCACACTCTTAGAGAGAAGATTGACGCTCCAATTGTGTTTTGCAATCTTCTCCAACATCTTTTGAGCTTGGTCTGCACCTGGCATCATCTTCATAGCTTTGATTTCCCATATCTTGTAGATTTTATCTTCGTTGTTCATGGTGGCATACCCTAAAATCAATTGAATGAGAATTATTAAGAGTGAGGGATTGAAGTGGAAAAGGTTTTTTGTTTTAAAAAGCAAAAGAGAATTAAATTGATAAAAAACCAAAGTGTACCTAGATAACATACATAGCAGACTGCATGGCCAG
This sequence comes from Lathyrus tuberosus, assembly GCA_022829125.1. Lineage (NCBI taxonomy): Eukaryota > Viridiplantae > Streptophyta > Magnoliopsida > Fabales > Fabaceae > Lathyrus > Lathyrus tuberosus. The sequence goes on from JALAZF010000254.1 coordinate 2,197,608, forward strand.
AAAGAACCCAAGAAACCCCATGTACCAATGATTCCCCAAAATATAACAAAGCTACACCAAATCATAAAAAAAAACAACCAGAGCAAATGAATACATAAGGTAGAAAACTGATAGAAAAAACTGCATATCCAAATAGCAGATCTATACTGCCTGTTGTAGAAAATCAACCAGAGAATAGGTGAAATTGACAGCAGGAAATCGAGGCGCGCCATCGGTAGATGATGCTATACGACTAAGTAGCAGCTTCAATCCAATGAAGAACAGCAAAAACATAATGCCAACAATGCTCCCACATATTCTTGTGTCACTTTCGCCAAGCGCCAAGCACCAATGTCGATAACTACCACACCTGAAACGACAACACCCAAAACAAACCAACTGCGAAAATGCTCCAAACTATTACTCGGGAAGATCAAGCGCTATCAGGATGGAAGGAGGTCCATGCTAGAAAACTAATGCTTTAGCCGACTACATACGGAACAAACAGTGCTACTACATCGCGACATTTGCGTTTACGCGCGAGATTTGGGGAATTTTGAATTTATAACTCGTGTTGCGTGGCCAATTTTTTCCAATTATTTTAATTTTTTTAAGTAGATTATGTAGTACTTTGTATTTTGTGCGTATCAATAAAAAATTATAATTATGATTTAAATATTAATTTATTACAAGAAGCAAGAGTTATCATTAATAATTTTTCGATTTAATTAATGTAATGGATTAAAATATTTACTTAAAATTTCAAATGATTTTATTTTAGAATTATCTAATATAGGGCTAATTTATCTAAATGGATCTAATATAATGAAACTAGTTATAATTGCTACAAAGTATAAATACGTGATAACTCTTTGTAATTAAGGGTTGATAGAGATTGTAAGATTTATTGTGGGATGAAGAGCTAGCTCTCGTAGGAGTGAAAAACTCTGTATCTATAATTTTGTGTATTAGAGCTAGATTAACCTGGTCAACCACGATGTTGAGGTATTTATAAAAACATTGATTCTGAATCCAAAGCCTCCTTGGAAGTAATAACCACTCGGGGATGAATAAGTTTTTTTCTCTAATGACTTCTCTTGTGCCATTACAGAATGAGGACACGTCACTCACCCACTCCCACATCAGACGACTTATCCTAGTGGAATGTGAAATATCTAATAAAAGGACGATACATTCAATAATTGGTGTTCCATCTAATAAATTGGTGATCACAAGTCTCCATGTCTCCCTTAAAACCTCCTTACGAATATACTAATACACAACCCCTCAAGCACGAGGCTTTGAAATGATGAAGTGATTTAGTCTCGTTTCTCTTACACAAACGAGTCCCTCGAGTATGAGGCGGCTTTCTTATGTATGGAGAGAGTCCCTCGTGTGTGAGGCGAGTCCCTCAGGCATATGGAATTGCCTCCGTATGTGAGCGGCTCTAGGGTATGTTTCCAAGTGTTAGTGTCACAATCTACACGTCAACTGAGGGAATTCGAACATCAACCAGTTGAAGAAAATTAAATGCCAGTCAGTTGAGGGAAATCAAAACATCAATGTGGTAAAACGTTCATTGCATAAAATGTTATCGATGATGATCTTTCTTGGGAAGCCAAATTTGGTGTTACTTTTTACATGTGTATTTGATGCAAGGAATCTTTCTTATTTCTTGTTACTGTTAAGGTGCTCAGTCAGTGATCGGTTACCTCTACGACTGGTTTTTCTTTCCCTATGAAGAGGTTTAGGTGTCCTTTCTCTAGTCTTTTTCCCCGTTTCCTTTATCCAAGCTTTTACTCATACAGTTAGGGATTCCTACGAATGAAGAGCGCATTTTCTCCACAAGTTCTTGATTGTGGTTATAGGTATGACTCTTTTCAAGGAGTAGTTGTGCTTTTAACATCACAAGCTAGGATTCTATGAACGTCAACGTCATGGTGATTTTGATAGTAATTTTCTTTCTCTCCCTACTCTTATCAAGAATCAATGGCGGAGACGAGTCACAAGTGTTTTAACGTGCAGTACTTTGTGTGAGTGCTGAGTATTTGCAACTACAAATTCAACCGGGTTTTGAATGATATCAAACAAGGAATAAATAAGGTAGTTTAGTGTATTTCTCTTGTATATTGGACGGTTTCAACCTAAATTTAGGTGCTCATTTGCCCTCTTAGCCTTAGGGTGCATTAAAAGAGTCTTTGAACAAGTTTGATAGGTCTTAGGCATGTCATACACATCAAAAATCATGTTTGTGTGTCAAAACAACAACATAGGCCGAGCTATAAGTGATCAGGATGACCTATGAAAGCTTTTGCTTCAGTATAGGCCGACACAACCGTGTTTCAGACCGGTACCTACGCTTCAAGAACGAAGCCTGTAGATTCTACCCACAGGCTGCATTTTAGGTCGCCTCACATGCCGGCCTGAACACCTTCATTGGTCAAGCTATGACCTTCATAAGTCATCTTATGCAAGTTAAAACTTGAAAAATTCTTTTTGCATCTTATTTTTCTTGCATCCTTTTTCCCATTTTCCTCATATACCTATATATACTCATACATGGATCTTCTTCTAGGTAAGATTTCCTAGAGAATAAAACCTAAATGAAACCAGATTACAAAGTTGCCCATCATCTTCATCCCTTCTTCTATGCATACACACAATTGAACTACACATAATCATTTTTCGATTGGGTGACCATCTAGATTAGGGTTGATAACGTCCAATTAGGTTTGGTGTAACTGAGAATATTGGGTTAGGGACTTTGTGTGTTTCAAATAAGAAAACCAAGGTGGGGTTTTCCTTCAAGATCAGGTTGATTTTAAGGTTTTGGACGAGATCACGTCAACATAGATTCGACCGAGTGAAAGCCTTTGGACAAGGTGGTTTCCTTGCAAGGGAGTAGCGTGAGTGTAACGCCCCAGTTTTGTGTGAGTTTTATTTAATCGAGTCGATTTAATTATTTTATTATTATATTATTTTATTCTTGACTTTTATTTGAGAATATATTATTTTTCAATGTGATTATGTTTTATCGCGTTTTGAGAGCGTTTGCGAGATATTTGAGTGTAGGGGTATTTTGGTCTTTTTGTTGGGATAGATATTTGTTTTATTAAAATAGAAAGTTAGAGGTGAGAAAGAGAGAAAAACATAATTTTGAGAGAAAAAGAGAAGAAGAAGGCAAAGAGAAAGAAAAGAAGAAAAAAGGAGAAAACATGGAGAGAAAGAAATTGGTTCAACCGACTTTTCAAACACGATTTAATCGGGTAAGGGTGTGAAATATTGTTATCCTAACTTTGGGTATGATTATGTATGTGTTTTGTGTGGATGTTTTGGTTGGTTTTCCATATGTTTCCGTTTATGCCGTATTGGAGGAAATCGATAGAAATCGGTGTTTTTACGGTCGAAAAGTTGTATAAATACATGTGTTGGTTGGTTATATGTATGTGAGCTGCTGTTTAAAGTTTCATGAAGTTTGGTTATGTTTTGGTTAGTTTTCGTTATGTTTCCGTTGTTTTTCCGTTTAGGTCGAATTGTAGGAAATCGATAGAAACCGATGTTTTCGCGGATGAAATTTGGAATAGATTGTGTAGATTAGTCGTATGATGTTAGGCCGTGATTATAGAAACTTGTTTGGTTGAAATCGGTTGAGTTTCGTAACTTTCGACATTTTGGATATTAGAGGGTTTGAGTTTTCGGGTGAAAATCGAACGTCGTAGAATTATCGTTTTATGGTCCTAAAACGTTGATATATATTTGGTAAGGATTACTGTGTATTTATTTCGTATCATAGAATTGAATCGGTCGGGTTTCCGGAGGGTTTTGTGTTTGGGCAGCAGCTATTTTTTCTGGTTTTTAACAGGTGCAATCGATTGCAGCAGGATGCAAATCGATTGCACATATGTAAAGGGCGAAAAATTGTAAGTCTGGGACTGTGCAATCGATTGCATCAGGAGTGCAATCGATTACACTCTGCTAGTTTTCCGAAAAATGTTTTCTTTAAAAGTCCGTAACTTTTTCGTCGTTTATCCGATTGAGCTGTTCTTTATATCAAACTGAAGCTAAAAATATGTTCTATTTGATGGTGATGAAAAATATTATTTTTAGCCGACTTTTAACCGACTTTTTCGGTAAACCGTAAATCGAATTGTTTGGTTATTTGTGAAAACGTTCGGTTGCCGTTTGGCACAATTGATGTGAATGTATGTGGATTGTGTGTGATGAATGCATGACTATATTGTGAATATGTATGCATGTCAAGAGTGTCATGAGTCATGTTGTATGTGAAGCATCATGATGTGCATTCTTGCATTGTGTGATTCTAATGAGAATCCGCTGTAACGTCGTGTGCCCGTGTGGGGTGTGAGCGACGGTTTGATTCCAGAGGGAATCTGCTATAACATTGTGAGCCTTAAAAATAAGAGGACTGAAAGCGATTTGATATATCGTGAGCCTTAAAAATAAGAGGACCGAAAGCGATGGTTATAGACGATCGTGAGCCTTATACAAAGAGGACCGAAAGCGATCGGATTGTGAGCCTTATACAAAGAGGACCGAAAGCAATCCATAAACGTCGTGAGCCTTATACAAAGAGGACCGAAAGCAACGGGGGACATCGTATGCCCGACGGGGAGTTACATTGGTAACGAGTGATGGTTCCAATAAGTTCTTCAATTGAACTTAAGATGAAATGAGTCGGTACCGCATTGCATTTGCATAGAGTCGTGAGTCAGTCTCTATGATTTGCATTGGTCATCCTTGTATTTGTGCATAGATGAATGAACATGAATATATGTGTTTATGTTGAATGATAAGCATTGTGATGAATATGCTTGGTTTTGTATATATATATATATATATATATGCCTTGCGATGTATATTGAATGAGATGTGATGAATTGTGATAAGAATTGTATCGTTGTAATGATGCATTGAAGAATGAATATAATATGTATGTTTATGTGGAATGGTAGAATGGTGAGAACGTGTTATGTGTATACTTTTGTGTTGAGATATATGATTATATGCATTGTTATTATGATAATATTTCTCACCCTTCTGCTGTTTTATGATGCTCTACGAGGCATTGCAGATTAGGTATCTGGTGGTCTTTTGTGAAGTGTGTCTTCATTTTCCTTGTTGGTCGGCTGGCTCTGATATGTAGCACCGGGTAGCTAGGACGTTTTGATCTTTTTGTGATACATTTGCATATGTATCTTGCTGATGAATTTGTGTATATAAACATGATGTTGCTTGTGATTCATACTGGATGATGTATATATATGTTGATGTATATATGTGGTTGTTATTCAATATTTTAGATGTTTCCGCTTTTATTCTAAATATTGAGATGTGGGTATAAAGACAGAGATCCTTTGTTGTTTGAAAGTTACCCCACTGTTGCATATCATTTGTTGGGCAGGTGTTGTATGTTTTAATTTCAAGCATAATGTGACATACCTTTTTATGCCGTGTTTACAATTATACTCTGATGAAATTTCCAATATGTGCCTAAATGATTTATTTGATTATTTGGGGGTATAGAAAGGGGGTGTTACATTAAGTGGTATCAGAGCCAGTGTTGAGTCAGTTGTTGAGTCTGTTGGTGTGACAGTTGAATACTGTCGTTGTTGTTTGTCCCTTAGTACGTGATATGTGTGGGAAACACTGTCAGTGCTTTCTGGTTTTATAATCCTTTAATTTCAGGAGTTAGAATGAGATAAGTGGGGGAGAAGCTGGTACTTCTCCATGTTGCTTCAGGTGTGGAGCGCTGGCTCAGTGTGTTGTGAATTGCAAGATTGTAAGTGTTGTTTGGACAGTGTTGTTCCCGATTCCGTAAGAAATGCGGAGGTAAGGTTTATGTCAACTAAGAATTTGTGCCTTAGGTAGTTTTATGTATGGGATGCAAGAAAGGCTATTATAGTTTGGTAAAGACGGTTTATGCCCTATCATGATTGTCGACTGTCTATTGGCAAATTGAGGAACTGATCACCCTTAATCTCTTGTTGATAGCAGACGGAAATTATGTTGGATGGAATACGCGGGTCTTTCCGGCTTTGATAGTGTGTGAAATGAGTTGTTTGGAATTTAAGGAGATGATTACAGATTGTTTTGATGAGTCGATGAAGATGCTAATATCGGAAGATGAAATGGATTAGAGGTTTTGGTATGTTAGTCCAGTTGGGAAGTCATTGAGAGAGAATGATTGGGTTTTATTTAAGGACTGCTTCATAGAGAGTAGAGATTGAACTTAATTGGACGAAGGTGAATAGTTGAGGTTTATATCTGCTAAGTAAGTAGGACACTCTTAGTAGATGGGAATAAGATGTTTATTTTGTCTGTGTAGGTAGTGTTCTGGGAATTGGCAGGAGTCAGTTGGGCATAGTTTTCAGATGTGGTTTTGGATAGAACATTAAGGTGTTGTCTTAGAGAGCTCCAGTATTGTTGGTAACAAAAGGAAGGATGATGGAATGGAATAACAATTATAATGGTATTGAGACTATGGACAGCAAACTTAGAGTTCTGGTGGGTTTGGAGTCTTTGGAGTTTTAAGGCATTAATGGAAATTGCGAGGAAACCCTTGTGGGTGGATGTAACATTGTGTTTGAGAATTATTTTTGGTTGGTTGTTGATACATGTTGGAATTGCGGAATTGGACGGTCAGGAGAAGAAATTGGGTATGGATTACTAATAGTTGAATAAGGTAATGATTGAGAATAAGTGTCCACTTTCACGAACAGATGACTAGAATGGTTTGGTTGAGTTTGAGTGAATTACAATTGTTTGGAATGTTTGATAAGAGTGGTGAATTGTGTGAGTTGAGGCTTTGATCGATTTAATGTGACTGGTTAGGTTTGTTATCCTCGGAATAGGTTGTTATTTACTCGGTTAAGCTTGTATGTGAGTAACCAGTTACCCAGTGAAAAGTTTTGCAAAAGCTTTAAGGATTTATATCTTTTGGATTTTGGTTGGGAATTGCAACGTACAATGATGGTATTTGGTGTTAGTAACGCGTCCCTAATGTTTATGGAGTAGAGGAATCGTATCTTCCATATTTACTTGGATAAGTTCGTAGTGGTTTCGATTAAGGATATTTGGATTTGTTATAAACTCAGAGGAAGAATGAGTAAAGTGTTTGAGATTTGAATTACAAGTGTTGAAAAGAGACGAAGTTTTATGCTAAGTTATTCGAGTGAGAATTTTGGTTGAAAAGGGTTAGTTTCTTGGAAATGTTATTTCAGATGAGAGTATGGTTAATGGATCCATCGGAAGTAGATGTAGACATTAGAGGCTCCGAAGTTAGTTAAGGAGATTAGAAACTTTTGGACTCAGTTGGTTGTTATTACAGGTTATGGAAGACTTTGTTAAGTTCGTACTTCTGGTATCTCAGTTGACTTACAAAGGGTGAGTCGTTTGTTTGGATGTTCGTTGTGAGTAAGTTTTGGTGAGCTGGAGTAGAAGTTGTCTAAGGTTTCATCTTTGATTTTGTGTGATCCTAATAAACCGGTTGTGGGGTATTGTGATGTGTCTTTGATGAGTTTAGTCAACGTGGTAATGCAAGAGGGTAAAGTCGTGGCTTATGCTTTACGACAATTGAGGATTTATAAAAGGATCTGTATTATTATGGATTTGGAAATTGGTTGCGGTGGTATTGTGTTGGAATATTTGGAGGTATTATCTTTATGTTCTAGGTTCGAAGTGTTTGGTAATCGCAAGGATATTGAGTACTTGTTTGGTCTAAAGGAATAGAGTATGAGACAACAAGGATGGTTAGAGTTCGTGATGAGTTATGAATTTGGCTTGGATTATCCTTCGGGGAAAAGCTGTTGTTGTGCCTGAAAAGTTAAGTCAGAAGTTTCTGTGCATGTCTGTTTTGATGGTCAGGGAGTTAGAATTATTTGAGCAATTCCGAGACTTGTGTATGGTGTATGAGATAACACAGGAGAGTGTGAGGTTGGTAATATTAAAGTGAACAGTGATTTTTGGTGAATATGAGAAAGAGTTAGACTTTGGACGTGAAATTGATAGTTTTGATGGTTGCGAGTAATCAGAGTGCTCAGCGGAAGCGTGAGGTGGCACATTTTGTATTTACGTGTGGAACTTGTGTTCTTGTTTGTGTTGTTGCCTCGTTTCCATTGTGATGGTTTGAGTGTGTGTGGCTAATTCCTTGTGGTGAATTAGGGGAGTGTTATCTACGGTGATGGTAACGATCTTGTTGTGTTTCGGTTCAAGAGTGAACCTGTGTGTTCGTAACTTGGGTATTCTCTGAGTTGTGAGTTGGTCGTCAAGTGCATTGTATGGGCATTGCATCTTGTCGTTCTAGTCGTCATCATCGTTGTGTCGTTGTTGTAGTTGTGGTTAGCAAGGTGATTTGCCAGTTTGTGTTATTCGTAGTGCGTCTTCGGTTGGCATGTCGGTTTGTTAGTCGGATGCGAGAGTCGTGTCCTGGGTTGTTCGTCTCAGTTATATTTCCGAGGACGAAAATTTCTAAGTGGGGGAGAGTTGTAACGCCCCAGTTTTGTGTGAGTTTTATTTAATCGAGTCGATTTAATTATTTTATTCTTGACTTTTATTTGAGAATATATTATTTTTCATCGTGATTATGTTTTATCGCGTTTTGAGAGCGTTTGCGAGATATTTGAGTGTAGGGGTATTTTGGTCTTTTTGTTGGGATAGATATTTGTTTTATTAAAATAGAAAGTTAGAGGTGAGAAAGAGAGAAAAACAGAATTTTGAGAGAAAAAGAGAAGAAGAAGGCAAAGAGAAAGAAAAGAAGAAAAAGGGAGAAAACATGGAGAGAAAGAAATTGATTCAACCGACTTTTCAAACACGATTTAATCGGGTAAGGGTGTGAAATATTGTTATCCTAACTTTGGGTATGATTATGTATGTGTTTTGTGTGGATGTTTTGGTTGGTTTTCCATATGTTTCCGTTTATGCCGTATTGGACGAAATCGATAGAAATCGATGTTTTTACGGTCGAAAAGTCGTATAAATACATGTGTTGGTTGGTTATATGTATGTGAGCTGCTGTTTAAAGTTTCATGAAGTTTGGTTATGTTTTGGTTAGTTTTCGTTATGTTTCCGTTGTTTTTCTGTTTAGGTCTAATTGTAGGAAATCGATAGAAACCGATGTTTTCGCGGATGAAATTCAGAATAGATTGTGTAGATTAGTCGTATGATGTTAGGCCGTGATTATAGAAACTTGTTTGGTTGAAATCGGTTGAGTTTCGTAACTTTCGACATTTTGGATATTAGAGGGTTTGAGTTTTCGGGTGAAAATCGAACATCGTAGAATTATCGTTTTATGGTCCTAAAACGTTGATATATATTTGGTAAGGATTACTGTGTATTTGTTTCGTATCATAGAATTGAATCGGTCGGGTTTCCGGAGGGTTTTGTGTTTGGGCAGCAGCTATTTTTTCTGGTTTTTAACAGGTGCAATCGATTGCAGCAGGATGCAAATCGATTGCACATATGTAAAGGGCGAAAAATTGCAAGTCTGGGACTGTGCAATCGATTGCATCAGGAGTGCAATCGATTGCACTCTGCTAGTTTTCCGAAAAATGTTTTCTTTAAAAGTCCGTAACTTTTTCGTCGTTTATCCGATTGAGCTGTTCTTTATATCAAACTGAAGCTAAAAATATGTTCTATTTGATGGTGATGAAAAATATTATTTTTAGCCGACTTTTAACCGACTTTTTCGGTAAACCGTAAATCGAATTGTTTGGTTATTTGTGAAAACGTTCGGTTGCCGTTTGGCACAATTGATGTGAATGTATGTGGATTGTGTGTGATGAATGCATGACTATATTGTGAATATGTATGCATGTCAAGAGTGTCATGAGTCATGTTGTATGTGAAGCATCATGATGTGCATTCTTGCATTGTGTGATTCTAATGAGAATCCGCTGTAACGTCGTGTGCCCGTGTGGGGTGTGAGCGACGGTTTGATTCCAGAGGGAATCTGCTATAACATCGTGAGCCTTAAAAATAAGAGGACTGAAAGCGATTTGATATATCGTGAGCCTTAAAAATAAGAGGACCGAAAGCGATGGTTATAGACGATCGTGAGCCTTATATAAAGAGGACCGAAAGCGATCGGATTGTGAGCCTTATACAAAGAGGACCGAAAGCAATCCATAAACGTCGTGAGCCTTATACAAAGAGGACCGAAAGCAACGGGGGACATCGTATGCCCGACGGGGAGTTACATTGGTAACGAGCGATGGTTCCAATAAGTTCTTCAATTGAACTGAAGATGAAATGAGTCGGTACCGCATTGCATTTGCATAGAGTCGTGAGTCAGTCTCTATGATTTGCATTGGTCATCCTTGTATTTGTGCATAGATGAATGAACATGAATATATGTGTTTATGTTGAATGATAAGCATTGTGATGAATATGCTTGGTTTTGTATATATATATATATATATATGCCTGGCGATGTATATTGAATGAGATGTGATGAATTATGATAAGAATTGTATCGTTGTAATGATGCATTGAAGAATGAATATAATATGTATGTTTAAGTGGAATGGTAGAATGGTGAGAATGTGTTATGTGTATACTTTTGTGTTGAGATATATGATTATATGCATTGTTATTATGATAATATTTCTCACCCTTCTGCTGTTTTATGATGCTCTACGAGGCATTGCAGATTAGGTATCTGGTGGTCTTTTGTGAAGTGTGTCTTCATTTTCCTTGTTGGTCGGCTGGCTCTGATATGTAGCACCGGGTAGCTAGGACGTTTTGATCTTTTTGTGATACATTTGCATATGTATCTTGCTGATGAATTTGTGTATATAAACATGATGTTGCTTGTGATTCATACTGGATGATGTATATATATGTTGATGTATATATGTGGTTGTTATTCAATATTTTAGATGTTTCCGCTTTTATTCTAAATATTGAGATGTGGGTATAAGGACAGAGATCCTTTGTTGTTTGAAAGTTACCCCACTGTTGCATATCATTTGTTGAGCAGGTGTTGTATGTTTTAATTTCAAGCATAATGTGACATACCTTTTTATGTCGTGTTTACAATTATACTCTGATGAAATTTCCAATACGTGCCTAAATGATTTATTTGATTATTTGGGGGTATAGAAAGGGGGTGTTATAGTGAGACTATGAATTGTGTTTGGGAATCTCGAGTTTCAACAAGTTGTGTGCTCTAGATAATCGGAGGATTTTAGCCGCATTGTTAGTCACTTGATCAAGCTTTGATTGAGGGTTAGAGGTGGAAGAATCAACACAAAACAATAGGGTTTTTGGGGGTTGCATTCTTCATCTCTTGTATAAACATTTTTGCAAAGAAAAGGTTATTTGCACTATCTCAATTTGATTTTGAATTGAGGGCAGACGTACCCATAGCGAAGCCGATTTAGGAACTGCCCAAAAACTCTTCTCTCTCTCTCTCTCTCTCTCTATCTCTCTCTCTCTCTCTCTCTCTCTCTCTCTCTTTCTCTTCATCTCTTTATTTCTTTTATTGTTGATTACACAATTCGATTTCGTCATTATTTGATCAATTTGATTGGAAATTATTTTCTGCTAACTTTTAAAGGTGTTTTGTTGATATGATCACAATCACTTTGATTGTGATAGGTTTTTTCATCAACAAAACAAACTATATTTCCAATTGTTATCGATCGCACATCAAGTGTTCGATAAATTGTTTGTGTGTATTTTTTTTGCGTTTTGGTTCATTGGATATACGAGTTACAATTAGAATTGCATTTAATTGATTCGTAGCTTGATCGCTGTTGAGCATTTTCATTTTTATCACCCTATTTGGTTCACGCTATGCATATTACTTTTTGATAGTAGGTTTGGTTAGACGATTCGATTCAGGTCTTTTTTTCTGTTGCACCATATTTTGGAAAACAGATTTTTGCCAAAGCTTTTGCTTGTAAAATTTGTGATCTATTCACCCCTATAAATCGAAGCCTGTCATCTAACAAGTGGCATCAAAACTCTGGTTTGTTCCGTGCTTAAGATACATTTATTAGAAGAATGACTATCGAACCTAAGGGTGCATATAATAGAGCACCAATTTTCACCGGCGAAAATTATGGCTATTAGAAAGCACTTATGCATATTCATGTCAACTCCGTTGACAAAGGTATTTGGGATGCTATCTAAAATGGTCCAAATGAAATAAATATGACCAATAGAGATGGTGTCACAATACCTATATCAGAAGCACAATGGGATGATAACGATAGGAAATTGTGGTCACATGATTGGATAGCAAAGAACATTCTCACTTTCACCTTGGAGTTGATGAGTTTTATCGCGTTTCTCATTGTGAGACCACTAAAGCTATGTGGGATGCATTAGAGATTGCACGTGAGGGGATTAATGATGTCAAATAAGCTAGGATCAACATATTGAATCAAGAGTTTGAGATGTTCCATATTGAGCATGGTTAAACCATTGCGGATATGCGGAAATGGTTCACTCATCTTATAAATCAATTAAATGCACTAGGTAATCCAGTTTCCAATGAACTTGCTACTAACAAAGTTCTGAGGTGTTTAAGTAGGGAATGGCAACCAAAGGTCACCGCTATTAAAAAAGTAAATGATCTTAAGTCGCTTGATCTTACGACTTTGTTTGGTAAGTTGGAAGAGCATGAGCAAAAGCTTACTTGCTTGGCAAAATACAAGAAGAAATATGAAAAGCGATCAAAGAGTGAAAAGGGGAAAGATAAAGAAGAAGGGAAGAAGTCCATTGCTCTAAAGACTTCTAGCTCAAGGCCTTCTCAAGATGAGCAAAGGGAAAGTGAACTTAAATATGACAACGAATCCGACGAAGAAGATATGAGATTATTCATAAAGCGAGTCAATAGATACATGTTAAAACATGGCAATAAATATCCTAACAAATACCGCAATAAATTAAGAAGGTTATCAAGTTCCTCAAAAGAAGAAGATGAAGGAAAAAAAGGGGAGTCACGAAGTACGTGTTACAATCGTGGTAAATCCGGTCACTTTAAGTCGGAGTGTCCAAAAATCAAGAATGAAAAAGGTTGTCACAAAACGTCTATAAAAGGTAGAAGAGCCTATGTGGTGTGGGAAAGTGAGAGTGATTCATCAAGTGATGATAGCTCTACTTCAAGTGAGGAATTGGCCAAGCTTTGTTATATGGCAAACAAAGGAAAGAAAAAGGTTGTAAGTCACTCTAAACCTCAAGCTTCTCATGACTTATCTTTTTCTCAACTTCAAGAATCTTTTGAGAATCTACAAAGACAAGCTATAGATGCTTTTAAGAAATTATCTTCAAACAAGAAAATCATTTCTTATTTCGAAGCTAAGATTGCTGAAAATTAAAGATATGTGGAAGCACTAAAGAAATCTATGTCAAATATGCTAGAAGGACAAGATGAGGATCCTAGATCTTTGTGGAATTTTGGTTGTGAAACATGTCACATTTGGCAAAAGGAGTCAAGAAATCTTAAAGCTAAACTTGATAAGGCTTTGCAACCCAAGGTTACTTTTACTATAGATACTTCCAAGTATGACTTACCAGCTCACAATCCGTATCGGAGGTATAATTACGTTAAAAAGGAATCAAATAGAAAAAGTTATCTTCTCAAAATTTTTATTGTCACTACTGTTGCAAAAAGGGAAACACTATTGCAAAGTGTAGAGTTAGGAAAATTCATGTTTCTAATGATGTCTTTCAATGGATCTCTATATGCAATCAAGTTTTCACTAATCCTCAAAGACCCAATGAAGATTGGTTACCTAGCACAAGTTGTTAGTCATGTAGGAAAAATGTCTTGACTCTATGGAAAGAGTATGGGATCTTGTTCGTAGAGCATCAAGGCATAACATTGTAACATGTCCTTATCGTTTTGATCTATGTGACTAACGAGGCAGATTTTGTTACCAACGAGTTAACCCTTTGTGTTTTTCTTTTAAGTGGTAAAAGTATGTGAATGATTACTAATAAGCTATCTGAGAAGTATCAGAAAAGTATTATGTTCAATTGTGTAGGATATCTTTCACTAAACTTGCTCAAGAACATCAAACTAGGAGTGATCAACTTAAATTGATGAAACATGAGAAGAAAAAGCAAGATAAACATCATAAGTGAGAAAGATGAAAAGTTCAGCTGCAGCTAGAAAAATCATCTCTCGAGTTGAAAGAATATTCAATAATCATCAAGCGTACTTCTTAAATGAATTGCTAATCTCAGATTCAAATACTTGTGCAAGAAGTAAAGTGGTAAGAACATTTTGGTCTTATCTGTGTTTCATGGCACGTATCGCATTCACTTCAAATTATGTTCGAAATTCTTCGTGGAATGCGTGTGCATACTCCATCTTGTGTACGGTGAGGTAATATTGTTTCAACCCTATTTCTTGTTATGTACGTAAGTGTTTCTTTTACCTGTTTATTTCATAAGGATATGTGATGAACTGTATGTGTTGCTTGTGATATGTGTTTACTTCCAAAAATATAGAATGTGATTGTTATGTGTTGCATCATAAATGTTTATAGTAATCATACATAAATTCCACTGTGATTCATTTATATCTTAAACCAAATCATGCTTGCATGATTATATGCTACATGATTAAAGCAAACAAATCATCAAAACCTCATCATATACATGTGTCAAATTGAGTAAGCATGAGTCAAATTGAGTCATTTGTGATGTCTAAAAGTTCATTTGATTCAAATTCTTCAAATGAGAAGTCTATATGTCGACACATAATAAAACAGGTCAACCTGAGTCGCGCGAATTAAACTTCCTTTTCTAACTGGTTCAGTATAGGTCGACCTGACCTTGTATAGGTTGGCCTATGCGAATTAAAATTTTGTATTTTTCAAAGACTAACAGTATAGGTCGGCTCATGCCATCGTATAGGCCGGCCTGTGACATTAAGTGGACAAATTATGGCTCATTTGACCAATATTTTTCACATTCCTACATTCATGGTTGGTTCACAAATATGAGTTCTTTACTATTCAGATTCTAGTCAACCAATATAACTCACCTTTATGTTCTTAATTCGTCACAGATGTTATTCATTTCATGACATTAAATCATCTAGATTTTCACATTCTTGTAACAATGAATCTTCTAAATTCCTCCTTCCTCTCTCATTTCCTATAAATTGGCATATGTTTTCATTTTGTTTCAAACATTTCAATTATATCATAAACTTCTATCAATCCAAATGGCTCCCAAAACTGCGAGAAGCAAGGGTTAGAAGGGCAACGCATCATCATCATCCGATATTCCAGACTCGGTGTTATCTCTTGTTTCTGATAACTGTGTTGCAGAATTTGAAGAAAAATTTCCGCATTGCCTTGTCATGAAGCAACATGTATGGAAGGCTTTTGCTGTTGGGAGTTTGGAAATCCCTGTTGTGGCTCGACTCGTAGAACATCAACAAATCAATTCCTTTCTGCAGTTGTGACAAGACTACAACGAGGATCTGGTTCATGTATTTTATTCTGGACTGCATGAGTAGAATGGATCTTACTTCAAATTTACTGTTAGGAATAAGATATATGAAGTAAATGATGACGTTTGGAAGAAATTGTTTGACATTACCATTAGCGATCCTAATGTAGAGGATGAAACTGATCCCCTGGTGACAGACACTCATACTCATAAAGACTTTGAGTGGAATGTTCATCTTAATGAAATGCTCAAAGCCCCAAAGGCAGAAGATTGTAATGAGGTTGTAGCAGTCAGTCAATTCAAAATGGCTCCGAGAATCCTTTTGTGGCTCTTTTCTCATATCTTACGTTCCAAGAAAGGTGGATACACTAGAGTGGATGGTGTAGAGGTTCATCTCGTGTACATTATGATGCACAAGATTTGCATCAATTAGCCACACTACTTCATCTCCAGAATGTTCATCATCAAGGATGGATACAGGGGGACCTCCTTCTATTATCCGTCTATGATCTAAAAAATTCTATGTTTCTTTGACATTGGAGTGCCAAATCTACCATTCATTTCACCCAGTCATATTCAAGAGTTTTCTCAACGGACTCTGACCAACATGGGATACTTTTGGGATGAAGAGCGTCAAGCATACTATCTGAGTATAATCAGAATATATACAACTTCGACGATCCTACCGCATTTGCTGACACCTCTACTGAGCAACAGGTTGAAGATGACGTGCCTATGCAAGATGTAGAAAATGTTGATGTGCGGGAAGATAACAGTGTTGTTGGCCACAATTCGCATATCACCTCGCTTCTTCAAAATATGTTGCAAAAACAAAATGCTCAAATGACACTGCTCAAAAGTATGCAAGAGCATATGAAAACTCAAGATGAAAAATTTGAGGCATTTGCCTCATTTGTCTCAGAAAAGCTAGTCACCCTGAAGGAGGAGATGGATGCGAATATCGCCTCTACCATTGCAAGGTTAAATCACATGATTACCGCCCAGAATGAAGGTCACCATCACTACACATAATTTTATCAAGAGATGTGTGATTTATTGAACCATCAATTTGGAAATGATGGTCAAGGATGGTTTCGTGGAGCAAGACCTGGAATTCTTGGAAGAGAGTGATAAGGAGTGTGTTTGTGTGTGTCTTCTTAGTGTGTCAAACAAGGAATAAATAAGCTATTTTAGTGTATTTCTCTTGTATATTGGATAGTGTCAACCTAAATTTAGGTGCACATTTGCCCTCTTAGCCTTAGGATGCATAAAAAGACTCTTTGAACAAGTTTGATAGGTATTAGGCATGTCATACACGTCAAAAATCATGTTTGTGTGTCAAAACAAGAACATAGGCTGGCCTATACGTGATTAGGCCGACCTATGGAAGCTTCTACTTCAGTATAGGCCGACACATCCATGTTTCAGGCCGACTCCTACTCTTCAAGAACGAAGCCTCTAGATTCTACCCACAGGTTGCATTTTAGGTCGCCTCACATGCCGGCCTGAACACCGTCATAGGCCAACCTATGACCTTCATAGGCCGACCTATGCAAGTTAAAACTTGAAAAATTCTCTTCGCATCTTATTTTCTTGCATCCTTTTGCCCATTTTCCTTATATACCTATATATACTCATACATGTATCTTCTTCTAGGTAAGGTTTCCAAGAGAATAAAACCTAAACTAAACCAGATTACAAAGTTGCCCATCATCTTCATCCCTTCTTCTATGCATACACACAAATGAACTACACATAATCATTTTTTGATTGGGTAAACATCTAGATTAGGGTTGATAACATCCAATTAGGTTTAGTGTAACCGAGAATATTGGGTTGGGGATTTGTGTGTTTCAAATAAGAAAACCAAGGTGGGGTTTTTCTTCAAGATCGGGTTGATTTGAAGGTTTTAGATGAGATCACGAAAACATAGATTCGACCAAGTGAAAGCCTTAGGACAAGGTAGTTTCCTTGCAAGGGAGTAGCGTGAGACGGTGGATTGTGTTCGGGAATCTCAAGTTTCAACAAGTTGCATGCTCGGGATGATCGGAGGATTGTAGCCGCATTGTTGGTCACTTGACCAAGCTTTGTTCAAGGGTTGGAGGTGGAAGAATCAACACAAATCAATAGGGTTTTGAGGGTTTGCATTCTTCATCTCTTGTATAAACATTTTTGCAAAAAAAGGTTAATAGCACTGTCTCAAATCGATTTTAAATTGAGTGCAGACTTACCCATAGTGAGGCCGATTGGGAAACTGCCTAAACAAATCTTGGTCTCTCCTTCTTCATCTCTTTATTTCTTTTATTATTGATTACGTAATTTATCGATTTCGTCATTGTTTGATCAACTCAATTGGAAATTGTTTTCTACTATCTTTTAAAGGTCTTGTTGTTGATCTAATCATAATCACTTTGATTGTGATAGGTTTTAACATCAATAAAATAAACTATATTTCCAATTGTTATCGATCGCACATCAAGTGTTCGATAAATTGTTTGTGTGCATTTTGTTTGATTTTTGGTCATTGGATATACGAGTTACGATTAGCGTTGCATTTAATTGATTTGTAGCTTGATCATTGTTGAAAATTTACGTTCGTTATCACTCCGTTTGGTTTATGCAACACATATTGCTTTTTGATAATAGGTTTGGTTAGATGATTCGATTCAGGTTGTTTTTCCGCTGTACCATATTTTTACCAAAGTTATTGGTTGTAAAATTTGTGATCTATACACCCCCTCTAGATCGAAGGCTTTCGTCTAACACTTTGCACCTAAGTATTCTAATGATGAAAGGATAACTAATTTCAGCAATAAATTGGGCTTTCCAATACTAGGCATGAATAATACGTGATCTTGGAACCTTGTTTTGAAAGGGAGAGAGCCAACATGGATATCATGGATCACTCACCCACTCCTTATTTCGACCTTTACCTCCTCGTCATTCATGAGTTGCTGGTCTTGATCCCCTTCACGCTGTTTGGGGCCAAATTCCTAGCGAACATCAACGTTGCCCCCTATGAAATTACACCTATTGTTTGAGGCATTATCAGGGTGTTCGAAATTATATGTCTTCAGCTAGAGGTCTTTCCTACTGTTGGAGTATTCTTTTCTTTATATGGAATAAACTCACCCCACAAGTGGTTTGGTAACCTTGTTTAGTCTCCCGGGGAAAAGGCTACTAAAACCCCACTCTAACCCCTACGCGAACTAGAAGGACAATTTTGTGAGGGTTAGGGGATGAGATTGCGCTTTAATGGTCACGATTGGGGCGACTTTTGCCCCCGCTTTCTGTTGTCTTGGACGAGTGATCCAAATATCATTAGTGGTTTTACCTCTTTCGATCTTACCCCTAACGAGCGAGAGGTGGTTAAAGAGTTGACTAACTTCAAATACTCTTTAACCTTTGGGATCAAAATTTATATTTCTTTAACATTTTGCACTGATATATATGTAAAGGCCACAAACAGGTGGTACAAGACCTTTCTTCAACAGGCTCCCGCCATATAACAAGTCACCTAAATATAACCCCCACGTAGTAGGAGGCTCTCCTTGAGAGGAAACATGAGCTATTCCATATTATGAAATAACTGATAGTTGTCGCAAAAATTCTATGTAAAGGAGAAGCAATGTCCGAAGAACTCTATTCCATTTAAAGAAGGGTCAGTCAAAATTAATGGTCGGGGAGCCCTAACACACAAAACATACTCCTTGCATGTCTTCCCCCTTTGGAAGATTTTTGGTGGTGTCCCGAGCGTTCTGAGGGACCCTCCTCTCTGTGAGTGCATTTCCTAGTAGTATGTTTTGATTGATGTCAAAACTAGGACCCTTAATATTTGTGTATATTGGACGGTATCCTTTGAATCTTGTATTTTAATGATTAGGAGTGCATGATCATCCTTATTTGTTTAAAATCATTTACTAAGTCAAAAACAAGGTTTTGGGCCAAAAATGAGTTTTATGCATCAACTCATAAAATGCTACAGGTAGGTGCATAAAAATTTCCATTCAGCATGCATCAACTTATACGTAGGTGCATAAAATTGTTCATTCAGTATGCATTGACTCATACAACTAGAGGTTGATGCATGGGTAGGTGCATAAAAACAAAATTTTGAAAGAAATATTACAAGAAATTTGCCATATACCAACAGATACCTTTAGTGACTGTAAAAAAAAGATTTGGTATAGATAGCATTTAGAGACTGCAATTAGAAGTTGATTGTTGGTATAGGATCTGAAATAAAAATGTGTTTAATTTCTCTTTATAATAACAAATAAATATAACATAAAATAAAATTTTATAAAATAAAAAAATAAAAATAAACGCGTTCTCTTTAGAAACAAAAAACCAAAGGCACTCAATTGCTCAAAGTTTCTCTTCAGAAACCCTCAATCCCAAAATTATTCTTCACACAAAAATCCTTCAATCACTCCTTCTTTAAACTCAATCACTCAACCTTTCAATCGCTGCTAAAACCAATATTTTAAAAACTGGATCGGAGATCGAACCGATGACACTTACAGTTTAAGGTTCAATTGGTTAAACCTACGGTCGAACCGTTTATTAAATAAACTAATAATATGAAACTAAATTTCATAGATATGTCATACATTATTATATGTTCTCAGCTTAATAAAACAAATATTTCAAAAATCCATTACAAATCTAATACAACAATATCAATAATACATAATATAACATAGTTCTACATTTCATTTCAACCATCATTTAAGAATATTTTGACCAAACTAAAGAATTACAATAAAATAAATTAAACTAATTTAAACCAAAACTAAAATGATAGAATATAATAACTAAAATAAAGTTCAAATAATTAAGAATACCTAAATTAAAGAAGATAGAATATCAAAATATAAATAATATAATATACTTCATTAAACAACAAAAAATCAAATTAGAGTTGGACATCGTGACTATGTTTGAAAAAGACGACATGATGACGATGGAGTGTGATTTAAAGAAAAACTATGATAAACTGACAAAATATAGAAGTTTATATGGTTGTAAAAAATACACAAAATTATTTTTTGTGATTGAGAAATGTATGTTAAGTTTTGATATTAACATATTCAAATATTTAAAAAATTTTTAAAAATAGTTAATTTGATGAATTTTTTTAAACCGTGCGGTTTACAAAACCGGCTTCGATTTTTTGGTTCGAATGGTTTTAGGCGGTTTTGTCGTTACCCGAAATTTGACCTACCTCTTTTGCTTTTTTGCACAAGCATGTGCATCAGCATCGGCGGCATACGCATTCACACTTTTCTCTGTGTGTTTCTTGTTGCAGGATTTTTAGGTTTTCCTAGCCCGATTAATCGCATCCTCTCAAGATTATTTCATCATCAAAATAAGCACAAAACAAGGGTTTCTATGTGTATCTATCAAAGCAAGAGGTCGGAAATCGGAACCATGGTCATAGCACCCTTTTCAAGTAAAATAGGGCAATTTTTTACTAATTAACCGGTTAACCATATGGTGTTAATTGGTTAACACCCTTTTTACAGCGCCAAATTCAGCTTTTGGACAGCTGTTAATCGGTTAACCTTATTTGGTTAATCGATTAACACCTGCTTTTTAAGCAAAAATTCAGCATTTTCATCATCTTTCAACAACTTTCTCTACTCTCTTTTGGTCTATTCTATTATATCATTGTGTGGAACATTCTAGACAGTTCAAGACACTTCAAGACACTCCAAGACATTTACTCTAGTGTTTCACTTCAAATCAAGTGCACCATATTCCTTGTTTCCAAGCATATCAACCTTTGGATGTTGGAACTCACATTGGGATTGTAACCGAGTTGATCAAGACTAACCGAGTTAACCATCTTGACTCAATGAGTCAAGTGTAACAAACTCCTAGCCTAGTTCCAAACCCAAAGCTAAGTCCAAAGCTAGCTCCAAACCTCCCACACCCCAAATCAAAAGTCTATATAAACAATGCTTCACTCATTTATCAAGGACCCTCAACCATTTTCTCCAAATTTCTCACATTGCACTCTCAATTCTCTCATATCTCTCTCAACTTTGCTGCTACTTCTTCTTTTCTACTTCATCTTCTTTACTAAACCACACTAGAGCTCCTAATTCACCATTGAAGAAAAGCTACTTTCACCTTGAAAGTGCTTTTTTCTTGAGCTTAAACCTTCAATCATCATCAATTGTGTTTGGATTTCTGGAATTACAGCAAGATCTACTTCAATTCAAGTGTTCATATCAATCAATTCGGTGCAAATCTGATTTCGGTGCATTTTCGCGTTTTTGCTCGGTTTCGTTACGATTCGAAGTGCAAGTGTAGGATTCTCTGGTTTTCTCTGGATTTCTCTACATATATTCATCATACTTCAAGCACAACAATCACCAAGCCAAATCTCCGACTTGTAGGTTGGTCGATTCTCACTTAATTTATCGTTTCATTCACTTTTGTGTGTTTACGATGTAATTTCGATGAATCTTTGGTTTGATTTTCCATACATTTGTTTGATCTTTGATCTCAGTGATTATTGCTTTCAATTTGTGTTTATTTGCTCCTACATGATGTAATTTTCGTGCACAAATCCATACCCTAACATGTGGTAACTTGAATAAGTGATTACTAGGCTAAAAGTACTTTTTCTGCATTTATTTTTGCCACTGTCACAGTGGTAATCGGTTAACGCCTGATGGTTAACCGGTTACTCAGTGTAATTTTAGCCAAAATGCGCAAATTTGTGAGCAGTTAACCGGTTAACGCCTAATTGGTAACCGGTTACCACTGTGCAAAATGTCCATTTTTGAGCATTTTCAAGTGTGTTTGCCATGCTTTCTTCTTCTAACTTCCATGGATTGATACACTTGATTTTTATGGATGTTATAAGTGTCATTGCACTTCTGATTGAAGCATGTTCATGAACTTTTGATGCACTTTTCAAATCATTCAAATGTGTTCATAATTTTTTTGCATCATGTGAATATAATCATTCTTGCATTTTTATTTGATCACATAACATGACTTTGTGTTGCATATTTGTTGTACTTTGGTACTGTTTTGCACCTTTCTTTTCATGTTAACATTAAGTTAATTCTTCATGGATGAGCTTAATCTTGTTTAATCAATAATTCACACCTTTTGCTTTAATGGTTTTTCATTCTCTTTGGAAAATTATTAGCAAGCTAATCCCTTTGATTAATTGATCGAAACCATGTTTCGATTAGTTGATCTTCCCCTTCATTCTCTTTAGGATCTCTTTAGACTCTATCTCTCTTGATCCCCTGCTGAGTTGGAGTTCTCGCACGAAGCACGACGCACGACACAACGCGCTGGAGCACTGTGCAAATTGGAGATGTTACTCTGTCCGTTTTAATTTCTGCACTACACCTTGTGTGATAGAGGAGGAATGAGAAGGGAGAATTCCTACTCTCATTCTGACTACTTCAGGTAAGGGACGAATGACCCTGTGCTTGGCTTAGTCACCTCTATCCTCAAGCGGTAGTGCCTTTCTTCCCCAAGTCGAGTCGATCCTCGAACACTTTTACTCTTGCTCTTTCAGCTCCTCTCTTGACCAATCACCATTTTCTTTGGTTAAAGGTTATGGCTTGGATTTAACTCCTATCTCTTACCTCTTTGCTCTGTCCTTGTGGTCGATCATTGTCTTTTGATTCCTCTGCAGAGTCTCGATCTCTTTGCCTTCGGTTAAACACAGTTCTGTCTGTTAAAATCGAATCCCTTGCGTTGTTCACAACCTTCTTCTTGATTCTTCTCCCTTTGTTTGGTTAATCACTGTCTGTCAGTTAAGACACCAATTTGCGCTCTTTTTCAGTTAACCACAGTCCGTCTGTTAAAATACTGAACCTCTCGGGTTAATCACCTTTTTCTGGTTAATTACCCATTTTCTTCAATTAAACACAGTCTATCTGTTAATATACTGAGCTTCCTTTTGGGTTAAACACCTTCTCTTGGTTAATCACCTGTTTGCTTCAGTTAACCACAACAAGTCTGTTAAAACACTGAACCCTTTCCTCGAGTTAATTACTCGTTTTCTTCTGGTAAATCACAGTTTATCTGTTAAACCCATTTGTTCCCCCAGAGTTTGCAACCCCTTTTGGTTCAATGCCCTTTTTTGTTAATCAGTCGCTGTTTATTCAGTCAAGATCAATAATCCCCTCAGAGTTAAACACCTTCTTTTGGTTCAGCACTCTTTGCTCTCCTTTTGGTTCATCACAGCTTGTCAGTTGACACCGTTCTTTTTCCCCGCGGAGTCTATCTCTTTTTCTTCAGTTAACCACTTCCAGTCAGTTAACATACAAAACCTTTTACTTCTGTTTTTCCCCAGCAGAGCGTCTATTCTCTGTTGCTCAGCACATTTTCTATGTCTTTATCCCCAACGGATCTTTCTCCCTTTTCTCTTGGTTTTGACACCATTTCCTTTGTTTTCCCCAGCACGGTTGCTCTTTCTGGTCGGTCTTTCCCCAGTAGAGTTTCTTATTCTTTTCGTTATTGGTTTTGACACCATTTCTAGAAAGTCTCCAGCGGAGTTTCCTTTCTCTTTTTCTTGTTTTCTCTTCCGTCTTGGTTCCACGAACTACGGAAGCTCTGATTCTGCATTCTTTCGAATGTATGATACGCAGGCACGAGATCACAATGATCTTGGCGAGCACACTTCCACCCTTCTTCCGCCTTTCTTCCACCTTTCTTCCTTTCCTGTCTTTTCCCTGGTTCCATGAACTACAGCGCTCTGATTTCCTCATTGCTCTATGAGGGTACGTAGGCACGAGGGCCACAATCCTCCGCGAGCACTTTATTTCTTTCTTTCTTTTTTTTCCCCTTTCTCTCTCTCTCTCTCTCTCTCTCTCCTTTTATTTTAGTTAGAAGCCTTTAGATAGATAACCCATCCCAGCCTAGAAGCAAGCGAAATGGTTCCCGTCGAGTACGACGGACGCGTTAGGTGCTAGTACCTTCCTTTCGCATAACCGACCCCCATTCCCGTTTCTCTTCCCCTTGGGTTTTATCGATATTTTCCCTGTCCTTTGGGACTAAATAAAGTTCGGTGGAGACTCTGTTGTATCTTTGAGTGTGCGATTCACTCAGGTATAAACCAACCATCTTTAGCTGGCGACTCTGCTGGGGAGTTCTTGCGCTTGCGATTTGGGGTCTCGCCTAGTTTTGTTTGCTTTCTTGCTTGCTTGGATGTTTATCTTTTGCGCTTTACTTGCTTTGCTTTATGTTTATTTACTGCATTGCTTTACTGCTTTAAATATTCATATGCTGTTTACTCTGGATATCTGCTATATTTTCTGCTGTTGGTGGGATGGGTGTTCTGAGAGATAAGCCCACTACCCAGGCTTGAGCATACACACAGGTTTTAGAGTGGATAGTCGTGTCGCTTGCGTGGTGTTGACCACGTATAGTGTTCACGAGACCCACAGCTAGACGAGGTTCTTTCGGGAGATATCCGATATTGCATGTTGATGCAGGCCATTGGATCTTCCCCTGATGAACCATCGACTCTGATGACCATTCCCGAGTACTCAGTTGAGGCACTCCTCCCAAGGAACGATAATGGCAGACCAGAAATGGCAAACCCTTTACGCTTCTTTGATCCGAGGACCCGAAGCTGGGAACTTGTTATAGGATAACCGTTCTTGGCTAGATCTTACCTGTGAGGGGGATATTGGGTTTTTCTGCCGGAAACCAAGACTCTTCCAACCTTAGTTCTCTTATTGCGTCAGATTTTGGCATCGACACAGGATTATATTTGCAGATATTCAGATTTGGCAGTGCTGGCTTTTTGTTCTTGTGATGCATATCATCATCATATCAAATTATTTTTGCATGGGCATTTTAAAACTTTATTTTTTTCATACACCGCATACATTCATTCGCACACATATGCATGTCCTTCATCCAGGAACCGTGCTTACTCTGATCGTTTCCGTCTTGTAGCAAAACGATGACTCGACATCAGTATTTTACCCGCTCAAACAAATCCTGAATCATCGCTGACTTCGAAGCTAAGAATGTTGCTTATAAGGAAACCCTGGCTCAATTCCAAGGTCAGATGGATCAGTTTCAAACAAATATGGATGCCATTATGGAACTCCTTCGCGCTCAAAAGGATGTTGCTGCTGCTTCCAATTTTGCTGTTGCAACTGTCACAGATGCAACCGTTGTCACTGCTTCTCCTGTTGTTACGGCTGTTCCTGCTATTGTGCCTTCTCCTGCTATAGTTGAAGTACCTGTTGAGCATGTATGTCAGCCTGCTGTTCATCTGTCGAATTCTCAGTCTAGTTTGAACAAGATGCCTGCTAATTTTCCTTGGGGCAGGCCTCCGAATTACACTCCTCAGATTTCAAACAATGGTGCCTTTGTACCATATAAGCCTTTTGTTGCACCCATGCCTAATGGAAATGCTGCTGCATATCCATGGGGTATGCCTACTCCGGTTCCACCTCTAGTGGTGAATGATGATCATGAGAATCTTCAGGGTCAGAATCGTCAGATTCCTGGGTCGGTTGACGTTGAAGCCTCTAATGAAGAAGAGCATGTGTACAGGGGTCCTCCTGTTCATGTTTCGGTTTTATCTCAGGCTGCCCAAACTGCTGTTCAGAATGTTCATTCTGGAATGCTCTACCCTGGGGCATCTACTCCTGCTGTAGTACCTCCTCCGTATTATTTGTTTAGTGTTCAGATGGGTCAGAATGCTAGTCAGATGGTTAATCCGGGTTTGGTTTATCCTTCTCAGTTTGCTACTCCGCAAGTGCACGCTCCGGCCGCATCTCGGCTGCCCAATCCTCAAATTCTTGTTAGGCCCACTAACCATAACGGATCTGCTGATTAAAAGTCGTTGGAAGATCGTATCAGAGCTATTGAAGGGTTTTCTGCTTTTGGCTTGGAGGCCAAAGACTTGTGTTTGGTTCCGAATGTTGTATTGCCGCAGAAATTCAAGGTACCTGATCTTCCAAAGTATAAAGGCTTGAGTTGCCCACGTAGTCACATCACTATGTACTATAGGAAGATGGCATCCCATATTGATAATGATGAATTGCTAGTTCATTGTTTTCAAGATAGTTTGTCTGGTGCTTCATTGGATTGGTACATGGGCTTAGAGCGCAGCAAAATCCGCACTTGGAGGGATTTGTCGGAAGAATTTGTGAAGCAATACAAATATAATCTTGACCTAACACCTACCAGATTGCAATTGTAGAACCAGTCTCAGCGCTCGGCTGAAGCATTCAAGGAGTATGCACAAAGATGGCATGAGATGGCATCGCGTGTGCGGCCTGCTCTCTCTGATAATGAGTTGGTTGACATCTTTATGGGTACTTTGCAAGGATCTTACTATGAGAAAATGGTGGGTAGTTCTTCTTCGAACTTTGCTGACATTGTAATCATCGGTGAGCGGATCGAGAATGGTTTAAAGACTGGAAAGATTCCTGGAACTACTTCTCAGTAGCCTGCTACTAGAAAATCTCATAACAGTCAATCGAAGAAGAAGGAAGGTGAAGCCAACACTGTGACAGCTCAAGTTTCTCCTCAGTATCAATCTCCTATGGTTTCTATGTCGTACTATCCATATCCATACATTGTTGCTGCGCAATATCAATAGTTTCCCTACCAGTATCATCCGTAACAACCTGCTCAGAATTAACAACAATCGCAACGTCAGCAACAGACTCAGTATAATAACAAGAATCAGTAGAATCAGAATCGGCAAAACAACAATAATCAGGGAAATCGTAAACGGCCGAATTTTGACAGAATTCTGGTCCGATACACTGAATTGTTCCCTTATTTGGTTCATCAAGAGGCAATTATTCCCAAGGCGATTGCACCTGCAATTCCTCCTTTCAATCCAAAGCATAATCCGAACGCGTCATGTGCTTATCATGCTGGATACATAAGACATGCAACAGAGGATTGCATTGTTTTCAAAACCAAAGTTCAGGAGCTCATTGATCAGAAGATTTTGACTTTTACTGAAGAAGGTCCTAATGTTCAACTTAATCCATTACCCAATCATGGTGGGCCCGCAGTAAACATGTTTGATGATAATCTAAGGGCTGAATTGATCATGGATGTCTACGAGGTAAAGACCCCAATGGTTGTGGTTTATAAGAAGTTGAATGAACATGGTTTGTTGAAAGGTTTGCACGGAAAATGTTAGATCTGTGACGACAATCCTAACTAGTGTCGAAGGCTGAAAGGTTGTGTCCAAATTTTGATGAACCGAGGTGAGGTTCAGTTTGCCAGAGCTAAGACTGTTGAAGAGGTTACTACTATCAAGCCATTCACCATCATCTACAGAAAGGTTCCTGTTGAATCCAATAAGCAAAAGAGGATACAACTTATCGTTGTTTGTCCGCCAAAACCATTTCCCTACCAGAATTCTAAGGAAGTACCTTGGAGGTATGGGTCTACTGTGTTTTCTGGAGGTCAAGAGATATGATTTCCTGAGTCCGAGATCGTGAATGTTACCACCACTGGAGGTATGACTCATAGTGGATATGTGTTTGCTCCAAAGGTCACTACAAAGCCTGTTCAAGTTCCAACAGTCGTTCTTTCACAGGAAAAGCCTGCATATACCACTCCTGTTGTTCAGCAAGGGGCATCTACTCCGGTTCTAGTGCCAACAATTCCGTCTGGGGATGTTCCAAAAAACAAGGAAACACTTGTTGGTCAGGAGTTCCTTAAGATAATCTAGAAAAGTGATTTCAAAATTATGGATCAGCTAGGGAAGACTCCCTCCAGGATCTCAATTTTGTCTTTGCTCATGAGCTCGCATGCGTATCGATCATTCTGTTGAAAGTATTGAACACTGCTCATGTTATACATGATATATTCGTTGTCGATTTTGATGATGTAGTAGCTAACATAGCTGCGAGCAGATACCTGGGTTTCAATGAATCGGAATTGCCTCCTGAAGGAACCACCCACAACAAAGCACTGCACATATTTGTAACTTGCACGGACATCCTGTTATCTCGTGTTCTAGTTGATACTGGTTCTTCCCTTAATGTCATGCCTAATGTAACGCCCCAATTCCCATCGCGAATAAATAATACATAAATAAATCAGAGTGAATAAAAATTTATTTTTCCGACAAAAACAGGGATGCCACATTTAAAGAAATAAAATACAATCCCTGCTCAATTATTTGATACATAGCACAAAATAGAATACCCTCAAAGGGGAAAATTTTTCCAACAAAAGGAAAGGTCAATTATGGAATAAAGCGGAAAGATCCATAATTGACTTATTTTACAAAATAAATCATTTTAGAACCTCTACTATATATTCAAAAGTACTACCAAATACATTCAACAAATGTATACACACACACACACACACACACACACACACACACACATATATATATATAATCGTTCCCCGACTTCTGTGCTACATATCAGAGCAAACACCAAGACCGACAACTGAACGGAGGGCTAAACTCCACAAAAAGACCTCCAGCAACTCTAATCTGCAATGCCTCATAGAGCATTATAAAACAGCAGAAGGGTGAGAAATAACAACTAAATCAAGATTGCATAATTATATGCAACACACATTCAAACACATGTATAAGTCATCTCACCCATACCCTCACATACTAACACATATAGCATGCCACAAATACAAAACATATCACACATAGTCCAACCACAATTATGACATATGGAACCACACCACATCACCACAAAATATAGCATATATCAATTATACCGACATAATCACATATTCAAACATAATGCACACCAAGGTTATGACATAAAGAATCATATCACCACATCACATAACATATCTCTACGTATAAACATATTGCCCACAACCAATGCATTTATCACGTATGGACATCAAATTACCAATGCTATCACAATCTCAACACATCACAAATCAATGCACAATTTCCACACATAATCAATCAAATCATGATTTTCCACACATAATGCATCCATTCACAATTCTCACACATAATCAATCCATGATTTATGCAAATGCACAGAGACCGACACAACGACTCTATGCAAATGCCATGCGGTACCGACTTCCAACATTTCTCAAAACCAGTTCACTCAGGAACTATTGGAACCATCGCTCGTTACTGAGGGTCGCTCAAGTAACACCCCGTCGGGCCTACGATGTTCACCCGTCGCTTTAGGTCCCCACATGGGCACACGACGTTTATGGATTGATTTAGGTCCCCACATGGGCACACAATCCAATCGCTTTAGGTCCCCACATGGGACACGATCGTCTATAACCATCGCTTTAGGGGCTCTGAGACTATGGCAGATTTTTCCGAACAAGGGTAAATCCGAGAACGAGCCGTGGGAAAGTCCCCATCGACCTTCAAAGCAGCATTTAACGCCTTTTGAGATAGGTGAGAACTTTTCTTCTTTATTCATTCAAAATAATCCTGCCTAGAAAAGGTTTCTCTGTTGTCAATCTCACTGGATCTCAGTTCGACATAAGATTCTTAAAGATTGGAATCGTCGGGAACGGAACTCTTCCATCACTGTTCTGGTGATTCGTGGTTTTCTTCGAGAAGAATTCCCTGATAGATGAGCACATGATGTACATCACTGAGGTAAAAGAAGACCTCCTCAGGACGTTATAGCAGATTCCCTCTGGAACCAACGTCACAAGAATTCATATCATGATGTTTGGCATACAATGACCCATGACATTACAATGCACACATATATACATTCCATCATCATGCATATATAATCAAACACCATCACAATGCATTTACTTGCCCTTAGGCCACAAACCAACAACCACAACAATTACAACAACTTGTCACATGCTTCAACATCATCACATTCATGCATTGTAAAACAATTCAAACAATGCATTTCAAACCATAAAGGCCACCACACAACATACATTGAATTTCACATAAAACAATGCACATATTTGCCATAATGCCACAAACCATCATCACAACATTCCATCATGTATATTCTCATCATATGATCAGCACACAAGCTACACGTTACATATCAAAAGCATATAACACGATAACACATCAATCGCACATAATTACGACGGTAAAAGTCGACAAAACGACACGTTTCCAAAACCACTACTTAAATAAATCATCTACTGTCCTCCAAACCATTTTTAATAGAAAGAATATTTTACTAGCTTTCCAACGCTTCAAACGGGAACCTAAACCGACTTACGGATCAAAAGTTATGGGTTTTTGAAAATAATATTTTTCTGAAACTTACACTGTTAATCGATTAACGCATTTGGTTAATCGATTAACCATCGCGAAACAGCAGAAAAACCAGAATTTTATGACACAAAATCCCTCCAAACTCATCCTTAAACCCCCCGATCATACCAATAAGTATTCCCGACTAAATCCTATCATTTCCTGACTATTCTACGCGAACTATTCCGCATTCTAACCGTTAAAACATCGATTTCTATCAATTGCTCACAAATTCAACCAAATAGAAAACATATATTTTTCACCCAAACATTCAAACAAAACATACATATACATATACAAGCATGATATAATCGAAACTTCTCACCCTTACCCGATTATTCGCGCTCGAAACGGATTTTTCCTGATTTTTCCTCTTTCTCCTCTTCTCTCTTTCTTTCTTCTCCTTTCTCTTCTCTTCTCTTTCTTTTCTTTTTCTTTCCTCTCTTTTTCTCTCCACTTTCTATTTATAAAATATCTACTACCCAAATGACCAAAATACCCCTCAGCTCAAATATCTCCCAAACGCTCTCAAAATGCGATAAAACATAAACATACCGATGAAATATATTTCGGGAAATAAAAGTTGAAAAGAAATTATAATTTATTGCAAATATTTTACCTATAAGAGAAATTAACCAATTAACTCAATTAGCAGGTAAAATACAATAAATTCACACATTTCACAAAATTCACATAATTGAAATAAATAAATACAATTAAACATATCGGGGCGTTACAATTCCCCCCACTTAGAAATTTTCGTCCTCAAAAATATACTGATACGAACAACTCAGGATACGACTCTCGCATCCAACCAACAAACCAACATGCCAACCAAAGGCACACCACGAATGCCCCAAACCGACAAACAACCTTGCTAACAACAGCTACAACAATA
The DNA here is from genome assembly GCA_022829125.1 of Lathyrus tuberosus. Taxonomy (NCBI): domain Eukaryota; kingdom Viridiplantae; phylum Streptophyta; class Magnoliopsida; order Fabales; family Fabaceae; genus Lathyrus; species Lathyrus tuberosus. Next base: position 2,229,140 of record JALAZF010000254.1, read on the forward strand.
ACACGACAACGGCGACAACTACAACAACGACACAACAACGACGACAAGATGCAAAGCCCATACCATGCACTTGACGACTAACTCACGACGCAAAGGATACCCAAGTTACGAACACACAGGTTCACTCTTGAACCATAACACAACAAGAACACAAAGTTCCACGACACAACATCGTCTCAACAACATCAACAAAACCATAATACCAACATCCTTGTCACACAACAATATTACCACAATGCTACGATTCACCAATCGAACATACAATCAAAACATCCATTTACATAGTAGCCCATGAATAATATTCAAACCTTTCACCTAACACTCACCATTCTTACATGTTTCCAATGTTCACCCTATGAACTTTACAAGTCACACACGCATATAACCAAAATGTGCCACATCACGCTTCCGATGCGCACTCTGATTACTCGAAACCATCAAGTCTACCAATCTCACGTCCAAAGTCTAACTCTTTCTCACATTCGCCAAAACTCATTGTTCACTTTTAATATACCCAACCTCACACTCTACTGTGTTATCTCACACACCAGATACAAGTCTCTGAACTGCTCAAATAATTCTCATCCATCCAAACAGACATGTATAAAACCTTCGACTTACTCATCAGGCACGACATTAACTTTACCAATGAGATAATTCCAACTAAAGTCATAACTCATCACAAATTCCAACCATCCTCGTTGTCATACTCTATTCCTTCAGACCCACCAAGTACTCTAAACTCTTACGATTACCAAACACTTCGAACCTTAGAACCATAAAGATAATACCTCCAAATTTCCAACACCATACAACCGCAACCAAATCCAAATCCTGAATAGTATAAATCCCTTTTATGAATCCTCAATTGTGGTAAAGCATAAGCCACGACTTTACCCTCTTGCATTAACACACTGACTAAACTCATCAAAGACACATCACAAAACCTCACAAACGGTTAATTAGGATCACACAGAATCAAAACTGAAGCCGTAGACAACTCTACTTTAACCCTCTCAAACTTTCCTCACAACGAACATCCCAAACAAACGACTTACCTTATGCAAGTCAACTGAGGTAACAGAAGTACGAACTTAGCACAGTCTTCCATAACCTCCGGTAATAACCAACTGAGCCCAAAAGTTTCTAATCTCCTAACCAACTTCGGAATCTCTCAATGTAGAACTACATCTACTTCCGATGAATCCTTTACCATACTCTCCTCTGAAATAACATATCCAAGAAAACTAACCTTTTTCAACCCAAATTCTCACTTAAATAACTTAGCATAAAACTTCATCTCTTTTCAACACTTGTGATTCAATTCTCAAACACTCTGCCTGTTCTTCCTCTGAGTTTATAACAGATCCCAATATCCTCAATCAAAACTGTAACGCCCCAGTTTTGATCGTTTTATTTAATCGAGTCGATTTAATTATTTTGAGTATTATATTATTTTTTATTTATGACTTTGGTGTGATAATATGTTGTTTTGCATTGTTATTATATTTTATCGCGTTTTGAGAGCGTTTGCGAGATAATTGAGAGTAAGGGTATTTTAGTCTTTTCCCTAATTATCTACTAAGTTAGAAAAGAAAGAAAATAGAAATATAAGGGGAAGAGAGAAAATAGAGAGAAAGAAATAGAAAGGAGGAAAAAGGAGAGAAGAGAAGAAGAGAGAAAAGAGGAAAAGCTTGGAAATCAAAGAAAACAACTTCTAGGAATCGATTTAATCGGGTAAGGGTGTGAAACTCGATTATACTATGCTTGTATATGATTATGTATGTATGTGTTTGGATGATTCTCTTGTTTTCCATGTTTTTCACTTCTAGGTCGAAAACGATAAAATGAGTAGAATCGATGGTTTAAGCGGTTGGAAATCGATGTAAATGTGGTAGATTGTTTGTTGACATGATTAGAATAGGTTCTGATTGATATATGTTGTTTTGGAAATGATTTGGGTGGAAAATGTCATTTTTGGGGTTTCAAACAGCGCTGAAAAATTCTGAGTTTTCGCAGGTTCGACTAGCGAACCTGGGGCGAAGGTGGTAGCGAGTGATGTTTTCGCGGGTTCGCCTAGCGAACCAGTTAGCGAAGGTCAGCGAAGGTTCGCTGAGCTGTTCGCCTAGAAAACTTTGGGTGTTTTTGATGTTGGTGGTTGCTGCCTTGGTTCGCCAAGGGGTTCGCCTAGCGAACTTTGTGTCTGTTTTTAGCTAGTAGTTGGTTTGCTGGAACATTCGCCTAGCGAAGGTGCTAGCGAATGCTCGCGAGAGGGTTCGCCCAGCGAACAGTGCTATTTGTGTAATTTTGTTTTCTGCATAACTTTTGATCTGTGGTTCGGTTTGAGGCGTGGTTTGATGCATTGGAAAGCTATTGAGCTGTACTTTCTTATTATGAAGGTTTGGAACTTGTTAGCAGATTTAATTATGTCGAGAATTAGGAATAGAGTTGTTTTGTCCACTTTTGTTGTTATAATTGTGTGTAATTGGTGTGTATCATGTAATGTGCCTTGAATATGGATATCGTATGACTTGTATGATGTTATATGATGTGAATGCATGTGATGACGTGTTGTGATGATTTGTGTCCGTATCGTAATTAAATGCATTGTTTTGTGCATGAGTGCAAAGTGCGATTTTGTTGATGAAAGGAATGCATTTGTGTGTGCATGCTAAATGTCATGAGTCATTGTATGCCAAGCATCATGATATGCATTGTTTTGGCGTCCTGAGTGATGGCTGGTTCCGGAGGGAATCCGCTATAACGTCGTGAGCCCATGTGGTGGGTGTGAGCGATGGTTATAGGCGATCGTGAGCCCATTTGGTGGGTGTGAGCGATCAGATTGTGTGCCCATGTGGGACCTAAAGCAATCCATAAACGTCGTGAGCCTCGAAAATATGAGGTATGAATCGCCTGAGGACCTAAGGCGACGCGTGAACATCGTAGGCCCGACGGGGAGTTACAGTGATGTAACGAGCGATGGTTCCAGCAGAGTTCCTAAGTGAACTAGTATTGAGATTTGATGGAGTCGGTACCGCATGTGCATTTGCATAGAGTCGTTGTGTCGGTCTCTTGCATCTGCATGAGTTATGATTGCATTGGTTATATGTGGAAATCATGATTTAGTTGATTATGTGTGAGACATTGTGATATGCAATTGTGATAAATGTATTGGGCATGATGAACATGCAATTGGAGATGGATTAATTGTGTGATTGAGCTCGGAATAGCATTTGTGAATTGTTGTGCATTCGTGTTAAATACGTTGAATTATGAATGAAATGTTTTGTGTATAAACATATGCATGATGTGTGAATAGGTGATTATGTGAATATAATCGGTATATGCTTTATGTGTTGGTATTTGATAATTGTGGTGAGAATACTTGATATGTGTATTTTTATGTTGATATATATAATTATATGCATTTATATTATAATTGTGTTTCTCACCCTTCTGCTGTGGTTTAATGCTCTATGAGGCATTGCAGATTAGATTGCTGGAGGTCTTTTTGTGAAGCTTAGGACTTCATTCTTTTGTCGGTCGGCTCTGATATGTGCACTACAACAAAAAGGACTTATAACATCTCACCTTAGACAGCGCTTTATTACAAAAGCGCTGCTATAGGTCAAAAACACGGAATCTATTAATTTAATAAAGGAAAAGCGCAAAAAAATATAAGACCTTAGACAGCGCTTTAGTGAAAAGCGCTATCTAAGGCCTTTTAAATTTTTAAAAAAATTTAATGGAAAATATTAGACAGCGTTTTCCTTAAAAGCGCTGTCTAAGGCCTTTTAAATTTAAAAAAAATATAAGACCTTAGACAGCGCTTTTAAGGAAAGCGCTGTCTAAGGTCTTAAATATTTAAAAAAATAAAAACAAAAGCGCTGTCTAAGGCCAATCTTAGAAAGCGCTTTTAAAGCGCTGTCTAAGGGCCACCTTAGAAAGCGCTTTGTTGAAAAGCGCTGTCTAAGGTCTAATAAAATTAAAATATATGAATATACTCTGTTTTCATTTTCAGTTTTGCGCTCTTTCTTCTCCCTCCCCTGTTGCGAACGGATACTTGCGAACCTGAGCTAAACCCTTGCCGTCGTCCACCGCGCCGTCGTCCACCGTTCCTCCCACATTTCGCGACTCCGACGACCTTTACTCCACCGTGACCGTCTGTTCCTCTCTCATTTCGCGTTTTCGTCACTCAGTTTGGAAGTTTAAGAGTTTCAGATTATTACACATTTTATAAGGTATGCTGATAATGTTGCTGTTGATAATGTTGTTGTTGATGTTGATAATAATGTTGTTGTTGATGTATTACACATTTTACACGTTTCAGAGTATTACACATTTTACACGTTTCAGAGTTTCAGTTTGGAAGTTTCAGAGTTTCAGAGTTTCAGTTGATAATGTTGCTGATAATGTTGATAATGTTGTTGTTGATGTTGATAATAATGTTGTTGTTGATGTTGATAATAATGTTGTTTATGTTGTTGCTAATGTTGGACTGTTGCTAATGTTGATAATGTTGCTAATGTTGTTAATGTTGTTGCTAATGTTGGACTGTTGTTGGATATAAGAATAAAATATGTGCTAACTTCATTTTTGGTGATATAGGAATAGAATCAATATAATGTGTTAGTTTAGTTTGTTCTTGTTAACATTTTTCTACATTGTTAACTATTGCTATATAATGTGTTTGTTTAGTTTAGTTTAGTTTAGGTTAGTGTTAGTGTTAGTGTTAGGTTAGTGTTAGTGTTAGTGTTAGTGTTAGTTTAGAACATCTATTATAGTTTGTTCTTGTTAGCATTTTTCTACATTGTTAACTATTGCTATATAATGTGTTTGTTTAGTTTAGTTTAGTTTAGGTTAGTGTTAGTGTTAGTGTTAGGTTAGTGTTAGTGTTAGTGTTAGTGTTAGTGTTAATGTTAATAATGTAAATTCTTGAGGTTGTTGTTCTAAAGAACCGAAATTCAAAGCAATTTTGTTAATGAAGTTAATTGCTTTGAATTTCTTAGTTTGGACTTGTTATGCTAATGTTAAATTCTTTCTAACTGTTAGGATTAATAAGTAGGAAAACCATGGATAAAAAATGGATGGATGCCGATCGATTGTCCAAAGAGTACGAGAATGGGGTATTGGATTTCGTTAAGTTTGTTATATATTATGTCATATTTTTTATATTTGATATCCTTTATTTCTTTATTATATTTGTTATATATTATATTTGATATCCTTGATTTATTTATTACAGGTTAGATGGCTACTAACAATGATGACCCACATGCTGATGATCACGCACATGATGATGATCATCCACATGATGATCAGGTTGGAAGTAGCAGAACTATGGAAGAAGAGATTAGGAGAGGAATAACCATAATGAGGAGAGTGATCCATGCTAGAAATCAAGGCATGACTTATAATGTGCATTGGAGCGAAACATGCACACTTGTTGAGCCTAACGGTCATATGTTGACAAGTTTCATTGGTACACTTGTAAGGAATGAGGTTCCTATTACTTTAGATGACTGGAGAAACAAACAGTTGAAGGAAACCAAAGAAAAAATTTGGAATGAGATAAAGGTACCATAATTATGTCTTTAATTATGCCAACTAATTATGTCGTTTAAATTATTTGTACTAACCAATGTGTATGGTTTTTTTAGAGGTGCTTTAATGTCGAGGACGACAGAAAAGCTTATTTGATGAGATTGGCAGGGAAGCTCCTAAGAGGGTTTAGGACATATTTAAACAAAACCTATCTTAAGGATGCTGAAGGTAATTTTGTTGATGGAGAGTTTCCATCTAAATATGCAAGTTTCATTTCACCACAAGAATGGGTGAAGTTTAAAGCCAAACGACAAACCGAGCAATTTAAGAGTTTAAGTGCAATTAATCGGGATAGAGCATCAGATCCCCAATATAAATACAGGAAAGGACGTACTGGATATGGACGTTTGGAGCAACAATTGGTAAGTATCAATAAATTGCAATGACATAATAATTGTTCATCATGAGTTATATTTGATCATATTATTTGGCTTTATATGTAGTTACAAAAGGCGGGTAGCTCTGAAACATCTCTTCCTGCACATGTCTTGTGGAAGGAAGCCCGTGTGGGCAAGTCTGGATCTGTTCCAGAAGAGGTTCTACAAGTATATGAGAAATGTGTAAGTATAACAATATTTCTTTAATTAAGTCAAAACTTTATTAACAAATATTTGACAAATATTCGATATTCATCTGATTTTCAGGAGGCGTTATCTCAGTCTGTACCTGCAGATGATACCAGGAGCATACTTAGTCGGGCATTAGATGTCCCTGAGTATCCTGGTCGGGTGAGGGGTAAGGCATTTGGGATCACCCCGACCTCCCTGAATATTAAAAAGGGAAAGGCTGCTAGTTATTCAGTACTTGAAGCTAAATTGGAAGCACTAGAAGCCGAGGTGCGGGAATTAAGAAAGGAAAAAGAAAGGGATAACGCTTCTGGTGTTAGAGATGGATCAGAGAAGGATAGTATCAACTGCAGCTTTCATCCGATTATTCCAGAGGTAATTATATATATATATATATATATATATATATATATATATATATATATCTATGAAATTATATTAGTAGCTTAAATTATTTAATTACATATATACACATTAACAATGACATATGTATTTTTGGTTTTAGGGCATTCACCAATGTCAACTATTCTTATCTTCACCAATTCATCGGATGGTTGCCAAGGGAAAAGTGTTTAACAATGGGGTCACAGTACTTCATAATGAATCCCTCCCTACTGGAAGTTTGAAAGTATCAGTTGATATTGCTATGGAGAATGAAGCACTATTACCCTATCCTAACGATGATTCGGAGGTAAGAGTGGTGGGACAAGCTATAGGGTCGTTTGTTGCATGGCCGTCAAATCTCATACTCGTAGGATATGAGGTATATATGCTTAAAACCGTTATAAACCTTTGTTAATCTTAATGTGTAAATTCAAAGATTTTACGAGCATTTTATTTTCATTTTTTACATGGCAATGTTATTTAGACTCCAACAAAATCCAAAACAAAGGATAAGCGGATTCCGGAGCATACCGAGTCCGTTGTCTCAAAAAAAGAGGTACATCACAATTATATGCATAGAAAATGATAAATTGGATATCTTATACTTCATCTAACAAATTATATGATTTATAGCTGCCTAGTAAAGTGATTAGCAACGTTTCAACGCAAAAAACTGTTGATGCTAAGAATACCAGGGTTAGAAAACAACCTATCGGCAAGGTTAGGACGTGCCTTCAGACCTTTCTACAATTAATGACGGATATTCCGACTGGAGGTGTTCGTCTGATAACTATGGAGAAAGATTTGTATGGCTTTGAATTTGACCAGAATGTTGGTAATGAAGACTTCGAGCAAGTTTTCCAACATACAGAATTGGGCGTCACTGTTGTCAATATATACTTGAGGTATATCCGATCTACTTTGGTAATTGAACAACTTATTTACTTTATTTTTCAAATGAATATTCTAATGTTAATGATGTTTTTATTTCAGGTTTCTGTATGACAGTTTTATGCGCCCCCGGGGATTGGAGCAAAGATTTGCATTCTTATGCCCCAGCGCTGTCAACTTAACCGAAATATTGACGAAACCAAATGAGGTCCATGCGTATATACGCAACGTCTTTATGGACAACCAAGAAACGGAAAAGTTGTACTTTTTACCGTTTAATACTGGGTTAGATTTTCATTCTAAATTCATCTATTATATTTTTTTTTGTATTTTGACTTCGTGTAGAAAGTTTCTATCTAACACTTGTTTAATCTTACAGTGGACATTGGTTGTTGGTTGCAATCAATCCTATCCGCGGAGTAGTGTATTATCTGGATTCCTTAGGAAATGATTGGACCACATACCCGGATATGAAGGACTGTATTGACACGTAAGTGAAATTGTTCTAAATAGAAATGTGTATATTTATTTATTTATGTGAATTGTTCTAAATATTCATTTATATTTTATTAGCACTATACAAGCATTCCTAGAACATCGGGGAATCGACCACACCATTACATGGAATTATGTGAAGGTATATTAATTATCACATGTTTTATTATATTAGTGATGCTTACTTGATAAAACTTAGAATTTATCCATATTTTATTTTCATTTGTAGTGTCCTCGGCAACGCAATCAAATAGATTGCGGCTATTTCATGTTGAGATTTATGAGAGACACTATTTCGTTGGATCGAATGGAGATTCCACCCGATGTATGTATTTCTAACTTATGAGTTATTTTAACACATATCTCTCATATTGTCTAATGAAATAGTTAAAACTAAATCAAACTATATGTTATATTATTATGTAGTATTTTGAAGAATTCAGGAGTGCTACTTACACAAAGGCTCTATTGGATGAAATCAAAGAGGAGTGGTGTCAATACATTATGGAGCTCGGAATTTTACAAACTTAAGGTATAATATTATACTCTTACTTTAATTGATGAGAATTTTAATATGTGTAACTTTGGTTGGAGTAATGTTTTGGTTGGATGCAATTTTGGTGTATATACTTTGAATTGCAATTTTGGTGTATATACTTTGAATTACAAACTTTGAATTACAATTTTGGATGCAATTTTGGTGTATATACTTTGAATTACAATTTTGGTGTATATACTTTGAATTGCAATTTTGGTGTATATACTTTGAATTACAAACTTTGAATTACAATTTTGGTGTATATACTTTGAATTACAATTTTTGGTGTATATACTTTGAATTTTAATACTTTGAATTACAATCTTTGTGTTTTCAGGACCTATAATGTAGATTGAAGCAATGTTTTGGTTGGATGCAATTTTGGTGTATATACAATTTTGGTGTATAAGTAATATGTGCATTGTAGAAAAAATGCTTTGGTTGGAAGCAATAACTTTGGTTGGAAGCAATGCTTTGGTTGGATGCAATTTTGGTGAATAAGTAAAATGTGCATTTGTAGAAAAATGTAATGATTTGTAATTATAAATAGGTGTATATACAATATTGGTTTGTAATTTTAAATATATATATTGGTATGAAATGCCAATTTTGGATATATAATTTTGGTGTAGAAAGGCCAATGGTTTGAATTGCCAATTCTGAAAAAAATTGCTGGTTGAAAATTACAGGTCAAATTCTGGTTGAAAAAACCTGGTAAAATTGTGGTTAAAAAAAAATTATATAAAATTTTTCGTACACCTTAGACAGCGCTTTTGGTGAAAGCGCTGTCTAAGGTCCACTTTAGACAGCGCTTTTGGTGAAAGCGCTGTCTAAGGTGTACTAAAAAAGTCAAAAATGGAAGGTCTTAGACAGGGCTTATGGTGAAAGCGCTGTCTAAGGTGTACTAAAAAAGTCAAAAAAGGAAGGTCTTAGACAGCGCTTTTGGAGAAAGCGCTGTCTAAGGTGTACCAAAAATGTCAAAAAAAGGTAGGGCTTAGACAGCGCTTTTGACGAAAGCGCTGTCTAAAGTAATCCATATAATGTGAAAAAGCGCTGTCTAAAGGTACCATAGACAGCGCTTTTCATTAAATACACGCCCCTTTAGACAGCGCTTTTGGTAATACCAAAAGCGCTGTCTAAACCTATAGCGTCGCTGGTTTATACAGCGCTTTAAAGCGCTGTCTAAAGGCTAAAAAAGCGCTGTCTAAAACCGTTTTTGCGCTAGTGGTGACACCGGGTAGTCGGGAGATTGTTTAGGACTATTTTGTGATGTTGTGTATATGCATCTTTGTCCTTTGTAGTTGTATATGTACATGATTCTGTTGACAACAGATAAACTTTTATGATATATATATTTATGATAATCAGTTTTAGATTTTCCGCTTTATCCTAAAATCTGATGGAAATGTGGGTGTAAGGAACTGAGTTCCTCTGTTGATTGCTACCCCACTGTTGCATATCTTTCTGGGCAGGTGTTGTATGTTTTATTTCAATATAATGTGATTCTCCCTGTCTATGCCATGATAATTGAAATATACTCTGATGAAATTTTGAATTTTTATTTACTGCTTTAATAGCTTGGGGGTATAGATTGGGGGTGTTACATTAAGTGGTATCAGAGCCAGTCCGTGTCAGTTTGTGTCAGTCCTTGTTGGTCTTTGTGGTTCGGCGAGCTGTTTGTTTAACCATAGTTGCTGTTATTGGAAATGAACAGAATATGGCTCGGGTTGTGCAGGGTGTACCGAATGTTGCGGGTAATGATGAGTTCAGGAAGAATGAACCGCCTATCTTCAAAGGAAGATATGATCCTGATGGTGCGCAATTTTGGCTTGAGGAGGTTGAAAGAATCTTCCATGTGATGGATTGTGCTGAAGAGAAAAAGGTGAGACTGGGTACTCACATGCTGGAGGAAGAAGCAGCTGATTGGTGGGTTAGTTTGCGCTATGTGTTGGGAAAGGAGGATGAAGAGGTTACTTGGGAATCGTTTAGCCGAGAGTTTCGGGGGAAGTATTATCCTGAAGGTGTGAAGGAAAAGAAAGAGATTGAGTTTTTGGAGTTGAAACAGGGTAATATGTCTGTTGTTGACTATACTGCTAAGTTTGTTGAGCTGGTACAGTTTTATCCTCATTATGCTGAAGCTACTGCTGAGTTTTCTAAGTGTGTGAAATATGAGAACGGATTGCATTCTGAGATTAAGCGGGCAGTCGGTTATCAGAGGATTAGAAGGTTTTCTGATTTGGTGGACAGTTGTAGGATTTACGAAGAGGATTGTAGGGCGCGTGCTACTCACTATAAGAGTGTGAATGACAGGAAAGGGAAACAACCGTCTCGTAGTGGGCCTTATGTGACACCCGCTGACCATGGTAAGTAGAGGAGTAACTTTGTGAATAAGACAAGTGGGGGAGGAATGTCTAGTCCTCCGAGATGTTACATTAAGTGTTACAAGTGTGGGGGAGTAGGACATTGTCAGCTCGAATGTAAGAAAGATGTGGTTAGGTGTTCTCATTGTGGAGGTTCGGGACATGTCGCAGCTGATTGTAAGAAAAATGGGGTGCATTGTTTCAACTGTGGTGAAATAGGTCATATTAGTACGAGGTGTATGAAACCGAAGAAAGCTCAGGCTGGTAGGAAGACTGTTGCATTAGCAGGAGATGGGACTACTAGTGCGGATCGTTTGGCTAAAGGTACTTGTTTTATTAATAGTACGCCTTTATTTGCTATTATTGGTACTGGAGCGACTCATTCGTTTATTTCGTATGAGTTCACGAAGAGTTTGTATTTGTTGTTGGCTTTTGGGGGCGGTAATTACTTCTCGGGTTTGTTTAATTTGTTTTTTTTTACCGTTTATGGTATAGGATTTGTGATGGTTTTGGTGTGTTTACAGTGGGAAGGATTAGAATGAGATAAGTGGGGGAGAAGCTGGTACTTCTCCATGTTGCTTCAGGTGTAGGGCGTTGGTTCTAGAAGGAATGCTATTATAGTTTGGTAAAGACGGTTTATGCTCCATCGTGGTTGTCGGCTGTCTATTGACAAATTGAGGAACTGATCACCCTTAATCTCTTGTTGATAGCAGACGGGAATTATGTTGGATGGAATGGACGTGTCTTTCCGGCTTTGATAGTGGTGCGGAATGGATTATTTGAAATTTAAGGAAATGGTTACAGATTGTTTTATTCTGTCGATGAAGATTCTTATATCAGAAGATGAGATGGATTAGAGGTTCTGGTATGTGGTTAAGTGGTGAAGTCATTAAGAGTCCTTTTTGCTTGGTTGTTGCGATAGGTTGGAATTGAGTTTGTCAAGAGAAGGAATTGTGTATGGACTACGGACAGTGATATAGGGTGACGATTGAGAATAAGTGTTCACGTTCAGGATGAGGTAACTGGAATGGTTCGGTTGTGTTTGGTTAGAATTACATTTGTTGGAATTTCTGATAAGAGTGATGATTTGCTTGAGTTGAGGCTTTGATCGACTTTGTGTGACGGGTTATATTTGTTATCATCGGAAGTAGATGCGGTGTTACGATGAGAGGCTTTGAAGTTAGTTAAGGTGATTAGAAACTTTTTGGACTTTTGTTGGTTATTACCGAAGGGTATGGAAGGCTTTTCCAAGAATTGCGTTTCGTTGCTTCAGTGGACTTGAAAAAGGGAAGTCGTGGCTTATGTTTTTCGAAATTTGAGGATTTGTGAAAGGATCGGTACTATTGTGGAAATGGAATTGGTTTGGGGTTATCCTTGAGGAAAGGATGTTGTTGTGCCTGATGTGTAAGTCGAAAATCGTTATGCATGTCTGTTTTGATGGTCAGAGAGTTGGAATTATTTGAGCAGTTCAGAGGTTTGTGTTTAGTGTGGGAGAGAACACAGTAGAGAGTGTGGTTGGATATATTGGCAGTAAACAGTGATTTTTGGTGAATATGAGAAATAGTTAGGTTTTGGGCGTGAGATTAATAGTCTTGAAGGTTTCGGGTAATCAGAGTGCGCAGCGGAAGCGTGATGTGGCACATTTTGTATTTGAGAGTGAACCAGTGAGTTTGTACTTGTGTATTCTTTGAGTTGGGAGTTGGTCGGCGAGTGCATTGTAGGGGCTTTGCTTCATGTCGTTGTTGTTGCTGCTGTTAGCCAGGTGGTTAGTCAGTTATGTTATTTGTGGTGTGCTTTTGGTCAGTCTATGTTTGTTTGGTCGGATGCTAGGGCCGTGTTTGGAGTTGTTGGGATTGGCTATATTTTCGAGGACGAAAATTTCCAAGTGGGGGAGAGTTGTAACGCCCCAGTTTTGATCGTTTTATTTAATCGAGTCGATTTAATTATTTTGAGTATTATATTATATTTTATTTATGACTTTGGTGTGATAATATGTTGTTTTGCATTGTTATTATATTTTATCGCGTTTTAAGAGCGTTTGCGAGATAATTGAGAGTAAGGGTATTTTAGTCTTTTCCCTAATTATCTACTAAGTTAGAAAAGAAAGAAAATAGAAATATAAGGGGAAGAGAGAAAATAGAGAGAAAGAAATAGAAAGGAGGAAAAAGGAGAGAAGGGAAGAAGAGAGAAAAGAGGAAAAGCTTGAAAATCAAAGAAAACAACTTCTAGGAATCGATTTAATCGGGTAAGGGTGCGAAACTCGATTATACTATGCTTGTATATGATTATGTATATATGTGTTTGGATGATTCTCTTGTTTTCCATGTTTTTCACTTCTAGGTCGAAAACGATAAAATGAGTAGAATCGATGGTTTAAGCGGTTGGAAATCAATGTAAATGTGGTAGATTGTTTGTTGACATGATTAGAATAGGTTCTGATTGATATATGTTGTTTTGGAAATGTTTTGGGTGGAAAATATCATATTTGGGGTTTCAAACAGCGCTGAAAAATTCTGAGTTTTCGCAGGTTCGCCTAGCGAACCTGGGGCGAAGGTGGTAGCGAGTGATGTTTTCACGGGTTCGCCTAGCGAACCAGTTAGCGAAGGTCAGCGAAGGTTCGCTGAGCTGTTCGCCTAGTGAACTTTGGGTGTTTTTGATGTTGGTGGTTGCTGCCTTGGTTTGCCAAGGGGTTCGCCTAGCGAACTTTGTGTCTGTTTTTAGCTAGTAGTTGGTTCGCTGGAACATTCGCCTAACGAAGGTGCTAGCGAATGCTCGCAAGAGGGTTCGCCCAGCGAACAGTGCTATTTGTGTAATTTTGTTTTCTGCATAACTTTTGATCTGTGGTTCGGTTTGAGGCGTGGTTTGATGCATTGGAAAGCTATTGAGCTGTACTTTCTTATTATGATGGTTTGGAACTTGTTAGCCGATTTAATTATGTCGAGAATTAGGAATAGAGTCATTTTGTCGACTTTTGTTGTTATAATTGTGTGTAATTGGTGTGTATCATGTAATGTGCCTTGAATATGGATATCGTATGACTTGTATGATGTTATATGATGTGAATGCATGTGATGACGTGTTGTGATGATTTATGTCCGTATGGTAATTAAATGCATTGTTTTGTGCATGAGTGCAAAGTGCGATTTTGTTGATGAAAGGAATGCATTTGTGTGTGCATGCTAAATGTCATGAGTCATTGTATGCCAAGCATCATGATATGCATTGTTGTGGCGTCCTAAGTGACGGGTGGTTCCGGAGGGAATCCGCTATAACGTCGTGAGCCCATGTGGTGGGTGTGAGCTATGGTTATAGGCGATCGTGAGCCCATTTGGTGGGTGTGAGCGATCAGATTGTGTGCCCATGTGGGACCTAAAGCAATCCATAAACGTCGTGAGCCTCGAAAATATGAGGTATGAATCGCCTGAGGACCTAAACCGACGGGTGAACATCGTAGGCCCGACGGGGAGTTACAGTGATGTAACGAGCGATGGTTCCAGCAGAGTTCCTAAGTGAACTAGTATTGAGATTTGATGGAGTCGGTACCGCATGTGCATTTGCATAGAGTCATTGTGTCGGTCTCTTGCATCTGCATGAGTTATGATTGCATTGGTTATATGTGGAAATCATGATTTAGTTGATTATGTGTGAGACATTGTGATATGCAATTGTGATAAATGTATTGGGCATGATGAACATGCAATTGGAGATGGATTAATTGTGTGATTGAGCTCGGAATAGCATTTGTGAATTGTTGTGCATTCGTGTTAAATACGTTGAATTATGAATGAAATGTTTTGTGTATAAACATATGCATGATGTGTGAATAGGTGATTATGTGAATATAATCGGTATATGCTTTATGTGTTGGTATTTGATAATTGTGGTGAGAATACTTGATATGTGTATTTTTATGTTGATATATATAATTATATGCATTTATATTATAATTGTGTTTCTCACCCTTCTGCTGTGGTTTAATGCTCTTTGAGGCATTGCAGATTAGATTGCTGGAGGTCTTTTTGTGAAGCTTAGGACTTCATTCTTTTGTCGGTCGGCTCTGATATGTAACACCGGGTAGTCGGGAGATTGTTTAGGACTATTTTGTGATGTTGTGTATATGCATCTTTATCCTTTGTAGTTGTATATGTACATGATTCTGTTGACAACAGATAAACTTTTATGATATATATATTTATGATAATCAGTTTTAGATTTTCCGCTTTATTCTAAAATCTGATGGAAATGTGGGTGTAAGGAACTGAGTTCCTCTGTTGATTGCTACCCCACTGTTGCATATCTTTCTGGGCAGGTGTTGTCTGTTTTGTTTCAATATAATGTGATTCTCCCTGTCTATGCCATGATAATTGAAATATACTCTGATGAAATTTTGAATTTTTATTTACTGCTTTAATAGCTTGGGGGTATAGATTGGGGGTGTTACAAAAACCACTACAAACTTATCCAAATTCATGACACAATCAAATCGGCCACTGGCAGCAAAACCATTTTTATAAGAAAGAACATCTCATTAGCTTCCTATCACTTCGAACGGCAGCCAAAATGGACTTACGATTCGAAAGATATGAATTTTTGAAGTTTTGGATTTTTCAAATTTTTGCCTTGGTTAATCGGTTAACGCATTTGGCTAACCGGTTAACAGTATGAAACTAACGTAAAAACACACAAATTTTTCACGTGTTAATCGGTTAACACATTTGGTTAATCGGTTAACACTGATGCAGAACCACCAAAAACTCTGTTTTAATGACAGAAAAACCAACCAAAACCTGATTAAATCCCGTAGACTCATTCCAACAATTCCACCCGATTAAATACCAGCCAATAACAATTATACCAGACCTATCCAAACACCATTCAATCAATCTCAACCAAACCATTCCAGTCATCTATTCTTGAAAGTGGACACTTAATCTCAATCGTTACCTTATTCAACTGTCAGTAATCCATACACAAGTCCTTCTCTTAACCGTCCAAATTCCATAAATCCCAACATGTAGCAACAACCAACCAAAAAGAACTCTTAAATATTACACCCATACCTAAAGGTTCTCTCAAAATTTCCATTAATGCTCTACAATTCCAAAGACTCCAAACCTCGCCAGAACTCTAAGTTTTGCTTTCCATAGTCTCAATACCATTATACACATCATGCTTGTTATTTCATTCAAACATCATTCCTTTTTGTTACTAACAATACTGGAGCTCTCTAAGACAACACCTTAACGTTCCCTCCAAAAACACATCTGAAAACCATGCCCAGCTGACGGCCCATCACTGTGACTTCCTGCCAATTTCCAGAACACTATCATCACAAACATCTGAGTTTCACTTCCTAAAAGTTCTTCTACTTACTTAGCAGATCCAAACCTCAAATCCTCACCTTCGTCAAATTTGAGTTCACACTTTACTCTCTGAGAACAACCATTAACGATACCCAATCGTTCTCTCTCAATGACTTCCCAACTGGAGCAACATACCAAAACCTCTAATCCGTCTCATCTTCCAATATAGTAATCTTCATCGACTCATCAAAACAATCCGTAATCATTTCCTTAAATTCCAAACAATTCATTACACATACTATCAAAGCCAGAAAGACACGTCTATTCCATCCAACATAATTTCCGTCTGCTATCAATAAGAGATTAAGGGTGATCAGTTCCTCAATTTGTCAATAGACAGTCGACAATCATGATGGGGCATAAACCGTCTTTACCAAACTATAATAGCATTTCTTGCATCTTGTGCACAAAACTACCTAAGGCACAAATCCTTAGTTGACATAAACCTTACATCCGCATTCCCGCCGGAACTGGGAACAACACTGTCCAAACAACGCTTACACTCTTGCAACCAACGACACACAAACGAAGCAACTTGGAGAAGTACAAGCTTCTCCCCCACTTATCTCATTCTTAATCCTGAAGACAAAATATTAGCAAACCAGAAAATACTGACAGTGCTTCCACACATATCACGTACTAGGGGACAAACAACAACGACAGTATTCAACTGTCACACCAACTGACTCAACAACTTGGCCGGACGGACCGACCTGCTCTGATACCACTAATCTAACACCCAAATTCCCATCGCGAATAAATAATACATAAATAAATCAGAGTGAATAAAAGTTTATTTTTCCGACAAAAATAGGGATGCCACATTTAAAGAAATAAAATACAATCCCTGCTCAATTATTTGATACATAGCACAAAATAGAATACCCTCAAAGGGGAAACTTTTTCCAACAAAAGGAAAGGTCAATTATGGAATAAAGCGGAAAGATCCATAACTGACTTGTTTTACAAAATAAATCATTTTAGAACCTCTACTATATATCCAAAAGTACTACCAAATACATTCAACAAATGTATACACATATATATATATATATATAATTGTTCCCCGACTCCTGTGCTACGTATCAGAGCAAACACCAAGACCGACAACTGAACGGAGGGCTAAACTCCACAAAAAGACCTCCAGCAACTCTAATCTGCAATGCCTCATAGAGCATTATAAAACAGCAGAAGGGTGAGAAATAACAACTAAATCAAGATTGCATAATAATATGCAACACACATTCAAACACATGTATAAATCGTCTCACCCATACCCTCACATACTAACACATATAGCATGCCACAAATACAAAACATATCACACATAGTCCAACCACAATTATGACATATGGAACCACACCACATCACCACAAAATATAGCATATATCAATTATACCGACATAATCACATATTCACACATAATGCACACCAAGGTTATGACATAAAGAATCACATCACCACATCACATAACATATGTCTACGTATAAACATATTGCCCACAACCAATGCATTTATCACGTATGCACATCAAATTACCAATGCTATCACAATCTCAACACATCACAAATCAATGCACAATTTCCACACATAATCAATCAAATCAATGCAAATGCACAGAGACCGACACAACGACTCTATGCAAATGCCATGCGGTACCGACTTCCAACATTTCTCAAAACCAGTTCACTCAGGAACTATTGGAACCATCGCTCGTTACTGAGGGTTTCTCAAGTAACACCCCGTCGGGCCTACGATGTTCACCCGTCGCTTTAGGTCCCCACATGGGCACACGACGTTTATGGATTGCTTTAGGTCCCCACATGGGCACACAATCCAATCGCTTTAGGTCCCCACATGGGCACACGATCGTCTATAACCATCGCTTTCGGTCCCCACACGGGCACACGATGTTATAACAGATTCCCTCTGGAACCAAACCGTCACTCAGGACGTCACAAGAATGCATATCATGATGTTTGGCATACAATGACCCATGACATTCCAATGCACACATATATACATTCCATCATCATGCATATATAATCAAACACCATCACAATGCATTTACTTGCCCTTAGGCCACAAACCAACAACCACAACAATTACAACAACTTGTCACATGCTTCAACATCATCACATTCATGCATTGCAAAACAATTCAAACAATGCATTTCAAACCATAAAGGCCACCACACAACATACATTGAATTTCACATAAAACAATGCTCATATTTTCCATAATGCCACAAACCATCATCACAACATTCCATCATGTATATTCTCATCATATGATCAGCACACAAGCTACATGTTACATATCAAAAGCATATAACACGATAACACATCAATCGCACATAATTACGACGGTAAAAGTCGACAAAACGACACGTTTCCAAAAACACTACTTAAATTAATCATCTACTGTCCTCCAAAACATTTTTAATAGAAAGAATATTTTACTAGCTTTCCAACACTTCAAACGGGAACCAAAACCGACTTACGGATCAAAAGTTATGGGTTTTTGAAAATAATATTTTTCTGAAACTTACACTGTTAATCGATTAACGCATTTGGTTAATCGATTAACCATCGCGAAACAGCAAAAAAACCATAATTTTATGACACAAAATCCCTCCAAACTCATCCTTAAACCCCCCGATCATACCAACAAGTATTCCCGACTAAATCCTATCATTTCCCGACTATTCTACGCGAACTATTCCGCATTCTAACCGTTAAAACATCGATTTCTATCAATTGCTCACAAATTCAACCAAATAGAAAACATATATTTTTCACCCAAACATTCAAACAAAACATACATATACATATACAAGCATGATATAATCGAAACTTCTTACCCTTACCCGATTATTCGCGCTCGAAACGGAGTTTTCCTGATTTTTCCCCTTTCTCCTCTTCTCTCTTTCTTTCTTCTCCTTTCTCTTCTCTTCTCTTTCTTTTCTTTTTCTTTCCTCTCTTTTTCTCTCCACTTTCTATTTATAAAATATCTACTACCCAAATGACCAAAATACCCCTCAGCTCAAATATCTCCCAAACGCTCTCAAAATGCGATAAAACATAAACATACCGATGAAATATATTTCGGGAAATAAAAGTTGAAAAGAAATTATAATTTATTGCAAATATTTTACCTATAAGAGAAATTAACCAATTATCTCAATTAGCAGGTAAAATACAATAAATTCACACATTTCACAAAATTCACATAATTGAAATAAATAAATATAATTAAACAAATCGGGGCGTTACACCTAAGGGCACATTAAGTCAATTATCGGTGGAGGGAAGTGAGATGAGGCCAAGCTCCTTAGTTGTCAAAGCCTTTGATGGTTTTCGAAGACAAGTTATGGGAGAGGTGGACCTACCCATCAAAGTTGGTCCGCATTTGTTTACCATTACTTTCCAAGTGATGGATATTAATCTAGCGTACAGTTGTCTTTTGGGTCGACCGTGGATTCACGCCGCAGGGGCAGTCACATCCACTTTGCATCAGAAATTGAAGTTCATGTATGAAGATCAGCTGGTCATCGTCTGTGGTGAAGAGGATATGATTGTAAGCGAATTGTCATCTTTCCGATACATCGAGACCGAGGAAGGCATAACTGAGGTGCCGTTGCAGTGTCTCGAGTTCGAAGATGTCAGTTCGGCTTCAACTAGTCAAAGTAGATCACCAAAATTGGCTTTAGCGTCTGCTAAAAGTGCTAAGGAGACTATCTAGAAAGGTGCTTTATTAGGCTGGGGGCATGTGATTGATGTGGTTGAAAAGCATAATCGATTTGGATTGGGCTACCGTCCTGGTCGTCAATTTGGTTCCTCTGGTCAGAAGCAGTGCAACTTTGTCAGGTTCAATAGCGCGGATTTTCAGCAAGGTGACATTGTGGCGGCTACTGATGATGCGGGTCCTAGCCATCAGACTTCTAGCTTTGTGCGCAAGTGTTCGCCCGGGTTCAAGCTCAACAACTGGACATCAACCGTGATTCCTGTAGTTTTTCCGATGAACATGTAATGCATTTTGCTTTTTCCTTCCCTCGTCCTTGCCCGAGACGAGTGGATAGCTTGTAATGGGCCTCACGCTTTTGAAATATTATGTGATCAATAAATAAAAGTTTTTGCATTCAAAATCATGCTCTATTTCTTTCTTTATTTTACTTTTCCACAAACAAATGACAAAAGTTTTCTTTTTATTTTTACCTTTTAAAATAGCTCATTCTAAACATATTCATAAACATGCAGAACTAATAAATGCATTGATAACAACATGGCAAACATCCGCTGTAATTATGGGATTCCAATTAAACAAGCCGAAGAAGATGGTGAGGAAGATTGTGAATTACCAGCTGAACTAGAAAGGCTCCTTGAGCACGAGCATAAATAGATTCAGCCACATAAAGAGCCAGTGGAAGTTGTCAATCTTGGTACTGATGAGGTCAGAAGAGAAGTCAAGGTTGGCGCATCCCTCGTAGAGCATGTACACTCCGAGTTGGTCAAGCTATTGAAAGAGTATGTTGATATATTCGCCTGGTCTTATCAAGATATGCCTGAGTTGGATACCGACATCGTTGAACATCGCTTGCCGTTCAAGCCCGGATGTCCTCCTGTCAAGCAGAAACTCAGAAGGACTAGACCCGACATGGCACTCAAAATTAGAGAAGAGGTAAAGAAACAGCTGGACGCTGGGTTCCTAGCCACTTCTGAATATCCTGAATGGATCGCTAACATCGTCCCAGTTCCAAAGAAAGATGGGAAGGTTAGGATGTGTGTGGATTATGGAGATCTCAACAAGGCAAGCCCGAAGGATGATTTTCCTTTGCCTCACATCGATGTCTTGGTAGACAACACTGCACAGTTCTCTATCTTTTCCTTCATGGACGGTTTCTCAGGATATAATCAGATCAAGATGTCCCCAGATGATATGGAAAAGACTACTTTTATCATGCCATGGGGTACATATTGTTACAAAGTCATGCCATTCGGTCTGAAGAACGCAGGAGCAACATACCAACGCGCCATGACAACCCTCTTTCACGATATGATCCATAAAGAGATTGAGGTTTATGTGGACGATATGATTGCCAAGTCTAAAACTGAAGATGATCACTTGGTGCATCTGAAGAAACAGTTTGACAGACTCTGAAAGTTTAGATTGCGGTTGAATCCTGCGAAGTGTACCTTCGGAGTTCGGCCTGGTAAACTGTTGGGTTTTATTGTAAGTCAGAAGGGCATTGAAGCTGATCCTGACAAGGTTCGGGCAATCCTGAACATGCCGCCTCCCAAAACAGAGAAAGAAGTTCGTGGCTTTCTGGGCAGACTTAATTACATCTCAAGATTCATTTCAAACTTGACGGCTACCTGTGAACCGATGTTCAAATTACTAAGGAAAAATCAATCGGTTGAATGGAATAATGATTGTCAAGAAGCATTTGACAAAATAAATCAATACTTGCAAGAAACACCGATCTTAGTACCACCGGTTCCTGGTTGACCTTTAATCATGTATCTCACCATTCTCGATGAATCGATGGGATGTGTATTGGGTCAGCATGATGACACTGGCAGAAAAGAACATGCAATTTATTATCTGAGCAAGAAGTTCACTGATTATGAGACCAGATACTCACTTTTGGAGAAAACTTGTTGTGCTCTAGCCTGGGCTGCTCGACGCCTGAGATAATACAGATTTGCCATTCTACTTTGTTGATATCCAAAATGGATCTGATAAAGTACATATTCGAAAAACCTACTGTCTCTAGAAGAATTGCTCAGTGGCAAATGCTGTTAACTGAGTATGATATCCAACATGTCACCCAGAAAGCAATAAAGGGGAGCGTCTTGTCTGACTACCTTACTCATCAACCTATTGAGGGTTATCAACAAATGAAGTTCGACTTTCCTGATGAGGATGTTCTGTTTATCATAGATTATGAGACTCCAGACCCTGATATAGGACCCAAACCAGGGGAGCGATGGACGCTCGTGTTCGATGGTGCCTCCAATGCTAAAGGTCATGGAATTGGGGCTATCCTCATCTCTCCAACAGGTTTTCACCTTCCCTTCACTTCCAGATTATACTTTGCGTGCACCAACAATATGGCTGAATACGAGGTATGTATCTAAGGTATTGAAGCGGCAATTGACATGAGAATCAAGATTCTTGAGGTCTCTGGAGATTCTGCTTTGGTTATCGTCCAAGTCAGAGGGAATTTTGTAACTCGAGATTCTAAGCGGGTTCCGTATCAAAGACACATTACGAAGTTGATTCCATACTTTGATGAAATTTCTTTTCATCATATCCCTAGAAAGGAAAATTAATTAGTTGATGCACTTGCCACTCTGGCATCCATGTTCAAAGTCAAGTGGAAGAATGAAGCCCCTTCTATTCGCATTGATCATTTGGACGAACCAACACAATTTTTAGCAATCGGGGACGAGTCTGATGACAAGCCTTGGTTCTATAACATTAAGAGATATTTGGAAAAACAGGAATATCCCGAGGGTATCACTATCACTGATAAGAAAGCTCTTAGGCGGCTTTGTGCCAAATTCTTCTTAAGTGGTGGTGTACTGTACAAGAGGAATTATGATTCCGTGTTGCTCAGATGCGTGGATAGACACGAAGCAAACACGATCATAATGTCCATACATGAGGGCTGCGAGGGTGTACATGCTAAAGGTCCTGCTATGGCCAAGAAGATCCTTCGGGCTGGGTATTATTGGACAACAATGGAGGTATATTGTTACAACTTTTCCAAAAGATGTCACAAATGCCAAATCTACGGAGACAAGATCCATGTGCCTCCAACTCCATTGAACGTTTTGACTTCACCTTGGCCATTCTCCATGTGGGGTATCGATATGATTGGAATGATCGAACCGAAGGCTTCCAACGGTCATCGATTCATTTTAGTGGCTATCGATTACTTTACCAAGTGGGTTGAAGTTGCTTCTTACACAAACGTTACACGTCAAGTGGTTGCCAGATTCATCAAGAAAGAGATAATCTGTCGCTATGGTATTCCTAGTAGCATTATCACTGACAATGCAAGCAACCTGAACAACAAAATGATGAAGGAGTTGTGTCAAGAATTTAAGACCGAGCACCACAACTCTTCACCATATCGGCCCAAGATGAACGGTGTCGTCGAAGCAGCAAACAAGAACATCAAGAGGATTGTACAGAAAATGGTCAAGACATACAAGGATTGGCATGAAATGCTTCCTTTTGCACTACATGGCTACAGAACTTCAGTTCGCACTTCTAATGGGGCAACTCCGTATTCGCTTGTGTATGGTATGGAGGCTGTTCTACCCATTGAGGTCAAAATTCCTTCGCTCAGAGTAATCAGGGAAGCAGGTCTTGATGACGCTGAATGGATACAATCTAGATATGATCAACTGAATCTCATCGAAGAGAAACGTCTTACAGCCGTTTGTCATGGTCAATTGTATCAAAGACGCCTCAAGCGAGCTTTTGACAAGAAAGTTCTCCCTCGAGCATTCCATGAAGGCGAGCTCGTGCTCAAGAGGTATTCACCTGTTCACTCGGATCTACGAGGCAAGTGGACTCCCAATTACGAAGGACCCTTTATTGTCAAGAAGGCCTTCTCAGGCAGAGCTCTGATCCTCACCACCATGGATGGGGAGGCATTGCCATCGCCCGTGAACTCCGATGCAGTCAAAAAATATTATGCCTGAAAAAAAAATGGATAATATAGCCCGCTAGATTGACATCCGCAAGGACAATCTAGGCAAAAATGGGCGTCCCGATGGACCAAAAAAAAGAAATGTCCATGCAAAAGTTAGGGACAATGAAAAAACAATAATAGGCCGCTAAGTTGAAAACCCAAAAGGGCGACTTAGGAAAAAATGGGTATCCCGGTGGACGAAAAAAATAGAATAAATGTCCAGACAAAAATTAGGGATAAAGGCATTAACTGTGAACACTTGAGCCCCTCTTTATCATAGTTGGACCTCAGACGGTAACAGAGCAGTCGAATCATCATCAACTGATGCAAGGCGTTGGAACCTAGACTTACTGTGGATGGTAGCCAATGTTGTAATCAATGCAAAGCATGATTTCCCTTTGCCATTTACATTTGTTTTTCAATTTTGTTGCAAATCTCCTCATCCAGGATTTTTGCATCCTTGTACACATCTTATGTATAAACTTTTCGCATTTCAATAAAAATTCATCATTTCACTTCTCAATTGTTTTCTTTTCATTATTTTGTTTTGCAAAATAAACAATTTTTTATGATCACATAATACTAAAAAACGTTGAGAATAATAAAAGCTAAATCAGTGGAGAAAGCATTATGCATTGCATTTTTCACTGGTAATTCTTACAGGATGATCGCTCATATCCATCAACAAGCTTGATATTCGACCAATACTATGATGGTTCTTTGAAGGTACAGTCTCCGTCCCAACAGAGCCATCATTCTCCCCAATAAGCGCCATTATGATTCATCAGAAAGTTTGTTTGATTACATCTCTTTTCTCCGACAGATTTGTAATATTCCCAGGCAGATTGCCAAAATGTTCCCAGCAGAGACACTTTGCTCTCTTTTCCCCAACAAGGGTCGTATATCATCTCCAGCAGACTAAAATTATCTTTCCTCAGCAGCAGTGGGTTCTCCTCAGCTGAGTCAACATGATTTGGAGGGATGTATTTCTCCACGCCGAGTCAGTCCTGGCAGGAAGGATCAGTCTGATTCTTTCATCCCCAGTAGTGACAGCCATGGTGATTTAGAAACCTGAGATGTTCTCGGTCTCTTTCCTCATCGGAGTCGTCATCATTCGTGAACTCTCTTCTCCAGCAGAGATTTCCTTTATCTGCGGGTTCTCCCCCTTACCGAGGGTTTCGAAGTTGTGTTGCTACGATTTCTGCCTTACCGCTTCACTTTATGCCTTACCTTGCGTTGTTGTGTTGCATGGTATCAAGCATCATGTAGAATCGCATACATAGCATATGCATCATAGCATGCTCCCCTTTGTCTGACTTATCCCCCCACAGATTTTCAGCCAAACCTTGCACCTATCTATTCTACCTTTACACTGCTCCTTTTGCCACCGTCGGCCAAATTTTTGAGCTACTCTTTTATTTAATCCCCTTCTACCTCGAATCATCGAAAGGCTAGCGCAATTCGTACATTCAGGTCCAAGTGGATTAAATAGGGACAGTTGTCGTAACCCGAAATTTGACCTAGCTCTTTTGCTTTTTTGCACAAGCATGTTCATCAGCATCGGCGGTATAAGCATTCGCACTTTTCTCTGTATGTTTCTTGTTGCAGGATTTTTAGGTTTTCCTAGCCCGATTAATCGCATCCTCTCAAGTTTATTTCATCATCAAAATAAGCACAAAACAAGGGTTTCTATGCCTATCTATCAAAGCAAGAGGCCAGAAATCGGAACCATGGTCATATCACCCTTTTCAAGCAAAATAGGGCAATTTTTGACTGGTTAACCGGTTAACCATATGGTGTTAATCAGTTAACACCCTTTTTACAGCGCCAAATTCAGCTTTTGGACAGCTGTTAATCGGTTAACCTTATTTGGTTAATCGATTAACACCTGCTATTTCAGCAAAAAATCAGCATTTTCATCATCTTTCAGCAACTCTCTCCACTCTCTTTTGGTCTATTCTATTATAGCATTGTGTGGAACATTCTAGACAGTTCAATACACTCCAAGACATTTACTCTAGTGTTTCACTTCAAATCAAGTGCACCATATTCCTTGTTTCCAAGCATATCAACCTTTGGATGTTGGAACTCACATTGGGATTGTAACCGAGTTGATCAAGACTAACCGAGTTAACCATCTTGACTCAATGAGTCAAGTATAACTAACTCCTAGCCTAGTTCCAAACCCAAAGCTAAGTCCCAAGCTAGCTCCAAACATCCCACACCCCAAATCAAAAGTCTATATAAATAATGCTTCACTCATTTTTCAAAGACCCTCAACCATTTTCTCCAAATTTCTCACATTGGACTCTCAATTCTCTCAATTCTCTCTCAACTTTGCTGCAACTTCTACTTTTCTACTTCATCTTCTTCACTAAACCACACTAGAGCTCCTAATTCACCATTGAAGAAAAGTTACTTTCACCTTGAAAGTGCTTTTTTCTTGAGCTTAAACCTTCAATCATCATCAACTGTGTTTGGATTTCTAGAATTACAGCAAGATCTACTTCAATTCAAGTGTTCATATCAATCAATTCGGTGCAAATTTGATTTCAGTGCATTTTCGCGTTTTTGCTCGGTTTTGCTACGATTCGAAGTGCAAGTGTAGGATTCTCTGGTTTTCTCTGGATTTCTCTACATATATTCATCATACTTCAAGCGCAACAATCACCAAGCCAAATCTCCGGCTTGTAGGTTGGTCGATTCTCACTTAATTTATCGTTTCGTTCACTTTTGCGCGTTTACGATGTAATTTCGATCATTCTTTGGTTTGATTTTCCATACATTTGTTTGATCTTTGATCTCAGTGATTATTGCTTTCAATTTGTGTTTATTTGCTCCCACATGGTGTAATTTTCGTGCACAAATCCATACCATAACATATGGTAACTTGAATAAGTGATTCCTAGGCTAAAAGTGCTTTTTCTGCATTTATTTTTGCCACTGTGACAGTGGTAACCGGTTAACGCCTTATGGTTAACCGGTTACTCAGTGTAATTTCAGCCAAAATACGCAAATTTGTGAGCAGTTAACCGGTTAACGCCTAATTGGTAATCGGTTACCACTGTGCAGAATGTCCATTTTTGAGCATTTTCAAGTGTGTTTGCCATGCTTTCTTCTTCTAACTTCCATGGATTGATACACTTGATTTTTATGGATGTTTTAAGTGTCATTGCACTTCTGATTGAAGCATGTTCATGAACTTTTGATGCTCTTTTCAAATTATTCAATTGTGTTCATATTTTTTTGCATCATGTGAATATAATCATTCTTGTATTTTTATTTGATCACATAACATGACTTTGTGTTGCATATTTGTTGTACTTTG
Organism: Lathyrus tuberosus; assembly: GCA_022829125.1. Taxonomy (NCBI): domain Eukaryota; kingdom Viridiplantae; phylum Streptophyta; class Magnoliopsida; order Fabales; family Fabaceae; genus Lathyrus; species Lathyrus tuberosus. Next base: position 2,256,378 of record JALAZF010000254.1, read on the forward strand.
GTATTGTTTTGCACCTTTCTTTTCATGTTAACATTAAGTTTATTCTTTATGGATGAGCTTAATCTTGTTTAATCAATAATTCAAACCTTTTGCTTTAATGGTTTTTCATTCTCTTTGGAAAATTATTAGCAAGCTAATCCCTTTGATTAATTGATCGAAACCATGTTTCGATTAGTTGATCTTCCTCTTCCTTCTCTTTAGGATCTCTTTAGACTTTATCTCTCTTGATCTCCTGCTGAGTTGGAGTTCTCGCACGAAGCACGACGCACAACACAACGCGCTAGAGCACTGTACAAATTGGAGCTGTTACTCTGTCCGTTTTAATTTCTGCACTACACCTTGTGTGATAGAGAAGGAATGAGAAGGGAGAATTCATACTCTCATTCTGACTACTTCAGGTAAGGGACGAATGACCCTGTGCTTGGCTTAGTCACCTCTATCCTCAAGCGGTAGCGTTTTTCTTCCCCCAGTCGAGTCGATCCTCGATCACTTTTACTCTTGCTCTTTCAGCTCCTCTCTTGACCAATCACCATTTTCTTTGGTTAAAGGTTATGGCTTGGATTTAACTCCTGTCTCTTACCTCTTTGCTCTGTCCTTGTGGTCGATCATTGTCTTTTGATTCCCCTGCAGAGTCTCGATCTCTTTGCCTTCGGTTAAACACAGTTCTGTCTATTAAAATTGAATCCCTTGCGAAGTTCGCAACCTTCTTCTTGATCCTTCTCCCTTTGTTTGGTTAATCACTGTCTGTCAGTTAAGACACCAATTTGCGCTCTTTTTCAGTTAACCACAGTCCGTCTGTTAAAATACTGAACCTCTCGGGTTAATCACCTTTTTCTGGTTAATTACCATTTTCTTCAGTTAACCACAGTCTATCTGTTAATATACTGAGCTTCCTTTTGGGTTAAACACCTTCTCTTGGTTAATCACCCGTTTGCTTCAGTTAACCACAGCAAGTCTGTTAAAACACTGAACCCTTTCCTCGAGTTAATCACCATCTCTTGGTTAATTACTCGTTTTCTTCTGGTTAATCATAGTTTATCTGTTAAAACCATTTGTTCCCCCAGAGTTGGCAACCCCTTTTGGTTCAATGCTTTTTTTTGTTGATCAGTCACTGTTTATTCAGTCAAGATTAATAATCCCCTCAGAGTCAAACACCTTCTTTTGGTTCAGCACTTTTTGCTCTCCTTTTGGTTCATCACAGCTTGTCTGTTGACACCATTCTTTTTCCCCACGGAGTCTATCTCTTTTTCTTCGGTTAACCACTGCCTGGCAGTTAACATACCAAACCTTTTACTTATGTTTTTCCCCGGCAGAGCGTCTATTCTCTGTTGCTCAGCACATTTTCTATCTCTTTATCCCCAGCGGATCTTTCTTCCTTTGCTCTTGGTTTTGACATCATTTCCTTTGTTTTCCCCAGCACGGTTGCTCTTTCTGGTCGGCCTTTCCCCAGTAGAGTTTCTTATTCTTTTCGTTATTGGTTTTGACACCATTTCTAGAAAGTCTCCAGCGGAGTTTCCTTTCTCTTTTTCTTGCATTCTCTTCCGTCTTGGTTCCACGAACTACGGAAGCTCTGATTCTGCATTCTTTCGAATGTATGATACGTAGGCACGAGATCGCAATGATCTTGGCGAGCACACTTCCACCCTTCTTCCGCCTTTCTTCCACCTTTCTTCCTTTCATGTCTTTTCCCTGGTTCCATGAACTACGGCGCTCTGATTTCCTCATTGTACTATGAGGGTACGTAGGCACGAGGGCCACAATCCTCCGCGAGCACTTTCTTTCTTTCTTTTCTTTTTCCCCTTTCTCTCTCTCTCCTTTTCTTTTAGTTAGAAGCCTTTAGATAGATAACCCATCATAGCCTAGAAGCAAGCGAAATGGTTCCCGTCGAGTACGACGGATGGGTTAGGTGCTAGAACCTTCCTTTCGCATAACCGACCCCTGTTCCCGTTTCTCTTCCCCTTGGGTTTTATCGATATTTTCCCTGTCCTTTGGGACTAAATAAAGTTCGGTGGCGACTCTATTGTATCTTTGAGTGTGCGATTCACTCAGGTATAAATCAGCCATCTTCAGGTTCAATTCGATTTTTTCGGTTTAACTCCGGTTTTTACCCACTTACGGTTTTGAAAGGTTGACCTAACCAGATTCATCTCCGGTTCCCGGTCCAACCGGTTGAACCGGCCTATTTGGTATAGTTTTTTAAACTTTAGCTGAATCCCTCAATCGATGGCTATCGCTCGCTAAATTCAACCGATGGATGAACCCTTCAAGAGAGAAAGCTATGGAAATTGTTCGACCTCAATGTCACATAAACTTGTTTTCCAGGAACTCTATCTTTCTGCTCCACCACTCGAAGTCAGACTCAAAGATTTCGAGTCTTTCGCAAAGGGTCGCCTCCGATGTAGTGCTTTTTCAATAATTGAGTTATGTTTTGTCAATTTTCATAGATATGTTATATGCGTAACCATATGCTTCCAATGCTCCACTTTTTTGTGCCTAGGGTTTGAATAGTTTACTATGGTTTTACACTATCTGATACTTTCTACATCTTCGTTTTTACTTTCTACATATTTTGACCATTAATGTATATTATTGATTATTATAATTTTGAAGGGAATTTCTGATGGTTTTGTCACGGGGAAAGAAATCAGTTGAAATGGAAAAATTGGTAAAATCCTGGATTTGCCAATAAGAAGACACTAGTATGTTAATTTATTATATTTTCTCATGTGTACTCTTTTCATTTAAACCACATTTGCATAGGTAAACGAATTGCGGAAAGTGAACATGAGACATCAGCTTGCTTCTGAGGTTTTGAACAAGGATATTATATCTCATTTTGTTTTGCGTTTACTGTATTGCAGAATGTAAGAGTTTTCTCTTTATCTTTAACATGTTTTTTTTTCCTGTTGTTTCATGCAATTTTAAATTGGTATTTACTTTTCTCTGAACATAAGCTTAGTTCTATGTTATTGTTTGATCAATAATTCAATATAAATGGGAGGTTTCCAGAACATCAGTCCATTGGTAATGAATTAAGAGATTATTACATATTAACACTTTTTATACAGAGGAAGTGGTTCATTCCTCATCCACATGTTTCAAACTTGCATTATGAACCTGAATGAAAATTTTCCAGACCAATGCAAGGATCAATCATATTATATTCATAAAGAAATCCAATCAACATCTCTAAGTTATTCAATATATATTAAAACTTGAATTTCTACCTGTATGGCTAAGGAGGGCATGAGGAAATGGTTTCTCTCTATGGAATGTATAGTTTTTCGTTACCGTTTTTATTTTCTAACTACTGAAGCTCATGTAGAATATGACTTTACTACGTGTATTTTGCACTTCAAGTAAGGTACTAATTTGTTTTGTGTTTTTCCAATGAGTGCACAGAGGGAAATCATGGACGAATTTGACTCCTATTGTGATATAAACTATCTTCTTAGTGAAAAGGTACAAATTAAAATCATTTTACTTTATATGGGTTTAATGTGTTCTATTTTTTTTTGTTTTACTTGTGACTCCTAGTATCATGTATAACATAACTTTGATGGAGTTGGCTAGAATGATTAGAGAAAAGTACAATCCTGCTGGTACAGTAGCACAACAACAATATCTTCAATACAAACTATTTATTATTTTGTAGGAGAAAAGATAACTATAGATACTCTCTATGATGCTTTATAAGAATAGGTGAATTTAGGATTGAAACAATGCTTAACTAAAGGTTTAGCTATAGGAAGTAAAGGTGTTGTGTATGCTTGTTGTTATATGATTTTTCTTGGTTATTTCAAAATTTTGAATGTTTCAAATTTTCAGAATAAATTGAATGGAATTCAATGATATTCATAAGTTTCTATAGACATGTATAGTGTATTATCAAAGCTTAATTATCTTAAACTTTGGATTAGGGATATTTCATTTTTTTTTTCATTCAAATTCTTTCTGATATTGTGTTTGTTCTATATGAGTTGTGATTGTGATATCAGATTGATAAGAATTTTCAAAGAGAGATAATTAACCACAAATTATTAAGGTATCCTAATATTATCAAATTCAAAGAGGTAACCACATTTTTCTTTCTTTATTGTTTCTTTTTTAGGTTTGGAGAAGCATTTTGAATGTAGTATTTGATTATCTGCATTGAAACTTGTCTCAACGAGAAATCTAGGCATAATTTGTAATTCCCTTTGCACAATGAGTTTATTATTGATCTTGAGTTAGTTTGGAATTTTCTTTTGCTAATTCTTATTGAAAAGATAATGTTAAAACCATGATTATACGAACTACAAGCATCTTTCATAAGCTGAAATTAGATTCTTTATGTAACACCTAATCGATATTGGATCATAATGTGCAACAAGTTATATCATGTATTGCATCATTATTAAAAAATGGTCATAATCATTTCTGTTCAATCAGTGTTGTGTGATTCCAATTTGTACTATTCAGAGCTTTCACATGTTATAGTAAGATGATGAATGAAGTATCTGTTATGCAGGTTTTGCTGATAACTTCTCATTTAGCCATTGTCTTGGAATATGCTGTCGATGGTCAACTATTAAAGAGGATATGCACTGATGGCCGATTTAGTGAAGAAGAGGTTGTAGAATTAATAAGTTATCAATTTAGTTAATTAACTTTTAGGGCATTATCGATTTTGTGCTAAATATTGTTATTTTTAGTGGTGTCTTGCTTTTATATATACACACAGGAAAAGCCATCTACATGGGATCTTAGTTCTATATGCTCTAGCTATTCATCACTTTCTATTAAGGGGAATGGAAAATCTGTTGATGATACTTTGCAAGCAGAAGAAACCTAGGAAAAGGAACAATATAAATATGATAAAGCTTTGTCAGCTGATAAAACTTACCTCAAGTTCAAGAAATGGTTGGATGCTTATCCTGAGCAGTACTTCCGCTATGTAACAAATTATGCTTAGAAGTGAACTTACCATATAGCTAATGCACATTACTTGTCGTTTACTCAGTTTATAATTTCTTTTAAATCATAGTATGAATATGTAATATAATTATACAAATCCACGCGAGTTGAAAAATATGGTTAGAATTTGGTTTCTCCTTCTAGTTCGCTCCTTGTCTCCCTTTAGTTGAGTGGAGAATCATATTGGCTAAAGTTCGGTTGATACATACATCAATCTTGCATTCTAGCTATCAATTATGTTTTTCTAGAACTAAACAAATAACTAACTCCCTATTTATACAAAATAATCCTAACTAAACAAATAACTAACTCCCTATTTATACAAAATAATATTAACTAAACAAATAAATAACTCCCTAACTAATTCTATGATATCTATATGCTAACATGTTATGCTCTTATGTATTAATTTTGTCAGAGTTGTTGTAAAGAGATCAAACAAGTGAAGTTCAATTGCGATGGCTAGATCAGAGCAGAGGAAGTTGTTGTAGCTCAATGTCAGGGGTCTATGCTCATTCATTCGGACTATTTCTCATGATCCTGGAAGCAAACATCTGTTGGTATAGGTTTTTTGACTTTTACCAATGGTTTTTGAACCTTTACCAACTAATTTTTGTCGTTGGTACATGTCAAATTTCTTGTAGTGAAAGCTCACTGAACAGTATGCCTCGATCCATAGAAGCTTATAGGTCGACCCATAGAAGAAAATTTTCTTCTATGAGTCAACACATAGCTCTACAGGTCGACGCATAGGCTATTTTATCAAAATCCATTTGTTCACTGCCCTTCGTGAGTCGACGCATAGAATTCTATGAGTCGACTCATAGCTCATTTTTTCCGAAAAATTGTTTGTTATTCTTGCACGAATTTTTTGTTACATTGCCACTTTTACACACACATATAAATACATTCACGCATCTTATTTCAAGACATTGAAACCTGAAAAATACAAAGATTTCTCTTCATGTCCATTCTTCTTCAATCTTCATAGCATTCATTCAACATTTACACATAATAGTTCTTGTTGAGTGATATTGATTGAGAGTGATAACATTCAATTTAGGACTTGTGAAATCTAAATTGGGTTGAGAATTTTTGGGGGTTTCAAGGATAAAACCTTTAGGGTTTTTACTCCAAGATCAATGGTTTATTTGGAGGTTTTTGCACAAGTCTTTGCATTTGGATTCTGCCGATTGAAAGGTTTGAAGAATGGGGGTTCTTGCAAAGGAGTAGCGGTAACCAGAGGATCATTTGAAAGGCTTGGGAAAAGATTTTGCAATTTGGATTCAGCCGAGTGAAAGCTTTGAAGAATGGTGGTTCGGTCAAAGGAGTAGTGGTAACCGGAGGATCAAATTGGAGATCTTGTGTGACTTTATCTAGCTAGGATCAAGGGGAGAGAAAAAGCTACGATCAACATCAATGATTGGGTTTAGGGGTTTGAATTTGTACTACTTCCCTTGTAAACTGATATTACAAAGGTTAATTACAATATCTCAATTCGATTTCGAATTGAGGGCTACCCATAATGAGGACAATTGAGGAACTTCCTAAACAATTATTGGTGTTCTATAAAACTGCACACTGAGTGTTTGTTAAAATTCCTTAGTCAAGTTTTATTTTACTTCTCATTGGAAATCGTTTACTTTAGTGTGGTTTATATTCAAACAAATTATATTGAACTTGTTAGTTTGTTTTTCTCATCTTAAGCATTCACGTTACTACGGTTTATATGCATATCCGATCCTACCAATAATGGTTCGAATACATGAGAGTCGATCCGGATTCTCTTCCGCTTTCTATACAAAAATACTTTTCAAAACACAATTTTAATTTCTAAATTTCTATTTGGCGATCTATTCAACCCCCTTCTAGATCGTAGCCCTCGTCTAACAATTGGTATCACGAGTACCAGTTTATCTTGTGCTTCAAAATCCATTATTAGATTATGGATTCCGAACCAAAAAGGGCATATAATAAAGCGTTAGTTTTTAATGGCGAGAACTATGGTTATTGGAAGGATTGTATGTCTATCCATATAAATTCTATTGATAGAAAAATATGGAACGCCATCCAAAATGGTCCATTTGAAATAACTATGACCAATGCGGGTGGTGTTGTTGTACCTAAATCGGAAGCACAATGGAATGAGGAAGATGAGAAAATGTGGTATAGTGATTGGAGAGAAAGGGATATTCTAATCTCCGCTTTAGGAGTTGATGCATATTACCGTGTTTCTCATTGTGAAACCGCTAAAGCTGTGTGGGATGCATTACAAGTTACCCATGAGGGTACAAATGAAGTCAAACAAGCAAGAATTAATACTTTAAACTAAGAGTTTGAACTCTTTCACATGAAGCATGGTGAAACCATTGCCGAAATGCAAAAGAGATTCACTCATCTTGTAAACTGTTTGAATGCACTTGGTAAACCGGTTTCCAATGACATTTCTACTAACAAAATTTTGAGTTGTATTAATAGGGAATGGCAACCTAAGGAGACCGCCATCAAGGAAGCTAACAACATATTGAAATTGGATACAATTACATTGTTTGGTAAGTTTGAAGAACATGATCAAGAGCTCATTAGCTAAAAGAAGCATGGGAAGAAAGTTACGAAAGAAAAGAAAAAAAGAAAAAAGGTGGAAAAGAAGTCAATTACTCTTATGGCTTCTAGTTCCAAGTCCTCAACAAAAGAGCATGATGAAAGTGGATCTAGTAATAATGAAAAGTCAGATGATGAAGAAATGGAGGTGTTTGTTAAACGGTTTCATAGATACATTAAGAAAAACAGAGTAAAACACTCTGACAACAACCTCATCAATTATAGAAGACAGGTTGACTCCTTAAAACATAATGAGAATAAGAATGAAAAGTCCAAAGGTTCATGTTTCAATTGTGGTAAATCCATACACCACAAGCCGGATTGTCCACAACTTAAGAAGGAAAACGACAAGGGTCACTACAAGAAGTCTAGCAAAACTAGAAGAGCATACATGTCTTGGGAAAGTGATAGTGAAGACTCAAGTGAAGGCAGCTCAAGTGAAACTGACAAAGAGGCGAATCTTTGTCTCATGGCTCATCATGATAAGAAGAAAAATGCAAGACATTCTAAATATGAACATATTGATGAAATGTCTCATTATGAATTACAAATTGCTTTTGAGAATCCATATGGTGAAGCCGTAGACGCTTTTAAAAAGTTGGCTTCAAATAAGTAAAGTTTTGTTTACATGATATATCATAAGTCCATTCTCCAATCCACAACCTCTTCAAATCATCAATTAAAGGTTATAAATACACATCGATTTCGGCTTTTGGACTCGACGGCCCTGGAATGCGGCAAGTCAAAAACATGTATGGTGTTGTCATGCACATCTCAGGAGGGAGGTTGTAATGGGTTACAATAACTGGCCAACAAGAATATCCACTTCCCGACGCTTGGACATATGGAGTAACACCATCAGCATAGTCCAAGCCTCACATTTCTAGGTCCTGCAGCAAAATCAGGATGTATCTGATCAAAGTGCTTCCATACCTCGCCATCAGATGAATGTCGCATAGTGTTATAACTTGTTTTGTTTATATGATGCCATCATTAGTACCAAACTCATTGTCATAAAACAACATGAAACCATTAATGCAACAATCAATCTTTCTTACTTCTAAACCCAACTTCGACACCAACCTCTTTGCATCATTAAAACATGTAGGCAAGTTATCTTTCATAGGAGTCGCGTCTATCATCACTTTTGCGAAGAATTTCAAACAATGATAAGGAACATTCCAATTGAACTTAGCGGCCAATAATCTCACACACATTGATAATTTTGAGTCTGACGACCCCTCAAACAACAGCATATTCACTTCTTTCAACAACTGATAAAATTTTTGCGCTTCCTCATTCGACAACTTTTCCCCATCAAAATCTTCAGGTTCATCATATGTCACATTCACCCCAAAAGCATTTCCAACCATCTCATCAATCAAACAAAATTCTTTATCATATTCCATATGTGATCAACTACTTGAAGCATGCGTATTAGCTGTCAATGGTACGCTACTCGACAGTTCTTCTCCAGTATATGTCCAAACCCAATAATTTTCAAAGAAACCCTTTTTCTTCAAATGACATTCTACTTCCTCTGGGTCACTAATTATAGGTCTACATTCACATTTAAGACAAGGACATCTTACTTCTCCTTCGCTTCGACAACATTCTTGAGCAGATGCCCATGTGATAAACCCTTTAAATTCTTCCTCAAAATTTGGTTTAAGTGCACGTCTTCTTGGATATAGCCTATCGTATATCCAACTACGATAGTACCGATAATATTCCATACTGCACACTTGTACAATCATTACCCTTTTATTTAAAAATTTGATTTTAATATATGCGAAATAAAATAAATTTTTTTCACATTGTTTTAAACATAACTACATTTCATACTATATATATGTTTAGTCAAATTGTATTTACTTACTTAAATAACATCATTATTTACTATATATACTTAATATAAATACCACATTTCATAACTATGCTTAATATATATATTTAATTAAATGAAAATATTACTTTATATATATATATATATATATATATATATATATATATATATATATATATATATATATACTTACTTATAATATATTTCCTTACTAAATAATATTTACTTAAAAAAAAGCTATACTTACTCAATATATATTTCTTAATAATATTTACTTTAAAAAATATATACTTACTCAAATTGTATTTATTTACTTATTTAAAAAATATATGCTTACTCAAATTTTATTTACATACTTATATATATATATATATATACTTATAAAAAAATATTACTTAATAAATATATTTACTTACTTAAAATATAAAAATTACTTAAAATATTTAATTAAAAAAATATATACTTACTTATTATACAATACTTATTTAAAAAATATATATTTATTTACTGAATATATAGTTATTTAAAGAATATATATTTATTTACTTAATATATATTACTTAATAATATTTTCACTTACTTAATGATATTTACTTTAACAAATATTTACTTACTCACATTTTATTTACTTACTTATCTATATATATATATATATATATATATATATATATATATATATATATACTTACTTATATGAAAATATTACTTAATAAATATATTCTTAAAGGTAAGAAGGACATAATAAGGTCGTATACATCCGAAACTCAGAAGCTAAGAATGTATACAACATGAATGTCTTCAAGGAAACTGCACAATGGAATCAGGATCTAGCCAGATCTTCATGCCAAGTGATCTCCAGAGCATTTGAGATAAGTCTTCTAGTGGTCCTTCGATCTAAGTATGAACCTGAAAAAATAGTCATCAACAGGGGATGAGATTACTAAATCTCAGTGAGTTGCCCTATCTTATGGGTCCTCTCGGTTCTACAGGGTGCATACATACACACAGATCCTCCATCGATCCGGGTTAAAACCTCACGTCCGGTACAACAGCTAAGTACATACCACGAATCGTCTACAAGTGGAAATCCCATGATAACCAAGTCATCATTAAATAAATCAAACAATGCAAGCACACATAGATGCATACCCGTACCCGTGTACGGGAGAATACCGAAGTAGTGTTCGCCTTCCTATAAGTCACACAAGCACGCCCTTGATGAGTAACCAAGTGCCTAGAGTCAATGGACTTGTACAAGCACACAACACGATGAATCAGATGAGAAACAAAGTGATTTACGCTGACGTGGCTACACGAACCCATCCGTGATGAGTAACGAAGTGACATTGCCTAAGTGGCATCATGACCCCATCAATCATTAATACGCATGTGTGTTAACGTCAAGTGCAAAAACTCCTCCATGACCGCTCAAAGCCCACCGAGCGAAAGCGCTAGTGAGTAACAAATTAAATTACACCCACATAGCTACACGATCCCACTAGTGGTGAGTGACGAAGTGACATGGCCTACTTGGTGTCACGACCCCACCATACTGATAATTAATCATAAAACCGGACAAGTCTTAGATGAGTATCCGCCTCAAAGGTCCTCACAGCTTGTCAATTATCGATAGCTCAGGTGTGTTAACATTAAGGGATTTACCACCTAGTCTCGGGAAGACCCACCTCGCGTATCCTAGCATCTCTTCCAAATGTTATCCCAAACGAAAGGGCAAGGAATGTGGTCCAACCACTAGCCATAGGCACATGGTACATCAGTATCAACAAATCAAATTATGGTCCAACCAATTTCCATATGGCACAAACACATCTAAATCACACATCATTCACATGCATATCAATCTACCACATGCTCGTATATAGATGCACATATCATACCATTCATGCTTGTATCATATTAAATCATTAGCAATCATAGTGCATTAAATTAATCACACATATAAGGTTCACATCATGTCATACCCATTAGCATATCACTATTTCCCTTATTCATTGGCCTAAACTCATTCCATGAGCAATACACAACAATAATCCTAGGACAAACATGATTCCTTCTCATCCATGTGAGATACATAATATGATATCATCATTATCATATCCATTATTGATTTATACTCGTGTTTCTACTTAAATATCAAAAAGAGCATTGAAAGATCTTTCCAACGCTTCCGACCGTGCCTCATTCCGAGTTACGGTTCTCAAGTTATGGTGCAAACAAGGAGTAAGGTATTTTTCGCAGTGCAGGGAAGTTCGCTAAGCGAACTATACTTTGCTAACTGAACTAAGACAGTGGCAAAATCCCCTGTTTTCGCTCAAGCAAGCTGTAGCGAGCCAAAATAGTACCTGGACGCATTTTGGAGAGAGAAACCTTAAAATTATCATTTTGATCCATCCAATGGCCCAAACATCATGGATATGAATATCTTAACATACTAGGGTTTAGGAATCACTTTGATCACTCTAATTTCATGAAGTTCCTCATAACCCTTTCCAAATCATAGAATCCATAATGTATATATATCAACATCCAACACATATAATAGCATCACAAGAACACACTTTTATTTAATAACTAAGCCTGCAACACATTTCTCTCAATCTAATCCCAACATCATACAATTTTTCCATAATTTCCTACCCCAAGTTCCTAACTAATGAAACTCACCTTGTACCAATTCTGAATTTGATGGCTGAGAGATGGAAATGTTGATGATTCTTCACACACTTGGCCATTGTTCTCCCTTCCATGATCACTAACCCGTATGCAGATTTTCTGCATAATTTAGCATCAGATCTCCAACTTCAAACTCAATTTTCAACCTCACCACAAATTCCCAGCACACAAAATTATATCCAAATTGAAGGGAATTTCGTCTAGTTTTCGAAAAATCAAGAATCATTCAATTCCGAGTTACAGGGAGAAAACTATTACCTTTTGAAAGGAGACATATTAAGAAATCTGAATTTGTACATGCATGTCAAGGATGATGAAGTTAAACTTTCTCTCCATCAATAACCTTTCTCTAAATTCTGATTTGGCAATGAAAACAAATGAGCTACTCTACCAAACAAGCCCTTAAGTCCCATACTTAAAAGTGGAATGACCATCTTACCCTTCAACCATGCAATATTTACTAGTTTTCCATATTGTTCAATCTTAACAAGTTCCTTAGGATATCCACTTATAAATGTTAATGAAAATGGGGATGTTACAAGTTTACTTACTTATATAAAAGTATTACTTAATAAATATAAAAATAATTTTAAATTATTACATAATATATTTTGTTTAGTATATTCTATATTTTATAAAATATTAAATAAATATAATAATATATTTAGTAATATATTAAATTCATAAAAAATAAAAACCTAATAATATAATGTTTAATATATTCTGTTTATTATTCTATATCTATTTAATATATATTATGTTTATTATTTTTAAAATTTTATATATATATATATATATATGCAAAATAATCTTTTTCGTCCTTTAACTTTACACCAGGGTCCAATTTGGTCCCTTAACTTTAAAAAGTGGCGATTTCGTCCTTTAACTTTTTAAAACGTGCCAAGTTAGTCCTGCCGTTAGTTTGGTCAAACGTCCGTCTATATTTTGTTACGTGGCAGGTGACATGGACTATGTTTATCGTCTTCTTCCTCCATTGTGCATTCTGCAGACGCGTTTCCCCCATTTTTGTTAGGGCAAACTCAAATCATCTTCAATCCTTACAATTTTTCTCCTAAGTAAAAGTTAGGGTTTAGGGAAAATGAAATCGGGTAGTTCTTCTTCTTCTTTGAGCAAGAGAAATGCAGAAAATGTGGATTCAACAGGCAGTGGAAATCGTTGGAGGAAGCCCATGTGCTATTGTGGAGACATGGCTATACTTCAAAGGGAAAAAATAGTGAAGAACATGGGAAAGTTATTTTGGGGTTGTCCCAATTTTAAGCAAGATGGATGCAATTACTTTGGTTGGTACCATGAGGATGCATTTGATGAGAAAGAAGAGCTTCAACATCTTGTCCTTCAATATAATGTCCTTCAACATCTTGCCAGGAAACCTATTCCTAAAGTTGTTGTACAGATGCCTAACACAAAACTTGTGCTCCACCCTAGGCAATAACTCTTCCATAGTGGGTAACAGCCCCTGCAATAGGAAAAAACATAAGAAAAAAGATAAGGAAAAAGATAAGAAAAACATAAGGAAAAAGATAAGAAAAACATAAGAAACTTGCCTTTTGTTGGTCTGATATGAAGGTGTAAGTCATGCATTACTCTTTGCCTCCAAGGTCATCAATTAGGAGCTCTAAGAACCAAGTCCAGCTGTCCTTGTTTTCACCCTCTACAACTGCATCTGATCATTAGGATCCCTCCCTATAGCAGCCAGAATCTACCCTCCACATAACCCCTTGAGAAAACATCCATCTTGACCTATTACATGCCTGCACAGCTTAAAGCTTTCTTTACATGCAGCATAGCATACATATAGCCTTCTAAAGCATGGTCTATGATCCTCAACACCTTCTGGTACAGGATCTACATTGAGCTTAACCGTTGATCCAGGATTGGCTCTTAACAATTCATGACAGTAGTCATACACCCTTGTGTAATCTCCCAAAAATGATCCATCAACAAAATCCCTTGCAGCATACCTTGCTCTTATTGCCTTTGTTTTGTTCACCCCAACATTCCATTTTTTTGGGCCTTCTCTTTAATATCCTTTATCTTCAACTTTGGATTATTTTTCAAACTATTTTGGATTCTTTTACTCAACCATTTTGTACTCATCAGTTTCACATTATATTCTCTACTGCAACTATGCTCATCAACCACTTTCCTAAGTTGCCAAGTGTCTTCATTGGGCAGCTTGCTACAGTATGCCTCCCACTTACAACCATCTTTACATTTAGCCCTTACCTTAACTTTGTCGTTCTTTAAAAACCTAAGGTTTCTACCATTTTGCACAGCATAAGTTGTTATTGCCTCCTTAAAGTCACCCTTTGAACTAAAATAGACTCCCACATCCCACTTGTAATCAGCCATGTCTTTTGGTTATCTAAAAATAGGATGTTTTTTTCTTGGAAGTCCAATACTTTCATCACTATCACAACCACTCTCCATGTCATCAGTATCATTGTCACTGCCTTTATCTTCACCAGACTTCCCATTGTGTTTATGAACTTTGCTACTACCTTCAATTTCATCATGAATTAGGGCATCAACTTCATCCTGCTTTACCTCATCAAACCCATCAGACTCATCATCAAAAGCCACATCTTGTGCACTATCATACTTGTAGTCCTCATCTTCACTATCATCAGTACTTAAACCGTCATCAACTTCAACTTCCACTTCTTTCTCAACATTCACTTGTTCCCCAACATTAACATTCTCCTCACCAGTCACATGTTCCTCAACATTCAGTGGTTCCTCAACATTCATAACTTGTTCCTCTGCATTAACTTGTTCATCACCATTAAATTGTTCATCACCATTATGTTGTTCCTCTACATTAACTTGTTCTTCTACATTAACCTGAACAGGGGTGGTATTTTCACCATGAACAACTTCATCAACCAGCTTACTAAGTAACTCCTCCACCTCATCCACAATTTCTTCAGGGCCCTCACCAACTATGTCATCTACATCAACTTTGTCACAGTAGTCAGGTTGAGACAACGTGTGTTGAATGTAAATATCAACACGTTTGTGAACCCTATACAGGTCTGCTATTTCTAATGCACCCTGGTCATTAATTAGTGCATTCATACCAAACTGTGGATCCTTGTAGTAGATTGTTTCAAACTCCCTATAACCCAAATCTTTTAACACACCCACTAGCTCAAAATAACTCCATCTGTCTACATCTACCCTCAAATCATCAACTACACCATTCGCATATACACTCAGACCCTCATCAGTAAATTCCCCACTGTGATGAATTTTGAGTTCAATAATTTCATCCATGATACCTAACCAGACCAAAATATCTACAAAATTAGGGTTTACCCTATCAAAATTTCAAGAAGAATAAAACTGAATACGAACCCTAATTTTCGTAACTTTTAACCCTAACTAATATGAAAGACGAATTAACTAACCGTTTCATCAATGGCAGATGAGGATCTTCAATCCTTTTCGTGTGGAACCGTCTCGTCCGGAAGAAATCCTTCGTTTTGCACTTCGTCTCTCCAATTCGCTTGCCCTAGCAGAGTGCTACACCACTTAGAAAGAGTTTGAATGGACTATTCATTTTCTGTAGATTAATTTAAGCCTTCAACGCTTCCACGTCATAGGTAAATCTCCCACCTGGACAATGTTATCAAAAAGGGACTAACGGAAGCTAATAGAAGGATAAACGTGGCACATTTTAGAAAGTTAAAGGACGAAATTCCCACTTTTTAAAATTAAGGGACCAAATTGGACTCTGGTGTAAACTTAAGGGACGAAAAAAGTTATTTGCCCATATATATATTATGTTTAAAAAATATATTATAAAATACTATGTTAAAATATATAATATATTATGTTAATATCTTTTATATTCTATAAATATTAAATAAATTCAATAATATATTATATTTGGAAAAAATAAATATCTATTAATATACTGTTAATAAATTTAATAATATATTATAAAAAAATTAGATTTATAAACCTAATAATATATATTTTCATATTAAAAAAATCAGATTTATAAACCTAATAAATTAGATGAACATATTAAATATTCTAAACAACAAATCTAAACAAACAGCAAAACCCAATAATTTTTAAGGTTAATACCCAATTTTCTCCTGCCATATGGTACGAATTCGGAAAAAGCCCTTGAAAAAAAAACACAAATTTTATGCTTGTCATTTTAAGATTTTTCTATTTTGGCCACTAAATGGATTTGGTCAACATAATGGGTGACATGGCGTTTCTATGTGAATTTTTTTATTTTTTATTTTTTAATTGTTCACGTGGCTACCAATTAGAATTTATTTTATTTTTTTTAAATTGTTATTTTTTATTTTTTTATAATGTGATGTGTACTGTTAACTGGATTTTAATTTATATTTTCTTTTTATTTTAAAATCAATTTGACATATTTTATTATTATTTTAATGTTTATAGAAATTGAAAGATTTAAAAAACAAAATTTTGTGGCCAAAGAGTGTTGAAACCATGCATAAGGGGACGCCTACCATTAGGTCAATTTGGCTCTTATGATTTATTTTCACTTTAAAATGCATATATTACATAGATAATATTTATTTCAAAAATGAATTTTAAATAATAAATATTATAATATATTGAAAACGTCATTTTAAACAATTATTAAATGTTATTTAATTTAAGTTTGATATAAAATTATTAAAAAATTATTAAATTTGTTTACTTAAATTCTTTAATTTTAGTTTAATATACAATTATTCGCTATAAATATTTAATTGTTTAATTTGAGTTTACTCAAATTTGATAAGCGTTATTAAACAATTATTTGATAATTTTAATCCTACGAATTTGATAAACGTTACTAAATATTAAATATAATTTGATGATTTATTTAATATTGAAATTATATTTAATATTTAGTTAAATAACCTTATTTAAAAAAACATTAATTATGTATAAATGGTTTACATAATAAACTGAAAATAAGCTAAAGTAAATATATTTTAATATTTATTTCAATGTATTTTAATATTTATTAATAATAAACCTAAAATAAAAATATTATTTAAATAGCAAATTAAAAGTAAATAATAAATTGAAGTTAAATATATTTGAGGAGAAAATATAAAAGTACTCATGTAATAGTGTGAAATAATTATGTATTATTATTAATAGATGGTTGTCATTCACCCCCGCGCAATTCGAAGAACCGGTCAACGAACTCCCCGCCTCGCCGCAAGGACAACCCCCTGCGAGAGAAGTACAACTACTCTCTGTCGCGCTCATCGCTCAAGAGCGACGACGATGACCCCCGCGGTCCGCTATCTCGAGCAATCATGGATGCTCCCCTTCCCAAGGGGCTGGAAAAAACCCCCGAATCTGGGGACATATGACGCAACGACAGATCCCGACGAGTACATCGAGAACATCGATGCGCCATCAAGTGCAAGTTGTTCCCTACGACCTTGAGGAAAGGTGCCATGACATGGTACAAAAGTCTCGCTGAAGAGTCCATCACCTCCTGAAAGGACATAGGAAGACAATTCTCAAGGCACTTCACCGCCTCCCGTCGCCATCCTAAGTCTGAGGCGACACTCGAGGCGATCAGGTAGGGGAAGGATGAATCCCTCTGAGCCTACATTGAGAGGTTCAACCGCGAAGCTGTCAAAGTCTCCATGACAGACAACATGAAGAGATACTTGCTCGAGCGAGGACTGCGCCCCCGCAATGACTTTGCCAAAGCAGTTGGCATCGTGACGCCCGCATAACTAGACACCCTCCTCCTCAAGGCAAAAACCTACATTCAATACGAGGAGAAAGAAGCTATTAATGATGCTTGAGACTCGAGGCACCAGGAGAATGCCAGGGTTTCAACGCATGACGACATGGCTCCTCGCCGTGGAGGAGAAAAAAAAGGGATAATGAGGCTTATTATCTTAAAAACCTACACGGGAAAGAACTTGCTCGATCATGGAACACCGAAAACAGAAACAATACTAGTTAGGCCTAACAATCGGCACACCTCAATCGACGATGATGGGGTACGTTGTAACACCCTTCTACCCCATAATCAATTTTAAAGAATTAAATCATTTATCAGAGTAAAATCCACCAACAAGGGTGTACATATTCAAAAACATCATAAAACACTCATTTTCCTGTCCCGTAACACGGGTTACTCATTTTTTCAATATCCAAGGATTAACATCTACGCAGCGGAAATCAACTTTTATTTCATATTAGATTCAATTTAAAAAGCTTCATAAGAATTATCCAATCAAAACAACATCATCTCGTCGATATAAAAATTTTGACATAAAATTCAAAAGAATACAAGGTTCACAATCAATCCCAAACCCGATGTTACATGACACAGAGGAGGACACCTCTAACTAAACAGCAATAAGGGAAACTCTTCAAAGCTACTTCATCATCGACTCGAAAACTATTCTTGGTTATCTGCAAGTTACCCACATAAGAGGCAACATTTCCAAGCAGGCAGGGTAAGAAAACATAATTCAATATAGTAATACAAAGATATGGAAATTAAATAAATTAAACAACAACAACGACAATCATCATCAATAATTACTCATACCCTCATCAACTAATAATTCATAACACCACTCATGACAATTACTTCATAAAAAAAACATTCAATGTCAACTTCAATGAAAATGCAACGTATGCAATGCGGTACCGACTTTTCTCCATGTGATGGACACTGGCCATCAACCCTCCACAAAGGAGCACAATATAATCAACATATCACTCCAATCCACACAATGGGATTGAAGCTACCCATAGGCCAAAGCCCCAACATAAAAATGCTATGAAATGCAATGATGCCAAACTCCTCAAAAATCATAAAAATCAAAATGTGCATCATGCATTTCACATCCCACCAGGAATCACCATATAATCAACAAGGAAATCACCATATAATCAACAAGGAAATCACCATATAATCATGTTTAACATCATATCATTTTCAACAAGAATTCGTCACATAACCATGTTTATCATCATATCGTATTCAACAAGAATTTGTCATATAATCATGTTTATCATCATATCGTATTCAACAAGAGTTTGTCACATAATCATGTTTATCATCATATCGTATTCAACAAGAATTTGTCACATAATCATGTTTATCATCATATCGTATTCCCTACAACTATAAAACAAATGAATCCACAAGACAACATCAAAAACTTCATAAAGAGACGACAAAATGGCAAAAACAGAAGCCTGACACGGTCACCCGTGTCCTGTGACACGGCCCGAGTCAGTATCAATGAACAAACTTTCAAAAAAAATAGCAAAACGCATAAATGATAGTAGTCTGACACGGCCGCCCGTGTCCTGTGACACGGCCCTTGTCAGGTAACCTGTTACACGAAAAAAAATTCATTTTCTCAACCAGAAAGCTGACACGGGTGCCTGTGTCCTTTGACATGGCCCATGTCAGGATACGACAAAAACCCCTTTTTCCAAAATTCTGATTTTTCTCATTTTTGATCCCCATTACCCCCAAAATTAGTGTTCTACATAAAATTACATCAGAACTTATTCACAAATCACATATATATCAACACATGCCAAACAAATTCATTACATTCTTATCGCATCATATATTACACATCAAAATCTTCAAAATCGAACAAAATTCATACAAACCTAATATATTCATCTCCAACCTCATAAACTACAAGGAATTAGGAATTCTCCCCATACCTTAGAGTAATCATCGTAATTCTCCTCTTTCTCCAAGATTCTTCTCGAAAATCCTCATCCCCTTAGGTTTCCTCTTTCTCCTCTCTGCTTCAGTTCCCTTCACAAAACACGATCCGCTAGAATGATCGCTTTCTTTTCCCTTTAGTCATGTATTCCAGTTTATGGAATTCCCAACTTATACTTACTCCTTTTCCTTAAAGACTACCTTGCCCTTTTTCCTTATTCTTTTTAATAATAATAATAATAATAATCTAAATAAACGATTAATCACCATATTAAAATTATTAAAAATACTCCTTTAATCCAAAATTCTCCAAAATTACCAAAAACCTCTTAATTCCTTCCAAATAAAATAAATAAATAAATAAATAATTTAGATTTTCGGGTCGTTACAACTCTCCCCTACTTTAAGAATTTTCGTCCTCGAAAATTACCTGAGGTAAGCAGAGTCGGATACGACTCCTTCATCTGGTCCCTACACTCCCAAGTCTAACTCTCACCAGTGGTCCGCCCCTCAACACCTTTACTAAAGCAATCTCTTTACCTCACAGTCGCTTCAATTCTTGGCTATCAATCCTCACAAGCAAAGCTTCCACTTGTCAAGTTATCCCTCACCTAAACATCATCCATTTGAATCACAAGTGACGGATCCGAAATATATTTTCCTCAACTGTGTCACTTGAAACTCATCGTGTAAATTCGCAAGTGACTATCCCAATATCCTCTTTGGGCTAGCACACAAGTCCTTAGTGAATCTTCTAAAGATTAGGTTGCTCTTTCCGTCTGACCATTCCGTCTGCGAATGATAAATAGAACTCATCCTCAACTTAGTACCCAAAGCATCTTGTAAACTCTTACCAAACCTCAACGTAAGCCGCGGGTCTTTATCTGACACAACAATCGAAGGCATCCCATGTAACTTCATAATCTCATCAAAATACAACTCAACTAACTTCTGCATAGAACGATTAATCTTCATCGGCAAGAAATGCGCCGATTTAGCCAACCTATCCACAAGCACCCAAATCTAGTCATTATCTCTTGCAACCTTCAGTAACCCAATCACAAAATACATGGGAATGCTATCCCATTTCCATTAAGTCGAACAAGCATAACCAAATCCAATATCTCTCTTACTAAAATATTCTTTTTAGGTTCTGAAACACATGCTTCGTTTCCGAATGTCATGTGTCTTTCTCGTCAACTCGAGATTTCACTACTAACTCCTTGGTTAACCAACGCCATTTGATCAATCAATCTCAATTCAAATCTAAGTCATAGCCTTTAATAACTCAAGTCAAACCATTAATACCTCCAAATCTCATCACTAACATTACAGTTGTTGGTTCCTAATCATGCGTAGGATTATTTCCTCCCTTGGTTTTCCATTAGTCTTCACCTATAAGTAATAACACTCTTAAGACCCATCTTAAACGTATCACAATGCACCAGATAAAACACATTCTAATTAATCAAAATCAATACCGAAGTAGTAGTCAACTTCTTTAATCACCCGAATTCTCTCCACATGCCACCTCTCACACATAAGCTCGGCCTTTGCGCGTCCACCAAGTTAATGGTAACCGCACTTAGGAAAATCCACAATGATTCTTTGATAGTAACCATCTAAACCACGAAACTTCGAATCTCAATCACGGACTTCAGAATTTCTCACCGCAACACCACATTATCCTTAGAAGAGTTCACAACAATCTCAACACTAGAATTTACAGTCCAAGAAAACTCACTTCTTTCAATTAGAACCCTCACTTCAACAACCACTCGCATTCCATTAATCCAATTTCCACATCGTTAACCATAACGACCCACAAGAGGTAATACTCCCGAGTTATGGACGTACAAATTCATTTCACTCCTTGTCTCATCACTTCAGAATCTCATTCACTCTTAGGCCGGAACATAATAGTGTCGTTACCATTGCCATAAACACCGTCATAAAAACATCAACATAACTTATAACACCGATAGTTCTGTCATGCCACATTAATTCCATAATATTGATATTCTTCAAACGAACATATACTCAACACTTATATCGAAATGGAAACTTTTCCCATATCACCTTCATCCTAGAATGTCCAATGGCGTGCATCATCCTCGCAAGCTTCGCATTTAGCCTCTGACTCTCTTAAATCAATGGGAAACGACTAGCTTCCCGATAGGACACCTATTTACTTCACACACTGCCAAACTAGCAAGACAAGTCTCTCTCACACTCGCTTGACATCACATAATTGTTAGGTATCTCCAACTTAGGACATGCTATAATACCAAATACATCACAAATTATCCCATTCCATTTGAAGTCTCTATCCACATAGAAAACTTTAACGGCATCCATAAATATTTGGTTTTTCGTTTAAGTCTCTCTACATCAAGGATCCATATATTTTAACATTTGAATCTCATTCCGAATTGTAAATCTCAATAATATCATTTTCATATCCGGTTGCCATAAAAACCCTTTTTAATTCTTCCTGACCCAAGTTGGTTTCTTTACAAGCATGATACCAATTTTCTCCCTTGAATTTGTCTCCCTCTTAACATTACCTCCACTCTAATCATCCTCATTCAACATAAGTATACATTTCACTGCATTTCTCCGATACCGTCGTATTCCTTCTAATACCAACATTTTACTCCTTAACAACATCTTACATTTGTTCTCATCTTACTCATTTTTAGTAAAAATTGTTCAACTTCAAACATGATTATCTCCCTCAATACAGACCTCCCTGGTATAAAATCATATTCCAAAACGAAGGAAATTTCATGTAGATTCCAGAAATTCAATAATCGCTTAAATCCGAGTTACGAGTAAAAAGTTATCGTCCAAGCAAAGGAGGCTGGTCAAGAAATCCCGTATACAAATTCCCACCAAAATCAGCACCAGACCGAATTATTCAAACGCATTTTTATCTCTCTTCAAAAACATGCTGAAGACAAAATTTATATGCAAACTGAAGGGAATTTCGCAAGCTTTCCAAAATTTCCAGGATCGCTTCCATCGGATTTACGAGAGGAAAGTTATGCCCTTTTTTCTGAAGGCTGATCCATAACTGCGAAAATAGAAACCGAAATCGATAAATATGAGTTCTACCTCTCTCTTGCTTCTAATATCTTCCTACTATTCTTGCTTGTCATCCAATTCCGGAAATAATCCAACATCAATCCAATTATACTAAAGACATACTAGCCTATCAGTTGATCTATCAAATCGTCAAACTCGCCAACATTAATCTCCTCGCATTTTATAAAACCGTCATCATACACATACACTCATATAAACTTCATTCGCTAATAGTCATCTTCCTCGTTTATCCGGTAAAACACTATTTCTTCACTGTCTCCAACTCTAATCTATACTCCAGAGGCAAATCGCAATTATACTCCTCTTGCATAGCACCATTCATCACAATATCATCTATCCTCCGAGAAACAACATTAACCATACTAGCTTGTTCTCCCTCCGGAATCTCAAACTTGACAGGCAAACAAGAAACTCGAACTCTATTTACCTTCAAATGTAGTAATCTGCATTCGCCTCATAAAAACCCCCTGTAAGCACTCAACTTAACTCCATCTTACTTCTTGGACACACCATCTAAGATGGCAAGACACATCTATTCCATCCAACACGATTCCGTCTATTATTAACAAGAGATTAAGGGTGATCAGTTCCTCAATTTGTCAATAGATAGCCGACAATCATGATGGGGCATAAACCATGCCTACCAACTCCAATAGCGTTCCTTGCATCTTGTGCACATAGTTACCTCATGCATAACTCCTTTGTTGACTCAAGCTTATCTCCGCATTCCTTCTGGGATCGGAAACAACATCGCCCTAACAACAATTGCACTCTTGCAATCCTAGACACACTGAGCCAACACTTCACCACCAAACATTCCAGAGAAGCAATAGCTTCTCCCCTACTTGATTCAAACCAACACCGGAAGCCAACAATTAGAAAACGAACAAGTACCGACAGTGTTCGCACACATGTCACGTACTAAGGAGTAAACAACATAGACAACTTGGCCGGACAGACCGGCCTACTCTGATACCACTAATGTAACACCCTTCTACCCCATAATCAATTTTAAAGAATTAAATCATTTATCAGAGTAAAATCCACCAACAAGGGTGTACATATTCAAAAACATCATAAAACACTCATTTTCTTGTCCCGTAACACGGGTTACTCATTTTTTCAATATCCAAGGATTAACATCTACGCAACGGAAATAAACTTTTATTTCATATTAGATTCAATTTAAAAAGCTTCATAAGAATTATCCAATCAAAACAACATCATCTCGTCGATATAAAAATTTCGACATAAAATTCAAAAGAATACAAGGTTCACAATTAATCCCAAACCCGATGTTACATGACACAGAGCAGGACACCTCTAACTAAACAGCAATAAGGGAAACTCTTCAAAGCTACTTCATCATCGGCTCGAAAACTATTCTTGGTTATCTGCAAGTTACCCACATAAGAGGCAACATTTCCAAGCAGGCAGGGTGAGAAAACATAATTCAATATAGTAATACAAAGATATGGAAATTAAATAAATTAAACAACAACAACGACAATCATCATCAAAAATTACTCATACCCTCATCAACTAATAATTCATAAAACCACTCATCACAATTACTTCATAAAAAAAAAAACATTCAATGTCAACTTCAATGAAAATGCAACGTATGCAATGCGGTATCGACTTTTCTCCATATGATTGACACTGGCCATCAACCCTCCACAAAGGAGCACAACATAATCAACATATCACTCCAATCCACACAATGGGATTGAAGCTACCCATAGGCCAAAGCCCCAACATAAAAATGCTATGAAATGCAATGATGCCAAACTCCTCAAAAATCATAAAAATCAAAATGTGCATCATGCATTTCACATCCCACCAGGAATCACCATATAATCAACAAGGAAATCACCATATAATCAACAAGTAAATCACCATATAATCATGTTTAACATCATATCATATTCAACAAGAATTCATCACATAACCATGTTTATCATCATATCGTATTCAACAAGAATTTGTCACATAATCATGTTTATCATCATATCGTATTCAACAAGAATTTGTCACATAATCATGTTTATCATCATATCGTATTCAACAAGAATTTGTCACATAATCATGTTTATCATCATATCGTATTCCCTACAACTATAAAACAAATGAATCCATAAGACAACATCAAAAACTTCATAAAGAGATGACAAAATGGCAAAAACAGAAGCCTGACACGGTCACCCGTGTCCTGTGACACGACCCATGTCAGTATCAATGAACAAACTTTAAAAAAAAAACAGCAAAACGCATAAATGACAGTAGTCTGACATGGCCGCCCGTGTCCTGTGACACGGCCCGTGTCAGGCAACCTGTGACACGAAAAAAATTCATTTTCTCAACCAGAAAGCTGACACGGGTGCTCGTGTCCTGTGACACGGCCCGTGTCAGGATACGACAAAAACCCCTTTTTCCAAAATTCTGATTTTTCTCATTTTTGATCCCCATTACCCCCAAAATCAGTGTTCTACATGAAATTACATCAGAACTTATTCACAAATCACATATATATCAACACATGCCAAACAAATTCATTACATTCTTATCGCATCATATATTACACATCAAAATCTTCAAAATCGAACAAAATTCATACAAACGTAATCTATTCATCTCCAACCTCATAAACTACAAGGAATTAGGAATTCTCCCCATACCTTAGAGTAATCACCGTAATTCTCCTCTTTCTCCAAGATTCTTCTCGAAAATCCCCATCCCCTTAGGTTTCCTCTTTCTCCTCTCTGCTTCAGTTCCCTTCACAAAACACGATCCGCTAGAATGATCGCTTTCTTTTCCCTTTGGTCATGTATTCCAGTTTATGGATTTCCCAACTTACCCTTACTCCTTTTCCTTAAAGACCACCTTGCCCTTTTTCCTTATTCTTTTTAATAATAATAATAATAATCTAAATAAACGATTAATCACCATATTAAAATTACTAAAAATACTCCTTTAATCCAAAATTCTCCAAAATTACCAAAAACCTCTTAATTCCTTCCAAATTAAATAAATAAATAAATAAATAAATAATTTAGATTTTCGGGTCGTTACATACGTCCCGACCATGGAGGAGCGCTAGGGTACAAGTGTAACGCCCCGATTTTGATTATTTCCCAATTATGTTGAGTCTTTTATTTTAATTGGGTGATAAATTATGTTAATTTTGAATTTGGTGTGTTAAATGATATTTTACCATTTTGAGAGTTTTCGGGGAAATTAGAATGGAGGGTATTTTAGACGTTTCTCAATTAATGATAAATTAGAAATTAAGTGGAATTAGAATTGGTGAGAAAAATGAATTAATTGATTTTTTGGAGAATGAGAGAAAAGAAATAGAAAAGAAAGAAAATAGAAAGAAAAGAGATAGAAAGGAAGAATAGAAGGAAAAGAAATGGTAAGAAAAGGGAATTAGAGAAAGAGAAGAGAAAGAAAGAGGAGGAAGAGAAAAGGAGAGGAAAACCTAGAATTTCATCAAGATCAATCAGATAGCACGTTGGAATCCGGGTAAGGGTGTGAAACATTGTTATCTTATCAATGTATAGTATTATGTATGATTGTGTATGTGTGTATTGGATTGGTTGTGGTATTTTCATAGATTTCCATTCTAGGTCGATAATGATAAATCGATGTTTTCGCGGTTGGAAATCGACGTAAATGGGGTAGAATATTGGTTGCCATGATTGTATTGGGTTCTGATTGATATATGGTGTTTTGGAAAAGTTTTGATTGGAAAATTATGGATTTTTGGGGTTTTGACAGCGCAGGAAAATTCTGGGTTTTCCTTGGTTCGCCTAGCGAACCTGGGGCGAAGCGGTGGCGAGTGAGGTTTTCAAGAGTTCGCCTAGCGAACCAGTTGGCGAAGGTCAGCGAAGGTTCGCTGGATTGTTCGCCTAGCGAAGGTTGGCTGTTTTGAATGTTGGTAGTTGCTGCCTTGGTTCGCTAGAGGGTTCGCCTAGCGAACTTTGTGTCTGTTTTTATCTAACAGTTAGTTCGTTGGAACATTCGCCTAGCGAAGGAGCTGGCGAATGCTCGCGACACTACAACAAAAAGGACTTATAACATCTCACCTTAGACAGCGCTTTATTACAAAAGCGCTGCTATAGGTCAAAAACACGGAATCTATTAATTTAATAAAGGAAAAGCGCAAAAAAATATAAGACCTTAGACAGCGCTTTAGTGAAAAGCGCTGTCTAAGGCCTTTTAAATTTTTAAAAAAATTTAATGGAAAATATTAGACAGCGCTTTCCTTAAAAGCGCTGTCTAAGGCCTTTTAAATTTAAAAAAAATATAAGACCTTAGACAGCGCTTTTAAGGAAAGCGCTGTCTAAGGTCTTAAATATTTAAAAAAATAAAAACAAAAGCGCTGTCTAAGGCCAATCTTAGAAAGCGCTTTTAAAGCGCTGTCTAAGGGCCACCTTAGAAAGCGCTTTGTTGAAAAGCGCTGACTAAGGTCTAATAAAATTAAAATATATGAATATACTCAGTTTTCATTTTCAGTTTTGCGCTCTTTCTTCTCCCTCCCCTGTTGCGAACGGATACTTGCGAACCTGAGCTAAACCCTTGCCGTCGTCCACCGCGCCGTCGTCCACCGTTCCTCCCTCATTTCGCGACTCCGACGACCTTTACTCCACCGTGACCGTCTGTTCCTCTCTCATTTCGCGTTTTCGTCACTCAGTTTGGAAGTTTAAGAGTTTCAGATTATTACACATTTTATAAGGTATGCTGATAATGTTGCTGTTGATAATGTTGTTGTTGATGTTGATAATAATGTTGTTGTTGATGTATTACACATTTTACACGTTTCAGAGTATTACACATTTTACACGTTTCAGAGTTTCAGTTTGGAAGTTTCAGAGTTTCAGAGTTTCAGTTGATAATGTTGCTGATAATGTTGATAATGTTGTTGTTGATGTTGATAATAATGTTGTTGTTGATGTTGATAATAATGTTGTTTATGTTGTTGCTAATGTTGGACTGTTGCTAATGTTGATAATGTTGCTAATGTTGTTAATGTTGTTGCTAATGTTGGACTGTTGTTGGATATAAGAATAAAATATGTGCTAACTTCATTTTTGGTGATATAGGAATAGAATCAATATAATGTGTTAGTTTAGTTTGTTCTTGTTAACATTTTTCTACATTGTTAACTATTGCTATGTGTTTGTTTAGTTTAGTTTAGGTTAGTGTTAGTGTTAGTGTTAGGTTAGTGTTAGTGTTAGTGTTAGTGTAGTATTCTTGTAACATGTAAAATTGAAGCTAACTATATTCTTTTTTACTTGGATTATTGTAGTGTGCCTTCTTCAGCACCTTTGATATTTTCTGTGAGTGTAATATACTATTTAAAAGACTTTAACATTATGGAAGAAGCTGGTGGAGTCGGCAAGGGAACTGCTTGGGACTTTAACGTTGATGTTAATGATAGCACCTTGCAAATCCACTTATCATGGGCAGGAAAAAGAACTAATGCAATTCCTATGAGAGGTGTATACGGACCTCTTATATCTGCTATCACCGTGACCCCAAGTAACTACTAGTTTTCATATTGTTTTGATTTCATAACCTTCTGCTAAATATACTGAGTAAGCTACATTGTATTTCATATTCTTAAAAACATTTATACTTTTCTTTAGACTTTAAAATTCCTTCAAATGGTTTATCTGCTGGAGCAATTGCTGGAATTGTGATTGGATTAATGTTTAATTCTTACTGATATGATCATATGACTTTTGAAATTGCATAGATCTAATAACTTATATTGTGTTGGTCAATTTGTGGTGTAAAAGATCGGGGGAGGATCTCTTGGCGATGTAACCATCTTGCTAACATTGATTTTAAATGATGATCAGTATAGAGGTTAGTTACTGTAATGGACACATATTTTTGTTTCTTTGACTTCGGTTTCAACTTTGACTATCCTTTTCATGAACATATTTGATATAACAAAATTCTAAATTTTTTATATTTTGTCTAGGAAAATTGGAGAGAACATCTGTTTTGAAGGCGATATGTGCTGGATTTAAGGAAACTACCGAACCTCAAGTTTGTATAAGTGGAGGTTAGTGTGCTTAATATTTCATCATATGAACCGAACTAATGATTGATTATTTTAGATTAAAATTTCTAATGTTAGAGTGAGTTCAACTTTATTCTGGTTTCGATTTATCAGATATTGAAACTAATGAGTGTCTAGGAAGAAGAAATGGAGGATGTCGGCAAGACAAAAGTGCTAATGTAACTGCGTGCAAGGTATACATAAGCAATTTCTGTTGCCAATTTTTCTTACAAAATATAAGCACTATGGACATATATAACGGTCCATAGTCTTTCTCTGATTGGCTGCAAATTGAACATTTTATTGTTTCTCAGGATACTTTCAGGGGAAGAGTTTGTGAGTGTCCTGTTGTGGAAGCTGTTCAGTATAAGGGTGATGGTTATGCAACATGTGAAGGTACTCTTTCTAGAAATATAATAAAGTTACATCTTCATTTTATTTTTCGAATATTAAAATATATGTTTTCGTCTGGGATCATGATTCACTGCAGTCACCGCTTGTTTACTACTAACCAAAATGATAAGCAATTTTCCATGTTGTTGATGATATGTTTACTCTTCTCATTTGACAGCTTTTGGACCTGCAAGATGTGCTTTCTATTGAATTAGTTTACTAGTAACCAAAACATGGCATCTAATTCTAAGGTGCTGACGTGGATCTTCTTATAATATGTGTTGTAAATAATCATTGAGATTAGTAGGAATTAGTTTGCATTAGTTGTCACAAGCTAAGTTGTCTGGCCCAATTATTATCTACCACACACTTTCTGTTTGCTGTTAAAAAAACATACACTTCCAATATAATTCAATTTATAAAATTTACCACAAATGTTTATAGGAATCAGCACAACGTAAGTGTTAAATGTCTAGTTTTGCATTATTAATATATATATTTTTTATAAATATGTTCTTATGTATTGTTAAGGATGACTTCATTGATTTTATATATCCACTGGTACACTGGGTAAACTAATGGAATCTTACAAAAAGAATCACATGCAGATAAGTAGTTTGTTATTGTATTTGCTAACGCTAAAGTTTAAGGAAATTCTAAATTGGCTTACACACTGTTTTAGTTTGATAATTGTTACATGGATTTATTTATTTTGTATTATTATCTTTTTCATTTTGTTGCTTAGGTACAAGGTATATAGTTACAGCAATGAGACCAATGCATGGTTTAGTGAAGCTGTTGGAAGACCTTGCACTTTGATATGGTATTCTGGTTCCAATCATAAGTTTGTGTTAGATAAGACCAAATATTTCTATATCCCTAAACTTAAGGTATAATATTATACTCTTACTTTAATTGATGAGAATTTTAATATGTGTAACTTTGGTTGGAGTAATGCTTTGGTTGGATGCAATTTTGGTGTATATACTTTGAATTGCAATTTTGGTGTATATACTTTGAATTACAAACTTTGAATTACAATTTTGGATGCAATTTTGGTGTATATACTTTGAATTACAATTTTGGTGTATATACTTTGAATTGCAATTTTGGTGTATATACTTTGAATTACAATTTTGGTGTATATACTTTGAATTGCAATTTTGGTGTATATACTTTGAATTACAAACTTTGAATTACAATTTTGGTGTATATACTTTGAATTACAATTTTTGGTGTATATACTTTGAATTTTAATACTTTGAATTACAATCTTTGTGTTTTCAGGACCTATAATGTAGATTGAAGCAATGTTTTGGTTGGATGCAATTTTGGTGTATATACAATTTTGGTGTATAAGTAATATGTGCATTGTAGAAAAAATGCTTTGGTTGGAAGCAATAACTTTGGTTGGAAGCAATGCTTTGGTTGGATGCAATTTTGGTGAATAAGTAAAATGTGCATTTGTAGAAAAATGTAATGATTTGTAATTATAAATAGGTGTATATACAATTTTGGTTTGTAATTTTAAATATATATATTGGTATGAAATGCCAATTTTGGATATATAATTTTGGTGTAGAAAGGCCAATGGTTTGAATTGCCAATTCTGAAAAAAATTGCTGGTTGAAAATTACAGGTCAAATTCTGGTTGAAAAAACCTGGTAAAATTGTGGTTAAAAAAAAATTATATAAAATTTTTCGTACACCTTAGACAGCGCTTTTGGTGAAAGCGCTGTCTAAGATCCACTTTAGACAGCGCTTATGGTGAAAGCGCTGTCTAAGGTGTACTAAAAAAGTCAAAAATGGAAGGTCTTAGACAGCGCTTATGGTGAAAGCGCTGTCTAAGGTGTACTAAAAAAGTCAAAAAAGGAAGGTCTTAGACAGCGCTTTTGGAGAAAGCGCTGTCTAAGGTGTACCAAAAAAGTCAAAAAAAGGTAGGGCTTAGACAGCGCTTTTGACGAAAGCGCTGTCTAAAGTAATCCATATAATGTGAAAAAGCGCTGTCTAAAGGTACCATAGACAGCGCTTTTCATTAAATACACGCCCCTTTAGACAGCGCTTTTGGTAATACCAAAAGCGTTGTCTAAACCTATAGCGTCGCTGGTTTATACAGCGCTTTAAAGCGCTGTCTAAAACCGTTTTTGCGCTAGTGCGAGGGGTGTTCGCTTAGCGAAGGAGCTAGCGAAGGCTCGCGAGGGAGGTTCGCCCAGCGAACACTGCTGTTCGTGTAATTTTGTTTTCTGCATAACTTTTGATCTATGGTTCGGTTTGAGGCGTGGTTTGATGCATTAGAAAGCTTATGGAATGCTCTTTCTTATTATGATGACTTGGAAATTGTTAGTCGATTTAATTATGTCAGAAAGTCGGGAGTGGTGTCCTGTTGTGACTTTTTTCCATTTCGAATGTGTGTTTTGGAGGTGAATCATACAATAGTACATTGATGTGAATGTATATAGATTGCATGCGATTGAATGAGAGGAATGCATGAATATATTGTGAATATGTATGCATTTCAAGAATGTCTTGTGTCATTTTTCATGTGAAGCATCATGAAATACATTCTTGTGTTGAGCGATTCTAATGAGAATCCGTGGTAACATCGTGTGCCCATGTGAGGTGTGAGCGATGATTACGAACGATTGTGTGCCTATGCGAGGTGTGAGCAATCGGATTGTGTTCCTAGGTGAGGTGTGAGCAATCAGATCGTGTGCCCGTGTGTGGGGTGTGAGCGATCGGGTCGTGTGCCCAGGTGGGGTGTGAGCGATCCATAAACATTGTGTGCCCATGTGGGGTGTGAGCAATGGGTGAACATCGTAGGCCCGACGGGGAGTTACTTTGGTAACGAGCGATGGTTCCAGCAGAAGTTCCTGAGTGAACTTGAGATGATTGAGTCGGTACCGCATTGCATTTGCATAGAGTCGTGAGTTGGTCTCTATGATTTTCATTTATCATCGTTAAAATGGTGCTTTGATGAATAAACATATATGTGTATGTTCATGTGGATTGATAAGAATAGTGAAAATATGCATGAGGTATATGCTTGGTTTGAATAGATATGTATACATTGCGATGTGTATGAGTGAGATGTGATGAATTGTGGTGTAAATGTGGAATATGAGTATTTTTATGTTAAGATATATGATTATATGCATTGTTATTATGATAATATTTCTCACCCTTCTGCTGTTTTATAATGCTCAATGAGGCATTGCAGAGTAGGTATGCTGGAGGTCTTTTTGTGAAGCGTGTCTTCATTCTTTTGGTCGGTTGGCTCTGATATGTAGCACCGGGTAGCTAGGGTGTATATGATTCTTTTGTGATACATTTGTATATGTATCTTGCTGATGAATGTTTTTGTAAACATGAGTTATGTTCATGGATAATCCTTGATGATGTATATATGTTAGTGGTGATTCAATGTTTAGATTTTTCGCTTTTATTCTAAACATTTGAGATGTGGGTGTAAGGACTAAGTTCCTCTGTTGCAAGGTTACCCCACTGTTGCATATCAATTATTGAGCAGGTGTGGAATGTTTTAATTTCATATATATAATGTGACATACCTCTTTTGTACTATGTTTATAATTATACTCTGACGAAATTTTAATATGTGCCTAAATGATATTGTGATTATTTGGGGGTATAGAAAGGGGGTGTTACATTAAGTGGTATCAG
Organism: Lathyrus tuberosus; assembly: GCA_022829125.1. Taxonomy (NCBI): domain Eukaryota; kingdom Viridiplantae; phylum Streptophyta; class Magnoliopsida; order Fabales; family Fabaceae; genus Lathyrus; species Lathyrus tuberosus. Next base: position 2,289,462 of record JALAZF010000254.1, read on the forward strand.
AGCTAGAGTTGAGTCAGTTGTGTCTGTCTTGTTATTATGTTGGTGGAATTGTTGTTTAACTTTGTTGTCATTTTTGGGAATGATCAAAATATGTCTGGTAGAAACGACAATGCGATGGCTGCTGCTTTGGAAGCAATGGCTAGGGCGGTGCAAGGTGCACCTAACGTGAATGCTAATGATGAGTTCAGGAAGAATCAACCACCGGTTTTCAAATGAAGATTTGATCCCGATGGTGCTCAACTTTGGTTGAAAGTGATTGAAAGGATCTTTAGAGTCATGGACTGTGCGGAGGAGAACAAGGTGAGGCTTGGGTCTCACATGCTGAAGGAAGAAGCCGACGATTGGTGGGTCGGTATGCGTCAAATTCTTGAGGTGGATAATGAAGAGGTAACTTGGGATTTATTTCGTATGGAGTTCTTAAGGAAGTATTACCCTGAGAGTGTGAAAGGGAAGAAAGAGATGGAGTTCCTTGAATTGAAACAAGGTAATATGTCCGTGGTGGACTATACTGCTAAATTTATGGAGTTGGTTTAATTCCATCCTCATTATGCCGCGATTACTGCTGAGTTCTCAAAGTGTATTAAATATGAGAATGGTTTGCGTCCTGGGATTAAACAAGCTGTGGCGTATCAAAGGATAAGAAGGTTTTCGGACTTGACGGAATGTTGTAGAATCTTCGAGGAAGATAGCAAGGCTCATTCTACACATTATAAAAGTTTGAATGAGAGGAAGGGAAAGAAACAAGCTAGAAGTGGACCTTATGTGACACCCGCCGATAAGGGCAAGCATAGGGGAAACTTTGATAGGAGGTCAGGAGGAGGAGGTTCCGGTGTTATTAGGTGTTACAAATGTGGTGAACTGGGTCATAAATCATTTGAGTGTAAGAAGCCAGTGGTGAAATGTTCTAATTGTGGAGGTACTGGGCATGCTGCTACAGATTGTAGAAGGAATATGGTGAAGTGCTATAATTGTGGAGAAGTTGGTCACATTAGTACTAAGTGTACTAAGCCGAAACAAGCTCAAGCGGGCGGAAAGGTGTTTGCATTGGCGGGGACTCAAACTTCCAGTGCAGACCGTCTAATAAAAGGTACTTGCTTTATTAATAGTACACCTCTAGTTGCTATTATTGATACGGGAGCGACTCATTCGTTTATTTCGTCTGAGTGCGCGAATCGTTTAAATCTTGTGTTGTCCCTGATGGATGGTAAGATGGTTATTGATACTCCAGCAATGGGGTCAGTAACTACTTCTTTGGTTTGTTTGAGTTGTCCTTTAACCATTTATGGTAAAGACTTTGAGATGGACTTGGTGTGTTTGCCGTTGGAAGGATTGGATGTGGTCTTGGGTATGAATTGGTTGCAATTTAATAGAGTTCATATAGATTGCTATCATAAGTTAGTGAGGTTTCCTTCTTTGGAAGAGGATGAAGATGAGAGTTTCTTATCCACTAAAGAGTTGAAGAAACTTTTAGCGGACGAAGCTCAATTGTTTGGTTTGTTTGCATCTTTAACTGTGGATAGTCAAGTGTCACTTGATGTGTTTCCTGTTGTTTGTGATTTTCCTGAGGATATTAAGGATGTACCGCCGGAAAGAGAAGTTGAGTTTTCTATTGATCTAGTTCTGGGTACTAGACCGATTTCGATGGCACCATATTGTATGTCGGCGTCGGAGTTGGTAGAATTGAAGAAGCAATTGAATGACTTGTTGGACAAGAGATTTGTAAGACCAAGTATTTCTCCTTGGGGTGCTCCGGTATTGTTGGTAAAGAAGAAGGATGGGAGTATGCGGTTATGCATTGATTATCGACAATTAAACAAGGTGACAATTAAGAACAAGTATCCGCTTCCAAGGAACGATGATTTGTTGGACCAATTGGTTGGTGCGCGTGTTTTTAGCAAGATTGATTTGAGATCGGGATATCACCAGATTCGTGTGAAAGAAGAGGATATTCAAAAGACGGCCTTTAGGACACGGTATGGCCATTACGAATATTCCGTGATGCCATTCAGAGTTTCTAATGCGCCGGGTGTGTTTATGGAATACATGAATCGCATTTTTCATGAACAGTTGGATCGTTTTGTGGTTGTGTTTATTGACGATATTTTGATTTACTCTAATTCTCAAGAGGAGCATGAAGAGCATTTGAAGATTGTGCTACAAATTTTGAAAGAGAAACAATTGTATGCTAAGTTGTCGAAATGTGAATTTTGGTTGTCGGAAGTAAGTTTTCTTGGACATGTTATTTCCGGGAGTGGTATTAGTGTTGATCCATCCAAGATTGATGCGGTGATGCTATGGGAGGCTCCTAGATCGGTTACGGAGATTCGAAGCTTTTTAGGCTTGGCGGGTTATTATCGGAGGTTTATTGAGGGATTTTCGAAGTTGGCACTTCCGTTAACGCAATTGACTTGTAAAGGAAAGGCTTTCATTTGGGATATTCATTGTGAAGAGAGTTTCAATGAAATAAAAAGAAGGTTGACAACGGCTCCGATCTTGATTTTGCCAAATCCGACGGAACCATTGTTGTGTATTGTGATGCTTCATTGGTTGGTTTAGGTGGTGTTTTGATGCAAGGTGGAAAAGTTGTGGCTTATGCTTCAAGACAATTGAGAGTGCATGAAAAGAATTATCCTACACGTGACTTGGAGTTAGCGGCCGTGGTGTTTGTTTTGAAAATTTGGAGGCACTATCTTTATGGAGCAAGATTCGAAGTTTTTAGTGATCACAAAAGCTTGAAATATTTATTTGATAAAAAAGAATTGAACATGAGACAAAGGAGGTGGTTAGAGCTTTTGAAGGATTATGATTTTGGTTTGAATTACCATCCGGGTAAGGCAAACGTGGTGGCCGATGCTTTGAGTCGGAAGTCGTTACTTATGTCCTCATTGATGATGAGAGAATGGGAACTTTTGGAGAATTTTAGAGACTTGAGTTTGGTTTGTGAAATGACGCCGAGAAGTGTGAGACTTGGTATGCTACATGTTACGAATGATTTTCTTGCAACCGTATGTGAAAAGTAAAAGTTGGATTTGACGTTCGTTGATTTGATGATGAATGAGAATAAGGATTTCAAGGTTGATAATTTTGGAGTTTTGAGATTCTGTGGTCGTATTTGTATTCCCGATGATGCGGAGTTGAAAAAGATGATATTAGAAGAAGGACACCGAAGTAACTTAAGTATTCATCCGGGAGCGAATAAAATGTATCAAGATTTGAAGAAAATCTTTTGGTGGTCCGGGTTAAAGAGAGATGTGGCTCAATTTGTGTATGCGTGCTTAACTTGTCAAAAGTCGAAGGTGGAACATCAAAAGCCTAGTGGATTGATGCAACCGTTGGACATTCCGGAATGGAAACGGGATAGTATATCGATGGATTTTGTTACGGGATTGCTGAATACGCAAAGAGGTCATAATGCCATTTGGGTAATCGTTGATAGGCTTACTAAATCTTCTCACTTCATTCCGATTGATATTAGTTATCCTTTGAAGAGGTTAGCCGAGATTTATGTTCTTGTGGTTGTGAAGTTGCATGGGGTTCCTAAGAGTATTGTATCGGATAGAGATCCTAGATTCACATCAAGGTTTTGGGAGAGTCTACAAAAGGCTTTGGGTTCTAAGCTAAGATTGAGTTCGGCTTATCATCCGCAAACGGATGGTCAGACCGAGAGGACAATTCAATCGTTGGAGGATTTATTGCGTGCTTGTGTGCTCGAGCAAGGTGGTGCTTGGGATAGTTATTTGGCGTTGATTGAATTCACCTACAATAACAGGTTTCATTCAAGTATAGGTATGGCACCATTTGAGGCTTTATATGGTCGGAGATGTCGAACACCTTTGTGTTGGCATGAAACAGGTGAGAGGACGGTAGTTGGACCGGAGATGGTGCAACAAACGACGGAGAAAGTGAGGTTTATCCGTGAGAAGATGAAAGCTTCTCAAAGTAGACAAAAGAACTATCATGACAGGAGAAGGAAAGATCTTGAGTTTCAAGAAGGCGACCATGTATTTCTGAGAGTTACGCCAATTACGGGTGTGGGTCGTGCTTTGAAGTCAAAGAAGTTGACTTCTCGTTTTATCGGTCCGTATCAGATTACTTCACGAGTTGGTGTTATGGCTTACCGTGTGGCGTTGCCTCCGAATCTTTCGAATTTGCATGACGTATTCCATGTTCCGGATCCGTCACATGTTATTCCTATGGACGAGGTTGAAGTTAGAGATAACCTTACGGTGGAAGCTTTACCGGTTAGGATTTTGGACCGTGAAGTTAAGAAGCTAAGAGGCAAGGATATTGCGCTTGTGAAGGTAGCGTGGGGAGGCGCTGCGGAAGCCAATATGACTTGGGAACTAGAGAGTGGGATGCGAGAGTCGTATCCGGAGTTGTTTGGATCAGGTATTATTTTCGAGGACGAAAATTTCTAAAGTGGGGGAGAGTTGTAACGCCCCGATTTTGATTATTTCCCAATTATGTTGAGTCTTTTATTTTAATTGGGTGATAAATTATGTTAATTGTGAATTTGGCGTGTTAAATGATATTTTACCATTTTGAGAGTTTTCGGGGAAATTAGAATGGAGGGTATTTTAGACTTTTCTCAATTAATGATAAATTAGAAATTAAGTGGAATTAGAATTGGTGAGAAAAATGAATTAATTGATTTTTTGGAGAATGAGAGAAAAGAAATAGAAAAGAAAGAAAATAGAAAGAAAAGAGATAGAAAGGAAGAATAGAAGGAAAAGAAATAGTAAGAAAAGGGAATTAGAGAAAGAGAAGAGAAAGAAAGAGGAGGAAGAGAAAAGGAGAGGAAAACCTAGAATTTCATCAAGATCAATCAGATAGCAAGTTGGAATCCGGGTAAGGGTGTGAAACATTGTTATCTTATCAATGTATAGTATTATGTATGATTGTGTATGTGTGTATTGGATTGGTTGTGGTATTTTCATAGATTTCCATTCTAGGTCGATAATGAGAAATCGATGTTTTCGCGGTTGGAAATCGATGTAAATGGGGTAGAATATTGGTTGCCATGATTGTATTGGGTTCTGATTGATATATGGTGTTTTGGAAAAGTTTTGATTGGAAAATTATGGATTTTTGGGGTTTTGACAGCGCAGGAAAATTCTGGGTTTTCCTTGGTTCGCCTAGCGAACCTGGGGCGAAGCGGTGGCGAGTGAGGTTTTCGAGGGTTCACCTAGCGAACCAGTTGGCGAAGGTCAGCGAAGGTTCGCTGGATTGTTCGCCTAGCGAAGTTTGGGTGTTTTGAATGTTGGTAGTTGCTGCCTTGGTTCGCTAGAGGGTTCGCCTAGCGAACTTTGTGTCTGTTTTTATCTAACAGTTGGTTCGCTGGAACATTCGCCTAGCGAAGGAGCTGGCGAATGCTCGCAAGGGATGTTCGCCTAGCGAAGGAGCTAGCGAAGGCTCCCGAGGGAGGTTCGCCTAGCGAACAGTGCTGTTCGTGTAATTTTGTTTTCTGCATAACTTTTGATCTATGGTTCGGTTTGAGGTGTGGTTTGATGCATTAGAAAGCTTATGGAATGCTCTTTCTTATTATGATGACTTGGAAATTGTTAGTCGATTTAATTATGTCAGAAAGTCAGGAGTGGTGTCCTGTTGTGACTTTTTCCCATTTCGAATGTGTGTTTTGGAGGTGAGTCATACAATAGTACATTAATGTGAATGTATATAGATTGTATGCGATTGTATGAGAGGAATGCATGAAATACATTCTTGTGTTGAGCGATTCTAATGAGAATCCGTGGTAACATCGTGTGCCCATGTGAGGTATGAGCGATGATTACGAACGATTGTGTGCCTATGCGAGGTGTGAGCAATCGGATTGTGTGCCTAGGTGAGGAGTGAGCAATCAGATCGTGTGCCCGCGTGTGGGGTGTGAGCGATTGGGTCGTGTGCCCAGGTGGGGTGTGAGCGATCCATAAACATTGTGTGCCCATGTGGGGTGTGAGCAATGGGTGAAAATCGTAGGCCCGACGGGGAGTTACTTTGGTAACGAGCGATGGTTCCAGCAGAAGTTCCTGAGTGAACTTGAGATGAATGAGTCGGTACTGCATTGCATTTGCATAGAGTCATGAGTTGGTCTCTATGATTTGCATTTATCATCGTTAAAATGGTGCTTTGATGAATAAACATATATGTGTATGTTCATGTGGATTGATAAGAATAGTGAAAATATGCATGAGGTATATGCTTGGTTTGAATAGATATGTATACATTGCAATGTGTATGAGTGAGATGTGATGAATTGTGGTGTAAATGTGGAATATGAGTATTTTTATGTTAAGATATATAATTATATGCATTGTTATTATGATAATATTTCTCACCCTTCTGCTGTTTTATAATGCTCTATGAGGCATTGCAGAGTAGGTATGCTGGAGGTCTTTTTGTGAAGCGTGTCTTCATTCTTTTGGTCGGTTGGCTCTGATATGTAGCACCGGGTAGCTAGGGTGTATATGATTCTTTTGTGATACATGTGTATATGTATCTTGCTGATGAATGTTTTTGTAAACATGAGTTATGTTCATGGATAATCCTTGATGATGTATATATGTTAGTGGTGATTCAATGTTTAGATTTTCCGCTCTTATTCTAAACATTTGAGATGTGGGTGTAAGGACTAAGTTCCTCTGTTGCAAGGTTACCCCACTGTTGCATATCAATTATTGAGCAGGTGTGGAATGTTTTAATTTCATATATATAATGTGACATACCTCTTTTGTACTATGTTTATAATTATACTCAGACGAAATTTTAATATGTGCCTAAATGATATTGTGATTATTTGGGGGTATAGAAAGGGGGTGTTACAACAAGCACAATGTCCAAGCTTAAATAACAAGAAACTCGAACGAAGGCAAGTTTCCACTCTTTTGACGAGCAGATCCTTTGCCCGAAGGGGAAAACTCAACCGAGCTCCATCGTCGTCTTACCAGCAAGGGAGAACACCCAGCTCGCGATGGGAGGTTCATGCCGCAGAGTTGAATCCTCGAGTGAGATCTTAACTCCGCTATCAAATGGAAGCCAACTCCGAACACTCGATGAGTTCTCTACACTGTCGAGCACCAACACTGTCGAGCAAGATTCCCATACACATAACAAAAGCAAAAGCAAACACATACCCGAGCACAGCCTCAGAGTAACAACTTGAAGCAAACCTACAAGCGTAGCCACGTCCTCGAGTATTCAAATCCATGAGCAAGAGGCGCCCGTAGCGAACACCGTCCACGACGACGCGAGCACGTCACTGCATGCTCAAATGAAAGTTGACTTCGTGCGGAGCCCTTTCCACCTCGACATACGACTTGACTCTAAGTCATTGCTCTTTTCCTATGAACAACGACTTGGAGGTTCCTGTTCTGGACTGGGCCTATAGCTGGTCCACTGTCGGGCATGACCCAATCCAATGTTGTGTTGAGGACGACCTAAATGCTGGTCCACTGTCGGGCAAGGTCCAAATGCGTCTCTGTGTCGGGGACGGCCCCAAAACATTGGCTTAATCCGTTTGGGCCAGTGGAGAACATGTGCTCCTCACACGAGGACACGTCACTAACTGCACCCGCGCACTTCGCAGAGCTATTTTGCCCTTCAACGGGCAAGTCCACCCATCATCCGAAGGACACGAAGCACTTGACGCAGGATGATGGGCACGTGTTGCTCATCCCCACACACGTGGAAATCCTGGCAGTCATCCGTTGCGGGCCTGGACATCCAGCCCACAACAGAGATCATTAGCCCTACGCCGGGGGCCCTTTATAAATATCTTTCCTAGCGGAAGGGTCAGATATTCAATTCAACTCTATTTTATACTGTACTTACTTCTTTTCACTCTAAACTTACTTTGGCATCAGAATGCCTTGCAGGTACACCCCCTTTCTCCATCCATTTTTGTTGACCGTAGCTGCTCCACGACGTGTTGTTGGCCACTGAAAATTCTTCTGATCCCGGTAAGATATATATATATATATATATATACACGGAGCTATATAGGTAGATATGGGGTCACTTTCCCCCACTATAATTTTAATAACCTATGTATTATTTTATAGATTTTAGAAGTAAAATAATTTAAATATATTAAAAAAAACGTTTTCTTTAGTAAAATGTTCAAATTTTTTTTAGTGGATATTTTACTAAAGAAAATATCTTTTTAATATATTTAAACTATTATACTTCTAAAATCTATAAAATAATACATATGTTATTAAAATTATAGTGGGGCAAGTGACCCCATAGCTACCTATGTAGCTCCGTGTATATATATATATATATATATATATATATATATATGATGCAAACAATTAGACAATAAAAGCAAGTAGTCTAGTTGAAGGGGGCGCCCCTTGTAAGGATGGTGTCCTGGGTTCATCACTTGTTGGGGTTAAATTTTTAAGTTTTGATATTTAACTTTTAACACCTAAACAATAAAATGATAATAAAAAATGGCACGTGGAATTAAAATAAATAGAAAAAATATATAAAAATCTAGTTGATAGTACACGTCACATTATTTTTTTTTTTAAATAATAATAATAATAGTAATACTAATAAATAAATAAATAAATAAAATAAAAGAAATTTCTATTGGCAGCCACGTCAGCAATAAAAAAACTAAAAAAAAATATATCAAAGTGCCACGTCACAGATTTTTTTGACCAAATCTACTCAGGGGACAAAATGGAGGAATCTTGAAATGACAAATATGAAATGTGTGTTTTTGTTACAGGGACTTTTTTTGAATTTGTCCCATATGGCAGGGGAAAATGGGTGTTAACCCTAATTTTTATATATGAATTTCTGAAGAAAAATAATTAAAAACATAATAGCCAAAATACCTCAATGAAGCAAAAAAAATATATTTTGTGGAGATGCAACTTCTTGAATGGATCTCTTGGTAACCTAAATTAAAACAAAAAAAAAATATTAAGAACAAAACGATATTCTATTAAACAAAAATTAAATAAAGTAAAAAATAAAATAAATAATTTCTTACCTTTGAACTAATTGGATGAAGGTGATAAGAATGAAGTTTCAAATTTGAGGTTGGAAGAGGGAAGTATCAAGTTTGAGTGGAAGAAAGAAATTAAGGAGTTGAGAATGAGATGAAGAGCGTGGAAGAAATTTAATTCTGCATGGAGGAAGAACGTTGCAAAAATATGTAGCCAAGTCAGTGTCGTTGAAATCACAACGTAACTCAGCGACGTGTAAATCACGTGGCAACTAAAAAGCGACCGTTGCTTTGCGACGTGATGTACACGTGAGTAATACTGAGATGTCATAACAACCATAATCTTGCCCAACAATCAATTCGGTCAGTCAAGATTCCCACGTGATATTTTTTGATTTTCTAAAAAGTGTTTTGCGATGTGTTTTACACGTCACAACTTATTTTATTTTTTTAAATTTGAAACATCCCCATGTGAAATCCCTGACGTATTTTTTTTATTTGGAAATATATGTTGCAACATGTTTAACACGACGCAATTTTAAAATTTTTTTTATAACGTCCCATCATCTGAATAAGGGGTTCTTTTATTTATTGATTAAAAAACCTTAGCGACATGATTATCATGTCGCAACTGCCTTTTTTCCATGTGTTTTTAACGTCGCAACGTTATGACTTTAAGAGAAGGTTTTCTTGTAATGTCTATGAAGGATTGCAACTTGCAACAAAAATGGGCTTTACGAGTATTGACGTTAATATAGATGCTCAGCAAGTGGTCACTGATATCAATACGAACAACACAGGCAACATCAAAAGTAAGAAATTGATCCCCAAATTCAGATCATACCTCCATCATGACAGGGAGGTTAAAGTCCCTCATCTATATCGCGAAGCGAACTTATGTGCAGATGCTCTTGCTTGAAAAGCAAGGCCGACCCAATAAATCTGGAGGCTCCGTTCTAATTTAAAAATAGGTCTAATTTATTTATTTTTAAAATGCAATTAAAATAATTAAAAATGACTTATAAAAATATAATTATATGTTAATACAAATTAAATTAAATTATAATTATATTGATATTTGATCCATCTCTTTTTTTTATGTATTGAGTTTTTACCATAGCATTTTTTTTGTTGAGTTTTTATTAAAATATTTTTTTTATATTTATTAATCTTAATGAAAAAAATTACACCTTTCAAAATTTGGGCCCCTCTAATATTTGGGGCCCTGTGTAATAGAGCTTGCTGCTCTTGCACAGGGTTGGCCCCGTTGAAATGGAATGTCTTTTTCTAAAGATAATTGTATCTTTGATAGTTGCCCGCATTTTATTGCTCACTTGTTAGAAGACGAGTAAAGACATTTAAGTGAAAAAAATCAAAATCCATAACAAATTATACATGTTTCTCGTAGTGGACTCTAATTTTTGTACTAGAGACTTCTCTCTTCGAGCTCTTTGTGCATTTGGTCTCCCTTGTCTCCCATTTGACACGGTTGAACTTCACCTTAAATGCAGAGAAAATACACAAACAAGCACAAAAAGTAGCATAAACAAAGATGAAACAACATAAACTTGAATATAAAACATACTTGAAAATAGTATAAAAGTCATTGATCATTGAGTTATGAATTAAACAAACATTTGTAATAAAATGCATAATAATTTAATAGTGATATCTATTATAATATATTAAAATGAGTCTCACACTATTTTATTGAGAACTCATTCACTTACTCGCCATATCACTAAAAATCTGATATGACATTCTTCTAAACACAACATTTCAAAATTTCTTCTATTTATTTAATAAAAAAATGTAACATTTCATTTATAAATTATTTTAATTAAAACACTTCTATTTTAAATATTTCATTATTTATCCCCTTCTATTTCTCTAACTAAAAATCATGTATACTTGTTGATTTATTTATATTGCTTCTCCATTTCATATATAATGTTATATACTTATAGGAATTGTTCATCCACACCATAAATTAATTCCTATAAAAATGAAAACAATGTTTGGCCTCTTAATAAAAATGATAACACTGTCACTACTTAAATCACTAAAAAAAATAGATAATTGATTTCATAACCACAATTATAAAGATACAATTATTTTATTTTTCTTATATTAATCATAATTTTTGTTTTTTTTGTATCTATCTTTGTTTTGTCTCTATCAATATTTTTCTAAAAAAAATACATTATATAATATTTTACTGCATAAAAAATTGTGCATAAAATAGTTTTATAAAAAAAATCATTCGCTTGTATCAGTTTGAAAACTATAATATCAAAAAAAAATTACATTACAATGTTTAAAATTAAATAAAATGGTCAAACAATACTTCTAAATGGGCAAACCAATATTTCAATATTCTTTTTAAATTGTAACTCTTATTTATAAATGCGGTTATATGTTATAAAATTTAACTTCAAATATTAAAACTCATTATAATGCTAAAAAATTATCAAACTATTCTTATAAATTTAACTTATAATTTTCAAATATATAAATATTTCAAATTGTTTCTAATATATTATTTTGAATTATAATTGCAGATACATATTACAAAATTAAATAATATATTTTCAGATATATTTTTATAATTAATTATATAACAATGTCCTATAATGTATTTTTAAATTATAAAAATTGAAATTGGAAGGGTAATTCAATTGAATTAAATAATTTGTAAATGTTGAAAGAATAATTGCAGATACATATTACAAAATTAAACAATATATTTTCAGCTATAATTTACAATTCATCATATAACAATGTCCTATAATATATTCACTACAAAAAAAACTCATTGTTGCCACGTGATATTCACGTCACAACATGAAAAATTACTTCACAACCGGTTTTTACTTACGTGGTCTTTCACGCGGTAGGAGCATGTGTGGCAACTTTGTTGCGTCATGAAAATCATGTCACAACAGTCTGCATAGATTTTTCAGCTTTACCTGCTAAAATTCAGTAATAGCAGATAGTAGCAGTGATGGCAGAAAAAGGGTAAGGAGGGTGCGACGTGATTTTCACATAGCAAGTTGCGACGTGATATTCATATGGCAAGTTGCGACATGAAATTCACGTGGCAACAATGTTTTTTTTAAATAAAAAACTATAATTGTTTTACATTTTAAATTTTGTTTTTTTAATAATATATTAAAATGAATAATAAAATTAATAAATAAATTGTTTTTTTAATCATTTTTAAATACAAAATTAATAATAATTTTTTTTTAATAATATATTAAAATGAATAATTAATAAATACCAAAATTAATAAATATAATTAATACAAAAATTCATAAATATAAATAAATACCAAAATTAATAATAAAATTTTTAAATAATAAGTTTATAATATACTAAAATGAATAATTAACATCTTACAAAAATTAAAATTTAAAATTGAAATAAATTATACAGATAAATCCGGATTGGGAAACTCGTTAAGGTCAAATCACTGTCATCCTCGTCATCCATCTGTTGTTGACCACCAACTCCTTCATTTCCACCAAACGCTTGATTGTCGCTCCCTTGTGATTGTATAAATTGCTGCATCATCTCCTCCATATCAGCTTGCCTCTTTTTCATTGTCTCTATTTGACGTTGTTGCTCCTCCATTTGGGCCTTTAGCGCCACCTCACGTTGCTCCGACTCGCGTCTCGCCTCTGTTAGCGCCAATTGTCTTACTGTTTCTAGCATTTCGGGTGTCAATTGTGGCGGATGTGACGTTCCTTCCACATCTCTAACTCTTTGAAATAAAGTCCTATCCCATTTTCTCATATCGTCGACCAAAGTTCCAGCACCAAATAAACACTCATTAGGTCCCTTTCTGCCAGTTACTAAACCCCAAATATAAAAATTCACACGTGGATTAAGTGGCTCGGAACCTCTCGGAGTATACTGAGGATTTTCAACCAAAAATTGTGTGAGCAATGTTTGATAATCATCCTACACATACAAAATTAAGTTAAATATAGCTTAAATTAAATTAAATTAAATAATAGATATAGCCACGTGATTTTCACGCTATAATATCTCAGTTGCCACATGAAAATCACGCCACAAAGTTGTCATTAAATAAAAAATATAAATAATTTAAATAAAATAAAATAACTTACCAAAGCTTTTTTAGTACGTTCGTTAACAAATTTCCCCGATTTTTTTGTTGAAGTCTTTATAACCAGCTCCCTCATGAGTGGAGGTCTCCCCAAACTCTTTTCCTAAATCAATTTATAACTTAAAAAAGTAGTAATAATTACCATGCGTCGAGCATGTTCGGAAATACTTATACTTCCAACTGCATTAGGGCTACCCATTTTTCAGATGCTCCCATTTCTTTGCTTTTTCAGCACTTTCGTTAAAACCAATTGTATCCCAATAGATAAGAAGTTCATCAAATACTTCGTTGCCTATCCAGCTGGGACAAATATTTTCACTTTCCCAACGCTTTCTAGCATGTTGTAGCATGTCAGAAAGTCGAACTAATGTTCTGCCAAAATAATTTTTTAACCTCTTTCTTATTCATTTTTTTCCACATACACTTTTCCTACAATGTTGTATGGCATTCAAATAAATAGTTAGATAATTATAATCAAAAAGTAATTTAAACAAAAATAACTCAACAAATAAATTAAATAACTTCACAAAAATAAATTAATAATACCTTAAATAGCTTAAACCAAGCTTCTTTTTCTTCCCCATCAACTTCTCTAAATCTCTTCCAAACTTTTTTATACTTTTGCTGAATTACATAACTTATACACTGGGCAGCAGTCCGACTCGGCTCGAAATTAAACATCAATAATTTAAATTAGTATTAAATATAAGTTAATATAAAAAATGGCAACATTCATACTTAAATAAAAATTTATAACTTACGAATAAAAATTTCGCTGGGCCAAATATAATATCTTTCTTCAATGATATGAACCACCTCATGATTATCAACCTCCTCTTCATTATCGTCGTCCTCATCATCCACCTCATGATCGTCCTCATCTAGCTCCTCATGAACATCCTCACGTGCAGGTATATGTGTGGATGGTAAGGGTACCTGTGTGGAATGTGTGGTGCTCGACACCCCAGACTGCATGAAGGATGAAGGTACCTGTGTGGGATGTGCGGTGCGGGATCCCCCAGACTGCGTGAAGGATGAGGGTACCTGTGGGGGAGGTGGAAAGCTAGATTCCCCAGACTGCATGAAGGATGAGGTTACCTATTGACATGGATAACTAGGTCCCCCAGTCTGCTGGTATGGATAACTAGGTCCCCCAGACGGGCTAATAAAAGCTGGAGCCCTAAATGGGCTAATAAAAACTGGTTACTTATGAGGGGAGAGTAATTTCATAAGAGGTTGAGAACTGGCCATGGACATAGGATCTACCTGACTCTGCGCGGGGGGGGGGGGGGAGGGGGGGGCGGACACATGGCCGACTAAGGTGCCTGACATACTATTACCCTCGGACATTGGGTCTTTCCACCGCTACCACTACCCTTACCCTTATCAGATCGGGGATGCATTTTACCTATTTATGGATAATACACATTTAATATATATATTCATCAATGAAAATAATAAATATAAAAAACACATTCTCATCAATATATCACTACAAAAAAATTAGGGTTAAATGGTGTTTACCCCCCTGCCATATAGTAGTGTTTTGGTTTACCCCCCTGAAGATTTTTTTTTGTGATTCCCCCCTTGTAAAATCAAGATTCTGTTTGCAGAACCCCCTATCCCTTGTTTGGCTGACTGGACATGGGGAATCTGCACACGTGGCAGTCCATGTGGCTTTTTTTATTATATATTATTAAATATTTTTACTGTTCTTAAATATTATATATTTATTTATTTCTTAAATATTATATATTTATTTATTTCGTATTTTTTTTAAATATTATATATTTATGTAATTTAAATATTAATTATTTATATATTAATTATTAAAATTTAATGATTGGGCCTAAAGCCCATGTTCCAAATTGGACTGCGTGTGTATGACATTCCTACCCCTTCTGGTCTATTTTCATTTCAAATTGGTTTGTGTGTATTTAATATATAAACACTACTAGTATTGAAAATACTTTCGATGTGGGACTTATATTACACCTAAACCAACATTCAACGTCAACTCCATCAACCAATATAGTGATAAGAACAAGCACATGTTGGGCAAAAGATAACAAATTCAACATAACTTGTTCATCTGCAATAAAACATTCAGTGTATTAATTTTTTATTATGAACGAAAACTCTCCTACTGAATTTACAAAATCATCCATCTTTTTCCTCTCATATAGTTTTCTGTGATGTATACAGTGGAATATTAGAGATTATAAACAAACCAAGGTTTTATGGTATGTTTTATAAAACCAATATGCAGTTATATATTTTGTCTCACTGTTTTATTTTGTCTCCCAATCATATTCAAAAGTATATGACAACTTAATATAGTATAAGACTATAAATTAAAAATGTCTTCATTTGTTGACTTACCCTAATAACTGCATGAAAAATACTGTTAAAGGATTATTGCATTACATCTTCTCATATGGATTTTCTTGGACACAGGAGAGGCAAAAAAAAACTGTGAAATGGCTTAGAGCATGTCAATGAACAAAGGGTGCACCATGTCCTTCTATAGTAAAAAAAAACTGATTCAGTAGACATCACCTGATGTTAGAAACTGCAAGACTTTAATTTTTAAATTTGAGGAGATTGTATTGCACAGTTGCCGATTGGAGTGAGGGACACGTCTAGAAACAAACATGGGGAGGGATGAGCTTTCCCGGATTCATGATATTGTTAGGATCTAGGACTGATTTTATTTTTTTCATTGTCCTCAATGCTTCCACTCCTAGTTCTTCTTCAAGATACTGGAGGCCGTGAGTATTTTACTTTCTTTGCTGTTGGTTTTTTTCAGAGAGTTTATACTCCTCTTGATCTTGTTTCAAAATGGTTGGTTTTATGTGTATGGTGTGAGTTGGAGAGGTTATTGAAGGTTGGTTTCAGGTGAATATTGGTGGTGATATGAACAACAGCAGATAAGGACATGAAGATGAAGAAGGTTTGTGTTGTTGTGCGTGGTATTATGAAGTGATTGGGTGGGGTAATTGCAGCGTGTGATTGTTTGGAAACAAATAAGTCCCACATCGAAACTATTGAACATATTAGTAGTGTTTATATATCAAACACACACACAACAATTTGAAATGAAAAGAGACTAAAATAGATAGTAATGAGTGTTTGACTTAAAATAAAAATGGGTTTAGGCCCAAATTAAATATTTTAATAATTTAAATAAATAAAATTAATACGAAAATTAATTTAAGAAAAAACTAAATAAATAAAAAAATTATAAATTATATAAAATCTAAAAAAACAATTAAATAAACTTAAACAAAAAAAATTTAAATTAAAAAAATTTAAAATAAGTCCAGTCAGCAGCCACGTGTGCAGATTCTCCATGCCCAGTCAGCCAAACAAGAGATAGGGGGTTCTGCAATCAGAATTTTTGTTTTATAAGGGGGGAATCACAAAAAAAAAACTTAAAGGGGGGAAAACCAAAACACGTCTATATGGCAGGGGGTAAACACTATTTAACCCAAAAAATTATTGATTTGCGACACTTAGGTTGCGACAGTTGACACGCAACTGTCGCAACTTACAAATTGCGACAGTTTAGGCGACAGTTTTGACTAACCGTCGCGAATCTACACCCACCTCACATAACAAACAAAACAAAAAATTCTGAAATTTTATTTTTGCGGATTAATTTTACTTTTTCCCTCTTTTACACTTCACTTTACTTATCTATCATATAAGACAATTAGGTGGTCTTAAAAACCCCTAATTACCCTTATTAGATAGATAATCTGCCACTTGGCTGCTTCAATTAACAAAATTTGCCACTTGGCAAGTTATTCACATTCATCCATTTAATTAGATTAATTAAATTAAATTAAATTAATTATGAATAATGAATAATAAAATAATTGGTTATTTCACGGGAGGAAAACCACCTTCCCTTCATCCTCATGCTTCACGATCTCAGAAAACACCCACCCCTTTGGCAACCTCCTCTCCCACGATTTCTTGCGAAAACCCCCACCCATTTGGAACTTCAAAATACGATTCCTTGATGACTGTTTTGGGAAGTTTTGAATCTATTTGATGATGTTTCATTTTATCTTGCAGGTGATTCATTTATTTGATGATGGTGAAGGTCGCGTCCTGTTAACTCTCTCTCTCTCTCTCAGTGCCAACTTGATTTCACGCGCGGAGAATAGAAGAGGATAACCATAAAAACAAATCCTTTTCTTTTTATAAATAACATTTTCTTTACTTTGGGTCTAATTTATAAAGATTTTTAAATTTTAATGCAGTCAAATCCAGTTCTGGAAGCATTTGCCAATGCGAAAACTGTTAGGAATAACAATTCCAGGTGAGACTTTCTAATATCTGGGAAATAACGATTCCATAAGTTTTAGTTTGTGATTGTGTGGTACATATAACCTGACTTTTTTGTCTATCCTTTTGATAAATGGATGATAAAGGATTTCCATGATAGTCTGATATTATAAATTAACTTGGTCTTCAGTTTGTTTCATTTCACTCCATTCATATTTCCAAAAGGTAGTTTGATGGTAATATGGAAGCCATTTTCAGAGTTGTTGCTGCAATTCTTCATCTGGGTAATATTGATTTTGCCAAAGGAAAAGAAATATTGTTAACATTGAATCAGGTGTGATGCTGATGCCTTGGAAGACCTGCATATATCTAAACCTTCAAGGCAGCCTACTTACACCACTGCTCGACTTGGAACGTTTAGGTGAGTTGTTATGATCACATTATTCATCACAATTGGATTTGGATTTTGTTGAATATAAACATGTTATCTAACAACATGTTGTACCTGCTGAATAATACCCTGTTGTCTCAAACAATCTTTTGAAACTAAATATTCCTATTTCGATGTGAATCGTATCAATTTCGAAGCAATTTCCATCATCTTTATAGTTAATTCTATGTATTGTGTTCATGTCTATTTATTAAATTAAATATATCCCATAATATATAAATCCCACCAAAGTTTACTTTGTTGTAGCTTTTGTTGTTTGCTGTTGTAAAAACCATATGGCAATGTGCCAAACAAACAAGAGTTTTGTTGGCATGAAGTTGTTATGCGTGGTTGTGTTCATAGGTTTTGTGATTGTGGAAGGTTTAGAGAATAGTAATGTGACAGAGATGCAATTTCGGAGAGGAAGAGGTTTCTATAACAGACCTTTGATGGTTGGTCTTACTCTTATCAATGGAGCTGCTGCTAAAGGAGCTGGTGTAACGCCCCGATTTGTTTAATTCTATTTATTTATTTCATTTATTTGAATTTTGTGAAATGTGTGAATTTATTGTATTTTACCTGCTAATTGAGTTAATTGGTTAATTTCTCTGATAGGTAAAATATTTTCAATAAATTATAATTTCTTTTCAACTTTTATTTCACGAAAATATATTCCATCGCTGTTTATGTTTTATCGCATTTTGAGAGCGTTAGGGAGATATTTGAGCGTAAGGGCAAAATGGTCATTTGGGTAGTTAGATATTTTGTTATAAATAGAAAGTGGAAAGAAAAAGAGAGAAAAGGAAATAGAGAGAAAGAAAAGAGAAGATAGAAAGGAAGAGGAAAGAAAAGAGGAGAAAGAGGAAAATCGAAGATTCTCCGTTTCAAGCGCGATTAATCGGGTAAGGGTGAGAAGTTTCAATTATATCTTGCTTGTGTATGTATATGTGTTGTTTGTTGTAAATGTTTTGGTTGTTTCGCGACTTTTCTTATCGATTCAAATTAGGAGCAATCGATAGAAATCGATGCTTTCACGGATGAAATTCGATATAAACCGCGTAAAATACTCGTTGATTATGTCTAAACATGTTTTGGTTGTTCTGGTATGAATTAGAAGGGTTTGGGTGGTAAAAATGATGTATTTTGGTCCCATATGACCTATATTGACGCTGCTGCGAATTCTGGGTTTCGCGGGTTCGCCTAGCGACTCCCAGCGAAGGAATGGGCGAATGTTCGCTAGATGGTTCGCCTAGCGAACTTTATGACTGTTTTCCACTACCTTGGTTCGCTAGGGTTCGCCTAGCGAATACTGGAGCAAACGTGATATTTTCCAATTTTGTTTTCGTCGTAATTTTTAAACCGTAAGTCCGTTTTGGTCGCCGTTCGAAGCGTTGGAAAGCTAATGAAAAGCTATTTCTATTAAAAATGGTTTGGAGGGCAGTAGATGAATTATTTAGGTCGTGGTTTTGGAAAAGTGTTGGGTTATCGGGTTTTTATCGCGTACAATGTGTGCGATTGATGTGTTAGCATGATATATGCTTGTGACATGTAACGTGTAGCCTGTACACTGTTATATGATGTGAATATACATGATTAAATGTTGTGATGATGGGTTGTGGCCCTATGGCAAATATGTGCATTGTTTTGAATTAGACTTCGATGCGTAATTAATGATGTTGTTGCGTAGTAAAATACATAGTTTGATTGAATATCAATGTATGTTGTTATGATGTGTTGTGGGTAGCCTTTGTGGTGTGAATCCCTTGTGGAATTAATTGTGGTTGTATGATTGTTGTGGTTTGTGATGATATGCATTGTTTATGTGAAATTCAATGTGTGTTATTTGGTGGCCTTTATGGTTTGAAATGCATTGTTTGAATTGTTTTCAATGCATGAATAATGATGATGAGATAATTCATATTGTTGAATTGTGGTGATGCATTTGATTGTCATGATTTCTTGTGTGCCAAGCATCATGATATGCATCTTGTGCGATCGTGTGCCCATGTGGGGTGTGAGCGATCCAGAAACGTCGTGTGCCCGTGTGGGGTGTGAGCGACGGTTGGTTCCAGAGGAATCCGCTATAACGTCGTGTGCCCATGTGGGGTGTGAGCGATGATTATAGACAATTGTGTGCCCATGTGGGGTGTGAGCGATCGGGTCGTGTGCCCGTGTGGGGTGTGAGCGATCCATAAACGTCGTGTGCCCGTGTGGGGTGTGAGCGACGGGGAACATCGTATGCCCGACGAGGAGTTACATTGGTAACGAGCGATGGTTCCAATAAGTTCCTGAGTGAACTTGAGATGATTGAGTCGGTACCGCATTGCATATGCATAGAGTCGTGAGTCGGTCTCTATGATTTACATTTGTCATCTTTATAATGGTGCATTGATGAATAAACATGAACATGTATGTTTATGTAGAATGATAAGAATTGTGAAAGTGTGCATGATGAATATGCTTGGCTATATATATATATATATCTATATATATATATATATATATACCTTGTGATGTATATGAGTGAGTTGTGATGAATGGTGGTGAGAATTGCGAATGGATGCGTTATGTGTGGAAAATCATGATTTGATTTATTATGTGTGATATGTTTTGTATTAGCGGCATGCTATATGTGTTAGTATGTGATGGTATGGGTGAGATGATTTATGCATGTGTTTGAATGTGTGTTGGCATATTATTATGCAATCTTGATTTAGTTGTTATTTCTCACCCTTCTGCTGTTTTATAATGCTCTATGAGGCATTGCATATTAGAGTTGTTGGAGGTCTTTTGTGGAGACTAGCCCTCCGTTCTGTTGTCGGTCTTGGTGTCTGCTCTGATACGTAGCACGGGAGTCGGGGAAACGATTATGTTATTTATGTATATGATTGTTGAATATATTTGGTATTACCTTTATATGGAAAAGTTTCCCATTTGAGGGTAATCTATTTTATGTTATGTATCAAATGTATGAGCAGGGATAATGTTTTGTTTATTTAAATGTGACATCCTTGTTTCTGTCGGAAAAATAAATTTTTAGTTACTCTGATTTTATTTATGTATTATTTATTCGCGATGGGAATTGGGGTGTTACATTAGTGGTATCAGAGCGGGTCGCTCCGTCCGGCCAAGTTGTTGAGTCAGTTGGTGTGACAGTTGAATACTGTCATTTTTGTTTGTCCCTTAGTACGTGATATGTGTGGGAAACACTGTCAGTGCTTCCTGGTTTTCTAATCTTTTGTCTTCAGGTGTTAAAATGAGATAAGTGGGGGAGAAGCTGGAACTTCTCCAAGTGCTTCAGTTGTGGAGGGTGGCTCCGTGTGCCGTTGAGTGCAAGACTGTAAGTGTTGTTTGGACAATATTGTTCCCGATTCCGGAGGGAATGCGGAGGTAAGGGTTATGTCGACTAAGGATTTGTGCCTTAGGTAGTTGTGTGCACAAGATGCAAGGAATGCTATTATAGTTTGGTAAAGACGGTTTATGCCCCATTATGATTGTCGGCTGTCTATTGACAAATTGAGGAACTGATCACCCTTAATCTCTTGTTGATAGTAGACGGGAATTATGTTGGATGGAATAGACGGGTCTTTCCAGCTTGGATAGTGTGTGCCATGAATTGTTTGGAATTGAGAAAATGATTACGGATTGCTTCGGTGAGTTGATGAAGACTCTTATACTGGAAGATGAGACGGATTAGAGGTTTTTGGTATGTTGGTCAAGTTGGGAAGTCATTGGGAGAGAACGATTGGGTATTGTTAAAGGTTGTTCTCAGCGAGTAGAGTGTGAACTCAAATTGGACGAAGGTAAGGATTTGAGGTTTGGATCTGCTAAGTAAGTAGAAGAACTTTTAGGATGTGAAACTAAGATGTTGTTATGTTTGTGACGATAGTTTTCTAGAAATTGGCAGAAAGGACACAGTGAAGAGCTACCGGTTGTGCGTGATTTTCAGATGTATTCTCAGATGGAATATTAGATGTTAGTATTAGAAGTACCCGGACTGATAGAGCAGTTGGAATATTTACTGGGAAGGAGAGTTGGGAGGCCAAGTGTGTCATCTTGGAGAGCTCCAGTATGGTTAGTAACAAAAAGGAGGGATGATTGAATGGAATAACAAGCATTATGATGGTATTGGTATTAGGGCTATGGAAAGTGAAACTTAGAGTTCTTGAGAGGTTTGGAGTCTTTGGAATTTTAGAGCATTATTGGAAATTTTGAGAAAACCTTAAGTGTGGATGTAATATTTGAGAGTTCCCTCGGGATGGTTGTTGCTACATGTTGGAATTTATGGAATTTGGACTGTTAAGAGAAGAAATTGTGTATGGATTACTAACAGTTGATTAAGGTAACGATTGAGGATAAGTGTCCACTTTCAAGAATAGATAACTGGAATTGGTTTGGTGGAGTTTGAGTGAAATCGCAATTGGTTGGAATGTTTGATAAGAGTGGTGAATTGTGTGAGTTGAGGCTTTGATCGATTTAATGTGATGGTTATGTTTGTTATCGTCGGGATAGGCTGTTATTTACTCGGTTAAGCTTGTGTGTGAGTAGCCAGTTACCCAGTGCAAGGTTTTGCAAAAGCTTTGAAGATTTATATCTTTTGGAGTTTGGTTGAACATTACAACGTGCAGTGATGTTGTTTGGTGTTAGTAATGCGTCGGTAATGTTTGTGGAGTAGAGGAATCGTATCTCCCATATTTATTTGGATAAGTTCGTAATGGCTTTGATTGAGGATATTGGGATGCGTCTTTGATGAGTTTAGTCAGTGTGTTAATGCAAGAGGGTAAAGTCGTGGCTTATGCTTTACGACAATTGAGGATTCATAAAAGGATCGATACTATTCAGGATTTGGAATTGGGCGCGATTGTATTGTGTTGGAGAATACGGAGGTATTATTTTGAGGGTTTTAGGTTCAAGGTGTATGGATGGAGAAAGTGATGGTTTTGGATGTGTAACAGCGCTGCTGGAATCCTGAGTTTTCCATGGTTCGCCTAGTGAACCCGGCAACGAAGGTCAGCGAATGTTCGCCAACGACATTCGCCTAGCGAAGGTGGTAGCGAATGCTCGCTAGGAGGTTCACCTAGCGAACATGACAGTTTGTGCAGTTTTGTTTCCTTCATAACTTTTGATTTGTAACTCGGAGTAAGGCACGGTCGGATGGTTGGAATTCCTAATTAGTTATGACCTTGGCTCGAATTATCTTATTGGTAAAGTGAATGTTGTTCCTGAAGAGTTAAGTCGTTAGCCTTGCATATGGTTGTTTTGATGGTCAGAGAATTAAAATTATTTGAGCAGTTCAGAGACTTGTGTCTGGTGTGTGAGATAACACAGTAGAGTGTGAAGTTGGATATATTTAAAAGTGAACAGTGATTTTTGGTGACTATGAGAAAAAGTTAAACTTTGGACGTGAAATTGGTAGTTTTGATGGTTACGAGTAATCAGAGTGCGCAGCGGATGCGTGGTGTGGCACAATTTGTATTTGCGGGTGGGACTGGTAAGAGTTCATAGGTTGAACATTGGGAACATGTAGGAGTGTTGAGACCATTGGACGTTCCAGAATGGAAGTGTTAGGTGAAAGGTTTAAATGTTATCCATGGGCTACTATGTAGATGGATGTTTGGTTGCATGTTCGATTGGTGAATCGTAGCATTGTTGTTGGTGTTCTGGTTTTGTTGATGTTGTTGAGACCATGAGGTGTCGTGGAACTTTATGTTCTTGTTTGTGTTGTTGCCTCGTTTCCATGGTGATGGTTCGAGTGAGTGTGGCTAATTCCTGTGTGGGGAATTAGGGGAGTGTTACCTAGGGTAGGGTAACGATCTTGTTGTGTTTCGGTTCTAGAGTGAACCTGTGTGTTGGTATCTTGGCTTTTCTTTGAGTCGTGAGTTTGTCGTCAAGTGCATTGTATGGGCTTTGCATCTTGTCGTTGTAGTTGTCGCCGTTGTCGTGTCGTTGTTGGGGTTGCTGTTAGCATGGTGGTTTGCCAGTTTATGTTATTCGTGGTGTGCTTTTGTTAGTTTGTTAGTCGGATGCGAGAGTCGTGTCCGGAGTTGTTCGTCTCAGTATATTTTCGAGGACGAAAATGTCTAAGTGGGGGAGAATTGTAACGCCCCGATTTGTTTAATTCTATTTATTTATTTCATTTATTTGAATTTTGTGAAATGTGTGAATTTATTGTATTTTACCTGCTAATTGAGTTAACTGGTTAATTTCTCTGATAGGTAAAATATTTTCAATAAAAATTATAATTTCTTTTCAACTTTTATTTCACGAAAATATATTCCATCGCTGTTTATGTTTTATCGCATTTTGAGAGCGTTTGGGAGATATTTGAGCGTAAGGGCAAAATGGTCATTTTGGGTAGTTAGATATTTTGTTATAAATGGAAAGTGGAAAGAAAAAGAGAGAAAAGGAAATAGAGAGAAAGAAAAGAGAAGATAGAAAGGAAGAGGAAAGAAAAGAGGAGAAAGAGGAAAATCGAAGATTCTCCGTTTCAAGCGCGATTAATCGGGTAAGGGTGAGAAGTTTCAATTATATCTTGCTTGTGTATGTATATGTGTTGTTTGTTGTAAATGTTTTGGTTGTTTCGCGACTTTTCTTATCGATTCAAATTAGGAGCAATCGATAGAAATCGATGTTTTCACGGATGAAATTCGATATAAACCGCGTAGAATACTCGTTGATTATGTCTAAACATGTTTTGGTTGTTCTGGTATGAATTATAAGGGTTTGGGTGGTAAAAATGATGTATTTTGGTCCCATATGACCTATATTGACGCTGCTGCGAATTCTGGGTTTCACGGGTTCGTCTAGCGAGTCCCAGCGAAGGAACGGGCAAATGTTCGCTAGATGGTTCGCCTAGCGAACTTTATGACTGTTTTCCACTGCCTTGGTTCGCTAGGGTTCGCCTAGCGAATACTGGAGCAAACGTGATATTTTCCAATTTTGTTTTCGTCGTAATTTTCAAACCGTAAGTCCGTTTTGGTCGCCGTTCGAAGCGTTGGAAAGCTAATGAAAAGCTATTTCTATTAAAAATGGTTTGGAGAGCAGTAGATGAATTATTTAGGTCGTGGTTTTGGAAAAGTGTTGGGCTGTCGGGTTTTTATCGCGTACAATGTGTGCGATTGATGTGTTAGCATGATATATGCTTGTGACATGTAACGTGTAGCCTGTAGACCATTATATGATGTGAATATACATGATGAAATGTTGTGATGATGGGTTGTGGCCCTATGGCAAATATGTGCATTGTATTTAATTAGACTCCGATGCGTAATTAATGATGTTGTTGTGTAGTAAAATACATTGTTTGATTGAATATCAATGTATGTTGTTATGATGTGTTGTGGGTAGCCTTTGTGGTGTGAATCCCTTGTGGAAGTAATTGTGGTTGTATGATTGTTGTGGTTTGTGATGATATGCATTGTTTATGTGAAATTCAATGTGTGTTATTTGGTGGCCTTTATGGTTTGAAATGCATTGTTTGAATTGTTTTCAATGCATGAATAATGATGATGAGATAATTCATATTGTTGAATTGTGGTGATGCATTTGATTGTCATGATTTCTTATGTGCCCATGTGGGGTGTGAGCGATCCAGAAAAGTCGTGTGCCCGTGTGGGGTGTGAGCGACGGTTGGTTCCAGAGGGAATCCGCTATAACGTCGTGTGCCCATGTGGGGTGTGAGCGATGATTATAGACGATCGTGTGCCCATGTGGGGTGTGAGAGATCGAGTCGTGTGCCCGTGTGGGGTGTGAGCGATCCATAAACGTCGTGTGCCCGTGTGGGGTGTGAGCGACGGGGAACATCGTATGCCCGACGGGGAGTTACATTGGTAACGAGCGATGGTTCCAATAAGTTCCTGAGTGAACTTGAGATGATTGAGTCGGTACCGCATTTCATATGCATAGAGTCATGAGTCGGTCTCTCTGATTTGCATTTGTCATCTTTATAATGGTGCATTGATGAATAAACATGAACATGTATGTTTATGTAGAATGATAAGAATTGTGAAAGTGTGCATGATGAATATGCTTGGCTATATATATATATATATATATATATATATATATATATATATATATATATATATATATATATATATATACCTTGTGATGTATATGAGTGAGTTGTGATGAATGGTGGTGAGAATTGCGAATGGATGCGTTATGTGTGGAAAATCATGATTTGATTTATTATGTGTGATATGTTTTGTATTAGCGGCATGCTATATGTGTTAGTATGTGATGGTATGGGTGAGATGATTTATGCATGTGTTTGAATGTGTGTTGGCATATTATTATGCAATCTTGATTTAGTTGTTATTTCTCACCCTTCTGCTGTTTTATAATGCTCTATGAGGCATTGCAGATTAGAGTTGCTGGAGGTCTTTTGTGGAGACTAGCCCTCCGTTCTGTTGTCGGTCTTGGTGTCTGCTCTGATACGTAGCACGGGAGTCGGGGAAACGATTATGTTATTTATGTATATGATTGTTGAATATATTTGGTATTACCTTTATATGGAAAAGTTTCCCATTTGAGGGTAATCTATTTTATGCTATGTATCAAATGTATGAGCAGGGATGATGTTTTGTTTATTTAAATGTGACATCCTTGTTTCTGTCGGAAAAATAAATTTTTAGTTACTCTGATTTTATTTATGTATTATTTATTCGCGATGGGAATTGAGGTGTTACAGCTGGTAACCCTTCTTATCCATTCATTGTTCATCTATCTTTAGGTTGAATGTAATGTTCATTATGTATGAAGCTTCTTCAAGTTAGAATGAATTCAATTGTCAAAATCAATTATGTCACATTTGTTGCCTTTAGTTGAGATCTGGAGATATGATGATATATAGAATTGATTATGATGTGGAGAATTGATTCTGATGTGTTTGGTTCTTCTCGATTATAATTGATTATGCTTTGTAGAATTGATTTTACTTGAAGTTAGGATTTGCAGCTTTTTAGGCTAAACGTGATTTTTATACTGAAATTTAATGTTCGACTCCCTTTTAACAAGAATCAATTTAATGTAAGAAGTTCATTCAAAATCAATTTTTTTCAATGCAGAATCAAATTTTTTCAGATTACAAATCAAACTTTTCAAGATTGTATAGCTGACTTATTTCTGATATGGGCCCTTTCATTATTTAGAATCATTTCATATGCAATTCACAGCTGTAAAGACAAAAGCTATTAGATAATTTCTCAATGTGATTGATTTGTATTCTTTTTTGTAGTTTGTCCGGATGGATCTTTACCGGCTTACCACTTCCATCGCGGATACGGTTCAGGATCAAACAGTTGGTTGATACATCTAGAGGTATGTGATCGTTCGCGAGATTCATGAACTTTGTACTAAGTTCGTCTAAGACAGGACATTTAGATGTAGAGTGGTTAAAAACTAATAAACTATATTACATTTCACAGGGAGGAGGCTGGTGTGGAACTATCAGAAACTGTATTTACAGTAAGAAAACGCGGCACGACTCATCCTATTTTATGGAAAAACAAATACCGTTTATCGGAATATTGAGCAACAAAGCCGAGGAAAATCCAGGTCATAAATCTTAGACTAACGAACATCACTACCATTTTCATAATTAAGTACATTGAAATTAACACCTTTTTCATTTGGATGAATATATCTGCAGATTTTTACAATTGGAATAGAGTAAAAGTTCGTTATTGCGACGGGGCATCGTTTAGTGGGGACAGTCAACATGAGGTAAAACTCACTTTGTTTGTTATACAAGTTTCTAGGATTCAAACTCTGGACCTCCAGGTTAAAACTCACTTGGCGATTTGAATTAATGGGCTGTTTATCTTTGCTACATAGGCAGCAGGATTGTATTTCAGAGGGCAACGAATTTGCCAAGCTGCAATGGAAGATTTAATGTCAAAAGGAATGCGCTACGCCAAACAGGTTCGCCTCCGAAAACTCCAAAGAAAAATAATCACCTTCCTGAAATCTGCTTGATACATGTTTCTTTTCTTTTTTAGGCTCTTCTATCCGAATGTTCTGCGGGAGGTTTATCGTCTATACTACATTGCGATGAGTTCCGGGAATTTTCCTCCTTCGGTGGAGAATTTGTCATCTTTGACCACCCTGTTAGTATTTTCTTTTAGTAAGTTCAAAGTATGACCCATTTTTTATGTTAATTTTCAAACAAATTCACTATTTCCTTTCTGGCAGACACTTGCAGGATAATCAACTATCTGGGATGTAACACCCCCAATCTATACCCCCAAGTAAACAAATAGATAATTAAAAGTTCAAAATTTCATCAGAGTATATTTAAATTTTCATGGCATAGACAGGGAGAATCACATTATATTGAAACAAAACATACAACACCTGCTCATAAAGATATGCAACAGTGGGGTAGCCATCAACAGAGGAACTCAGTTCCTTACACCCACATTCCATCAGTTTTTAGAATAAAGCGGAAAATCTAAAACTGACTATTAAAAATATAAAAAAATTTTGTCATACATGTACAATCCAAAATATACATATTCATAATACACAATAACCACAAACGGCCTCCCTAACTACCCGGTGTCACATATCAGAGCCGACTGACAAAAGAATGAAGTCCTAAGCTTCACAAAAGACCTCCAGCAACTAATCTGCAATGCCTCATAGAGCATTATAAAACAGCAGAAGGGTGAGAAACACAATCATAATACAGTTGCATATAATTATATATAACACAAAATACACAATATAAAATATTCTCACCACCATCAGTTCAACACATATTTTATATATATATATATATATATATATATGTCACCAATACATCTCAATAATATACAACACACTCATCATCAACACAATTATACATGTTTCAACTCATCAATCTCATTCCCAATTATTACACGCCAACACCCAAAGCATATAAAGATTTCATTCACATAATCACATGTTCACGCATAATGCCTATGTTTATACACAAATACATATCATTCATAATTCAATACATTTATCACAAATGCACCTCAATTCACAAATGTTATCACAAGCTCAATCACACAATTACTCCATTCCCAATTGCATATTAATCATGCCAATACATTCATCATAGGTTCACATCTCCATGTCTCACACATAATCGACTAAATCATGATTTTCCACATATAACCAATGCAATCATAACTCATGCAGATGCAAAGGGCCGACACAACGACTCTATGCAAATGCACATGCGGTACCGACTCCATCAAATCACAATACTAGTTCTCTCAGGAACTCTGCTGGAACCATCGCTCGTTACATCACTGTAACTCCCCGTCGGGCATACGATGTTCACCCACCGCTCACACCTCCACCAAGAGAGGCTCACGGTGTTTATGGATCGCTCACACCTCCACCGAGAGAGGCTCACGACCCGATCGCTCACACCTCCACCGAGAGAGGCTCACGATCGTCTATAACCATCGCTTTCAGTCCTCAGGCTATTCATACCTTCATATTTTCGAGGCACACGATGTTATAGCTGATTCCCCACCGGAACCGCCGTCACACAGGACGCAACAACAATGCATATCATGATGCTTGACATACAAGAACTCATGACAGCTAATGCATTTTCACACATATATGCAACCATAAACACGCATATATAATCAAATACAACACATTGCATTTATTCTTTCCCTTAGGCCACAATTCAACAACCACAACAATTACAACAACTTGTCACATGCTTCAACATCATCACATTTATGCATTGCAAAACAATTCAAACAATGCATTTCAAACCATAAAGGTCACCACACAACATACATTGAATTCAATCAAACAATGCATTTCACCACAACCCACAAACCACAACAATCATGCCATCACATGTATTCACATCATATAACATCATACAAGTCATACGATATCCATATTCAAGACACATTACATAATACACACCCATTACACACAATTATAACAACAAAAGTCGACAACACGATTCTATTCCTAATTCTTGACATAATTAAATTGGCTAACAAATTCCAAACCATCATAATAAGAAAGTACAGCTCAATAGCTTTCCAACGCATCAAACCACGCCTCAAACCGAACCACAGATCAAAAGTTATGCAGAAAACAAAATTACACAAACAGCACTGTTCGCTGGGCGAACCCTCTCGCGAGCATTCGCTAGCACCTTCGCTAGGCGAATGTTCCAGCGAACCAACTACTAGCTAAAAACAGACACAAAGTTCGCTAGGCGAACCCTTGGCAAACCAAGTCAGAACCAAACAGAACCAAAAAAACCCAAAGTTCGCTAGGAGAACAACTCAGCGAACCTTCGCTGACCTTCGCTAACGGGTTCGCCCGCGAAAACACCACTCGCTGCCACCTTCGCCCCAGGTTCGCTAGGCGAACCAAGGAAAACCCAGAATTTTTCTGCACTGTTTGAAACCCCAAAAGTGATATTTCCCAACCAAAACATTTCCCAATCAACATATATCAATCAGAACCTATTCTAATCATGCCAACAAGCAATCTACCACATTTACATCGATTTCCAACCGCTAAATCATCGATTCTACTCATTTTATCGTTTTTGACCTAGAAGTGAAAAACATAGAAAGCAAGAGAATCATCCAAACACATACATACATAATCATATACAAGCATAGTATAATCGAGTTTCGCACCCTTACCCGATTAAATCGATTCCTAGAAGTTGTTTTCTTTGATTTCCAATCTTTCTCTTCCTTTCTCTCTTCTTCCCTTCTCTTCTTTTTCCTTATTTCTATTTCTTTCTCTCTATTTTCTCTCTTCCCTCTATATTCTATTTTCTTTCTAACTTAGTAAATAATTAGGAAAAGACTAAAATACCCTTACTCTCAATTATCCCGCAAACACTCTCAAAACGCGATAAAATATAATGACAATGTAAAACAACATATTATCACACCAAAGTCATAAATAAAATAATATAATAATCCAAATAATTAAGTCGACTCGATTAAATAAAATGAACAAAACTGGGGCGTTACAACTCTCCCCCACTTGGAAATTTTCGTCCTCGAAAATATAGCCAAGACGAACAACTCCGGACACGACTCTCGCATCCGACTAACAAACCAACATGCCAACAAAAGGCACACCACGAACAACACAAACGACAAACACCTTGCTAACAGCAGATACAATCAACGACACGACAACGACAACAACAATAACGACAAGCTGCAAATCCCATACAATGCACTTGACGACCGACTTCCAACTCAAAGAATACACAAGCACAAACTCAATGGTTCACTCTTGAACCAAAACACAACAAGATCTCAACCACATCAACAAAACAAAAATACCAACCTCCTTGTCACACAACCTTATCAAAACAATGCTACGATTCACCAATCGAACATATAACCAAAACATCCGTCTACTTAGTAGCCCATGAGTACCATTCAAACCTTTCACCTACCACTTCCCCTCTGAAACATCCATTGGTCTTACCATTCCTACAGATTTCCAATGTTCAACCTAAGAACTCTTACAAGTCAGACACGCATATACGAAATGTGGCACATCACGCTTCCGCTGCACACTCTGATGACTCGTAACCATCAAAACTACCAATCTCACGTCCAAAGTCTAACTCTTTCGCATAAACACCAAAAACCACTGTTCACTCTTAATATTCCTATCCTCACACTCCTCTGTGTTATCTCAAACACTAGGCATTCGCCTATGAACTTCTCAAACAACTCGAATTCTCGGACCATTAAGAATAGACATACATAGAAACTCCCAACTTAACTTCTCAGTCACAACAATCACTTTTCCCAAAGGATAATCCAAGCCAAAATTCGTAGCTAATCACAAACTCTAACCATTCTCGTTGTCTCTATTCCTTCCGACCAAACCAGTCATCAATATTCTTGTAATTACCACCCACTTCGAATCTAAAATCATAAAGATAATACCTCCTATAATCCAACATAACACAGCTACAACCAATTCCACAATAGTACTGATCCTTCCTCGAATCCTCAAATGTCGAAAAACACAAGCCACGACTTTACTCTCTTGCATTAACACACTGACTAAACTCATCAAAGATGCATCCCAAATAATCGACTTCCCTTTTTGCAAGTCACTGAAGTAACGAAAACACTAATCTTGGAAAAGTCTTCCATACCCTTCGGTAATAACCAACAAAAGTCCAAAAAGTTTATAATCATCATAACTAACTTCGGAGCCTCAACTCAAACAAATCACCACTCTTATCAAACATTCCAAATTCCCATCTATTGCAACAACCAATCAAAAAGGACTCTTAATGACTTCACAACTTAACTACATACCGGAACCTCTAATCCATCTCTTCTTCTGATCTGAGAATCTTCATTGACACAACAAAACTATCTGTAACCATTTCCTTAAAATTCAAAACAATCCATTCCGCACCACTATCAAAGCCGGAAAGACACGTCCATTCCATCCAACATAATTCCCGTCTGCTATCAACAAGAGATTAAGGGTGATCAGTTCCTGAATTTGTCAATAGACAGCCGACAATCATGATGAGGCATAAACCGTCTCCACCAGACTGTAATAGTATTAATTACATCCTATACACAAAACTATCTAAGGCATAAATCCTTAGTTGACATAAACCTTACTTCTGCATTCTGTCTTGAACCAGAAACCACACTTATAATCTTGCAATCCCGAACACACTGAGCCAACGCTCTACACCTGAAACAGCATGGAGAAGTACCAGCTTCTCCCCCACTTATCTTATTCTAACCTCTCCAACTGCATACACACCTAATCCATCACAAATCCTTTACCATAAATGGTCAAAGAACAATTTAAACAAACCAAAGAAATAATTACCGACCCCTATGCAGAAATATCGATAACCATCTTACCATCCCAAAAAGACCACCACAAATCCAAACACTTCGCGCACCCATACGAAATAAACGAATGAGTCGCTCCAGTACCAATAATAGAAAAATAAATGCGTACTATTAATAAAACAAGTACCTTGAGTCAAACGATCCGCACTAGTAGTCCCATCTCCTGCTAATGCAACTTCCTTCCTACCAGCCAGAGCTTTCTTCGGTTTCGTACACCCCGTGCTAATATGACCTGTTTCACCACAGTTGAAACACTGCACATTAATTCTCTTACAGTCCGCTGCGACATGTCCCGAACCTCCACACTTGGAACATTTCAGTTCATTCCCCCTACAATCAAACTTACGATGTCCTACTCCCCCACACTTATAAGACTTAATGTAACACCTCGGAGGACTAGACATTCCTCCCCCCACTTGCCTTTTTCTCAAAATTCTCCCTTTGCTTACCCTTATCAGCTGGTGTGACATAAGGACCACTACGAGACTGTTGTTTCCCGTTCCTGTCATTCACACTCTGATAGTGAGTAGAACGAGCCCTACGATCCTCCTCGTAAATCCTACAACTGTCCACCAAATCCGAAAACCTTCTAATCCTCTGATAACCGATTGCCCGTTTAATCTCCGGACGCAATCCGTTCTCATATTTCACACACTTAGAAAACTCAGCAGTCGCTTCAGCATAATGAGGATAGAACTGCACCAGCTCAACAAACTTAGCAGCATACTCAACAACAGACATATTACCCTGTTTCAACTCCAAAAACTCAATCTCTTTCTTTTCCTTCACACCTTCAGGATAATACTTCCTCCGAAACTCTCGACCAAATAACTCCCAAGTAACCTCTTCATCATCCTCTCCCAGCACATGGTGCAAACTAACCCACCAACCAGCTGCTTCTTCTTTCAGCATGTGAGTACCCAGTCTCACCTTATTCTCTTCAGCACAATTCATCACATGGAAGATTCTTTCAACCTCCTCAATCCAAAATTGTGCACCATCAGGATCATATCTTCCCTTGAAGATAGGCAGTTCGTTCTTCCTGAACTCATCATTACCCACAACATTCGGTACACCTTGCACAGCCCGAGCCATATTCTGTTCATTTCCAATAACAGCAACCATGGTTAAACAAACAGCTCACCGAACTACAAGGACAAACAAGGACTGACACAAACTGACATGGACTGGCTCTGATACCACTTAATGTAACACCCCCAATCTATACCCCCAAGTAAACAAATAGATAATTAAAAATTCAAAATTTCATCAGAGTATATTTAAATTTTCATGGCATAGACAGGGAGAATCACGTTATATTGAATAAAAACATACAACACCTGCTCATAAAGATATGCAACAGTGGGGTAGCCATCAACAGAGGAACTCAGTTCCTTACACCCACATTCCATCAGATTTTAGAATAAAGCGGAAAATCTAAAACTGACTATTAAAAATATAAAAAAAGTTTGTCATACATGTACAATCCTAAATATACATATTCATAATACACAATAACCACAAACGGCCTCCCTAACTACCCGGCGTCACATATCAGAGCCGACCGACAAAAGAATGAAGTCCTAAGCTTCACAAAATACCTCCAGCAACTAATCTGCAATGCCTCATAGAGCATTATAAAACAGCAGAAGGGTGAGAAACACAATCATAATACAGTTGCATATAATTATATATAACACAAAATACACAATATAAAATATTCTCACCACCATCAGTTCAACACATATTTATATATATATATATATATATATATATATATATATATATATATATATGTCACCAATACATCTCAATAATATACAACACACTCATCATCAACACAATTATACATGTTTCAACTCATCAATCTCATTCCCAATTATTACACGCCAACACCCAAAGCATATAAAGATTTCATTCACATAATCACATGTTCATGCATAATGCCTATGTTTATACACAAATACATATCATTCATAATTCAATACATTTATCACAAATGCACCTCAATTCACAAATGCTATCACAAGCTCAATCACACAATTACTCCATTCCCAATTGCATATTAATCATGCCAATACATTCATCATAGGTTCACATCTCCATGTCTCACACATAATCGACTAAATCATGATTTTCCACATATAACCAATGCAATCATAACTCATGCAGATGCAAAGGGCCGACACAACGACTCTATGCAAATGCACATGCGGTACCGATTCCATCAAATCACAATACTAGTTCTCTCAGGAACTCTGCTGGAACCATCGCTCGTTACATCACTGTAACTCCCCGTCGGGCATACGATGTTCACCCACCGCTCACACCTCCACCAAGAGAGGCTCACGGTGTTTATGGAGCGCTCACACCTCCACCGAGAGAGGCTAACGACCCGATCACTCACACCTCCACCGAGAGAGGCTCACGATCGTCTATAACCATCGCTTTCAGTCCTCAGGCTATTCATACCTTCATATTTTCGAGGCACACGATGTTATAGCTGATTCCCCACCAGAACCGCCGTCACACAGGACGCAACAACAATGCATATCATGATGCTTGACATACAAGAACTCATGAAAACTAATGCATTTTCACACATATATGCAACCATAAACACACATATATAATCAAATACAACACATTGCATTTATTCTTGCCCTTAGGCCACAATTCAACAACCACAACAATTACAATAACTTGTCACATGCTTCAACATCATCACATTCATGCATTGCAAAACAATTCAAACAATGCATTTCAAACCATAAAGGTCACCACACAACATACATTGAATTCAATCAAACAATGCATTTCACCACAACCCACAAACGACAACAATCATGCCATCACATGTATTCACATCATATAACATCATACAAGTCATACGATATCCATATTCAAGACACATTACATAATACACCCCCATTACACACAATTATAACAACAAAAGTCGACAACACGATTCTATTCCTAATTTTCGACATAATTAAATCGGCTAACAAATTCCAAACCATCATAATAAGAAAGTACAGCTCAATAGCTTTCCAACGCATCAAACCACGCCTCAAACCGAACCACAGATCAAAAGTTATGCAGAAAACAAAATTACACAAACAGCACTGTTCGCTGGGCGAACCCTCTCGCGAGCATTCGCTAGCACCTTCGCTAGGCGAATGTTCCAGCGAACCAACTACTAGCTAAAAACAGACACAAAGTTCGCTAGGCGAACCCTTGGCGAACCAAGTCAGAACCAAACAGAACCAAAAACACCCAAAGTTCGCTAGGCGAACAACTCAGCGAACCTTCGCTGACCTTCGCTAACGGGTTCACTAGGCGAACCCGCGAAAACACCACTCGCTGCCACCTTCGCCCCAGGTTCGCTAGGCGAACCAAGGAAAACCCAGAATTTTTCTGCGCTGTTTGAAACCCCAAAAGTGATATTTCCCAACCAAAACATTTCCCAATCAACATATATCAATCAGAACCTATTCTAATCATGCCAACAAGCAATCTACCACATTTACATCGATTTCCAACCGCTAGATCATCGATTCTACTCATTTTATCGTTTTCGACCTAGAAGTGAAAAACATAGAAAGCAAGAGAATCATCCAAACACATACATACATAATCATATACAAGCATAGTATAATCGAGTTTCGCACCCTTACCCGATTAAATCGATTCCTAGAAGTTGTTTTCTTTGATTTCCAATCTTTCTCTTCCTTTCTCTCTTCTTCCCTTCTCTTCTTTTTCCTTCTTTCTATTTCTTTCTCTCTATTTTCTCTCTTCCCTCTATATTCTATTTTCTTTCTAACTTAGTAAATAATTTGGAAAAGACTAAAATACCTTACTCTCAATTATCCCGCAAACATTCTTAAAACGCGATAAAATATAATAACAATGCAAAACAACATATTATCACACCAAAGTCATAAATAAAATAATATAATACTCCAAATAATTAAGTCGACTCTATTAAATAAAATGAACAAAACTGGGGCGTTACATGGGACACTTGATGTTTTACAAGACCTTCCTCTGAAAAATTTGTACTTTTCTCAACCATGTTTCATATAAATTATAACCGATACTGTTAAATTGTTTTCATTATAGTAGATTGTAGAACTTCCAGGATGCATATAGGATTATATGCTATATTGACACATTTAGTCCTACATCATTCTCTGTTAAAAATTCATTCTTCCCTGTTTGAGCAGGAATGTCGAGAACAATCTATTTGTGGGCCCAATACCTCCAAAGCTGCTAAGCATCCCTAACTTCAGGTGCAAACCTTAATTATTATTATTTTTTTTATACAAATTGTGCTTCGTTTTGCATAAATGGGACAATTTCTTGAATTAGAAAATTTGATGATAGACATGTATGGAACTTGGTGGTTATGAGTCTGGACTATGTTTTCTTGAAAATTCACCTGATCATTGCCATTACTTCAATCAACATTTTTTCCATCTTTTAAGTCACGAGAATGAGGCTTTCATCTCAACTCAAAAGGGCCTTTGTCAACTGTCCTCTGAAAAATTTGAACAACGTTGGTTTTTATCAGGAAAAATATTCTTCAAACGAAGAAGTATGAGATAACCAGATCTTATCAGATTGTCATCTTTTTCATTGAATGCCGGGCTGTGCTAAAGATTGGTGTTTCATGTGTGAGTTAGAGCAGCATATGATGATTTTGAGAGAGAATGGGGCTCCTTTGTTAGTTAGTTTTGACTTTCAATTAAGATATGCCCCTTTTGTTTATATATTTTGATCTAGGTCCACTGCATATGTTCGATCTATGTTCTTTATTGGAATGCGTAGTTTCAGCACGAATCTCCCTTGCAAATGATGATAACTCTTGGACAAACTTTAGAGATAGTGGCAGAGGAAGGGATACAAACTTTCTACAATGGAACAATTGGTGAGAAGTTAGTAAAGGATGTTAGAGAAGTTGGTGGCATTTTAACAATGGAGGATTTACGAAATTACAAGGTGGAAATTACGGATGCAGTGGTTGTGAATGCGATGGGATACACCTTACATGGAATGCCACCTCCTTCAAGTGGAACACTTGCCCTTTCTCTGGTTTGTATATTCATATTGTTTTTATAAGTTTAATTTAATATCGATACGATAATATGCTAGAAAGTTGTATGCTTGTATGTTCTAATAGTTAGCATGAACAGGTGCTAAACATCTTGGATAGTTATGGAAGTCTTGATGCTGCAAAGGGAAATTTGGGTATACATAGAGTAATAGAAGCTTTGAAACATATGTTTCGCCATCTTTTGCACAAACTATTCAGCGTCGGATACTTGATAACACTACTTTCCCTCCAGAGTACTATATGGAAAGGTTTGGTTTGAATTTGAATGAAAATTCGAAAACTTTACCTTTAGCAAGATCTGTTGCAAACCGACTAAGTTGCTAATATAAAGAGTATATAAATTTCATGCAGGTGGAGTCAACTTAGAGATCATGGAACAAGCCATTTGTGTGTTGTAGATGCTGATAGAAACGCGGTATCACTGACAACATCTGTAAACAGACATTTTGGAGCTGGGATTCGTTCAATGTCAACTGGTATTGTGATTAACGATGAAATGGATGATTTCTCGATACCGACTGATATATCCCCCAGTAAACTACCTCCAGCGCCGACAAATTTTATTGAACCAAACAAAAGGCCACTGTCTTCCATGACTCCTATTATCATCACAAAGGTATTGCTTACAGCACAAGAATGATCACTAGATTAATATGATAATCAAATTACACATGAAACTTTCTATTGCTCTATGCTTTGGTAGGATGGCCAATTGGTCGGGGTAATTGGAGGAAGCGGCGGAATGAGTATTATTCCAGCAGTGACTCAAGTCTTTCTTAATCATTTCATCTTAGGAGTGAACCCTAGATGCAGTTCTAAGACCAAGGGTCTATACCAAGGTTCTAATTTTTCTGTATTCACGTAGTTTTTTACGTATGATGCTCCTAACTACTATCTAATTTTGATTTTTTTTAATCTCGTGTAGCTATTACCGGCTACAGTTTCATATGAGAAAATGACTTCTTATGATGGTGATCATATTGAGTTTTCAGAAGAAAGTAGGCTTTTCCTGAAAGAGAGAGGTCACGAACTGGAAGCATGTGAAATTAAATCGATTATTCAGCTTATTGTTCATACTCCAAAAACACCTACTAGCATTCATAGGAAACTTGGTGAAGGCACCAACTCATTTGGCACTCTAACAGCAGTAAGTGATCCAAGAAAGGGTGGTCGTCCAGCCGCTGTTTAAATTAAATCGATTAATTCATTTTTTAACTGGAATATGTTTGTCCAGCCATTGTTACAATGTAGTCATGTACAGTGCTTTGCTTGAAGCTATTGTTGGAAGGAAGAATAAAGTGATTGGATTAGTTCTTTTGAATGCTTTTTGTAAATAATTGAATCATTTGAGTATTCATATTAAGTTTGTTTTGTAAATTACTGAAGATTAGAACACTTTGAGTTTTAAGTTTGAAGAAAATTACAATTTCTTTGAGTATTCAACATTGATGTTGCAACAAATCTATTTGCAATGTTCCATCTCTGTAGATTTAAGTCCAATCTTCAAGCATTTTGATAATGACTATTTTGGTGTTTCGATTGGATGAAAGTAGGTATTGTAAACTATAGGTGGTATCACTAATACTGCAACATTACACTTTCAGAATTGCAAATAAAAATACATTATATATATTTTAATTATAGTAAGGGTTTTA
This sequence comes from Lathyrus tuberosus, assembly GCA_022829125.1. Lineage (NCBI taxonomy): Eukaryota > Viridiplantae > Streptophyta > Magnoliopsida > Fabales > Fabaceae > Lathyrus > Lathyrus tuberosus. Next base: position 2,328,935 of record JALAZF010000254.1, read on the forward strand.
CTTGCTTAACACAGGATAATTGATGCTCACAAAATTGATGTGAATGATAAACTTATTGACAACAAAATCAAATGGCGGGATCTCATTTGTGCCATAGAGGATATGGAAAAGTATGCTCTGTATATATCTTGCATTACAGCTCTTGGATGTTCAGTTTGGTAGTCTCTTATTCTTGGATTTGGTTAGTGTTATGGGGTGACTACTCATTTGTACCTCTGTTGCTTGATGAAAATGTGTTTAAATATGTATGATTACTTTGGTGGTTCTACTTGTAACGCCCCGATTCCAATTATTCCCATTTAATTGAGTCTTTTATTTAAATTGAGTGATAATTATTTTAATTGTGAATTTGGTGTGTTAAATGTTATTTTACCGTTTTGAGAGTTTTCGGGGAAATTAGAATGGAGAGTATTTTGGACTTTTCTCAATTAATGATAAATTAGAAATTAAGTGGAATTAGAATTTGTGAGAAAAATGAATTAATTGATAGTTTGGGAAATGAGAGAAAAGAAATAAAAAGAAAAAGATAGAAAGGAAAAATAGAAGGAAAATAGATAGAAAAGAGAAATAGAGAGAAATAGAGAGAAATAGAGAAAGATAGAAAGAAAAAGAAAGAAAGAAAGAGGAAGAGGGAAGAAGAGAAGAAAAGAGGAAAAAGAGTGGAAATCATCAAGAACAAGAGCTAGATCATTTGGAATCCGGGTAAGGGTGTGAAATCTTATTATCTTATCAATGTGTATCATTATGTATGAGTTGCTTGGATGTTTTCTTGTTTTCCATGGTTTTTGGAGTTTTAGGTCGAAAACGATAAAATGATTCGGAATCGATGGTTTTACGGTCGGAAATCGATATAAACTGTATTGTATGATCACACTGTGTGTATGAACAATTGTTGATGGTTGTTTTGCTGCTAGAATTGAATTTGGGTGAAAAATGGGAATTTTGGGGTGGATTTGCGAAGAGGAATTTTTCTGAAAATCGCAGAGCCCGCTCAGCGCGCAGGTACCCGCTCAGCACGCTTTTGAAAAAATGTAACCTCACCAGGCAGTAGCGAGCCCGCTCAGCGCGCTCGAGAGGCCACTCAGCGCGGTCTGGGACTTCAAAATTTTATCTGTTTTCTAAATTCCGTAACTTTTGATCCGTAACTCGGATCGGGACGTTCTTTATATTGTTGGAAAGCTTATGAAACGTTCTTTCTTATAAAAATGGGTTTTGAGATTGTTGGCCGATTTAATTATGTCGGAAAGTCGGGAATAGTGCTATTTAGCGACTTTTACCGTTTTGACGGTGTGTTTGAATGTGAATCGTACAATAGTGCATTGACGTGAATGTATATAGATTGTATGTGGTTGTGTGAGATGAATGCATGTATATATTGTGAATATGTATGCATTTCAAGAATGTCTTGAGTCATTATCATGTGTAGCATAATGATGTGCATTCTTGTGCTGAGGGATTCTAATGAGAATCCGCTATAATGTCGTGAGCCTCTCTTGGTGGAGGTGTGAGCGATGGTTATGGACGATCGTGAGCCTCTCTTGGTGGAGGTGTGAGCGATCGGGTTATGAGCCTCTCTTGGTGGAGGTGTGAGCGATCCATAAACATCGTGAGCCTCTCTTGGTGGAGGTGTGAGCGGTGGGTGAACATCGTAGGCCCGACGGGGAGTTACTTTGGTAACGAGCGATGGTTCCAGCAGAAGTTCCTGTGTGAACTTGAGATGATTGAGTCGGTACCGCATTGCATTTGCATAGAGTCGTGAGTCGGTCTCTATGATTTGCATTTCTCATCTTTAAATGATGCATAGGTGAATAAACATTTGTGTATGTTTATGTGGAATGAGAAGAAGTGAGGAAAGTATGCCTGATGTGTATGCTTGGTTTTATATATATGGATACATTGCGATGTATATGAGTGAGTTGTGATGAATTGTGGTGAGAATGTGAAATATGTGTAATTTTATGCTATTATATATAATTATATGCATTGTTATTATGATAATATTTCTCACCCTTCTGCTGTTTTATGATGCTCTATGAGGCATTGCAGAGTAGGTATGCTGGTGGTCTTTTTGTGAAGCGTGTCTTCATTCTTTTGGTCGGTTGGCTCTGATATGTAGCACCGGGTAGCTAGGAGGGCTATGATTCTTTTGTGATACATTGTATATGTGTCTTGTTGATAAATGTTATGTAAAACATGAATTATGTTGGTGGATAATGCTTGGCGATGTATATATGTTGGTTGTTATTCGATGTTTAGATTTTCCGCTTTTATTCTAAATATTGAAATGTGGGTGTAAGGACTAAGTTCCTCTGTTGCAAGTTGCCCCACTGTTGCATATCAATTGTTGAGCAGGTGTTGTATGTTTTAATTTCTTAATTGATGTGACATGCCTCTTTTATACCATGTTTGTAATTATACTCTGACGAAAATTTTAATATGTGCCTAAATGATTCTTTGGGGGTATAGAAAGGGGGTGTTACATTAAGTGGTATCAGAGCCAGAGTTGAGTCAGTTGTGTCTGTCTTGTTGTTGTGTTGGTTGAACTGTTGTTTAACTTTGCTGTCGTTTTTGGGGAATAATCAGAATATGGCTGGAAGGAATGACAATGCGATGGCTGCTGCTTTGGAAGCAATGGCTAGGACGGTGCAAGGTGCGTCGAACGTGAATGCTAATGACGAGTTCAGGAAGAATCAGCCACCGGTTTTCAAAGGAAGATTTAATCCCGATGGTGCTCAACTTTGGTTGAAAGAGATTGGAAGAATTTTCAGGGTCATGGACTGTGCGGAAGAGAATAAGGTGAGGCTTGGGTCTCACATGCTGAAGGAAGAAGCCGACGATTGGTGGGTCGGTATGCGTGAAGTTCTTGAGGTGGATGATGAAGAAGTAACTTGGGATTTATTCCGTACTGAATTTTTGAGAAAGTATTACCCTGAGAGTGTGAAGGGAAAGAAGGAGATGGAATTTCTTGAACTGAAACAAGGTAGTATGTCCGTGGTGGACTATACTGCTAAGTTTGTGGAGTTGGTTCAATACCATCCTCACTATGCTGCGATTACTGTTGAGTTCTCCAAGTGCATTAAGTATGAGAATGGTTTACGTCCTGAGATTAAGCAAGCTGTGGGATATCAAAGGATAAGAAGGTTTTCGGATTTGACGGAATGTTGTAGAATCTTCGAGGAAGATAGCAAGGCTCGTTCTACACATTATAAAAGTTTGAATGAGAGGAAGGGAAAGCAAGAAGCTAGAAGTGGACCTTATGTGACACCCGCTGATAAGGGAAAGCATAGGGGAAACTTCGAGAGGAGATCTGGAGGAGGAGGTTCTGGTCCCATTAAGTGTTACAAGTGTGGTGAAATGGGTCATAAATCATTTGAGTGTGGGAAGACAGGGGCGAAATGTTCTAACTGTGGAGGCCTTGGGCATGCTACTACAGATTGTAGAAGGAATGTAGTAAAGTGCTATAACTGGGGGGAAATTGGTCACATTAGCCCAAAGTGTCCGAATCCGAAGAAAGCTCCATCCGGTGGGAAGGTATTTTCTCTGGCAGGAACTCAGACTTCCAGTGACGACCGTTTGATTAAAGGTACTTGCTTTATTAATAGTACACCTTTAGTTGCCATTATTAATACTGGAGCGACTCATTCGTTTATTTCGTCTGAGTGCGCGAAGCGTTTAAATCTTGTGTTGTCTCTGATGGATGGTAAGATGGTTATTGATACTCCAGCAATGGGGTCAGTAACTACTTCTTTGGTTTGTTTGATGTGTCCTTTGACCATTTATGGTAAAGACTTTGAGATGGATTTAGTGTGTTTGCCGTTGGAAGGATTGGATGTGGTCTTGGGTATGAATTGGTTGCAATTTAACCGAGTTCATATAGATTGTTATCATAAGTTAGTGAGGTTTCCTTCTTTGGAAGATGATGAATTTGAGAGTTTCCTATCCACTAAAGAGTTGAAGAAACTTTTAGCGGACGAAGCTCAATTGTTCGGTTTGTTTGCATCTTTTCTGTGGATAATCAGGTGTCAATTGATGTGTGTCCAGTTGTGTGTGATTTTCCTGAAGTGTTTCCTGAGGATATTAAGGATGTACCGCCGGAAAGAGAAGTTGAGTTTTCTATTGATCTAGTTCTGGGTACTAGACCGATTTCGATGGCGCCGTATCGTATGTCAGCATCGGAGTTGGTAGAATTGAAGAAGCAATTGAATGACTTGTTGGACAAGAAATTTGTAAGACCAAGTGTTTCTCCATGGGGTGCTCCGGTATTGTTGGTTAAAAAGAAGGATGGGAGTATGCGGTTATGCATAGATTATCGACAACTGAACAAGGTGACAATTAAGAACAAGTATCCGCTTCCGAGGATCGATGATTTGTTGGACCAATTGGTTGGTGCGCGTGTTTTTAGCAAGATTGATCTGAGATCGGGATATCACCAGATTCGTGTGAAAGAAGAGGATATTCAAAAGACGGCCTTTAGGACACGGTATGGCCATTACGAATATTCCGTGATGCCATTCGGGGTTTCTAATGCACCGGGTGTGTTTATGGAATACATGAATCGTATTTTTCATGAACAGTTGGATCGTTTTGTGGTTGTGTTCATCGACGATATTTTGATTTACTCTAAGTCTCAGGAGGAGCATGAAGAGCATTTGAGAATTGTGTTGCAAATTTTGAAAGCGAAACAATTGTATGCTAAGTTGTCGAAATGTGAATTTTGGTTGTCGGAAGTAAGTTTTCTTGGACATATTATTTCCGGTAGTGGTATTAGCGTTGATCCATCCAAGATTGATGCGGTGATGCAATGGGAGGCTCCTAGATCGGTTACGGAGATTCGAAGCTTTTTAGGCTTGGCGGGCTATTATCGGAGGTTTATTGAGGGATTTTCGAAGTTGGCACTTCCGTTAACGCAATTGACTTGTAAAGGAAAGGCTTTCATTTGGGATATTCATTGTGAAGAGAGTTTCAATGAGCTAAAAAGAAGGTTGACAACGGCTCCGATCATGATTTTGCCTAATCCTAAGGAACCATTTGTTGTGTATTGTGATGCTTCATTGTCAGGTTTAGGTGGTGTCTTGATGCAAGATGGAAAGGTTGTGGCTTATGCTTCAAGACAATTGAGAGTGCATGAAAAGAATTATCCTACGCATGACTTGGAGTTAGCGACCGTGGTGTTTGTTTTGAAAATTTGGAGGCACTATCTTTATGGTGCGAGGTTTGAAGTTTTTAGTGATCACAAAAGCTTGAAGTATTTATTTGATCAAAAAGAATTGAACATGAGGCAAAGAAGGTGGCTAGAGTTTTTGAAGGATTATGATTTTGGTTTGAATTACCATCCGGGTAAGGCAAATGTAGTGGCCGATGCTTTGAGTCGGAAGTCGTTACATATGTCCGCATTGATGATGAGAGAATGGGAACTTTTGGAGAATTTTAGAGATTTGAGTTTGGTTTGTGAAATGACGCCGAGAAGTGTGAGACTTGGTATGCTACATGTTACGAATGACTTTCTTGCAACCGTGTGTGAAAAGCAAAAGTTGGATTTGAAATTCATTGATTTGATGATGAATGAGAATGAGGATTTCAAGGTTGATGATTTTGAAGTTTTGAGATTCCGTGGTCGTATTTGTATTCCCGATGATGCGGAGTTGAAAAAGATGATATTGGAAGAGGGACACCGAAGTAACTTAAGTATTCATCCGGGAGCGAATAAAATGTATCAGGATTTGAAGAAAATCTTTTGGTGGTCCGGGTTAAAGAGAGACGTGGCGCAATTTGTGTATGCGTGCTTAACTTGTCAAAAGTCTAAGGTGGAACATCAAAAGCCTAGTGGATTGATGCAACCGTTGGACATTCCGGAGTGGAAATGGGATAGTATATTGATGGATTTTGTTACGGGATTGCCGAATACGCAAAGAGGTCATAATGCTATTTGGGTAATTATGGATAGGCTTACTAAATCTGCTCACTTCATTCCAATTGATATTAGTTATCCTTTGGAGAGGTTAGCCGAGATTTATATTCTTGCGGTTGTGAAGTTACATGGAGTTCCTAAGAGTATTGTATCGGATAGAGATCCTAGATTCACATCGAGGTTTTGGGAGAGTTTACAAAAGGTTTTGGGTTCTAAGCTAAGATTGAGTTCGGCTTATCATCCACAAACGGATGGTCAAACCGAGAGGACAATTCAATCGTTGGAGGATTTATTGCGTGCTTGTGTGCTCGAGCAAGGTGGTGCTTGGGATAGTTATTTGGCATTGATTGAGTTCACTTACAATAATAGTTTCCACTCGAGTATAAGTATGGCACCGTTTGAGGCTTTGTATGGTCGGAGATGTCGAACACCTTTGTGTTGGCATGAAACGGGTGAGAGGGCAATAGTTGGACCGGAGATGGTACAACAAACGACGGAGAAAGTGAAGTTTATCCGTGAGAAGATGAAAGCTTCTCAAAGTAGACAAAAGACCTATCATGACAAGAGAAGAAAAGATCTTGAGTTCCAGGAAGGCGACCATGTGTTTTTGAGAGTTACACCAGTTACGGGTGTGGGTCGTGCTTTGAAGTCAAAGAAGTTGACTTCTCGTTTTATTGGTCCGTATCAGATTTCGGCACGAGTTGGTGTTGTGGCTTACCGTGTGGCGTTGCCTCCGAATCTTTCGAATTTGCATGATGTGTTCCATGTTTCGCAACTTCGGAAGTATGTTCCGGATCCGTCACATGTTATTCCTATGGACGAGGTTGAGGTGAGAGATAACCTTACGGTTAAAACTTTACCGATTAGGATTTTGGACCATGAAGTTAAGAAGCTAAGAGGCAAGGACATTGCACTTGTGAAGATAGCGTGGGGAGGCGCTGCGGAAGGTGATATGACTTGGGAACTAGAGAGTAGGATGCGAGAGTCGTATCCGGAGTTGTTTGAATCAGGTATTATTTTCGAGGACGAAAATTTCTAAAGTGGGGGAGAGTTGTAACGCCCCGATTCCAATTATTCCCATTTAGTTGAGTCTTTTATTTAAATTGAGTGATAATTATTTTAATTGTGAATTTGGTGTGTTAAATGTTATTTTACCGTTTTGAGAGTTTTCGGGGAAATTAGAATGGAGAGTATTTTAGACTTTTCTCAATTAATGATAAATTAGAAATTAAGTGGAATTAGAATTTGTGAGAAAAATGAATTAATTGATAGTTTGGGAAATAAGAGAAAAGAAATAAAAAGAAAAAGATAGAAAGGAAAAATAGAAGGAAAATAGATAGAAAAGAGAAATAGAGAGAAATAGAGAAAGATAGAAAGAAAAAGAAAGAAAGAAAGAGGAAGAGGGAAGAAGAGAAGAAAAGAGGAAAAAGAGTGGAAATCATCAAGAACAAGAGCTAGATCATTTGGAATCCGGGTAAGGGTGTGAAATCTTATTATCTTATCAATGTGTATCATTATGTATGAGTTGCTTGGATGTTTTCTTGTTTTCCATGGTTTTTGGAGTTTTAGGTCGAAAACGATAAAATGATTCGGAATCGATGGTTTTACGGTCGGAAATCGATATAAACTGTATTGTATGATCACACTGTGTGTATGAACAATTGTTGATGGTTGTTTTGCTGTTAGAATTGAATTTGGGTGAAAAATGGGAATTTTGGGGTGGATTTACGAAGAGGAATTTTTCTAAAAATCGCAGAGCCCGCTCAGCGCGCAGGTGCCCGCTCAGCGCGCTTTTGAAAAAATGTAACCTCACCAGGCAGTAGCGAGCCCGCTCAGCGCGCTCGAGAGGCCGCTTAGCACGGTCTGGGACTTCAAAATTTTATCTGTTTTCTAAATTCCGTAACTTTTGATCCGTAACTCGGATCGGGACGTTCTTTATATTGTTGGAAAGCTTATGAAACGTTCTTTCTTATAAAAATGGGTTTTGAGATTGTTGGCCGATTTAATTATGTCAGAAAGTCAGGAATATTGCTATTTAGCGACTTTTACCGTTTTGACGGTGTGTTTGAATGTGAATCGTACAATAGTGCATTGACGTGAATGTATATAGATTGTATGTGGTTGTATGAGATGAATGCATGTATATATTGTGAATATGTATGCATTTCAAGAATGTCTTGAGTCATTATCATGTGTAGCATAATGATGTGCATTCTTGTGCTGAGGGATTCTAATGAGAATCCGCTATAACGTCGTGAGCCTCTCTTGGTGGAGGTGTGAGCGATGGTTATGGACGATCGTGAGCCTCTCTTGGTGGAGGTGTGAGCGACCGGGTCGTGAACCTCTCTTGGTGGAGGTGTGAGCGATCCATAAACATCGTGAGCCTCTCTTGGTGGAGGTGTGAGCGGTGGGTGAACATCGTAGGCCCGACGGGGAGTTACTTTGGTAACGAGCGATGGTTCCAGCAGAAGTTCCTGAGTGAACTTGAGATGATTGAGTCGGTACCGCATTGCATTTGCATAGAGTCGTGAGTCGGTCTCTATGATTTGCATTTCTCATCTTTAAATGATGCATAGGTGAATAAACATTTGTGTATGTTTATGTGGAATGAGAAGAAGTGAGGAAAGTATGCCTGATGTGTATGCTTGGTTTTATATATATGGATACATTGCGATGTATATGAGTGAGTTGTGATGAATTGTGGTGAGAATGTGAAATATGTGTAATTTTATGCTATTATATATAATCATATGCATTGTTATTATGATAATATTTCTCACCCTTCTGCTGTTTTATGATGCTCTATGAGGCATTGCAGAGTAGGTATGCTGGTGGTCTTTTTGTGAAGCGTGTCTTCATTCTTTTGGTCGGTTGGCTCTGATATGTAGCACCGGATAGCTAGGAGGGCTATGATTCTTTTGTGATACATTGTATATGTATCTTGTTGATAAATGTTATGTAAAACATGAATTATGTTGGTGGATAATGCTTGGCGATGTATATATGTTGGTTGTTATTCGATGTTTAGATTTTCCGCTTTTATTCTAAATATTGAAATGTGGGTGTAAGGACTAAGTTCCTCTGTTGCAAGTTGCCCCACAGTTGCATATCAATTGTTGAGCAGGTGTTGTATGTTTTAATTTCTTAATTGATGCGACATGCCTCTTTTATACCATGTTTGTAATTATACTCTGACGAAAATTTTAATATGTGCCTAAATGATTATTTTGGGGTATAGAAAGGGGGTGTTACACTACTCGTGACATCTTTCATATGTCTTTAAATATGTATGCTTAGTATACTGTTATATAGAACTTAATGGTTGTTTTTGTATCAGAATAACAACGATCTAGCATATGCATAGACATACACCATATTAAAAATAAATTTAATACGGGTAAATAAAAAAATAGTACGTGTATATTTGATTCTATTTCTTTTTAAATATATATAATATTTTTTATAGAAAAGCATATGAGACAAATATTTTTATACACGAGAAAAATTTAAATATTTTAGATTGAACTTTATTTTTATATATGAAAAAAAGTGAATGGATGATCCAAATATTTTATTCTTAGAATGTATCTGTTCTACTTTTCTAAAAATGATAATAATATATCAATTTAAAAAATCATAAATTTTCAATACAAATAAATTAAAAATAATAGAGGTGAAGTGTTGATTATGACCATCTAAATAAATTCAAAAATGATAGTCCATATTTTAATATTGTATTATATTTATTCTTATTTTTTTAGCGTAATGTATTATATCAATTATAAAATAATTGAATTATTTATAGCATAATGTATTATATCGATTATAAAATAATTGAATTATTTGTAAAAGAAAATTAAAATGAAAGGTTTATTTAGTGAAACATTAAATATTTTGTATTTTTGAATTTGAAATGTCATTTGTATAATTTTGGATTTAATATATTTTATTATGTATCAAAGATAAATAAATATGAATTTGGCAAAAATAGATAAATAATAACTTATATTAAATTTTAAACTTTTGATATATTGTTAGTATTATTTTGCATCATTTGTAGTATACGATTATTATCACAATAATTATTACTATTTTGTGCTATTATAGAAAATAAAAATAGATCTTTTTAAAACAATGTATGAAATGCTAATAGAATGAGACATAAAATAAGATGAGTGAAATGCATTTCAATTTTCGAGAATACAAATTAGTAACATTATAAAGTATAATATTGTCATTTAGAATAAATACATAAGTAATGTATGAATTAAATAGTATAAAAATTGTATGATAATATGAAATATTTTTAATTCTTTTGTGATCACAAAAATAAAACTAATATATAATTATTGATTCAAACATGAAAATTATATTTATTTAAAATTTTAGTAAATTCTATTTTCTCATGATATAAAACAAATGTGTGTAACACCTGTACTCGGCCGGATACACGGGTACTAATATGGGTATCACACGAAATAGATATTCGTAATAATACTTACCTAAAATTTATTTATTTATGTTATTAATATTTATTTATACAATTAAAATAATATTTACAAATACTATAATATTATTTGATATTTATAAAACTTAAATATTGCGTAAATATTTTTATAAAAATATACCAACCGATGTCTGCGGGTATTTATTCTATTTTTTTTAAATATAAATTATATTTGATTTAATTTAAATATCAAATAATAAAAAAATAAATAGGCTATATCTATATAATTAATAAAATAATAAGTTAAGATATATTTGATTTAATTGATATATCTTAGATGAAAACTTATACTTAGAACAGGAAATATCCATCTTTCATCACTAAATCTTTTTCTAGCTTCATATGGTAAATCACCAAATAGATAAAAATAGATTATTTAATTAATTAATTAAAATTACTTAACATAAAAAAAAAGTAAATCTAATAATTTTTTAAATATGAAAATCTTTTAGTATTGTATTATGTCAATTTTTTATGGTAACATGTATTATATCGATTCTAAAATAATTGAATTATTTGTAAAAGAAAATTTCAAATGAATGATTCATTTAATAAAACATTAAATATTTTTTATTTTTGAATTTCAAGGATCATGTGCATAAATTTGGATTCAATACATTTTATTATGTATTAAAGATAAATAAATATGAGTTTGACAAAAAATATGTATGTATTAAATATAATTAAATTAGAATATATATATATATATATATATATATATATATATATATATATATATATATATATAACTATTTACAGACAAAAAAGCAATGATATGATTATTTATAATTAATATATATGTCATACACATAGAAAGTTTTAATTTATTGTTTTAAAAATAAAATAAAGAAATAGAGAGAATAAATATGTTTTTGAAAGATTTTTTATCCGACATGTCTACTCAAATTAGTTTTTTAATATGAAAGATTTTACAATTTTGTATAAAATATAAATTCCAAAAGAGTTCTATTTTTATTTACAAAATTTATTACTCTATAATTTTATTTTTTTTATCATGTATCAAATCATTCTTACTATTATTACCAAAGCGTGTGTGCCACACCAGTACACGGGCAAACACACGGGTGCTGATATGGTACAACAATAATAACTCAAATTTTTATTTATTATAAACTATTTTGGTAAAACAATTTTATTTTTCTTATTTATATTTTTTATTATGTTTTAAAAACAAAAGTGTACAAACCACACAAGTACACGAACAAACACACGGGTACTGATATGGTACATGCGTATTATACTGATATTAAGTTAATTATTTAAATATTAAATAATAATGAGAACAACTTTATTATTGATTTGAATATTTTATTTATTTCTGTTACTAATATTTATTTATACAATTAAAATAATATTTTCAAATACTATTATTAGTTGATATTTATAAAACTAAATTATTGAATATATTTGAAATTATTTTTAATTTGAGATACAATTTTTTAAACATAATGTATGAAAAATTGAAATATATATTATTGATGTAACAATATTTTGGTAAAACAATTTTGTTGTTATTTTAAAAATATGTCTTTCTTTTAAAAATAATTAACTATTTTTGTAAAACAATTTGGTTTTTCTTATTTATAGTTTTATTATATTTTAAAAACAAAAACGTGCGTGTCACACCAGTACCCGGACAAACACAAGTATTTATTTATGTTGATAATATTTATTTATTACATTATAAAAATATTTACAAATACTATAATATTATATGATATTTATAAAACTAAATCATTGCATACATATTTTTATAAAAATACCAAACGATGCTCGCGGGTATTGATTTTATTTTTTAAATCTAAATTATATTTTTTATATTTATTACTTTTTATTAATCCTATTTTAAATATAAATCAAATGCGCTTAACACACCATAATAGAGCAATCACACGTGTAGTGATATGAATATCGCACAAAATAGATATTTGTAATAATACTTACATAAAATATATTTATTTATGTTAATAATATTTATTTATACAATTAAAGTAATATTTTCAAATACTATAATATTATTTGATATTTATAAAACTAAATTATTACGTAAATATTTTTATAAAAGATACCAACTAATATCTGCGGGTATTGATTCTATTTTTTTAAAATATATATTATCTTTTTTTATATTTACTGTTTTTTATTAATTCTATTTTTTTCCCAAATTTTAAATGAAAATAAATACGCATCACCGACAGATATCCGTGCGAACGCAGGGGTATCATACTAATATTTAGTAAATTAGAAATTTACTCATTTTTATTAATTATATTTTGTTTTTTTTTAATTTTAAATATAAACAAATATATTCTGAAACGGGTATCATACTAGTTATCTTAAAAAACAAATTACCAACAACCCTAAAGAGCTCTCTTTCTCCCTTTTCACCATGAGAAACCATTTTCATTATCCTAATCTCCCAAACCCTAAACACAACTCTTCTTAAAGTCAGAAATTGTTAAACTATGAACGCTGTGCTGATGTCGGAAATGGTGCTTGATAGGGAAGATCTTTCTTATTGGAAGATGTTGTTTATGCGTGAGCATATTTCGCTGGCAAAGGGAATCGTGGTGAATACGTTTCTTGAACTTGAAACTATAACGGTAAAGGCCGTTGAATATGGTGTGTGTTTTCTAGATCTTGGAACAAGTTCCCCTGTTATTTACTGTATTGGACCATTGATTGCTAACCCTCATCAACTAGGTCAGTTACTGCTACTGTTATCTTTTATATTTATTGTCGTTACAAAACTTCCACTTGGATGAAGAATTCGAAAACATTGGTACAAAAGGAGTCCAAAAAACAATGGGTTTGTTGTTTTCTTCTGATTTTCAATTTTAGGGGTTTTCATCCCAAAACCATAATGCTTTTTGTTTGTTTGTGAAACTCTTATTTTGATTTTGAATCATGTCTTTCAAATATATTATGGTGGGTTTTTATATGTGAAGCTCTTATATGATTTCACATTATGGTAAGCTAATCAGTTTCCTATTCTTGCTACAACTTATAATTTTGTTTACAATACTTGGCAGTGTAGGGTTATGTGTTATTCGTTCAAAAAATTTAAGGAAGATTCCGATTCTGACATTGGGGGATTTACATGGATTTTGCATTCTGGTAAAGGGAAAAAGTTTATTTGTTGCAATGTAATTTTCTTTCAGTTCTCTTATTCATATTATCCTTTCATAACCTCAGAACAACTTATAAATGAGTACCTTTCAAGGGAGCCAATTGATATCCCCATTAGTTGGAAATATCATGATGTGGTTATTTGGTATTTTCACTCAGCTTCATATTTCTAATAGTCGCTCCTCTCATTTATAAATGAGTACCTTTCAAGGGAGCTAATTGATATCCCCATTAGCAGTTGTGTTGTTTCTCAGTTTTGTTGTTTAATAATGACAATTGTGAGAATTTTTGCAGGTTAGATGACTAGAGGCCTCAAATGTCTAGGTTTGGTAGAATTGCTTATACTGAATTTGGATCACATGATAGCATAATCCATCTTTCTAGGTTATAAATAAATTAGTTTATTGGGATTTCCATGATGTGAACTTTATTTTTGGGTTGATCTCAAACATGGAATTAGTTAAATGTCAGTACGTAGCCACCCATCAAAAGATCAAAACGTCGCCATCAATCATCTTATCTCTACTGGATTTTAGAAGTTGGTCTTCATTGATGATGAAGTATTAGGTTCCAACCATGTATCCTAGCTAATGGTTGAACACAAATCACAAATTTTGTTTTTAACTATCTAAGGTTTCTTTGCTTTAGTTTGAGAAAGTGTTTTCAGTTTAGTTTACTGCTTTTACTCTTCATTAAAAATTTGTTTTTGACTATTTTTACCTTATGTTTCTACTTCAAAAAAATTAATTGAGTAATCAAAACAATTAATTATTATGCATTCAACTTGAATATATAGTGGATATTTGGACTGACACTTAAATGATCAAAATCACATTGAGCCATTTTAGCTTTGGTACCATTTAAAGTTTTAACAGAATTAAGCACCATAATGATTTTAATAGGCAATAATGCATTCATTTGAATGACTGTCACTGGTATTAGATTGAAATGTGTTTGTGACCACGCAAGTGTGATCATTTTCTGTAGGCTTACTTCTTGATGCGGAGCATATTATATCTTTGCCATCTAAATCGGTGGAGTTGAAAAAAGTAGAATTTTTACATGAGGAATGTGATTTCTATTCCAAACTAGAGGCTGATTCACGTGCCCAATTTCAGGTACAGTCTATCTTCAACTAAAAACTACATATAACTCTAACTTAGTTACCTTTAGGTTTTTTTTATTTGGTTGGTCTTTTATGTATAATTGTTTAACATACTTATATTTAACGATGACGTGTGACTGAATGGATAGATGAGTTTATAATAGAACTGATGCTACAAATTAACTTCTGTAACTCTGCTTATAAGTAACATAATGTTCTTCAACTTAATTCCTTTAAGTCGCTGGCCTATATAAGTTACTTTTAAACTATGCTTATGGAAATATGAATGAAAAAATAGTATTGTCAGCTCATAGTCGATGATAGCTCTGCCATAAACTTGAATTATGATAGCTCATAATCCAAGTGATACCAGCACTGCAAGTAACTAATCCCTAATAGAGTTGCAAAATTCTTTAACTTTAATAAGTAGAAATTGACTTTTTGGAATGGTATGTTCATCATATCATGTTTATGTGTCCAATGTTGTCTTGAATACTTAAAGTTCCTTTCATACTCAAACAAATGTGCAGGCTTTTTTTGACCCAGAAATGAAGAAAATGAATGTCAAGAACTGCTACTATCCTATGTTTGTTCTTGAAAGTCATTTGAAAAAGGAGAAGGACCACTATGACAGTTTTTCTCATGAGGTGAGTTTTTAAGTTTGTTTGTTTGGTTGGGCTGCTTAACATTTTCCCTGCATCATGCATATTAGATTGCTCCTAAATATTTGAAGATCATTGCATTATTAAATCATTTTTTGTCACTACCTTCACCTATGAGTTTATATTTCTTAAATTAGTTATGAGCTTCCTTTTTGCTTCTGGTGCATACAAAATACTCTAAACTGTTATTGTTTCAGACTCTTGAGATATTGGAATTATATAGGCGTATATACGAACAGTATTTGGCAGTTCCTGTCATAAAGGGTATGAAAAGTGAAGTTGATACATTTGGCGATACAGTTTCCACTAACACTATTGAGGTACATAACATTGTTGTGTGATCACTGATATGCTGTTTGAATGGTGCTTATTTGTTATGCCTAAAGTAAATTGTTTATCAATTCTTATTTGTTATGCCTAAAGTATACGATGTCGTTGTGTTACATTTTCAATCACAATGCAGGCTATATCCCTCATATTGATAGAGTGATTCGGGCAGGAATTGTTCCTCGGCTTGTGACATTTTTGACAAGAGATGAGATGCCTCAACTGCAGGTTTGAATGTGTTTCTATCTTGTTCTATCTTTTTAGATTATTCAATGTGAATGTTTAGACCTCATTGACACTGCAACGTTATCTGCAGTTCATGGCAGCATGGACTCTAGCCAACATTGCCTCGGGGTTGTCCGAGCATACAAGAACTATGATTGAACATGGTGCTATTTCACTGCTTGTGCAGCTTCTGAGCTCAAGTAGTGATGACATCAAAGAACAGGTCATATCTTCCCTAATCTCGCAGAATTATCGCATTGAGAAAACCACTGTGTATGGATGTGTTGCTTGCTGGCATAATTTCAATGTCTTTGGATTGAATATGCAATGTGGGCATTAGGTAATATTTCTGGTGATTCCCCAATCGCAAGGGATGATGTTTTTAATCAAGGTGCATTCTCTTCATTATTGTCTATATTGTGGAGAACTACTTGTATAACAAAAAGTTCTACCTGGAAGATTGCTACATGGACTTTCTCAAACTTGTGCATTAGAAAGCCTCTTCCAATGCTTCTTGAACAGGTTGACAAAAATTTACACAAAATACTGTTGTTTTAGTAAATTTAGCATATGTTGCACATCTTCTCTTTTCTAACTCCTGTTATATTTTTCAGATACCACCAGCATTGCCTGCCATTCGGGAACTCTTGTTGATGCGGGATGAAGAAATTATACTACACGGATGCCAGACTCTCTGCTGCCTTGCTCAAAAGGAATCAATCGAATTGAACCAAGCTATCATTGATGCAAATGTTTGCCCAAGACTTTTAGAGCTACTAGTGTAAGTTCTTGACAGATTGCAAAACCTCTTGTGTCCTTTTTCGGAAGCATTGATACCCTTAAGGATGACTTATGCATGTTTTATTTTTCTCGTATGCATGGATACAGGCATCCAAAGTCAAAAGTTATTGTTCCTGCTCTGCGGACTATAGGAAATATTTCTTCCGCCAGTCAAGATCATAATAAGGTAAAAATAAAAAGATGTGGAACTATCTACTAATTATAGGAACCTCTAATGAAAGTTATATAGGCTACTGAGAGAGCATAATTACTCTTTTATGGCCTTCTATATCAAATTGATTTTTTTTTCTCGCACATTGCTAGTAAATTATCAGCTTCTTTTCAGGTTCTAATTGACAGTGGAGGTCTCCCAGTTTTTAACTTTTTTCTTAAACAAAGTGATAAATTTATCCTCCGGGAAGTTTGTTGGATAATTTCAAATATCTCAGGTGGGAATAAGGATCACATACAGGTAAGCAATGATCTGAACATTGTAACACCCCCAATCTATACCCCCAAGTAAACAAATAGATAATTAAAAATTCAAAATTTCATCAGAGTATATTTAAATTTTCATGGCATAGACAGGGAGGGTCACATCAATTTGAAACAAAACATACAACACCTGCTCATAAAGATATGCAACAGTGGGGTAGCATTCATTCAGAGGGAACTCAGTTCCTTACACCCACTTTTCAGAAATTAGAATAAAAGCGGAAAATCTAAAATCTGATTATCATATATATATCACATGAAAAGTTGGTCATACATCAGTTATACAAGTACAAACCGAAAGATATATATACATAGAACACAATAATCGCAAACCGCCTCCCTAACTACCCGGTGTCACATATCAGAGCCGACCGACAAAAGAATGAAGACATAAGCTTCACAAAAGACCTCCTGCAACTCTAATCTGCAATGCCTCATAGAGCATTATAAAACAGCAAAAGGGTGAGAAAAACAACCATAATATAAATGCATATAATTATATATATCAACATAAAAATACACATATCAAATTTTCTCACCACAATTATCACATGCCTACACATAAAGCATATACAGATTATATTCACATAATCCCATATTCACACATCATGCATATGTTTATACACACAAAACATATCATTCATAATTCAAGGCATTTAACACGAATGCACATCAATTCACAAATGCTATCACAAGCTCAATCACACAATGTCTCCATCCCCAATTGCATATTATTCATGTCCAATACATTTATCACAAATGCATATCACAACGTCTCGCACATAATCAACCAAATCATGATTTTCCACATATAACCAATGCAATCATAATTCATGCAGATGCAAAGAGACCGACACAACGACTCTCTATGCAAATGCATATGCGGTACCGACTCCAAGATTTCATATCTCATCACTAGTTCACTCAGGAACTCTGCTGGAACCATCGCTCGTTACATCACTGTAACTCCCCGTCGGGCATACGATGTTCACCCACCGCTCACACCTCCACCAAGAGAGGCTCACGGTGTTTATGGATCGCTCACACCTCCACCGAGAGAGGCTCACGACCCGATCGCTCACACCTCCACCAAGAGAGGCTCGCGATCGTCTATAACCATCGCTTTCGGTCCTCAGGCTATTCATACCTTTATATTTTCGAGGCACACGATGTTATAGCAGATTCCCCACCGGAACCGCCGTCACTCAGGACGCAACAACAATGCATATCATGATGCTTGACACACAAGAACTCATGACAACCAATGCAATTTCACACATATATGCAACCATAACATGCATATATAATCAAATACAACACATTGCATTTATCTGTCTCTCGGCCACAATTCATCACCACAACCATCATACAATCACAATTAATTCCACAAGGGATTCACACCACAAGGCTACCCACAACATATCATTACAACTTACATTGACATTCAATCAAACAATGTATTTTACCATGCAACAACATCATTTATGCTTCACATACAAAATGACTCAAGACATTCTTGAAATGCACACATATTCACAATATATTCATACATTCATCTCATACAATCACATACAATCTATATACATTCACATCAATGCACTATTGTAGGTTTCACATCCCAAACACACATTCAAAACGGTAAAAGTCGCTAAATAACACTATATCCCGATTTTCCGACATAATTAAATCGGCTAACAATTTCAAAATCATCATATTACGAAAGTACATTTTATAAGCTTTCCAACGATATAAATAACACTTAAATCGGAAATACGGTTCGAGAGTTATGAATTTTTAAAAGAAAAGAAAATTATTTTAAAAAAACCAACCACCCGGCGAAACACTCTTCGCCTCTCCTTCGCCCGG
This sequence comes from Lathyrus tuberosus, assembly GCA_022829125.1. Lineage (NCBI taxonomy): Eukaryota > Viridiplantae > Streptophyta > Magnoliopsida > Fabales > Fabaceae > Lathyrus > Lathyrus tuberosus. The sequence goes on from JALAZF010000254.1 coordinate 2,347,960, forward strand.
CGAAGCACAGGCGAAGCTAAATCCACCCAAAAGACTCAAAGAGGCAGAAACTTGGAGCCTCTGCGCCTCTCGAAACCGCCCGGCGAAAGGACGAATCGCTCAGCGAAAGGATCCCACCGCCCGGCGCTTCACACCAGAAGCAGAATTTCTGCTTCGTTTTTGCACTGTTCCAAACCCCAAAAATTCCATTTTCTTCCTTAAATCACTTCCATCATCAAAACCATTAATAGCAATGGTTCTTATACATATAGAGATCATACAACACAAATTATTTCGATTTCCATCCGTGAAAACATCGATTTCTACTCGTTTTATCGTTTTCGACCTAGAAGTGAAAAACATGGAAAGCAAGAGAATCATCCAAACACATACATACATAATCATATACAAGCATAGTATAATCGAGTTTCGCACCCTTACCCGATTAAATCGATTCCTAGAAGTGATTTTCTTGAGTTTCCAAGCTTTTCCCAATTCCTCTCTTTTTCTCCTTTCTCTTCTTTTCTTTCTTCCCTTTTTCTTCTTCTCTTTTTCTTTCTCTCTAATTTTTTCTCTCCTTTCTATTTCTATCTCTTTTCTTTACTAATTTAGTAAATAATTAGGGAAAATACTAAAATACCCTTACTCTCAATTATCTCCCACACGATCCCAAAATGCGATAAAATATAATAACAGTACAAAACAACATATTATCACACCAAAGTCATAAATAAAAATAATATAATACTCAAAATAATTAGATCGACTCGATTAAATAAAATGGTCGAAACTGGGGCGTTACAACTCTCCCCCACTTGGAAATTTTCGTCCTCGAAAATATAACCGAGACGAACAACTCCGGACACGACTCTCGCATCCGACTAACAAACCAACATGCCAACAAAAGGCACACCACGAACAACACAAACGACAAACACCTTGCTAACAGCAGGTACAATCAACGTCACGACAACGACAACAATAACGACAAGCTGCAAAGCCCATACAATGCACTTGACGACCGACTTCCAACTCAAAGAATACACAAGCACAAACTCACTGGTTCACTCTTGAACCAAAACACAACAAGATCGTTACCATCACCGTAGGTAACCCACCTCTAATTCCTCACACAGGAATTAGCTACACGCACTCGAACCAACACAATGGGAACGAGGCAACAACACAAACAAGAACATAACGTTCCACGACACGACAAGGTCTCCACAACATCAATAAAACCAGATACCCTTGTCACACAACCTTATTACATCAATGCCACGATTCACCAATCGTACATATAACCAAAACACCCATCTACTTATTAGCCCATGAGTACCATTCAAACCTTTTACCTAACACTTCCACTCTGAAATATCCATTGGTCTCACCATTCCTACAGATTTCCAATGTTCAACCTAAGAACTCTTACAAGTCAGACATGTATATACGAAATGTGCCACATCACGCTTCCGCTGCGCACTCTGATGACTCGTAACCATCAAAACTACCAATCTCACGTCCAAAGTCTAACTCTTTCGCATACTCACCAAACCAGTGTTCACTTTTAATATTTCCATTCCCACACTCTTCTGTGTTATCTCACACACTAGGCACTCGCCTCTGAACTTCTCAAACAACTCAAATTCTCGGACCATTAACACATACATACATAGAAATTTTCGACTTAACTCCTCAGTCACAACAATAGCTTGTCCCCAAAGGATAATCCAAACCAATTCAATATTCAATATTCTTATAATTACCAAACACTTCGAATCTAGAATCATAAAGATAATACTTCCAATAATCCAACATAATACAACTACAACCACTTCCACGATAGAACTGATCCTTCCACGACTCCTCAAATGTCGAAGAACATAAACCACAACTTAAACAAACCACCACTCTTATCAAACATTCCAACAATTGTAATTCTAGTCAAACTCAACCAACCCATTCCAGTTACCTAATCCTGAAAATGAACACTTATTCTCAATCGTAACCCTATACTACTGTCCGTACTCCATACACAATTTCTTCTCGTGACAATCCAAATTCCATCCTATTGCAACAACCAACCAAAAAGGACTCTTAATGACTTCTCAACTTAACCACATACCAGAACCTCTAATCCATCCCATCTTCTGATATAAGAATCTTCATCGACACAACAAAACAATCTGTAACCATTTCCTTACATTTCAAGTAATCCATTCTGCACCACTATCAAAGCCGGAAAGACACATCCATTCCCTCCAACATAATTCCCGTATGCTATCAACAAGAGATTAAGGGTGATCAGTTCCTCAATTTGTCAATAAACAGGCGACAACCATGATGAGGCATAAACTGTCTCCACCAAACTATAATAGTATTCCTTACATCCTATGCACAAAACTACCGAAGGCACAAATCCTTAGTCGCCATAATCCTTACCTCCGCATCCCTTCTTGAACCAGAAACTACACTTATAATCTTGCAATCCCAAACACACTGAGCCAGGGCTCTACACCTGAAGCAACTTGGAGAAGTACCAGCTTCTCCCCCACTTATCTCATTCTAATCCTTCCAACTGTAAACACACCAAATCCATCACAAATCCTTTACCATAAAAGGTCAAAGAACAAATTAAACAAACCCAAGAAGTAATTACCGCTCCTAAACAGAAATATCCATAACCAACTCACCACTCCAAAAAGACAACACAAGTTCAAACTCTTCGCGCACTCATACGAAATAAACGAATAAGTCGCTCCAGTATCAATGATAGAAAAATAAAGGCGTACCATTAATAAAACAAGTACCTTGAGTCAAACGATCCGCACTAGTAGTCTCATCTCCTGCTAATGCAACAACCTTCCTACCAGTCTGAGCTTTCCTCGGTTTCGTACACCCCGTACTAATATGACCTGTTTCACCACAGTTGAAACACTGCACATTAATTTTCTTACAATCAGCTGCGACATGTCCCGAACCTCCACACTTGGAACACTTAACCAAATTCTTCCTACATTCGGACCGACGGTGTCCCCACTCACCACACCTAAAACACTTCGGAGAATTAGACATACCTCTTCCACTTGGCTTTTTCTCAAAATTCTCCCTTTGCTTACCCTTATCAGCTGGTGTGACATAAGGACCACTACGAGACTGTTGTATCCCTTTCCTGTCATTCACACTCTTATAGGGAGTAGCACGCGCCCTTCGATCCTCTTCGTAAATCCTACAACTGTCCACCAAATCATAAAACCTTCTAATCCTCTGATAACCGATTGCCCGTTTAATCTCCAGACGCAATCCGTTCTCATATTTCACACACTTAGAAAACTCAGCAGTAGCTTCAGCATAATGAGGATAAAACTGCACCATCTCAACAAACTTAGCAGCATAGTCAACAACAGACATATTGCCTTGTTTCAACTCCAAGAACTCAATCTCTTTCTTCTCCTTCACACCTTCAGGATAATACTTCCTCCGAAACTCTCAGACAAACAAATCCCAAGTAACCTCTTCATCATCCTCTCCCAGCACTTGGCGCAAACTAACCCACCAACCAGCTGCTTCTTCTTTCAGCATGTGAGTACCCAGTCTCACCTTATTCTCTTCAGCACAATCCACCACATGGAAGATTCTTTCAACCTCCTCAATCCAAAATTGTGCACCATCAGGATCATATCTTCCCTTGAAGATAGGCAGTTCGTTCTTCCCGAACTCATCATTACCCGTAACATTCAGTACACCCTGCACAGCCCGAGCCATATTCTGTTCATTTCCAATAACAACAACTATGGTTAAACAAACAGCTCACCGAACCACAAAGACCAACAAGGACTGACACAAACTGACACGGACTGGCTCTGATACCACTTAATGTAACACCCCCAATCTATACCCCCAAGTAAACAAATAGATAATTCAAAATTCAAAATTTCATCAGAGTATATTTAAATTTTCATGGCATAGACAGGGAGGGTCACATCAATTTGAAACAAAACATACAACACCTGCTCATAAAGATATGCAACAGTGGGGTAGCATTCATTCAGAGGGAACTCAGTTCCTTACACCCACTTTTCAGAAATTAGAATAAAAGCGGAAAATCTAAAATCTGATTATCATATATATATCACATGAAAAGTTGGGCATACATCAGTTATACAAGTACAAACCGAAAGATATATATACATAGAACACAATAATCGCAAACCGCCTCCCTAACTACCCGGTGTCACATATCAGAGCCGACCGACAAAAGAATGAAGACATAAGCTTCACAAAAGACCTCCTGCAACTCTAATCTGCAATGCCTCATAGAGCATTATAAAACAGCAAAAGGGTGAGAAAAACAACCATAATATAAATGCATATAATTATATATATCAACATAAAAATACACATATCAAATTTTCTCACCACAATTATCACATGCCTACACATAAAGCATATACAGATTATATTCACATAATCCCATATTCACACATCATGCATATGTTTATACACACAAAACATATCATTCATAATTCAAGGCATTTAACACGAATGCACATCAATTCACAAATGCTATCACAAGCTCAATCACACAATATCTCCATCCCCAATTGCATATTATTCATGCCCAATACATTTATCACAAATGCATATCACAACGTCTCGCACATAATCAACCAAATCATGATTTTCCACATATAACCAATGCAATCATAATTCATGCAGATGCAAAGAGACCGACACAACGACTCTCTATGCAAATGCATATGCGGGTACCGACTCCAAGATTTCATATCTCATCACTAGTTCACTCAGGAACTCTGCTGGAACCATCGCTCGTTACATCACTGTAACTCCTCGTCGGGCATACGATGTTCACCCACCGCTCACACCTCCACCAAGAGAGGCTCACGGTGTTTATGGATCGCTCACACCTCCACCGAGAGAGGCTCACGACCCGATCGCTCACACCTCCACCAAGAGAGGCTCACGATCGTCTATAACCATCGCTTTCGGTCCTCAGGCTATTCATACCTTTATATTTTCGAGGCACACGATGTTATAGCAGATTCCCCACCAGAACCGCCGTCACTCAGGACGCAACAACAATGCATATCATGATGCTTGACACACAAGAACTCATGACAACCAATGCAATTTCACACATATATGCAACCATAACATGCATATATAATCAAATACAACACATTGCATTTATCTGTCTCTCGGCCACAATTCATCACCACAACCATCATATAATCACAATTAATTCCACAAGGGATTCACACCACAAGGCTACCCACAACATATCATTACAACTTACATTGACATTCAATCAAACAATGTATTTTACCATGCAACAACATCATTTATGCTTCACATACAAAATGACTCAAGACATTCTTGAAATGCACACATATTCACAATATATTCATACATTCATCTCATACAATCACATACAATCTATATACATTCACATCAATGCACTATTGTAGGTTTCACATCCCAAACACACATTCAAAACGGTAAAAGTCGCTAAATAACACTATATCCCGATTTTCTGACATAATTAAATCGGCTAACAATTTCAAAATCATCATATTACGAAAGTACATTTTATAAGCTTTCCAACGATATAAATAACACTTAAATCGGAAATACGGTTCGAGAGTTATGAATTTTTAAAAGAAAAGAAAATTATTTTAAAAAAACCAACCACCCGGCGAAACACTCTTCGCCTCTCCTTCGCCCGGCGAAGCACAGGCGAAGCTAAATCCACCCAAAAGACTCAAAGAGGCAGAAACTTGGAGCCTCTGCGCCTCTCGAAACCGCCCGGCGAAAGGACGAATCGCCCAGCGAAAGGATCCCACCGCCCGACGCTTCACACCAGAAGCAGAATTTCTGCTTCGTTTTTGCACTGTTCCAAACCCCAAAAATTCCATTTTCTTCCTTAAATCACTTCCATCATCAAATTCGTTAATAGCAATGGTTCTTACACATATAGAGATCATACAACACAAATTATTTCGATTTCCATCCGTGAAAACATCGATTTCTACTCGTTTTATCGTTTTCGACCTAGAAGTGAAAAACATGGAAAGCAAGAGAATCATCCAAACACATACATACATAATCATATACAAGCATAGTATAATCGAGTTTCGCACCCTTACCCGATTAAATCGATTCCTAGAAGTGATTTTCTTGAGTTTCCAAGCTTTTCCCAATTCCTCTCTTTTTCTCCTTTCTCTTCTTTTCTTTCTTCCCTTTTTCTTCTTCTCTTTTTCTTTCTCTCTAATTTTTTCTCTCCTTTCTATTTCTATCTCTTTTCTTTACTAATTTAGTAAATAATTAGGGAAAAGACTAAAATACCCTTACTCTCAATTATCTCCCACACGATCCCAAAATGCGATAAAATATAATAACAGTACAAAACAACATATTATCACACCAAAGTCATAAATAAAAATAATATAATACTCAAAATAATTAAATCGACTCGATTAAATAAAATGGTCGAAACTGGGGCGTTACAAACATGCTTATCCTTTTAAACATAAAGTATTGTCACAACTAATGTTATTATGATAATTTTTGTAGGCTATCCTTGATGCAGATCTTGTTAGTTCACTTGTTCATTTTACGAAGGCTCACTTCGAGATCTGACAGCCGGCTGCTTAGGTTATTGTCAACTCCACTTGTCATGCCACTCATGAGCAGATTCGGTAAGTTTTTTTTACCACTGCATTTTATTTTTGATTATTGTGATTTTATTTATCGACATTCCTATTCTCCTGGTCTAAAAGGAAAAAAGTTTTAAGAAAAATCAGCATAAATACACATGAGGGTATGAAAAGTGAAGTTGATACATTTGGCGGTACAGTTTCCACTAACATTATTGAGGTACATAACAATGTTGTGTGATCACTGATATGCTGTTTGAATGGTGCTTATTTGTTATGCCTAAAATAGGAAATGTCGTCGATGAGGTTAGTTATTAAATATAACATCATTTTCTTTAAGTTTATAGTAGGTTGTACCTCTTGCTTTTCGAACGAACATTTCTTTCAAATTTCAGTCTCCTCATTTTGCAAACAATTTACTTATTGTTCAACTGTAAATGGTTACTTTTAAGGCAATTTAAGTTGATTCTAATACTTTAATACCTTTAAAATGTCTGCAGGCAGAGAAAAGGGATATTGTTGGTTTACAAGAGTAGGTAATTTCTGCTTAACCGTAATTGATATTGATCCATTTATGGAAACTGAGACTGGTTTCTTCAGGTTTTTGTTATTGAGCTGCATGACAAGTAGCATATGTGACTGTTTCCAAAATCATACTCTATTCCACTTGGTTATGATCTTTGAATGACTTCAAAATTTCTATGCTGCATTTATTTGTTATTTGAAGAATTTTATCCTATAGGCTCTTAACGAGGCTTTTGAGATTTTTTGCAACAAGGGTGTTGCTGGAAGCTCAAGTGCCAAACTGCTTGCCACTTTTTGCGATAATATTCTCAAGAAATGAGGAAGTGAAAAATTGACTGATGAAGCAATTGAAGATACTCTTGAGAAGGTCTGCTATGCATCTTTTTAAATTCACCATATGCATCTCTAAGTTTGATGTTCGTTGTTATGAAATTGAGATTTCTTTTGATCCATTTACAAGTTGTCAAGCTATTTGCCTATATTAGTGATAAAGATTTGTTTGCCGAATTTTGTAGGTAAGCAACATATAAAATCATAATATTTGTGACAATCATTAGTGTTAAGATTTTATTAAGATTTGTTTTCAATGCAATGCAGACTGTTTTAGGTTTTTTGGGTCCTAATGCAATGCAATGGTGAAAGAAAATTCCATTGTTAATGTGGGTCCTAATGTAGACCCTGGAATTGACACTTTTCTCTTCAATTATTTAGGTTATGTGTGTATAATTTTTCAAGGAATTCTATCAAATAATAACTAAGCACAGAAAGCTTACTTGGATTATGAAAGCGGGAAATTTGAACCAAAAACTATGGAGCTGATTGTGGAGGAAACAAGGATGGACCTCCTGCTGACTACAGGCCTTCATTTAGGGTAATTTTATAACATCATAGCTTTTGTATATTCATTGTTAAATACAAGGTTTTGTCCATTTTCCTTTAAATTATGCAATATTGTTTCATGTTTTTTTAGTCGAATATCATTTAAATGTGAACTTTTATGTTTCATTGCAATTGTAATTATATTTATGCTTTCCTCATTTATGGATTATATACTCATACTTTCCTGATCAAGTTTTATTGTCCCCACTATATTGCAGGGTATTGGTACAAGTTCTGGAATCAATTGTGATTCTTGTGGCTTTAGAGCACCAAACTAGTTCAGATGATGCTTAAATTTAACAATTTTTGCTTCAGCTCATGCAGTTTTGGCTAGATTCTAGAGTATTTAGCTCAAGTACTTTCATATGATAAGCTTCTAACATATAAAGTCACATAGTGTTTGTATAAATATAATATGATAGATATGTCGAATGAAGAATATATGAGATTATCTGCCCCATTCTGTTCATATTTCTACTAACAATTTTTTTTTTAATTTTAAAACTAAATTACCTGCAGATTTACTTGTAGAAAGGAAATTTCCTACGGATTTACCTGCAGAAGTACTTGTGGAATAGAAATTTGCGACGATTGGAACCATCGTAATCAACAATCAAAACAAAAATAAAATGGAAAGTTACGACAGTTGATAGCCATCGCAATATGTAGATTACGTCAGTTCCTTACCTGTCGTGAGAGTTAACGATGGTTGGTGTGACGGTTTTGACAACCGACGCGATATAGCCTCGCGACACACGTTTCTGCGATAGTGTAGCAACCGTCGCGATTTGAAAATTACGGCGGTTTTAACCGTCGTAATCTGCCAAAATAACCGTCGTAATCTGCCAATTTTCTTGTAGTGTATATTCATTAACACATTCAATACAAGGCCTCATCAAGTAAAATTACAAAAACAATTTATTCAAAATCTTCATGCTCTTCATCCATATCATTGTCATCATCTGATGTGATATTGTCCTCGGATCCAAACTCTTGCTTTTCGTCCACATTATTTTCTAACAACAATATAGACGCGTCAACTTGATGCCCCTCAACCATTGTATTAGACAAACTTCTAATTTGTTCAACTGCAATCACATCATTAATTTGTTCAACTTCATCAACTTGGTAAGCAACATCTTCCATTAGATTTCCAGTTTCAATATGACCCAATGATTTTGTTTTAATTACAACAGACCACCCTCATTTATGTGGTACAATTGAAGGATAAGGAACATAGTAAACTTGCATAACAATATGTGACATTATGAAAGGATCACACTCTTTGTACCTTCGGTCCATTCGAATCTCAACAGTACCATATGTCTTATCTATTTTTGTACCTCTGGCAGATGGATCGTACCAGTCACAATAAAACAAAACAACTTTATTTTTCGAGTCCAAGTAATTGTATACCAACTCGTAGATATGTTTAACAAAGCCATAAAAGTCGTCTTCACCACCATATTTAACTCCTTTTACAAATACACCACTGTTTATGGTTTTTTCCCCTTCAGTCCATGTCTCAGTGTGAAATTTATATCTGTTCATGAAGTAAGTGATCCATTTATTTGTGCTTTGAATAGGGCCTTCATACAATTTTTTCAAATGAGGTATTTCTTGAGTCGGTGCAACAATGCATGATAATTTCTCCTTGAACCATGCTGGAAAATGACCATGTATGTGACCGGAGGTTGCTTGTACACCGGTGCTATGAAAATAGGAGGTGTTAAATTTCCTAAAAAGAAATACACTATAAGTTTCAAGGTAATAAGTTTTATATTCACACTGTAAAGAAAATTAAACAGTTGAGGTATACTTACTCAAGATATGGTTTAACTTCAACACAGTTAATCAAGACATGACTATGTGCAGATTGTATTTCTTTTTGGGTTAGCCAATGCATACCCTTCTTTCCAGAGGGACGACCTGGAAGCCCAAAGACTGATAAGGTAAATTGACTTCTTTCGTTAACATTTACGGCATTCCTTATGTTTCCTAATGCAAGTAATGTGCACATATTGATCCTTCAACTTTAGCTTTATTTTTCACCGATCGCTTTGAATCACCCATGAACCTTTCAAATGGATACATCCATCTATGTTGAACAGGGCTACCAAGATAAGCTTCATATGCAAGATGCACATGTAGATGTTTCATAGAGTAAAAAAACTAGGCGAAAATACTTGTTCCAACTTACAGAGAATAACTGGAATATTTTGGTCCAACTTAATGATGTCATCCACTCTTAAAGCTGACGCACAAATATCTCTAAAAAATTGACTAATTTCAGTTAGTGGCTTAAGCATATGACTAATTGGGTAGTGAACCGAATGCAATTGGAAGCAATCGTTCCATAAAAACATGGCAATCATGACTTTTCATACCATGCAACTTCCCAGTGTTAGCATCGACACACCTTGCTAAATTTGAAGCATAACCATCGATCATTCTCAATTCTTTTAACCATCGACAAACCGCTTTAGCTTCTTTGGAAGTTAGACTGTAATTAGCCATGGGTTTTAATAATTTCCATTCGGTTGACGCTTCAACTCTAACTCTTTTCGATTACACCAAATTTCCATGTCTTGTCTAGCCTTCTCATTGTCTTTATTTTTGTCTTTAACATCCATCACTATGTTAAATACATTATTAAAATAATTATTCTCAATATGCATAAGATCAAGATTATGGCGCAACAGATTATCTTTCCAATATGGAAGGTCCCAAAAAATACTTCTTTTTGTCCAATTGTGACTCCATATCCTTGAATTCTACACGCTTTACCAGTATCTGTGAATTTTGGTAGTTCACAAAGTTGGTTCCATACTTCACCTGGTGACAATCGAGGCAGAGGCAAATCTGTTACTCATTCGTCTTTTTTGAAATCAGTCTTATTTCTTCTATAAGGATGATTTCTTGGTAGGAATCTAGGGTGAAAGTCAAACCACAAACTTTCCCCCCTTTTCCAACGCAAACACCTTGGTGTTCCCCATGCATTGCGAACATCCCATTTTGCCATGCATACCTCATCCAGACAACATGCCATATACTGGAAAGTCGTTAATATTCCACATCATTGCAGCTCACATAGTAAAGTTTTGCTTACATGATATATCATAAGTACATTCTCTAATCTACAACCTCTTCAAATCATCAATTAAAGGTTGTAAGTACACATCGATTCCGGCTTTTGGACTCGATGGTCCTGGAATGAGGTATGTCAAAAATATGTATGGTTTTGTCATGCACATCTTAGGAGGGAGGTTGTAAGGGGTTACAATAACTGGCCAACAAGAACATCCACTTCCCGACGTTTGGACATATGGAGTAAAACCATCAGAGTATAATCCAAGCCTCAAATTTTTAGGTTGTGTGGAAAAATCAGTATGTATGTGATCAAAGTGCTTCCATGCCTCGCCATCAGATGGATGTCGCATAGTGTCTGAACTTGTATTGTTTGTATGATGCCATGTCATTTGACTTGCCCTGTGCATTGAAGCAAACATTCTTTTTAACCTTGGTATTATCGAAAGATAAAACATGGACTTCACTGTTACACGTTTTTGCTTATGGTCAATGGCTTTACTACAAACTTTATATCTTGGACTCTTATAGAACTTACATTCCTCCAGCACTCCATCGTTAGTACCAAACTCATTGTCATAGAACAACATGCAACCACTAATGCAACAATCAATCTTTCTTACTTCTAAACCCAACATCGACACCAACCTCTTTGCATCATAAAAACTTGTAGGCAAGTTGTCTTTCGTAGGAGTCGCGTCGAGTATCATTTTTGCGAAGAATTCCAAACACTGATAAAGAACATTCAAATTAAACTTGGCGGACAACAATCTCACACACATTGATAATTTTGAGTCCGACGACCCCTTAAACAACGACATATTCATCTCATTCAACAACTGATAAAATCTTTGTGCTTCCTAATTCTACAACTCTCCCCCATCAAAATCTTCAGGTTCATCATAGGTCACGTTCACACTAAAAGCATCGCCCACCTTCTCACCGATCAAATTAAAGTTTTCCCTATGTTCCATCGATGATCAGCTACTTGAAGCATGCATATTATTGGTCTCTGGTACGCTACTCAGCAGTTCTTCTCCATTATATGTCCAAACCAATTAATTTTCAATGAAACCCCTTCTCTTCAAATGACGTTCTACTTCTTCGGGGTCACTAATTATAGGTCTGTATTCATATTTAAGACAAGGACATCTTACTCCTCCTTCACCTCGACAATATTCCTGAGAAAATGCCCATGTGATAAACTCTTTAACTCCTTCCTCAAAATTTTGTTTAAGTCCGCGTCTTCTTGGATACAATATATTGAACATCCAACTACGATAGTACGTATAATATTTCATACTGCACATTTATACAATCATTATCATTTTTATTAAATATATAATTTTAATATCTACTTACTATAAATACTACATTTTATAACTATGCTTAATATATATACTTACTTAAATAAAAAAATTACTAAATAAATCTTTACTTACTTATAATATATTTCTTTACTAAATAATATTTACTTAAAAATAAATATATACATACTTAATAATATTTTTACTTACGTAATAATAGTTTTACTTACTTAATATCATTTACTTTAAAAATTATATAATTTCTCAAATTGTATTTATTATTTAAAAAATATATACTTATTTAAATTATATTTGATTACTTATCTTAAAAATATATATACTTACTTATATAAAATTATTACTTAATAAATATATTTACTTACATATTATATAATACTTACTTAAAAAATTGTATTAAAAAAATACTTACTTATTATATAATACTTATTTAAAAAATATATACTTATTAAAAAAACTATTACTTATTTTTAAAAAATATATACTTACTCAAATTTAATTATTACTTATCTAATATGTATATATACTTACTTTTATAAAAATATTATTTAATAAATACTACCTCCGTCCCTAATTATAATACTTATATAAAAATAATACTTAATAAATACAAAAATTGTTTATATTTATAACTTAATCTATTCTGTTTAATATATTTAATATTTTTTTAAATATTAAACAAGTCTAATAATATATTTAATACTACATTAAATTCGAAAAAATAATAATTATTATTTAATATATTCTATTTCTTTTTTAATAACAATTTAATATATGTTATATTTATTCTTTTTAAGATAATATATTTATTCTTTTCTAAAACATATTAATAACCTAATTTATTCTGTTTATAAAAAATAATAAAATATATTAACATATTTTGTTTATTCTTTCTAAAAAAAGTATTAATAACATAAATCTAACTATCAATGAAGCAAACATACAAGAATACATACATATATATATATATATATATATATATATATATATATATATAAACAGCAAACATACAAAAAAACATCTCTAAAGAAAAAATACAAATGAAACAACAAAATATATTTTGAGGAGTATCTTCTTCTTTTAATAACCTAAATTAAAAACCATAAATAAAAAAATATTAATAACATAATAAAATTCAATTGACAGAAAATTAAATAAATAAAAAAATATAAATAATTGTTTACCTTATTAAATTTGAAGAGATAACAGATGAATAAATTGAGGTTGGATGAGAAAAGAAGAGGAAAGAAGAAAATATGAGTATGAGTTAAAGAGGAAAGAAGAAATTTGAGGGGTGTTCTTCTGCGTGTGAGAGTGGAAAGAGGTGAAAAATGATACTGAGTATGGAGTGTTGTGGGTGAGAACGAATAAGTGAAATAAATATGGAATCTTGCGTCATGATTTTCACGTCACAACTTGCGACGTGTTATTCACGTGGCAAAAAAATACAACTGTTATCTTGTGACGTGATTTACACGTCGCTAAGGTTGACCAGACACAACGGTCATTTGAATATGACTAAGCCATCAACTCATCAGACAATATTCTCACGTTTTGTTTGCTTTTTCTGAAAACTTAATTGTGACGTGATTTTCACGTCACAACGTTACTTTTTAAAATTCAAATCTCCCCAATGTGCAATCTTTGACTAATTTTTTTTATTTTTTAAAAAAAAAAAAGTTGTTACGTGTTTAACACGACGCAATTTAAAAAAAAAATTATAAACGTTTTTCAATCTGAGAACATATTTAATTATTAAAACCTGTTGTGACGTGTAATTCACGTCACAACTCTTTTTTTTTTGTCACGTGATTATCACGTCATTATATCACGTGGCTAGAAAGATGTTTTCTTGTAGTGATTATAAAATTATAAATAATTGAAATTGAAAGAGTAATCCAATTGAATTAAATCAATTGTAAATGTTGAAAGTTAATGATAAAATAAGATCTAAATTCTATAATATTACTTAAAAAATTCATCTAAGTACCGTGCACGCGAGTTTCAATCTAATATTTTTTTAAAACTAATATACATTCATTTAAATATATTAATATATAAAAATATATATATATATATTATATGAATATGAGATAGAGTGAGTATCATATTAGCACTTATATGAAAAATTTAACACCAAAATATGCCTTATAGTGTATTCCGTAACTCCCACTAAAATGTTATTGTTAGAAAAAAAACAAATCATAGAGAAAAAAAATGAACATAATAACCACACAAAAGATTAACTTAAAATTGGAGAAAACAATTACTATTGTTATCAAATGTGAAAATTGTTACAATACATTTGTACTCTCTAAAACAAATATTTAACTATTCCTCAAAATTCAAGGTTAAAATGTATTTTACTTTTACATCTTGTATGAAAGAACTTAATCTTTTGTATAGCTTTGGACTCTCTCTTCTTTTACATCTTGTATGTGAGACTTTTTTAACATGAATAAAAATAGATTAATTCTTGAATAAAAATTTTATTTTGAGAGATCCTTTTTTTCGCCTAATAATTATGAAGATTTCTTAAGACACCACCCAACCTTCTTAAGCACCATGCGTGCTTACAAAAATACCCCTATGTTCCGGATGTGCAAATGCGGACGCACCGTTTTTTTTTAATTTTTCAGTCTTTTTCGGATGCGCACATCCGAAAATAATTCGTATTTGCAAATCCGGAATAAATCCTGATGCAGAACACCAAAAATTCAACAATGTTTCTCACATTCATAAAATAAAATCAGGATTACATTCAGAAATTCGCTATTACATCGACAGAAATTTAAATATTACAAGATCAATAGCCCGGTGGACGCTTGCACATCTCTAAGATGTCATCGACCGTTCTTCGGATTTTGAAGGTCGCCTCGAACTCGAGCAAAAAAGTTTGCCACATCGCTCTAACATCGTCTTGATTCTTGAGCTCAACAAGGCTGTAAGCGACGTTCCCTTCGTTGTTAACCGAAGGTGAACGATACTGAAGCTTCGCAACCTTCCGTTTGTCTCCGTAAGGTAAGAGATGTTCGATGTCGTCAATGATCTCGCCGATGGAGATGTCCCTCGTTAGCTTAAACGTGCGGCCGTGTGTTTTTTGGTCGGTGTAGGAGACACTTGCGACATACCAACAGAACTTGATTTCATACAATTGAGACATTTTGAGTTTGTGTGAAAGATATCAAATGAAACCCCTAATTTATAGAAAACTTAGGGTAAAGTAATTTCTGTCTAAGTTCGTTCCGGATGTGCAGATCCGAAAAAACCCTACAAATATTGGTTTTGGATGTACACATCCAGAAATTTCTCGGATCTGCAAATCAGAATATTTTACTGATACATTTTTCAAACAGAATTGACTATGTCATGCAACCAATTGGAATTCTTTCATTGGAATAAAATTCATAAGTGTATTAAAAAGGCATATGAATAAAAATTCAATATATTCCACTTCAAAAATGTACATTTTGTCGTACGATTATACAAAAGAGTTAAAACAAAAGTCTCCGTCTAAATCTATCGGAGCTTGACCTTTCGACTTTTCCGCATTTGATGCCTTTTCAATTGCGTTCAATCTTTCGAATTCAAGCATCCTTTCAACAAAACTATCCGGCCACGACTCGGCAATTACGGTTGCATGCGTCGCCCATTGCGGTGATTTAGGTGGTATAGGGCACCCGGGTTTCAAGATAACTTGTACAAAATGTCTTGATTTCACAAGCCATCCGATACACATCATGCGATCATTTGGATTGGACAGTGGTGCGGTGTGGAGTGGAAAAAAGGTTTCCGAAAAACCGTATCGCCTCAAGTCAATACACAACATATCGTACGCGCATGCGATAAGATGACCCATCTCGGGGAAGCTCGTCCATTTCGATACCGGGGTCGGACCACTCAACCACGGAACAAGTGACTCGTAAACCTTGTCGTATTTTTCTTGATTTTCATACAGGCGCAAGTATGATTCTTTATGCGTCTCCAACTCTAGGATAAGTTGATGACGGACAAGAGCATAACCTTCCTCTCCTTTACCGAGTAGAGGCGACACGGCTCCGTAACCGTAATTACCATCCCCTACAACATCGATGATACCGTCGATATGCTTGTGCATAAAAATCGGCATCTCGTCGATAAAGGAAATTATAGGTGGAGTCGTTGTCGGAAGCGGTGCATTCGGAGTCGGAACTCGTGGAATCGGTGTCGGAGCCGGTTTGGTAATGCGAGCTCCTTTCATGACACTTTGTTGAGATTTAAGAGTCGGTGAGTCCGGAAAGAGTTTGTCAACGTGCTCATAATATGAAGGAGACCGAGTTGTCGAGTTGTCATTCGGTGTAGGCTTCAACTTCTTCGGAGCACCCTTTGTCTTAACCGGTTGAGACGGCGGTATCATTGCGGTTGTTTCGGGGAAGACAATCTCCTCAACTCTTCTTTGATGTGTAGCTTCATGTTGTCATCGGCCTTCGAAAATCTCGCTTGAATCGCTTCCAATTCGGCCAAAATAGAGATATCCGATTTATCTCTTTCCTTACAACCATCATCATCAAAACTAAGTCTCATCCAATAAGGGCAAACTTCATCAATTTGTATTGGCTCACCTAGTTTCAACTTTGTAGCAATAGCACAAGCACATGGAAGACCGTAGGTTTTCATAATAGTGCAACCACACTTTGCGCTATCGGAACCTACCGTTTCGGCTCGGTTGGCCTCGTGAAAAATATAGACCAATCCCGCCCGATACATGTTACCGATTAATTGAGAGTAAAGAAAGTTACCTTTAAAACAATGTTCCAAAACCGTAATACTCCGACCAAAGATGGTTTGTATCTCGTTATGTTGGTTTTTAATCATGAGATACACGGAGTCCCAATCTCGACATAAATCGCCCTTGCTATTACCCAACCAATTCTTCAAAGTAGCATGTGTCGACTCAACTCTATTGGTTGTTGTATTTCCAAGGTGTCTGATAAGTGCAGAATGTACCTATTTTTGTATATAAGTTTTGTTGCACTTATCATTACTTTTTGTCTATGTCGTTCAAATAAACCCCACTTTGTTTATAAATACGTTTACTTTACGTTTTAGTGTATATATCGTGTAACGTGTAAATATTACGTAGTTTAATTGATTTTATCTCAATTTTTTAGGTATTCAATAAAGGTTATCTTGCCATATTCTTGAAGAGCATTGAATAAGCTTTCCAACGCTTTCGACCGTGCGTAAATCGGAGTTTCGGTGAAGAAGTTGTGGCAAAAATAAGGACTGGTTTTCTGTCATGTTCGCACTGTGAACTGGCAGCGAGCATTCGCTTTGCGAAGACCAGCGAAGGCCACAGCGAAGGAGGCCAGAAAGAGACAGAGGAGAAACAAGCCAAAGTTCGCACTGCGAACCTGTCAGCGAGCATTCGCACTGCGAATGATTCGTTCGCACTGCGAACCAACGAAGGAAAGCAAAGGCGGTTTAGCAATCAGAGGCACTTAAAGTGCCATTTTTTGAGTCATTCGCACTGCGAATGATCGTTCGTACTGCGAACTGTGCAGAATTTGAAATGTATATAATTCATTTCAGTTACTTTTTATGTTATGGTTTTGGGGTTTCTTGATTCCATTTCCATCAAACTTCATTCTTTGATAGATTTGCTTAGAAAACAACTATGAAGCATGCATACGGTTGAACCGGGGCGGATTGATCGTCGACCGACTCTGACAATCCGCGAGATGTTTGGTTCATTTCTCTTCTCCTTTGTGTTTTTCTTTATGGTTGGGTTGTGTATATGTATTGACTATGATCTCATGTATATTTGTCGCCCATGGCGTTGTATAAAACTTGGTTTCACTACAACAAAAGTAAGTTATAACATCGCACCTTAGACAGCGCTTTAATACAAAAGCGCTGCTATAAGTTAAAAACAAGGAAACTAGCCATTTAAAAAAGTAAAAGCGCAAAAAAATATAAGACCTTAGACAGCGCTTTGGTCAAAAGCGCTTTATAAGGTCTTATAAATTTTAAAAAAAAAATTAATGGAAAATATTAGACAGCGCTTTAGTTAAAAGCGCTTTCTAAGGTCTTAAAAATAAAAAAAAAATAAAATCAAAAGCGTTGTCTAAGGCCAACCTTTGAAAGCGCTTTTAAAAGCGCTGTCTAAGGTCCAGATTAGAAAGCGCTTTTATTAAAAGCGCTGTCTAAGGTCTAATAAAATTAAAATATATGAATAGTCAGTATTCATTTTCATATTTCCGCTCTTTCTTCTCCCCTGCATGCGAACAGAGCTCAAAACCCTTCACCGAAAAACCTTCACCGTCAACCGTCCTTAACCATCCGTCAACCGTAAACCTTCACCGAAAAACCTTGCCGTCCGTCCGTTTCTGCTCATTTCCGTCGTCGTTCGTTTCTGCTCATTGCCGTCATCCGTCTGTTTCTGCTCTTTGATACATTTCGTTCTTGCATTGCCGTTGTTACCGTCGTTAAAGGTATGTCGTTGTTGTGTTTTGTTAAGTTTTGTTAATGAAGTTAATGAAAATGAGTTTTGTTAATGAAGTTCGTTCATTTCGTTCTTTCTGCTCTTTGATGAGTTTGGTTAATGAAGTTATGTTGGACTGTTTTATTAATGAAGTTTTGTAGTGAATGAGTATGTTTGAAGTTTTGTTAATGAAGTTTTGTAGTGAATGAGTATATTTGATGAGTTTGTTAATGAGTTTTGTTAATGAAGATTTGTTAATGAAGTTTTGTAGTGAATGTGTATGTTTGATGAGTTTTGTTAATGAAGTTATTGTTGAGGTCGAAATTAGTTGGACTGTTGTTGGAATTTGAATTGTTAACATGCTAGTTTAGGTTAGTTTTAGTGAGCTAACTCCAAGTATTTTTGTTTAAAACATATTTTATTATATTTGTTAAATCGTTTAGTTTAGTTTAGTTTAGTTTAGTTTAGTTTAGTTTAGTTTAAAACATCTTCCAAATAGTTTAGTTTAATGAAGTTTAGTTTAATGAAGTTTTGTTTATTGAAGTTTTGTTTAAAACATCTTCTAAATAGTTTAGTTTAGTTTTATTAAATCTTCTAAAAAACTTTTATTTTAAAACATATCCAACTCTTTAGCCATTATAGCTAAAGAGGTAAAATTTGTTATATACTTGATTTCTTTCTTATATTTGTTATATATTATGTCATATTTGTTATATTTGATATCCTTGATTTCTTTATTATATTTGTTATATATTATATTTGATATCCTTGATTTATTTATTACAGGTTAGATGGCTACTAACAATGATCACCCACATGATGATGATCACCCACATGATGATGATCACCCACATGATGATGATCACGATATTCAGGTTGGAAGTAACAGATCTATGGAAGCAGATATTAGAAGAGGAATAACCATTATGAAGAGAGTGATCCGTGCTAGAGATCAAGGCATCACTTATAATGTGCATTGGAGCGCCCAGAATACACTTATTGAGCCAAACGTCATACTTTGACAAGTTTCATTGGTGCACTTGTAAGGAATGCGGTTCCTATTACTTGTGATGATTGGAGATCCAAACAGTTGAAGGAAACCAAAGAAAAAATTTGGAATGAGATAAAGGTACCATAATTATGCCTTTAATTATGCCAACTAATTATGTCCTTCAAATTATTTGTACTAACCAATGTGTATGGTTTTTTTGGAGGTGCTTCAACGTCGAGAAAGAAAGAAAAGCTTTTTTGATGAGATTGGCAGGGAAGCTCCTAAGAGGGTTTAGGACATATTTAAACCGCACCTATCTTAGGGACGCTGACGATAACTTTGTTGATGGAGAGTATCCATCTAAATATGCAAGTTTGATTTCACCACAAGAATGGGTAACGTTTAAATCCAAACGACAAACCCCAGAATTTACGCGATTAAGTGCAATTAATCGGGAAAGAGCATCAGCTCCCAAGTATAAATACAGGAAAGGACGTGTTGGATATGGACGTTTGGAGCAATCTTTGGTAAGTATCAATATATTGCAATGCTATAATAATTGTTCATCATGAGTTATAGTTGATCATATTATTTGGCTTTATATGTAGTTACAACAGGCGAATAGCTCTGAAACATCTCTTCCTGCACATGTCTTGTGGAAGGAAGCCCGTGTGGGCAAGTCTGGAGTTGTTGCAGTAGAGGTTCTACAAGTATTTGAGAAATGTGTAAGTATAACAATATTTCTTTAATTAAATAAAAACTTTATTAACAAATATTTGACAAATATTCGATATTCATCTGATTTTCAGGAGGCGTTATCTCAGTCTGTATCTCCAGACGATACCAGGAGCATACTTAGTCGGGCATTAGATGTCCCTGAGTATTCTGGTCGGGTGAGGGGTAAGGCATTTGGGATCACCCCGACCTCCTTGAATATTAAAAAGGGAAAGGTTGCTAGTAATGCAGAACTTCAAGCTAAATTGGAAGCACTAGAAGCTGAGGTTCGGGAATTACGAAAGGAAAAAGAAAGGGATAACGCTTCATGTTTTAGAGATGGATCGGAGAAAGATAGTATCAACTGCAGCTTTCATCCGATTATTCCAGAGGTAATTATATATATATTTATGAAATTAAATTAGTAGCTTAAATTATTTAAATGACATATATATACATTAACAATGGCATATTTATTTTTGGTTTTAGGGCGTTTCCCAATGTCAGCTCTTCTTATCTTCACCAACTTATCGGAATGTTGCAAAGGGAAAAGTGTATAACAATGGGGTACAATTACTTCACAATAAATCCCTCCCTACTGGAAGTTTGAAAGTATCAGTTGATATTGCTATAGAGGAGGAAGCACCATTACCCTATCCTGACGATGATTCGGATGTAACATTGGTGCGAGATGCTATAGGGTCGTATGTTGCATGGCCGTCAAACCTCATACTCGTAGGATATGAGGTATGCTTAAAACCGTTATAAACCTTTGTTAACCTTAATGTGTAGATTCAAAGATTTTACGAGCATTTTATTTTCATTTTTTACATGGTAATGTTATTTAGACTCCAACAAAATCCAAAACAAAGGATAAGCGGATTCCGGAGCATACCGAGTCCGTTGTTTCAAAAAAATAGGTACATCACAATTATATGATATTTATGCATAGAAAATGTTAAATTGGATATCTTATACTTCATCTAACAAATTATATGATATATAGCTGCCTGGTAAACAGATTAGCAACATTTCAATGCAAAAAAATGTTGGTGCTAAGAAGAGTAGGGGTAGAAAACAACCTATCTCCAAGTTTAGGTCGTGCCTCCAGACGTATCTACAAGTGACATATATTATCACCGGAGGTGTTCGTCTTATACATATGGAGAAAGGTATCTATGGCTTTGAACATGACCAAATTATTAGTAATGAAGACTTCGAGCAAGTTTTCAATCATGAAGAATTGGGCGGCACTGTTGTCAATACATACGTGAGGTATATATCCGATCTACTTTGGTATATTAATTGAACAACTTATTTACTTTATGTTTCAAATGAATAGTCTAATGTTAATGATGTTTTTATTTAAGGTTTCTGTATGACAGAGTTATGCGCCCACACGTATTGCAGCAAAGATTTGCATTCCTATGCCCGACGTCTGTCAACTTAACCTTAATAATCAATAAACCAGATGAGGTCCTGGCGTATATACGCGACGTCTTTATAGACAACCAAGAAACGGAAAAGTTGTTCTTTTTACCGTTTAATACTGGGTTAGATTTTCTTTCTAAATTCATCTATTATAGTTTTTTTGTATTCTGACGTCGTGTAGAAAGTTTCCATCTAACACTTGTTTAATCTTACAGTGGACATTGGTTGTTGGTCGCAATTAATCCTAGCAGAGCAATGGTGTATTATCTGGATTCGTTAGGAAATGATTGGACAACATACTCGGATTTGAAGAAGTGTATTGACACGTAAGTGAGATTGTTCTAAATATGAATATGTATATTTATTTGTTTGTTTATTTATTTATGTGTATTTTTCTAAATATTCACTTATATTTTATTAGCGCTATACAAGCTTTCCTAGCACTACGAGATAGCCATCTACCACAGCGGAGAGTCAACCCCATTATTACATGGAATACAGTGAAGGTATATTAATTATCACATGTGTTCTTATATTAGTGATGCTACTTGATAAAACTTAGGATTTATCCATATTTTCTTTTCTTTTGTAGTGTCCTCGGCAACGCAATCAAATAGATTGCGGCTATTTCATGTTGAGGTTTATGAGAGACACTCTTTTGTTGGATCGAATAGAGATTCCATCTGATGTATGTATTTCTAACTTATGAGTTATTTTAATATTAACACATATCTCTCATGTCTAATGAAATAGTTAAAACTAAATCAAACTATGTTATATTATTATGTAGTACTTTGAAGAATGCAAGTGTGCTCATTACTCAATTTCTCAATTGGATGAAATTAAAGAGGATTGGTGTCAATTCATTATGGAGCTCGGAATTTTACAAGGTATAATATTGTACTCTTACTTTAATTGATGAGAATTTAAATATGTGTAACTTTGTTTATGTATTCTTTTAATTGAATTACAATCTTTGTGTTTTCAGGACCTATAATGTAGATTTGAAGCATACCTTTGGTTGGATGCAAAAGTACTAGTATAAGTGATATGTGCATTTGTAGAAAAAATGTAATGATTTGTAATTATAAATAGGTGTATATATAATTTTGGTTTGTAATTTTAAATATATATATTGGTTTGAATTGCCAATTGTTTTGGATATATAATTTTGGTGTAAATTGGTACATTTAAATAGGATAAATTGGATTGATTTGAATCTCCAAATTGTGGTATTTTTCTGAACAGGTCAAAAACAGGTTAAAAAAACAGGTCAAATTCTGGTTGAAAAAACCTGGTAAAAATTGAGGTTTTAAAAAATTTATATTAAATTTTTCGTATACCTTAGACAGCGCTTTTGGTGAGAGCGCTGTCTAAGGTATACCTTAGACAGCGCTTTGGGTGAAAGCGCTGTCTAAGGTATACCAAAAAAAAGTCAAAAAAGGTAGGGCTTAGACAGCGCTTTCACCAAAAGCGCTGTCTAAGGTATACGAAAAATTTTATATAAAGGTACCATAGACAGCGCTTTTCATTAAATATACCCCCCTTTAGACAGCGCTTTTGGTATTACCCAAAGCGCTGTCTAAACCTATAGCAGCACAGGTTTATACAACGCTTAAAAGCGCTGTCTAAGGGCAAAAAAAGCGCTGTCTAAGGTCTTTTTTGTGGTAGTGTTTACAAATCTTTATTGGTAATTGTCTCTGATTTTTGCTTTATGCGCGGGGTTTGGGTTGCGTTAGACATAACCTTCACGAACTTCGATTAGGGATGATTGTCTGTTAGTTTCTAGACTCTAGAGATAGATTTAGGAGCTAACAATCTTCAATAGGCGTCGAATCTTAATGCCTTCCGTGTTTCGAGGCTTCGCTCGCGAGAGTGACGAAGAGAGTGACACGGTTGTTCTCTCAACTTTGCGTTAGACATAACCTATATTGTGAGCGATGCTGGGTGATATTGAGGAGTATTGTAGGTTGAGTATAACTGGTCGGTAAGTTTAAGTTTGTGAGGAGTCGATTATGTGCATTGCCGGACGAGTTTTTCTCTCTGAAGAATGATTTCTTTTTGTTTTAATGTTTACTTTTCTGTTTTATTGCTTTAAACGATTTAAACCCAAACTCTTAAACGCGAGAGATTGTCGAACGACATTCTTTCCCTCGAACCGATCTCTGTGGACACGACATAAATCCCGGAGGGAATTCTTTCCGAAAATAAATATTTTTGCTTGCTTGCCCTATTCTGCTTCCAACAAAATGGCGTCGTTGCCGGGGACTGGTTTTGATATTGAATCGCATTGCGATAGTTTCTTTGTTTTTGAGTTTTGTAAATATCGTATATATTGTATATTTTCACTTGTTATACTGATACTTGTAGATTAACGTTTGTTTAATTGTTTGGTTAGGACGCTTGCTTTTGGTTGCGCGGTGAGACATCACCATGGCATGAATGAAGGAAGTTTCTAATTAAGCACTGTAAAGGCGTTGAGCTTACGACGTAAAACAAGCATGTTTTATAGTTTTTCTTTTCGAATGTTTTTGGTTGTTGTTCGCTCACAGATTTTGATTGACTTACTTGAGGATGCTTTTGTGATTTTCCAAGTTGGTTCGTTTCAACTTGCGAATGCGTGGTAATGATTTTGTTAAGTTTTGTACACATCTGAGGTATGCATTTATCGCTTTCTATACTTTAGCATATTCGTGTTACTTAGGCATTTTACAAACTTCCATGCCATCCATTCTTTTGTATACTTGTTCTATTGTGAATCACTTTAGTTCCCAACCTTTTTGTGAGGAAGCCTTCTATTGTTCATATAGGCACGGAGAACCAACATTCTTGTTCTAACTGGATTTTATTATGTTGAATCTTTTATTTGTGTTGATTATATGAATGCATGAAAAGGATCAAGGCAATTGTTTCATTTTGAGCACAACCACCTTAGCCAAATAGTCAATTCACCTTGTGAGCGTGTGATCATTTGTACCCCCTTTGAGCTTTTTGATCCATGTTTTATTTGAACTTAATGCTTGTCTATGAGTATTTAGTTCACTTATTTTTGAATGGATTTTGTTTTTTCTTGGACCCTCAACTTTGTGTTGTTGTATGAATTTTTACCTTGCCTTAGAAAGTAGGGAGTATTCACATGATGATGTGGTTGAATTTAAGTTGGGGAGAGAATGGTTGTTTACTCATTGGTTGTTTTCTATGAGGTTGAAAAAGAAAAGAAAAAAGAGAAAAATATGAAAAAGAAAAGAAAAAAAGAGAAAAAGAAGGAAAAAGAAAATCCTTGAAAAAGGAAACATAAAGAGTTTCAATAATTGTGCTAAATAAGTATTGTGTGTTGTGTAACACTTGGGATGAAAGAAGAAGTTTGATTGAAATTTTGTGTTTGAACTTTTGTGAGTTGATCACTCCCTTAGGTTTAGGCAAGTTTTTGTTTCAATTACCTTTAGAAATTGCCCCTTGTTTGTTTACCCGACCACGCTACAACCTTGAAAAGCCCTTGTGATTCTTGCCATTGTATTTTCAATGTGAATTTGTAGATGTATGCATAATTTAGTCTTTTGTTTGCAAGATTGTTGTGTGAGTGTAAAGTACCTCATTTTGTGTTTTTCATCTACCGATGATTGTTCTTACTAGGTGTGATTCACTTTGGAACTTGTGTTGTTTTAGAATTTTTGGCATGATTTTTGTATTTTTCATTTGTTTCGTGACTATGTTGTCGTCGTAGTTTAGTGGTAAGTATTTACTTTTTGTGTGTACCGTTTTCATTTGAAGCATTCATTCGTTTCCGTTTTTCAAAACCTGTTGATTCGTCATTCTTTGGATATTGCTTGTGCATTTTCAAGTTTGTTTGATTCTTGTTTGTGGACAAACAATTAGGTAAGTTGGGGAGAGTTTGATAAGTGAAGAATGTACCTATTTTTGTATATAAGTTTTGTTGCACTTATCATTACTTTTTGTCTATATCATTCAAATAAACCCCACTTTGTTTATAAATACGTTTACTTTACGTTTTAGTGTATATATCGTGTAACGTGTAAATATTACGTAGTTTAATTGATTTTATCTCAATTTTTTAGGTATTCAATAAAGGCTATCTTGCCATATTCTTGAAGAGCATTAAATAAGCTTTCCAACGCTTTCGACCGTGCGTAAATCAGAGTTTCGGTGAAGAAGTTGTGGCAAAAATAAGGACTGGTTTTCTGTCATGTTCGCACTGCGAACTGGCAGCGAGCATTCGCTTTGCGAAGACCAGCGAAGGCCACAACGAAGGAGGCCAGAAAGAGACAGAGGAGAAACAAGCCAAAGTTCGCACTGCGAACCTGTCAGCGAGCATTCGCACTGCGAATGATTCGTTCGCACTGCGAACCAACGAAGGAAAGCAAAGGCGGTTTAGCAATCAGAGGCACTTAAAGTGCCATTTTTTGAGTCATTCGTACTGCGAACTGTGCAGAATTTGAAATGTATATAATTCATTTCAGTTACTTTTTATGTTATGGTTTTGGGGTTTCATGATTCCATTTCCATCAAACTTCATTCTTTGATAGATTTGCTTAGAAAACAACTATGAAGCATGCATACGGTTGAACCGGGGTGGATTGATCGTCGACCGGCTCTGACAATCCGCGAGATGTTTGGTTCATTTCTCTTCTCCTTTGTGTTTTTCTTTATGGTTGGGTTGTGTATATGTATTGACTATGATCTCATGTATATTTGTCGCCCATGGCGTTGTATAAAACTTGGTTTACAAATCTTTATTGATAATTGTCTCTGATTTTTGCTTTATGTGCGGGGTTTGGGTTGCGTTAGACATAACCTTCACGAACTTCGATTAGGGAAGATTGTCTGTTAGTTTCTAGACTCTAGAGATAGATTTAGGAGCTAACAATCTTCAATAGGCGTCGAATCTTAATGCCTTCCGTGTTTCGAGGCTTCGCTCGCGAGAGTGACGAAGAGAGTGACACGGTTGTTCTCTCAACTTTGCGTTAGACATAACCTGTGTTGTGAGCGATGCTGGGTGATATTGAGGAGTATTGTAGGTTGAGTATAACTGGTCGGTAAGTTTAAGTTTGTGAGGAGTCGATTATGTGCATTGTCGGACGAGTTTTTCTCTCTGAAGAATGATTTCTTTTTGTTTTAATGTTTACTTTTCTGTTTTATTGCTTTAAACGATTTAAACCCAAACTCTTAAACGCGAGAGATTGTCGAACGACATTCTTTCCCTCGAACCGATCTCTGTGGACACGACATAAATCCCGGAGGGAATTCTTTCCGAAAATAAATATTTTTGCTTGCTTGCCCTATTCTGCATCCAACAGTGTCGGACATTATCCGTCCACGCACACACTATCTTCTCCTTCACTTGATCAAGAATAGTGCTTTCAACCTATTTCAACAACGCGTGATACTTTTCGCACACTTTCCGGAATTTCATGACCGAATCGGCATATAATTCTTTTGTGGAAGAATTTATAATACAATTCCATGCATCCATTATTTTTTTCTACAATGACACCGGCCATAACCAATTTTCCATCTTCCGACTCCACTTGTTTCGCACCCACCGCGGGTTTAACCCGACTTTGCACATTCTTTGTTATGTGAATTCGACAAAGTAATGCATTGGAAGAAGGAAAGACCTTTGCAACCACATTCACCAAAGCGTTATCGCGGTCCGTAACAATTGCTTTTCGCATTTAAACATGTTTCTTCAAAAGTGACCACGGCTCCAATGCCCATGTAAATGTCCTCTTTTTCGCACTCCAAAAATGCAAAACCAACGACATATGTCTTATCCGTAGACGTAACACCAACCATCTCAAATAATGGAAGTCGATACTTGTTCGTCTTGTAGGTACTATCGAGAATGAGCACTGTCGAGAACGTGTTGAACAACTTTATGGAATCCGGATGAGTCCAAAAAATATCTCGGACCGTAATTCCATCATCGCGATATCTGTACCGAGACACGTAATCGTTAGCATCCCACAATTTCAACAGTTGTTGCATCTTACTTCTATCTCCCCTAATTGCTTTGTTCGTCTGATACCGAATGTCATACACTTGCTTTATATTTGCTACATTGTCGGGTTCCTTCCGTTTCAATGTGGCAAGTATATTTTTCGGTTGGACAAGATTCAAGGTCATGTCGGCAATACATGTCTTCTCTTCCGCCTTGAGCTGACATACACTAGGATGACCTTGAAACTTTGAGCACAATTCGTGATTATATATACCACAACGAACACTAAATCTCCATATTTTGGAAGCTAGCATGTAACCACCAATCTTAAAAGGGCACTCACATTTTCTACTACCGGTCTCGTCTTTTTTTTAACTTCCGTAGAGGAACCTGATATTTCTCGCTTCTTTCGCACCCCAAAATTACAAAAGCCTTTCTTCTTTCCGAACCATTATCCGATCTTCCGATATTTACACCGAAACCAAGCTCAATAGCCGTCCTATGAATATATGCGAGCATGCTTTCACGATCATCAAACTCTTGATTGTTATTAAAGTCACCGCCGACATCAACCGACTTTACGATAATCCCTTCATCTTTCGGGGAAATCGGCGAAACTAATTCTTTTGAGATTTTATCGGGGTGCACCATATCTATTTATAAACAATAATAGAACAATAAATATGTATAACTAAAAAATATTAAAAATTGATAAAAATTAAAATTAATAAATTCCAGACATTTTTCCGGATTTGCACATCCGGATAAGTTCATGCTCAATTCGTTTCGGATGTGCACATTCGGAAGTAGCGTAACTTGTTTTTTACAAAAAAGTAGATTGATAATGTAAGCAATGTAATGGATGAAGTTGAATATTTACCTGAAATTCAATCTTCTCTTGCTCCCTTTGATTTGTTGCACCAAAAAGTTGAAGTTTTTGAGTGAGAAATGGTATTGATGAAGTAGGGTTTTTTGGGTTGGTGGTGAGTGTAGAAGAAAGGTTGAGAAATGGAAGGGGAGAGTGATCATGTAGGTTCAAATATATCAGTAATTATTCCGGATATGCAGATCCGGAGGCCTTCCGCATATGTATATCCGGAATAATTTTTTTTTTTTAAGGTCACGGTGCATCCGAATGTGCACATCCGAAATCAGGGGGCATAAGCAGAATTTCACGCGGTGTCTAAGAAAATTGGGTGGTGTATTAAGAAATTGCCATAATTATACTCTTTAAATGAGAAATTTAAATTTATATTGAAAACCACGTGAAACACGATGATATAGGATTGTTATAACAAGTATATCTTAGGCTAAAGCTAAAAAGCATCAAAGAACCTACTTTTACCGACTTAAATTGGAAGTAAGGTAAAAATTGCTTAACTTGTATATTTATTCATGATCTTTATTGAACTGTAACGATAATCATATAATATATACTTAACTTGTAGATTTGAGAAATAAACATTCCTTTAGAATTATTTTTTTCTTCTTTTCTGTTACTGTAGTTCTGTGCTTCTGTACTGGAATAAGATCTTTTCATATTCACTATAAATATTCACACAGCATTCATGTTACATGCATTGGAATATAACATAAGGGTTAAATTTCTCACATTCTTCTTTCACTCTTCATTTCAACCTTGAAGATCACCATGAGCATTACTGAAGTCGGTATTGAAGTCAGTAATGAAGTCGGATAGTATATTTGTTGCACCATAGACACTTCGGAAGGTAAATTTTTAAAGTCGGAGGGAGTATTTTATTTCTAGTAGTAAATTTAATTGCAACAATTTTTTTTTGACACTATTGCCACAAATTATTAACTCTGTATAAAATGTGACTATCTAGAGGACAAGCTACGAGGGTTTACAATAGAAGAAAAATGGGATGAAGTCATGAAACTATACGAATCTGATCCAAAATTCAGCACAATAAACATCAACGAAAGTAGAGGAACAGCACTACATGTGGCAGTAAATGATGACAATGAAGAAGTTGTTAGAAATCTTGTTGATTCAATCATAACTCACAAAAATGAAAAGGCCCTTGAATGTAAGAACGGAAAGGGTGACACTCCATTGCACCTAGCAGCATCAAAAGGATTCAAAGATTTATGTGAATGTATAATTGGAAAAAATGGTGAAAGGAAGTATTTGATTGATATCGATAACAACGACGGAGAGAGTCCTTTGTTTCTTGCTGCATTGTCTTGGCGAAAACGAACGTTTGTTTATCTCTTCAACTTTAAACCAAGTGAGAGTGATTGTGCTATTGATGGTATTTATTCTTATTCAAAATATCTTTTCAGAAGCAATGGAAGTATTCTTCATTGTGCCATCAAGAGAGAATTTTTCGGTAATTAACTTTTTAGTTAATTTGCATATTTACTTCTAATTGGATTCCACATGCATTCACGTATACATCATATCAGTATATATTTGAAAATCTAAATCTGCATCAGAATCTAGTGCGTCAGAAAAACAGTATCTAAAATACTAATATTTGTATATATTGCAACAGATTTGGCACTTATAATTACGTCTAAATATCCCAGTCTTCTTAGCCTTCGGAACAGACATGGATTTAGTCCTCTTAAACTTCTTGCTACTAGGCCCGCAGCATTTAAAGTGGATGCAAGATGATATGGTGGAAGAGGCTTCTGTACCACTGTAAGTGTGCAACATTTCAATATTGTGTACATTATTGTCCATTATTAGGGTCGTTTTGAGGCTGTACAAGATGGGTTACCCCATAAGAACTAAAACAGGTTTTATAAAATATTTGTCACAGTCAAAATATGACAAAATATTTGTCATGGGATAACTAATAGTGGCTAATCTACACAATGTTCATTATACATGGTTTTAATACATTTATGCATTACAAGATTGAATGTGTTGGTCTCATTAACATTATGACACACTATATATATCAACAGGTGTACCTGTGGGAATCCTAAATGTGAAAGAAGCCGTCGAATATTATGCCATGAAACAGTATGAGTCAAGCAGCTCCCACAACAAATGTCCAAAGAACTATGACACACTTATATGCTTTGTTAAGCGAGTGCTGATGAAAGGAACTCCTTCTATTGCTGTATATGGTATGTGTCAATTACATCTTATAGTAGTATATAAAACACATAACCCAAAAATGAAACGGTTATTGAATTGCAGGATCTAAAAATATGGGAGGGAAACACAACGTTTGGCAAAGTTTTAAACTTCGCAATATACCAATGTATCCTGAACACAAACTGTTGGAGAAATTTCTAAAATATTAAATTGATAAATAATAATGGTTAATTTACCAAAATAAATGGTCAAAAGTTGCAACTCTCTAGAATTGAACCAAAAAATTTATTGTGATAAGGTGCGTGGTCAAAAGGTGCAACCACTAGATCAACACACATTTTCATGAAAAAGTTTGTTGTGGTTGATTACAATGGTTCGTGAATGGTCATTGTTTCTCCCCACCAATCGGTACAAGTTTTCTTATAAATAGATATACTTGTCAGCCATAAAATAGACACAATTCAAGTGCCAAAAATTATATCTAAGTCATTCTTTTATTTTTCTAGTGCACGAGAATAAATGAGAGAACTTTATTCTGTAAAATATCGTTGATCGATATGCTTAATGTGAATGTGCGATTCATGTTAAGGTTTCCAAAGTATCCTGAAGGGGATTCGCCGGTTAACCCTTTTGCATCCAATTTGCATAAATTGGTGGGGGCGAATCGAACCTAACGCTTAGTGCTTTGGAATTATTTTGTGCAACTTCATCGTACCGTCTTTATCGTCTTCTTCTAGTTCATATTTTGCTGCAGACTCCAACACAAGATCTAATAATCTTTAGGTTTGATTTTCAATTTTGATCCATACTTTATTTATAATAAATTGATCCAGGTACGTTCTTATTATTTTCATATAAATTATAGCACTGTGAAAATCATAATACCAAAATTTTAAATGAAAAATTTCTAACCGTTGATATTAGAAATGATTATTTGAGATAATAGTAATTTAAATTAGATATGATATGGTGGTACGGTATTACGATGGTGATCAGATTTTCATTCCATTTCCAAAACTTAACTTTTTGATATATACATATGTTTTTTTTTTATAAGCAATTGTATTAATAGGAGAAATAGGGTTTCTCCAACCCAATACAAAGGATCAAAAAACGGCTAAAAAGCCACAAGAGAAAAAACATTACAAAAAATCAATAGGACATTTAAACCAATCATATAAGCTACATTTGACACTACCAATCTCTAACCATCTCCAAGAGAGGATCAAAATACGATAAAAGAGAGTGTCGATGTCACAAACCTCATCTCCAAAAATAATGTTATTTCTTAAGGACCAAATGCTCCAAGTCGTGATATGCCAAATGAAGCTAGTCATACCTTTCATGGAAGAAATGCGAAAAAGCGATCTCCAACCCTTAGCAAAAGATAAAATAGAGTCGGCAAGAAACGGAGGAGCATCCAACCAAGCAAAAATCTTATTCCAAAGCATCTGAATTTTTGAACAAGACAAAAAAAGATGCGTAACATCTTCATCCTCCATGAAACACAAGACACAAACCTTGTCGTGAGCGGACGAAATCATCCCTCTAGCAGCTATGTTCTTGCGGGTCGGTAATCTATCAAGCATCAATCTCCAAATAAAAGCTTTAATTTTCATTGGAATAAATGAACCCCATATCTCCTGGAGCACACCAAGAGTTTCAGCCGGTATGCCAATTCCTCTTAAACCCGAACAACTTAAGTTGTAAAAGGACTTGACAGAAAAAATTGAACTGTTTTCCAACTTCCAAATCCAAGTGTCCTCCTCCGTTTGGTTCATCGAAACTGCACTCACAATACCAGATAAAGCCTGAACAGCTCTATCGTCAATAGCCGTCAATTCAGGCCAAAGAAGGCTGAGATTCCACTGCCAGCACTCATTGGACCAGTGGCCAAGATCTGCAACGCAGCAGTTTTGAATACCAGAAGCAGAAAACAGAACTGGAAAAACAGATTTTAAGTCAAAATCACCACACCAATTATGATGCCAAAACTGAACAGAAGAGCCCCTTTCCACAATAGGTTGAACACAATCAGAAAATTGAGAAGTAGAGTTGATGATCTTAAGCGACAATAGGTCCTTCATCCAAAGAGAGAAATTAGAAGGATTACCTTCCAACTCAGAACTCAAAGCAAGTTTAAATAAGCAACTATACCTGCACCTTAATAACTTCCTCCATATTTCATTCCTACCGTTGAGAAATTTCCAGAACCATTTAACGACAATCGCCTTATTAAACAACCCTATGTGTTTAATCCCTAAACCACCTTCCTCTTTAGGTTTGCAAACGGAAAGCCAATTCACCCAAGGAATTCTCTTCTTATCCACGGATCCCGACCACAAAAAGCGACACCGAATCGATATAATCTTTTTAACAATCTTGGACGGAACCTTGAAGAAATCCAGGCTATGAATAGGAATATTAGTCAGAACCGAATTAATCAGAGTAATTCTTCCGCCTAACGAAAGATTCCTACCAGCCCACGATGAAAGTCTAGCTTTAATCGATGAGAGAACCGGATTCCAGAACGAAAGCCTACGGTGATTTCCTCCAATAGTGATTCCAAGGAATTTAAAAGGCAACGTTCCAGCCTTGCAGAAGAGAAAAGCTTCAGCAGCATTAAGGAAAGTTTGGTGAAGGCCAACACCGTACAAGCAGCTTTTGGAAAAATTGATCTTTAGACCCGAAATCGTCTCAAACCCACACAGAATAGATTTCAGAGCCCAAAGATTATGAAGCTCACCATCACAAATCAAGATTGTATCGTCGACAAACTGAAGGAGCTTGATAGAATCCACTCCATTATAACAGAACCCAGACAAAAGGTTGCTGTCGGAAGCACTTCTGACCAAGAGGGCAAGACCTTCAGCTACTATGGAAAAAAGAAACAGGGCCAAAGGATCCCCCTGTTTCAACCCCCTCGTAACCTTAAAGTCTTTAGTAGGACTTCCGTTTATAAGGACACAAATGAAACTAGAGCAGATGATTCCTTTGATCCACTTAATCCAATTAGGTCCAAAGTTCATAGCTACCAAAATGGAAATCATGAAATCCCAATCAACACAATCATAAGCTTGGGCGAAATCCACCTTGAACAACAAACATTTTCGCTTCTCTCTTTTAGCTAAATCAAGAATTTCGTTAGCTACAAGAACACCATCTAAAAGATTCCTACCAGGAATGAAAGCTGTTTGCGACGGCGATATAAGATTATTAATAACCGAAGAAAGTCTTCTAGCAAGCAACTTAGAGATAACCTTAGAAACACAGCCCACTAAGCAAATAGGTCTGAAATCGACAAAATGTTGCGGACTATCTACCTTTGGAACCAAAGCCAAAAAGGAAGAAGAGAAAGCTTTAGGGAGGTAACCTGTGAAGAAGAAGTGACGAACACACTTGGAAAAGTATTGCCCCATAATATCCCAGGCTTCCTTTGAGAAATTGAAAGAGAACCCATCCGAACCCGGAGATTTGTTCCCATCACAAGAAAAAACCGAATCGCGAATATCTGCATACGAAAACTCAGAATCCAACCTATCTCTATCCAAATCATTAAGCTTCAGAACATCATAAAGATCCAAGAACGGTCTTCTACCATTAGGCTTGTGGTATTTAGCACTGAAGAAATCGAAGGCAGCTTCCTTGATAAGGAGGGGGTCCTCAACAAGAGCTACACTAGAACCAATAGCACTAATAGAGTTAAGTCTCAATCTAGATTTAAGGCTGGAATGAAAAAATCTAGAATTAATATCTCCATCCATCGCCCATTTAGACCTAGATTTTTGAAAGATCATGCTCTCTTTAATTCGAAGGCTACTCCAAATTTGCTCCTGCAAATCCAATCTCTTCTTGAGCAAATCAGGGGAAGCAGGACCTAGAGTAGATGCCAAATCAAACTCCAACCCATTGAGACTCTCCACACAGTCATCCAATTTGAAATCAACCCAACCAAACACATGTAAATTCCACCATTTCAGCTGGTTCTTTAAATACCTGAACTTTTCCTTTAACACAAAAGAAGGAGAACCAAGAAATTCTACCGAGTTCCAATGATAGTTAACAAAAGCCAAGAACTCCTTATGATCAAGCCAAGCGTTGAAAAATCTAAACGGTTTCGGACCCGCATTACTCGAATTAGATTTAATCCAAATAGGACGGTGGTCAGACACGTCACGATTACCAACAAATTGACCTTTGAGCTCCCAGGAATCAACTTGAGACTCGTCGACAAGGATTCTGTCAAGTTTACTACAACATTTCCCATTGGAATTGAACCAGGAAAACCTATTGCCCACGAAAGGAAGATCAACCAAATCCAACTCATTTAAGAACGAATTGAACTCCAAGCAATCCTGAATATTAGACGCACTACATCCCTTCCTCTCCTCTCTGGACTTAACAGAGTTGAAATCACCCCTAACCAGCCAAATCCCATCCTGACACCTACTCTTGAGAGCCAAAATATCGGACCAAAGAGATCTCTTCTCCCTCAACCCACAAGGCGAATAAACGTTGACAACGAATAAATTCAAGTTTCTCCAAACAAGGTTAGAACAAAGAAAGCCTTTACCTTTGTAACTAGATATAGGGGAGAACGAATCCCTCCTCCAAATAGTAAGAATTCCTCCCGAAAGTCCTTCAGAGTCAATAGCTGACCAACCAAACCCTTGATTGTAATGCCCCGATTTGTTTAATTCTATTTATTTATTTCATTTATTTGAATTTTGTGAAATGTGTGAATTTATTGTATCTTACCTGCTAATTGGCTATTTCTCAGATAAATAAAATATTTGCATTAAATTATTATTTCTTTTCAACTTTTATTTCCCGAAATATATTTCATCGGTATGTTTATGTTTTATCGCATTTTGAGAGCGTTTGAGAGATATTTGAGCTGAGGGGTATTTTGGTCTTTTGCTTGGGTAAGTTTATGTTTTTATATAAATAGAAATAAAAAGAGAGGAATAGAAAGAAAAAGAAAAGAGAAGAGAAGGAAAAGAGAAAAGAAGAGGAAGAGAAGAAAAAGAGGGAGAAGAGGAAAATCATCAAAATCAATGCTTGGACTTCGATTAATCGGGTAAGGGTGAGAAGTCTCGATTATATCATGCTTGTATATGTAAGTGTATGTTTTGTTTGAATGTTTGGGGTGAAAAATATATGTTTTCTATTTGGGTTAATTTGTGAGTAATTCGTAGAAATCGATGTTTTCACGGATGAATTGATGAAATGTATGCCTAAACGTGTTCTAACATGTTGTTTTGGGTCATTGGGGGGTAATACTATCATGTGGGTTGAAGATTTGGATCATTTTTGGGTCCCAAACCCATTTTGAAGAAATTCTGGTTCGTCTAGATTCGCCAGGAGAGTTGGTGGCGAATCCGTTTCGCCAGGTATTCGCCAGACGAATTTGCCTGGGACAGCAAAAACAGTATTTTCGTATTTTTGCCTTAACTTTTGAACCGTAAGTCCGTTTTGGTCCCCGTTCGAAGCGTTAGAAAGCTTATGAAATGTTCTTTCTTATAAAAATGGGTTGGAGGGCAGTAGATGATTTATTTAGGTCGTGGTTTTGGAAAAGTGTTGGGTTGTCGGGTTTTTATCCCGTACAATGTGTGCGATTGATGTGTTAGCATGATATATGCTTGTGACATGTAACGTGTAGCTTGTAGACCGTTATATGATGTGAATATACATGATGAAATGCATTGTTTGAATTGTTTTCAATGCATGAATATGATGATGTGTATTATGCAATGTGTTGTGGATATGGATGTCGTATGACTTGTATGCTGTTGTGTGGTGATAATGCATGTGATGACATGTTGTGGTGATGAATTATGGCCGAAAGGCAAATAAATGCAATGTGTTGTATTTGGTTATGTATGCATGTTTATGGTTGCATATATGTGGGAAGATGCATTGGTTGTCATGAGTTCTTGTGTGTCAAGTATCATGATATGCATCTTGTGATCGTGTGCCCATGTGGGGTGTGAACGATCGGATCGTGTGCCCGTGTGGGGTGTGAGTGATCCAGAAACGTCGTGTGCCCATATGGGGTGTGAGCAACGGATTGGTTCCAGAGGGAATCCGCTATAACGTCGTATGCCCATGTGGGGTGTGAGCGATGATTATAGACGATCGTGTGCCCATGTGGGGTGTGAGCGATCGGGTCGTGTGCCCGTGTGGGGTGTGAACGATCCATAAACGTCGTGTGTCCGTGTGGGGTGTGACCGACGGGGAACATCGTATGCCCGACGGGGAGTTACATTGGTAACGAGCGATGGTTCCAATAAGTTCCTGAGTGAACTTGAGATGATTGAGTCGGTACCGCATTGCATTTGCATAGAGTCGTGAGTCGGTCTCTATAATTTTCATTTATCATCTTTATAATGGTGCATTGATGAATAAACATAAATGTGTATGTTTATGTGGAATGATAAGAATTTTGAAAGTATGCATGATTAATATGCGATTGGGAATGGAGTAATTATGTGATTGAGCTTGTGATAGCATTTGTGAATTTGATGTGCCTTCGTGTAAAATGCACTGAATTATGAATGATATGTTTTGTGTATAAACATATGCGTTATATGTGAATATGTGATTATGTGAATATAATCTATATCTGCTATATGTGTCAGTATGTGATGTATGCGGTGAGAAATATTATATATGTAAATTTATTCATGTTGTGGCATTTTATTATGCAATCTTGTTATAGTTGTTATTTCTCACCCTTCTGCTGGAATATGCTTTTTATGGCATAGTGCAGATTGTCAGCTTTAGAGGCGTGGAGGCAAGTGGAAGAGTTAGACCTTCATTTGCTTAGGTCTTGGTGTCTGCTCTGATACGTAGCACGGGAGTCGGGGAAACGATTATGTTATTTATGTATATAATTGTTGAATATATTTGGTATTACCTTTATATGGAAAAGTTTCCCCTTTGAGGGTACTCTATTTTATGCTATGTATCAAATTTATGAGCAGGGATGATGTTTTGTTTATTTAAATGTGACATCCTTGTTTCTGTCGGAAAAATAAATTTTTAGTTACTCTGATTTTATTTATGTATTATTTATTCGCGATGGGAATTGGGGTGTTACATTAGTGGTATCAGAGCATATCGGTCCGTCCGGCCAAGTTGTTGAGTCAGTTGGTGTGACAGTTGAATACTGTCAGTGTTGTTTGTCCTCTAATACGTGATATGTGTGTGAAAAACTGTCAGTGCTTTCTGGTTTTCCAAATCCTTTGTCTTCAGGTGTGAGAATGAGATAAGTGGGGGAGAAGCTGGTACTTCTCCAAGTTGCTTCAGGTGTGGAGTGTTGGCTCAGTGTGTTGTGAATTGCAAGATTGTAAGTGCTCTTTGGACAGTGTTGTTCCCGGTTCCGAAGGGAATGCGGAGGTAAGTTTTATGTCAACTAAGGATTTGTGCCTTAGGTAGTTTTGTGCGCAGGATGCAAGAAATGCTATTATAGTTTGGTAAAGACGGTTTATGCCCCATCATGAATATCGGCTGTCTATTGGCAAATTGAGGAACTGATCACCCTTAATCTCTTGTTGATAGCAGACGAGAATTATGTTGGATGGGATAGATGTGTCTTTCCGGCCTTGTAGTGCGTGTGATGAATTGTTTGGAATTTGAAAATGTGTTGGTTTGGAAAAGTTGGATTTTGAGGTGTGGAAACCATGGAAGTGCAGCAGAAAATTCTGGTTCT
Source organism: Lathyrus tuberosus (assembly GCA_022829125.1). Classification (NCBI taxonomy): domain Eukaryota; kingdom Viridiplantae; phylum Streptophyta; class Magnoliopsida; order Fabales; family Fabaceae; genus Lathyrus; species Lathyrus tuberosus. The sequence goes on from JALAZF010000254.1 coordinate 2,386,777, forward strand.
GGTGTGATTCGCCAGGCGATTTGGGGATTCGCCAGGCGGATTAGGTCTCGCCAATAGTTCGCCAAGCGAGGTTCTGGCGAATGGGGGATTCGCCAGGGGAAATCGGAAGTCGCCAGGCGAATTTGGAAAGACAGAAATGTGTTAGCTACTAGAAGTTTGAGTTCTCAGAAAATCAGGTTTCGCCGCTGGTTCGCCAGGCGAAAGGCTGGCGAAGAGGTATTCGCCAGGCAAAATCTTGACTCGCCAGGCGGATCTGGCTGTTTTCCAATAATTAACTTTCCTTCAAAAATTCATATCTTTTGACTCGGGTGTCCGATTTAAGCGTTCTTTATATCGATATGGAGCTATGAAAGTGTTCTATGCTGTGGAAAGTGAAATTATTGTTTATGAGACAGATTGGAGGTTTTGGTTTGTTGGTCCAGTGGGAAGTCATTGAGAGAGACCGATTGGGTATCGTTAATGGTTGTTCTCAGAGAGTAGAGTGTGAACTCAAATTTGACGAAGGTGAAGATTTGAGGTTTGGATCTGCTAAGTAAGTAGAAAAACTCTTAGGCGATGAAACCAAGGTGTTTGTTATATTTGTGATAATAGTGTTCTGGAAATTGGCAGGAAGTCACAGAGATGGGTCGTTAGTTGTGCATGGTTTTCGGATATGTTTTTGAATGGAACATTAAGGCGTTATCTTAGAGAGCTCCAGCTTTGTTAGTAACAAAAGGGAATGATGGCTGAATGGAATAACGATCATGATGTGTATGATGGTATTGAGACTATGGAAAGCAAAACTTAGAGTTCTGGAGAGGTTTGGAGTTTTTGGAGTTTTAGAGCATTAATGGAAATTTTGAGAAAACCTTAAGTGTGGATGTAATATTTGAGAGTTCTTTTGGGATAGTTGTTGCTACACGTGGGGATTTATGGAATTTGGACTGTTAAGAGAAGAAATTGTGTATGGATTACTGGCAGTTGAATAAGGTAACGATTGAGAACAAGTGTCCACTTTCATGAACAGATGACCGGAATGGTTTGGTTGAGTTTGAGTGGAGTTGCAAGTGTATGTAATGTTTGATAAGAGTGGTGAATTGCGTGAGTTAAGGCTTTGATCGATTTGATGTGACTGGTTATGTTGTTATCATCGGAATATGCTGTTAATTACTCGGTTAAGCTTATATGTGAGTAACCAGTTACCTAGTGGAAAGTGTTGCCAAAGCTTTAAAAATTTACATCTTTTGGAATTTGGTTGGACATTACAATGTGCAGTGATGTTATTTGGTGTTAGGAATGCGTCCGTAATGTTTGTGGAGTATATGAATCGTACCTTCCATATTTAATTGGATAAGTTTATGGTGGTTTTGATTGAGGATATTTGAATCTGTTATAAACTCGGAGGAAGAACAGGTAGAGTGTTTGAGAATTGAATTGCAAGTGTTAAAAGAGACGAAGTTTTATGCGAAGTTATTCAAGTGAGAATTTTGGTTGAAAAGGTTAGTTTTCTTGGTTATGTTAATGGATCCATCGGAAGTAGATGTAGTTCTACAATGAGAGGTTCCGAAGTTGGTTAAGGAGATTAGAAATTTTTGGGCTCAGTTGGTTGTTACTGCAGGCTATGGAAGACTTTGTTAAGTTCGTACTTCGGTTATCTCAGTTGACTTGCAAAGGGTGAGTCGTTTGTTTTGGATGTTCGTTGTGAGTGAGTTTTGGTGAGTTGAAGTAGAAGTTGTCTACGGCTTCAGTTTTGATTCTGGATGATCCTAATAAACCCTTTGTGAGGTGTTGGGATGTATCTTTGAGGAGTTTAGACAGTGTGTAATGCAAGAGGGTAAAGTCGTGGCTTATGCTTTACGACCATTGAGGATTCAGAAAAGGATCTATACTCTTTTGGGTTTGGATTTGGTCGCGGTTGTATTGTGTTGGAATATTTAGAGGTATTATCTTTATGGTTCTAGATTCGAAGTGTTTAGTAATCACAAGGATATGGAGTACTGGTTTGGTCTGAAGGAATAGAGGGTGAGACAGCAAGGATGGTTAAAATTCGTGACGAGTTATGAATTTGGCTCAGATTATCCTATTGGTAAAGTTAATGTCGTGCGTGATGAGTTAAGTTGGAACTTTTTATACATGGTAGTTTGATGGTTGTGAGTAATCAGAGTGCGCAGCGGAAGCCTGAGGTGGCACGTTTTGTATTTACGTGTGGGACTTGTAAGAGTTCATATGTTGAACATTGAGAACATGTAGGAATGGTGAGACTATTGGACGTTTCAGAATGGAAGTGTTAGGTGGAAGGTTTGAATATTATTCATGGGCTACTATGTAAATGGATGTTTTGATTGTATGTTCGATTGGTGAATCGTAGCATTGTTGTAGTATGGTTGTGTGACAAGGATGTTGGTGTTCTGGTTTGTTGATGTTGTTGAGACCTTGTGGTCTCGTGGAACTTTATGTTCTTGTTTGTGTTGTTGCCTCGTTTCCATGGTGATGGTTCGAGTGTGTGTAGCTAATTCCTGTGTGGGGAATTAGGGGAGTGTTACCTAGGGTAGGGTAACGATCTTGTTGTGTTTCGGTTCTAGAGTGAACCTGTGTGTTGGTATCTTGGCTTTTCTTTGAGTCGTGAGTTTGTCGTCAAGTGCATTGTATGGGCTTTGCATCTTGTCGTTGTAGTTGTCGTCGTTGTTCATATCGGTTAGATTTTCGAGGACGAAAATGTCTAAGTGGGGGAGAGTTGTAACGCCCCGATTTGTTTAATTCTATTTATTTATTTCATTTATTTGAATTTTGTGAAATGTGTGAATTTATTGTATCTTACCTGCTAATTGGCTATTTCTCAGATAAATAAAATATTTGCATTAAATTATTATTTCTTTTCAACTTTTATTTCCCGAAATATATTTCATCGGTATGTTTATGTTTTATCGCATTTTGAGAGCGTTTGAGAGATATTTGAGCTGAGGGGTATTTTGGTCTTTTGCTTGGGTAAGTTTATGTTTTTATATAAATAGAAATAGAAAGAGAGAAATAGAAAGAAAAAGAAAAGAGAAGAGAAGGAAAAGAGAAAAGAAGAGGAAGAGAAGAAAAAGAGGGAGAACAGGAAAATCATCAAAATCAATGCTTGGACTTCGATTAATCGGGTAAGGGTGAGAAGTTTCGATTATATCATGCTTGTATATGTATATGTATGTTTTGTTTGAATGTTTGGGGTGAAAAATATATGTTTTCTATTTGGGTTAATTTGTGAGTAATTCGTAGAAATCGATGTTTTCACGGATGAATTGATGAAATGTATGCCTAAACGTGTTCTAACATGTTGTTTTGGGTCATTGGGGGTAATACTATCATGTGGGTTGAAGATTTGGATCATTTTTTGATCCCAAACCCATTTTGGAGAAATTTTGGTTCGTCCAGATTCGCCAGGCGAGTTGGTGGCGAATCCGTTTCGCCAGGTATTCGCCAGGCGAATTTGCCTGGGACAGCAAAAACAGTATTTTCGTATTTTAGCCATAACTTTTGAACCGTAAGTCCGTTTTGGTCCCCGTTCGAAGCGTTAGAAAGCTTATGAAATGTTCTTTCTTATAAAAATGGGTTGGAGGGCAGTAGATGATTTATTTAGGTCGTGGTTTTGGAAAAGTGTTGGGTTGTCGGGTTTTTATCGCGTACAATGTGTGCGATTGATGTGTTAGCATGATATATGCTTGTGACATGTAACGTGTAGCTTGTAGACCGTTATATGATGTGAATATACATGATGAAATGCATTGTTTGAATTGTTTTCAATGCATGAATATGATGATGTGTATTATGCAATGTGCTGTGGATATGGATGTCGTATGACTTGTATGCTGTTGTGTGGTGATAATGCATGTGATGACATGTTGTGGTGATGAATTATGGCCGAAAGGCAAATAAATGCAATGTGTTGTATTTGGTTATGTATGCATGTTTATGGTTGCATATATGTGGGAAGATGCATTGGTTGTCATAAGTTCTTGTGTGTCAAGTATCATGATATGCATCTTGTGATCGTGTGCCCATGTGGGGTGTGAGCGATCGGATCGTGTGCCCGTGTGGGGTGTGAGCGATCCAGAAACGTCGTGTGCCCATGTGGGGTGTGAGCAACGGATTGGTTCTAGAGGGAATCCGCTATAACGTCGTGTGCCCATGTGGGGTGTGAGCGATGATTATAGACGATAGTGTGCCCATGCGGGGTGTGAGCGATCGGGTCGTGTGCCCGTGTGGGGTGTGAACGATCCATAAACGTCATGTGCCCGTGTGGGGTGTGAGCGACGGGGAACATCATATGCCCGACGGGGAGTTACATTGGTAACGAGAGATGGTTCCAATAAGTTCCTGAGTGAACTTGAGATGATTGAGTCGGTACCCGCATTGCATTTGCATAGAGTCGTGAGTCGGTCTCTATGATTTGCATTTATCATCTTTATAATGGTGCATTGATGAATAAACATAAATGTGTATGTTTATGTGGAATGATAAGAATTGTGAAAGTATGCATGATTAATATGCGATTGGAAATGGAGTAATTATGTGATTGAGCTTGCGATAGCATTTGTGAATTTGATCTGCCTTCGTGTAAAATGCACTGAATTATGAATGATATGTTTTGTGTATAAACATATGCGTTATATGTGAATATGTGATTATGTGAATATAATCTATATCTGCTATATGTGTCAGTATGTGATGTATGCGGTGAGAAATATTATATATGTGAATTTATTCGTGTTGTGGCATTTTATTATGCAATCTTGTTATAGTTGTTATTTCTCACCCTTCTGCTGGAATATGCTTTTTATGCCATAGTGCAGATTGTCAGCTTTAGAGGCATGGAGGCAAGTGGAAGAGTTAGACCTTCGTTTGCTTAGGTCTTGGTGTCTGCTGTGATACGTAGCACGGGAGTCGGGGAAACGATTATGTTATTTATGTATATAATTGTTGAATATATTTGGTATTACCTTTATATGGAAAAGTTTCCCCTTTGAGGGTACTCTATTTTATGTTATGTATCAAATTTATGAGCAGGGATGATGTTTTGTTTATTTAAATGTGACATCCTTGTTTCTGTTGGAAAAATAAATTTTTAGTTACTTTGATTTTATTTATGTATTATTTATTCGCGATGGGAATTAGGGTGTTACATTAGTGGTATCAGAGCATATCGGTCCGTCCGGCCAAGTTGTTGAGTCCGTTGGTGTGACAGTTGAATACTGTCAGTATTGTTTGTCCTCTAGTACGTGATATGTGTGTGAAACACTGTCAGTGCTTTCTGGTTTTCCAAATCCTTTGTCTTCAGGTGTGAGAATGAGATAAGTGGGGGAGAAGCTGGTACTTCTCCAAGTTGCTTCAGGTGTGGAGTGTTGGCTCAGTGTGTTGTGAATTGCAAGATTGTAAGTGCTCTTTGGACAGTGTTGTTCCCGGTTCCGAAGGGAATGCGGTGGTAAGTTTTATGTCAACTAAGGATTTGTGCCTTAGGTAGTTTTGTGCGCAGGATGCAAGAAATGCTATTATAGTTTGGTAAAGACGGTTTATACCCCATCATGAATATCGGCTGTCTATTGGCAAATTAAGGAACTGATCACCCTTAATCTCTTGTTGATAGCAGACGGGAATTATGTTGGATGGGATAGATGTGTCTTTTCGGCCTTGATAGTACGTGTGATGAATTGTTTGGAATTTGAAAATGTGTTAGTTTGGAAAAGTTGGATTTTTAGGTGTGGAAACCATGGAAGTGCAGCAGAAAATTCTGGTTCTGGTGTGATTCGCCAGGCGATTTGGGGATTCGCCAGGCGGATTAGGTCTCACCAATAGTTCGCCAGGCGAGGTTCTGGCGAATGGGGGATTCGCCAGGGGAAATCGGAAGTCGCCAGGCGAATTCGGAAAGACAGAAACGTGTTAGCTACTGGAAGTTTGAGTTCTCAGAAAATTAGGTTTCGCCGCTGGTTCGCCAGGCGAAGGGCTGGCGAAGAGGTATTCGCCAGGCGAAATCTTGACTCGCCAGGCGGATCTGGCTGTTTTCCAATAATTAACTTTCCTTTAAAAATTCATATCTTTTGACTCGGGTGTCCAATTTAAGCGTTCTTTATATCGATATGGAGCTATGAAAGTGTTCTGTGCTGTGGAAAGTGAAATTATTGTTTATGAGACAGATTGGTGGTTTTGGTTTGTTGGTCCAGTGGGAAGTCATTGAGTGAGACCGATTGGGTATCGTTAATGGTTGTTCTCAGAGAGTAGAGTGTGAACTCAAATTTGACGAAGGTGAAGATTTGAGGTTTGGATCTGCTAAGTAAGTAGAAAAACTCTTAGGCGATGAAACCAAGGTGTTTGTTATATTTGTGATAATATTGTTCTGCAAATTGGCAGGAAGTCACAGAGATGGGCCGTCAGTTGTGCATGGTTTTCGGATGTGTTTTTGAATGGAACATTAAGGCGTTATCTTAGAGAGCTCCAGCTTTGTTAGTAACAAAAGGGAATGATGGCTGAATGGAATAACGAGCATGATGTGTATGATGGTATTGAGACTATGGAAAGCAAAACTTAGAGTTCTGGAGAGGTTTGGAATTTTTGGAGTTTTAGAGCATTAATGGAAATTTTGAGAAAACCTTAAGTGTGGATGTAATATTTGAGAGTTCTTTTGGGATAGTTGTTGCTACACGTGGGGATTTATGGAATTTGGACTGTTAAGAGAAGAAATTGTGTATGGATTACTGGCAGTTGAATAAGGTAACGATTGAGAACAAGTGTCCACTTTCATGAACAGATAACCGGAATGGTTTGGTTGAGTTTGAGTGGAGTTGCAAGTGTATGTAATGTTTGATAAGAGTGGTGAATTGCGTGAGTTAAGGCTTTGATCGATTTGATGTGACTGGTTATGTTGTTATCATTGGAATATGCTGTTAATTACTCGGTTAAGCTTATATGTGAGTAACCAGTTACCTAGTGGAAAGTGTTGCCAAAGCATTAAGAATTTACATCTTTTGGAATTTGGTTGGACATTACAACGTGCAGTGATGTTATTTGGTGTTAGGAATGCGTCCGTAATGTTTGTGGAGTATATGAATCGTACCTTCCATATTTAATTGGATAAGTTTGTGGTGGTTTTGATTGAGGATATTCGAATCTGTTATAAACTCGGAGGAAGAACAGGTAGAATGTTTGAGAATTGAATTGCAAGTGTTAAAAGAGACGAAGTTTTATGCGAAGTTAATCAAGTGAGAATTTTGGTTGAAAAGGTTAGTTTTCTTGGTATGTTAATGGATCCATCGGAAGTAGATGTAGTTCTACAATGAGAGGTTCCGAAGTTGGTTAAGGAGATTAGAAATTTTTGGGCTCAGTTGGTTGTTACTGCAGGCTATGGAAGACTTTGTTAAGTTCGTACTTCGGTTATCTCAGTTGACTTGCAAAGGGTGAGTCGTTTGTTTTGGATGTTCGTTGTGAGTGAGTTTTGGTGAGTTGAAGTAGAAGTTGTCTACGGCTTCAGTTTTGATTTTGGATGATCCTAATAAACCGTTTGTGAGGTGTTGGGATGTATCTTTGAGGAGTTTAGACAGTGTGTAATGCAAGAGGGTAAAGTCGTGGCTTATGCTTTACGACCATTGAGGATTCAGAAAAGGATCTATACTCTTTTGGGTTTGGATTTGGTCGCGGTTGTATTGTGTTGGAATATTTGGAGGTATTATCTTTATGGTTCTAGATTCGAAGTGTTTAGTAATCACAAGGATATGGAGTACTGGTTTGGTCTGAAGGAATAGAGGGTGAGACAGCAAGGATGGTTAAAATTCGTGACGAGTTATGAATTTGGCTCAGATTATCCTATTGGTAAAGTTAATGTCGTGCGTGATGAGTTAAGTTGGAAGTTTTTATACATGGTAGTTTGATGGTTGTGAGTAATCAGAGTACGCAGCGGAAGCGTGAGGTGGCACTTTTTGTATTTACGTGTGGGACTTGTAAGAGTTCATATGTTGAACATTGAGAACATGTAGGAATGGTGAGACTATTGGACGTTTCAGAATGGAAGTGTTAGGTGGAAGGTTTGAATATTATTCATGGGCTACTATGTAAATTGATGTTTTGATTGTATGTTCGATTCGTGAATCGTAGCATTGTTGTAGTATGGTTGTGTGACAAGGATGTTGGTGTTCTGGTTTGTTGATGTTGTTGAGACCTTGTGGTGTCGTGGAACTTTATGTTCTTGTTTGTGTTGTTGTCTCATTTCCATGGTGATGGTTCGAGTGTGTGTAGCTAATTCCTGTGTGGGGAATTAGGGAAGTGTTACCTAGGGTAGGGTAACGATCTTGTTGTGTTTCGGTTCTAGAGTGAACCTGTGTGTTGGTATCTTGGCTTTTCTTTGAGTCGTGAGTTTGTCGTCAAGTGCATTGTATGGGCTTTGCATCTTGTCGTTGTAGTTGTCGTCGTTGTTCATATCGGTTAGATTTTCGAGGACGAAAATGTCTAAGTGGGGGAGAATTGTAACGCCCCGATTTGTTTAATTCTATTTATTTATTTCATTTATTTGAATTTTGTGAAATGTGTGAATTTATTGTATCTTACCTGCTAATTGGCTATTTCTCAGATAAATAAAATATTTGCATTAAATTATTATTTCTTTTCAACTTTTATTTCCCGAAATATATTTCATCGGTATGTTTATGTTTTATCGCATTTTGAGAGCGTTTGAGAGATATTTGAGGTGAGGGGTATTTTGGTCTTTTGCTTGGGTAAGTTTATGTTTTTATATAAATAGAAATAGAAAGAGAGAAATAGAAAGAAAAAGAAAAGAGAAGAGAAGGAAAAGAGAAAAGAAGAGGAAGAGAAGAAAAAGAGGGAGAACAGGAAAATCATCAAAATCAATGCTTGGACTTCGATTAATCGGGTAAGGGTGAGAAGTTTCGATTATATCATGCTTGTATATGTATATGTATGTTTTGTTTGAATGTTTGGGGTGAAAAATATATGTTTTCTATTTGGGTTAATTTGTGAGTAATTCGTAGAAATCGATGTTTTCACGGATGAATTGATGAAATGTATGCCTAAACGTGTTCTAACATGTTGTTTTGGGTCATTGGGGGTAATACTATCATGTGGGTTGAAGATTTGGATCATTTTTTGATCCCAAACCCATTTTGGAGAAATTCTGGTTCGTCCAGATTCGCCAGGCGAGTTGGTGGCGAATCTGTTTCGCCAGGTATTCGCCAGGCGAATTTTCCTGGGACAGCAAAAACAGTATTTTCGTATTTTAGCCATAACTTTTGAACCGTAAGTCCGTTTTGGTCCCCGTTCGAAGCGTTAGAAAGCTTATGAAATGTTCTTTCTTATAAAAATGGGTTGGACGGAAGTATATGATTTATTTAGGTCGTGGTTTTGGAAAAGTGTTGGGTTGTCGGGTTTTTATCGCGTACAATGTGTGCGATTGATGTGTTAGCATGATATATGCTTGTGACATGTAACGTGTAGCTTGTAGACCGTTATATGATGTGAATATACATGATGAAATGCATTGTTTGAATTGTTTTCAATGCATGAATATGATGATGTGTATTATGCAATGTGCTGTGGATATGGATGTCGTATGACTTGTATGCTGTTGTGTGGTGATAATGCATGTGATGACATGTTGTGGTGATGAATTATGGCCGAAAGGAAAATAAATGCAATGTGTTGTATTTGGTTATGTATGCATGTTTATGGTTGCATATATGTGGGAAGATGCATTGGTTGTCATAAGTTCTTGTGTGTCAAGTATCATGATATGCATCTTGTGATCGTGTGCCCATGTGGGGTGTGAGCGATGATTATAGACGATCGTGTGCCCATGTGGGGTGTGAGCGATCGGGTCGTGTGCCCGTGTAGGGTGTGAACGATCCATAAACGTCGTGTGCCCGTGTGGGGTGTGAGCGGCGGGGAACATCATATGCCCGACGGGGAGTTACATTGGTAACGAGCGATGGTTCCAATAAGTTCCTGAGTGAACTTGAGATGATTGAGTCGGTACCGCATTGCATTTGCATAGAGTCCTGAGTCGGTCTCTATGATTTGCATTTATCATCTTTATAATGGTGCATTGATGAATAAACATAAATGTGTATGTTTATGTGGAATGATAAGAATTGTGAAAGTATGCATGATTAATATGCGATTGGGAATGGAGTAATTATGTGATTGAGCTTGCGATAGCATTTGTGAATTTGATGTGCCTTCGTGTAAAATGCACTGAATTATAAATGATATGTTTTGTGTATAAACATATGCGTTATATGTGAATATGTGATTATGTGAATATAATCTATATCTGCTATATGTGTCAGTATGTGATGTATGCGGTGAGAAATATTATATATGTGAATTTATTCGTGTTGTGGCATTTTATTATGCAATCTTGTTATAGTTGTTATTTCTCACCCTTCTGCTGGAATATGCTTTTTATGGCATAGTGCAGATTGTCAGCTTTAGAGGCGTGGAGGCAAGTGGAAGAGTTAGACCTTCGTTTGCTTAGGTCTTGGTGTCTGCTCTGATACGTAGCACGGGAGTCGGGGAAACGATTATGTTATTTATGTATATAATTGTTGAATATATTTGGTATTACCTTTATATGGAAAAGTTTCCCCTTTGAGGGTACTCTATTTTATGCTATGTATCAAATTTATGAGCAGGGATGATGTTTTGTTTATTTAAATGTGACATCCTTGTTTCTGTCGGAAAAATAAATTTTTAGTTACTCTGATTTTATTTATGTATTATTTATTCCCGATGGGAATTGGGGTGTTACATTGATCACCCCATAAACTCCTGACCAACCTATCATTCATCTTCCTAATCTTAGTTTCTTGAATAAGACATAAATCAGCCTTACCTCTCAAAAAAGATTGGCAAATTCTTCTTCTTTTTTGAGAAGTATTACAGCCACGAATGTTGGTTAAGTATCAAAGCTGTGTTGCCTTATTACTGTAATATAGAGTTGTTTCTGTAAAAGTATGGTCACAATGGAAAAGTGAAATACATTATGTAGGTGCAGGGTAATCATATCAAAATGGGTAAATTTATATATATTATATGTTATCATTTACATTTCTCTACTGCGCTTGAAACGTACTGTGCATGCTGAAACGTCGTAATATGCTTGAAACGTACTGTGCATACTGAAACATCGTAATATGTTTGAAACCTAAATGTGAATTTTAGTATACATATTATACTTTATCATATATTGTGTCGTAACAATGGTTTTTCGTCTCACATTTAGTACCAAAGGTTTGAATATGGATGTTATAATTTTATGATAATAATTAATCGAAATTGATAGTATTTTAAATTATTGACAATTAATATTATATGGTTGTTTTGTATGGATGATAATACAACCATTCGAAAACTTCACACTGATATACAATTGCCTTAGACTAGTTGGTATTTTTGAATACTTCATTTAAAATATGTCAAATCTTATATGTGAAGTCGTACAAAAATTGATGTTACAGTATAGCAAGGATTTTCCTTTTCTTTTGAATATGAAAACTCAGTTTTATAAATTAATATGTTTTCGATAGTTATACCGATATTGTGCGGATTATTTTAATATGCATGCTATGCTGTGATTTTAATTATTACATAACAGTAATAGTGAATCATATAATAATTATGAGTGTTTAGAAGGAGTAATGTAATATATTATGTATGAGGATTCATGATTATTTGGTTTAATGAAATGTGAAAGATAAATAAAAAAATTGTGGCTTCTACAAATCGTATTTTTAGAGATGATGCTCTAATCAAGAAATTCAAAAATTCTTGAGAAAAGAATGGAGCTTTGAATGTGGAGAAATATGACATATTAAAAATGAATGCCCTACACTTCAAAAGAATAATAAATTCAAAAGCAAGAAGAACAAAAGGTTGGTAAACCAAGAATGACATAAAAGTTGTGTATATGATAAAATAAATGACTAAAGTGTCATGGTGATAATTTGTCAAAACTATCAAAAATATAAATATACGTTGTATATGGAAATTGTACTAATATGACAAAAGTGTCATAGTTTGATGATAGTTGGTAAATACTATCAAGAGTACATAAAGTAATCATATGCATGATTAGTTGGAAAATTGAATATTCGAAAATTATTAAAGTTTGGAAAAATATTGCAATTCTTTGACGAAAGAATTGACAAAGATATGATGTGTTTGGATATAATTGAATACAATGAAGACATCATTAGGGATGTGGAACAAGCCCATATCTAATTAATCATCGATAGTGGAAACTCAACTCACACTTGATTAACATTAAGTCTTGAGTTCAATGATGAAAGTACATTATTAGAGTGATTGAAGTACTTAACGATAGATACATCCCAAGGGGTAAAAGTACTTGGACCATAAGAATAAGTGTGGTAGGATGAGGTTTTCCTCTTAATAGACATATAGCATATGTTTGTTGGAATGCATAATTATGGGTGCATTTCTGATATAGTCTACCTATATGAGAATGAAGTGGTGCCGCTTCATAGAGTTCAAGGGCTTGACTTTTAAATTCTCATGAAAAGGATATGAGACACAAGGCCTTATTAAAATGTGTCATGTTAATAATTCGATCAATGATACCGAGATTTCATGTGTGAGTTATGCACGTTTGTTCTAATGAATAATTGGTTCAAAGCTTGTCAACCAATCTATTCGGGGATGAGTGAAAACTTAACTTACTAAGGATTGGTTCAAATCGTAAGATACCTTTATCTGAAACCATGAAATTTCCTGAATAATGGATTTAGATATATTTTGAAAATGGTGGGGGATTGTTGGAGAAATTTCCAAAATATTAAATTGATAAATAATAATGGTTAATTTACCAAAATAAATGGCCAAAAGTTGAAACTCTCTAGAATTGAACCAAAGACCTTATTGTGATAAGGTGCGTGGTCAAAAGGTGCAACCACTAGATCAACACACCTTTTCATGAAAAAGTTTGTTGTGGTTGATTACAATGGTTCGTGAATGGTCATTGTTTCTCCCCACCAATCGGTACAAATTTTCTTATAAATAGATATATTTGTCTGCCATAAAATAGACACAATTCAAGTGCCAAAAATTATATCTAAGTCATTATTTTATTTTTCTAGTGCACGAGAATAAATGAGAGAACTTTATTCTGTAAAATATCGTTGATCGATATGCTTAATGTGAATGTACGATTCATGTTAAGGTTTCCAAAGTATCCTGAAGGGGATTCGCCGGTTAACCCTTTTGCATCCAATTTGCATAAATTGGTGGGGGCGAATCGAACCTAAAGCTTAGTGCAAACACACGCTTTGGAATTATTTTGTGCAACTTCATCGTACCGTCTTTATCGTCTTCTTCTAGTTCATATTTTGCAGCAGACTCCAACACAAGATCTAACACAAACCTGTTCCAGAAAACTATGCTACATGTCTTTGGCTTATGAAATTTGCATACATCTACATCCTTGGCCTTTCAGGAGTAGGTAATTAAATGTGTCATCTTAGTTGATCATATGAATGTTCAATGTTTATTTTATTATTCTATGGATTATGTGTTCAAATTTTTTAAAAAAGGGTTGAAGAGATCGTAAAGCTGAAAAAAAAGCACAAATGGAGTGGTCAACTATTCAAAAGATTTATGGAGAACCCTTATGAGTCGTATTTGGGAACCGGCGCCAAACCGACACAAAATGACAGCAGAAATGATTTTATTTTTGCTTACAAGCCAAACCAAGGTAAGTTAAATCTTTATTAAACCAAGTGGTTTTTAAGATATTGTTGAAAATGACAAAAAGAAACTTGCAGGAAATAATAACAGTACAAATTTGACAGCAGCAAGAAATGGCATAGTTGAAATAGTGGATGAGATTATAACAAAAATACCAAAGATTTGTGAGGCAGAGATTTTGAAAAAAGCAAAAAATGGCATAGTTGAGATAGTGGATGAGCTTATAATAAAAATACCAAAGATTTTTTGAGTCGCTGGAAAGTGAGACAGCGATTTTGACAGCAGCAAGAAACGGCATAGTTGAAATGGTGGACGAGCTTATAACAAAAATACCAAGTTCAATATACGATGTTAACTTGGAAAATAAAAATGTATTACTTGTAACAGTTGAGAACAGAAGAACAATGGTTGTTGAGGCATTAAGGAAACGGTTTGAAGAGGGTAAATATAAAGTGATATTTGATAACTTAATCCAAGGTATGGACATGAAAGAGAACATGGTGTTACATTTAGCAGCTATAATAAGTGATCGAGATTGGCACATTTCTGGATCTGCTTTGAAAATGATGTGGCATATCAAATGGTTTGAGGTATTTATATTTTTAATATAGCTTAAGTTCAACTCCAACCTGTTTGAAACGACTTATTTGAGCTTATTTATGGACATAATCACTTGTGATGTTACTTGGAGAGATTATAAATCAGCTTATGACATGTCTGTAAGTTACTTATGATTGTTTTTCATAAGCTCTCCATGATGTCTTATTAAAATATAGGATATATAAGCACTTAAAAAATTAATGCCTATCCTATAAACTCTGAATTAAACTATCTGTCCAAATAGAGCCACATTGTGTTTGGTTTGGATTAACTTATGAAGAACTTTTCTACTTTGAAAATTGAAATGTTTGTCATTGATAAAACTTTTCTACTTAATTTGATATAATCTAATATTCTAACAAGTTTTACATCATGAAGCAGTACACTAAAGGACTAGTGCCAGAGCATGTCATAGTTAGAACAAACAAAGAGGACAAAACAGCAGGAGAATTATTCAAGACTTCCATTGTAACACTGGTACCAGATGGTAGTAAATGGTTCAAATATATTTCTGAGTCTTGTTCTGTAGTAGTAGTACTCCTTGCTGGTGTTGCCTTCGCTACGTCAAGCACTGTGCCGGGCGGCAACAAAAGTAATACAGGCGAACCAATATTGAAAGGAAAGCCTGTATTTGATACATTTGCCAACTCTTCACTAATTGGTCTTTGTTTCTCTGTCACTGCACTCATAATGTTCATTTCTATAATCACCTCTCAAAAAGAAGCCAATGATTTCAGAATTGATTTGCCAAGGAAGCTTCTTTTGGGATTGAGTTCTCTTTTCTTGTCGATGGTTGCATTGTTCGTTGCTTTCTGTTCTAGCAATTTCTTTGTGATTGACGACAAGTTCAAACACATTGTGTTTCTGTTTTATTCAGTCACGTGCTTCCCTTTGACTTTGTATGCAGTATCACAACTTCCACTTTACATTTAACTTCTCAGAGGTATTTTCGACAAAGTTCTAAAGACAAGTGATAAGGAGAAGGACTTTTAAAGGTGCGAAATGCATTGAGAATGTGTTTGGCTTGAGTACTACTTACTACCTATGTTTGGAGCAGTTTATATATTTATTTGTATGCCTAATGTTGGATTGTGTACTACTTACTACCTATGTTTGGAGCAGTTTATATATTTATTTGTATGCATAATGTTAGATTGTCGTTTTTTTAGTGATACTCTTTTATTATGTACTATGTTTTAAATAGAAAGAATAATGAGAATTTCAGATTTCAACATAGGGTGTCCATGAATTCTTGAAAGGTTCATATTAAAGTCAAATTTTAACAGTAGTATAGATAAAATAGGGTGTAGCAAGGAGAAAATTACATGGTTCTGTCAAGGGCCATTATTGGGGCCATTAGAGTATCTCCACTCGTCACACACAGAGCATCTTTCGAACTTTGCACTGTTTTCCATCGTACAACATATACAAGACCAAGTTTTGGCCGTTCCGTGCCACACAATTTTTAACGCCCCGGTTTTTGTTAGATTTATTTAATTGAGTCGATTTAATTATTTTTGTTTTTATATTATTTTATTCTTGACTTTTATTTGGAAATATATTATTTTTCATCGTTATTATGTTTTATCACGTTTTGCGAGCGTTTGCGAGATATTTGAGTGTAGGGGTATTTTGGTCATTTTGCTTGGTTAGATATTATTGTTTTTCATAAAATAGAAAAAAATAGAGGTTAGAAAGAGAGAAAAAAGAAGTTAAGAGAAATAGAGAAGGAGAAAAGAAGAAAAAGAGGAAAACTTGGAGTGTAAGAAATCGAATCAACCGACACTTTGAAGCACGATTAATCGGGTAAGGGTGCGAAACTCGGTTATTCTATGCTTGTGTATGATTATGTATGTATGTATTTGTTGAATATTTGGTTGAATTGAATGGAGAACTACAACAATGAATGTGTTGAGATTTTGAGAATTGGATACAATTTTTGTGTCATAAATCATGATTTAAGGTTCCTAATTGCTGATACCTGATAGCTATAGATTGTTGTGCATTCAATTGGTAGTATACTGATGTTTAGATGAGATTTGGAGAGAAATTGGGTGAAATTTCGTAGCAGAAATTATGCAGGAAAAATTCAGGGTTTCGCTGCCCATACGCGTAATGGGCAAGGCAATACGCGTATTGGGTAAGGCAATACGCGTATGGCAAGGGCGAAATGAGGGCAATACGCGTATGGATCCTATTTTGCACGGCCCTCTGCTGAAATGCGTAATGGTACGCGTAAGGGACAAGGCATTACGCGTAACGGGGAAGACAATACGGGTAATGGGTTTTTAGAGGAATTTTTGGAGAAAAATCAGTCTCTGCTCATACGCGTAACACTTTGGGCAATACGCGTATGGATGGGCGAGCGAGCTGGGCAATACGCGTATGGGCTTGGGCAATACGCGTATGACCAGAGAGGGTGCAGAATTTTACAGTTTCGCAATTTCTTTCCCAATTTCGCGTCCGATGCGGTTCCTTTTGATCAGTAACTTGGATTAAGACGTTCTTAGTACCATTGGAAAGCTAATGAGACGTTCTTTCTTATAAAAATAGTTTTGAGATTAGTGGCTTATTTAATTGTGTCGGGAATTGGGAAACGTGTCGTTTTGTCGACTTTTACCGTCGTAATTGTGTGCGATTGATGTGTTATCATGCGATATGCTTTTGATATGTAACGTATAGCTTATGTGCTGTTATACGATGTGAATTCATGTGATGAAATGTTGTGGTGATGGTTTGTGGTCTTATGGCAAATAAATGCATTGTTTTGAGCTTGATTGCAATGCATGATTATTGTTGTTGAGATGGTTCACATGGTTATATGTATGCATATGCATTTGATTGTCATGAGTCATTTGTATGCCAAACATCATGATATGCATTTTGTGATGTCGTGTGCCCTTGTGGGGTTTGAGCGACGAAACGATTCCATAGGGAATCTGCTGCAACGGTCGTGAGCCTTATACAAAGAGGACCTAAAGCGACGTTATAGACGATCGTGAGACTTATACAAAGAGGACCTAAAGCGATCGGATCGTGAGCCATATACAAAGAAGACCTAAAGCGATCCATAAACATCGTGAGCCTTATACCAAGAGGACTTAAAGCGACGGGGAACATCGTTTGCCCGACGGGGAGTTACTCTATGTAACAAGCGATGGTTCCAATAATTCCTGAGTGAATTAATGATGAGAATGATGGATGGAATGGTACCGCATGCATAGAGTCGTTGTGTCGGTCTCTGTGCATTTGCATAAATCATGAATGGATTGATTATATGTGGGAATTGTGAATGGGATTGATGATGGATATGCCTTTGTGATGGATGTATGAATTATGAATTGTTTTGCTTTGTATTTGAACTATAGTGTACGTTGTGGTGAGAATGTTTTTGT
Source organism: Lathyrus tuberosus (assembly GCA_022829125.1). Lineage (NCBI taxonomy): Eukaryota > Viridiplantae > Streptophyta > Magnoliopsida > Fabales > Fabaceae > Lathyrus > Lathyrus tuberosus. Next base: position 2,404,491 of record JALAZF010000254.1, read on the forward strand.
ATGCGTATTTCATGTTACTACATAATTGTATGCAATTATATTATAATTGTGTTTCTCACCCTTCTGCTGTTTTGAATGCTCTATGAGGCATTGCAGATTAGATGCTGGAGGTCTTTTTGTGAAGCTTAGGTCTTCATTCTTTTGTCGATCGGCTCTGATATGTAGCACCGGGTAGTCGGGGAGATCGTTTTGTGATTTTGTGTATATGTATATATCTTTTCTTGGATTTTACATGTATGATTCTGTAGATGACAGACAAACTTCTATGTTTATATATATGAGATTTCAGTTGCAGATTTTTCGCTTTTATTCTGTATCTGAATTGTGGGTGTTAGGAATTGAGTTCCTCTGTTTATGTTGCTACCTGATTGTTGCATATCTTTATGAGTAGGTTGTTAAAATTTCATCTCAATTGATGTGACGCCTCCGTCTATGCCATGAATGTTTTAATTATACTCTGATTTATTTGTTATCGCTTTAATTAATCGTAGGGTAGATTGGGGGTGTTACACTAAGTGGTATCAGAGCCAGTTTGTCCCAGTCCGTGTCGGTCGTTTTGACCAAGTTGTTGTTGTGCGGCAGTTGTGTTCGATCGAGTTGATTGTTTAACCATGATTACTGTTATTGGATGAACAGAATATGGCTGGTAGGAATGATGCTGCTCTTGCTGCTGCTATGCAAGCTATGGCTCAGGCTGTGTAGGGTACACCTAATGCTGGTGGGAATGATGAGTTCAGGAAGAACAAACCGCCTGTCTTCAAAGGAAGACATGATCCCGATGGTGCTCAGATTTGGCTTAAGGAGATTGAAAGAATCTTTCGAGTTATGGACTGTGCTGAGGAACAGAAGGTGAGACTGGGAACTCACATGTTGCAGGAAGAGGCTGATGATTGGTGGGTTAGTAAGCGTCATGTGTGGGAAGCTACAGGTGAAGAGGTCACTTGGGTTTTGTTTAGCAGGGAGTTTTTGAGGAAGTATTTTCCTGAAGATGTTAGAGGAAAGAAAGAAATAGAGTTCTTGGAGTTGAAACAGGGTAACATGTCTGTTACTGATTACACTGCTAAGTTTGTGGAGCTTGTTCAATTTTATCCACATTATGCTGAAGCAACTGCGGAGTTTTCCAAATGTGTGAAGTTTGAGAACGGGATGCGTCCCGAGATCAAACAGGCAATTGGTTATCAAAGATTTAGGAGGTTTTCAGATTTGGTGGATTGTTGTAGAATCTATGAGGAGGATAGCAAAGCTCGTTCTACTCATTATAAGAGTGTGAACAAAAGGAAAGGAAAGCAACCGTTTCGTGGTGGTCCTTATGTGGCACCAGCTAAAAAGGGAAAGCAAAGGGGTAATTTTGATAAAAGGCCAAGTGGGGGAGGTATGTATAATCCTCTGAGATGTTTTAAGTGTGGTGACTTAGGACATCGTCAGTTTGAATGTAGAAAGGATATGAGGAAGTGTTCCAATTGTGGAGGTGTAGGACATGTAACGGCTGAGTGCAAGAGGATTGTGGTGAAGTGTTTCAACTGTGGTGAACCTGGTCATATTAGTACGAAGTGTCCGAAACCAAAGCAAGCTCAAGCTGGAGGGAAAGTATTTGCATTGGCAGGAACTCAGCCTACTAGTGCAGATCGTCTGATCAGAGGTACTTATTTTATTAATAGTACGCCTTTAGTTTCTATTATTGATACCGGAGCGACTCATTCGTTTATTTCGTCTGAGTGCGCGCAGCGTTTGAATCTTTTGTTGTCATCGATGGGTGGAGAGATGGTTATCGATACTCCAGCAATGGGGTCAGTAACTACTTCTTTGGTTTATTTAAGTTGTCCTTTGACCATTTATGGTAAGGATTTTGCTATGGATTTGGTGTGTTTGCCTTTGGAGGGTTTAGACGTGGTTCTGGGAATGAATTGGTTGCAGTTCAATCGAGTTCATATCAATTGTTATCATAAGTTGGTAAGATTTCCTTCTCTTGAAGAAGACGAGTAATCGAGTTTCTTATCTACCAAAGAGTTGAAGAAACTTTTGGCGGATGAAGCTCAGTTGTTCGGGTTGTTTGCATCGTTGACTGGGGATAGTCAAGTTGCAATTGATGTGTTTCCAGTCGTGTGTGATTTTCCAGAGGTGTTTCCGGAGGATATTTCCGATGTGCCGCCAAAAAGAGAGGTGGCGTTTTCTATAGATCTAGTTCCTGGTACTAGACCTGTATCTATGACACCATATCGTATGTCGGCATCTGAGTTGGTTGAGTTGAAGAAGCAGTTGAATGAATTGTTAGAAAAGAGGTTTGTGAGGCCGAGTGTGTCGCCTTGGGGTGCTCCAGTTTTATTGGTGAAGAAGAAAGATGGAAGTATGTGATTGTGTATTGATTATCACCAGCTGAATAAGGTGACGATTAAGAATAAGTATCCTCTTCCAAGAATTAATGATTTGATGGACCAGTTGATAGGTGCGTGTGTGTTTAGTAAAATTGATTTGAGGTCAGGTTATCATCAGATTAGAGTGAAAGAGGAAGATATTCATAAGATGGCTTTTAGGACACGAAACGGACATTACGAATATTTCGTGATGCCGTTAGGGGTTTCTAATGTGCCGGGAGTGTTTATGGAGTATATGAATCGCATTTTCCATGAGCATTTGGATCAATTTGTTGTTGTGTTTATTGATGACATCTTGATTTATTCTAAGTCTCGGGAGGAACATGCAGAGCATTTGCGTATTGTATTGCAAAGTTTGAAGGAAAAGAGACTTTATGCCAAGTTGTCCAAGTGTGAGTTCTGGTTGTCAGAAGTGAGTTTTCTTGGGCATGTGATTTCAGGTAATGGTATTGCTGTGGATCCATCCAAAGTAGATGCAGTTCTACAGTGGGAGGCTCCTAGATCTGTTACTAAAATTAGAAGCTTTTTGGGTTTAGCTGGATATTATCGAAGATTCATTGAAGGCTTTTCCAAGTTAGCACTTCCATTGACCCAGCTGACTTGTAAAGGTAAAGCATTTATTTGGGATATTCAGTGTGAGGAAAGTTTTAGTGAGCTGAAGAGAAGATTGACTACAGCTCCGATTTTGATCTTACCGAATCCTGGTGAACCTTTTGTGGTGTATTGCGATGCGTCTTTGAGTGGTTTAGGTGGAGTGTTGATGCAAGAAGGTAAGCTTGTGGCTTATGCTTTGAGGCAACTGAGGATTCATGAGAAGAATTATCCTACTCATGATTTGGAATTAGCTGCGGTGGTTTTTGTATTGAAAATTTGGAGACATTATCTCTACGGTGCTAGATTAGAAGTCTTTAGTGATCATAAGAGTCTTAAATACTTGTTTGATCAGAAAGAGTTGAATATGAGGCAACGAAGATGGTTGGAATTTTTGAAGGACTACGATTTTAGCTTGAATTACCATCCTGGTAAAGCTAATGTGGTAGCCGATGCGTTAAGTCGGAAATCTTTGCATATGTCTGCTTTGATGGTTAAAGAGTGGGAACTTTTGGAAGAATTTAGAGATTTGAGTTTGGTGTGTGAATTGACATCTGATAGCATGAGGCTTGGTATGCTAAAGGTCACTAATGATTTTATGTTGACCGTTAGCGAGAAACAGAGGCTGGATGTGAAATTTGTTGATTTGATGACGGTTGGAGATACAGGAGGCGTGAATGGTGACTTTAAAGTGGATGATAAGGGTGTTTTGAGATTCCGTGGTAGAATTTGTATTCCTGATGATTCGGAATTGAAAAAGATGATTTTAGAGGAAGGACGCCGGAGTAGTTTGAGTATACATCAGGGAGCTAATAAGATGTATCAAGATTTGAAGAAGATCTTTTGGTGGTCCGAATTGAAGAGGGACGTGGCTCAGTTTGTTTATGCGTGTTTGACGTGTCAGAAGTCAAAGGTAGAACATCAGAAGCCTAGTGGATTATTGCAACCGTTGGATATTCCCGAGTGGAAATGGGACAACATTTCTATGGATTTTGTGTCAGGGTTGCCGAATACTCAGAGGGGACATGATGCCATTTGGGTGGTTGTGGATATGCTGACTAAATCAGTGCATTTTATTCCTATTGACATCAGTTTTTATTTGGAGAGGTTGGCTGAGATTTATATCCGTGTGATTGTGAAATTACATGGTGTTCCGTTGTGTATTGTTTCAGATCGAGATCCGAGGTTTACTTCCAGATTTTGGGAAAGTTTGCAAAAAGCGTTAGGTTCCAAGTTGAGATTGAGTTCTACTTATCATCCTCAGACAGATGGTCAGACCGAGAGAACCATTTAGTCATTGGAAGATTTGCTGAGAGCTTGTGTTCTTGAGCAAGGTGGTGTGTGGGATAGTTATCTTTCGTTGGTGGAGTTCACGTATAACAACAGTTTCCATTCGAGTATTAGAATGACACCTTTTGAAGCGTTGTATGGAAGAAGATGTCGAACACCCTTGTGTTGGCATGACTCTGGTGAGAGTTTGGTGGTTGGACCGGAGTTAGTTCAACAAACTACGGAGAAGGTGAAACTTATTCGTGAGAAGATGAAGGCTTCTCAGAATAGGCAGAGGAGTTATCATGATCGAAGGAGGAAAGATCTTGAGTTTTGAGAAGGCGATCATGTATTTTTAAGAGTTACACCGGTGACGGGTGTTGGACGGGCGTTGAAGTCGAAGAAGCTTACTTCTCAGTTTATTGGTCCTTATCAGATATCCGCGAGAGTGGGTGCTGTGGCTTATCGGGTGGCGTTGCCACCGAATCTTTCGAGTTTGCATGATGTGTTCCATGTTTCACAGCTTCGGAAGTATGTTTCGGATCCGTCGCATATGATTCCGATGGACGAGGTTGAGGTAAGGGAGAACCTTACGGTTGAGGCTTTACCGGTGAGAGTTTTAGATCGCGAGTTAAAGCGGTTAAGAGGCAAGGGTATTGCGCTTGTGAAAGTAGCGTGGGGAGGCGCTGCTGAGGGCAATTTGACTTGGGAATTGGAGAGTCGGAAGCGGGAATCGTATCCGGAGTTGTTCGTCTCAGGTAATATTTTCGAGGACGAAAATTTCTAAGTGGAGGAGAGTTGTAACGCCCCGGTTTTTGTTAGATTTATTTAATTGAGTCGATTTAATTATTTTTGTTTTTATATTATTTTATTCTTGAATTTTATTTGGCAATATATTATTTTTCATCGTTATTATGTTTTATCGCGTTTTGGGAGCGTTTGCGAGATATTTGAGTGTAGGGGTATTTTGGTAATTTTGCTTGGTTAGATATTATTGTTTTTCATAAAATAGAAAAAATAGAGGTTAGAAAGAGAGAAAAAAGAAGTTAAGAGAAATAGAGAAGGAGAAGAGAAGAAAAAGAGGAAAACTTGGAGTGTAAGAAATCGAATCAACCGACACTTTGAAGCACGATTAATCGGGTAAGGGTGCGAAACTCGGTTATTCTATGCTTGTGTATGATTATGTATGTATGTATGTATTTGTTGAATATTTGGTTGAATTGAATGGAGAACTACAACAATGAATGTGTTGAGATTTTGAGAATTGGATACAATTTTTGTGTCGAAAATCATGATTTAAGGTTCCTAATTGCTGATACCTGATAGTTATAGATTGTTGTGCATTCAATTGGTAGTATACTGATGTTTAGATGAGATTTGGAGAGAAATTGGGTGAAATTTCGTAGCAGAAATTATGCAGGAAAAATTCAGGGTTTCGCTGCCCATACGCGTAATGGGCAAGGCAATACGCATATTGGGTAGGGCAATACGCGTATGGCAAGGGCGAAATGAGGGCAATATGTAACACCCCCCTTTATATACCCCCAAATAATCACATAAATCATTTAGGCACATATTAAAAATTTCGCCAGAGTACGATTAAAACATGGCATAAAAGAGGCATGTCACATCATACACTATTTTACAACATACAACACCTGCTCAAAACATTGATATGCAACAGTGGGGTAACTTTGCAACAGAGGAACTTTGTCCTTACACCCACATTTCAATATTTAGAATAATAAGCGGAAAATCTAAACATTGAACCACAATCAAACATATATATATATATATAGATATATACATCACCAAGTATTATCCACCAACATAATTCATGTTTACATCAACATTTATCCACAAGATACATGTACAAATGTATCACAAAAGAATAATATACATCCTAGCTACCTGGTGCTACACATCAGAGCCAACCGACCAAAAGAATGAAGACACGCTTCACAAAAGACCTCCAGAATACCTACTCTGCAATGCCTCATAGAGCATCATAAAACAGCAGAAGGGTGAGAAATATTATCATAATAACAATGCACATAATTATATATATAAACATAAAAATATACACATTCCACATTCTCACCACAATTCACCACAATTCATTACCGTTCATCACAATACACCCATATACATTACAATGTATATTTATATATCAACCAAGCATATTCATCATGCATACTTTCACAATTCCCAATCATTCCACATAAACATACACAATTATGTTTACTCAACAACACATCATTATAGAGATGATAAATGCAAATCATAGAGACCGACTCACGACTCTATGCAAATGCAATGCGGTACCGACTCAATCATCTCAAGTTCACTCAGGAACTCTGCTGGAACCATCGCTCGTTACCAATGTAACTCCCCGTCGGGCCTACGATGTTCACCCATTGCTCACACCCCACATGGGCACACAATGTTTATGGATCGCTCACACCCCACCTGGGCACACGACCCGATCGCTCACACCCCACACGCGGGCACACAATCTGATTGCTCACACCTCACCTAGGCACACAATCTGATTACTCACACCCCACATAGGCACACAATCGTTCGTAATCATCGCTCACACCTCACATAGGCACACGATGTTACCACGGATTCTCATTAGAATCGCTCAACACAAGAATGTATTTCATGATGCTTCACATGCAAAATGACACAAGACATTCTTGAAATGCATACATATTCACAATATATTCATGCATTCCTCTCATACAATCGCATACAATCTATATACATTCACATCAATGTACTATTGTATGATTCACATCCAAAACACACATTCGAAATGGGAAAAAGTCACAACAAGACACTATTCCCGACTTTCCGACATAATTAGATCGACTAACAATTTCCAAGTCATCATAATAAGAAAGAGCATTCCATAAGCTTTCTAATGCATCAAACCACGCCTCAAACCGAACCATAGATCAAAAGTTATGCAGAAAACAAAATTACACGAACAGCACTGTTCGCTGGGCGAACCTCCCTCGCGAGCCTTCCCTAGCTCCTTCGCTAGGCGAGCATCCCTCACGAGCATTCGCTAGCTCCTTCACTAGGCGAATGTCCCAGCGAACCAACTGTTAGATAAAAACAGACATAAAGTTCGCTAGGCGAACCCTCTAGCGAACCAAGGCAGAAACTATCCACATTCAAAACACCCAAACTTCGCTAGGCGAACAATCCAGCGAACCTTCGCTGACCTTCGCCAACTGGTTTGCTAGGCGAACCCTCGAAAACCTCACTCGCCACCGCTTCGCCCCAGGTTCGCTAGGCGAACCAAGGAAAACCCAGAATTTTCCTGCGCTGTCAAAACCCCAAAAATCCATATTTTTCCAATCAAAACTTTTCCAAAACACCATATATCAATCAGAACCCAATACAATCATGGCAACCAATATTCTACCCCATTTACGTCGATTTCCAACCGCGAAAACATCGATTTCTCATTATCGACCTAAAATGGAAATCTATGAAAATACCACAACCAATCCAATACACACATACACAATCATACATAATACTATACATTGATAAGATAACAATGTTTCACACCCTTACCCGGATTCCAACTTGCTATCTGATTTATCTTGATGAATTTCTAGGTTTTCCTCTCCTTTTCTCTTCCTCATCTTTCTTTCTCTTCTCTTTCTCTAATTCCCTTTTCTTACTATTTTCTTTTCCTTCTATTCTTCCTTTCTATCTCTTTTCTTTCTATTTCTTTTCTCTCCTTCTCCAAACAATCAATTAATTCCTTTCTCTCACAAATTCTAATTCCACTTAATTTCTAATTTATCATTAATTGAGAAAAGTCTAAAATACCCTCCATTCTAATTTCCCCGAAAACTCTCAAAATGGTAAAATATCATTTAACACACCAAATTCACAATTAACATAATTTATCACCCAATTAAAATAAAAGACTCAACATAATTGGGAAATAATCAAAATCGGGGCGTTACAACTCTCCCCCACTTTAGAAATTTTTGTCCTCGAAAATAATACTTGATTCAAACAACTCCGGATACGACTCTCGCATCCCACTCTCTAGTTCCCAAGTCATATTGCCTTCCGCAGCGCCTCCCCACGCTACCTTCACAAGCGCAATATCCTTGCCTCTTAGCTTCTTAACTTCACGGTCCAAAATCCTAACCGGTAAAGCTTCCACCGTAAGGTTATCTCTCACTTCAACCTCGTCCATAGGAATAACATGTGACGGATCCGGAACATACTTCCGAAGTTGCGAAACATGGAATACGTCATGCAAATTCGAAAGATTCGGAGGCAACGCCACACGGTAAGCCACAACACCAACTCGTGAAGTAATCTGATACGGACCAATAAAACGAGAAGTCAACTTCTTTGACTTCAAAGCACGACCCACACCCGTAATTGGCGTAACTCTCAGAAATACATGGTCGCCTTCTTGAAACTCAAGATCTTTCCTTCTCTTGTCATGATAGCTCTTCTGTCTACTTTGAGAAGCTTTCATCTTCTCACGGATAAACCTCACTTTCTCCGTCGTTTGTTGCACCATCTCCAGTCCAACTACCGTCCTCTCACCTGTTTCATGCCAACACAAAGGTGTTCGACATCTCCGACCATATAAAGCCTCAAATGGTGCCATACCTATACTTGAATGAAAACTGTTATTATAGGTGAATTCAATCAACGCCAAATAACTATCCCAAGCACCACCTTGCTCGAGCACACAAGCACACAATAAATCCTCCAACGATTGAATTGTCCTCTCGGTTTGACCATATGTTTGCGAATGATAAGCCAAACTCAATCTTAGCTTAGAACCCAAAGTGTAACACCCCAATTCCCATCGCAAATAAATAATACATAAATAAAATCAGAGTAACTAAAAAGTTATTTTTCGGACAGAAACAAGGATGTCACATTTAAATAAACAAAATATCATCCCTGCTCATAAGTTTGATACATAGCATAAAATAGAATACCCTCAATTGGGAAACTTTTCCATAAAAAGGTAATACCAAATATATTCAACAATTATATACATAAATAACATAATCGTTTCCCCGACTCCCGTGCTACGTATCAGAGCAGACACCAAGACCGACAACAGAACGGAGGGCTAGTCTCCACAAAAGACCTCCAGCAACTCTAATCTGCAATGCCTCATAGAGCATTATAAAACAGCAGAAGGGTGAGAAATAACAACTAAATCAAGATTGTATAATAATATGCAAACACACATTCAAACACATGTATAAATCATCTCACCCATACCATCACATATACTAACACATATAGCATACCACAAATACAACATACCATACATAATAAATCAAATCATGATTTTTCCACACATAACGCATCCATTCACAATTCTCACCACAATTCATCACAACTCACTCATATACATCATAATGTATATATGTACAAAACCAAGCATATTCATCATGCCCACTTCCACAATTCTTATCACTCCACATAAACATACATATTTATGTTTATTCACCAATGCACAAATATAGAGATGATAAACGCAAATCATAGAGACCGACTCACGACTCTATGCAAATGCAATAAGGTACCGACTCAATCATCTCAAGTTCACTCAGGAACTTCTCCTGGAACCATCGCTCGTTACCAAAGTAACACCCCGTCGGGCCTACGATGTTCACCCACCGCTCACACCTCCACCAAGAGAGGCTCACAGTGTTTATGGATCGCTCACACCTCCACCGAGAGAGGCTCACGACCCGATTGCTCACACCTCCACCAAGAGAGGCTCACAATCCGATTGCTCACACCTCCACCAAGAGAGGCTCACAATCGTCTACAACCATCGCTCACACCTCCACCGAGAGAGGCTCACGACCCGATCGCTCACACCTCCACCAAGAGAGGCTCACGACGTTGTAGCGGATTCTCATTAGAATCCCTCAACACAAGAATGCACATCATTATGCTACACATGATAATGACTCAAGACATTCTTGAAATGCATACACGTATACAAACATTGTCATGCATTCATCTCTTACAATCACATACAATTCATCAATATGAATTATTTCACCATCTTTATTCATGCATTAGAAATCAATCCAACAATGCATTTTCTTGCCATACGGCCACCAATTAGCATACATTGAACTTCACGTAAGAAATTCATTTTCACACATACATGTAATCATAAACATGCATATAAAACCAATTACAACATATCACATTCATTTGCCTTTCGGCCACACTTTATCATCACAACATGTCATCACATGCACTATCATTACACAACATCATACAAGGCATACACATGAATATCAATGCCACATTGTATGTTACCCAACCAATATACACATCCTCATATTCATGCATTGAAAATAATTCAAACAATGCATTTCATCACCTACCACAACGATCATACAAATCACAATCATTTCATCATGTATATTCACATCATGTAACGGTCTACAAGCTACACGTTACATGTCACAAGCATATATCATGCTAACACATCGATCGCACACATTATACGCGATAAAACCCGACAACCCAACACTTTTCCAAAATCACGACCTAAATAATTCATATACTTCCCTCCAAACCATGTTTAATAGAAAGAGCTTTTCATTAGCTTTCCAACGCTTCGAACGGCGACCAAAACGGACTTACGGTTTGAAAATTACGACGAAAACAAAATTGGAAAATATCCTGTTCGCTCCAGTATTCGCTAGGCGAACCCTAGCGAACCAAGGCAGTGGAAAACAGACATAAAGTTCGCTAGGCGAACCTTCTAGTGAACATTCGCCAGTTCCTTCGCTGGGGTTCGCTAGGCGAACCCGCGAAACCCAGAATTCGCAGCAGCGTCAACCTAGGTCATATGGGACCAAAATACATCATTTTTACCACCCAAACCCTTCTAATTCATACCAGAACAACCAAAACATGTTTAGACATAATCAACGAGTATTCTACGCGGTTTATATCGAATTTCATCCGTGAAAACATCGATTTCTATCAATTGCTCCTAATTCCAATCGATACGAAAAGTTGCGAAACAACCAAAACAATTACAACAAACAACACATATACATACACAAGCAAGATATAATTGAAACTTCTCACCCTTACCCGATTATTCGCGCTCGAAACGGGGTTCCCGCGATTTTCCTCTTTTCTCCTCTTTTCTCTCCTCTTCCTTTCCTTCCCTTCTCTTTCTTTCCTTTTTCTTTTCCTTCCCTCTTTTTCTTTCCACTTACCATTTATATAAAATATCTAAACCCCTAAAAGACTATTTTACCCCTCAACTCAATTATCTCGCAGACGCCCTCAAAATGCGATAAAATATAAACAGTGATGAAAAATAATATATTGCCAAATAAAAGTCAAGAATAAAATAATATAATAATAAAATAATCAAATAGACTCGATTAAATAAAACTGACAAAAACTGGGGCGTTACAATTCTCCCCCACTTAGAAATTTTCGTCCTTGAAAATATAACCGATACGAACAACTCCGGATACGACTCTCGCACCCGACCAACAAACTAACATGCCAACAAAAGGCACACCACGAATAGCACAACTGACAAACCACCTTGCTAACAACGACTACAACAACGCCACGACAACGGCAACAACCACAACAACCAAATGCAATGCCCATACAATGCACTTGACCACCAACTCACAACTCAACGAAAACCAAGATACCAACACACAGGTTCACTCTAGAACCGAAACACAACAAGATCGTTACCCTACCCTAGGTAACACTCCCCTAATTCCCCACACAGGAATTAGCTACACACACTCGAACCATCACTATGGAAACGAGGCAACAACACAAACAAGAACATAAAGTCCCACGACACCACAAGGTCTCAACAACATCAACAAAACCAGAACACCAACAGCAATGCTACGATTCACCAATCGAACATGCAACCAAACATCCATCTACATAGTAGCCCATGGATAACATTTGAACCTTTCACCTAACACTTCCATTCTAAAATATCCAATGGTCTCTTCACTCTTACATGTTCCCAATGTTCAACCTATGACCTCTTACAAGTCCCACACGCAAATACAAATTGTGCCACACCACGCATCCGCTGCGCACTCTGATTACTCGTAACCATCAAAATTACCAATTTCACGTCCAAAGTCTAACTCTTTCTCATTTTCACCAAAAATCACTGTTCACTGTTAATATACCCAACCACACACTATCAAATGTCAATTCACACACCAACCCAAATCTCTAAATCCTCCCAAAAGTTCCCACTTTTTAACCATCAAAGCAGACATAAGTAAAACTTTCGACTTAACTCATCACGCACGACATAAACTTTACCAATAGGATAATTCGAGCCAAAGTCATAACTAATCAGGAATTCCAATCATCCGACCGTGCCTCAATCCGAGTCACCAATCAAAAGTTATAAAGGAAACAAAATTGGAAAACCTGCCATGTTCGCTAGGCGAACCTTCTAGCGAACATTCGCCTTGCCGTTCGCTCCGCGAACCCCTTGGTGAACTAAGTCAGAACCAAACAGAGCCAAAAACACCCAAAGTTCGCTAGGCGAACAACTCAACGAACCTTCGCTGACCTTCGCCAACTGGTTCGCTAGGCGAACCCACGAAAACTCAGAATTACAACAGTCTTGTTACTCATCCAAAACCGTCCATTCCTCCATCCAAACACCTTGAACCTAAAACCCTTAAAATAATACCTCCAGATCCTTCAACACAATACAATCGCATCCAATTCTAAATCCTGCATAGTATCGATCCTTTTATGAATTCTCAATTGTCGTAAAGCATAAGCCACGAGTTTACCCCCTTGCATTAACACACTAACTAAACTCATCAAAGACGCATCCCAATATCCTTACAAACGGTTCATCAGGATCACACAGAATCAAAACTGAAGCCGTAGACAAATCCTACTTCCGCTCTCTCGAACTTCCCTCACAATGAACATCCAAAACAAACGACTCACCCTTTGCAAGTCAACTGAGATAACCGAAGTACGAACTTAACAAAGTCTTCCATAGCCTGCAGTAACAATCAACTGAGCCCAACAATTTCTAATCTCCTTAACCAACTTCGGAACCTCTCAATGTAGAACTGCATCTACTTTCGATGGATCCATTAACATAACCAAGAAAACTAACCTTTTTCAACCCAAATTCTCACTCGAATAACTTAGAATAAAACTTCGTCTCTTTTTGACACTTGTAATTCAAATCCCAAACACTCTACCTATTCTTCCTCTGAGTTTAGAATAGATCTGAATATCCTCAATCAAAGCCATTACGAACTTATCCACATAAATATGGAAGATACGATTCATCTACTCCACAAATATTACAGGCGCATTACTATCACCGAACAACATCACTGCACGTTGTAATTCCCAAACAAACCAAACCTCATTCAAACTTGTCCAGACTCACATTAAATCAATCAAAGCCTCAACTCACACCATTCACCACTCTTATCAAACATTCCATCCAATTGCGATTTCACTCAAACTCAACCAAACCATTCCAGTTATCTATTCATGAAAGTGGACACTTATTCTCAATCGTTACCTTAATCAACTGTTAGTAATCCATACACAATTTCTCCTCTTAACAGTCCAAATTCCATAAATCCCCACGTGTAGCAACAACTATCCCAAAAGAACTCTCAAATAGCACATTCAAACTTAAGGTTTTCTCAAAATTTCCATTAACGCTTTATAATTCCAAAGACTCCAAACCTCTCAAGAACTTTAAGTTTCGCTTTCCATAGTCTCAATACCAATACCATCATAATGCTTGTTATTCCATTCAATCAACTCTCCATTTTGTTACTACCCATACTGGGGCTCTCCCAGACGACACACTTGGCCTCACAATTCTCCTTTCCAGTAAATCTTCCAACTACTCTATCAGCCCAATTTGAGTTCACACTCTACTCTCTGAGAACAACCTTTAACAATGCCCAATCGTTCTCTCCCAATGACTTCCCAACTTGACCAATATACCAAAAAAAAAAACCTCTAATCCGTCTCATCTTCTAGTATAAGAGTCTTCATCAACTCATCAAAGCAATCCGTAATCATTTTCTCAATTCCAAATAATTCATGGCACACACTATCCAAGCTGGAAAGACCCGTCTATTCCATCCAACATAATTCCCGTCTACTATCAACAAGAGATTAAGGGTGATCAGTTCCTCAATTTGTCAATAGACAGCCGATAATCATGATGGGGCATAAGCCGTCTTCACCAAACTATAATAGCATTTCTTGTATCTTATGCTCAAAACTACCTAAGGCACCAATCCTTAGCTGACATAAACCTTACCTCCGCATTCCCTCCGGAACCGGGAACAACACAGTTCAAACAACACATACACTCTTGCAACCAACGGCACACTGAGCCACGCTCCACAACTGAAACAACTTGGAGAAGCACCAGCTCCTCCCCCACTTATCTCATTCTAAATCCTACAGACAAAGGATTAGAAAACCAGAAAGTACTGACAGTGCTCCACACACATATCACGTACTAAGGGACAAACAACAATGACAGTATTCAACTGTCACACCAACTGACTCAACAACTCGGCCGGACGGACCGACCTGCTCTGATACCACTAATATAACACCCCAATTCCCATCGCGAATAAATAATACATAAATAAAATCAGAGTAACTAAAAAGTTATTTTTCCGACAGAAACAAGGATTTCACATTTAAATAAACAAAATATCATCCCTGCTCATAAGTTTGATACATAGCATAAAATAGAATACCCTCAATTGGGAAACTTTTCCATAAAAAGGTAATACCAAATATATTCAACAATTATATACATAAATAACATAATCGTTTCCCCGACTCCCGTGCTACGTATCAGAGCAGACACCAAGACCGACAACAGAACGGAGGGCTAGTCTCCACAAAAGACCTCCAGCAACTCTAATCTGCAATGCCTCATAGAGCATTATAAAACAGCAGAAGGGTTAGAAATAACAACTAAATCAAGATTGTATAATAATATGCAAACACACATTCAAACACATGTATAAATCATCTCACCCATACCATCACATATACTAACACATATAGCATACCACAAATACAACATACCATACATAATAAATCAAATCATGATTTTTCCACACATAACGCATCCATTCACAATTCTCACCACAATTCATCACAACTCACTCATATACATCATAATGTATATATGTACAAAACCAAGCATATTCATCATGCCCACTTCCACAATTCTTATCACTCCACATAAACTTACATATTTATGTTTATTCACCAATGCACAAATATAGAGATGATAAACGCAAATCATAGAGACCGACTCACGACTCTATGCAAATGCAATGCGGTACCGACTCAATCATCTCAAGTTCACTCAGGAACTTCTGCTGGAACCATCGCTCGTTACCAAAGTAACACCCCGTCGGGCCTACGATGTTCACCCACCGCTCACACCTCCACCAAGAGAGGCTCACAGTGTTTATGGATCGCTCACACCTCCACCGAGAGAGGCTCACGACCCGATTGCTCACACCTCCACCAAGAGAGGCTCACAATCCGATTGCTCACACCTCCACCAAGAGAGGCTCACAATCGTCTACAACCATCGCTCACACCTCCACCGAGAGAGGCTCACGACCCGATCGCTCACACCTCCACCAAGAGAGGCTCACGACGTTGTAGCGGATTCTCATTAGAATCCCTCAACACAAGAATGCACATCATTATGCTACACATGATAATGACTCAAGACATTCTTGAAATGCATACACGTATACAAACATTGTCATGCATTCATCTCTTACAATCACATACAATTCATCAATATGAATTATTTCACCATCTTTAATCATGCATTAGAAATCAATCCAACAATGCATTTTCTTGCCATACGGCCACCAATTAGCATACATTGAACTTCACGTAAGAAATTCATTTTCACACATACATGTAATCATAAACATGCATATAAAACCAATTACAACATATCACATTCATTTGCCTTTCGGCCACACTTTATCATCACAACATGTCATCACATGCACTATCATTACACAACATCATACAAGGCATACACATGAATATCAATGCCACATTGTATGTTACCCAACCAATATACACATCCTCATATTCATGCATTGAAAATAATTCAAACAATGCATTTCATCACCTACCACAACAATCATACAAATCACAATCATTTCATCATGTATATTCACATCATGTAACGGTCTACAAGCTACACGTTACATGTCACAAGCATATATCATGCTAACACATCGATCGCACACATTATACGCGATAAAACCCGACAACCCAACACTTTTCCAAAATCACGACCTAAATAATTCATATACTTCCCTCCAAACCATGTTTAATAGAAAGAGCTTTTCATTAGCTTTCCAACGCTTCGAACGGCGACCAAAACGGACTTACGGTTTGAAAATTATGACGAAAACAAAATTGGAAAATATCCTGTTCGCTCCAGTATTCGCTAGGCGAACCCTAGCGAACCAAGGCAGTGGCAAACAGACATAAAGTTCGCTAGGCGAACCTTCTAGCGAACATTCGCCAGTTTCTTCACTGGGGTTCGCTAGGCGAACCCGCGAAACCCAGAATTCGCAGCAGCGTCAACCTAGGTCATATGGGACCAAAATACATCAATTTTACCACCTAAACCCTTCTAATTCATACCAGAACAACCAAAACATGTTTAGACATAATCAACGAGTATTCTACGGGGTTTATATCAAATTTCATCCGTGAAAACATCGATTTCTATCAATTGCTCCTAATTCCAATCGATACGAAAAGTTGCGAAACAACCAAAACAATTACAACAAACAACACATATACATACACAAGCAAGATATAATTGAAACTTCTCACCCTTACCCGATTATTCGCGCTCGAAACGGGGTTCCCGCGATTTTCCTCTTTTCTCCTCTTTTCTCTCCTCTTCCTTTCCTTCCCTTCTCTTTCTTTCCTTTTTCTTTGCCTTCCCTCTTTTTCTTTCCACTTACCATTTATATAAAATATCTAAACCCCTAAAAGACTATTTTACCCCTCAACTCAATTATCTCGCAGACGCCCTCAAAATGCGATAAAACATAAACAGTGATGAAAAATAATATATTGCCAAATAAAAGTCAAGAATAAAATAATATAATAATAAAATAATCTAATAGACTCGATTAAATAAAACTGACAAAAACTGGGGCGTTACACAAAGCCTTTTGTAGACTCTCCCAAAACCTCGATGTGAATCTAGGATCTCTATCCGATACAATACTCTTAGGAACCCCATGCAACTTCACAACCACAAGAACATAAATCTCGGCTAACCTCTCCAAAGGATAACTAATGTCAATTGGAATGAAGTGAGCAGATTTAGTAAGCCTATCAACAATTACCCAAATAGCATTATGACCTCTTTGCGTATTTGACAATCCCGTAACAAAATCCATCGATATACTATCCCATTTCCATTCCGGAATATCCAACGGTTGTAAAAATCCACTAGGTTTTTGATGTTCCACCTTAGACTTTTGACAAGTTAAGCATCCATACACAAATTGAGCAACATCTCTCTTTAATCCGGACCACCAAAAGATTTTCTTCAAATCTTGATACATTTTGTTCGCTCCCGGATGAATACTTACGTTACTTCGGTGCCCTTCTTCCAATATCATCTTTTTCAACTCTACCTCATCAGGAATACAAATACGACCACGGAATCTCAAAACTCCAAAATTATCAACCTTGAAATCCTCATTCTCATTCAACATCAAATCAACGAATTTCAAATCCAACTTTCGCTTTTCACATACGGTTGCAAGAAAATCATTCGTAACATGTAGCATACCAAGTTTCACACTTCTCGGCGTCATTACACAAACTAAACTCAAGTCTCTAAAATCCTCCAAAAGTTCCCATTCTTCCATCATTAAAGCGGACATATGTAACAACTTCCGACTTAAGGCATCAGCCACCACGTTTGCCTTACCCGGATGGTAATTCAAACCAAAATCATAATCCTTTAAAAGCTCTAACCACCTTCTTTGTCTCATGTTCAACTCTTTTTGATCAAATAAATATTTCAAGCTCTTGTGATCACTAAAAACTTCAAATCTCGCACCATAAAGATAATGTCTCCATATTTTCAAAACAAGCACCACGGCTGCTAACTCCAAGTCATGTGTAGGATAATTCTTTTCATGCACTCTCAATTGTCTAGAAGCATACGCCACAACTCTTTCATCTTGCATCAAGACACCACCTAAACCTGTCAATGAAGCATCACAATACACAACAAATGGTTCATTAGGATTAGGCAAAATCAAGATCAGAGCCGTTGTCAATCTTCTTTTTAACTCATTGAAACTCTCTTCACAATGAATATCCCAAATGAAAGCCCTTCCTTTACAAGTCAATTGCGTTAACGGAAGTGCCAACTTCGAAAATCCCTCTATAAACCTCCGGTAGTAACCCGCCAAGCCTAAAAAGCTTCGAATCTCCGTGACCGACCTAGGAGCCTCCCATTGCATCACCGCATCAATCTTGGATGGATCAACACTAATACCACTACCGGAAATAACATGTCCAAGGAAACTTACTTCCGATAACCAAAACTCACATTTCGACAACTTAGCATACAATTGTTTCTCTTTCAAAATTTGCAACACAATTCTCAAATGCTCTTCATGCTCCTCCTGAGACCTAGAGTAAACCAAAATATCATCGATGAACACAACCACAAAACGATCCAACTGTTCATGAAAAATACGATTCATGTATTCCATAAACACACCCGGCGCATTAGAAACCCCGAATGGCATCACGGAATATTCGTAATGACCATACCGTGTCCTAAAGGCCGTCTTTTGAATATCCTCTCCTTTCACACGAATCTGGTGATATCCCGATCTCAAATCAATTTTGCTAAAAACATTCGCACCAACCAATTGGTCCATCAAATCATCGATCCTTGGAAGCGGATACTTGTTCTTAATTGTCACTTTGTTCAATTGTCGATAATCAATACATAACCGCATACTCCCGTCCTTCTTCTTTACCAACAATACCGGAGCACCCCAAGGAGAAACACTTGGTCTTACAAATTTCTTGTCCAACAAGTCATTCAATTGCTTTTTCAATTCTACCAACTCCGATGCCGACATACGATACGGTGCCATCGAAATCGGTCTAGTACCCGGAACTAGATCAATAGAAAACTCAACTTCTCTTTCCGGCGGCACATCCGTAATATCCTCCGGAAACACTTCTGGAAATTCACACACCACTGGGAACACATCACGCTCAACTTTACTCTCCACCGACAATGATGTAAACAAACCAAACAATTGAGCTTCGTCCGCTAAGAGTTTCTTCAACTCCTTAGTGGATAAGAAACTCTCAAATTCATCATCTTCCAAAGAAGGAAACCTTACTAACTTGTGATAGCAATCTATATGAACTCGATTAAATTGCAACCAGTTCATACCCAAGACCACATCCAATCCTTCCAACGGCAAGCACACTAGATCCATCTCAAAGTCCTTACCATAAATGGTCAAAGGACACATCAAACAAACCAAAGAAGTAGTTACTGACCCCATTGCTAGAGTATCAATAACCATCTTACCATCCATCCGAGACAACACAAGATTCAAACGCTTCGCACACTCAGACGAAATAAACGAATGAGTCGCTCCCGTATCAATAATAGCAACTAAAGGCATACTATTAATAAAGCATGTACCTTTTATCAAACGGTCTGCACTAGTAGTTTGAGTCCCCGCCAATGCAAACACCTTTCCGCCCGCTTGAGCTTGTTTCGGCTTAGTACACTTAGTACTAATGTCACCAACTTCTCCACAATTATAGCACTTCACCATATTCCTTCTACAATCTGTAGCAGCATGCCCAGTACCTCCATAATTAGAACATTTCACCACTGGCTTCTTACACTCAAATGATTTATGACCCAGTTCACCACATTTGTAACACCTAATAACACCGGAACCTCCTCCTCCTGACCTCCAATCAAAGTTTCCCCTATGCTTGCCCTTATCAGCGGGTGTCACATAAGGTCCACTTCTAGCTTGTTGCTTTCCCTTCCTCTCATTAAACTTTTATAATGTGTAGAACGAGCCTTGCTATCTTCCTCGAAGATTCTATAACATTCTGTCAAGTCCAAAAACCTTCTTATCCTTTGATACCCCACAGCTTGTTTAATCTCAGGACGCAAACCATTCTCATATTTAATACACTTTGAGAACTCAGCGGTAATCGCAGCATAATGAGGATGGAATTGAACCAACTCCACAAATTTAGCAGTATAGTCCACCACCGACATACTACCTTGTTTCAGTTCAAGAAATTCCATCTCCTTCTTTCCCTTCACACTCTCAGGGTAATACTTTCTCAAGAATTCAGTACGGAATAAATCCCAAGTTACTTCTTCGTCATCCACCTCAAGAACTTCACGCATACCGACCCACCAATCGTCGGCTTCTTCCTTCAGCATGTGAGACCCAAGCCTCACTTTATTCTCTTCCGCACAATCCATGACCCTGAAGATTCTTTCAATCTCTTTCAACCAAAGTTGAGCACCATCGGGATCAAATCTTCCTTTGAAAACCGGTGCTTGATTCTTCCTGAACTCGTCATTAGCATTCACATTCGGCGCACCTTGCACCGCCCTAGCCATTGCTTCCAAAGCAGTAGCCATCGCAGTGTCGTTTCTACCAGACATATTCTGATCATTCCCAAAA
Source organism: Lathyrus tuberosus (assembly GCA_022829125.1). Taxonomy (NCBI): domain Eukaryota; kingdom Viridiplantae; phylum Streptophyta; class Magnoliopsida; order Fabales; family Fabaceae; genus Lathyrus; species Lathyrus tuberosus. The sequence continues at coordinate 2,425,573 of JALAZF010000254.1, forward strand.
ATGACAACAAAGTTAAACAACAATTAAACCAACATAATAACAAGACAGACACAACTGACTCAACTCTGGCTCTGATACCACTTAATGTAACACCCCCCTTTCTATACCCCCAAATAATCACATAAATCATTTAGGCACATATAAAAAATTTCGCCAGAGTACGATTAAAACATGGCATAAAAGAGGCATGTCACATCATTCACAATTTTACAACATACAACACCTGCTCAAAACATTGATATGCAATAGTGGGGTAACTTTGCAACAGAGGAACTTTGTCCTTACACCCACATTTCAATATTTAGAATAATAAGCGGAAAATCTAAACATTGAACCACAATCAAACATATATATATATATATATATATATATATATATATATATATATATATATATATATATATATATATATATATACATCACCAAGTATTATCCACCAACATAATTCATGTTTACGTCAACATTTATCCACAAGATACATGTACAAATGTATCACAAAAGAATAATATACATCCTAGCTACCCGGTGCTACACATCAGACCCAACCGACCAAAAGAATGAAGACACGCTTCACAAAAGACCTCCAGCATACCTACTCTGCAATGCCTCATAGAGCATCATAAAATAGCAGAAGGGTGAGAAATATTATCATAATAACAATGCACATAATTATATATATAAACATAAAAATATACACATTCCACATTCTCACCACAATTCACCACAATTCATTACCGTTCATCACAATACACCCATATACATTACAATGTATATCTATATATCAACCAAGCATATTCATCATGCATACTTTCACAATTCCCAATCATTCCACATAAACATACACAATTATGTTTACTCAACAACACATCATTATAAAGATGATAAATGCAAATCATAGAGACCGACTCACGACTCTATGCAAATGCAATGCGGTACCGACTCAATCATCTCAAGTTCACTCAGGAACTCTGCTGGAACCATCGCTCATTACCAATGTAACTCCCCGTCGGGCCTACGATGTTCACCCATTGCTCACACCCCACATGGGCACACAATGTTTATGGATCGCTCACACCCCACCTGGGCACACGACCCGATCGCTCACACCCCACACGCGGGCACATGATCTGATTGCTTACACCTCACCTAGGCACACAATCCGATTGCTCACACCCCACATAGGCACACAATCATTCGTAATCATCGCTCACACCTCACATAGGCACACGATGTTACCACGGATTCTCATTAGAATCGCTCAACATAAGAATGTATTTCATGATGCTTCACATGCAAAATAACACAAGACATTCTTGAAATGCATACATATTCACAATATATTCATGCATTCCTCTCATACAATCGCATACAATCTATATACATTCACATCAATGTACTATTATATGACTCACATCCAAAACACACATTCGAAATGGGAAAAAGTCACAACAAGACACTATTCCTGACTTTCCGACATAATTAAATCGACTAACAATTTCCAAGTCATCATAATAAGAAAGAGCATTCCATAAGCTTTCTAATGCATCAAACCACACCTCAAACCGAACCATAGATCAAAAGTTATGCAGAAAACAAAATTATACGAACAACACTGTTCGCTGGGCGAACCTCCCTCGCGAGCCTTCGCTAGCTCCTTCGCTAGGCGAATGTCCCAGCGAACCAACTGTTAGATAAAAACAGACACAAAGTTCGCTAGGCGAACCCTCTAGCGAACCAAGGCAGAAACTACCCACATTCAAAACACCCAAACTTCGCTAGGAGAACAATCCCGCGAACCTTCGCTGACCTTCGCCAACTGGTTCGCTAGGCGAACCCTCGAAAACCTCACTCGCCACCGCTTCGCCCCAGGTTCGCTAGGCGAACCAAGGAAAACCCAGAATTTTCCTGCGCTGTCAAAACCCCAAAAATCCATATTTTTCCAATCAAAACTTTTCCAAAACACCATATATCAATCAGAACCCAATACAATCATGGCAACCAATATTCTACCCCATTTACGTCGATTTCCAACCGCGAAAACATCGATTTCTCATTATCGACCTAAAATGGAAATCTATGAAAATACCACAACCAATCCAATACACACATACACAATCATACATAATACTATACATTGATAAGATAACAATGTTTCACACCCTTACCCGGATTCCAACTTGCTATCTGATTGATCTTGATGAATTTCTAGGTTTTCCTCTCCTTTTCTCTTCCTCCTCTTTCTTTCTCTTCTCTTTCTCTAATTCCCTTTTCTTACTATTTTCTTTTCCTTCTATTCTTCCTTTCTATCTCTTTTCTTTCTATTTCTTTTCTCTCCTTCTCCAAACAATCAATTAATTCCTTTCTCTCACAAATTCTAATTCCACTTAATTTCTAATTTATCATTAATTGAGAAAAGTCTAAAATACCCTCCATTCTAATTTCCCCGAAAACTCTTAAAATGGTAAAATATCATTTAACACACCAAATTCACAATTAACATAATTTATCACCCAATTAAAATAAAAGAGTCAACATAATTGGGAAATAATCAAAATAGGGGCGTTACACAATACGCGTATGGATCCCATTTTGCACGGCCCTCTGCTGAAATACGTAATGGTACGCGTAAGGGACAAGGCATTACGCGTAACGGGGAAGACAATATGCATAATGGGTTTTTAGAGGAATTTTTGGAGAAAAATCAGTCTCTGCTCATACGCGTAACACTTTGGACAATACGCGTATGGATGGGCGAGCGGGCTGGGCAATACGCATATGGGCTTGGGCAATACGCGTATGACCAGAGAGGGTGCAGAATTTTACAGTTTCGCGATTTCTTTCCCAATTTCGCGTCTGATGCGGTTCCTTTTGATCCGTAACTATGATTAAGACGTTCTTAGTACCGTTGGAAAGCTAATGAGACGTTCTTTCTTATAAAAATAGTTTTGAGATTAGTGGCCTATTTAATTGTGTCGGGAATTAGGAAACGTGTCGTTTTGTTGACTTTTACCGCCGTAATTGTGTGCGATTGATGTGTTATCGTGCGATATGCTTTTGATATGTAACGTATAGCTTATGTGCTGTTATACAATGTGAATTCATGTGATGAAATGTTGTGGTGATGGTTTGTGGTCTTATGGAAAATAAATGCATTGTTTTGGGCTTGATTGCAATGCATGATTATTGTTGTTGAGATGGTTCACATGGTTATATGTATGCATATGCATTTGATTGTCATGAGTCATTTGTATGCCAAACATCATGATATGCATTTTGTGATGTCGTGTGCCCTTGTGGGGTGTGAGTGACGAAACGATTCCAGAGGGAATCTGCTGTAACGGTCGTGAGCCTTATACAAAGAGGACCTAAAGCGACGTTATAGATGATCGTGAGCCTTATACAAAGAGGACCTAAAGCGACGTTATGGACGGTCGTGAGCCTTATACAAAGAGGACCTAAAGCGATCCATAAACATCGTGAGCCTTATACCAAGAGGACCTAAAGCGACGAGGAACATCTTTTGCCCGACAGGGAGTTACTCTATGTAACAAGCGATGGTTCCAATAATTCCTGAGTGAATTAATGATGAGAATGATTGATGGAATGGTATCGCATGCATAGAGTCGTTGTGTCGGTCTCTGTGCATTTGCATAAATCATGAATGGATTGATTATGCGTGGGAATTGTGAATGGGATTGATGATGGATATGCTTTTGTGATGGATGTATGAATTATGAATTGTTTTGCTTTGTATTTGAACTATAGTGTACGCTGTGGTGAGAATGTTTTTGTATGCGTATTTCATGTTACTACATAATTGTATGCAATTATATTATAATTGTGTTTCTCACTCTTCTGCTATTTTGAATGCTCTATGAGGCATTGCAGATTAGATGTTGGAGGTCGTTTTGTGAAGCTTAGGTCTTCATTCTTTTGTCGGTCGGCTCTGATATGTAGCACCGGGTAGTCGGGGAGATCGTTTTGTGATTTTGTGTATATGTATATATCTTTTCTTGGATTTAACATGTATGATTCTGTAGATGACAGACAAACTTCTATGTTTATATATATGAGATTTCAGTTGCAGATTTTCCGCTTTTATTCTGTATCTGAATTGTGGGTGTTAGGAACTAAGTTCCTCTGTTTATGTTGCTACCTGATTGTTGCATATCTTTATGAGCAGGTTGTTAAAATTTCATCTCAATTGATGTGAAGCCTCCGTCTATGCCATTAATGTTTTAATTATACTCTGATTTATTTGTTATCGCTTTAATTAATTGTAGGGTAGATTGGGGGTGTTACACAATTCACATACAAGGGTAAGTGACTGCATCAATCAGAATAGTTCACATGCATTAACAAAAAGCCACATCAATATTTTTAGAATGTAAAGAAAATAATTGTGATGAATGAAAGAAATATAATTGAATGCTTACATTGTTTAATAGAGTGCAGGTCAGACACTGCCACATTGCAGTTTCTTCAGAATGAAGTGTTCTATTATCACCTGATTTTAACCCTATGAACATGGTGTATCCGTTGTCAAATCAATAAATTTACGGTTACTAGATGAATAAAGTGATAAACTTGAATCCTTGTCACGACTTCTTTTTCGCGATGTCGGATCCAAAGCTAGAGTAGATTTGTCGGACGGTTTTGAGCTTCCCACAATTACTTTATTTTTTACATGGTTTTCACGGCTGCATGATTTGAAGATTGAGTAAGTGTCTCCTTTCCGCGGCCATCCCAGCAGCTTGTCCTGGAGTTAGTGTCTTCATTATAAGTTTACACAGTCTCTTTTCTACAACAGAAAGTGGAGTTTTACGCAGAGATGAGAGTGGATGTTGAGTAGAATACCCACTCAAGCGCTGTCCTGGGAGATAAAAGCCAGATATCCGATTAGCCATCAACTCAACACATTCCTATCTAAGTTTATCCCATAGCTTGTAAAAGTTTATATCATGATAATAATGTTCATTATGACAAAGCTCATATGGAGCATTGTATCTAAAACTTCATCATATGGATAAAAGTTTGAATCCCATTCAGATTTTCTCCGTAGCATTAACCGAATGCATGCGTTTACACTATCTACCACCTCCATAATTATACCCAAGATATACAATCATTTAAACAAGTTATTCAGAGATATTTCACAAATATTTTAAGTTTTGGAAAATTAAGCAAAAGCATTTACAAACTTTCAAAGTTTTGATTAATATTGTTGGAATTAAACCAAATTTCCAATGTGGAATTTCACCAAATCTTAGAGAATTTCGAATTAAATCTTTATGAATAAGAATCAATCTTTCTAATTGATTATTCCTCTTATTCTTCACTCTGAACTCGAGTGAATCAACCAACCTTGATTGCAAGATGATATCGCTGCATAATAATTATTGAAAGAAGAAGAAAAGGAAAAGATGAACTGGAGAAGAAAGGGAATTAGAATTTTGGAGAAAAGAGGGGAAGAAGAAGAGTTATGAATTCTGCCGAGAAACTTCTGCTCTTTACTTTGCAAACTGTAATATTATTCGCACACTTTTTTTCAACAATAGGGGTTACTCCCTATTTATTGGTTGAGTTTGCCTGCTCCCTAAGCAAAACTCCTACTAACCTAATTCAGTTAAAATTACACAAAATAAGCTTAAGTCGAAATCTCTGTCGAACAAAATGCTGCGTTATTTCGGCATAAATGTTTCAACATTTCCATGCCTCTGTCGAACAACCTGCTTCGACACAAGAAATTACAATTCAGCACACCATCTAATTCATTGTGTCTATCTACACTTAACATAGACCTTAATTTCTCGAACACTTCAACTAGTATACCTTTCGTCATAATGCCTGTGATCTGATTCTCTGTTCTGTAGTGTTCCAGATTTATCTTCCCTTTTGTAACTTGTTCTCGAAGATAATGGAACCTTATTTTGATGTGCTTGCTTTGTCCACGCACTAACGGATTCTTCGCCAGATTGATATCAGACATGATGTCGATCTTCATGGTAATTGCTCCATGATCCTTCCCTGTAATCTCTTCGACCAAATTCACCATCCACGTTGCTTGACATGCACAGAGAGAAGTATTTATGTATTCTGCTTCACATGACGACAATGTCACTACGGGTTCCTTTCTTGAACTTTAAGCAAATGGTACAGTACCTAGCAGAAACACATAGCCAGCTGTGGATTTTCTATCCTCAGCATCACTACACCAACTTGATTCGATGTATCCTACTAACTTGAATTATTTTCCTTCATTAACTGCAGGAAACAAAATTCAATAGTCGAGAGTTCTTTTTAAATACATTAGTATCCTCTTCGTCGCTCCTAGGTGTGAGACATTTGGCTTCTGCATGAATCTTCTCATCATATCTACACAATAAGCTAAGTTTGACCTTGTGCGACAGAGGTATCAAAGTGATCCAACAAGTTTTCTGTTCTACGTTAGATCAACATCATCTTCATTTGTGTCTTACGATAGTTGCAATCTGGGAACATGTGTAGTCAAAGTTAGGTTGCAATTTATCATCTCAAATCTATTGAGTATTTCACCTGTATATCTTCTTCAGTGCATCATCAAGCCTCTACTAATCTTGTAGAACTTGATACCAAGGAAGTATGTGAGATTTCCCAAGTTTGACATTTCTAACTCCTTTCTTAAGTTGTGTTTGAAGTCTTAAATCTCCTTCTTGCAACTTCCTGTTATCAATAGGTCATCGACATAGAGACATAGTATAAGAAATTCACTATTTCTTCTTCTTATATATACTCAATTCTCATTTGTGCACTTCACAAATTCTTTCTCCCTTAAAAAGCTATCTATCTTCTTATTCCAAGCTATTGGAGCTTGCTTAAGTCCATACAGGGCTTTATGCAGTCTGTATACCTTATTTTCTTCACCTTGCTTCACAAACCCAACTGGTTGTGCAACATAAACTTCTTCATCTAAGGGATCATTTAGGAATGCACATTTAACATCCATCTGACATATGTTCCAGTTGTTCATGTTTGCTAGAACAACAACCAACCTGATATTTTCGATCATAACAACAGGTGCAAAAACTTCGTCGAAGTTGATTCCTTCTTTCTAAAGAAATCCCTTCACCACAAGCCTTTCCTTGTGTCGAGTTACTTATCCTTTGGGATTCAACTTCACCTTGTATGCCAATTTCACATTGATTGCCTTCTTGCCTTGAGGCAATTCGATAAGTGATCGAGTGTTGTTGACTTCAATGGACTTTAGTTCCTCATTCATTGATTTCATCCATTTTGAATCCTTCAATGCCTCAACTGCATTGACTGGTTCGACATCTACATAGAAAGCATAGTGTACCAGCTCGCCTTCATCATCGACCACATCATCTTATGTAATCACGCATTCCTGCAACCTTGCAGGCATGTGTTTGGTTTTATGAGGTATACTTGTGCTTGCTTGACCTCTGACTTCTTCTTGTCGAACTTCTCTTTCGACTTCACTTGTCGGTTCTTCACATAAGATTGTCATTGTATCCTTCTTTACATTTTCAATACAATCCCACTCCTTAAGCTCATCTATGATCATGATATTCTATCACGATCATTTAACTCGACTTATCATCAAGTTTTCTTATCGACTAATCTGGCACGTGCCTATGTGTTATAGATCCAAATACCTTCAGATGACTCAAGCTAGCTTGACACCAGACCAACATTCTTCTAGTAAGACTCCTTCTAGCCTTTTCGTTGGACATCTGATCAAAATATATGTTGCAATCAACACAACTTCTTCCCATAATTCTTTGGGTTGATGCTTGCCTTTCAACATACTTCTCACCATATTCATGATGGTTCCATTCTTCCTTTTTACAGTTCCATTCTGTCGTGGAGTGTAGGGTGGCACCACCTCATGCACAATCCTTTCTTTCTCACATAATGTGTCGAAGTCTTTCGACATATATTCTCCACCATCATCAGTCCTCAAAATCATGAGATTTCGACCACTTTTTCTTTCGACCATAGATTTAAACTTGGCGAACCCTCGATCACTTCACTTTTCTTCTTGATCAGGTAAGTCCATAATTTTCGACTGAAATCATCTATGAATGTGACAAGGTATCTGTTACATCCGGTCGAATCCAAATAGATATAACCACATACATTAGAGTATATGATTTCAAGAATTCCCTTCGACTTGCTTCCTTCATCCTTGGTGAAGCTGTTCTTGTGCTGCTTTGCGTGCACACATTCTTCACACACTTCGTTTGGATTATCGATTTCTTGTAACCATGAAACCATATTTCTTCTTTTCAGATCTCTGATGTCTTTAAAATTGAGATGGCCAAGTCTATAGATGCAGTTGCAAGACACTTATGCTCCATCACATTAAGAATCAAAATGACCAGCAGTCCTCCTAGCTCCTTTGAAATTTCCTTGACCATTCTGCCTATGCCTCCAGAGTCTGTTGACCCTTTTGGAAATCAAATACAGCTCATAATCATCTTCTGGGTCTTCATCAGAATCTTGTGATTCATCCTCGGCATGATAAGACCTTATCTTCTCAGGATTATACTTCAAGGCAACATATTTACCTCGCTTATGAGGTTCATCTCCCTCTAGTTCTATCTCATGGCTTCTCAAATAAATAACAAGTTATTCAAGATTAATATTGTTCAGATTCTTTGCCAACTTCAAGGCAGTTACCATAGGTCTCCATTTTTTAGGGAGACTTCTGATGATTTTCTTGACATGGTCAGCCGTAGAATACCCTTTATCCAAAACCTTGAGTCCTGGGACAAGCATCTGAAATCTTGAGAACATAGTCTCAACGGTTTCATCTTCTTCCATTCTGAATGCCTCATATTTATGGATTAAGGCCAGACCATTTGTCTCCTTAACTTGAGCATTCCCTTCACGAGTCATCCTCAGAGAATCAAAGATAGACTTAGCAGAATCTCTGTTTGTTATCTTCTCATACTCAATATAAGAGATAGAATTAAGCAATATTGTTCTAGCCTTATGAAGATTATTGTAATCCTTCTTTTGTTGATTTATCTCTTGCTACTTTCTTTCCTTCAGCATCTACTGGGTGAACGTAGCCATCGACAACAAGATCCCAAATATCTACATCATAATCCAGAAAGAAACTTTTGATTATGTATTTCCAATAATTAAACTTTTCACCATCAAAGAATGGTGGTTTAGCGTTGTAGGGATCTTTCTCGTTGTTGTTAGAAGTGGATGCAGCCATTGTTTCTCACACACAAACTAGATCTGTACTGAACACGGTGAAATGTTGATAAAACTTTATCACAATCAGAACCGGAGCTCTAATGCCAATTGAAGGTGCGAAAAACACAAGAAATGGTGGGGGAGGGTTGAATTAGGTTTAAAAACAAAAGCTTTTTTTACCAACTCAAAAACTCAACACAATCAAAAGATTGAATAGAGAAAGACACAGGGATTTTTATCCTGGTTTTATTGAAATCAAAGCTAATCCAGTCCACCCTCCAAGGTGATTTCGCCTTATACACAAAGACTTAATCCACTATAACCAAATTGATTACAAAATCACAAAGAACAACTTTATTTGTCGTCTCAAGGATCCGACTACAACTTAGTCTCCTTAAGGAATCACTAACAAACAAGTTTGAATAAAGATTTTTGTGTTACAAGTTGCTTATACACAAGCAGATTTTACACAAATGAAATACACAAACTTAAAGAAAAGTATTCACAAAGTTGAGAGCTTTTCACGTAGAAACTGTCTTGAAAATTGTTTCACTTTTCTTCAAGTCTCCAAGTCCTCTTTATATAGCATGAAAAAGTAACCGTTGGAGGGCCAATTCGGAATACACAAAAAGCAGTTGTCCACTAACAGATTAGTGAGATGTGTAATGAATAGTATGATCCTTCGCCCGCGTTTTCAGGTAGTGGAAGGAATATTTGATTTGTACCATGTACTATTTGATTACGTCCCCTCTTGATCTTGTCTTCAAAATCATTGGCTTAGGATGAACAGTTAATGAAGAATGAAAAGAAGAAACACACAGCTGAAATCTGAATCTTCAGAATCTTCAGTCAGAACCTTTACAACGTCAGCGTCCGACTTGAGATCTTCAGAGTCTTCAGCTAAGTAACAAAACTTTAGAAGCTTGATGATCAGAGTCACATCCAGAAGCAGAAGCTGAGAGAACATTGCAGCAACAACATAGCGTCTTTCCGTAAACTTCTCAGGAGTGAATCAACACAAAAGGGAATTTCATAACAAAATGTTCAGAAACTGATGACGTTGCACGTCAAATACTCAGAATCAGAACTGACTGTTTAAACTACACAATAACAAACTGTTAGGGTACCAAAATTGTTCTCACACAAAAACTACATTGTTATCATCAAAACTCAAAGGTATAGATGCATAACCAAATCTTGTTCTAACACTATTTGCCACTGGGTGCCGGAGGATATTCTCTATAGGATTGTTGTTAGTATAATCCCTCCTCAACAGATGCAAGAACGAATGAGATAGCTAGCATTGGAGAGAATTTTCAAAAAATCAGTTAGCACCATGTACAACATGTTGGATGATGAGGATAATCACATGAAGAATGATGTTTGGTCAGATATTTGAAGCCTTCAATCTCCTCAACATAACTGAACCTTCATATGGTTGCTCATGCATGATGGTTTTCTCACAAAGATGAAGAAAAATTGGTTTAGCCTTGGGAGTGTGATGTGTTCATTATACGGTGATGTGGAAGAAGACATGTTACATGTCCTTCAAGATTGTCTGCATGCTATGGCTCTCTGGATGACAGCGGTTCATTCTAACATGAGGTTTAATTTTTTTTTACAGACGATTTAAAGCAATGGATACATAGCAACATGCAAACTAATATGGGTGGTATGATAACGATGATTGGATGGTGTTTTGGGCAAATGCTTGCCATAATATTTAGAACTGACATAATAAAGAGACCCATGAAGATAGTTACTCTAGACCAATGAGTATGGTGACTCACATTAGTAAGGTAGTGCAAGATTATAAATAATAGGAAGTTGTAACAAGCACAAACAAGGACCATTGCAGGGAGATGAAATTAATTAAATGGGAAGCTCCTGCAATCAATAGAGTGAAGTTGAACACAGATGGGGCTAGAGATAAGCAAGGTAATGCGGGTTGTGGAGGTATTATTAGAGGTAATGAAAGAGAATGGCTAGGGGGATTTTTAAAGTACATTAGAGTTTGAGATAGCTATAGAACTGAGCTTTGAGGAGTCTATGAATGATTGCAACTTGCCATAGAAATAGGATTTACGAGTATTGACGTTAATATAGATGCTCAGCAAGTGGTCACAAATATCAATATGAATAACACAAGTAACATCATGGATAGGAAACAGATCCCCAAAATCAGATCATACCTCCATTATAATAGGGAGATTAAAGTCACTCATGTTTATCGCGAAGCGAACTTATGTGCAGATGCTCTTGCTAGAAAAGGAATGTCTCTTCTTAAAGATAATTGTATCTTCGATAGTTTCCCGCATTTTCCTACTGACTTGTTAGAAGGTGATTTGATAGGACTTCCAACCCCTTGGTTAGTACCGGTGTAATCTTTTTTCTTTGGGCTTAGGCCCTCATTTCAATAAAAAAACTTCAAAATAAGACAAATAATTTTTTTTCTTTTCTTTTTATGTGAAAAATGTTAGAATAGAATAATTTGTTTCTCAAAATAAATTATGATATATTGGTAGAAACTTTTTTTTTATTGAAACTAACATATTTTAATTGAAAACCTCAAAATTAAACTCAAATTAAATTAATATATACCAAGTAAAAATACACATATTTTCATATTTTAAAACTCAAGAGTAAAGGAAAAATTAAATATATATTGAAAATTGTCACTTTGAAATATTTAAAATTCTTAAGAAAATTTATAGTTATATAATTTAACTCATATATATATATATATATATATATATATATATATATATATATATATATATATATATATATATATATATATATATATATATATATATATATATGATATTTTTATGTATAAAGATTGATATTTTTCAAATTTTTTGCAAGAAAGACATAATTATTTGGCATAAACAAATTGATGCATAAATTTTCAAATCAATTTGTTAAAAAATAAAATATCGCAAGATGAATCACAAAAGATGTAAATGAACAAAAGAAGTAAGTGAATTACGAAGAAAAAAACCATATACAAAATATTAAATGGATTCTGGTAGTAATCACAAATCATCTTAATAAATCAAATATACATATCCGCTCTGATATCAATTGTTACAATTGGGTCAATAATTTATTTATACAAATCATGCTCAAATGCAAAAATTATAATTATAATCCTAATTTAAGGGGGGAGAAACACAAACATATGAGCATGCATATAGACAATCTTAGAATCTATAACATATTGATATTAATGATTATAGGAATACCTTGACGTATATAATGAGAAAGCTTTCTAGACAATGACATTGGTAATTTTAAAACGCAAAAGTGTAGAGACAAGTGTCTGACACTTGTTGGCATGTGGCTCTTCTTCAACCGGTACTCGTAATACCTTGAAAACTCTTCAAATGGGGATACGGGATAATTTGCTTATAGTATAATCTATATTGAGATCATAGACTATATATAGAATGATGATCATTTAGAACTTTTATTATTTTAAAATGGATTATCTTGACATTCACTTATATTTAAGCACATATTCAATTAAATAATTAATTATTAAATATAAATTTAATTATTCTTTATAATTTTATTTACTTACTCAATCGATTAAGACTCATATATATATATATATATATATATATATATATATATATATATATATATATATATATATATATATATATATATATAATATTTCAATGAAAAAGCAAACTATTAGAGGTAATGTTTATGGTGAAAAAAGAGAACAATCAATAATATCTCTTAGATTTAGAGATGACAATGGATAGGATTTGGACATAATAATATCGCACCTTTTCCTCAAATATGAGGTTTAAAAAATATCATTGTACTCAAGCTCATACTTGTGTGGGTACAAACATTTGTACCAGTACTCGTACCATATGAGTATCAAAATACCCATACCCGTACTTGTTACCTGCATTTCTATTAAACATAAATCGATCAATGATAAAATATCATATCATGTTAAGTTTTCAACAACATAAAACAATTTAAAATATTTAATTGTTAGTTGATATGCCGCAAGCGTTTAGAAATAACGAAGAAGTATAAAATATTTATCATTCCCACGAAGACAAATTCTCTGAGTATTGGATTTTATTACTTATGTATTTAGCTAAAACCATTAAAATTGTGTTTGGGATAATGTTTTTCTTTTAGTAAATAAAATATTTAAAAACATGACCTAGGGGGCATGATTTTAATCTTTGATAGACTCATGCAAACTTCCGAATCTAATAAGAGAAACGAGCAGGTAGTAAAAAAATAGAAAAGTTGAACAACACGTACTTTCGTCAGTGTGTTGTCTGTTGAAACAAATTTGGTTCATACCATGAATCTTCCAAGATTTTGATGATAACAAAGTATTTGAAGAACAATTAGGATCTAACCAAATGGCTCATATGTACAGAATTAAATTTACTTGATGAAACACGATTTGTCACGGAAGTAACTATGTTTCAGTTCTGATCAGGTTCTTGTGAGAGAGTCCGACTAGAAAGATATTGTTGAATGCTAAACTTGCTCTAAATTGATCCTTATTTATTGGCATTTTTCAACTCTTTTGTTTTGTTTTGTTGGATTTACTCCATGATATCATGCTATTCTTCAATATTGTTGAAAATACCTTTGGTTGCTTTGATATATGTGTTATTGTGCATAAATTAGGCATACAAATTTCAAAGTGTAAGACACAAGTAATTGGACAATGAAGCCAAAGGAAAAGAAGAGATTCATCATGTTCGTTGTGCGAACAACCAGCGAGGACTAGCAGCGAATGTTCACTGGGTGAACTCATGGTGAAGCCCCAGTGAACCCTCTCAAAATATAGTCAGTAAGAAAAGGGCACTAAGTTCGCTGGACGAACTGGTAGCGAATGTTCGTTGTGGAGAGGTCTCAGCGAAGGACCAGCGAACCATCCTAGACTAGAGTCAGTAGCTAAAGGACCATAAGTTTGTTGTGAAAACTTGTAGCGAGGTAGTTCGCAGGGCGAAGAATTGCTCACACAACAAACTTCAGATATTTCTCAGGGGCAGTTTAACTGTTCAGAGGCACTTCATGTGCCTAAAAGTGTGTTCGCTGGGCGAAGAAATGGTTCGCAATGCGAACATGACAGATTCCAAAATTACTATATAAATACTTTTCACAATTTTTGGGGATCATAACCCTATTTTTCACACCAAAACTTCATTTCTCAGCATTTCTTCACCAAAAGGCCATATTTTGCAAATAGAAGCTGGATTCGCATCCGAGTTCGATTCTTCGACGTGGATATTCATTCATCTTCTTCTAAAACTTGTAAAGCAAGCTACCATGGTTATGGGTAGCTAATTTGCTTTGTATCAAAGGTAGAGGTACTCTACCATTAGCTTGTATGTATTTCTTTTGATTGGCCTTGTATGTGAACAAGTGATGATTAATATATGATGAATATTTTTGTTCTTAATGATCCATTCTTGTTTTGTAAAACTCTAGACATAGATTTTGTGAAACTTGACCTAAAATATTCATCTATCGGTTTATAGATTGGGGAAATTAGTCTATGGTCGATAGTTGCTTTGTGTTGAACTTAAAGCTTACTATATTGGTTGTTATATCGAGAAATCGTGTAACGATGAATACAGTATTTCTCACGACGCCGCTCTAGAGATAACCGGTGTTGAGAGAATGTGCGACGATATTAATTGGATCTGACTTCACATGCAAGATTGAAAGAATACGTATAAGTTAGACTAGATGAAAACTACTCTTGGACTGTAGGTCTAAACAAGGAAGTCTTGTAATCTAGGCTATAAGTAAGGAAGTCTTGAATCCAAGGGGTTTAAGCCGGAAAGTCTTAGGATATGAGGTTCTAAGCGGGAAGTCTTAATCAGGTGCTGATTGAGCGAGGAAGATTTAGGCTGTAGGTCTGAGCAGGAGAAAGTCTTATACTTGAGGGTGTAAGCAGTTGTAATCTTTTTTATTATAGCGGAAATCTCTTGTGCTGCAAAGGGACTAGACTACTCTCAGTTGGAAAGAATTAGGATAACTTTTGTGTGTTCTTTTCCTATTTATTTACTTTTGTTATTTTATCTACTGCAACTTCTTAATCAATTTCTGAACATTTGTCTAGATTCTGAACTCTAGTTCAGGAGTAAAATCGATTTGCCAAACACAATTCAACCCCCCTTTCTTGTGTATTTTTCTCACCTTCATATTGTCATGTTTTAAGCAAATAATATATCCACTTTCGTTGCCGAAATTTATTTGTTTAAGATTAATTTTAAAGCAACTATTAAAAATAGAATTTCTCAACTTAGTTCGAGACACTTTCGTCGCCTCAAACTCAGTTGTTTAGAATTTTGTAATCATATATCGAATCACACCCTTTCAGCATATGAACGATATTTATAATATTTTTACGTCTGTAAAGACATTTAAGTGAAAAAAATCAAAATCTAGAAAAAAATTATACATGTTTCTCGTAACAGAATAATAGAGAGTTTACATGAGGTCTGTCACAAGACAATCCTAATGACCCTTAATCCCACTAAATCTACTCAAACATGACAAAATACAAGGCACGCATCGAAATAAGGAAAAATGTAAACATCATATGATAAACAGGTATGCTATCTTTACACCCTTTTTTACACTACACCGTATGCACTGTTCACAAATACTGTGAACAGTAAACCCGTACATGAACAGTGGCCGTGAACAGTAAATCCGTACATGAATAGTGACGTGAACATTAACGTGAATAGTGTCTATGAACAGTACCTTTTAATAGTAAATCAAACTTGGTTAATGAAATGTAAAAACTTGGTTAATATAGTGATGAAGTTGGTTAATAAAGGTCCAGATATTAAAAATAATTTTTACTAGTAAAATAAAGTTGGTTAATATAATGTAAAAAGTTGGTTAATAAAGTTATGAACTTGGTTAATAAACGTCCAGATGTAAAAATAATTTTTAGTAGTAAAACAAAGTTGGTTAATGCAATGTAAAAAGTTGGTTAATGAAGTTATGAAGTTGGTTAATAACACAATTTCATATCAGTATTATTTAATTCAAAAATAAAAAATAATATTTTTTTATATTTTTAAAAAAAAATATATTTAATATTATAATATTTCACTGTTTACCATATTGGTGAACAGTGAAATACGGTGTAGGTGTAGAAAATAGTGTAAGAATAACATTTCTCTATGATAAATAATAAAGAAAACAAGATCGTATTGAAATAGTTCTCAGAGTTACAACTTGCTCCACATAGACTTTTACAAATAGCAACAAGAAACAAAAACGCGGAAATGTTAATTGTAGAGAAAATTAAATAACGTAAAAACTGAATTATAGAAAGTGTGTGGTCTTTGTTTCTCTCTAGATCCTAGCTACTAATAGGCCTTAGTACATGATTACAACACCAAATTCATTTAATTATCCCTCATGAAATATTGTAATTGATAAAAAAAACAGATGGAACTTGAAGAGGTAGAAGAAAACTACTCATATCATAGCAATATGAGGATGGAATTGAGACTACTACGACCAATAGCAGGCATTACAAATGGGTGGTAGCAGCCACTACGGCCTGCAGCTCTAGCTACAGGTGGGTGGTAGAGGCCCCAGGTTTGTGGTATGGGGCATGCGACTAGGGCCATTGTGGTCCGTAGTAGGTGCTACAACCAGGCTGTAATGGACTCTGATTTTTGTATCGGAGACTCCTCTCTTCGAGGTCTTTATGCATTTGGTTTCCCTTGTCTCCCATTTGGCACAGTTGATCTTCACCTTAAATGCGGAGAAAATACACAAACAAGCACAAAATTAGCAAAAACAAAGATTAAACAACATAAACTTGAATATAAAACATACTTGAAAACAACATAAACTTCATTGATCATTGAGTTATGAATTAAACAAACACTTGTACTAAAATGCATAATAATTTAATAGTGATATGTTTTTATTAAAACTAATACACATTCATTTAAATATAGGGTGAGTATCGTACTAGCACCTATATAAAAATGTCACACCAAAATCTGTCTTATAGTTTATTCCGTAACTCCCACAAAAACATATCAAAATAGATTAAAAAATATTCCTATTTCAACTCTTAAGATTTATTAAATTTGTATTTTCGTATAAGATAATGTCTTAAAATAATATTAGTTAATATGCTACCATTTTTAAAAGAAAAAATATAAAACATAATCGATGGCAATCTGTTATTGTTAGAAAAAACAAATCATAGAGAAAAAAGATGATCACAATAATCACACAAGAGATTTACTTAGAAATTTTAAAATTGGAGAAAACAATCACTACCGTTATCAAATGACAATTAAAAAATAACACAATGTTAAAATTGTTATAATAGATAGACTATTCTCAACCTTCGAAGGCTCCAATACACTTGCACTCTCTATAACAATGATTTAAATACTCCACAAAACCCAAAGTTAAAATGTCTTTTACTTATACATCTTGTAAAGAAGAACTTGAATCATTTATATAGATAGCTTTGGACTCCTTCTTTCTTTATAAAACTAAGCTATGAGACTTTTTCAACATCTATATTTTCAATCATCCCCAAGAGTTATAGATGTTTTTTTAGCATAATAGTAATAAGGGCTTTTACTTCCAATCGTTTATGTTTTTGCAGCTTTTACGAAAGCTGATAAAGCTAAAATTGCTAGCGACTTCCTGGAAAGAAAAAATGGTTTGTTGAGATATCAATCGACAGGTTAACGAGTATATCTTAGGCTAAAGCTAAAAAGCATCAAAGAACCTACTTTTAATAACTTAAATTGGAAGTAAGGTAAAAATTGCTTAACTTGTATATTTATTCATGATCTTTATTGAACTGTAACAATCATAATATAATATATACTTAACTTGTAGATTTGAGAAATAAACTTTTCTTTTGGAATCTTTTTTTCTTCTTTTCTTTTACTGTACTGGAATAATATCTTTTCATATTCACTATAAATATTCACATAGGATTCATGTTATATGCATTGGAACATAACATAAGGGTTAAACTTCTCACAAATGGAGAGGTCAACTATTTCTGAGACGCAGAAAAGTGAGACAGTGATTTTGACAGCCGCAAGAAATGGAATAGTTGAAATAGTGAAAGAGCTTATAACAAAAATACCAAGTTCAATATACGATGTTAACTTGGAAAATAAAAATGTTTTACTTCTAGCAGTTGAGAACAGAAGAACCAATGTTGTTGAGGCAATAAGGAAAGAGTTTGAAGAAGGTAGTAAAAAAGCAATATTTGAT
Organism: Lathyrus tuberosus; assembly: GCA_022829125.1. Lineage (NCBI taxonomy): Eukaryota > Viridiplantae > Streptophyta > Magnoliopsida > Fabales > Fabaceae > Lathyrus > Lathyrus tuberosus. Next base: position 2,444,068 of record JALAZF010000254.1, read on the forward strand.
AACTTAATCCAAGGTGTGGACGTGAAAGAGAACACTGTGTTACATTTAGCTGCTACAAGTTGTGATCCAGATTGGAACATTTCTGGATCTGCCTTGACAATGATGTGGAGTATCAAATGGTTTGAGGTATTTATATTTTTATATTTCAACTCCAACCTGTTTGAAACGACTTATTTGAGCTTATTTAAGGACATGAGCACTTGTGATGTTGTTTGGAGAGTTTATAAATGTTTTTCATAAGCTTATGAAGAAACATTCTACTTTGAAAATTGAAATGTTTGTCATCGATAAACCTTTTCTACTTAATTTGATATAATCTAATATTCTAACAAGTTTTACATCATGAAGCAGTACACTAAAGGACTAGTGCCAGAGCATTTCATAGTTAGAACAAACATATACGACTAAACAGCAGGAGAATTATTCAAGAAAACACATGCAGACCTGGTACGAGATGGTAGTGAATGGTTCCAATACATTTCTGAGTCTTGTTCTGTAGTAGCAGTACTCCTTGCCGGCGTTGCCTTCTCTACGTCAAGCATTGTGCCGGGCGGCAACAAAAGTGATACAGGCGAACCAATATTAAAAGGAAAGTTTGCATTTGATACATTTTCCATGTCTTCTCTAGTTGGTCTATGTTTCTCTGTCACTGCACTCATAATGTTCCTTTCTATACTCACCTCTCAAAAAGAAGCCAGAGATTTTAGAATTGATTTGCCAAGAAAGCTTATTTTGGGGTTGAGTTCTCTTTTCTTGTCGATGGCTGCATTGTTCGTTGCTTTCTGTTCTAGCCATTTCTTTATGATTGACGACAAGTTCAAACACATTGTGTTTCTGATTTATTCAGTCACGTGCTTCCCTTTGACTTTGTATGCAATATCACAACTTCCACTTTTCATTGAACTTCTCAGAGGTATTTTCGCCAAAGTTCCAAAGACAAGTGAGAAGGAGAAATACTTTTAAAGGTGCGAAATGCCACTACAAGAAATGTTGGAGATAGCCACGTGATTTTGTGACGTGATTCTAACGTGACAAATAAAAGCTTGTTGCGGCGTGGAAATCACGTCGCTACCTTATTTAATAATAAAATAAATAAAGTTAGATTAGCACATGGGTGGTCAGATGTGATCAGACTTTAAAATTTGAAAAAAATATTTGCGACGTGGAAAACACGCCGCAACAAATTAATTAATTATTTTATTCTTAAAGCCTGTGCGTGCAGAAAGTTTTATTGTTCAAAATTTGGAAAAAAAAAATTGCGGCGTGGAATGTACGACGCATAGTTTTGAGTGGGAAATTCAAAATTTTCATTCTTGAATAGAACAACCTTTTGCAGGGAGTGGGGCCAAAATTATTACCGTTGGTGTTTTGCGGCGTGAATATCACGTGGCAAAGTTGCGGCGTGATATTCACGTCGCTAATAGGTCTATATAACAACGCCTTTAACTCTTCTCCGTAACCCTTCCTCTTTCATTTCCTTTTCGTTTTTCCTCTCCTCCATCAGAAACCCATTTCCTCTGCATCTTCTTCCTCTCTTCTTCTTCAAAGCAGAATCAAAAAATTTTCTCTTATCCATTCCAAAATTTTATAGGTATGTCTTTCATTTAATTTTATGTTATTTATTTTAAAATTTTAATTCGTTTTTTTATATTTGTTTTGGGTATTATTAATATTATTTTGTGTGATGTTATATAGAAGAAGATCGATTGAAGATTGAAGATTGAAGATTAAGAGAGAAAAAGTGAGTGGATTGAAAGCTTCAAGAGGTATTTTTTAGCAATTTATTTTTTAGATTTGTTTTATTATTTGTTTTATAATTTTTGAATATGGTATGAAAATATATATATATGGTTATGTATAATTTTTGATTGTATTATTATTTCTGAAAATGGTATTGAATAAGAATATGGTATGAAAATATATTCTGAATTTGGTATGAAAATATATTTCTGAATATGGTATGAAAATATATTTCTGAATATGGTATGAAAAAATATATATATAAACAGAATTATATATATATATATATATATATATGTGAATTTATAAAACAAAATTATTTTATATATTTATATATATAAAAAACGAAAATGTAAATATATATATATATATATTTTGTGTTTTAATATTTTTAAATTCTGTTTTATAAATATTATTTTAAATAAGAATAATATATAAATTATAAAACAGAATTATATAGGGTAATATATAAATATTAGTTTAAGACATAAGAATAATATAGGGTAATATATAAATATATAAATTCTGTTTTATAAATTCTTTTTTATAAATTCTGTTTTATAAATATTATTTTAAAATAGAATTATATAATATTTTTAAATTCTGTTTTATAAATATTATTTTAAAACAGAATTATATAGGGTAATATATAAATATATAAAACAGAAATAAGAATAATATATAAATATTATTTTAAATAAGAATTATATATATAAATATTTTTAAATTCTGTTTTATAAATATATAAATGTTATTTTATAGAAAAACAGAATTATATAATAAGAATAATATATAATATATAAATGTTATTTAAATAAGAATAATATATTTAAATTCTGTTTTATATATGTTATAAAATAAGAATAATATATAATATATAAATGTTATTTTAAATAAAAAATTATTTTATATATTTATTTATATAAAAAACAGAAATGTAAACATATTATATATATTTATTTTTTATATTTATATATAATTATATATATTTAAATTCTATTTTAACTATATAAATTATATATAATAGATAAATGTTATAAATTTTTATATATGTTATAAAATAAGAATAATATATAATATATAAATGTTATTTTATATAAAAACAGAATTATATAATAAGAATAATATATAATATATAAATGTTATTTAAATAGGAAATAATATATTTAAATTTTGTTTTATATATGTTATAAAATAAGAATAATATATAATATATAAATGTTATTTTAAATAAAAATTATTTTATATATTTATTTATATAAAAAAGAAAAATGTAAACATATTATATATATTTATTTTTTATATTTATATATAATTATATATATTTAAATTCTATTTTAACTATATAAATTATATATAATAGATAAATGTTATAAATTTTTATATATGTTATAAAATAAGAATAATATATAATATATAAATGTTATTTTATATAAGAACACAATTATATATATATATATATATATATATATATATATATATATATATATATATATATATATATATATGAAAAAAAATGGAATTATATTTAAATGTTATTTTATAATAGAAAATTATTTTATATATTTATATATATAAAAAAACAAAAATGTAAACATATTATATATATTTATTTTTTATATTTATATATATAAAAAACAAAAATGTAAACATATTATATATTTTTAGTAGTAAGAATAAGAACAATATATACATTTATATATAATTATGTTTAGTTGATTAAATTAATATTTCTAATTAAAAAGGTATTGATTATATAAATTTGCAGTAAATGGAATATTATCGGTATTATCGTAGTTGGATGTACGATAGACTATATCCAGGGAGGCGCGCACTTAAACCCAATTTTATAGAAGGAGTTAATGGTTTTATCACGTGGACGTTTGCTCATGAATGTTGTCGAAGCGAAGGAGGAGTTAGGTGTCCTTGTCTTAAATGTGGATGTAGATATATAATTAGTGACCCAGAGGAAATAACACGTCATTTGCATAGAAGAGGCTTCATTGAAAATTATTGGGTTTGGACGTATAATGGTGAAACACTGCCGAGTAATGTACCAGAGACTAGCAACACGCATGCTTCAAGTAGTCGACCGCCTATGGAACCGCCTATGGAATTTGAGGAAAACTTTAATTTGATCGGTGACATGGTTGAGGATGCTTTTGGTGTTAACGTGACCTATGATCAACCAGAAGATTTTGACGGGGAAGAGTTGCCGAATGAGGAAGCGCAGAGATTTTATCAGTTGTTGAATGAGATGAATATTCCGTTGTTTGAGGGGTCGTCAGACTCGAAGCTATCAATGTGTGTGAGATTATTGGCCGCCAAGTCAAATTGGAATGTTCCTGATCAGTGTTTGGAGCACTTTGCAAAAATGATGTTGGACTCAACTACAATGAAAGACAACTTGCCTGCGAGTTTCTATGATGCAAAGAAGTTGGTGTCAAAGTTAGGTTTAAGAGTAAGAAAGATTGATTGTTGCATTAATGGTTGCATGTTGTTTTATGACAATGAGTTTGGTACTCAAGATAGATCGTTGGAGGAATGTAAGTTTTGTCAGAGTCCAAGATATAAAGTTCGCAGTAGAGCCATTAATAGTAAGCAAAAGCGTGTAGCAGTAAAGTCCATGTTTTATTTTCCGATAATACCAAGGTTAAAAAGAATGTTTTCTTCAATGCACAGTGCAAGTCAAATGACATGGCATCATACAAACAAAACAAGCCCATGCACTATGCGACACCCATCCGACGGCCATGCATGGAAGCACTTTGATGAGGTACATCCCGATTTTGCTGCGGAACCTAGGAATGTCAGGCTTGGATTATGCTCTGATGGTTTTGCTCCATATGTCCAAGCGTCTGGAAGTGCGTATTCTTGTTGGCCAGTCATTGTAACCCCTTACAATCTCCCTCCTGAGATGTGCATGACAAAACCATACATGTTTTTGACGTGTGTCATTCCAGGGCCGTCGAGTCCAAAAGCCGGAATTGATGTGTACTTACAACCTTTAATTGATGATTTGAAGAGGTTGTGGATTAATGGAGAATGGACTTATGATATATCCCGTAAACAAAACTTTTTAATGCGAGTTGCCTTGATGTGGACCATTAACGACTTTCCAGCATATGGCATGTTGTCTGGTTGGGGTACGCATGGTAGAATGGGTTGTCCACATTGCATGGAAAGCACCAAGGCGTTTACATTGGATAAAGGGGGGAAAAGCTCGTGGTTTTCCATTCCAGCAGGGTCAGGTGCCCTCATCCTTCCAGCAGAGTGGAGGATACAGTTTTCCATTTCCCACACAGATGCCTTCATTCGTCCAGCAGACTGGAGGATCCAGCACCCCACTTCCTACACAGATGCCCCCATCCGTCCAGCAGACTGGAGGATCCAGCACCCCACTTCCTACACAGATGCCCCCATCCGTCCAGCAGACTGGAGGATCCACCTCTTCACGACCCACACAGACTGGTCGCACCCCACATCCCACACATGTGCCTGCGCCCGATGATCATGCAGAGGTGGGTGATGGTGATATTGGTGTGGACGATGATGAGATAGATAGGAGAGATCTTCGAGGGGATGATGATCCGAGTGAGATTACTACCATTGATGGGAGATTTTGGATTTGGCCTGAAGGAAACTCATAAGTTTCTTATTTATTGATTTTTATTTATAAGTACACATTTCCATTTTAAATATAATTTTATATAATTAATGCTAATTCAATTATTGTTGTTTAGTTTTGGACCGAGTCGGACTGCTGCCAATGTTATAAGCTATATAATTCAGCAGAATTATAAGAAATTGTATAAGACTTTTAGAGAAGTTAAGGATAAAGACGCATGGTTTACGCAATTTCAGGTATCATTAATTTATTTGTTAAGGTATTGTTATTTAAATGACTATTTTTATTATTGTTATAATTTATCTAACTATTTATTTTAATGTCATACAACATTGCAGGCGAAATGTGTTTGGGATCCACTGGACCATGAAAAAGTAAAAAAAAATTACTTTGGCAGGAGTTCAAGACGACTTTCTGACATGCTACGACGTGCTAGAGAGCGTTTTTTTACTGTTGGGCATCCGTCCCAAATGGATAGGCAAAGAAATTTTTGATGATCTTCTTAAGTTTTGGGAATCGGATGAATTTAAGGCTAAATCTGAAAATGGAAAGAAGATGAGGGCATCAGAAAAAGGGGGTTGCCTTAATGCTGTTGGAAGTATTAGTACTGCTGAGCATTCTCGACGCATGGTAATTATTACCACTTTTTAAAGTCATATTTTGATTTATAACATATATTATTAATTTAAGTTAAGTTTATTATTTAGGCTAAGCGTTTGGGGAGACAACCACTGATGACTGAGCTGGTTACCCAAACTCGGACAAAGAAATCAGGGGATTTTGTTGACGAGCGTACAAAAAATGCTTTGGTAAGTAAATTTATGTTGTTTATATTTTTTTTTTAATTTGTTAGCAACTTAGTGACAGGATTTTCATGTGGCAAGTGAGATGTTGTGGCGTTAGAATCACGTGGCAACTGATAAGTTGTGGCGTTAAAATCACGTGGCTATTTGTTTTATTCTTTATTTTTATTTAATTTAATTTAATTTAACTTATATTAACTTGATTTTTTTAATTGTATGTGTAGGACGATTATCAGGTCAGGATGGCAGAATTTCTGACCCATAATCCTCAGTATACTCCTCCTTCAGGACAACCGGTTCATCCAGATGTGGATTTCTATATTTGGAGTCAAACTATTGGGGGAAAGGGGGATAACGGGTGCTTTTTTGGTGGTGGAAATTTGGTGGGCACCTTGAGGAGTGGGGATAGAAATCTGTACCAAAGAGCTATGGACGGTGAAGGAGGGTCACGTCAAACAAATTTGACACCGCAGCAGGTAGAAACGATAAGACAATTGGCTAGACGCGAGTCAGAGGAACGTGAGGCGGCATTGAAGGCCCAAATGGAGGCGACATTGAAGGCCCAAACGGACGCAATAATGGAGACAATGGCGAAGAGGCAGACTGATATGGAGGAGCAAATGCGGCACTTTATGCAAGTATTTGGTGGAAATCGCAACGATGGTGGTCAATCGAGAAATAATGACAACCAAGATGATGATGCCTACTATTCCGACCCGGATGAACCAAATATTTAGTCTTGTTTTTATTTTCTTTTTAGTTTTTAATTGGTGTACTGAATTTATACTTATATATTATATTTAGACATATTTAATTTAAATTTTAGTTTATTAATTTCATTATATTAAGTTTATTAATTTATATATTTAGTAATATTGAATTATTAATTTTATAAATTTGATTTATAATATTGAATTTACTAAATTTTATTAATATTAAATTTAAATTTAATTTATATATTTATTAATATTGAATTATATATAATAATCAGAAATTTTAAACAATTAAAACACCAACTTTAGTGACGTGAAATTCCTGTCACAAATTAGTGACGTGAAAATCACGCCGCAAAATACAACGTAAATATTAAAAATAATATAAGTTAGCCACGGGAAATGCATGTCACAACTTTAGCGACGTGAAAAACATGTCACTAATTAGTGACGTGAATATCACGTGGCAAATAATTTCCTGCAATTTCTGCACACTTTCTGCACACCTGCTCTGACTTTGTCTGCAATGTTTTCCATCAAACTATTTGCGACGTGAAAATCACGTGGCAAATTAGTGACATGAAAATCACGTCACAACAATTTGCCACGCGCTCTCCTGCGACGTAAATGGCCACGTCGCAAAAAACATGTAGTGACATGATTTTAGCTGTTGCGGCGTGGAAAACACGTCACTAATAGCAACATATTTTGTAGTGTGCATTGAGAATGTGTTTGGCTTGAGTACTACTTATTACCTAAGTTTGGAGCAGTTTATATATTTATTTGTATGCCTAATGTTGGATTGTGGTTCTTTTAGTGAGAGTCTTTTATTATGTACTATTATTTGTATGCCTAATGTTGGATTGTGATTTTTTTAGTGAGACTCTTTTATTATGTACTATGTCTAAAATAGCAGGAATAATGAGAATTTCAAATTTCAATATAGGGTGGCCATGAATTCATGAATGTTGCATATAAAATAGGGTGTAGCAAGCAGCAAATTACATCAGAGTATCTCCACTCGTCACACGCTGAGCATCTTTCGAACTTTGCACTGTTTTCCATCGTACAGAATTTACAAGACCAAGTGTTGTGCTTGGTAGTAACAACTTTTGGCTGTTGTGTGCCACACAATTTACATATAGAGGCAAGTGACTGCATCAATCAGAACAGTACATATGCATTAAAAAAGGCAGTATGTTACAAGACCATAGGTAGTACTAACTACATACTTTCGAATAAATAAAAGCCACATAAATATTTCATGAAGCATCGTATCTAAAACTTCATCATATGGAAAAAAAGTTTGAATCCCATTCAGAATTTCTCCGCAGCGTCTACTGAATGCGTTTACACTGTGTACCACCTCCATAATTATACATAAGATAATATTCATCCCTTGGGTTACAATCATTTAAACAAGTTATTCAGTCATATTCCACAAAAATTTTAAGTTTTGGAAAATTAAGCAAAAACACTTACCAAAGTTTCAAAGTTTGATTAGGATAAATCAATGACATTAAAGTTTAAAATAATACGAAAAAAATACAAAATGGCAAATTATCAGAACTCAGAGAGAAGATTGACGTTCCAATTGTGTTTTGCAATCTTCTCCAACATCTTTTGAGCTTGGTCTGCACCTGACATCATTTTCATAGCTTCGATTTTCCAAACCTTATAGATGTTATCTTCGTTGTTCATGGTGGCAAAACCTAAAAACACATGAACGATAATTAGGAGAAATATTAAGAGTGAGGAGTTGAAAATGAAACATCAAAACCAAAACGGTTATTGATTTGATTTGATGTTTACGCGTGAGATTTGGGGAATTTTGAATTTATAACTCGTGGTGTGTGGCCCCATTTTCCCATGTATTTTATTGTTTTAGTATATATATATATATATATATATATATATATATATATATATATATATATATATATATTAACAAAAGACATCATTATATTAAAACATGACCAAACAATTACAAATGGACCTAATCTCTGAAATAAAAGGATTTTCTAATGTACCCTAGACCTTTCTAATGCACCACGTGAATTTCCACATATGTCCTTTGATTTTGGAGATACATCTTCAGACACATCTATTTTTGAATAAACGTTGACATATTTCGGAAATACATATCTAGAAATATTTTTTGCTATAAGTTGTGTAATTGTTTTCAGATGAAGTATGAAACAAGATCTCGGATAAAAAAATAGATGTACAAAATAATAAGAGATTAATATTGGGTGTGTCGAAAATAATATAGTAATATATGTAGAAAATGTCGTACAACCGATATCCAAAATTTAATAAAATCGTAAAAATAAAGTAGAGAGTATAGTACTAAACAAAATAATAATAGACTATTACTATGTATGTCTGACAACATCTCCTTCTCTGCCTCCTCGGCCATCAATCCCCCTGTCCTCCAGTGATGTCTCCGGTACCATGGCATCCAGGACTCTCCTGACAGCAGACCCATCAGGGAAGATACCCTCGTCAATGTCTGTCCGCTCAATCTCCACTATACAACGAAACTTAGGCAAGACATCATCAGTATGATCTAGCTAAGCCTGCTCTTCCTCTAGTATCTCCTAATGAGCAGGTCTCGACAGATCTCTTGGAGCAGTCTGCACCATATACGAATGTGACACCCTGAAGAACCACCTGATGTACCTATCGACGTAGCTCCATTCGTTCAGTGCTATGGTATCTTGTGTCTCCTCCATTACAAGATGACTCTCCGAATCAACAAACATCTCTTATATCTATCTACGAGACAAGGCAGGAGGAGAAGAGACATCAAGGTGTATGGAGATGGTCTGGGTGTACCCGAACTACCACATGACGTGCTCAGACAGATGAGGAGCACTGATACGCGGTCCGCAAGCCAACCATCAGGAGTATAGTGATATCTCGTCAAATGTTCGCGTCTGACGGTGATCCACGTAGCTGTTGAAGTGCATGCCCTCAGCAACCAAACGGTCAAGATATACTCTAAAAGGCTTGACCGCCTAGTTCCCTCTAAGCCGGATAAAAGCACATGCACGGGACATATCCTCAGTGTACTCATCCACACTCGCCCAGCCAGCGATGCGCAAGAAGTGCCGGAGGATCCAAGCCTAAAATAAAATAAAAAAACATTCAAGGATCAAGAATTATTGGCAATGGTTTCGCAAATATGAAATGAAAATGACAAAAAAAACATTCAAGGATCAAGAATTATCGGCAATGGTTTCGCAAATATGAAATGAAAATGACAAAAAAAAAATATTCAAGGATCAAGAATTATTACCACCAGTAGTGTCATGCTTTCTGTGACTTACTTCGTCTACCCCGACATCCATCTCTCAACTTCGAATAAAGATAGGTCAGGCAATTCGCCCCCCAGTTGTACTCATGTATCCGAGTGAGATTCAAGAAGTACCAGAGGTATGCAATCCTAGTATAAGTGGAACTTGTTTCCACAAAAATGCAAGTACCAACCATAAAAAGAAAGTAATCCCTCAAATCATGAGCCCTGTGTACCGCCACCTACTTAGCATCACCATGAGCCTCTTGTTCACTAAGGATCTCATCAACATATCTCTCCTTCAAGAACTCAAATCTAGCATGAGCACCCAAGGTCATATCCACTTCCTCAATCGCCTTCCTTGGATCAGCCCCCAGATGCTCTACCATATTCTAGACTACCTCGTCTTTGGTCATCCTCCAATGATCGAGGAATCTCCCCCTGATCGGAAGATGTAACAAACACGAGACATCGTCTAGTGTGATAGACATCTCACCATGCGGGAGATGAAACGAAGACGTCTTAGAATTCCATCTCTCCACATATGTAATAAGCATCATGTGGTTGACTAGAGTGTAACCGGTCATGCATAGGTCCTTCAGGCCAGATGAGTATAGAACCAACTGAAACTAATCCTCCTCCTGCTGAGGCAATGCAGCAATCTTCCTCCCATGGTTAAGAAACTTCTGGGGATCACGCTCCTGATATTTTCCAAACATAATCAATATCGGTAATAATCAATGTCAGCAATTAAAATTAAAATAAACGCATAAAAAATAAATAATCCAATTAATGCTACCTATCCGTCCCAGATATGTCTGGAAGTATGGTCTGGATATAGAGGAAGTAAGGACAAATCATATGGACCTCTTCCAAAATAAAAATACCAAGTTCAATATACGATGTTAACTTGAAAAATAAAAATGTATTACTTGTAGCAGTTGAGAACAGAAGAACCATTGTTGTTGAGGCAATAAGGAAAGAGTTTGAAGAAGGTAGTAAAAAAGCGATATTTGATAACTTAATCCAAGGTGTGGACGTGAAAGAGAACACTGTGTTACATTTAGCTGCTACAAGTTGTCATCCAGATTGGAACATTTCTGGATCTGCCTTGACAATCATGTGGAGTATCAAATGGTTTGAGGTATTTATATTTTTAATATAGCGGAAGTTCAGTTCCAACATGTTTGAAACGACTTATTTGAGCTTATTTATGGACATAAGCACTTGTGCTGTTGTTTGGAGAGTTTATAAATGTTTTTCATAAGCTTATGAAGAAACATTCTACTTTGAAAATTGAAATGTTTGTCATCGATAAAACTTTTCTACTTAATTTGATATAATCTAATTTTCTAACAAGTTTTACATCATTAAGCAGTACACTAAAGGACTTGTGTCAGAGCATTTCATAGTTAGAACAAACATATACGACAAAACAGCAGGGGAATTATTCAAGAAATCACATGTAAAACTGGTACAAGATGGTAGTGAATGGTTCAAATACATTTCTGAGTCTTGTTCTGTAGTAGCAGTACTCCTTGCCGGTGTTGCTTTCTCTACGTCAAGCATTGTGCCGGGCGGCAACAAAAGTGATACAGGCGAACCAATATTAAAAGGAAAGTTTGCATTTGATACATTTTCCATGTTTTCTCTAGTTGGTCTATGTTTCTCTGTCACTGCACTCATAATGTTCCTTTCTATACTCACCTCTCAAAAAAAAGCCAGAGATTTTAGAATTGATTTGCCAAGGAAGCTTATTTTGGGGTTGAGTTCTCTTTTCTTTTCGATGGCTGCATTGTTCGTTGCTTTCTGTTCTAGCCATTTCTTTTTGATTGACGACAAGTTTAAACACATTGTGTTTCTGATTTATTCAGTCACGTGCTTCCCTTTGACTTTGTATGCAATATCACAACTTCCACTTTTCATTGAACTTCTCAGAGTTATTTTCGCCAAAGTTCCAAAGACAAGTGAGAAGGAGAAATACTTTTAATGGTGCGAAATGCATTGAGAATGTGTTTGGCTTGAGTACTACTTACTACCTAATGTTTGGAGCAGGCTATATATTTATTTGTATGCCTAATGTTGGACTGTGGTTTTTTTTAGTGAGACTCGTTTATTATGTACTATGTCTAAAATAGCAGGAATATGAGAATTTCAAATTTCAATAAAGGGTTGCCATGAATTCATGAATGTTGCATATAAAATAGGGTGTAGCAAGCGGCAAATTACATCAGAGTATCTCCACTTGTCACACACTGAGCATCTTTCAAACTTTGCACTGTTTTCCATCGTACAGAATTTACAAGACCAAGTGTTGTGCTTGGTAGTAACAGCTTTTGGCTGTTGTGTGCCACACTAGGGGTGAGCATCGGTTCGGGCCGGTTCGGATTCGGGCCAAAACCCCAATCCAGCCAACCTGTCGGTTGATACTTTCTGACCCATTTCCGACTGGTTCATGAATCAGTTTTTTTCGGATTCGGTTTTATATATCGGTTTTTTTCGAATTTAAATATAGCTGGTTCCAATAAAAATTAAATCCAGTTTTTTTACTTCAACTTGGACCTACGGTGGCCCAACTTTAAATATTTCTTTTTTAAATATACTCTTATTTATGTTAATATAATATATTAACCGTGCTTAAAATATATGAATACGATCTACAAATTTTTAATAATGAGTTTATTTAAAATACATCCAACATAACCGTGTTTACAATATATGAACAAGTTCTACAAATTTTTAATAGTGATTACAGTACATATAAAAAACATTCAACCCTATTTACAATATATTTATACCATAAATATAAAGTCTAAACAACACAAAGAACTTAACTAGTGTTACAATATATTTTTCTTAAACAAGTACTCCACATAGAGATTCCAGTAGTATTGATGAAACACTCACTCAAAAGAGATACCTAAAACATAAAAAAAAAATGTTAGCAAAAATCATATTAAAATAAAAACTAATAACTAATGGATAGATCTACAGAAAAATGTAAACTTCAAAACAAATTAAAAAGGTAATACCTTACACTCCAATTTCCCTTCAACTCTTTGAATACCCAGAAAATATGAATGAATAAGAAATTACCAAAAAAATTAAATGATACCCATAGTGAAACACCCAGAAAATATGAATGTTATTTCTTCATTATTTTTTGAAATTGTGATTGTGAGAGAAAGGGAAGAGGAATGGAGCAGCGGAGGAATGATGTGACGCCCCCAATCTATACCCCCAAATAATTATAAAACAATAAACACTTAATAAAATTTCGTCAGAGGATATTTAAAAACACGACATAGACGAGGTAATCACATCAATTTGATACAAAACATACAACACCTGCTCATAAAGATATGTAACAGTGGGGTAGCATTCAACAGAGGAACTCAGTTCCTTACACCCACATTCCATCAGATTTTAGAATAAAGCGGAAAATCTAAAACTGATTATCATAAATATAAAAAGTTTTCCATACATGTACAATCCAAAATATACATATTCATAATACGCAATAATCCCAAACGGCCTCCCTAACTACCCGGTGTCACATATCAGAGCCGACCGACAAAAGAATGAAGTCCTAAGCTTCACAAAAAGACCTCCAGCAACTAATCTGCAATGCCTCATAGAGCATTATAAAATAGCAGAAGGGTGAGAAACACAATCATAATACAGTTGCATATAATTATATATATAACGCAAAAATACACATATAGAATATTCTCACCACAAATGCACCACCATCAATTCAACACATATTTTATATATACGTCACCAATACATCTCAATAATATACAACACACTCATCATCAACACAATTATACATGTTTCAACTCATCAATCTCATTCCCAATTATTACACGCCAACACCCAAGGCATATAAAGATTATATTCAAATAATCACATCTTCACGCATAATGCATATGTCTATACACAAATACATATCATTCATAATTCAATACATCTATCACAAATGCACATCACAGTGTCTCGCACATAATCAACTAAATCATGATTTTCCACATATAACCAATGCAATCATAACTCATGCAGATGCAAAGAGACCGACACAACGACTCTATGCAAATGCACATGCGGTACCGAATCCATCAAATCTCAATACTAGTTCTCTCAGGAACTCTGCAGAACCATCGCTCGTTACATCACTGTAACTCCCCGTCGGACATACGATGTTCAACCGTCGCTTTAGGTCCCCACATGGGCACACGACGTTTATGGATCGCTTTAAGTCCTCAGGCTTTTCTCACCTCATATTTTCGAGGCACACGATCGTCTATAATCATCGCTTTAGGTCCTCAGGCTATTCATACCTTTCATATTTTCGAGGCACACGATGTTATAGCTGATTCCCCACCGGAACTGCCGCCACTCAGGACGCAATTGCATATAACCATCGTTTTCAGTCCTCAGGCTATTCATACCTTTCATATTTTCGAGGCACACGATGTTATAGCTGATTCCCCACCAGAACCGCCGTCACACAGGACGCAATGACAATGCATATCATGATGCTTGACACACAAGAACTCATGACAACCATGCATTTTCACACATATATGCAACCATAAACATGCATATATAATCAAATACAACATATTGCATTTATTTACCTTTCGGCCACAATTCATCACCACAACATGTCATCACATGCATTCACATCATACAATGTCATACAAGTCATACGATATCCATATTCAAGCACATTATATAATACACATCATTTACACACCATTAAAACGGTAAAAGTCGACAAAATGACACTATTCACATTTCCCGACATAATTTAATCGGCTAACAATCCCAAAATCATCATAATCACAAGGTACAGCTCAATAGCTTCCCAACGCATCAAACCACGCCTCAAACCGAGCCACAGATCAAAAGTTATGCAGAAAGCAAAATTACACAAACAGCACTGTTCGCTGGGCGAACCCTCTCGCGAGCATTCGCTAGCACCTTCGCTAGGCGAATGTTCCAGCGAACCACTACTAGCTAAAAACAGACCCAAAGTTCGCTAGGCGAGCCCTTGGCGAACCAAGTCAGAACCAAACAGAACCAAAAACATACAACCTTCGCTAGGCGAACCCCCGTAGCGAACCTTCGTTACCCTTCGCTGAATCGTTCGCTAGGCGAACCCGCGAAAACGTCACTCGCTGCCACCTTCGCCCCAGGTTCGCTAGGCGAACCAAGGAAAACCCAGAATTTTTCTGCGCTGTTTGAAACCCCAAAAGTGATATTTTTCCAACCCAAACATTTCCAAATCAACATATATCAATCAAAACCTATTCTAATCATATCAACAAGCAATCTACCACATTTACATTGATTTCCACCCGCTAAACCATCGATTCTACTCATTTTATCGTTTTCGACCCAGAAGTGAAAAACATAGAAAGCAAGAGAATCATCCAAACACATACATACATAATCATATACAAGCATAGTATAATCGAGTTTCGCACCCTTACCCGATTAAATCGATTCCTAGAAGTTGTTTCCTTTGATTTCCAAGCTTTTCCTCTTCTTTTTCTCTCTTTTTCTCTTCTCCTCTTTTCCTTCTTCTCCTTTCTTTCTATTTTTCTTCTTTTCTAATTCTCTCCCTTTTCTCTCTTTTACTAACTTAGTAAAAATAATGCAAAATGACCCAATTGCCCCTACTCTCAACTATCTCACAAATGTTCCCAAAACGCGATAAAATATAATCACAATGTAAAATAACATATTATCACACCAAAGTCATAAATAAAAATAATATAATACTCAAAATAATTAAATCGACTCGATTAAATAAAATGACCAAAACTGGGGCGTTACAACTCTCCCCCACTTGGAAATTTTCGTCCTCGAAAATAAAGCCAAACCCAACAGCTCCAATCACGGCCCTCGCATCTGACCAACAATCATAGACCGACCAAAAGCACACCACAAATAACACAACTGACTAACCACCTCGCTAGCAGCAGAAACAACAACGACGACAACAATAACGACAAGCTGCAAAGCCCATACAATGCACTTGACGACCAACTCACGACTCAAAGAATACATAGAACACAACTCACAGGTTCACTCTTGAACCAAAACACAACAAGAACATAAAGTTCCACGACACGACAAGGTCTCAACAACATCAATAAAACCAGAACACCTACCTCATTGTCACCCAACGTTATCACATCGGCGCCACGATTCACCAATCGTACGTATAACCAAAACATCCATCTACTTAGTAGTCCAAGAATACCATTGAACCCTTTCACCTAACACTTCCATTCTGAAACATCCATTGGTCTCACCATTCCTACAGATTTCCAACGTTCAACCTAAGAACTCTTACAAGTCAGACACGCATATACGAAATGTGTCACATCACGCTTCCGCTGCGCACTCTGATGACTCGTAACCATCAAAACTACCAATCTCACGTCCAAAGTCTAACTCTTTCGCATACTCACCAAACAACTGTTCACTTTTAATATTTCCATTCTCACACTCTTCTGTGTTATCTCACACACCAGACATAAGCCTCTGAACTTCTCAAACAACTCAAATTCTCAGACCATTAAAATAGACATACATAGAAATTTCTGACTTAACTCCTCAGTCATAACAATAACTTTTCCCCAAAGGATAATCCTAACCAATTCAATACTCAATATTCTTATAATTACCAAACACTTCGAATCTAGAATCATAAAGATAATACTTCCAATAATCCAACATAATACAACTACAACCACATCCACAATAGTACTGATCCTTCCACGACTCCTCAAATGTCGAAGAACATAAACCACAACTTAAACAAACCACCACTCTTATCAAACAATCCAATAATTGTAATTCTAGTCAAACTCAACCAAACCATTCCAGTTACCTAATCCTGAACGTGAACACTTATTCTCAATCGTAACCCTATACCACTGTTCGTAGTCCATACACAATTCTTCCATTGACATTCCAAATTCCAATCTATTGCAACAACCAACCCAAAAAAAAGGACTCTTAATGACTTCACAACTTAACCACATACCAGAACCTCTAATCCATCTCATCTTCTGATATAAGAATCTTCATCGACACAACAAAATAATCTGTAACCATTTCCTTAAATTTCAAACAATTCATTGCACACACTATCAAAGCCAGAAAGACACGTCCATTCCATCCAACATAATTCCCGTCTGCTATCAACAAGAGATTAAGGGTGATCAGTTCCTCAATTTGTCAATAGACAGCCGACAACCATGATGAGGCACAAACCGTCTCCACCAAACGATAATAGCATTCCTTACATCCTATACACAAAACTACCTAAGGCACAATTCCTTAGTTGACATAATCCTTACCTCCACACCCCTTCTTGAACCAGAAACCAAACTTATAATCCTACAATTTACAATACACTGAGCCAGCGCTCTACACCTGAAACAACACGGAGAAGTACCAGCTTCTCCCCCACTTATCTCATTCTAATCCTTTCAACCGTAAACACACTAAATCCATTCACAAATTCCTTACCATAAACGGTCAAAGAACAAATTAAACAAACCCAAGAAGTAATTACCGCTCCTAAGCAGAAATATCGATAACCATCTTACCATCCCAAAAAGACCACAACAAATTCAAACTCTTCGCGCACTCATACGAAATAAACGAATGAGTCGCTCCAGTATCAGTAATAGCAAAAATAAAGGCGTACTATTAATAAAACAAGTACCTTGAATCAAACGATCCGCACTAGTAGTCTCATCTCCTGCCAATGCAACAACCTTCCTACCAGTCTGAGCTCCCTTCGGTTCTGTACACCTCGTACTGATATGACCTGTTCCACCGCAGTTGAAACACTTCATACTAATTCTCTTACAATCAGCTGCGACATGTCCCGAACCTCCACAATTAGGACATTTCAGTTTATTCCTCCTACAATCCAACTTACGATGTCCTACTTCCCCACACTTGTGACACTTAATGTAACACCTCGGAGGACTAGACATTCCTCCCCCACTACGAGACTGTTGTTTCCCTTTCCTGTCATTCACACTCTCATAGGGAGTAGCACGCACCTTACGATCCTCTTCGTAAATCCTACAACTGTCCACCAATTCAGAGAACCTTCTAATCCTATGATAACCGATTGCCCTTTTAATCTCCGGACGCAATCCGTTCTCGTACTTCACGCACTTAGAAAATTCAGCAGTCGCTTCCGGATAATGAGGATAGAACTGCACAAGTTCCACAAACCTTGCAGTGTAATCAACCATAGACATATTACCTTGTTTCAACTCCAAGAACTCAATCTCTTTCTTTTCCTTCACACCCTCAGGATAATACTTCCTCCGAAACTCTCGGCTAAATAAATCTCAAGTAACTTCTTCATCATCCACTCCCAACACTTGGCATAAACTAATCCACCAATCAGCTGCTTCTTCCTCCAACATGTGAGTACCCAGTCTCACCTTGTCCTTTTCAGCACAATCCATCACATGGAAGATTCTTTCAACCTCTTCAAACCAAAATTGTGCACCATCAGGATCATATCTTCCCTTGAAGATAAGCGGTTCGTTCATCCCGAACTCATTATTACCCGCAACATTCGGTACACCCTGCACAGCCCGAGCCATATTCTGTTCATTTCCAATAACAGCAACTATGGTTAAAAAAACAGCTCACCGAACCACAAAGACCAACAAGGACTGACACAACTGACACGGACTGGCTCTGATACCACTTAATGTGACGCCCCCAATCTATACCCCTAAATAATTATAAAACAATAAACACTTAATAAAATTTCGTCAGAGTATATTTAAAAACACGGCATAGACGAGGTAATCACATCAATTTGATACAAAACATACAACACCTGCTCATAAAGATATGTAACAGTGGGGTAGCATTCAACAGAGGAACTCAGTTCCTTACACCCACATTCAATCAGATTTTAGAATAAAGCGGAAAATCTAAAACTGATTATCATAAATATAAAAAGTTTGCAATACATGTACAATCCAAAATATACATATTCATAATATGCAATAATCCCAAACGGCCTCCCTAACTACCCAGTGTCATATATCAGAGCCGACCGACAAAAGAATGAAGTCCTAAGCTTCACAAAAAGACCTCCAGCAACTAATCTGCAATGCCTCATAGAGCATTATAAAACAGCAGAAGGGTGAGAAACACAATCATAATACAGTTGCATATAATTATATATATAACGCAAAAATACACATATAGAATATTCTCACCACAAATGCACCACCATCAATTCAACACATATTTTATATATACGTCACCAATACATCTCAATAATATACAACACACTCATCATCAACACAATTATACATGTTTCAACTCATCAATCTCATTCCCAATTATTACATGCCAACACCCAAGGCATATAAAGATTATATTCAAATAATCACATCTTCACGCATAATGCATATGTCTATACACAAATACATATCATTCATAATTCAATACATCTATCACAAATGCACATCACAGTGTCTCGCACATAATCAACTAAATCATGATTTTCCACATATAACCAATGCAATCATAACTCATGCAGATGCAAAGAGACCGACACAACGACTTTATGCAAATGCACATGCGGTACCGACTCCATCAAATCTCAATACTAGTTCTCTCAGGAACTCTGCAGAACCATCGCTCGTTACATCACTGTAACTCCCCGTCGGGCATACGATGTTCAACCGTCGCTTTAGGTCCCCACATGGGCACACGACGTTTATGGATCGCTTTAAGTCCTCAGGCTTTTCTCACCTCATATTTTCGAGGCACACGATCGTCTATAATCATCGCTTTAGGTCCTCAGGCTATTCATACCTTTCATATTTTCGAGGCACACGATGTTATAGCTGATTCCCCACCGGAACCGCCGCCACTCAGGACGCAATTACATATAACCATCGCTTTCAGTCCTCAGGTTATTCATACCTTTCATATTTTTGAGGCACACGATGTTATAGCTGATTCCCCACCAGAACCGCCGTCACACAGGACGCAATGACAATGCATATCATGATGCTTGACACACAAGAACTCATGACAACCATGCATTTTCACACATATATGCAACCATAAACATGCATATATAATCAAATACAACATATTGCATTTATTTGCCTTTCGGCCACAATTCATCACCACAACATGTCATCACATGCATTCACATCATACAATGTCATACAAGTCATACGATATCCATATTCAAGCACATTATATAATACACATCATTTACACACCATTAAAACGGCAAAAGTCGACAAAACGACACTATTCACATTTCCTGACATAATTTAATCAGCTAACAATCCCAAAATCATCATAATCACAAGGTACAGCTCAATAGCTTCCCAACGCATCAAACCACGCCTCAAACCGAGCCACAGATCAAAAGTTATGTAGAAATCAAAATTACACAAACAGCACTGTTCGCTGGGCGAACCCTCTCGCGAGCATTCGCTAGCACCTTCGCTAGGCGAATGTTCCAGCGAACCACTACTAGCTAAAAACAGACCCAAAGTTTGCTAGGCGAACCCTTGGCGAACCAAGTCAGAACCAAACAGAACCAAAAACATACAACTTTCGCTAGGCGAACCCCCGTAGCGAACCTTCGCTACCCTTCGCTGAATCGTTCGCTAGGCGAACCCGCGAAAACCTCACTCGCTGCCACCTTCGCCCCAGGTTTGCTAGGCGAACCAAGGAAAAACCAGAATTTTTCTGCGCTGTTTGAAACCCCAAAAGTGATATTTTTCCAACCCAAACATTTCCAAATCAACATATATCAATCAAAACCTATTCTAATCATATCAACAAGCAATCTACCACATTTACATTGATTTCCACCCGCTAAACCATCGATTCTACTCATTTTATCGTTTTCGACCCAGAAGTGAAAAACATAGAAAGCAAGAGAATCATCCAAACACATACATACATAATCATATACAAGCATAGTATAATCGAGTTTCGCACCCTTACCCGATTAAATCGATTCCTAGAAGTTGTTTCCTTTGATTTCCAAGCTTTTCCTCTTCTTTTTCTCTCTTTTTCTCTTCTCCTCTTTTCCTTCTTCTCCTTTCTTTCTATTTTTCTTCTTTTCTAATTCTCTCCCTTTTCTCTCTTTTACTAACTTAGTAAAAATAATGCAAAATGACCCAATTGCCCCTACTCTCAACTATCTCACAAATGTTCCCAAAACGCGATAAAATATAATCACAATGTAAAATAACATATTATCGCACCAAAGTCATAAATAAAAATAATATAATACTCAAAATAATTAAATCGACTCGATTAAATAAAATGACCAAAACTGGGGCGTTACAAATGATGTGCAACAGTTGTGACTGTGAAAGAAAAGGAAGAGGAATGGAGTAGCGACTAGGGTTTCAATATTTCTTCACTGAAGTTATGTTTATATAGTAAATATGTGGGCTTCATAAAGATTCAGTCTAGCCCAATATAAAAATTAAATAAAAAAATAAAAAAAATACTATAAATATGGTCGGGTTCGGTTATTTTTGGATTCAATTTTATCACCCAAACCGAACCGATACTATCTACTACAAACCGGAAGCTCCACCCGTTTGACCCGAAGACCCGACTTTGACCCGACCGAAAGGATTCGGATTGCATAGGCCGGTCGGTTAGTAACGGACGGTGGATTTGTGTCCACCCCTATGCCACACAATTCACATATAGAGGCAAGTGACTGCATCAATCAGAACAGTACATATGCATTAAAAAAGGCAGTATGTTACAAGACCATAGGTAGTACTAACTATATTCTTTCGAATAAATAAAAGCCACCTAAATATTTCATGAAGCATCGTATCTAAAACTTCATCATATGGAAAAAAAGTTTGAATCCCATTCAGAATTTCTCCGCAGCGTCTACTGAATGCGTTTACACTGTCTACCACCTCCATAATTATACACAAGATAATATTCATCCCTTGGGTTACAATCATTCAAACAAGTTATTCAGTCATATTCCACAAAATTTTAAAGTTTTGGAAAATTTAGCAAAATCACTTACCAAAGTTTCAAAGTTTGATTAGGATAAATCAATGACTTTAAAGCTTAAAATAATTTAAAAAATACAAAATGGTAAATTATCAGAACTCAGAGAGAAGATTGGCGTTTCAATTGTGTTTTGCAATCTTCTCCAACATCTTTTGAATTTTTATTAAAACATGACCAAACAATTACAAATGGACCTAATCTCTAAAATAAAAGGATTTTCTAATGTACCCTAGACATTTCTAATGCACCACGTGAATTTTTACATATGTTCTTTGATTTCGGAGATACATCTTCGGATGCACGTATTTTTGAATAAACGTTGACATATTCCGGAGATACATATCTAAAAATAATTTTTTGCTATAAGTTGTGTATTTGTTTTCAGATAAAGTATGAAACACGATCTCGAATAAAAAAAAGATGTACAAAATAATAAGAGACTAATACTGGGTGTGTCGAAAATAATATAACAATATATGTAGAAAATGTCGTACAATCGAGATCCAAAATGTAATAAAATCGCAAAAATAAAGTAGAGAGTATAGTACTATAACAAAATAATAATAGACTACTATTATGTGTGTCTGACAACATCTCGTCTACCTCCTCTGCCTCCTCGGCCATCAATCCCCCCGTCCTCCAGCGATGTCTCCGGTACCATGGCATCCAGGACTCTCCGGGCAGCAGACCCATCAGGGAAGATACCCTCGTCAATGTCTGCCCGAGTAATCTCCACTATGTGAAGAAACCTAGGCAAGACATCATCAGTATGATCTAGCTGAGCCTGCTCTTCCTCTAGTATCTCCTAATGAGCTGGTCTTGGCAAATCTCCTAGAGCAGTCTGCACCATATACGAATGTGACACCATGAAGAACCACCTAATGTACCCATCGACGTAGCTCCAGTCGTTCGGTGTTATGGTAGCTCGTGTCTCCCCGTTACAAGATGACTCTCCTAATAAACAAATATCTCGTCTATCTATCTATGAGACAAGGCGGAAGGAGAAGAGACATCAGGGTGTATGGGAATGGCCTGGGTGTACCCGAACTGCCGCATGACGCGCTCAGGCAGATGAGGAGCATTGATACGCGATCCGCAAGCCAACCATTCGGAGTATAGTGATATCTCGTCAAATGTTCGCGTCTGACGGTGATCCACGTAGCTGTTGAAGTGCATGCCCTCAGCAACCAAACGATCAAGATATACTCTAAAAGGCTTAACCGTGTGGTTCCCTCTGAGCGGGATAAAAGCCCATGCACGCGACATATCCTCAATGTACTTGTCCATACTCGCCCAGCCAACGATGCGCGAGAAGTGCCGGAGGATCCAAGCCTGAAATAAAAATAAAAATAAAAATAAAACATTCAAGGATCAAGAATTATCAGCGATGGTTTCACAAACATGAAATGAAAATGACAAAAAAAAAAACATTCAAGGATCAAGAATTATTACCACCATTAGTGTCACGCTGACTGTGACTTGCTTCGTCTTCCCCGACACTATCTCTCAACTTCGAATAAAGATAAGTCAGGCAACTCGTCCCCCCAGTTGCACTCATGTATCCGAGTGAGATCTAAGAAGTACTGGAGGTATGCAACACCAGTATAAGTGGCACTCGTGTCCACAAAAATGTAAGTGCCAACCATAAAAAGAAAATATACCCTCAAATCACGAGCCCTGTGTACCGCCACCTGCTTAGCATCACCATGAGCCTCTTGTGTACTAAGGATCTCATCATCATATCTCTCCTTCAGGAACTCAAATCTAGCATGAGCACCCCTGGTCCTATTCACCTCCTCAATCTCCTTCCTTGGATCAGCCCCCAGATGCTCTACCATTTTCTCGACTACCTCGTCTTTGGTTATCCTCCCATGATTGAGGAATCTCCCCCTGATCGGAAGATATAACAAACATGAGACATCGTCAAGTGTGATAGACATCTCACCATACGGGAGATGAAACAAAGACGTCTCAGAATTCCATCTCTCCACGAATGCAATAAGCATCATGTGGTTGACAAGAGTGTAATCGGTCATGCATAAGTCCTTCGGGATAGAATAGGATAGAACCAACTGAAACCAATCTTCCTCCTATTGAGGCAATGCAACAATCTTCCTCCCATGGTTAAGAAACTTATGGGGATCACGCTCCTGATATTTTCCAAAAATAATCAATATCGGTAATAATCAATGTCAGAAATAATCAATGTCAGTAATTAAAATTAAAATAAACGCATAAAAAAAATAAAGAATCTAATTAATGCTACCTCTCAGTCCCAGATATGTCTGGCAATATGGTCTGGATACATAGGAAGTAAGGACAAATCATATGGACCTCCTCCAAAACCCTCTGGCTCGTATCATCACCACCTGCATCCTCCAGAGGTGGCACTGGATCAGCAAGATCATGAGCGGGAGGTGGCACTGGATCCGTAGGAGGTGGCACTAGTGAATCCTGACGCATGCGGGAGGATGGGGGAAGTGACGTGTCAGATGGTGAATCTCATCTCCTATGGGAAGAAGAAGAAGGTGGAGTGGCCTGAGGTGAAACACGAGCCCCAGGAGTAAACGGCGCCCCAGAAGTCGACACCTCTGCCTGACCAGAGGTACCTGGAGGCTCTAGAATCAGCTGGCTCTGCTCTCGCCGAACGGATGCGTGTTGAGCAACTCTGCCATGTCTCAGTCTGTCAACTCTGTCAACCACTATGCCTATAAGGTAAAGTAAGACATATCATTAGTGCACGCAAACAATACACACAAATAAGAAAGTTTTAAAAAATAATCATACTGCAGGAAATTCAGGAGATGCATCTCCGAAAATGCCATAAAACTATAACGTAGAACAATTTCGGAGATGCATCTTTGGAAACACCATAAAATTATAACGTAGAACAATTCCGGAGATGCATCTCCAAAATTTTCTAAATTATATGAAACGCCAAACAATTCGAGAGATGCATCTCCAAAATGTTCTGCAACACAGAGGTCGCGTCAATGGAAAACCTACCTCATTCAAGTTAAAGAAAACATGATTTGATTTCCATTTTCCGACAACAAACAATTTATACACTATGTATATACCATGTTACATGTGATTTCTACACATTTCTAACCTTAATCATTGATTCCTACTCGTTTACACTAAAACTCAAATATTTATTGAAAACTCGAAAAACATACTTAAAATTTATGGTTTTGATGATGTTGAATGATGTAATAGATGATTCTTGATGTTCCCTTTAGTTCCTTTGAGTCTTGCTTGATGAAATTTTATTTGATGAAGTTGAAGTGTATTAAGAAGTAAAAGAGTTGAGATTGAGTTTGAAGAAAAGTGTGAAATGAGGAAGGAGAAGGTTCTGACGCGATTTAACCTCCAAAATGTTCCAGAGATATATCTTCGAAATATTTCAACGTTCACTTACGTTTGAATGCGTCTGGAGATATAGCTCTGGAATAAGGGAGCATTTGTGAAATTTTACATAGTGCGTTAGAAACATCTAGAGTGCAATAAGAAATTCTCTAAAATAATGACCCGACCTAGTCCTATTAGCCTTATTATTCAAAGAAAACCTAGCAAAGTTATGAGCTTCGGTGTTATTTTCTCTATGAGTGTGTCTGAAGTTCACAGCTTCAAACCCTACATTTATCTTCTTCATAGCATTGCATGTCACACTTGCACTAGTTCGAGGGATCTCCTGGTTGTCCATCATATTAATCAACGTCAAGTTATCTGAGACGAATTTCACTCAGTTGAGGTTTAACTTTATTGGTTTCTCCATCACCATCTTATGAGCCATTTCTTTAGCCGCAAGAGCATCTTCGTTTTCGATTATCTTGATCGCCTACTGCATGATGATGCCTTTATCTGGATCTGTTATTATGATACCTATCCCCCATCTCCCTACTTCAATGAAGCCCTCTTCTTTGTCATTCTGGTGAGTCTTCTCTGAGATCGTATTTTAAGCCATATTACTTCTGACCATCTTGTTTTTATCCTCAATTTGTATGCCCGGTTAAGTCTTTTGCAAGTTGTTGCTATATTGTATCCTTGGTGACCTTTGTGTATTTTCCATCGCTCTGCGTTCTCTTCGTTTCTAGATAAGTGTTTATTTGTATAAGTATAAGTATTTTCATTCCAATCTTCAATATTTCCATTTATATTTTGAACCTAACTAACCTTGCTTTGATCCTATGTGTATGCAAAATTGTTGTTGCTGGCCTCATGGCTGGTGTGGTTTCAGCTCGCTTGTTAAACTATGAAGCTTTTGTTTTCTATTTGAATGGCTTCAATCACATGTAAGTTTTTACCTTCATAAATGATCTTGTTTCCGGTTGTCCATATACTATCTACCATATGTTTGGACCTAGCTAGGGAGGTTTTATCCATATTTCTGATGTTGTCTAGGCTCCAATCTATAAAATTCTTACTCTCTAAAAGAAAATTATAAATCCAATTTAACTCTCATATATATATATATATATATATATATATATATATATATATATATATATATAAAGATTGAAATTTTTCAAAATTTTTGCAAGAAAGACATAATTATTTGGCATACACAAATCATTAATCAAATTGATACATAAATTTTCAAAACGATTTGTTAAAAAATAAAATATCGCAAGATGAACCACAAAAGATGTAAGTGAACAAAAGATGTACTTACGAAAAAAATCATATATAAAATATTAAATGGATTCAGACAATAATCACAAAGCATCTTAATAAATCAAATATACATATTTGCTCTGATATCAATTGTTACAATTGGGTCAATAATTAATTTATACAAATCATGCTCAAAGGCAAAAATTATAATTATAATCATATTTTAAGGCGGAAGCGAAACAAACATACGAGCATGCATTTATACAACCTTAGGATCAATGACATATTGATATTAATGATTATCGGAATACCTTGACGGATATAAGAAGAAAGCTTTCTAGGTAATAACAATCGTAATTCCAGAATGCAAAACTGTAGAGACAAGTGTCTGACATTTGTTGGCTTGTGGATCTTTCTCAACCGACACTTGTAATGCTTTGAAAACTCTTCAAATGGGTATAAGACATAATCTTCTTATAGTATGATGTATTTGAGATCATAGCTTATATATAGAGTGATGATCATTTAAAATTCTTATTATTTCAAAATTTATCATCTTGATATCCACTTATATTTAAGCACATATTCAATTAAATAATTAATTATTAAATATAAATTTAATTAATCTTTATAAACTTTATTTACTTACTCAATCGATTAGGACTCTTATATATATATATATATATATATATATATATATATATATATATATATATATATATATATATATATAAAGATTGAAATTTTTCAAAATTTTTGCAAGAAAGACATAATTATTTGGCATAAACAAATCATAAATCAAATTGATGCATAAATTTTCAAAACGATTTGTTAAAAAATAAAATACCGCAAGATGAACCACAAAAGATGTAAGTGAACAAAAGATGTACTTACGAAAAAAAATCATATATAAAATATTAAATGGATTCAGACAATAATCACAAATCATCTTAATAAATCAAATATACATATTTGCTCTGATCTCAATTGTTACAATTGGGTCAATAATTAATTTATACAAATCATGCTCAAATGCAAAATTTATAATTATAATCATAATTTAAGGCGGAAGCGAAACAAACATATGAGCATGCATTTATACAACCTTAGGATCAATGACATATTGATATTAATGATTATCGGAATACCTTGACGGATATAAGAAGAAAGCTTTCTAGGTAATAACAATCATAATTCCAGAATGCAAAAGTGTAGAGACAAGTGTCTGACATTTGTTGGCTTGTGGATCTTTCTCAATCGACACTTGTAATGCTTTGAAAACTCTTCAAATGGGGATAAGACATAATCTTCTTATAGTATGATATATTTGAGATCATAGCTTGTATATAGAGTGATGATCATTTAGAATTCTCATTATTTCAAAATGTATCATCTTGATATCCACTTATATTTAAGCACATATTTAATTAATCTTTATAAACATTATTTACTTACTCAATCGATTAAAACTTTTATATATATATATATATATATATATATATATATATATGATCATGAAGGCTGGATCAGATACAGTAGAAGTGGGCCACCAAGTACGTCTGGGATGTTGGTCGCATGGAGAGGAGGAGGGGGTGTACCTGCAAGGCACTCCGACGCTCAAGTAAGAAAGGGTCAGAGAAAAGGGGTAACTACAAAGTATTAGTTCGTAGGGTGAATATTGGATACCTGACCCTCTCACTTGAGAGGGTTTATATAGAGCCCCCGGCGCGTGGCCAACGGTCCTATTTTTGGGACAAAATAACTGTTTTCCCGAAGAATAGGTAACTGCTCAAACTAGCCGTTTTGTCGGGCAGGGTGCCCAAAACTAGCGGTTATGTCGGGCATAAGCGTAGTTTCGGGCACATGCCCTTAGCTGCTCGGGGAGCAAAGATGCCGTGCGTAACGGGCAGCGATTCCGGGGAGGAGCGATCCAGTCCTTGCCCGGTCGGAGGGGCAGAAAGGTAAATTTTGCCCCCTATGTGGATTGGACTTGTGGAATTGGGCCGTTCTGGGAACAGATGTGGATTGGGTTATTTCTAGCCATCGGTCCAGTCCAGAACAGGAGCCCACCAAGTCGTTACTCCCGAGCATGGGAGTGATGACTTAAGGACAGCCCGATGCTCCGGGGAGCTAGCGTGAAGTCATTGTTTGGAAAAAGTGACACTAATGTGCCAACTTTGGAGGACCATAACTCCTAAACCACAAGGCCATTGTTCCCCATTCAAAGCTTGATTTGTAGATCTCATTGCCCTCTACAAAAGCTTCATACTGACCTATGTCCAAATTCCTCATGGATATTGAGTTATGGAGTGATCAAAATCAAGAAAAGTCACTTTGTTCCAACACTTAGTGAAAATTTCACTAAGTCAGATTTTACCTTACTTTTTACCAAATGTAGGGGGATTTTTCACTTGGATTCAAAAGAGATCAAAACCAAACATGTTCAAACAATTGTTGTATCATGTAAGGGCTTTCCAAAATGGCCAAGAAGATTACCAAATTCAATTTGAGTCATGAGATATGACATTGGCAAGTTGCCTTGCTGAAATCTGCCAAGGCAAGGCAGATTTTTACACTTTTGGTCGATTTGCCAAAATCAGCCAAATCCAAATGCTCCTATCCACTTGGAGACATCTGAGGATTGAATCTAAAGGGGACAATCACTGAGCCAAACCTCCAAAGTCTTTGTAACAAGAAATAGCATGTTGAACCCTTCCAAAATAGGGACAAGACTCTAATTTTGGATTGGAGCATTCAATGGAAGCATCAAGGTGGCATAGACTGAGCCATTCTCATCTGAAATCAGTCAAGGTTTATCCAAGACCAAGGGAACCACAGCCCTGTGCCCTAACCTCTAGTCAATGGCTAGAGGAGACTTGCATTTCCATTGGCCAATATTGAACAAACCTCTACTGCAGTTGCCATTCACTATTGCTGCCAAAACAAACTTGCTCTACTATAAATAGAGCTCAATTGTGATCAGTTTGAGTACACCAAAGCCATCAAACAGATGCTTTCCTCAAAATCTCTTCTTCCACTCCAATTTTGCCTTCTAAGGCAAGTCACTATCGGGTTTTGAGTTTGAGAGCTTTTCCAACCAAACCAATCACACACACACCTCACATACATCATATAGAAGTGATCTAAACACTCACATAATATTTGGAACACAGATTTCACAAAATCACCAGCCAATTGCTAAATTTCATGACAGATTTGCAGTCGGGGTACCATCTCAAGTTCCAGATCATTTCAATCCATTCCAAGCATTCATACACACTCCATGGCACCTAGGGAAGCTATCCAGATCATTGGAACCTAGCTGTAACACCTCCAACACAAATCATGATCACCAGTTGCAAGTGGTAAGCATGAGCTCTTCTAACTCTATGATCCATGCAATTTTTGTTGCACAATAATTTGGCCATATGTTCATAATCATGCATGGAATGTTTCCCCTCAATTAATTGCATTATTTGAACCGTGTATCAAAAATCCTAGCCTTCATGCAGAAATTAGGGTTCTTGAGGATTTTTCGTGATTTCTTGTTTTATGCTTAATTTAAATGAAATTAATTGTCATAGACATGATCGTGAGGTTGAAACGAGTTGATTGATATGTGGCTTGCATGATATAATCAAGTATTCAGTGAGATTGGAGAGAAAATGCAAATCTGGGCAAACCCAGAACACGCGCGTGTTCTTGGTGTGTTCTTGGTGCCATTTCTTGAAAATTCAAATATTTGAATTTTGTGAGTTTATTTAATTGATTCAAAAATTAATTTCTCTCTGAGTTTTAATGATTTTGAATTTATTCTTTGTTTAATAATTCACAAAAATGTTAAAATATTTTATTTTCCCAAAAAATCCCAAAAATATTATTTATTTTGAATAATTGATATTTTTGCAAAGAATTAATGTTTTAATTGTTTTTAACATTTAAAATATTTTTTCCACCTTGATTTTTGCAACTTTTAATGCTTTCTAATTATTTTGTAGGTCAATACTTAATTTTTGAAGCATTAATCCAAGATCACAATTTGTTTTCCATATGTTAAACAATTTTGATCATTTTAATTGAATTTTTATTCAATTAAGTACATTTTTGAAAACAAATTAGGGTTTTGGATTAATTCAACCCTCATAAATCATTTTCAAAACACTTGGACCTCTAATAGAGTGTAAGACCCAATCCTTTTTTGACCAAATCATTTTTGGGCCTCAGTGTATTGTATAAGTCCCGACACCGTCAAAAACAAACAGCGCGATCGTCGCCTTTTGAAAAATAACCTTTTGGGCCTCTCCTTGAGCTATAAGACCCATTCAAAACTTTTGGGCCTCTAATAGAGTGTAAGACCCAACCCCTTTTAACCAAAACAATTTTGGGCCTCAGATATTGTATAAGTCCCTTTGCGTTAAAAGAAAATCTCGGCGCGATCGCCATTTTAAACGAAAAATCATCTGGGCCTACCCTCGTGTTATAAGCCCCACTCTTTTTCTTTAAACCTTTTGGGCCTCTTGAGAGAGTGTAAGACCCATCCCTTTGTACAGAAAACAATTTTTGGGCCTCAGTCACTTGTATAAGTCCCTCTGTACAAGTTCAAACAGTGCGCTCACTGATAAAACCCTGGGCCTCTCCTTGAGCTGTAAGCCCCAATCTTTCTTTTTCAAAGCACTTTCTCCTTTGATTTTGAAATATACTGTTGTTTTCAATCTTTCTTTGTTGAACAACTAACCAAACAGCATGGAAGCTCTACAACCGAGTAAGTGTTTATATGCTTTCATTTACCGCTTTCATATACATATAACTGTATTGTGGGGATGTTTCGCTGTAAGTCTTCTTTCATAAACTCATATCAACTGTGTAATAATAGTATAGATATTTCGAGTTTCCCCGGCAACTACGTCTAGAACTAGGAGACGCCGTTTCATGTATTCGTAGAAATAGACAACTAGATCCCCAATAGGATCACCAGATACAGTCTTCTCTTCGGCTGTCCTCATTAGGAATTGTTAAGAAACTCTACTCCCAGAGATGAATGTATTCTCCGTGAATGGAATCTTTGAGTTTCTTCCAAATTCTCGAACTTTCTTGGCTTGATCTATTCTCTGTGAATAGCCTGTCTTGAATTTCTCGGGGTTTGGGGACCCACGGGCTTCTTAAAAGCATCAGCCTCCTCTTGGACATCGTACAAGGACCCACAGGCTTCCTAAAAGCATCCCCGCCTCCTCTTGGACTTAGTACAAGGACCCACCGGCTTCTTAGAAGTATTCACAGCCTCCTCTTAGGCTTCGTATAATGATCTCTTCCTCCGGGAATGATAGCCTCCTCTTGGGCTTCGTACAAGGACCCGTCGGCTTCTTAAAAGTTTCCAGCCTCCTCTTGGGCTTTGTACAAATTATCCCGATGACCTCCTAGAGGTATAGGAACAGAACTTATTCATCTGCATAGAACAGTCTTTTCAAAGAGTCTACTACTGTTTCTCAAAGCATAGTACAAAAGATAAAACTCTAGACTTGGATAGTCTAATATCCTTGAGTCTCAAAGACATTCTCAAGTGACCCCTTCGTTAAATAGGAAGAAAACCCGTAGATTCGGACAGTCTCAATACCCTTCGAATTTCCCACTTCCTTAAAGAGCAGGAATAACCCGGACCTTCGAATCAAATCCTTGAGTACAACATTGCTCATATAAGAACTGATTTTCTCTTTCAAAATCAGTATACTGGACCTGTCACTCAACTGAAACAGTCACCATAGCCTCCTCTTGGGTTTTGTACAATGATTCTCCCCAGCGGAGTCAAACAAAATTTTCGCCTCCATCTCGGGCTTTGTACGAGATACAAAAACTCTCTTGTTGAGTTAAATAGCCTCCATCTCGGGCTTTATACGAGATACAAAAAGGTTCTTTTGAAGACAAACAAATTTTCGCCTCCATCTCGGGCTTCGTACAAGATATAAAAGACTCTCTTGTTGAGTCAAATAGCCTCCATCTCGGGCTTTATACGAGATACCAAAGGCTTCCCTCGTTGAATCAAAACCTTTTAGCCTCTCTCTCGGGCTTTTTACGAGACACATATTAGCCTCCTCTTAGGCTTTGTATAAGAAAACCACTGGTTGATCGAATCAACCTTTTAGCATCAAAGTTGTGCCTCGTTCACAGTATACAAACATCAACAACTCCTTTCCTTTCATCTAATCGCTGTAAACGGCAAGCCTCTGGATCATCTACATCCATGCCACTGTCCCACTTTTAGCATGAGAAATTCCAAAGGAAAGATAGCATTGCTCTACACTGAGTTAAAGTCTTCTCCTTCAGGTTAAAAATCTCCTTTAAAGGAAATTATGGCATTGCTAGGATCTGCGTATCCCGGTTAAAGTAATTCTCCTTTATAAACAGTTGTGACATACAAACCCCTCTTTAGAGATGACAAATTTTCTCTAAAGCTGAGACCTTTTAGCTTCACATCTTGGGCTTTGAACAAGATACAAACACCTTTCGCTTCACGTCTTGGGCTTTGAACAAGACACCAAAACACCATTTCCTCCCGTAGAATAGGAGGAACTACGAACGCTCTGATTTCCCTGTTTCGGTAAACGGGAATACGTAGGCATAAGATTGAAAGAAAAATCTTAGCGAGCACACTAAACAAAAAATCCTAAATCCCATATCAATTGAAAAGCATCAGTCCTAACATCCTAGTCCTTGTTCCCCGCCAGAAACCTGTCATTCTGTCAAAATAACACAAGAAAGGCCCCCCCACATTGATAGCATCCGTAACCTAACAGACCGCTGTTTAAACTCAGTATGCAAGCAGGGTTAATTGGAGACATCTATTTCCCTTCCTTCATCAGCTTTAATAGGATAAAAAATGAATCGACCTGTAGTAACCCCAAAAGAGAGCGACAGTGTTTAAGAACCACTTCCAAAATCGCTCGCTACAGTATTGTTTTAGTTTTTCGGCATTCCATGGTCGAGCAAGTTCTTCCCGGTTGAGATGTTCTAGGTAATAGGCCCCATTCTCCGTTTTTGCTCGGACACGATAGGGTCCTTCCCAGTTGGCGGCTAGTTTGCCCTCGCGAGAGTCTTTGTGGTTTCTTCTTAGAACAAGGCTTCCCACGTCGAACTCTCGTCGTATCACCTTGGCGTTGTGCCTGATGGTAATTTTTTGTTTTAGTGAGGCTTCGCGGAGGGCTGCCCCAGTTCGGCTTTCCTCGACGAGGTCGAGTTCTTCTCTTAATGATTCGTCGTTCATCTCCTCGTCTAGGGGCGACTCTGTCCTCCTGGACGGTACGTGAACTTCGACGGAGATTATAGC
The DNA here is from genome assembly GCA_022829125.1 of Lathyrus tuberosus. NCBI lineage: Eukaryota > Viridiplantae > Streptophyta > Magnoliopsida > Fabales > Fabaceae > Lathyrus > Lathyrus tuberosus. The sequence continues at coordinate 2,478,278 of JALAZF010000254.1, forward strand.
CTCGTTCCCGTATGCTAGACGGAAAGATGTTTCCCCGGTATTATAGTGTGGAGTTGTGCGGTATGCCCATAACACGCTGTGCAGTTCCTAGACCCAAGCCTTCTTTGTTTCGTCCAGCCTTCGTTTGAGGCCTCGAAGGATAACTCGGTTAGCTGCTTCAGCCTGCCCGTTTGTTTGAGGGTGCTCGACAGATGCGAAGTACTGCTTCGTGCCCAGTTGGGCGACGAAGTCCTGAGACTTCCTGTCCGTGAATTGCGTCTCATTGTTCGTCACTATCGCTTGGGGGATGCAGAAACGTGCAAGGATGTTTCGTTTGTAGAAATGCAGTATGTTGAGGGCAGTTATTTTGGCTAGAGCCTCCGCTTCTATCCATTTTGTGAAGTAGTCTACGCCCACTGTTAGGTATTTGTTCTGATTCGATCCTACTACGAAGGGTCCTAGGATGTCTAGGCCCCACCAGGCAAATGGCCATGGGGAGGACTTTGCCTTGAGCTCGTTAGGTGGAGCCAGGTGCATGTCCCCGTGCCATTGGCATCTATCGCATTTCTTCACGTGTTCTTTCACGTCGTGCTATATGATCCTGCTCGGAGGGCCTTTCGGGCAAGTGACCTTCCACCGAGATGTTGGGCGTTGATTCCCTCGTGGATTTCGCGCAAGATGTGTGCGACTATTTCTTCCTCGCCTGTAGAGTTTATCCTTGACTAGGACGTAGGAGCAAGCCCTTCGCCTAACTATGCTGGCCTCTTTTGGGTCGGACGGAAGTTCGTCTTTGGCAAGATAGCTGTAAACAGGTGTCATCCAGCAGTTATTGTCGCCGATCATCTGCACGTCGAGGGTCGGGGAGGCCCTCTCGATACTGGGTTGAGGAAGTACCTCCTGTATGACGAACTTGTTTCCGCCTTTCTTCTTTGTGCTGGCTAGTTTGGACAGAACGTCTGCCCGGACATTATGTTCGCGGGGAACATGTCTTACCTCCACCGCTGCAAACATCGTCATTTCCTTTTTGACCAGTGCTAAGTATTCGGTTAGGTTGTCATTTTTGGCTTGATATTCTCCTCGGACCTGAAGGGCCACGAGTTGCGAATCTGTGCAAATGATGACTTCTTCTGTGCCCAGGTCCTCGGCTAGACGTAACCCAGCTAGGAAGGCTTCGTACTCATCCTGGTTGTTAGAGGTTGAGAAAGACAGGGTGAGTGACACTTCAACGATGATTCCTTCGTTGCTTTCTAGTATGATGCCCGCGCCGCTTCCTGCCGAGCCGGAGGCACCGTCCACAAAAATGGTCCATTTGCACGCTTCTCTCGTGGGGGAGTCCGCAAATGTCATTTCTGCGACGAAGTCGGCCAGAGCTTGGGCCTTGAGGGCTTTCCTGATTTCATATTGGATTTCAAATTCGGATAGTTCAGGCGACCATTTGAGCATTCGACCGGCCATGTCTGGTCGTCCCAGCAGCTGCTTTATGGGTTGATCTGTTCGAACCACGATCGTGTGGGCTAGGAAGTAGTATCTTAACCTTCTGGCTGCGTTGATGAGGTCCAGATCCACTTTCTCTATCTATTGGTTCCTTAGCTCTGGTCCTTGCAGTGCTTTGTTCGTGAAATATATGGGCTTCTGCCCGTCAGGTTTCTCGCGGATGAGAGCGGAGCTCACTGCTTCGGTTGCTACGACGAGGTACAGGTACAAAGTTTCGCCGTTGTCCGGGCGAGAGAGGACTGGTGGCTCTGAGAGTGCCCGTTTCAGATGGAGAAGGGCCTTGTCACATTCCTCAGTCCATTCGAATGCTGCCTCCTTGCAGAGGAGTTTGAAGAATGGTAGGGTGTGCTGGGCAGATTTGGCCACGAAACGAGATAGTGACGCGAGCATCCCATTGAGGGACTGGATAGACTTCTTGGACTTGGGCGTAGGAAACTCGGAGAATGCTCGACACTTATCGGGATTGGCTTCGATCCCTCGTTCCGTTAAGTAGAAGCCGAAGAATATACCTGCTCGGACACCGAACGTGCATTTCTCCGGGTTAAAACGCATTTTGTATTTTCTGGCCTGTTCGAAGACCTTTCTTAAATGGGCAGTATGATCGGTTTCCTCGTGGGATTTTACGATAATGTCGTCCATATAGACTTCGAGCATGTCGCCTATTTCTCTCCGGAAGACCTTGTTCATCATTCTTTGATAGGTTGCTCTGGCGTTCTTCAGGCCGAAGGGCATTACGTTGTATTAATAATTGCCCGATTCGGTCATGAAGGCCGTGTATTTTTTGTCGGCCATTACCATTTGAATTTGATTATAGCCTGAGTAGGCATCCATGAACGATAAAAGTTTAAAACCGGCAGAATTATCAACAAGTTTATCAATATTGAAGAGGGGATAAGCATCTTTCGGGCATGTCTTATTAAGATCGGTGTAGTCAATGCACATTTGCCATTTTCCATTAGATTTTTTCACGAGTACAACGTTGGACAGCCAAGTGGTGTACTTGGCCTCCGAAATAAAATTGGCCTCGAGGAGGTCCTTTACAGCTTTTTCTGCAGCCTCCATTTTCTCCGGAGACTGCTTTCTCCTGCGTTGTGCTACGGCCTTGACGGCCGGGTCAATTGTCAGCTAGTGGCAGGCGACTGATGGATCCAAGCCTGGCATCTCGGCAGCGCTCCAGGCGAAGAGGACGACATTCTCATGGAGGCATGCTTTGAGCTATTTCCTCGCGATGTCGGGCAGGTCTGCTCCAATCTTCACTCCCCGCTAAGGGTCGTTGCTGAACAGAACGATCTCAAAGTTGCCATCCGGGATTGGGCACATCGGATGAGAGTTGCTGCTGGACGATGTAGACGGGTTGGCTGAAGTTGCTTGTTCCACCTGTTGGTCTTCTTCGGGGAAGCGGCTGTCGAGGTCGATGGAGTCGACCTAGGGCAGAGGCTTGGCTTCTTCGGAGCTGCTTGGCAATGTTGGATTGCTCGATGCCTTTGGCTTGGACGCAATGGCGTTGAACCCCTTTGTGGCTACTTCGAAACACTGTCGTGCAACCTCGATATCGCCGTGGAGGGTGGCGACCAATACCTTTTGAAGTGTAATACTTCATCTTGAGGTGGACTGTTGAAGGCACTGCTACCAACTCGGCCAGAGTTAGTCTTCCGAATATGCACTGGTAAAGCGACGGGCAGTCGATTACCAAAAATTGTACCTTAACGGATCTGGCCGTCTCAGCTGATCCAAAGGTTACAATCAGTTCAACGTATCCCCATGGCTTGGTCACTGATCCGTTGAATCCCTGCAAATCAGACCCCACGTAGGGGGTAAGGTGTGATTCGTCCAGCTGAAGTGTTGAAAACAGTTGGGAGTACATAATGTCGACCTAGCTGCCCTGGTCGACGAGGATTCTGCGAACGTCGAAGTTCGCCATTCGGGCTCTGACAAGCAAAGGTATGCTCGAGTTTGGAGATCCCTCGAGGAGCTTTTCCCGGTAGAAGGAGATGGGGATAGAGCCCTTCTGGGCCTGATCGAGCGTGGTCACCTTATTGGAGCTTGTGTTGATCAGATGCTCGAATTTTCGTTTTACGGAGCCCACCGTTACTTTGTTGATGCTCGCGCCAGAGATAACCATGGCGGAGGGAAACGTCTCCCACGGGTTGTGGGCCGCAAAATAAGCAGGGGCGCTGAGCTCGTCCGGGACATAGAAGTCCTCTGGTTGCGATATGGACATAGCGACCTGGATGTTGGCTTCTTCCAAGGAGGGTACTTCTTCCTCTATCTTCTTGGAATCCTGGGCGTCCTGCCGAGGGGTCTCCTTTTTCTTTGCGAACTGTTTTAGGTGGCCGTCCCTGATTAGTATCTCAATAGCATCCTTCAGATGGATGCAGTCTTCAGTAGTGTGGCTGTGACTCTTGTGGAAATGGCAGTACTTCGATTTGTCTGCTTTGGGTTTGGCCGACAATTGTTTGGGGAAGCAGACCCCTGCCTGCTTGAATTCCGAATTCGTACACTCGGATAGTATCTTCTCCCTGGAGACGGTCAGGGGGGTATAGTCGTGGAATTGCCAGGAGGGTCCCTTGCTGTCGCAGGAGTACCGAGGCAGAGTCCTTGCTCGAGCAGAAACATTTTCATTTCATCCGTTGTAGGAACCTGTGCTGCTTCTTTGTTGAACCTCTCAATATATGTGTGGAGAGGTTCGTCCTTTCCTTGGATTATGGCTCCAAGGGAGGCCTCAGTCTTGGGGTGACGGCGAGACGCTGTGAAATGTCGTGAGAACATTCTGCCCAGTTGCCTCCATGAGGTAATGGACTCCTCGGATAGCTGCTTGTACCATGTCATCGTCCTTTTTCAGAGCGTGGTCAAAAATAGCCGACATTTGATGGCGCCCCGTACACCGCGGTAGTCCAATAGCGCATCAATGTTCTCGATGTGCTCGTCGGGGTCAGTGGTCCCGTCGTACGTTCCTAGTGATGGGGGCTTCTCCAGGCCCTTAGGAAGACGGGTTGCCAATATTTCCTAGGCCAATGGGCCGCGAGGCTCATCGTCGCTGCTGGAACTGGTGAATGACGGGGACCGAAGGGTACGCTCGCGGCGTCGATTCCTTCGGGGAGATGGTGACCGGTTCCTTCGGGGAGAAGGTGAGCGGTTCCTTAAGGGAGAAGGTGATCGGGCCCGACCTTTAGACTTAACCGGGGGAGAATACTCGTTCCTTCGGGTCCTCTTGTGGTCGGGAGAGTGCTGGTTATGCAGGGAAACCTGGTCGCACTTTCGGGCAGCGCGAGGGTCAGGTTCTTGGCGCAGTCTTCGGTGGATATCTCTCCGGAGCTGCGGGCTCCCTGATCGTCTCTGGTTCTTTCTCGGTGGAGGGGATCTTGGACGGTTTGACTCTTCTAACGCTCCGATCCTTTCGTTCTGCTGCAGGATCAGGGTGTTAGTTTTGTTGATCGCCTCCAGGAGGGCCACCACGGCCGGGTCGACGTTGGGTGGAACGGGAACGGGCTGGACGTCCAGCGAAGGCTGATCATTGTTGCGGTCAGCAGGGGTAGGGGAAGGAGAAGCTGAGGCCCCGTCCCTCAGAAAACGGGCATCTCGGAGAAGAGATGATGGGCCGTCAACTTCAATGTTGTTGACGGGGAGGACAGCGGTTTGGAGAGCACCTTTGGCGTGATCTTGAGAGGCCATGGTGATGAGAATTTGCTTTGATCTTAGGTTTCCGGGGAAAGAAAGATGGGGAGAACAATGGTTCCCACAGATGGCGCCACTGATCGTGAAGGCTGGATCAGATCCTGTATAAGTGGGCCACCAAGTACGTCTGGGATGTTGGTCGTATGGAGAGGAGGAGGGGGTGTACCTGCAAGGCACTCCGACGCTCAAGTAAGAAAGGGTCAGAGAAAAGGGGTAAGTACAAAGTATTAGTTCGTAGGGTGAATATTGGATACCTGAACCTCTCAAGTGAGAGGGTTTATAAAGAGCCCCCAGCGCGTGGCCAACGGTCCTATTTTCGGGGCGAAATAACCGTTTTCCCGAAGAATACGTAACTGCCCAAACTAGCCGTTATGTCGGGCAGGGTGTCCAAAACTAGCCGTTATGTCGGGCATAAGCGTAGTTTCGGGCACATGCCCTTAACTGCTCGGGGAGCGGAGATGCCATGCGTAACGGGCAGCGATTCCGGGGAGGAGCGATGAATTCCTTGCCCGGTCGGAGGGGCAGAAATGTAAATATATATATATATATATATATATATATATATATATATATGCATATCTAGTGAGAATACTACTTTTATGTGAGAATAGTAGGAATAATTATGAGCTCTTAGATTTAAAAATAAATTGTTGAGATATGTGTGTCACTTTCATCATTTATGTCATGTGCAATTAAAAGATGAAAGAGATACACATGTTCATTAAATGAATATTTTAATCTCAACCATTTATTTTTAAATCTAAGGGCTAATAATTATTTTTCCATTCTCAATAAAAGTAGTATTCTCACTAGATATTCCCCATATATATATATATATATATATATATATATATATATATATATATATATATATATATATATATATATATATATATATATATATATATATTCACATAATAATTATTAGAATATAATAATTAAATAATATTTAGATATATAATATTCAAATAAAGAAAGCAAACTATTAGATTTATGTTTATGGTGAAAAAAAGAGAACAATCAATAATATCTCTTAGATTTAGAGATGAGAATCGATAGGATTTGGACATAATAATATCGTACCTTTTCCTCATATATCAAGTTTCAAAAAAATCATTATATTCAAGCTCATACTTGCATATGTACAAACATTTGTATCGGTACTCGTACCACATGAGTATCTAAATACCCATACTCGTACTCATTACCCGTATTTCTATTAAACATAAATCGATCAATGATAAAATATCATATCATGTTAAGTTTTTAACAACATAAAACAATTTAAAAGGTTTGATTGTTAACTGATATGCCGCAAGCGTTTAGAATTGACGAAGTAGTATAAAATATTTATCATTCCCTTGAAGACCAATTCTTTTAGTACTGTATTCTATTACTTTTGTATTTAGCTAAAACGATAAAGTTCTATTTGGGATAATGTTTTTCTTTTAGTAAATAAAATATTTAAAAACATGACCTAGGGTGCATGATTTTAATCTTTGATAAACTCATGCAAACTTCCGAATCAAAAAAGAGAAACGAGCAGGTTGTAAAAAAAAATAGAAAAGTTGAACAACACGTACTTTCATCAGTGTGTTGTCTGTTGAAAAAAATTTGGTTCATACTATGAATCCTCCAAGGTTTTGATGATAACAAAGTATTTGAACAATTAGGATCTAATCAACTGGTTCATGTGTATAGAATTCAATTTACTTGATGAAACATGTTTTGTCACGGAAGAAGCTATGTTTCAGTTCTGATCAAGTTCTTGTGAGAGAGTCTGACTAGAAAAATATCTTTTGCATAAATCAGAATCAGAAGCATGCTAACCTTGCTTCTGAAACTGATGGATGCCAACTCAAGCTCATAAATTATGGTATTCGAGAGTAGTTGATATTATCTCCAAATAGGGTTGGCAATGAACCGAACCAACTCGAAAATAGTTTTGAATTCGGTTCGAAAATTAATTCGTTGAACTTGGTTCATTAACCTAATGAGATGAATATTAACGAAAAACTAAGTTCGTTAACTAAAAGAGTTGAACTTGAAATATACATAGTTCGACTCATTAGGTTCGTGAGCCAACTCGATTATATATGAGAAGGATTATATTATCTTTAAGAGTATGTTTAAAGATTTAATATAAACTTTAACCTTATATTTTATTTTAATCTAATAGTATTAATTGATAATTTATATTTTTAAGTGAGCAAAGTATTTCTAAAAATAATTATACAAATAAAATTAGCATCATATAAATTAATTAATTTTTGAATTAGTAGATTTTTGAGACAAAGTTAAATTCCAATCTAATAAATTTTATTTTATTTCAATACTTTCTTTTTAAAATAATATAAATATAAAATGTCAAATATAAAAAAAATTGACTTTAAAAATTGACTTTTAAGTTCGTGAAGCAAGCTAGCTGAACCTAACGAGTCGAACTGAGATGCTCGTGAACTTATAACGAGTCGAGTTTGACCTTAAAAAAATGTCTATGTCAAACTCAAACCGAGATTTGAGTTAAATCAATTCTTAACGAGTCGAGCCGAGCTGAGGCGAGTTCGAATCAAATCGGCTCATTTCCATCCTTATATTTAAAAGATTGTGTTGTACTTGTTTCATAGAAGAGTTCACTAGACAAAGGCCTTGTTCAGTGGGTAATTCCTTGTCTATGAGTTCCAACACTGCTTTATTGGAAAAGAAGATGTGCAAAAATATTTGATCTGAATATAGTCGTTATATTGCTTCAACGACTCTATTTCTTCAGCTATAAAAGGAACAGAAGAATTGAAGATCAACTAAGAGAATAACATTGCAACTACAACAGAAATATACACGTACTTCACATCGTTTGTATCAGCTCAAGAGAAGCTAATCTGTTAAGAGTTCTTATTCTTGTATAGCTTAAGAATCTTTAGTGTTAAAGTGTGTTGTAATATATTTGAACACCTCTAATTGTTAATCAAGTGATGTTGTAAGTTATTTCTTCTCTAAACAATCAGTTTAGATAAAGTCTCTTGCTTCGTGCTTGAGCATAAAAGTCTTAGATTCGAGGAATCTGAGCAGGAAGTCTTGCACTATAGGTGTAAACAAGGAAGTCTTGTACTCGAGGGTATAAGTAAGGAAGTCTTGAATTCGAGGGGTTTAAGCAGGAAAGTCTTAGGATCTGAGAATCTAAGCGGGAAGTATTAATCAGGTCCTGATTAAGCAAGGAAGATTTAGGTTGTAGGTCTGAGCAGGAGAAAGCCTTATACTTGAGGGTATAAGTAGTTGTAATCTTTTTTATTATAGTGGAAATCTCTTGTGCTGCAAAGGGACTGGACAACTCTCAGTTGAAGAGGAACTAGGATAACTTTTGTGTGTTCTTTTCCTATTTATTTACTTCTGTTATTCTATCTGTTGCAACTTGTTAATCAGTGCCTGAACATTTTTTAGATTCTGAACTCTGGTTCAGGAGTGAAAACGATTTGGCAAACACAATTCAACCCCCTTTTCTTGTGTATTTTTCTCACCTTCATTGTTCTGTCCTAAATAAATAATATATCCACTTTCGTTTGCGTATTTGTTTAAGATTAATTTTAGTGCAATTAAAATGAGAATTTCTCAACTTAGTTCGAAACACTTTCGTCGCATAAAACTCAGTTATTTAGAATTTTGTAATCATATATCGAATCACACCCTTTTAGCATAGGAACGATATTTATAATATTTTTACGTTCGTAAATACATTTAAGTGAAAAAATCAAAATCCAGACAAAATTATACATGTTTCTCGTAACAGAATAATAGAGAGTTTACATGAGGTCTGTCACAAGACAATCCTCATGACCCTTAATCCCTATAAATCTACTCAAACACGACAAAATATATGGCACGCACCGAAATAAGGAAAGATATAAACATCATATGATAAATAATAAAGAAAACAAGATCGTATTGAAATAGTTCTCAGTGTTACAACTTGCTCCACAAAGACTTTTACAAATAGCAACAAGAAACAAAAACGCGGGAATGCAAATTGCATAGAAAATTAAATAATTTAAAAATTGAATTATAGAAAGTGTGTGATCTTTGTTTCTCTCTAGATCCTAGTTACTTATAGGCCTTAGTACATGATTACAAAACCAAATTCATATAATTATCCCTCATGAAATTTTGTAACTGGTAAAAAACAAATGGAACTTGAAGTGGTAGAAGATAACTGCTCAGATCAAAGCAATATGAGGATGGAATTGGGATTGCTATAACCATTAGCCGGCACCACGGGTGGGTGGTAGTTGCCACTATGACCTGTAGCTCTAGCTACAGGTGGGTGGTGAGGCCTCAAGATTCTGGTATGCGGTACGCGACTAGGGCCATTATTGTCTGTAGTAGGTGATACGACCAGGCTGTAGTGGACTCTGATTTTTGTACCAGAAACTCCTCTCTTCGAGGTCTTTGTGCATTTGGTTTCCCTATTCTCCCATTTGTCACGGTTGATCTTCACCTTAAATGTGGAGAAAATACACAAACAAGCACAAAATTAGTGTTCGAATGTTAGTTAAATGGGGGTTTTGTCATGGTCTCCTCAGGGATTGAGGTTATTTTGATGCTTTCCTTTTAATAGTTTATCGTTTAAGAATAAGGGGTTTTCAAAGTTTTTGAAATTCTGGTAGCAGATCTCAGATGTCCTGAGAGATGTCGAGACATTGATCTCTGCTTCTCTAAACAAGGACCAAAACAAGAACATTTAAATACTGCAAATTCATCATAGTGTCATGACAGATGTTTCAACATCTGTCAAGACATATATTTCAGCACATAAGAGCATACTGAATTGAATATAATAAAAAGATAAATAACACCAAGATATATGATGACCCAGTTCGGTGAACAACAACACCTACACCTGTGGGCTACAAAGCCAGGAATGAATTCACTATCAGTAGTATTAATTATAATTATACAACCTCTAGTAACTTATCACTTAATTCCCTACCCTGTGCAATTCTACCTAGAAACCCATCTAGATAAGAAAAACCCATCTCAATTCCTAAATCACCTCAATGATATCTAACAGTCACAACCTCTGGTGACTGCATCAAACTGTTCAATTGAAAGACCACCCTTTCAATACAATATTGAGTCAATACACTTTACTAACACTAATTCTTGAATTTGCTTAATAGCCTCATCCAAGAACAATACACAGTTCATTACCTACAGGTTTCTGAAACTGAACAACTATGTCTACCACAATGTATCAAACTGATACAAGGGGTGACTTACAATACAAGAAAGTACACGAATCTCAAAACCCTAAACCCTTATTTCTATTTTTATAAAAGTCTTAACAAGGTCTAACAGTTTGCCCTAGGTCTAGGTATTCCTTTTATAATCTTCAGTTGTCCATGGGCTTCAAAAACTCTATCCAGTCATTCTTTGATTCATGTTCCGATTGCGCCTTAAATCTTGGAACAGATCTGCAACAAACTCCTGTATCAGACCAAGATGTCGAGTCCTCAAGATAAGACATCTTTCCTAGCATGATTTCTTTTAACAGATTTCTTCATGTTATGACATCTTGTTCAACATCATGTTTTACCAAAATTTAGACAAATCTTAGAGTCTTCAGTTTTGTTCATAAAATTGTCATGTTTTAGTAGCAAAGCTTATAAATTCTAAAGATTGTTGTTAACAAAGTATATCAAAAGTAGTTTTCATCTACCCTAACTTGTACGTATTCTTTCAATCTTGCATGTGAAGTCGGATCTGATTAATATCGTCACGCATTCTCTCAACACCGTTTATGTCTAAAGCGGCATCGTGAGAAATACCGTATTCATCGCTACACGATTTCTCCATATAACAACCAATATTGTAAGCTTTAAGTTCAACACAAAGCAACTATCAACCATGAAAATTCTGGTAAATTACACTTACTCATCATGCTTCACATCATATCCTTAATGGTGCGGTTTCGCCTTTCGGCCACACCATTTTGTTTGGGAGTACTTGGCATGGTGTATTGTGGAACAATTCCATAATCTTGCAAGTATTTTGCAAAAGGCCCCATGTGTTGCCTAGTAGATCATATCTACCATAATACTCTCCACCACGGTCAGAACATACCACCTTTATCACTTTTCCTAGTTGCTTTTTCAACCTCAGTTTTAAAGATTTTAAACTTTTCAAGTGCTTCTGATTTTTCCTTAATCAAGTAGAGATAGCCATACCGGAAAAAATCATCAATAAAAGTGATAAAAGATTTATTACCACAAATAGTGGGAGAAAGGGGTCTGCTAATGTCTGTATGAATAATTTCTAAAAGGTCTGAACTTCTAGTTGAACCTTTCTTATTGGTCTTGGTAAATTTTCCTCTAATTCAATCCACACAAGTCCCTAAATAATTAAAATCTAAGGAAGGTAAAATATCATCTCTAATTAACCTTTCAACTCTTTCTTTAGAGATATGTCCTAAACGCTTGTGCCACAACAAAGAAGATTTCTCTCTAGTTTTATACCTTTTAGCAATGGAGTTTTCAACATTCAAGGATGAGGAAATCATATCACAATCCAAAGATAACTTATATAAACCATCCAAAAAGATACTATTACCAACAACTTGAGAATTCAACATCAAATTTATTTTTCCATCATAAAAGGTAAATTGAAATCCAAACTTGTCCAAACAAGATACTGAAATCAAATTCCTCCTAAAAGAAGGTACATAAAATGTGTCTTTCAAAACAAGTTCAAAACCAGTTCCTAAAACTAAACTAACATCTCCCACTAGCTCTACAATGACTTCAAGATCATTTCCTACCCTTAGTTTGCTTTCCCTCAAGTTTGGTCTCCACTGGCTTCTGAACCCCTGTAATGACACAATAATATGGGGTGTAAAACCACTATCAAGCCACCAAGAATTAATGGGAACATCAACTAAGTTAGACTCAAAACAGACAAAAGCTAAATGATTACCTCTGGATTTGTTCTTGTTGTCTAACCAAGCTTTAAAAGCATGACAATCAGTTTTCTTATGCCCTTTTTCCTTACACCAAAAGCACCAAAAGGATTTTTTAAAAGCAACAGGCTTAGGACCTCCTATATTATGGTGTTGACCATTACCAGGTTTCCTAAATTAAGGATATCTATGAGAAGCACTATGAGTGTTTTTCTTATTTTTCCAAGAATTCTTACAAGAATGGGGGTTAGCATGTAAAGTTAGGAGGGCTAGATCACTTCTTTCCTTCTTGAGTTTCTCTTCTTCATCTACACACTTTGTAATGAGGTTATTGATAGTCCACTTATCACCAAATGTATTATAGGCAGTTTTGATTTGAGTGAACTCAGCAGGTAGGCAGTTTAAGGCATGAGACACAATAAAATTTTCGTTCAGGTCAATCTCATGAGATTTCAGTTTTGTTTGGACATGAACCATCTTAAGAATGAACTCCCTAACACCCCCATTGTTATCATATTTCATGTCCGTGAGTTGTTTCATTAGACATCCAGATTTAGCATTATCAGATACCTGAAACCTTTCTCCAATAGCAGTAAGATATTCTTTTGCATTCTCTTTCTCATGCAATCCACTTATCATATGTTCAGAAATTGTCCTCTTCACAGCACATAAGCTAAGTCGGTCACTTATCTCCCACTTAGCTAATTTTTCTTTCTCTTCAAGTGTACTCTGATCATTGATCACAGGTTTGGTTTCACGCAATTCCATGTCAAGGTCAGCAATCCCTAATGAAAACTCTAAGTCTTTCTTCCATTTCTTAAAATTATACCCATTCAAGATCTCAATGGAAGCAGAACAATTATTCATAGAGAAGGTCACTGTTGAGACAAAATAGGAATGCATTAGAACAAGTAATAAAGGAAAGATATAACTTTAATGAACATAAGCTATCATGAAGAGGCCAACATTGTCACACAATCTCCTTTGGGGGGAATGCGCAAAACCCGGATTACAACTAAGATCAGAACCTCAGATGAGTTACTCAATGAGCATACATTTAGTTCGAAAATCTATCTTCGTTGGGTAGATAAATTCTCTAAACCAAAACACCTCCAATAACTTCATCTACGAATTTTAAGAATAAGCTACTCAGTAAGCATACATTGAGTTTATAAATTTATCTCCTTTGGGTAAGTAAATCCCTTGGACCAAAGCATCTCCAATAGTTACATTCTTAATTAATTACAATCTCTACATACAATTGTCCTCCTTTGGAAAGACAATGATAGTAATGCCTTAAAATCATTCCTCAAACTACAAAGAGACTTTTATAAATTAAAATGAGTGATCTCACTTTGGTGGTAATCACACACAATAATTTATAAAGCTTTTTACATGAGAATCAAATTTCTCTTGCCAAAAATTATGAATCAATTATGAATTTAAATAATATAGCATTCCCAATAAATTTTATCTTCAACGGTATCAATCTCAATATTATAGGGGTATTATATAGTATTTTAAAATATTAAATAGATCTAATGTATCATAAAATCATATAAACTAATGTTGATTTAATAAAATGTCTAAAATAATATTATTTATTTAACATAATTATATGCTTAATTTATTCAATATATATTAACAAAGGCATGTTAATGTATAAACAACATTCTAACATTCATAAGATTTGGATTGGTTCGGTGACTACAATCAAAGTCATGATATGAGACATATGCATAGGGGTGGGAATAGGTCAGTCCAACTAACAGAGGCCTACGGCCTAGTCTACATAGGCTCAGGCTAGGCCAGATTTTTTCTTAAATAGAAAAGGCCTAGGCTTTTTTATAAGCCTATTTAGCTAAATAGGCTAGACAACATGCCATAAGAAAAGACTTTTAAGCCTATCAGACTGGCCTATTTAAGAAAAAATTAATAAATTTATTATTATTATATTCTATTTTGTACTTTGAATTAAAATACGAAAATAAAACTTAGTTATCTTGAAGAACTTATGAAAATAAGTTGAAAAAACATTATAAACAATGTCATAAGTTTTTCTCATAAGTTATCTTCAACAAATAGTATCACCAAACTTATGCTAATAAGAAAACTTGAACGAGATAATGAAAACAAACATTTAATCGCATTGATCTTTTAATTTGTTAGTCTATTTAACATTAGTTGAATTTCTTATTTACAGATGTTCAAATGAAGTAGGCTTTTAAATATGCTATTAGGCTAATTAGGCCTTCGAAAAGGCTAGGCTTAGGCCTAAAAATAAGCCTATGATAGGTTACAGACCAGACTTAGACTTTGAGTTTATTAGCAGGATAGACTCAGGTTTGGCAAAGCCTAACTCGGTCCAGCCTATTCTCACCCCTACATATGTATTTAATAACTATAATACTTAATCAATATATTATAATCAAATCCACACGGTCCGACGGCAAGTCTCTAACTAACAGTGGTTGTAAGCAGAAATTTGGATCAAATCAATTATATGTATGTGTGTGTGGCTTAGTGAAAAAACGCTTGGGTTTTGAGAGTGTGCTCCTCTCAAGGTCTCAGGTTCGAATCCTGCTGGGTACAAATTACTTATTAAAAAAAAATTATATATATATATATATATATATATATATATATATATATATATATATATATAATTTAATTGGTAATATATACAATTAATATATATATATATATATATATATAATTTAATTGGTAATATATACAATTAATACTATGAATGTTAGATTTAAATATATACAATTAATATATATATATCAAGTGAATGTTAGACACAATTAATTTATCGTTTTATATATATTCAATTAGTTTAATATATGGTTGGTTTATATATATTCCATAGGTATTGTGTACTACCGTGAGAAAAACAATTTGGAATCTAAAGTACTTCTCCAAATTTCATGGGCAAAATAACAGTACCGCCATTGCCGTTAAAATGGAAAACTAATTTAACAAAAAATCTGGCACTGTGCTAGTACTGTATCTTAGCATTTTAGGAACCACACAAATCATACATTGAATTATACACAACAAAACCGTATACAATTGAATATAATGAAAGGAATTGAAACCGAAGAGAAGCAATCAAATCAACCAAATCATAACTCAAAATCATGTTAAATTACAATAATTGAGTCCTAAATCATATAACCAGACTCTGATACTAAATGTAAGCGGAAAAATTTACCGATCGATTATATGAAATTAGAACATTAATACTTACTTGTTGAAGTCATGATTCAGAATCCCGAAAGGATGAATGGATGGATCTTCCTTTGTATCTCACACAGCCGTTCACAACTCTCAAAGGGCCAAATTGTGGAGCCGTCAGTTATGTTTCTGATTCTCTTGTGATTATAGAGGGGACCTAGCCATATAATATATATAACCCTAGTCCCTACCCATTATGGGCCAAAGGTTAAAGCCCACACTTTTGCCCAGACCAATCAGGTTTCAGATACTCAGCCTTTAGTCAAAAGGGATCACTTAACTAATAAAAGGGCTTATATATGCACCCCCATCAGAATCACGATTAACCCGTTTTTCACAAACTAAACAATAATTGATTGAAGCCCATAAAAAGTTAGATAAATCTACCATTATTCGCACACTTTTTTTCAATAATAGGGGTTACTCCCTATTTATTTGTTGGGTTTGTTTGCTCCCTAAACAAAAATCCTACTAACCTTATTCATCTAAAATTACACAAAATAAGCCTAAGTTGAAATCTCTGTCGAGCAACATGCTTCGTCATTTTGACATAAATGTTTCAACATTTCCTTGCCTCTGTCGAGCAACCTGCTTCGACACAAGGAATTAAAATTCAACACATCATCTAATTCATTGTGTCTAAGCTATCTACACTCAGCATATATCTTAATTTCTTGAACACATCGACTAGTACATCTTTCATCATAATGTTTGCAATCTGATTCTCAGTTCTGTAGTGTTCCAGATTTAGCTTCCCTTTTGCAATTTTCTCTCGAAGATAATGGAACCTTATTTTGATGTGCTTGCTTTGTCCATGAACTATCAGATTCTTCGCCAGATTAATATCAGACATGTTGTTTATCTTCATGGTAATTGCTCCATGATCCTTCCCTGTAATCTCTTCGACCAAATTCACCATCCATGTTGCTTGACATGCACAAAGAGAAGTAGCTATGTATTCTGCTTCACATGACAACAATGTCACTACTGATTCCTTTCTTGAACTCCAAGTAAATGGTGCACCACCTAGCATAAACACATATCCAGTTGTGAATTTTCTATCCTCGGCATCACTACACCAACTTGATTCAATGTATCCTACTAACTTGCATTCTTTTCATTCATCAACTGCAGAAAACAAAATTCAATAGTCGAGATTTCCTTTCAGATACATTAGTATCCTCTTCGTCGCTCCTACGTGTGATACATTTGACTTTTGCATGAATCTTCTCACCATATCTACACAATAAGATAAGTTTGGTCATGTGTGACAGAGGTATCAAAGTGATCTAATGAGTTTTCTGTTCTGCATTAGATCAACATCATCTTCATCTGTGTCTCACGATAGTTGTAATCTGGGCACAGATGGAGTCAAAGTTGGGTTGCAATCTAGCATCTCAAATTTCTTGAGTATTTCACCTGTATATCTCCTTTAGTGCATCATCAAGCCTATACTAATCTTGTAGAATTTGATACTAAGGAAGTATTAGAGATTTCCCAAGTCTGACATTTCAAACTCGTCACTTAAGTTGTGTTTGAAGTCTTTAATCTCCTTCTTGCAACTTCCTGTTATCAATAAGTCATCGACATAGAGACATAGTATAAGAAATTCACTATTTCTTCTTCTTGCAAATACTCCATGCTCAGTTATGCCCTTCACAAATTCTTTCTCCCTTAAAAAGTTACCTATCTTCTTATTCCAAGCTATTGGAGCTTGCTTAAGTCCATACAGGGATTTATGCAGTCTGTATACCTTATTTTCTTCACCTTGCTTCACAAGCTCAGCTGGTTGTGCAACATAAACTTCTTCATCTAAGGGGTCATTCAGGAATGCACATTTAACATCCATCTGACATATGTTCCAGTTGTTCATGTTCTTTAGACAACAACCAATCTGATTGTTTCGATCCTAGCAACAGGTACAAAAACTTTGTCGAAGTTGATTCCTTCTTTCTGAAGAAATCCTTTCGCCACAAGCATTGCCTTGTGTCTAGTTACTTATCCTTTGGGATTCAACTTCACCTTGTATACCAATTTCACATCGATTGCCTTCTTGCCTTAAGGCAATTCAACAAGTGACCAAGTGTTGTTGACTTCGATGGACTTTAGTTCCTCATTCATTGCTTTCATCCATTTTGAATCCTTCAATGCCTCAGTTGCATTGACTAGTTTAACATCTGCATAAAAAGCATAGTGTACCAGCTTGTCTTCTTCATCGACCAAATCATCTGATGTAATAGCACATTCCTACAACCTTGCAAGCATATGTCTGGTTTTATGAGGTCTGCTTGGGCTTTCTTGACCTCTGACTTCTTCTTGTCTAACTTCTCTTTTGACTTCACTTGTCGATTCTTCACATAAGATTCTCACTGAATCATTCTTTACATTTTCAATACAATCTCATTCCTTAAGCTCATCTATGATCACGTCCCTACTGATCACTACTTGCTTGGTCACTAGGTAGAACAACTTGTATCCACCAGTCAAATGATATTCTATCAGGATCATTTAACTCGACTTATCATCAATTTTTATTCTCAACTGATCTGGAACATGTCTATGTGTTATAGGTCCAAATACCTTCAGACGACTCAAGTAGGCTTGACACCATACCAACATTCTTCTAGTGTGATTCCTTCTAGCCTTTTCGTTGGACATCTGTTCAAAATATATGTTGCAATTGACACAGCTTCTCACCATATTCATGATGGTTCCATTCTTCCTTTTTGCAGTTCCATTCTGCTGTGGAGTGTAGGGTGGCACCACGTCATGCACAATCCCTTCTTTCTCATATAATGTGTCGAAGTCTTTCGACACATATTCTCCACCACAACCAGTCCTCAAAATCATGAGATTTCGAACACTTTGTCTTTCGACCATAGATTTAAACTTTGAAAACACCTCAATCACTTCACTTTTCTTCTTGATCAGGTAAGTCCATAGTTTTCGACTGAAATCATCTATGAATGTGACAAAGTATATGTTACCTCCAATCGAATCCATATGGATAGGACCACATACATTAGAGTATATAATTTCAAGAATTGCCTTCGAATTGCTTCCTGCATCCTTGTTGAAGTTATTCTTGTACTTCTTTGCCTGCACACATTCTTCACACACTTCATTTGGATTGTCGATTTCTCTTAACCATGAAACCATATTTCTTCTTTTTAGATCTCCAATGTCTTTAAAATTGAGATGGCCAAGTCTATAGTGCCATATTTATTCATCCCTGCTAGCTGCATTTGCAAGGCACTTGTGCTCCATCACATTAAGTTCAATCCTGAAGGTTCAATTTTGAGACATAGGGCCTTCAAGATTAACCTTCCACCTGAGTCAAAAACTGTCATAATCTTGTCTTCAATCAACACATTAGAGTTCTTTTTGACTAACTGTCCTATGCTGAGCAAATTACTTTTCATGCCTAGTATATACAATACATTGGAAATTACTAACTGTAGCGTGCGGTTTTTTTGGGTGACGCGACCACCTTACTGCATGATTTGGTGATACTTTCTGATTTATGTATTTATCTTATGAAGCTAGAAATGAAGGGGGAGATATCTTAAACTAACCCTGCATGCAAATGTTTTCTTTAACAAATGCTAAGAGATCGGGATCGGGGTTTGGTTATACAACGGGAAGTTGTTAACACCCAGAGTGTCTATAGTAATCTATAGGAACCTTCTTTTGAATGTATTTCTGCTAATTTTAAATGCTTTCTTGTGTTTATCTGCTGTGGATTGGGAATGTTTCTTTTTTGGGAGGATTGAGAGATTGTTTTTGTTGTTTTCTGGTTTTCTGTTGTTTTTAAGAAGGCGCTTGGACCTAAGATTTTTGATTTGTGTGCTCGCTAATATTTCACAATCTTATGCCTACGTATTCTCGTAAAGAGATTTGGGAAATCAGAGCAATCGTAGTTCCTCCTATTCTATGGGAGGAAAAATATTTGGTGTCTGTCGTAACCCAAAATTTGACCTCCCCTTTTTACCTTTTGCATAAGCATGTGCATTCGTATGGCCGGCATACGCATTCGCACTTTTTCTCTGTGGTTTTGTTGCAGGAATATTCAGGTTTTCTAAGCCCGATTAATCACATCCTCACAAAGTCATCACATCATCAAAACAAGCACAAAATAAGGGTTTCTATGCCTATTCATAAAAGCAAGAGGTTGAAAATCGAAATCGTGGACACAACACCATTTTTTCAAGCAAATGTGGGGAATTTTGGCCTGGTTAATCAATTAACCAGTTGCAGTGCAAATGTGTTAATCGATTAACACATGCAAAATAGGTAAAATCTGCTGCTTTTTTAGGACAACAACTCTTCCTCCTCATTTTGGGATTCTACATGATTCTAGTAGTGTGTGGAACATTCTAGACATCTCTAGATATTTCAAGACTATTCAAGGCACTCCAAGCGCATTTATTCCAATGCATCACTCTAATTTATGTGCACCATATTTCTTGATTCCCAAGCATGTCAACCTTTGGATGTGAAGCTTACATTAGGATTGCTACCGAGTTAACTTCCTAACTAACCGAGTTAACCGCTTGACTCGGTGAGTCAAGTGTAACTAACTCCTAGCCTAATTCCAAAGCACCCAAAGCTAGCTCCTAGCCTAATGCCCAACCTCTCACACTCCAAACCAAAACTCTATATAAACAAAGCTTCACTAGTTTCAGAAATCCTCCACAATTTCTCAACCATTTCACACATTTTCACAATTCTTCACTCTCTTCACACTCAATTCTCTCACATTCTCTCTGAAATTTTCTACAACTTCTTCTTCTTCACCTACACTTTCTTCCCAAACCTCATCATAGCTCTTCACCATTGAAGAATAATCACTTCTACATTTGAAGTGATTATTTCTTGAGCTTAACTTTCAACATCTTGCAATTATACTTGGATTTCTGGAGTTTTATAAGCTTTTAGATTCATCTCAAGTGTTTGCTTCAAGATTCAACGGTTTGAATTCGTATTTCAGAGTTTCGTCGCAATTTGCTCTGTTTCGGTAGATTCGGCTATAATTGAAGATTCCTCTGGTTTTCTTTGATTATCTTCATCAAGATCACTTTGCAATAATCACCAAGGCACATCTCAGCCTTGTAGGTTGGTAGCTCTCATTCATTTTACTGTTTCGAACATTTTCGTATCATTCACGATGTAGTTTCGATGCTTTTTGTGTGTGAATTGATTATGCCATTGCTTGATCCATGATCTTGATGACTTAATTGATTCCATTACTGATTATCACTGTTATTAAACTTGATTTTTCGTGCCTAATTTTTTTCCCGAGCATTGGAGTGATTGCACAATCAATAAGTGGCCAAAAACACTTCTGAAAACTGTTTTTTCTGTCCCTGTGCCAGTGTTAATCGATTAACACTTTGCAGTGCAAAAGTGTTAATCGATTAACCAGTGTAATTTTTCTGTTTTTCAAGTGTTAATCGATTAACACTTTTTAGTGCAAAAGTGTTAATCGATTAACACTGAAGCAGAGTGCCATTTTCATGTTTTTTCAAGTGTGGTTGCCATGCTTTCTCCTTCTAACTTCCATGGATTGATATGCTTGATTTTTATGGATGTTTTAAGTGTCATTTAACTTCTGCTTGAAGCATATTCATGAATTTTTGCTGCATGTTTTTGATTATTCAATTTATTCACATTCTTGGCATTGTATGAACATGATCATTCTTGCAATTTCTTTGATCACATGATACATGATTTGTGATACATGCTAATTGATCTTTGGTACTGTTTTGCACTTTCATTCATGTTAACATTAAGTTTGTTCTTCAAAGAATAAGCTTAATCTTGTACAATCGATAATACACCCTTTGCTTTAATGATTTTTCAATTCATTTTGGAAAATCACTAGCATATGCCTCCCTTTTGATTAATTAAGCGAAACTTCTTTTCGATTATTGATCATCCTTTTGGCGCTTCTCTTTAGGCTTCCTTTAGAGCTTTCTTTCTCTCCCATACTGAGTCTGAGTTTCGCACGCCACACTGGAGCACTGTACAAATTGGAGTTGTCACGCTGTCCGTTTCAATTTCCGCACTATACTTTGAGTGCTAGAGAAGGAATGAGGATGGATTTGTCTTACCCTCATTCTGGCTATTTCTTGGGTAAGGGCATTTTGCCCTCTCGCTGAGAATAGTCACCTCTATCCTCAAGTTGTAGTGCTTTTCCCTCCCCAGTCGGGTCCATCCTTTATCACGTGTGCTCCTCTCATCTCTCTTTTGATCAATCAACTTTCTCTTTGTTAAAGATCATTGTTCCTTGGGTTAGCAAACTCTCTTTCGTTTTAATACCCTACTCCTTTTCTTGTGGCCAATCATTAATTTTTGATTCCCCTTAAGAGTCTCAATCCCTTTTCTTCGGTTAAACACAGTCTTTCTTTTAAAACCAAATCCCCAGGAGTTTGCAACCTTCTCTTGGTTCTTCTCCCTTTGTTTGGTTAACCACTTGCCTGTCAATTAAAACACCAATTTGCACTTCTTCTCAGTTAACCACAATCTATCTATTAACACACTAAGTTTCCTCTTGGGTTAATCACCTTCTCTTGGTTAATCACCCATTTTTTCAGTTAACCACAACCTGCTTGTTAAAATACTGAGCCTTTTCGAGTTAATCACCTTCTCTTGGTTAATCACTCGTTTTCTCTTCGGTTAATCACAATTTCTCTGTTAATACCGAATCCTCAGCGGTTAGCAACCTCTTTCGGTTCAATACCCTTTTTTATTAGTCAAGTGCTATTTGTTTAGTCAGTACCAATATCCCCAGTGGGTTACAACCTCTTCTTGGTTCCACACCATTTTCTTTGGTTAACCACTGTTTATCAGTTAACATACCAAAACCCCTTCAGAGTCAAACACCTTCCCTTGGTTCAGTACTCTCTCTTCTGGTTGATCACAGTTTATCTTTTAAAACCTTTATCCCCACCAGAGTTCTTATCTCTTTTCCTTCGGTTAACCACTGCCAGTCAGTTAATATACCGAACTTCTTTTCTCTTGGTTTTGACACCATCCTTTTGCTTGTTCCCCAGTAGGGTCGCTTATCCTCTGGTCCCTAGCACAATTATTTATCCTCTTACTCCCCAGTGGAGTCTCTTCTATTCTTTTGGCTCTTTTCCTTTTCTTGGTTTCGAAACCATCCTTGCACGTTATTCTCTGTACAATTATTGTCTTTTCCTTTGTACTCCTTTCATGGTTTTGACACCATTTCTTTGGAGTCCCTAGCGGAGTTTCCTCTCCTTCTTTTGCTCTTGGTTTTGACACCCACTTCCCTTTTCCTTTTCCGTCTTAGTTCCCCGAACTACAGAAGCTCTGATTCTGCATTCATTCGAATGTATGATACGTAGGCACGAGATCGTGATGATCTTAGTGAGCACACTTCCACCTTCTTCCATTCCTCTTTCTTTCCCTGGTTCCTCTGAACTACGGCGCTCTGATTTCCTCATTGCACTATGAGGGTACGTAGGCACGAGGGCCCTAATCCTCCGCGAGCACTTTCTTTCTTTTTTCTTTTCTCTCTCCTCTTCTTCTTTAGCTAGAAGCCTTTAGATAGGCAACTCATCCAAGCCTAGAAGCAAGCGAAATGGTTCCCGTCGAGTAAAACGGATGCGTAAGGTGCTAGTACCTTCCTTTCGCATAACTGACCCCCGTTCCCTTTTCTCTTTCCCTTGGGTTTTATCGATATTTTCCCGGTCCTTTGGGACTAAATAAAGTTCGGTGGCGACTCTGTGTTATCTTTGAGTGTGCGATTCACTCAGGTATAAACCAGCCATCTTTAGTGTCTTGTTTAAAGCCCAAGATTGAAGCTAAAATAGATGTTTGTGTCTTGTTTAAAGCCCAAGATTGAAGCTAGATGAGTATTTGTGTCTTGTTCAAAGCCCAAGATTGAAGCTAAAGGTTGACTGAGAGAGAATTTGTCATCTCTAAAGGGATATATCTTACCTATTCATCACAATTATTGAGAGATTGGTTATAAGGGAAATCACTTTAACTAGGATATGTATAATCCAACAATTCCATAATTTCTTTTATAAGAGGGATGTCATGAAGGAAGAAGCTCTAACTCAGTGTAGAGCAATGCCACTTTTTCCTTTATGAATCTTTCATGCCAAGAGAGGGACATTGGCTTGGATGTATAGAATCCAGAGGCTTGCCACTTATTGTCGTTAGATGAAAGAGAAGCTTTAGTCAAGATAAAAGAAGGACTCCAGCTTGGATTTTGAATCAACAAGTGTGCCACTTATAGCAATTATCTGGAAAAAAGTTTTGATTGTTTGTTTTGATATGTGATATATAGAAGGGGTATCTTCCTACAGAGAGGACTCATGGTCTCATCTGAGGAGATGTTGTTTCTTTGTGTTCCTTGATCAAAGCCCAAGGTTGAAGCTAAAAGAAAATGACTCCACTTGGGAGGGTTTTATCTGTCTTGTATAAAGCCCAAGATTGAGGCTGACTGGGGAAAATTCTTATATGAAGCCTAAGAGGAGGCTGCTTCTTGCTGAGGACTATTGAAATCTAGGAGCAGGTCTAAATTGTATTGGGGAATCCAAAAGGGATCTAAATCTTACTGGGGAATTTTAGGGAAGAGTTGAAGTATCATATGCCATGAGGCTCTAATTCTGTTAGGGTTTTGTTGAGGTTAATCTGACCTTGGCTGGGATTTTCAAGGTGAAAGTTAAGCCTTGTTGGAGGTCAGAGAAGTTTTAAGGTGAGTTTGAAAACCTTAGAGGTTTTTAACTCTACGGGAGACTAGTGTATTGGTAAAATGATCATGATTTTCCCTATGCCTTTAGGAAACCTACGGGTCCTTGTGTGAAGTCCAAAAGGAGGTTATGGGGATTAGACTTTCCAAATCTACTTGTATGAAACCCAAGAGGAGGTTGAGACTGTCCAAATCTCTTAAGAAGAGATAGACTCTAGTTGGAGAGAGATCTTTATATGATGCCTAAGAGGAGGTTGTTGGTTTAAGGGATGGAGAACAACTTCTGACTGACTGGATGTTCTGGGAATTTGACTCCCCTGGGGATTCAAATAGTAGAGATGACTAATTTCTATCTTATGCTTTTAGGAAGCCTTTGGGTCCTTTTACTAAGCCCAAAAGGAGGCTGGGGAACTTCTAAGAAGCCTATTGGTCCTTGTAATAAGTACAAGACGGGGCTGGGGAAACTTCTAGGAAGCCATTGGGTCCAAGCCTAAGAAGAGTTCAAGAAAGGTTTCACCAGGAATAAGTCTTTTCTTTGTTGAACAGTTCTAAGGTTTGAAAAAATTCAAAAGAGGTTTCACCGGGAATTAATCCTCTCTGGGGAAATGAATTTGTTGCAATATATATTTCTATTTTTTGACAGTCTTAAGAAAAGATTCACCGGGAATAATGCCATTCTCTGTTCCATATTGAATAAGCCCAAGAGGAGGCACACTGTATCGAGAGAAGTTTCCTATGAGGGAACTTATTTTGAATAAGTTAGAAGTAACCTCTGGTTTGACCTAAGTGTAGACCTAACTGCTGGGGGAAACTCTAGACAGATATGCACAAGTATATAGAGATAAGTGAATTAACAGGTATATAACTAAGTATGCATTGAATTGAAAATATGTTGGGTCTTACACTCTGAAAAGAGGCCCAAGTGTATTGTGATTGATTGTACTGATTATAGCTGAATGATTAGGGTTTTTAGAAATTGAAGAAAGTTTTGAGAAAACTTTGAATTTGAATTTGAATTAAAATAAAGTTGTTTAAGAAAAGAATGTTTGGGGTTTATAACTCAAAGAGAGGCCCAAGTGGTCTAAGAGCAGTTTCACCAGGAATAATACTCCTCTTTGTACCAGTTTAAAACAGATAAATGATTTTGAAAACAGAGGTATGGGGCTTATAACTCAAGGATAGGCCCATGGAAGTTTTTTATTGTTTATAACAAAGTTTTTGTACAAAAGGTTGGGGCTTATACTCAAGGAAATGCCAAGATGACTTGTTTTGAAAACAGTGATCGCACTGCAATACCAAAAGACGGTGTGGGACTTATACTACAGCAGGGGCCCAAAATTTGTTTATGTACAAAAGGGTTTGGGTCTTATGCTCTATTAGAGGCCAAAAAGTATTTGTAAAGAAGAAAAATTGGGCTTATACTCAAGGAGAGGCCCAGATGATTTATTTGAAAAGGCGACGATCGCGTCGCAGTTTTGAAAACCACAGTGGGACTTATACAATGATTGAGGCCCAAATTATTTTTGTACAAAAAGGAATGGGTCTTACACTCTACAAAGAGGCCCAAAATTGTTTTGAAAAATTAAAATCAAAGGGAAAACCCTAATTTTAATTAAAAAATACAAATTTTCGAAGAAAATTAAATAAAAAATGATATAAAATATCAAATATATTTAAAAACAAGTTGTGAACATTGAAAAGTATTTTTAAAAATCATGTTTTATTCACATGAATGCTTGAAATTCATTTGGTTTTGAAAAATCAAGAGAAAAAATTCATTAAAAATGTTTAAAAACAATTAAAATGAAATTCGTTACAAAAATTCAAAATATATTAAATAAATATTATTTTTTTGATTTTTTTGTAGAATAAAATATTTTAACATTTTTGTGAATTTTGAAGGAAAGAATTAATAAAAAATGATTAAAAATCAGAGAGAAATTAATTTTTTAAATCAATTAAGAAAATAGAAAAAATTCAAATATTTAAAAATTCAAAAAATGGCGCCAAGACCATCTTCTTCTTCCTCGCGCGAACCTCTATGGCCATATTTTCAAAACCTTTGATATCTCCCTCAATATGTAATGGTTTTGACTTTTGTAAACATGAAAATTACTCGTTTTTGAACAAGGATTCCAATGGTGCTAGTTAATTCCATTTATTTTAAGTGTGGAGTGAGAAATCAAGTGATGAATACATGAACCCTAATTTCTGCAAGAACACTATGAAATCCTATACACGATAGCTACAAAGCAATTGATTGAGGGGAAACACTCTATATAAGTACAGAAACATGTTGGTAACTTGAAAACACATTTATGATGCATGGATCATAGAGTTCAGTGTTGAGGAAGCTTACCTTGCAAGAGGAAATCGAATCCTTAGTTGTAGATGCTACAGAAGTGCTTTGATGATCTGGACAGCTTCCTTGGACCTCAAGGATGGTGTTCTAATGATTAGAATGGATTGAAAACCTCTGGATCACTTGGCTCGACCCTATCTGCAGCTTTGAAGAAAGTTTGAGCAAATGGATAGTGACTTGATGATTCTGGTGTTCCAGATGTGTTTGGAGGTTATGGATCACTAATATATGATGTATATGAGGTGTTAGGATGGTTGGTTTGAGTGGAATTGGACTGGTTTGAGAATTTCAAATTTTCACTCTTTGAGAACTTTGAATTTTGCAAGAAAGAGAATTTGTGAGAAAATAAGCATTGTGGTTGTTTTGGGGTGTTTTGATCAGTCACACATGACCCCTATTTAAAGTAGAGGAAGTTTGTCTTGGAGTAATAGTGTTGGCTTGAAGATTGGCTTGGATTCAAAGGTTTTGGCAAGATGCATCATTGCCACTCACACAAGGTACCATAGCCCTCCACGTGGCTAGCTTATCTTTTGACACAATCCACATTACTCAAATGCTTTTATTGTTGTTTATGTGAGTATCTTGACTTAAAAGAGTCATTTTGTTGAATGTGCACTATTTCACATAAATGCCATTTTGAATTCAAGGCATAAGGTGACAAAACCCATCATTCCTCTTGAGATTTCTTTGACTCCTTGGTCCAATCTTACAGGTTTGTGGTGATTCATCTGTTATACATTGAATATGAGTGGTATTGATCATTGTACTTGACAAAAAGAATCGTGGCTAGCAAGAAATGACCAAGCTGATTTTGTAAAACAGTTTGCAGCAAGGCATGTTGGTCACTCCATATCTCTTTGCTCAAATGGAGTTTGATGATGTTCTTGTACTCTTTGGAAAACTTGCATATCATACCTCAACTTTGATGTTTAACTTTGGTCTTGAATCATTATGGATCATGGAGAAAAATGACCTCAAAGTTGAAGAAAAATGAAACAGATTCTGTCTCAAAATTTCACTAAGTGTAAAAGTGAAAAGTTTTGAAACCCTAACTTTATGGCTCTATAACTCAAAATCCAAGCTTTTTTGGCTCATGGAGCACTATGACACTTTTGTAGTATGTAATGAGAGCTTTCATTTGAGCTTTGGGTGGAAGAAAATGGCTTTGTGGTTTGGGAGTTATGACCTTGCAAAGTTGGGAAAAATCATCCTTTTTTCATAACTTAGAGAAATTTCAAGTTTCTTAAGATTACCCCTTTCGCAAGTAACCTCACTTTTCTTTATTTTTATTTATGGATGATGATCCAAACCATGACTTAACATTGTTTTTTACTTAAAGAAGCCATGTTTGTCAAGAAATCTCAAAATTCAAACTAGGTTTTTGGGCACAGTTGACTTTTTATCAGATGAATTTCAAACATTGTGATTCTCTATGAAATCAAGTTCTTGACCTAATTCAAACCTAATGGATGGATTCCATAGGGGTTTTAGAGTGTCTTGGCGTGTCCCAAGGTTTGAGATCATGTCTTGGTCAAAAGTCAAAGGTATGGTTGATTTTTTCTCAGAACCCCTAGTTTGTGGTCCAGGTGAATTTGCATCTATATATTGCTCGTGGACCAAGTCCTTTGTATCCATTTGAACTTGTAAGAGGATTAATATGAGATATTTGAGGTCTTCAAAACATTTCTTGAGGTCTTAGCTCATGCCTTCCTCCAAAAGCCAACTTAGGGGTGAATTAGGTCAAGAAACCCTAATTCCTGATTTTTGATGAATGCATCCCCTGAGGCTATTTTGGACTTATGATTGGATCCATGAGGTCCCTTTGAGCCCCTTGGATCATGTTTTAAAGTATTGGCTCATGCCCAGATGAGAATTTCCCTCTGGAGGCCTTGGTCGACCAAAACCCTAATTTGGTGGCACTGATGATCTTGAGGCCTGATCCTCTTGAAATATTGCACTCTTGTGCTTGATTCTTGATGTGGGAGACCTCTTGATATTGTATGGATGTTTCAGAGACTAGAAAAGTTGAAGATCATGTCAATTCTTGATTGATCTTTTGTCTGAGTGCTCTGAGAGGGCTCAAAATCCTAATTATTGAATGAAGTGAATGCTCAATAATATTTGAGAGGATTGATGAGGTATGAAGGTACATCCATATTGTGGTGATAATTTTCACAATGATGGGAAATCTTGTGGTCAAAATTTAGGGTATGACACTGACCTCTTGCCATCTTTCCTCATAATCAGAACATCGCCAATACCTTCAGCTGCTAGAGTATTATCATTTGCAAATTTCACCATGTTTTTCATCGAGGGTTTATGTTGGAAAACCAATCTTTTCTACCAGTCATGTGTGATGAGCATCCTGAGTCCAAGTACCATTGATCCTGGAATCTTTCTTCATCTCTTGTTATAACCATCAACAACATCTCTTCTTTTCCATGCTTTCCAAATTTTTCATCATTTACTTGATTCTTTTGTTTTTCATGACAATCACTAGAGTGGTGACCATACTTCCGACAAATGAAACATTGAATGTGACTTTTGTCAGATTTTCGACTACCACATCTTCCTCTACATGCAGTACCACCTCTTTGGTTGCTTTGATATGGGGATTTTATCTGATTCGACCAACCTCCTTCTTGTTGATTTCAACCAGTAGAATTATTGTATGCTCCTCTAAATTTATTGCCGAACCACTTCCTTTTGACTTTCTTTCTTTTGTTGATTGCGCCTGGAAAGCCACATCACTTTTTGACTTTCTTGCAGCTCTTTCTATCATACTTTGTTCATGAGATTCAAGCATCCCTTGAAGTTATTCCTTTGTCAATGTTGACAAATCTTTCTACACTTCTACGGCTACTATCATGTGGTCGAACTTTAGTGTAAATGACCTCAAGATATTTGCAACAACTGATCTTGATGTCAACATTTCTCCACATACCTTAATTTGATTCACCAATTTCGTAACCCTAGTGAAAAAATGAGTTATGCTTTTACTTTCTTCCATCTGAAGCAATTCACACGTTCTTTAGTGAGTTTGTAACCTCACCTCTTTCACCTTTTCTGGGCCTCCGAACAATTTCTCCAGAATTTCCCATGCTTCTTTTGAAGATGATTGACTTTTTCAAAACTGTCTGGATCAACACATTGATGAACTATAAAGGCAGCTTTATAATCTTTCTTCTTCAATTCTTTGTGTGAAGCCTTTTTTTCATATGTCTCATTTTCTACAAGCGGTGTCACTCCCTCCTTCATAAGATTCCAAAGACCTTGACAACAGAAACAACCTTTATCTGTTTACACACATTCTCATAATTCTGAACCTTCAAAATTGGGAGACTTGCTAGAAAATGTCCTTTCAGTTGATTAATCACCGTCGTGTTTTGCTTCCCACGAATTGCTCAACCAATGTGCCGATACCATATGTTGGCGTTAAACCAAATTCCCAATGTGGAATTTCACCAAATCTTGGAGAATTCCAAATCAAATCTGGATGAACAAGAATCAATCTTTCTGATTTATTATCCCTCTTGTTCTTCACTCTTCACTCGAGTGAATTAACCAACCTTGGTTGCAAGATGATATCGCTGCACAATGATTATTGAAAAAAGAAGAAAAGGAAAAGATGAGTTAGGGAAGAAATGAATTAGGGTTTTGGAGAAAAGAGGGGGAGAAGAAGAGTTGTGATTTATGAGAAACTTCTACTCTTTACTTTGCAAACTGCAATATTATTCACACATTTTTTTCAACAATAGGGGTTACTCCCTATTTATAGGTTGAGTTTTCTTGCTCCCTAAGCAAAACTCCTACAACTCTAATTCAGCTAAAATTACACAAAATAAGCCTAAGTCGAAAATCTTTGTCGAGAAACATGCTTTGATATTTCAACATAAATGTTTCAACATTTCCTTGTCTCTGTCGAGTAACCTGCTTAGACACAAGGAAGTACAATTCAACAAGTATAAACCTAAATCATATTAAAGTTTAAAATTATAAAAAAAAACACGATATGGTAAATAATCAGAACTCAGGGAGAACCTTGACGCTCCAATTATGTCTCCACATGATAGGCTGAACCTGTTTCGCAATCTTCTCCAATATCTTTTGAGCTTGTTCTGCACTAGGCCTACTGCCGTACCTCGAAAAATGAGAACATGATCTCGCAAAGCGCAATCGCACGCCCGCGGTATGGACTTAACAGAGTCGCCACCAATATTTTTATTCCCATATAGGGAAATGGAAAATATTGAATAAAACCCCCAAAAGAAAGACAAGGATATGGTCATCACAACCAATATCTGGGTTCAGGAGTAGATTATGCAAGGGGAAGGTATTAGCACCCCTCACATCCGTTGTACTCAACGGGAACCATTTAGTTAGGGTCGGATGAACGTTAACTTAATGTTAATTTCTAATCTTCTATTTATTAGGGATAGAAAAAGAGAGAGAAAAGAAATGTTTTTTTAAATTTTTATTAATGAGAAAGGACCTAAAAAGGTTTTTATTATTAGGGGGTCTGACAAGATTTCGCAATCCTTATCTTACGTATCTCCATGTGCAATAGAGAATTCAAGGCACATGTAGTTCTGGGTAAAAAAGTTTGTTTGTTGGTCAATTTTAGCGAAAGTTGTCTTGTATTAATCGATGAAAAAACATTGTTTTACCCAAAATAGGTGAGGAGCGGACGTTTGCATTACATTGAATGGATTTATAAATCACATTCAGAGGAACATGTCTCTTATCTCAACTCAACGGTTGTGGATGAAGCATTGCTTTGCATCATCTTAAGATAAGGTGTCTTTTGTTTATGAAAAGGTTTTTAAGATCACACGCGGCGAGAAAATGAGTTTGATTGGTTGGATGCATTTTAGGTGAATGACGAACGCTTGATGGGAATAAATTGTTCAAAGGGTTACACCAGAATGCTAGATCCCAATGACCCTATTTCATTAAATTTATTATGAAAATTGTTTGATGGACAACGAATGCTTGATCAGAATCAATTGTTTAAAGAGTTATGCCAGAATGCTAGATCCCAACATCCCTTATTTGTCCAATTTAACTAAAATGTTTTAAAGACGAAATAAATAGAATGAAAAGTTAACCCAAGGTGCGTGGCTCGGGACCAGTCATTCGAGGGTTATGCTAGAATGCTAGATTCCAACAATCCTCTTCTTTCGTGTTTTATTTTCAAAAAAAGTTGATTGATTTGATCTTGAGAATAACTTGAAATTAGTAGGGTTTTGAAAATTAACTTGATCTTGAAATTCTGTTATGCAGATCTCAGATGTCCTAAGAGATGTCGAGACACTTGATCTCTGCTTCAAAAACAGTGACAAGAAGGAGCACAATAAAATTTGCATAAAGTAAACGAACACATAGTAATTGTTAACCCAGTTCGGTGTACAACAACACCTACGTCTGGGGGCTACCAAGCCATGAATGAAATCCACTAGATAGTATTAATTGTAAGCTAAGCAACCTTCGGTTTACAACTTATCACTCAATCACTACCCCTTCTTAATTTCTACCTAAGACTCTCCTAGGTATGACACCCTTCTCAATTCCCTTTCAATCACAACAGTGACAAAAATTACAACTCAATGCAAACAGTCCTGTAGCGAGCGATTTTGGACGAGGTTCTTAAGCGCTGGTCGCTCTCTGCGGTTTGAGCTTTGACTACAGGTCGATTCATTTTTTATCCTATTGTGAGCTGAATAAGGAAGGGAAATAGATGTCTCCAATTAACCCTGCTTGCATACTGAGTTTAAACAGCGGTCTGTTAGGTTACGGATGCTATCAATGTGGGGGGCCTTTGTACTGGTTATTTGTATTTTCGCCAATACTGTTTTCTTTCTTTTTTACCTGGGCAGAAGGTTTCTGGTGGGGAACAAGGATTAGGATGTTAGGACTGATGCTTTTGAAATACTGCTTTTGATTGATGGAGATATGGGATTTGGGTTTTTTGTTGATTGCGCTCGCTAAGATCTTTTCTTTCGATCTTATGCCTACGTATTCCCGTTTACCGAAACAGGGAAATCAGAGCGTTCGTAGTTCCTCCTATTCTATGGGAGGAAATTGGTTTTTGGTGTCTTGTTCAAAGCCCAAGACGTGAAACGAAAGGTGGTTTGTATCTTGTTCAAAGCCCAAGATGTGAAGCTGAAAGGTCTATTTGTGTCTTGTTCAAAGCCCAAGACGTGAAGCTGAAAGACCTCGGCTTTAGAGAGAATTTGTCATCTCTAAAGAGGGGAGAAGGAGAATTACTTTAACTGGGATACGCGGATCCGAGCAATGCCATAATTTCCGAAGAAAGGGTTTTAACCTGAAGGAGAAGACTTTAACTCAGTGTAGAGCAATGCCATCTTTCCTTAGGAATTTCTCATGCTAAAAGAGGGACAGTGGCGTGGATATAGATGATCCAGAGGCTTGCCGCTTACAGCGATTAGATGAAGGGGAAGGAGTTGTTGATGTTTGTATACTGTGAACGAGGCACTGCTTTGATGCTAAAAGGTTAATTGGATCAACCAGTGGTTTTCTTATACAAAGCCTAAGAGGAGGCTAATTTCCGCTAGGAAAATCATTATACAAAGCCTAAGAGGAGGCAATTTTGTGTCCCGTACAAAGCCCGAGAGAGAGGCTAAAAGATTTTGACCCGACGATGGAGTCTTTTGGTATCTCGTATAAAGCCCGAGATGGAGGCTATTTGACTCAACAAGGGAGTTTTTTGTATCTCGTATGAAGCCTGAGATGGAGGCGATTGTTTGTTTGGCTCAATGAGAACCTTTTTGTATCTCGTACAAAGCCCGAGATGGAGGAGAAAGGGGGATTGACTCAACGAGGGAGTCTCTTATGTGTCTCGTACAAAGCCCGAGAGAGAGGCTAAACGTTGTTTGGCTCCGCTGGGGAGAATCATTTGTACAAAGCCCAAGAGAAGGCTAAGGTTATTGTGTCAGTTAAGTGACAGGTCCAGTATACTGATTTTGAAAGAGAAAATCAGTTCTTATATGAGCATCACTGTACTCATGGGTTAGAT
Organism: Lathyrus tuberosus; assembly: GCA_022829125.1. Taxonomy (NCBI): domain Eukaryota; kingdom Viridiplantae; phylum Streptophyta; class Magnoliopsida; order Fabales; family Fabaceae; genus Lathyrus; species Lathyrus tuberosus. The sequence continues at coordinate 2,511,735 of JALAZF010000254.1, forward strand.
CTGAGGATCGGGGTTGTTTCCTTTTCTTTGGGGAAACTGGAAATCCAAAGGGTATTGAGACTGTCCGAGTCTGCGGGTTTCTTTCCTATTTAACGAAGGGGTCACTTGAGAATGTCTTTTGAGACTCAAGGAAGTTAGATTGTCCGTGTCTAGAGTTTTATCTTTCGTACTATGCTTTGAGAAATAGTAGTAGACTCTATGAAAGGACTGTTCTATGAGGATGACTAGGTTCTGTTCCTATACCTCTAGGAGGTCGTCGGGACAATTTGTACGAAGCCCAAGAGGAGGCTGGAAACTTTTAAGAAGCCGACGGGTCCTTGTACGAAGCCCAAGAGGAGGCTATCATTCCCGGAGGAAGAGATCATTATACGAAGCCTAAGAGGAGGCTGTGAATACTTCTAAGAAGCCGTAGTGTCCTTGAATAATGCCCAAGAGGAGGCCGATGCTTTTAAGAAGCCCGTGGGTCTATCATCTCCTTTCCATTAGGAGAGATAACTCTTTTAAAGATAAAAACCACTGGTAAACGTGCGAGGTTTACTATCCAGCGACTTTTAGCTTTTAAAGAGGGTTCCTTAGTTAAGGTCCAAGATTATGACCGTAGTGGGTACCCAAACCCCGAGACATTCAAGGCAAGCTATCCACAAGGAATAGATCAAGTCAGGAAAGTTCGAGAATTTGGAAGAAACTCAAAGATGCCATTCACGGAGAATACATTCATCTTGGGGAGTAGAGCTTCTTGACGATTCCTAAGGAGGACAGCCGAAGAGAAGACTGTATCCGGTGCCCCTATTGGGGATCTAGGCGTCTATTTCTACGAATAAATGAAACGGTGTCACCTAGTTCTAGACGTAGTAGCCGGGGAAACTCGAAATATCTATACTATTATTACACAGTAGATATGAGTTTATGAAAGGAGACTTACAGTGAGCAGCCCCACAATACAGTTTATAATATGAAAGCAGTAAACGAAAGCGATAACCACTTACTCGGTTGGAGTGCTTCCATGCTGTTTGGTTAGTTGTTCAACAAAGAAAGATTGAAAACAATAGTATATTCAAAATCAAAGGAGAAAGTGCTTTGAAAAAGAAAGATTTGGGGCTTACAGCTCAAGGAGAGGCCCAGGGTTTTACCAGTGAGCGCACTGTTTGACTTTGTACAGCGGGACTTATACAAGTGACTGGGGCCCAAAAAGGTTTTCTGTACAAAGGGATGGGTCTTACACTCTCTCAAGAGGCCCAAAAAGGTTTGAAAAAAAAAGTGGGGCTTATAACACGAGGGTAGGCCCAAATGATTTTTCGTTTAAAAAATGGCGATCGTGCCGAGGTTTTCTTTTAACGCAGAGGGACTTATACAATAAGTGAGGCCCAAAATGTTTTGGTTAAAAGGGGTATTGGGTCTTATACTCTAATAGAGGCCCAAAGTGTTTTGAATGGGTCTTATAGCTCAAGGAGAGGCCCAGATGATTTTTATTTTTAAACGGGCGACGATCGTGCCGTTTACTTGTACAGAGGGACTTATACAATGAGTGAGGACCAAAAAGTTTTTGTACAAGGGGGGATGGGTCTTACACTCTCTCAAGAGGCCCAAAAAGTTTTGAAAATGATTTATGAGGGTTGAATTAATCCAAAACCCTAATTTGTTTTCAAAATGTATTTAATTGAATAAAAATTCATTTAAAATGATAAAAAATTGTTTAACACATGGAAAACAAATTGTGATCTTGGATTAATGCTTCAAAAATTAAGTATTGACCTACAAAATAATTAGAAAGCATTAAAAGTTGCAAAATCAATGTAGAAAAAATATTTAAAATGCCAAAAACAATCAAAATATTAATTCTTTACAAAAATATCAATTATATGGAATAAATAATATTTTTGGGATTTTTTGTGAAAATAAAATATTTTAACATTTTTGTGAATTATTAAAAAAAGAATCAACTCAAAATCATTAAAACTCAGAGAGAAATTAATTTTTGAATCAATTAAACAAAATCATAAAATTCAAATATTTGAATATATGAAAAATGGCGCCAAGAACAGCTGAAGAACACGCGCGTGTTCTTGGTTTCTCAGATTTGCATTTTCTATTCAATCTCGATGAATACGTAATCATATCATGTAATCCACATATCATTATGCTCGTCTCAACTTCACGATCATGTCTATGTACTTTAATTTCATTTAAATTAAACATACAACAAGAAATCACGAAGAGACCTCAAGAACCCTAATTTCTGCATGAAGGCTAGGATTTTTGATACACGATTCAAACAATGCAATTAATTGAGGGAAAACATTCCATGCATGATTATGAACATATGGCCAAATTATTGTGCGAGGAAATATGCATGGATTGAGAGATGACCAAGTATGTGCTTACCTCTAGGCCGTGACAGCAAGTTCAAAGTGATTTTTGATTTGGAGGTGTTACAGATGAGTTGTGATGATCTGAACAGCTTCCCTACACCCTATGGATTGTGTTTGGATGGTTGGACTTGATTGAAATTGGCTGGATCATTTTGTGGTACCTCAGCTGCACTTTGGTAAAAACCTTGAGCAACCAGCTGGTGATTTTGTGAAATTGATGTTTCAGAAGTAATCTAAGTGTTTGATCAGCTCATATGTGATGTATGTGAGGTGTGTGAGTGATTGGTTTGATTGGAATTGCTCTCAAACTCAAAACCCGATAGCTACCTTGCTAAGAAAGGCATTTTTGCCAAGAGAAAGAGATTTTGAGGAAAGCATCTGTTAGATGGCTTTGGTGTACTCAAACTGACCACAATTGAGCTCTATTTATAGTAGAGCAAGTTTGTTTTGCAAGGAATAGTGCATGGCAGCTGGTAAGTAGGTTTGGCCAATGTTGGCAAATGAAAATCCAAGTCTCCTCTAGCCATTGACTAGAGGTTAGGGCACAGAGCTTTGGTTCCCTTGGTCTTGGATAAGTCTTGACTGATTTCAGATGAGAATGGCTCAGTCCATGCCACCTTGATGGTTCCATTGAATGCCTCATTCCAAATTTGAAGTCTTGTCCCTATTTTGGCCATTCTAGGTTCAACATGCTATTTCTTGTTCCATGGACTTTGGAGGCTTGGCTCAGTGATTGTCCCCTTTAGATTCAATCCTATGAGGTGTCCAAGTGGATAGGAGCAATTGAATTTGGCTGATTTTGGCAAATCGACCAAAGTTGCAAATTCTGCCTTGCCTTGACAGATTTCAGCAAGGCAACTTGGCAATGTTGTATCTCATGGTGTAGGTTGAATTTGGCAATGTTCTTGGCCATTTTGGAAAGCTCTTACATGATACAACAACTGTTTGAACAAGTTTGGTTTTGATCCCTTTTGATTCCAAGTGAAAAATCCCCCTACATTTGGCAAAAAGTGAGGCAGAATCTGACTTAGTGAAAATTTCACTAAGTGTTTGAAAAAGTGACATTTTCACTTTTCAGCCACTTTGATCACTCCATAACTCAAAATCCTTAATGAATTGGAATGACTTGTAGTTGAAGTTTTTGTAGGTGATAATGAGGGCTACAAATCCATGTTTGGATGAGAAAAAATGGCCTTGTGGTTTAGGAGTTATGGTCCTCCAAAGTTGGTACCTTTGCCACTTTATTTTTAACTTAGAAAAATTTCTAAGTTTTATGGTTACCCCTTTTACAAGTTATCTCACTTTTCTTGATTTTTCTTGATGAGTGATGATTCAAATCATACATTAACATCATTTTAGGGTTAAAAATCCATTTTGGTGAAAAATCTCAAAAAGTCAAAGTTGACTTTTGTGCACAGTTGACTTTTTATCAGATGAATTCCAAACTATGCAATTCTTCAGGAAATCATGTCCTTGACCTAAATCAAACTTGATGGACATGTTCCATGGGTGTCATAGGGTATATTCAATCATGTATTAGGGTTTGGGAGCATGTCCAGGTCAAAAGTCAAAGTTACAGTTGACTTTTCCCTTAAAACCCTAATTGTGGTGCAGATGAAATTGAGACTTGTTGCTCAAACTTCTTGGATTAATCCATTGTCCCAAATGGATCAATATGGTATATTAGAGACCCTCAAATCATCTCTTGAGGTCTTGGCTCATGGTTTGTCCCAAAAGTCAACTTAGGGGTGAATTAGGTCAAGAAACCCTAATTCCTGATTTTTGATGAATGCATTCCCTGAGGCAAAATTGACTTGATGCATGGGTTCATGAGGTTCCATGAAGTATATTAGGTTATGTTTTGGATCATTGCCTTGTGCCCAGATGAAAATTTCCATCTGGAGGCCCTGGTCGACCAATACCCTAATTTGGTGACACTGTCGATCTTGAGACTTGATCCACCTAGAAGGGAGCAGCCTTGTGCTTAATCCTTGAAGTGGGAGTCCTTTTTGATCCATTGTGGATATTTAAGATATTAGACAAGTTAAAGATCATGTTATTTCTTGATTGATCCTTTGTCTAAGCACTCAGAGAGGGCTTGAAACCCTAATTTTGATTGTAGTGAATGCTCACCCATCTTTGGGGAGACTAATGAAGCATAAAGGTACATCCATATTGTGATGATGATTTTCACAATGATGGGATATCTAAGTGGTCAAAATTTGGGGTATTACAGATGCCCCTATTTAATCTTCTTGGACCCGAAGGTGTGAATGACGAAGGGATTCGGGCATTCGGGGTGCAAGAGGATTAAATATCGGAAGACCCGAAATTTTGATGGTGGTTATGAATGGTAGCTTACGCATTCATCTTCTTTAGCTAAGCAATGATGCTTATAAGAGGTAAACTTCCCCTCGATCCTGGTCTTCAGCCAAGGAACTGGTCTCAGTTTTCTTTTGAAATAAACCTCCCCTCGTTCTTGGTTTCCTACCAAGGAACTGGTCTTAGTTTCTGATTTAAACTTCCCCTCGATCCTGGTTTCTTACCAAGGAACTGGTCTTAGTTTCTAATTTGAACTTCCCCTCGATCCTGGTTTCTTACCAAGGAACTGGTCTTAGTTTCTGATTTGAACTTCCCCTCGATCTTGGTTTCTTACCAAGGAACTGGTCTCGGTTTCTTTTGGTCAATAAAGTTTACTGACAAGGGACGCTATTCGTAGCGGCTTTCCTTCAAACTTCTCGCCGAATTTTCCTGGGGAGATGCCATTTTAGTGGAAAAAGTTTTGATGTCAGACTTGTTGGGGAACACATTCGTCTGAATTGTAGAGGTACACAAACTTCTCTGTTTTGGAGACGCCATTTGTCGATTCTACTAGGGAAAGCGAGTCTCTTGAGAGACTGTTTTCGTTTGGGATCTTTCATCATACTTTTCTCGGGATCTTCCCGGAGAAACGCCATATGATGGGGTCCAATTTTGAGGTGCCAATGACCTTCTCATCAGCGGCTTTTCGGAGAAACACTGATGTACTGCCGAATCTCTGTTTAAGAGGCTTTCTCTGGGGATTTTCCTTAACCCGAGAAAGCGAGGATATCATCTTCAATGGCGAAGAGTGACATCTGTTGAAGGTTCTCTGATCTTTCAGAGGTTCAAGTTATCAAAGTGGCCAAGTGCCGACTCTGATCTAAAGATACACTGGTGGCGAGATTGTGCAGACGCAACACTTCCTGACGAGGAAAGAACTGACAAACTCGATTGAGAAAACTGTTTATCACTAGGGGACAAGACCGGCTAGAGTGATAACGATGCAATATGAAATGTAAATGCAAATAAAAAATGCATGAAGTACGTATGTATATGCTGACAAAACTGACGCGACATACAGACTAATGGATGAACACAATTGGATACTCGGCCATCGCGGGGCGAAGAAGTACCGTTGGTTCAAAATAGCAATTCCACCTTGCTTAGGAGAAATAGTCCACGCGGGGAGCTATGTTGATCGGGCTTAGGAGATGAGACCTTGGCCGAGGGTATCAGACGGGAAAACCGCATCTGATACAGTTGATCCTTCATTCAGGCGCACTGGCTTAGAAGGAGTACTTTGATTCTGCACTTCAAAGTTCGCTTACTTCGGGAGAAGCGATCGATGTTCTTCTGATGTTCAACAGTCAAAAGAAATGCCATCTTTAATTTAAAAGCAGAAAAAGTTTAACAAGTAAATTTATTTTGTTTTATTTCAAGAATCGCTGATTAAGTTTAAACAACGTCATTCTGTAAAGCTAAAACAAGTAAAGAATTACAAACAAAAGCACAAGGGCTCAAATTTTATTGATAAGATGGAGATCAGCCAAACGCGTGATTCCAAAGAGTATATACAAAGTTAGAAAATGGTAATTTACAGGGAAAAGGGCTACGTTGAAACATAACGACCACTATCCTTCTACCAACTTTGAATTCAGGACATCCTGAGCTTCTGTCGAAGATGACCTTGACTGGAGTTTTCCTGACGGATGATGATGCAACTGCTGCTGAGGGACTTGCCTCTGTTGAACATAGTTACTTGCCATTATCCCTAACTTTTTCCTGGATTGTACTATGAGATTTCCAATCCATCGGGATGATTCTTTTCATGTCTCTAACTTTTGCCTGGACCGCCCTTTCGGGTTTTCAATCCACCGAGATGTTTTTTTTTAGTTTTAGGCGAAGTATTTCTTGACTACATCAACATTCGTGGGGTAGGCAAATTCCTCTCTGTCCATGGTTGCAAGTCTCAAGGCGCTGCCTGAGAAAGCTTTCGTGACCACATAGGGGCCATCATAATTTGGGGTCCATTTTCCCCGAGAATCAGTGAGAAATGATTGTATCTTCTTGAGCACAAGGTCTCCTTTCCTGAAGACACAAGGTCGGACCTTTTTGTCAAACGCCTTCTTCATTCTTTGCTGATACAATTGACCGTGGCATAGTGCCGTGACTCATTTTTCCTCGATCAAGTTCAATTCGTCGTGTCGACTTTGACACCATTCAGCTTCGGTGAGCTTAGCTTCCATCAATACCCGGATTGATGGGATCTCTACTTCTATGGGGAGAACTGCCTCCGTGCCATATACTAGAGAGAAAGGGGTTGCCCCTGTTGAAGTGCGGACAGATGTTCGATAACCGTGAAGAGCAAAGGGTAGCATTTCGTGCCAATCTTTATAGGTTACAACCATCTTTTGAACGATCTTCTTGATGTTCTTGTTAGCCGCTTCTACCGCCCCGTTCATCTTGGGTCGGTAGGGAGATGAGTTACGGTGTTCGATCCTAAACTCTGCACACAACTCTTTCATCATCTTATTGTTCAAGTTAGATCCATTATCAGTAATGATCTCGCTTGGAACACCATAACGGCAGATGATATTGTTTTTGATAAATCGGACCACCACTTTTCGGGTTACATTGGCGAATGACGCTGCTTCGACCCACTTGGTGAAATAGTCAATGGCTACCAGGATGAACCGATGTCCGTTTGAAGCCTTGGGCTCAATCATACCAATCATATCGATTCCCCATATGGAAAATGGCCACGGGGAAGAAATAACTTTGAGATGTGATGGCGGTACATGAATTTTGTCGGAGTATATCTGACACTTGTGACACCTCCTCATGTACTTGTAGCAGTCGGATTCCATGGTCAACCAATAATACCCGGCCCTGAGAATTTTTCTCGCCATTGTGTGTCCGTTGGCATGAGTGCCAAAGGATCCTTCATGAATTTCTTTCATGAGCATGTCTGCTTCTGGTCTGTCGACGCATCGGAGCAAGACCATGTCAAAATTTCTCTTATAAAGAGTGTCACCGCTCAGGAAGAAGTTTCCAGCCAATCTTCTGAGGGTTTTCCTGTATTTTCTGAGTGCCCCAGATGGGCACTCTCGTTTCTGAAGGAAGCATTTGATATCGTGATACCAAGGTCTGTCGTCTATGAATGCTTCAATCACGAAGATGTAAGCGGGCCATTCAAGGCGCATGATGTCGATCTTAGGTATGTCATTCCATCGACCTACACTAATCATGGAAGAGAGAGTGGCTAATGCATCAGCCATGTGATTCTCATCATGAGGGATGTGATGAAAGTCGACTCTGTTGAAGAAGGGTAACAACCTCCTTGCATAGTCTTTGTAAGGAATCAATCCTGATTGGTATGTGTGCCAATCTCCTTTTATCTGGTTAATAACCAGGGCTAAATCGCCGTATACGTCCAAGTTTTTGATCCTCAAATTAATCGCTTCTTCGAGACCCGTGATACATGCTTCGTATTCGGCCTCGTTGTTCGTACATTTAAACGTAAGTCTGGCAGTGAAAGGAATGTGGGAACCCTGAGGGGTAACAATGATTGCCCCAATTCTGTTTCCATAATGATTGACTGCTCCGTCAAAGATAAGTCCCCACTGGGAACCTGGTTCTGGCCCTTCACTGGGTAACGGTTCATCGCAATCTTTCATCTTTAGATACATGACATCTTCGTCTGGGAAGTCAAACCCGATTGATTCTTGATCGTCAATCGATTGATGAGCCAAATGATCGGCTAAAATACTTCCTTTAACGGCTTTCTGAGCATGGTACTCTATGTCATATTCTGATAGTAACATCTGCCAACGGGAAATCCTTCCCGTGAGAGCAGGTTTTTCGAAAACGTACTTGATTGGATCCATTTCAGAAACCAACCAAGTAGTATGACGAATCATGTACTGGCGAAGACGTTTGGCTGCCCAAGCCAAAGCATAACAAGTTTTCTCAAGCATTGTGTACCGAGTCTCGCAGTCGGTGAATTTCTTGCTTAGATAGTAAATGGCAGACTCTTTCCTTTTAGTTTCGTCTTGTTGGCCAAGTACACATCCCATTGAGTCCTCTAGGACTGTGAGGTAAATGATCAGTGGTCTTCCCTCTACTGGAGGTGATAGAATCGGAGGATTCAACAGATATTCCTTAATACTATCGAAGGCGGTTTGGCAATCTTCTGACCAAACGCAATCCTGGTTCTTTTTGAGTAATTTGAAAATCGGCGCACACGTCGCGGTCATAAGGAATATGAATCTGGAGACGTAGTTCAAACGTCCCAGGAATCCTCTGACTTGTTTTTCAGTTTTCGGAGAAGGCATTTCTTGAATGGCCTTGACCTTGTTAGGATCAACTTCAATTCCTTTCTGGCTGACGATGAACCCTAGTAATTTCCCCGAACGGACACCGAAGGTGCACTTGTTGGGATTCAAGCGGAGCTTGAATTTTCTTAGACGTTCGAACAATTTTGACAGATGTTCAACGTGCTCATCCTCTGTTCTTGATTTTGCAATCAAATCATCGACATATACCTAGATTTCTTTGTGTATCATGTCATGAAACAGAGTAGTCATGGCCCTTTGATAGGTTGCCCCGACATTCTTCAAACCGAACGGCATTACCTTGTAACAAAAGGTACCCCATGGGGTAATGAACGAAGTTTTCTCCATGTCTTTCGGCGCCATTTTGATCTGGTTATAGCCCGAGAATCCATCCATGAAGGAAAATACTTTGAACTTTGCTGTGCTGTCAACCAACATGTCAATGTGTGGTAAAGGAAAGTCGTCCTTTGGACTTGCCTTGTTCAGATCTCTGTAATCGACACACATTCTAACCTTTCCGTCCTTTTTGGGAATGGGTACGATGTTGGCTAACCATTGAGGATATTTAGATGTAGCGAGGAAACCCGCGTCAATCTGTTTCTGTACCTCCTCCTTGATTTTGATGGCCATGTCCGGGTGAGTGCGTCTCAACCTTTGCTTCACTGGCGGACATTCTGATCTCAACGGTAAGTGATGTTCCACGATGCTGGTATCCAACCCTGGCATATCCTGATAGGACCAAGCGAATACATCGGGAAATTCTTTGAGAAGCTTTATCAAACCCTCTCTGGCAGTTGGACTGAGCAGTGCTCCGATCCTGATTTCTTTTCTCTCTTTTTCTGAACCCAAGTTTACCGTTTCCAACGGCTCTTTGTGAGGTTCAATGGACCTTTCCTCTTGTATGATTAGTCGGGAGATCTCTTCTGGAATTTGGTCGTCATTTTCTTCTTCAGCCTCGAATAACGGGAACTCAAAGTTAAGAGAAGGCATCGGATCGTATGTTTCAACGGGGTATAAAACAAGCAATCTACATGACGTGATGATTCGTGTTTAGAAGAGATAGAGAAAATGCAAGTGTGTGCAGTGTTTTGATTTTACTGCTTGTTTTTATTATTGAATGTTTTTTAGGATTACCATTTTCTGAAAAAGCAAAAAGAGAAAACAGCAATTAATGCGGAAATTACAGAACGACGTTATTTTATTAATGAACAAGTTGAATCTTGAAACTACAGCCCTATAAAACAAAACTCTGTCGCTTTGGGCAAAGCGAAGAGGGAAATTTACAGAAAACGAGCCCTATCAAAATATCCGTTTCACCTGGGCAGGGTGAAAGGTTAAAGATGGCAATTACTTTGACTGACGAACGACCTTCGGAACCTCGACGGTAACCCATTGGCGGCGAACTCCTCGGTGAATCACAAAGTCTGGCACATTCCTTGATTTGTCTTCAGAAATGACGCTGATTTCTGGTGGAGCAGGATCATTGGAATCTGTCTCCCAAGCAGAATTTTCGTAGGAGGATTCCTCTGTTGTATTTTGCATAGCATTGGTGCTCTCAGCTGTATCTACCCATCCAGTTGGCTGGATATCTTCGAGCCTGATACGAGAGCTTTCGGGAGCGGTGTACTTGACCATATAGTCGTATTTTCCACTCGGTTGTCCCAAGGTGTCCCACATTTTTTTGGAACTGGAGGAATCATTCCTCTCGATGACGTTGACCTCGGGAAAAGCATAGTTGATGAATTCAAGTCCTGCGAACGTTCCGAATTCATCTTCATGTTGAGTAGTTTCTGAATGACCTGAGTGTTGATCCCATGACAGGGTGGGGACACAGGTATTCTGTTTAATGACGCTCAACTGAGTTTCATTGTTCGGCTGACTTTCTTGCCCCAAGTTTCCTGGGTAAGGCTGCCACATTGGCAGGCCATCCATCGGGCCATAGTAATTGTGATCAAAGCTGTCTTTCATCAGAGTGTCTTCCTCTAATGAATTTGGCGGAGCATGGCATCCTTCCGGATCACAATCTCCGTAGATCATTTCGACATCTGATCTTGGTATAAATCTCGGACTTTCTGTAGGAAAGCAAAAAGGCATAGGCACCTCTTCCTGAGACATATAGCCGTCCTTGTTAAGGTAGGACTTCCATTCTTCATCTGTGTCAGAGGGATCTTCCTCATTGATAGCATGAACTGTCTGAGACACTGGGTGAAGGAAACCTCCACTGTGGAAGAAGTTTTGAAGGGGATGAAGACTTTCATCGTTGGCGGCTGTCTGGGTATAGGTCGCAGAAAAACCAAGACCCTTCTTTATTTTATTGTCAATAGGAATGACAAGCCGTCCCCATCCTGTCGTATCGGTACTCTCGACCGCTTTGATAGCATCTTTGTATGAAGAAATTGAAGTTCCTTCTTTGAACTGATTGTCCTTGCTCACCGATAGTGCTTGGAACTGAGTTCCAATAGCCTCCTCGGGTTCCACACAAGTAGATGATGATAGGTTACTCACAAGCAAGGCTTGTTCCCCACAAACCGTGACAAGTTGATCGTTCTTGACGAACTTTAGCTTTTGGTGGAGGGTTGAAGTAACCACTCCAGCCTGATGTATCCAAGGTCTTCCTAATAAACAACTGTATGTTGCCCGGATGTCCATGACCTGGAAAGTGATTTGGAAAGTGTGAGGACCAATAGTTATGGGAAGATCAACTTCGCCGATAACCGTTTTTCTGGATCCGTCGAATGCTTTGATGACGACCTCGCTGGTTCTCATCGGAGGGCCCTTGAATGATAATTGCATCAAAGTGTACTTCGGCATAACATTCAGGGTTGACCCTGTGTCTACCAGTACGTTGGCTAAAGCATCGCCCTGGCAGTTAACTGTGATATTGAGCGCCATGTTATGACGGCGACCCTCTTCAGGTAATTCCTCATCACTAAATCCCAAATTATTGCAGGAAGTGATGTTAGAGACAATGCTATCGAATTGTCTGATTGTTACATCCTGTTCCACAAAGGCTTGCTCCAAGACTTTCTGTAGAGCCTCTCTGTGTGCTTCTGAACTGAGTAACAGTGATAATACTGAGATCTTTGAAGGAGTCTGTAACAGTTGATCAACAATGTTATATTCACTCCTTTGGATGAACTTTAACATCTCATCTTTGTCTTTTGAAAAGTCAGGATTACTAGATTGACCGACTGGTGGATCAGGAATTTTTGCCTGAAGTTCCTTTTCTTTGTTGGATTCTCCAACCCCTCAGTTGAAGATTTGACCGCTCCGTGTTACATGAATGATGTCTGCAATATTCACGACGGAGGGTAATGGAATTTCCTTTCCATTCTCGATTATTGTTGCACCGTATTTGTAAGGGATTGCCTTAGCTGATTCATACGGTAGTGGCCCCGGTAGACAGATGACTATGGGAACCTTCTGATTTTTCTGACCATCATAAGTAACCTTGATCCTTTCCCGGTTGGGAACTCTAGATTCGTCAAGTAGAGGGATGATTGCAAAAACATCCCTGGTCCTATGATGACCAGAGATCGTGGCAACATCCTCAACTTGCTCGGCAAGGTAGTTCGGCGACCAAATGATGGATCCTGAACCTGGATATGGACGAATTTCTCCATGATCGACCTGACCCTGAAGAGCTGCTCTCACAAGGTAACACCCTTGGTTACTTTCCGAACAGACGCTACAACTGTCATAGTTGTGTGGTGGCACCTGGCCACGCCCACTTTGAATACAATGTAACCTCACTAGGTTATCTTCCATTGATCGGACATCCTGACTTTGACGACGAGTAGGATTCCTGTGATTGATACTAATCTGCTGAGTATCTTCGTCCATATAGATTGGCATCCACCAGTGATTTAACAAGTGCTGAAGTGCCTCCTGGACAAGGGTACAACCTCGATCGTTTTCGCAACCTGCTTTACAGTTTTGATAATCATGTGATATTAAGAATCCGAGTTGGACCTGCTCGGCATGTAACTCTATCAGGTTGGTATTCATCACGCGAATGTCAAAGATCTGAACCATGTTGATTTGATAGGAGTTCCTATCATGGTAGTCTTGAATCCATCCAAGGTCCATCTGACGCTGGAGGGCCTCTTGTATGAAAGAGCATCCCTGTTTGTTTATCAAGCAAATCAGACATGAACTGTAATCGTGTCGCGGCAGATTATGATACTGGCTTTGCCTTGAGTGCATTGCCACCAAGTTGACATTCATCATACGGATGTCGTGGTTTTGAATGACGTTGGAATTCGTGTAAACCATATTAATTCCACGAACTCAGTGCTCTTGGATCCATCCAAGATCCATTTGCTCCTGTAGAGCTGCTTGCACCATAGAACATCCCTGGTTGTCTTTAGAGCAGATATCACACTGGTGATAATTATGAGGTGGCACATGGCCATATCCACTCTGTCTACAATGCATCTTGACCAGATTGGTTTTCAACAAGAGTACATCATGAATTTGATAGACATTGTTAGTCTCTTTCTCAATCAGATTGACTGCAGCTTTCTCATGTTGAGGCAGCGGGTTCGTAAGAACATTAGGATTCATATCTTTGAAAGATAAGAGCCCGCTCCTAACAAACTTTTGCACGTCGGATTTGAAATTGAGACAAGTCTCAATGTTATGCCCTGAACCTCCTTGACGATAAGGGCATGTTTGATCCGCTTTAAACCAAAAAGGCGGATTTTTCAGAACTGAAAGGGGAGACTTAGTCTGAATGTGCCCCTTAGCCAGCAGTAACGGAAACAGCTCTGCGTACGTTACGGGTATAGGATCAAATCCTGGTGGCCATGTTGTACGGTTGTTGTTATATGGAGGACGAGCCTGCTGAAGAGGCTGTTGTGTCCTTTGTTGGTCAGGTTGGCTCTGCGCAACCTGAGGTTGATACATAGGAACAGGCGCGGGGCCGATAGCAGGAGTAACAGCTGCTACTGGCTGATAATGTCGTCTTTGCTTTCCGAGAGAGATATTCCCAATATCTTGCTCTTTTTTCTTAGGGAGAGCACTACCGTATTTTTTAGTACCGCTCGTTGATCCAGTGTCTTTTACCAAATGTCCTTCTCGGACAGCTTCCTCAAGACGTACACCCATGCCAACCATTTCGGTGAAATCACTAGGCGCACTGGAAACCATTCGGTCGTAGTAAAATGAGCTCAAGGTCTTTAAGAAGATCTTTGTCATCTCTTTTTCCTCAAGAGGTGGACAAATCTGAGTGGTAATTTCACGCCACCTTTGAGCATACTCCTTAAAGGTTTCTTTGTCCTTTTGCGACATCGATCTGAGTTGATCTCTGTCGGGTGCCATGTCCAAATTGTATTTGTATTGTTGGACGAAGGCAATACCAAGATCTCTGAAAGTGATGATCGTAGTACGGTTTAAACCCATGTACCATTTGAGTGCGGCACCGGTTAAACTATCCTGGAAGTAGTGAATCAGCAGGTCCTGGTTCTCCGTCTGAGCTGACATCCGCCGAGCGTACATCACCAGATGGCTCTGAGGGCAAGAGTTACCCTTGTATTTTTCAAAGTCGGGCACTTGGAACTTGTGCGGGACTTTCACATTTGGGACCAAGCAGAGGTCTGTGGCGTCCTTCCCAAATAGATCCTGACCGCGAATGGCTTGCAGTTCTTTCTGCATTTCCAAGAACTGCTCCTGGAATTCATCCATTCTGTCAAACATAGTTTCCTTCTTACCAGAAGGTGTCGGTGGAATCTGTCCTTCCAGGACAGTGTGCACCACAGGGGGTGGTACCGTGACTATGGAAGTAAGTCTTGGCGCCTCCCGAAGTTTGTAACCTTCAGGAGTCTTGAGTATGCCCCTGGCATCTTCGCTTTCCCGAAGTTTGTAACCTTCAGGCCCAGCGGCTTCTGTTGCGATTCCCTGATCTTCAGGGATCGGCGGAACATATCCTTCCGGGATATAGTTAACAGGCATGCCCCAAGGACGATCTTTCGGCATCTGATACCTAGGATCATACTTTTCTATGATGGGCGTTGAGGTGATCTCTGAGATCACAGTTCTTTGTAGCTGAGCTTCTGCCATGGCTTGCATGTCGTTACGAAGCTTTCTCATATCCTCTCTCAGAGCGTCGATCTCTTCTTTCAACTCTCTGTTTTCTTCCTCAAGATCATCCATCTTTTTCTGACGATTGGCCCGAGTATTGTACGAATGGGACAGTTTGACTCTAGAATCGAGACACAAACGTGAGATTCGTAGGTAAGGAGAATACACGATGTGAGAATGATGAATGCAATGATTATATTAATTGTTGTTTTTTTGTTTAATCAAAATAAACTTCGACAATTAGATTGCAAATATCAAACAGTGGGGAAACCCCTTTTTATTGAATTCCAAAGGATTACAGAAATGGAAATACAGTAGATTACAAAGTGCAGAAACAGAAACCTAAACTAATGGGTCCCGAGTCCTCTTCTTTGACCGGGGCGCTTGGGCCGTTGTTGGGTTGTCATTCCTTTGCCAGGTGAAAGGAGCGAGCAAATTCCTTTGGTCATCTTGATTCTCTACAGCATGCTGCTCCAAAATTTCAATCAGAGCATCTTTCTCTTTTAGTAGTTGCTGTATTTGGATACACTCTACGTCGAGGGTGCGGTACTTGTTCTTCCAAGATCTTCTTTCCTTTTGAAATTTGTTGAGAGTAACCTGAAGCTTTTCAGTTTCCGTCATGAAGTACATGACAGTTTCCCTCGGTGGAAGAATTCCGTAACGAGGATAAGGCATCTTTAGCTTGAGAGCTCTAGTTTGTACCCAATGGAGATAAGGCTCCACCGAGACACAGTCCGGTTTTCCTAGAGACTCTCGTCCTTTCTTATGAACCTGCTTCCAAGCGTGCACTATTTCCATCTTTAGTGCTCTGTCATTTTCTCCTTCTTTTAAGAAAAGACCTTCCAGATGAACACCCAGTGGGATGTGTCTCATCGGGTATCCAAATTGACGAAGAACCAATATGGGATGATAGTTGATTCCTCCTTTAGTTCCTATGAGGGGTACGTTGGGGAAGTTTCCACAATGGTCAATGATTCTAATTCCCTCATAAATCCTATTACACCAATCTATATCAGAGTTGGTAAGAGACATGATCTTCTGCGACCAACGTAAGACACTCTTGCAATCCCAAAAAGCAGCAGACTTGGGCAAGTGAGAGATAAACCATTTGTAAAGGAAAGGTACACAGCATGTGATCTCCCCTCCGCTGTACAAATTTCCCAAGTGTACAGAATGATACGCATCTGCAAGCAAAGTTGGCACAGGGTTTCCAATGAGAAAAACCTTAATAGCGTTGATATCGACGAAGTTATTGATGTTGGGAAACAAAAATAACCCGTAGGTGAGCAAGACAAAGATGCTTTCAAAAGCAGTCCCGTTCCCTATACTAGCGAAGTATAGAGCCTTTTTTGTCAAGAACTGGGCTAGCAAACCTTGGATGACACCCTTAGTGGTCATGTGAGTCCTGACCTCAGACTCATCCAAATGAATTGCTATTGCAATAGTCTGATTCTTTAGAATCTCTTCCAGTCCAGAAAATGGAGCTCGATCAGTGATATGTAAATCAGTCAGATGAGAATACTCCTCCAGCGTTGGTGATAGCTGGTAATCCGGGAATGTGAAACAGTGATAAACCGGATCGTAGAATTGAATGAGCGCGTCCATGATCCCCTTAATCACATGGACTCTTAACAGTGGTAGCAAACCACCGTGCTTGGCTCTGAAAGCCTCTGGGTTAACGATCATCCTTGCTAACCTTCTCAAATCCCCTAGTTTTGGAACCTTAAAGGTATACTGGTGAGTTCTCCTTCTACCGAAATCCATTAGCGTAGTCCTCTTCTCTGATATTTGCAATCACAGTCTTAGTTTAATTTGAAAAACAGAGAGACTAGAAGAGAAAGTTTTTTGAGTATTTAATGTTTTATTAAATGAATGCATGAATGCAGCACACAAAAACATAGAAAAAACATGGGGTCAAAGGGTCGTTGTCATGAAGTCAAGGCTCTACCCATCCCCAAAGGTTTATACTAGGGTGATTTTTGTACCTGTACTCATTATCATCAGCTCCTCCCAAGAAAGCAAAACAACAAGCGGATCGCCAGCGAGTTGTAGAGCAATCTTAGAGTAAGTGCCATTCACCGAGAATAGATCACCAGCCTCAAATGAGGGTAGTATCGCGTAACAACTATTTCCGATAGTTTCCGCACTACGAAAGGGTTTGGCTCATCAGCTCCTCAGACTTAACAACCGGCCCATTGGCTAGAAGAGTGAATGGGTTGCGTTGGTCAGCCTCCACTGAGGTTGATGGTCGACCCCGTCGCCATCACTTATCTTAAGTGTATACTCATTCTCACCACATGCGGCATCACACGCATTCCCAGTAGCAGAAAAATAAACACGTATAGCAATTAGGAAAAGCAGTATATATATTTGTCCTAATCATCCTAGACTTATAAAGCTATGATTCCTAAGTTCCTGACAGAAATGGGTTCCCCGGCGGAAGTCCCAATCTGTGGTATTCACACAAGTGAAGAGAAAAAAGGTTTGTCCAAGGTTTCCACCTTAAACGTTTAAGAAAGAAGATTTGGCCCCACGGTGGGCGCCACTTTTCTGTAACGAGCGATTTTGGACGCGGTTCTTAAGCGCTGGTCGCTCTCTGCGGTTTGAGCTTTGACTACAGGTCGATTCATTTTTTATCCTATTGTGAGCTGAATAAGGAAGGGAAATAGATGTCTCCAATTAACCCTGCTTGCATACTGAGTTTAAACAGCGGTCTGTTAGGTTACAGATGCTATCAATGTGGGGGGCCTTTGTACTGGTTATTTGTATTTTCGCCAATACTGTTTTCTTTCTTTTTTACCTGGGCAGAAGGTTTCTGGCGGGGAACAAGGATTAGGATGTTAGGACTGATGCTTTTGAAATACTGCTTTTGATTGATGGAGATATGGGATTTGGGTTTTTTGTTGATTGCGCTCGCTAAGATCTTTTCTTTCGATCTTATGCCTACGTATTCCCGTTTACCGAAACAGGGAAATCAGAGCGTTCGTAGTTCCTCCTATTCTATGGGAGGAAATTGGTTTTTGGTGTCTTGTTCAAAGCCCAAGACGTGAAACGAAAGGTGGTTTGTATCTTGTTCAAAGCCCAAGATGTGAAGCTGAAAGGTCTATTTGTGTCTTGTTCAAAGCCCAAGACGTGAAGCTGAAAGACCTCGGCTTTAGAGAGAATTTGTCATCTCTAAAGAGGGGAGAAGGAGAATTACTTTAACTGGGATACGCGGATCCGAGCAATGCCATAATTTCCGAAGAAAGGGTTTTAACCTGAAGGAGAAGACTTTAACTCAGTGTAGAGCAATGCCATCTTTCCTTAGGAATTTCTCATGCTAAAAGAGGGACAGTGGCGTGGATATAGATGATCCAGAGGCTTGCCGCTTACAGCGATTAGATGAAGGGGAAGGAGTTGTTGATGTTTGTATACTGTGAACGAGGCACTGCTTTGATGCTAAAAGGTTAATTGGATCAACCAGTGGTTTTCTTATACAAAGCCTAAGAGGAGGCTAATTTCCGCTAGGAAAATCATTATACAAAGCCTAAGAGGAGGCAATTTTGTGTCCCGTACAAAGCCAGAGAGAGAGGCTAAAAGATTTTGACCCGACGATGGAGTCTTTTGGTATCTCGTATAAAGCCCGAGATGGAGGCTATTTGACTCAACAAGGGAGTTTTTTGTATCTCGTATGAAGCCCGAGATGGAGGCGATTGTTTGTTTGGCTCAATGAGAACCTTTTTGTATCTCGTACAAAGCCCGAGATGGAGGCGAAAGGGGGATTGACTCAACGAGGGAGTCTCTTATGTGTCTCGTACAAAGCCCGAGAGAGAGGCTAAATGTTGTTTGGCTCCGCTGGGGAGAATCATTTGTACAAAGCCCAAGAGAAGGCTAAGGTTATTGTGTCAGTTAAGTGACAGGTCCAGTATACTGATTTTGAAAGAGAAAATCAGTTCTTATATGAGCATCACTGTACTCATGGGTTAGATGTGAGGATCGGGGTTGTTTCCTTTTCTTTGGGGAAACTGGAAATCCAAAGGGTATTGAGACTGTCCGAGTCTGCGGGTTTCTTTCCTATTTAACGAAGGGGTCACTTGAGAATGTCTTTTGAGACTCAAGGAAGTTAGACTGTCCGTATCTAGAGTTTTATTTTTCGTACTATGCTTTGAGAAACAGTAGTAGACTCTATGAAAGGACTGTTCTATGAGGATGACTAGGTTCTGTTCCTATACCTCTAGGAGGTCGTCGGGACAATTTGTACGAAGCCCAAGAGGAGGCTGGAAACTTTTAAGAAGCCGACGGGTCCTTGTACGAAGCCCAAGAGGAGGCTATCATTCCCGGAGGAAGAGATCATTATACGAAGCCTAAGAGGAGGCTGTGAATACTTCTAAGAAGCCGTAGTGTCCTTGAATAATGCCCAAGAGGAGGCCGATGCTTTTAAGAAGCCCGTGGGTCTATCATCTCCTTTCCATTAGGAGAGATAACTCTTTTAAAGATAAAAACCACTAGTAAACGTGCGAGGTTTACTATCCAGCGACTTTTAGCTTTTAAAGAGGGTTCCTTAGTTAAGGTCCAAGATTATGACCGTAGTGGGTACCCAAACCCCGAGACATTCACGGCAAGCTATCCACAAGGAATAGATCAAGTCAGGAAAGTTCGAGAATTTGGAAGAAACTCAAAGATGCCATTCACGGAGAATACATTCATCTTGGGGAGTAGAGCTTCTTGACGATTCCTAAGGAGGACAGCCGAAGAGAAGACTGTATCTGGTGCTCCTATTGGGGATCTAAGCGTCTATTTCTACGAATAAATGAAACGGCGTCACCTAGTTCTAGACGTAGTAGCCGGTTGAAACTCGAAATATCTATACTATTATTACACAGTATATATGAGTTTATGAAAGGAGACTTACAGTGAGCAGCCCCACAATACAGTTTATAATATGAAAGCAGTAAACGAAAGCGATAACCACTTACTTGGTTGGAGTGCTTCCATGCTGTTTGGTTAGTTGTTCAACAAAGAAAGATTGAAAACAACAGTATATTCAAAATCAAAGGAGAAAGTGCTTTGAAAAAGAAAGATTTGGGGCTTACAGCTCAAGGAGAGGCCCAGGGTTTTATCAACGAGCGCACTGTTTGACTTTGTACAGCGGGACTTATACAAGTGACTGGGGCCCAAAAAGGTTTTCTGTACAAAGGGATGGGTCTTACACTCTCTCAAGAGGCCCAAAAAGGTTTGAAAAAAATAGTGGGGCTTATAACACGAGGGTAGGCCCAAATGATTTTTCGTTTAAAAAATGGCGATCGTGCCGAGGTTTTCTTTTAACGCAGAGGGACTTATACAATAAGTGAGGCCCAAAATGTTTTGGTTAAAAGGGGGATTGGGTCTTACACTCTAATAGAGGCCCAAAGTGTTTTGAATGGGTCTTATAGCTCAAGGAGAGGCCCAGATGATTTTTATTTTTAAACGGGCGACGATCGTGCCGTTTACTTGTACAGAGGGACTTATACAATGAGGGAGGCCCAAAAAGTTTTTGTACAAGGGGGGATGGGTCTTACACTCTCTCAAGAGGCCCAAAAAGTTTTGAAAATGATTTATGAGGGTTGAATTAATCCAAAACCCTAATTTGTTTTCAAAATGTATTTAATTGAATAAAAATTCAATTAAAATGATCAAAAATTGTTTAACACATGGAAAACAAATCGTGATCTTGGATTAATGCTTCAAAAATTAAGTATTGACCTACAAAATAATTAGAAAGCATTAAAAGTTGCAAAATCAATGTAGAAAAAATATTTAAAATGCCAAAAACAATCAAAATATTAATTCTTTACAAAAATATCAATTATATGAAATAAATAATATTTTTGGGATTTTTTGTGAAAATAAAATATTTTAACATTTTTGTGAATTATTAAAAAAAGAATCAACTCAAAATCATTAAAACTCAGAGAGAAATTAATTTTTGAATCAATTAAACAAAATCACAAAATTCAAATATTTGAATATATGAAAAATGGCGCCAAGAACAGCTGAAGAACACGCGCGTGTTCTTGGTTTCTCAGATTTGCATTTTCTATCCAATCTCCATGAATACGTAATCATATCATGTAATCTACATATCATTATGCTCGTCTCAACCTCACGATCATGTCTATGTACTTTAATTTCATTTAAATTAAACATACAACAAGAAATCACGAAGAGACCTCAAGAACCCTAATTTCTGCATGAAGGCTAGGATTTTTGATACACGATTCAAACAATGCAATTAATTGAGGGAAAACATTCCATGCATGATTATGAACATATGGCCAAATTATTGTGCGAGGAAATATGCATGGATTGAGAGATGACCAAGTATGTGCTTACCTCTAGGCCGTGACAACAAGTTCAAAGTGATTTTTGATTTGGAGGTGTTACAGATGAGTTGTGATGATCTGAACAGCTTCCCTACACCCTATGGATTGTGTTTGGATGGTTGGACTTGATTGAAATTGGCTGGATCATTTTGTGGTACCTCAGCTGCACTTTGGTTAAAACCTTGAGCAACCAGCTGGTGATTTTGTGAAATTAATGTTTCAGAAGTAATCTAAGTGTTTGATCAGCTCATATGTGATGTATGTGAGGTGTGTGAGTGATTGGTTTGATTGGAATTGCTCTCAAACTCAAAACCCGATAGCTACCTTGCTAAGAAAGGCATTTTTGCCAAGAGAAAGAGATTTTGAGGAAAGCATCTGTTAGATGGCTTTGGCGTACTCAAACTGACCACAATTGAGCTCTATTTATAGTAGAGCAAGTTTGTTTTGCAAGGAATAGTGCATGGCAGCTGGTAAGTAGGTTTGGCCAATGTTGGCAAATGAAAATCCAAGTCTCCTCTAACCATTGACTAGAGGTTAGGGCATAGAGCTTTGGTTCCCTTGGTCTTGGATAAGTCTTGACTGATTTCAGATGAGAATGGCTCAGTCCATGCCACCTTGATGGTTCCATTGAATGCCTCATTCCAAATTTGAAGTCTTGTCCCTATTTTGGCCATTCTAGGTTCAACATGCTATTTCTTGTTCCATGGACTTTGGAGGCTTGGCTCACTGATTGTCCCCTTTAGATTCAATCCTCTAAGGTGTCCAAGTGGATAGGAGCAATTGAATTTGGCTAATTTTGGCAAATCGACCAAAGTTGCAAATTCTGCCTTGCCTTGACAGATTTCAGCAAGGCAACTTGGCAATGTTGTATCTCATGGTGTAGGTTGAATTTGGCAATGTTCTTGGCCATTTTGGAAAGCTCTTACATGATACAACAACTGTTTGAACAAGTTTGGTTTTTATCCCTTTTGATTTCAAGTGAAAAATCCCCCTACATTTGGCAAAAAGTGAGGCAGAATCTGACTTAGTGAAAATTTCACTAAGTGTTGGAAAAAGTGACATTTTCACTTTTCAGCCACTTTGATCACTCCATAACTCAAAATCCTTAATGAATTGGAATGACTTGTAGTTGAAGTTTTTGTAGGTGATAATGAGGGCTACAAATCCATGTTTGGATGAGAAAAAATGGCCTTGTGGTTTAGGAGTTATGGTCCTCCAAAGTTGGTACCTTTGCCACTTTATTTTTAACTTAGAAAAATTTCTAAGTTTTATGGTTACCCCTTTTACAAGTTATCTCACTTTTCTTGATTTTTCTTGATGAATGATGATTCAAATCATACATTAACATCATTTTAGGGTTAAAAATCCATTTTGGTGAAAAATCACAAAAAGTCAAAGTTGACTTTTGTGCACAGTTGACTTTTTATCAGATGAATTCCAAACTGTGCAATTCTTCAGGAAATCATGTCCTTGACCTAAATCAAACTTGATGGACATGTTCCATGGGTGTCATAGGGTATATTCAATTATGTATTAGGGTTTGGGAGCATGTCCAGGTCAAAAGTCAAAGTTACAGTTGACTTTTCCCTTAAAACCCTAATTGTGGTGCAGATGAAATTGAGACTTGTTGCTCAAACTTCTTGGATTAATCCATTGTCCCAAATGGATCAATATGGTATATTAGAGACCCTCAAATCATCTCTTGAGGTCTTGGCTCATGGTTTGTCCCAAAAGTCAACTTAGGGGTGAATTAGGTCAAGAAACCCTAATTCCTGATTTTTGATGAATGCATCCCCTGAGGCAAAATTGACTTGATGCATGGGTTCATGAGGTTCCATGAAGTATATTAGGTTATGTTTTGGATCATTGCCTTGTGCCCAGATGAAAATTTCCATCTGGAGGCCCTGGTCGACCAAAACCCTAATTTGGTGACACTGTCGATCTTGAGACTTGATCCACCTAGAAGGGAGCAGCCTTGTGCTTAATCCTTGAAGTGGGAGTCCTTTTTGATCCATTGTGGATATTTAAGAGATTAGACAAGTTGAAGATCATGTCATTTCTTGATTGATCCTTTGTCTAAGCACTCAGAGAGGGCTTGAAACCCTAATTTTGATTGTAGTGGATGCTCACCCATCTTTGGGGAGACTAATGAAGCATAAAGGTACATCCATATTGTGATGATGATTTTCACAATGATGGGAAATCTAAGTGGTCAAAATTTGGGGTATTACAAGTCCAGCTCTAGTATCAACACGATACAAGAGAGACTCACAAATACACAAACCCTAAAACTCGCTAAGAAACAATGTATATTCCACACTTAGATTAGGTTAAATCCATCCTTATTTATAACCATAAACTAGACTAGATTTGGGCTTCAAAAACGCAGCAATTATGTTACACAAAATCTGCAACTTATTATCCTAAAAAATAGTTTCTTCAATCCAAAGTTTCCTAAAATTTCTCTACACTTAGAAAACGGCATCTTCAAATTCAAACAGAATCTCTGATTCCTCAATCTTGAATGCCACCTAGGATAAACAAATATTCCCATAATTTTCTGAAATCTAGAAATAAATTAGCAGTATCAAAACTGCAAAGTAACAGACAAAGATGTCGAATCATCATGATATGACATCTTGTCCAACATCTTATTCTTCAGTTTGTTCTTCATGTTAGGTCATCTTGTCCAACATCTTGCTGTCAAGTTAGTTTTACCAAAATTAATGTCAATCTCAAAAGCTTGGACTTATCAATCTCCCCATTTGGCAGATCTTGGCTAAAACTAACTAAATAACCTTTCCATACAAATACACAAAAAGTCAAAGGCAAAAATCAGATCAGCAGCGGAAATAATATATCCTCCCCCTCAATCAAATCATTCTTCTGCAGCAAGTGGTTAGCACTCTCCCCCTCAACAGCAGCCAGTGGTTAGCAGTGGTTAGTTAAGTTAGCATTACTCCCCATTTTTAACCATAATATGACAAAGGTAGTTAACTAACTAAACAACCAAACATTAACACAAGAAGAACAAGAGTTTAAAGTACAGATCAAGCACATGAAGTGCCAAAAATATCCTGGGCATTTAGCCCTTACAAAACATAACCACAAAAAAATGAATACTATTAACATACATCGTCTTCAGTTGCCTCATCATTCTCTTCCTCTTCCTCTTTAAGGTCCTCACTATCTAACTCAACATCTTCATCAGGAGCAGTATCAGCAACAACATTTGATGTGACAATGTCTTGGACATGATCACCAGTAAAAAATTTGTGATGCAAAGTCAAAGGAGACTCCCTTTTCATGACTTTATCATCATTCAACAAAGTAACAGGATATTGTTGAAGAATTATACTACAAACGAGAGTTGGATTTGAAAACCTCTCTTTATTTGGTGGGAACACACATACACTCACTCGAATAGTATTACCACACCAAATAAACTACTATAAATCTTCAGACAGGAAAATCCCAAGTTTTCTCCTCAATACCTCAAATTGATTAGCATCCAAAGCTTTAGTAAAGATGTCAGCTAGCTGATTCTCTGTGGCAACATGCTCCAATGTTAAAACTTTGTCTTCCACAAGATTTCTAATGAAATGATGCCTGATATCAATATGTTTGGTTCTAGTGTGCTGAATTGATGGCACTCAAGTTGTCACAGAATAATGTCATGACATCTTGTGTGACATTATAATCAGTCAACATTTGCTTCTTCCACATCATTTGAGAACAACTACTACCTGCTGCTATGTACTCAGCCTCAGCAGTAGATAGAGAAACATAATTCTGCTTCTTACTGAACCATGAAATCAAGTTGTTTCCCAAAAAGAAACATCCTCCAGAGGTGTTATTCCTGTCATCAGCACTACCAGCCCGATCAGCATCACAATATCCCATCAACATGGAATTAGAATTATGAGAATACAACAGACCATAGTCACATGTACCATTCACATACTTTAGAATCCTTTTGACTTGATTGATATGACTGAGTTTACGTTCAGCTTGATATCTAGCATAAACTCCAACAGAAAAAGTTATGTTAGGTTTGCTTGCAGTAAGGTATAGAATACTGCCAATCATGCTTCTATACAAACTTTGATCAACACTAACACCCTTTTCATCCTTAGACAACTTCAAGTGTGTAGGAGCAAGAGTCCTTTTGTGGCTAGCATTCTCCAAACCAAACTTCTTCACAATACTCTTTGCATATTTCCCTTGACAAAGAAATATAGAGTCTTCCATCTGTTTGACTTGGAGACCAAGAAAGTAGGTTAATTCACCCACCAAACTCATCTCAAACTCATATTGCATTTGCTTGATAAAATGTTGAACCATCTCATCTGACATCCCTCCAAACACAATATCATCTAGATAGATTTGAGCTATCATGAGTTTTCCATCCTTCTCTTTAACAAATAGATTTTTGTCAATTCCACCTTTTCTGTATCCATGGTTGATGAGGAACTCAGTTAGCCTCTCATACCAAGCTCTTGGAGCTTGTTTCAACCCATACCAGGCCTTCTTCAATTTGAACACATGATCTGGAAATGTAGGATCAACAAATCCTTTTGGTTGTTCCACATATACTTCTTCATTCAAGTATCCATTTAGAAAGGCACTCTTAACATCCATTTGAAAATGCTTGAATTTAAATAAACAAGCCACTCCAAGTAACAATCTAACAGACTCCATCCTAGCAACAGGAGAAAAAGTTTCATCAAAGTCTACCCCTTCAATTTGAGTGTACCCTTGAGCAACAAGACTAGCCTTGTTTCTGGTGATCACACCTTGCTCATCAGACTTGTTTTTAAACACCCATCTTGTACCAATAACATTTGACCCTTCAGGTCTTGGCACAAGATCCCAGACCTCATGCCTTTTGAACTGCTCCAGTTCCTCTTGTATAGCATTGATCCAGAATTCATCAATCAAGCCCTCCTTGACATTCTTGGGTTCCAATTTTGAGACAAAGCAAGCACCATCAACAACTTCTCTTAATCTGGTCATTCTTCCACCATTAGGATCTCCTATTATAAGATCCTTAGGATGATCTTTCTAAATTTTGATGGAGGGTCCCTTGTCTACTGTCTCAGTCTCTGCAGGTTCAGGATTAACACTTAAATCTGCAGCATCTTCAGGAACATCATGCAATGTTCCTACATCTTCTGTGACATCTTCAGAAACATCACTCATGGGAAAGAATGTTCCAATATCATCTGTGACAACAGCTTATGTAGTTGAGTCATCAACCACAACATTTATAGATTCCAGCACAACATTAGTTCGGGAGTTGAATACTCTATAGGCTCTGCTATTTGTAGAGTATCCCAGAAAGATTCCTTCATCACTTTTAGGATCCATCTTTCTCCTTTGCTCACGGTCAGCCAAAATGTAACATGTGCTTCCAAAGACATGGAAGTACTTCACAGTTGGCTTTCTTTCTTTCCATAGCTCATATAAAGTAGTAGGTGTTCCAGATCTAATGGTTACTCTATTTAGGATATACCAAGCAGTATTCATGGCTTCAGCCCAAAAATGATATGGAAGTTTCTTGGCATGAAGCATTACCCTTGCAGATTCTTGAATTTTTCTATTCTTTATCTCAACCACACCATTCTGTTGAGGAGTGATGCGTAAAGATAACTTATGACTAATTCCTTCAGAAGAACAGAAATCATTAAACTTGTTGTTTTCAAATTCCTTCCCATGGTCACTTCTAATTCTAACCATGCCACAATCCTTCTCTCTTTGAAGTTTTTGACAAAGTTCTTTGAACACTTCAAACACCTCAGACTTCTCTTTGATGAAATTCACCTAGGTGAATCTTGAGAAGTCATCAACCATAAAATAAGCATACCTCTTTCCTCCAAGACTTTCAACCTACATAGGTCCCATCAACTCCATATGAAGTAGCTCCAAAATATTTGAAGTGGTCAGATGTTGAATCTTCTTATGCGACATCCTTGTCTGCTTTCCAATTCGACATTCACCACAGACTCTTCCTTCATCAATTTTCAGATTAGGAATACCTCTGACAGATTCCTTTGACAAGACTTCCTTCATTCCCTCAAGTGTAAGTGGCCAAGTTTCTGATGCCACATATTCACCTCATCTTCTTTTGACATCAAGCAGATGGAGGAACACTTTGTTTCTAGAGGAGTCCACAAGTAACAATTATGTTTAGATCAGGCTCCCTTCATGATAACTTCATCTTTATCATTTGTTACCAGACACTCAGATTTAGTAAAGTTAACCTTGAGACCTTAGTCACATAGTTGACTAATACTTATCAGATTAGTAGTCATTCCTTTGACAAACAACACCTTATCAAGACTAGGCTGTCTAGTATAGTCCAACTTCCCAATACCCTTTATTTCACCTTTTGATCCATCTCCAAAGGTGACATAGCTAGTGGAATTTTGTTTAATATCCACCAAAAATTTCTTGACACCAGTCATATGTCTAGAACAACCACTATCAAAATACCAGTCTTCTCTAGCAGAAGCTTTTAGAGAGGTGTGTGCTATGAGACCAATAATGCCATTCTTGGAAATCCACTTCTTCTTTGTTTTAACAACAGCCTAATTCCTTATGGATTGAGTCGCAGATTTGGGATAACCATGTAGCTTGTAGCAGTAAGGTTTTATGTGGCCAAACTTACCACAATGATGACATTTCCAGTCTTGCTTCTTGCTTCCTGAAGAATTCTTCTGATGTCTTTGTTGATGTTAGGACATCTTTCTTGACATCTTTCGATTATGCTTTCTTTTAGGATGAGCACAATTCAATGCTGGCTCTTTTCCTTTATTCATCACAACTTAATCATTATAACCAAGCCCTTTGATATCTCCAGCATTCCTCCCAAATTGAAGAATCTCACCCAACACATTAGAACTACTATTGAGCATTCTTACAGTTTTAGTCATATTGTCAAGTTTTGAGTTGAGCAATACAACTTCCTCCTTCAGGTCAGAGATGGTATCCAAGTGCTTTAATCTTTCAGCCTCAAGTCGAACGATAGCATTATGTTGATCCTCTCCCAGCTAACATACTTCTGCACTTCTAATGCACAACTCCCTGTATGAGCTAGCCAGTTCATCAAACGTGAGTTCTCCAACATTTGATTCTTCATCAGAATCAAATACTCTAGTAAGATTAGAAACTTATTTAGCAGATTCTCCTTCACTTGAAGAATCATCTTCAGACCATGATATAGACAAACCTTTCTTCTCCTTCTTGAGAAATGTAGGACACTTAGATTTAATGTGTCTAGTTCCTTCGCATTCATAGCATTAGATTCCTTTGCCTTTGTTAGCTTTCTCTTCTGTTTTGAACCATCTTTCAAAATCCTTCCTTTTGTTGATGTCGGATGACTGAGTCTTGACTCCCTGTCCATCCTCTTTAATAATTGGTTGTACTGTTTTCCAAGTAGCACAACAACCTTAGACAATTCTTCCTTGGAATTTGGTTCACATTCACCTGGATTAGACACCAAGGCTATACTTTTCTTCTTTTCAGATTTCTCACTGATTACCAATTCAAAAGTCTGAAGAGATCCCATGAGTTCATCCACCTTCATGGTGTTTATGTCTTGGGCTTCTTCAATGGCAGTCACATTCATGTCAAATTTCTTTGGAAGAGATCTTATAATTTTTTGGACCAACTTAACTTCTGGAATCTTTTCTCCTAGATCACTTGAAGTATTGGCTATATCAACAATGTTCATGTGAAAGTCTTGAATACTTTCATCCTTCTTCATCTTCAAGTTCTCAAACTTGGTTGTAAGAAGTTGAAGTCTTGATGATTTCACTCTAGAGGTTCCTTCATGAGCAGTCTTCAAAATCTCCCAAGCATCTTTGGTAATAGTATAATTCTTTATCAATCTGAAGATGTTCTTGTCCATTCCATTGAATAAGGCATTCAATGCTTTGGAATTACCCTGAGCTAGCTTGTCATCTTCATCATCCTAGTCTTCCTCAGGATTTATCATATCAGTAATCTTACCTTCCTGATCTTTAGGCTTTGGTGGACCCCATCATTTGACCACAGATTTCCAAGCCTTACCATCCATGAACTTAATAAAGGCCACCATACGCACTTTCCAATATTCATAATTGGATTCATCAAGGATGTGTGGTCTGTTCCATATTCCTCCTTCCTTGTCCATTGCATCAGAAAGTAACTTCCCTGAATCTCACCCAGATTAAGAGCAGGATTCCTGCTCTGATAGAAATTGAAACTCTGGTATGCAGATCTCAGATGTCCTAAGAGATGTTGAGACACTTGATCTCTACTTTAAACACAATGACAAGAAGGAGCACAATAAAAATTGCAGAAAGTAAACGAACACACAGTAATTGTCAACCCAGTTCGGTGTAGAACAACACCTATGTCTGGGGGCTACCAAGCCAAGAATGAAATCCACAAGATAGTATTAATTCTAAGCTAAACAACCTCCGGTTTACAACTTATCACTTAATCACTACCCGTGCTTAATTTCTACCTAAGACTCTCCTAGGTATGAGACTTTTCTCAATTCCCTTTCAATCAAAACAGTGATAAAAATTACAACTCAATGCAAACAGTCCAGCTCTAGTATCAACACGATACAAGAGAGGCTCACAAACACACAAACCCTAAAACTCACTGTCGCTCCCGAGGATTTGCATCCATGGTACAAACGCGAAAGTGGCGCGGAAGACAGAGTCTCCAGCAATGTGTATTTATCCCAAGCGAGGGATAGGAAACACTGCGTAAACCTGAAGAAAGAGGGGAAGGACATGGTCATCGCAACCATAGTCAGGGTTCTGGAGTCGGTTATGCGAGGGGAAGGTGTTAGCACCCTACGCATCCATCGTACTCGATGGGATCCACGCTTGTTGTCTAAACGGAGGGTGAGCCATCCTAATACCTATGGCTGAACAAAAGAAAACGGGGATGGGGGTGACTAAGACGGACTCGGTAGGACATATGCGATGCCCTAGGCCTCTGTACTCCCATAGTGCAATGGGAAAGTCAGAGTCAACGTAGTTCGACCTAAAGAGGTCGGAATGGGTGAAGGGTGCTCACCAAGACATCACTGTCTTGTGCCTACGTATCCTCAATCGGACGATAGAGAGGAATCAGAGCTAACGTAGTTCGTGGGTATGACCACGGATGGGTGAACATTTTTTACATGAGCGACGAGCTCTTTTCTGAAAATAAGTTTGAAACCCAATGATCCTGAAGGATAAAAAGATTTGAATTGGTTCTGTGTTTTTTAGACAGAAGTGTCTTTTAAGTTGTTTCATAATTTGCATTGAACCAAAGTCTATGGCATAGGAACAAATGCATAGTGAATCGTTCCAAGACAGGACGCCCACTAAACACTCTAGAAGAATGAGGGAAAACCCCTCATTCCTCATTTCCCATGTTTAAGGCTCGTGCGCAATACACATTATCTTTATTAAGTGTTTTAAAGAAGTTATTAGATGAGAAGAGAGACGACCCGAAGGAAACTCTATCATGCAAAAGAGATCCTATAGTTAGTGAGGCTTAGGAGAGACGACTACCTAAAACCTAATGCTAATCCTCCTCCAAGCTTAATCAGAAATTAAGTTGGACTAGGTAGCTCTAAGGGGAAAGGAATCCAAGACTTAAACAAGTCTTGAGATTCATGGGAAGAGAAAGAGTGAAAGAGATGAAGAAGAGATACAAACAAAGCATATCAAATGCTAAGGCAAACACATATGTGAAAGCTTAAAAGAGAAAAGGAGAAGTTAGAAGGTGGATATTCATCCACATCCCATTCACTTACCATTAGCCCCTACATGGTTAGCAAAAACAAGCATAAGCAAAGGTAAGGTAAATAAGACTCAAGCAAATCACAACACAAAGAGAAAAGGCTATAAACCAACAAAATCAACCAAGTCAGAATGAACACTTTAGAAGTGACCTATAATGTTTACCAAACAGACTCAAGCAAAAAGAATGCAAACAAGTGGCAAAATAACCAAGAAGATCATCAAAGAAGGAGTAGAAGAAGAATGAATGGATATGCAAGGTATTCATGCAATAATGCTTCAAGTAATGTCAAAGTCAGAATGTGGATGACCTAAAAATGTGCCTAAACATGATGTACAAATGTCATATGAGGCATAAAATCAAGCATCCAAGCATTAAGAGTGATTAGGAGAAGAAGTGAGAAGATATGAACATGAATTTAACATGGAAAGAAGTTACTTAAGGCATAAGTCAAACCTAAAAAAAATTCAAGATAAAACTCAAGTATCAATGTCAGAAGTGATATGACATGTTAGGGTGAAGATAAGATGCACAAACAAATCACGTTCAAGCAATTACAAGTCATTTAGAAGCTAGAAGAAATAGAAACATGCATTTGGATGAAACATGTTCAAGTATGCAAAGTAAGACATGAATGGCATATGGGATGAATGCAATGCTTTAAAGTCAGAGGCATACATCATATGAAATGCAAATGGATGGTATGGCATGGCATGAACGAACCAATTACAAGTCAAGTTGGAACTTAGATGAAAAAGGATGAGGAATTAGGTCAAAAGGAGACACGTGAAACAAGTATTGAACATGTACACAAAGAAAGCATCAACTTCAAACCAATGACCTATAACTTCATTCAAAAGACCTATAATGATCTAAACATGGCTCAATAAGTCAAAAAAGTGATCTCATACAATGGCACAAGTTCCTTCTCAAGCAAGTAAACAAAACATGATCAAAGAAGTTCACAAAAAGGGACCTCAAACAAGAGTCATCAAACAAGTACTAAACACGATTCAAAAATCATCAAATTAGGTCTCAAGAGACCTCAACCAGAGGTAAATATCATACCAAAAGCTCATGCAAAGAATTACAAAGAAACTCAATCAAACAAGCATTGCAATGTAATTAGGGTTTCACATGATTATGCACAAAGAAGTGGCTCAAAGAGGATGCAAAGATGATCTTAAAAATATGACAAAAATGTTTTTAAATGCTTCAAAGTGTCCTATGAAATATGAAAAAAGAATGAGGATCAAACTATGTACCAATGATGAGAAATAAAATCAGCAATCCAAAGTGTTCACAAATGAAACATTTCAAAAAGAAATTCAAACAACAATTAATTCAGATGCAAAAAATAATAGAAAAATGGAAAATAAAATTTGTAAAAATTTTATAAAACTATGAAAATGATTCATGATTTTTTTTTATGATTTTTAAATGCATTAAACTAATTTTAAAAATGAAAATGATATGCAAAATAAAAAATAAAATGACATAGCACGGGCCAGGGGGTGCAGGCAAAGTAATTTCCACGTTTAAAACAGAATGGGCTTAGATAAAGGGGGTGGGAATATCAAACAGAGACCCAATCCAAACCCAGCGCAAGTCAACATAAAAGTTTGGAATTCAGTCAACTAAAGGACTTAATCTACACCACCAGATCAATCATGCGTATGATATTCAGTCAATCACAACACAAAGTAAGCAATATCAATGGTTAGGATCACGCACACACCACAACACGCATAGGGAGGCACACAAACAGATTAAAATGGAAAAACAAGGCACGTGAGAGGCATCCTCTCATTTTAATGTGTTGGCACAATAATAGCCATCAGATCAAAACCACGAACGGTCATGATTTCATCTTCAACCTTGAAACCCTGCATCACCTGAAAATGAACCAGACATCGGAGCCCTAGCTCCGGTCGTCTTCTCCGGCAACACCAAACATAAAAGTCTCCAGAAATCAAAAACTCCACCACAGTTCTACTCAAAATTCAATACTGAATACAAATATCAAGTTCAAATTAACAGATCATGCAAGAATAAATCAAATTGAAGCAAAACATTTCTCACTCAAAACTTTCAGATCCATGATTCAGCCATAATACACGTCCAAACTTCAAATAAAATAGATCAGTATGATCACCATAGCTTGAGGAACATTAAGCACATCTTAAAATCAAGAAATAAGATGATGAATTTCAACTCACCTGAAACTTGAAACAAGCCAAAATACTCCTAGAAACCCAGTGTAAGAGTGCAGATCTTCCTCTTTTGAGCTCTATTTGCAAAATAAATGCAAATAGAAGCTTGAATCAGGCTAGATCTTGAGATTTGATGAAGTTGAATCCAAATTCGGTTATGGCCAAAACTCAGTATGAGCTTCAATCAGTGGTTGCAAAAGCTTCCTTATACTTCAAGGATCTCAAAAATGCAAAGAAATGAGGAAGATCCTTGATGAATTGAGAGAATCAAAAGGAAGAAGGTGAGAGCAAAAATTTGAAATCTGAGCAAATGAGAGCGCATGAGAGTGAAATGAACGTGTAAATCTCTTTATGTATCCTTGGTTAGGCTTCTGATCATGGTTAGGGTTTAGCTAAACCCTTGGTTAAAGCTCTTGGAGGTGTTTTGTAAATTTGCAACTTGGTGTGTACACCCGCATCTACACGTGCAAGGGTCATGAAATGAGCATGCTTCACTCTCACTTTCCTTGCTGAATGTGTGTGTGATCCCATCTTGGAGGGAAAGTCAAGGGATTTTGAGTTTTGGATCATTTTGCAATTTTGCAACTTGTGAAAATAGTGAGGAATATTTCATGAAACCACTTTATTCAAGAGCCAAATATGATCCAAATGAAGTGCATTTGAGTGTGGTAATCAGACTTTGGTAATTAGAAACAACATGAGACTTGTAGGAGGCAATTTGTAAAAGTGGAAAATTTGGTACATGTGAGAAACCCTAAAACACACCTTGTAGTCTTTTGATCATAACTTGAGCTTCACACATGCTATGGAGATGATCTAGTACTTTTTGGAAAGGGGAGAGAGAGATCTTCAACATTCATGTTTGAGTAAAAATTCATTTGAGGCTTATTTGTTGATGAAAAGTCAATTTGAAGATGGTTTGAAAAGTTACCAAAAATGGAAATTTCACATTATAGGTCATTTTCCAAAAATAGTAACTTTTGCCCTACTTCTTGATTCTTGATGAATGACATGAATCTTAACATTTTAGGACCATATGAAGGTCTATGGACTTGGGAGACATGATTTGAACCTTTGAAAACCCGTGGTTGACTTTCCTTTTGAACTGTTGACTTTTGCTTATTTCACAAGTAACTGATCCATTGAAAACCTTCCCCAAAGAACCAATAGCCAAGATTCCACCCATGAACACTTGTGAGCATATGGAATACTATGAGAACATGTTTGAACAAACAAATCTCAACAAGAAGCCTTTTGAAACCAAAACCCTAATTTGCACAACCAGTCTAGGAGAGTGTAGTTCACTTGAAATCTCTTGCCAATCTTGATCTTATGATGATATGATGAACCCAACAAGACACCCTGAGGCTTAAAGCTCCTTTGTGTTGAACCAAGTACCTTGATCCCATGCTAAGAGCCAATGATATGCACAAATGCTAATGCAAGAATGAAATGAAACATAAGCCAGTTAGCATCAAAACAAGAGGGAAAATTTTGGGGTGTTACAGCTGCCCCTATTCAATCAACTTGGTCCTGAAGGTATGATAGCAATGGCTCTCATGCATTCAAAGGATTCACGGAGATTGAATACCAAAAGAAACCTGAAATTTGCATTCTGCAAAGGAGAGACGACTCCACTGGGGAACAAGTAATAAATACTGCACCATCACAACACGTACGAGTGTTGGAAACCAATACAGACAATGTATTGAAATGTCTTGAAATAAACACGAACGAATGTTAGCTATGTCGGGGATAAACACGGACGCGTGTATAAGGAATCAATACGGACAGGTATCGAAAGGTACACGGACGAGTGTATAAAGGATTAATACGGACGTGTACCGAAAGGTACACGGACGGGTGTATAAAGGATCAATACTGACGGGTATCGAAAGGTACACGGACGGGTGTATAAAGGATCAATACGGACGGGTATCGAAAGGTACACGGACGGGTGTATAAAGGATCAATACGGACGGGTATAGAAAGGTACACGGACGGGTGTATAAAGGATCAATACGGACGGGTATCAAAATGTACACGGACGGGTGTATAAAGGATCAATACGGACGGGTATCGAAAGGTACACGGACGAGTGTATAAAAGATCAATACGGACGGGTATCGAAAGGTACACAGACGGGTGTATAAGGACTAATACGGATTAAAATGCTGAACCGAACATGGACGGGTGTTAAGAAAAAAATTGTTGAGTAAATGACAAGAGAACACGGACGAGTATCAAAGGAATCAATACAGACGAAGTATTGAAAGGGGTCAAACACGGACGGGTGTTAAAGGGAACACGGACGAGTGTCAAAGGAATCAATACAGACGAAGTATTGAAAGGGGTCAAACACGGACGGCTGTTAAAGGGAACACGGACGAGTGTCATCAAAAGGTCAATACGGACGGGTATCAAAACCAAAGGTTTAAACACGGACGGGTGCTGAAGGAAACACGGACGGGTGTCATGGTAAAAACTTTGAGGAGTTGAATCAAAAGACCACCTGGACGAAGGGGTAAAGGAGGTCAAGGATTTACGATCCTGGCAAGACGCTCTGCCGGGGAACTGTCAAATAGTCCTCTGAATGGCTAAGCTCGCCACTTGTGGAATAAAGTTGAACAAAATTCTCCTAAAATTCGACTCTTCCTGTCGTAAGAACACTCAAACCTGGCTTATGCTTCGAATGCATATGTTTGAATTTTGCCGTAATGTTCCATACAAAATGGAAATGCTACACATTTGGGAGGATGCCATGCAAAATGCTCATGCAATGCAAAAAGGGACGTCCCAGCAAAATAAATGCTGAGGACAGAGGCAGCTCCGCTGGGGATGACAAACTAAATTGTTATCTGACCAAAGAGACCATGCTGAGGAAAACCTCACCCCGCTGGGGAACATCACGATCCTCGATTCTGCTGGAGATGGACAAAACTCCGAGAGAAAAACCCACTCTGTTGGGGATGGATACTGAGGGTGGAGATTCCTCCGCCGGGGATCACCAAATATTTCAGAACTTGGATTTGACGCCTGCCAATAACGATTGGACTCAAGACCTACTGGGGATACCAATTGCTGTTGAGCAAACCAACGGAAAATCGCCAACAGACTCTGCTTGGGGAATACCGATCATTACCAGCACGTCTGACTAGCTGAGGAAAAATGACTGCCCATACCCTGTGGGGAAACACCATCTTTGATCAAAGAAGATATTCCATCAGTTTCTTGCTGGGGAGATAGAAATGACAAATTCTGGCCTCCTGTTGAGGAGTAATAGGCCAAATCACAACTCTGGCCACTCGCTGGTGAGAAAATCCGCCACGATTCCGTCTGGGGAATTAATCTTTTACACTCTGCTGAGGAAGACAATCCTCGATACTTTGACTGGGGAAATTAACGAACTGCTGAGGACGATCAAACTTCAAAGTTAAGGATAGCAAATCTACTAGGGAGGTACAAACCTGTTATCCTGCAAAACCAACAGAAAGGTCTATGTGCAAAATGATTACTTTGATTATCATCATAATGACCAACGCCTAGGCAATTGCCACTGCTTTCCAATATGCTTCACAAAGCTCAACATTCTCACATGCAATATTTATCAAAATATCGGACATTTTCACAAACAAAACAGTAAAAATATAAATGGAAAGCTCTTTGAGTGAAGTGCAAATTTTATTGAATGAATCGGCCTGTAAATAGGCATTTACATCTGGAAGCAATTCCTGAAAAGAGGTAATTACGCAAAAAGGTAAAAAGAAAATACACATGTCGGCAATGTGGGGAACAGATATCCACCATGATTCAACTCAGCTATAACCCATATGACTTGTTTATCCGCAGATGCTTTGACCTTCAAAGAGACTAACTGGACTGATTCCTTCCCTTCGAATTTTCCCAAGTGTCAACAGTAATCACAGATCGAACGCAGATCGTAGCCTTTGCTTTTAAATCCCTAACTTTTTCCTGGATCGCCATTCTCGGGTTTTCAATCCACCGGGATACCCATTTTTGCCAAAGTTGCCCTTACAGGTTTTCAACTTTGTGGGATTATTCTTTTTTCTTTTTATCCCTAATTTTTGCCCGAACCTTTTCTTTTTATGGTTCGCCATGATGCCCCTTTTTTGCTTGGACTTTCTTTTTATGTCCAACGAGTCTCTCTTCATGCAAAGTATTTTTTGACTACGTCTGCATTCACAGGGGACGTAAAATCTTCACCATCCATAGTTGAGAGTAATAAGGCTCCACCGGAGAAAAACTGTCTTACTACATATGGCCCTTCATAATTCGGAGTCCACTTGCCCCTGTGATCTGTTTGAGGAGGAGTGATCCTTTTCAGAACTAATTCACCAGTTTAGAAACATCGAGGATGCACTTTCTGATCAAAGGCTTTCTTTATCCTGCTCTGATACAACCGGCCATGCGCAATGGCTTTCAATCTCTTCTCTTCGATAAGGTTCAGTTCATTCAGCCGGGAACACGCCCACTCGGCTTCATCCAGCTTCACATCTGTCAGAATTCTCAAAGAAGGAATCTCAACCTCCAATGGTAGAACTGCTTCCATACCATATACCAATGAGAAAGGAGTTGCCCCAGTTGATGTGCGTACTGAAGTACGATAACCGTGCAAAGCGTAAGGCAACATCTCATGCCAGTCTTTATACGTCACTACCATCTTCTGTACAATCTTCTTTATGTTCTTATTAGCCGCTTCAACAGCTCCATTCATCTTCGGCCGATAGGGAGAAGAATTGTGATGTTCAATTTTAAAGCTCTGACATAGCTCCTTCATCATCTTGTTATTCAAATTTGAACCATTATCAGTAATGATTCTCTCCGGGACTCCTTACCAGCAGATGATGTATTTCTTAATAAACTGAGCTACCACTTGTTTGGTGACGTTGGCATATGAGGCTGCTTCTACCCACTTTGTGAAATAATCAATGGCAACCAGAATAAAACGATGCCCATTGGAAGCAGTCGGCTCAATCTTCCCAATCATATCAATGCCCCACATAGCAAAGGGCAAAGGTGATGACAACACATTCAAAGGAGTAGGCGGCACGTGCACCTTATCTGCATAAATCTGGCATTTATGACATTTCCGGGCGTATTTAAAACAGTCAGACTCCATAGTCATCCAATAATACCCCGCTCTCAGCAGTTTTCTTGCCATAGCATGCCTATTGGCATGGGTACCGATGGAACCTTTGTGAACTTCTTCCATTAATAGGTCTGCCTCGTGTTCATCAACACAACGTAGCAAGACCATGTCAAAGTTTCTCTTGTACAACACATCATCTTTGTTCAAAAAGAAGTTTCCTGACTGCCTCCTCAACGTCTTCTTATCCTTGGAAGATGCCCCAGCTGGGCATTCTTGACTCTTCAGAAATACCTTAATATCGTGATACCAAGGCTTACCGTCTGATAAACCTTCGACTGCAAACACAAAAGCCGGTCTGTCCAAGCGCATGATTCTGATTGAAGGAGTTTCATTCCAACGGTTCACTTGATACATCAAAGACAATGTTGCCAACGCATCTGCCATCTGATTCTCCAAGCGAGGTATATGATGGAAATCTACTCTGTCAAAGAAAGGTAACAACCTTATGGCATAGTTGTTATAAGGCACAAGATTCGCTTGACGAGTTTCCCATTCACCTGTAATCTGATTAACCACCAACGCAGAATCACCATAAACATCGAGGTTCTTGATTCTCAAATCAATTGCTTCTTCTAACCCCATGATGCATGCTTCATACTCTGCCTCGTTGTTGGTGCATACGAATGCTAATCGGGCAGTGAAGGGTATATGAGAACCCTTTGGAGTCATAATGACTGCCCCGATTCCGTTGCCGTATGAATTTACAGCCCCATCAAAGACCAACTTCCACTGAGATCCAATCTCAGGTCCTTCATCAGGCAAAGGCTCTTCACAATCCTTCATCTTCAGATACATGATATGCTCATCTGGAAATTCAAACTGAAATTCTGGCATAGATATCAGATGTCCTACGCAGATGTTGAGACACTGATATCCAACACAATGAACAAGATGACAATAAAAGTAATAGTGCAGAAAGTAAATAACACAATGACATGTTTAGCCAGTTCGGATCAACAATCCTACTCTGGGGGATACCAAGCCAGGGATGAAACCAATACACGATAGTATCAATTCACAGATCATACAAACACTGAATAATCTGCTCACTTAATCACTACCCTTCCTATGACTTCTACCTAAGACTCACCTAGGTATGAGGCCCTCCTCAAATCCCTCTACAACCACAACCCATGATTGGTACCTTTCCACACAAGAAACAAATCGAAAGACACACTTTCAAGACACACAATTCTCAATACTTCACGGCTTATGAGAATTGACAGAACTTAAAACACAAAAAACCAGTCCTTATACTGTTATCAAAAGATACCAGTTAGGCTCACAAAATACACTCGAAACCCTAACAAAAACACATGTAAGTTCCACACCTAAAACTAGGTTTACATCAGTCAATATATAGCATTTATTCTGGACTGAAATGGGCTTAAAAATGCAGCAAATAGACTGCTCACAGATCTGCAAAATTAACTCCAACAAAATAGGTCTTCAATCCAAAGTTTCCTATTATGTCTCCATAATTTGAAAAATGCAGAAAATCCGAAAAACCAACAAATAATCACAATCCAAAAATGCTTTGGATGCCATATAGGATAACCAAATATTCACAGAATATTTAGTAACAATTAACAGCACCAGAATCTGCTTTAAAACTGAATCTAAACGCGATGTCCTATGAGCAGGTATTGGACATCTTTATTCGACATGTT
The DNA here is from genome assembly GCA_022829125.1 of Lathyrus tuberosus. Classification (NCBI taxonomy): domain Eukaryota; kingdom Viridiplantae; phylum Streptophyta; class Magnoliopsida; order Fabales; family Fabaceae; genus Lathyrus; species Lathyrus tuberosus. The sequence continues at coordinate 2,552,006 of JALAZF010000254.1, forward strand.
GAGTATGTTGAGTGCAGCCAACTAGAACATCATGATTCAACATCTTGCTTCTATAATAGTTTTAGCAAAATAAATGCCAACCATAAAAGCCACAGAAATAACAATCTCCCCCTTTGGCTTATTTTGGCTAATACTACACACAAACAAAACTAGTAAAGAAGCACAAAAAAAATATCCAATTAGACAGCAGCAGAAATAACAAGATCACACAGCAAAAAAAACATCCAGCAAGCAGCACTCCCCTTCAGCTGCACACAGCACAACAAACAACACATGATAGCAGCACTCCCCTTCAGCTGCACACATTCCACAATCATTCCACAAACTCCCCCTCAACTACTGCAGTAGCACAAGCACACAAGCATACAACACTCCCCACACAACCATACTACTCCCCCTTTTTAGACATAAATAAGACAAAAACAAGTAGAACAAGTCAAAGTACAAATAAACCAGAGTAAACTGCATCAGAGGGTAGATGCACACCACATCACATGCCCACATGTTATGCACGAACTTCAGCATTTTACCTTCATTCACATACTGCACTACCAGAACCTCCTTTAATCTATCCAATCTGGCAGCCAGAAGGACCATTAATTGCTATAGTTCTTCATGAATACAAAACCCAAGTCTGCTCCTCAGGTTTTCAAACTGAACTGCATCCAGAGCCTTGGTAAATATGTCAGCAAGTTGATTTTCTATGCTCACATGCTCAAGAGTTATGACTTTGTCCTCCACAAGTTCTCTGATGAAGTGACGCCTGATATCAATGTGCTTAGTCCTGCTATGTTGAACAGGATTCTTGGAAATATTAATAGCGCTCAGGTTGTCACAAAATAATGTCATGACATCTTGTGTGACATTATACTCAGATAACATCTGCTTCATCTATACCAGTTGAGCACAACTACTACCAGCTGCTATGTACTCAACTTCAGCAGTAGAAAGGGACACTGAATTTTGCTTCTTACTAAACCATGAAATAAGATTATTTCCCAAAAAGAAACATCCTCCAGATGTGCTCTTCCTGTCATCAGCACTTCCAGCCCAATCAACATCACAGTAACCTACTAGAATGGGACTTGAGTCATGGGAGTACAACAACCCATAATCACATGTACCACTCACATACTTAAGAATTCTCTTAACTTGATTAATGTGACTGACCTTGGGTTCTGCTTGGTATCTTGCACACACACCAATAGCAAAATTTATGTCCGGCCTGCTTGCTGTAAGATACAGCAGACTGCCAATCATACTCCTATACAAACTTTGTTCAACATTGACACCCTTTCATCTTTGGATAACTTCAAGTGAGTAGGAGCAGGAGTCCTCTTATGCTTGGCATTATCCAGTCCAAACTTTTTCACAATGTTCCTCGCATATTTGCTCTGACAGATAAAAATAGAGTCTTCCATCTGCTTGACTTGTAATCTAAGGAAGTAGGTCAATTCACCTACCAAGCTCATCTCAAATTCAGATTGCATTTGGTTGACAAAATGTTGGACCATTTCATCCGACATCCCACCAAACACAATATCATCTACATAAGCTGTAAGCAGAGAGTTTAGCTTTGAATTGATACTACTGATAGTGGACTTCATCCCTAGTGTTTTATCAATACCACCCTTCCTGTATCCATTGTTGACTAAGAACTCAATCAGTCTTTCATACCAAGCTCGTGGAACTTGTTTCAGCCCATACAAAGCCTTCTTCAGCTTGAAAACATGATCAGGAAAATTTGGATCCACAAACCCTTTAGGCTGCTCAACATAGACTTCCTCATTAAGATAGCCGTTCAGAAAGGCACTCTTGACATCCATTTGAAACAATCTAAATTTCAACAAACATGCCACTCCTAGCAGCAATCTAATGGATTCCAATCGAGCCACCGACGCAAATGTTTCATCGAAGTCTACTCCTTCAATTTGTGTGTATCCTTGAGCAACTAATCTGGCTTTGTTCCTGGTAACAACCCCTTGTTCATCAGACTTGTTCTTATAAACCCATTTTGTTCCAATCACATTCGTTCCTGCTGGTCGTGGTACCAGTTCCCAGACTTCATTCCGCTTGAATTGACAAAGTTTATCTTGCATAGCACTTATTTAGAACTCATCTGTCAATGCTTCTTTGACATTCTTTGGTTTAATCTTTGAAACAAAGCATGCATTCGACACAGTCTCCCTCGTTCTAGTTCTTACACCTTCATTCAGATCTCCAATAATCAATTCTTTAGGGTGATCCTTCTGAATCCTTATAGAGGGTCCCCTGTTAGCATCCTCTACCTCTTCATTCTCAGGTCTAGTGTTGGTTTCTTGAGCACTATCTTCTATAGACTCAATATCTTGAGAGGTTTCATTGTTCATGGGTAGACATGCTCCAACATCATCTGGGACATCTTCGTCTTTGCCCGAGTCATCAACCACCACATTTATGGATTCCATCATCACCTTAGTTCTGGAATTAAATACCCTATATGCTTTACTGTTTGTAGAGTATCCCAAATATATTCCTTCCTCACTCTTGGGATCCATCTTTTGCCTCTGCTCACGATCCGCCAAGATATAGCACTTACTCCCAAACACATGAAAATACTTCACATTTGGCTTTCTACCTTTCCATAGCTCATAAATAGTGACAGAAGTACCTGATCTGATAGTCACCCTATTGTGTATATAGCACGCAGTATTCATGGCTTTAGCCCAAAAATGATATGGAAGCTTTTTGGCATGAATCATGACTCTTGCACACTCTTGTATAGTCCTGTTCTTGCGTTCCACCACACCATTCTGCTGAGGAGTGATCGGTGATGAGAATTCATGAGTGATTCCTTCAGATAAGCAGAACTCTTCAAACCTGCTATTTTCGAATTCTCTCCCATGATCACTTCTGATCCAGATAACACCACAATCCTTTTCCCGTTGAATCCTTTGACACAACTCTTGGAAGGCTTCAAATACTTCAGACTTTTCTTTGATAAAACTTATCCAAGTGAATCTGGAGTAGTCATCTACGACAACATAGGCATACTTCTTCCCACCAAGACTTTCAACCTGCATGGGTCCCATTAGGTCCATGTGAAGAAGCTCTAGAACTCTAGAAGTTGTGGTAAGATGTTGAAGCCTCTTGTGTGACACCCTTGTTTGCTTCCCAACTTGACATTCACCACATATTTTATCCTCATCAATCTTCAGCTTGGGAATACCTCTAACATCTTCACTTGACATAACTTTCTTCATTCCCTTCAGGTGTAAGTGACCCAATTTCTGATGCCACAGTTTGGTTTCATCTTCCTTTGACATCAAGCAAGTAGACAGACTTTCAGGTTCTTAAGGATTCCACAGATAGCAGTTATCCTTAGACCTGGTTCCCTTCATAATCACTTCATCCTTCTCATTGGTTACTAGACATTCTGATTTGGTGAAATTTACTTTGAGACCTACATCACACAGTTGGCTTATACTGATTAAATTTGCGGTCAGCCCTTTGACAAATAGAACCCGATCCAGATTTGGTTGTCCTGTGTAGTCCAGCTTTCCAACACCTTTTATTTCACCCTTTGATCCATCCCCAAAAGTGACATAATTGGTGGAATGAGGTTTGATATCTGACAAGAATCTCTTCACACCAGTCATGTGTCTTGAACAACCACTGTCAAAGTACCAATCTTCTCTTGCAGATGCTCTAAGAGAGGTATGTGCTATGAGACTAGCCATCATTTGTCTAGGAATCCATCTTCTCTTCACTTTACCCCAACTCTGTCCTTTATTTTGTTGCTAAGCAGTTTTGGGATAGCCGTGCAACTTGTAGCAAAAGGACTTTAAGTGACCAATCTTTCCACAATAGTGGCATCTCCATGGTCTATACTTTGATCTACCGACTCTTTTCTGATGCTTCATCTGATGTTGAAACATGTGATTTGACATCCCCTCCTCCTGCTTTATTTTCTGAGGAACAAACTTCAATACAGGCTTCTTGTAAGTCTATGCTTGATTGTTAAAACCAAGGCCTTGCACATTTCCAGCATCTTTCCCAGTCTGAAGAATCTCATCCAGCTGTGTGGTACCATTGTTCAGCATTCTTATAGATTTGGTCATATTGTCAAGTTTTGACTTTTTCCATTCAACCTCCTCTTTCAGATCAGCAATGGTTGATAGATGTTCTTCCTTCTCAGCTTCTAGTCGAGCTATCAGAACCTTCTGTTCCAATATTATCTGGCACCTTTCTTCATTCTTGATACATAACTCTGAGAACCCTGTGAAGACTTCTTCCTTGGTGAGTTCTCCAATATAGGATTCTTTGTCAGAGTCAGACTCACAAGTAGTTTCTCCATCAGTCTTACAGATCCCAGTCATAGCTGTCACCAATTTTGCTGATTCTTCTTCAAGATCACTTTCAGACTCTCCTTCTGACCAAGACACTGATAAGCCCTTCTTCTGTCTTTTGAGATACGTGGGACACTCAGTCTTTATGTGTCCATATCCCTCACATTCAAAACACTGAACTCTCTTCCCTTGATTGAAGTCTTCTTCAGCTCTGGATCTTCTGCCTCCATCCTGGTTTTTACTGATGTCGAGTGACTTGTTCTGAGCATTTGCTCTCGACTTCCAGTCAATCCTTTTCAGCACTTTGTTAAATTGTTTTCCAAGCAATACCTCGTCTTTAGACACCCCTTCATCTCTGACCAGTTCACCTTCATCTTCTGAGTCACCAGCATTTGACACAAAAGCTATGCTCTTCTTCTTTTCAAGCTTTTCACTGATCCCTAATTCAAATGTTTGAAGAGATCCCACCAGTTCATCCACTTTCATCTTGTCTATATCCTGAGCTTCCTCTATAACAGTCACTTTCATGTCAAACCTCTTAGGTAGAGATCTGAGGATTTTTCTGACCAGTTTGCTATCAGACATCTTTTCACCTAGGGCACTAAAGGCATTAGCTATCTCAATAATGTTCATGTGAAAATCATGAATGCTCTCATCCTCCTTCATCTTCAAACTCTCAAACTTGCTAGTGAGAAGCTGAAGTTTTGACATCTTCACCTTTGAAGTCCCTTCGTGAGAAACCTTCAAGAACTGCCACGCCTCTTTAGCAATGGTGCAGTGTTCAATCAATCTGAAGATATTCTTGTTAACACCATTGAACAATGCATTCATGGCTTTGGAATTCCCTATGGACCCTTTGTAATCTGCATCATCCCAGTCTTCCTCTTCCTTCACCACATCAGTAGGGTTACCTTTTTCATCTTTAACCTTTGGGGGGTCCCATCCTTTTATAACAGCTTTCCATGCTTGATCATCCATGGATTTGATGAATGTTATCATCCTTGGTTTCCAATAGTCATAGTTGGAACCATCAAGCAGAGGTGGTTTGTTCAGAAATCCTCCATCCTTGTCCATTGTACCAGAAAGTACCTTCCCTGAATCTCACTCAGAACCAAAAAAGGTGCAAGCTCTTGATGCCAATTGAAATTCTGGCACAGATATCCGATGTCCTACGCAGATGTTGAGACACTGATATCCAACACAATGAACAAGATAACAATTGATAGTTCCTGGATTGGCTGGAATTTTGGTAAAACAAAGGTTATTCAATATTGATGTCAAGGTGCTGATGTTGTAACATTGAAGTCTTAACACTGGGCTGTGTTAAGTAGTTAAGTACAGAAGTTGGATGTCTGATGTCACACAGGTGATGTTGTAACATCAGACATGCAGAATTAATAACAGCAGGATATGTTATTAGGGCACGCGTATTAGCTGGAATTGTGGAGAGTGGTTGACTCATTGGATGAGAATATCTTGGGATAGATATTTTCTGTTACATAGGAGATTTGATTGCAGGTCTGTTGGAGAATTAAAAGGTTGAAGATTTAAAAAGATTTTGGGGATAAAATCTGTTTTGAAGATTCAGTTTTAATTAACAAATCTGATCAAATATTGTGACAAGTCCAAGCCCAATTCAGGAGCTATATAAAGCGCACAAGACCAAAGGGAAAAAGCGACAGAAAACATTCAGAAGATCAAGAGCAGGAGGCTTAGTGTCTAGAGTTTGTTTAAAGTGCTTGTATTTACACTATTCTAGGGTTTGAATAGGTGTTGAGTTTCTGTCCTCTCTAAAGCTGTGAAGCAAAGAGAGTTGTGTGATTTGATCGAAACTGTGAAGTAAGATCAAGGGTACTCAAAGTGGGTTCTTTGAGTGTTTGTAAGGGATTGAGTGGTGTTCTCATACCTAAGTGGTTTCTTAGGTAGGAAGTCATTAGTAGAGTATAAGTTTAGGAGATTGTCAACGGGTTGTTGAGTCTGTAAATTATATCTACAAGTAGTGAATTCCATCCCTGGCTTGGTAGCCCCCAGAGTAGGTTGGTTGTAACCGAACTGGGTCAACAATTCTTGGTGTTATTTTACTGTTATTGATGTCCATTGTGCAGAGTGTGTTGTTGTGACATCACACCTTAACATCACACGTCTGATACCAGAATTTCAATTGGTATCAGAGCAGGCATCCTATCTGTCTCTGGGTGAGATCTAGGGAAGTTACTTTCTGGTGAAAAGATGAACAAAGAAGTTGGAGGATTCGCCAACAGACCCCCTATTTTGGATGGATCCAATTATGACTATTGGAAGCCAAGGATGACCACCTTCTTAAAATCCTTGGACAGTAGGGCTTGGAAGGTTGTTATTAAAGAGTGGAAAGCACCTGTCATGTGTGAGAAGGATGATGCTGGCAAAGATAAAGAAGGCACCTCTAAGCTAACGCCTGAAGAAGACTGGACCAAGGAGGAAGATGAGCTCGCCCTTGGAAATTCCAAAGCTCTAAATGTTATCTTCAATGGAGTGGGTAAGAATATCTTCAGGTTAATCAATACCTGTGAAGTTGCTAAAGAAGCGTGGGATATCTTGCAGGCTACTCATGAAGGAACATCTAGAGTCAAGATGTCACGACTTCAGATTTTAACATTAAAATTTGAAAGCCTGAAGATGAAGGATGATGAGACCATCCATGACTTCCACATGAATGTTCTGGAGCTGGCTAATGCATCCAGTGCTCTTGGTGAGAAGATGTCAGAGGAAAAGCTCGTGAGGAAGATCCTTAGGTCCCTACCTAAGAGGTACAAGATGAAAGTGACTGTTATTCAAGAAGCTCAAGACATCAGCAAGATGAGAGTAGATAAGCTCATTGGATCTCTTCAGACTTTTGAACTTGGTTTAAATGAAGAAGAACCAGAAAAGAAGCCCAAGGGTATTGCTTTGGTCTCCACTCCTGCAGAAGATAAGGTAGTCAAAGATTCTCAGGAAGATTTGTCACAAGCCATTGCAATGTTGGGTAGGCAGTTCAACAAAGTGTTAAAAAGATGGAACAATAACTACAAGCCTAGTGTCAAGAACAGTTCCTCTGACATCACAAATTCAAAAGAGAAAGATGAAGAGAAGACTGCTCAGGATAAAGGTGTTCAGTGCTTTGAATGTGAAGGGTATGGACATGTCAAGAAAGAATGTCCCACATTCTTGAAGAAGCAGAAGAAGGGCATGTCAGTTTCCTGGTCTGAATCTGATAGTGAAAGTGATGGTGAGTCAGCAAAGTATGCCAGAGCCTTAACAGGAACTGTTGTGGCTGATGATGATAGTGATGAAGAAATAACTTATGAGGAGCTAGCTTCTACTTATCGGGAGCTATGTTTGAAAAGTGCTGAGATCTGTCAAGAAAATAAGTATCATAAGCAACTGATTGCTCAGCTTGAAAATGAAAAAGCTGATCGGGAAAACGAAGTTGTGCTAGTTAAGTCCCAATTGGATCAGATGACTAAATTCATTAGGATGATGAACAGTGGTATGGCTGATCTTGATAAGATTCTTCAGTTAGAGAAATCTGCTGGAGATAAATCAGGCATAGGATATGTGGCTAGCACTTCAGGAACAAAAAGGGAGATGTCTCAACCATTGTCTCAACATCAATCTACGAAACAGGGCCCTTCCCCAAAGAAGGTTGTTCAGCCCCAGAATGCTGAGAAGAAGAATGGTCCTCATTAGAGGAAGATACAACCCCAAGGAGCTAGTCAGTATATGCCTCCCCAATATCACCAGAATATGCAAGCTGTCAAGTTCAAGCAGAACATGTCTCAACAGAGGTTTCGACATCAGGAAAAATGGTATGGTTATGCATACAACAATGCTGTGACTTATGGAAGAAGGAAACCTCATCACCATAGAAGACAGCATCATCAATATAGGAAAAGACAATTCAACTATGGAATAAGGAGACAACAGTATGGGTGGCAGTCACAGAATTATCAAAGTGGGAGAAGATTTAACCACTTCAGAAACGGCAGAGTCAGATGCTTCTATTGTGGCAGGATTGGTCATATGCAGTCCTCGTGCTTCAAGCTTCGCGGATATCCTAATTCTGCTCCTCAACCCAAACAGCAAGAGGTTAGGCCTAAGGTGATGAAGAAATGGATACCTAAAGTTACCTGCTTGATAGCTCACACTTCCTTGAGGGTTTCTACCAAAGATGACTGGTATTTTGACAGTGGGTGTTCAAGACACATGACTGGAGTAAAGAATCTTCTTGTTGATGTGAAACCTCAGTCTTCTGGCTATGTTACATTTGGTGATGGGATCAAAGGAGAGATAAAGGGGATTGGAAGACTAAACTGTGACAGTACTCCCAAGCTGGAGAATGTTCTTCTTGTTAAAGGACTAACAGCTAATTTGATAAGTATTAGTCAACTTTGTGATCAAGGATTCAAAGTAGACTTCACCAAGTCCGAATGTAATGTGAAAGATGACAAAGGAGAAGTCATTATGACGGGAGCCAGATCTAAGGATAATTGTTATCTTTGGGTGCCGCAAAATTCAAATTCTTCCACGTGTGTGCTTGCTAAAGAAGATGATGTCAAAATCTGGCATCAGAAGCTGGGACATCTTCACCTAAAGGGAATGAAGAGAATTATCTCCTCAAAAGCAGTCAGAGGGATTCCCAAACTTAGTATTGAGGAAGGAAAGGTGTGTGGAGACTGTCAAAAAGGAAAGCAGACAAAGATGTCTCATCCGAAGCTTCAACATGACACCACCTCCAAGGTATTGGAACTTCTTCATATGGATTTGATGGGACCTATGCAGGTTGAAAGTCTGGGTGGAAAGAAATATGCTTATATAGTTGTGGATGACTACTCAAGATACACCTGGGTGAATTTCATCAAAGACAAATCTGAGGTGTTTGATGTCTTTAAAGAGCTCTGTCATAAACTCCAAAGAGAAAAGGAGAGTAAGGTCATCAGAATTAGAAGTGATCATGGAAGAGAGTTTGAAAATAACAAGTTTGAAGAATTTTGCTCGTCTGAAGGTATAAGTCATGAGTTTTCATCTCCTATCACCCCTCAGCAAAATGGAGTTGTTGAGAGGAAGAACAGAACTATACAAGAGTCGGCTAGAGCAATGATTCATGCCAAGAAACTACCTTATCACTTCTGGGCTGAAGCCATGAACACGGCCTGCTACATTCACAACAGAGTTACCCTAAGAAGAGGCACTTCATCCACTCTATATGAACTATGGAAGGGAAGAAAACCTACTGTTAAGTACTTCCATGTGTTTGGTAGTAAATGTTACATTCTGGCAGATAGAGAGCAGAGAAGGAAATTAGATTCCAAAAGCGATGAAGGGATATTTTTGGGGTACTCCATCAACAGCAGAGCTTATCGGGTCTTCAACTCCAGGACCAAAGTGATGATAAAGTCAATCAATGTTGTGATTGATGATGAAGAAAAGCATGAAGTTGAGGATGTCATAGAAGATGTTGGAACATTAACTGATGAGGTAGCTGTTGAAGTTGAAGAAAGAAATCTATCCCCTACTACTGCTGACACTGAGCCGAAGCAACCTCAGAAGGATCCTTCTATCAGAATTCAGAAGGATCATCCTAAGGAGCTGATCATAGGTGATCCAAATTCTAGAGTAAGAACTAGGTCCAGAGAAATCATAGCTAGCTCGTGCTTTGTATCCAAAATTGAGCCAAAAAATGTCAAGGAAGCTCTGACAGATGAATTTTGGATAAATGTTATGCAAGATGAACTGGAGCAGTTCAAGAGAAATGAAGTCTGGGATCTTGTGCTAAGACCAGAAGGGGTGAATGTTATTGGAACAAAGTGGATCTACAAAAACAAGTCAGATGAGCTTGGAGTGGTTACAAGAAACAAAGCGAGACTTGTTGCACAAGGTTATACTCAAGTGGAGGGAATCGACTTTGATGAGACGTTTGCTCCAGTGGCGAGACTAGAATCCATCAGACTACTTTTGGGTATGGCTTGTAACCTAAGATTCAAGCTGTTCCAAATGGATGTGAAGAGTGCCTTTCTAAATGGCTATCTGAATGAAGAAGTTTATGTAGGTCAACCTAAAGGATTCACTGATCCAAACTTCCCCAATCATGTGTTCAAACTGAGGAAGGCACTGTATGGCTTAAAACAAGCTCCAAGGGCCTGGTATGAGCGGTTGACAGAATTCTTAGTAGCAAATGGGTATAGAAAAGGAGGCATTGACAAAACCTTGTTTGTCAAGGAAGAAGGAGGAAAATTAATGGTAGCCCCAATTTATGTGGATGACATTGTATTTGGGGGGATGTCAGATGCTATGGTAAAACAGTTTGTACAACAAATGCAATCAGAATTTGAAATGAGTTTGGTTGGAGAACTTAGCTACTTCCTTGGATTGCAAGTCAGACAAATGGAGGATTCTATCTTTATTTCTCAAAGCAAATATGCTAAGAGCATAGTAAAGAAGTTTGGCCTAGATAAAGCCAATCACAAAAGGACACCTGCTCCCACCCATTTGAAGCTATCCAAGGATGAGAATGGAGTGATTGTGGATCACAGCTTGTACAGAAGTATGATTGGGAGTTTAATATATCTCACAGCAAGCAGACCTGATATTTCCTTTGCTGTTGGAGTTTGTGCTAGATATCAGTCTGATCCAAAGGTAAGTCACTTGAATCAAGTGAAGAGGATTCTGAAATATGTAAATGGCACAAGTGACTATGGAATGTTATATAGCCGTGATTCTGGGACTGTATTAAAAGGATACTGTGATGCTGATTGTGCTGGAAGTGCAGATGATAGAAAAAGCACTTCAGGAGGATGTTTCTTTCTAGGGAACAATCTGATTTCTTGGTTCAGCAAGAAGCAGAATTGTGTATCTCTCTCAACTACTGAAGCTGAGTATATAGCAGCAGGAAGTAGTTGCTCTCAACTGGTCTGGATGAAGCAGATGTTGAGTGAATACAATGTTAAACAAGATGTTATGACTTTGTACTGCGATAATCTGAGTGCAATTAATATATCTAAAAATCCTATACAGCACAGTAGGACAAAGCACATAGACATAAGGCATCATTTCATAATGGATCTGGTAGAAGAAAAAGTTGTTACCTTGGAACATGTAGCCACAGAGAACCAGCTGGCTGACATATTCACTAAAGCCTTGGATGCAAACCAATTTGAAAGATTAAGAAGCAAATTGGGAATCTGCATTTATGAAGACTGAATCTGCTAGAGAGGTTGTGGGCAGTTGGGGTGGTTCTGAAAATGTGTAGTCAACTACCAGGTGAAGGTTGCCTAATTATGGCTAAAAAGGGGGAGAACATGGCCAAGATAGTCAAGAGAATTATTGCCATATGCTGCTGATGTGATGCAGAGATTAAGGGGGAGATAGATTGATGCTGCTAAAAGGTGTTTAGTTGAAAAGTGGTGATGCAGTTATTAAGGGGGAGTTTTGAAGATATCATGACATGTGAAGAGTGCAGCCAAGCAGACATCTAGGGGGAGTAAATTGCTGCACATTATGAGCTACTGAACAGCTGTGATTCTGGGTCATGTTTTTGAGGGGGAGCACCAATTGGCTGTTGTCAATAATGAAGATGGTGCTGCAGCAGATCAAGTGTTGAAGACTTTGAAGATTGTCAAACTGCTGATTAATGAGTTTCAAATTGATTGAAGATTATTCCGCTGCTGAAATCTCTGAAGGTGCAGAGTGCAGAAGTTGTTTGCAGAGTGCAGAGATTGTTTTAGCCAAAATTAGCCAAAGGGGGAGATTGATAGTTCCTGGATTGGCTGGAATTTTGGTAAAACAAAGGTTATTCAATGTTGATGTCAAGGTGCTGATGTTGTAACATTGAAGTCTTAACACTGGGCTGTGTTAAGTAGTTAAGTGCTGAAGTTGGATGTCTGATGTCACACAGGTGATGTTGTAACATCAGACCTGCAGAATTAATAACAGCAGGATATGTTATTAGGGCACGCGTATTAGCTGGAATTGTGGAGAGTGGTTGACTCATTGGATGAGAATATCTTGGGATAGATATTTTCTGTTACATGGGAGATTTGATTGCAGGTCTGTTGGAGAATTAAAAGGTTGAAGATTTAAAAAGATTTTGGGGATAAAATCTGTTTTGAAGATTCAGTTTTAATTAACAAATCTGATCAAATATTGTGACAAGTCCAAGCCCAATTCAGGAGCTATATAAAGCGCACAAGACCAAAGGGAAAAAGCGACAGAAAACATTCAGAAGATCAAGAGCAGGAGGCTTAGTGTCTAGAGTTTGTTTAAAGTGCTTGTATTTACACTATTCTAGGGTTTGAATAGGTGTTGATTTTCTGTCCTCTCTAAAGCTGTGAAGCAAAGAGAGTTGTGTGATTTGATCGAAACTGTGAAGTAAGATCAAGGGTACTCAAAGTGGGTTCTTTGAGTGTTTGTAAGGGATTGAGTGGTGTTCGCATACCTAAGTGGTTTCTTAGGTATGAAGTCATTAGTAGAGTATAAGTTTAGGAGATTGTCAACGGGTTGTTGAGTCTGTAAATTATATCTACAAGTAGTGAATTCCATCCCTGTCTTGGTAGGCCCCAGAGTAGGTTGGTTGTAACCGAACTGGGTCAACAATTCTTGGTGTTATTTTACTGTTATTGCTGTCCATTGTGCAGAGTGTGTTGTTGTGACATCACACCTTAACATCACACGTCTGATACCAGAATTTCAATAATAAAAGTAATAGTGCAGAAAGTAAATAACACAATGATATGTTTACCCAGTTCGGATCAACAATCCTACTCTGGGGGCTACCAAGCCAGGGACGAAACCAATATACGATAGTATCAATTCACAGATCATACAAACACCGAATAATCTGCTCACTTAATCACTACCCTTCCTATGACTTCTACCTAAGACTCACCTAGGTATGAGGCCCTCCTGAAATCCCTCTATAACCACAACCCGTGATTGGTACCTTTCCACACAAGAAACAAATCGAAAGACACACTTTTAAGACACACAATTCTCAATACTTCACAGCTTATGAGAATTGACAAAACTTACAACACAAAAAACCAGTCCTTATACTGTTATCAAAAGATACCAGTTAGGCTCACAAAATACACTTGAAACCCTAACAAAAACACATGTAAGTTCCACACCTAAAACTAGGTTTACATCAGTCAATATATAACATTTATTCTGGACTGAAATGGGCTTCAAAAACGCAACAAATAGACTGCTCACAGATCTGCAAAATTAACTCCAACAAAATAGGTCTTCAATCCAAAGTTTCCTATTATGTCTCCATAATTTGAAAAATGAAGAAAATCCGAAAAACCAACAAATAATCACAATCCAAAAATGCTTTCATTGCCACATTGGATAACCAAATATTCACAGAATATTTAGTAATAATTAACAGCACCAGAATCTGCTTTAAAACTGAATCCAAACGCGATGTCCTATGAGCAGGTATTGAACATCTTTATTCGACATGTTGAGTATGTTGAGTGCAGCCAACTAGAACATCATGATTCAACATCTTGCTTCTATAATAGTTTTAGCAAAATAAATGCCAACCATAAAAGCCACAGAAATAACACAAACTTCATCGGTTGACAATCCTCAATTGGCTGTTCGGCAAGATATTCTGCCAAAACACTTCCCTTAATGGCTTTTTGAGAAACGTACTAAATATCGTATTCTGTCAGAACCATCTGCCAACGGGCTATTCTACCAGGAAGCGCCTGCTTTTCAAACACATACTTGATCGAATCCATCTTTGAAATCAAAAGGGTTGTGTGGTTTAACATATACTGCCTCAAACGCTTAGCGGCCCAAGCAAGTGCACAACATATTTTCTCCAGCACCGAGTACCTTGACTCGTAATCAGTAAACTTTTTACTCAGGTAGTAGATGGCATGCTCTTTTCTACCTGACTCGTCGTGTTGACCGAGCACACACCCCATTGAGTTCTCAAGAACCGTAAGATACATAATCAGAGGTCGTCCTGGTACTGGTGGCATAAGGACCGGAGGTTCCTGCAAATATTCTTTTATCTTATCAAACGCCTTTTGACAGTTTTCATTCCACCTGACCACTTGATATTTTCTTAACAATTTGAAGATTGGTTCACACGTGGCTGTAAGATGAGAAATGAACCTAGCAATGTAGTTCAACCTCCCCAAGAAACCACGAACCTCTTTTTCTGTTCTCAGCCCAGGCATTTCTTGTATGGCTTTTACCTTCGCAGGATCAACCTCGATACCTTTTTCACTGACAATAAACCCCAGCAGTTTTCCAGATCTCACCCCGAAGGTGCATTTGTTCGGATTCAACCTCAGTCTGAACTTTCACAATCTTTCGAACAGCTTCTGAAGATTCACCAGATGTTCTTCCTCCGTCTGTGACTTCGCAATCATGTCATCAACATAGACCTCGATCTCTTTGTGAATCATATCATGAAAGAGAGTCACCATCGCCCGCTGATAGGTTGCCCCAACATTCTTCAATCCAAAGGGCATCACTTTGTAGCAGAATGTTCCCCACGGTGTTATGAACGTTGTTTTCTCCATGTCCTCTGGAGCCATCTTGATTTGGTTATACCCAGAGAAACCATCCATGAAGGAAAACACAGAATACTGAGCAGTGTTGTCAACTAACACGTCAATGTCAGGGAGCGGGAAATCATCCTTTGGGCTTGCTCTATTCAAATCTCTGTAATCAACACACATCCTGACCTTTCCATCCTTCTTAGGTACAGGCACAATGTTAGCAACCCACAGAGGATAATTCGTCACGGCAAGAAATCCGGCGTCCAACTGTTTCTGAACCTCTTCTTTGATTTTGACAGACATCTCTGGTTTTGTCCTTCTCAACTTTTGCTTAACCGGAACGCATCCTTCTTTAAGCGGTAGCCGGTGTACCACGATATCAGTATCGAGCCCAGGCATGTCTTGGTAAGACCAGGCGAAGATGTCCACATACTCTCGGAGCATTTCAATCAATCTTCCCTTTACACTATCTTCCAAAGCAGCCCCTATCCTTACTTCTTTTCTGGTGTCCTCGATTCCCAGATTAACAATCTCCATCTCCTCCTGATGAGGTAAAATAACCTTCTCCTCTTGCTTCAACAGTCTGGCCAATTCTTCGGGCAGTTCATAATCTTCGTCAGTCTCTTCTTCAGCCTGATAGATTGGATTGTCAAAGTCATACTGAGCCATAGCTGAATCATGATCGGTGGCATCTGAACAAGGAAACCTGCATGATTGATGAATTATGTTTTATTATGTATGCAACAAAAGAAACACATTGCCATTTTGATGTGATTTTTATGCATAAAATAAAACAGAAAAATAGGGATCAAAATATTTGAATGTGAAAACGTCCTTTATTGATGATAAAGCAAACATGCAACAATTAAAGCCCTACGAACAAAACCACTACGTCTTGGGCAGAACGCAGGATTAACATAGCAGGAAAACAAAGCAATTACTCGAAGCTAGTCACTTGAATGACTTTCTCGGAAGACCAGTTGCACAGACTTTGTCCTGGGACGCAGGGGCGGATCCAGCTATCCATATCACAATCACTATCCCCGTCTTCATCAATGGCATTGACTCCGTTGAAAAATACACCAGCGCTGGTGAAACGGACTGGACCATAAAACTTGGGAGGATCCCGAGCTCTTCTGGGTGGCCTGTATCCCAGTCCGTAAGTATTCCTCTTCTCCTGAACTTCAACCACTTGGCCCCACCTCTGTGAGCTACCAGCTTCAACCACAACTTTGGCGTCTTTAAAAGAAGACATAGAGATCTCAGGTTGATTTACCCCTGCAGGCTGCTCTATAGCTTCAGACTGGACAACCTCTTCAGAAACCTTCGCCTTCTCAAATCCCTGACACAAAGTTTCATGAATTTCACCATCCACTTCAACGTACTTAAAAGTTGACAACTGGCTTATCATGATGTCTTCTTCTCCGCAAACTGTCACCACGTGGCCGTCTACCATGTACTTCAGCTTCTGATGCAGAGTAGATGTTACAGCACCCGCACTGTGGATCGAGGGACGACCCAACAGGCAGCTCTAAGCTGGCTGAATATCCATGATATAGAACGTTGCATCAAAAACCTCAGGTCCAACCTTGATCGGCAGCATAATCTCACCAAAAACAGACCTCTTCGAGGCATCAAAAGATCGCACCACAAAGTCACTTGGTGTGCATATTAATCCCCTGGTATCCAACTTCATTAAGGCTTTCTTAGGCAATACATTCAACGAAGATCCGGTGTCCACCAGCACATGAGACATCAGTGATCCGCGACTCTCAATCGAAATATGCAGGGCGTTGTTATGATTCCTCCCAGCTGGAGTCAAGTCTAGATCCGTAAAGCCCAAGCCATTACCCGCATTCACGTGCGCTACAACCCCTTCAAGTTGATTAACAGATATTTCTTGAGGAACATAGGCTGCATTCAAGACCTTCAGAAGCGCATTTCTGTGAGCTTCAAAACATAACAGCAAAGACAGAATGGAAATCTTCAATGGGGTCTGATGTAGTTGGTCCACGATCTTGTAATTACTCTTTCGGATGAGCCTCATAAATTCCTCCACATTTTCAGAAAAAAGAATCATCAACCGCCTTTACTGTAGAATCAATAATCACTGGAGGCTGCAAAGAACCATCAACTACCTGATTTCCCTTATCTTACCTAGAAGTACCAGGTTGATCATTAGTAGGGGTAAATACTCTACCACTTCTTGTTATAGCATCAACTTCAACCTTAACCTCAGGGCTAGAACTAACTGATGAAGTTGCCATTAATTCTTTTTTTTGCCCATTGACAAACACCTCTTTGCCATAATTCCAGGGAATAGCCTTAGTACTTTCATACGGAACGGGTCCGGCTCTTGTGATAATAACTGGTGGTGGTCTTGCCGGACCTGAAATAGTAATCGTCTTGAAAGGAATGGTGATGGTAGCAACCTTCTCACTAACGACTTCTTCTTGTTGATTACACCGATCAAACTGTAAACAACCCTCATTAATCAAATTCTGAATTCCCATCTTCAGCAAATCACAGCCATTATCCTGCATCATGCATTCTAGACAGTTCTCGTCACAACCAGGATATACGCCACCCTTTAGTAACCTGTTATTCACTATAGCCAACGGAGTCTTCAATTCCTCTACGTCCATGATCAGATTTAAGGCTTCACATTCCTCTATCACCGCATTGACCCTCGGCCCATTATGATTAGGCATTGGGTTTTGGATAACATTGGGCCCATCGTTCAAAAAATTAATAGCCTTGGAATCCATAAGATCTTGCACCTTATGATGGAATGCTCTACACTTCTCCACATTGTGCCCAGGAGCACCAGAATGAAAATCGCAATGTGCGTTAGCATCATAGCCTCGTGGAAGTTCCCCTGTTGGTGGAGCCAGGGTACGAAGCTCAACTAAACGCAATTGTAACAAGTGTTGCAACAACTGAGCATATGACATGGGCGGCTGCTCAAAATGCCTCTCTACATTCCTTTGTCGATTTTGATACTGGCTAGGCTGCCTGTTCTGATACTGATTAGAATTGTTCCTTTGCTGCTGTGGTAACGCTGCAGGGATTGTTACCAATGCTACTTGTTGGTTACAGTTTTGGCGCTGTTTCCCCTTTCCTCTGTAGGATGATACAACATTGGCCTCTTCTTTCTTCTTATAGCCAGCAAACGGCTTCTTCCCCTGCCCAGAGGATGATCCATCATTACTAGAAACTTTTCCAGCCCTGATTCCAATTTCTAACTTTTCTCCAACCATGATTAGATCTGCAAACTTGCCTAGCGAACAAGGCAATAACTTCTCATAATAGTGCTTCGGCAGCGTGTCCATAAACATGTCCAACATTTATTTTTCCAACATTGGTGGTTGTACTCTTGCCGCCAATTCGCGCCACCTCTGTGCGTATTCCTTGAAACTTTCCTCATTCTTTTGGGACATGCTCTGCAGCTGAGTTCTGTTGGGAGCCATGTCTGTGTTGTATTGGTAATGCTTGATAAAAGCTCCAACTAACTCTCTCCAAGTACGAACATCTTTCCTTTCTAGCTGTATATACCATTCCAAAGATGCCCCAGACAGGCTATCCTGGAAAAAGTGCATCATCAGCTTCTCCTCCTTGGCATGAGCAGCCATCTTCCTTGTGTACGCCCTCACGTGAGTTCTTGGGCAGGTAGTACCATTATACTTCTCCAGTGTAGGAATATGAAACTTGTGTGGAATGACAACATCAGGAACCAGCCCTAAATCATCCAAATCCATCCCCAGAAAATTCTGATCAACGACCCCTTTCAGTTGCACCTTAATTAAACGGATCCTTTCATCACTGACCACAGGAAGACCAGCGTCCAAGCTTCTGACTGAGAAAACATCATCCTGCTGGTCATCAAAATGATGGCCATGGATTGCCCGAATAGTACTTCCTCCTCCGACCACTGAAGGAATCACACCCTGTCCTGTAGCACCAGGAATATGAACACTGTTACCAGCACCAACTCCGCCCGGAGGGATATTACGGTTAAGAAGACCACCGTATAAAACACCATTATCGTCAACCTGCGCCACCAAAGGTTGAACTAGAGTTCTGAAGTCCTGCTGGCTCTGCACAACCCCTTGCATCATTTCCATGAACTGGTCAATGCGTGCCTGCATAGCAGCCATATCAGCCTGAATCTTATCCATCAATCTTCTCTGATTAAGTCGGGTAAAATACTGATGAACCGGTTGATCGACAATCCTGTCTGAAAAAAGGAGAACATAAGAAGACCAGAGATAAACCTGTTATGCAAAAATGATTATGATTATGCAAATGCAAATGCAAACATGTTTGTATATTCACAAGGGTGATCTACCCCTTGATTCCAGTTTAACAACAATATGGAACTGAACTTCTGATCATATAATAGGAGAGTCAGAAAATAATCATCTGTCATTTGTTACAACCCAAGATAAAGACATAGGTATGAATAAGATAAACAAAAGATCCCGACCAACAAGTCTGGTGGTGATCCCAAAAGTACAATGAAATAAAGAAAAGCAAGTTATGGAAAATCATCCAAACTCAACCATGCCAGTATTCCCCATTCATCATGCTCCTTACACCAATCTTGCGCCTCTTTGAATAGCTTCTTGGTGTTGGGATGTTTTGGCTTCTGGATTAACTCTTGGATTAAAAGATCTCTTCTGTGCATAATCCCCATCAAATAGCGACTGTGCAGCTCCCAAGCATCTTCTTTATAAACACCACCTGTACTAGGACCCTCACCCCTAGGTCTCTTCACCTCAGCTTGGGCCTTCAACTCCTCCATATTTGCCATGGCCTCTTTGAGTCTCTCTTCGACTGCTCTGCCTTCGAAAATTCTTGATAAGATCTCCTCGTCTTTCCTTTTGAGCTTTGACTTCAAACCTTCGATCTGCTCCAAGTACTTATCCTCTTTCTGTTTATTGGTTGAAATTGCTGTATTTCGGTAAGAATTGAACTTGTGGATCTTTGACAAAGCATTGGTTAGCTCTTTTTTCTTGGATGTGAGAACCTTACTGGTACCCCTCAAGGCCTGTGCTACCTTTTGTCTGGATGCAACTTCATCAGCCAACTCTTTCTCTTTCTTAGCGAACAATTCTGTCTTCACCTTGGCAACATGAACAGCTTCACCTTTCTCGTGCTTCAATTGGCCGATCTCTCTACTCAACTCACGATTTTCTTCCCGCAGCTTCTCATTTTCAGTCCACAGCTTATTATACCTCTCTATCTCCACTGTAGTCGGAGGCTCAGTCATCAGAGGGTACAAGGGTGGCTCTATTGGGAAAGGAAGAAGCTCCTCTTCCGATCTCTTCCGGATCCAGTCCACGTATGGAGCAAATGCTTTGTTATTGCACTTCCCAAAAGAAGTCTTCCCTCTCTTAAAAACATGCTTCCAAGCGTTCACAGCTCTTCCCAACATTTCTTGGTCTTCGGTGCCATTGAAAAACAGGGACTCTCTGACATCACGATCTTCAGGGGGTCCTCTCAAAGCATACCCAAATTGCCTGATAGTGAGAGAAGGGTTATAATTAATTCCGCCTTTTCTCCCCACTAAAGGTACATTTGGGAATTCTCCACAATTATAAATGAGCTCTATCCCCAACAGATCATGATCGAACCAGAAAATGTTATCAGCGGTCAATCCCATCAACCTCTTAGACCACTTCAAGGAATCTCTTATATCAATGAAAGCTCCAGTTTCAGGAAGATGCCTTAAAAACCACGTAGACTGGAGTGGCGCACAACAACTTACAGTCCTTCCTCGTCTATTCTTATTCTTATAGTGAACTTAATGGTATACATCACCCAGCAGAGTAGGTACAGGATTCTTCGAGATAAAGATCTGAACAGCGTGCATATCCACAAGATCGGGGATATTGGGGAACAGGACAATCCCAAAAATGTACACAGCTAAAATGGCTTTGAAGGATGTCCAATTCTTTACTTTAGCATACGCGCTAGCTTGCTCAAACAAAAACTTCAACAAAAAGCCCTTAGATCCTTGTTTGTCAACCATATTATCACTCAAAGTGGATTCTCCTATATGAAGAGCAACAGCTATCTCTTCCAATCCTGGGCGTTCTTCAGAGAAGAATGGTATACCTGGCTTGATGGAGATTCCCAAAATAAATGAGAACTCCTCTAGTGTTGGAGCCAAGATGTAATCTGGGAAAGTAAAACAGCGCAGCGGCGGATCGTAGAATTGTAATAGTGTGTGGATAGCATCTTTCTCATACTTGGAGATGTTATAGACGAACTTCAGCAACCTTCCATACTCACCACTAAACTTAGTGCGAATTCCAGGACCAATCATACCAATCATCTTATGAATCAACGTTAGAGTCGGGTCTGGGAACGTGTAAGCCACGGTCTTCTTCCTCTGAGCATCCATGACAAGAAAACCTCGGCAACCGGAATCAAAGGTAAGTTCCAAACCCTGAAAAATGCCAAACATGTTAGAATGCAAGAAATGATGCAAATGCAAACATGGGATCAAGGTATCACTGCTCTGGACGTGCTGTGCTATTAACTAAACAGTGACCACAACCCAGAAAACTAGAATTCCAGAACATCGTGCCACTGAGATAGCTAGAAAACCAGGTAATCAAATATATACTGAGGAAAAAAAACTAAAAAACCAGGTAGGTTGAAGGTTTCGGTTACCTGCAGACCTGCAAACACCCATCCCCTCTCGCATGTGGGTTCTAGAAAACTGAGGATCCTCAATATCACGGGCTCTCAGGTCGAGAAATGATGATACGTTCACCATTTCTGGTTTGGCATCATCATCAATCGAGGAGGCCTCAACTGATTCCCCTAAAAAAAGGTCATCCTATGCGATTTCCCAGCATTGGGTCCTCGGATCGACAAGTGTAATGGGTTTGCCATTTCTGGTCTGCCATTATCACATGTCGGGAGGAGAGGCGTTGCTGAGTCCTCGGAGAAACGGTCGCCAGAGTCGACAGCTCTCTAGATCAACACCCTGAAATGTGCAAGACACGCACGTCAGAATATCTCCCAAGATAGCCTCGTCTGGATGTGAAGTTCGTGAACACCAAATGCACCAAGCCAGCACGTAGGTCCCACTACTTTCCACTCTAGTCCTAAGTGTATGCTCAAGCCTGTG
Organism: Lathyrus tuberosus; assembly: GCA_022829125.1. Taxonomy (NCBI): domain Eukaryota; kingdom Viridiplantae; phylum Streptophyta; class Magnoliopsida; order Fabales; family Fabaceae; genus Lathyrus; species Lathyrus tuberosus. Next base: position 2,574,013 of record JALAZF010000254.1, read on the forward strand.
TATTGGGCTTATCTCTCAAAACAACCCAACCTGCCAAACAGAAAACCAGCACAGCACAACATAGTCCAGCATATGATAACAATGAGATGCAATAAAATGCGGTAAAAATAGTAATATACAGTAATATACAACATAATAAAGCACCACAATAAACACCCAATGAAGAATAAAGAAACAAGCGCTAGGATTGACTCGCCTAGGGAACCAGGTCCCCAGCAGTGTCGCCAGCTGTCGCTCCCGAGGATTTGCATCCATGGTACAAACGCGAAAGTGGTGCGGAAGACAGAGTCGCCAGCAATGTGTATTTATCCCAAGCGAGGGAAAGGAAACACTGCGTAAACCTGAAGAAAAAGGGGAAGGACATGTTCATCGCAACCATAGTCAGGGTTCGGGAGTCGGTTATGCGAGGGGAAGGTGTTAGCACCCCACGCATCCATCGTACTCGAAGGGATCCACACTTGTTGTCTAAACGGAGGGTGAGCCATCCTAATACCTATGGCCGAACAAAAGAAAACGGGGATGGGGGTGACTAAGATGGACTCAGTAGGACATATGCGATTGCCTTAGGCCTACGTACTCCCTCAGTGTAATGGGAAAGTCAGAGTCAACGTAGTTCGACCTAACAAGGTCGGAATGGGTGAAGGGTGCTCGCCAAGACATCGCTGTCTTGTGCCTACGTATCCTCAATCGGATGAGAGAGAGGAATCAGAGCTAACGTAGTTCGTGGGTACGACAACGGATGGGTGAACGTTTTTTACATGAGCGACGAGCTCTTTTCTGAAAATAAGTTTGAAACCCAACGATCCCGAAGGATAAAAAGATTTGAATTGGTTCTGTGTTTTTTAGACATAAGTGTCTTTTAAGTTGTTTCGTAACTTGCATTGAACCAAAGTCTATGGCATAGGAACGAATGCATAGTGAATCGTCCCAAGACAGGACGCCCACTAAACACTCTAGAAGAATGAGGGAAAACCCCTCATTCCTCATTTCCCATGTTTAAGGCTCGTGCGCAATACACATTATCTTTATTAACTGTTTTAAAGAAGTTATGAGATGAGAAGAGAGACGACCCGAAGGAAACTCTATCATGCAAAAGAGATCCTATGGTTAGTGAGGCTTAGGAGAGACGACTACCTAAAACCTAATGCTAATCCTCCTCCAAGCTTAATCAGAAATTAAGTTGGACTAGGTAGCTCTAAGGGGAAAGGAATCCAAGACTTAAACAAGTCTTGAGATTCATGGGAAGAGAAAGAGTGAAAGAGATGAAGAAGAGATACAAACAAAGCATATCAAATGCTAAGGCAAACACATATGTGAAAGCATAAAAGAGAAAAGGAGAAGTTAGAAGGTGGATGTTCATCCACATCCCTTTCACTTACCATTAGTCCCTACATGGTTAGCAAAAACAAGCATAAGCAAAGGTAAGGTAAATAAGACTCAAGCAAATCACAACTCAAAGAGAAAAGGCTATAAACCAACAAAATCAACCAAGTCAGAATGAACACTTTAGAAGTGACCTATAATGTTTACCAAACAAACTCAAGCAAAAAGAATGCAAACAAGTGGCAAAACAACCAAGAAGATCATCAAAGAAGGAGTAGAAGAAGAATGAATGGATATGCAAGGTGATCATGCAATAATGCTTTAAGTAATGTCAAAGTCAGAATGTGGATGACCTAAACATGTGCCTAATCATGATGTACAAATGTCATATGAGGCATACAATCAAGCATCCAAGCATTAAGAGTGATTAAGAGAAGAAGTGAGAAGATATGAACATGAATTTAACATGGAAAGAAGTTACTTAAGGCATAAGTCAAACCTAAATAAAATTCAAGATGAAACTCAAGTATCAAAGTCAGAAGTGATATGACATGTTAGGGTGAAGATAAGATGCACAAACCAATCACGTTCAAGCAATTACAAGTCATTTAGAAGCTAGAAGAAATAGAAACATGCATTTGGATGAAACATGTTCAAGTATGCAAAGTAAGACATGAATGGCATATGGGATGAATGCAATGCTTTAAAGTCAGAGGCATACATCATATGAAATGCAAATGGATGGTATGGCACGGCATGAACGAACCAATTACAAGTCAAGTTGGAACTTAGATTAAAAAGGATGAGGAGTTAGGTCAAAAGGAGACACGTGAAACAAGTATTGAACATGTACACAAAGAAAGCATCAACTTCAAACCAATGACCTATAACTTCATTCAAAATACCTATAATGATCTAAACATGGCTCAATAAGTCAAAAAATTGATCTCATACAATGGCACAAGTGCCTTCTCAAGCAAGTAAACAAAACATGATCAAAGAAGTTCACAAAAAGGGACCTCAAACAAGAGTCATCAAACAAGTACTAAACACGATTCAAAAATCATCAAATTAGGCCTCAAGAGACCTCAACTAGAGACAAATATCATACCAAAAGCTCATGCAAAGAATCACAAAGAAACTCAATCAAACAAGCATGGCAAAGTAATTAGGGTTTCATATGATTATGCACAAAGAAGTGGCTCAAAGAGGATGCAAAGATGATCTTAAAAATACGACAAAAATGTTTTTAAATGCTTCAAAGTGTCCTCTGAAATATGCAAAAAGAACGAGGATCAAACTATGTACCAATGATGAGAAATAAAATCAGCAATGCAAAGTGTTCACAAATGAAACATTTCAAAAAGAAATTCAAACAACAATTAATTCAGATGCAAAAAATAATAGAAAAATGGAAAATAAAATTTGTAAAAATTTTATAAAACTATGAAGTTGATTCATGATTTTTTTTATGATTTTTAAATGCATTAAACTAATTTTAAAAATGAAAATGATATGCAAAATAAAAAATAAAATGACATAGCATGGGCAAGGGGGTGCATGCAAAGTAATTTCCACGTTTAAAACAGAACGGGCTTAGATAAAGGGGGTGGTAATATCAAACAGAGGCCCAATCCAAACCCAGCGCAAGTCAACATAAAAGTTTGGAATTCAGTCAACTAAAGGACTTAATCTACACCACCAGATCAATCATGCGTATGATATTCAGTCAATCACAACACAAAGTAAGCAATATCAATGGTCAGGATCACGCGCACACCACAACACACATATGGAGGCACACAAACAGATTAAAATGGAAAAACAAGGCAAGTGAGAGGCATCCTCTCATTTTAATGTGTTGGCACAATAATAGCCATCAGATCAAAACCACGAAAGGTCATGATTTCATCTTCAACCTTGAAACCCTGCATCACCGGAAAATGAACCAGACGCCGGAGCCCTAGCTCCGGTCGTCTTCTCCGGCAACACCAAACATAAAAGTCTCCAGAAATCAAAAACTTCACCACAGTTCTACTCAGAATTCAATACTGAATCCAAATATCAAGTTCAAATTAACATATCATGCAAGAATAAATCAAATCGAAGCAAAACATTTCTCACTCAAAACTTTCAGATCCATGATTCATCCATAATACACGTCCAAACTTCAAATAAAATAGATCATCATGATCACCAGAGCTTGAGGAACATTAAGCACATCTTAAAATCAAGAAATAAGATGATGAATTTCAACTCACCTGAAACTTGAAACAAGCCAAAATACTCCTAGAAACCCAGTGTAAGAGTGTAGATCTTCCTCTTTTGAGCTCTATTTGCAAAATAAATGCAAATAGAAGCTTGAATCAGGCTAGATATTGAGATTTGATGAAGTTGAATCCAAATTCGGTTATGGCCAAAACTCAGTATGAGCTTCAATCAGTGGTTGCAAAAGCTTCCTTATACTTCAAGGATCTCAAAAATGCAAAGAAATGAGGAAGATCCTTGATGAATTGAGAGAATCAAAAGGAAGAAGGTGAGAGCAAAAATTTGAAATCTGAGCAAATGAGAGCGCATGAGAGTGAAATGAACGTGTAATCTCTTTATGTATCCTTGGTTAGGCTTCTGATCATGGTTAGGGTTTAGCTAAACCCTTGGCTAAAGCTCTTGGAGGTGTTTTGTAAATTTGCAACTTGGTGTGTACACCCTCATCTACACGTGCAAGGGTCATGAAATGAGCATGCTTCACTCTCATTTTTCTTGCTGAATGCGTGTGTGATCCCATCTTGGAGGGAAAGTCAAGGGATTTTGAGTTTTGGATCATTTTGCAATTTTGCAACTTGTGAAAATAGTGAGGAATATTTCATGAAACCACTTTATTCAAGAGCCAAATATGATCCAAATGAAGTGTATTTGAGTGTGGTAATCTGAATTTGGTAATTATAAACAACATGAGACTTGTAGGAGGCAATTTACAAAAGTGGAAAATTTGGTACATGTGAGAAACCCTAAAACACACCTTGTAGTCTTTTGATCATAACTTGAGCTTCACACATGCTATGGAGGTGATCTAGTACTTTTTGGAAAGGGGAGAGAGAGATCTTCAACTTTCATGTTTGAGTAAAACTCATTTGAGGCTTCTTTGATGATGAAAAGTCAAGTTGAAGATGGTTTGAAAAGTTGCCAAAAATGGAAATTTCACATTATAGGTCATTTTCCAAAAATAGTAACTTTTGCCCTACTTCTTGATTCTTGATAAATGACATGAATCTTAACATTTTAGGACCATATGAAGGTCTATGGACTTGGGAGACATGATTTGAACCTTTGAAAACCCGTGGTTGACTTTCCTTTTGAACTGTTGACTTTTGCTTATTTCACAAGTAACTGATCCATTGAAAACCTTCCCCAAAGAACCAATAGCCAAGATTCCATCCATGAACACTTGTGAGCATATGGAATACTATGAGAACATGTTTGAACAAACAAATCTCAACAAGAAGCCTTTTGAAACCAAAACCCTAATTTGCACAACCAGTCTAGGAGAGTGTAGTTCACTTGAAATCTCTTGCCAATCTTGATCTTATGATGATATGATGAACCCAACAAGACACCCTGAGGCTTAAAGCTCCTTTGTGTTGAACCAAGTACCTTGATCCCATGCTAAGAGCCAATGATATGCATAAATGCTAATGCAAGAATGAAATGAAACATAGGCCAGTTAGCATCAAAATAAGAGGGCAAATTTTGGGGTGTTACACTCACTAAGCAACAATGTACTTTCCACACTTAGATTAGGTTAAATCCATCCTATTTATATCCATAAACTAGACTGGATTTGAGCTTCAAAAACGCAGCAATCCTGTTACACAGAATCTGAAACTTATTCTCCTCAAGAATAGTTTCTTCAATCCAAAGTTTCCTAAAATGTCTCCACACTTAGAAAACGGCATCTTCAAATTCAAACAGAATCTCTAATTCCTCAATCTTGAATGCCACCTAGGATAAACAAAATTTTCCTACAATATTATGAAATCTGGAAATAAATTAGCAGTATCAAAACTGCAAAGTTACAGACAAAGATGTCGAATCATCTTGATAGGACATCTTGTCCAACATCTTTTTCTTCAGTTTGTTATTCATGTTAGGACATCTTGTCCAGAATCTTGCTGTCAAGTTAGTTTTACCAAAATTAATGTCAATCTCAAAAGCTTAGACTTATCAGATCTTAATCAAGAGTTTGAATTGTTTGAAATGTTGAATTTATCGTGCATCCTCTCTCTCATTTCTACTTAATAATTAAAAGTTTACACACAAAATTATAAAATTAACACATTACATTCATAATTAATAAGTCATGCAAGCAAGCGTACTTTTAATCGAGGATCAAATAAACCAAGCTAACATGTATCAATATTAAATCGAAGCATTAAGTTTTAAGATATATTCAATGGACCTTTTTTAAAAAAATACAATTGGATAAGATTTATGCAAAAACTCTTATATTCCATTTATTTATTTTTTATTTTTAAAGAGAAATTAAGTTTGAATAAGCTAAAGGATTATTATGTAGAAAAATTAATAAAAAAACTCAATACTTATTGATATTAATAACAAAAAGGCTTGATTTTTTTATATTATATTTTTGAAAATTGTAAAATATTTTTTATATTAAAAAAACTATTTTTTTTGTTGTAAAATTAAATTAGTTTTCATTAAGAAAAAATGATGAAATGGGCCATGAGGTGTGTTAAAAACGGACCAGGGTGTAGAAAAAAGAAGGCTCATAGACAATAAAGAGGGGAATGGCATTGTGTGGTGTTAAGTTGGTGTAGTGGACGATTTTTGTCGGTGACGCGACCACCTTACCACAATGGTTGGACTTGGGTGCTACTTTCTGATTTCTTATTTATCCTATGAAACTAGAAAGGAAAGGGAAGATATCTAAAACTAACCTTGTACGCAAATGTTTTCTTTAACAAATGCTAAGAGATCGGGGATCAGGGTCAGGTTATACAAAGGGAAGCTATTGATTTCTTGTGTTTATCTACTGTGGGTTGGTAAAAGTTTCTCCTTTTGGGAGTGTTGAGAGAACGTTTTTGTTGTTTTCAGGTTTTCTGTTATTTTTGGGAAGGTACTGGACCTAGAGTTTTTTATTTGTGTGCTCGCTAAGATTTCGCAATCTTATGCCTACGTATTCCCGTAAAGAGATTTGGGAAATCAGAGCAATCATAGTTCCTCCTATTCTATGGGAGGAAAATGTTTGGTGTCTTGTTTAAAGCCCAAGATTGAAGCTAAAAGGATTTGTGTCTTGTTCAAAGCCCAAGATTGAAGCTAAAGGGGTGATTGAGAGAGAATTTGTCATCTCTAAAGGGAGAACATCTCACCTATTCATCACAAAAGTTGAGTAATGGATTATAAGGGAAATTACTTTAACTGGGATATGTGAATCCAGGAATGCCATAATTTCCTTTATAAGGGTGATGTCATGAAGGAAGAAAGCTTTAACTCAGTGTAGAGCAATGCCACTTTTTCCTTATGAATCTTTCATCCTAAGAGAAGGGCATTGGCTTGGATGTTAGAGATCCAGAGGCTTGCCACTTATAGCTGTTAGATGAAAGAGAGTTTTAGCCATGATAAAGGAGGGACTTCAGCTTTGGATTTTGAATCAACAAGTGTGCCACTTATACCAATTATCTGGACAAAAGGTTTTGATTGACTCTTTTGAGATGTGATGTATAGAGGAAATGTCCTCCTACAGAGAGGACTCATGGTCTCATATGAGGGGATGTTGATTTTTGTGTGCCTTGATCAAAGCCCAAGGTTGAAGCTAAAAGAGACTGACTCTACTGAGGAGGGTTTTATCTATCTTGTACAAAGCCCAAGATTGAGGCAGACTGACTCCACTGGGGGAAATTCTTAAATGAAGCCTAAGAGAAGGCTATCTTTTGCTCAGGATTGATGGGAATCTAGGAGCAGATCCAAATGATGATGGGCAATCCAAAGGTTTTCCTTTTTCTGGGAATCAGGGAAGAGTTGAGATATCAGATGCCATGAGGCTCTGATTCTCTTAGGGGATTTATTGATGGGATTTCTAAGGTAAAAGTTTACACTTTGTTGGGGGGTCAGATGGGTTTAAAGATGAGTTTTAAAACCTATGAGGTTCCAGCTCTGTTGTAGATTGATGTATTGGTAAAATAATCAGGGTTTTTCCTGTGCTTTTAGGAAACTTGAGGGTTTCTGTGTGATCTAAGAGGAGATGAGACTTTCCAAGTCTAATTACATAAAGAGGTTGGCTCTTAGCTGGAGAATGATCTTTGTATGATGTCCAAGAGGAGGCTGAGATTGTCCAAGTCTGCTTGTATGAAGCCCAAGAGGAGGCTGAGGATGTAAGGGATGAAGATCAACCCTATAATGGCCTGATGTTTTGGAATTTTGACTCTCCTGAGGATTGAACTAGTAAAGATGACTAAATTCTATCCTATGCCTTTAGGAGGCCTTTGGGTCCTTGTACTAAGCCCAAGAGGAGGCTGGGGGAACTTCTAAGAAGCCTGTGGGTCATTGTACTAAGCCCAAGAGGAGGCTACGGATGCGTTTAGGAAGCCTGTGGGTCCAAGCCTAAGAAAAGTTCAAGAAAGGTTTCACCGGGTATTAATCCTTTCTTGGTTGTACAGTTCTAAGGTTTGAAGAAATTCAAAAGAGGTTTCACCGATAATTAATCCCATCTGGGGAAATGAATTTATTGTACAAATATATATATCTAAGTTTTGACAGTCTTGAGAAAAGTTTCACCGGGAATAATGCCTTTCTCTATTCCATATTGTATAAGCCCAAGAGGAGGCAAGACTGTATAAGGAATTTCCTATGGGGAACTAGTTTTGACTAAGTTGAAAGTAACCTTTGGTTTGACCTAATCATAGACCTAACTGCTGGGGAGACTCTAAGCAAGATATGTACAAGTATATATACAGACAATTATATTGACAGATATATAAACAGATATGCATTGAAGAGGTATTGGGACTTACCTATTGACTACAACTGTATGCTTGATTAGGGTTTCAAGAAACTGGATAAAGTTTTGAGAAAACTTTGATTTTTGAATTTGGATTAAAAAACAAGTTGTTTTAAAAAGAAAAGAATGTTTGGGGCTTATAGCTCAAAGAGAGGCCCAGATGACTTATTTGAAAACGATGATCGCACTGCGATAGCGAAAGACGTTGTGGGACTTATACTATAGCAGAGGCCCAAATTTTTTTTTGTACAAAGAGGGGTTGGGTCTTACACTCTATTAGAGTCCCAAAAGTTTATTTTTTTACAAGATATGGAGCTTACAGCTCAAGGAGATGCCCAGATGGAAAACAGCGATCGCACCGTTATTTTTTAAAATCGTATCGGGACTTATACAATGACTGAGGTCCAAAATGGTTTATTTACAAAGGGGATGGGTCTTACACTCTTTTAGAGGCCCAAAAGTTCTTTGAATGAAGTTTGAAAAATCAAAATTAAGAGAAAACCCTAATTTGAATTTAAAAATATAATTTTCATAGGAAATTAAATTAAAAATGATATAAAATATCAAATATATTCAAAAACAAGTTTTCAACTTTGAACAATATTTTGAAAAATCATGCTTAATCACATGAAAGCTTGAAATTCAATTGAATTTGAAAATTCAAGGTGGAAATCTCATTTTAAAAATGTTTGAAAACAAATAAAATGAAATTAATTACAAAAACTCAAGTTATATTAAATAAATAATATAAATTTGATTTTTTGTAGAATAAAATATTTCAACATTTTTGTGAATTTTCAAAACAAGAACTAATAAAAAATAATTAATATTGAAAGAGAAATTAATTTTGAGATTAATTAAGAAAATAATGAAAAATGTGAAAAATAGCAAAAAAGGAGGGGGAACCAAAAATGGTATGGGTGGGTGTTGAACCCACGCCCTCTAACCAAACAAACACACGCTGCTACCACTGGGTTGGTGATACATCCGTGTATCAAAACCACCCCATGAATACATAAGGGTAGCCTTATTTTCATGTCAGGCCAAGGCAAAAATTAAGTTTTGGGGTATTTTGCAAGAAGTCCATAACTTCTTAATAGATACTCTTGATAGATCCCTTAGAAGCTTTTAGGATGATCAAAACCAGCTGGAAACCTCAGGAACAAGAACTGGCTCTTTCTTGAAAAAGTGGCAAAAGTGAGCAAAATGGTGTCATACCCCAAATTTTGACCACCAAGATTTCCCATCATTGTGAGAATCATCACCACAATATGGATGAACCATTATGCCTTATCAATCTCCTCAAAGATGGTGGAGCATTCACCACAACCAAGAATTAGGGTTTTGAGCCCTCTCAGAGCACTTAGACAAAGGATCAATCAAGAAATGACATGATCTTCAACTTGTCTAACCTCTCAAGCATCTATAAAGGATCAAGAGGACTCCCACATCAAGAATCAAGCACAAGGTTGCAACATTCCAAGTGGATCAAGCCTCGTGATCGCCAGTGTCACCAAATTAGGGTTTTGGTCGACCAAGGCCTCCAGATGGAAATTTTCCTCTGGGCATGAGCCAATGCTTCAAAGCACAACCCAAGATACTCCAAGGGACTGCATGAACCAAATCATCAAGTCAATTTAGCCTCAGGGGATGCATTCATAAAAAATCAGGAATTAGGGTTTCTTGACCTAATTCACCCCTAAGTTGACTTTTGGGGCAAAGCATGAGCCAAGACCTCAAGACGTGATTTGAGGGCCTTAAGTACACTACATTGATCCATTTGCAACAATGGATTGAGCCAAGAAGCTTGGTCCACAAGTTTCAATTTCCTCGGGACCATAATTAGGGTTTTTGAAGGAAAAGTCAACTGTACCTTTGACTTTTGACCAAGACATGCTCCCAAACCTTGGGAAATGATTCAATACACCCTATAACACCTATGGAATCCATCTATTAGGTTTGATTTAGGTCAAGGACTTGATTTCACAAAGGATCGCACAGTTTGGATTTCATCCGATAAAAAGTCAACTGTGCACAAAATCAAGTTTGACTTTTTGGAATTTTTCACAAATATGGTTCCCCTAAGTCAAAAATAATGTTAATATATGATATTGATCATCATTCACTAAGAAAAATCAAGAAAAGTGAGGTTTCTTGTAAAAGGGGCAACCATGAGAAACCAAAATTTTTCTAAGTTATGGAACAAAAGTGATTTTGGTGCCAACTTCCAAGGATCATAACTTGAGATCCAAGCAACCATTTTGGGTGATCCAAAGCTATATTTGTAGGTCTTGCTACACTCTACAAAAGCTTCAACTACCTCAGACTCCAATTCTTTATGGATTTTAAGTTATGGAGTGATCAAAATGACAAAAACATGAAAATGACACTTTTTCCAACACTTAGTGAAAATCTGCCTAAGTTACCAGCCTTGAACATCAATGTTCATGAGGTTTTTTCAATTGGATCCAAATAGTTTAAAAAAAACTATGATCACACATGTATTGTATCATATGAGGGATTTCTAAATAGCACAAGAGCCTCCCATAACTCAACCTGAGCAAGGAGATATGAATCCCTCAAAATCACCATTTCCAACTGTCCTAGGCAAGGCGGATTTTGGTGTTTTGCCCGATTTGACAAAATTGGACAACTCCAAGCCTTGTCATCCATTTGGACACATTTGAGGATAAAACAAAAGGAGAATGATCTGATCCCTAAGCCTCCAAAGTCCAAGAATCTACAATTAGCCGTAACAAACCTAAAAAGGCTAAAAAGGTGCCAAGACTCCAATTTTGTTTCCAAGCATTCAATGGATGCACCAAGATGATATGGAATGACACATTCCTAACTGAATGAGTTAAGAATCAGCACTGAATCAAAGAACCATATGCTTGTGCCCTAACCTCAAGTCAATGGCTAGAGGAGACTTGAGATTCCTTTTGATCAACATTGGCCAAAGGCCTGTACCAGCTGCCATCCACTATTGCTTGCAAAACAAACTTGCTCTACTATAAATAGAGCTCATTTGTGCTCAGTTTGAGTACACTAAAGCACTACAACTAATGCTTTCCTCAAAATCTCTCTCTTTAGGCCAAAATACCTTCTTTTGCAAGTCATCTATGAGTTTTTGAGTTAAAGAGCAATTCCAGCACATCTCATGATCTAAACACATCCAATATGTCATATCTAAGCTGTCTAAACACTCACTTGTTACCTGAAACACCAAAATCAGAAGCTCCACCTCCAAAACCTCAAAATTGGACTTTTCTGCATTTTTTAAGCCATGCCTTGATTCAGTCACTTCCAAAACCAAACAAAGCCTCAAACACACTCCAAATATCATCCTCAAACTGTCCCAATTGGTTTCCCTCATCTGGAACACCATTTGAGAGAGTTTCTATTTTGGTCACTTTTGCCCCTTTTGCAAGAAAGAGCTAAAACTTGTTCCTGAGGATTCCAGCTAGTTCCAATCATCCTAAAAGCTTCTAAGGGTTCAATCAAGAGTGTTCAAAGCATTGGATCACTTCTGGCACAAGGAACTTTGGAGATAGCACAAGGAGCTCCAAGAGGTAAGTGCATGACAACTTGAACTCTTTGAATTATGCATTCCTTTGATGTTCATTGACCGTAAACATCTCATACATGTGGTATATGTTGTGTTTGAACCAATTTACCCTGCTATTGTTGACTGTGTAGTGAGATAACATAGAACATGCAAAATTTGGCCAATTTTGAAACCACTATCGGGTTTTAAAATAGGGACACTTTCTGAATATTCCAAAAGCACCATTAGACTCCTCATGAAATTCTAGGTCAGATGCACCTAAATTTTGTCCAAATCCATGGAGAAATGAGAAAGTTAGAGGCTTCACGTAAATTGCCAAAACATGCCTTGCCTTGGCCTTGGCCAGGCCTGAAAACAAGGCACCCCATATATGCACATGGGGTGGTTTTGATACACGGATGTATCACCACCCCAGTGGTAGCGTGCATGTGTGTTTGTGTATAAGGTCATGGGTTCAAACCCCACCCAGACCATTTTTGCTATTCTCTTTTTTTTTTTCAATATTTTCATGTTTTTATTAATTAATCCAAAAATTAATTTCTCTCTCAATTTTAATTATTTTTTATTGATTCTTTTTTTGAAAATTCACAAAAATGTTAAAATATTTTATTCCATGAAAATTTCACAAAAATATTATTTATTTAATATATTTAGTATTTTTGTAAAGAATTAAGTTTTTATTTGTTTTTTACATTTAAAAATATTTCTTTCTCTTGGTTTTACAAAATTCAAATGATTTTTAAATCATCCCATGAATAAAACATGATTTTTCAAATGTAAATCCAAGGTCATAACCTTTTTTTTCACATGTTTGATTATTTTATTTGAATTTTTATTCAATTAAAATACATTTTAAATAAAAAATTAGGGTTTTGATCATTATCACCCTAACAAATCTTTTCTAACTCATTTGGGCATCTCCTTGAGTTGTAAGACTCAACCCCTTTGTATAGGAAACCACTTTGGGCCCCAGTCATTGTATAAGTCCCGATAGGATTTTAAAAATCTCGGCGCGATCGTCGCCTTTTAAACAAAAAAAATCTGGGCCTGCCCTTGTGTTGTAAGTCCCATTTCTTTTCTTTTTCAAACCTTTGGGCCTCTCCTTGAGTTATGAGACCCATCCCTTTGTACAAAAAACCTTTTTTGGGCCTCAGTCATTGTATAAGCCCCGATACAGTTTTCAAAAAAATGGTGTGATCACTGTTATATCTGGGCCTCTCCTTGAGTATAAGCCCCAACAACCATTTCAAAAACAACTTCCCTTTTGATTTAGGTTCAAATTCATAGTTGTTATCAAAACTTTCTTTAATTTCTTGAACAACTAACCATACAGCTGTTACTATGGAAGCTTGCTCGCCTGTAAGTTTTTATCAGCTTTCTTTTATATGCTTTCATATATATATATATATATATATATAACTGTATTGCTGGAAGCTTGCTCACCTATAAGTCCTTCTTTCATATCCTTTTAAATACTTGTCATATATCAATTGTATATATACTTGTATATCTGCTTAGAGTTTTCCCCGGCAATTAGGTCTAGAACTAGAAAAAGCCAGTGGTCACTCTTTCAACAGTCAAAACTAGTTCCCCATAGGAATTCCAGATACAGTCTTGACTTCTCTTGGGCGTAAACAATATGGAACAAAGAGAAAGGCATTATTCGCGGTGAAACTTTTCTCAGACTGTCACTATTAGAAATTTGTCAAAGAAATTCATTTTCCCCAGAGAGGAATAATTCCTGGTGAAACCTCTCTTGAATTTCTTCAAACCCTAGAACTGTTCACTAAAGAAAGTATTATTCCTGGTGAAACCTTTCTTGAACTTTTCTTAGGTTTGGACTCACAGGCTTCCTAAAAGCATCCCCGCCTCCTCTTGGGGTTTGTACAAGGACCCTCCGGCTTCTTAGAAGTTCTCATGCCTTCTCTTGGGCTTAATACAAGGACCCTGAAGACCTCTTAAAGGTATAGGACAAAACTTAGTCATCCTTTATTAGAGCTGTCTTTCTGAAGAGTCAAAACCTCAGACCAATGGTAGGGTTGATTCTCATCCCTTAAAACACCAGCCTCCTCATGGGCATCATACAAAGATAAACTCTTCCATACCAGTAGACTTGGACAGTCTAATCCCCTCTTGGATCTCAAAAACATTCTCAAGTTCCCTACAAACATAGGAGAAAAACACTGGTCATTTAACTAAATCTCCAGTAGAGTGGAAACCCGTAGGTTCTAAAAACTGAGTCTTTTATCCTAAATTTCCCCAGCTAAGGGCAGCCTTCATCAGAACCTCAAGGCATCTGATACCTCAACTCTTCTGGAACCCTTAGCAAGAGTTGATTCCCCACTTTGGACCTGCCTCTAGATCTCAATAATCCTCAGCAGAAGTTAGCCTCCTCTTAGGCTTGGTATAATGATTTCCCCCAGCCGGGTTAGCCAAAAGCACTCTCTTGTTGAGTCGACCCCTTTTAGCCTCCTCTTAAGCTTTGTATAATGATTTCTCCAGCTTGTTCAGCCTCAATCTTGGGCCTTGTACAAGACACATATAAAATCTCCCTAAACAGAGTTAATTCTCTTTTCAGCCTCCTCTTATGCTTTGTATAATGATCTTCCTCAATAGAGTTAGCCTTAATCTTGGGCTTTGTACAAAATAAATCATACTCTCCAGCTGAGTCAACCCATTTTAACCACAATCTTGGGCTTTGTACAAGACAGATAAAACCTCTCACCAGTAGAGTCAGTTTCCCCTTTCAGCCTCAATCTTGGGCTTTGTACAAGACACATATAAATATTCCCCAGTGGAATAAAAAATCCTTTTCAACCTCAATCTTGAGCTTTGTACAAGACAAACAAAATATTTCCCCAGAAAAGTCAACTTTTAGCCTCCTCTTAGGCTTTGTATAATGATATCCCCAAAAAGAGTCAGTCTCTTTTTAGCCTCAATTTTGGGCTTTGTACAAGACAGATAAACACTCTCTTGTTGAGTCAGCCTTTTCTAGCCTCCTCTTAGGCATTGTAAGGACTTCCCCAGTGGAGTCAATCAATCTCTTAGCTTCAACCTTGGGCTTTGATCAAGGCACACAAAAAATAAAATCCCTTCAGAGGAAATCAAAAACTCTCTGTAGGAAGACATTTCTCTGTGTTATCACACATCAAAAGAAACAAATCAAAACAAACCTTAATCCCAGATAACCGCTGTAAATGGCACACTTGTTGATTCAAATATCCAAGTTGTAGTCTATCTCTTATCCTGGCAAAACTTCCTCTCTTTCATCTAATTGCTGTAAGTGGCAAGCCTCTGGATTATTTACATCCACGCCACTGTCCCTCTCTTAGCATGAAAGATTCCTAAGGAAAGATGGCATTGCTCTGCACTGAGTTAAAGTTTTCTCCTTCAGGATAAATCCCCTATAAAGGAAATTATTGCATTGCTGGATTCTCATATCCCAGTTAAAGCAATTCTCCTTTATAATCAATCACCCAACAACTGTGATAAACAGATGAGATATCTCCCTTAGAGATGACAAATTCTCTCTCAGTCAAACCTTTATCTTCAATCTTGGGCTTTGAACAAGACATAAATAACCTTTAGCTTCAATCTTGGGCTTTGAACAAGACATAAAAACCTTTCAGCTTCAATTTTGGTCTTTGAACAAGACACCAAAACATCTTTTACCTCCCATAGAATAGGAGGGACTACGATTGCTCTAATTTCCCTGTTTCTTTAAACGGGAATACGTAGGCATAAGATTACGAAATCTTAGCGAGCATACCAATCAAAAACCTTAGGTCCAGTACCTTCATACCAATCAAAAACCTTAGGTCCAGTATCTTCACACCAATCAAAACTGAGGTCCAATATCTCGCCAAAATCATCAGAAACTCACACTCTCTCTCAAACTTTTCCCAACCCATTTACAGATAAACAACATCGCCTAAAACTATCATCTCATGGATAACCATGTATAGGATGGGTAATTGACAACTCCCCATTGTATAACCTGACCCCGAACTCCCCAATCTCTCTTAAGTGTTTGTTCAGTTAAACATTCTCGTGCAAGGTTAGTTGTAGATAGCTTCCCTTTCCCTTCCAGCTTCACGGGATAAATAAGAAATCAGAAAGTAGCACCCCTTCCCTACCGTTGCAGTGAGGAGGAACCCATTTCCGATAAGGTGGTCGTGTCACCGACAAAAATCGCATGCTACAGTGAAATGGCGACTCTGTTGGGGATGTTATTTTGTCTGTTTAAGATTTAGACTAGAATTTCTAAGAGGTCTAGGGTGTTAGTTTTAGGAATCATACTATATATATATATATATATATATATATATATATATATATATACTGCTTTTCCTACTTGATATCCGTGTTTATTTTTCTGCAAATGGGAATGCGAGTGATGTCGCATATGGAAAGTATGAGAGATACCTAAAATAGGTGATGGCATAGACGGGCGGTCTTACAGGGAGTGAATCCCGAATAAGCTGTCCTGGTAGACCATCAAATCAGTGGAGATACCCTTTGCGGATTCAATGCTTAACGACTCCGTTGTGAAGGCAGATTTTCCCAATGTGGTATCCGTGAAACTGAGGATTTATAAGACAGTAATCATGTGGCCATTTGGTAGTGCGGTAGCTATCGAAAATAGTTGACACGTGATACTACACTCAATTGAGATTACCCTAGGATGTTACAACTCGCTCAGGTGAACCAGCTTACTGTTGTTATCCCTAGGGGGTCAATGATTTTGGGAACTTTTAACCCGTTCTATAGGTACAAAAATTCACCAGAATACAACCTTTGAGGATGGGTAGAGCCATGACTCCATGCTCGTGACGTTGAACCCTTGAACCCATGTTTTTTCAATGTTTTTGTGTGCTGCATTCATGCATTCATTTAAAAAACTTTTAAACACAGAAAAAATCTTCTTTTCTCTTCTCTCTTTTTTTCAAACTAAACTAAAACAATGATTGCAAATATTAGAGAAAAAGATTGCGTTATGGATTTTGGTAGAAGGAAGACGCACAAGTACACCTTCAAGGCTCCTAAACTAGAGGATTTAAGGGGGTTGGCAAGGATGATCACCAACCCTGATGCTTTCAGAGCTAAGTACGGAGGACTGCTGTCTCTATTAAGGGTCCATGTGATTGAAGGAATCCTGTCTACGCTGATTCAGTTCTACGATCCGGTTTATCACTGTTTCACATTCCCGGATAATCAACTTGCACCAACGCTAGAAGAGTACTCTCACCTGACTGATTTACCCATCACTGACCAAGCTCCCTTTTTTGGACTGGAAGAAATTCCAAAAGATCAAACCATTGGAAGAGAAATCTATTTGGACGAGTCAGAAGTCAGGACTCACATGACCACTAAGGAGGGAATCCATGGTTTACTGGCCAAGTTTTTGGTGGAGAAAGCCCTATACTTTGCCAGTATGGGAAACGTTACTGCTTTCGAAGAGTCAGTCTCTTTTTAGCCTCAATTTTGGGCTTTGTACAAGACAGATAAACACTCTCTTGTTGAGTCAGCCTTTTCTAGCCTCCTCTTAGGCATTGTAAGGACTTCCCTAGTGGAGTCAATCAATCTCTTAGCTTCAACCTTGGGCTTTGATCAAGGCACACAAAAAATAAAATCCCTTCAGAGGAAATCAAAAACTCTCTGTAGGAAAACATTTCTCTGTGTTATCACACATCAAAAGAAACAAATCAAAACAAACCTTAATCCCAGATAACCACTGTAAATGGCACACTTGTTGATTCAAATATCCAAGTTGTAGTCTATCTCTTATCCTGGCAAAACTTCCTCTCTTTCATCTAATTGCTGTAAGTGGCAAGCCTCTGGATTATTTACATCCACGCCACTGTCCCTCTCTTAGCATGAAAGATTCCTAAGGAAAGATGGCATTGCTCTGCACTGAGTTAAAGTTTTCTCCTTCAGGATAAATCCCCTATAAAGGAAATTATTGCATTGCTGGATTCTCATATCCCAGTTAAAGCAATTCTCCTTTATAATCAATCACCCAACAACTGTGATAAACAGATGAGATATCTCCCTTAGAGATGACAAATTCTCTCTCAGTCAAACCTTTATCTTCAATCTTGGGCTTTGAACAAGACATAAATAACCTTTAGCTTCAATCTTGGGCTTTGAACAAGACATAAAAACCTTTCAGCTTCAATTTTGGTCTTTGAACAAGACACCAAAACATCTTTTACCTCCCATAGAATAGGAGGGACTACGATTGCTCTAATTTCCCTGTTTCTTTAAACGGGAATACGTAGGCATAAGATTACGAAATCTTAGCGAGCATACCAATCAAAAACCTTAGGTCCAGTACCTTCATACCAATCAAAAACCTTAGGTCCAGTATCTTCACACCAATCAAAACTGAGGTCCAATATCTCACCAAAATCATCAGAAACTCACACTCTCTCTCAAACTTTTCCCAACCCATTTACAGATAAACAACATCGCCTAAAACTATCATCTCATGGATAACCATGTATAGGATGGGTAATTGACAACTCCCCATTGTATAACCTGACCCCGAACTCCCCAATCTCTCTTAAGTGTTTGTTCAGTTAAACATTCTCGTGCAAGGTTAGTTGTAGATAGCTTCCCTTTCCCTTCCAGCTTCACGGGATAAATAAGAAATCAGAAAGTAGCACCCCTTCCCTACCGTTGCAGTGAGGAGGAACCCATTTCCGATAAGGTGGTCGTGTCACCGACAAAAATCGCATGCTACAGTGAAATGGCGACTCTGTTGGGGATGTTATTTTGTCTGTTTAAGATTTAGACTAGAATTTCTAAGAGGTCTAGGGTGTTAGTTTTAGGAATCATACTATATATATATATATACTGCTTTTCCTACTTGATATCCGTGTTAATTTTTCTGCAAATGGGAATGCGAGTGATGTCGCATATGGAAAGTATGAGAGATACCTAAAATAGGTGATGGCATAGACGGGCGGTCTTACAGGGAGTGAATCCCGAATAAGCTGTCCTGGTAGACCATCAAATCAGTGGAGATACCCTTTGCGGATTCAATGCTTAACGACTCCGTTGTGAAGGCAGATTTTCCCAATGTGGTATCCGTGAAACTGAGGATTTATAAGACAGTAATCATGTGGCCATTTGGTAGTGCGGTAGCTATCGAAAATAGTTGACACGTGATACTACACTCAATTGAGATTACCCTAGGATGTTACAGCTCGCTCAGGTGAACCAGCTTACTGTTGTTATCCCTAGGGGGTCAATGATTTTGGGAACTTTTAACCCGTTCTATAGGTACAAAAATTCACCAGAATACAACCTTTGGGGATGGGTAGAGCCATGACTCCATGCTCGTGACGTTGAACCCTTGAACCCATGTTTTTTCAATGTTTTTGTGTGCTGCATTCATGCATTCATTTAAAAAACTTTTAAACACAGAAAAAATCTTCTTTTCTCTTCTCTCTTTTTTTCAAACTAAACTAAAACAATGATTGCAAATATTAGAGAAAAAGATTGCGTTATGGATTTTGGTAGAAGGAAGACGCACAAGTACACCTTCAAGGCTCCTAAACTAGAGGATTTAAGGGGGTTGGCAAGGATGATCACCAACCCTGATGCTTTCAGAGCTAAGTACGGAGGACTGCTGTCTCTATTAAGGGTCCATGTGATTGAAGGAATCCTGTCTACGCTGATTCAGTTCTACGATCCGGTTTATCACTGTTTCACATTCCCGGATAATCAACTTGCACCAACGCTAGAAGAGTACTCTCACCTGACTGATTTACCCATCACTGACCAAGCTCCCTTTTTTGGACTGGAAGAAATTCCAAAAGATCAAACCATTGGAAGAGAAATCTATTTGGACGAGTCAGAAGTCAGGACTCACATGACCACTAAGGAGGGAATCCATGGTTTACTGGCCAAGTTTTTGGTGGAGAAAGCCCTATACTTTGCCAGTATGGGAAACGTTACTGCTTTCGAAGAGTCAGTCTCTTTTTAGCCTCAATCTTGGGCTTTGTACAAGACAGATAAACACTCTCTTGTTGAGTCAGCCTTTTCTAGCCTCCTCTTAGGCATTGTAAGGACTTCCCCAATGGAGTCAATCAATCTCTTAGCTTCAACCTTGGGCTTTGATCAAGGCACACAAAAAATAAAATCCCTTCTGAGGAAATCAAAAACTCTCTGTAGGAAAACATTTCTCTGTGTTATCACACATCAAAAGAAACAAATCAAAACAAACCTTAATCCCAGATAACCGCTGTAAATGGCACACTTGTTGATTCAAATATCCAAGTTGTAGTCTATCTCTTATCCTGGCAAAACTTCCTCTCTTTCATCTAATTGCTGTAAGTGGCAAGCCTCTGGATTATTTACATCCACGCCACTGTCCCTCTCTTAGCATGAAAGATTCCTAAGGAAAGATGGCATTGCTCTGCACTGAGTTAAAGTTTTCTCCTTCAGGATAAATCCCCTATAAAGGAAATTATTGCATTGCTGGATTCTCATATCCCAGTTAAAGCAATTCTCCTTTATAATCAATCACCCAACAACTGTGATAAACAGATGAGATATCTCCCTTAGAGATGACAAATTCTCTCTCAGTCAAACCTTTATCTTCAATCTTGGGCTTTGAACAAGACATAAATAACCTTTAGCTTCAATCTTGGGCTTTGAACAAGACATAAAAACCTTTCAGCTTCAATTTTGGTCTTTGAACAAGACACCAAAACATCTTTTACCTCCCATAGAATAGGAGGGACTACGATTGCTCTAATTTCCCTGTTTCTTTAAACGGGAATACGTAGGCATAAGATTACGAAATCTTAGCGAGCATACCAATCAAAAACCTTAGGTCCAGTACCTTCATACCAATCAAAAACCTTAGGTCCAGTATCTTCACACCAATCAAAACTGAGGTCCAATATCTCGGCAAAATCATCAGAAACTCACACTCTCTCTCAAACTTTTCCCAACCCATTTACAGATAAACACCATCGCCTAAAACTATCATCTCATGGATAACCATGTATAGGATGGGTAATTGACAACTCCCCATTGTATAACCTGACCCCGAACTCCCCAATCTCTCTTAAGTGTTTGTTCAGTTAAACATTCTCGTGCAAGGTTAGTTGTAGATAGCTTCCCTTTCCCTTCCAGCTTCACGGGATAAATAAGAAATCAGAAAGTAGCACCCCTTCCCTACCGTTGCAGTGAGGAGGAACCCATTTCCGATAAGGTGGTCGTGTCACCGACAAAAATCGCATGCTACAGTGAAATGGCGACTCTGTTGGGGATGTTATTTTGTCTGTTTAAGATTTAGACTAGAATTTCTAAGAGGTCTAGGGTGTTAGTTTTAGGAATCATACTATATATATATATACTGCTTTTCCTACTTGATATCCGTGTTTATTTTTCTGCAAATGGGAATGCGAGTGATGTCTCATATGGAAAGTATGAGAGATACCTAAAATAGGTGATGGCATAGACGGGCGGTCTTACAGGGAGTGAATCCCGAATAAGCTGTCCTGGTAGACCATCAAATCAGTGGAGATACCCTTTGCGGATTCAATGCTTAACGACTCCGTTGTGAAGGCAGATTTTCCCAATGTGGTATCCGTGAAACTGAGGATTTATAAGACAGTAATCATGTGGCCATTTGGTAGTGCGGTAGCTATCGGAAATAGTTGACACGTGATACTACACTCAATTGAGATTACCCTAGGATGTTACAGCTCGCTCGGGTGAACCAGCTTACTGTTGTTATCCCTAGGGGGTCAATGATTTTGGGAACTTTTAACCCGTTCTATAGGTACAAAAATTCACCAGAATACAACCTTTGGGGATGGGTAGAGCCATGACTCCATGCTCGTGACGTTGAACCCTTGAACCCATGTTTTTTCAATGTTTTTGTGTGCTGCATTCATGCATTCATTTAAAAAACTTTTAAACACAGAAAAAATCTTCTTTTCTCTTCTCTCTTTTTTTCAAATTAAACTAAAACAATGATTGCAAATATTAGAGAAAAAGATTGCGTTATGGATTTTGGTAGAAGGAAGACGCACAAGTACACCTTCAAGGCTCCTAAACTAGAGGATTTAAGGGGGTTGGCAAGGATGATCACCAACCCTGATGCTTTCAGAGCTAAGTACGGAGGACTGCTGTCTCTATTAAGGGTCCATGTGATTGAAGGAATCCTGTCTACGCTGATTCAGTTCTACGATCCGGTTTATCACTGTTTCACATTCCCGGATAATCAACTTGCACCAACGCTAGAAGAGTACTCTCACCTGACTGATTTACCCATCACTGACCAAGCTCCCTTTTCTGGACTGGAAGAAATTCCAAAAGATCAAACCATTGCAAGAGAAATCTATTTGGACGAGTCAGAAGTCAGGACTCACATGACCACTAAGGAGGGAATCCATGGTTTACTGGCCAAGTTTTTGGTGGAGAAAGCCCTATACTTTGCCAGTATGGGAAACGTTACTGCTTTCGAAGATATCTTTGTTCTACTCACATACGGGTTTTTCCTTTTTCCGAACATTGATAACGTCGTGAATACCAATGCCATTAAGATATTTCTGATTGGAAACCCAATACCAACCTTGCTTGTAGATGCTTATCATTCTATACACTTAAGGAATCTGTATAGCGGAGGAATGATCACATGCTGTGTACCCTTACTTTACAAATGGTTCACTTTCTATTTACCTAAGTCTGTTGCTTTTTAGGATCATAAGAGTACTCTACGATGGTCACAGAGAATCATGTCTCTTACCAACTCTGACATAGACTGGTACAATCGAATCTATGACGGGATAAGGATCATTGACAAATGTGGAAATTTCCCTAATGTACCCCTCATAGGAACTAAAGGAGGAATCAACTATCATCCGATTTTAGTTCGCCGTTAACTCGGATACCCGATGAGGCATATCCCACGTAATGTTCATCTGGAAGGTCTTTTCTTCAAGGAAGGAGAAAATGAAAGAGCGCTAAAGACAGAAATAGTACATGCCTGGAAACATGTTCACAGGAAAGGAAGAGAGTCTCTAGGAAAACCGGATTGTGTCTCTGTGGAACCTTATCTCCACTGGGTACAAACTAGAGCTCTCAAGCTAAGGATACCTTACCCTTATCAAGAAGTTCTTCCGCTAAAGGAATCTGTCCTTTATTTTATGTCTGATGCAGAAAAACTCCAGGTCACTCTCAATAAAGTTCGACGGGAAAAGAAATCTTGGAAGAACAAGTACCGTATTCTCAATGTGGAGTGTACCAAAATTCAGCAACTGTTAGAAGAAAAGGACACTCTAATTAAGATATTAGAGCAACATGTTGTAGAAAATCAAAAAGACCGAAGAAATTTGCTCGCTCCTTTCACTTGGCAAAGGACTGACAACCCGACAACGGCTCAAGAGCCTCGGTCAAAGAAAAGAAAAATACCAGAACTAGCACCTGTGACCTCCTCAGAGAGAACTCAGGATCCATGAACTTAGACATTTCCTTTTACAGTACTTTGTAAAATATTGTATTTCCATTTCTGCAATCTCCCAAATTCTATAAAAAAAAGGGGTCTCCCCACTGTATGATATTTGCAATCTGTTTGTTGAAGTTTCTTTTTTATTAAAGCAAAAACAAAAAAAATAAATATATATCATTGCATATCATTCATCATTCTCACATAAACGCATTCTTCCTACCTTCGAATCTCACGTATGTGTCACGATTCTAGAGTCAAATTGTCTCATTCGTACAATACTCGGGCCAATCGACAAAAGAAAATGGACAATCTCGAGGAAGAGAACAGAGAGCTGAGAGAAGAAATCGACGCTCTGAAGGAAGATCTGAAAAAACTTCACAGTGACATGCAATCCCTGGCAACAGCTCAGAGGCAACAACAAAGGACTGTGATCTCGAAGATCACATCTACGCCCATAGTAGAGACGTATTATCCTCGGTACAACATGCCTAAAGATCTTCCCTGGGGCATGCCTATCAACTTTATTCCTGAAGGATACATCTCGCCGGTCACAGAAGACCCAAGAACTGCTGGGCCTGAAGGTTACAAACTTCGGGAAAGCGAAGACGCAAGAGTGATGGTAGAAACTCTTGAAGGTTACAAACTTTAGGGCGTAGAAGAACCAAGAGTCACTGCCATAATGACTATACCACAACCTGTGGTACACATTGTCCCGGAAGGACAGATTCCACAAGTAATCTTTGGTGGAAATGAAGATATGTACGACAAAATGAATGAGTTCCAGGAACAATTCTTGGAGATGAAGAAGGAATTGCATGCTATTCGCGGCCAGGATCTATTCGGAAAGGATACCGCAGACCTTTGTTTGGTTCCTATGTGAAAATCCCACACAAATTCAAGGTGCCTGACTTTGAAAAATACAAGGGAAGATCTTGTCCTCAAAGTCATTTGGTGATGTACGCTCTAAAGATGTCAACTCAGACAGAAAATCAACAGCTACTGATCCATTTTTTCCAAGACAGTTTAACTGGTGCCGCACTAAAATGGTACATGGGTTTAAACCGCACCAAGATCGTCACTTTTAGAGATCTTGGCGCTACCTTGGTTCAGCAGTATAAGTATAACCTGGACATGGCACCAGATAGAGATCAACTCAGAGCCATGTCGCAGAAGGACAAGGAAAATTTTAAGGAATACGCTCAGAGATGGCGTGAAATTTCCGCCCAGATCTGTCCCCCACTTGAGGAAAAAGAAATGATTAAGACCTTTTTGAAAACCTTGAGCTCATTCTATTACGACCGAATGGTCGCCAGTGCGCCCAGTGACTTCACTGAGATGGTGAACATGGGAGTACGCCTTGAAGAAGCAGTCCAAGAAGGACGTCTGGTCAAAGATACAGGACCATCAAGTAGTACCAAAAGATACGGTAGTGCTTTCCCTAAGAAAAAAGAGCAAGATATTGGTAATATCTATCTCGGAAAGCAAAGGCGAAGGTATCAACCAGTAGCAGCAGTAACTCCTGCTATCAACCAAGTGCCGGCTCCAACGTATCAACCTCAGGTTACTCAGAGCTAACCAAGTTAACAACAGTATTAACAAAGGATACAACAGCCTCTTCAGCAGGCTCGTCCACAGTACAACAACAACCGTACAACGCGACCACCAGGGTTTGATCCTATACCAATGTTATACGTAGAACTATTCCCACTTTTACTAGTCAAGGGGCATATCCAAACTAGTTCTCCTATTACAGTACCAAAAAATATGCCTTTTTGGTTTAAAGAGGATCAAACTTACACTTATCATAAAGGAGGATCGGGGCACAAGATTGAAAACTGTCTCAGCTTCAAATCGGATGTACAGAAGCTTGTCAGGAACGGGGTCTTATCTTTGAAAGATACTAATCAAAATGTTCAGACGAACTCGTTGCCTCAACATGAAAAGACTGCAGTATATTTGATAGAGGAAGAGTTTAACCGCAGTTATCAAATTCGCGATGTACTCCTGTTAGGAACCAATCTGGTCAAGATGCATTGCAGACAGAGCGGATACGGTCATGTACCACCTCACAATTATCACCAGTGTGATATCTTCTCAAAGAATAATCAAGGATGTTCTGTGGTGCAATCAGCCCTACAAGAACAAATGAATCTTGGAGGGATTCAAGATCACCAAATCCGTGAGGTCAATATGGCTCACGCAAATCCCAACATTGTCCAGAACCACAACATTCTGGTGATGAATGTCAACTTGGTGGTAATGCACTCAAGGCAAAGTCAACATCATAATCTGCCATGACACGATTACAATTCCTGTCCGATCTGCTCAATAAACAATAAGGGATGCTCTTTTGTACAAGAGGCCCTCCAGTGTCAGATGGATCTAGGATGGATCTAGGATTACCGTGATAGAAGTAGCCATCAAGTCAATATGATTCAAATCTTTGATATTCTCTTGATGAATACCAGTTTGGTAGAATTACACGCTAAGCAAGTCAGGCTCAACTTTCTGGCTTCACATGATTATCAAGGGTGTAGAGTGTATCGTGAAGACGACCAAGGATGTGCACTTGTCCAAAGAACACTTCAACACTTGTTAGACCACTGGTGGCTTCCAATCTACTTGGATGAAGCTACACAATAGATCAGTATGACTGACAGGAATCCTACTAGACATCAAAGTCAGGATGTTCGCTCGATGGAAACATATTTAGTAAAGTTACACTACATACAAAGTGGATGTGGCCAGATGCCACCACATAACTATGAGCGCTGTAGAGTTTGTTCAGAGAATGACCAAGGGTGTTATCTCGTGCGGTCAGCTCTTCAAAATCAGTTAGACCGAAAAGAGATCCGACCATGTTCAAGTTATGGTTCGATCAACGTAATGCAAGACTATCTTCCTGATCAAAGCAAAGACGTTGTCATAATCTCTAATCATGAAAGGACCAAAGATGTTTGTGCCATAATCCCTCTACTCCATGAATCAAGAGTTCCTCTTTATAGTAGAAGGATTCTCAACCTCGAACCAATTAAGGCCGACTACGATGGTCAGAAAAATCAAAAGGCTCCTGTGGTCATCTATCTGCCAGGGCCAATACCGTACAAATCCAATAAAGTTATCCCTTACAAGTACGATGCAACAACAATCGAAAATGGAAAAGAAATTCCATTACCCTCCGTCGTAAACATTGCCGACATCAGTCGAGTGATACGGAGCGGTCGAATCTTCAACAAAGGAGTTGGAGAACCTGCCAAGGAGAAGGAACCTCAAACAGAAGTTCCCAATCAACCAGTCGGACAATCCAGTAATCCCGACCTTTCAAGGAACAACGATGAGATGCTGAAGCTCATCCAAAAGAGTGGGTACAACATTGTAGACCAATTGTTGCAAACTCCATCATGGATCTCTGTGCTATCTCTTTTTCTCAGCATTATCTCCAACATCACTTCCTGCAACAACTTAGGATTCAGTGATGAAGAACTGCCAGAAGAAGGCAAAAATCACAACATGGCGCTTTACATTACAGTCAACTTCCAGGACGATGATTTAGCTAGCGTACTGGTAGATACGGGATCAGCTTAGAATGTTATACCAAAATCTACTCTGATGCGACTATCATTTCAAGGATCTCCGATTAGAGGCAGTGAGGTCATCGTCAAAGTATTTGACGGATCCAGAAAAATAGTTATCGATGAAGTCGACCTTCCCAAAACTATCGGTCCTCACACTTTCCAAGTTACTTTCCAGGTCATGGACATCCGGGCAGTATACAGTTGTTTGTTAGGAAGACCCTGGATACACGAAGCTGGGGCAGTCACTTCGACACTTCACTAGAAGCTGAAGTTCAACAAGAATGACAAGTTAGTCATAGTATGCGGAGAGCATGCCTTAATCGTGAGCAACTTATCATCATCCTATTTAGAACCCGAGGAGGTTGTTAGAAATCAATTCCAAGCCCTCTCGGTGAGCAATGAGAATCAATCAGAAAGAGGGACGTCGATTTCCTCATACAATGATGCTCTCAAAGCGATCGAGAGTAACAACGCAAATGGATGGGGACAACTTGTCATTCTTACGGATAACAAGATAAAGAAAGTACTTGGTTTCTCCTCAACCTGTACCCAGACTACTACTAACGATGAAAGCTTTCATCCCATTCAGAACTTCTTCCACAGTGGAGGTTTCCTTCACCCAGTGTCTCAAGAAGTACATACCATCAACGAGGGTGACTCCTCCAATACAGATAAAGAGTGGAATTCCTATCTCAATGAGGTAGGTTATATGTCTCAGGAAGAAACGCATACTCCATTTTGCTTTCCCACACAGAGTCCGAGATATATACCAAGATCAAATGTCAAGATGATATACGGAGATTGTGATCCTGAGGGATGTCGTGCTCCACCAAACTCACTAGAGGAGGACACTCTGATGAAAGACAACTTTGACTATGACTATTATGACCCAATGGATGACTTGCCTATCTGGCAGCCATACCCATAAGACTTGGGGCAGAAGAGTTAGCTCAATGATGCATATCAGCTGAGCATCATTGAAAAGAATACCTGTGTCCCCACCAAGTCATGGGATCATTACTCAGGGCATTCCGACAATATCCAGCACGACGACGAATCTGCAAAGATCGTAGGACAATATTTCATCAACTATGCTTTTCCTGAGGTCAACGTCATCGAGAAGGATGATTCCTCCAGTTCCATAGAAGTATGGGACACCTTAGGACAACCGAGTCGCAAGTACGACTTCTTGGTCAAGTACAACGCTCCTGAAAGCTCTCGTATCAGGCTCGAAGACATCCAGCCAACTCGATGGGGAGATCCGCCTGAGAGTGAAAACACTATGCAAGATACAGCAGAAGAGTTCGTTTATGACAACTCTGCCTAGGAGGAAGACTCCAACGATCCGGCTCCGCCAGAAATCAGCGTCATTTCTGAGGACAAACCAAGAAAGAAGGTACCAAACTTTGTGATTCACCGAGGAGTTCGCCGCCAATGGGTTGCTGTCGATGTCTCGAAAGTCGTCCATAAGTCTAAGTAATTGCCATCTTTGTTTTAACCTTTCACCCTGCCCAGGTGAAACGGATGTTTTTATAGGGCTCACTTTCTGTAAATGTCCATCTTCGCTTCTCCCAAAGCGACAGAGTTTTGGTTTATAGGGCTGTAGTTTCAAGAATCAACAAAATCATAAATAAATAAACGTCGTTCTGTAATTTTCGCATTTTATTGCTGTTTTCACTTCTCTTTTTTTCAGAAAATGGTAATCCTAAAACAGCTCAAAATAAATAACGACAAACATTTTTTCAAAAAATACACTGCATACACTCTTGCATTCTCTCTATCTCTTCTAAAAATAAATCATCACGTCATGCAGATTGCTTGTTTTGAACCCCGTTGAAACATACGATCCAATGCCTTCTCCCAACTTTGAATTACCGGTATTTGAGGCTGAAGAAGAGGACGAAGAAATTCCAGAAGAGATTTCCCGATTACTCAGACAAGAGGAAAGGTCCATTGAACCTCATAAAGAGCTGTTGGAAACGGTCAACTTGGGTACAGAAGAAGAGAGATCAGAAGTCAAGATTGGGGAACTGCTCAGTTCGACTGTCAAAGAAGACTTGATAAAACTTCTCAAAGAGTTTCCAGATATGTTTTCTTGGTCCTATCAGGACATGCCAGGGTTAGACACCAGCATCATGGAACATCATTTACCGTTAAGATCAGAATGTTCGCCGGTGAAACAAAGGCTGAGACGGACTCATCTAGACATGGCCATCAAAATCAATGAGGAAGTGCAGAAACATATTGACGCAGGTTTCCTTGCCACCTTAGAATATCCTCAATGGTTAGCCAACATAGTGCCAATTCTGAAAAAGGACGGAAAAGTCAGAATGTGTGTAGACTACAGGGATCTGAACAAAGCAAGTCCAAAGGACGACTTCCCCTTACTGCACATAGACATGCTGGTAGACAGTACAACAAAGTTCAAAGTCTTCTCCTTCATGGACGGATTCTCGGGCTATAATCAAATCAAAATGGCACCGGAAGTTATGGAGAAAACTTCATTCATCACCCCATGGGGCACCTTTTGTTACAAGGTAATGCCGTTCGATTTGAAGAACGTCGGGGCAACCTATCAAAGGGCCATGACTACTCTGTTTCACGACATGATACACAAAGAAATCAAAGTGAATGTCGATGATATGATTGCCAAATCTAAAATAGAGGAGGAGAATGTGACCCACTTGTCAAAGTTATTCGAGTTTCTGAGAAAGTACAAACTCCGCTTGAATCCCAATCAGTGCACATTCGGTGTTCGCTCAGGAAAACTCTTAGGGTTCATCATCAGCCAGAAAGGAATTGAGGTTGATCCTGACAAGGTCAAGGCCATTCAAGAAATGCCTTCTCAAAAGACTGAGAAACAGGTAAGAGGATTCCTGGGATGTTTGAATTACATTTCCAGGTTCATATTCCTCATGACTGCGACATGCGCGCCAATCTTCAAACTACTCAGAAAGAATCAAGACTGTGTATGGACGGAAGGTTTCCAAAAAGCCTTCGACAGTATCAAGGAGTATTTGTTGAATCCTCCTATCCTGTCACCTCCACTAGAGGGAAGACCACTGATCATCTACCTAACAGTCTTGGAAGACTCCATGGGTTGTGTACTTGGCCAACAAGATGAAACGAAAAGAAAAGAGTCTGTCATCTACTATTTAAGCAAGAAATTTACCGACTGTGAAACTCTGTATACTATGCTTGAGAAAACTTGTTGTGCTCTGGCTTGGGAAGCCAAATGTCTTCGCCAGTACATGATTTGTCACACTACTTGGTTAATCTCCGAAAATAGACCCGATCAAGTACGTCTTTGAAAAACCTGCTCTCACGGGAAGGGTCGCCCTTTGGCAGATGTTGTTATCAGAATACGTAATTGAGTACCATGCTCAGAAAGCCGTCAAAGGAAGTATTTTAGCTGATCATTTGGCTCATCAAACGATTGACGATCAGGAATCAGTTGGATTTGACTTCCCAGACGAAGATGTCATGTACTTAAAAATGAAAGATTGTGATGAACCGCTACCCAGTGAAAGGCCAGAACCAGGTTCCCAATGGGGAATAATCTTTGACGGAGCTGTCAATCATTATGGAAACGGAATTGGGGCAATCATCATAACACCTCAGGGTACCCACATTCCTTTCACTGCCAGATTAACATTCAAGTGCACAAACAACGAGGCCGAATACGAAGCTTGTATCACGGGTCTCAAAGAAGCTATTGACTTAAGGATTAAGAACTTGGATGTGTATGGAGACTCAGCCCTGGTTATCAATCAGATCAAAGGAGATTGGAACACATACCAATCAGGACTGATTCCTTACAAAGATTACGCGAGAAGGTTGTTACCATTCTTCAACAGAATCGAGTTTCATCATATCCCTCGTGAAGAGAATCACATGGCTGATGCACTAGCCACTCTCTCTTCCAAGATTAGTGTAGGTCAATGGAACAACGTACCTAAGATTGACATAATGTGCCTAGAACGGCCCGCCTACATTTTCACAATCGAAGCAGTCATAGACGACAAACCTTGGTATCACGATATCAAATGCTTCCTTCAGAAACAAGAGTACCCACCTGGGGCATCAAGAAAAGACAAGAAAACTCTCAGAAGACTGGCTGGCAGCTTCTTCCTGAGCGGTGATACACTCTATAAGAGAAACTTTGACATGGTCTTGCTTTGATGTGTAGATAGACTAGAAGCAAACATGCTGATAAAAGAAATTCAAGAAGGATCCTTTGGCACTCATACCAACGGACACACAATGGCGAGAAAAATTCTGAGAGCAGGATACTATTGGTTGACCATGGAGTCCAATTGCTATAAGTACATGAGGAAGTGTCACAAGTGTCAAATATACACTGACAAAATCCATGTACCACCAACGCATCTCAGAGTTCTTTCTTCCCCATGGCCTTTTTCTATATGGGGAATCGACATGATTGGCATGATCGAACCCAAGGCTTCAAACGAACATCGGTTCATCCTGGTAGCCATTGACTAGTTCACCAAATGGGTCGAAGCAGCGTCATACGCCAATGTAACCCGACAAGTCGTGGTCTGCTTTATCAAAAACTATCTCATATACCGTTATGGCGTTCCAAGCCAGATCATTACGGATAATGGATCCAACTTGAACAATAAGATGATGAAAGAGTTGTGCGATGAGTTCAAGATCGAACATCATAACTCATCTCCCTACCGACCTAAGATGAACGGGGCGGTAGAAGTGGCTAACAAGAACATCAAGAAGACCGTTCAAAAGATGGTTGTAACCTACAAAGATTGGCATGAAATGCTACCCTTTGCTCTTCATGGTTATCGCACATCTGTCTGCACTTCAACAAGGGCAACCCCTTTCTCTCTAGTATATGGCATGGAGGCAGTACTCCCCATAGAAGTAGAGATCCCATCAATCCGGGTATTGATGGAAGCTAAGCTAACAGAGGTTGAATGATGTCAAAGTCGACACGACGAACTGAACCTAATAGAAGAAAAGCAAATAGCGGCTCTATGCCATGGTCAGTTGTATCAGTAAAGGATGAAGAGCACATTCGACAAAATGGTCTGACCCCGTGTCTTCAGAAAAGGAGACCTCATGCTAAAAAAGATACAATTATTTCTCACTGATTCCCGGGGTAAATGGACTCTGAATTATGACAGTCCCTATGTGGTCAAGAAAGCCTTCTCAGGCGGCGCCTTAAGACTCGCAACCATGGATGGAGAGGAATTCACCTACCCCACAAATGTTGACGTAGTCAAGAAATACTTCGTCTAAATAAAAAAAAACGTTTCGGTGGATTAAAAACCCGAAAGGGCGGTCCAAGCAAAAATTAGAGACATAAAAAAAAATTAATCATCCCGATGGATTGGAAATATCAAAATACAATCCAGGCAAAAGTTAGGGATTAATGGCTAGTAACTACGTTCAACAAGGCTAAATCCCCCAATGGTAGTGCCATTCATCAGAAAACTCCAGTCAGGGTCATCTTCGACAGAAGCTCAGGATGTCTTCAAAGTTGGTAGAAGGATAACGGACGTTACGTTTCAATGTAGCCCTTTCCCCTTAAATTACCATTTTCTAAACTTTGTAAATACTCTATGGGATCACGCGCTTGGTTGATTTCCATCCTATCAATAAAATTTGAGCCCTAGTGCTTTTGTCTGCAATTCTTATTTGTTTTAGCTTTACAGAATGACATTTTTAACATGATCAACGATTCTTGAAATAAAATAAAAATGAATTTACTTGTCAAAATTTTGCTGCTTTTAAAATAAAGATGGCAATTCCTTTTGACTGTTGAACATCGAAAGAACATCGATCGCTTCTCCGAAGGTGATTGAACCTCAAATTGCAGAATCAAAGTACTCCTTCTAAACCAGTACACTTGAATGAAGGATGAACTAGGTCAGATGCGAATATCTCATCTGACATCCCCGACATAGTTATTACCTCTTAAGACCGATTGACGATTCTCTCGTCCCCACAGGGACAACTTCTCCAAAGCAAAACAAGATTTGAACCAATGATACTTTTCATCCCTTGCAGTGTCCGAGTATCCCTTCGGGTTCATCTGTTAGTCTGTATTTCACGTCAGTTTTGTCAGCATAAACATACATACATCATGCATTATTGATTTACATTCATATTCATATTGCATCACTATCACTCCGTTCAGTCTTATCCCCAAGTGGTAAAGTCCTCTTGTCAAT
Organism: Lathyrus tuberosus; assembly: GCA_022829125.1. Taxonomy (NCBI): domain Eukaryota; kingdom Viridiplantae; phylum Streptophyta; class Magnoliopsida; order Fabales; family Fabaceae; genus Lathyrus; species Lathyrus tuberosus. The sequence goes on from JALAZF010000254.1 coordinate 2,607,179, forward strand.
CGAGTTGTCAGTTCTTTCCTCGTCAAGAAACGTATTGTCTGAACAGTTTCTCCCAAGTTTATTTCTGGATTTGAGGCAGTCCTCGACCACTTTGATAACTTGAACCTCTGAAAGGTAAGAAGACGTTCAACAGACGCCTTTGTAGCGAGCAATTTTTGGACGTGGTTCTTAAGCACTGTCGCTCTTGGGGGACTACAGGTCGATTCATTTTTTATCCTATTGAAGCTGATGAAGGAAGGGATATAGATGTCTCCAACTAACCCTGCTTGCATACTGAGTTTGAACAGCGGTCTGTTAGGTTACAGATGCTATGTGGAAGTGGGGCCTCTCTCTGCTTATTTTGTTTGGAACGAGATACTTGGATTGTTCCTGGGGAATTTGTTAGGATACTGTGCCAGATTGGGTGGAGGTAGGGGACTTTGGTTTTTTTATTAGTGTGCTCGCTAAGATTCTTTTGCAATCTTATGCCTACGTATTCCCGGGACAGGGAAATCAGAGCGATCGTAGTTCCTCCTATTCTATGGGAGGAAATTGTGTTTTGGTGTCTTGTTCAAAGCCCAAGACGTGAAGCTAAAAGTGATTTGTATCTTGTTCAAAGCCCAAGATGTGAAGCTGAAGGTGATTTGTTTGTATCTTGTTCAAAGCCCAAGATATGAAGCTAAAGAGTCTATTTGTATCTTTTTTAAAGCCTAAGATATGAAGCTAAAGGGTTTTGACTTTAGAGAGAATTTGTCATCTCTAAAGGGGTCTGTTTGTCACAACAGTTGGGTGACTGATTATAAAGGAGAATTACTTTAACTGGGATGTGTGAATCCAGTAATGTCATAATTTCCTTTATAGGGGTTTTAACCTGAAGGAGAAGACTTTAACTCAGTGTAGAGCAATGCTATCTTTCCTTAGGAATTTCTCATGCTAAAAGAGGGACAGTGGCGTGGATGTAAATAATCCAGAGGCTTGCCGCTTACAGCAATTAGATGGGGGGAAAGGAGTTGTTGATGTTTGTATACTGTAAGCAAGGCACAGATTTTGATGCTAAAAGGTTGATTGTCTCAACCGGGGTTTCCTTATACAAAGCCTAAGAGGAGGCTATAAGGCTGACTTTTTTCGGGGAAAATGTTCTTTCTGTCTTGTACAAAGCCCAAGATTGAGGTTAAAGGGGTTTGATTCAACAAGAGAGTATTTTTGTGTGTCTTGTACGAAGCCTAAGACGGAAGCTAAAAGTTGTTTGACTCAACAGGAGAGTCTTTTATACTCAACAAGAGAGTGATTTGGTGTCTCATACAAAGCCCGAAACGGAGGAAAAAAGGTGATTGACTCGACAAGAGAGTCTTTTATACTCAACAAGAGAGTGCTTTGTATCTCCTACGAAGCCCGAGATGGAGGCTAAAAGGTTTGTGACCCAACAAGAGGGTCTTTTATACTCAACAAGAGAGTGTTTTATATCTCGTACGAAGCCCGAGATGGAGGATAAAAGGTTTGTGACCCAACAAGAGGGTCTTTTATACTCAACAAGAGAGTGTTTTATATCTCGTACAAAGCCCGAGATGGAGGCTAAAAGGTTTGTGACCCAACAAGAGGGTCTTTTATACTCAACAAGAGAGTGATTTGTATCTCTTACGAAGTCCGAGATGGAGGTTAAAAGGTTTGCCCCACTAGGGAGGATCATTGTACAAAGCCCAAGAGGAGGCTAGTGTGCTGGTGGCTGTTTCAGTCGAGTGACATGTCCAGTATGTTGGATAAAAGAGAAAAGCAGTTCTTATATGGGTAATGTTGTACTCATGAATTGGATCAGAGGATTAGGGTTATCTCCTGGGAAATCCAAAGGGTATTGAGACTGTCCAAGTCTACGGGTTTTATCTTTTGTACTATGCTTAAGAGAAATTAAGAGGCAACACGTTGGCGATAGAAAGATTTAGACTCTTTGAAAGACTGTTCTATTAAGATGACTAATTTTTGTTCCTATACCTTTAAGAGGTCGTCGGGACAATTTGTACGAAGCCCAAGAGGAGGCGAGAAAAAATTTTAAGAAGCCGAGGGACAATTTGTAGGAAGCCCAAGAGAAGGTTATCTTCCCGAAGGAAGAATCATTATAGGAAGCCTAAGAGGAGGCTGTGAAAACTTCTAAGAAGTCGACGGGTCCTTGTACAACGCCCATGAGGAGGCGGGGATGCTTTTAAGAAGCCTGTGGATCCCCAAACCCCGAGAAGTTCAAGACAGACTATTCACAGAGAATAGATCAAGCCAGGAAAGTTCGAGAATTTGGAAGAAACTCAAGAGATGCCATTCACGGAGAAAAGATCATCTCTAGGGAGTTAGAGTTTCTTTGACAATTTCTAAAGAGGACAGCCGAAGAGAAGACTGTATCTGGTGCTCCTATAGGGGATCTAGTCTTTATCTATTTTTAAGAGTGATCAACTGGGATTTACCTAGTGCTAGACGTAGTTGCCGGGGAAACTCTAAATATCTATACTAGTATTACACAGTTGATATGAGTTTATGAAAGAAGACTTACAGTGAAACAGGCCCACATTACAGTTATATACATATGAAAGCGGTAAATGAAAGCGGGTAAACACTTACTCGGTTCTAGAGCTTCCATGCTGTATTGTTACTTGTTCAACACAGGAATTGAAAATAACAGTATGTTACAAAATTAAAGGAGAAAGTGCTTTTGAAAGGAAAATTGGGGCTTATAGCTCAAAGAAAGGCCCAGGGTTTTATCAGTGATCGCACTATCGTTTTTATACAAGGACTTATACAAGTGACTGAGGCCCAGGAAAGGTTTTCTGTACAAAGGGGATGGGTCTTACACTCTCTCAAGAGGCCCAAAAATGATTGAAAGTGAACAAAGATGGGTCTTATAGCTCAAGGAGAAGCCCACTGGTTAATTTTGAAAAGGGCGACGATCGCGCCGAGGTTTTGAAAACGCCGTGGGTCTTATACAATGACTGAGGCCCAAAAGTTTTTGGTTTCAAAAGGGGATTGGGTCTTACACTCTAATAGAGGCCCATGAGTGTTTGAAAATGATTTGATGAGGGTGAAAATCATAGAAAGCCTAAATTTGTCTTCTTTTAAAAGTAAATATTTAAATAAAATCAAATAAAAATACCAAATAAGTTTGAATAAACCATTTGTGATTTTTGTTTAAGGTTTGAAAAATGAGGTATTAATCACAAGATGAATTAAAACTCACTTGGTTTTGATTTTCCAAAGTAAATATTCACTTTTAAATGTTTAAAACAATTAAAAAAGGAATTTATTCACAAAAATACTAATTATATTAAATAACTAATATAAACTTAATTTTTTTGTGGAATACAATATTTTAACATTTTTATGATTTTTTGCAAAAAGAACAAATAAAAAATAATTAAAATTGAAGGAGTTATTAATTTTCCAATTAATTAACAAAACATGAAAATATTGGAAAAAATAGCAAAAATGTGAAAAAAACACAAAATGGCATGGGTGGGGTTTGAACCCACGACCTCAAGGTTATATGGCGCGCGCCTTACCACTGGGGTGGTGATACATCCGTTGATTAAAATAAACCAACAAATATACAAGGCTTGCCTTTGTTTCTAGGCCTGGCCAAGACAAGGCAAGACAAGTTTTGGCAAGAAACGGGAAGGTCCATAACTTTCTCATTTCTCCATGGTTGGGGACAAAATTTATATGCATCTGGCCTAGAATTTCACAAGGAATCCAATGGTGGTTGTATTTTATTCCAGATCATGCTCTCTCCTCAAAATCCGATAGTGGTTTTGAAATAGGCCACATTTTGCATTTTCTGTGCTACATCTTGGTACAGGTATGAATTACATGATAAATTGATGCAAACACAACATATATAACATGTACAAGATGTGCATGATCAGTGGACCTTAAAGCAATGCATGATTCAAAGAGTTCAACTCATGATGCTTACCTCTTTTTGAGCTTTTGGAGTTTTTTGTGCAATCTGCCAAGTTCCTTGTTCCAGAAATGGTTTGATGCTTTGAACACTCTCAAATGATCCCTTAGAAGTTTTTAGGATGATTTGAATCAGCTGGAACCTGCAAAAACACAAACTGGCCCTTTCTTTCAAAAGGGGTTAAAATGGCCAAAATAGCAACTCCCTCAAATGGTGTTCCAGATATGTGGCACCATTTGGGACAATTTAAGGATGATATTTCGAGTGTGTTTGAGGTTTTATCTGGTTTGGAAAGTGACAGAATCAAGACATGGCTTGAAAAATGCACAAAAGTCCTATTTTGAGGTTTTGAGAGGTGACTTTGAGATTTAAGGATTACAGGTCACTTGTGTGAGTTTGGACAGCTTAGATATGACATATTGGATGTGTTTGGATCATGAGCTATGATGGAAATGCTCTCTAACTCAAAAACTCAGAGTTACCTTGCTAAAGAAGGTATTTTGGCCTAAAGAGAGAGATTTTGAGGAAAGCATCAGATTGATGGCTTTGGTGTACTCAAACTGAGCACAAATGAGCTCTATTTATAGTAGAGAAAGTTTGTTTTGGGATCAATAGTGAATGGCAACTGCAGCAGAGGTTTGGCCAATGGTTGCACTTTGGAATCTCAAGTCTCCTCTAGCCATTGACTAGAGGTTAGAGCACAAAGTTGTGGTTCCCTAGTTGTTGGATCATTCTTGACTGAATTCAGTTAGCAATGGCTCAGTCCATGCCACCTTAGTACTTCCATTGAATGCTCCAATCCAAAATTGGAGTCTTGTCCCTCTTTTAGGGATTTCTAGGTTTGGCATGCTACTTCTTGTTCCAAGGACTTTGGAGGTTTGGATAAGTGTTTGTCCCCTTTAGATTTGATCCTCAGATGTGTCCAAAGTGATGACAAGGCTTGGAATTATCTGATTTTGCCAAATCGAGCAAAAGTACAAAATTCTGCCTAGCCTTGGCAGTTTTCAGCAAGGCACATTGCCATTGTCATATCTCATGGCTCAAGTGGAATTTGATGGAGTTCTTGGCCATTTTGGAAAGCCCTCATATGATACAATAACTGTTTGATCATAATTGGTTTTGATACTTTTTGGATCTAAGTGAAAAATGCCCCTACATTTGGAAAAAAGTGAAGGAAGATTCTGACTTACTGAAAATTTCACTAAGTGTTGGAAAAAGGTGACATTTTCACTTTTCTTGATTTTGATCATTCCATAACTTGAAATCCATGGGGAATTGGAATGGGTGGTAGTTGAAGCTTTTGTTGAGGGTAACGAGAGCTACAAACCCAGCTTTGGATGAGGAAAAATGGCCTTGTGATTTAGGAGTTATGATCCTCCAAAGTTGGTACCCTAGCCACTTTGTTCCATAACTTAGAAAAATTTCTAAGTTTTTATGGTTACCCCTTTTACAAGTTATCCCACTTTTCTTGATTTTTCTTGATGAATGATGATTCCAACCATACATTAACATCATTTTAGGGTCAAAGAACCATAAGTGGGAAAAATCTCAAAAAGTCAAAGTTTGACTTTTGTGCACAGTTGACTTTTTGTCCGATGAATTCCAAACTGTGCAATCCTCTATGAAATCAAGTCCTTGACCTAAATCAAACTTGATGGATGGATTACATAGGTGATATAGAGTGTATTGAATCATGTCCTAGGGTTTGGGAGCATGTCCTGGTAAAAAGTCAAAGGTACAGTTGACTTTTCCCCGAAACCCTAATTGTGGTACTGATGAACTTAAAACTTGGGAATCAAGCTTCTTGGATTAATCCATTGTTGCAAATGGACCAATGTAATGTGTTAGAGACCCTCAAATCCTCTCTTGAGGTCTGGGCTTATGTTTTGTCCCAAAAGTCAACTTAGGGGTGAATTAGGTCAAAAAACCCTAATTCCTGTTTTTTTTTATGAATGCATCCCATGAGGCAAAATTGACTTGATGCTTGGGTTTATGATGTCCCTTGGAGCATCTTAGGTTGTATTGTGAAGTATTGGCTCATGCCCAGAGGAAAAAATTTCCATCTGGAGGCCCTGGTCGACCAAAACCCTAATTTGGTGACACTGGCGATCTTGAGGCTTAATCCACTTGGAATGTTGCAGCCTTGTGCTTGATCCTTGATGTGGGAGTCCTCTTGATCCATTGTGGATGTTTGAGAGGTTAGACAAGTTGAAGATCATGTCATTCCTTGATTGAGCCTTTGTCTAAGAGCTCTGAGAGGGCCTGAAACCCTAAGTTTGATTGTAGTGGATGCTTACCCATCTTTGGGGAGACTAATGAGGCATGATGGTTTACCCATATTATGGTGATGATTTACACAATGATGGGAAATCTTAGTGGTCAAAATTTGGGGTATGACGGTCTTCAACAAACACCACTCTTCACTCTTGAAGATGATGTCCTCGCTTTCTTGGATTAAGGAAAATCCCCAGAGAAAGCCGTTTAACTGAAGATTCTCAGCAATACAACAGTTTCTCTCCAAAAAATTTGTTGTCAACAAGGTCATCAGCACCTCCAAATTTGATTTACATCACATGGCATTTCTCCGAAAAGATCTCGAAGAAACGTACGATGTAATATCCCCTAACAGAAAACAGTTTCTCAAGGAGACTCGTTTTTTCCCCCAGTAGGGTCAACAAATGGCATCTCCAACAGAGAAGTTTGCACACCTCTACGGCTCGGACGAACGGGTGTCCCCAGCAAGCCTGACCTCAAACCTTTTCCGTCAAATGGCATCTCCCCAGTAAAACTCAGTGAGAAGTTTGATGAAGACCGCTACACATAGCATCCCCTGTCAAGGAAGAAACTTGACAAAAAAAAAACTTAGACCAGTTCCTTGGCTAAAAACCAGGATCGAGGGGAAGTTTATTGACAAAAGAAACTTAGACCAGTTCCGTGGCTGAAGACCAGGATCGAGGGGAGGTTTATTTCAAAAGAAAACTTAGACCAGTTCCTTGGCTGAAGACCAGGATCGAGGGGAAGTTTACAAAAGAAACTTTGACCAGTTCCTTGCCTGAAGACCAAGATTGAGGGGAAGTTTTCAAAAGAAACTGAGACCAATTCCTTGGCTGAAGACCAGGATCGAGGGGATGTTTACAAAAGAAACTTAGACCAGTTCCTTGGCTGAAGACCAGGATCGAGGGGAAGTTTTACCCTTTTCTAAGCATCATTGCTTAGTAAAAGAAGATGGATGGGCACACTGCCATTCATAACCACTGTCAAAATTTTGGGTATTCTGATATTTAATCCTCTTGCACCTTGAATGTTCGAATATCTTCGCCATTCACACCTTCGGGTCCAAGAAGATTAAATAGGGGCATCTGTCATACCCAAAATTTTGACCACCAAGATTTCCCATCATTGTGAGAATCATCACCATAATATGGATGAACCATCATGCCTCATCAATCTCCTCAAAGATGGTGAAGCATTCACCACAACCAAGAATTAAGGTTTTGAGCCCTCTCAGAGCACTTAGACAAAGGATCAATCAAGAAATGATATGATCTTCAACTTGTCTAACCTCTCAAGCATCTATAAAGGATCAAGAGGACTCCCACATCAAGAATCAAGCACAAGGTTGCAACATTCCAAGTGGATCAAGCCTCGAGATCGCTAGTGTCACCAAATTAGGGTTTTGGTCGACCAAGGCCTCTAGATGGAAATTTTCCTCTGGGCATGAGCCAATGCTTCAAAGCACAACCCAAGATACTCAAAGGGACTGTATGAACCCAATCATCAAGTCAATTTAGCCTCAGGGGATGCATTCATAAAAAATCAGGAATTAGGGTTTCTTGACCTAATTCACCCCTAAGTTGACTTTTGGGGCAAATCATGAGCCAAGACCTCAAGACATGATTTGAGGGCCTCAAGTACACTACATTGATCAATTTGTAATAATGGATTGAGCCAAGAAGCTTGGTCCACAAGTTTCAATTTCATCTGGACCATAATTAAGGTTTTTGAAGGAAAAGTCAACTATACCTTTGACTTTTGACCAAGACATGCTCCCAAACCTTGGGATATGATTCAATACAACCTATAACACCTATGGAATCCATCCATTAGGTTTGATCTAGGTCAAGGACTTGATTTCACAAAGGATCGCACAGTTTGGATTTCATCCGATAAAAAGTCAATTGTGCACAAAATCAAGTTTAACTTTTTGGAATTTTTCAGAAATATGGTTCCCCTAAATCAAAAATAATGTTAATGTATGATATTGATCATCATTCATTAAGAAAAATCAAGAAAAGTTATGGAACAAAAAAGCACAAGAGCCTCCCATAACTCAACTTGAGTAAGGAGATATGAATCCCTCAAAATCACCATTTCCAACTGTCCTAGGCAAGGGAGAATTTGGTGTTTTGCTCGATTTGACAAAATTGGACAACTCCAAGCCTTGTCATCCATTTGGACACATCTGAGGATAAAACAAAAGGAGAATTTTATGATTCCCAAGCATCCAAAGTCAAAGAATCTACACTTAGCCATAACAAACCTAAAAAGGCTAAAAAGGTGCCAAGACTCCAATTTTATTTCCAAGCATTCAATGGATGCACCAAGGTGGCACGGATTGACACATTCCTAACTGAATGAGTCAAGAATCAGCACTGAATTAAAGAACCATAGGCCTGTGCCCTAACCTCAAGTCAATGGCTAGAGGAGACTTGAGATTGCTTTTGATCAACATTGGCCAAAGACCTGTACCAGCTGTCACTCACTATTGCTTGCAAAACAAACTTGCTCTACTATAAATAGAGCTCATTTGTTCTCAGTTTGAGTACACCAAAGCACTACAACTGATGCTTTCCTCAAAATCTCTCTCTTTAGGCCAAAATGCCTTCTTTTGCAAGTCATCTCTGAGTTTTTGAGTTAGAGAGCAATTCTGTCACAGCTCATGATCCAAACACATCCAATATGTCATATATAAGCTGTCCAAACACTCACTTATGACCTGAAACACCAAAATCAGAAACTCCACCTCCAAAACCTCAAAATTGGACTTTTCTAAATTTTTCAAGCCATGCCTTGATTCAGTCACTTCCAAAACCAAACAAAGCCTCAAACACACTCCAAATATCATCCTCAAACTGTCCCAATTGGTTTCCCTCATCTGGAACACCATTTGAGAGAGTTTCTATTTTGGTCACTTTTGTCCCTTTTGCAAGAAAGAGTTAAAACTTGTTCATGAGGATTCCAGTTGGTTCCAATCATCCTAAAAGCTTCTAAGGGATCAATCAAGAGTGTTCAAAGTATTGGATCACTTCTGGCACAAGGAACTTGGCAGATAGCACAAGGAGCTCCAAGAGGTAAGTGCATGACAACTTGAACTCTTTGAATTATGCATTCCTTTGATGTCCATTGATCATAAACATCTCATACATGTTGTATATGTTGTGTTTGAACCAATTTTCCCTGCTATTGTTGACTGTTTAGTGAGATAGCATAAAACATGCAAAATTTGGCCTATTTTGAAACCACTATCGAGTTTTAAAATAGGAACACTTTCTAAAAATTCCAAAGGCACCATTGGATTCCTCATGAAATTCTAGGCCAGATGCACCTAAATTTTGTCCAAATCCATGGAGAAATGAGAAAGTTAGAGGCTTCACGTAAATTGCCAAAACTTGCCTTGCCTTGGCCTTGGCCAGGCCTGAAAACAAGGCACCCCATATATGCACATGGGGTGATTTTGATACACGAATGTATCATCACCCCAGTGGTAGCGCGCATGTGTGTTTGTGTATAAGGTCATGGGTTTAAACCCCACCCAGACCTTTTTTGCTATTCTCTCTTTTTTTTTGTTATTTTTCAATATTTTCATGTTTTTATTAATTAGTCCAAAAATTAATTTCTCTCTCAATTTTAATTATTTTTAATTGATTCATTTTTTGAAAACTCACAAAAATGTTAAAATATTTTATTCCATAAAAATTTCACAAAAATATTAATTATTTCATATATTTAGTATTTTTGTAAAGAATTAAGTTTTTATTTGTTTTTTACATTTAAAAATATTTCTTTCTCTTGGTTTTACAAAATTCAAATGATTTTTAAATCATCCCATGAATAAAACATGATTTTTCAAATGTAAATCCAAGGTCATAACCTTTTTTTTCACATGTTTGATTATTTTATTTGAATTTTTATTCAATTAAAATACATTTTAAATCAAAAATTAGGGTTTTGATCATTATCATCCTAACAAATCTTTTCAAACTCATTTGGGCCTCTCCTTGAGTTGTAAGACCCAACCCCTTTGTATAGGAAACCACTTTGGGCCTCACTCATTGTATAAATCCTGATACGATTTTAAAAATCTCGGCGCGATCGTCGCCTTTTAAACAAAAAAAAACATATGGGCCTACCCTTGTGTTGTAAGTCTCATTTCTTTTCTTTTTCAAACCTTTGGGCCTCTCCTTGAGTTATAAGACCCATCCCTTTGTACAAAAAACCTTTTTGGGCCTCAGCCATTGTATAAGCCCCGATACAGTTTTCAAAACCACGATGCGATCATTGTTATATTCGGGCCTCTCCTTGAGTATAAGCCCCAACAACCTTTTCAAAAATAATTTCCCTTTTGATTTAGGTTCAAATTCAAGTTGTTATCAAAACTTTCTTTAATTTCTTGAAGAACTAACCATACAGCTGTTACTATGGAAGCTTGCTCTCCTGTAAGTTTTTATCAGCTTTCTTTTACATGCTTTCATATATATATATATATATAACTGTATTGCTGAAAGCTTGCTCACCTGTAAGTTCTTCTTTCATATCCTTTTAAATACTTGTCATATATCAACTGTATATATACTTGTATATCTGCTTAGAGTTTTCCCCAGCAATTAGGTCTAGAACTAGATAAAGCCAGTGGTCACTCTTTCAACAGTCAAAACTAGTTCCCTGTAGGAATTCCAGTTGTAACGCCCCAATCAGTTTTGTCTTTTTTTTTATTAATTGAGTCGTTTTGAGTATTTTATTATTATATTATTTTATTTCTGACTTTTATGTGAAAATATGTTATTTTTCATCGTGAATATATTTTGTCGCGTGTGGGGAACAATTGCGAGGTATTTGAGTGTAGGGGTATTTTGGGCATTTTGATTTATTTGTTAAGTTAAGAATAGAAATAGAAAGAAAAAGAGAGAAAAATAGTAAGAAGAGAAAAGAAGAAAAGAAGAGGAGAAGAGAAGAAAAGAGAGAAAAAACTTGAGAAAGAAGAAATCAATCAACCGACTTTCTAGAACACGATTAAATCGGGTAAGGGTACGAAACTCGATTATACTATGTTTGTGTATGATTATGTATGTGTGTATTGGATTGTTTGTTGTGTTTTCATAGCTTCTATTCTAGGTCGATAATGAGAAATCGATGGTTTCGCGGTTGGAGATCGGTGTAAACGTAGTAGAATACTTGTTATCATGATTGAGTTATGTTTTGATTGTCATATGTTGGTTTGGAAGTGTTTTATTTGAGGAAAATATCGTTTTTGGGTGAACTGGTGCGCTGCTGGCTTTTGATGAAATCGCAGGTTCGCACTGCGAATGGCCAGCGAGTGGGTGGCGAGCGTTCGCGTGATGTTCGCACTGCGAACGTTGTATCATTTTTCCTTCTGCCACTGTTCGCTAGAGGGTTCGCACTGCGAATGGGGTAGCGGGCATTCGTTGGGACGTTCGCACTGCGAATGATGCGAATTTTCTAGGCTATTTTGCTTCTGACTTGGTTCGCTGGTACACTCGCACGACTAATGGAGTAGCGAAGGACTCGCTAGGAGCTTCGCACTGCGAATGTAGCAGTTTTTCCCAATTTGTTTTCTTTATAACTTTTGATCCGTAGGTCGGTTTGAGGCGTGGTTTGATGCGTTAGAAAGCTTGTAGCTGGTACTTTCTTATGATGATGGTTTTGAGAATTGTTGGCCGATTAAATTATGTCGGGAATTAGGAAATGTGTTGTTTTTGTTGTCGACTTTTGCCGTCTAATTGCATGAACTTGATGTATATCCGCAATATGCTGTTAGTGTGGATATTGTATGACTTGTGTATTGTTGAGTGATGAAATTGCATGAAATACATATTGTGATGATGATTGGTGGCCTTACGGCAAGAAAATGCGATGTATGGTAATTGTTGATATATGCATGATTATGGAAGTGGATATGTGTGCATATTAAATGTCATGATTCATTGTATGCCAAGCATCATGATATGCATTGCTATGACGTCCTGAGTGACGGATTGATTCCAGAGGGAATCTGCTATAACATCGTGCGCCTTAAAAATAAGAGGACCTAAAGCGATTTGATATATCGTGCGCCTTAAAAGTAAGAGGACCTAAAGCGATGGTTATAGACGATCGTGTGCCCATGTGGGGTGTGAGGGATCGGATTGTGCACCTTATACCAAGAGGACCTAAAGCAATCCATAAACGTCGTGTGCCTTATACCAAGAGGACCTAAAGCGACGGGGAACATCGTAGGCCCGACGGGGTGTTACTTGAGAGATCCTCAGTAACGAGCGATGATTCCAGCAGAGTTCCTGAGTGAACTAGTGATGAGAAATATTGGAAGTCGGTACCGCATGGCATGTGCATAGAGTCGTTGTGTCGGTCTCTGTGCATTTGCATAATTCATGGATTAATTGTCCATGGAATTGTGAATGTGATTGATGAGATGGAATATGTGTAATTGTATTGATGATGAGTGTATTGTGTATGATTGATGTGTAGTGGTATTTGATACTTGTGAATTGTATTGTGTTGTGTTGTATTTGATTGTGGTGCATTTGTGGTGAGAATGTTTTACTTGTGCATTTCTATGATAATATATAATTATATGCAACTGTAATATGATTGTTTTTCTCACCCTTCTGCTGTTTTATAATGCTCTATGAGGCATTGCAGATTAGAGTTGCTGGAGGTCTTTTTGTGAAGCATTGCGTCTTCATTCTTTTGTCGGTCGGCTCTAATATGTGACACCGGGTAGTTAGGATGGCCATTTGTGATTAGTTTGTATTATGGATATGTCTCTTTTGGCTTGTACATGTATGACTTGATGTATGACAAACTTTCATGATATATATATATATATATATATATATATATATATATATATATATATGTTGATATTCAGTTGCGGATTTTCCGCTTTTGTTCTGTAATTGGATTGTGGGTGTAATACTACCTGAATTGTTGCATATCCATATGAGCAGGTGTTGTATGTTGTTTTAATATGATGTGACCCCTCGGTCTATGCCGTGCATGTTTTAAATATACTCTGATGAAATTTTGAATTTTCTTTTACTGCTTTTGTTAGTTGGGGGTATAGATTAGGGGTGTTACATTAAGTGGTATCAGAGCCAGTCCGTGTCAGTTCGTGTCTGGTTGTGTCAGTTCTGGTCTGTGTGACATGTGGAGTGAGTTGTTTGTTTAACCATAGTTTCTGTTATTGGAAATGAACAAAATATGGCTGGTAGGAATGATGCTGCTTTGGGTGCTGCGATGCAAGCGATGGCTCGTGCTGTGCAGGGTGCACCTAATGCTGCGGGTAATGATGAGTTCAGGAAGAATAGACCGCCTCTCTTTAAAGGGAGACATAATCCTGATGGTGCTCAGATTTGGATGAAAGAGATTGAAAGGATTTTCTGAGTTATGGATTGTGATGAGGACAGTAAGGTGAGACTGGGAACTCACATGTTACAGGAAGAAGCTGATGACTGGTGGGTTAGTACTCGTCAGGTGTTGGAAGCTGGGGATGAAGAAGTTACTTGGGAATTGTTTAGCCAGGAGTGTCTGAGGAAGTATTTTCCTGAGGATGTTAGAGGAAAGAAGGAAATTGAGTTCTTGGAACTGAAACAAGGTAGTATGTCTGTTGTTGACTATACTGCTAAGTTTGTGGAGCTTGTACAGTTTTATCCTCATTATGCTGAAGCGACTGCAGAGTTTTCTAAGTGTGTGAAGTATGAGAGTGGATTGCGTCCTGAGATTAAGCAAGCAATCGGTTATCAAAGGATTAGAAGGTTTTCTGATTTGGTGGAATGTTGTAGGATTTATGAAGAGGATAGTAGGGCTCGTTCTACTCACTACAAGAGTGTGAGTGACAGGAAAGGGAAGCAACAGTTTCGTAGTGGTCCGTATGTAACAGCAACGGAAAAAGGTAAACAAAGGGGTACTTTTAATCAAAGGTCAGGTGGAGGAGGTATGTCTAATTCTCCGAGATGTTTTAAATGTGGTGAGTTGGGGCATCGTCAGTTTGAGTGCAGGAAAGATGTGAGCAAGTGTTCTAATTGTGGAGGTGTCGGACATGTCGTAGTAGATTGTAAACGGAAGAATGTGGTGAAGTGTTTTAACTATGGTGAACCTGGTCATATTAGCACAAAGTGTCAGAAACCGAAGCAAGCTCCAACTAGTGGGAAGGTATTTTTATTGGCAGGGACTCAGACTTCAAGTGCAGATCGTCTGATCTGAGGTACTTGCTTTATTAATAGTATGCCTTTAGTTGCTATTATTGATACTGGAGCGACTCATTCGTTTACTTCGTCTGAGTGTGCCAAGCGTTTGAATCTTGTGTTGTCTTTGATGGATGGTAAGATGGTTATTGATACTCCAGCAATGGGGTCAGTAACTACTTCTTTGGTTTGTTTGAGTTGTCCTTTGACCATTTATGGTAAAGACTTTGAGATGGATTTAGTGTGTTTGCTGTTGGAAGGTTTGGATGTGGTTTTGGGAATGAATTGGTTGCAATTCAATTGGGTTCATATTGATTGTTATCATAAGTTGGTAAGGTTTCCTTCTCTTGAGGAAGACGAAGACTCGAGTTTCTTATCTACCAAAGAGTTGAAGAGACTTTTGGCGGAGGAAGCGCAGTTGTTTGGGTTGTTTGCGTCGTTGGCGGTGGATGGTCAAGTTTCAATTGATGTGTTTCCGGTTGTGTGTGATTTTCCTGAAGTGTTTCCTGAGGATATTTCAGATGTGCCACCAGAGAGAGAGGTGGAGTTTTCTATAGATCTAGTTCCTGGTACTAGACCTGTTTCTATGGCACCTTATCGTATGTCGGCATCTGAGTTGGTAGAGTTGAAGAAGCAGTTGAATGAGTTGTTGGAGAAGAGGTTTGTGAGACCAAGTGTTTCTCCTTGGGGTGCTCCAGTTTTGTTGGTGAAAAAGAAAGATGGAAGTATGCGGTTGTGTATTGATTATCGCTAGTTGAATAAGGTGACGATTAAGAATAAGTATCCTCTTCCAAGGGTTGATGATCTGATAGATCAGTTGGTTGGTGCTTGTGTGTTCAGTAAGATTGATTTGAGATCAGGGTATCATCAGATCAGGGTGAAAGAGGAAGATATTCAGAAGACGGCTTTTAGGACACGTTACTGTCATTATGAATATTCTGTGATGCCGTTCGGGGTTTCTAATGCGCCAGGTGTGTTTATGGAATACATGAATCGTATTTTTCACGAGCATTTGGATCGATTTGTTGTTGTGTTTATTGATGACATTTTGATTTATTCTAAGTCTCGGGAGGAGCACGCGGAGCATTTGCGTGTTGTTTTGTAGGTTTTGAAGGAGAAGAAGCCTTTTGCCAAATTGTCTAAGTGTGAATTTTGGTTGTCGGAAGTGAGTTTTCTTGGACACGTAATTTCAGGTAATGGTATTTCTGTGGATCCATCTAAAGTAGAAGCAGTTCTACAATGGGAGGCTCCGAGATATGTTACTAAAATTCGAAGCTTTTTGGGTTTGTCTGGTTATTATCAGAGGTTTATTGAAGGTTTTTCTAAGCTAGCACTTCCTTTGACCCAGTTGACTTGTAAAGGGAAAGCGTTCATTTGGGATATTCGGTGTGAGGAAAGTTTTAATGAGCTGAAGAGAAGACTGATGACAGCTCTGATTTTGATTTTGCCAAATCCTAATGAACCGTTTGTGGTGTTTTGTGATGCGTCTTTGATTGGTCTAAGTTGTAACACCCCCTTTCTATACCCCCAAATAATCACATAAATCATTTAGGCACATATTAAAAATTTCGCCAGAGTACGATTAAAACATGGCATAAAAGAGGCATGTCACATCATACACAATTTTACAACATACAACACCTGCTCAAAACATTGATATGCAATAGTGGGGTAGCTTTACAACAGAGGAACTTTGTCCTTACACCCACATTTCAATATTTAGACTAATAAGCGGAAAATCTAAACATTGAACCACATTCAAACATATATACAGAGATATACACTTCACCAAGTATTATCCACCAACATAATTCATGTTTACATAAACATTTATCCACTAGATACATATACAAATGTATCACAAAAGAATAATGTACATCCTAGCTACCCGGTGCAACATATCAGAGCCAACCGACCAAAAGAATGAAGACACGCTTCATAAAAAGACCTCCAGCATACCTACTCTGCAATGCCTCATAGAGCATCATAAAACAACAGAAGGGTGAGAAATATTATCATAATAACAATGCATATAATTATATATATAAACATAAAAATATACATATTCCACATTCTCACCGCAATTCACCACAATTCATTACCGTTCATCACAATACACCCATATACATTACAATGTATATCTATATATCAACCAAGCATATTCATCATGCATACTTTCACAATTCCCAATCATTCCACATAAACATACACAATTATGTTTACTCAACAACACATCATTATAAAGATGATAAATGCAAATCATAGAGACCGACTCACGACTCTATGCAAATGCAATGCGGTACCGACTCAATCATCTCAAGTTCACTCAGGAACTTCTGCTGGAACCATCGCTCGTTACCAAAGTAACTCCCCGTCGGGCCTACGATGTTCACCCATTGCTCACACCCCAAATGGGCACACAATGTTTATGGATCGCTCACACCCCACCAGGGCACACGACCCGATCGCTCACACCTCACACGCGGGCACACGATTTGATTACTCACACCTCACCTAGGCACACAATCCGATTGCTCACACCTCAAATAGGCACACAATCGTTCGTAATCATCGCTCACACCTCACATAGGCACACGATGTTACCACTGATTCTCATTAGAATCGCTCAACACAAGAATGTATTTCATGATGCTTCACATGCAAAATGACACAAGACATTCTTGAAATGCATACATATTCACAATATATTCATGCATTCATCTCATACAATCACATACAATCTATATACATTCACATCAATGCACTATTGTATGATTCACATTCAAACACACCGTCAAAATGGTAAAAGTCGCTAAATAGCACTATTCCCGACTTTCTGACATAATTAAATCGGCTAACGATTTCCAACTCATCATAATCACTAAGTACAGCTCAATAGCTTTCCAACGACACCAAGAATGTAAAAATCGGATACTCGGAACAAAAGTTACGGACGAAACCGAAAACGACATTTTGAAAAATCCCATTTTTACATTCCTCCTGTCCATACGCGTACCACTACTCTCATACGCGTACTGGACTGATTTCTCGCCATTCCCATACGCGTATCGCCAATGCCCATACGCGTATGGGCATAACCATTTTCCTTCACAAATTTCCCATTTCAGACCCCATACGCGTATGCCCAACATCCATACGCGTATCACCAGTGGGCCGGGAAAAGCCACATTCCATACGCGTATTGACCCCTCCACAGGCCATTGTTACGCGTATCACCTTGGCTCATACGCGTATGGACATGCCCCTTATGCGTATGGCCAGGGGATTTCCAGAAAAATTCTGCAGAACAATGTTCTGCGTTTTCCCCTCCCAATTCCACCAATTCATCATCTAAATTCAGAAAAATACCAGTTTGAAGTATAACAATACATATTAAACATGTATAGACCAACAAGAACACAATCACCACAAGTTTGAACACATTTGAATCAATTTCCAATCAATTTCTCAAAAAGGGTTTATACCCAAAACTCATAAAATCAATCAACAACAACAACAACTCATACATAATCACATACATTGATAAGATAACAATGTTTCACACCCTTACCCGGATTCCAAACTCTCTAATTGATCGATCTTGATGATTTTCCTAGTTTTCCCAAACTTTCTCCTCTTCTTTTCTCTTCTTCCTTTTTCTTTCTCTTCTTTTTTTCTAATTCTCTTTTCTTACTATTTTTCCTTCTATTTTTCCTTTCTATCTCTTTTCTTTCTATTTCTTTTCTCTCATTTTCCAAACAATCAATTAATTCATTTTTCTCACAAATTCTAATTCCACTTAATTTCTAATTTATCATTAATTGAGAAAAGTCTAAAATACTCTCCATTCTAATTTCCCCGAAAACTCTCAAAACGGTAAAATAACATTTAACACCCCAAATTCACAATTAAAATAAATTATCACCCAATTAAATTAAAAGACTCCACATAATTGGGAAATAATCAAAATCGGGGCGTTACAACTCTCCCCCACTTTAGAAATTTCCGTCCTCGAAAATAATACCTGATTCAAACAACTCCGGATACGACTCTCGCATCCCACTCTCTAGTTCCCAAGTCATATTGCCTTCCGCAGCGCCTCCCCACGCTACCTTCACAAGCGCAATATCCTTGCCTCTTAGCTTCTTAACTTCACGGTCCAAAATCCTAACCGGTAAAGCTTCCACCATAAGGTTATCTCTCACTTCAACCTCGTCCATAGGAATAACATGTGACGGATCCGAAACATACTTCCGAAGTTGCGAAACATGGAATACATCATGCAAATTCGAAAGGTTCGGAGGCAACGCCACACGGTAAGCCACAACACCAACTCGGGAAGTAATCTGATACGGACCAATAAAACGAGAAGTCAACTTCTTTGACTTCAAAACACGACCCACACCCGTAACCGGTGTAACTCTTAAAAACACATGGTCGCCTTCTTGAAATTCAAGATCTTTCCTTCTCTTGTCATGATAGCTCTTTTGCCTACTTTGAGAAGCTCTCATCTTCTCCAGAATAAACTTCACTTTCTCTGTCGTTTGTTGTACCATCTCCGGTCTAACTATTGTTCTCTCACCCGTTTCATGCCAACACAAAGGTGTTCGACATCTACGACCATACAAAGCCTCAAATGGTGCCATACTTATACTTGAATGAAAACTGTTATTGTAAGTGAATTCAATCAACGCCAAATAATCATCCCAAGCACCATCTTGCTCGAGCACACAAGCACGCAACAAATCCTCCAACGATTGAATCGTCCTCTCGGTTTGACCATCCGTTTGCGGATGATAAGCCGAACTCAATCTTAGCTTAGTACCCAAAGCCTTTTGTAAACTCTCCCAAAACCTCGATGTGAATCTAGGATCTCTATCCGATACAATACTCTTAGGAACTCCATGTAACTTCACCACTACAAGAATATAAATCTCGGCTAACCTCTCCAAAGGATAACTAATATCAATCGGAATAAAGTGAGCAGATTTAGTAAGCCTATCAACAATTACCCAAATAGCATTATGACCTCTTTGCGTATTCGGCAATCCCGTAACAAAATCCATCGATATACTATCCCATTTCCATTCCGGAATATCCAACGGTTGCAAAAATCCACTAGGTTTTTGATGTTCCACCTTAGACTTTTGACAAGTTAAGCATGCATACACAAATTGAGCAACATCTCTCTTTAATCCGGACCACCAAAAGATTTTCTTCAAATCTTGATACATTTTGTTCGCTCCCGCCCTTCTTCCAATATCATCTTTTTCAACTCCGCATCATCGGGAATACAAATACGACCACGGAATCTCAAAACTCCAAAATTATCAACCTTGAAATCCTCATTCTCATTCAACATCAAATCAACGAATTTCAAGTCCAACTTTTGCTTTTCACCTACCGTTCCAAGAAAATCATTCGTAACATGTAGCATACCAAGTTTCACACTTCTCGACTTCATTTCACAAACTAAACTCAAGTCTCTAAAATTCTCCAAAAGTTCCCATTCTTTCATCATCAATGCGGACATATGCAACAACTTCCGACTTAAGGCATCGGCCACCACGTTTGCCTTACCCGGATGGTAATTCAAACCAAAATCATAATCCTTTAAAAGTTCTAGCCACCTCCTTTGTCTCATGTTCAACTCTTTTTGATCGAATAAATATTTCAAGCTTTTGTGATCACTAAAAACTTCAAATCTCGCACCATAAAGATAATGCCTCCATATTTTCAAAACAAACACCACGGCCGCTAACTCCAAGTCATGTGTAGGATAATTCTTTTCATGCACTCTCAATTGTCTAGAAGCATACGCCACAACTTTTCCATCTTGCATCAAGACACCACCTAAACCTGTCAATGAAGCATCACAATACACAACAAATGGTTCATTAGGATTAGGAAAAATCAAGATCGGAGCCGTTGTCAATCTTCTTTTTAACTCATTGAAACTCTCTTCACAATGAATATCCCAAATGAAAGCCTTTCCCTTACAAGTCAATTGCGTTGACGAAAGTGCCAACTTCGAAAATCCCTCTATAAACCTCCGATAATAACCCGCCAAGCCTAAAAAGCTTCGAATCTCCGTAACCGATCTAGGAGCCTCCCATTGCATCACCGCATCAATCTTGGATGGATCAACGCTAATACCACTACCGGAAATAATATGTCCAAGAAAACTTACTTTCGACAACCAAAATTCACATTTTGACAACTTAGCATACAATTGTTTCTCTTTCAAAATTTGCAACACAATTCTCAAATGCTCTTCATGCTCCTCCTGAGACTTAGAGTAAATCAAAATATCATCGATGAACATAACCACAAAACGATCCAACTGTTCATGAAAAATACGATTCATGTACTCCATAAACACACCCGGCACATTAGAAACCTCGAATGGCATCACGGAATATTCGTAATGACCATACCGTGTCCTAAAGGCCGTCTTTTGAATATCCTCTCCTTTCACACGAATCTGGTGATATCCCGATCTTAAATCAATTTTGCTAAAAACACTCGCACCAACCAATTGGTCCATCAAATCATCGATCCTTGGAAGCGGATACTTGTTCTTAATTGTCACTTTGTTCAATTGTCGATAATCAATGCATAACCGCATACTCCCGTCCTTCTTCTTTACCAACAATACCGGAGCACCCCAAGGAGAAACACTTGGTCTTACAAATTTCTTATCCAACAAGTCATTCAATTGCTTTTTCAATTCTACCAACTCCGATGCTGACATATGATACAGTGCCATCGAAATCGGTCTAGTACCCGGAACTAGATCAATAGAAAATTCAACTTCTCTTTCCGGCGGCACATCCGTAATATCCTCCGGAAACACTTCTGGAAATTCACACACCACTGGGAACACATCAAGCTCAACTTTACTCTCCACCGACAATGATGCGAATAAACCAAACAATTGAGGTTCGTCCGCTAAAAGTTTCTTCAACTCTTTAGTGGATAGGAAACTCTCAAATTCATCATCTTCCAAAGAAGGAAACCTTACCAACTTGTGATAGCAATCTATATGAACTCGGTTAAATTGCAACCAATTCATACCCAAGACCACATCCAATCCTTCCAACGGCAAACACGCTAGATCCATCTCAAAGTCTTTACCATAAATGGTCAAAGGACAACTCAAACAAACCAAAGAAGTAGTTACTGACCCCATTGCTGGAGTATCAATAACCATCTTACCATCCATCAGAGACAACACAAGATTTAAACGCTTCGCGCACTCAGACGAAATAAACGAATGAGTCGCTCCCGTATCAATAATAGCAACTAAAGGTGTACTATTAATAAAGCATGTTCCTTTAATCAAATGGTCTGCATTCATAGTTTGAGTCCCCGCCAATGCAAACACCTTTCCGGCCGCTTGAGCTTGTTTTGGCTTAGTACACTTAGTACTAAT
Organism: Lathyrus tuberosus; assembly: GCA_022829125.1. Classification (NCBI taxonomy): domain Eukaryota; kingdom Viridiplantae; phylum Streptophyta; class Magnoliopsida; order Fabales; family Fabaceae; genus Lathyrus; species Lathyrus tuberosus. The sequence continues at coordinate 2,629,008 of JALAZF010000254.1, forward strand.
GTGACCCACTTCCCCACAGTTGTAGCACCTCATCATGTTCCTTCTACAATCTGTAGCAGCATGCCCAGTACCTCCACAATTAGAACATTTCACCACTGGCTTCCTGCACTCAAATGATTTATAACCCAGTTCACCACATTTGTAACACCTAATAACACCGGAACCTCCTCCTCCAGACCTCCTATCAAAGTTTCCCCTATGCTTGCCCTTATCAGCGGGTGTCACATAAGGTCCACTTCTAGCTTGTTGCTTCCCCTTCCTCTCATTCACACTTTTGTAATGTGTGGAACGAGCCTTACCATCTTCCTCGAAGATTCTACAACATTCTGTCAAATCGGAAAACCTCCTTATCCTTTGATATCCCACAGCTTGCTTAATCTCGGGACGTAATCCATTCTCATATTTAATACACTTTGAGAACTCAGCAGTAATCGCGGCATAATGAGGATGGAATTGAACCAACTCCACAAATTTAGCAGTATAGTCCACCACCGACATACTACCTTGTTTCAGTTCAAGAAATTCCATCTCCTTCTTTCCCTTCACACTCTCAGGGTAATACTTTCTCAAGAACTCAGTACGAAATAAATTCCAAGTTATCTCTTCATCATCCACCTCAAGAACTTCACGTATACCGACCCACCAATCGTCGGCCTCTTCCTTCAGCATGTGAGATCCAAGCCTCACTTTATTCTCCTCCGCACAGTCCATGACTCTAAAGATTCTTTCAATCTCCTTCAACCAATTTTGAGCCCCATCGGGATCAAATTTTCCTTTGAAAACCGGTGGTTGATTCTTCCTGAATTCGTCATTAGCATTCACGTTCGGCGCACCTTGCACCGCCCTAGCCATTGTCTCCAAAGCAGCAGCCACCGCATTATCGTTTCTACCAGACATATTCTGATCATTCCCAAAAATAACAACAAGGTTAAACAACAGTTCAACCAACACAATCAATAAGACAGACACAACTGACACAACTCTGGCTCTGATACCACTTAATGTAACACCCCTTTTCTATACCCCCAAATAATCACATAAATCATTTAGGCACATATTAAAAATTTCGCCAGAGTACGATTAAAACATGGCATAAAAGAGGCATGTCACATCATACACAATTTTACAACATACAACACCTGCTCAAAACATTGATATGCAACAGTGGGGTAGCTTTACAACAGAGGAACTTTGTCCTTACACCCACATTTCAATATTTAGACTAATAAGCGGAAAATCTAAACATTGAACCACATTCAAACATATATACAGAGATATACACTTCACCAAGTATTATCCACCAACATAATTCATGTTTACATAAACATTTATCCACTAGATACATATACAAATGTATCACAAAAGAATAATGTACATCCTAGCTACCCGGTGCAACATATCAGAGCCAACCGACCAAAAGAATGAAGACACGCTTCATAAAAAGACCTCCAGCATACCTACTCTGCAATGCCTCATAGAGCATCATAAAACAGCAGAAGGGTGAGAAATATTATCATAATAACAATGCATATAATTATATATATAAACATAAAAATATACATATTCCACATTCTCACCGCAATTCACCACAATTCATTACCGTTCATCACAATACACCCATATACATTACAATGTATATCTATATATCAACCAAGCATATTCATCATGCATACTTTCACAATTCCCAATCATTCCACATAAACATACACAATTATGTTTACTCAACAACACATCATTATAAAGATGATAAATGCAAATCATAGAGACCGACTCACGACTCTATGCAAACGCAATGCGGTACCGACTCAATCATCTCAAGTTCACTCAGGAACTTCTGCTGGAACCATCGCTCGTTACCAAAGTAACTCCCGTCGGGCCTACGATGTTCACCCATTGCTCACACCCCACATGGGCACACAATGTTTATGGATCGCTCACACCCCACCTGGGCACACGACCCGATCGCTCACACCCCACACGCGGGCACACGATATGATTGCTCACACCTCACCTAGGCACACAATCCGATTTCTCACACCTCACATAGGCACACAATCGTTAGTAATCATCGCTCACACCTCACATAGGCACACGATGTTACCACGGATTCTCATTAGAATCGCTCAACACAAGAATGTATTTCATGATGCTTCACATGCAAAATGACACAAGACATTCTTGAAATGCATACATATTCACAATATATTCATGCATTCATCTCATACAATCTATATACATTCACATCAATGCACTATTGTATGATTCACATTCAAACACACCGTCAAAATGGTAAAAGTCACTAAATAGCACTATTCCCGACTTTCCGACATAATTAAATCAGCTAACGATTTCCAACTCATCATAATCACTAAGTACAGCTCAATAGCTTTCCAACGACACCAAGAATGTAAAAATCGGATACTCGGAACAAAAGTTACGGACGAAACCGAAAACGACATTTTGAAAAATCCCATTTTTACATTCCTCCTGTCCATACGCGTACCACTACTCTCATACGCGTACTGGACTGATTTCTCGCCATTCCCATACGCGTATCGCCAATGCCCATACGCGTATGAGCAAAACCATTTTCCTTCACAAATTTCCCATTTCAGACCCCATACGCGTATGCCCAACATCCATACGCGTATCACCAGTGGGCCGGGAAAAGCCACATTCCATACGCGTATTGACCCCTCCACAGGCCATTGTTACGCGTATCACCTTGGCTCATACGCGTATGGACATGCCCCTTACGCATATGGCCAGGGGATTTCCAGAAAAATTCTGCAGAATAATGTTCTGCGTTTTCCCCTCCCAATTCCACCAATTCATCATCTAAATTTAGAAAAATACCAGTTTGAAGTATAACAATACATATTAAACATGTATAGACCAACAAGAACACAATCAACACAAGTTTGAACACATTTGAATCAATTTCCAATCAATTTCTCAAAAAGGGTTTATACCCAAAACTCATAAAATCAATCAACAACAACAACAACTCATACATAATCACATACATTGATAAGATAACAATGTTTCACACCCTTACCCGAATTCCAAACTCGCTAATTGATCGATCTTGATGATTTTCTTAGTTTTCCCAAACTTTCTCCTCTTCTTTTCTCTTCTTCCTTTTTCTTTCTCTTCTTTTTTTTCTAATTCTCTTTTCTTACTATTTTTCCTTCTATTTTTCCTTTCTATCTCTTTTCTTTCTATTTCTTTTCTCTCATTTTCCAAACAATCAATTAATTCATTTTTCTCACAAATTCTAATTCCACTTAATTTCTAATTTATCATTAATTGAGAAAAGCCTAAAATACTCTCCATTCTAATTTCCCTGAAAACTCTCAAAACGGTAAAATAACATTTAACACCCCAAATTCACAATTAAAATAAATTATCACCCAATTAAATTAAAAGACTCCACATAATTGGGAAATAATCAAAATCGGGGCGTTACATAAGTGGTGTGCTAATGCAAGACGGTAAGGTCGTGGCGTATGCTTTGAGGCAGTTGAGAGTGCATGAGAAGAATTACCCTACGCATGACTTGGAAATAGCGGCGGTGGTTTTTGTGTTGAAAATTTGGAGGCATTATCTTTTTGGTGCGAGGTTTGAAGTCTTTAGTGATCACAAGAGTTTGAGATATCTGTTTGATCAGAAGGAATTGAATATGAGGCAACGAAGATGGTTGGAATTTTTGAAAGACTACGACTTTGGCTTGAATTACCATCCTGGTAAAGCTAATGTGGTAGCCGATGCATTGAGCCGGAAATCGTTGCATATGTCTGCTTTAATGGTTAAGGAGTGGGAGCTTTTGGAATCGTTTGGAGATTTGAGTTTGGTTTGTGAAGTGTCGTCGGATAGTGTGAGGCTGGGTATGTTGAAGGTTACGAATGATTTTCTGATGTCGGTAAGTGAGAAACAGAAGTTGGACGTGAAATTAGTGGATTTGATGTTGGTTGGCGGAAAAGATACGAGTAGTGATTTTCAAGTGGATGTTAATGGTGTGTTGAGGTTCCGTGGACGAATTTGTATTCCGGACGATTCGGATTTGAAACGGATGATTTTGGAAGAAGGACACCGGAGTAATTTGAGTATACATCCGGGAGTGAATAAGATGTACCAAGATTTGAAGAAGATTTTCTGGTGGTCGGGATTGAAAAGAGATGTGGCTCAGTTTGTGTATGCTTGTTTGACGTGCCAGAAGTCGAAAGTGGAACATCAGAGACCAAGTGGTTTGTTGCTACCGTTGGATATTCCGGAATGGAAATGGGATAGCATTTCGATGGATTTTGTAACGGGGTTGCCGAATACTCAGCGAGGTCATAATGCTATTTGGGTGGTTGTTGATAGGCTGACTAAATCGGCTCATTTTATTCCGATTGACATCAGTTTTTCTTTGGAGTGGTTGGCTGAGATTTATATCAGTGTGATTGTGAAGTTGCATGGGGTTTCGTTAAGTATTGTTTCGGATCGAGATCCAAGGTTTACCTCGAGATTTTGGGAAAGTTTACAGAAGGCGTTGGGTTCTAAATTGAGGTTGAGTTCGGCTTATCATCCGTAAACGGATGGGCAGTAGGAGAGAACGATTTAGTCGATGGAAGATTTGTTGAGAGCGTGTGTTTTGGAACAAGGTGGTACGTGGGATAGTTATCTTGCGTTGATTGAATTCACGTATAATAATAGTTTTCATTCTAGTATTGGAATGGCGCCGTTTGAAGCATTATATGGACGCAGATGTCGAACACCGTTGTGTTGGCACGAATCTGGTGAGAGTTCGGTAGTTGGACCAGAGTTGGTGCAGCAGACTACAGAAAAGGTGAAGTTTATTCGTGAGAAAATGAAGGCTTCTCAGAGTAGACAAAAGAGTTATCATGATCGGAGACGGAAAGATCTTGAGTTTCAAGAGGGCGATCATGTATTTCTAAGGGTTACGCCGGTAACGGGTGTTGGTCGTGCATTGAAATTTAAGAAGCTTACTTCTCGATTTATTGGTCCTTACCAGATATTTGCGAGAGTGGGTGCTGTGGCTTATAGGGTGGCGATGCCGCCGAGTTTGTCGAATTTGCATGATGTTTTCCATGTTTCACAGCTTCGGAAGTATGTTCCGGATCCGTCGCATGTGATTCCGATGGATGAGGTTGAGGTAAGGGAGAACCTTACGGTTGAGGCTTTGCCAGTTAGGATTTTGGATCTCGAGTTGAAGAGGTTGCGGGGCAAGGATATTGCACTTGTGAAGGTGGCGTGGGGAGGCACTGCTGAGGGCAATTTGACTTGGGAGTTAGAGAGTCGGATGCGGGAGTCGTATCCAGAGTTGTTCTTCTCAGGTAAGATTTTCGAGGACGAAAATTTCTAAGTGGGGGAGAGTTGTAACGCCCCAGTCAGTTTTGTCTTTTTTTTAATTAATTGAGTCGTTTTGAGTATTTTATTATTATATTATTTTATTTTTTACTTTTATGTGAAAATATGTTATTTTTCATCGTGAATATATTTTGTCGCGTGTGGGGAACAATTGCGAGGTATTTGAGTGTAGGGGTATTTTGGGCATTTTGATTTATTTGTTAAGTTAAGAATAGAAATAGAAAGAAAAAGAGAGAAAAATAGTAAGAAGAGAATAGAAGAAAAGAAGAGGAGAAGAGAAGAAAAGAGAGAAAAAACTTGAGAAAGAAGAAATCAATCAACCGACTTTCTAGAACACGATTAAATCGGGTAAGGGTGCGATACTCGATTATACTATGTTTGTGTATGATTATGTATATGTGTATTGGATTGTTTGTTGTGTTTTCATAGCTTCTATTCTAGGTCGATAATAAGAAATCGATGGTTTCACGGTTGGAAATCGGTGTAAACGTAGTAGAATACTTGTTATCATGATTGAGTTATGTTTTGATTGTCATATTTTGGTTTGGAAGTGTTTTATTTGAGGAAAATATCATTTTTGGGTGAACTGGTGCGCTGCTGGGTTTTGATGAAATAGCAGGTTCGGACTGCGAATGGCCAGTGAGTGGGTGGCGAGCGTTCGTGTGGTGTTCGCACTGCGAACGTTGTATCATTTTTCCTTCTGCCACTGTTCGCTGGAGGGTTCGCACTGTGAATGGGGTAGCGAGCATTCGCTGGGACGTTCGTACTGCGAACGATGGGAATTTTCTAGGCTATTTTGCTTCTGACTTGGTTCACTGGTACACTCGCATGGCGAATGGAGTAGCGAAGGACTCGCTAGGAGCTCCGCACTGTGAATGTAGCAGTTTTTCCCAATTTGTTTTCTTTATAACTTTTGATCCGTAGGTCGGTTTGAGGCGTGGTTTGATGCGTTAGAAAGATTGTAGCATGTACTTTCTTATGATAATGGTTTTGAGAATTGTTGGCCGATTAAATTATGTCAGGAATTAGGAAATGTGTTGTTTTTGCTGTCGACTTTTGCCGTCTAATTGCGTGAACTTGATTTATATGCGCAATATGCTGTTAGTGTGGATATTGTATGACTTGTGTATTGTTGAGTGATGAAATTGCATGAAATACATATTGTGATGATGATTGGTGGCCTTACGGCAAGAAAATGCGATGTATGGTAATTGTTGATATATGCATGATTATGGATGTGGATATGTGTGCATATTAAATGTCATGAGTCATTGTATGTCAAGCATCGTGATATGCATTGCTGTGACGTCCTGAGTGACGGATTGATTCCAGAGGGAATCTGCTATAACATCGTGCGCCTTAAAAATAAGAGGACCTAAAGCGATTTGATATATCGTGCGCCTTAAAAATAAGAGGACCTAAAGCGATGGTTATAGACGATCGTGTGCCCGTGTGGGGTGTGAGCGATCGAATTGTGCGCCTTTTACCGAGAGGACCTAAAGCAATCCATAAACATCGTGCGCCTTATACCAAGAGGACCTAAAGCGACGGGGAACATCGTAGGCCCGACGGGGTGTTACTTGAGAGATCCTCAGTAACGGGCGATGATTCTAGCAGAGTTCCTGAGTGAACTAGTGATGAGAAATATTGGAAGTCGGTACCCGCATGGCATGTGCATAGAGTCGTTGTGTCGGTCTCTGTGCATTTGCATAATTCATGGATTAATTGTGCATGGAATGGTGAATGTGATTGATGAGATGGAATATGTGTAATTGTATTGATGATGAGTATATTGTGTATGATTGATGTGTAGTGGTATTTGATACTTGTGAATTGTACTGTGTTGTGTTGTATTTGATTGTGGTGCATTTGTGGTGAGAATGTTTTACTTGTGCATTTCTATGATAATATATAATTATATGCAACTGTAATATGATTGTTTTTCTCACCCTTCTGCTGTTTTATAATGCTCTATGAGGCATTGCAGATTAGAGTTACTGGAGGTCTTTTTGTGAAGGTTTGCGTCTTCATTCTTTTGTCGGTCGGCTCTGATATGTGATACCGGGTAGTTAGGATGGCCGTTTGTGATTAGTTTGTATTATGGATATGTCTCTTTTGGCTTGTACATGTATGACTTGATGTATGACAAACTTTCATGATATATATATATATATATATATATATATATATATATATATATATATATATATATATATATATATGTTGATATTCAGTTACGGATTTTCCGCTTTTATTCTGTAATTGGATTGTGGGTGTAATACTACCTGAATTGTTGCATATCCATATGAGCAGGTGTTGTATGTTGTTTTAATATGATGTGACCCCTCGGTCTATGCCGTGCATGTTTTAAATATACTCTGATAAAATTTTGAATTTTCTATTACTGCTTTTGTTAGTTGGGGGTATAGATTGGGGGTGTTACACCAAATACAGTCTTGCCTTCTCTTGGGCTTAAACAATATGGAACAAAGAGAAAAGCATTATTCCTGGGGAAACTTTTCTCAGACTGTCACTATTAGAAATTTGTCAAAAGAAATTCATTTTCCCCATAGAGGATTAATTCCCGGTGAAACCTCTCTTGAATTTTTTCAAACCCTAGAACTGTTATCTAAAGAAAGGATTATTCCCAGTGAAACCTTTCTTGAACTTTTCTTAGGTTTGGACCCACAGGCTTCCTAAGAGCATCCCCGTCTCCTCTTGGGCTTTGTACAAGGACCCTCCGGCTTCTTAAAAGTTCTCATGCCTTCTCTTGGGCTTAATACAAGGACCCTGAAGACCTCTTAAAGGTATAGGACAGAACTTATTCATCCTTTGTTAGAGCTGTCTTTCTGAAGAGTCAAAACCTCAGACCAATGGTAGGGTTGATTCTCATCCCTTAAAACACCATCCTCCTCTTGGGCATCATACAAAGATAAACTCTTCCATACCAGTAGACTTGGACAGTCTAATCCCCTCTTAGATCTCAAAGACATTCTCAAGTTCCCTACAAACATAGGAGAAAAACACTGGTCATTTAACTAAATCTCCAGTAGAGTGGAAACCCGTAGGTTCTAAAAACTCAGTATTTTATCCTAAATTTCCCCAGCTAAGGTCAGCCTTCATCAGAGCCTCAAGGCATCTGATACCTCAACTCTTCTAGAACCCTCAGCAAGAGTTGATTCCCCACTTTGGACCTGCCTCTAGATCTTAATAATCCTCGGCAGAAGTTAGCCTCCTCTTAGGCTTTGTATAATGATTTCCCCCAGTCGAGTTAGCCAAAAGCACTCTCTTATTGAGTCGACCCCTTTAAGCCTTCTCTTAGGCTTTGTATAATGATTTCTCCAGCTTGTTCAGTCTCAATCTTGGGCTTTGTAGAAGATACACAAAGGCACTCTCTTGTTGAGTTAATCATCTCCCAGCCTCCTCTTAGGCTTTGAATAACGATCCTTCTTTTCCTCAGCAAAAGTCAGCCTCAATATTGGGCTTTGTGCAAGACACCTAAAATATCCTCAGCTGAGTAAGCCAAATATCCTTTAGCCTCAATCTTGGGCCTTGTACAAATCTCCCTAAGAAGAGTTAATTCTCTTTTCAGCCTCCTCTTAGGCTTTGCATAATGATCTTCCTCAGTAGAGTTAGCCTCAATCTTGGGCTTTGTACAAAACAAATCATACTCTCCAACTGAGTCAATCCCATTTTAGCCACAATCTTGGGCTTTGTAGAAGACAGATAAAACCTCTCACCAGTAGAGTTAGTTTCCCCTTTTAGCCTCAATCTTTGGCTTTGTACAAGACACAAATAAATATTCCCTAGTGGAATCAAAAATCCTTTTCATCCTCAATCTTGGGCTTTGTACAAGACAGACAAAATATTTCCCCGGAAAAGTCAACTTTTAGCCTCCTCTTAGGCTTTGTATAATGATATCCCCAAAAAGAGTCAGTCTCTTTTTAGCCTCAATCTTGGGCTTTGTACATGATAGATAAACACTCTCTTGTTGAGTCAGCCTTTTCTTGCCTCCTCTTAGGCATTGTAAGGACTTCCCCAGTGGAGTCAATCAATCTCTTAGCTTCAACCTTGGGCTTTGATCAAGGCACACAAAAAACAAAATCCCTTTAGAGGAAATCAAAAACTCTCTGTAGGAATACATTTATCTGTGTTATCACAAATCAAAACAAACCTTAATCCCAGATAACCGCTGTAAGTGGCACACTTGTTGATTTAAATATCCAAGCTGTAGTCCATCTCTTATCCTGGAAAAACTTCCTGTCTTTCATCTAATTGCTATAAGTGGCAAGCCTCTGGATTATTTACATCCACGCCAATATCCCTCTCTTAGCATGAAAGATTCCTAAGGAAAGATGGCATTGCTCTACACTGAGTTAAAGTTTTCTCTTTCAGGATAAATCCCCTATAAAGGAAATTATGGCATTGTTGGATTCTCATATTCCAGTTAAAGTACTTCTCCTTTATAATCAATCACCCAACAACTGTGATAAACAGATGAGATATCTCCCTTAGAGATGACAAATTCTCTCTCAGTCAAACCTTTAGCTTCAATCTTGGGCTTTGCACAAGACACAAATAACCTTTAGCTTCAATCTTGGGCTTTGAAAAAAACACAAAAACCTTTCAGCTTCAATCTTGGGCTTTGAACAAGACACAAATAACCTTTAGCTTCAATCTTGGGCATTGAAAAAAACACAAAAACCTTTCAGCTTCAATCTTGGGCTTTGAACAAGACACCAAAACATCTTTTTCCTCCCATAGAATAGGAGGAACTACGATTGCTCTGATTTCCCTGTTTCTTTAAACGGGAATACATAGGCATAAGATTGCGAAATCTTAGCGAGTATACCAATCAAAAACCTTAGGTTCAGTACCTTCATACTAATCAAAAACCTTAGGTCCAGTACCTTCACACCAATCAAAACTGAGGTCCAATATCCCGCCAAAATCATCAAAAACTCACTCTCTCTCTCAAACTTTTCCCAACCCATTTATAGATAAACACCATCAAGTACAAAGTAGAACCTAAAACTATCATCTCATGGATAACCATGTATAAGATGGGTAATTGACAACTCCCCATTGTATAACCTGACCCCGAACTCCCCAATCTCTCTTAAGCGTTTGTTTAGTTAAACATTCGCGTGCAAGGTTAGTTTTAGATAGCTTCCCTTTCCCTTCCAGCTTCACGGGATAAATAAGAAATCAGAAAGTAGCACCCCTTCCCTATCGTTGCGGTGAGGAGGAACCCATTTACGATTAGGTGGTCGCGTCACCGACAAAAATCGCACGCTACAAATGGTAACTCACTCAAATGGTGTTACAGTTGAAGGACACTTGTTGAAACAGCTTAAGGATGATATTTGGAGAGTATTTGAAGGGTTACTTGGTTTTGAAAGTGATTGGATCAAGTCATGGCTTGAAAAATGCAGAAAAGTCAAAATTTGTTGTTTTGGAGGTTGACTTTCTGATTTCCGTGTTGTACAATGTGGATGAAGGTTTAAACACCTCCTAGAGAGTTATTTATGATGTGTTTGGATAGTAATTTGAGTGGTTTTTGCTCTGTTTCAAGAATCCCCAAATTGCTTCATTGTGACTTGAAATTGAAGTAAGAGAGGGAGAGTGAGAAAACAAGGCTTTGGTGTGTTTTGGTGTGGTTGGAAACATAAAAAATGACCTATATTTATAGTAGAGGAAGTTTGTTTTTAGAGGAATAGTGAATGGCAACTGGTTCACTCTATTATCCAATGGATATGCCCATGTATCACTTTCTTAAATGCCAAGGTACCAAGTCTCCTCTTAGCCATTGACTTGAGCTGGTCTTGGTAGCTTTATGTCTTCTGAATTTTGAGTCAATCTTGACTCAATTAGACTGATATGGCTTGGTTCATGACATCTCTATGTTCCACAAATGCCAAATGACAAAACATGATTTTTTGGATTTGTAAACTTGAATGATCACATGCCAAAGGAAAGAATCCTTGCCTTAGGGTCCAAGTTTACAGGTTCTTCATGATGGACTGAGATTTTTGTTGAATTGAGATGAGGATCAGTCTTGCATAGTCACCAAATTTGGACTCAAGAATCGTGTGCCTCAAGTAATGCACAAAACCTCTCTTGGAAATTAGTTTGAGCAAGGCATGTTTCAATGCTTGTAACTTCTTGCTCAAGTTGAATTAATGGGAGTTCTTGTACTCTTTGAAAAGCTTGTATATCCTACTTTAACTTTGATGTCACTACGCCAAAGAAGACCTTTAGCAGCGTTTTTTTTTGCCTTTAGCAGCGCTTAAAAGCGCTGTCAAAGGTGGTGCTGCTGTAGGTAAAGAAAGCGCTTTTTTTCCTTTGAAAAGCGCTGTCTTAGGTCCCCCTTAGGACCCCCTTTATCAACGTTTTTAAAAGCGCTTTCGTAGGACCCCCATATAGCAACGTTTTTTCAAAGAAAAGCGCTTTCATAGGACCCCTTTTAGCAGCGCTTTTAAAAGCACTGCTAAAGGTCCCCCTTTAGGCAACACTTTTTTAAAGAAAAGCGCTTTCGTATACTCCCTCCATTCTTATTTATAAGCAAATTTTAACATTTTAGATTCATTAAGTAATAAATGCATTTAACCTATATATAGTCCAGATACATCATTTATTGAATGAACCTAAGAAATAAAAATTTTCTTATAAAAGAGAATGGAGGGATTACCTACTTTAGCAGCGCTTTTAAAAGCGCTGTCTTATGTATACGTCATGACCCCCCTTTAGGCAGCGCTTTTTTTAAAAAGCATTGTCTTTTATAAAAGTGCTTTTTAAAAGCATTTTTTAAAAAATCAATTATTAAACCTGTATAATTTAACCTGTATAATTTAACAGAATCCTTAATTTCAACACATGGCCTTTGATACCATTATAATTCAACACATAGGCCTTATACCATTATAATTCAACAATAGGCCTTTATATGATTAAAATTCAACACATAAACCGTAATAACCATTATATATACAACACCAAAATAACCATTACATATATATAACTCAATACAAACTATACAACACCAATTCCATGCACTAATTCGAAACCGTATACACCATTTCCATCACCTATATATACAACACCTTCCATAAACCTAACACAATTTCTAAAACTATTCAACAAAGTCTCATTTCAACCATGTATTGACACCAATCCTCCTTTATTTCTTCTAATTTATCTTTCGTGTAGGTGGCACACTTGAATTCATCAAAATACTACATATAACATAATATGCATGATTTAGTTAAAAGTAATTAATTAGATGAAATATCCGATAATAAATCTTAAAATAAATGATAACTTATATATAAATCCATACCATGTTTGGAATCTCTATTTGTTCCAAATGAATAATTTCTTTCATGAATCTCAAGACAAAATAACCACAATCAATTCCATTACGCTGCCAAGGACACTACACATAGAAAAAAAGTATTAATATGTATCATAGATGACTTGTAATATCAAGTAGCATTACTATTATAATAACAAATTATACCTCCACTCCTATCGATGTAATGTTGTTTGCTTTGCTCTTTGGTACCCGAGCTTGTCGTTGTGATCGAAATATTTGTATGGATCTATCATAATATAAACGAATATTTAGAACAATCTCACATAAATAAAGAAATACACGAGCAAATATTTAGAACAATCGTATCACTTACGTATCAATTATTGTCTTCATCTCCGGGTATTTTGTTTGCTCACCCTCTAGCGAATCCAGATAATAGACTATTTCTTTAATCGGATTAATGGCAAGCAACAACCAGTGTCCACTGTAAAATAAAACACAAGTATAGATGGAAATGTTATACACAGCGTAAAAAAGTGAAAGATTATAATAAAGGAACTTAGAATGAAAATCTTACTCATGGCCAGTATTATAAGGTAAAAGATACAACTTCTCTGTATCAATGTTGGTCATAAATGCACCTACTAAGTGATCTTTGACCGCATCTGTAGTTCGTCTGATTAAATTTGCATTGACACAGTTGGGAGACAAGAAGGAGTATCTTTCTGTCAATTGACGTGGGAGCATCAATTTTTCATACAAGAACCTGAAATAAAAACGGATTATAATAAATATGTAATTATAATCAAGATTCTAATATTCATCGAAATGAGTAAATAAATTGATCAATTAAATAAATAAAATTGATGGATTACCTGATGTATGAATTCATAACACCGACGCCTAATTCAGAATGCGTAAATATCTGATCCAAGTCTTCTTTAGCAATTGTTTCTGAATAGGCAAACCCAAAAATACCTGCTTCCATAGGTATTTCACGGATACCACCATCCATCAAATCTGTTGTGCCAACAATTGTTTCAAGGTACAACTGAAATCGAGAAATAGATGCTTTTTTTTGCCTTGGCTACTACTGGCTTCTTGTTCTTGCTCCCTTGTTGCACCTCTTGTGTAGGAATCTGAAAATCATATAAGTCATAAAGTTAGTAATCATGAAGCTTTTGAATTCGGATCATAGAATTAATATTTTTGATGCATATATATATCAATGTACCTCTTTTTGTGATACAGCTGACTCGGTTTGCCGCACAATCCCTTTATCTTTTGATTTGTATTTTGTAGGAGTCTAACAATGTCATGTAAATAAAATGTAGGTAAAAGTAAGCATAACATAACTTATATGCAAGTAAAAAATTTGAAAACTAAAAGGTTAATAATGGTTTTCAACATACCGAGTCATCTATGACGATGAGGCTTGACGGCCATGCAACATACGACCCAATTGCGTCCCCCACCAATGTTGCATCTGAAACGTCGTCAGGTATAGGCAGTAACGCATCCCGCTCTAAAGCAATATCAATCGAAACCTTTAAAAATCTAGCAGGGAGCGGTCTATTGTGAAGTATGTCTCCCATAGTGTTATGCACTTTTCCCTTGCCAACCATGCGATATGTCGGTGCCGATAAATATAGCTGACAAGGTGAAATTAAACAACAAAAAATAATACGAAATTGTTATTGTGCAATGATGTCAATATAAAAAACTGTGCTAATTTAATAAATATAATTACCTCCGGAATTTTTTGTTGTCAATTGATACTGACCTTGTCACTAGTATCTTTAAATTCTAAACAGCGCTTTTCCGACATACATCTTTCTTTATCCTACAGCAGTTCACGAACTTGAGCTCTCAATTCTTCAAACGTTTCCATCACCTCTCTATTGCTAGGATTTTTTGTCTTTGAACGCTTATACAAGGCAGATGGAGTGACTCCAAATCCCTTACCCCTCACGCGACCAGACTACTCAGGAATATTTAATACTCGACTCAGTATGCTCCTGCAATCCTGGTCTTCCGTGAGAGTTAAGAACTGAGATAGAGTCTCCTGAAATTCAATATTAGAGCTAAGCATAAATATATTAGATAAACAAGAACTTTTTATCTAATTAAACAAATAACGTTATACTTACACATTGTTTAAAAACTTGTTGAACACCTTCAGTAACAACTCCATCCTTTCCCACACGGGCAGCCTTCCACAAAACATGCTCCAGAAGAGATGTTTCTTCACTTTTCTCCTCTGTAAGCTACACATTAAGTCAAGAATTAGGAAGAATAATAATACAAAAATATCATAGCAATTATATATACTTACTATTTTTTGTTCCAAGCGTGCATATCCCAAACGTCCTTTCTTGTATGGATACGCGGGTTTCGAGGCTCTTTGACGATTTACGTCACTCACAACCTGCATAAACAATTATAAGTCATATCATAACACATGTAATAACTACATGAATATAATACAATGTTCATGATAAATTAAATTAAGATTACGCAGAATTCTTCAGTTCTTTGTTTGGCGACAAAAGTGTCCCATTCTTCGGGTGCAATCAAGTCCGCATACTTCTTCGGGCATTCTGCTTCAAAAAACTTTCCGTGGGCATCCTTAAGAGACTTGTTGGATAAAAATGCTCGGAACCCCCTAAGTCTTTTTCCGGCTAATTGAATACAATATTTTTGCTTCTTGTCACCAATGTTAAAAGATCTCTACAATAACAAATAAAGTGTGTTAGTATATAGTTAATTTAAAGATATAATCGTCAAAAAAAACAAATAACATCACATATAGTACCTTTATCTCACTCCATATTTTATCTTTGGCGGGTTTCAACTGTGAATTTCGCCAATTGTCACAAGTAATAGGAACTTGTGGACGGACAAGTGCACCAATGTAACTAGTCAACATTGCGCCATTAGGCTCAATTAGTTAACCTGTTTCATTCCAATGAACGTCGTATTTCATTCCCTTGTCTCTAGCACGAATTACTTCTTTCATGATTGTTATTCCTCTTGAAATATCTCCTTCCTCATCTTGAACTGATTCTTTTGCATCATTCATGGAAGTATCGTGCGAGTTCTCCTCATTAGTAGCCATTTGACCTATAATGAAGAAAAACACATATAAATCTATAATCCATATTCCATAATCCAGTCTCAAATATGAAATGACAAATACTTAACATGACAAACACATGACAAACATATAAATCCATAATCCATAATCAGTTGAACATAATATAATCCATAATCAAATATGAAATGAGAAACACATGACAAACATATAAATCCATAATCCATAATCAAATATGAAATGACAAACACATGACAAACATATATAATTTTACTATTACCTCTTTATTAACGTCTCTTTCTTTTCCTGGTAGGAAGATGATCTACTTGTCTCTTAATAACACGGATGGATGGATTGATCCAAATTCCCTCATTATGATCATTTCTAATATATGATTCACTCGCTCCAACAGTCTCATCTTGATCACTTATAATATATGATGCATTTGCTCCAACAATATCACCTTAATCTCCAATGTTATCATCAATTACTTTGTTAGATAAAAGCACTATAGACCATTTCGTACTTGTCGGGTCAGTGACATAGAACACTTGTCTAGCTTGAGAGGCTAGAATAAAAGTCTCATCTTTGTACCCCACCCTATTAAGATCCACTTGCAAAAATCCTGACTTATCCATTCGTATGCCACTATTATTTTCAACCCACTTGCAACCAAAGATAGGAATCCGAAACTTCTCATAATCAAAAACCCAAATGCGCTTGATAACCCCAAAATATGACATATTTGCATATTTGGGGTTTAAGTCCTTCACACTTGAAATGTGCATTGATTCAGTTACCAAGGTGACACCACTATTTTGCATTGTGCTTTTGTCATCTTGTTCTTTGGTATAAAATGTGTATCCATTAATTGTGTATGCGCTATAAGAAAACACATGCAAACTTGGACCATATGCTAGACATCTCAACCTTTCTGTTATTAAAGCGAGATCTACAAAAAACTTTGAATAAATATGATCCTTAAACCATGGTATGAAACTTCGATTGTGCTCTCGTACTATCTAATTTTCATTTCTATTGGGATTTAAACCTCGTAGAAAATCCTTATGCATTTCAGCATACGGCTCAACCTCATTGTCATTGTCCAGAACATACAAATGCACTTGCTCCCGTTCAGCCCTTGATACGGTCACAATTTTATTTCCAATTAACTTTTTTCCTTCTTTTTTTTCAACAACGTGAGATTTGGGGAGTCCAATGGATTGAACATTGGACAGATATTCAGTACAAAACTCATTCGCTCCTTCAACAATGTATCGTTCAACAATACAACCCTCTGGTCGACTTCAATTTTTCACATACCCTTTTAATATTTTCATATACCGTTCAGCAGGGTACATCCATCTCATATAAGCTGGTCCACACAATTGTGTCTCCTTCACAAGATGAACAACTAGATGTACCATTATGTCAAAAAATGAGGGAGGAAAAAACATTTCAAGCTCACACAATGTAATGACTATTTCTTTTTGCAATGTTGGTAAGATCGCAGGAATCGATTACCTTACTACAAATTGACCTGAAGAAGAAACACAATTTAGTTATTGTGCGTCTTACTTTTTCTGGCAAAATAGAACGTATACCTATTGGTAGAAAATGTTCCATTATAACATGGCAATCATGCGTCTTTAAACTCTTTAATTTGAGGTCTTTCATAGACTCAAGTATTCTAATATCTGAAGAGTATCCTTCTGGAACTTTAACATCACTTACAAACTTACACAATATTTTTTTCTCCTTTCTAGATAGAGAATGGCCAGCAGGTGGTAGATATGTTCGTTTTCCTTTCTTCAAGGGTCCTAATTCAGTTCTTATCCTCTTCGCTATCAAGTCCTTTCTTGCTTTAAGGCCATCCTTAGACTTTCCTTGTATATTGAGTAACATAACAATAACACTGTCAAATACATTTTTTTCAATATGCATAACATCAAGAAAATGTCTTACATACAACGACTTCCAATATGGCAATTAAAAAAAAATTGACCTCTTCTTCCACCCACTCTTGATAAGCGTATGTACAAAAGGCTTGCTAAACTGAGTACTCACATCTTTCACCTATTCAAAAATTTGATCACCTGTCAATATAGGTGGAGCTCTACCTTGTTCTGCCTCTCCATTGAAGGCTTTTCTCCACCCACGGTAGTGATGATTAGAATTTAAGAATGTACGATGACCGAGAAAGACATTCTTCTGACCAAACTTCAATCGCGTCCAATATGTTTTATCTTCACAAATAGGACACGCACATTGACCTTTTATGCTATACCCTGATAGATTTCTGTATGCTGGAAAATCATTAATTGTGCCAAACAACATCGCCCTCAAGTTGAAACTTTCTTTCCTATATCCATCAAAAACCTCCACACAATTCTCCCACAAAATCTTTAAATCTTCGATTAAGGGTGTCAAGTATAAGTCTAGGTCATTCCCTGGTTGTTTAGGCCCAGAAATTAACATAGATAACATCATGTACTTACGCTTCATACATAGCCATGGAGGTAGGTTATAAATCATAATAATCATAGGCCGTGTGGTATATGAGATACTTTGAAGATTGTGTGGGTTCATTCCATCAGTAGATAATGCCAAGCGTTTCTTGCTTCTTCTCCAAATTCAGGATAATCATTATCAATTTTCGTCCACTGTGGTGAATCTGCCGGATGTCGAAACTTTCCATCTATAGTTCCCTCATCTGCATGCCAAGTCAAGTTTCTTGCATCGGTTTCACTACGAAACATGCGTCTAAATCTCGGAATTATAGGAAAATACCACAAGACTTTTGCTGGAGACAACTTTTTCTTATATCGAGAGACACCGCATTTAGGACACTCATTTAACGATGCATACTCATTTCGAAACAAAACGCAATCGTTTGGACATGCATGTATCTTATCATAGCTCATGCCAATAGAGCACAACATCTTTTTGGCCTCATATGTTCGATTGGGAAGAACATTATCCTCCGGAAGCATATCTTTCATAAGGGCTAATAACTCTGTGAAACTTTTATCCGACCATCCATTACCCACCTTTAAGTTGTACAACTTTAATACCGCAAATAATCTTGTGAATTTAGTGCAACCTTTATACAACGGTTTCTCTACATCGCTTACCAACCTCTCAAACATTTTGGGACAATCCTGAAGATCTTCTTCAAGGGATTCTGCAATCTCTTCGACTCGATCACAATCGTATGTATCTATGGCATTGTCGTTTGAAGCATAGGTCGTATTATTCCCCGGTTCAACATTCCCTTTACTTTTCTCACCATGAAATGTCCAACTTGTATAACTTCGATCAATTCCATGCCTCTTTAAATGCGACTCCATCTGAGTCGCGTCAATCCGACGCCCAAAACAGCAACCCAAGCAAGGACACGTGATTCGACTGGGATCTTTGGCGTGTTCAACAACAAACTTAACGAATTCTGATACCCCATTCTCGTACTCTTTCGACAATCGATTGGACGACATCCATTTTTTATCCATGATTTTACTAAGTAAGCAAAACAAAAACAAAATAACAACTCAGTACCTGTAAATATAGAAGTCAACAACTTCTAGACTGAACCACAAAGTGTAAGATTCTGGAAAACGATCTGAATTCACTCTTCACAAGTAACCCCTATAGCAAATGAACGTAAGTTAGTAACTGATGGTGTATACCACATATAACAGGACAAATTTAGTATGTAATATGACAAACAAGAAATATCGGAGGAACAAGTCAAAGTTTCAAGAAACAAATTTAGTAAACATCATTATTAAATCAAAGAGCATGGTATAATTTGATTCGTCACAAATGACACATTAACACTTAATGTTTAAACTCAACATTGTCAAATAAAACAACTTCAAAGCTTAAGTTCAATTAAGTTCAAAATTCTATCATCAATTCAAATTCAATTAACAATTCAATCACTATTTATCATTTTCAATCAACTCTCAAAATAACAATTAATTTTATAATTATTTTCAATCAACTCTCAAAATAAATTCAATCACTAGTTCAATTAACAACTAATTTCATTATCATTTTCAATCAACAACCAAATTCTTACATCACTAAAATTTTCCGATAAATATTCATTTTAACTTTACAAGTAGCCCTATAAAAACCTCAACAATCTAACTTCTACAACACTCTTAACTACCTTGACTTTTCTAATTAATCACTATTCTACAAATTTTACACATTAATCACTATTCTACAAATTATGCTCTATACTAATTAACTTCTACTATTCTACAAATTAATCATTAAACTAACGTATACAAATTAATCAGATTTTACACAATAATCACTATACTAACTTCAACTAATTAATCACTTTTCTAATTAATCACTAACTAACTTATACAAATCAAAAAATGAAAACCTAACATCAACAAATAATAATACAACAAATTTATCTCACAGAAACAGCAGAGAAACAATCAACAATGGATAATATTAGGCATTTCCATTAATGGAGAGAAAACCAGAAAAAAGGAGAGTAAAAACCTCAGAGAAACAATCAACAATGGCGGACGACGGTGTGAGTAAGTAGAAACGACAGAGGGAAGCCACGAACGGAGTTTCGTTTGCAGAAACGACGGAGGACGGAGGGAGTTTTGTTTGTAGAAGAAGAAGAGAAACAGTGTCGTGAGAGTTAGGATGAAATAGAAACGGTCATAAGAAAATAGAGGGATATCAGATTCTGTTTTAATTTTAATATTTTAAAAGACCTGGCAACGCTTTTAGCAAGCGCTTTCTTATGTTAGTCTTTTAGCAGTGCTTTTGAGGTAAAAGCGCTTTCTAATGTGGGATTAATGAAAGGCCTTTAGCAGCGCTTTCCAAAAGCGCTGGCTAAAGCGTGTTGTACGAAAGCCCTTTAGCAGCACTTTTCAAAAGCGCTGGCTTATGGTACCCTTTTAGCAGTGCTTTTCATAAAGCGCTTTCTTAAGTTCACCTGCCTTAGCCCTTTAGCAGCGCTTTTCAAAAGCGCTTTCATAGGACCCCCATATAGCAGCGCTTTTTCCTTCGTTTTTTATTTTTGTTTTTAGCGAAACTTATAGCAGCGCTTCTGCCAAAAAGCGCTGTCTTTGTAGTGCTGCCAAAAGACAATTTTGGCGTAGTGTGTCCAACTTTGGTCTTGAATCATCATGGATCATTGTGAAAAATGGCCTCAAATTTGGTGAAAATCTAAAACAGATTATGTCCAAAATTTCACTAAGTGTTGGAAAAATGGTCATTTTCACATTTTTGTGATTTTAATCAATCCATAACTCAAAATCCATGGAGATTTGGAATCTCATGTAGTTGACAATCTTGAAGTATGTAATGAGATATTTCATTTGAGCTTTGGATGGAAGAATAAGGTTCCTTGGATCACAAGTTATGGTCTTGCAAAGTTGGGTATAAATCACTTTTTTTCATGACTTAGTGAAATTTCAAGTTTCTTAAGATTGCCCCTTTTGCAAGTAACCCTACTTTTCTTGATTTTTCTTGATGGATGATGATCCAAACCACAAGTAAACATTATTTTTGGCTAAGGGAAGCCTTGTTTGTCAAGAAATTCAAAAAGTCAAACTTGGTTTTTGGCACAGTTGACTTTTTATCATATGAACTTCAAACTTTGTGATCCTCTATGAAATCAAGTTCTTGACCTAATTCAAGCCTAATGGATGGATTCCATAGGTGTTATAGAGTGTCTTGAATCATGTCCCAAGGTTTGGGATCGTGTCTTGGTCAAAGTCAAAGGTACAGTTGACTTTTCATCAAAAAACCCTAATTGGTCTAGATGAAATTGAATCTTGTATTGCTCATGAACCAAGTTATTTGGGTTAATGAAATCTTGTAAATGGATCAATATGATGTATTGGAGATCTTCAAAACACTTCTTGAGGTCTTGGCTCCTGTCTTGCTCCAAAAGTCAACTTAGGGGTGAATTGAGTCAAGAAACCCTAATTATTGATTTTTGATGAATGCATCCCCTGAGGCTATTTTGACTCTATGATTGGGTCAATGAGGTCCCTTTTAGCTTCTTGGATCATGTTTTGAAGTAATGGCTCATGCCCAGATGAAGATTCCTCTCTAGAGGCCTTGGTCGACCAAAACCCTAATTTGGTGACACTGGTGATCTTGAGGCTTGATCCACTTGAGATGTAGCATTTTCATGCTTGATTCATGATGCGGGAGACCTCTTGATCCTTCATGCATGTTTGAGAGACTTGACAAGTTGAATACCATGTTCATTCTTGATTGATCATTTGTCTGAGTATTCTGAGAGGGCTAAAAACCCTAGTTCTTGATTGTAGTGAATGCTCAACAATCTTTGAGAGGTTTGATGAGGCATGAAAGTACATCCATATTGTGGTGATGATTTGTACAATGATGGAAAATCTTGTGGTCAAAATTTGGGGTATGACAATTGGGTTGGGTCAATTCCGACCCGATTCAGCCTCTTGACTAAAACGAAAAGAACAAACCCTAAGGGCCTTTTGCACACAGTCGTTTCCTCTTTTTATTTACAGAAAAAAAGACACGATCTCAGTTCTAAAGAAACACGATGGAAACAAGGTAATTGTATTCTTTCTCGACCCTCCCTCAAAATCGCTTCCCCGCTAAAAAAAAATAGCTTCCTCATTCATTCAAATCTCTAAACAAATTCGTCTCCCCTCTCTCTGAAATCATAACAGCCACAACATAATATTCACATTCATCCAAGCGAGAAAAAAAGGGGAACATCAATATGTGTGTCAGAGTATGCGATACATAAAGAAGATGAATTTTTTAGCTTCACAACAACAATATATGAGCGAAAACAGATTTGAAAAATGTAGAGGTCAAAGACTACCTTAAACTGACAATGGTGGATCAAGCAAGATGTGTATCACAGTTTGTCTTCCTTTCTCTTCCTGTTTGAATTTCTGAGCTGGTATTCAAAACTTTAAGCATTTCTCTGAACTGTTGCTTATTGTTTGATTCACTTGCTATTGTGTAAAGTTGTTGTTTGATTCATGGATGAAGGTTGTGATTTTTATTTCTGAAACATTACTGTGATGATGTTTTTGCTCTTAGGTTCTGATTTGAGAAAACTAGATTTTTTTTTCAAGTTTTTCTTTGGAAATTTTTGTGTTCTTGATGGGTGAGAGTTTTTTTTTTTTTTTGTGAAATGTGTAGTGGCTCTTGCTAAGGTTTTCTCTTTGCTGATTTTCAATGGCTATGGTTTTTTTTTAATCTATTATTTGGTGGGGTTTTTTAGAACTCTTTGCTCAGATTTTTTTTTTGAATTTTTCTGTGTCCTCTTTTGAAGTTCTCTCCTTCTCAATTTATATTGAAGCTTCTGATTTTTTTTTTAGATTAGGAGTTTGTGATGATATTGACATAACATGATGAACTGAATTATTTCAGTTTTTGAGGTTCAAAATTACTTATGATAATTTGATGCAAAGTTATGCTATCCTTCTTACAATGTGATAGTCCCAAAAAATTCTCTCTTGTCCTTTGTTTCTTGGTTTATGTTTTACATCTATTATCATGCTAAAACTGCTGTTGTTGACTCTGTACAGGACAAAAACTCTCTGCTAAAAAAATCAGAAGGAGGAGAAAGATGCTTTCTTGGTCTATGCATACAAGCCAGAAGAAAAGTCAAAAACCAGAAATCTGCAGGCTTGAGGGGTCCTCCTATGAAAGTTCTGTTTTGTGTAATTTTGTTACTGTAACATAAACTTGTATCTTATTATAATAAAAAGATTTGTTATTATATTTTTGAAATCTTTTATTTATTTTATAATGTAAAAAAAGAAGTAAAGTAAAGTATAACTATTTTTTGAATTTTAGTGCAAAAGATTATATTTATTTTATATAGAATGTGACCAAATATTTGACTTGATTAAATCAAATTAGTAGAATCAAAAAAACAAAGTTATAATAATTATTATTTGGATCTAACTTAATTTGTAAAAAAAATCCAAAATTATTATTATCAACATAACATAAAAAAAAAACTCTTGCTAGAACAAAATCATGACAAACCTAAAAGAACCTAACTTTTTAAGAATGCAAAGATAGCTCTAAATAAATAAAGTTAAATCTTCAATCCAAATACAAACACAATTCTAGACATTCATACTTAGTAGTAAGTACTTAATACAAAATAAATGTCAATTATGGATGTATACACGAATGAATAATGATATAGTTCTAATTTGATTAAAATCAACTAGAAAACGTAACGAAAAATCATAACAAAACCTTAACTCATCAATTTAACAAAGGTTATGTGAGATTCAACACTAATGTTAATTATAGACATGTCATGAATGGAGGAATGCATGGACTGGTCAGAAAAGATAAATCAAACAAAGAGATTAATAATCCTGACTTTTGTATGCGAAATGAAATCTTTATGACCAAATGAAATGGTCATAAGGAATCAGTTCAGATTATGAGATGCATATGAATGAAATGAATGCACAAAGATGTATGAGAATTAATGACTTAGCTTCAGATGGTCGAATGTCAATGGAAAAATGTAGATGAATTGGGTGGGGCAAAATTTTGGGTATGACAATTGGCCCTATTTAAATATCTTCACTAGATAGTATGAGTGATGATAATCCTCATGAAATTCGGATGAAAGGTATTTAAATACAGAAGACCTGAATTTTGCCCCTAGATGCAATGACATGCCATGCTATGAGCGGAAGGACTTCCTTTTTTGGTTTGATAAGGATATAATCGAAATGAAATGAACCCTAGCATGATTTTTTATGATAGATGATGGACAAACATGGGGGGAATGAAGAAAATATGATATTGGTGATCCAGAGGAAAATGTCGAAGACAAATGGGTGAAGACTTACTGGGGATGAAGAATTGCTGGGGAAAAGACACTGGGAATATTCAAAGTATGTTCCATCAATAGGTTCAGACATGACCTGACGACACTTTAGAATATATCTGGCAGTTCTGGAGATTTCTCATAAGAAATTTGTCCAATCAAAGATTTTGGAGATTCCTAACAGGGAATTTGTCCAAGACAAGAATAAATTGGAGTCTTCTCATTAGAAGATAATCCACATAACAACATTTGAGTTTTCTCACTAGAAAGTTATCCACACAAAACATTAAAGATTTCTCACTTGAAAGTCATCCACACAAACATTGGAGTTTTCTCACTAGAAAATCATCCACACAAAACAATATTAGGAGTCTTCTTACGAGAAGATCATCCACGAAAAAGGCTATGACGATTCTTTACGAAGAAATCAATCAAGACAAACATCATTGGAGTATTCTAATTAGAATAACATCCTAGCTTCTGGGAATTCCTCAAAATGAATAGTCATGCATGACTTTCTAGAAACCACCAGGAAATACAGGGTAATCAAAGTCTATGTATGTGCCAACAAAAATTGGACATAGACCGTAAGCATGAGTTACAACTAACTTCTAACGGATTGGTACTAGCTATAACTGGATTTTTAGAGAAAGCCAATAATAATCAGACTTTAAGAAAAAACTTCCATTTATTACTGGGCTTTAAATGATGTTAGCGACAACCAAAATTCAAGTACCAATTACGATTGGATTTGCAAACAGAGTGCCAGTTATAACTGGACTTTTAAAGAAAGCCAACAAAAATTGGACTTTGAGATCAGCGTTCCAGTTACTACTGGACTTTAGGTAAGTATCAAAGAAAATTGGATTTTTGAAAAGATACCAGTAACAACTGGATTTTGAAGACAATGCTAATAACAACTGAATTTTGGAGACGCCAATGACAATTAGGCTTTGAAGTGATACCAGTAATAATTGGATTTTAAGGATACCAATAACAATTGAATTTTTAAAATAGGGTAACAGTGAAAACTGAACTTCATAAGACGCTAATGATAATTTGACTTTGAACAGAGTGCCAGCGACAACTGGAGTTTGGGTCAAGGGATAACAATCAATGAAGAGACCTGGGTTAATGCAAATGAGTGCAAAGTAGACTTTGAACTGTGCATGATTTGATTTTGCTTTTATGCATGATATATGGGTGATCACGATATGCAATGCTAACGCTATGCACACTGGGAGTTTGTAGGGACTGTTTAAGGAGGTTCTGATTCCTCAACACCAATAACTCAACCAAGTGTTTTGTGATGGATGTTGCCAAGGGAAAATTCACCAAGCTTGATAGTTGTATTTGACCAATGGACTACTTTAGAGGATTGACTGGTTATATTCCATGTAGATCTCTTTTATGGTGATCTAGGAGTGCTTTTGCAACCTTGACTCTTTCGGGAAAACAAATGATTTCCTTTTAATCTTCCTATATGTCAAAGAAAAATTGTGTTTTTCCAACATGTTTTAAGAAATATTTTCAAGTTCAAAATTTCATTATTAACAAATAAATGACATTCTGCATAACAAAGAGAAGCTGAGAAAAACACAGATGACAACATTGATAGGTAAAATTTGTATTTATTCAAGGATGATAGCATGCAAATTGTGAAGCTCCATGGAATATTACAATTTGAAAATGGCAACGGGGAAAGGGCTTACATTAAATCCAATAACCATTATTAGCCCTAATAACCATGACTCCACAAAACCTTGTTCCTGAAAAGAGCAGTTGGATTGATCTTTTACCTTTGGCTCTTCTTGTGTTGATCAACACTATCTGATGCAGTCTTTGCCTTTTGTCCCTAATTTTTTCCTAGACCGCCCTTTCGGGTTTTCAGTCCACCAGAACACTCTTTTTTGCCTAAGCCTCCCTTCCTGGTTTTCAATTTAGCAAGCCATCATTTTTTTTATTTTATCCCTAACTTTTGCCCGGATCTCCCTTTCGGGTTTTCAATCCACCGAGATACCATTTTTGCCTAAGTCGCCTTTTTAGGTTTTTGACTTAGCGGGTTTTTATTATGCATAGTATTTTTTGACTGCATTAGAGTCCACGGGGTGTGAGAGCTCTTCATCATCCATAGTCGTAAGAATTGGGGCACCACCAGAGAAGTCTTTCTTTACAACATATTGGCCTTCATAGTTAGGAGTCCATTTCCCATGTAAATCTTTGTGCACATGCAGAATCTTCTTGAGCACGAGATCTCCTTCTCTGATTTCCTAAAGAAAAACTTTCGTGTCAAACGCCCTCTTTAGCCATTTTTGGTACATTTGTCCATGGCACATAGCGGTCATTCGCTTCTCATCAATGAGGTTCAACTGATCATATATGTTATGAATCCATTCAACTTCTTCCAGCTTTGTTTTCATCAAGATTCTCATAGAAGGAATCTCTACTTCGATTGGGAGAACTGCTTCCATCCCATTCTCCAAAGAGAAAGGGGTTGCCCCTGTTGAAGTACAGACTGAGGTTCGATATCCATGCAGTGCGAAGGGTAACATTTCATGCCGATACTTGTAAGTTTGCACCATCTTTTGCAGGATCTTCTTGATGTTCTTATTAGAGACTTCAACAACTCGATTCATCTTCGGACGATATGGGGAAGATTTATGGTGCTCTATCTTGAAGTTCTCACATAACTTTTTCATTGTTTTGTTTTTCAGATTCATCCCATTATCTGTGATAATCTGTCTTGGGATTCAATAGCGACTGATGATCTTTTTCTTGAGGAAATGGGCAACCATTTGTTTTGTTACGTTGGCGTAGGAAGTAGCTTCTACCCATTTGGTAAAGTAATCAATTGCTACCAGAATGAAGCGATGGCTATTGGAAGCTTTAGGCTCTATGGCACCAATCATGTTGATGCCCCACATTGAGAAAGGCCAAGGTGATTTCAAGACATTCAGCAATGTTGGCGGCACATACACCTTGTCAGCATAAATTTGACACTTGTGACATTTTCTGGCATAGTTGAAATAGTCAGACTCAATGGTCAACCAGTAATAACCAGCTCTCAAAATATTTTTAGCCATGGCATGCCCATTAGCATGGGTTCCAAAGGATCCCTCGAGAATCTCTTTGATCAACATGTATGCTTCGTGTCTATCCATGAATCTGAGTAGAACCATGTCGTGGTTTCTCTTTTATAACACATTATTTCTTAGGAAGAACATGGATGTTAACTTCCTCAAAGTCTTCTTATCCAAGGTTGTAGCATTGCCTGGATACTCTTGATTTTGCAGATACTGTCTGATGTCATGAAACCAAGGTTTTCCATCGGCTTCCTCTTCAACCAATTGACAATAAGTTGGCTTAGTTTTTCACTCTATTTGAGTGAGTGGTGCCTCATTGCAGAACCTGACTTGGTACATTGAGGCTAACATAGCCAGAGCTTCAACTAATTGATTCTCATTCCTTGGGATATGATGGAAGGTGATTTCATCGAAGGATTTTATCAACTCCACGACATAAGCACGATACACAATCAGCTTGGTATCTTGGGTTTCCCATTCATCTTTGACTTGATAGATCACCAAGGCTGAGTCTCCACACACCTAAAGGATCTTGATTTGAAGGTCAATTGCGGCTTCAATGACCAGGATGAACGCCTCATATTCTGATATATTGTTTATACATTCAAAACATAACCTTGCTGTGAAAGGAGTATAGCCACCATTAGGATTCATCAAAACAACTCCCACGCCATGCCCCATGTAATTGGAGGAACCATCAAACATGAGCTTTCATCGGGATCCTGGTTCAGGTCCTTTGTCAGTGCATGGAATCTCGTAATCTTTTATGGCCATAATATCTTCATCAGGGAAGTCAAACTTCAATGGTTCGTAGTCTTCAACAGGCTGGTGTACAAGGTAATCAGACAACATACTTCCTTTTATGGCCTTTTGGGTTACGTACTGAATGTCATACTCAGACAACAACATCTGCCATTGGGCGAGTCTTCCAATTAAAGTAGGTTTTTCAAAGATGTACTTTATTGGATCCATTTTAGAGATCAACGGAGTAGTATGACAAATCATATATTTCCTGAGATGTTTGGCAGCCCATGCTAGAGCGCGACAAGTCTTTTCCAAGAGTGAATATAGTGTTTCAAAATCGGTAAACTTTTTGCTCAAGTAATAAATAACATGTTCTTTTTGACCGATTTCATCATGTTGTCCTAGCACGCATCCCATGGACTCTTCAAGCACAGTCAAATACATAATGAGCGGTTGCCCCGGAACAGGTGGAATCAGAATAGGAGGCTCTTGCAAGTAATCTCTGATCTTCTCAAAAGCTCTTTGATATTCAGGACTCCATTCCACTGCTTGATATTTTTGAAGCAATTTGAAGATGGGTTCACACGTAGCAGTCATATGGGAGATAAACTTGGAGATATAGTTTAATCGTCCAAGGAAACCTCTGACCTCTTTTTCAGCACATGGAGCAGGCATCTCTTGTATTGCTCTAACTTTTATGGATCTACCTCAATTCCTCATTGACTACTAATGAAGCCAAGTAATTTTTCGGATCGAACACCAAATATGTATTAAGCAGGGTTCAAACATAGTCAGAATTTTCTGAGGCGCTCAAACAGCTTCTGTAAGTGGTCCATATGGTCCTCTTCACTTTGGGATTTAGTGATTGTAGGTGTGAAAAGTACATAAGAAGGGGGTTGAATTGTGTTTCGCGTTTTCTTTAATTTAACTTCTGAATAGAGTTACAGAATCAGAACTGGTGTTCAGATTTTGTTTTAATTCATTGGAAGCGGATATAACAGAAGTAAATAAATAACAGCAAAAGACACAAAAGATTTATCTTGGTTCCTCCCCTTACTGAGAGTACTCTAGTCTCCTTGCCTCACAAGAGATTTTCATTATAACCACTTCATGATTACAATCACTTATGCTTCTGCATAAGTCTTATACACTTGCTCAAACCAACTATCTAAGACTTTCTTGCTTAGAGCACATGTCTAAGACTTTCCTTGATCACACCTTCTGACCGAGCCACCTGCTCTAACGGTCTTCTGGTTAAGACTTTACCCTTTATTAGAGCACATGTCTACGACTTCTTGCTCATATCCTCTGACCGAGCCACCTGCTCTTCTGGCCATCCAGACTGAGACTTCCTTGCTCAAGCAGCACTTGAGACTTCCTACTGACGCCCCTCAGACGGAGACTTTCCTTTGCTCAATCAGACTAGCTGAATAAGACTTTCATAGCTCAAGCACTTAAGCAATGAGACTTACGTGGCTTAAGCATCTTAGCTCAAGACTTGTTGCTTGAATCCCAATGAGATAAGACTTTTGCTCAAGCACATAGCAAGAGATTTGATCTAAACTACTAAAGGCTCAACAGAATAGAGAACAAGGTTTACATGATACAAGTATCAGAGGTACGGGAAATCACCATAACAAATACCTAAAGCTCTTAAGATTTCTAAGATATTCAATGGTAAAAAATCTTAAGGTTTTTACAATTACAACCTACAACAGAAAATCCGCATATTATAAGAGAGTTGATAATTGCTTGATCTAAATACTCCTTCGTCTGGAGAATCCTTGTTAAAATTCAAACTTGAATCTTCAGCCATATTTATAGCCTTTGCAAAAACTAGCCATTGAGGAAATAACTTGATCAAGTGTCTTTGCCTTTGCCCCATAGTACACACTACGCCAAAAAAGACCTTTAGCAGCGCTTTTTTTTTCCTTTAGCAGCGCTACCAAAGGTGGCGCTGCTAAAGGTAAAGACAGCGCTTTTGTAAATGCAAAAGCGCTGCCTTAGGTCCCCTTTAGGCAGCGCTTTTCCACTAAAAGTGCTGTTTTTTGTTCCCCTTTAGTCAGCGCTTTTTAAAGCGCTTTCTAATGTGTCTCTGCTTAATACTTTACGCAGCGCTTTTTTTGGAAAAGTGCTTTCTTTAGTTCCACTTTTGGCAGCGCTTTTCCAGTAAAAGCGCTGTCTTTTGTACACGTAAATTGTTTTAAAAATTATTTGTTTTTGATGCGTTTTTTGTCAAAAGCGCTGCTAAAATTCATTTTTTTAAGAAAGTTTTTTTAAAAAAAATCTTATGATATACCTGTATATTAACAAACCTGTATAACATAATTTTTTATCAAAACTTATCATAATTATATATTTCAATTCACAAGCCTTTATTCAACATAGGCCTTATATACTTCAATTCACCATACTACCTAATTATATACTTCAATCACCATATATAGGCCTTATATTTCATAATTATACACAAGACTTTATCAATTAACCATTCTAATATTCAACTTATGGTCGGCAACTTCCAAATTAATTAACCATTCTAATAACAACTATTCATACACCATATAACCATTCTAATAACCATTCCACTTCCAAAATAAAATAACCATTCTATACAAGAACTTCCAAAACTATACAAAGTATATACAACAACTTCCAACTTCCATACCTTATATGATTCTCTGCTCAATAAGGTATTGACACCAATCCTCCTTAAATTCTTCCAATTGTACTTTGGAGTAAGTAGCACACTTGAATTCATCAAAATACTACATAATATAACATAATATGCATGATTTAGTTAAAATTAATTAATTATATCAAATATCCGATAGATATTCAAATAACTCCTAAGTTATAAATCCATACCATGATTGGAATCTCTATTTGATCCAAATGAATGATTTCTTTCATAAACCTCAAAACGAAATAACCACAATCTATACCATTTTTTTTGACAAGGACACTACACAGAGAAAAAAAATAAGAATATATATCAGGATATATAGTCTAACTTGTTTTATCAAGTAGCATCACTATTATAAGCAAAATTGTGAAAATATACCTCCACTCTGATCCATGTAATGTTGGTTGACTTACTCTTTGATACTTGAGCTCCTCTTTGTGATCGAAATATTTGTATAGCTCTAACATAATATAAACAAATATTTAGAACAATCTCACTTAAATAAATTAATAAACAAATACACACGAATATTTAGAACAATTTCACTTACGTATCAATCGTCGTCTTCATATCCGGGTATTTATCTACATCACCATCTAATGAATCCACATAATACACTATTTCTCTTATCGGATTTATCGCAACCAACAACCAGTGTCCATTGTAAAATAAAACAAAAGTATCGATATAGTAATTTTATACGCAACATCAAAAAACGAAAAATGATAATAAATGAAGTAAGAATGCAAATCTAACCCGTTGCCAGTATTATATGGTAAAAGATACAACTTTTCTGTATCTATGTTGGCCATAAATCTTTTGACTAAGTGAGATTGTACTGAAGTTGGATTCATCGCAATTAACGGTGCATTGATACAGTTGGCAGATAAGAAACCGAATCTTTCTGACAATTGATGTGGGGGTACCAATTTCTCATACAAGAACCTTAAATTAAAACATAATAAACATTAGGTTATTCATTGAAATAAGTAAATAAATTGTTTAAATAATTAAAGAGAGTTAATCGGAATACCTGATGTAAGTATGCATAACACCGATGCCTAATTCAGAATGATTAAAAATCTGATCCAAATCCTCTTTAGAAATTGTTTCTGAATAAGAATAACCGAAAATACCTTCCTCCATAGGTATTTCACGAATACCACTGTCCATCAAATTCGATGTTCCTACAAGTGTTTCAAGAGACGACATAAATCGAGATACAATTGCTTTTTTTGTCCCGGTCCTTGCAAGAATCTTTTTTTGGTTGGACGTGTTGCCTAATTCTGGCTTCCTATTCTGACTTCCTGTTCTTTGCAACTCTTGGGCATGAATCTAAAAATCATATAAGTTAGTAAAACATTTGAATATAGAATTAACACTTTTAATGTGTATATATGGAAAAATTTGTGCTAAATTAATTTCATAATAAGCATATATAATTACCTCGGGAATTTCTGTTGACAATTGATACTACCTTTGTCACTAGTATCATTAAACTCTGAACCACGTCTTTCTGACATATATTTTTCCTTATCCTTTTGTAATTCACGGACTTGAGCTCTTAATTCTTCCATGGCTTCCATCACTTTTTTATTGCTAGGATTTTGGCTCTTTGGACGCTTATAAAAGGATGATGGAGTGACCCCAAATCTCTTACCCCTCACACGACCGGAATACTCAGGAACATTTAATACTCGACTAAGTATGCTCCTGCAATCCTGGTCTTCACCTAGAGTTACGGACTGAGACAGAGTCTCCTGGAATTCATATGCATGAATATCGAAAAATATTAGCGGGGATTAAAAAGCATAAATATTATATATATATGTTAATAAGTGGGGTATAAAACACATAATGTTATACTTACACATTGCTCAAAAACTTGTTGAACATTTTCTGTAACAACTTCATCCTTTCCCACACGAGCAGCCTTCCACAAAACATGTTCCGGAACACATGTTTCTTCACTTTTCTCTTCTTCTAACTACACATTAAGACAAATAATAAAATCAATTGTAACACATGGGAAACAAGTAAATCAAATCATTTATATATACTTACTATTTTTTGCTATAACCGTGCATATCCCAAACGCCCCTTCCTGTATGGATACGCGGGTTTGATGCTCTTTGGAGATTTACGCCACTCAACTCCTGGAATGCTTCAGTTCTTCTTTTGGCTACAAAAGTTTCCAATTCTTCAGGTGAAATCAAGTCCACATACTTCATCAGACGTTCTGCTTCAATAAACTTTTCTTCGGCATCCTTAAGATACTTGTTTGATAGAAATGCTCGAAACTCTCTGAGTCTTTATCCGACTAATTGAATACAATACTTCTTTCGGTCATCACTAATATTAAAAGACCTCTACAAAAACAAATAACATAATTAGTAATTTAAAGACATAATCGGCAACAAAAACAAATAACATCACATATGGTACATGTATCTCACTCCATATCTTTTCTTTGGCGGGTTTCAATGATGGATTTCTCCAATTATCACAAGTAATTGGAATATGCGAACGAACAAGTGTACCAATGTAACTTGTCAATATTGCTCCGTTAGGCTCAACAAGTTGGTTTGTATCATTCCAATGAACGTCATATTCTATTCCTTTATCTCTAGCACGAATGATGTTCTTCATAATAGTTACTCCTCGTGTAATATCTCCTTCCGCTTCTTAAATTGTTCCATGTCCATCATTTTTTGAAGTATCATGTGAATTTTCCTCGTTACTAGCCATTTCACCTGTAATAAAGAAAAACATCAATATAAAATGACACAATTATATTAAAAAACTTATAAAGCTAAACAAACTTATAGGGCTTACTATTTCGAAAAGAAGAATATAAAAACTTATAATATTTTAAAAATTATTAAAAAAAAAAACTTTTATAAAGTTAAACAAACAGACACTATTACTAAATTGAAATGTTTATTTAAATTCTCTAAAGTTTTCTAAAAGTATTCTTCATCATGATGTAAGGGTTCCTCATTTTAAATGGACTTTGTACTATGAAGAGCAATAAGCAAATTCTCTCATTTAAATTGTTAGACTAATAATTCTTCCATTTCTTTTTCTCATTTCATTGACTCAAAGCCATTTCATACCCCCAAACATGCAAATAGAACTTCAAGAAAAAGGAGGGATTAAGTTCAAAGTCACTTTAGACACAATTATAAACAATGAACCTGATATGCTCTCGGTTTCAACATCAATCTTAA
The DNA here is from genome assembly GCA_022829125.1 of Lathyrus tuberosus. Lineage (NCBI taxonomy): Eukaryota > Viridiplantae > Streptophyta > Magnoliopsida > Fabales > Fabaceae > Lathyrus > Lathyrus tuberosus. The sequence goes on from JALAZF010000254.1 coordinate 2,663,381, forward strand.
TGGAATGAATTAAATGGTAATCTTTCTTAATTGTATAGCTCGGATTGTAGAAGCATCAAAACACTAACTATCACTAACTTATAAATTCACAAAGTTGTGATGGAAATCGATACAGATACGCAAACGGATAGGCAATCAACAATCAAAATCTAACAAACCAATATTTACAATATCCAACACAATGTTCACAATAGCAGTAAGCAAACCGACAAAGACGCAATGAACAACTTAAGCAAACCACCATGAGAGGAAAATGAAATTCTGAAAAATGAAATGATGAAAAAGTAAAACCTTACTCACTGTTTCAGAAGGCTTTTCTTCTCCACCTTGTTCAAAACGGCGGCGTATTCCGGCAACGGCGGAGGGATTAACGGTGGAGGGAGCAGAGAGAGAGACGGAGCTTCATCACAGTAACGGCGGAGGGAGTAACGGTGGAGGGAGCAGAGAGAGACGGAGCTTCGTCATAGTACGGTGGAAGGAGTTACGACGGAGGGAGCAGAGAGAGAGAGAGAGGAAGCTTCGTCAAAAGCGAGTTTACGAGAGGGAGGGAGTTCACGAGTGAGAAGTGTTTGAAATGCTTAGGGTTTTTGAGGAAAATCTGTTTTATTTTTTTTAACTAAAAGACTTATAGCAGCGCTTTTTCCTTTAGCAGCGCTTTTTGTTTTAAAAGCGCTGGCTAATGTGTGGTGTACGAATGGCCGTTAAAAGCGCTTTTATAAAGCGCTGGCTAAATGTTATCCTATAGCACCGCTTTTTAAAAGCGCTTTGTAATGTTATCCTATAGCAGCGCTTTCCTCAAAGCACTTTCTAAAGTGTACCCTACATCTGGCCTATAGCAACGTTTTTCTAAAGCGCTTTCTAAAGTCCCCCTTTTACAGCGCTTAGCGTTATTTTTTTTGCTTTTTTAAAACTTATAGCAGCGCTTTTGGGAAAAAGTGTTGTCTATGTAGTGCTGCCAAAATTCATTTCTGGCGTAGTGACAAGAGACGTTGAAGATGTATGCTCAACAGATTCTGAATCCACTGTATAACACGTTTAACCTTTGTGTCTTCAAGAGGTTTTGTACTGATAGAGCTGTTGAGAGCAGAAATCCGTAGAGCATGCCAACCTTTCTTGAGCCTTGCAATCTTGTAGACTCTAACTGACAAGCTGATAAGACAATATAGCTTACTATCTGCAGTACGGACAATCCACAACTTTATCACCAACTCTGAATGGTACCAGATGCTGATATACAATTACCAAGTGTAGTAACTCGTCTGAATGTTGAGGCCTTCAGCTCAGAGTCTGCGCCAAGCCACACTAGGAATTGTTCTTCAGACTCTGCCACCAAAAGCTAGCAATGAAGCAACTCCCAAGTGTGTATGAGTAAAACAGATTTTGATTATTTATGTACGAGAACAAGAACCTACATAAATAAAACACACATCAAATAAACCATTGTTCTTTCAATACTTTTGTATCATCAAACTTAAAAGAGAATATTCCATGAACAAATATGTTCTAATAGTGATCATGTCATCAACATAAACCTCAATCTCTTTGTGCATCATATCATGAAAGAGGGTGACCATCGCTCTTTGATAGGTTGCCCCTGCGTTCTTGAGACCGAAAGGCATTACCTTGTAGCAATATGATCCCCAAGGGGTGATGAACGTGGTCTTTTCCATATCATTTAGATCCATCTTGATCTAGTTATAGTCTGAGAATCCACCCATTTAGTATACTTCGAAACTGCTAGAAAATCAATGTCAAGTTATCTTTTGACCTCTTCATGAATCTTCAGAGCCATGTCTTGTCTTGTTCTTCGGAGTTTCTGCTTCACTGGTGGACATTCTGGTTGAAGTGGTAGCTTGTGCATAATAATATCGGTATCCCGACCTGACATATCCTAGTATGACCATGCAAACACATCCATAAACTCTTGCAGCAGATTGACCAATCTCTCTTTGATGCTTGCACTAATGCAAAAAGAGTAATTTACGCCATTTTTTTACATTTAACTCCCGTTATTAAAGGATGTGAATTCAATGGGTGAGAAGTGTCTGACAGATTTACACCCGTTTTTAAATGGGTGTAAATAGATGTTATATTACACTTTTTTTGTTGAAAATGGGAGTAAATATATTTCATATTACACCATGTTTTATAGAAAACAGGTGTAATTTTATACATATATACATTTATAAATAGTATATTACACCCTTTTTTCTGTTTAAAACAGGTATATATATATATATATATATATATATATATATATATATATATATATATATATATATATATATATATATATGTCATATTACACCCTATTTTATAGAAAACGGGTGTAAATTTTTAAATAATTGCATTTAAATCAATCAAATTTAAACCCCATTTGATAAATATCGGGTGTAAAATGAACAGTTTTTACTATAGCCGTCGACAAGTTTACACCCGATTTTACTATGGATGTTGGCATGTTTACGCCTTATTTTCTTTAAATAGAATATGTTTGTTTTAATTTCATAATTATATTATATATAATTTGATTTAGACCCTATTTCATTTAATCCAGTATTTTTGTATACCGCTAAACATTCAGTAAACAAAAAGCACAGCCAAAACAAACATGTCCTAACAACATCATATATATCCTAACTATCTATATATAATTTTTCCTCCTTCGCTTTGGTTTTGGCAATATTTAAATGTCTTCTTGGTCCTCATGCTCTTCAGCCATTTGCATTTGCTCTCCAACCATTTCCAAAAGAACATTGAGGCCAAAGTTGTCGCACATGGTCATTCGTCTCTTTTTCATATGATGAAGTGTCTGTGAATATCTACAAGTTTGTTTACATATAATAAGTTAAACAACTACATATTAAAACAATAATTTACATGTTTTCCAATAAATACATGCAATACGAAAATATTTTAAATTATATTACCTCATTGAATCTTTCAACACTAGAAGCATCAACGATGTCAAACATAGTCTTCATGACATAAAAGTGCTTACAAATCATGAATTACAACTCTGAAACTTAATTTAATTGTTCAACTTCCATTGCTCTTGTCCTTGTATAACAAGAAAAAAACTTGCAGACCTCAATCATGTTTACAGTTCCCCAAAACAATCTTGTACCTTCCTAATGATTATAAACTAAATTAAAAAATTATGTGGCCAATTCTTCCACAAAATATATATGGTTGTTGTGCTGACACCCTATTTTTTGTGACAGAATCATGTGGCAAAATACCTGCCACTACCAACTTACTAGGGAAGCAATGGCTTTGTGAATAATAAATCTGGTTCAAGTGGATCTTGGATAGGCCCATACCAGAAGACTCATTATCATTCACAGTGAATATGAAAGTAAAATGAAAACTTTAAAATTTTACATGAATCTTCTTTCAAGACATAAGAATATGGAAGAGGTAAGGACCTAGCTAAAAATTAGCAAAACCTATGTAGATGTATTTACCAGTCTATGAGGCCATCCATGTGGATGGAACATGTATCCTCTTTTAACTCTTGTGTTGTGCAGACTATATGAACCATGGGCAGGTTTGTAACACCCCAAATCCCATCGCGAATAAATAATACATAAACATAATCAGAGTAACTAAAAATTTATTTTTCCGACAGAAACAAGGATGCCACATTTAAATAAACCAAACATCATCCCTGCTCATAATTTTGATACATAGCATAAAATAGAGTACCCTCAAGGGGGAAACTTTTTTCATAATAAAGGAAATGTCAATTATGGAATAAAACGGAAAGTTCCATAACCGACTTGTTTTACAAAATAAACTGTTTTATACATGAAAATATTCATACAAAATATATCCTACAAATATATACATATATAACATAATCGTTCCCCGACTCCCGTGCTACGTATCAGAGCAGACACCAAGACCTAAGCAACCGAAGATCTAACTCTTCCACTTGCCTCCACGCCTCTAAAGCTGACAATCTGCACTATGCCATAAAAGCATATTCCAGCAGAAGGGTGAGAAATAACAACTATAACAAGATTGCATAATAATATGCCACAACACAGATAATTCACATATATAATATTTCTCACCACATACATCACATACTAACATATATAGCATGGCACCAATACATAACATATCACACATAATAAATCGAATCATGATTTTCCACACATAACACATCCCTTCACAATTCTCACCACAATTCATCACAACTCACTCATATACATCACAATGTATATATATCTATACAAAACCAAGCATATTCATCATGCACATTTTCACAATTCTTATCATTCCACATAAACATTCATATTCATGTTTATTTATCAATTCACAATTATAGAGATGATAAATGCAAATCATAGAGACCGACTCACGACTCTATGCAAATGCAATGCGGTACCGACTCAATCATCTCAAGTTCACTCAGGAACTCTGCTGGAACCATCGCTCGTTACCAATGTAACTCCCCGTCGGGCCTACGATGTTCACCCATTGCTCACACACCACATGGGCACACAATGTTTATGGATCGCTCACACCCCACCTGGGCACACGACCCGACCGCTCACACCCCACACGCGGGCACACGATCCGATTGCTCACACCCCACATGGGCACACAATCCAATTGCTCACACCTCACATAGGCACACAATCTTTTGTAATCATCGCTCACACCTCACATAGGCACACGACATTACAACGGATTCTCATTAGAATCACTCAACACAAGAATGTACATCATTATGCTTCACATACAAAATGACTCAAGACATTCTTATAATGCATACATGTATACAAACATTGTCATGCATTCATCTCTTACAATCACATACAATTCATCAATATGAATTATTTCACCATCTTTATTCATGCATTAGAAATCAATCCAACAATGCATTTTCTTGCCATACGGCCACCAATTAGCATACATTGAACTTCACGTAAGCAATTCATTTTCACTCATACATGTAATCATAAACATGCATATAAAACCAATCACAACATATCACATTCATCTGCCTTTCGGCCACACTTTATCATCACAACATGTCATCACATGCACTATCATTACTCAACATCATACAAGGCATACACATTAATATCAATGCCACATTGTATGTTACACAACCAATATACACATCATCATATTCATGCATTGAAAACAATTCAAACAATGCATTTCATCACCTACCACAACAATCATACAAATCACTATGACTTCCACAAGGGATTCACACCACAAAGGCTACCCACGACACATCATAACAACATACATTGATATTCAATCAAACAATGTATTTTTACCACACAACAACAACATTACCACAACATTGCATCACAACACCTTATCACAACATTTCATTACATGTATTCACATCATATAACAGCACACAAGCTATACGTTATATAACAAAAGCATATAACATGATATCACATCAATCGCACACAAATACGACGGGAAAAGTCGACAAAACGACACGTTTCCAAAACCACGACTTAAATAAATCAGCCACTAATCCCAAAACCATTTTTACAAGAAAGAACATTTCATAAGCTTTCTAACGCTTCGAACGGGGACCAAAACGGACTTACGGATCAAAAGTTATGAATTTTTGAAGTTTTGAAAATTTTCATTTTGTCCAGACCTGCGCGCTGAGCGCGAAACCTGCTACGAATTTCAGCCTTAAAACACCATTTTTAGACTTCCGGACATCCGTTTTCGATTCCGTAAAAAGCTGCGATCTCAGAATTCAACGTACTACAATATTTTCACTATTAAAAAGACATCCAACACATTTTTCCATTTTTGACATATTTTAAAACATAATTTTATCATTGAATTCTAAATTCGAACTCGATCGAAACCGCGGGAAAACACGCAAACCACCATTCCCGATTAAACCCAAACCTTACCCGACTACACTACACAACATATTCCGAGTTTCAACCGTCCAAACATTAATTCACACAAAATCACCATTTTCTACCAAATTTCAAAAGTTAGGTTTCAATCAAACTCAACCAAACTCAATCAAACGATCACGCTAAATCACGACCCAACATCACTCGACTCTACTACGCGAGTTATTCCGACTTTCGTCCGTGAAAACATCGATTTCTAACCATTTTTCTCATTTCAACCTAGAATGGAAAACTATGGAAAAGCTAGGAAACATTCGCAAAATCACACACATATACATATACAAGCAAGATATAAATTGAAACTTCTCACCCTTACCCGATTATTCGCGCTTGAAACGGATGAATTCTCGATTTTCCTCTTTTTCCTCTTCTCCCTTTCTTTCTTCTCCTTTTCCTTCTTTCTCTCTTTTCTTTCTCTTCTTTTTCTTTTCCCTCTTTTTCTCTCAACTTCTATTTATAAAAATATCTAACCCCGGAAAAGACCAAAATACCCCTACACTCAATTATCTCGCAAACGCTCTCAAAACGCGATAAAACAAAATAACGGTGAAAAATAACATTTTGTCAAATAAAAGTCAATAATAAAATAATATAAAACCAAAATCAATTAAATCTACTCTATTAAATAAATCTAACGAAACTGGGGCGTTACAACTCTCCCCCACTTAGAAATTTTCGTCCTCGAAAATATACCGAGACGAACAACTCCGGACACGACTCCCGCATCCGACTAACAAACCAACATGCCAACAAAAGGCACACCACGAATAACACAACTGATAAACCACCTCGCTAACTACCACAACGACACGACAACGACGTCATCTACAACGACAAGATGCAAAGCCCATACAATGCACTTGACCACCAACTCACAACTCAAAGAAAACCAAGATACCAACACACAAATTCACTCTAGAACCGAAACACAACAAGATCGTTACCCTACTCTAGGTAACACTCCCCTAATTCCCCACACAGGAATTAGCTACACACACTCGAAACATCACCATGGAAACGAGGCAACAACACAAACAAGAACATAAAGTTCCACGACACCACAAGTTCTCAACAACATCAACAAAACCAGAACACCAACAGCAGTGCTACGATTCACCAATCGAACATGCAACCAAACATCCATCTACATAGTAGCCCATGGATAACATTTGAACCTTTCACCTAACCCTTTCATTCTAAAACATCCAATGGCCTCCTCACTCCTACATGTTCCCAATGTTCAACCTATGAACTGTTACAAGTTACACACGCAAATACAAAATGCGCCACATCACGCTTCCACTGCGCACTCTGATTACTCGAAACCATCAAGTCTGCCAATCTCACGTCCAAAGTCTAACTCTTTCTCACCTCTGCCAAAAATCACTGTGCACTTTAATATACCCAACCTCGCACTCTGCATGTTAGCTTACACACCAGACACAAGTCTCTGAACTGCTCAAATAATTCCAACTCCCTGACCATCAAAACAGACATGTATAAAAACTTTCGACTTAACTCATCAGGCACAACCTTAGCTTTTCCCGAAGGATACTCCAAGCCAAATTCATAACTCGTCACGAATTCTAACCATCCTCGTTGTCGCATACTCTATTCCTTCAGACCAAACAGGTACTCAATATTCTTGTGATTACTAAACACTTCGAACCCAGAACCATAAAAATAATACCTCCAAATTTCCAACACAATACCACCGCAACCAACTCCAAATCCTGAATAGTATAGATCCTCTTATGAATCCTCAATCGTCATAAAGCATAAGCTACGACTTTACCCTCTTGCATTAACACACAATTAAACTCATCAAAGACACATCACAATACCTTACAAACAGATTATTAGGATTACACAGAATCAAAACTGGAGCCGTAGACAATTTCTACATCCGCTCACCAAAACTTACTCACAACGAACGTCCAAAACAAACGACTCACCCCTTGCAAGTCAACCGAATTAACGAAAATGCTAACTTGGAAAAACCTTACATAACCTCCGGTAATAACCATCTAAAGTCCAAAAGATCCTAATCTCCTTAACCAACTTCGGAGTCTCTCATTGTAGAACTAGATCTACTTCCGATAGATCCATGAAAATACCATCATCAGAAATAACATATCCAGGAAAACTAACCCTTTCCAACCAAAATCCTCACTTGAATAACTTAGCATAACTCTTTGTCTCCTTTCGACACTTGTAATCCAATTCTCAAACACTCTACTTGTCCTTCCTCTGAGTTTATAACAAATCCAAATATCCTCAATTAAAACCACTACGAACCTATACAAATTCACGACACAATCAAATCGACCACTAAATCTCAACACCATTTATATAAGAAAGAACATCTCAATCCGAGTTACGAATCCAAAGTTATGGATTTAGAAAAAAAAACTCAAGTTTCAATTTTTTTTTTCAAGTCGCGCTAAGCGAGTTCTGTCCCGCGCTGAGCGCGCTCCTCACTGCCTGGAGAGGTTCAAAATTCTGCAGACCGCGCTGAGCGGGCACTGAGATTTTCAGAAAAAAATAGCCCTTCGACAGTCCTTCCCAAAACTCACCATTTTCATCTCAAATCAGCTCCAACCAACATAACAAGTATCAACAACCCACCAAAAGGAACTCTTAATATCAATATTGCATCCGCACATAAGGGTTTTCTCAAGATTTCCATTCATGCTCGAAAACTCCAAAGATTCCAAACCTCACCAGAACTCTAAGTTTCACTTTCCAAAGTCTCCATACCATTATACACCACATGCTTGTTATTCCGCTGAATCATTCTTCCTTTTTGTTACTTACAATGCTAGAGCTCTCCAAGACGACACACTGGGCCTCACAATTCTCCTTTCCAGTAAATCTTCCAACTGCTCTATCAGTCCGGGTACTTCTAATGCTAACATCCAATATTCCATCCGGAAATACATATGAAAATCACACACAACTGGCAGCCCATCACTGTGTCATTTCTGCCAATTTCTAGAAAACTATCATCACAAACATACCAACATCTTAGTTTCACGTCCTAAACGTTCTTCTACTTACTTAGCAATTCCCAACCTCAAATCAGACTTATCTTCCGATATAAAAATCTTCATCGACTCGTCAAAACAGTCCATAATCACTTTCTTAATTCCAAACAATTCATTGAACACACTATCAAGGCTGGAAAGACACATCTATCCCATCCAACATAATTTCTGTCTGCTATCAACAAGAGATTAAGGGTGATCATTTCCTCAATTTGCCAATAGACAGCCGATAATCATGATGGGGCATAAACCATCTTTACCAAACTATAATAGCATTTCTTGCATCCTGCGCACAAAACTACCTAAGGCACAAATCCTTAGTTGACATAACCTTACCTCCGCATTCCCTTCTGGAACCAGGAACAGTACTGTCCTAACAACACTTATACTCTTGCAACCAACTGCACACTGAGCCAACGCTCCACACCTGAAGCAACCTGGAGAAGTACCAGCTTCTCCCCCACTTATCTCATTCTCGATCCTGAAGACAAAAGATTAGGAAACCAGAAAGTACTGACAGTGCTCCGCACACATATCACGTACTAAAGGACAAACAACAACGACAATATTCAACTGTCACACCAACAGACTCAACAACTTGGCCGGACGGACCGACCTGCTCTGATACCACTAATGTAACACCCCAAATCCCATCGCGAATAAATAATACATAAACATAATCAGAGTAACTAAAAATTTATTTTTCCGACAGAAACAAGGATGCCACATTTAAATAAACCAAACATCATCCCTGCTCATAATTTTGATACATAGCATAAAATAGAGTACCCTCAAGGGGGAAACTTTTTCCATAATAAAGGAAATGTCAATTATGGAATAAAACGGAAAGTTCCATAACCGACTTGTTTTACAAAATAAACTGTTTTATACATCAAAATATTCATACAAAATATATCCTACAAATATATACATATATAACATAATCGTTCCCCGACTCCCGTGCTACGTATCAGAGCAGACACCAAGACCTAAGCAACCGAAGATCTAACTCTTCCACTTGCCTCCACGCCTCTAAAGCTGACAATCTGCACTATGCCATAAAAGCATATTCCAGCAGAAGGGTGAGAAATAACAACTATAACAAGATTGCATAATAATATGCCACAACACAGATAATTCACATATATAACATTTCTCACCACATACATCACATACTAACATATATAGCATGGCACCAATACATAACATATCACACATAATAAATCGAATCATGATTTTCCACACATAACACATCCCTTCACAATTCTCACCACAATTCATCACAACTCACTCATATACATCACAATGTATATATATCTATAAAAAACCAAGCATATTCATCATGCACATTTTCACAATTCTTATCATTCCACATAAACATTCATATTCATGTTTATTTATCAATTCACAATTATAGAGATGATAAATGCAAATCATAGAGACCGACTCACGACTCTATGCAAATGCAATGCGGTACCGACTCAATCATCTCAAGTTCACTCAGGAACTCTGCTGGAACCATCGCTCGTTACCAATGTAACTCCCCGTCGGGCCTACGATGTTCACCCATTGCTCACACCCCACATGGGCACACAATGTTTATGGATCGCTCACACCCCACCTGGGCACACGACCCGACCGCTCACACCCCACACGCGGGCACACGATCCGATTGATCACACCCCACCTGGGCACACAATCCGATTGCTCACACCTCACATAGGCACACAATCTTTTGTAATCATCGCTCACACCTCACATAGGCACACGACATTACAACGGATTCTCATTAGAATCACTCAACACAAGAATGTACATCATTATGCTTCACATACAAAATGACTCAAGACATTCTTATAATGAATACATGTATACAAACATTGTCATGCATTCATCTCTTACAATCACATACAATTCATCAATATGAATTATTTCACCATCTTTATTCATGCATTAGAAATCAATCCAACAATGCATTTTCTTGCCATACGGCCACCAATTAGCATACATTGAACTTCACGTAAGCAATTCATTTTCACTCATACATGTAATCATAAACATGCATATAAAACCAATCACAACATATCACATTCATCTGCCTTTCGACCACACTTTATCATCACAACATGTCATCACATGCACTATCATTACTCAACATCATACAAGGCATACACATTAATATCAATGCCACATTGTATGTTACACAACCAATATACACATCATCATATTCATGCATTGAAAACAATTCAAACAATGCATTTCATCACCTACCACAACAATCATACAAATCACAATGACTTCCACAAGGGATTCACACCACAAAGGCTACCCACGACACATCATAACAACATACATTGATATTCAATCAAACAATGTATTTTTACCACACAACAACATTATCACAACATTGCATCACAACACCTTATCACAACATTTCATTACATGTATTCATATCATATAACAGCACACAAGCTATACGTTATATAACAAAAGCATATAACATGATACCACATCAATCGCACACAAATACGACGGGAAAAGTCGACAAAATGACACGTTTCCAAAACCACGACTTAAATAAATCAGCCACTAATCCCAAAACCATTTTTACAAGAAAGAACATTTCATAAGCTTTCTAACGCTTCGAACGGGGACCAAAACGGACTTACGGATCAAAAGTTATGAATTTTTGAAGTTTTGAAAATTTTCATTTTGTCCAGACCTGCGCGCTGAGCGCGAAACCTGCTACGAATTTCAGCCTTAAAACACCATTTTTAGACTTCCGGACATCCGTTTTCGATTCCGTAAAAAGCTGCGATCTCAGAATTCAACGTACTACAATATTTTCACTATTAAAAAGACATCCAACACATTTTTCCATTTTTGACATATTTTAAAACATAATTTTATCATTGAATTCTAAATTCGAACTCGATCGAAACCGCGGGAAAACACGCAAACCACCATTCCCGATTAAACCCAAACCTTACCCGACTACACTACACAACATATTCCGAGTTTCAACCGTCCAAACATTAATTCACACAAAATCACCATTTTCTACCAAATTTCAAAAGTTAGGTTTCAATCAAACTCAACCAAACTCAATCAAACGATCACGCTAAATCACGACCCAACATCACTCGACTCTACTACGCGAGTTATTCCGACTTTCGTCCGTGAAAACATCGATTTCTAACCATTTTTCTCATTTCAACCTAGAATGGAAAACTATGGAAAAGCAAGGAAACATTCGCAAAATCACACACATATACATATACAAGCAAGATATAATTGAAACTTCTCACCCTTACCCGATTATTCGCGCTTGAAACGGATGAATTCTCGATTTTCCTCTTTTTCCTCTTCTCCCTTTCTTTCTTCTCCTTTTCCTTCTTTCTCTCTTTTCTTTCTCTTCTTTTTCTTTTCCCTCTTTTTCTCTCAACTTCTATTTATAAAAATATCTAACCCCGGAAAAGACCAAAATACCCCTACACTCAATTATCTCGCAAACGCTCTCAAAACGCGATAAAATAAAATAACGGTGAAAAATAACATTTTGTCAAATAAAAGTCAATAATAAAATAATATAAAACCAAAATCAATTAAATCTACTCTATTAAATAAATCTAACGAAACTGGGGCGTTACAAGGTTGGTGTCATAGTGATGTAAATTCTGTTGAAAAGTGTATAAATATGATCCATGTTGAAAACTTTGCAGTACTCTACTTAGTAACTAGTAAGACTATTTAGGTTAGATTTTTCAGTAGGAATCTCAGGGGAGATTTATGTATTGTGTTAGAGTTTTTGGAAGAGTTTATTTGAACACATTTAATTATATATAAGCATTGTTAATAATCTGTGAGTCTTGTTTGATAAGACTAAAAACTTATAATTTGAACTACTAATTATACATATCAAGAGACCCCGAGTTTCAACTGTGAAAAGGAGAGGTTTGCACATAATTTAGTTTTATAGTTACAGTGCGACTCAATATGACTTCCCTCTTTTGTGACTTCATTAGAGCTACTAGTTCTACTAGTTGATTGCTCTTTTCCTATTGATTGGTCTTTATCTTCTCTAAAACTTAGCGATGGTTGAGGCTGTGGTTGTTTGTTCAACATGATTTAGTAAACAAATGCAACATTTACGGGGGACAAAATACAATGTCCTAGAATATACATACCAGATTTGAAGAACCTCTGCAAGGTTTTGCTTTCCAGATTCCACAACAGATGTATCCTCATAATAGTTGGATTATGTTTTCTTTCCCATGTGAATCATCCATTCTTCCTTTGACAGAAGAAATGGAATCCTGCATGGTTAATGCTTCTTGCGGAAATTTATTGGTTCTACCATTTGCACTTTCTCAAAGATCATTAACGGCCATTTGAACCTAACAAGTACAAAACACATTAGTTTTATTTGAATGAAGTGTGGCCAAACTTTTCATGCTTTAAACAGAAATTACCAGTTTTTTCTTTCTAGCATTCGAACTTGCTAGCGTTTTTAACTATGAATTTTCTATCAGAAAAACAATGTCGTCACGTCAAACTTCCTTTTAAGCTTGTTCAATCAGTTTATGTGCACATAAATATAACTAAAAAAGTAGGATTTAGTTTAAACAATCTTTCAACAGAGAATTTCGTCAATAATAATTTTAATGTGTTGATGACTTTGAGGAAGACATTTACCTTCATTAGAGAAACCGTTAGTTCCAATCTCATCTGCCTCAGAACAATCAACACTGGAATTATCTGATTCCATGTTGCGTGTAGTCGGGCTATGACTCTTTTTAAAATTTCAGCAGTCATCTGAACCCTTTTGGCGATTCCCTTACATGAGGCTTCTCAGTTGCTTCAGGAATCTTTTCAAGTTTTGAATTCCTAAAATAACATAATTCCAATATCAACAGAAATTTTTAAATTAGTATCTTTTAACAGAAATTTTTAACGCTACCGAATTAAAGGAACTGCACAACTAATAAAAACTCAGCTTTGAGGAAAGAGAATATATTGAAAAGGCCATTGCCTGCGCCACATCAACTACGGACCCCAAAGCCTCTTTCAGATTTGGTACATCGGCCTGATAAGAAAATGCAACAGTTTAATATTTGATAGGCTACTTTTAAATAAGTATGAAGTATCTAAAAATAGAAATACATATTGTTGCTTTTTCAACAAGCGGAAGACGGAGAGTGCTGGCCTTCAAAGCTTTAGTTGCTCCAAGTAAAGAACTGGAGTGATCTCTATCTAAAATGGCCCATTCTTCCAAATACAAAATCTATAACCAAGTACAATAAACTTTAATTATGACAAAATACTTGAAATACTTGATAACATGTATGCTTGAAATATTGGCAAAATACTATTGAATACTAGACTTAGCATCACGTTATAAATACACACATCAACATGCATGTGAGTATTTATTTTAAAAAAGAACATTGTTACCGAAAACACAATTTTTTTATCAAGGTTATTAGTTATTGCCTTCCATGAGCTACATTCAATACATAAGAGCAATGTTTTAAAATTGAAAGTTATGAATCATACATGTCCCTTTAGAATGGAAGTGAGTTTCAACTTTTGCCTTAGCAATACCGACTTTTTTCTTTTAAGTATGACTGAATGCCAAAGCTCGGAGATTGTTACCCATGCATTCCACAAATGTCTCTGGCACAATGAAATTCGTTCAGTTTAGACTTTATAGTACATTACCATGTGGAAGTATTGTTATCAGCCAAAATTGTTGACATTGTCATCCTAAGCTAAACATTGTAGGAGTGTATTACTTTGTAATACTAATACATGAATAAACATTTCATAGCATTGTAACGTAATGAAAAACTGGATAAGTAGGAAACTATTGAATGTCACCACGAAGATTTCTAAAGCCTATAAGTAATGTAAAAGAAGCTTGAATGGAGACAACTTGGGTAGAAACTTGACCAGTGTTGTGGATGGCGGATGGTGGTCCACGGAGGATAGCCAAAATACTGCCATACCGGCTGCTTTGTGGCGCCGTTATAGAGGAAAACCCCGTAATATCGGCCAATATTAACCATTGCGGCGAGCTCAAAAACCGCCATGGCGGATATTTGATAACACTAAACATGACTCATGGCCAACATGATATTAGGTCAAGATGTACAACAAAGAATTCTACGTGAGGTAAACTTAAACCATTTTTAGGAACTTGTTATGCTTTCTGTACATATACCTAAATATATATGGCCATTCAATACATTCCTTATTTCGGAATGCATATATTATAGAGGAAAGGGTTGATTTGTTAAGATAGTATAATGTTTGTTGTATGGAATAGATCATACCATCACATAATATTCTCATTGTCTTTATAGTTTACTTTAGGTATTCCATGACTACCACCAAGTGTGCTTTTGAGAAAACATAAATAATTAAACTTTAACTATAGACTTGATCACAAAACACGATTAAAAAAGAAACACAACCCTGATACTATAAAGCTTTCACCAACAGTCTTAAATCAGAAGGCAACAAACCATATGTAAAAACAGAAACTAACGCCCACAGTTCCAGGAGCATCAGCACACTCGCGAAGGCAACAAAAACAAAATTGTTCAAATTATTTTTAATGAAATAAGATATGGTTGTATGTAAAAGTAATATAGGTGTAGGTAAAAGTAATATTTAGTGACAAAAATCAAGACATTACTTAATATGGGTGTCACAATAGGCCATTTTTCTTGTAGTGGCAACAATATATCTATAAACTTCAATTCTACAACCATAATTAAATGTTCAGCACATAAATGTAAAACCATCTAGTTGTTGTAACACATCATTAGATAAACCAGTCTAAAAATCATCACATCCACTTAGGAAAACAAAAACATATTCAAACATAAAACACATGTAAGCAGTGGCAATAGAGTTAGCCAGAAGGGAAGGCAGACTTGAGGAACACCTCATCCTCATGCTCAAACAACTATTTTTAAGTTCGAGTCATACCTTGTCTATGAGGATTCTACAGAGCAAAGCATTAAAATTAATTAATAATAGAGCATCCATTATGGGAGCAGCCATCCGACGACAAGCTTCATAGATAGTTGTTGATTCAGGCACTGTCAATGCCTTTGAAAGTCGCAATGATTTCACAGTTCGCTCACCCCTATCTAGGTCCAAGAAGAAAAGAAGCTATCATTTCATAAAAACAAAAATGTTGACAAAGCAAGTTCGACAAAACACAACAGTATGTTATAGTGTTGCATCCTAGATTGTTATTTCCTCCTAAAAGATTCAAGAATACTCAGCCATTAAGACTTGCTTCATATAGTGACCTGCATGTGATATTAAATAGATTAATAATTAATTCTCTCATGAGAGGGAGTATAGTCATTGGATTCAATGAGTTTATTGATTATTCTGCATGTTTTTGAATGATTGCTTTTTATTAAAAGTGAAAATTAAAAATTGCAAAAGGAAAATATTTGTGTAGTTTTTGAAAGGATTGCTATTTTCTGAAAAGAAAAACAATGAACAACAAGAATTTAACAAAATGCCTTTTATTCATCATGATGATTTTGAAAAATGAAAATGGGCCCTACAACATGAATTTAGAAAACAATGGAAAATAACAAATTACTTTGACATACGAATAATTTCAGGAATCTCAATTGCTTCCCAATTGGCCAAAGTTGCCCCACAGTGATACACCATATTTGACATGTCTTCATCTTTAGTGTCTTCTTCAATTGCCCTGACTTGATCTCTCTAGACATAGTCTGCGGTGATGAATACGTTTTGAATGCTTTGCATTCGGTCCTTTGCAAGAACTGGGGTTCCTTCTTTATTAGATGTCTTGTGCCCCAAATTGAAACTGTCTTTCTTCATGCGGATGTCAATAACTTGTCCCCAACCTTCAGGGCTTCCATTCTCGATGGTCGACTTTGTACTCTTCACAGATGCAAATGATGGACTGATCTTCTCCACAGATTCCTTCGCTTCCATAAAAGTGGCATTGGCTATCTCAGGAGCTTGGAAAGAAGTTTTCAAAGCATCTTCATCAGCCTCAATGTAACGGAAAGAGGAGAGGTGGTTAACTATGAGGTCTTCTTCATCAGTGACAATCGCAAGCTTCTTGTTGAAGACAAACTTCATTTTTTGATGTAAGGTGGAGGTCACTACCCCAGCGGAATGTATCTACTGTTGCCCCAAGAGGAAACTGTAGGTTGGATTGATGTCCATGACTTGAAAAGTTATGTTGAATACATGCGGGCCAATCAAAATTGGTAACTCCACCTCACCAATTACATTCCTCCGAGACCCATCAAATGCTTTGACAATCAGTGCACTAGGCCTCATTTCTGATCCTTGAAAAGCCAATTTGGCAAGTGTCATCTTTTGTAGAACATTGAGTGAGGAACCTGTGTCCATTGAGACTCTAGCTAGAGTATCCTCTTGGCACTTCATTATGCAAGGCACGGTTGTGATTTTGTCCTTCCTTCAACAACTCTTCACCATTGAAACTCATAGTGTTGCAAGCTGTGATATTGGCGACCACTCCATCAAATTGGCCAGATGGGCTTGCGCTAGCAGTTTCAATAATGCATTCCTATGAGCTTGGGAACACATAAGCAAAGATAAAATGAAAATTTTGTACGGTGTCTGGTGCAGTTGATCAACTACTTTGTAATAAATCTTTTTAATGATCTTCGAAAATTCAACATCTTCACTAGATTGAACCACATTTTTCTGCTTAGTAGGGAATGCAGTTGTAGCTTTCTTAGTTGGTACTTGAGAGGTCACATTAAACTGGGGAGTGTATATTCGGCCACTACGAATCATTCTGCTCGTCCCTGTGACGTTTGTGACATCGACACCATCAACCTTCAAATTTTTCTCTTGTCTAACCTTTTCATACTCTTTGTTAATGGAAGTTATATCATATTTCCATGGTACTACTTTGGTACTTTCGTACGGGAAAGAACTAGGCATACATACGGCTACGGGTGACGGGTGATTACATGACTGAACAATATTTTTTTTCTTCGATAGGTTATCTTAATTGGCTCTGGTAAATTGAAACATGGATCAATTACTGCTACTTCATCTCTTTTCACGAGGCTACCAACTTGTAACACTCCTTGGTTTATCAAGTCTTGGACATATCTTTGTACCATCTCACATCCTCTTGAATGAAAGGCACATTCTACACAATCTTTATGATAAACACTAACCAGTCCAACTTCCACTAGCGTTGCCTGGAACTCTAGTAGAGGAGTCTTGATATTTGTAATATCTCTAATCACATCACCATCAGACACTTCTTTAGCCACATTAATAGCTCCATATGCAGATAAAGGATTAATCTTGACAATTGGCAACACATCTCTGAACGAAAGAATCTTCTTTTCCACCAATTCTCGCACTATATGATTCAAAGTGTAGCATCCTTCTAAATCATGCCCAAGTTCACCCTCATGGAAAGGTAAATGAGCATTTGGGTTGTACCATGGAGGCATAGGATCACGGGGAGGACCTAGAGGTCTACGAACCACTAACCTCTTTTGCAGCAGAGAAGGATATAACTCAGTATATGTCATCGAAATCAGATTGAAAAGGGATTTAACACCTTGTCTTCTATTCTGAGCCAATGCATTTTAACGAGGAGCTTGAGCTTTTGGTTGCTAATATGTTGGGGCCGTAGGCGCTTATTGATATGCAGGAGAATCCTGAGCGGGTTGATAAACTGGTGTTGACTGAATATGTTAATAAACAGGTACTTATAGTTGTTTAAAAGATGGCGCAATTGCTGCCATATATGGTTGTTGAACATACTGCACAGGGTATGTTGGTTTTTGTTGATTGAATTGTCGTTGTTGTTTACTCCATGAGTGACTCCTTCCGCGACTGGATGATACAACATAGTCTCACCTTCTTCTTTTTCTTAAAATTTTCAGAAAACTTCTTAGCGTTGTTGTTGTTAGAAGTTCCAACGGCACTTACCATCTTTCCATTCTTCAAACCGTGCTCGACTTTTATGCTTACAACAACCAAGTCAGAAAAACTTGTTGACACACTTCCAACCATTCTCTCATAGAACATTAGTTGTACGATATCCATAAAAAAATTGGCTAAGTCTTTCTTTTCCAAAGGTGGTTCAACCTGAGAATCCATTTCTCTCCAACATTATGCGTACTCTTTGAATGACTCGTTGTCCTTCTGATACATATTCAACAATTGTATTCTTTCTGGAGCCATATCCATATTGTATTTGTAATGCTTTATGAAAGCATCAGACAAGTCTTGGAAGCAATAGATATGACTTTGATCGAGGCTTAGGTACCGCTTAGAGGGGCACCCTTCAAGCTGTCTTGAAAGCAATGCATCATAACTTTATCGTGTTCAATATGGACAACCATTTTTCGGTAGTACATGGCAATATCGCTTTTAGGACATGTGTGGCCTTCGTATCTATCTAAGTCAGGAGTCTTGAATTTCACAGAAATTACAAGACAAAGACACTAGGCACATCTCTCTAGAGGCAGCACCAAAAACATGGTCACCTTCCATTTCCTTCAGTCTCTTCTCAAGAATCTGAACATTCTCTTTAATTCCATTTATATCTTCATGCCTTTCTTCTTCTTCATCAGACATTTCTGGAGCATGTTGTTGATCTTCAAAGTAAGGTTGCACACGAGCATGGACAGTCGGAGGTGAAAATATATGAACCACATGGTGAGCCTCGGTGGCTACTGGTAGAGGAACAGCCTGTTGAGTGGATTGCACTATGTCAGGGATACTTCAACTTGAGGTGTGAAACCATGAGGTTGACCAAAAGGAGGTCATATAGAAGGTACCACTCTTGCGAGTTAGGGTTCAAGCGATGGACCAGAAATCTTTGAAACAACTGTTGTTTGTGTGTCCATCTTGGCTTTGATAACCTGAAGCATCTCCATGATTTAACCCATGCTTCCTCGTAGGTCCTCGAGCTAGGAGCTCACTCTCTCCAATTCATGCTCTTGTTCTGTCATTCTTTGTCGAGCGTTGGCTCTGGTGTTGTAGTGGATTTAAGGACTCAGTGTAAAGTGTTGTGGGAAGATAACGGAATGAGTTTTAATTTTGAAGAATGCATGAATGTATGTATGAATGCATTATGGATTTTTTATGTTTATTTTGTTTATTTTCAGCGATTCTTATGAACTTCATAGTTGTTAACACGTATTTTGTAAGTAATATGAGCAGAACAAGAAGACAAAGTTAGAAGCAAAACACTCATTGATTCAATAAGAACGAGAGTATTGAGTACAAGTGAATATAATGAACTGAGCCAAAATACAACAATCTGAAATCAAGTACATGAATAATAAGAAACAACACTCAAAAAGTCTTCTTTGCTTGACGCTCTTGGAGTTCCTTCAACTCGCCTTTGAATATTCGCGTCATCTTCTCAGAAAGAAGAATGAAATGAATAGCGGATGAGTGAATATTTTCTTTATCCATGTCTTCCAAAGCCACCTCTAGCCTCAAAGGCATTTCTCTGACTATCTCTTTACATAACTTAATCAATCATGCATATTTATCACGGTAAGTGATAGCTGTTGGCTAAAGGAATTTGATGGTGTGCTCATAAGTATTCAACACTTCATCTCAGTGCTTCTTCTCGTTCACCCAACCCATACTTTGGCTTTTCAGAGTCTCGTATTGGGTTTTCCAATTATTTGCTAGCTCCTTTCTAGTTGTCAGCTTATCATATTCCTCTTTCCATGCAGTAAGACTGATTTCAGAAGCTTTTCATGCTTGCCATTTAAGGAGACGCTCAAGCTCCACTTCGGCTTCAAAGTTTTGGAGAAGCTCTTTTAGTTCTTTGATCTAGGTCTCAAGCTTTTCTATCACTTCCTTCTTTTGTTAGGTAGCTAGGTTCCACCAGTGTTTCCATTCTTGTCCATTTCTTTTAGCTCTGGCCAACTGGTCATGAAGTGAACCCAATCCACTATCAGATTGATCTAAGAATTCCAAGACTCTTTCCTTGAGATCTTGCTCAACTTTGTTATTCTTTCGGCTTTCCTCCAAAAGTTCCTTCATTTGTTTGCTCTTCCTTTTTAGGACCATGTTTTCTCTAGTTGTCTTGTTGAGTTCAGATTGTAGATCTTCTTTTTCCTTTCTAATATTAGCTACCATTGCTCTAAGCTCCCTACCTCTTCAAGGGAAACATGTATAAGTTATGGTGAAGTAGACTTTGAAGGAATCTCTAATAGAGAACGGGAGCTTCACAACCTTGACCCTCTTCAAGACCCATTGTTAATAAGGTACTCTTGCCACCTCATTCCTCTTTGATAACTTTGTTCCCTTAGTATGATCCTTCTCCCAAGATCACATGATCTTATGGAGTAGAGTGGGATAATTGGCTACCATGTCACTCAAAACCATTTCTTCCAACTCTTTAACATTAGATTTCACACGCATAGGGTATCCAAGTTGTCGCAGAGCTAACATGGGGTTTTGGATTATGCAACCTTTAGAACCTATTAGTGGTACATTTTGGAAGCTTTCATAACTGACAATGATTTCTTGGATGTTCAGCTTGCATTGGTACCAAGGGATATCTCTACTAGCTAACGACACCAGAAATTTAGCCCAATCCCCATTAGACATTTCAATGATATGAGCGTTAGGCTTGAACACACATGAGGTAAGCCAGTTATAGATCAAAGGAAGACATCATATTAATGTTTCATTCATGTTATCATGACGAGTATGCAAGGTAGTGTCTTCTAGGAGTGGAGGTACTAGACCTTATTTTTCCTTCCAAACGGCCCAAAAGATGCTAATGGCAGCAGAGTTTATGAAGCCTTCGTGGGTTGGAAACAATACTAGCCCATATATGAGAAGAGCTAATACGTTTTCCAACGCATCCCAATAACATGCCAAAAACAACCTTTCACCTTCTTCTTCTAGATAAGCTCTCCAAAAACCAATTGAAGGTGAGAAAAGTACACAAGAATGGGGGGTTGAATTGTGTTTTTTGTTTTCTTAATTTGCGTCTGATCAGAGTTCAGAATCTAAATAGGTGTTCAGATTCTAGTTATACTTAGCAGCAAAATGATAACAGAAGCAAATATATAATAGCAGAAGACACAAAGATTTATATTGGTTCCTCCCAAATGAGAGTAATCTAGTCCCCTTGCTTCTCAAGAGATTTTCACTATAATCAAATCATGATTACAATCGCTTATACATTCTGCATAATACTTTTACATTGCTCAGACCCTAAGTTCGAGACTTCTTGCTCAAACCCCTAAGGCTCAAGACTTCCCTGATTAAGTCTTACACACTCAAGACTTTCTTTATTAGACCCCCATCCTAAGACTTTCCTGCTCAGGTCCCTCAGACCCGAGACTTCCTTCTCAAGCCCCTCAGGCCCAAGACTTCTTGCTCAGACCCATGGTCCAAGATTTCCCTACTCAGGTTCCACGAACCCAAGACTTCATACTTAAACCCCTCAGGTTCAAAACTTCTGCTCAGACCCTCGATCTGAGACTTCCTTGCATGAATCCCATGAATTCAAGACTTCTGCTCAATCAATCCACTTGATTAAGTTTTTCATTGCTCTAGCATATAACAAAAGACTTACATGGATCAAGCATCTTGGCGAGATACTTGGTTGCTTAATCAATCCACTTGATTAAGACTTTCTATGCTCTAGCACATAGCAGGAGACTTACATGTATCAAGCATCTTGGCGAGAGACTTAATCTAAACTGCTATACAACATGTTCAGCAGAATAGAGAACAAGGTGTACTTGATACAAATATCAGAGGTACAGGGAAATCATCATAACAAATACCTAAAGCTCTTAAGATTTCTAAGATATTCAATGTTTAAGAAATCTTAAGGCTTTTACAATTATAACCTACAACATAAATTCTGCATACTCAATTGTGTTGATAATTGTTGATTTGTTACACCTCCATCAGATTTATCCTTGTTAAAGATACAGTTAGAACCTTTAGCTAATTATATAGCATTTGCGGAATACTATCCATTGGAGAGATAACTTGATCAAGTGTCTTTGCTTTCTCCATAGTACAAGAGACATTGAAGATAGATACACCAAAAGATCTTGATCCATTGTATAACGTGTTTAACCATTGAGTGTTCAAAGAGATCCTGTACTATAGAGCCATTGAGAGTAGATATCCATAAAGCATGCCAACTTTTCATTAGCCTTGTGAACTAAGACTCTAGGTGACAAACTGATTTGACAATGTATCTTACTTTCTGCAGTACAAATAGCTTTAGCTTTATCACTAACTATGAATTATCACCAGAAACCAATTTACATTCACCAAGTGTAGAGAAAATTATGTTGTTTCTTCTGATGCCGAGGCCTTCAGTTTTAGAGTCTTCGCCAGACATCACTTAGAGAGTGTTCTTCAGATTCTGAACCACCCAAAGCTAGTAATTCAGCTTCTCTCAAGTGTGCCCTTGTATGTCAGATTCTGAATATATATCTATAAGTATTAGAACTTGCATACATGAAACACACCTCAAATATAACCATTGTTATTTCAATACTTTGTTATCATCAAAACCTAAGGAATATATGTCATGAACAAATCTTGTTCTAACATCCTTGAGTCCAGAGATAAAGGATACAAGTACAATTACAAGCTTGTTGAATCCTATCTTATGAAAGATCTAACACCCTTCATACCAAACTCATTCACTTTAGGATATATGCACTATGATAGTCGGATGGTTCACTATGTTATCAATACATACTTTTTCCAAGAAAGAGCAATTTTAGCCTTATAACTCAATATGATGTTGAAGTCGTATGGTGTATAGAGAACAAAATCAAGTTGAATTGGGAAAGGCAAGTAATTGAGTACATGATTGAAATCAAGAAAGAAGAAGTATGTCCTCCATATGATAATCTAATCATGAAAATTTTGGAAAAAAATAGGATTCAATTTCGGATATGAAGAGCACAAAGAAGAAACAACTAAAATAGGAAAATCATTTCTACCATCAACATGATTTAAGATCATCAATGGAACAATGATTGAAAATTCCCATCAAATGAGAAGAAAGAAACTTAAATAATCAAGAAGTACCCATAGAGATCTAATATTTTGACTACTCTATTCCTCAACCTTGATGGTTCAGGAAACACAAGAAAGGTGGGATTGAATTAGGTTTCAAATATGACAATTTTTCTTTATCCCAAAAACAATAGCAACAATGATAAAGATGACAAGATATTTTTATCCTGGTTCACCGTTAACGAGGTTAATCTAGTCTACTCGTCAGAGTGATTTTTCCTTTTCAACAAGACTTAATCCAATAATAAAACTGATTACATTCCCAAAGACTACCCGTCAATGACTTCTTACAGATTCTGACTAAACTTAGTCCCATAAGAAATTATAACTCAAAGACTACCTATCAGACTTTTTAAGGATTCTGACTAAACTTAGTCCCTTGAGGAATTACAACTCAAAGACTACTCGTCAATGACTTTTTAAGGATTCTGACTAAACTTAGTTCCTTAAGGAATTACAACTCAAATATTACTCGTCAATGAGGCTTCTGACTATAACGTAGTCCCTCAAGGAATTTAACAATTGTAAAATACAATATTTGTGTTTACAAAGTTGCTTCTAAATAAGATACACAAGATGATTATCATACTTTACACTTAAGAAAATATGAAATGAAGGTCTAAGTGTTTTTCTCTACTTTCTCTTTCTTGATAATGATTTTCTTTATTGAAATTACTTCAGCGTGAAGTTCATCGTTTTGGTGCATCAAAATTGTTATATCTTCACAATCCCTTTGTCCTCTTTATATAGATGAAGAATAAGATCGTTGGAGGATATCATTGGAAACTCTTTCAAATCCACAGTTATAATAGTTGGTACGAGGTTCAGTCGTAAATCGTGGGTAGTGGAGAGAAAAACTTTTATAGCCATTTGTAGTAAAGTCCTTTTGATTTCGCAGTTTAATTTGTACTATATTCTTAGAATATTCATTCATTCATTATTTCTTTTTCTCTAAATCATTGGCTCCGTATATGAGAGATTTGAAGCTTGATTAGAGTTCAAAGCCTTGATAATTAGACTTCAGAGTCTAGTGAAAATGAGGCTTGAATATATCAGAGTATATCTGGGTTGTTTACTTCATAAGTGTTGACTGAGATATCCATAGTTGAATTTAAGTTTAGCACTTCTTCATATTATCACTTTGGTTCAGAACCTGATGATGTATAGAGTTCAGAGTCTTTATATCTAGAGTCTTTCTTAATCCAGAGTCCATATTTTCTCTATCCAAAGTCTCTCTTTGTCCAAAGTCTAGAGTCTATTTTGATCAGCATATGGCTTATTCTAAGTTTTCTCTATTCAAGACCTGGCTTAATCATAGTATTCTCTATTTAAGATCTAGCTTGACCAGAGTCTGCTTCATCTAACTTCTGACTTATTCAGATTTTGCATACTCAACAAACTATTAGAGTATAGAATTGTTCTTTATATTTTGTTATCATCAAAACTCAAGATTGTAGTAGAACCAAACTTGTTCCACAATCTCCCACTTTTTTATGATGACAAATATTCTAAATTTTATGAACAATTTTCCCTAAATAAATAATCCGCTAAAAGCCGATGTTAGGTGATCGTGAAGGCTTGATCAGATCCTGTTGAAGTGGGCCACCAAGTACGTCTGAGATGCTGGGCGTATGGAGAGGAGGATGGGGTGTACCTACAAGGCACTCCGACGCTCAAGTAAGAAAGGGTCAGAGAAAAGGGGCAAGTACAAAGTATGAGTTCTTAGGATGATTGTTTGATACCTGACCATCTCAGGTGAGATGGTTTATATAATGCCCCCAGCGCGTGGTCAACGGTCCTATTTTTGGGGCGAAATAACCGTTTTCCCGAAGAATAGCTAACTACCCAAAACTAGCCATTATGTCGGGCAGGGTGTCCAAAACTAGTCGTTGTGTCGGGCACAAGCGTAGTTCCGGGCACATGCCCTTAGCTATTCCGGGACTGGTGAGACCATGAGGAACGGGCAGTGGTTCAGGGGAGGAGCAATGCAGTCCTTGCCCGGTTAGAGGGGCAGAAAGGTAATGTTTACCCCTTTGTGGATTGGACTTAGGCAATTGGGTCGTTCTGGGGGCAGAAGTGGATTGGGCCATGCCTAGCCATTGGCCCAGTCCAAAATAGGAGCCCCCCAAGTCGTTTCTCCCGAGCATAGGAGTGATGACTTAAGGATAGCTCGTGTTCCGGGGAACTAGTGCGACGTTGTCGTTTGTTGACGGGGGAGTTATCTCGTGGTGCCCATGACCCCTGATGTTCGTGAGGTCTATATCCGTGTCTGGATTGCCCATTGTACGAGAAGACCAACGTTAGAAGGAATTGAAACGTTAGGGTGTCACGTGTGCCTCGAGCCCCGTGCCGTAGTTACTAGGCAATGATAGCTAGTTAATAGCCATTATGACCTACGAGGGTGTGCCATTGCACGTGCCCCTCAGTATAAAAGGGAGAGACTCAGTTCATTTGGAACTTTCGCTTCTCTCTTCTCTTTGTTTTGTTCAGAGTTTCTGTCCGCTACCGCTGTTCGCAGTTCCGACCGCCGTAACCAGTTCTGAGCAGCCGTTTTTCATCTTTTTAACTAAGTAAGTCCGCTGATTTCATGCTCCTTTGCCTCTTTTATGGTTATTTGTAGATTGCATGTGGTTAGGTTTAGGCTTAGAGGATGAAATGCTTCTTTTCCCGGCGGCTGTTGGTGGTGGACGGTGGTTAGGCCATCTTCTGTCACCGACGAGGCCGCTGGACCTTTTGGATATCTTGTGCGTAGGATGGTTTCTGGCGTCGTCGCGACGATGATGTAGGTGTAACCGTCACAGTTACTCAGATTCCGGTGTTTTTAATGAAGCTTCCGGTTGAATGTTTGCAGTTTCCGATGAAGCTTTGCAGTTTCCGGTGAAGCTTCAAACGGAAACTGGGAAGTGGCTCGGGGAAGTTCCTTATACGAGAGTGGTTTGTCTCGAGCATCTCCTCGTGGGAGACTCTTGAGTTTTTCGTTTGATGTTAGGGCTTAGGCCATGTCTAAACTTATGAAAAAGTTTTAAAGGAAAAGTGCATAAGGCACAAAAAAAAAGATTGATGAGTTTGGTGTTTTTTAAAGTCTTTTTGAAATGGTCAAAATATGATTAACATGGATTGACATTTATTAAAGAAAAGAAAGTTTAAAAATCACTTGGCCGAAGTCAAGGTTTTATTATGAAAGCGGTTTTAAGTTTGAAAACAAGAAAGTTTTGAAAAAGGGAGAAGGTTTTGAAAATTGAAGAAGGGGTGGAGAAGAAGTGACTATCCTAGTAAATAAAAATAAAAGCTAAGGATAAGAAAGATCTAACCACATGGAGACACTCTTCAAAGCATAATAAGAAAATAATTTCATCCTCTTGAGCCAACAAGCAAGCCAAATAAAGGCTAGGATACCAAACTCCATAATTTTCCAAAGCATAAGGGAGAGAATCCTAATTCTAAGTCCATAAGTCCATAATCAAAGCAAGAAGATCCTCCAAAAGCAAGGTATAGAGGTCATAGTCCAACATTAAGAGCACAAGTCTTTTAGTGGTTTAATCCTTTATTAATGTTTTTGAGTCCAAATGGACAAAAGAAAAATAAAAGCACAAGATAATATGGTCCAAGTGGACAAAAGAAAAATGACATAAACATAAACATGACATGATATATGACAATAAGCAATAAAAAATAAAGAGAGGTAGGGAGAGAGAAGGAAACATAAAAAAAGTTAGAAGTTATTAGTTAGTAGCACAAGGGGTTGACGCGGCCAATCAAGGTCCGAACCACGAAAGTTCAAATTCCGAATTGGATAAAAAGGGACAAATGTAGCGCTATGTTAAGCAATTGCCGAGTAATTTACGAAGTAATTGCCCTACAATGAGGTCGGTCAATAATGATCTTTGTGCTAATGCATGCTAGATGAACGATATGTAGATCGTCATCCAAAAGCAATACCGCACGAAAAGAAAATAGGTAACGATCTAGTCT
This sequence comes from Lathyrus tuberosus, assembly GCA_022829125.1. Lineage (NCBI taxonomy): Eukaryota > Viridiplantae > Streptophyta > Magnoliopsida > Fabales > Fabaceae > Lathyrus > Lathyrus tuberosus. Next base: position 2,691,417 of record JALAZF010000254.1, read on the forward strand.
TGATCAAGAATTCAACAAAAAAATTCTAAGATCCATAAGACTTTCATCGATCAAAATAAAAATAAATAGATGAAGAGAAAGCCAAATTGAATTACTCTTTCAAGATCCTTTCATCTTCAAGTTCAATCACTTTTAATTGATAAGTTTAAATGTGAAAACATATCACTAATTCAAAGCACCTCAAATGAATTCAACAATTCATTACAAGATAGATTTGAACTAATGAATGTTTAATTACTTCAACCATATCCAAAGTCCATTGAAATTGAAGAGAAATTAATCTCAACAATGCATTTCAAGGCTAAAACAAGAAGAAATGGGAAGAAGGAGGAAGAAAAACCAAAACAGCCCCAAAAACAAGGTAAAAACTGCATTCTGACTTAGAGTAATCGATTACTCTAATTGAGTAATCTGTTACTCTGCACGCAGAGCCAAAAAATAAAAAAATCTATCTCTGAGTAATCTGTTACTCTAATTGAGTAACCGATTACTCTGCACGCAGCAGTAAAAAATAGTGCAAAATTTAACATGATCAACTTTCAAAACTTTTTACAAACACCTTGTGATCATGGAACTGAAATTACACGAAATTTTGAGTAAAAAAACAACAAAAACCAGCAATTAAACACAATTACAATATCCAAAAGATCAAGTAACAAGGATCTCCAAAGATCTACATTATGGAAGATGAAGATGAAGCTTCAACAATGGTGGAAGATTAATTACCACTTCAAATCTGAAAATTCCTTCAAATTGCTTCAAGATCCAAACACCAAAGCCTTGATCTATGAGAATTGATGAAGAAAACAAGTTTGGATGAAGGTTTAGCTCAAAGTTGAACAAGATTCAATATGAATTCTTGTTAACTTTCAAAAGAAGAAAAATGAGCTTTAGTGAATTTTGTGGTTGGGGAGAGAATTTGCAAGAGGTTTGTTGGCTATCAAAAGCTTGTGAAATGAATGAAATGAGGCCTCTATTTATAGAATTTAGGCTTGGAAAATTTGATGGTTTCGAATTTGGTTTGGAAAAGAAAATTAGGCTTGGAATTTGAATTTGGAGGGAAATTATCAAAATAGTGGTGATTAGTGGAGGTGTATGGTAGGAATTAATTATGATGATGTAGGGAATTAAAATGAGATGGTCTAGAATATTCACATGTGATCAAAAATGAAGAAAATTGGTGCCAATTGCTGAATTTAAAATTTCTGCCATTTTTTTTCAAATTTTCACGAGGGTAATCGATTACTCAGTGCAAATTTTGAAAAAATTGCCCTTTTGAGTGCACTGCTGTGGTTCGGCTCGATTCTTTTGCTTGTCAAAGAAGGCATGGAAATAAACACATGAACCTTGGAATTCCTTGGATAATAATCAATTAAAACTTGAGGAATCCTTGATCGGATAAAATTTGACATAATTACGGATCAACTTCGACGTTGTACAAATGAAATTCATTCGAGCTGCGGGGCTGTTGTTTTGGTATTTTTAACCTGTTCTTCCCCTGAAAATGTTAGTGAAAGAAAACAAAATATTTTTGGATTTTGATTAATGGTTAGTAAACATAAACAAATTAAGCAATAAAACAACTAACAAACACACACATACTCAAAGATCCCTGCAAGGCACAATCCTACAAAAGAGGGAACCAATGTGTGATCTTGTTTGTGGTATGAAATGCGAAAAGACATGTGGGATCTTAGGGGTAAAAATTAGGGTATTACAGCTGCCCCTATTTAAGTTTCTTCTATCCAGAGATACGAAGATGGGCATCTTTGTCTCGACGAGATAGAAGGCACTTAAATATAACAACAACCTAATTTTTGGCCCTAAGAGACCACAAAATGATATGATCATGCAAATGATATGCAAACACAAGACCTCTGTGGGGAGAATATGCCACAGGAGATAAACAAAAGCTAGGGAGAAAAAGAAAAGAGAAAAGACTCCGCGAGGGAAAACATATCCCAACAAGGGAGGAAACAAACTGGGGATAACTGTATATGGAAATAAACCACAACACAACAAGGATATAACTCAACAGGGAAGACTTAGCACAACAAGGCTCCACTGGGGAAAATCAATACCTCAACAATGAACTATCTCTAGCATACCGAAGAGACTAACCATCCATTGGAGTAGAAAACCTCAACAACGAACTGTCCCGTCTAACCGAAGAGACTTACCATTCATTGGAGTAACAAAATCTCAACAACGAACTATCCCCTTTAACCGAAGAGACTTACCATTCATCGGAGTAATAAAATCTCAACAACGAACTGTCCCGTCTAATCGAAGAGACTTACCATTCGTCGGAGTAACAAAATATCAACAACGAATTGTCCCTTCTAACCGAAGAGACTTACAATTCATTGGAGTAACAAAATCTCAACAACGAACTGTCCCGTCTAACCGAAGAGACTTACCATTCATCGGAGTGGAAGAATCCCAACAACGAACTGTCCCGTCTAACCAAAGAGACTTGCCATTCATCGGAGTAACAAAATCTCAACAACGAACTGTCCCGTTTAACCGAAGAGACTTACCATTCATTGGAGTAAAAGAATCTCAACAACGAACTGTCCCTTTTAACCGAAGAGAATTACCATTCATCGGAGTAGAAGAGTCTCAACAACGAACTTTCCCGTCTAACCGAAGAGACTTACCATTCATCGGAGTAACAAAAGGTATTAACTGCATCGCCTCAGGCTTTTCAAATAAAGAAATGCCACGAAACATTATTGAACCTTCTAATACGGGAATCATATGCAGATTTCAGCTGAAGGGCGCAGAATCCTCAAAGGTGAAAAATAAATGCACTCTCAATCTAGGTTTCAAATCTTAGAGATCCAAACAAATGTTGCAGGGGACCAAAGTTTATTCCGAGAACAAGCTGAAGAGAAACGGTCAAATAAGACTCATCCCGAGGAGGATATATCTCAACTGGGGATTAATTCCATCCAGATAATGAACTGGGAAGGAAACCGAATCAAAATATTCCACGAGAAACAAACTCAGTGGGGAATTAACAAAGATAGGCATTTTCTGCTTACGGGTCGACACTCTAAATGGAGAGAGAACACACATGCTCTGCGGGGATAACAGCACCAGAGAGCAAAGAAGCACCAACACAAATGCAAAATGCACAATGCAACAACAACATGCTATGCACAACAAATGAATGCGCATGCGATGCGTATGAGTATGAATATGCTGACAAAACAGACATAAAAGATAAGCAGAGGGTGGAATAAACATTACAACATCACTGAATACTCGGCTAATCTCAACAAGATGGAGATATCACTAGCAGCTCTGCTAGGCATTTAGCTGAAGAAATCCGGCAAGAGATCGACAGAAGCCATCAAAGGAAAATAAATCCTACTACAAGGCTCAAATCTTGCTGAAGAAAAGAAGATGCTCTTCGGGGAGAAACCCAAATATCAAACTTCTAACATCAACGATCCATAAAGACGATAACAACATAAACTCTGCTTTAAGGATGGCAGGAAAGCTGTCGAGGAATCATACAACTCGAATCTTTCTGAATCTTCCTGGGGATAACAAAAATCCACAGGAACTTCCACTTCAATAAGATGAGGAGATCTGCTGCGAAAACATAAATGAATCAGCTGGGGATTGTAGACATCTACGCAAAATCCACTGGGAAAATAAGGCAGATCTGCTGGATATACAAGAACACTCTTAGGGGAATTAACCAATTCTGAGCAAAGCATCCTGGACTTGTTGAGGAAAACAGTCAAAGGTCAAGCTGTGGGGGATTTTAGATCAATACTCATCATAAATGAGAGAATACCCAACAGGTGACTAAAAGAGATATCATTAGCGACTTCATTGGGGAATAGCCGTATTAGTGATGCACAATCTTCGCTTGGAGAATTCTCTGAATGAAACAATCTGGAGATAAGTACATCCTGGACTTGCCAGGGAAAAATAAGAAGTTAACATCACTGCTCTATGCTTGGGGAACAATCGAAACAATAATGCACTACCTCCGTTAGGGAATTAGTAAGGATACATCAACCTGGAGAGAAATACATCCATAAGGCAAGATAAAAATTCGACAAACAACCACTAAGTCAATGCTTCTTAAAGGAAAATAACATTGCTCTCTGCTTGGGGGATAATAGAAACAATAATATTCTGTCTCCGTTGGGGAATCAACAAGGATAAATCAACCTGGAGAGAAATACATCCACAGAGCAAGATAAAAATACGACAAACAACCACTAAGTCAATGCTACTTAAAGAAAAATTAACATTGCTTTCTGTTTGGGGATGTCCAAAGCAACAAAAACACATCTAGAGGATGAAACTCTAAATGAGGATTCTTCATATGATTTTTGTTGGGGACAGCTAAAAACTGAATCTCTGCGTGGGAATTAACACCAATGAGAGATGATCTTCAAAAACTGCTCAACTGCCTGACCATAATGGGGTCGAGATATAACTGGTTACATGAACAAAACTATACTGAGGAAACATCAACGACCTTGATGGGGAAAAATCAACAAACTCTACTGGGGAGCTGTCAATAAATTCTGCCATATGAGTAAGAACAAACCCTGCTGAGGAAAACATTGATCTTACCATCCTTGGAATAACCGTTGACATTCCTTTAAGAATTCATAAATCAAAGGGAAATGTTTTTTATAATTTTCAAAAATTTAAATCAATTATTCACATTTTGTTTCAAAAATCACCATCAACAATAAATGAAATTTTGCAAATAGAAACAATGTAAGAATTTCAAACAAAGGGACAAAGGCTCAAATTTTATTAATAGAATGGTAGTACGCAAATGGCGTAACTCCATAGATCATTACAAAGTTTGAAAAATGGTAAATACATGGAAAGGGTTACATTGAAATACAATGACCACTATTCTCCCTAACAACTTTGAATTCCATTGTGCTCAAAAATTCAGCTGTGGATGATTGAAGCAGAATCCTTGATAGAAGATGTTGCTTTCAAATGATCAAGACTGGCCAGATGCAGTTACTTGCCATAATCCCTAATTTCTGCCAAGATTGCCCTCTTGGGTTTTCAATCTACCAGGATGATTATTTCTGTTTTTGTCTCTAAATTTTACCTTGATGGGCGAGCTGTTCTTTTATTTTTTTAGGCGAAGTATTTCTTGACTGCATCGGAATTCACAGGACGAGTGAACTCTTCACCATCCATAGTTGTAAGAAGTAATGCACCTCCAGAGAAAGCTCTCTTAACAACATATGGGCCTTCATAATTAGGAGTCCACTTGCCCCTAGAATCATTGGTAAAAGTTGAGATCTTTTTTAGCACGAGGTCGCCTTCTCTGAACACACGAGGTCGAACCTTCTTATCAAAAGCTTTCTTCATTCTTTGTTGAAACAATTGGCCATGACACAAGGCCGTCATTCTTTTCTCTTCAATCAAATTCAACTAGTCATATCTGCTTTGGCACCATTCAGCCTCAGACAATTCGGCTTCCATCAAAACTCTTATAGAAGGGATTTTAACTTCTACTGGGAGCACTGCTTCCATACCATAAACAAGATAGAAAGGGGTTGCCCCTGCTGAAGTGCGGACGGATGTACGATACCCATGTAAAGCAAAAGGGAGCATCTCATGCCAATCCTTGTAAGTAACAACCATCTTCTGAACAATCTTCTTAATATTCTTATTAGCATCTTCAACAGTCCACCAGAATGACTCATCATCATTTTTCTTCTTCTTTTTTTTTACTCTTTTTTTATTCATTTTTCATTTTTTCTTCTTTTTTTTCTTCTTTTTTTTTCATTTTTGCAGACATTCTGGCTTCAGCGGCAATCTATGCTCCACAATATCAGTATCACGACCAGGCATGTCCTGATAAGACCAAACAAACACGTCAACATATTCTCTAATAAGCTCTACTAATATCTTCTTAACATCTGACTGAAGCAGTGCCCCAATCTTGACTTCTTTCTTATCATCATCTGAACCCAAATTGACTAATTCTACCGGCCCTTCATGAGGCTGAATGGGTTTTTCCTTGTGCTCAAGCAACTGAGAAATTTCATCTGGAATCTCCTCAATATCCTCTTCTTCAGCTGCAAACACAGGGAAATCAAAGTTGGGAGAGGGCATAGGGTCATTGTTTTCAAAGGGTTTAGCAATCAATCTGCACAATGATTTATGTTTGATTTTAGAATATGAACAAGAAGTGCAAGTATTATGCAGATAAAAGTGATTATCACATTATTATTATTATTATTATTTTGTTTTTTATGTTACCATTTTTCAGAAATAAAGCAAAAAGGGAAAAACATAGTATGGATAAACAGAATAACATTTTATTGATGATGATAAAATTTGAAACAAAGCCCTCACAAATTCACTTTCACCTTAGGCAGAGTGAAAGGATTTTTGAAAGAAACAATAACAAGTTAATTTGAAATATGAATAACAATGGGAATATCAATAGCTATCCAATTCTGGCAGATTTGTCCATGTGTCACGAAGTTGGGAAGTTCTTCTTTTTCACCATCTTCAATGATGGCAACAGTAGAATGATTTTTGTTGATGAATCCGACGCTGTGAAAGGCCTCATTAATGCGCTTCAGATCTCTTTTGACTGTACCAGGCGTAAAACCTAAACCAGTTTTTCCCAGGTTATCAACCACATCAATAACTCGGCCCTAACCATCAGACCGACCAGTCTTTAATACATGCAGAGCATCCTTCAAAGAAGACATAGGTAACTCATTCTTCTTAACAACTTTATCATCAACGGAAAGAGCTTGGAACGGAGTCCCAATAGTCTCGTCGGCATCAACATACAAAAAGGATGAAGATGGCTCACCAGCATCGCTTGCTCGCCTCCAACAATTACCAGCTTATCATTCTTAACAAATTTCAATTTCATATGAAGAGTCGAAGTCACTACCCTAGCTTCATGAATCCAGGGTCGGCCAAGCAAACAACTATAAGCAGGATGGATATCTATTACTTGAAAAGTAATCTGGAAGAAGCATGGTCCTATTTTGATTGGAAGATCAACCTCTCCAATCACAGTTTTTTGAGATCCATTAAAAGCTTTAACAACAACCCCATTATACCTCATGGGAGCACCTTGGTAAGAAATCCTCGACAAAGTAGATTTTGGCAACACATTCAAAGAAGAGCCAGTATCAACCAACACATTGGAAAACGCATCTTCTTGACAGTTCATAGAGATATGTAAAGCCAAATTGTGATTTCTCCCCTCCTCGGGTAGCTCTTCATCACAGAAACTCAAATTATTACATGCGGTGAGGTTGGCAACAATGCCATCAAACTGATTAATAGTCACATCATGCTCAACATATGCCTATTCCAATACCTTCTGCAAAGATTTCCTATGAGCTTCAGAATTCATCAGTAGGGATAACACTGAAATCTTGGACGGGGTATGCAAGAGTTGATCTACAACACTGTACTCTCTCTTCTTGATCAATTTCAAAAATTCATCCTCATAAGTCTTCAAACCACTGGACTGACCAGAAACATCGACATTACTCTCATCTTGATGTCGTTTTCCAGCAACAACATTCTCCACAATCTTTGGAGGCTCAGGAGCAAAAACTCGACCACTCCGGGTCACTCTACTAACATCAATGATGCTTACCACAGAAGACAAAGAAGGAATGGGCACTTCCTTACCATCTTCTACCATGGAAGCGTTGTACTTATACGGAACAGCCTTGTCAAATTCATAGGGTACTGGACTGGGCAACCGAATAACCAAGGGCGTAATAGCGGTCTTCCGAATATCACAAGAAATCACAACTCATTCAGGAATATTAAACCGTGGCGCAATAACATTCACTTCATTTTGATACTCATCTTTTTTAGCAGTAATTTCAAGCAAATTCTCATCCATCATCCTTTGAATATCTCTCTTCACTATCACACAACCACGCGAATTCACAGAACAGATTCAACAAGCTGCATAGTCATGATCAATATCATGGTATTCACTCAAAAGTGCATGCATTTCCACAAGAGATCTTCGAATCCAATGGATATCAAAAATTTTGAATGTACCAGGACAACCATAAACCATTTTGACAGACATCTAGCCATGATTAGGCAGCGGGTTCGATTATACATTAGGGTTGGAATCTTCGAAAGACAAAATACCACTTCTAGCCAACCTTTGTACTTCCATCTTCAATGGATAACAGTTCTCAGTATCATGCCCATCTCCTCCCTGATGGAAAGCACAATGAGCTTCAGGCTTATACCACCATGGTGAATCTTTTGGAACAACAGGTGGTGGACGGGTCTGAACAAGATTCTTCTTAATTAAACAAGGAAGAAATTTCGTGTAGGTCATCAGAATCGGATCAAAATCTTTCTAAAAATGGCCCCGTTGATTGTTCTGTTGATTAGAACATTGTTGATCAAGAGCTGCCTGAACAACAGGAGTTGTATTGATAACAGGAGTAACAGATGCAACATGTTGCTAACACTGATTATTCTTACTGTAACTCTTTCTGCGTCCTCCACTGGAAATAGCATTGGTCTCACCTTCTTTCTTCTTGGCAAGTCCTCCCCCATATTTCTTGGAATTACCAGCAGAATTACCATCTTTTGACAATCGTCCCTCACAGACACCTTCTTCTAATCTCATCCCCATATTAACCATCTCAGTGAAGTCACTCGGGGCACTAGCAATCATACGCTCATAATAGAAAGGACTCAGAGTTTTCAGAAAAATCTTGGTCATCTCTTTTTCTTCCAAAGGAGGATTAATTTGAGCAGCAATCTTGTGCCACATTTGCGCCTATTCTTTGAATGTTTCTTTATCTTTCTGAGCCATTGCTCGAAGCTGGTCACGGTCAGGGGCCATATCCACATTATACTTATACTGTTTCACAAACGCCTCACCCAAATCTTTGAAAGTGCAAATTCGAGTACTGTCGAGTCCCATATACCATTTCAAAGCTGCACCAGACAAACTGTCTTGAAAGTAGTGAATGAGAAGCTGATTATTATCGGTCTGAGTCGACATCTTACGAGCATACATAGTCAAATGACTCAACGGACAAGAATTTCCCTTATACTTTTCAAAGTCAGGTACCTTGAACTTATGCAGGATCTTCACATTAGGAACCAAGCATAACTCATGAGCATTTTTCCCAAACAACTCTTTTCCTCTCAAAGCTTTGATTTCTTTCTGCATTTCAGCAAATTGGTCTTGAATCTCTTCCATTTTCTCATAAGCATCAAGACTCTCGCTTGGAGCAGTGTGGAAAATTTGCTCTTCCCCAAAAGAAACAGTATGAACCACAGGTTGCGGTACAAACATCATAGGCTGGACAGTAGGAACAATTGGAACTTCAGGTGGTGGTGGCTGATAACCTTCAGGAACAAAGTTACGAGGCATGCCCCAGGGGAAACCAGGAGGCATGGAGTGTTGAGGAACACTGGCAGGCGCCACAGAGATGGGCGTAGAGACAATTTCAGAAATGATTGTCCTTTGCTTAGGAGTTGAAAGTGGAGGAGGAGGGGGTGGTGGCTGATTCTGAGCAGCAACCAGAGCTTCCATCATAGCAGTGGGTCTTTCCAAACCATCCTTCAAAGTTGTCACTTCCTCACAAAACTCACGGTTCTCTTGTTGCAAATGATCCATTTTCTTCTTCAAATTAGCTCGAGTATTATACTAGTGCGACAGCTTGGCACTGAATGAAAACCAAAGGTAAACATAAGACACCTGGAAAAGGCAAGAAACAATGCAGAATGATGCTTGATATACAAGATGCAAATGCAAAGTTTTGAAGGAATTATAAGGCATATCGCAAACATTGTTATTTGAAATACCAAAATCTCATTCATTAATGATGGAAAAGATTACATCTTGGAAGTACAAATTCAAGAATCCTAAAACAATAGAGAATAAAGAAAACTAGAACCCTAGAGAATCTCATGAGAAGAAGTCCTAGCTCTATCTTCGAGTTTCTTGATGTGGGCCTGCATCTGAGTCTTCTCCATCAGCAACTGACCAACGATCAATTTCCAAGGAGATTCTGAACTCTTCGGAATATCGGAAACTGGCTGAATGCGAGAGGAAAATAAATCCTCTTACGCCTTTCTCTTCTTGTTGGCAACTTCATCTTCATTCTTCTTCTTGAAGTGCTCTTGAAGTCTTGCATTCTCTAACTCAACAATCTGATACTTGTTCTTCCAAGCATCTCTCTCTTGTTGCATCTCGGCCAAAGCGATCTGAAACTTCTCTTTGTCTTCCATAAAGTAAAGGATATGCTTCTTAGCAGTTAGAGACAAAGGTTCCTGACACGTATAAGGCATCTTCAAAGTAATAGCTCTATTTTTAACCCACTGGAGGTAAGGTTCCGAAGAGACACAATTCGGATTTCCCAAACTTTCCTTTCCTTTTCTACGAATGTTGCGCCAAGCTTCCACAATCTCTTTCTTGAGAGCAACCTGATGTTCATCTTCCTTGAAAAAGAGACCAGCCAAATGAATGTTCTTTGGTACTTCTCGCAGAGGATATCTCAACTGACGACGAGCCAACACCGGATTGTAGTTGATTGCTCCCTTTGTACCAAGAAGAGGCACGTTGGGAAAGTCACCACAACTATCAATAATCATCGCTCTAGAAGGAACACGGCTACACCAATCAATATCAGAATGAGTGAGAGACATGATTTTCCGTGACCAATATAAACCATCCTTGAGGTTCCAGAAAGCTGCAGACTTTGGCAAATGAGAAATAAACCATTTGTAAAGCAAAGGCGCACAACAGATAATCATCCCTTCACCATGGAAATTCTTGAGGTGAATAGAATGGTAAGCATCGGCTAGCAAAGTAGGAATTGGATTCCCAATCAAGAAAATCTGAATAGCGTTGATGTCGACGAAGTTCTCAACATTCGGGAAGAGGAACAATCCATAAATGAGCAAGGCAAGAATAACCTCAAAAGGAACTGTGTTCTTCACACTAGCAAAGTGAGGAGCTCTATCCATCAAGAACTTAGCGGGTAACCCAAGAATCTTTCCTTTGGTATCCATGCGAGCCTTAATCTCAGAAACCTTCAAGTGAGTAGCCTTCGCAATAACATGATGCTCGGGAACGGGTTCCAAACCAGAGAAAATCCGACCATGAACAGGCAAACTAATAAGGAGAGAATACTCCTCTAGCGTAGGTACTAACTGATAATCAAGAAAGGTGAAACAAAGCAGCAAAGGGTCATAGAACTGAACCAAAGTAGCAAGAATTCCTTCATCCATATCAACCTTCAAGAGAGATAAAAGCTTTCCATATCTGGAATCGAACTTTTTGGTATCAACAACAAAAGATCCTAGCTCTCTTAAACCCCCTAACTTAGGACTCTTGAAAGTGTACTTCCTTGTACTTCTCCTTCCAAAATCCATAACAAAAGTACCTACAATGTTGGAAATAACACCTTTAAGTTCCCTGAAACCTTCCAAAAGAATGTTCATGAATGCATGAGTGCATGAATGCAACAACCACAAACAAGATCACACAAAGCACACGGGTTAAGGTTCAAGTCACGAGCATGAAGCCAATGGTAAGAACCAATCCCACAAAGGTTACTAAGGTTTTGTCTTCATTGTACCTGCAGAAAACAGCAGTTCTAACAGAGTGCCCAGGTCCACAATCCACTATCAGACACACCACCGCACCGATTTTCTCGGAGGTTGGTAGTTATCCTCAAGAGAATCTAACCTGAGTGTAGCATCGCGTGACAGCTAAGTAGGATTTACATCCTCATAGCTTCCGCGCTACGATCCTAAAAATGATAAGATGGGTTAAGGGTTACTACTGTCCTCAGTGTTATAGGCTTCTATGGAAAAAGTAATGCCTTCAACAATCGCTCGATCGGCATCAGTAATTCCAAAGAGGAAACCACCGAGTGGATGGTGTAGCAAGCGATTTTCGTTGGTGACGCAACCACCTTATCGCCGGTTCTTCTCCTTGCAATGAGGAGGAATGGGTGCTACTTTCTGATTTCTTATTTATCCCGTGAAGCTGGAAGAGAAAGGGAAGTTATCCAAAACTAAACTTGCACGCGAAATGTTTAACTGAACAAAACGTTTTTAAAGAGATTGGGGGTCCGGGGAAGGTTATACAATGGGTAGTTGTCAATTACCCATCCTATATGTGGTTATCCACAGGATGTTAGCATTAGGTCTCGCTTTGTAATTGATAGTGTTTTATCTGCTGATGGGTTGGGAAAGTTTCTTGGGAAGTTTGAGTAAGTGAATGAGTTTTTGTTGATGTTCGGGTTTTCCCAATGTTTTTGGTAAGGTACTAGACCTAAGTTTTGGTGTGAAGGTACTGGACCTAGAGTTTTTGATTAGTATGCTCGCTAAGATTTCGTAATCTTATGCCTACGTATTCCTGTTTAAACGAAACAGGGAAATCAGAGCAATCGTAGTTCCTCCTATTCTAAGGGAGGAAAGAGTAGTTTCGTGTCTTGTTCAAAGCCCAAGATTGAAGCTAAAAGGTTTTTAGAGAGAATTTGTCATCTCTAAAGGGTGATTGTTGACTTTTTTGTGCCTTCATCCAAGCACAAGGTTGATGCTAAAAGGTTAATTGACTCGGTTATGGGCTTTCTTTATACAAAGCCTAAGAGGAGGCTGGATAAGACCGACTTAACAAGAGAATGTCTATATTGGTGTCTTGTACAAGGCCCAAGATTGGGGCAAAAAGAGACTGACTCTTTGGGGATATCATTATATAAAGCCTAAGAGGAGGCTAAAAGTTTGACTTTTCCGGGGAAATATTTTGTCTGTCTTGTACAAAGCCCAAGATTGAGGCTAAAAGAGATTTTGACTCTGTTGGGGAGGTTTGTATGTGTCTTGTACAAAGCCCAAGATTGAGGCTGAAATAAGTTCGACTCTGGCTAGAGAGTATTATCTGTCTTGTACAAAGCCCAAGATTGAGGCTGAGAACAGTTTGATTCTTCTTGGGGAAAATCATTCCTTAAAGCCTAAAGGAAGGCTGGGAGGAAAAGACTCTGCTTAGGGAAGATATCTATCCCAAGCTCAAGAGAGGGAGATATTTATGTCTTGTACAAAGCCCAAGATTGAGGCAAAAAGGTTTTGACTCAATAAGAAAGTGTTTTTATCTGTCTTGTACAAAGCCCAAGATTGGGGCTAAAAGGGTTGACTCAACACGAGAGTCTGAAAAGGTAATTGACTCAACAAGAGAGTCTGAAAGTGGATTGACTCAACAAGAGAGTCTTTTATACTCAACAAGAGAGTGTTTTGTTGTCTCGTACTAAGCCCGAGATTGAGGCTACAGGGAGATCGACTCAACAAGAGAGTCTTGAAAAAGTGATTGACTCAACAAGAGAGTCTGAAAGGGTTAGCTCCGCTGGGGAGAATCATTATACAAAGCCTAAGAGGAGGCTATCTTACTGCTGAGGATTATTGAGATTCCGAGGCAGGTCCAAGTGTGGAGTCAACTCTTGCTGAGGATTACAGAAGAGTTGAGGTATCAGATGCCTTAAGGTTCGGATCTGGGATAAGTTGACCCTGGTTGGGGGACTCTCACGAGAGAGACTGGGTTTCTGCTGGAAATTGATCCAGAGTGACCGGGGTTTCTTCCTACGTTTAAAAGAAACTTGAGAATGTCTTTGAGACTCAAGGGTTAGACTGTCCAGGTCTACTGGTATGGGAGAGTTTTATCTTTTGTACGATGCCCAAGAGGAGGCACGGGCACTCAAGGGATGAGAATCAACCCTAAAGTGGTCGGAGGTTTGACACTGGAAAGACTGCTCTAGCAAAGGATGACTAAGTTTTGTCTTATACCTTTAAGAGGTGGTCAGGGTCGTTATATTAAGCCCAAGAGAAGGCATGAGAACTTCTAAGAAGCCGAAGGGTCCTTGTACAAATCCCAAGAGGAGGCGAGGATGCTTTTAGGAAGCCTGTGGGTCCCAAACCAAGAGAAGTTCAAGAAATGCAATTCACCAAGAAGAGATCATTTCATGAAAGTTCGAGGTTTGAAGAAACTCAAGAGATGCCATTCACCGAGAAAAGATCATCTCTGAGGAGTAGAGTTTCTTTGACAATTTCTAAGGGTGACAGTCTGAGAAAAGGTTCACGAGGAATACTGCCTTTCTCTTTGTTCCATATTATTTAACCCCAAGAGAAGGGAAAACTGTATCTGTAATCCTATGGGGGATCTAGTTTTGTTTGTTATTCAAGAGTAACCAACAGGGCTTTACCTAGTTCTAGACCTAGTTGCGGGGGAAAACTCTAAATAACTATACCAGTATATATACAGTTGATATATGACGAGTATATTTAAGAGGGTATGAAAGAAGACTAACCATGCGCAGCTTCCCACAATACAGTTATATATATTTTACATGTATTTAAAATAATGAAAGAAGACTAACCATGTGCCGCTTCCCACAATACAGTAATATATATGAAAGTGATTAAATGAAAGCAGATAAAAACTTGCAGGTGTGCAAGCTTCCATGTTGTATTGTTAGTTGTTCAGAGAAATTAAAGAATGTTTTGAACAATAACTGTATATTGAATCTAAATCAAAAGGGAAGTTGCTTCGGAACGATTGTTGGGGCTTACAGCTCAAGGAGAGGCCCAGATGAAATTTATTTTGAAATGGCGATCGCGCCGAGATTCTTTTTTTAATGCAGTGGGACTTATACAACAATTGAGGCCCAAAGAGGTTTTGGTTAAAAAGGGATTGGGTCTTACACTCTATTAGAGGCCCAAAGAGTTTATTTTGAAAAGGAAAGATGGGACTTACAACACGAGGGGAGGCCCAGTTGGTTTGTTTGAAAACGGTGATCGCGCCGAGGTTTTTGAAAATACCGTGGGTCTTATACAATGACGGAGACCCAAATTATTTTAGTTTTCAAAAAGGGGTTGGGTCTTACACTCTATTAGAGGCCCACAAAGTGTTTGAAATGTTTTGAGAAAGATAAAAAATCAAAGAAACCCTAATTTTCATCTTTTAAAAGTAATTTTTCAAAGAAAATTAATAAAAAATGATAAAAACACCAAATAAGTTTGAATAAACAACTTGTGATCTTTGTTTTAGGTTTGAAAAATGAAGTTTTAATCACAAGATGAATGAAAACTTATTTGGTTTTGATTTTCAAGATGAATATTCATCTTTAAAATGTTTAAAAACAATTAAAAATGAATTTATTCACAAAAATACCAACTATATTAAATAAATAATATAAATTTTAATTTTTGTAGAATAAAATATTTTAACATTTTTGTGATTTTTTGCAAAAAGAACCAATAAAAAATAATTAAAATTGAAAGAGAAATTAATTTTCTAAATCACTTAAAAATAATATGAAAAATAATAAAAAGTGGAAAAAGTGATAAAAAAGAGGTCTGGGGCGAGGGGGATTCGAACCCTAGACCTTCCACTCGCTCAATACACATAAACCAGTTGATCAACCACTGGGGCACAATGCCAATTCATAATATACATGGCAAGGGAAATATATAAGGCAAGTTTGGTTGGATTTCTGAAGCATGGCGCCATGGCCATCTTCATCCTCAAGCTCAGATGCGTGAAGCCCTCTATCTCACTCGTTTCTCAACCATTTAACACAATTCAAACACCAAATTCATGTGTCTTTTAACAAGGAACATGATGGCAATATTTGATTTCATTTATTTTTAGTGTGCAGCAAGTTATATCAACATGAATGTATGAACCCTAATTTTGCAAAACCAATCGTGCAGACATGTTTGTGAGTGCTATGATCAAATTTTTTGAGGAGAAACATTCAACATATGATGATAAGCAATTGGCAAAAGTATCATGTGAGGAAATATGCATGGATCATGTTATGAGAGTTTGAGGCTTACCTTGTTGCAAGAAGAGTTGAAACTCTGCACAAAGTGTGTTCCAGAAGGTGGATGATGATCTCTACAGCTCCACTGGATGGTATAGAGTGGATTGCAAGCCTTGGAACTCTTTGAAACCCTTTAGATCAAATTATGGTATCCCAACCACATAATGGCTAGGTTGAAGAGTGAAATTTTGATGGAGGTGTTTCAGAAGTGGTTTAAGTGTTTGGACAGCTTCTATACATCATATGTGATGTGTTAGAAGTGATGGTTTGGGTTGCTTGGCTCTGCAACTCAAAACCCGATAGCATTTGCTCAAGAACAAAGAAATTTGCCACTTAAGAAGAGAATGAGAGAAAGCAATGTTGTAAGCTGCTTTGGAGTGGTTTGAATGATCATTTAGGACCTCTATTTATAGTGGATCAACTCTTGTCTTAGAGGAATAGTGAATGGCTGCAAGATCAGATCACATTCAATGGCTTTGGCTTGGTGGCATTTCTTCTCATGCAAGGAAATCTAGCATCTTCCAAGAGCAGGGCTATGTCTTGACCAAATCCAAATTCTTCAGATGTTTTAATTGTTTTTTAAGTGATCATCTTGACTGAGGAGAGTAGCTTTGTTGAACGTGCCCTATTTCACATAAATGCCTTTGAATTCAAGGCATAATGTGACAAAATGCATTAATCTCAAGTTGGAAGATCCCTTGGCTTTTTGACTCAGTTTTACAAGTTGGATCAGTTGGATTAGGATCAGATTAGATGACTGTGGCATAGGGATCCTTGGCTTTGATTCAGAAATCGTGTAAAGCAAGAAAACATGAAAACTGGTTTTTCATGAAAGCCTTGCCATGGTGTGTTGCAGCAGCCATAAGTCTTGGCTCAAGCTGAGTTGTTTCATGCCAATAAGTTCCTTGGATTGTAGGCAATATGCACAACAACTTTGATGTTTATATCTTGAATTGATTCAGCCTAAAACTATGTGAAACAGCCCTCCAAGTTTTGGTGTTTCACTTGAAATCTGCCTTGGGCAGAATTTTTCTAAGTGTTGGTAAAAGATGTATTTTCATGTTTTTAGTGATTTTGATCCAATCATAACTTAAAATCCATGAGGAATTGGAATAAGGTGTAGTTGACACTTTTAAAGTATGCCATGAGAGCTACAAATCCTTCTTTGGATCATCCAAAATAGTTGCTTGGATCTCAAGTTATGGTCCTTGGAAGTTGGTACCCTAGCCACTTTGTTCCATAACTTAGAAAAATTCTAAGTTTTTATGGTTACCCCTTTTACAAGTTATCCCACTTTCTTTGATTTTTCTTGATGAATGATGATTCCAATCACATATTATCATTGTTTTAGGGTCAAGGAACCATAATTGTGGAAAATTCCAAAAAGTCAAACTTGACTTTTGTGCACAGTTGACTTTTTATCAGATGAATTCCAAACTGTGTGATCCTTTGTGAAATCAAGTCCTTGACCTAAATCAAACCTAATGGATGTGTTCCATAGGTGTTATAGGGTGTATTGAATTATGTCCCAACGTTTGGGAGCATGTCCTGGTCAAAATTCAAAGGTACGGTTGACTTTTTCCTCGAAACCCTAATTATGGTCCTGATGAAATTGAAGCTTGTGAGTCAAGCTTCTTGGATCAATCCAATGTTGAAAATGAATCAATGTAGTGTATTGGAGACCCTCAAATCATGCCTTGAGGTCTTGGCTCATGTTTTGTCCCAAAAGTCAACTTAGGGGTGAATTAGGTCAAGAAACCCTAATTCCTGATTTTTGGTATATGCATCCCCTGAGGCTAAATTGACTTGATGATTGGGTCCATGAGGTCCCTTGGAGTGTCTTGGGTTATGCTTTGAGGTATTGGCTCATACCTAGATGAAAATTTCCACCTGGAGGCCTTGGTCGACCAAAACCCTAATTTGGTGACACTGGCGATCTTGAGGCTTAATCCACTTGGAATGTTGCAAACTTGTGCTTGATTGTTGATGTGGGAGTCCTCTTGATCCTTTATAGGTGTTTGAGAGGTTAGACAAGTTGAAGATCATGTCATTTCTTGATTGATCCTTTGTCTAAGTGCTTTGAGAGGGCCTGAAACCCTAATTCTTGTTGTAGAGAATGCTCAACAATTCTTTGAGGACATTGATGAGGCATAATGGTTCATTGATATTGTGATGATGATTTTCACAATGATGGGAAATCTTAGTGGTCAAAATTTGGGGTATGACAGATGCCCCTATTTAATTTTCTTGGACCCGAAGGTGTGAATGGCGAAGATATTCGGGCATTCGGGGTGCAAGAGGATTAAATATCAGAATACCCGAAATTTTGATGATAGTTATGAATGGCAGTTTGATCATCCATCTTTTTTTGGTAAGCAATGATGCTTAGAAAAGGTAGAAACTTCCCCTCGATCCTGGTCTTCAGCCACAGAGCTGGTCTCAGTTCTTGAAATAAACTTCCCCTCGATCCTGGTTTTCTACCAAGGAACTGGTCTCAGTTTCTGAAATAAATTCCCCTCGATCCTGGTCTCCTACCAAGGAACTGGTCTCAGTTTCTGAAATAAACTTCCCCTCTATCCTGGTTTCCTACCAAGGAACTGGTCTTAGTTTCTGAAATAAACTTCCCCTCGATCCTGGTTTCCTACCAAGGAACTGGTCTTAGTTTCTTTTGTCAATAAACTTTCTTGACAAGGGACGCTATTTGTAGCGGTTTCCTCAAACTTCTTGCCGAATTTTCCTGGGGAGATGCCATTTGATGGGAAAAAGTTTTGATGTCAGACTTGTTGGGAAAACCCATTCGTCTAAGCTGTAGAGGTGTGCAAACTTCTCTGTCGGAGATGCCATTTGTTGACTCTACTGGGGAAAACGAGTCTCTTGAGAGACTGTTTCCTGCTTGGGGGTATTACATCATACTTTTCCTTGAGATCTTTTCGAGAAAATGCCATGTGATGTAATCCAATTTTGAGGTGCGGATGACCTTTTCGTCAGCGAATTTTCCAGAGATAAACCGTTGTGTTGCCGAATCTTTGATTAAGAGGATTTCTCTAGGGATTTTCCTTAATATGGGAAAGCGAAGTTATCATCTTCAATGGCGAAGAATGATATTTTTCGTAGGTCTTCTTGCCTTTCAGAGGTCAAGGGACCCACTTCAATCCAGAAGTAAACTGGAAAGAGATTGTTCAGACGCAACATTTCCTGACGAGGAAAGAACTGACAACTCGATTGAGAGGACGTTTATCACTAGGGAACAAGACTGACTAGAGTGATAGTGATGCAATATGAATATGAATGTAAATCAATAATGCATGATGTATGTATGTTTATGCTGACAAAACTGACGCAACATACAGAGTAGTGGATGAACACGACTGGATACTCGGCCACTGCAGGGGACGAAGAAGTATCTTCGGTTCAAGATAGCAATTCTGCCTTGCTTAGGAGATTAGTCCCTATGGGGAACTACGTTGGTCGGGCTTAGGAGACAAGAACTCTGCCGGGGATGTTAGATGCAACACGGTTTCTGACACAGTCGATCCTTCACTCAGGCATACTGGTTTAGAAGGAGTACTTTGATTCTGCACTTTGAGGTTTGATTACTTCTGGAGAAGCGATCGATGTTCTTTCGATGTTCAACAGTCAAAAGAAATTGCCATCTTTATTTTAAAAGTAGAAAACATTTGACAAGTAAATTCATTTTTGTTTTATTTCAAGAATCGTTAATCATGTTAAAATGTCATTCTGTAATGCTAAAACAAATGAGAATTGCAAACAAAAGCACTACGACTCAAATTTTATTGATAAGATGGAAATCAGCCAAACGCGTGATTCCAAAGAGTATTTACAAAGTTAGAAAATGGTAATTTAAGGAAAAAGGCTACATTGAAACATAACGACCACTATCCTTCTACCAACTTTGAAATCTGGGCGTCCTGAGCTTTCGTCGAAGATGACCTTGACTGGAGTTCTGACGGATGGTGTAACTGCTACTGAGGGACTTTCCCCTCTGTAGGACGTAGTTACTTGCCATTATCCCTAACTTTTTCCTGGATTGTACTTTTGAGATTTCCAATCCACCGGGATGATTTTTTTGCTTATGTCTCTAATTTTTGCTTGGACCGCCCTTTCGGGTTTTCAATCCACCGAGACGTTTTTTTTTTTATTTAGGCGAAGTATTTCTTGACTACGTCAACATTTATGGGGTAGGCAAATTCGTCTCCGTCCATGGTTGCGAGTCTCAAGGCGCCGCCTGAGAAATCTTTCTTGACCATATAGGAGCCGTCATAATTCGGAGTCCATTTGCCCTGGGAATCAGTGAGAAATGATTGTATCTTCTTGAGCACAAGGTCTCCTTTCCTGAAGACGCGAGGTCGGACGTTTTTGTCAAACGCCTTCTTCATCCTCTACTGATACAACTGACCATGGCATAGTACCGTTATTTGCTTTTCTTCGATCAGATTCAGTTCGTCGTGTCGACTTTGACACCATTCAACCTCTATTAACTTAGCTTCCATCAATACCCGAATTGATGGGATCTCTACTTCTATGGGGAGCACTGCTTACATGCCATATACTAGAGAGAAACGGGTTGCCCTGTTGATGTCCGGACAGACGTGCAATAATCGTGAAGAGCAAAGGGTAGCA
Source organism: Lathyrus tuberosus (assembly GCA_022829125.1). NCBI lineage: Eukaryota > Viridiplantae > Streptophyta > Magnoliopsida > Fabales > Fabaceae > Lathyrus > Lathyrus tuberosus. Next base: position 2,711,915 of record JALAZF010000254.1, read on the forward strand.
TCTCATGCCAGTCTTTGTAGTCTACAACCATCTTCTGAACAATATTCTTGATGTTCTTGTTAGCCGCTTCTACCGCTCCGTTCATCTTGGGTCGGTAGGGAGATGAGTTATGGTGTTCGATCTTGAACTCAGCGCACAACTCTTTCATCATCTTATTGTTCAAGTTGGATCCATTATCAGTAATGATCTGGCTTGGAACACCATAACGGCAGATGATGTTGTTTTTGATAAAGCGGACCACCACTTGTCAGGTTACATTGGCGTATGACGCTGCTTCAACCCACTTGGTGAAATAGTCAATGGCTACCCAAATGAACCGATGTCCGTTTGAAGCCTTAGGTTCAATCATGCCAATCATGTTGATTCCCCATATGGAAAAAGGCCATGGGGAAGAAAGAACTTTGAGATGTGTTGGCGGTACATGAATTTTGTCTAAGTATATCTGACACTTGCGACATCTCCTCATGTACTTGTAGCAATCGGATTCCATGGTCAACCAATAGTACACTGCTCTTAGAATTTTTCTCGCCATTGTGTGTCCGTTGGCATGAGTGCCAAAGGATTCTTTGTGAATTTCCTTTATCAGTATGTTTGCTTCTGGTCTGTCTACACATCGGAGCAAGACCATGTCAAAGTTTCTCTTATAGAGTGTGTCACCGCTCAGGAAGAAACTTCCTGCTAGCCTTCTGAGGGTTTTTCTGTCTTTTCTAGATGCCCCAGGTGGGTACTCCTGTTTCTGAAGGAAGCATTTGATATCGTGATACCAAGGTTTGTCATCTATGACTGCTTCAATCGTGAAGATGTAGGTGGACCGTTCTAGGCGCATTATGTCGATCCTAGGTAAGTCGTTCCATTGACCTACACTAATCATGGAAGAGAGAGTGGCTAATGCATCAGCCATGTGATTCTCTTCATGAGGGATGTGATGAAACTCGATTCTGTTGAAGAATGGTAACAACCTTCTCGTATAGTCTTTGTAAGGAATCAATCCTGATTGGTATGTGTTCTAATCTCCTTTGATCTGATTGATAACCAGGGCTGAGTCACCATAAACATCCAAGTTCTTGATCCTTAAGTCGATCGCCTCTTCGAGACCCATGATACAAGCTTTATATTCGGCCTCGTTGTTTGTACACTTGAATGTCAGTCTGGCAGTGAAAGGAATGTGGGTACCCTAAGGGGTTATGATGATTGCCCCAATTCTGTTTCCATAATGATTGACAACTCCGTCAAAGATTAGTCCCCATTGGAAACTTTGTTCTGGCCCTTCACTGGGTAGCGGTTCATCGCAATCTTTCACTTTCAAGTGTATGACATCTTCGTCCGGGAAGTCAAATCTGACTGATTCCTGATCGTCAATCAGTTGATGAGCCAAATGATCGACTAAAACACTTCCTTTTATGGCTTTCTGAGTATGGTACTCGATGTCGTATTCTGATAACAACATCTGCCAACGGGAAATCCTTCCCGTGAGAGCAGGCTTTTCAAAGACATGCTTGATTGGATCCAGTTCGGAGATCAACCAAGTAGTGTGACGAATCATATACTGACAAAGACGTTTGGCTGCCCAAGCCAGAGCACAACTAGTTTTCTCGAGCATAGTATACCGAGTTTCATAGTCGATAAACTTCTTGCTCAAATAGTAAATGACAGACTCTTTCCTTTTGGTTTCGTCTTGTTGGCCAAGTACACAACCCATTGAGTCTTCCAAGACTGTTAGGTAGATGATCAGTGGTCTTCCTTCCACTAGAGGTGATAGGATAGGTGGATTCAACAGGTATTCCTTGATACTGTCGAAGGCGGTTTGACAGTCTTCTGTCCAAACACAATCCTGATTCTTTTTGAGTAATTTGAAGATTGGCTCGCATGTCGCGGTCATGAGGAATATAAATCTGGAAATGTAATTCAAACGTCCCAGGAATCCCCTGACTTGTTTTTCAGTCTTTGGAGAAGGCATTTCTTGAATGGCCGTGACCTTGTCAGGATCAACCTTAATTCCTTTCTGGCCAACGATGAACCCTAAAAGTTTCCCTGAGCGGACGCCGAATGTGCATTTGTTAGGATTCAAGCGGAGTTTGTATTTTCTCAATCGCTCGAATAGCTTTGACAAGTGGGTCACATGCTCCTCTTCTAGTTTAGATTTGGCGATCATATCATCGACATATACTTCTATTTCTTTATGTATCATGTCGTGAAACAGAGTAGTCATGGCCCGTTGATAGGTTGCCCTGGCGTTCTTCAAACCGAACGACATTACCTTGTAACTAAAGGTACCCCATGGGGTGATGAATGAAGTTTTCTCCATGTCTTTCGGCGCCATTTTGATTTGATTATAGCCCGAGAATCCATCCATAAAGGAGAAAACTTTGAACTTTGTTGTACTGTCTACCAGAATGTCAATGTGTGGTAAGGGAAAATCATCCTTTGGACTGGCTTTGTTCAAATCCCTGTAGTCTACACACATTCTGACCTTTCTGTCCTTTTTTGGAATTGGTAATATATTGGCTAGCCATTGAGGATATTCTGATGTGGCGAGGAAACCCGCATCAATCTATTTCTGTACTTCCTCTTTGATTTTGATGGCCATGTGTGGATGAGTTCGTCTTAGTCTTTGTTTTACCGGCGGATGTCGCTCCCGGGATTTTCATCCAAGTACAAACGCGAAAGTGGCACCGAAACAGAGTCGCCAGCAATGTGTATTTATCCCAAGAGAGGGAAAGGAAACACCGCGTAAACCTGAGAGAAAGGAAAAGCATGGTCTTGCGACCAAGAGAACTGGGTTCGGGAGTCGGTTACGCGAGAGGAAGGTATTAGCACCCCCTCACGTCCATCGTACCCGATGGGATCCACGCTTGCTGCTTCAATCAAAGGGTGTAAGAAAAGATATTGGAAAAGGAACTGAAAGAAAGAAAGGAGAAAGAAAAGAAAAGGAACGGGAAACAAATGTAGGGAAAATAAAAGAAGTGCTCGCATGGGCCCTACCCCACTGCCTACGTATCTCATCGGGAACATGAGAATCAGAGCGACGTAGTTCCCCTCACTAGGGATGGATTGTTTGTGTTTTTTAGAGAACGGCTTACGTTCTAGCTCAGGTGTTGCAGGCTCGCTGGTCCGAGTGCGTTACCGTCTTGCAAGAGAACGAGTAGAAGCGCGTTCGTGCGTTGAGAATGAATGAGATGAGAAAAGAATTCCCGAAGGAAAGACGTTATTGTTTGTTTTTGTCTTTTAGAAGGAAGTGTTTTGGATTTGTTTGCATACGACAGTGTATCTGGATCTTAGTCATTGGAATGTGTACCTTCTCACATTCCAAGATGGAATGGGTAAGAAAGCACACTAAGGGTGAAGAAGACCCTCACACTTAGTTCCAATTATCAAGGTTCAAACACACTAGCATACTTGTGTTTATTAAGTGTTTTGTTGATTATGAAGTGAAGAAGTGTTTTTTATTATTTGCACCTTCAACAAGTATTGCATTTGAGTCCCTCATACAAGATCAAATGTTTAACACATTGACCCAAGATGGGCTATATGCTACACATTCTAAGATTACAAGAGAAGACCCCTTATAATCTTTTCTTTATATGAAAGGCCTAAATGCAATAAATGCCTACCTTTATTATATGTTTTGAATTTTCTTTGAGATGAGAAAAGAGACTCAAGAGAGGAGAAAAGGTAAAACCTATATGGACTAAGACTCAATCCTAATTGAAGATTAAAGGGAGTGATCCTAAAGGTTTGTGAGGTTTCAACCTAAAGTCTAAATAAAGAAAGAATTAAACAATTCACTTCCAAAGTAGAAGATGAATTGTAATTCAAAAAGGGAAAGTAATGAGTTATTAAAAGAAAGCACATAAGTGCTTAACAAAACACAAAATGGAATTGTAAAAGAGAAAGGATAGAAGTTGAATGTGGATTCCTTATCCACACTCAATTGAAACTTACCGAAGCCCCTACATGGTTAGTAAACATGTATAAGAAGTATAAGAAGTAAAAGAACATGTAATGCATCATAAAACTCACAAGAATTAAATGAGAAAACAAATCCTAGAACCACAACCAGAATGGGCATCATATGGAAACCAATGGTTATTATCATACAAGTGCAAGTGAATAAGCAACCATCATCATCCATTAGCATTTAAACATGTTACAAGAAGAAGGGATAGATGAAAGATGGAAAGAAATGAAGAGGACATGCATAAATGGAACATGTAAATCAACAACCAGAATTGAAATTAAATGGAAAATGGTTTATAAACATCTCAAAAGTATTTATGAGGTAACTTCAAGACATTCAAGAAGTAATATAAGAAGAATTGAAATGAAAGTTCAAAAAGAAAGTGCAAACAAAACATGTTAATGATGCACAAAGTTCAAATTGAAATGAACATGTAAAGATGACCTATAATGTGTATCAAAGACCTATAATATCATATGAATGACTCACACAACTATGCAAATGCTCATACAAATGTGCACAAAAGAATTCATGTAAACATGCACTAAAGATTACAATGATATAACATGTCATAATGCTTTAAATGAAATGCATCAAGCAAAAATCAAATGTCCTCATGAAAATTATGAAAACATGGTATTGGAGTTCACTAATCAGAGATGAATCACATATCAAAATAGCATATCAAAATTCAAAGCAAAATGACTTCAAACAAAGCAATTAGGTCAAATTGAAACATCATGCAAAGTGGTACAAATATAGGCATCAAGACATGTAATAAAGTGACCTAAAAAATCAAACAAAAATCATCTAACATGCTTCAATGTATTAGTGAATCAATGCAAAAAGAATCATGTCAAAATAGTTGGTAATGAGCAAGAACAAAATTAAACAAATTCATGTATCACAATTAGAAAGCACACAAATGGAAATTCAAAGAAAATTATGGAACAGGGGTAAAAATGTCATAAAATCATGAGATAAAAATGTCAAAAATTTTCTAAATGTCTTGAGAATGTTCATGAATTTTTGTAGAATTTTCTTATGTAATTTGGTATTTTTAACAATTAGAAATGAAACATGTATGAAAGAAATAAAAATAAAAAATGAATGCAAAATGAAGGGGGGTATGAACATAGCAAAGTCACAGTTCAAAATCATTGGGCTTCAATACATGGGGGTGTAATTATCAATCTGAATAGGTCCAAGTCTGCGCAAAACACCATAACAATCATGCACTTCAGTCAACAGAAATTGACTCATTCTTAGCCAATGGATCAAGTCAAAGTCAATTCATGGTCAAAGTAGTTGGAATCAACACACACACGCGAGGGAACACATTCATTAACATGCACTGCACCACACGTTGCATAAGTGAATTCAGAAAATAGGCACGTGAGGTGCATGCTTCTTCTAATGCGCTGGCAATGTTTCACGCGTTGGATCAACAAGATCAAACGGCTGTAATTCCAACTGGCAAGAAAAGCCCTAGAACGAAGCTACCGGCCGGAGAGGGACCTCCGGTCACCTTCTCCGGCGAGAACCACCACCTGCAACTCTCACATCTCACAAAAATCCACAAATATGGTACCAAATTGAAGCTGAGCTTATGTAGGTTAAGAATTCACTCCCAAAAACAACATGTCATGCACTCATAGCAAGAACAGAGGAGATGAATTTGTGCCCTAAGTTTTGCAACTACGCCTTTAAAAGGCCTATCAACTAGCCGGAGTTAGGAATGCTCCTATTGAGCTGAAACCAACAAGAAACAAGTGATAATGAAGAGAAAACGTGCAATCAAAGTTCAAGAACTCAAACCTGAAGTTGATGAAGCTTTGAGTACACAAGAATACCAGAGGAAACTGCTCCTTCCTTGAGCTTCACTTGGCCAAATAAAGGCTTTCAACTTTTGAAAAATGATGATGGATATGGATTTGCAGTGATGCTAAACTTGCAGAAATGGAGTTGCTCTAGTTGTTCTTGATTCAACCACACCAAAACAATGAGCAATGGAAGCACAATGGAGTTGAGATCGTGGAGAAGAAAATGAGCAAAATCAGAGAGAGTGAGAGAAAAATTCTGAAGTGAGTGAGAGAAAAAAATGTTGTTATGAGAAATGTGAGTGAGATTTGATTTTATAGTGTGAGTTAGAAGTGAACCATAGGTGGTTAAGTGAGTGAGTTGTGGTGAGTTATCATGGTTAAAGTGAGTCCATCCTAACTAACTGAGTCAAGTTAGTTAGGGGACGAGTTATCAATGGCTGTGCTAAGGTGAGGTGGATGTTTAGAGTGTTATGGTGGAGATTAATTGAATAAAGAAAACTCATATATGCTGCAACAACATAAACTTGTTCTACAAGCTTTCTCCTTCCATTTCCATGTATAGTGAGGCACGTGATGTGGTGTTCATGAAAAGTGTTTGGTTTAAAAGGGCAATGGATGAATGGTATGAGTAATGCACGTGCAAGCTTGGTAATAACAACATCAACAACATTTGTTTTTTCTGGTTTTTTATGGCAGTTTGGAACAATGGAGATATGGTGGTTTTGGTGATGATTTTGTCTCTACCCAATGGGTGGTTTGATGTGTTTTTGAGGTCATTGGAAAGAAGAATCATAATAGAACAACTTTGGTATGAGAAATGAATTGAATTGAGGCTTGGAATAGGTTGAAAAAAGGATTGGAACACACAAATTTGGAACTGATATAAGGGCGTGGCATATGGTCGTTTGACAAAGCAACATGGCACTTAGGTTTTCAGCATGATCATAGTAAATTGGACCCATCATAACTTCTCAACCTTTGATCAAATGAAAAAATCATAAACACCACTTTTGAAGATCTCACATAGAGGAACAACTTTCATGTTGAAAGATTTTTCATTTGAGGCCTCTAACCATGAGTAATTGATCAATACATTTGGCCCACCATGTGTTTGTGAAAATGACTGCGCGCGTGCCTTGAAAATCTTGGTCATGACCTAGTTTTGAACCTACTTTGCTCAAACTTTGATCAATCATATCTCACTCAACTTTTATCCAATGGAGATGTTCCACACATGGATTTGAAGCTTAAAGCAAGGCCTTTCATTGAGGCAGAGTGGAATTTTCATTTGGTGCTCCAAATTTAAATGGCCTTGGCTCAAACTCTGATGCAAAATGGCCAAAACTTGCTATTTTTAGCAACCCTACTTCATCCAAAAATGGCAACTTTTTACATCTTGATTTTTTCATGATTCCTTTGGAATTTCTTGACCAAATTTTGTATATTGGACATATGTAACATGAATTTCATGATTTTGGGCTCAAAAAGTCAAGAGTTGACTTTTTCCCCTGATTATTTGACTTGGCCCCAAATTTCCTGATTTTTTATCTTTCTTCCAATTGAAACACCTCCAAAACCAATTGAGGGGCAATTTTCCATACACATACACTTAAGAACATGTAGAATACCATGACAACAAGCTTTGTCCAAAAAATCAGAGATATCCTGATTTTATTAGAAACCCTAATTTTGACCCTCTCTGGTTAGGAGGAAATTGCACATCTTCCAAATCCAAATTCCTCAGAGTATGTTGTGTATCCTCTTAAAGGATGATGAGAAATGCCACTTGAGAATGATTTTGAATCAATGAGCTATCTCCTTTGAGGGTTTTCCTTCAATTTTTGAACCTCTTGCATAGTGAAAGATGTAGTGCTTCAATCTCCCATTGAATCTCACTGCCTTGAGGTTTTGGAAGATCAATTGAGATAGTGTGAGACATGAGAGACCTCTTGGCTTGCCTAGAGCCAACTTGATTGACCTTTTTGTGCTTTGAATGATTCCTTGATTGTCCACCTTCCACCTGATCACATGCCCTGATGGTAAGAAGGATGCCATGCTTCATTTTTCTATGTTAAATGCAATGTAATGTTAATGAGGTGAATATGATATGATAAATGATAATGCCATGCTATGATGACAAAAGGGGATAGCAAATTTTGGGGTATTACAGCTGCCCCTATTCAAGCGCTGTAGACCTGAATGCCTGAAAGCAAATGCTTTCGGACTTTCAAGGTATATAGTGATTGAATACCAAATATAACCAAAAATTTGCTCTGGATGGTGAAGAAGAAAAGGGATATAAACCCAACGAGACTGCTGGATTGAATCTTCGATGAAACGTCGGAGAGATCTGTCTTTTGAACGATGCCAGACGACTACTGGCTTGCCACGCTGCTGGTGGACTTTAATACTGTCTTTTATGCAATTCCAGACGACTACTGGCCTGCCACGCTACTGGTGGACTTTGGAAATGTCTTTTTGAACGACGCCAGACGACTACTGGCTTGCCACACTACTGGTGGACTTTAATAATGTCTTTTATGCAATTCCAGACGACTACTGGCCTGCCACACTACTGGTGGACTTTGATAATGTCTTTTATGCAATTCCAGACGACTACTGGCCTGCCACGCTACTGGTGGACTTTGCAGCTTCGTGCCACCCGAAGATGGACTTCTGCCAATCCACTGTTGGACTTTCGCCACCCGAAGACGGACTTTTGCCAATCCACTGTTGGACTTTGAGAATATGCCACCCTTAGATGGACCTTTCGCCAATCCACTGTTGGACTTTTAGCTGCTTTGCCACCCGAAGATGGACTTTTGCCAATCCACTGTTGGACTTTTGCCACCCGAAGACGGACTTTTGCCAATCCACTGTTGGACTTTTGCCACACGAAGACGGACTTTTGCCAATCCACTGTTGGACTTTTGCCACCCGAAGACGGACTTTTGCCAATCCACTGTTGGACTTTTGCCACCCGAAGACGGACTTTTGCCAATCCACTGTTGGACTTTTGCCACCCGAAGACGGACTTTTGCCAATCCACTGTTGGACTTTTGCCACCCGAAGACGGACTTTTGCCAATCCACTGTTGGACTTTTGCCACCCGAAGACGGACTTTTGCCAATCCACTGTTGGACTTTTGCCACCCGAAGACGGACTTTTGCCAATCCACTGTTGGACTTTTGCCACCCGAAGACGGACTTTTGCCAATCCACCGTTGGACTTTTGCCACCCGAAGACGGACTTTTGCCAATCCACTGTTGGACTTTTGCCACCCGAAGACGGACTTTTGCCAATCCACTGTTGGACTTTTGCCACCCGAAGACGGACTTTTGCCAATCCACTGTTGGACTTTTGGCATATGCAAAATTGCATTACTCTCTGCGTCTGTGTCAGACATCTATGCTGACTCTGCTGAGGAACAATGATTAATGACTTGACTTTAGAGGTTCCTGAGAGGATAATATCTCTGCTGGCGAATGGATGAACAATCCGTCTGCTTCGAATTGTCAAGCCTGCCAAAAATAAATTGGACTTTAAGATATGAGGGAATGACGACTCTGCCAGGAATTATTCCATCTGTTTGGGGGAATGAATTCTGGTCACAGCGATTCCGCTGGGGATGAGAATTTTTAAATGACGTCCTGCTGGGGAAATGAGCCATTAAAACTCTGCTTGGGGATTTATTCAACCCAAGATCCTTTATAGGGATTATCAACCTTCTGACCCGGCTGGGGAAAGGCTGTACCATCCTTGTTGAGGAATAGATTCTGTCGATCTGATAAACCTCTGCGGAGAGAACAACAACTCAGCTGGAAGTTGCTGACAAGATTCGATGCTGACCTCTGTGGGGATACCATGACCAGAGATACGATCTTGCTGGGTATCAGGGCTACTCTGCCAGGGATATGCAAATCCTGGTTAGAACATTCCACTGCAACTTGCTAGAAAGAGTCCTTAGAGATCTGTTGGGGAAACCCAAAGCAAATCCACAGTAGTCTGCTGAAGAATGTGACTGTCGAGCTTAGGATAAGTACTACAATGCCCCATGTTAGGCGAGCTTCCCTTTAGACAATTCCGTTAGGGATGACGGGTTTATAACAAACTCTGCTGGAGAAAACTGCTTTAAAGCGTCTCGTGTTGGGGAATGCCTTTTGAGAGGATTTTACAGAAGATTTAGCTTCTTCAAACTCTACTGGGGATGATCAACACTTCATGCTGGGGAACCGAACAATTTGTCCCCGAAGAGGATGTCATAAGAGGATTTTACAGAAGATTTAGCCTCTTCAAACTCCTAGTGATTTCAACGGGGATAATGACCATCCGTTTCGGTGTCGACGAGACCACCCTTTTGGGGAACCTGTGACCGTTATCGACACAGAAAAGCTTGTAGTTGTTGGAAGGACTGAATAAGAGAATCGACTTAATAAGATGCAACGGTACCCAGTTGAACTTAATTCACTGATATCGACCCGTTATGACCGACCGTCGACCGAATGATGGACTTAATCAGTGAACATTGTGACAAAAGGGTGACCACCTTTCTCGAACATGATTGCCCCAGTCTTCTGCATGGAAGTAAGTGATTACTCGTCTAGAAGACATGATCCCGTGATCTCGCAAAGGCTTCAATTTTGCCTTTAAGCCTAGTATGAGGCTGCTACCTGCAAGCAAAGGATATGCACGTATACCCCGTGCGAGATATGACTTCTGCAACTGAGAAAATCTAACTCTGAACCACCACTTGTTGGGGAGAAAGGTTTGCATGCAATCTCTTGCTGGAGAACATTATTAATGAACCCTACTGAAGACGGGGACCAAAAATGCCTTGGGTTGGAATGCCCCTTAGTTTCGCTCCTTTTGGCTGATTGACTGCATATGCGTGACCAACTGTTTTTCTTCACTTGTCCCAAACCAACATGGTCCACCGGAAGAAATTGTCCCAAGAGGATTTTACAGAAGACTTGACATTCAAAATGCCTCAATGTCCTCAAACTCTTGTAGAGATTCGTCGGATCTCGACGTAACTGCCCCGGACCATATGGTTTTCAGAGGATTTCGCCCTGAGAAGATTCATGAGCAATCTCGTGAGATATTCTGTCCCAGCATTCTGAACCCTGGATAGGCTGACCAGTCGTCTGGATGGACCAATTCTCGTGCTCTTGGGATGACCTGCCCCAGTATGACCCTTGAAGTGGTTTTGCCCCAGTTTGGCTGAACTCTGAAAAGATTTCTCGACGTAATTGGCTCAGACCGGCTACACCTTAAAGAGATGATTCGACGTGACTGCCCCGGATCGACTACGTCTTAACACAACTTGTTGGGAAAGCTCCTGCTCAACAAAGTTTCCTGAGGAAGTACCATTGGATATGGCTGCCCTTCGGGAGTTTCAGGATCCTCAACTCGACAAGATTAAACTTCTGGACTGAATTTCCATATGTAAACTTCTTTTGATGTCAAACAAATGTATGCAAGCAGAAAATGTTTTATTCTGAGAATGAAAATTCTAATGCAACACAACATGTTAATCTCGAAGTTTTACTAAAAAGATGTAGCAAACCCTTTTGTGAGCGAATCACGGGTTAGGATACGACATTAATTTTTGAAAGAAATAATGCAATGCACATGCAACACCAACAAAGATCTTTTAGCACAACTGATAGGAGTCAGGAACGCTATCTCTTGGTAGTATGCCTTTGAAATAACCCTGTTTCAATTAGGACTTTTGAGGGTTGTAACGGGGCCTGGTTCACGGTTTTGAGAAAAAAGGATTTATGGCTCAAAGTTTATTGGTGCCCACCCACTCTTCGTGATGTTCTCCAGTCCTACGTTCAGCTAATTTGCACAAGCGTTCGCCTCTCAAAAAGATTTTGTGATCTTTAAGGAAACCATGATACTGATGGTTTGACACCTAATGAGGCTTTGGATTGACAGTCACCCCTTTGTCTTTTGTCCATAGTCACAAGACTTTGTTCTTGCTCGAGGATTTTCTTTTGTAATCCTTTTGTTTTTCGCTTTCACATTCTTTTGCTTTTTGATCCCTAATTTTTGCCTGGACTGATTCTTTTGAATCTTTAATTTCAGAGTCCAGCGGGATGCCCTAACTTTTGCCTAAGTTGCTTGTTTTCAAGTTTCAACTTAGCGGGCTTTTTTCATTTTTTCATTTTTTTTATTCTTTTTCCTTTTTTCTTGAACAAATCGTGTGACACTGGCTTGTCTTGACTTGATTGGAAAGGTCGTGACTGCCTCACTCTTTGATTGTTGATGGATAACCATTGTGGTTTCACATCTCTTGCCCTCTTGACGGTGGAATAGAAGGTAATGGATCCTCAGATGCACACTCCTTTTGAAATTTGAATGCTTGGTCAAATTAACTGACGCCTACCCTGCCCCTGGGTTAAATGTGAGGGTTTTTTCGTACGAAAAGAAACTCCTACTTCAAGGCTCAAAGGGGTTAACGAGGGTCTATCTCCCTTATATCTCCAGTGTTTAAGGAGTTGAAACAATGCCTGTACATCCTCAACAGGGTTCTTATTCCAAAGCACACCGTTAGAGATTTTTGCGTTTTCAGACCATCATTCTCCCTCATAGAGTTTGAGCAAGAAAAATGGTATTGCAGTATACATTAGCATTAAATGAGTAAACACAAATGAAATTCTTCAAGAAAACATATTCATTGCATTAAAATCCTCATACCAAATACAAACAAATTTTAACATGCGAACAATGTCTGAACGAACAAATAAAGACTACATATGAAAATGCAGCAAGGAAAATAAAGATTGTCGTTGTTGAGGAGGCTTGGCTCCGTCTAGACTGACCACTTCTGGTGATGTTCTTGTAACTTTGAGCACTCACCATGGTACAGAAGCTTCACCTTGTGGGGTACCATCTGGGGTAATAACCTTTGAGTCAATCAAATCCTGCACCTTGTGCTGGAACACATTACAGTTATCAAGTGTGTGCCCAAATGTTCCTGAATGGAACTCACAGCTAACACTCATGTCATAGTCCGGAGGAATGGGGTATGGCACGGGCATGGCCCTTCTCAGCTGGATTTGCGAACTTTTGAGCAAACGAGCCAACAACTGACTGTACGGAATAGGAATAGGATCAAATGTCCTCTTGGGCTTCCTTGGTCTGAGTAGCCTCCGCTGCTGATAATCTTGCTGCTGCTGGTTCGGGCGCCCAGCCTGGCCCTGCACTTTCCTTTCTGCATTCGGCTGAGGCACAAACAAGGGTTGCTGACATAGGTCTTCTGCAACACAGGGTTGTGGAAGAGATCCCTGACGCGAGGTAGACCCTTTGGAAAAGGAGAGAGTCCTCAGTTCCCTTGCAACAATGGGAGTGACATCACTTGGTTTACCAGCACCAACTGATGCAAACTTGATTGCCCCTGAATCAATTAGCTCCTGGACTTTATGCTTGAACCTGGTACAATTCTCAACATTGTGACCAGGTGCCCCAGAATGGAACTCACATCTAGCCTTAGCATTAGGTCCCAGAGGAATCTTCGTGGGCAACGGTCCCAAACTAACACACTCAACCAGCTTGAGCTCGAGCAAGTAAGAAAGCAATTGCGCGTACGAAATCGGAATGGGATCGAACTTCCTCTTAGGCCCCTCTGACTTAGGATCCTCTTGAAAATTAGGAAGTGACTGCTGATGAGAGAGCTCTGAACCTTTAGCTTTCAGAGGAGATTCACGAAGCAATCCATGATCTAGAGCATATCCCAAAGAGATGGGAGGAGTAGAGACTTCTGTTGTGGAAGCAGGCACATGATCATTTTCTTTTTTTAACACCTTATTCAAGATTTCCATGACCAGGCCCATTTGAATCTTCATCTGGTTGACTTCCTCCCTCAGTAGTTCCTGACCTCGGGACAGCGCCTGAATGTCCCCCATAAAATGCCCCAATTGGGCCCTCACCCCAGCCAAATCCTTCTGCATTTGATCCATGATTCTTACTTGATTTCTTCGCGTCGAATATCGGTGAATATAATTCTCAGCTATACTGCCTGAAACCAAATAAAGGTTAGAGACCCTGCAACGAATACCTGAAAAGCAAGCAACATAAATGCAGAATGATATGCAATGCCATGCAATGCCATGTTTGTCATTTCCGAGGTGCTTTATACCCTGATTCCAATCCAACCACAGAAATCTGAAGACCAGAAATTGTGATATAAAGAGACGTGTCGTGGTCATGTGCTTGTGTGCAGCTATCTGATAAGGAATAATTCTGAATAAAACTGCTCATACTCATTCAACAAAGTATTCAAGTACATTTAAGAAAGGCTCATCCGCAACTGCAATACAAGGAAAAATGGATCCATCAACAAGCCTGATGGTAACGATTAATAACAAAATATAAGGAAAAGAACATCAGTCTGACAATTCCACACCCTTCAGCTTATCACTTGAGTATTTGATCTCCTCAAAAAGTATACGGGTACGCTGGTGATTCGGCTTTTCAATCATTTCTTTGATCAAGACATCCCTTTTCTCAAGAGCTTCAGTTAAAGAACCCATGTGCAGCATCAGAGCCTCGTCATCACACACTCCTTTGTGTCTCTTTATGCCGGCTTGCGTCTTGAGTATCTCCTTTTCTATCATGACTTCTTCAAGCTCTTTCTTGGTATTCCTCAGCTCACCTCTAGCTTCTTCTAGCTGTTCTTGACTCTTACCGAGGCTTTCCCGATACTTTCTCCTCTGCTCATGCGCCTTTTCAAGCTCTTCGTCCTTAATCTGCAACCGTTCCTGTAATTCAGCATTCTCTATCCTAACTTCGTCCCAAGCGTGCTGAAACTTTGTTAACTTCTCTTTGGTCTGTGCTAACGCCTGTTTGGTTTGCTTGTGGGCTTGAGTAGCATCATCAGCACCTTTACTAATCTTCCGGAAATGTTGGGCTCTTCCAGCAAAGTCTTTTTCTTTTGCAGTTAGGATTTGTTCAGCATTTTGGGCTTTCCGCTCCAGCTCTTTGTTGGCATGTAGAGCATTCTGAAGACGGCTACTCAACTCGGAATTCTCTCCTTGGAGCTTCTTCACCAAGGCTTGCAACTTGTCAACTTCTTCCACAGTAGCAGTGCTTCTCGCTTTCTCATTCTCCGGATACAAAAGGGGTGCCTTACCAAAAGGCAAGAGAAAATCTTCAACTCTTTTCTTCACCCACTCTTCATATGCTGGATAAACCCGGTTGTTAGGCTTTCCTAGAGTAACTTTCCCCTTTTTCAGTATGCTACCCCAGCTTTCAAAAGCTTTCTGTGCTGCTTCCCATCCTTCTGATGTATGAAAATAGAGGGACTCCTCCACATCTCTCTTAATAGGCGGACCTGTCAGGGCATACCCAAATTGTCGAATGGCCAAAGAAGGATTATAGTTAATCCCACCCAGTCTTCCTATCAGTGGAACGTTAGGGAACTTACCACAGCTGTGGATAATATTCTTACCAATCAGCCCATGATCTACCCATACGATGTCCTTGGCCACCAATCCCATTAAACGCTGTTTCCACTCTAGAGAATCTTTGGAATCCACAAAAGCCCCTGATTGTGGTAAACGGCCCGCAAACCACTTATAGAACAAGGGTGCACAACAACGAATTATCCCTCCTCTTTTCTTTTCGTTTCGGTTGTACAATGAGTAGTGAAGATCTCCCAGTAGCGTTGGCACCGGGTTCTTCATCATGAATATTCGTATAGCGTCCGTATCAATGAAATTCGGCTCGTTGGGAAACAACACTATGCCGTATATACAAAGGGCTAGCAAAGCATTAAAAACAAGCCAATTCTCGCCTTTAGCTGCTTCCTGGGCCTTCTTAATCAGATATTCCAGCTTGTAACCACGAATCTTTCCTTTGTTGGAGACATTGTCACTTAACTCTGATTTGCTCAAATAAAGAGCACCAGCCAACTTCCCAAAGTCAAGATCCCCCACTGATCCAAAGAAAGGGGGCTCCTCCTTGATAGCAATCCCCAACATGTTGGAATACTCCTCCAGGGTAGGAACCAACACATAGTCTGGAAATACAAAACATCTCAGAGGCGGATCATAGAACTGCATCAACGTATGGAGACCTCTGGCTTCATAATCACTGACATTACGGACCATAGATAAAATCCACCCATATTTCTCTTCAAAAGCTTCTCGTACTGCAGGGCTCGCCATTCCCTTCAGCACAACAATAGGGCCCAAAGTAGGCGTAAGGAACTTATAGCTGATGATATTCTTCCTCTCTTTAGTGTTCATCTTTGCAGGGACCGGATGACTGGAATTAAGGGTAATATATGCACCTGGAAATGAATAAACATGTATGTTAGGATATGATAATGCAATGCAAAGGGCAATGTGATCAGGTAATCAGGTGTCTGTGCTGAACTGTGAACGGTGTCAGTGTAGCTCTGAGACTAATATAGAACCATAGATAAGAACCATCTGAATACAATAGGATGAAACTTCCTTTTTGTGCAATGATGATAGAAAACCGGGTATGTAGGAGGTCATGGTTACCTGCAAACCTGTAAATAACCCGCCCTTCTCACATGTGGGTACTAGGATGTTCAATATCCCGGGCTCTCAGGTCGAGAAATGATGATACGTTCACCATTTCTGGTTTGGCATCATCATCAATCGAGGAGGCCTCAACTGATTCTCCAAAACAAAAAGGTCCTCAGCTTCTGGCACTGAGGTCGAGAAGCAATAGTACATTCATCCCTCAGGGTACAGTACTACCGCCAATCGAGGAGTGCCTCCGCTGATTCTCTTTCAAAAAGGGATGTCCTATAGCAAGTTCCCAGCATTGGGTCCTCGGATCGAGAATGTGCAATGGGTTTGCCACGGAATGTGGTCTGCCACTGTCACAACTCGGGAGGAGTGCCGCAACTGAGTCCTCGGGAATGGTCACCAGAGTCGGCAGTTCCTCAAGAGAATAACCACTGGCCTGCATAACATGCAGTAGCAGAAAGCTCCTGATAGAACCTCGTCTGGTTGTGGGTCTCATGAACAACAATACGTGGTCACCACCACGCAAGCGTCATGACTATCTACTCTAATACCTATGTATGTACTCAAGCCTTGGTAGTGGGCTTATCTCTCAGAACACCCATCCCGCCAAACAGACAAAACAGTGCAACACAATATAATATATGATATGTAATGCTAAAATGTGGTAAATACAGTAAAATAAATAAACAGCAACATATAGCACAACAGTAAACACCCAATGAAAGAAAAGCAGACAAGCGCTAGGATTGACTTGCTTAGGAAACCAGAGATTCTGGGTTTTATCCCCAGCAGAGTCGCCAGCTGTCGCTCCCGGGATTTTCATCCAAGTACAAACGCGAAAGTGGCACCGAAACAGAGTCGCCAGCAATGTGTATTTATCCCAAGAGAGGGAAAGGAAACACCGCGTAAACCTGAGAGAAAGGAAAAGCATGGTCTTGCGACCAAGAGAACTGGGTTCGGGAGTCGGTTACGCGAGAGGAAGGTATTAGCACCCCCTCACGTCCATCGTACCCGATGGGATCCACGCTTGCTGCTTCAATCAAAGGGTGTAAGAAAAGATACTGGAAAAGGAACTGAAAGAAAGAAAGGAGAAAGAAAAGAAAAGGAACGGGAAACAAATGTAGGGAAAATAAAAGAAGTGCTCGCATGGGCCCTACCCCACTGCCTACGTATCTCATCGGGAACATGAGAATCAGAGCGACGTAGTTCCCCTCACTAGGGATGGATTGTTTGTGTTTTTTAGAGAACGGCTTACGTTCTAGCTCAGGTGTTGCAGGCTCGCTGGTCCGAGTGCGTTACCGTCTTGCAAGAGAACGAGTAGAAGCGCGTTCGTGCGTTGAGAATGAATGAGATGAGAAAAGAATTCCCGAAGGAAAGACGTTATTGTTTGTTTTTGTCTTTTAGAAGGAAGTGTTTTGGATTTGTTTGCATACGACAGTGTATCTGGATCTTAGTCATTGGAATGTGTACCTTCTCACATTCCAAGATGGAATGGGTAAGAAAGCACACTAAGGGTGAAGAAGACCCTCACACTTAGTTCCAATTATCAAGGTTCAAACACACTAGCATACTTGTGTTTATTAAGTGTTTTGTTGATTATGAAGTGAAGAAGTGTTTTTTATTATTTGCACCTTCAACAAGTATTGCATTTGAGTCCCTCATACAAGATCAAATGTTTAACACATTGACCCAAGATGGGCTATATGCTACACATTCTAAGATTACAAGAGAAGACCCCTTATAATCTTTTCTTTATATGAAAGGCCTAAATGCAATAAATGCCTACCTTTATTATATGTTTTGAATTTTCTTTGAGATGAGAAAAGAGACTCAAGAGAGGAGAAAAGGTAAAACCTATATGGACTAAGACTCAATCCTAATTGAAGATTAAAGGGAGTGATCCTAAAGGTTTGTGAGGTTTCAACCTAAAGTCTAAATAAAGAAAGAATTAAACAATTCACTTCCAAAGTAGAAGATGAATTGTAATTCAAAAAGGGAAAGTAATGAGTTATTAAAAGAAAGCACATAAGTGCTTAACAAAACACAAAATGGAATTGTAAAAGAGAAAGGATAGAAGTTGAATGTGGATTCCTTATCCACACTCAATTGAAACTTACCGAAGCCCCTACATGGTTAGTAAACATGTATAAGAAGTATAAGAAGTAAAAGAACATGTAATGCATCATAAAACTCACAAGAATTAAATGAGAAAACAAATCCTAGAACCACAACCAGAATGGGCATCATATGGAAACCAATGGTTATTATCATACAAGTGCAAGTGAATAAGCAACCATCATCATCCATTAGCATTTAAACATGTTACAAGAAGAAGGGATAGATGAAAGATGGAAAGAAATGAAGAGGACATGCATAAATGGAACATGTAAATCAACAACCAGAATTGAAATTAAATGGAAAATGGTTTATAAACATCTCAAAAGTATTTATGAGGTAACTTCAAGACATTCAAGAAGTAATATAAGAAGAATTGAAATGAAAGTTCAAAAAGAAAGTGCAAACAAAACATGTTAATGATGCACAAAGTTCAAATTGAAATGAACATGTAAAGATGACCTATAATGTGTATCAAAGACCTATAATATCATATGAATGACTCACACAACTATGCAAATGCTCATACAAATGTGCACAAAAGAATTCATGTAAACATGCACTAAAGATTACAATGATATAACATGTCATAATGCTTTAAATGAAATGCATCAAGCAAAAATCAAATGTCCTCATGAAAATTATGAAAACATGGTATTGGAGTTCACTAATCAGAGATGAATCACATATCAAAATAGCATATCAAAATTCAAAGCAAAATGACTTCAAACAAAGCAATTAGGTCAAATTGAAACATCATGCAAAGTGGTACAAATATAGGCATCAAGACATGTAATAAAGTGACCTAAAAAATCAAACAAAAATCATCTAACATGCTTCAATGTATTAGTGAATCAATGCAAAAAGAATCATGTCAAAATAGTTGGTAATGAGCAAGAACAAAATTAAACAAATTCATGTATCACAATTAGAAAGCACACAAATGGAAATTCAAAGAAAATTATGGAACAGGGGTAAAAATGTCATAAACTCATGAGATAAAAATGTCAAAAATTTTCTAAATGTCTTGCGAATGTTCATGAATTTTTGTAGAATTTTCTTATGTAATTTGGTATTTTTAACAATTAGAAATGAAACATGTATGAAAGAAATAAAAATAAAAAATGAATGCAAAATGAAGGGGGGTATGAACATAGCAAAGTCACAGTTCAAAATCATTGGGCTTCAATACATGGGGGTGTAATTATCAATCTGAATAGGTCCAAGTCTGCGCAAAACACCATAACAATCATGCACTTCAGTCAACAGAAATTGACTCATTCTTAGCCAATGGATCAAGTCAAAGTCAATTCATGGTCAAAGTAGTTGGAATCAACACACACACGCGAGGGAACACATTCATTAACATGCACTGCACCACACGTTGCATAAGTGAATTCAGAAAATAGGCACGTGAGGTGCATGCTTCTTCTAATGCGCTGGCAATGTTTCACGCGTTGGATCAACAAGATCAAACGGCTGTAATTCCAACTGGCAAGAAAAGCCCTAGAACGAAGCTACCGGCCGGAGAGGGACCTCCGGTCACCTTCTCCGGCGAGAACCACCACCTGCAACTCTCACATCTCACAAAAATCCACAAATATGGTACCAAATTGAAGCTGAGCTTATGTAGGTTAAGAATTCACTCCCAAAAACAACATGTCATGCACTCATAGCAAGAACAGAGGAGATGAATTTGTGCCCTAAGTTTTGCAACTACGCCTTTAAAAGGCCTATCAACTAGCCGGAGTTAGGAATGCTCCTATTGAGCTGAAACCAACAAGAAACAAGTGATAATGAAGAGAAAACGTGCAATCAAAGTTCAAGAACTCAAACCTGAAGTTGATGAAGCTTTGAGTACACAAGAATACCAGAGGAAACTGCTCCTTCCTTGAGCTTCACTTGGCCAAATAAAGGCTTTCAACTTTTGAAAAATGATGATGGATATGGATTTGCAGTGATGCTAAACTTGCAGAAATGGAGTTGCTCTAGTTGTTCTTGATTCAACCACACCAAAACAATGAGCAATGGAAGCACAATGGAGTTGAGATCGTGGAGAAGAAAATGAGCAAAATCAGAGAGAGTGAGAGAAAAATTCTGAAGTGAGTGAGAGAAAAAAATGTTGTTATGAGAAATGTGAGTGAGATTTGATTTTATAGTGTGAGTTAGAAGTGAACCATAGGTGGTTAAGTGAGTGAGTTGTGGTGAGTTATCATGGTTAAAGTGAGTCCATCCTAACTAACTGAGTCAAGTTAGTTAGGGGACGAGTTATCAATGGATGTGCTAAGGTGAGGTGGATGTTTAGAGTGTTATGGTGGAGATTAATTGAATAAAGAAAACTCATATATGCTGCAACAACATAAACTTGTTCTACAAGCTTTCTCCTTCCATTTCCATGTATAGTGAGGCACGTGATGTGGTGTTCATGAAAAGTGTTTGGTTTAAAAGGGCAATGGATGAATGGTATGAGTAATGCACGTGCAAGCTTGGTAATAACAACATCAACAACATTTGTTTTTTCTGGTTTTTTATGGCAGTTTGGAACAATGGAGATATGGTGGTTTTGGTGATGATTTTGTCTCTACCCAATGGGTGGTTTGATGTGTTTTTGAGGTCATTGGAAAGAAGAATCATAATAGAACAACTTTGGTATGAGAAATGAATTGAATTGAGGCTTGGAATAGGTTGAAAAAAGGATTGGAACACACAAATTTGGAACTGATATAAGGGCGTGGCATATGGTCGTTTGACAAAGCAACATGGCACTTAGGTTTTCAGCATGATCATAGTAAATTGGACCCATCATAACTTCTCAACCTTTGATCAAATGAAAAAATCATAAACACCACTTTTGAAGATCTCACATAGAGGAACAACTTTCATGTTGAAAGATTTTTCATTTGAGGCCTCTAACCATGAGTAATTGATCAATACATTTGGCCCACCATGTGTTTGTGAAAATGACTGCGCGCGTGCCTTGAAAATCTTGGTCATGACCTAGTTTTGAACCTACTTTGCTCAAACTTTGATCAATCATATCTCACTCAACTTTTATCCAATGGAGATGTTCCACACATGGATTTGAAGCTTAAAGCAAGGCCTTTCATTGAGGCAGAGTGGAATTTTCATTTGGTGCTCCAAATTTAAATGGCCTTGGCTCAAACTCTGATGCAAAATGGCCAAAACTTGCTATTTTTAGCAACCCTACTTCATCCAAAAATGGCAACTTTTTACATCTTGATTTTTTCATGATTCCTTTGGAATTTCTTGACCAAATTTTGTATATTGGACATATGTAACATGAATTTCATGATTTTGGGCTCAAAAAGTCAAGAGTTGACTTTTTCCCCTGATTATTTGACTTGGCCCCAAATTTCCTGATTTTTGATCTTTCTTCCAATTGAAACACCTCCAAAACCAATTGAGGGGCAATTTTCCATACACATACACTTAAGAACATGTAGAATACCATGACAACAAGCTTTGTCCAAAAAATCAGAGATATCCTGATTTTATTAGAAACCCTAATTTTGACCCTCTCTGGTTAGGAGGAAATTGCACATCTTCCAAATCCAAATTCCTCAGAGTATGTTGTGTATCCTCTTAAAGGATGATGAGAAATGCCACTTGAGAATGATTTTGAATCAATGAGCTATCTCCTTTGAGGGTTTTCCTTCAATTTTTGAACCTCTTGCATAGTGAAAGATGTAGTGCTTCAATCTCCCATTGAATCTCACTGCCTTGAGGTTTTGGAAGATCAATTGAGATAGTGTGAGACATGAGAGACCTCTTGGCTTGCCTAGAGCCAACTTGATTGACCTTTTTGTGCTTTGAATGATTCCTTGATTGTCCACCTTCCACCTGATCACATGCCCTGATGGTAAGAAGGATGCCATGCTTCATTTTTCTATGTTAAATGCAATGTAATGTTAATGAGGTGGATATGATATGATAAATGATAATGCCATGCTATGATGACAAAAGGGGAGAGCAAATTTTGGGGTATTACAGCGGACATTCTGATCTCAACGGTAGGTGATGTTCCACGATGTTGGTATCCAACCCTGGCATATCCTGATAGGACCAAGCGAATACATCGGGAAACTCTTTGAGAAGCCTTATCAAACTTTCTTTGACAGTTGGACTAAGCAGTGCCCCAATCTTGACTTCTTTTCTCTCTTCTTCTGAACCCAAGTTGACCGTTTCCAACGGCTCTTTGTGAGGTTCAATGGAACTTTCCTCTTGTCTGAATAATCGGGAGATCTCTTCTGGAATTTCTTCGTCATTTTCTTCTTCAACCTCAAATATCGGGAATTAAAAGTTGGGAGAAGGCATTGGATTATATGTTTCAATGGGGTTTAAAACAAGCAATCTGCATGACGTGATGATTTGTGTTTAGAAGAGATAGAGAGAATGCAAGAGTGTGTGCAGTGTTTTTTTTTGAACAATGCTTGTTTTTATTATTTGAGTTGTTTTTTAGGATTACCATTTTATAAAAAAGCAAAAAGAGAAAACAGCAATAAATGCGGAAATTACAAAACGACGCTATTTTATTTATGATCTTGTCGATTCTTGAAACTACAGCCCTATAAAACAAAACTCTGTCGCTTCGGGCGAAGCGAAGAAGTACATTTACAGAAAGTGAGCCCTATCAAAACATTTGTTTCACCTGGGAAGGGTGAAAGGTTAAGGTAAAGACGACAATTACTTAGACTTATGAACAACTTTTGGAACGTTGACTGCAACCCATTCGCGGCGAACTCCTCGGTGAATCACAAAGTATGGAACCTTCTTTCTTGGCTTTTCTTCAGAAATAATGCTGATTTCTGGTGGAGCAGGATCATTGGAATCTGTCTCCCAAGCAGAATTGTCGTAGGAGGATTCTTCAACTGTATCTTGCATAACATTTCTACTCTCAGGTATATCTCCCCACTCAGTTGGCTGGATGTCTTCGAGCCTAATACGAGAGCTTTCGGGAGCGGTGTATTTGACCAGGAAGTCCTATTTGCCACTCGGTTGTCCTAAGGTGTCCCACACCTCTTTAGAACTGGAGGAGTCATCCCTTTCGATGACGTTGACCTCGGGAAAAGCATAGTTAAGGAACTCTTGTCCTGCTATCGTTGTAAATTCATCATTGTACGAGATATTTTCTAAATGCCTTGAGTAATGATCCATGCTTCTGTGGGGACACATGTATTCTTTTCGAGGACGCTTAACTGATACGCATCGTTCGGCTGATTTTCTTGCCCTGAGTCTCCTGGGTACCGCTGCCAGATAGGCAGGCCATCCATCGGGCCATAATAGTCGTGGTCAAAGTTGTCTTTCATCAGAGTGTCCTCCTCTAATGAGTTTGGTGGAGCATGACATCCTTCTGGATCACAATCTCCATATATCATTTTGACATCTGACCTCGGTATAAATCTCGGACTCTGCGTGGGATAGCAGAATGGCGTATGTGTTTCGTCCTGAGACATATAACCGTCCTCGTTAAGATAGGATTTCCATTCTTCATCTGTATCGGAGGAATCGCCCTCGTTGATGGTATGTACTTCTTGAGACACCGAATGAAGGAAACCTCCACTGTGGAAGAAGTTTTGAATGTGATGAAGAATTTCATCGTTGGTAGCTGTCTGGGCACAGTTTGAAGAAAAACGAAGACCCTTCTTCGCTTTGTTATCAGTAGGAATGACAAGTTGTCCCCATCCTTTTGCATTGTTACTTTTGATTACTTAGAGAGCATCTTTGTACGAGGAAATTGACGTTCCGCTTTCTGATTGATTGTCGTTGCTCACCGAAAGTGCTTGGAACTGGGTTTCGATTACCTCCTTTGGTTCTACACAAGTAGATGACGATAAGTTACTCACGATCAACGGTTGCTCTCCGCAGACTATGACGAGTTGGTCGTTCTTGACGGACTTCAACTTCTGGTGAAGCGTTGAAGTGACTGCCCCAGCCTCGTGTATCCAAGGTCTTCCTAACAAGCAACTGTATGTTGCCCGGATGTCCATGACCTGGAAAGTGACTTGGAAAGTGTGAGGACCGATAGTTATGGGAAGGTTGACTTCGCCGATAACTGTTTTTTGGGATCCGTCAAATGCTTTGACGGTGACCTCACTGGCTCTCATCGGAGATCCTTTGTATGATATTTCATCAATGTAGACTTCAACATAACATTTACAGCTGCTCCGGTGTCTACCAGTACGCTGGCTAACGCATCGTCCTGGCAGTTGACTATAATGTTGAGTGTCATGTTGTGACGGTGGTCCTCTTCCGGTAGTTCTTCATCACTAAATCCCAAGTTATTGCAGGAAATGATGTTGGAGATGATGCTATTGAATTGTCTGATTGTCACATCTTGTTCCACATAGGCTTGCTCTAAGACTTTCTGTAGAGCTTCTCTGTGAGCTTCGGAATTGAGTAAAAGAGATAGCACCGAGATTTTTGAAGGAGTTTGCAACAGTTGATCTACAATGTTGTATTCACTCTTTTGGATGAGCTTCAGCATCTCATCATTGTTCTTTGAAAGGTTGGGATCACTGGATTGACTGACTGGTTAATTAGGAACTTCTGTTTGAGGTTCCTTTTCTCTGGGTTCTCTAACTCCTCTGTTGAAGATTCGGCCGCTCCATGTTACTCGACTGATATCTGCAATATTCACGACGGAGGGTAATGGAATTTCCTTTCCATTCTCAATTGGTGTTGCACCGTATTTCTAAGGGATAGCCTTAGTTGATTCATACGGTAGCGGTCCCGGCAGATAGGTAACTACAGGAGCCTTTTGATTTTTCTGACCATTGTAAGTAACTTCAATCAGTTCCTGGTTGGGAACTTTTGACTCGTCAAGTAGAGGAATGATGATGCACACATCTTTGGTCCTCTTATGATTAGAGATTATGACGACGTCTTTGATTTGATCAGCGAAATAGTTCGACATCAAGTTGATTGATCCAGAACTTGGACACGGTCGAATTTCTTTGTGGTCCAACTGACTTTGAAGGGCTGCTCGCACGAGGTAACACCCTTGATTATCTTCCGAGCAAACTCTATAGCGTTCATAGTTGTGTGGGGGCACCTGGCCACGTCCGCTTTGAACGCAGTGTAACTTTACTAGGTCAGTCTCCATTAATCAAACATCCTGACTTTGATGCCAAGTAGGGTTCCCGTTAGTCACGTTGACTTGTTGTGTGTCTTCATCCATATAGATCAGAAGCCACCAGTGGTTTAAAAAGTGTTGTAAATTTCTTTGAACGAGCGTACATCCTTGGTCACACTCACGGCATACTCTACAGTTCTGATAATTATGCGAAGTCAGAAAACCGAGTTGGACTTGTGTAGCGTGTAGCTCCACCAAGCTGGTATTCATCAAGCGAATATCAAAGATTTGAATCATATTCACTCGATACTGATTTCTATCATGGTAATCCTGAATCCATCCAAGATCCATCTGACGCTGGAGGGCCTCTTGTACAAAAGAGCATCCGTGCTTGTTTACCGAGCAGACCAGACAGGAATCGTAATCGTGACGAGGTAGATTATGATGTTGGCTTTGCCTTGAGTGCATTGCCACCAAGTTAACATTCATCGCATGGATGTTGTGGTTTTGAACAATGTTGGAATTCGCATAAGTCATGTTGACTTCACGAATTCAGTGCTCCTGGATCCATCTGAGATCCATCAGTTCCTGTAGAGCAGATTGCACCACAGAACATCCTTGATTGTTCTTAGAGCAGATATCACACCAGTGATAATTATGAGCCGGTACATGACCGTATTCGCTCTGTCTGCAATGCATCTTGGCAAAGTTAGTCCCCAATAAGAGTACATCGCGAATTTGATAGTTGTGGTTAGACTTTTCTTCTATCAAATTTACCGCATCTTTCTCATGTTGAGGCAGCGGGTTCGTCAGAACATTAGGATAAGACCCCGCTCCTAATAAGTTTTTGCACATCAGATTTGAAACTGAGACAATTTTCTATGTTATGCCCTGGTCCTCCTTGATGGTAAGGGCAAGTCTGATCCGCTTTGAACCAAAAAGGCAGATTCTCCGGTATTGCGAGAGAAGCCCCGGTTTGGACGTGCCCCTTGACCAGCAGTAATGGAAGCAGTTCTGCGTACAACATTGGTATTGGGTCAAACCCTGGTGGCCGCGTTGTACGATTATAGTTGTACGGAGGACGAGCCTGCTGAAGAGGCTGTTGTGTCCTTTGCTGAAATTGTTGTTGAATCGGCTGGCTTTGTACAATCTGAGGTTGATACGTTTGAACAGGCGCAGGGTTGATAGCAGGAGTTACAGCTGCTACTTGTTAGTGCCGTCGCCTTTGCTTTCCGAGAGAGATATTGCCAATATCTTGCTCTTTTTTCTTAGGGAGAGCACTACCGTATCTTTAGGTACTGCTTGATGGTCCAGCATCTTTGACCAGACGTCCTTCTCGGACTGCTTCCTCAAGACGAACTCCCATGCCGACCATCCCAGTGAAGTCGCTGGGCGCACTGGCGACCATTCTGTCGTAGTAAAATGAGCTCAAGGTTTTCAAGAAGATCTTTGTCATCTCTTTTTCTTCAAGAGGGGGACAAATCTGGGCGGCAAGTTCACGCCATCTCTGAGCATACTCCTTGAAGGTTTCCTTGTCCTTCTGCGACATGGCTCTAAGTTGATCTTTGTCCGGTGCCATGTCCAGGTTATACTTATATTGTTGAATGAAGGCAGCGCCAAGATCTCTGAAAGTGACGATCTTAGTTCGGTTTAAACCCATGTACCATTTGAGTGCGGCACCGGTTAAACTATCTTGGAAATAATGAATCAGTAGTTGGTGGTTCTCTGTCTGAGTTGACATCCTCCGAGCGTACATCACCAAATGACTTTGAGGGCAAGAGTTACCCTTGTATTTCTCATATTCAGGCACCTTGAATTTGTGCGGAACTTTCACATTGGGGACCAAACAAAGGTCTGCGGCGTCCTTTCCGAATAAATCCTGACCGCGAAGGGCTTGCAATTCCTTCTATATTTCTAGGAACTCTTCCTGGAACTCCTTCATTCTCTCGTCCATACTTTCGTTTCCACCAGAAGGTATCTGGGGAAGCTGCCCTTCTGGGACAGTGTGTACCACGGGTGGTGGTATAGTCATCATGGCGGTGACTCTTGGTGCTTCCCGAAGTTTGTAACCTTCAGGAGTTGTTGTCATGCCCCTGGAATCTTCGCTTTCCCGAAGTTTGTAACCTTCAGCCCAGCGGTTTCTGTTGTAGTTTCCGGAACTTCAGTGATCGGCGGAACATATCCTTCTGGGATATAGTTAATAGGCATGCCCCAGGGATGATCTTTAGGCATGTTATACCAAGGATCATACTTTTCCACTATGGGCGTCGATGTGATCTCTGAGATCACAGTCCTTTGAATTTGAGCTTCTGCCAGAGCTTGCATGTCAATGTGAAGCTTTCTCAGATCTTCTTTCAGAGCATCGAGTTCTTCTCTCAACTCTCTGTTCTCTTCCTCGAGATTATCCATCCTTCTTTGTCGATTGGCCCGAGTATTATATGAATAAGACAGTTTGACTCTAGAATCGAGACACAAATGTGAGATTCGTATGTAAGAAGAATGCGTTATGCAAGAATGATGAATGATATGCAATGATTATATTAATTATTATTTTTTGTTTAATCAAAATAAACTTCGACAATTGGATTGCAAATATCAAACAGTGGGGAAACCCCGTTTTATTGAATTCAAAGATTACGGAAATGGAAATACAGTAAATTACAAAGTGATGTAAAAGGAAATGCCTAAGCTAATGGATCTTGAGTCCTCTCTGAGGAGAGCTCAGGTGCTGGTTCCGGTACTTTCCTTTTCTTTGACCGGGGCTCTTGAGCCGTTGTCGGGTTGTCATTCCTTTGCCAGGTGAAAGGAGCGAGCAAATTCCTTTGGTCTTCTTGATTCTGTACAGCATGTTGCTCTAAAATCTCAATCAGAGTATCATTTTATTTTAACAGATGCTGTATTTTGTTACACTCCACACTGAGAATACGGTACTTGTTCTTCCAAGTCTTCTTCTCCTGCTGAACCTTGTTGAGAGTAATCTGAAGTTTTTCCGTATCAGACATAAAGTAAAGAACATATTCCTTTAACGGAAGAACTTCTTGACGAGGGTAAGGCATCCTCAGTTTGAGAGCTCTAGTTTGTACCCAGTGGAGATAAGGTTCCACAGAGACACAGTCCGATTTTCCTAGAGACTCTCTTCCCTTCCTGTGGACATGTTTCCAAGCATGCACTATTTCTGTCTTTAGTGCCTTGTCGCTTTCTCCTTCCTTGAAGAAAAGACCTTCCAGATGAACATTATGCGGGACATGTCTCATCAGGTATCCAAATTGACGATGAACTAAAACTGGATGATAATTTATTCCTCTTTTAGTTCCTATGAGGGGTACGTTAGGGAAGTTTCCACAACGGTCAATGATTCTGATCCCGTCATATATCCGATTGTACCAGTCGATGTCAGAGTTGGTAAGAGCCATGATTCTCTGTGACCAACGTAGAGCACTCTTATGATCCCAAAAAGCGGCGGACTTGGGTAAATGGGAAGTGAACCATTTGTATAACAGGGATACACAACATGTGATCATTCCTCCGCTGTACAAATTCCTTAAGTGTACAGAATGATAAGCATCTACGAGCAAGGTCGGTACAGGGTTTCCAATCAGAAAAACCTTAATGGCGTTGATATCGACGAAGTTATCAATGTTGGGAAACAGAAATAACCCGTAGGTGAGCAAAACAAAGACGCTTTCGAAAGCAGTCATGTTCCCTATACAAGCAAAGTACAGAGCTTTCTTTACCAGGAACTTGGCTGGTAAACCTTGGATTCCACCCTTAGTGGTCATCTGAGTTTTGACTTCTGACTCATCCAAATAAATTTCTCTTGCAATGGTTTGATCCTTTGGAATTTCTTCCAGTCCAGAAAAGAGAGCTTGATCAGTAATGGGAAAATCAGTCAGGTGAGAGTACTCCTCCGGTGTTGGTGCGAGCTGATAATCCGGGAAGGTGAAACAGTGATAGACCGGATCGTAAAACTGAATGAGCGTAGCCAGGATTCCTTCAATTACATGGACCCTTAACAGAGACAGCAACCCTCCGTACTTGGCTCTGAAAGCATCAGGGTTGGTGATCATCCTTGCCAACCCTCTCAAATCCTCAAATTTTGGAACCTTGAAGGTGTACTTGTGAGTCTTCCTTCTACCGAAATCCATAACGTAATCTTTTACTCTGACATTTGAAATAATTATCTTAGTTTAATTTGAAAAATAGAGACTAGAAGAGAAGATTTTTCTTTGTTTTTTTAGTGTTTTTTAATGAAATGAATGCATGAATGCAGCACACAAAAACATAGAAAAAAAATGGGGTCAAAGGTTCGGTGTCATGAAGTCATGGCTCTACCCATCCCCAAAGGTTTTACTAGTGGTTTTTTGTACCTGTCCTCAAAATCATTGACCCCGCTTGGGATAACAATAGCAGGCTGGTTCACCCGAGTGAGCTGCAGTACCTTAGAGTGATCTCAGATGAGAGTAGTATCACGTGACAACTATTTCCAATAGCTTCCGCACTACAAAATAGTAACAAGGTCTCAGTCTACTAAAATCCTCGGTTTCGCCAACAACCACAATCTGCTTTCAACAACCGAAGTCGTATAGGCATTGAATTCGTAAAGGGTGTATCCACTGATTCGATGGTCGACCGGGGTCTCTTATTTGGGAGTCACTCCCTGTAAGATTACCCGTCTAGTGCCATCACTTATCTTAGGTGTATACTAAATCTTTCCAGATGCGGCATCACCCGCAGTCCCATTAGCAGAAAAATAAACACAGATATCAATTAGGAAAAGGGATTTATATATTTGTCCTAACATCCTAGACCTCTATAATCCTATTCCTATACAGACAATGCATCCCCAATAGAGTAGACATTTTACTGTAGCGAGCGATTTTCGTCGGTGACGCGACCACCTTATCGCTGGTTCTTCTCCTCGCAATGAGGAGGAATGGGTGCTACTTTCTGATTTCTTATTTATCCCGTGAAGCTGGAAGGGAAAGGGAAGCTATCTAAAACTAACCTTGCACATGAAATATTTAACTGAACAAAACGCTTTTAAAGAGATTGGGGGGTCCGGGGTCAGGTTATACAATGGGTAGTTGTCAATTACCCATCCTATATGTGATTATCCACAGGATGTTAGCATTAGGTCTCGCTTTGTAATTGATAGTGTTTTATCTGCTGATGGGTTGGGAAAGTTTCTTGGGAAGTTTGAGTAAGTGAGTGACTTTTTGTTGATGTTCGGGTTTTTCCGATGTTTTTGGTAATGTACTAGACCTAAGTTTTTGTGTGAAGGTACTGGACCTAGAGTTTTTTATTAGTATGCTCGCTAAGATTTCGCAATCTTATGCCTACGTATTCCCTTTTAAATGAAACAGAGAAATTAGAGCAATCGTAGTTCCTCCTATTTCACGGGAGGAAAAAGATGTTTGGTGTCTTGTTCAAAGCCCAAGATTAAAACTAAAAGGTTTTTAGAGAGAATTTGTCATCTCTGAAGGGTGATTATTGATTTTTGTGTGCCTTGATCAAAGCACAAGGTTGATGCTAAAAGGTTAATTGACTCGGCTAGGGGCTTTCTTTATACAAAGCCTAAGAGGAGGTTGGATAAGACCGACTCAACAAGAGAGTGTATATATTGGTGTTTTGTACAAGGCCCAAGATTGAGGCAAAAAGAGACTGACTCTTTGGGGATATCATTGTATAAAGCCTAAGAGGAGGCTAAAAGTTTAACTTTTCCGGGGAAATATTTTGTCTGTCTTGTACAAAGCCCAAGATTGAGGCTGAAATAAGTTCGACTCTGGCTAGAGAGTAATATCTGTCTTGTACAAAGCCCAAGATTGAGGCTGAGAAGAGTTTGACTTTTCTTGGGGAAAATCATTCCTCAAAGCCTAACGGAAGGCTAGGAGGAAATGAATCTTCTTAGGGAAGATATTTATCCCAAGCTCAAGAGAGGGAGATATTTATGTCTTGTACAAAGCCCAAGATTGAGGCCAAAAGTTTTGACTCAACAAGAGAGTGTTTTTATCTGTCTTGTACAAAGCCCAAGAGTGAGGCTAAAAGGGTTGACTCAACAAGAGAGTATGAAAAGGTAATTGACTCAACAAGAGAGTCTGAAAGTGGATTGACTCAACAAGAGAGTCTTTTATACTCAACAAGAGAGTGTTTTGCTTTCTCGTACGAAGCCCGAGATTGAGGCTACAGGGAGATCGACTCAACAAGAGAGTCTTGAAAAATTTATTGACTCAAAAAGATAGCCTGAAAGGGTTAGCTCCGCTGGGGAGAATCATTGTATAAAGCCCAAGAGGAGGCTAACTCCGCTGAGGAAGGATCATTATACAAAGCCTAAGAGGAGGCTATCTTATTGTTGAGGATTATTCAGATCCCGAGGCAGGTCCAAGTGTGGAGTCAACTCTTGCTGAGGATTACAGAAGACTTGAGGTATCAGATGCCTTGAGGTTCTGATATGGGATAAGTTGACCCTGGTTGGGGGACTCTTATGAGAGAGACTGGGTTTCTGCTGGTAATTGATCCAGAGCGACTGAGGTTTCTTCCTATGTTTAGAAGGAACTTGAGAATGTCTTTGATACTCAAAGGTTAGACTGTCTAGGTCTACTGGTATGGGAGAGTTTTATCTTTTGTACGATGCCCAAGAGGAGGCACGGACACTCAAGGGATGAGAATCAACCCTAAAGTGGTCGGAGGTTTGACACTGGAAAGACTGCCCTAGCAAAGGATGACTAAGTTCTATCTTATACCTTTAAGAGGTCGTCAGAGTCCTTGTATTAAGCCCAAGAGAAGGCATGAGAACTTCTAAGAAGCCGAAGGGTCCTTGTACAAAGCCCAAGAGGTGGCGGGCATGCTTTTAGGAAGCCTGTGGGTCCCAAACCAAGAGAAATTCAAGAAATGCAAATCACCGAGAAGAGATCATTTCATGAAAGTTCGAGGTTTGAAGAAACTCAAGAGATGCCATTCACCGAGAAAAGATCATCTCTGGGGAGTAGAGTTTCTTTGACAATTTCTAAGGATGACAGTCTGAGAAAAGGTTCACGAGGAATACTGCCTTTCTCTTTGTTCCATATTGTTTAACCCCAAGAGAAGGGAAGACTGTATCTGGAATCCTATGGGGGATCTAGTTTTGTTTGTTATTCAAGAGTGACCAACAGGGCTTTACCTAGTTCTAGACCTAGTTGCCGGGGAAAACTCTAAATAACTATACCAGTGTATATACAGTTGATATACGACGAGTATTTTAAGAGGGTATGAAAGAAGACTAACCATGCGCAGCTTCCCATAATACAGTTATATATATTTTACATGTATTTAAAAGAATGAAAGAATACTAATCATGCGCCGCTTCCCACAATACAATAATATATATGAAAGCACTTAAATGAAAGCAGATAAAAACTTACAGGTGTGCAAGATTCCATGCTGTATTGTTAGTTGTTCAAAGAAATTAAAGAAAGTTTTGAACAATAACTGCATATTGAATCTAAATCAAAAGGGAAGTTGCTTCAGAATGATTGTTGGGGCTTACAGCTCCAAGAGAGGCCCAGGTGATTTTTATTTTGAAATGGCGATCGCGCCGAGATTCATTTTTTAACGTAGTGGGACTTATACAACAACTGAGGCCCAAAGAGGTTTTGGTTAAAAAGGGAATTGGTCTTACACTCTATTAGAGGCCCAAAGAGTTTATTTTGAAAAGGAAAAATGGGACTTACAACACGAGGGGAGGCCATGTTGGTTTGTTTGAAAACGGTGATCGCGTCGAGGTTTTTGAAAACACCGTGGGTCTTATACAATGACTGAGGCCCAAATTATTTTGGTTTTCAAAAAGAGGTTGGGTCTTACACTCTATTAGAGGCCCACAAAGTGTTTGAAATGTTTTGAGAAAGATCAAAAAACAAAGAAACCCTAATTTTCACCTTTTAAAAGTAATTTTTCAAAGAAAATTAATAATAAATAATAAAAACAATAAATAAGTTTGAATAAATAACTTGTGATCTTTGGTTTAGGTTTGAAAAATGAAGTTTTAATCACAAGATGAATTAAAACTTATTTGGTTTTGGTTTTCAAGATGAATATTCATCTTTAAAATGTTTAAAAACAATTAAAAATGAATTTATTCACAAAAATACCAACTATATTAAATAAATAGTATAAATTTTATTTGTTTGTAGAATAAAATATTTTAACATTTTTGTGATTTTTTGCAAAAAGAACCAATACAAAATAATTAAAATTAAAAGAGAAATTAATTTTTCAAATCATTTAAAAATAATAAAAAGTTGAAAAAAATGATAAAAAAGAGGTCTGGGGCGAGGGGGATTCGAACCCTAGGCCTTCCACTCTCTCAATACACACAAACCGGTTGATCAACCATTGGGGCACAATGCCAATTCATAATATACATGGCAAGGGAAAAATATAAGGCAAGTTTGGTTGGATTTCTGAAGCATGGTGCCATGACCATCTTCATCCTCAAGCTCAGATGCGTGAAGCCCTCTATCTCACTCGTTTCTCAACCATTTTACACGATTAAAACACCAAATTCATGTGTTTTTTAACAAGGAACATGATGGAAATATTTGATTTCATTTATTTTTAGTGTGCAGCAAGTTATATCAACATGAATGTATGAACCCTAATTTTGCAAAAGCAATCGTGCAGACATGTTTGTGGGTGCTATGATCAAATTTTTTGAGGGGAAACATTCAACATATAATGATAATCAATTGGCAAAAGTATCATGCGAGGAAATATGCATGGATCATGTTATGAGAGTTTGAGGCTTACCTTGTTGCAAGAAGAGGTGGAACTCTGCACAAAGCGTGTTCCAGAAGGCGGATGATGATCTCTACAGCTCCACTGGATGGTATAGAGTGGATTGCAAGCCTTTGAACTCTTTGAAACCCCTTAGATTAAATTATGGTATCCCAACCGCATAATGGCTAGGTTGAAGAGTGAAATTTTGATGGAGGTATTTTAGAAGTGGTTTAAGTGTTTGGACAGCTTCTATACATCATATGTGATGTGTTAGAAGTGATGGTTTGGGTTGCTTGACTCTGCAACTCAAAACCCGATAGAACTTGCTCAAGAACAAAGAAATTTGGCACTTAAGGAGAGAATAAGAGAAATAGTGAATGGCTGCAAGATCAGATCACATTCAATGGCTTTGGCTTAGTGGCATTTCTTCTCATGCAAGGCAAACTAGCCTCTCCCAAGAGCAGGGCTATGTCTTGACCAAATCCACAATCTTCAGATGTTTTAATTATTTTATAAGTGAGCATATTGATTGAGGAGAGTAGCTTTATTGAAATTGCCCTATTTCACATAAATGCCTTTGATTTCAAGGCATAATGTGACAAAATGCATTAATCGCAAGTTGGAAGATCCCTTGGCTTTTTGACTCAGCTTTACAAGTTGGATCAGTTGGATTAGGATCAGATTAGATGACTGTGGCATAGGGGTCCTTGGCTTTGATTCAGAAATTGTGTAAAGCAAGAAAACATGAAAACTGGTTTTTCATGACAGCCTTGCCATGGTGTGTTGCAGCAGCCATAACTCTTGGCTCAAGCTGAGTTGTTTCATGCCAATAAGTTCCTTGGATTGTAGGAAATATGCACAACAACTTTGATGTTTATATCTTGAATTGATTCAGCCTAAAACTATGTGAAACAACCCTCCAAGTTTTGGTGTATCACTTGAAATCTGCCTTGGGCAGAATTTTTCTAAGTGTTGGAAAAAGATGCATTTTCATGTTTTTAGTGATTTTGATCCAATCATAACTTAAAATCCATGAGGAATTGGAATGAGGTGTAGTTGACATTTTTAAAGTATGCCATGAGAGCTACAAATCCATCTTTGGATCATCCAAAATGGTTGCTTGGATCTCAAGTTATAATCCTTGGAAGTTGGTACCCTAGCCACTTTGTTCCATAACTTAGAAAAATTCTAAGTTTTTATGGTTACCCCTTTTACAAGTTATCCTACTTTCTTTGATTTTTCTTGATTAATGATGATTCCAATGACATGTTATCATTATTTTAGGGTCAAGGAACCATAATTGTGGAGAATTCCAAAAAGTCAAACTTGACTTTTGTGCACAGATGACTTTTTATCAGATGAATTCCAAACTGTGCGATCCTTTGTGAAATCAAGTTCTTGATCTAAATAAAACCTAATGGATGTGTTCCATAGGTGTTATAGGGTGTTTTGAATTATGTCCCAAGGTTTGGGAGCATGTCCTGGTCAAAATTCAAAGGTACAATTGACTTTTTCCTCGAAACCCTAATTATGGTCCTGATGAAATTGAAGCTTGTGAGTCAAGCTTCTTGGATCAATCCATTGTTGCAAACGGATCAATGTAGTGTATTAGAGACCCTCAAATCATGCCTTGAGGTTTTGGCTCGTGTTTTGTCCCAAAAGTCAACGTAGGGCTGAATTAGGTCAAGAAACCCTAATTCCTGATTTTTGGTAAAGGCATCCCATGAGGCTAAATTGACTTGATGATTGGGTCCATGAGGTCCCTTGGAGTGTCTTGGGTTATTCTTTGAGGTATTAACTCATGCCCAGATGAAAATTTCCACCTGGAGGCCCTGGTCGACCAAAACCCTAATTTGGTGACACTGGTGATCTTGAGGCTTAATCCACTTTGAATGCTGCAACCTTGTGCTTGATTCTTGATGTGGGAGTCCTCTTGATCATTTATAGGTGTTTGAGAGGTTAAACAAGTTAAAGATCATGTCATTTCTTGATTGATCCTTTGTCTAAGTGCTCTGAGACGGCCTGAAACCCTAATTCTTGTTTTAGAGAATGCTCAACAATTCTTTGAGGAAATTGATGAGGCATGATGGTTCATCCATATTGTGATGATGATTTTCACAATAATGGGAAATCTTAGTGGTCAAAATTTGGGGTATGACAGATGGATTCTCACTTATGCTTTTTCGGGATTCGACTCCCTCAAAGCTCCCTTGACTATACCATCCTCCTATCTCAAAGTACACTCTGGTCTGGGTATAGGGCCTATCTCACACACAGAGGAACTCCCAAACAGAACAATCAAATAACAAGCAAATCAGACAAAAAGAAGTAAATAAATCAAAGTAGGCTAAACCCCTCAAGGGAGATAATATCCCCAGCAGAGTCGCCACTTTTCTGTAGCGGGGAAATTTGTGAGTGTAATTTATTGATTAACTTAACTAAAAAAAACAAGAGTCGCCACCGCACTTTTTATCCAGAAAAGGAAAGGAAAAAGAGCGAACAAAACCTAAGGAGTTCTAAAAAAACAAGAACAAACAGAGAATGGGTAAGGGGGTTGGTTAAGCAATGGGAAGGTGTTAACACCCAAAACATCTATAGTACCCTATAGGAACCCTTTGAAATATCTACCGCTTTTTGGTTTGAAAAGGTTTGCTTGAAAAAGAGATTGAGGAGATGAGAGGAGAATTATTTTTTTAGATTTTTGTGTTTGGAGAGACTTATCGCCTCATGCCTACGTACCCACAATGTGCAATGTAGAATCAAAACCTCGTAGTTTGTGGTACAAAGAATGAAATTGGTTTGTTTTGATTGATTTTAAGTGTAAAGACAAGTCGTCATTTCCAAGAGAATAATTCCGCTTAAAGAAATGAATCATGTCTAAACTTATGAAAAAGTTTTAAAGGAAAAGTGCATAAGGCACAAAAAAAAGATTGATGAGTTTGGTGTTTTTTAAAGTCTTTTTAAAATGGTCAAAATATGATTAACATGGATTGACATTTATTAAAGAAAAGAAAGTTTAAAAATCACTTGACCGAAGTCAAGGTTTTATTATGAAAGCGGTTTTAAGTTTGAAAACAAGAAAGTTTTGAAAAAAGGGAGAAGGTTTTGAAAATTGAAGAAGGGGTGGAGAAGAAGTGACTATCCTAGTGCATAAAAGTAAAAGCTAAGGATAAGAAATATCTAACCACATGGAGACACTCTTCAAAGCATAATAAGAAAAGAATTCCATCCTCTTGAGCCAATAAGCAAGCCAAATAAAGGCTAGGATACCAAACTCCATAATTGTCCAAAGCATAAGGGAGAGAGTCCTAATTCTAAGTCCATAAGTCCATAAGTCCATAATTAAACCAAGAAGATCCTCCAAAAGCAAGGGATAGTGGCTATAGTCCAACATTAAGAGCACAAGTCTTTTAGTGGTTTAATCCTTTATTAATGTTTTTAAGTCCAAATGGACAAAAGAAAAATAAAAGCACAAGATAATATGGTCCAAGTGGACAAAAGAAAAATGACATAAACATAAACATGATATGATATATGACAATAAGCAATAAAAAATAAAGAGAGGTAGGGAGCGAGAAGGAAACATAAAAAAAGTTAGAAGTTAGTAGTTAGTAGCACAAGGGCTCTAGTGCCATAAGCCTTCACCGATTATTCCGTTTCACGTCTTGAACTATAGTGATTAAACAATGCACTTAGGCCAAGGTTAATGAACCTGACAGAAGATTGGTAGAACCAAAGCCTCTACAATGCCAAGTTTCAAAGGTTATGGACCTAATGCAAAAAATTAAACAACATTGGGTAACACGCGACCAGTCAAGGTCCGAACCACGAAAGTTCAAATTCCGAATTGGATAAAGAGGGACAAATGTAGCGCTATGTTAAGTAATCGCCGAGTAATTTACGATGTAATTACCCTACAATGAGGCCGGTCAATAATGATCTTTGTGCTAATGCATGCTAGATGAACAATATTTATATCGTCATCCAAAAGCAATACCGCACGAAAAGAAAATAGGTAACGATCTAGTCTTGATGAAGAATTCAACAAAGAAATTCTAAGATCCATAAGACTTTCATCGATCAAAATAAAAAGAAATAGATGAAGAGAAAGTAAAATTGAATTACTCTTTCAAGATCCTTTCATCTTCAAGTTCAATCACTTTTAATTGATAAGTTTAAGTGTGAAAACATATCACTAATTCAAAGCACCTCAAATGAATTCAACAATTCATTATAAGATAGATTTGAACTAATGAATGTTTAATTACTTCAACCGTATCCAAAGTCTATTGAAATTGAAGAGAAATTAATCTCAACAATGCATTTCAAGGCTAAAACAAGAAGAAAGGGGAAGAAGGAGGAGGAAGAAAAACCAAAACAACCCCAAAAACAAGGCAAAAACTACATTCTGACTTAGAGTAATCGATTACTCTAATTGAGTAATCTGTTACTCTGCACGCAGAGCCAAAAAATAGAAAAATCTGTCTCTGAGTAATCTGTTACTCTAATTGAGTAACCGATTACTCTGTACGCAGCAGCAAAAAATAGTGCAAAATTCAGCATGATCAACTTTCAAAACTTTTTACAAACACCTTGTGATCATGGAACTGAAATTGCACGAAATTTTGAGTAAAACAATAGCAAAAACAAGCAATTAAACACAATTACAAGATCCAAAAGATCAAGTAACAAAGATCTCCAAAGATCTACATTATGGAAGATGAAGATGAAGCTTCAACAATGGTGGAAGATGAATTACGACTTCAAATATGAAAATTCCTTCAAATTGCTTCAAGATCCAAACACCAAAGCCTTGATCTATGAGAATTGATGAAGAAAACAAGTTTGGATGAAGGTTTGGCTCAAAGTTGAACAAGATTCAATGTGAATTCTTGTTAACTTTCAAAAGAAGAAAAGTGAGCTTTAGTGAATTTTGTGGTTGGGGAGAGAATTTGCAAGAGGTTTGTTGGCTATCAAAAGCTTGTGAAATGAATGAAATGAGGCCTCTATTTATAGAATTTAGGCTTGGAAAATTTGATGGTTTGGAAATGAAAATTAGGCTTGAAATTTGAATTTGGAGGGAAATTATCGAAAGAGTGGTGATTAGTGGTGGTGTATGGTAGGAATTAATTATGATGATGTAGGGAATTAAAATGAGATGGTCTAGAATATTCCACATGTGATCAAAAATGATGAAAATTGGTGCCAATTTTTTAATTTAAATTTGCTGCCATTTTTTTCAAATTTTCACGAGGGTAATCGATTACCCTTATTGAGTAATCGATTACTCAGTGCAAATTTTGAAAAAATTGCCCTTTTGAGTGCACTGCTGTGGTTCGGCTCGATTCTTTTGCTTGTCAAAGAAGGCATGGAAATAAACACATTAACCTTGGAATTCCTTGGATAATAATCAATTAAAACTTGAGGAAACCTTGATCGAATAAAATTTGACATGATTACGGATCAACTTCGACGTTGTACAGATGAAATTCATTCGAGCTGCGGGGCTGTTGTTTCGATATTTTTAACCCGTTCTTCCCCTGAAAATGTTAGTGAAAGAAAACAAATTTTTTTTGGATTTTGATTAATGGTTAGTAAACATAAATAAATTAAGCAATAAAATAACTAACAAACACACACATACTCAAAGATCCCTGCAAGGCACAATCCTACAAAATAGGCAACCAATGTGTGATCTTGTTTGTGGTATGAAATGCGAAAAGACAAGTGGGATCTTAGGGGTAAAATTAAGGTATTACAACCGGTCCTTGTGGTCGGTTTTGTGATTTGCGTGGCTTTATCTGCTTTAAATTTTGCTAAGTGTTGTACTTTATGCTCGTCATGCATGTATGCCCGTAATAGGGATTACTTTGATTTGCCTTAAGTTCCAGGGAATTGCTCGTTGTAGACGTGTTCGGAAGTGAAGGGTAATGGTCGAACGACCGGGGAATGTCTGGGCGAGGATGCGGAACTCAAGTCGCGTTTGAGGCCTGAGTTCACAGCGTGAACCTCCCATCGCGAGCTGGGTGTTCTGCCTGTCGTGGTACTTTGACGACGGTGGTGCTCGATCGAGGGAACGCTGTCGAGCAAAAACCTGGCTCGTTCCTGAGCGGGGTTCTGCTTTACTGGCATGCGACGCTTGTACCTAGACGTGCATCGTGGTCGGTAGGTGATGCTCGTCGACGTGATGGATCAAATCGACACTTAAGGCCTTAGCTGTAGTATTGTTTTAGCTTTTCGCCGTTCCATGGTCGAGCAAGTTCTTCCCCGTTGAGATGTTCTAGATAATAGGCCCCATTCTCCGTTTTTGCCCGGACACGATACGGTCCTTCCCAGTTGGCGGCTAGTTTTCCTTCGCGAGAGTCTTTGTGGTTTCTTCTTAGGACAAGGCTGTCCACGTCGAACTCTCGTCGTATGACTTTGGCGTTGTGCCTGATGGCAATTTTTTGTTTTAACGAGGCTTCGCAGAGGGATGCCCCTATTCGGATTTCCTCAACGAGATCGAGTTCCTCCCTTAGTGCCTCATCGTTCATTTCTTTGTCTAGGGGTGATTCTGTCCGCCTGGAGGGTACTTGAACTTCAATGGGGATCACGGCCTCGATCCCATAGGCTAGACGAAAGGGCGTTTCCCCGGTTGAAGAGTGTGGAGTTGTGCGGCATGCCCATAAGACGCTGTGCAGCTCCTCGACCCAAGCCTTCTTCATTTCGTCCAACCTTCGTTTGAGGCCTCGAAGGATGACTCGGTTCGCCGCTTCAGCTTTCCCGTTTGTTTGAGGATGTTCGACAGATGCGAAGTGTTGCTTCGTGCCCAGCTGGGCAACGAAATCTTGGAACTTCCTGTCTGTGAATTGTGTTCCATTGTCCGTGACTATCGCCTGGGGTATGCCAAAACGTGCGAGGATGTTTCGCCTGTAGAAACGTAGTACGTTGAGGGTTGTTATCTTGGCTAGAGCCTCCGCTTCTATCCACTTTATGAAGTAGTCCACGCCTACTATTAAGTATTTGTTCTGGTTTGATGCTACCTCGAATGGTCCCAGGATGTCCAGGCCCCTCCAGGAAAATGGCCACGGGGAGGACATAGCCTTGAGCTCGTTAGGTGGAGCTAGGTGTATGTCCCCGTTCCGTTGGCATTTATCGTATTTCTTCACGTGCTCCTTAGCATCATGCTGCATGGTTAGCCAGTAGTAACCTGCTCGGAGGGCCTTTCGGGCAAGGGACCTTCCCCTGAGATGTTGGTCGTTGATTCCTTCGTAGATTTCGTGCAAGATATGGGCGACCATTTCTTCCTCAACACACTTGAGCAGCGGGTTGGAGAACCCTCGCCTGTAGAGTTTATCTTCGACCAGGACGTAGGAGCAGGCCCTTCGCCTAACTACTGTGGCCTCTTTGGGGTCGGATGGAAGTTCGTCTTTAGCAAGGTAGTTATAAATGGGGGTCATCCAGCAATTGTTGTCGCCGATCACTTGTACGTCGAGGGTCGGGGAAGCCTTCTCGATTCTAGGTTGAGGAAGTACCTCATGTATGACGGACTTGTTTCTGCATTTCTTCTTTGTTCTGGCTAGTTTGGACAAAACGTCTACCCGAACATTGTGTTCGCGGGGAACATATTTTACCTCTACCACTGCGAACTTCGTCATCTTCTTATTGACCAAGGCTAAGTATTCAGTCAGGTTGTCGTTTTTGGCTTGATATTCCCCTCGGACCTGAAGGGCCACGAGTTGTGAATCTGTGCAAATGACGACTTCTTCTGCGCCAAGGTCTTCGGCTAAGCGTAACCCGGCGAG
This sequence comes from Lathyrus tuberosus, assembly GCA_022829125.1. NCBI lineage: Eukaryota > Viridiplantae > Streptophyta > Magnoliopsida > Fabales > Fabaceae > Lathyrus > Lathyrus tuberosus. Next base: position 2,753,947 of record JALAZF010000254.1, read on the forward strand.
AAAGGCTTCGTACTCAGCCTAGTTGTTAGAGGTGGGGAAGGACAGGGTGAGTGATACTTCAACGATGATTCCCTCGTTGCTTTCCAATATGATGCTCGGCCCGCTCCCCGCCGAACTGGAGGCCTCATCTACGAAAATGGTCCATTTACGTGCTCCGCAAATGGGGGAGTCTGCGAATGTCATTTCTGCGACAAAGTCAGCCAGAGCCTGGGCCTTGAGGGATTTTCTGCTCTCATACTGGATGTCAAATTCGGACAGCTCTAGCGACCATTTGAGCATTCTACCGGCCATGTCTAGTCATCCCAGCAGCTGCTTTACAGGTTGATCTGTTCGAACCACGATCGTGTGGGCTAGAAAGTAGTGTCTCAGTATTCTAGTTGCGTTGATGAGGGCCAGTGCCACTTTTTCTATCTGCTGGTATCTCAACTCTGGTCCCTACAGTGCTTTGCTTGTGAAATATATGGGTTTCTGCCCGTCAGGCGTCTCGTGGATAAGAGCGGAGCTTACTGCCTTGGTTGCTACGGCGAGATACAGGTACAAAGTTTCTCCGTTGTCCGGGCGAGAGAGAACTGACAGCTCTGAGAATGCTCATTTTAGATGGAGGAGAGCCTGGTCACATTCCTCGGTCCATTCGAATGTTGCCTCCTTGCGGAAGAGTTTGAAGAATGGTAGGGCGTGTTGGCCCGATTTGGCCCGAATGGCAGGGACTGGATGGATTTCTTCGACTTGGGCGTTGGAAACTTGGAGAATTCCTGGCACTTATCGGGGTTGGCTTCGATTCCTCGTTCCGTTAAGTAGAAGTCAAGGAATTTGCCTGCCCGGACACCGAACGTGCACTTCTCCGGGTTGAAACACATCTGGTACTTTCTGGCCTGCTCGAAGACCTTTCTTAAATGGTCAGTATGATCGGTTTCCTTGTGGGATTTCACGATCATGTCGTCCATATAAACTTCGAGCATGTCGCCTATCTCTCCCCGGAAGACCTTGTTCATCATTTTTTGATAGGTTGCGCCGACGTTCTTCAGGCCGAAGGGCATTACGTTGTAGTAATAGTTGCCCGATTCGGTCATGAAGGACGTGTATTTTTTATCGCTCATTGCCATTGGTATTTGATTATAGCCCGAGTAGGCGTCCATGAATGATAAAAGTTTAAAATCGGCAGAGTTATCAACAAGTTTATCAATATTGGGGAGGGGGTAGGCATCCTTCGGGCATGCCTTATTAAGATCGGTATAGTCAATACACATTCGACAATTGCCATTAGATTTTTTCACAAGTACAACATTGGACAGCCAAGTGGTGTACAACATTGGACAGACAATTGCCATTCGAGGCTGTTTGGTCCTCTTGCTGGTCTTCTTCGGGGAATCGGCTGTCGAGGTCCATGGAGTCTACCTGAGGCAGAGGCTTGGCTTCCTTGGAACTGCTGGGCAAGGCTGGCTTGTTCGATACCTTTGGCTTGGACGTGATGGCGTTGAGTCCCTTCGTGGCTGCTTTGAAAAATCGTCGTGCGGCTTCGATGTCGCTGTGGAGGGTGGCGACCATCCCCTTTGAAGTGTAATACTTCATCTTGAGGTGGATGGTTGAAGGCACATCTACCAACTCGGTCAATTTTGGTCTCCCAAAGATACACTGGTACAGTGACAGGCAATCGATTACCAGAAACTGCACTTTGACAGACTTGGCCATTTCTGATGCTCCAAAGGTTACAATCAGTTCGACGTATCCCCAGAGTTTGCTCACTGATCCATTGAATCCTTGCAAGTCAGACCCCGCATAGGGGGTGAGGTGTGATTCGTCCAGCTGAAGTGTTGAAAACAGATGGGAGTACATAATGTCGAACGAGCTACCTTGGTCGACGAGGATCCTGCGAACGTCGAAGTTCTCCATTCGAGCTCTGACGAGCAAGGGTATACTCGATTTTAGAGATCCCCCGAGGAGCTCTTCCCGGTAGAAGGAGATGGAGACGGAGCCCTTCTGGGCTTGGTCGAGCGTGGTCACCTTGTTGGAGCTCGTCCTGATGAGGTGCTCAAATTTTCTTTTCACGGAGCCCGCAGTGACTTTATTGAAGCCTCCGCCAGAGATGACCATGGCGGAGGGGAACGTTTCCCACGGCCTGTGGGCCGCGAAGTAGGCAGGAGCGTTGAGCTTGTCTGGGACGTAGAAGTCCTCTGGTCGCAATACGGACATGGCGACTTAGATGTTGGCCTCTTTTGAGAAAGGCACTTCTTCCTCTACATTTTTGGACTCCTGGACGTCTTGTCGGGGAGCGTCTTTCTTTTTCGTGAACTATTTCAGGTGGCCATCCCTGATCAGTATTTCGATAGCATCCTTCAAATGGATGCAATCTTTGGTGGTGTGGCCGTGACTCTTATGGAAACGGCAGTACTTCGATTTGTCGGCGTTGAGCTTGGCCGACATTTGTTTGGGGAAGCAGACCCCTGCATGTTTGAATTCCGAATTCGCGCATTCGGATAGTATCTTCTCCTTGGAGACGATCAAGGGGTGTATTCCTGAAATCGTCCTGAGGGTCCCTTGCTATCGCGGCAGTCCCGAGGGCGGTCTGCGAGCTTCCTTTCTCCTCGACGAGATGTCGAAGGTGTAATACCCCAAAATTTTCCCTCTCATTTTCATATCATTTAGCATGTGCTTTCATTTCATTTCATTGCATTCAAGCATAGAAAAATAAAACATAAAGCATTGCATTGCATCTTGCATAAGGGCATGTGATCAGTGGTTTGTAAGGTGTTGATCATCCAAAGCAAGAGAATAAGAGCAAAGGGCCTTCAAGCAAGCCTCAAAGGTCTCTTACATCATATATCATCCCAATTGATCTCACAAGTCATGGGAAGATGGGAATTCATCATGAAGATTGGGCAGTGCACCACCTCCTATAAAAAACAGTCCAAATTAGGGTTTTGGGTTCAAGTGGTCTCCTGAGAAAATTTTGGTTCAAAGTTGATCTCAATGTTTTCTACACGATGTCAAGTATCTAAGGATGGAAGATTGGCCATTGGTTCATTTCAGAGGAGGTCCAATTGATCAGTTGCTTGAGAATTAAGAAATTGGGAAAAAGTCAACTGTGCATTGAAAAAAGTCAACTCCTGACTTTTAAGGTCAAATTCATGAAATTCAAGTCACATATGTTCATTGGACAAGATTTGATCAAGAAATGATGGAAGAATCATGAAAAATCATGAAATGTACAAAGTTTCCATTTTTAGAAACTTAGGGTTTCCAAAAATGGCAAGTTTGGACCATTTTGCACTACACTTTGAGGTTTCCTTTCTTCAAGATAAAAGCTTCAAATCTCAGGCCCAAGTTGAGCCAATTAAAGTTCACATTCTAAGCTTCAAATCCATATAAAGAACTCTTTCATTGGATCAAAATTGAGGGAGTTATGATCAACCAAAGTTTGGTAAAATCAAGGCAAAAACCAAGTTATGGCAAGGCAAGTTCAGGCCTCCAGGCCATAATTTCATCAAACACTTGGTGTGCCAAATGTCAAGCCATATTTCTCATTGAAGAAAGCTTCAAATGAAACAATTTTGAACATCAAAGTTGTTCATCTCAATGTCCTCTTCAACTTTGATGTTGGACATTTTTCCATTTGAGCAAGTTATGATGGAGTTATAGTGGTCCAAAGTTGATGTGTTCATGCTGAAATTCACAAGCCATAGTCATGCATGCCCGTGATGCAGTCCCACATTCTTATGTTACAAGTCATTTTACACCATCTTACCAACCTCCATTTGATCTCATTTCAACACCAATCTTGTTCTCTTATGTCTCCTTAATCCAATGACACTTAAATCTCATCAAACCATGCACCATACACAAGGAATTCTACCCTCAAACTTCCATAGTTGCATTGATGTTTGGCTTCCAAGATAGAGTGTTGTGCATTGTTGTTGATAATTCACATCAGTCACACGCATACTACACACCAGTCACCTCTTTCCTCTTTAAGCCAAACATTCTCCTACACACACTATGTCATACTATCCATCATACATGAAAGAAGAAAACAGAAACTTGCTCTACAACCTGTCTGCAGCAATGACTTCATCACCTCCATTCTTTCTCCATTATCCTCACCATAGCATCATGAACCTCTCCACACCATAGCAAACCTCACCAACTCGCCTCTAACTAACTTAACTTAGTTAGTTAGAGTGAACTCATTTAACCCAGCTCAAACTCATTTAACCAACTCACTTAACCATGAGTTAAGCTTCTAACCTCAACATATATAATTCAAACTCACTCAGAATTGAAGAAGAACTCTCATTTTTCACTCTCACCCCAAAAACACTCTCAAACTTTCTCTAAATTTTCTCTCTCTCACTGCACGAATTCACTATTGTTCTTCATCAATCTTCATCATCAAGCAACACCAAATAACATTGCAGTGTGGAAGCATGGCATAGTGTAATCATCTTCAATCTCAGATTCAGTTTTCTTCTTATTCTCAAGATCAAGTTGCATTTATTTTGCTCAAATTGAAGTTCTAGAAGTTCAAGAGCAAGCTCACTTCTCTGGTTTTCTGTTGATCCAAGAGTTCTTCCATTTTCAAGTTCTAATTTCCTCAACTTTATTACTTCGAATCCATGTAATCTTAGCTTGTTTTTGCTGTTTGAAGCTTGCTAGAAGCAATGTAATACATCTGGCTAGTGATAGGCTCATTAGGAGCATAGTTGTGAAATTTAGGGCAAAATGTTTGGGTTCTGTTCTTGCTGTGTGTGCATTGTTTGGTAATTCTAAGTGTGGATTCATGGTGTGCGTGACTTCTTCTTTCGATTGGTACCATTTTTGCACGTTTCTGGAAGATTTGAAAGTTGCAGGTGGTGGCGTATCACCGAAGAAGACGACCGGAGGTCCTTCTCCGGCCGGTGACATTTATCAGCTAGGGTTTCTAGCTTTAAATCATGGTCGTTTGATTGTTTGCATCGTGTGGTTATAATGGTGACAACACATTAATGAGGCACTTGCCTCTCACGTGCTTCATTTTGTGATCTCAGATGTTTATGTGCATGTGCGTACATGGTAGCTTTTGTGTTCGTGCATTCTGATGCGGTAGATTCATTTACTTGTCTTGATTGATTGTTAACTGTTTGATCTAATGGCTTTGATTGCATCCACATGTTGACTGACATACACCCTATCACACACACGCACGCGCTTGCTGGACTGGGTTATTAATTTGCTTTTTGCACACCCCACATTGGGCCCAAACTCTTTTTAAACTGATCTTTTACTCACGCTGCACCCCCTACTCCAATTCTCTTGCATTTTAATTTTCTTTTTCCATATTTTTTCATTTTCTTATTTTAAAAATACCAAATATGCTGTAAAAATTGCAAATTAATTCATGGGTGATCTTTACACATTTAAATAATTTTCCATATTTTTTAATTCTGATTTCATGAATTTTTGCACATAATTCCATAATTTCTTTTCAATTTCTTTTTGAGTGAGTTTCTTCATGTACACTTGAATTTACACATTTTATTTTTCTTATCTCATACGGTGTTTTTCATCCATTCTTTTTGCATTGGTTAAAGGACATCTTGAAGCATCTAAACCAATTTTCTTTTGATTTTTAAAGTCATTTTATCACATGTTTGCATGTTCATCTTTGCATTTCCTTTTGGCTTATTTCAATGTGATTTTGTGAAATTCTTTGGTCATGTTTTCTTTTAAGTTTTGCTATGAGTTTTGGTACATGTTTTTACTTATGACTTGGATTGTTTAGGACCAATTTTTACAATTTTCTCATGTGATTTGATATTTGTTTGATGCCTTATGATTGGAACTACTTTTGTGCACTTTCTTCTACTTCATTCTAACATGATTTTGATGAGGCACTTGTGCCACCTTTTCTGCTCATTTGTATGATATTATAGCTCATTTGTATAATATTGTAGGTCCTCTTAAACCATGATTATAGGTCATTTGTTTTCATTTCTTTCCACTTAAATATGTTTGTTTCAATTTGTTCCATTACATGAACTTGATTGAATTAAACTTGCATCCTATCTCTTCTTATGCTCTATTTGTTTTGTGCTTACATTTTGTATGCCATTTCATACATTCCATTTTCATCTCATTAATGGTATTCCACTACCCATATGCATTCATTAATCATTCCACATGATATACATCCTTAACATGTAGCTTTGTGCATGTAATTGAAACTTGTTTCTTCTCCTTACTTCTACTTCATATTATTTCTTCTACTTGAATCATTTCATCTATGCTTGAATGATTGTTCATATGCATTGTGAGACATTTATAAATGGTATATGGTTCTGACCTTGTTCTTTTGTGAAGCATTATTGCATGTTCACTTTGCATGTCCACTCATCTTTCATCTATTCCTTTCATAAGTGTATTCCTTGGATGTTTCAGACTTTGCTTGTGCATAGTTTGTGTGTGTTAGATCTCTTAACCTTAGGGAACATCCTTAGAGCATAGGTTCTGACCTTGAATGATTTTCAATTCTTAGGATCTTTCTTCATTGATTCTTAGTTTGTTTGATCATTACTTGTTATTTTTTCCTTATTTCAGTACTTGTAAATAGTTTTTGAACTAACCTTTTCATGTAGGTGCTAAGGGTAAGTAAGTGGGTGGATATGCTTCCACACACACTTCTTTCTTTCATCTTCTCTTATCTCCTTTAATCATTCAACTTGTGATCATGATAAGCATTTAGATGCTTTCCTTGAATAACTTTTTTCTTCTCCCTTTTGAGTTGCAACTCATCTTCTACTTTAGAAGTGAGTTGTTTAATTCACTCTTCTTCTCATTTCTCTTAGGATTAGGTTTCTTAAACCACATTAACCATAGGAACATCCATGTATGATAACACTAGGGTGAGTCTTAGTCCCCTTTAGTTTTCACCTTTTGCTTCCATTTGAGTCTCTCTTCTTCTCATCTCAAAACAAAATCAAAACACTTAATAAAGGCATAACATGTATTGTATTTGAGCCTTTCATGTAAGAATAAGATGGTGAGGGGTCTTCTCTCACTTTCTTAGAATGTTTAGCGTACGTCCCGTCTTGGGTCGATATGCGAGTTCGATCCTACATGAGAAACTTAAATACAATACGTGTCATAAACACAAGAATAATCAAAACACTTTTCTTAAAAGACAAAAACAAACCAACAAATTCTCTTCTCATCTCCTACATTCTATTCCTTAAGGATTCGTCATGTCCGTTCTACCGCAAACAGGTAACGCCTAAGTCTCCCTACAGCGAGCTGCAACACCTAACAGCTGGGACGCGTACCCTGACGTTTCCATTATAAAACACAAACAAAGCGACCTTCGTTGAGGGGAACTACGTCGTGTCGCTCCCAGGATTTTCATCCAGGTACAAATGCGAAAGAGGCGGGGAACACAGAGTCGCCAACAAATGTATATTTATCCCAAGAGAGGGAAAGGGAACACTGCATAAACCTGAGGAAGAGGGAAAGGAATGGTCATCGCAACCATAACCTGGGTTCGAGAGTCGGTTATGCGAGGGGAAGGTATTAGCACCCCACGCGTCCATCGTACTTGATGGGATCCACGCTTGTTGTCTATTCTAAGGGTGAGTTATCCTAACATCTAGGGTTGTACTAAAACGGGGAAGGGGAAAACAAAGACAGACTCGGTAGGACGTCGACGTCCTAGGCCTACGTACTTCCTTTGTGCAATGGGAAATTCAGAGTCAACGTAGTTCGGACTAAGTTCTTTTTGTGTTTTTTATGAGCGACGTTAAGTTCGCGTCCGGCAGTTAGGGTCGATGCCTGTTTGCGACTCAAACGGAAAGTAGCGTGCCCTTTTTGAAAATAGCCTTTAATTTGACAATCCCGAAGGACAAAAGGTTTGAAGTTTGTTTGTATTTTTTAAGACAGAAGTGACTTGAGTTAGTGCGTAGCTCAACACTCTAGAAGAGAGAAGGGGGACCCCTCAATCTTCATTTCATATGTTTAAGGCTTGTGTGCAAGGCAAGTTGACCTTATTAAGTATCTTAGAACTGTGATGAGATGAGAAGAGGGACTCAAAAGAAAAGAAAACACTAAGGGGAAATCAATCCTAATGTTATCATGCAAAAGTGGCCCTAAGGTTGAGTTTGAAAGGGGAACATCTACCTAAGTTAGCATGCATGGTTTGAATCCTAATGTCTATCCTACTCCAAGCTTAATCAAAGATTATGTTGGACTAGGAAACCCTAAGGGAACACGCAAAAGTGAATCCAAGACTTAAACAAGTCTTGAGATCCAAAAGGGAAGAAAAGAAGTGAGGGAGATGAAGAAGAAGATGACACAAGAGATAAGAAACAAGGTAGGGCAGCAAGCACTTCATGTCATAGTAAGCTCCATTCATCAAAGAAGGAACATCATCCGTCACACTAAAAACATGTGCCAAAACTAGGCAAAACGTTCACTTATGTCATTCATGAAAGCAACAAAAGATCATGTGAGGCAAGAAGTGAGAAAATGTCATTTAATGGAAACCATATAATGGGGATCAGAGCCTTACACATGTCATTCAAAGCAAATAAGAGTCACCAAACATTTATGAGATCTTATGAGAAGACATCTCAAAGAAACTAGTTCAAAACATCCAAAGAGTTGTGTCAAAACATTGTCAACTTGGAAAATCCACCATAAACAGAAAAATGATTAAATGAAAATGATTCCAAAGCCACAAACAAACCAAGTCAGTATATGATCACAACATATAATCATTCCAAGCTTCACTTAAACACAAAGGGTCAAAAAGATCCAAACTAGGTCACGTACCCAAAACATTCCATTCAAAGTTTGAGTCACATGTAAATATCAACCAAAAATAGAAGCATGCCTTATAAAAATCTGAATAAATCCTCAAAATCACATCATATCCATCAAGAATGTATGTGAAAAAGGTCTCACCAAGAATCACAAAATTACATCACCAAATGGATTCAAACATCACACGTATAAAGCTAACGAAGCAATAATCGAGGAGCGAAGAGAACCACATGAAAAATAATAAAAAATTGATCACCAAGACAGAAACATGACATTCAAATATTCATAATTTAAGTGTAAATACATGGAAAAAAAATCGGCTCAACAAGGCATGGAAAAGTCATCAAACACAAGCATTAACCACAAGGGTAAACATGGAATACACCTTGGAAAAGAAAATCAGAATTAATTATCAAAACAAATGAAAATTTAAAATAAAATTCAAAGATAATTAAATAAGACATTAAAATACGTTCATGAATGTTTTTGGATTTTTTCGATAAAAGGAAGTATTTTTAATAATTAAAAAAATAACGAAAAAAAGAAAATAAAAAGTAATAGTAATAGAGGGTGTATTAGTAACCCAAAAAGAAGGCCACACGATTTGGGCTGGTAGTGGGGGTGTGAAAAGGAGTTCGTTGGGCCCAAGATGAAGACACTTATGTTCAGAAATTTAAAATAAAAAGAAAATAAAAATAGTTATTAAAGGTGTAACAAAAGTTATGTGACATGTTATCAATTGGTCATTCCAACTTAAGTCATAAAAGACAAAGAGGAAATAAGAAAAATAAAAAGAAAAAAAAACAAAATGCAAAGACCAATGAGGATGCGCCACCTCATCGTCTTCTTTCCCAAGACACCCCCCGCCGGAAAAAACCTCCGACCACCGCGCCGGCGCCGGCCACCGGAAAAAAAACAAAAAGGGGGACTACCCCACCCGATTTTTCGTGTAGATTCCAAATTTGACATTATTTGTCAATTTTAAAGCCTCTATCACCAAGAAATACAACCATGGATGAAATACACACAAACATTCATCTCATTAAATCAAGACAACCATGGTACTATCTTCAAGGAAATTTAATGTAGATTCCAAATATGCCAACCATTTTTAAAAACAACCAAAGAAAACACATGAAAGCAAGCTATAAAGTAAACCCTAAAAAAGAAAAACTCCATGAAAACCAAATATACTCAAGTTTAACCAATGCCTACCATGTAGGACTTCAGATGCAGATGCATGAACATGTCTATCACTTAAAAAACCTAGTATGAACAACAAGAAGGAATCATGGTGTTACCTAACGGAGGAGCTCCGTTGGCCCTTCAAAATGACGTTCAAATGACGTTAGAGCTTCAAATAAATCCTTCTATTAGTCTCCTAGTACCTCACTGGATCTTGAATGAGCAAGAGAATGGAAGAAACTTGGAGCAAAACCAAAATTCGAAGAGAGAGAAACTAGAGAGAGAAGTAGGGTTTGGATGTCAAAACGGCAGAATGAAGCCTTTTCTCCCCTTAGAGTTTGTTCTCTCCTTATATATGATGGATTGTGGTGGTTTTTAGAGGCCCAAACCAAAGAAAAAAGAGTTTGGAAATTTGGTCAAAAATGGGGTGAATAGTAATACGGGTTTGGCATGGAGAGGTGTGTTGGTAGTGCTTTTTTTTATGGGCAATGAGCAAAATGGAGGTGTGAAAATCATAGAATGAGGTAGTACCATATGGAAACAAGTTTGGTGAGTTTTGTGGTTTTCCACTTTTGGCCATTTATTTGAAATATGGTGCATGTTGTATGGTGTATGGAGTATGTTTGATCATTTTGGGCAAAAGGATGATGATGATATATGTGGTTATGTATGGTGGGTAGTAAAATTATATGATGAGGTGTGGTGGAATTAGCAAATGGAAAGTGGGAGCTTTTGGTGAATTTGGGAATTTTCTCAATATGGCAAATTATTTGAATTTCATGATATGCATGGTACATTCTATGAAATCATAATATACATGCCACAAAATTATACCACTCTTGTACCATAAAAATCTCTTTTGAGTCACCATGCGAATGACTTTTATGAAGACTTTTTGCATGATGAGTATTTGCATGAGATTCCAAAAATGGAAACTTTAGAAAACCCTAACTTGCCAAATTAGGTAAGTTTCCTCTATTCTTGATTTTTGATGATTCTTTTGACTTTTCTTGATTATGAGTCATGCCTTGATGAGGTGAGGGCCTTGAGGCTTTGAGGGAGCCCCAAGATTGAAAAATAAACTCAAGCTTGCCTTTGGAATAGATGCTCTTCTCCTTGAGAACCAAAATACCTTGATCCCATGCTAAGAACCAATGATATGCACAGACGATAATGCAAAATGAAATGAAACATAAGCCAGTTAGTGTTTGAAAGAGAAAGGGCAAATTTTGGGGTGCTACAGCTGCCCCTATTCAATCAACTTGGTCCAGAAGGTATGATAGCAACGACTGTCATGCGTTCAAAGGATTCACGGGGATTGAATACCGAAAGAACCCGGAAATTTTCTAATGGTGAGGATAACGAAATGGAGCGTGCTGAAGAATAGCGAATACGACCTCAACCGTACCCACAAAGGAAGACTGACCTCGATCACTCTACACACAAAGAAAATACGAATACGACCTCAATCGCACCCGCAAAGGAAGACCTACAGAAAGGACTTCGCTGGGGATAAGAAGGTAGACCATCAACTCTGAGGTTGAGGAAAAATGGCATTTGCTCCGAGATTGAGAAAATTTGAAGTAAACAATAACACTGAGGTTGAGGAAAGGTATACGACAACTTTGAAGTTGGGGAAGAAAGGATATTTCATCAACTCTGAGGTTGAGAAAAGGTATACGACAACTTTTAAGTTGGGGAAGAAAGGATATTTCATCAACTCTGAGGTCGAGAAAAGGTATATGACAACTTTAAAGTTGGGGAAGAAAGGACATTTCATCAACTCTGAGGTCGAGAAAAGGTATACAACAACTTTGAAGTTGGGGAAGAAAGGACATTTCATCAACTCTGAGGTTGAGAACAGGTATACGACAACTTTGAAGTTGGGGAAGAAAGGATATTTCATCAACTCTGAGGTTGAGAAAAGGTATACGACAACTTTGAAGTTGGGGAAGAAAGGATATTTCATCAACTCTGAGGTCGAGAAAAGGTATACGACAACTTTGAAGTTGGGGAAGAAAGGACATTTCATCAACTCTGAGGTCGAGAAAAGGTATACAACAACTTTGAAGTTGGGGAAGAAAGGACATTTCATCAACTCTGAGGTTGAGAACAGGTATACGACAACTTTGAAGTTGGGGAAGAAAGGATATTTCATCAACTCTGAGGTTGAGAAAAGGTATACGACAACTTGGAAGTTGGGGAAGAAAGGATATTACACAACTTTGAAGTTGGGGAAGAAAGGATATTTCATCAACTCTGAGGTCGAGAAAAGGTATACGACAACTTTGAAGTTGGGGAAGGGCGTCAACTCTGAGGTTGGAGCTCTCTTTGGAGGATTGGAACCACTGTTTTGATTGAGGGTTGATCTGGGCTTTCGCACAAGGTACCAAATCTGGCTTATGCTTCGATGCATGTGTTTGAATTTTTCTTCCTATGGCGTAATGCTCCATATGAAATGGAAATGCTATGCTTTTGAGGATGCAATGCAATGATGATTACTATATGCAAGAATGAGAGGACACTCCACCGGGGAATGCACAGAGTAGAACAAGCTGACTTCGCTGAGGAAGGGATCACCAATATCTGATCTCCCGTGGGGAGATAACCAACTGTACCACTAATAACTTCTGGTGATGCAAACTCTGTAGGGGAACTGCAAGCTGAATTGCAAACTCTGTCGGGGAGATGCCAATGAAGACTGGACTTTGAACTGCTGAGACTGCCAATAACCATTGGACTTTGACTTGTGGGGAAATACCGAATCTGACTTTTCAGGAAGAGAATACTCTAACTTCTCACTGTCTTCAACCTGCTTGAACATATTCCATCATCTTACCTTGCTGAGAATTAGGAATCCACCTGCACTGCTGGGGATAAGGAATCTTCATAAAGAACCCTTTGAGGACGACCCTCTGCTTGGGGAAGAATATCACTTCCAACACCTCGCTGGGAGGATACCATCTGGCTCTTTGCTGAGGGAGAGACTCAGTACTTCAGGTTTCTGCTGATCACTGCATACTGATCATCAAGAGTGAACGACGGTTCCTTCTTGACTTGACCCAAACCACAAGGTCTAATGGGAGAACTCATCTCAAGAGGATTTCACAGAGGACCGGGCGTTCACACTACCCCATGGTCTTCAAACTCTTGGAGAGATTTATCGGATCTCGACGTAACTGCCCCAGACTGCATGATCTTAGAAGGGATTTGCCTCGAGAAGACTTAAAATGACTTAAAATACTCTGCTTTAGTATTTTGAACCTTGAAGAGGTGCTTCTGATTAACCGTCTTCTGGAGAGGACAACTTCTCATGCTCTAGGGATGGCCTGCCTCAATATGAGCTTTGAAGTGACTTTGCCCCTGATCTTAGAATGAATGCCCCTGAATAACTGAATTTCGGAGAGATTTCTCGACGTGATTTCCCCAGATTGGCTACATCTTTAACATGACTTACTGGGGAGAGCCCACTCTACACTGAGTCTCTTGGCAGCATGCCCCTTGATATGACTGTCCTTCAGAATTTTCAAGCATCCTACCTTGGCAGGATCAAGCTTCTCGACTGATGTTCATTGTGTAAGCTGCATTGATGCTTAGGCACATGTATGCAAGCAAAACAAGTTATTTATGAGAATGATAATTCTAATGCAACAAATATGTTAACCTTGAAGTTTTTTATTGAAGATGCGTCGCCAAGCCTTGTGAACGAATCACTAGCTGGGATGCGACCTTGATTTTTGAATGGAAAAACAATGCGCACATGCAATACCAACAAATCTTATTAGCACAACTCATAGGAGTCAGGAACCCTATCTTGTTGAAGTACGTTTTCGGAATACACCCTGTTTCAATTAGGACTTTTAAAGGTTGTAACGTGGTCTGATTCACGGTTTCAGAAAAAAGGATTTATGGCTCAAAATTTATCGGTGCCCACCCACTCTTCGTGATGTCCCCCAGTCCTATGTTCAGTTAATTTGGCGCAAGCGCTCATTACCAAAAGGATTTTTGTGAGGATTGAATGACAGTTAAGGAACCCACGCAACTAATGGTTTGACACCTAAGGAGGTTTTGGAGTGACAGTCATCCCTTTTTATCTTTTGTGTCTGTAATCACACAAATTTGTTCTTATCGAGGATTTTTCTTTTGATCTTTTCTTTTTGTTTTTCGCCCTTTTTTTTTTATTTCCCTGATTTTGCCTGGACTAATTCTTTTGAGTTTTTTTTTTATTTTGAAATCCAGCGGGATGCCGTAACTTTTGCCTAAGTCACTTGTTTTCAAGTTTGGACTTAGCGGGCTTTCTTTTTTTTTCTCTTTTTTCTCTTTTTTTCGTTTTTGAACAAATTGTGTGACACCGTTTTGCCTGACTTGTTTGAAAGGGTTGTGACTTTTTCACTCTTTGATTGTTGATGGATAACCATTGTGGTTTCTCATCTCTTGACCTCTTGACGGTAGAATAGAAGGTAATGTATCCTCAGATGCACACTCTCCTTGAAATTTGAACGCTCGGTCAAACAAACTGACGCCTACCCTACCCCTGGGTTAAGTATGAGGTTTTTTTTGTACGAAAGAAACTCCTACTTTAAGGCTCAAAGGGGTTAACGAGGGTCTATCTCCCTTATATCTCCAGTGTTTAGGGATTTGAAACAATGCCTGTACATCCTCAACAAGGTTTTATCCGAAAGCATACAACCAAAGATTTTGCGTTTTTACTTCATCATCCTCCCTCAAAGAGTTTAAGCATGAAAATTGGTATTGCAATGCACAAACATGTCATACGAATGAATACAAAGAATTACTTCAAGAAAAAACATATTCATTGCATTAAACATCATTCAGAACACAAACAAGTTTTTTAGGCATACAATGCTTTAACAAGAGATGAAAAACTACAAATGAAAATGCCGTAAAGAAGCTGAAGATCGCCATCGCTGAGGAGGCTTGATTCTGTCTGGACTGATTGCTTCTGATAATATCCTTGTAGTCCCAAGTGGCCACTTGGGAGGCTTCAGTTGAAATGCATACCATCCGTATTGAAAGTAATGACCCTTGCATCAATCAGCTTTTGCACTTCGTGCGGGAGCGCCTTACAATCCTCAGTTGAGTGCCCCTGTGCCCCAGCATGGTACCCACATCGAGCATTGGCATTAAACCCTGGAGGATATGGAGGAATGATCGGATCTGGTTTCCTTGGCACAATCAAACCCCTTTTAACCAACTTTGGCAATATCTGACCATATAGCGTTGGTAGCACAGAGAACTGTCTGTTTCTGGGCTTTCGTCGACCCCCTTTGGAACTATTCTGCTGTTGACTTTGATTCGCGTGTTCCTCTGGCTCAGGCGCTTTCCCCCTCAGACTTAATCGAGGAGAAGGCAGCAGTTGTGGACGTGGGGATTCTAAGACCAAGGATGGCGAGAAATGCCCTTGGCTTGATGTAGCTTTGGGAGAGGCAACAGGGATATCCACCTCTTTTTCTGAAGCCAGAGTACCATGTAAGATTAAGTCGCTCGGCGTGAATTCAATTGCCTTTGAATCAATCAGATCCTGGACAGCATGCTGAAATGCCCTACAATCTTCCACATTATGCCCCGGCGCACCAGAGTGAAAATCACAGTGGGCTCTTGCATCATAACCCGGTGGAGGAATACCAGTAAGAGGAGCCAGAGTCCTTTTTTGTACCACTTGCAGCTGAAGAAGATGTTGTAATAGTTGAGAATATGGCACTGGTGGAGTCTCAAAATGCCTATTCTACTTAGGCCTTGGCTGATACTGGCGAGGGGCCTGATTTTGCCGTTGAGATACACCCGGGACGGTCATAGTGGCAATCTGCTCGCTCTTTGGGAGGGATCCCTTAAATAATGGATGAGAGACAATTCCAGCCGCAGCTTCAGGCACGAGAGTATTATCTTTGCTTAGCACACCTCTCACAACCTCCATAACCAAACTCATCTGAGTCTTCAGTTGGTTGACCTCTTCCTTCAGCACTTTCTGGTCTTGAACCAAAGTTTGCATGTTCCCCATAAATTGCCCCATCTGGCCTCGCATTTCCCTCAACTCAGCTTGAATTTGTTCCATGATCAACTCTTGAATGGCCGGAGAAGTTAAGTCTACAATTTCGAAGAAAACCAGATCAGAACAAGAATAACCAGCCTTGAACACCTGTTATGCACATGAGTATGCTAATGAAATGCAAAATGCCATGTTTGAATATTTCCAAGGAATCATTCTACTTTAATTCAAGACTTTTCAGAAGAACCACAAGGAATAAATGGAAATGCTCAACAGTGAGCCTCAACAATGATATCCTTGGAAATACAAGAACATGTATGCAAGAATGATGATGCATATGCAACGGACATAGGATCAAGGTATCCATAAGTTCTGAACAACTGCTGCACTAAACAAACTGAACCATCTCAAAGATCTGCCCAAATACCCAGAATACCTGAATAACCATAATACCATACTGATAAATCTGCTGACCAGAAAACCGGGTATGTTGAAGGTCAAGGTTACCTGCAAACCTGTAAACACCCTGCCCTCTCACGTGTGGGTACTAGAAAGCCGAGGATCCTCAATATCACGGGCTCTCAGGTCGAGAAATGATGATACGTTCACCATTTCTGGTTTGGCATCATCACCAATCGAGGAGGCCTCAACTGATTCCCCTCAAAAGAAAATATCCTATAGCAAGTCCTCAGTTTCGGCACTAAGGTCGAGAAGCAATAGTACATTCATCCCTCGGGGTACAGTACTATCGCCAATCGAGGAGTGCTTCCACTGATTCTTTTCCAAGAGGAAACCCTATACCAAGTTCCCAGCATTGGGTCCTCGGATCGACATGTGTAATGGGTTTGCCATTTCTGGTCTGCCATTATCACGTCTCGGGAGGATTGCCATTACTGAGTCCTCAGGAATGGCTGCCAGAGTCGACAGTTTTCCAAGTTTCAATCATCTGCACCAATGCGTAGGATAGAACATTACTAAGGGAAACCTCGTCTGGATGTGGAGTTTTCATGTATACTACGTCTGGCCAAATGCCACACAAGTCACATTACTTTCCACGCTAATCCTACGTGTACGCTCAAGCCTAGGTATTGGGCTTATCTCTCGGAACCCCCAACCCGCCAAACAGAAGAACAGTGCAGCAGATGATAATAATATGCAATGCAGTAAATGCGGTAAAAATAAAATACAACAAATAAAGAAAAACAAAAAAAAAAAAACACCCAAAGAGAACAAAAACAAACAAGCGCTAGGACAGACCCGCTTAGGGAATTAGAAATCCCCAGCAGAGTCGCCAGCTGTCGCTCCCAGGATTTTCATCCAGGTACAAACGCGAAAGTGGCGCGGAACACAGAGTCGCCAGCAAATGTATATTTATCCCAAGAGAGGGAAAGGGAACACTGCATAAACCTAAGGAAGAGGGAAAGGAATGGTCATCGCAACCATAGCTTGGGTTCGGGAGTCGGTTACGCGAGGGGAAGGTATTAGCACCCCACGCGTCCATCGTACTCGATGGGATCCACGCTTGTTGTCTATTCTAAGGGTGAGTTATCCTAACATCTAGGGCTGTACTAAAACAGGGAAGGGGAAAACAAAGACAGACTCGGTAGGACGTCGACGTCCTAGACCTACGTACTCCCTTTGTGCAATGGGAAATTCAGAGTCAACGTAGTTCGGACCAAGTTCTTTTTGTGTTTTTTATGAGCGACGTTAAGTTCGCGTCCGGCAGTTAGGGTCGATGCCTGTTTGCGACTCAAACGGAAAGTAACGTGCCCTTTTTAAAAATAGCCTTTAATTTGACAATCCCGAAGGACAAAAGGTTTGAAGTTTGTTTGTATTTTTTAAGACAGTAGTGACTTGAGTTAGTGCGTAACTCAACTTGAACCAAAGTCTATGACACGGGAACGAATGCGTCGCATGGTCGTCCCCAATGGGACGTATGCTCAACACTCTAGAAGAGAGAAGGGGGACCCCTCAATCTTCATTTCCTATGTTTAAGGCTTGTGTGCAAGGCAAGCTGACCTTATTAAGTATCTTAGAAGTGTTATGAGATGAGAAGAGGGACTCAAAAGAAAAGAAAACACTAAGGGGGAATCTATCCTAATGTTATCATGCAAAAGTGGCCCTAAGGTTGAGTTTGAAAGGGGAACATCTACCTAAGTTAGCATGCATGGTTTGAATCCTAATGACTATCCTACTCCAAGCTTAATCAAGGTTAAAGTTGGTCTAGGAAACCCTAAGGGAACACGCAAAAGTGAATCCAAGACTTAAACAAGTCTTGAGATCCAAAGGGAAGAAAAGAAGTGAGGGAGATGAAGAAGAAGATGAAACAAGAGATAAGAAACAAGGTAGGGAAGCAAGCACTTCATGTCATAGTAAGCTCCAATCATCAAAGAAGGAACATCATCCGTCACACTCAAAACATGTGCCAAAACTAGGCAAAACGTTCACTTATGTCATTCATGCAAGCAACAAAAGATCATGTGAGGCAAAAAGTGAGAAAATGTCATTTAATGGAAACCATATAAAGGGGATCAGAACCTCACACATGTCATTCAAAGCAAATAAGAGTCACCAAACATTTATGAGATCTTATGAGAAGGCATCTCAAAGAAACTAGTTCAAAACATCCAAAGAGTTGTGACAAAACATTGTCAACTTGGAAAATCCATCATAAACAGAAAAATGATTAAATGAAAATGATTCAAAAGCCACAAACAAACCAAGTCAGTATATGATCACAACATATAATCATTCCAAGATTCACTTAAACACAAAGGGTCAAAAAGATCCAAACTAGGTCACGTACCCAAAATATTCCATTCAAAGTTTGAGTCACATGTAACTATCAACCAAAAATAGAAGCATGCCTTATAAAAAACTGAATAAATCCTCAAAATCATGTCATATCCATGAAGAATGTATGTGAAAAAAGTCTCACCAAGAATCACAAAATTGCATCACCAAGTGGATTCAAACATCACACGTATCAAGCTAACAAAGCAATAATCGAGGAGTGAAGAGAACCACATGGAAAATAATAAAAAATTGATCACCAAGACATAAACATGACATTCAAATATTCATAATTTAAGTGTGAATACATGGCAAAAAAATCGGCTGAAGAAGGCATGGCAAAGTCATCAAACACAAGCATTAACCACAAGGGTAAACATGGAATACACCTTGGAAAAGAAAATCAGAATTAATTATCAAAACAAATGAAAAATTAAAATAAAATTCAAAGATAATTAAATAAGACATTAAAATACGTTCATAATTTTGTTTGGATTTTTTTGATAAAAGGAAGTATTTTTAATAATTAAAACAAAAACGAAAAAAAGAAAATAAAAAGTAATAGAAATAGAGGGTGTATTAGTAACCCAAAAAGAAGGCCACACGATTTGGGCTGGTAATGGGGGTGTGAAAAGGAATTCGTTGGGCCCAAGATGAAGTCACTTATGTTCAGAATTTTAAAATAAAAAGAAAATAAAAATAGTTATTAAAGGTGTAACAAAAGTTATGTGACATGTTATCAATTGGTCATTCCAACTTAAGTCATATAAGACAAAAAGGAAATAAGAAAACCTCTATCACCAAATTTGACATTATTTTTCAATTTTAAAGCCTCTATCACCAAGAAATACAGCCATGGATGAAATACACATAAACCTTCATCTCATTAAATCAAGACAACCATGGTACTATCTTCAAGGAAATTTAATGTAAATTCCAAATATGCCAACCATTTTTAAAAACAACCAAAGGAAACACATGAAAGCAAGCTATAAAGTAAACCCTAAAAAATAAAAACTCCATGAAAACCAAATATACTCAAGTTTAACCAATGCCTACCATGTAGGACTTCAGATGCAGATGCATGAACATGTTTATCACTTAAAAAAACTAGTATGAACAACAAGAAGGAATCATGGTGTTACCTAACGGAGGAGCTCCGTTGGCCCTTCAAAATGACGTTCAAATGACGTTAGAGCTTCAAATAAATACTTCTATTAGCCTCCTAGTACCTCAATGGATCTTGAATGAGCAAGAGAATGGAAGAAACTTGGAGCAAAACCAAAATTCGAAGAGAGAGAAACTAGAGAGAGAAGTAGGGTTTTGGATGTCAAAACGGCAGAATGAAGCCTTTTCTCCCCTTAGGGTTTGTTCTCTCCTCATATATGATGGATTGTGGTGGTTTTTAAAGGCCCAAACCAAAGAAAAAAGAGTTTGGAATTTTGGTCAAAAATGGGGTGAATAGTAATACGGGTTTGGCATGGAGAGGTGTGTTGGTAGTGTTTTTTTTTTTATGGGCAATGAGCAAAATGGAGGTGTGAGAATCATAGAATGAGGTAGTACCATATGGAAACAAGTTTGGTGAGTTTTGTGGTTTTCCACTTTTGGCCATTTATTTGAAATATGGTGCATGGTGTATGGTGTATGGAGTATGTTTGATCATTTTTGGCAAAAGGATGATGATGATATATGTGGTTATGTATGGTGGGTAGTAAAATTATATGATGAGGTGTGGTGGAATTAGCAAATGGAAAGTGGGAGCTTTTGGTGAATTTGGGAATTTTCTCAATATGGCAAATTATTTGAATTTCATGATATGCATGGTACATTGTATGAAATCCTAATATACATGCCACAAAATTATACCACTCTTGTACCATAAAAATCTCTTTTGAGTCACCATGCGAATGACTTTTATGAAGACTTTTTGCATGATGAGTATTTGCATGAGATTCCAAAAATGGAAACTTTAGAAAACCCTAACTTGCCAAATTAGGTAAGTTTCCTCTATTCTTGATTTTAGATGATTCTTTTGACTTTTCTTGATTATGAGTCATGCCTTGATGAGGTGAGGGCCTTGAGGCTTTGAGGGAGCCCCAAGATTGAAAAATAAACTCAAGCTTGCCTTTGGAATAGATGCTCTTCTCCTTGACAACTAAAATACCTTGATCCCATGCTAAGAACCAATGATATGCACAGACGATAATGCAAAATGAAATGAAACATAAGCCAGTTAGTGTTAGAAAGAGAAAGGGCAAATTTTGGGGTGCTACACGTCGCTCTGATTCTCATGTTCCCGATGAGATACGTAGGCAGTGGGGCAGGGCCCATTCGAGCACTTCTTTTATTTTCCCTACATTTGTTTCCATTTCTCTCTCATTTTCTTTTCGTTTATCACCCTTTGAGCAGTACTTCAAGCGTGGATCCCGTCGAGTATGACGGACGTGAAGGGGTGCTAATACCTTCCCTTCACGTAACCGACTCCCTTACCCTTTCTCTTTGGTTCGCGAGACCTTGTTCTTTCCTTTTTCCCGGGTTTGTGCAACATTACGTTTCCCTTTCTTTGGGATAAAAATGCCTGGCTGGCGACTCTCTTTCTTTCTTCCGCGCCACTTTCGCATTTGTACCTGGATGAAAATCCCGGGAGCGATAGCTGGCGACTCTGCTGGGGATCGTTGACCTCTTGCTGGTCCTTCCCCGATGCGAGTCTCTCCTAGCGCTTGTTTGGTCTTTGCTTATTGGGTGTTTGATTATTGTTTGCTTTAGTTTAGCTTTACTGCTTTTATTTACAGCTTTATCGCTTTACTTTACCGCCTTTATTGCATTTTATTTATATCATGCATCATATATTCTGGATTGTCTGGTTGTCTGTTTGGCGGGATGGGATTGTTACTGTGAGATGAGCCCATTACCTAGGATCGAGTATACTTTAGGACTTAGAGTGGACAGTCACAGCGCTCTCATGGTATTTAGCCACGGGGGTAGTTGTGAGTTCCACAGCTAGAGTGCGACTTTCTTAGGATTATCTTGATTTGAGGGTCTTCTTCATTCAGGATATGACTTTGAGAGTTATGTACATCTGGTGACCGATCATTGAGGACCTTAGTGGAAACATCCCTCTTTAGTGGTGACAGTGGCAGACCACATTCTGTGGCAAACTCATTCGCACCCGAGGGCCCACTTTGGAACTTGCATAGGATGGCCTTTATTTTGTGGTGAATCAGATGACGATCTCTTTGTTTGGCGATAGAATTGTATCCTATGGGCTGAATGTGCTATTGCTTCTCATTCTGGGATCCGAATCTGAGGACCCTACCTTTTAGAACACACTTGTGAGATTGGGGGGATGTTTACAGGTTTGCAGGTAACCTTGACCTCCTACTTACCCTTTTTTGTGGATCTCCTATGATCAATGATTTGGGTATCTATTCTGGATCTGGTTTTTACTGGTGCTTGGGTCTGATATTCTTGATATGATGCTACACAGACACTTGGCCCTTCACAGTTGTTGCACCGACACTGCAGATTTTGGCTCTAATCACATGCCCAGCTATGTTTCATTGCATACATCATTAACAATTATGTTTTTCTTTCCCAGGTCTCAGTATTGTTCCCGATTCCGGTGGGTATTTTCTCTATTTCAGATGGAAGGTCCTCCAAGAAAGAACAATGTGCATTACTGGTTTCCAAAGCCTAAAGTGGGACAGATCAAAGAATTGGCAGATTTAATGGATAGTCACCAACTGGACAATTTCAGAAAGAAGTTTGGGTATATCTTGAGTTATGTGAGTCCTCTTACTCCAGATCAGCATGATACTCTGCACACTCTCTTGCAGTTTTATGATCCTCAACTCCGTTGCTTCACATTTAATGATTATCTGCTGGTACCTACTTTGGAAGAGTTCTCTGATATCCTGAAGATCTCTGTCAAGGATACTCCTCCTCACTACAGTTCAAGGGATGATATTCCTGACAATGTCATTGAAGAGGCCATTCACCTGAGGGTATCTGTGATTAAGGATAATATTAAGGAGAAGGAGGGCTGTAAAGGGTTCCATCTAGACTTTCTGATTGAAGCAGCGAAGAAGAGTTTTACTGATGGTGATTTGTTTACCTTTAAGGCAGTTTTAGCTCTTTGTGTGTACGAAATTTGTCTGTTTCTAAATATAGCTGGATTTATTGATATGGATGCAATCATTATTTTTGTCAAAAAGAATCCAATCCCAACTCTATTGGGTGATGTATACCATTCCGTGCATTACAAGAATGAGAAAAATTGAGGAAGATTGGTATTATGTTGTGCTCCTTTATTCCACGCCTGGTTTCATAGACATTTACCAAAGACAGGAGCTTTTGTTGATCTCCGAGGAACTGTTAAGTGCTCCAAGAGGCTCATGGGTCTGACGGCTGAAGATATAGTTTGGTGGCATCGGAAGGACATGGTGGGTATACCTTTTCTTATCAGTTGTGGAGCTTTCCCAAATGTGCCTCTGGTAGGAAGGAGGGGAGGAATCAACTATAATCATATTCTCTCGCTGAAGCAATTTGGGTATGCATTAAAGGAACCTCCTTTGGAAAAAGATGTGGCAGAATCTTTGTATTATTGTGCTAAAAATGGCGAATAGGTGTCATTTTCTATTGCTGAAGCCTGGAACAAGCGGGTTAAGAAAAGTAAGATGGAGATTGGGAGACCTGATCCCACAACTTATCCTTCTTATACTGAGTGGCTGAAGCGCCGGGTAGCCATTACATTGTTGCCATTCTCTGTCGAGCCTCCGTTATATCCCAAGATAGTGGAGCCAAGGACCTCCGTGCCAATTGAAGAATTCCAAAAGCTGGAAGCTTTGGTTCATGAACTCAGGGTTGAGAATGCAGACATCACCAGTCGGTATCAGGAAGCTGCATTTGTTAACAGATGGTTAGAAGAGAAAACTCACATTGCTGAGAATATGGCTGAAAGCAGGAAAAAAGAACTCGAAGGGAGGCTGGCTTATTTCCAAAAACGGGGCTTAACCGATTAGAATAATGCCAAAGAGCGCCAGAATCTCAAGAAGTCTTTGAAGGAAACCAATGAGGCTATTACCTTGTGGCAACAAAAATGGGCTGATAAACAGAAGCGCCAAGCCAAAGTAGAGGAAGAGTTTAAAGCTAAGGTTGAAGAATTGGAAGATAAGGTCAAGACCTCAGATGAAGAACTGAAAGTTGCACATGCTCAACGACGGGAGTACCGGGATAGTCTGGAAGAAAGTCAGAAGCTGCTACAGGAAGCTTAGGCGGAAATAGCTGATCTCAAGATCAAGGCGGAAGTGAAGAAGTCCAGAATGGAGTCAGTCTATGGTAGTGCAAGTGGGGAAGAATTGTGTCAGAATATCAACACGTTGTACCAATTATTCAGCTTGAGAGAATGCTTGATCATAGGCCTGAACGAGGCACCGGAAGATCCCGAGAATGCTGTGCTGTTTGAAGAGATCAAGAGGATCAGTCTAGGGTTGCAGGATGTGGTGTTTCGTCCATTCTAGCTTTCCTCATGTTATCCGGTTACCTACAGAATTGTTGTAGGAACCACTGCTTTAATTTTTGAATTTGGGTTGTATGTTTTCAAATACTTGTCCAGACTCAGTCCCTTTGGGTTTACTTCCAGTTATGATATGCTCAGTATTTTCTCCAGTGGCTTTCTTGATATTCCATCACTGTTCACTGACACCCGGTTACAACATCACTTCACAGAATTCCACACATATTTGTGCACTTGTCTCAATGGATGTTCTTATCAACTGATATATCTCATGTATTATCTGAACGCTGCGGACTTCTGAAACACCGGAATCAGGGCACGAAAAGGCCTGGGAAATAAAACATAACATTGCATTGCATACATTTCATTTTGCATTCTTTGGTTGTTTTTCAGGTACCCTATCAGGTTCTCATATCTATTATGTCAATAGGAAGTATTGCTACCGATCATATACATCGCTACTCCACACGAGGCAATCGAAATAGAATGGTTGATCAAATTCAGAATGATTTGGCTGAGATGATGACACGCATGGACCAGTTCATGGATCTCATGACTGGTATGGCACAGACTCGAGAGAGATTGAGACTTCTGGTTAAGCGTCCAGAGACCACGCTGGGAGGTAATCAGGTTGACAATTCACAGCCACATGGCACTCCTCCTCCTGTTGGCAATCCTGCTCCTAATGGTAATCTGGGTAATGGAAATGTTAGAAATGTTGGTGTTGTTCAGGAAGATGTTCAGGAAGATAAATTCACCCTGCTGGATGCTGATATGGGTAATACCAATGACAAAAGGTATGATGAACTGGCTGAGAAAATCAGGGCTATGGAGTGTAAGAACTCTCTGGGCATTGATGTTACTAATTTAGGGCTGGTACCAGGGGTCAGAATTCCTCCAAAGTTCAAGCCACCCACTTTAGACAAATATCATGGCAATACGTGTCCCCAGACACATATTCAGGCTTATTTTGGGAGGATCTCAGCCCACACTGATGACGAGAAGTTGAGGATGCATTACTTTCAAGACAGTTTGGCTGGAGCTTCATTGACTTGGTACATGAAATTGAACAGAGTTTCTGTGAGAAGCTGGAAAGATCTGGCATAAGCGTTTCTGAAACAATATCAGTATAATATCGACATGGCTCCCAACTGCACTCAACTGCAAGGGTTGTCGCAGAATGCTAAGGAAAGTTTCAAGGAATACGCGCAGAGGTGGAGAGAAATGGCCGCCCAGGTTCAACCCCCTTGCTTGAGAGAGAAATGGCAGATATGTTCATGGGTACCCTGCAAGGGGCATTTCTCGACAGATTGGCTGCTTGTCTATCGACAGGGTTTTCTGATATCGTGATTGCTAGTGAAAGAATCGAGAATCTGTTGAAACTCGGGAAGATTCAAGATGTAAGTGATGCTGGTTCTTCAGGAACAAAGAAACCTTTTGCTAATGGTCAGAAAAGGAGAGAAGGCGAGACAAACGCTGTGTATAGAGGACAGGGAAGAGGACGTTCTCAGGCTTATCATCAAGTGGGTGCAGTGACGATCCCAACACCATCTGTTTAGCAACAACAGCCACAACAGCAGTAACAACAGCAACCTATGTTCCAACAAAGGTCTAGGCAAAAGGACCGTAAGATTGAACCTCTCCCTATGACCTACTCAGCATTGTTACCCCAGTTACTCTAATTGAAGTTGGTTGAACTTCGTACCATGAGACCTCCTGCTGCTGGTAACTTGCCACCCAATTATGATGTTAATGCTCGCTGCGATTTCCATTCAGGTGCTCCGGGACACACCACCGAAAAGTGTTGGGCATTTCAAAATAAGGTGCAAGATCTGATAGATGCTAAAGCAATCAATTTCTCTCTACCTCCTAATGTTCTTCAGAACTCCATGCCTAATTATGGTGTGGCGGATGTGCACGCCATTGAGGACGGAAAGAGGTTGAACTTGGTGATAGATATCAATCGGGTGAAGACTTCATTGCTGGTTGTGAAAGATCGTCTGTTGAAGGGACAGGTGTTCCCGGGTTGTGACCAAGATTGTTCTGAATGTATGGGTCAAGAGAATGGCTGTGATAAATTGAGAGTTGGTTTACAGAATTTGATCAATGAAGGCCGTCTACAGTTTGACCGGGTTGTGAAGAATATTGACGAGGTATCAACTGTGAGAATCTATTATACTCCTGCTGAAATTTAGATACCTCCAGGGACAGCTCTTGTAGCAAGTGTTGTGCCAGAAAGACCCAATCCTGTTACCGTCACGGTACCAGGACCAGTTCCGTTTACCTCTAAGAAAGCAATCCCATGGCACTATGGGGCAGATGTGTACTATGAGGGGAAAAAGCAGGAAGTCGGAACATCGGCTAGTTCAAATATTGATAACGTGGGTGGTGTAGGAGGCTTTACCAGGAGTGGAAGGTTATTTACTCCCCAAACTCTTCGGAGTGATAAAGAAGCTGAGGCTGCGGCAAAAGCTAAAGGAAAACAAGTGGCCGAGAGTGTGCCCGTGCCTGAGACAGAGCCCAAGATTACCTTCGACAACGAGGTAGAAGAGTTCATGAGAATAATAAAGAAAAGTGATTACAAAATTGTCGATCAATTGAATTAGACACCCTCAAAGATCTCAATTTTTTCATTATTGATGTGCTCTGATGCACACCGAGAGCCTTTGCTAAAAGTGTTGAAGAGAGCCTATGTTCCATAGGAAATTACCGTCAATCAGCTCGAGAGTGTGATTTCTAACGTCAATGTCAGCCATGGATTGGGTTTCACGAGCCGAGATTTGACTTCTGAGGGTAGAAACCACAACAAAGCTCTGCATATTACAATGGAGTATAGGGGTGCAGTGTTGTCCCACGTGTTGGTAGACACTAGCTCCTCGCTCAATGTCTTGCCTAAGAAGGCGCTGATGAAGCTGGAGGTTGATGGATTGATCTTAAGGCCAAGTGATTTGGTTGTTAGAGCGTTTGATGGGACAAAAAGATCTGTATTTGGTGAAGTGGAATTACCCGTGCAAATTGGACCTCAAGTGTTCAAGTCTACATTCCACGTGATGGATATACAGCCTGCTTATAGCTGTTTATTAGGTCGCCCATGGATTCATGCGGCCGGGGCTGTTACATCCACATTACATCAGAAGCTGAAATATGAGTTTGAGGGACAAGTAGTGACTGTGTGTGGTGAAGAGGACATCTTTGTCAACCATTTGTCCACATTCAAGTATGTTGAGATGGATGGAGAAATCCATGAAATGCTTTGCGAGTCGTTCGAAGCAGTGAATATTGATAAAGTGCCTAAGTCTTCCCCTACACCAGATAGAGCCGGCACGTCCATTTCGTCTTATAAGCAAGCTGTCGAGGTTGTTAGAGCAGGTAATGCCCAAGGCTGGGGCAAACTGATAGAGACATCAATGAAGGAGGACAAGTTTGGTATTGGCTATCAACCCACTATGGCTTCAGTTGCAAAGAACAGTGGACCCATCACTTTCAGCAGTGGGGGAATAATTTACCCAGACCAGTCTTGTGCAACTATAGAAGGTGACATTGACAGTGATTGTGACTTGGACAATTGGGTACGCCCACGTGCCTCGGGACAACAATTGCAAAACTGGTCCGTCGAAGAAATCGTTCAACTTACTCTTCAAATAGAGTAATTTTCTTTGTTTTTCTTTAATCATAATGCATATTAAAATCTGGCGTTCTGCCCAAGGCGTACAGACTCATTTGTAGGACCACACATTTTCATTTGCAATTTTAATCATTAATAAATGATGTTTTGTACTCAAATTTCGTTCCCTGTCTTTCTTCTTTATTTTTGCACAAATAAAAAATAGCAATGTTTCGTTTCTTTTGTTTTAAAATAAATTCTAAAATAAAGTATGAACCCGTTCGTGCAGACTTGATCCTCCGGATTCCATTGATAACGGTTCTGCTATGGCTATGTATGACTTTGACAAACCGATTTATCAAGCCGAAGAAGGGGATGAGAAAGATTGTGAACTCCCTGAGGAACTGGCCAGATTGTTAAAACAAGAGGAAAGGGCCATCCAGCCTCATCAAGAGACCATAGAGATCATCAATATTGGTACCGAGGATGTTAAGAAAGAGATAAAGATCAGCGCCAACCTGCAAGCAGATGTAAAGAAAGCCTTGATTGAAATGTTGTGTGAATATGTTGATATCTTCGCCTGGTCTTATCAGGATATGCCAGGGTTGGATACCGATGTTGTGATGCACAGGCTGCCATTGAGAGAAGAATGCCCGCCAGTCAAGCAGAAACTTCGTCGAACTCATCCCGATATGGCCATAAAAATCAAAGAAGAAGTTCAGAAGCAGTGGGATGCAGGGTTTCTTGCTGTGACCAATTATCCTCCTTGGGTTGCCAACATAGTGCCTGTACCAAAGAAGGACGGAAAGGTTAGAATGTGTGTGGATTATCGAGATCTTAACAGAGCTAGTCCGAAAGATGATTTTCCATTACCTCACATCGATGTGTTGGTTGATAATACAGCGCAGTTTTCAGTGTTCTCGTTTATGGACGGTTTCTCCGGGTACAACCAGATTAAGATGGCACCTGAGGATATGGAGAAGATCACGTTCATTACCCCATGGGGTGCGTACTGTTATAAAGTGATGCCTTTTGGGTTGAAAAACGCAGGGGCAACGTATCAGCGGGCAATGGTAACATTATTTCAAGACTTGATTCACAAAGAGATTGAATGTTATATGGACAACATGATTGCCACGTCGCGAACAGAAGAAGAACATCTTATTAACTTGAAAAAGTTGTTTGAAAGGTTGAGAAAGTTCCGTTTAAGGTTGAATCCGAATAAGTGCACTTTCGGGGTGCGTTCTGGAAAGCTGCTGGGTTTCATCGTAAGTGAGAAAGGAATTGAGGTGGATCCTGCAAAGGTTAAAGCAATACAAGAGATCCCTGAGCCAAGAACTAAAAAAGAAGTTCACGGTTTTTTAGGAAGATTGAACTACATTACAAGGTTCATATCTCACCTAACAACCACATGCGAACCAATATTCAAACTGCTAAGAAAATATCAAATGGTCAGGTGGAATGACGATTGCCAAGTGGCATTCGATAAAATAAAAGAATACTTGCAGGAACCTCCAATTCTCATGCCTCCAGTTTCAGGGAGACCTTTGATAATGTATTTGACAGTGCTTGAAGGTTCTATGGGTTGTGTTCTCGGTCAACACGACGAGACAGGTAGGAAGGAGCATGTTATCTACTACCTGAGCAAAAAGTTCAATGATTGTGAGTCCCGGTACTCAATGCTTGAGAAGACATGTTGTGCACTTGCATGGGCTGCTAAGCGATTGAGGCAGTATATGCTCAGGCACACAACTTTGTTGATTTCAAAAATGGATCATGTCAAGTACATTTTCGAGAAACCAGCACTAACAGGCAGAGTTGCACGGTGGCAAATGGTTTTGACAGAATATGATATCCAGTATACTTCTCGGAAAGCCATCAAAGGAAGTATCTTGTCAGACTATCTTGCGCAACAGCTGGTCGATGATTACCAACCCATGAAATTTGATTTCCCTGATGAGGACATCATGTTTCTCAAAGCTAAAGACTGCAAGGAACCACTCCCGGAGGAGGGGCCAGACCCTGAATCCAAATGGAGTTTGATGTTTGATGGGGCCGTCAACATGAATGGATGCGGAGTTGAAGCAGTTCTTATCACGCTGGAAGGTGTTCATATGCCTTTCACTGCCCGAGTAACTTTCGGATGCACCAACAATGAAGCAGAGTATGAAGCTTGTATAATGGGGATTGAGGAGGCGTTTAATTTGCGAATTAAGATCCTCGATATTTTCGGTGATTCGGCTTTGGTAATTAATCAAGTGAAAGGGAGTTGGTACACGCACCAGGCACATCTGGTTCCGTATAGAGATTATACGAGGTGATTGTTGACGTTTTTTCACAACAGTAAAGCTGTACCATATTCCTCGAGATGAGAATAAGTTTGTTGATGCCCTGGCCACATTGTCTTCTATGATCAAAGTGCAAAGATGGAACCATGTACCCAAGATTGAAGTGTCTCGTCTTGACAGACCTGAATTTGTGTTTGTTGTTGATGCAATGTCTGATGACAAGCCGTGGTTTCATGACATCAAGTGTTTTTTGAAAAGTCAAGAGTACCCGCCAGGGGCATCTACCAAAGATAAGAAGACTTTGAGAAAGTTGTCTGGTAGCTTCTTCCTGAACCAAGATGACGTGCTGTACAAACGGAATTTCGACATGGTTCTGCTCAGATGCGTGGATAGACACGAAGCAGACCTGTTAATGCAAGAAGTGCATGAAGGCTCTTTCGGTACCCATTCCGGAGGACATGCAATGGCAAAGAAGCTATTGAGGTCGGGGTATTATTGGTTGACAATGGAGACAGATTGTTGCAAGTACGCCCGCAAGTGTCACAAATGCCAGATTTATGCAGACAAAGTGCATGTGCCTCCAAATCCGTTGAGTGTCATGTCCTCTCCTTGGCCCTTTACAATGTGGGGCATTGATATGATTGTAAAAATTGAACCTACTGCTTCAAACGACCATCGCTTTATCTTGGTCGTCATTGATTATTTCACGAAGTGGGTTGAAGCAGCATCTTATGTCAATGTCACTAAGCAAACGGGATATCATTTGTCGCTACGGAGTGCCCGAAAGAATCATTACTGATAATGGTTCTAATTTGAAAAACAAAATGATGGCTGAGCTGTGCCAGGACTTCAAAATTGAACATCACAATTCTTCTCCTTATCGCCCAAAGATGAATGGCGCCGTTGAGGCGGCCAACAAGAATATTAAGAAGATTGTGCCGAAAATGGTTGTCACATATAAAGATTGGCATGAGATGCTACCGTTCGCCTTGCATGGGTAACGAACGTCAGTACGCAGGTCCACTGGGGCAACACCATTCTCACTGGTATACGGCATGGAGGCAGTACTTCCGGCTGAAGTTGAGATTCCATCCCTTAGAGTCATGATGGATGTCAAGTTAGACAAAGCTGAATGGGTTCGTGCCAGATTTATTCAACTGAGCCTTATTGAAGAGAAACGACTGGCAGTTGTGTGTCATGGGCAGTTATACCAGCGGAGGATGAAGCAGGCATTCGACCAAAAGGTGAGTCCTTGGGTTTACAAGATTGGAGATGTAGTACTCAAAAGGATCCTTCCCCCCAGTACAGATCACAAGGGCAAATGGACTCCCAAATACGAAGGTCCATTCGTGGTTAAAAAGGTCTTCTCGGGCAGAGCCTTATTGCTTACATCCATGGACGACGAAGACTTTTCATCCCCTGTCAACTCAGACGTAGTCAAAAAATACTTCGCATAAATAGACCCGTTGGAAAAAAAAAAGAAAAGTCCAAGCAAAAAAGGGCATCCCGGCGAACCACAAAAACAGAATAAAAAAGGTTCGGGAAAAAATTAGGGATAATAAATAAAAAAATTGTACACCCGGTGAGTTGAAAATCCGCAAGGACAATTCAGGAAAAAAAGGGTATCCCGGTGGATTGAAAACCCGAAAGGGCGGTCCACGCAAAAGAGGGGTTTAAGCGAATGATTGCGGTCTAAGTTATCTGTACTCCATTACCATTTCAGCAACTGACATTCCAAAGGGTAGGAATCGGTCTGATCACTCCTCAAAAGGCAAGGTCGGGGAGTCTTGAAGACATACTGGCCATAGCAGAATTGAAACTCAGTGGAATGCCGTTTTCACATTGCCTTTAGGATAGTTTCTTTTCTCAATTTACAGCAACCTCCTCTTTCTAGGGTTTGCTTCCAATTGTATTTTCCATTTAAGGCATTTTCTTCAATAAATTGAATTTCAGTCAAAAGCTTCTTATTTTGTCTTACTGCTTTGTTTGCAAAAACGTTCGAATTGTTGATAAAACATTGCATTTGAAAACATTGTGGCTTTACAATAACATGCGCAGAAAAACATTTAAAATTACTTTGAATGATAAGTAATCCTGGATGGTGGATTTAAACCACGCAATATTCCGGGGCATGTGTGTGTGTTCTTTTGTTGCAAGTAATAGGTCCAGATGATTTCAAGCACAAGAGTCATTCCTCCCAGACAAGTAATCACTTACTCCCATGCAGAATACTGGGGCAAGCAGGTTCAGGAAAAGGTTAATTTCCACTGTGTAGTGTTTTATGCTATTAAATCGATTCTCCCATTCAGTACTTCCAACAGCTACAAGCTTTTCTGTGTCGATAACGGTTATAAATTCCCCAGTAGAGTTGCTTCGCAGTTAAGATTCAAGACTCAGTGAGTGTCCAGGAGTTTGGAGATGCCAAATCTTCTGTAAAATCCTCTTGGGACGATTTCTTCAAATCAACCTTGTATCATGGAGGAAAAGCGAGTTATTGACCATCCCAAGCATGGAGCATCTTGAAAATTCCCCGGCAAGAGGTGTTCCAGATCTATTGTCTCCAGTAGAGTAACCTCTCAAGTATTGAATCTAGCTCAAGTCTCGGTATTTGTCTAAGAGTTTGAAGATGCTTGGTCTTCTGTAAAATCCTCTCAAGGGGCATCTCCAGCAGGAGACGCTTTGAAGCGGTTCTCCCCAGCAGAGTTCGTTGTCAACTCATTATCCCCAGTGGAGTTGTCAAGTGGAAGGTTCGCATAGCGTGGGACATTGTGGCTCTTATTTTTTAAGCTCGACAGCTTTTCTCCTCAACAAGATCACAGTGGATTTTCTTTGTGTCTTTCCCAGCAGATCTTTAGGGACTCTTTCCCAGCAAGTCACGACAGAACGTATGCTAACCAGGATTTGCGTATTCCCGACGGAGTAGTTCATATCCCAAGCAGGATCGTATCTCTAGTAGTTGTATCCCCACAGAGTTCAGCATTGAATCTTGTCAATAATGTTCCCCAGCTGAGTGGTTGTTTTGCTCCCCGCAGAAGTTTAGCAGGTCAACAGAATCTCCTCCTCAGTAGATTGTTAGTACATTCTTTCCCCAGCCAAGTCGGAAAGTTGTCATTCATCCAGCGGAGTTGGTATGATCAGAATGCATCCCCAGGCAGATGAAATAATTCTTGGCAGAGTCATCACTCCCTTATATCTCAAAGTCCAATTTATTTTTGACAGGCGTGACAACTCGAAGCAGACAGATTGTTCATTCATTCTCCAGCAGAGATATTATCCTTTCAGGAGTCTCTAAGGTCAAATCATTGATCATCATTCCTCAGCAAGGTCAACAAGGATGTCTGACATGCATGTAGAGTGTAATTCAGTATTGGAATTTTACAAAAGTCCAACCGCAGATTGACAAAAGTCCATCTTAGGGTGGCAAATCAGCAAAGTCCAACTGTAGATTGGCGAAAGTCCATCTTAGGGTGGCAAGAAATCAAAGTCCAACCGCAGATTGGTAAAAGTCCATCTTAGGGTGGCAAATCAGCAATACCAACCGCAGATTGGCAAAAGTCCATCTTAGGGTGGCAAGGAAAAGTCCACCCGCAGTGTGAAAAGTTAGTAGTCGTCTGACTCCATTTAAAAAGACAGTTTCAAGACCAACCGCAAATTGGCGAAAGTCCAACCGCAGCGTGGCAAGCCAGTAGTCGTCTGGCGTTGTTCTAAAAGACGTTGTTAAAGTCCACCTGCAGTGTGGCATGCCAGTTGATAAGTGCAAATTGTACCTATTTTTGTATATATGTTTTGTTGCACTTATCGATACTTTTTTTTGTTGATATCGTTTGAATAAACCCCGATTTGTTTATAAATACGTTTACTTTACTTTTTAATGTATATATTGCGTATATTGTAAATATCATTGAGTTTAATTGATTTTATCTCATTCTTGCAGTATCCAATCAAGGATGTCTGGCCATATTCAAAAAGAGTATTGAATAAGCTTTACACCGCTTCAAACCGTGCGTCAAATGGAGTTACGGTTTGGAAGTTACGAATAAAACAGTGCATGATTTTTGCTGTTGCTATCAGCTGCGCCTCTACTGCGTCGGGCGGTATATTTTGCTGTGCTGGGCGGTGTGATTTGAGCGTCGGCCGGTGCTGCGGCGGAGGAAATAAGAGGGTTGAAATAAGAGACTTACAGGAGCGTGCCATATTTTTGGGCTAGCGCGGGGCGGTATTTCCAGCGTCGGGCGGTGCTAGATATTTTTTACTAGGCGGTTTATGTACGCAGCTGATGTGAGAGGAAAAGTGGGCGCCGCCGGGCGGTACTTTCTAGCGCCGGGCGGTGGGTCTGTAACAGAATTTTGTATTTATGTCATTTTACTTCATTTTTTGGGGGGATGTTGTTTTGGGGGGTGATTTTTGTCTCCAAGCTTCATCAACCTCATTCTTTAATAGATTAGCTTAGAAAACAACATGGAAGCATGCATACGGATGAACCGAGGTGGATTGATCGTCAATCGGCGTTGACAAACCGCGAGATGTTTGGTTCATTTCTTTTCTTCTTTGTGTTTTTCTTCTATGTTGGGTTTTGTATATGTATTTATTCTGAACTCATGTATATTTGTCGCCCATGGCGTTGTATAAAACTTGCTTTACAAATCTTTATTGGTGATTGTCTCTGATTTTTGCTTTATGCGCGGGGTTTGGTTTGCGTTAGACATAACCTTAGCAAACTTCGATTAGGGATGATTTTCTGTTAGTTTCTGGATTCTAGAGATAGATTTAGGGCTAACAATCTTCAATAGGCATCGAATCTTAATGCCTCCGTGCCTTGAGCTAGCGTGCGAAAATATCGGCGATGGTAACACGGTTGTTCTCTCAACTTTGCGTTAGACATAACCTGTGTTGTGAGCGATGCTGGGTGATATTGATGAGTATTGTAGGTGGAGTATAACTGGTCGGTTAGTTTAAGTTTGTGAGGAGTGATTTATATGCATTGCCGGACGAATTTTTCTCTCTGAGGAATGAGTTCTTTTTGTTTTAATGTTTACTTTTCTGTTTTCTTGTTTGAAACCATTTTAACCCAAACTCATAAACGCGAGAGACTGTCAAACGGCATTCTTTCCCTCGAACCGATCTCTGTGGACACGACATAAATCCCGGAGGGAATTCTTTCCGAAAATAAATATTTTTGCTTGCTAGCTGCTATTCTGCATCCAACAAAATGGCGCCGTTGACGGGGGATCGGTTTTGATATTGAATCGCATTGCGATATTTTCTTTGTTTTTGATTTTTGTTGATATCGTATATATTGTGTATTTTCACTTGTTATACTGATACTTGTAGATTAACGATTATTTAAGTGTTTGCTTAGGACGCTTGCTTTTGGTTGCACGCTGAGACATCACCATGGCATGAAGAGAGGAAGTTTCTAATTAAGCATTGTAAAGGCGTCGAGCTTACGACGTAAAACAAGCATGTTTTATAGTTTTTCTTTCCAAATGTTTTTGGTTGTTGTTTGCTCACAAATTTTGATTGACTTATTTGAGGATGCTTTTGTGATTTTCCAAGTTGGTTCGTTTCAACTTGCGGGTGTATGGTAATGATCTTGTTAAGTTTTGTACACGTCCGAGGTATGTATTTATCGCTTTCTATACTTTAGCATATTCATGATACATAGGCTTTTTACAAATTTCTATGCCATTCATTCTTTTGTATACTTGTTCATTTGTGAATCACTTTAGTTCCCAACCTTTTTGTGAGGTGGCTTTCTATTGTTCATATATGCACGGAGTACCAACTCTCTTGTTTTAACTGGATTTTATTATGTTGAATCTTTTATTTGTGTTGATTATATGAATGCATGAAAAGGATCAAGGAAATTGTTTCATTTTGAGCACAACCACCTTAGCCAAATAGTCAATTCACCTTGTGAGTGTGTGAGAATTTGTAACCCCTTTGAGATTTTTGATCCATGTTTTTATTTGAACTTAATGCTTGTCTATGAGTATTTAGTTCACTTATTTTTGAATGGATTTTGTTTTTTCTTGGACCTCAATTTTGCGTTGTTGTATGGATTTTTTCTTTGCCTTAGAAAGTAGGGAGTATTCACATGATGGTGCGGTTGAATTCAAGTTGGGGAGAGGATGATTGTATACTCATTGGTTAGATTCTATGAGGAGTGAAAAAGAAAAGAAAAAAGAGAAAAATTTGTGAAAGAGAAAAAGAAAGAAAAAAAGGAAGAAAAAGAAAAATCCTTGAAAAAGGAAACAAAAAGAGTTTCAATAATTGTGCTAAATAAGTATGGTGTGTTGTGTAGCACTAGGGATTTTGGAAGAAGTTGGTTGAAATTTTGTGTGTGAATCTTTGTGAGTTTTCACTCCCTTAGGTTTAGGCAAGTTTTTGTTTCAATTACCTTTAGAAATTGCCCCTTGTTTGTTTACCCGACCACGTTACAACCTTGAAAGTCCTTGTGATTCTTGCCTTTGTATGTTCAATATGAATTTGTGGATGTATGCATAATTTAGTCTTTTGTTTGCTCGAGTGTTGTGTGAGTGTAAAGTACCTTATTGTGTGTTATTCATCTACCGATGATTGTTTTTACTAGGTGTGATTCACTTTGGAACTTGTGTTGTTTTAGAATGTTTGGCATGATTTTTGTATTTTGCATTCGTTTCCTGTCTATGTTGTCGTCGTAGTTTAGTGGTAAGTATTTACTTTTTGTGTGTACCGTTTTCATTTGAACTATTCATTCATTTCCGTTTTTCAAAACCTGTTGATTTGTCTTTCTTTGGATATTGCTTGTGCATTTTTAAGTTTGTTTGATTCTTGTTTGTGGACAAACAATTAGGTAAGTTGGGGAGAGTTTGATAAGTGCAAATTGTACCTATTTTTGTATATATGTTTTTTTTCACTTATCGATACTTTTTTTGTTGATATCGTTTGAATAAACCCCGATTTGTTTATAAATACGTTTACTTTACTTTTTAGTATATATATTGCGTATATTGTAAATATCCATTGAGTTTAATTGATTTTGTCTCATTCTTGCAGGTATCCAATCAAGGATGTCTGGCCATATTCATAAAGAGTATTGAATAAGCTTTACAGCGCTTCAAACCGTGCGTCAAACGGAGTTACGGTTCGGAAGTTACGAATAAAACAGTGCAGGATTTTTGCTGTTGCTGTCAGCTGCGCCGGGCGGTATATTTTGCTGTGCTGGGCGGTGTGATTTTAGCGCCGGGCAGTGCTGCGGCGGAGGAAATAAGAGGGTTGAAATAAGAGACTTACAGGAGCGTGCCATATTTTTGGGCTAGCGCCGGGCGGTATTTCCAGCGTCGGGCGGTGCTAGATATTTTTTACTAGGCGGTTTATGTACGCAGCTGAAGTGAGAGGAAATGTGGGCGCCGCCGGGCGGTACTTTCTAGCGCGGGGCGGTGGGTCTGTAACATAATTTTGTATTTATGTCATTTTACTTCATTTTTTGGGGGGATGTTGTTTTGGGGGGTGATTTTTGTCTCCAAACTTCATCAACCTCATTCTTTGATAGATTAGCTTAGAAAACAACATGGAAGCATGCATACGGATGAACCGGGGTGGATTGATCTTCAATCGACGTTGACAAACCGCGAGATGTTTGGTTCATTTCTTTTCTTCTTTGTGTTTTTCTTCTATGTTGGGTTGTGTATATGGATTTATTCTAAACTCATGTATATTTGCCGCCCATGGCGTTGTATAAAACTTGCTTTACAAATCTTTATTGGTGATTGTCTCTGATTTTTGCTTTATGCGTGGGGTTTGGTTTGCGTTAGACATAACCTTAGTGAACTTCGATTAGGGATGATTGTCTGTTAGTTTCTGAATTCTAGAGATAGATTTAGGGCTAACAATCTTCAATAGGCATCGAATCTTAATGCCTCCGTGCCTTGAGCTAGCGTGCGAAAGTATCGGCGATGGTAACACGGTTGTTCTCTCAATTTTGCATTAGACATAACCTGTGTTGTGAGCGATGCTGGGTGATATTGATGTGTATTGTAGGTGGAGTATAACTGGTCGGTAAGTTTAAGTTTGTGAGGAGTGATTTATATGCATTGCCGGACGAATTTTTCTCTCTGAGGAATGAGTTCTTTTTGTTTTAATGTTTACTTTTCTGTTTTCTTGTTTAAAACCATTTTAACCTAAACTCATAAACGCGAGAGACTGTCGAACGACATTCTTTCCCTCGAACCGATCTCTGTGGACACGACATAAATCTCGGAGGGAATTCTTTCCGAAAATAAATATTTTTGCTTGCTAGCTGCTATTCTGCATCCAACACCAGTAGTCGTCTGGCGTCTTGCTAAAAGACATTGTTAAAGTCCACCCGCAGTGTGGCAAGCCAGTAGTCGTCTGGCGTCGTGCTACAAGACATTGTTAAAGTCCACCCGCAGTGTGGCAAGCCAGTAGTCGTCTGGCATTATACAAAAGACGTTGTTAAAGTCCACCCGCAGTGTGGCAAACCAGTAGTCATCTGGCGTCGTTATAAAAGACATCTCTCCAGTGCTATTCTTCCCATCATAGTTGTTATCCAAGCAGAATTCATTTGGTTGGGTTTATATCCCTTTTCTTCTTCTCCACAGAGTGCAAATTTTCTGGTTATT
This sequence comes from Lathyrus tuberosus, assembly GCA_022829125.1. NCBI lineage: Eukaryota > Viridiplantae > Streptophyta > Magnoliopsida > Fabales > Fabaceae > Lathyrus > Lathyrus tuberosus. The sequence goes on from JALAZF010000254.1 coordinate 2,792,747, forward strand.
TTCAGTTTTCAATCCCTCCATACCTTAAAAGTCTAACAGCAACCGCTATCATCCATTCAGGTCTACAGTGATTGAATAGGGGCAGCTGTAATACCCCAAAATTTTCCCTCTCATTTTCATATCATTTAGCATGTGTTTTCATTTCATTGCATTGCATTCAAGCATAGAAAAATAAAACATAAAGCATTTCATTGCATCTTGCATAAGGGCATGTGATCAGTGGTTTGTAAGGTGTTGATCATCCAAAGCAAGAGAATATGAGCCAAGGGTCTTCAAGCAAGCCTCAAAGGTCTCTTACATCATATATCATCCCAATTGATCTCACAAGTCATGGGAAGATGGGAATTCATCAAGAAGATTGGGCAGTACACCACCTCCTATCCAAAACAGTCCAAATTATGGTTTTGGGTTCAAGTGGTCTACTGAGGAAATTTTGGTTCAAACTTGATCTGAATGTTTTCTACACGATGTCAAGTATCTAAGAATGGAAGATTTGCCATTGTTCATTTCAGAAGAGGTTCAATTGATCATTTGCTTGAGAATCAAGAAATTGGAAAAAAAGTCAACTATGCATTGAAAAAAGTCAACTCCTGACTTTTAAGGTCAAATTCATGAAATTCAAGTCACATATGTTCATTGAACAAGATTTGATCAAGAAATGATGGAAGAATCATGAAAAATCAAGAAATGTACAAAGTTTCCATTTTTAGAAACTTAGGGTTTCCAAAAATGGCAAGTTTGGACCATTTTGCACTACACTTTGAGGTTTCCTTTCTTCAAGATAAAAGCTTCAAACCTCAGACCCAAGTTGAACCAATTAAAGTTCACATTCTAAGCTTCAAATCCATATAAAGAACTCTTCCATTGGATCAAAATTGAGGGAGTTATGATCAACCAAAGTTTGGTAAAATCAAGCCAAAAACCAAGTCATGGCAAGGCAAGTTCAGGCCTCCAGGCCATAATTTCATCAAACACTTGGTGTGCCAAATTTCAAGCCATATTTCTCATTCAAGGAAGCTTCAAATGAAAAAAAATTGAACATCAAAGTTGTTCATCTCAATGTCCTCTTCAACTTTGATGTTGGACATTTTTCCATTTGAGCAAGTTATGATGGAGTTATAGTGGTCCAAAGTTGATGTGTTCATGCTGAAATTCACAAGCCATAGTCATGCATGCCATGCAGGTCATGCGTACCCATGATGCAGTCCCACATTCTTATGTTACAAGTCATTTTACACCATCTTACCAACCTCCATTTGATCTCATTTCAACACCAATCTTGTTCTCTTATGTCTCCTTAATCCAATGACACTTAAATCTCATCAAACCATGCACCATACACAAGGAATTCTACCCTCAAACTTCCATAGTTGCATTGATGTTTGGCTGCCAAGATAGAGTGTTGTGCATTGTTGTTGATAATTCACATCAGGCACACGCATACTACACACCAGTCACCTTTTTCCTCTTTAAGCCAAACATTCTCCTACACACACTATGTCATACTATCCATCATACATGAAAGAAGAAAATAGAAACTTGCTATACAAGATGTCTGTAGCAATGACTTCATCACCTCCATTCTTTCTCCATTATCCTCACCATAGCATCATGAACCTCTCCACACCATAGCAAACCTCACCAACTCGCCTCTAACTAACTTAACTCAGTTAGTTAGAGTGAACTCATTTAACCCAGCTCAAACTCATTTAACCAACTCACTTAACCATGAGTTAAGCTTTTAACCTCAACATATATAATTCAAACTCACTCAGAATTGAAGAAGAACTCTCATTTTTCACTCTCACTCCAAAAACACTCTCAAACTTTCTCTGAATTTTCTCTCTCTCACTGCACGAATTCACTATTGTTCTTCATCAATCTTCATCATCAAGCAACACCAAATAACATTGCAGTGTGGAAGCATGGCATAGTGTAATCATCTTCAATCTCAGATTCGGTTTTCTTCTTATTCTCAAGATCAAGTTGCATTTATTTTACTCAAATTGAAGTTCTAGAAGTTCAAGAGCAAGCTCACTTCTCTGGTTTTCTGTTGATCCAAGAGTTCTTCCATTTTCAGGCTCTAATTTCCTCAACTTTATTGCTTCGAATCCATGTAATCTTAGCTTGTTTTTTCTGTTTGAAGCTTGCTAGAAGCAATGTAATACATCCGGCTAGTGATAGGGTCATTAGGAGCATAGTTGTGAAATTTAGGGCAAAATGTTTGGGTTATGTTCTTGCTGTGTGTGCATTGTTTGGTAATTCTAAGTGTGGATTCATGGTGTGCGTGACTTCTTCTTTCAATATGTACCATTTTTTCATGTTTCTGGAAGATTTTAAAGTTGCAGGTGGTGGCGTATCGCCGGAGAAGACGACCGGAGGTCCTTCTCCGGCCGGTGACATTTATCAGCTAGGGTTTCTAGCTTTAAATCATGGTCGTTTGATTGTTTGCATCGTGTGGTTATAATGGTGACAACACATTAATGAGGCACTTGCCTCTCACGTGCTTCATTTTGTGATCTAAGATGTTTATGTGCGTGTGCGTACATGGTAGCTTTTGTGTTCGTGCATTCTGATGCGGTAGATTCATTTACATGTCTTGATTGATTGTTGACTGTTTGATCTAATGGCTTTGATTGCATCCACATGTTGACTGACATACACCCTATCACACACACGCACGCGCTTGCTAGACTGGTTTATTAATTTGCTTTTTGCACACCCCACATTGGGCCCAAACTCTTTTTAAACTGATCTTTTACTCACGCTGCACCCCCTACTCCATTTCTCTTGCATTTTAATTTTCTTTTTCCATATTGTTTCATTTTTTTATTTTAAAAATACCAAATAAGCTCTAAAAATTCAAAATTAATTCATGGGTGATCTTTACACATTTAAATAATTTTTCATATTTTTTAATTCTGATTTCATGGATTTTTGCACATAATTCCATAATTTCTTTTCAATTTCTTTTTGAGTGAGTTTCTTCATGTACACTTGAATTTGCACATTTTATTTTTCTTATCTCATACACTTTTTTTATCCATTCTTTTTGTATTGGTTAAAGGACATCTTGAAGCATCTAAACCAATTTTATTTTTATTTTTAAAGTCATTTTATCACATGTTTGCATGTTCATCTTTGCATTTACTTTTGGCTTGTTTCAATGTGATTTTGTAAAATTCTTTGGTCATGTTTTCTTTTGAGTTTTGCTATGAGTTTTGGTACATGTTTTTGCTTATGACTTAGATTTTTTAGGACCAATTTTTACAATTTTCTCATATTCTTTGATATTTGTTTGATGCCTTATGATTGGAACTACTTTTGTGCACTTTCTTCTACTTCATTCTAACATGATTTTGATGAGGCACTTGTGCCACCTTTTGTGCTCATTTGTATGATATTATAGCTCATTTGTATAATATTGTAGGTCCTCTTAATCCATGATTATAGGTCATTTGTTTTCATTTCTTGCCACTTAAATATGTTTGTTACAATTTGTTCCATTACATGAACTTGATTGAATTAAACTTGCATCCTATCTCTTCTTATGCTCTATTTGTTTTGTGCTTACATTTTGTATGCCATTTCGTACATTCCATTTGCATCTCATTAATGGTATGCCACTTCCCATATGCATTCATTAATAATTCCACATGATATGCATCCTTAACATGTAGCTTTGTGCATGTAATTGAAACTTGTTTCTTCTCCTTACTTCTACTTCATATTATTTCTTCTACTTGAATAATTTCATCTATGCTTGAATGTTTGTTCATATGCATTGTGAGACATTTATAAATGGTATATGGTTCTGACCTTGTTCTTTTGTGAAGCATTATTGCATGTTCACTTTGCATGTCCACTCATCTTTCATCTATTCCTTTCATAAGTGTATTCCTTGGATGTTTAAGACTTTGCTTGTGCATAGTTTGTGTGTGTTAGATCTCTTAACCTTAGGGAACATCCTTAGAGCATAGGTTCTTACCTTGAATGATTTTCAATTCTTAGGATCTTTCTTCATTGATTCTTAGTTTGTTTGATCATTACTTGTTATTTTTTCCTTATTTCACTACTTGTAAATAGTTTTTGAACTAACCTTTTCATGTAGGTGCTAAGGGTAAGTAAGTGGGTGGATATGCTTCCACAGACACTTATTTCTTTCATCTTCTCTTATCTCCTTTAATCATTCAACTTGTGATCATGATAAGCATTTAGATGCTTTCCTTGAATAACTTCTTTCTTCTCCCTTTTGAGTTACAACTCATCTTCTACTTTAGAAGTGAGTTGTTTAATTCACTCTTCTTCTCCTTTCTCTTAGGATTAGGTTTCTTAAACCACATTAACCATAGGAACATCCATGTATGATAACACTAGGGTGAGTCTTAGTCCCCTTTGGTTTTCACCTTTTGCTTCCATTTGAGTCTCTCTTCTTCTCATCTCAAAACAAAATCAAAACACTTAATAAAGGCATAACATGTATTGTATTTGAGCCTTTCATGTAAGAATAAGATGGTGAGGGGTCTTCTCTCACTTTCTTAGAATGTTTAGCGTACGTCCCGTCTTGGGTCGATATGCGAGGCATTCGATCCTACATGAGAGACTTAAATACAATATGTGTCATAAACACAAGAATAATCAAAACAGTTTTCTTAAAAGACAAAAACAAACAAACAAATTCTCTTCTCATCTCCTTCATTCTATTCCTTAAGGACTCGTCACGTCCGTTCTACCGCAAACAGGTAACGCCTAAGTCTCCCTACAGCGACCTGCAACACCTAACTGCTGGGACGCGCACCCTGACGTTTCCATTAAAAAACACAAACAAAGCGACCCTCGTTGAGGGGAACTACGTCGCTCTGATTATCATGTTCCCGATGAGATACGTAGGCAGTGGGGTAGGGCCCATTCGAGCACTTCTTTTATTTTCCCTACATTTGTTTCCATTTCTGTCTCAGTTTCTTTTCGTTTATCACCCTTTGAGCAGTACTTCAAGTGTGGATCCCGTCGAGTACGACGGACGTGAAGGGGTGCTAATACCTTCCCTTCACGTAACCGACTCCCTTACCCTCTCTCTTTGGTTCGCGAGACCTTGTTCTTTCCGTTTTCTCGGGTTTGTGCAGCATTACCTTTCCCTTTCTTTGGGATAAAAATGCCTGGCTGGCGACTCTCTTTCTTTCTTCCGCGCCACTTTCGCGTTTGGACCTAGATGAAAATCTCGAGAGCGATAGAAGGCTCTTCGCCTCTGGTGGCCCGGACGTTCTCCTGGTGGCGGGAGGCTCGGGCGGAAAGGGCCGCTTCCTTTGCGACTGCGCCTTGAGGAGGAAGGCGTCCAGGTTCCCCGGAGGTGCGAGGCCGACAACTTTATAAAACTCTGAACCCAGGCGGAGTCCCTATTCGAGCAGAAATTTTTTCATAGCGTCCGTTGTAGGGACCTGTACCGCTTCTTTGTTGAACCTCTAGATGTATGCCTGGAGAGGTTTGTCCTTCCCTTGGATTATGGCCCCAAGGGAGGCTTCAGTCTTGGGGTGGCGGTGCGATGCTGTGAAATGCCGAGATAACATTCTGCCCAGTTGCTTCCATGAAGTAATAGACTCTTCCGGCAACTACTTGTACCACGTCATTGCTCCCTTTCGGAGCGTTGTCGGAAATAGCCGGCACTTGATAACGCCCCGGACGCCACGATAATCCAGCAACACATCGATGTTCTCGATGTGCTCGTCGGTGTCAGTTGTACCATGGTACGTGCCCAATAGTGGGGGCTTCTCCAGGCCCTTGGGGAGGCGTGTTGCCAAGATTTCTTGGGACAATAGGCTGTGAGGCTCATCATCGCAGCTGGAACTTGTTAGCGACGGGGACAGGACGACTCGCTCGTGGCGGTGACTTCTTCGCGGGGAAGGTGTACGGGCCCGACCTTTTAACCTGACCGGGGGTGAATGTTTGTCTCTTCGGGTCCTCTTGTGACTGGGAGAGTGCTAGTTGTGCGGGGAAACTTGGTCACGTTTCCGGGTAGCGCGAGATTCTGGTTCTTGGCCCAGCCTTCGGTCGACTTCTCGCCGAGGTTGTGGACTCTTGGAACGTCGATGATTCTTCCTCTGAGGAGAGGATCATGGTCGGGAGGATTCCTCCAATGCCCCGATCCTTTCGTTCTGTTGAAGGATCAGGAGGTTGGTCTTGTTGATCGCCTCCAGAAGGGCCACCATGGCCTGGTTGGCGTTGGGTGGAGCAGGAACGGGCTGGATGGCCAGCGAGGGTTGATCATTGTCACAATCAGCAGGAGTAGGGGAAGGAGAGGCTTCGGCCCCGTCTCTCAGAAAACGGAGATCTTCGAGGAAAGATGAAGGGCCGTCAACGTCAGTCTTATTGACGGGGAGGACAGTGGATTGGAGAGCACCTTTGACGTGATCTTGAGAGGCCATGAAGATGATCTTGGATATCTTCTTTGATCTTTGGTTTCCAGGGAAAGAAAGATGGGGAGAACAAGAGTTCCCACAGACGGCGCCACTGATCGTGAAGGCTTAATCAAATCCTGTTGAAGTGGGCCACCAAGTACGTCTGAGATGCTGGGTATATGGAGAGGAGGAAGGGGGTGTACTAGCAAGGCACTCCGACGCTCAAGTAAGAAAGGGTCAGAGAAAAGGGGCAAGTACAAAGTATGAGTTCTTAGGGTGATTGTTTGATACCTGACCCTCTCAGGTGAGAGGGTTTATATAGTTCCCCCAGCGCATGGCCAACGGTCCTATTTTCGGGGCGAAATAACCGTTTTCTCGAAGAGTAGGTAACTGCCCAAAACTAGCCGTTATGTCGGGCAGGGTGTCCAAAACTAGCCATTGTGTCGGGCACAAGCGTAGTTCCGGGCAAATTCCCTTAGCTATTCGGGGACTGGTGAGACTGTGTGGAACGGGAAGTGGTTCCGGGGAGGAGCAATGCAATCCTTGCCCGGTTAGAGGGGCGGAAAGGTAACTTTTGCCCCTTTGTGGATTGGACTTAGGCAATTGGGCCGTTCTGGGAGCAGAAGTGGATTTGGCCATGCCTAGCCATTGGTCCAGTCCAGAACATTAGGTTTGCAAGCTCCCCCTAAATTTTAGACATCATGATTTTCTTAGCTTAAGTTTACAGAGTTAGGTTTGCAAGTTTCTCATGAGATTAAGACTTTGAAAAATTTTTATTTTCAATCAGCACAAATAGTCATATAGTTTATCTAATAAATATAACATGTTTGGTATTTATCTTATGATAAAAATGAATCAAAACCATTTTTTTCTCCCCCTTTGTCATGAATAAAAAGGAATAGATAAAATGTAAAGACTTAAAAATTGATTTTGAAAGTGACAATACAAAATAAAAAGATAATCAATCTAGCAACAAAAAATATTTAGATGAAGATGGTGGTAAACTGGACGGAATAGTTGATAACATCTCTTTAATTCTCGAGTTGGTCCAATCTTGTTATTGAAGGTGCGAGAAAGATACAAGAAGGGGGGGTTTGAATTGTGTTTTGACTCTTAAAAACTTTTCGCCTCTTATCGTTAATACGCTAAGAGAATATCAGAGTTACTTTGAGAGACTCTGACTTGCGATGCGTCATTCAGATTGTGCTAGGCCTGAAGCATAGGCAACAACGAGAATCTGAATTAGCAGTGCTTGAATCAGACTTGCAATGCGAAAGCTTATCATAGTTAAGTTGCAAGGTTCTGACTTGCTTATGTAAGGTTCTAATAATTAATACAGAGACATAAACAATAAATCAAAGCATAACAAGAGTAAAGAACACACGATATACCCTAGTTCACCTGAGCAACTCTCAAGCTAATCCAGTCCACCCTTCCGAGGTGATTTCGCCTTGAACACAAGGACTTAATCCACTATAACCAAATCCGATTGTAGATGCACGGGCTAACGCCAGTGACTATCAACTTGCACTACCGCAGCTGTGACTAACCCACAATGAACCGTTCAGGGATTCAACTTAATGAATATAATGAACATTGACCTAATAGGTTCCAATCTCGCAAGATCTACTATCAGGATTTCACAGCTAAACGTTCAGGAATTCGACTTAACGAATATAACGTTTACTTACCATTCTTTCAGGATTTTCAATGAGTTCCATCAGTGATCTCACAAGAATCTAACCCAACATTGGTCATCTTTGAGATATGACTATGATTGATCATATTTCAGGATTTCCACATTGACACCAAGCCATTGTCTTCTCAAGTCTCCGATCACACTGATCACTTGAGGAATCCTAATTCACATAGAATTAGTTGAACAGGAGATTACAATAATGCTTCTTAACAAGCAGATAACTCCTAAGTTTAAGTACAAAAGAACACACAAGTGTTCGAGCAAGATATGAGCAACAACTCCTTGTTTTCTTCAGATTCTACAAAGATGTATATTGAGTTGACAGTTGATGACATCTTGAGGATCTTCTTCTTTTTCGTCTTCTTTGTTGAGCAAGCTTCGAGCAACAACTCCTTGCTTCAGATCTTCAATGTAGTTCAGACGACGAAGTTGGTTGATGACTTGACTGATTTGCAATGTTGTCTTCTTCATCAACAACTTCTGTTCCAATTTATTGTTGTTGTGTTGAATGATGATCTTTGAGCTTCAACAACAATGGTCGTGTGTTAATGGTGATAGCTTTGAATGTTAAGTGTAACAATGAAAACTGATCGTTGCGACTATCATCACATCGACTTCATATCGACGACACAATCGACACCTTCAGAAGCAATTACTCCTTTCTTTAAATAGCCAGGTAAAATATAAGCTTTGAATTACTGTTGGCTGTTTGAAAAGAGTCGGTGTGCAATGATGAAAGTTGTAGTTCCATATCTTCTTTTTGTCTTCAAATCTTCAGAGGCTTCTGATGGTAATTAATTGAAGCATGAGTAGAGACTTTATAACTGGGTCTTCAGAATCTTCAAGTCTTCAGTCTTCCAAACTTGTCCATTAGAATCTGTCTTCAGAACTTCAGCACTTGTCTTGAAACCCGTTATCTTCACTGCTTCAAGTCTTCAAAGTCTTCAAAATTTGTCCATTAGGAATCTGTCTTCAGAGTCTTCAGCACTTGACTTTTAGAACCATAATCTTCAGAACTCATAAGTCCTCAGAGTCTTTCTGCACTTGGTCTTCAGAGCCTTCAGCCTTCAGAACTTCAAGTCATGAGAATCTTCAGCACTTCGGTTCTCCTGAAGATTATCTCTTCAGAAGCTTTGCTATCTTCAGAATCATAACCACTTTCAGAGTAGCATCCACAAGAGCATTGCAACAGCAATATCGGCATCCTTAGATCTATCTAATTATGATCAGATACAGAAGCATACTTGCTTCTTGCGACTTATGTCACACATAGTAACTCGCATATGATCATTTACGCACATTTGGCTGGTGCTTGTTAGATCTGATATCTTCTATGATTATGATCTGCACACAACACACATTATAATATAAAATAGTTCTTTCACAAATACACATTGTTATCATCAAAACATAGAGATGACTTGCAGAGACAACTCTTGCTCTTACAATCTCCCCCTTTTTTATGATGACAAAACCAAGTATTTTGATTGAACATTTTATACAAGGTAATCACCAAACATAACATATTCAGAGTCCAGAACAAAAGCTCCCCCTGAATGTGTTAACCCCAAAATTTTATCTGTGATCATCTAGAATCTTATATGATCCAAAGACTCACAAAATAACAATTTGAGTTGTTAGAACATAGAATAGAAAAGGAATACTTCTTTATCTTGTCTTAAGGAGACAAAAGTCTTTATCATCTGGACTTGTTCATCAGAACCTCTCGTCTTCAGATCTTTAGAACTTAGTTCCTTTGGATGTCGTATCAGAGCTCATAAACTTCAGAGTCGTCTGAAGCATTTTCTACTTTTTAGCAGATTCATTTTAGCACTGAGAAAGAACAGTTCTCTTCTAATAACTTAGCCACGCTATTTATCAGAAACAGACACTGTCTTAAGAAACTCCCCCTGAGTTTCAGACTTGGTGAAGATTATAGATTTTAACATTTGAATCTTCTGGGTAGTCAGATATTGGGATATACTAATTATGATCACCAAATAAGATCATGACTTTCCAGAGTTTGGCTTTGAACACAGACCTTCATCTCAGAACCTTGTTACTGTCACAACTTAGTGGTTCATCAAAGCTTGATTCTTGATCTGATTGAAGGATATTTTTGTGATCAATCAAAGCTTGATTCTGAATCTGATACCAATATACTCTTGATTCTTAGTCTGATATCAAAGTATGCTGAGTTTGATACCAATGAAGGTATTTGAGAGCAGTTTACAGCTTGGTTCTGATTGATATCATTGTAGAATGAGTCTGATAGTAATTGTAGATTTTGGTCTGAGGCCAATTCATTTACTTCTGAGTTGAACTCTTGGTTAATCTGAACTTCTTCTCCTTTGGATCTTCAATCCAGATCTTCAGACAGTCTTCGACTTTTGATTTTCTCAGTTCTTCTGAAATGCATCTTGAGATGTAGACTTTGTCTTGACAGCTTTCAGGAAGATTTCTTCTTCTGATTCTTATGTTCTAAATATCATATTCTCAGACAGCTTACAGTTTCTGAACCAAGTGAAACAAGAATCACGATAACTTTGACTTTCAGAAAGTTCTCAACTTCTGAACAGTACTGGGTAAATCTGATTCTGAACACATGTTCACAAAGTGTACAATTTCGATAATATGAACAACAAATTTCTTCTTTCTTAAACCTGTTCTAAGAATGCCTAGTGAACTTGTTCAGAGTTCCTCGGTTTAAACATCAAACAACAAACGTTAGTGGTAAATGTATTTTATATCATTGATTTACTTGTTTGAGTTTTGCATTCTATTCTTTTAAGATTTCTTGCGTTCTATTCTTTTAAGATTTCTATCAAAATCATATTTCTATTTCTCCCCCTTTTTGACATCATCAAAAAGTTTGTGTGTTTTAAGCATTTTAAATGTGATGATAATGAACAGTCTATCAGAATTAGTAATAATAATATATGTAAGCCATTCAGGAATAGAACTACGAAAATTTCATTCATTGGCTGATTAAAATTTATACAGGAGGCAGAGGAAGCATCAAAACAAAAACTTAGATCTAAGCAACAAAACATTACAAAGACTGGTAGGACACCTATAGTTAAGATTTTAATCTTCAAGGTCTTCAATATTGTCCACTCTGGCACATCTTGCTTCAACCTCTGAAGGTCCTGGTCCATGTCTGCTTATCAATTACCAGGCCTTTTCTTTCAGCAAGATCTCAGACAGTATTCTTCCGTAAGGAACATATGAATGCATCTGATTTCTTGAAACTTTAATAGAGTGTTTCAAGTGGTTGAAGATGGTTTTTGGAAGGTCTATCCTAAAATGATGTGTCAAAAGGAAGACAAAGACTCTGTCATCATGGGTCAGAGAGCTCCTTGTAGTTGCACTAGGACGAAGGTTGGTTAGAGAGAATCTGAACCATGTTTTGGGAGAAGGAAGAAGCTTCTCAGGATTGTTTGGTTCATAAGGAACCGAATCATCAAACAGAATCTTGCATCTCTCCACCATGCTCAAGTCATATTGATAGTCATCAATGGTGACTCCGGAAGAGACACATTTTGTGATTTTCTCTAATGAGGAAACAGAGATAGCGATTGGGTAGTAATAAACTTCTGACCGTATGGTGTTCCCGTCATTACTGATCCTGGCTAATTTCCAGAATTCCTTAACAAGATCTGGAAAGACGGGACCATTTAGCAGGGAGTAGTAGCCATGCCAAGATTGGATCTGCATGCTTTTTATTATTTCCAGAGCATCATTTTTTAGTCAAGCTAGGTTTGGTCGTTTCTCAGAAATGACTTCTAAAGTTTCTTTGTTTCCAGTCAAAGTTGGACCAGACATGGTTGTAGTTCAAATAATGGTTTTAGGAAGATGATAGTTTAGGTTGAGGATGGAATAAAGTGAATGGAATTCCTACTATTTATAAATGAATGAGAGTGGAAGAAATTCAATGAGAGTAACGACTGAATCGGTACAAAAGATTTGTATTTACTATTTCCTAGGTAGGTTATGATTGCCTGGGGTATGCTAAGAGGCATAGATACATGGAAAAAGAAAACGGATCAGTTAATTACTTAATGGGGGAAATATTAATCGATCGTGGGTGATAATTACTCTCCTGTGAGTGGCAAACATACCAGACATATTTTAATGATGACAGTTTCTTGAGCCACTCAAACTATTTCATATGTCTTTTAATAAATATATGCATACAAGATAAATCCAAATTTCTCTTTATATATATATATATATATATATATATATATATATATATATATATATATATATCAGATTCTTTGAAATTTTTAAATTCAACTTTTAGCAATGATATAATAACCGTGAGAAATAGGTATTAAAACAACATAGACCATTTAACATAAAAGGAAATACTTCATTAATTAAGAAGGGTTTACAGAGACAACCTTAACTATTTATCAGACCTAAGTAAATTAATGACAATCCTACACGAGTACACCGACCAGAATAGATACGGTTGAGACAAACATAAGAAGGGCATGCATAAAACAAATACTGTTGAGCAGAAATAAGTCTTGTTTTTCTAGTCACTAAAGACTTCACAGTTTGTCTTCAACAAGCAGTCTTCTGGAAAGTTTTCAGGACCAACTTCTGCTATTTTTTCTTTGATTAAATATACTATTTTGTCTCTGAAGAAAATCTCAGACAAAACTCTTCCATAAGGAATGTAAGACTTTGTGCGATTTTGTGACTCAGAGATGGATTTCCAGGGACAGTTGAAGATTGTGTGTGGTAGATTTATCTGAATATCATTCATTAGAAAATAAATGAATTCATGGTCATGATATCACAGTATGTCATGGTTTTCTCCTCTGGGAAGGAAATTGGACAGCACGAGCTTGTACCAGGCTTTAGGAATGGGTAGGAGATTTTCAGGATTGGAAGGTCTATATCCTGATGATAGGTCATGAAGAAATGCAAACCTATTAGCAACAAAGAACTTATTTTTGTCAAAATCAACAGTGATTCCAACATTTTCACAACCAGTTGCTAGAGTGACTGAGAAGGGAGTGATGATGATGAGGACTTCAAAAACAAAAAAAGTGATATGTCCAGTTTCATGATCAAGGAAAGCATGCTTCTAGAAATCCTTCACTAAGTTTACGTAAATGAGTTTCTCCAACATGGTGAGTATCTAGTCCATTGTTGAGTCTAAAACACATATACCAGACTATTAGCAATACTGCTCGTAAGAGGAGGAACATCAATCACAAATTGTTTTTCAGAAATGATTTCAAGAAGGTCTTCATTTCCAAGAAAGGTTAGTGGAGGCATAATGGTAAATGGAAGACAAAATTTTGACACTTAAGGTTTTATGATAGAAGGACTTGAGTATGATATCTTTTGATAGGGAGAGGGATTTATATACATTTAAATAGGTAAGATGAGTTGTGCCTAACCTAGGGATAACATATATCAAGTACACATCAAGTGACAAGAGATGAATAGTTTTTGTATGAAGGAAAGTACTATTCAGATAAGACTTCGAAAATAATGAGCAGTTAGATATAGCACAACAGAAACTGATATAAGGATATTGAGTAGAGTTACTTATGTTTTGTGAAATTTTTTTAGCACATTTGTGAGAGATCTTATGTTCTCAGGGATATATCATGATTACTCAAGATTTGCAATTATGACTGAGGTTACGTTAAGTGCACACATTGTTCAGAGATTTGATCAAAAGATTTTTCTTGGAAAGAGAGAATATTTCAGATCATTAATATTTTTACTTACTAGACAGTTCACTGATTGGACTTGCAGTAACATTTAACTAGTCATTGATAAGGAGAGTCATACCTTAGAGAGTGTGAAATCTTTATCGCGATACTTTATCCGAATGCATTCCTTCTGACTCTGATCATCTTCTTTCAACTTCTTCTTCCTTCAAAGTGATCTATTGAGGATTTGCTGATTCTCGCATTCTTCAGAAATTCTCTGTATTCTGTCTTTTGAAGAGTATTGGTGTCTTCTGAACTCTGATCTAGAATCATCTTTTTCTTCAGATGATTCTTTCCTTTTTCCTATTCAGACATATTCATCTAACTTCTGAGAGCAACCAATCAGAGACTCTAATCATAATTATCAGAACGTCTATCTTCCATCAAGCTTCCTTGTTTTTCAGAAGGTCATTAATTTCTAAGTTTAACCATAAACCGCTGAGAGGTTATGCGCTAAAGATAATTGATTGACATTTCATAACATCTTCTGACTCTGTTTCTTCGAACAGATGCAGAGCTTGTTAAGTATCATCAAATGTGTGTGAAACTCGTGACATAATTTGCATGACACTTTTGTTCTTGCAATGCTGATCTAACTTGTTTGGATTTAGTCCATCAAAGGAATAACAGCATATCTACTTCTGAAAGGAATGTTTATTCACTCCTTCATTCTGAAAAACATCAGTGACTTAAATTCTTTTTGGCTTCGAGTAGATGACTTCACTCTTTGCATCTAGTCGAGCATCTTCTGATTCCAGGATTTATGAAATTCTGAGAGAAATATTAGATAACATTCTGATAGATTACAGTTGGTTAAACTGGGATAGAATCTCAAGTTAACAGAACTCAATCATCTATGTTATTTCAACCAAGACTCAGAATTTATTCTTAATCAGATTCTTGATGAATCACTCGATTTCTTCTTCCTGAATATTCATTCAGTTATCTGCAAAGCTTTTCAAGAAAACAGTATTCAATTCTTCATTGAATCATTTAATTGCTTGATCAGTCAAGATTCGGGTGTTGAATCACTTCTAAAAGTTTGAATTCTTCAGTTTTCTAGCTTCTTCTGTATCTATATTCTGAAGTTCAAAATCATAGAACAACATTTTTTCTTCTTTACATGAAGAAATTCTTGATGAGCTCTAAGTGAGAAAGTCAAGGGTGGACCTAATCCATTTCTTGAAAACATCTCAAAAACTCATAAAGATATAATCTTCAGGAAACAAGATTTCTTGTTTTCTGATGATTCAATCTTGAACAAATACATTGTTTATCCAAACGTATCTTCTAAGATAAGCATTCAACAGATACTACTACTTATATGATGAATCTATCCTATCAGCTGATTCTTTAATCTTCTCCCAAGGTTTAATGTAGAAGATTCTGTTTGTTTGACAACTACAAAACTTCAAGAATCAGTGACTTGCTCAAGTAATCCGTTTGATTACAATTAAGTACACAGTCATCTACTGAACTGATACTGAATTGTAAGTGGATTGAAATCTCACCCAGAGTATTTCTACACACCGCATCTGGATATTTTTCTGACACTGTTAAGTGTTTGATATCCACCAATAATAGAACCGGAGCTCTGATACTAATTGAAGGTGCGAGAAAGACAAAAGAAGGGGGGGTTGAATTGTGTTTTGACTCTTAAAAACTTTTCGCCTCTTATCGTTAATGCGCTAAGAGAATATCAGATTTACTTTGAGAGACTCTGACTTGCGATGCGTCATTCAGATTGTGCTATGCCTGATGCGTCATTGAGAGACTTTGACTTGCGATGCGTCATTCAGCGCTTAAGAACCGCGTCCAAAATCGCTCGCTACAGTCTTGAAACCCGTTATCTTCACGGCTTCAAGTCTTCAGAGTCTTCAGAACTTGTCCATTAGGAATTTGTCTTCAGAGTCTTCACCACTTGACTTTTAGAACCATAATCTTCAGAACTCATAAGTCTTCAGAGTCTTTCTGCACTTGGTCTTCAGAGCCTTCAGCCTTCAGAACTTCAAGTCATGAGAATCTTCAGCACTTCGGTTCTCCAGATGATTGTCTCTTCAGAAGCGTCGCTATCTTCAGAATCATAACCACTTTCAGAGTAGCATCCACAAGAGCATTGCAACAGCAATATCGGCATCCTTGGATCTATCTTATTATGATGAGATACAGAAGCATACTTGCTTCTTGCAACTTGTGTCACACATAGTAACTCACATATGATCATTTACACACATCTGGCTGGTGCTTGTTGGATCTAATATCTTCTATGATTATGATCTGCACACAACACACATTAGAACATAAAATAGTTCTTTCACAAATACACATTGTTATCATCAAAACATAGAGATGACTTGCAGAGACAACTCTTGCTCTTACAGTTATGACAACTGAACATATGAGAGAATCAATAGCAGTCAAACTTGGGGAGATGTACTTGAAGACCAAAAATATTTCTCTCTCCTTTGTCCATTGGAGCACATTAAATAAAGTTGATTATGCTTTATCTCAAACTCTCTATATAATTGATGCTTCGTAACAAGCAAGATCACATTCCTTTCTTTTCCATTTAGTTATTCTCATATTTGATAATATGAGAAAATCATATAAGAACTCTAAGAAGGGCTTGTCCAAAGAAGTCAACAAGGCCTTCTGGAAACTCAATGATGCTGAGGGGAAGAAGCAGAAAGATGATAGGTTCAAATCCTCTGAAGGTGCAAGAACACAAGCTGGTACATCTGTCGGAGCAACTGTGTCAGGAAGAACTTCAGTGTCAATGATGAAAAACCTCAAGAAGAAGTAGCCAGTTGAAGACAATGGATCAGACACTGATGGGGATTATAGGATCTGAAAGTTGTAAGCTTTTGTTGTGCTTCTATGTGCTTTTGTAATAGATTTTGAATCATTAATGTTTTCTAAGCAATAATCACTGATCCTTTCCTCAATACTTTTGTTTATAATACTCTTCTCACTAACCGATGTTGATAAAGAGGTTTTAGAGAAGTTTTCAACCATTTCAGTCGGATTTTGTTGAACAACCTTTGACATTTTAGGTTTTTAGGGTTGAAAAGATTCAAGTGTGAGTAGTAAGAGTTACGTTGTGTGTGAAAAGAGTGATACGATGCATTTTTGAAATTTGTTTTAAACACAAAAACATTTGAAAGCACACGTAATGACCTTGAAAAATACTCAGTAAAAATGTCTATAACACGACACGTTACCTTGCACGCTTGTTAGAAGACATTGTTACTATACTAAAAAAAGAAAAACAATTAATGACAACGGGTGCGTCAGAACATAAATTTTGTTTTACTCCAAAAAATAGTTCTCAAGGTTTAATCAAGTATTTTGTTGTTGTAAGAATTAATACGACATATGTCAACATAGTTCTTAGTCACGATGAAAGCGTATGAGTAAAAGACATTAATATCATTCAGAGTTCATAATACATTAGTTTTCAAAGGATTTTAATTTTGGACCTTCTAATCTAAAGAACCTTCTCACTTCAAGGAATTAACTAATTCAGTGTCATGTTTTCTCAGATTCTCATTTTACCTTTCTAGAAGAACTACATATTAAGACTTGTTAAGAATTAATCAAACCATAAGTTGAGTTATTCCTGTATTGATGATATACAATTATCATTGTTCAGAGTTAATAGATTAATCCAAATATAGATTAATTCTTGAATGAAAAATTTATTTTAAGAGGATCCTTTTTTTTGGCCTAATAATTTATATTGTGTTCTGAACTGGGCCAATGGCCAGGTACGGCCCAATCCACTTTGCTGCAGTAACGGCCCAAATGCCTAGGTCTAATCCACCAAAGGGAGAAAGTTACATTTCTGCCCCTCCAGCCGGGCAAGGACTGCACAGTCCTCCCCGGAACTGCTGCCTGTTCCGCACGACTCTTGCACTCCCCGAGCAGCTGTGGGCAGGTGCCCGAAACTATGCCTATGCCCGACATAACGGCTAGTTTGGGCAGTTACCTATTTCTTTGGGAAAACGGTTAGTTCACCCAGAAAATAGGACCTTTGGCCACGCGCTGGGGGCACTATATAAACCCTCTCACTTGAGAGGGTCAGGTATCGAATATTCACCTTAAGAACACTTTTTGTACTTGCCCCTTTTCTCTGACCCTTTCTCACTTGAGTGTCGGAGTGCCTTACAGGTACACCCCCTCCGCCTCCTCATACGCCCAGCATCTCAGACGTACTTGGTGGCCCACTTCTACAGGATATGATCTAGTCTTCACGATCAGTGGCGTCGTTTGTGGGAAATCTTTTTCTCCCCGTCTTTCTTTCTCCGGAAACCAAAGAACAAAGCAAACTTCCAAGATTATCATCATGGCCGCTCAAGATCACGCCAAAGGTGCTCTCCATTCTGTTGTCGTCCCCGTCAACAAGGCTGGCGTTGACGGCCCATCTTCTCTCCTCGGAGATCCCCGTTTTCTGAGGGACGGGGCCCCAACCTCTCCTTCCACTGCTCCTGCTGACCGCGATAACGGCCATCGCCCGCTGGACATCCAGCCCGTTCTTGCTCCACCCAACTCCGACCCGGCCGTGGTGGCCCTTCTTGAGGCGATCAAGAAGACCAACCTCCTGATCCTTTAGCAGAACGAAAGGATCGGGGCATTGGAAGAATATCCTCGTCCAAGATCCCCTCCTCCGAGGAAGAACCATCAGTGATCCAAGAGCCCACAACCTCGGCAGGAAGTTGACCGAAGGCTACGCCAAGAGCCTGAATCTTGCCCTGTCCGAAAACGCGACCAGGTTTCTCCGCGGAACCCACATTCTCCGGGTCACTAGAAGACCCAAAGAGACAAGCATTCACCTCCGATCAAGACCAAAGGTTGTCCCCGCTCACCTTTTCCCCGAAGGAACCACCGTCACGAGCGAGTCCCATGGTCCCCGTCGCTAACCAGCTCCAGCAGTGATGATGAGCCCCACAGTCCATTATCCCAAGAAATATTGGCAACACGTCTCCCCAAGGGCCTGGAGAAGCCCCCAGCACTGGGCACATACGACGGTACGACAGATCCCGACGAGCACATCGAGAATATCGATGCGCTATTAGACTACCGTGACGTCCAGGGCGCCATCAAGTTCCGATTATTTCCAACCACACTCCGAAAAGGGGCAATGACGTGGTACAAGCAGCTGCCTGAAGAGTCTTTTACGTCGTGGAAGCAACTGGGGAGGATGTTCTCCCGACATTTCACTGCGTCGCGACGCCACCCCAAGACTGAAGCCTCCCTTGGGGCTATAATCCAAGGGAAGGACGAACCGCTCCGGGCATATATCGAATGGTTCAACAAAGAAGCGGTACAGGTCCCTTCAACGGACGAAATGAAGAAATTTCTGCTAGAGCAAGGATTTCGCCTGGGCTCAGAATTTTCTAAAGCCGTCGGCCTCACACCTCCGAGGAATCTAGATGCCCTCCTCCTCAAAGTACCGTCGTACATTCAGTACGAGGAGAAGGAGGTGGCCAACACCATCCAAGCTTCTTGCCACCAGGAGAATGCTAGGGCCCCCAGAGGCGAAGAAGCCTCGACATCCCGTCGGGGAGAAAGAAAGCGCGAAGACAGTCCTCGGGACTCCCGCGATAGAAAGGGGCCCTCCGGACGATTCCACGACTATACCCCCCTGACCGTCTCCAGGGAGAAGATTCTCTCCGAATGTGCGAATTCAGAATTCAACCAAGCAGGGTTCCGCTTCCCCAAACAAATATCGGTCAAACCCAACGCCGATAAAACGAAGTACTGCCGTTTCCACAAAAGTCACGGCCAAACTACTGAAGACTGCATCCACTTGAAGGATGCTATAGAGATACTGATCAGGGATGGCCACCTGATGTAGTTCACTAAAAAGAAAGATACTCCCCGACAAGACGCCAAGGAGTCCAAAAGGGTGGAGGAAGAGGTACCTTCCTCGGAAGAAGCCACCATCCAGGTCGCTATGTCCGTATCGCGGCCGGAAGACTTCTATATCCCAGAGGAGCTCTGCGCTCCTGCTTATTTCGCGGCCCACAGCTCGTGGGAAACATTCCCCTCTGCCATGGTCATCTCGGGCGGAGGCTTCAACAAAGTCATGGTGGGCTCTGTGAAAAGAAAATTCGAGCACCTAATCAGCACGAGCTCCAATAAGGTAACCATGCGCGACCAAGCCCAAAAGGGCTCTGTCCCCATCTCCTTCTATCGCGAAGAGCTCCTCGGAGGATCTCCAAACTCGAGCATACCCCTGCTCGTCAGAGCTCAAACGACAAACTTCGACGTTCGCAGAATCCTCGTCGACCAAGGAAGCTCGGTCGACATTATGTACTCCCAGCTATTTTCAACACTTCAGTTGGACAAATCACACCTCACCCCTTATGTGGGGTCTGATTTACAGGGATTCAACGGATCAGTGACCAAACCTTGGGGGTACGTTGAACTGATCGTAACCTTTGGATCAGCAGAAACGACCAGGTCCGTAAAAGTGCAGTTTCTGGTGATTGACTGTCCGTCGCTATAACAGTGTATCCTCGGAAGACCAACCTTGGCCATGTTGGTAGTTGTGCCTTCAACCGTCCACCTCAAGATGAAGTATTACACTTTAAAGGGGATGGTCGCCACACTCCACGGTGACATCAAGTCGCACGACGATGTTTCGAAGTGGCCACAAAGGGACTCAACACCATTGCTTCCAAGCCAAAGGTCTTGAACAAGCCAGCCTTGCCCAGCAGCTCCGAGGAACCAAAGCCTATGCCTCAGGTTGACTCCATTGACCTCGACAGTCGCTTCCCCGAGGAAGACCAGCAAGAAGACCAATCAGCTTCAACCAGCTCATCTGCCCCGTCCACCAACGGATCCCATCCGATGCACCCAATCCCGGATGGCAACTTCGAGCTCGTGTTGTTCGGTGACGACCCCCAGCGGGGAGTGAAGATCGGAGCAGATCCCCCCGACTTAGTGAGGAAGCAACTCAAAGCATGTCTCCGTGAGAACAACGATCTGTTCGCCTGGAGCGCCGTCGAGATGCCCGGCTTGGACCCGTCCGTCGCTTGCCATCAACTCACTATTGATCCGATCGTCAAGGCCATAGCACAACGTAGGAGAAAGCAGTCTCTGGAGAAAATAGAGGCTGCAGAAACAACTGTAAAGGACCTCCTCGAAGCCAAATTTATCTCAGAAGCCAAGTACACCACTTGGCTGTCCAACGTTGTACTCGTTAAAAAATCTAATGGCAAATGGCGAATGTGCATTGATTATACTGATCTTAATAAGGCATGCCCGAGGGATGCCTACCCCCTCCCCGATATGAGTATACCTGCTCAATCTGCTCACAGCATAAGCTATATCTGGTATAGAAAAGTTCATCAAATGTAGAAAACTTCTAATAATTTGAGCATACTCAGATTGAGAAACAGGATCTCTTTCATTCTTCTTCAATTGAGAGTTAGAATCATAAGGGGTACTCACAAGTTTAACATCATAGTTACCAAACTTCTTGAGAAATTTTTCAACATAATGTTCTTGGGATAGTGTGATACTATCTTCCTTCCTTATGATTTTAACACCCAATATAACACTTGCTTCTCCCATATCTTTCATGTCAAGTTTTGATGAAAGACAACTCTTAGTTTCAATAACTATATCAATGCATGTACCAAAAAAAGCTTGTCATCCACATACAAGGATATAATAACACATTTTCCATTCAAGGTTTTTGCATACACACATTTATCAACATCAAAAGATGAAAATCCATCAGAAATTAAAGTTTTATCAAATTTCTCATGCCATTGTTTAGGAGCCAATTTTAAACAATACAAGGATTTGAGAAGTTTACAAACTTTGTTTTCTTGACCTTTAACCTCACAACCTTCAGGTTGAGTCATATAAATTTCTTCTTCTAAGTCACCATTTAAAAATGCAGTTTTGACATCCATTTGATGAATCACTAATTTATGAATGGAAGCTAAAGCAATCAAAACTCGAATAGAAGAAATTCTAGCGACGGCAGCAAAAGTATCAATATAATCAATGTTTTCCTTTTGGGTAAAACCTTTGCAACAAGTCTTGCTTTGTATTTATCAATAGAACCATCAGCGTGAAATTTTCTTTTGAAAATCCAATTGCATCCAATAGGTTTTGCTCCTAGTGGTAAATCAACTAGAATCCAAGTATGATTTTTAGTAATTGAATCTATTTCAGTTTTGATAGCTTCCTTCTAAAAACGTGATCCAGAAGAAGGAATTGCTTCAGGAAAGCTTAAAGTATCATTGTCGATTAGATAAGTGTAGAAATCATTACCAAAGGATTTTGGATTCCTTTGTCTCTTACTCCTTCTCAAATCCTTATATTCATCGTCATTAATATTATCATTATGACTAATACTATGATTAGCAAGTTCAAGACATGTATCATCCACAACATCATGAGAAATACGATCAGACTTTAAAGGAAATACATGTTCATAAAATTCAGCATTCTTAGTCTCTATAATAATATTGCGATCATACACATCACTTTTCAAAACAAGAAATCTATAAGCAGCACTATGTTCAACATAACCAATAAACATGCAATCAGAAGACTTGGATCCTATTTTCCTTTTCTTATGATCTGGAAACATCACCTTAGCAAGACACCCCCACACTTTTAAATATTTCAGGTTTAGAGGATAACCTTTCCAAAGCTCATAGGGTGTCTTACCAGTTTTCTTATGAGGAATTCTATTTTGTAAAAAACATGCAGATAAAATAGCTTCACCCCACAAATTATTAGGAGCAGAGGAATTAACCAACATAGAGTTCATCATATTTTTCAAAGTTCTATTTTTCCTTTCAACAACTCCATTTGATTCAGGTGAGTAAGGGGGAGTTACCTCATGAATAATACCTTCTTTTTCACTGAATTCATTAAAGATTATATATTCACCTCCTCTATCAGATCTAACTCTCTTAATCTTTCTATTTAATTGATTTTCAACTTCAGCTTTATAAGAAAGAAATATGTTGAAGGCTTCATCTTTATTTCTAACAAGATAAACCTTTGTGTATCTAGAGAAATCATCAATAAAAGTTATATAATACCTTTTTCCACCTCTTGTCATAGTATGTTTCAAGTCTCCTAAATCCGTATGAATTAATCCAAGAAATTCGGTTTCACGTTCAACAACCGAGGGACATGGTTTCTTGGCAAGTTTGGTTTCAACACAAATTTCACATTTGTCATTACATGATTGATTAGAACTACTAATTAAGCCTAGGTTTTTAATTTTCTGAATATAAGAGAAATTAACATGACCTAGTCTAGCATGCCACATATCAAAAAATTGAATCATATAAGCAGAAGAAGATGCATTCTCATTCATTATTTCATCAATATTGAGTACAAATAGACCTTGATCAGAATATCTCTTCCCCACAAACATGTTATCCTTCGTTATAATAATTTTTCCAGATTCAAAGGATACCTTCATCCTAGCTTTGCCTAAAAGATCAACGGAAATTAGGTTTCTTCTTATGGTTGGGACATGAAGAACATTACTTAAAGCTAGGGTCTTTCCGGATGTGAGTTGTAGAAGAACTTTCCCTTTACCATGGACTGGAGCAGTCTGAGAATCACCAAGATATATATGTTCTTCTCCTTCCCCCACAAAAGAGTAGGAGGTAAACATATCTCTGTTTCCGCAGATATGCTTAGTAGCACCTGAGTCTACTACCCAACTCCTCACACCAGAGACCATGTTCACCTGAGAAATTACAGCAGCAACAATGTCATCCCCTTTCTCCAAATTAACATTTGGTTTAGGAGATTTTCCATTTCTCGGGCGGTGTCTGCAATGTTTAGCAATATGACCCAGCTTTCCACAAACAAAGCAATTTCCTTTGTTTTTGAAGGTAGGGGTGAATTTAGAGATATTTTGATCAGGTTTCTTATTTGCGTACCTCTTACTGTCAGATTTTTGCTGAATCAGATTAGCACAGGTGGCCAACGCCTTTACTCTTGCTCCAACGATCTTCTTCCGACTTGTGTCCTCGATAATGATGTGAGTGATTAGGTCACCAAGTGAGAGTTGTTTGCTTTTGTGTTTCAGCTGTTGTTTGTAGTCGTTCCATGATTGAGGTAGTTTTTCAATCGGAAGTCCAACAACATATTCATCTAGCAAAATTATGTTTTCGCTTTTCAAGTCTTCAATGAGTTTGTGATACTCATTGATTTGAGTTATGATATCCTTATCTTTAGTCATTTCCCACCTGTAGTGATTTCCTATGACAAATTTATGTCTTCCAATAGCTTCATCCGTGTACTTTAGAATCATGGAATCCCAGATTTCCTTTGCTAACTTGTAGGAACAATACACATAAAAGAGCTCGTTAGATAAAGTGCTAAGAACAACATGACGACATACCTTGTTCAAATATGTCCAATTCTCAATCTGTTTTGGATCAGCAGAGGAATCCGATCGCAGATCAGTGAGTGCGGAAGCAACTCCGTGCATGTCTAAAGTGGAAGAATCCTTTCTTGCCATCTGCGAAAATGTTGGCCTCCAAATACTTTAATTTTCGAGACGTCTAGAAAGGGCTTTACGTAATGAGGGACCGGAGCAGCACCAAGGGCAGATATAGGAATGAAACCAGTGCCGCCAGATGTGTTGTTAGATTATTTAGAGCTGTTACGGTTAGGGCTCTCCATCGAAAATGTTAAAACTCTCAAGATTGTAGGATATAGAGAGCTAAATCAGCAACAAATTCTACAGTAATGATAATGCGATATTACATAGTATATTTAGCCCTGAATTACATTTATTTATTTCGTTATTTTCGTTTGTTAACATTGTATTTGCGAGTATTAAGTTCATTTTTAGGTATTCTCTCGAAGTCAACCAGTAAGAAGAAAGAAGAAGAAAACATAAGAAAATAGAAGAAA
This sequence comes from Lathyrus tuberosus, assembly GCA_022829125.1. NCBI lineage: Eukaryota > Viridiplantae > Streptophyta > Magnoliopsida > Fabales > Fabaceae > Lathyrus > Lathyrus tuberosus. The sequence continues at coordinate 2,817,493 of JALAZF010000254.1, forward strand.
ACCAGATGTTTTGACAACAGAAATAAGTATTATGCATTAAGGAGGCTTGACGACCGTCACATAGGCATGGCGACCGTCACAGGCTTAAAGCTGTGACCCTCGTAACAAGGCCATGATGATCGGCACAAGCCAACTTCTCAGAAATTGATTTTTAACTACGTGGCCTCTCAACGGTTATAACTCAACAAAAGGCACGATCAACCAGCACCTCAGAGACTTTTGGTCGTGTGCACCCACCTAAGATTTTCTCTCCTTGATTCACGCCAACTCTCAAGGGCTATAAATAGAGCAGTTTACTTCACAAGAACGGCCCGAAAGATTTTTACGAGATTTTTCCTGAGTTCAGAGCTTTCAATTCTTTGCATTACCTTTCCAAAGCGATAGTTTCCTACACCGGGGAACTATTGCACTTGAACTAGTTAGTTAGTTTAGCAGTTGTATCACTTTAAGTTTAATTGTACGAGTAAAGCGAATCCTGCCGGCTTGTGGAGGATCGTGTACTCAAAATTCATTGTCTCTAGGTTTTTACTCAATTAATATAATTTCCATTTATGTTTAGATATCATGTCTGCATTAATGTTTTATTGTTTATGTCTGTGTATGTCTGTTAAAATGTCCGGCTAAGTTATTTATATCGGTATGTAATTAAGTCGATCGGAAAGGGGTCCGATCGATCCTAGGTAAACTGTGACACTTTAATTTTCTGGTTCCAATTTCTTATTTTAATTGACTTTTGTTATGAGAGTAAGAAAGTAACGAAGGTTACGATCAATAAAACGGGAGTTTGAGATTTTAACCGGATAGCTGAAACTGGGACATTGGTTTTAAATACAGCGAGAGCGCTTTAAAAGCAATTAGGACTTATTAACTTTCAAAAAGTATTTTTAAATTCAAATGGGCTAGCGAGAGCGGGCATTTTGATTTAGGAATATAGTCAGAGTCAATAACACGAGAGTGTGAGGTAAAGACTTTTAAATTGGTATTTTCTACTGAAAACTATTTTGACTAATAAGCCGATGATCTATTGGATCCCCGATGATTGATGAGTTACGTACCGATACTCCGTTATAATTTAATTAAATCTAAATTCTAGTTTAATTATAGTTTCCCGTTTGCACCTTAATTTAAAAATCATCCGCCTTAGCTAAACATAGTAATAACCCGATAGCACTAGTTTGATTATCGGTCGTTGTGGGTTTGATATCTTTTAAAACTACGCGATAGACTATGCGCTTGCAGTTAGTAACCCCGATAGACTCATAAAGTCTCGATCAAGTTTTTGGCGCAGTTGTCGGGGACTGATTTAGTCAATAGTACGATTCATTTGTTGCACCGTATAGACTTAGGCAACAAATTCCCTAATTTGTCGGTTGTATGCCAAGTACTCGCTCAAAAGGCGAAGACCTCACGCGACCGACAGACGAACCTGAACGTCTTCTTAGCGTAAAAAGACGAATCCAAGAATACTGCTTAAACCACGAAATACCTTTTCCTTTATCAGAACCTGAATCTCAATCGGAATCTGAATCTAAAACAGAACTTAACTTTGAGTCAGAATCAGAAAAAGACATGGCTGATGGACCACAGAACCGTCCTCTTAAGTATTATGCAACCCCATCTCAGCAAGAACCACATAACAGAATTGCTGCCCCTGCTATCAACCGAAACGATTTTGATTTGAAACCCTCATTGTTGTCAGCCGTACAACAATATCAATTTTCTGGAAATCCTACAGACGGTCCTAATAAACATTTGACCAAGTTTGGGCAGTACGCAAACACAGTGAAGGCAAATGGTGTAACTCCAGACGCGATAAGACTACGTCTTTTTCCTTTCTCATTAAGAGACAGAGCTTAGGCTTGGTTGCAATCCTTTCCATCAAACTCTGTTACTACGTGGGATGAGTTGAAAAAGGTATTCTTAGCACGATATTTTCCACCAAGCAAAACAACTATGCTGAGAGGCCAAATTAATGGATTTCGACAAAAAGATACTGAGTCTCTCTACGACGCATGGGAAAGGTACAAAGATATGATGAGGATGTGTCCGCACCATAGTCTTGAAGATTGGTTAGTCATCCATACGTTTTACAATGGTCTCTTGTACTATACAAGAATGACAATAGACGCCGCCGCTGGTGGTACACTTATGGACAAACCTTATGCCGAAGCTTATCAACTCATCGAAAGCATGTCTCAAAACCATTTCCAATGGGGAGGTGAAAGAATGCCAGTGGAAAAATCCTAAACGAAAGGTGGAATGTACGAAGTTAGTAGCCTTGATCATGTCCATGCTAAGGTAGATGCCCTTGCTCAAAAGATAGATAACTTGACCATAACACCCGCAGCCACCGTGGCTGCTGTAGCTCAAAACTGTGAATTATGCGGAGTACCTGGACATGCTGCCCCCGAATGTCAAATTTTGGCCGGAGTCTCCACTGATCAAGTGAATTATGCTCAAGGAAACCCTTATGCAAATACCTACAATCCTGGCTGGAAAAACCATCCTAACTTTTCGTATAAGAATAATAACGCTATGTATGCACCTGGCCAAGCGCCTGCTGTGCCGCCAGGATATCAAAAACCCGCTGCTAACGTTCCTAGGAAGTCAAACCTTGAAATTATGATGAAGAACTTCATTGCTGCACAAGCTCAACAAAACAAGGAGTTCCTTAACCAGAATGTTCACACTGGTGAGCAAATTAAACAATTAGCCAACAAGGATGACGCTCTAGCCACCCACAACAAAATGTTAGAAACACAAATCTCACAAGTGGCTCAACAGCAAGCAGTTACCACTGCCCCAACTGGTAATCTTCCGGGACAACCTCAACCTAATCCGAAGGGACATGCAAATGCTATAACACTTCGAAGTGGAACAGAACTAGAAGGACCCACTGACCCAAGGATCAAAAATCCAGCCATGTAACAGAGGCATAGTAAGGAGTCTGAAAAGGAAGACGAACTAAAGGAAAACGAAAAGGAAGATGATGGTAAAGAGGGCGAAGAGAAAAAAGAACCATATGTGCCTTCGCCACCTTATAAACCACCTATCCCGTATCCTCAAAGATTCGCTAAATCTAAAAACATAGGTCAATTTAAGAAATTCGTTGAACTTCTGAAGCAATTGAATGTCACAATACCTTTTACAGAAGCAATCACACAAATGCCCTCCTATGCTAAGTTCTTAAAAGAAATTATATCTAATAAGAAAAAGCTCGAGGATACTGAAACTGTTATGCTTACTGCAGAGTGTAGCGCTATAATCCAAAATAACATGCCTCCTAAGCTAAAAGACCCTGGTAGTTTCGCTATACCATGTGTGATTGGAAAGTTTGTCATAGACAAAGCCCTGTGCGACTTAGGAGCCAGCATTAGACTAATGCCATTGTCTATTTGTAAAAGGCTCAACATGGGAGAACTGAGACCAACAAGAATGTCTGTACAATTAGCTGATCGATCAGTGAAATTTCCTCTTGGTATGCTAGAAAACATTCCAGTACGCATAGGACAATTCTATATTCCTACAGATTTCATAATTATGGACATTAAGGAAGACTCAAACATCCCTATCATTTTAGGAAGACCATTCCTAGCCACAGCCGGAGCCATCATAGATGTGAAAAAAGGAAAACTGACTTTTGAGGTTGGTGAAGAAAAGGTAGAATTTATCCTCTCACAATTCTTCAAAGCACCTGCTATAGAAGATTCGTGCTGTTTCCTAGATGTTATTAATGAATGCGTTAAAGAAATGGAAAAACACCAAAATACGTATTCTGAAGTGCTGAGAATTCCAATGCCACCAATTTTTGAAGATGATAATTGGCGTGGTGAATACCAAGATAATAATCTAAGTGAATGTCTCGCACTCACTCCTGACCCTATGCCTTGCCCAAAGAAACCATCTGTAGAACTGAAGACACTACCCAAAGATCAAAGGTATGAATTCCTAGATACAGAACTCGAACGACCAGTTATAGTCAACGCAGATTTAGAACAAATAGAAACCGAAAAATTATTACATGTCCTGAGAAAGTACCCAACTGGCTTAGGCTATAACATCTCAGATTTAAAAGGAATAAGTCCCTCTATCTGTATGCATCGCATCATGCTTGAGGAAGATTGTAAAACCTCTAGAGAACATCAAAGGAGAATTAATCCCATTCTGAGTGATGTTGTTAAGAGAGAAGTGCAAAAGCTGTTAGAAGCGGGAATCATATACCTAATATTCGATAGTGAATGGGTAAGCCCAGTTCACGTTGTACCCAAGAAAGGAGGTGTTACAGTCATCAATAATGAAAAAGGAGAATCTGTAGCACAACGTACTCAAACTGGATGGAGAATGTGTATCGACTATTGGAAACTAAACAAACCCACTCGTAAAGATCATTTCCCTTTACCCTTGATAGATCAAATGCTTGAACGTCTGGCTAAACACTCCCATTTTTTCTATTTAGACGGATATTCAGGATTTTTCCAAATTCCTATCCATCCTGATGATCAAGAAAAGACTACTTTCACATGTCCCTATGGTACTTTCGCCTATCGGCGAATGCCTTTCGGATTATGTAACGCACCTGCGACATTTCAGAGATGCATGATGTCCATCTTCTCTGACTTTTTAGATGGTATAATGGAAGTCTTCATGGACGATTTCTCAGTCTGTGGGGAAAGTTTTGAAGGATGTCTATCAAACCTCGAAATGGTGCTTGAACGATGTGTAAGTGTCAACCTAGTACTCAATTGGGAAAAATGCCATTTCATGGTCCGACAAGGAATTGTACTGGGACATATAGTATCCGACAGAGGGATTGAAGTCGATAAGGCAAAAATCGAAGTTATAGAAAATCTCCAACCACCGAACACCGTTAGAGAAATAAGAAGATTTCTAGGACACGCCGGTTTTTATCGACGTTTCATTAAAGATTTCTCTAAGATAACCAAGCCTCTAACTGAGCTATTGATGAAAGACACCGAATTCATCTTTGCTGACAAATGCTTGAGCGCATTTCGAACACTCAAGCAAGATTTAATATCAGCACCCATTATGCAACCCCCAGATTGGAATGAACCATTCGAAATCATGTGCGACGCGAGTGATTACGCTGTAGGTGCAGTCCTATGACAAAGAAAGGATAAAAAGCTTCATGCAATCTACTACGCCAGTAGAACCTTGGATCATGCACAAATGAACTACGCTACCACAGAAAAGGAACTCTTGGTTGTCGTGTTCGCTTTGGATAAATTTCGTTCCTACCTAGTAGGAGCAAAAATAATCATCTATACCGATCACGCCGCAATCAGGTACCTATTAAGTAAAAAAGACGCCAAACCAAGGCTTCTGAGGTGGATTCTGCTCCTACAAGAATTTGATTTGGAAATCAAAGATAAGAGGGGCACTGAAAATGTAGTAGCTGACCACCTGTCGAGAATGGAAAATATCCAACCTGAACAAGTACCTATTAATGACGATTTCCCTTACGAAAGACTCTTAGCCCAATTAGAAAGTAATACAATTGAACAATCTCTGACTTATACTGATACAGAAACCAACAAAGTAGTAGAATCTGTTTACACTAAAACCACGCTGCCATGGTATGCTAATTTTGTCAACTATCTTGCAGCTGGAGTACTGCCACCTGATCTAACCTATCAACAAAAGAAGAAATTCTTCCACGACCTTAAACACTATTATTGGGACGAACCACTTCTCTTTAAGAGGGGCGCCGATGGTATTTTCCGTCGTTGTGTACCCGAAGATGAGGTAGAAGATATAATTTCTCATTGTCATTCCTCCCCCTATGGTTGGCACGCGGACACTTCAAAGACTTGTGCTAAGATCTTGCAAGCTGGCCTCTTTTGGCCTACTCTATGGAAAGACGTTCATATCGCGGTTATAAATTCCGACCGGTGTCAACGCACTGGCAACGTCTCTAGACGCGATGAAATGCCTCAGAAGGGCATTCTAGAAGTAGAAGTCTTTGACATGTGAGGAATAGATTTCATGGGACCATTTCCGTCCTCTTTTGGTAACAAGTACATACTTGTCGCTGTCGATTACGTCTCAAAATGGATCGAAGCTATAGCAGCTCCTACCAACGACGCACGAGTAGTGAACAAACTCTTTAAGAATATAATTTTTCCTAGATTCATTGTTCCGAGACTGGTAATCAGTGATGGAGGTTCCCACTTTATCTCGAAAATCTTTGAGAAACTTCTATCAAAATATGGAGTCAAACACTGTGTAGCAACACCTTACCACCCCCAAACGAGTGGGCAAGTAGAGGTATCAAACAGAGAAATTAAACAGATTCTAGAGAAGACCGTTGCCACCTCTAGGAAAGATTGGTCTTCTAAACTACACGAAGCTTTATGGGCATATAGGACAGCTTACAAAACCCCCATAGGAACAACGCCATTTAAACTAGTCTATGGCAAATCTTGTCACCTGCCAGTAGAAATAGAACATAAAGCCTATTGGGCTATCAAAACTATTAATCTAAATTATACCGCTGCGGGAGAAAAGAGAATTTTGGACTTACATGAACTAGACGAACTTAGATTAGATGCCTATGAGAATACTAGGATATACAAAGAAAGAACAAAAAAATGGCATGACAGACGCATAGCAAGGAAAGAATTTGAAATAGGAGATATTGTGCTGTTATTTATTTCTAGACTTAAATTCTTCCCAGGTAAGCTTCGTTCTAGGTGGTCTGGTCCCTTTGAGGTTACCAACGTCATGTTAAGTGGTGCAGTTGAAATAAAAGGTAGATCTAGTGAACCGTTCATCGTAAACGGACAACGTTTAAAACACTATCACTGCGTAGATAATAGGGATTATTCAACTGCTCTAAAACTGGCAGAAATGCCTACATTCCCCTTAAGCTAATGATTCTTATAAACTGTCGAGCTCCCGACGTTAAATGAAGCGCTGAGTGGGAGGCAACCCACGAAATTTGTTTTTGTTTATGACTTTCTTTCTCTTTATCTTTATCTTTTATTTTCACTTCATTATTTTTCTTATTATTTTTGTCAAAAAAAAATTTACTTCACTTACAGATGCGGTATTTTTTCAATTATTTTAAAAATCAGTACTGATTGTCTCAATTTATGCCTCCAGGATTCTCATCTTTTTCTACCTTCTTCCTTCTCCATTTGTTTTACTTTTCCGATTAACTGATAAGATGGATAATGAAGACACTATGGTTATGCTGTTCAGGGACGCTGTCCAATGACACCGCTACGAGGCTCTCTCCCTTAGACCTATGGCCTTAACTAAATTCCCCCTTGGACCTACCATGACTGCTCTAGGCATAGGTGATAGCATAGACTTTATGTTTAACCAGATAGGCTGGGAGGGTTTTGCTAGGAAAAAGCATTCGACTTACCACAGACTGACCCTAGAATTTTTAAGCTCACTGTCCTACGACCCTGTCGCACCCTAATTTTTGACCCTAAGATCCCCGCCTTGTTCTTTGCATAACATATTAGGCTAATCATCCATGCATGACTAACCGCTTTACCTAGTTGTTGTCTGTTCGTTTCATTTATAAATACAGGTGCTGGTACAGAAGAATCAAGGTCTTGAAGGCTATGTTGTGTGTGTGTGTTTGTGGTGATTCCCTGGTCCTTGCAAGATGTGTGTGGATTCCTGTGAGATTGTGCCCTTTTCCCTTTCTGGTTCCTAATCCACCACCAAGCCTCTCTTCCATTCGTCTCCTCAGTTTTTCTCCCCACAGAATACTATTTCCTTATATCCTCTGTCAGCCCCTCAAGATTTAAGAATTATGTTTACTCAATGATGTTATGTACTTAAGTAATGAAGGTTAAATTTGGAAGGAATTAGAAGAGGTGGAACTCCAAAATGCAAATTCAAGTCCTTAGATTGGTTTAAGTTTACAAGATGAAGACATTTCAAGTTTCAAAATTCATGCTCACGTCTAAATTCTTTCACAAGTTGGACGATTATTTAAGTCAAAACTTATTCAAGGAGATTCCATGCCAATTAACAAATTTAACACAAAATTCAAGTGCAAATTTTCTCAAGGAGCACTAACCGAATTCATGAATCCGTTATAAAAATGTTCAAACTCATGTCGAATACAAGTTATTGATTATGGTTACAAGAAGATTCACGTTGTCAAAATATTTAAGTATCCGAATTTTGTTAAACTTCATTCAAATTGGAATTTATTCAAGTTACCATATTCTCAAATTCAAAGTTTTTTAGTGCAAATACGTAAGAGGTGATTCAAGTACCATCAAGAGAAATTTATAAGGAGATTTGAATCACGTTTAATTCGAGGTTACAAGTTTAAACTTCCAAACCAAGGTTATCCATCCAAGAGTGAGTCTTTGTCAAAGAAAGTGAGTTTTATCCAAGTCTATTTAAGGTTTACAAGTTGGATACACAAATTCATGTCGCTATGTCCTGATTCCACACGTTACAAAAGCCCCTAAATTCTAAATGCACAAGTTGCCAAAGGATTGTTGCAAGCCTTGGAAGATGTTAAAGTTGACATAATAACACCAAGTAATGTTTCACGGGTGGGCCCCCTTTTTCTATCTATGCTTTTCATAGCCAAACATCCTGAACAGGAAAGAAAACTGCAAGTCATGAGCAGTGGTGTCTATCTATTTCCAAATCAAATATACAAGAACTTTTGCTAATGGCATCCAAGATTATAAAATTCAATTCCAAGAACTCCATTTCATTTCATGATGACAAGAGATTACAAGGCACAAACAACATGCTTTCATTGAGCCGCTTGGTGCTTGCTTGTGGTTCTCCATGTTACAACAGAAATCCTGCTGATGAAAAATACAAAGCATAAAGTTCATACTACCTAAAAATTACAAGTTCAAATCAAATTCCCAGAATGCAAAGTACACAAAGAGCCTCAACATTCTTCCATGTTTCAAAATTCAAATTCAAGGAAATTCATTTTGTTGCCACAAGTCAATGCTTGTTATATCCGATTGTAAGGGGACGCGGGCTACCAGTAAGCAGGACAGGCACAACATTAAGTTTAACAATCTAAAGAAACTCCTCCTATTTGAATAACCTAGCCCATCAATACATTCTCTTCCCCCCTAAGTTCTTGAGTGATGCTGCTACACAAACTAAAGGCCCAACCTGCATGTGAAATCAAGACTTGTGACATAATAGAACTTCAAGCAAGCCTCAGTCCAACCACAGATAATGCACCTAAAATAAAGAATTGAATAAGCTGCAAATTAGTTTCAATATACAACAAATGGACACAAGGAAATCCAACAACACATATCCAATATTATCAAGAACTATTCAAGGTGATAAGAATGGCAGTAGCAAACATTGAAACAAAGCATCGAGTCAATCTCCAAATACAAAAACAGTCCAGAAAAGCATGACCAAACTCCTGGTTTCAACTATGCAGTTATAAAAATCACAACAACACATACACAAGGTGCAAAATAAGAGAGCCACACTAAACCATTATCACAGACCTATGAAGTTTCATAAGTTTTATACCTTATGGATTTCTCCTAAGCCTTCTTGTATGCTATCATTCAAGACCCCCCCGATCGTGAGCAAAATCCAACCCTCTGTTTTCACCTACACAATTATGCACAGACAGGGGATCAGAAAACCGAAATAAGGCCTTTGGTAACAGAAGAATCAAGTAGAAATCAGAGACATACCAGACGAGTCAAGGCAAGCGAAACCCAAAAGCCTCTTATTGAGGCACATTTCCCCATCAATCTATTACCATTGGAGAACTTCGTATAAGTTGGCCACAGTCGCACAACAGGTTTTGTTTGGTTGAAACAGGAGAATAGTGAAACACAAGTTTGAAAGCCTGCCATTTATGTCACTAAGGTTATTGCCCATACTGAGAGAAGAAGGATTGACAAACTAAGTACCTTTGAGAACCAAAAGATTACCATTTGGAGTTATACAAAGTAAGGTTGTGTTGACGATCCACCAATTGGGAACCTCACTTCCAAAGCATCTTCTAAGCTCACATTAGTATCTTGATCATTTTTCCTCTTTGCTTTGAGTGTCGCCCTCACCAGTTCACGCATGAAAAGAGAAAAAAAGGAAAAGTTAACACCAATTTTGAAAAATAGCAAATTGTCTAGAACTAAATCTTTCAAGTCTGAAAATAAATTGGAAATTAGAATTGATGTTGATTCAAAATCCTTTGTCATCATCAAAATTTGCATAGTAATGACAAGTTTTGGCACACCATTCAAATATCATCAAATGTGCTCTATTTCTTCCATAATTAGTTCCATTGCAATCAAAAAGCAACAGAACCATAACCTGTCATTAACCCACAAACCGCAAAGGGGGCACAAGTTATCAAAACTTTCCAAAACCAGTTCCAACATGTCACAGACCAATTTCAAAAACCTCCATAAACTAGCAAGACATGTTCAGACACTCAATTAATTAACTTTCAACAGGTTTTATTCCTAAGCCTATATATAGGAGCAGTTCACACACATCAACATCTATCAAACTTCACGCAAGGAATTCACCTCAGAACATACACCAGCAAGCATAATCACACCAGAATCCCTCAACGCAACCAGACCATTCCCCAAACTCAAAACCACAAACAAAACATCCAGAAACCATCCACTAAACCATTCATCCTATCATCATTAACCTAACAAACAATTCTTCAATATACCCAACCAAACCATCAATCAAATACACAAAACATTCATCACACAAACGGGTACACGAATTGAAAACAGAAAAAATCATCAGCATCATAAACTTTACAAAAACTCCCACAAAAACCATATACAGAAACACATATCCACAAAAGTTCGCGCCACTACATGGAACACGAATGCCACTATACAAACACACGTACACACATTAAAAGAAGAAGAAGAACTCGCGAAGGAGTGAGTACCTGACTCAGTTGACGCAGCAACGCACGACCCTATTTCCTTTACTTTTTTTCCGCACTCTTTGATCTTCACTGTAAATGTAATCACCATCAGAATATAGTACATTGGGGTATCGGGATTGCTGGGGTCAGGGTTTTGATTTGTTTGATTGATCGAGAGAGAACGAGAGTGATGGCGGCGAGGAGTTTAGTGTTTCAAAGCCCTAAATTTGAGAGAAAAAAAGAGGGAGAGACGAGAGAGGATCTGAGAGGTACGAGAGAGTGTTCCTTTGTTTTTCTCTTTTGTTTTAAGCGAATGACCCAATACACGCGCACACACTGTATACACATGCACCCTCTATTTAGACCATGAGATCTGTCACAATTATGCATCACACGGCCACGATCTGAGGGTCTATCGTGGACCCTCTCCCCCTTGTACGCGTAGGATCTCTCCGTTAGTTAATAAATCTTTTAATTTAAACCCTTTTTTTCAATAAATAACTCATATTTTCTTTTTCTCTAAAATAATAAAATCTGTTTTTTAATTAATCCTAATAAGCATTAGAAACTTTTTAACCTGAGAATTAATTTCTTTTTATATGTAAGATATCCTTTTAATAAAATATAACTAAAAATTAATTATAAATTTTTAGTGAAACTTTTTGTAATTAGAAAACTTTTTTTAAATAATAAAAACTCCAGTTTATATTAACCTTTTAATATAATTGTAAAATATAATAAAAACTTTTATAAAAATATTAAATTTAAAACCTTTTCCATATTAATAATATAATTTCTTTTAATAACTTTTTTCTCTAATTAACTTTTAGCATGACTTTAAATTTAATAATAAAACTTTTTTCAAATTTTAAAATTAATATTTCTTAATAAAATAAACCTTTAACTTTCTTTCCTTTTCTTTTAAAAAACTAATAGTAATCTTTAACATAATAAATTAAATAATAAATCTTTTATTCATTAACCTTTTAATTATTAAAACTTTTATTAGGAAAACTTTTCTTTTATTAATTTTATCAACATAGTGGAAAACCTTTAAAACAATTAAAACTTTTTTTTAAGAAAACTCTAATTTAAAAGTGATCCTTAATAAAATTCTCACAAAAATAAATCAAAAAATCAACTCTCTCTTAATGAACCGTTCCCTATTAGAATCCCTCGCGATAAATCGTATGTTTGAGTGACGTAGATTAGAACTATTTAGTTGATATTATGCCGTGCTTTTTGCCTTTGTGTGTATTATTGCATGTGATGTATGTATGTTTTTCTTCTTGTGCTCTAAACCTTTTCAAAACGATATCAAAATTCTCGATCCAACGTCGAGCCCATTTTCTACCCATGTAAGTCGATTGCCTTTAGGCATCACATTCAACCTTTTGGTCACTAGACACAAGACTAGCCCACTTTGCTAGCACCCCCGCTTAAAATAACAATAATTAATCGCATTAATATCCAAGGGAAAATCCCATGCATGATAACCACGTTATCGTGCATGGTGCACATCATTTGCATCATAATCGACACCTTAAGATAAGTCAATTAGATAACTTAGGATAGATTTCTTAGGTTAGTCCCCCCTTAATTTTGATTTTTTAAATCAAACTTTAGCCCACCTAATTCTCCACACAAGAGAGTTAGATATTAATCATCTCAAAGAAGGGACATACAATCCCATACCCCACGAAATACAAACATTTTCAAAAACTGTGGTGGTCTTCTTAAGATGATGACTCATCTTCTCTCCTAAAACCTTTAAACATTTTAGTATCCTTAATAAGGAACTACAAGTGCTTTGATTCCCTCCTGATAGGATATGTAGGCACAAGATGCGATATCTTGTCGAGCATACTTAGGTTAAAAAAAATATAATAATAATAAATCACCTACCCTTAAACCTTTAGCAAAATAGGTAACAGATAACATAATAAAATCAAGAGGTTCCTGTAGAGTACTACAGATATCTTGGATGCTAACACCTTCCCTAGGTATAACCAACCCCCGAACTTAGAATCTTAGTGCATTTGCATTGCATTATGGGAATTCGGTTTTTCTCCCTTCCCTTGGATAAAATCAAAGACCGGTGGTGACATTAAAAATGCGATCCAAGTTAACAAATAACTATGGTATCCAATTTTCACCGCGAAAAAAATGGCGACTTCACTGGGGACTACTCATAAGAGGGTTCCCCCTAACTTGATCATTTTTTTTATGTTATCTGTTATATTTGTTGGTTTTGCTGTTTGGAGGGATTCTTGAGTGGTGAGAGTCCTAGACCCGGACTTGAGTGAATTATAGGAGATGATATGGTCAAGGGTACTTTGACGGAGTCGATTCTTGAAAAGTCGAATTGAGAAAATCATCGCTCAGTTTAGGTACTTTTGAACTTAATATTGTTTCAACGAGTTCATTCGTGAAAACGGTATTAACTTCGACCAAGAACCCTTAAGACTGAGGACCATAGCCCCTTTAAACCCACTTGGCCTTTTAGAATGTAGTGCGGTGGCTATGCGGGAGTCTATTTCCAAATAGTTGTCACGCGATACTACACTCAGACGAGATTCTCTTGGGAAATCGATAATATCCGAAAGATGGATTGTAGACTCTGGGAACTTTTAGAACCCGTTCGGCAGGTACATTTGAAACCATACTACCTTATGGGATGAGTAGACCTTGACTCCGTTCACGCTCCTTTGAACCTAGGACCCTTGTTTGTTTGTTTGCTTATGTGTGCTCTGTGTTGTGTGCTTTGTCTTTGTGTTTGCATCCATGCATTCATTAGCATCATATCATAAAGATTCTTGGAGCTTAGTCTCATTTGTAAACATCATAAGGATATCATGGACTCTAAAAAAAAACATTGAAGTACACTTACAATAGTCATAACTTGGACGATCTAAGGAGACTGAAGACTTTGCGGGCAAATGAAGAAAGGTTCAAGACCATATATGGGAAGTTATCATCTTCGTTCTACTGACATCTATCATTATCAGTCGATGCCTAACCCTGGAGAATCTTTCTCAACTAATGGAGTTACTAATTTAGGACAAGTATCCATTTCTCAATTTTGATTGATATTCGAGCTAAGATAACTACAAAAAGAGGATTTGTTGGAAAGAGGTTACTTCTTGCATAAACGGAAAGCTCAAAGACGCGTTATCCCACTCTAATCTTCAGTCAACACTTCTAGAAGAAGCTCAATTGGAAGAAGCCAGAGAACTCAAAGAAGGCCGTTGGAAGAGTCTCCTTAGATCCATCATTATTAGCTTTTATTTAGCTTTACGTTATGACTGTTGTAAGGTGTACATACACGTTTTAATTTTTGTATTAAACCAATCATTTAGTATTCCGGTACTAATGACTGTAACCGTTTTTTTTATGATTATTAAGACGAGCTTTTTGATATTCCTTGATGATTATAAATAGCCGAGTTCCATGAATCTTGTTGCATCATACGCATCATTTGCATTCTCATTTGCATTTGCATTCCAGGTTCTCATTCGTGTCTCTCTTATCAGACTCTGAATCATCGATACGATACTCTAGCCGGTCGCAAGAAAAGAATGGATCAACTCGAGCAGGAAAACAGAGCACTTCGGGAAGAGGTTTCAACACTGAAAGGAAATATGGAGAAGATCAATGGGATGATGGAAACATTGATGGCCGCTCAGAATGAGTCATCACATAATGTGCCAGAGCAAGGAACTATAATGATATCTGCACCGATCCCAGTGGTTCCCACTACAAGTGAAGTTCAGTATTCTATGCCTTTTGGTTTCCCGTGGGGAGTGCCTCCTAATTTCACTCCAGCATGATACCACCCACCGGCGTCTCAGGTCCCTGTTACAACTGCTGTATTGACTGTGCCACCACCCGTGGTCAATGTCATTCCTTTCCAGCTAAAAGAGCTTGTGTTCCATGCTACTCCTAGTGAAAGTATTGGAATGGAAGAATGAATGGATGATTTCCGAGAGCAATTTCTAGAAATGAAGAAAGAAATCAAGGCCCTTCGTGGGAAAGAGCTGTTTGGGAAGAGTGCCTCTGAGCTATGCTTGGTCCCTAATGTTAAGGTTCCTCCAAAGTTCAAACTCCCTAATTTGGAGAAGTATAAAGGAAATTCTTGCCCACATAGTCACATAGTTATGTATGCCCGGAAAATGTCTGTTCATAAGGATGATGACCCACTATTGATACATTATTTCCAAGATAGTTTGACTGGTGCAGCCCTCAAGTGGTATATGGGACTATATAGTTCAAAGGTCCGCAGTTTTAATGACCTCTGTGATGCTTTTATTAAGAAATACAAATATAATGTCGACATGGCACCAGATAGAGACCAGTTGAGAGCCATGGCCCAGAAAGAAAGAGAAAATTTTAAGGAGTACGCCCAGCGTTAGAGTGAACTAGCTGCTCAAGTTACTCCACCTCTGGAGGAGAAAGAGATGACCAGAATGTTTCTGAAAACACTGAGCCCATTTTTCTATAAGAGAATGGTAGCAAGCGCCCCTAGCGATTTCACTGAGATGGTAAATATGGGGATGCGTTTGGAAGAAGGAGTCCGCGAAGGAAGATTGGTTAAAGAAGGAAATGTTTCCCGCAATGCCAAGAAGTACGGAATTAATTTTGAAAAAAGAGGGAACATGAAGTAAGTGTTGTGCATCATGGACGACCAAAAAGAAGAAGGTATCAGTAACCTCAACATATCGCTGCTATATCTCCCGTCACCAACGCTACTGCTCATCAACCACAAGCTCGTCTGTCATTCAATAATCAAAACCGTGTTCAAAGACAGTTTGATCCGATCCCGATGACCTATGCGAAATTGTATCCATTTTTTATACAAAGGAACATGGTGCAGACACGAGCTCCGCCAGCCATCCCGAAGGATCTCCCGTGGTGGTATAAGCCCGAGGCTCGTTGTGCTTTCCATCAAGGTGCGCCCGGACACGACATCGAAGACTGTTTTCCTTTGAAACACGAAGTACAAAGACTAATGCGACAAGGTGTCTTGTCTTTTGAAAACTCTGGACCTAATGTGAAAACTATAAGCTCAGACTGAGACAGCCTCCTCAAAACTTTAGTTAATTTACTACTTTTCGCATGTAATGCTTCTTATTTGTTAATGCATTTGTTCTGGTGTATAAGAACTTGTTTGTTTTGAATAATTGATGCAATGAATAATGTTTGTCTTAAAGAAATCCATTCGTTTCACTCATTTTAAATGTTTTTTCTATTTTATAAGGCCAATGTTACCCAATCTCTTGCCTCGGTAAAGAATTGAATGGAGGGTGATGAAATCCCAAACGCAAGATCTCATATTGTATGCTTTTGAATAAAACTCTGCTGGTGATATAAGGCATTATTTCAAAAATCCTAAACACCGGAGATATAAGGAGATAAACCCTCGTTAACCTCTTTGAACCTTTGAAGTAGGAGTTTTCTTCTTCCAAATCAAAAAACCCTCATTCTTAACCTGGGGCAGGGTAATTTTCAAAAAAATGGAGTAAAAATATCACGAAGATTGGGTTGGCATAAACAAACTTTGAGCCTTATATCCTTTGTTTCTTAAACTGTGAACCAATCCACGATACAACCCTCAAAAGACCTAGTTGAAGCAGGGTTTATTTCAAAAGCATACTCATTGAGACATCGTTTCCTGACTCCCATGAGCTATGCTCAAATTCGTGTTGGCATTATAAAATCGGTAATTCGATCACAAAAATATTTTAAATAAAACTTCAAGACAAACATACGTTGCATTATCTATTTCGGAATTAACATTTTCTACTTGCTAACATTGCTTGACATTGTAGAAATTAACATACGCGTGGCATTGATGAGCTAAAATTTAGTATTGTTTCAAGGAGATGATAGTATCCAGGGGCACGTCACCTGAAGACCGTACTGAGCAGGGGAAAGTTATTTCCCAACTGTTTCTTTCGCCGTCTGACCTCAAGGAACAAAGTTTGAAGACTCAGAACACCGTCAATCTGGGGCAGTTACGTCGAGATTTGGTAAATCTCTCAAAGAATTTGAAGACTCGGTTACAGAACACAGTCAATCCGGGCCAGTTACGTCGAGATTCGACAATCTCTCCAAGAGTTTGAAAACATTGAGATAGTTGGACGCCAAGTTTTCTGTAAAATCCTCTTCGGATGACTTCTTCTTATAAACCAAGTGATCTGGGGCATTTGAGAAGTGAAGATTTCTTCTCATCCACAAAGATTGTTATTCAAAATGGTGACTACTATGCAGGTTATCAATATAGAGTTACACCAGTCTCACGACTTTATTCACTCATACCTCAAAGGGTTTCTATCCTAAGTGATGTGACGACTCCCTAGTAAATTTCTACTTCAGGTAGTGACGTCTATTCCCCGGTAAATCTCTACTACAAGAAGTTATGGCACGTTTGATGCAGGGTTTCTCCAGTCAGCAACCTAAGAATCCTCAGTGAATTTCTTTGGTTTCAACCTTCCCCAGTGAAGCGAGTGCTTATTTCACTCCTCATTGGATTCTATCACTATCTCAATCTTCACCAGTAAAGAAGGATGTTTATTTCATCCCCTCGAAGTTTTATTTCTGACATTTCAACTATTATCGATTCCAGCTTCCCCGATGAAGTGGATATTTATTTTATCCAGTTACAATGCTCATTCAGATTACTTCAGCTCGCAGTGGATATTTATTTTATCCCCCATGAAGTCTTTTCGATCATTGAGTTTGATTCGTTCCTAGTGAATCTTTCTCGTCCTCAACAGAATCTCAAGGTTCATCTTGATAATCCTAAGTGAAGTCACGATGTTCATCCCTAAGTGGAGTGCTCTCTTTTCCCCAGATAAGTTTGAAGCTTTGAAGCAGGACATGTCTCCATATGTGGCTCTCCTTTCACCCCCAGTGATGCTTCTATCCTGTGAAGATTGGCAGAGTATCCGTATCGAGATGCTTGTTCTCATCTCTAGTTTGCTTCTTGCCGTTGTTTTGTCAGCATAAGCATAAGCATACCATGGCATTCTTTCATGTAGATTCATGGCATGTACGCATTTTTTGCATCTTGCATTTCTTTGTGTTTGTTTGTTTGTTCTTTCACTTTGGTTGCGCTTATCTCCAAGTAACTGGGTTTTGTCTGCTCCCTCCAAGTAGAGTCATCAGCCCTAGGCAGAAAAAGCACATACTTTCTAATTCCCCACTGAGCTCAATCCTCGTGGAAGATGGTTGCTTTAGTTTTCTTTTCCATTTTTGGATAAAGATAAACCCGTTGAGTTCAATTCTCAATGGATGGAGTCCTTGTTTAACCGTTTCCCTCCAGTTATTCCCTGGATCGAACTTTGGTCCTTGACAATCACAAATTTTGGATATCTCTGAGATGTTGAACCCGGACTAAGCGTGCATTTATTTTGCATTTTGTCTCCCCAAGAAGAGTTTACTTGAAGATCTCTATGGAAGAAGTTATTTATCCAACAGTTATTACAACATTCTCTCGGAATATATGCCATACAGCAAGTAGCAGCTCTTTATTTGAGCAGTTTGGTTATCAAGACTTCTACGACAAATGGTAGTCTCCTCAAGACAGTTTGTCTATCCCCAGTAGATAATATTTTCTTTGCTGACTACCCAGTAAATCGGTAGCAGGCAGTAATTTCTTTATGGACTACCCAGTAAACCGGTAGCAGAATTACTTTTCGACTACCCAATAAATCGGTAGCAGATGTTTTATTTATTGACTACCTAGTAAATCGGTAGCAAGTAATTTTTCTACCCAGTAAATCGGTAGCAAGTAATATTTTCCTACCCAGTAAATCGGTAGCAAGTAATTTTTCTACCCAGTAAATCGGTAGCAAGTAATATTTTCCTACCCAGTAAATCGGTAGCAAGTAATATTTTCCTACCCAGTAAATCGGTAGCAAGTAATTTTTTCCTACCCAGTAAATCGGTAGCAAGTAATTTTCCTACCCAATAAATCGGTAGCAAGTAATTTTTTCCTACCCAGTAAATCGATAGCAAATAATATTGTTCTACCCAGTAAACCGGTAGCGAGTAATATTTTATTTATAGACTACCCAGTAAATCGGTAGCAGACAATCTTTTTCTTTGCTGGCTACCCAATAAATCGGTAGCAGGTAATATTTTCTTTGTGAACTACCCAATAAACTAGTAGTGGATATTCTATCCCCAAAGAAGAAACCGAGACCAGTCCGTGGCTTATGACTCGAGACTAGGGGAGGTTTACTTTTATCCTTTTCAAGCGAAATGCTTGATTAAAGAAGAAACTGAGACCAATCTGTGGCTCTTGACCCGAGACGAGGGGAAGTTTATTATCCTTTAAATTGATTTCTTGATTATTAGAAGTTTTTTCTTGGTTATTCTCGGCAGTAGATTTCCAGAAGACCTCGGCAGTAGGTATTTCCCTGGTTATTCTCGGCAGAAGATTTCCAGAAAACCTCGGCCGTAGGTATTTCTCTGGTTATTCTCGGCAGTAGATCTCCAGCAGACTTTGACAAATAGTCGTTTCTTTCCAGGAACTCGGCAGAAGATTCCCTGGTTAACTTCAAACTTTGACAGACAGTCATTTCTTTTCTCAGCAGATCCCCCAGTTGACGCCTTTTCAATAAAACCTTGGCAAAAGGTATTCTCAGAAGAGATTCTAAACAATAGACTCCTCCGGTTGACCACGACAACAAGTTCTTCAAGTGGATTTTTTTAGAAGATTTCATCGCAAGTTCATCACCTTATGCTTAGGATACCTTGTGATTGTCAGTTGGTAGTCTCTTTTCCCCTAGTGGAGTTAGGTTTTTCCCATGGAGTCTTGTCTCGCTGAGTCGTCCTCGTCGGGTCTTTCTCTCTTTGTGTTTTAGCATCGGTGTTCCCCTGTGACATTATTCCTCACAGGACCTTTGTCTTGCATATCATATCATTCCATATCATGTGCATTTGGCGGCATCTTAGGGCCAAAAATTTGTGCATGTTTGTATTTAAGTCCCTCCTATCTCGTCGAGACAAAGATGTCAATCTCCAAATCTCCGAATAGGAGAAACTTATATAGGGGCATATGTCGCACCCTAATTTTTGACCCTAAGATCCCCGCCTTGTTCTTTGCATAACATATTAGGCTAATCATCCGTGCATGACTAACCGCTTTACCTAGTTGTTGTCTGTTCGTTTCATTTATGAATACAGGTGCTGGTGCAGAAGACTCAAGGTCTTGAAGGCTGTGTTGTGTGTGTGTGTTTGTGGTGATTCCCTGGTCCTTGCAAGATGTGTGTGGATTCCTGTGAGACTGTGCCCTTTTCCCTTTCTGGTTCCTAAGCCACCACCAAGCCTCTCTTCCATTTGTCTCTTCAGTTTTTCTCCCCACGGAATACTATGTCCTTATATCCTCTGTCAGCCCCTCAAGATTTAAGAATTATGTTTGCTCAATGATGTTATGTACTTAAGTAATGAAGGTTAAATTTGGAAGGAATTAGAAGAGGTGGAACTCCAAAATGCAAATTCAAGTCCTTAGATTGGTTAAAGTTTACAAAATCAAGACATTTCAAGTTTCAAAATTCATGCTCACGTCCAAATTCTTTCACAAGTTTGACGATTATTTAAGTCAAAACTTATTCAAGGAGATTCCATGCCAATTAACAAATTTAACACAAAATTCAAGTGTAAATTTTCTCAAGGAGCACTAATCGAATTCATGAATCCGTTATAAAGAAGTTCAAACTCATGTTGAATACAAGTTATTGATGATGGTTACAAGAAGATTCACGTTGTCAAAATATTTAAGTATCCGAATTTTGTCAAACTTCATTCAAATTAGAATTTATTCAAGTTACCATATTCTCAAATTCAAAGTTTTTTAGTGCAAATGCGTAAGAGGTGATTCAATTATCATCAAGGGAAATTTATAAGGAGACTTGAATCAAGTTTAATTCGAGGTTACAAGTTTAAACTTCCAAACCAAGGTTATCCATCCAAGAGTGACTCTTTTTCAAAGAAAGCGAGTTTTATCCAAGTTTATTTAAGGTTTACAAGTTGGATACACAAATTCATGTCGCTATGTCTTGATTCCACACGTTACAAAAGCCCCTAAATTCTAAATGCACAAATTGCCAAAGGATTGTTGCAAGCCTTGGAAGATGTTAAAGTTCACATAATAACACCAAGTAATGTTTCATGGGTGGGCCCCCTTTTTCTCTCTATGCTTTTCATAGCCAAACATCCTGAACAGGAAAGAAAACTGCAAGTCATGAGCAGTGGTGTCTATCTATTTCCAAATCAAATATACAAGAACTTTGGCTAATGGCATCCAAGATTATTAAATTCAATTCCAAGAACTCCATTTCATTTCATGATGACAAGAGATTACAAGGTACAAACAACATGCTTTCATTGAGCCGCTTGGTGCTTGCTTGTGGTTCTTCATGTTACAACAGAAATCCTGCTGATGAAAAATACAAAGCATAAAGTTCACACTACCTAAAAATTACAAGTTCAAATCAAATTCCAAGAATGCAAAGTACACAAAGAGCCTCAACATTCTTCCATGTTTCAAAATTCGAATACAAGGAAATTCATTTTGTTGCCACAAGTCAATGCTTGTTATATCCGATTGTAAGGGGACGCGGGCTACCAGTAAGCAGGACAGGCACAACATTAAGTTTAACAATCTAAAGAAACTCCTCCTGTCTGAATAACCTAGCCCATCAACACATTCTCTTCCCCCCAAGTTCTTGAGTGATGCTGCTACACAAACTAAAGGCCCAACCTGCATGTGTAATCAAGACTTGTGACCTAATAGAACTTCAAGCAAGCCTTAGTCCAACCACAAATAATGCACCTAAAATAAAGAATTGAATAAGCTGCAAATTAGTTTCAATATACAACAAATGGACACAAGGAAATCCAACAACACATATCCAATATTATCAAAAACTATTCAATGTGATAAGAATGGCAGTAGCAAACATTGAAACAAAGCATCGAGTCAATCTCCAAATACAAAAACAGTCCAGAAAAGCATGACCAAACTCCTGGTTTCAACTATGCAGTTATAAAAATTACAACAACGCATACACAAGGTGCAAAATAAGAGAGCCACACTAAACCATTATCACAGACCAGTGAAGTTTCCTAACTTTAATACCTTATGGATTTCTCCTAAGCCTTCTTGTATGCTATCATTCAAGTCCCCCCAATCGTGAGCAAAATCCAACCTTCCGTTTTCACCTACACAATTATGCACAGACAGGGGATCAGAAAACCGAAATAAGGCCTTTGGTAACAGAAGAATCAAGTAGAAATCAGAGACATACCAGACGATTCAAGGCAAGCGAAACCCAAGAGCCTCTTATTGAGGCACATTTCCCCATCAATCTATTACCATTGGAGAACTTCGTATAAGTTGGCCACAGTCGCACAACAGGTTTTGTTTGGTTGAAACAGGAGAATAGTGAAACACAAGTTTGAAAGCCTGCCATTTATGTCACTAAGGTTATTGTCCATGTTGAGAGAAGAATGATTGACAAACTAAGTACCTTTGAGAACCAAAAGATTACCGTTTGGAGTTATACAAAGTAAGGCTGTGTTGACGATCCACCAATTGGGAACCTCACTTCCAAAGCATCTTCTAAGCTTACATCAGAATCTTGATCTTTTTTCCTCTTTGCTTTGAGTGTCGCCCTCACCAGTTCACGCATAAAAAGAGAAAAAAAGGAAAAGTTAACACTAATTTTGAAAAATAGCAAATTGTCTAGAACTAAATCTTTCAAGTCTGAAAATAAATTGGAAATTAGAATTGATGTTGGTTCAGAATCCTTTGTCATCATCAAAATTTGCATAGCAATGACAAGTTTTGGCACACCATTCAAATATCATTAAATATGCTCTATTTCTTCCTTACAAGAGAGTTAGATGTTAATCATCTCAAAGAAGGGACATACAATCCCATACCCCACGAAATACAAACATATTCAAAAACTGTGGTGGTCTTCTTAAGATGATGACTCATCTTCTCTCCTAAAACCTTTAAACATTTTAGTATCCTTAATAAGGAACTACAAGTGCTCTGATTCCCTCCTGACAGGATATGTAGGCACAAGATGCGATATCTTGTCGAGCACACTTAGGTTAAAAAAAAATATAATAATAATAAATCACCTACCCTTAAACCTTTAGCAAAACAGGTAACAGATAACATAATAAAATCAAGAGGTTCCTGTAGAGTACTACAGATATCTAGGATGCTAACACCTTCCCTAGGTATAACCAACCCCCGGACTTAGAATCTTAGTGCATTTGCATTGCATTGTGGGAATTCGGTTTTTCTCCCTTCCCTTGGATAAAATCAAAGACCGGTGGTGACATTAAAAATGCGATCCTAGTTAACAAATAACTATGGTATCCAATTTTCACCGCGATAGACCCTAACCATGGCATGGGATTTAATATGGGTAAGATAACCTTTAGGCTATTTGGGTACACGTTTCGTTTCAACAACCGAGAGATCGCGGAACTGTTGGATTTCCCCAATGGACCCGACGTTTTCTCCATGGCACAGGAGGATTTATTAATGGAAGATGAACTGAATTTTTTCTGGAGTAGTATTTCACGACGACCACATCATGACCCGCAGTCTATGGTGTCCACTGAAATTCACAACCTGGCCATAAGATACTTTCATATGATTTTGGCCTTCACCCTTTTTCGAAAAGCTGAGAATGACACCCTAGTATCTAGAGATGAGCTATTTATTATGTTTTGTGTGTTTTAGTCCCGACCTGTTAATGGGGCTACCTTTATGCTTGATAACCTCCGCAGGATTTCTCTAGCTAATCATGGTCCCATTTTGATAGGTGGCCTTGTAACAAAAATTGCTGAAGCCATGGGATTTAGGACACGTCTTTCCTGAGTGAACCCTCTAGGAGGATATAGGCCAATGAACATCACCTTCTGTTTTAACCGAGGACTAATTAGAAATCTTGGACCACCCCCGTTTCAACTCCTGATCAATAATGAAGTTGTTTCACATTTTACACTGCCTGATCACGAGCGAACTAGTGTGCATAACCGCCATAACTGGCTTTATGATTTGGATGGGCCACAGCCTGAAAAAGAACTTGCTAGTCATGTGTCTGATATTGAGATTGACCCTGAAACTCCTCCTCACTATCATGATTTTCCTGAGCACCCTATGAATGATACTAATATTGTCCCCCATGCAAACATCCATACTACACTTAAAGCTTTCCGTACTGAACTTCATGCCATGAGAGACCAACTTCAACTTATCCGTCTTGATGTTATCGGTCTTATGGATACCACCGTTGAGCAACTGGACCACCTGAACCAAGCGGTGGAATCATTGAGACGCGGGCGCAACTATTTTTACTATTTTTGACTTATTTATTGCATTTCCATTTTCCCTTGAAGTATTAATTTTTCACTGTTGGATTTAAATTAAACTCACTGATGCGTTTGCATCTGTTACTGTCACTTTTGGATACTGACCAATTTTGCTTCAGTTAATGCATTTTCATTTCATTGGTATTTAATTTTATACTCTATTAATAGCTGTGTTTGCAGCTTTAAATAAATTCCTCTTGCAATTATTTTCATACTACTGTGGTTCAAATATATTATTGTTGCGTGAAATGTTATCTGTGGTTCAAATATATTATTATTGTGTGAAATGTTATGTGTTGTTTAATAAATATATGCATTACTGGAGGTGTAGTTGAAATGCTTAAGGTTTATTGAAAGTGGGCCGTTATGACCGTGACAACCCTGTGACGTCCGTCACATGCATTACAAGGGTGACGACCTTCACAGAGTTAAACCCTATTATATTCGTATCACACCCCTCGTATCCTTTCTTCTTCCATTCTTCTGCAACCGTCCCACTCACCATTGATTGCCATTCCCACCATAACTCCACACCGTTCAATATCACCATTTATTCACCACTAATTCACCCACTCACCACATTTTTCTCTATTAAAACTCACTCAATTCACTCCAAATTCAAAATCCCACCTCTGTTCCCTAACCAACCCACATTCTAAAACCAAAAACTCTTGCATGCACAATGGATCAACAACCAGACCTTTCACATATAATTTTTCGTGATGGCCAAGCGGGTGAGCATCAAAGGGAGAAGTATCTCAAGTTCCACAAACGATCAATTCAACCCACGCGCTATATTGACATTACCTGTCTAGAAGAGCTTGGCTTGTTGGAAGGAGTTCGTTGGATGCTTCATAATTCGGGGTTAACTCACATTTGCAGACAAAACCTTCCGTCATACGAAGCTCTGACATTGGAATTCCTCAGCTCCTTTTCCTACAACACCCCTTCAGACGACGCGCAGTTTCTCACTGGGTCTGCCTCTTTTAGGATGTTCAACACCGAATACTCTCATTCTCAAGACGAGCATGCCACAATGCTAAAATTTTCACAAGGTGACAATGTGCAGTACCGTGTGCCACGCGACCCAAACTAGCCGAACATGGCATTTGAAATTTGGAGAACTTTAACAAGCGAAAGAACTGATAGCTAGGAGGGACTTAATGCTACATATATCCATAACCCAGCTATACGGTACTATCAGCGCATTTTGGGGCATACCATCTTCGGAAGAGTCAATAATCATAAGGTAAATTCAAAGGAGCTCTTATTTTTACATTGTGTATTTACACCCGTACCGGTCAACGCCATCTCATTCCTGCTATCACATATTAGCTCCAGTTGTGCGAGAGGTACTACTGCTTTCTGTTTTGGTGGATTAGTTACCTCTATCGTACTGGCTTTGAATTTGGAAAACAAGCTCACTGACTTACCTTCTGTACCGGCGGTGTATCTGGATTTGGAACATTGTCGCAAGTCACACCTGATTAGACTTAGACGCGACAACAAATACAACCTTGTGGTATGAAACAGGGTAGTGAAGAGTATTATTTTGCCATGTCCTGCTCGAATTGATCCAAAAAACATGGCGAACTGATTATTTGATTTGGATGCACCTGAGCCTGATGCGGTTGCACCAGAAGGTCAGGCCAGAGATGATTATGATGAAATGGAGAATGACCTCCCTGAAAATGACCCCTAGCCACCTGAAACGCAACCAACTAGCTCATCCTCCCGACGCCATCGACAAAGCGAGTGCGCCTCTGCCACTACTAATGATATCCTCGCGGCCATCATGCAGAGAAATGAGTTAGATGCCCAACGAGACCAGAGACACCAGACTCAGCACGTTGAAATGATGGGTCTCATGCGGCAAATCCAACAAGACCAACGTGAGCATGGAGAGAGGATGGATCGCAGGATGTCAAGCGTCATAGATGAGATGGGCGCTTTGACTATGAGGGTAGACAACTTGTACGACTACGTCTATCATGTGGGTATGCCACATCCCCATGCACATGGTGGACAGGGACGAGCTCGTGGAAGATCACGAGGACCCTAGTAGTTTTTCTTTTCTTTTTCTGTTTTGGTTGTTCCTTTCTTTTTACACTATTTCGAAACATTGAGGACAATGTTAGACTCAGTGTGGGAGAGGAAACATTCATTTTAGTTTATTTGCTAGTTTATGTTGTTATTTCCTTTTTATTGACTTTAATGTACTTCCTGGCTAGTATATGAATATGTTTTCCGTACTATTCAATTTCCCCACTTTATTTTGCCTTAACATAATTTTTTTTATTGATTCGATGCATAACTCGACACGCCTTTAGAGTATATAGGTTATCTTACGAGTAGGCTATGTTGGAGACTTGAGAAAGTATGAACAAAATTGATACCGTCTTGACACCTTAGACCTCTCATATTTGCGTCA
This sequence comes from Lathyrus tuberosus, assembly GCA_022829125.1. Classification (NCBI taxonomy): domain Eukaryota; kingdom Viridiplantae; phylum Streptophyta; class Magnoliopsida; order Fabales; family Fabaceae; genus Lathyrus; species Lathyrus tuberosus. The sequence continues at coordinate 2,844,222 of JALAZF010000254.1, forward strand.
TCAATTTGAGTACTTATTATACCGTTACCTTAAGCTGCAAATTCTAAATTACCCCCTAGTAGTTTATATTAGCAGTCAGCACCGCCTAAGCACAAGCTATGTGGAGAGCCGACGAAGATAAGTGATTGATACCTCAAGTTGCTAAAAATTGAAAAATTTCACGCCTTTGACTGTGGAAATAGAAATGCACCAAATCTAAAGAATGCAAGTGATGCAAAAAGGCAATAGAAATCTATTGTTAGTTGGTTCAGAGGTATCTGGTACTGAACTCGGTAGGGCGGACTATGGTTCGATCCCCCACAACTTGCAAGCAGAATATGTACAAAAAGGGGTACCACGCTTGCATACCAGACCCCTCGTTTAAAGGATCAAAACCACTAACAGACTACTCTACTATGTGCGTGCAAAGGCAAAGGGCTTAATGTGATTGCGTCAGAATGAAAACAGGAGAAATAGAAGCATTAGGTGAAGCTATGATAGAATGATTCGGACCGGTATGTAAAAGGGAGGTTTATGACCATGTTCCATGTTTTGTGTCATTAATGTATCTCTGGTGTTTGTTTGAGTATCTATCGTTTCAAACAAAAGGCCGCACAACTATGTATGATTCGGAGGCGTGTCAGGTATGTGCACTGGATCAATGCTTTTGAAATGATTATTTGCTTGAGGACAAGCAAAGGTTCAAGTGTAGGGGAGTTTGATAATGCGATATTACATAGTATATTTAGCCCTGAATTACATTGATTTATTTCGTTATTTTCGTTTGTTAACATTGTATTTGCGAGTATTAAGTTCATTTTCAGGTATTCTCTCGAAGTCAACCAGCAAGAAGAAAGAAGAAGAAAACATAAGAAAATAGAAGAAAACCAGATGTTTTGACAGCAGAAATAAGGATTCTGCATTAAGGAGGCATGACGATCGTCACATAGGCATGGCGGCCGTCACAAGCTTAAAGCTGTGACCCTCGTAACAAGGCCATGACGACCGGCACAAGCCAACTTCTTAGAAATTGATTTTTAACTACGTGGCCTCTCAACGGTTATAACTCAACAAAAGCCACGATCAAACAGCACCTCAGAGACTTTCGGTCGTGTGCACCCACCTGAGATTTTCTCTCCCTGATTCACGCCACTCTCAAGGGCTATAAATAGAGCAGTTTACTTCTCAAGAAAGGCCCGAAAGATTTTTACGAGATTTTTCCTAAGTTCAGAGCTTTCAATTCTTTGCATTACCTTTCCCATTTTTTTTTACCTTCCAAAGCGATAGTTTCCTACACCGGGGAACTGTTGCACTTGAACTAGTTAGTTAGTTTAGCAGTTGTTTCACTTTAAGTTTAATTGTACAAGCAAAGCGAATCCTGCCGGCTTGTGGAGGATCGTGTACTCAAAATTCATTGTTTCCAGGTTTTTACTCAATTAATATAATTTTCATTTACGTTTAGATATTATGTCTGCATTAATATTTTATTGTTTATGTTTGTGTATGTCTGTTAAAATGTCCGGCTAAGTTATTTATATCGGTATGTAATTAAGTCGATCAGAAAGGGGTCCGATCGATCGTAGGTAAACTGTGAACCTTTAATTTTCTGGTTCCAATTTCTTATTTTAATTGACTTTTGTTTCGAGAGTAAGAAAGTAACGAAGGTTACGATCAATAAAACAGGAGTTTGAGATTTTAACCGGATAGCTGAAACTGGGACATTGGTTTTAAATACAGCGAGAGCGCTTTAAAGCAATTAGGACTTATTAACTTTCAAAAAGTATTTTTAAATTCAAATGGGCTAGCGAGAGCAAGCAATCTGATTTAGGAATATAATCAGAGTCAATAACACGAGAGTGTGAGGTAAAGACTTTTAAATTGGTATTTTCTACTGAAAACTATTTTGACTAATAAGCCGACGATCTATTGGATCCCCGATGATTGATGATTACGTACCGATACTCCGTTATACTTTAATCAAATCTAAATTCTAGTTTAATTATAGTTTCCCGTTTGCACCTTAATTTAAAAATCATCCGCCTTAGCTAAACATATTAACAACCCGATAGCACTAGTTTGATTATCGGTTCTTGTGGGTTCGATATCTTTTAAAACTACACGATAGACTGTGCGCTTGCAGTTAGTAACCCTGATAGACTCATAAAGTCGCGATCAAGTAACGATGTCACAAATTAAAGAAAAGTAACTGAGCTGAGTCGTGAATTAGATTCATTGTCCTTGAGAGTTTTATTCAGGTCTTCTCCTAAACACTCCCCAGGATTAAACAACACCTTCTAGTTGCAGTAACCAAGAACTCAAGAACTAGCGAGAATCTCAAATATATATTGCCCAGGATAAAAGAAGAGAGAAGATGAAGATAATTTTTTTTATGTTTTTATTCATAAGAATAAGCTAACTATTTATAGGACAAAATTAGTGAATAACAAGGTAGTGGAAAGAAAAAATGATGGGCGGCAAGGTTTATTAATTTGGGCGGCAGCACAACAAACCATACTGATTTAGTCAAAGTGGACGGTGCAAGGTTTAATGACTTGGGAGGCAATTTTGGTCTATTTTTGCACTAACTTCCACTGGTGGAAGTTGTTCTTAAAATAGCTGCAGTATTGTTTTGGTCTGTTTTTGTACTAACTTCCACTGGTGTAGGTTAGACTTTGAAATACACCAATTTTCCAACAATTATGACACACTATATATCAATAGGTATACCTGTGGCAAACCTAGATGTGAAAGAAGCTGTCGAATATTATGCCATGAAACAATCTAACTCAAGCTCAAACGAAAAATGTCCAAAGAACAATGACACGTGTTATCAATTTGTATACCTTACAAGGCAACCGGTGATGAAAAAAACTACTTCTACTGCTGCTAAAAAATGAAACGCTTATTGACAAAAACTTCTTCCAGAAATCTACGCTACGTGTCTTTGGTTTATGTGGTTTGTGAAGTTTGCATGCATCTACATCCTTGGCCTTTCGGGAGTAGATAATTAAATGCCTCATCTTAGTTGATCATATGAATATTCAATGTTTGTTTTATTGTTCTATGGATTATGTGTTCAAAATTTAATAAAAGGGATTGAAGTGTTGGTTTGAATATGGAGTAATTTGTCTAGAAGGGGGTTGAATAGACAATTAAAAAATCTCTTCTTTTCAAAAAATCAGATTACGCAAGCGGAATCAGATATGGTGAAAATTCGTTTTGAAAAGTTTTTATGATATTGGAAGAGAATTTGTGCTATACTTACACCAAAGGTTTGTAATGAGGTAGAATACAATGAATTAATTAATAGTTAAAGTTTCAACGAGATGCTTAAAGACTTTAATAATTCTTCAATTTGAAAGGCAATTTTAAAGTCAATTTTCTTACAATAATCAATTAATAGGATCCTTTAGAAGAAAAAATCTAATCAAACCTAAATTTTACCAATTAAAACTATGAATGCAATGAATCTAAACAGATACCCAAGCATGCAATTTTAAATGATAAAGAGAAAGGGAGAGAAGGAGAGAGCGCACCAGGATATATACTAGTTCGGTGATATCATCATCGAAGAGTTATTTCTTTCATTAAAACGATATAGAATTTGGTTCTTGTTACAACAATTCACAAAAGCAAAAAGGCAAACTATAACAATCCAATATATCTTCTTCCTTGCTTCTTGTAAGAACTTGCTTGTAACTAGCTACCACCACCAACTTGATCTTTACCTAAGATCTTGATTTTCAACTTTTGATGGATTCCTATCTTGATGAATTTCCTAATCTTCACCGAATCTTGAAATTCCAAGCCTTGAATCCTTCTCTTCAACAAGTTGACAAATCCATAAAAAACTCCACAACAATGGAGAAAAGCTTCTTCTTATTTTTCCTTCAAGAAATTTCAACCCTTGAAATTTCCAAGATCAAAGCACCTCTTGCAAAAATCTGCACACTTCAATAAACAATTAGATCCCTAATGTTTCCCTACAATTAATCATCACACACACACACACACATACGAGAATGATTTCCATGGGTATGATTAAGATGAAGATTTGAGAGAGAGAAAGAAGTTGTGTTTGCAAAAATTTTCTCACCTAAAAAATTTTGATCTCTTAAGAAATGAGGAAATGAAATCCCTATTTATAGGTGCAAGAGAAAATGCACAATTAGTGAGTTAAAATGAATTGTGTGAATTCATTCAGAATTCCCATGACTCAATTCAGTTAGGGCAGTTGACTTGAGTCGAATCCAAAATGAATCAATTCAAATTAGCATCCCGAATCAAGTCACGACCCTGACTGAATCAATTCAATTTGGAATTTCTAGACCTATGACTCGATTCAAAACTGCTTCTAACTCAATTCGCGTAAATAGAATCTAAATCAACTTTTGAGGCACTTTCAAGGATCGATTCATGAAAGCCTTGAATCGAGTCAGAAGACAAAAAAACTTTGAATCAAGTTAGGAAAGCTACTGAATCAATTCACATAGCTAATACACATAGTCAACTTAATAAATGCATGGATAAAATACTTTAGCATGTGTTTGATGATCAATAACCAAGGGAACTCAAATTAAACAATAAACATAAGCAAAGCATCAAAATAACGAAATAACTGATATCCGAATCATGAGAAATTTCATGAAGAAATCACAAAGATGAAACAAAAACATAAATGGAGTGGTCAACTATTGAAAAGATCTATGGAGAACCCTTATGAATCGTATTTGGGAACTGGCGCCAAACTGACACAAGATGTCAGCGGAACCGATTTCCTTTCTGCTTACAAGCCAAAGCAAGGTAAGTTAAATCTTTATTAAACCAAGTGGTTTTTAAGATATGGTTGAAAATGAAAAAATGAAACCTGCAGGAGATAATAACAGTGAGGATGCAAAGATTTCTACAACGCTGGAAAATGAGACAACAATTTTGACAACAACAAGTAATGGCATAGTTGAAATAATGGATGAGCTTATAACAAAAATACCAAAGATTTCTACGACGCTTGAAAGTGAGGCAGGACAAAAGCAAAAAATGGCATAGTTGAAATAGTGAATGAGCTTATAAAAAAAATACCAAGTTCAATATACGATGTTAACTTGGAAAATAAAAATGTCATATTTCTTCAAATGATTGGCTACAGCAATAACTTGGGACTTAGGAACTTCCTCCAAACCAGTGAAAAGGACTCTGTCAGAAATTGGTATATCCACAAGATAAGCATACTCCTCCAAGGTAGGAAACAACTGATAATCCAAAAAGGTAAAGCACCAGTAAACAGAATCATAAAACTTCCCAAGAGTATTGAGAATTTCGTCTTCAACATTGGTAGAAAGAATAGACAAAAGTCTTCCATGACGAGATTTGAAGTCCACAGGATCAGTCACAAAGGATACTAGCTTTCTCAAATCTGTAAGATCAGGAGCTCTGAAAATGCACTTGTGAGTGTTCCTCCTTCCAATGTCCATAATCTCACTATTTGCGACGTTTGCAAGGATAATCTCTAAGTTCCTTGAAAATTGAGTGAATTAAGATGTCCATGAATGCATGAATGCATTATTATGTAACAACCACAAACAACTTCACAAACAAGGTTAAAGAGTTTGGAGTCACGAGCATGGAGCCAAGGGTTAGAACCACCCACAAGGTATGTACTAGGGGTTAATAATCACATGTACAACAGGGTTCTACAAAGGTTCCCAGAGTTGTAATTTCATCTTTTGGATATTACAAACATAAACGACTACTCATTAGAGGAAAGCCAAGTGTCCAAGCCAAGGTCAACTCAAGATCAAAGTATCAAATAAGATCCAATGGATCAAGTCACCACTCCAAAGCATAGGGTCAAGAGCCTAAATCTAAATCCATCATCCATGAGCAAAGGATAGTCACTGAATAGTCCAAGGAGCATTAATAGTTTTTTATGGTTTAAGCATTTATTAATGTCTTAAAAAAGAAAAAGAAAGTCCAAGTGGACAAAGGGAAAAAGGTATAAACATAAACAAGATGATAATATGATATGAAATAATAAGAATAAAATAAAGAGCATAAAAATAAAATGGCATAAAGATAAAAGTGCATAAAAATAAAGAGCATAAAGTAAAATTTAGTCCAATTAAAGTTAGTGTTAGTGTTAATGAATAAGATATTTTGTCATTTAAAGTAGATTACTCAACTAATAAACCCAACAAGCATGAGTTCATTGCATTATCCTTTGAGAAGAGCTCCAACTTGGATAAAATCAACAAGTATGTCACTAGCTCTCTTAGGTGGAAAAGAATATACACATTATGGAGATAGGAGATTTACATCTAAACTAAAGATGACTCATATCTAGAATTGGAACAAATGATCACTTTCCGATTAGGGACAAATTTAGCACTATGTTAAGCAATCGTAGCACAATCTATAAGGAAAATCATACTATGGGATACCGGTCAATAACAATTTATGTACCATATATGTTAGAGATATGATATAAATATCATACTCCTAAAACATGTAGCACAAGTCAAAACAAGGTTGATCAAGACCTAAGTCAAGTAAAGATGGATCTATTACATCAATCAACTTCCCATGATACTTTGGACAAACTTATGCATCAATCCAAAGTACCTCAATTGAAAAAATTATCAATCAAATGGTAGATTTGAAATGCTGAAAGTTCATCAAGCACCACTCAAGATCTCATGAACAAGATGACCTACACATCTTCCTAATTGATCCAAAGAAAGGTGAAAAAGAAAAAGAAAGGGATGAAGAAGAGAGGATCAAACAAAAAGGCAAAACCAAATTGGATCCAAGTGATGATCAAGTCATCATCAAAATCAATCATTCATTTTGGTGGATTAGGATTTTCACCCCATCAACACCTAAGATCCATTGAGATTGATGAGACTTGTGACTAAATCAACCAAGATCCAAGGCCAACAGAAGTCAACACAAGGTCAAACAAATATAAAAAGCAAGAATATGAATTAAAATGCACTAAAGTTATTTTTAAAATTAATTTTAAAATAAAAATAAAGATGAAAATGCAAATGATGCATCAAATCAAATCACAAGTGACCAAGAAAATTCATGCAAGTCAGAAACAAGTCAAGAATGCTATGTAAAATTTTTGAGAATTTTTTTTATGCATAAAAATATTTTTAAACTATTAAATTGCTACAAAAATGGGAAATACCATGAAAAATAGAAAATGATGAAAATAAAATATGAAAAATATAAAATCAGAAAGAGAAAAATAAAAGAGAATTTTAGAAATTATTTTGGGATTTTTCGAATTAAAAATGAAATTGCAATGAATTTTTGAATGAAAATGCAATTTAAAACTAAAATCAGAACATAAAATAAAAAGGAAAATACAAGGCGCGTCAGATCTAGCCTCATTAATTGATGTGGGAGATCTGATGGATTTCACATGAGGGAACACGATGGAAATTAGTGAAAAAGCAACATAGGATTTAATTCAAATTGAACCGATCAAAATATAACAAAATGCAAGCGTGTATGACACCTCACTCATCGTTCCAACCTCTCCGGTCATCTTCTCCGGTGAACCAGTCACCGGAGATTGCTAAATGGTAACATGAGAGCATGAGACCACCATCATTGCAACCTTCTAATCAAGGCAAACTCAACCTCATTCTCCATTTTCATTTATTGAAAGGGAGTAGAGAGAATTTCAGAGAAAACATAGTGAACTGAAAAACACGAAAACAAAAATTAAATGATGAACACAAGCTATAAACACCAGCTAGGTTAGGGGGAAAACTCAGCAAGCAAAGGACTACATTGTGGTAACTTGTTTGATTGAAATTGGAGCTTCAAACTACCTTGTCCAAAAACAATTGGAGGAGCTCTGAAACTGGATTTGGTTGGAGCAATTCAGGGACTCTTAGAGTTTGATTCTTATTTCAAAAGCTTCAGAGGAACACGATGGAGCTAACTAAATCAAGAAATTAAGTTAAAAGCAGATGGAAATCAAAACACGATTGCTCATTTTTTTGCAGAAAATTTGAAGGTGGAGCAGGGTTTTTTGGCTCTCAAAAGCTTGAGAATGAAGCAAGTGAGGTCCTATATTTATAGGAGAGGATGATGGAATGTTTTGAGGGATGAAATAATGAGAATTTGATCGAATTCGGGTGCACCCTCATCATGAAGAAAGTGTGACTTGAATTAGCTCAAAACTCAGCCAAACCATGCGTTTTGTCAGTCAATTACCTTCTGGAAACTTGAATAAATATGTTTAGGTCTAAAACACGCTGTAATTTGGCTTGTAATTAAAGATTAATTAATGTAAAAATCTGATCATGGTGCAAAACATCAGTTCCAAGTTACCATGTTTGCATCAATGGGGCATCATGTACAAGAGGCTTTTTTATTCAATTCTTTTTGCAATTTGTTAACATCATGGAAAAGATCAGAGTGCCAAGAAAGGTTTCATTTGGATTCTTGAGCAAAAATTTATGTCATGTTGAAGTTGGCAGAAAAATCTGACAAAACAAACTTGAAAAATTCTAAGTCCAAATGGCAGAAAATGACCTATCAATGAATTTCATGGCCTTCCAAGCACAATTTGACTTTGACCATTGAAGAAAACTTGTAGAGAGTATAACAAATGACATTGTGCAAAAAGAATGAGCTCCATATGTTAAAAATTGAAGAAGTTGTGATCCTTGAAAGTTGGGAAAAAGTCACTTGAAAATAGGCAAAATTTCACTAAGTCCGCAAATGACCTATAATGTCTTCAAACTTTTGATGCTCCTCCAAGCATAATTGGCTCTTGTCATGTAAAGAGAAGTTGAAGAGGATGTTAAGAAGAGGTGTATGAAAAAAAAGAAGCATTAAAAAATGTTGAGAATTGAAGGAGTTGTGATCTTTAGAACTTTGACTTGAAATGTTGACTTTTTAGGTCAAACTTCCTCGAATCAACTTGAAAACTAGGACTTTCATTGCATTTCAAAGCACGTGGATAATCATTTGAATTCAAAATAATGTGACTTTGAATGTCCTTTAATTAAATTGACCAAAGCTTGAGGTAACTTGTTGATGAAGACATGGAAATAAACATATGAACCTTTGACTTTTCTTGAAGAACAAGCTACTAAACTTTGAGGTATCTTTGATCAAAATGAGATTGAATGATGCTTGAAACCTTGAAAATTGAGATTGAAAGCCATGGTTTGATGATATAGCCCTTGGGAATCAATGATTGACCACACTTCAACTTGAGGGACCAAATCCCTAGCTGAGGAACCATGCTTGATGTTTTTGATACAATACCCTACCTTCAAAAGAAACAAAAGAGACAAAGCATATTTTTTGATATTTTTATTAGTGGTTAGTGAAATATAAAATATATAAACACAAATGAAAAGATACAAAGAAAGGTGCTTGGTGATCTTTGCATAAGCAAACCCAAGGATGAGGGGGCTAGAAGAGAACCAAGTTTGTGATCTTGATGCAAGTTTGTGATCTTGATCCAAGTTTGTGATCTAGATTATGCAAGGGGAATGTATTAGCACCCCTCACATTCGTTGTACTCAATGGGAATCATTTAGTTAGGGTCGGATGAACGTTAGCTTAATGTTAATGTCTAATCTTCTATTTATTTAGGATAGAAAAAGAGAGAGAAGAGAAATGTTTTTTGAATTTTTATTAATGAGAAAGGACCTAAAAAGGTTTTTATTATTAGGGGGTGCTGCGGCCGGCAAAATGACAGAGTCGTCATCATCCTCTATTCGTCCTAAGGGACAGGAAAATAATGATAAAACCTAAATCCTAAGGGAGAGACGCTAAGTTTGGGAGTCGGTTAAGTGAGTGGAAGGTGTTAGGCACCCCTCACCTCCATTATACTCAATGGGATCCTCCTTAAGTTCTAGGCTATGTTTGTTTGTTACTTGAATAGTTGACTATTTATTTTATTTACAAAAATCCTTATTATTATACAAAGAAGATGACTTAAATGTAAGAGGGAACCCTAAGTTTTTTTATTATTATTGTACTCGCTAGGATTTACAACCCTATGCATACGTACCCTCAAATTTGAAGGATCAGAGTTTCCATAGTTCACCTCTTATTTTATTGGTGTTTTTTATCCCTTACCCCTTTATGTTTAAGTTGTAATTATCCCTTATCCCTAATCCTTTATTTATACTCTCGAATTTTAGAGTTGTATCCCCAAGTTTTTTATCCCAATTCTATCCCTTGAAAAGATCCTCACACAACGGTGTCATACCCCAAATTTTGACCACCAAGATTTCCCATCATTGTGAGGATCATTACCACAATATGGATGTACCTTCATGCCTCTTCAATCTCCTCCAGGATTGTTGAGCATTCACTACAACCAAAAATTAGGGTTTTGAGCCCTCTCAGAGCACTTAGATAAAGGATCAATCAAGAAATGACATGATCTTCAACTTGTCTAACCTCTCAAACACCCATAAAGGATCAAGAGGTCCCCCATATCAAGAATCAAGCACAAGGTTGCAACATTCCAAGTGGATCAAGCCTCAAGATTGCCAGTGTCACCAAATTAGGGTTTTGGTTGACCCAGGCCTCCAGATGGAAATTTTCATTTGGGCATGAGCCAAGACTTCAAAACATGATCTAAGAATATAAAAGGGACCTTGTGAGTCCAATCAAAGAGTCAAATTATCCTCAGGGGATGCATTCATCAAAAATCAGGAATTAGGGTTTCTTGACCTAATTCACCCTAAGTTGACTTTTGAGGCAAGACATGTACCAATACCTGAAGACATGATTTGAGGGCCTCAAATACACCACATTGATCCATTTACAACAATGGATTGATCCAAGAAGCTTGATTCACAAGTTTTAATGTAACATCCTTTTCTACCCCAAAGATAACACAGCGGATTAAACAATAAAATCGTCGATAAAATTAAACCACCTTGAAGGGTGCACATTTCTCAATAAACATCAATTAAAAAGGCTTTCTCTGTAAACATGGGTTTTCTCAAAAATAACTCAAAATGCCTTCAAGAGCAGCAGATCCACCATAACCACAAAAATCCCACAAAAGGGTTTATTACAATAAACTATAGTCATCAAATAATCAAATAAAATAACAATCAAACAAACTCAACACGGTTCGACTCAACGACCCAACCCGATGTTACACTATCAGAGCAAGACCCTCTACATCGACCAAAAGTAAAGTCAACTCCAAAAGTCCTCGAAGTCATCCAAAGCTAAACCTGATCACCTGCTTGTTACCCAAGTGGAGGCAACATTCAAACAGGCAGGGTGAGTAAAACAATTCATAATAATCAATATAAAACAAGATATGTATAAAATGGTGTCATTATCATATCCAACATCACAAATCACATCAATATGCCACATAAATGCAAATGCAGACACAACTCATGCATGAGGTACCAACTCATCAAAATCGATGGACACTTAGGCCATCACCCTCCAAAGATCCCCATCAATAGGATCGATTCTACACAAGAACCGGAGCATGTCATAATCCACTTCACATCCACACAATGGGATGAAAGCCACAAATAGACCGAAGTCCAACCTCATCATCACTGGACCGAAGTCCTAACCTCATCATCAAGTATGCTTTGAATGCATGATACACAACCTCAATAATTACCATCATCATAATATCATCAATGTGCATCATCATTCATTAAAACATCACATTACTCATGTCATCATATATTCATTAAACATCACAAATCATCATTGTCATAATCATCAAAGACATCATGGTAAATCATCATAACAATCACAACATTGAAACATCACACAACACAGCATCACAAACAAAAATTCATAAACAGCAAGCATTCGCTGCTGAGTTTGCTTTGCGAACTGGTTCGCTGGAGCCTTCGCTTTGCGAAGCTGCCAGCGAGTCCCTAATCCCAAGCAAAACCAGAAATCTACTCTCTGTCTCGCTCAATGCTCTCTTTGCTGGGGCATTCGTTGTGCGAACCCTCGATACATCTTCCTAGGATTTCTCTCATTTTCATCACAGAAATCGCGCATTCGCTTTGCTATTCGCTTTACGAGTGCTGGCGAACATTCTCCATGCGAAGCATTCGTTCGCTTTGCGAACATGCGAAATACAGCAGTTCCTGCTACACACCAGAAGTATTCCAGTCACCAACTCCTCACGATTTCAACCTCTTTTCATCCCAAAACAGTCCTATAACAGTTCTAACACATCACAGGAATCAATGACACAAAACCTACGACTATTAGGTCGATTAGTTCCGCTATCCTAACTCAAAATACCTAAACCTTCACAAATTCTCATGTTTCCCATAAACCCCATAAATCCCTTTCGCCACAAGGTCGAAACATCATCAATCGGGAAATCACCCACAAGGTATATTTTATCAGATTAATTTAACCCTCAATAATCGACTCATCAAAATTACCCTCAAATCATCAATAACTCACAAACCCTTCAAAAACCCCAAAAACCTCAAAATCCAATTTCAACATATCGCGTTCGATATTGAAAACAATGAAAGGTAATGCTCCCCATACCTTAGATTATCGAATCGGAGCGTTCCTCGATTGAGCATTTGGAAAACCTTCACGAATCCTCGTCTTCTCCCTTTTTCCTCAGAGCTCCTTCTTTCTCCTTATTTTCACGATCTAACCAAATGAAACCTAATTCTCTCCTTTTTGGTTAAACCTAACTATTGGGCTTCTAAGCGCTTTTTTTCCCAATTTACCCTCACTAATCCTCCTCAAATGTCCATCCTGCCCTTATCTCCTCAAATATTATTTAATTAATAATAATACTAATATATTCATATTATATACCATTATTTAATTAAGTAACACAAAACTCCACAAAATACCGACATCGACACCAACCACCAAAATGCACCGAAATTCACAAATATCGTATTTAAACAAATTAAATAAATATTCTAATAAATTTGGGGCATTACAACTCTCCCCCACTTACAAAATTTTCTCCCTCGAAAATTACCTCAAAGGAATAGAGTCGGATACGACTCCCTCATCTGATCTTCACATTCCCACATCCAAATCTCGCCAGCAGGTCCACCCCACAATACCTTCACCAAGGTTATGTCTTTACCCCGCAGTTGCTTCACCTCACGACCGTCAATCCGCACAGGTACAACTTCCACTATCAAATTATCCCTTACTTGTACATCATCCATCTGAATCACATGCGACGAATCTGGAATGTACTTTCTCAACTGAGATACATGAAACACGCCATGCAAATTCGCAAGTGACGGCGGTAAAGCAATTCCATAGGCTACCTCTCCTATCCTCTGTGAGATTTTGTATGGACCAACAAAACGTGGAGTGAGCTTCCTAGACTTCAAAGCTTGGTCCACACCAGTCACTGGCATCACCCTCAAAAACACGTGATCTCCCTCTTGGAATTCAAGTGTCTTCCTTCTCTTATCATGATAACTCTTCTGTCGACTCTGCGACCCTTTCATCCTTTCTTGGATCATCTTAATCTTCTCGGTCGTCTCTTGCACAATCTCAGGTCCGAGTACAACACTCTCGCCTGATTCGTACCAACACAAGGGAGTCCTACACCTCCTCCCATACAAAGCTTCATAGGGCGCCATTCCAATACTAGCATGAAAACAATTATTGTACGTGAACTCAATCAACGGTAAATGGCTATCCCAAGATCCTCCATGATCCAACACACAAGCTCTTAGCAAATCCTCTAAGGATTGGATAGTTCTTTCTGTCCGACCGTCCGTCTGCGGATGGTAGGCAGAACTCATCCTCAACTTAGTACCCAACGCCTCTTGCAAACTCTTCCAGAACCTCGATGTAAACCTCAGATCTCTATCTGACACAATACTCGAAGGCATTCCATGCAACTTCACAATCTCATCAATATACATCTCGGCTAACTTCTGCATAGAATGATTAATCTTCATCGGCAAGAAATGAGCCGATTTAGTCAATCTATCCACAATCACCCAAATGGAATCATTTCCCTTAGCAGTCTTCGGCAATCACGCCACAAAATCCATAAAAATACTATCCCATTTCCATTCTGGAATCCTTAATGGCTGCATCATACCTAAAGGCTTCTGATGCTCAACATTCGCCTTCTGACAAGTCAAACACGCATAAACAAACTCCGCAACACCCTTCTTCATACCAGGCCACCAAAACAACTTTTTCAAATCTTGGTACATCTTCGTGGCACCAGGATGAATACTCAATCTGCTTCGATGTCCTTCTTCAAGAACGCTCTTCATGATTTCTGGAACATCTAGGACGCATACTCTATCTCGAAACTTCATCACATTAATCTCATCAATTCGGAATTCTCCTCCGTTACCTTGGTTGATCAAAGTCAATTGGTCAACCAACTTCAAGTCAGATTTTTGTCCTACTCTGATCTCTTCCAAAATACCACTAGTCGACTTCAACATTCCTAACTTCACACCATCAGGAGTTTCTTCACACACCAAACTCAAATCTCAGAATTGCTCAATTAATTCCAACTCTTTCACCATAAGCATCGACATATGCAATGACTTTCTGCTCAATGCATCAGCCACTACATTTGCCTTGCCCGGATGATAACTCAGATCAAAATCAAAATCCTTCAACAGCTCTAACCACCTTCTCTGCCTCATATTCAATTCCTTCTGATCAAATAAGTACTTCAGACTCTTATGATCGCTAAACACTTCGAATTTCGAGCCAAACAGATAATGTCTCCAAATTTTCAACACAAACACCACAGCGGCCAACTCCAAGTCATGCGTAGGATAATTCCTCTCATGAACTCGCAATTGTCTCGAAGCATAGGCAACAACTTGTCCATTCTGCATCAAGACTCCGCCAAGACCCATCTTCGAAGCATCACAATACACCACAAAAGATTCGCTCGGATTAGGCAAAATCAACACCGGAGCGGTCATCAACCTCTTCTTCAATTCCACAAAACTCTCTTCACAAGCTACATCCCACACAAAAGATTGACCCTTTCAAGTCAACTAAGTCAAAGGTAATGCCAACTTAGAAAAACCTTCGATAAACTTGCGGTAATAACCCGCCAATCTTAGAAAACTTCAGATCTCAGTAGCAGACTTCGGAGTCTCCCACTGTAACACAACATCAATCTTGGAATGATCAACAGCAATCCCACCACTCAAAATCACATGGCCAAGGAAACTCACTTCCTTAAACCAAAACTCGCACTTCGACAGCTTTGCATACAACTTCTTCCCCTTCAGTACTTGCAACGCAATTTTCAAATGATCAACATGCTCTTCTTCTGACTTAGAATATATCAGGATATCATCAATAAAAACCACCACAAACTGATCTAGATACTCAAGGAAAATCCGATTCATATATTCCATGAACACACCAGGTGCATTGGACACACCAAACGACATCACAGTGTATTCATAGTGACCATACCTCGTTCTAAAAGCCGTCTTCGGAATATCATCAGGTTTAACACGAATCTGATGGTAACCCGACCTCAAATTTATCTTGCTAAACACACAGGCACCTACTAACTGATCCACCAAGTCGTCAATTCTCAGAAGTGGATACTTATTCTTGATAGTCACTTTATTCAACTGCCGATAATCAACACACAACCTCATACTTTCGTCATTCTTCTTCACTAGCAACACATGAGCACCCCACGGAGAAACACTTGGTCGAACAAACCTCTTCTCAAGCAACTCTTCAAATTGCTTCTTCAATTCACTTAACTCAGAAGCGGACATCCGGTAAGGAGCCATCGACACTGGACTCGTACCAGGTATTAAGTCCACCGCAAACTCTACTTCCCGTTCTGGAGGAAATCACTGATGTCATCTGGAAACACCTCTGGAAATTCACAGACGACGGGTAATTCGTTCCTCGCAACTTCACGATCAATCTGCAATGATGCAAACATTGCAAACAAGGCTTCATCTTCCACAAGTTCGCCTACTTGTCTGGCCGACAAGAACATAAACTCTCCACTATCACCAAACTCAGGAAACTCCACAGTCTTAGTATAACAATTGATATGAACATGGTTGAACTCCAACCAGTTCATTCCAATGATTACATTGATTTGGTGCAAGGGTAAACACACCAAATCCATCACAAAACTCTTCCCAAAAATCGTCAAAGGACATCTCAAACACACAAAAGTAGTAGTAATAGAACCATTAGCAGGAGTCTCTATTAGCATACTACCATTCATATCAGACAACTTCAAACCCAATTTATTAGCACATTCAAACAAAATAAACGAATGAGTAGCACCAGTATCAATCATAGCAACTAACTCAATATTATTAATAAAATAAGTACCTCGAATCAGGTTGTCCTTCTCTGACACTTCTGCACCACTCAAAGCAAACACTCTGCCGCTAGTCTGAGCAGCAATAGCCGTCTTCTTCAGCTTCTGACACTTGGTACTGATGTGACCCTTCTCACCATAATTGAAATAAGTTGGTTCCTCATCCTTGAAATCAGCAGCTCTATGCCCCTTCTTACCACATATGTGGCACCTCAACACCTTATTAGTGCAACCATCAGCACGGTGACCTTGCTCGCCACACCTATAACACTTCCTAGAAGCGGGAGTTGCTCCCCCACTTGTCTTTTACCCATCTGAAGCCTTCTACTTCCCTTTATCCGCATATGTTGTATAAGTGTCGCAACTGCGAAAAACAACCGGCGAGAAACTAGAACAGAAGAGTCGCAACCGAACATTATTTATCCTGACGCAGGGAAAGGAAACAATCAAAGAAAACCTGAAGAAAGGGAGAAGACATGGTCATCGCAACCATAGTCTGGGCTCGGGAGTCGGTTACGCGAGGGGAAGGTATTAGCACCCCACGCGTCCATCGTACTCGATGGGATCCACGCTTGTTGTCTAATCAAATGGTGAGTTATCTAAAGCCTACTGCTAAACGGAAACGGGAAACGAAAAAGAAAGAAAAAAATGACTTCGTAGGATTATCGTAATCCAATGCCTACGTATCTTCGTGGACGAACGAAGAATCAGAGTCAACGTAGTTCGACGGACTACGCACTAAAGGGGGAAGTTGCTCGCCAAGACATCACCGACTTGTGCCTACGTATCCTCAATCTAACTAGAGAGAGGAAGTCAGAACAGTCGTAGTTCGACCTACGGGTCGGTTAAGGTCTCGATCGCATCGGGGGCGAGAGAAAAAACTCTGCTATCAGGTTGGTCTCAATCGCATGGGTGCGAGAGAGAAGGGGAGTTAGTTGTTAGTGTGCTCGCCAAGGATAGGGATCCTCGTGCCTACGTATCCTCATTAGGGAATGAGGAATCATAGCATCCATAGTTCATGTAACTACGGAAGAAAGGGAGAAGGGTGGAAGGGTCTCGATCGCACGGGTGCGAGAGAAGAGTGCTCGCCAAGACATCGCCGTCATTGTGCCTACATATCCTCAATCTTTCTAGAGAGAGGAAGTCAGAGCGTCCGTAGTTCGTGGTACTACGGAAGAAAGGATGGAAGGGTGCTCGCCAAGACATCGCCGTCTTGTGCCTACGTAACCTCAATCTATCCAGAGAGAGGAAGTCAGAGCGTCCGTAGTTCATGGGACTACGGGAAAGGAGAACGGTCTCGATCGCATTGGTGCGAGAGAAATGAGTCGGGACTCACGGAGGGCCAAAGGGGGAAACTGAATCCTACAAGTTATCATTCAAAGTGGCCCTAAGGTCAGGATTAGGAGGGAGCTAACCTATTGTTGTCATGCTTGGATTGAGAGCCTAATGTCTATCCTACTCCGAGCTTAATCAGAAATTAAGTCGGACTAGGAGTCTTAAGGGAGCATGTGAATACAGAGTAATCAACAAGTAAACATCAGACAACTCAATCACAAAGGAAAATCGAATATGAAACCATGTTAGGAGAAATACGACAATTAATCAAGAATATCCAAGATAAAGTGCAAATTAAAAACAAGATTAAAAGTTAATTACTAATTAAAAATTAATATCAAAATCCAAAGTTATAAAAAATCTAGTTCTAAAAATTATAAACTAATTCTAAAGAAAAATTAAATCTAAAATTAAATCAAGTATTAAAAACCCAATATTAAAATCTAGGATTAAAAGTTAATTATCTAATAAATTCTAAAATTAAAAGAAAAAAAATTAACAAAATAAAAAAACAAAGACAAAAAGAATGGTGCAATCTGATTTTAGGGGTGTGTGATAGCAACCAGGCGAGTGGGCCTTTAAATAGCAGGCCCAAAGGTTTCCAACCAATCAAAATAGGGTTGCGGACAGCACTTCAAGGGTGGTGGAAAGGGATACAAGCGCACGGGATTTTCTCTGCAGGCCCAAAGTCCTTTGAACATGTACATGGGGTGTGGTGTGAAAAAACGGGTGGTGAATCAGTGAATCGCGTGGGCCTAAGGCCCGCCTTGAGAATGTTGAGAGAAAAAACCCTAGATGGTCAAACGGGTGTGGTGTGAAAAAACGGGTGGTGAATCAGTGAATCGCGTGGGCCTAAGGCCCACCTTGAGAATGTTGAGAGAAAAAACCCTAGATGGTCAAACAATGGAACAAACTTAGAAACTCAGAAACTACTTCCTCTTCAACACGCCGTTCCCCTGTTTTCACTCTCTTCTCCGTCATCTTCTAATCTTCACAATCCAACCTCACTGTTCATCTTCTTCACCTTTTCTATCGCCGTCGCGACTTCCTCACCCTTCTCTGTCTTACGCCTCAACTCTACTCGCGACTCCTCCCTCACCTGCTTCTCTTCGACATCAATCGTTCCATCGTATCCGATTAAACCTCCTTCTTCCTCTCCCTTCGCAACAAAATGCTGGCGGCTCACCTTTTCTCCGCTCACAGAACCACCGGCCAACATCTCAATACTTCCTCTTCAGACCATTCCAACATCTCCAACGAAGTAACACCGTGAAACAAAAACGCTTGCGACCTCATCCTTAATTCAACAGAAACTCACCTTGCTCTCAAACGTTTCCAATACGCGACGAATTTCAACCAGAAAACATAAACAATTCTAAGCTAGTGTCAAGGAATCCAGGTTCGGAAGAAGATTTACAACAGACAATAATCGATCGCAATACAAATCGCAAGATACATACGAGGAAATGGAGCCATACGTACCTATCGGAGTCGCTCCGATGGGGCTTCAAAAATGTCACGAAGCTTCACGAATCAGGTATGCTTGCTTCCATTTCCGTCTTCTCCTTGTTCAATCCTCTTCTACTTTCCTTCTGCTTTGTGTTTATGTTGTGAGTGTGAATTTAACTTCGATTGCTGCGGTTTCAACAATTTGCAAGTGAATCTGAACTTTAGCTTGTGGTTGTTGCAGCGTTGCAGATCAAAAATGATGAAGAGTGTTTCTATGATTTCTGCAGGTTTTGAGATTGAAAATGATGAAGAGTTGAGAAATCGTGAGAGTGAAGACTCAAGAAGTGAAGAGTGGAATCCGAATTTTCAGAGGCTCTCGATGAAGTCTGCAGAAAAATGGTGGAATCATCCTCATTCGCAAGGTTTGGAAGTAGCCTTTATACCAGAATTCTTGGAGGGTAAAATAGGATTTTTAGGTGAAATTTTGTTAGAGGTTCTTGTTAGAGGTTCTTGTGTAAAAAGTGATCACGAGTTGTACATGAATCGCGAAATCCGTTATCCCTTTTCTTGCTCATCAAATTTTTCGTATTGCAGTGGGGGTCCTCATTTGTCATGCTGAAGGTTGTTGGCTTGGAATTGTGCCAAAGTTTGCACGTTGGATGTGGGGTCCTGCTACTATTTTATTTTTCTGTTGTAACCCTTTTCAATGAGCTTTTTTTCACACTGCTATGTATTTTGTTTCAAAACTGCCATGAGTTTATTAGCTTCAGCGACAGCAACATCAGCGGCATAAAGTGCCATCTTTTTTATCTCCAATTTATCTTCCTTAGATCTATGGTTTTTCTATTTCTCACTTGATGTGGGCATCCTGCCGGTATGAAAACAGCCTCCCCAAGATATTGCTCGAACGTCCATGGTTCAACACTATATTCTAGTTTTAGTTGCTTTTTATGCTTTCTCATTTAAATAAAGGATCTGGTCATGAATGGATGTGGGTTTGAATTGGTTAATAAAATGGGTATTTGGATAATGAAATATGAATGTAAAAATGGATATGGTTCATGGTTTGAATTTTGACTTGGTCAAATGGATTTGAATGTTGACTGGATATTTGGCACTGGTTTAAGAATTGGTTTAAAAAAGGTTTTGGGTTTGGATATAGAAAATGGGAATTGAAAAGAATTTGATATAGTTTAGAAATGTGGATTTAAAATGGACGAAAATGGATAGGAATAGGATCATGGATAGGAAATATTGATTTGGAATTGGTTAATAAAAATGGATATGGATATTTATTGGAATGGAATTTGCATCTCGAATCACAAGGAATTCACATGACCAATCTTAACATACTTAACTCAACCAAACTTCCCAAATCAAACTTGCATTCATGATAAGTCTTCAGCAACGAGCGATAAGCAACTGAGCGAGCAACAACGTCCTGACCACAATACAAGTTCACAACTGGAACACTTCTTTGAATACCAAAATGCTTTGGCATGAAAACCTTAATCCAATGAACCTCAACTGATAAACAGTCCACAAGCTCAACCTTGGATAAGAACCCTAATTCTCCTTGGTATGCACACTGATAATAATGACTTGAACAAGGAAGGAACCAAACCCTGATTCACACCAATGAACCTCTGACACAATGCTTCTGCTGATTCCTCTAAATAAGAATATGTTCATGACAACATGAATTCAGCCCTTGCTTTGACTTGACTGAATTAGGAACCAACCGAATCATTTCTGAATAAGAAAAGCACCAATAACAAGAAAACCCTTCGATCCCATGTCTTAGGAGACAATGCAAATGAATGATTATGAGGTTATGACCTAAATGAGATACAAATGAGTGCGAACATAAGCCAAAAAAAGTGAGGGCAAATTTTGGGGTGCTACAATAACGCTTACTTCTATACTGCCCTTTATTCTCACTCAACTGCTTGTAGTGAGCAGATCGAGCTCGGCTATCGTCATCGTAGATTCTGCTTTTGTCCACGAACTCAGCATACCTACGGATCTGTTGATACCCAATACCCTGCTTAATCTCTGGTCTCAGCCCATTCTCGAACTTGAGACACTTTGACATCTCAGCATCAGCACGGTTGTAGTGAGGATAGAACTTCACCAACTTCTCGAACTTCGCAGCATACTCTGCAACTGTCATGTCTCCTTGCTTCAGCTCAAGGAATTCCACCTCTCTCTTACCACGAGCATCCTCTGGGTAATACTTTTCCAGAAACTCTTTCCTGAACACAGCCCAGGTTATCACAGTGCCAACCTCTTCCAGTCTCTGGCGGGTGTTATCCCACCAATCCTCAGCTTCTTCTGACAGCATATGAGTTCCAAACCGAACTTGTTGAATGTCAGTACATCCTATTCCTCTGAAGATCTTCTCAATCGCCTTCAGCCGCTTGTGTGCACTTGCTGGATCGTGAGTACCCTCAAACTCTGGCGGATTGTTCCTCTTGAACTCCTCTAAAGCATGAAACTCATCCAGAAATCCACCATTCGGATTAAGTTGCGCCACCACATTGGCAACTGACTCCAAAGCATCAGCAATAGCACGATCATTTCTTCCGGCCATCCTGCACACCACCAACAAGGTTAGAAGAACTAAAGCATCGACATTGTACACAAACTTGTCGACTGACAGGGGACTGACATTACGTAAAAACCTGGCCGGACGGACCGACCTACTCTGATACCACTAATGTAACACCCATTTCTACCCCAAAGATAACACAGCGGATTAAATAATAAAATTGTCGATAAAATTAAACCACATCGAAGGGTACACATTTCTCAATAAACATCAATTAAAAACATTTGCTCCGTAAACAACAGGTTTTCTAAAAAATAACTCAAAATGCCTTCAAGGGCAGCAGATCCACCATAACCACAAAAATCCCACAAAAGGGTTTATTACAATAAACCATAGTCATCAATTATCAAATAAAATAACAATCAAACAAACTCAACATGGTTCGACTCAACGACCCAGCCCGATGTTACACTATCAGAGCAAGACCCTCTATATCGACCAAAAGTAAAGTCAACTCCAAAAGTCCTCGAAGTCATCAAAAGCTAAACCTGATCACCTGCTTATTACCCAAGTGCAAATACAGGGTGAGTAAAACAATTCATAATAATCAATATAAAACAAGATATGTATAAAATGGCATCATTATCATATCCAACATCACAAATCACATCAATATGCCACATAAATGCAAATACAGACACAACTCATGCATGTGGTACAACTCATCAAAATCGATGGACACTTAGGCCATCACCCTCCAAAGATCCCCATCAATAGGATTGATTCTACACAAGAACCGAAGCACGTCATAATCCACTTCACATCCACACAATAGGATGGAAGCCACAAATAGACCGAAGTCCAACCTCATCATCACTGGACCGAAGTCCTAACCTCATCATCAAGTATGCTACGAATGCCTGATACACAACCTCAATAATTACCATCATCATAATATCATCAATGTGCATCATCATTCATCAAAACATCACATTACTCATGTCATCATATATTCATTAAACATCACAAATCATCATCGTCATAATCATCAAAGACATCATGGTAAATCATCATAATAATCACAGCATCGAAACATCACACAACACAGCATCACAAACAAAAATTCACAAATAGCAGGCATTCGCTGTTGAGTTTGCTTTGCGAACTGGTTCGCTGGAGCCGTCACTTTGCGAAGCTTCCAGCGAGTCCCTAATCCTAGGCAAAACCGGAAAATCTACTCTCTGTCTCGCTCGCTACTCTCTTCGCTTTGCGAAGCCCTTCGCTGTGCGAACCCTCGATACCTCTTCCCAGGATTTCTCTCATTTTCATCATAGAAATTGTGCATTCGCTTTGTTATTCGCTTTGTGAGTGCTGGCGAACATTCACCGTGCGAAGCATTCGTTCGCTTTACGAACATGCGAAATACAGCAGTTCCTGCTACACACCAGTAGCATTCCAGTCACCAATTCCTCACGATTTCACCCTCTTTTCATCCCAAAATAGTCCTATAACAGTTCTAACACATCACAGGAATCAATGACACAAAACCTATGACTATTGGGTCGATTAGTTCCGCTATCCTAACTCAAAATACCTAAACATTCACAATTTCTCAAGTTTCCCATAAACCCCATAAATCCCTTTCGCCACAAGGTCGAAACATCATCAATCGGGAAATCACCCTCAAGGTATATTTTATCAGATTAATTCAACCCTCAATAATCGACTCATCAAAATTATGCTCAAATCATCAATAACTCACAAACCCTTCAAAAACCCCAAAAACCTCAAAATCCAATTTCAACACATCGCGTTCGATATTGAAAACAATGAAAGGTAATACTCCCCATACCTTAGATTGTCGAGTCGGAGCGTTCCTCGATTGAGCCTTTGGAAAACCTTCACGAATCCTCGTTTTCTCCCTTTTTCCTCAGAGCTCATTCTTTTTCCTTATTTTCACGATCTAACCAAATGAAACCTAATTCTCTCCTTTTTGGTTAAACCTAACTATTGGGCTTCTAAACGCTTTTTTTCCCAATTTACCCTCACTAATCCTCCTCAAATATCCATCCTGCCCTTATCTCCTTAAATATTATTTAATTAGTAATAATACTAATATATTCATATTATATACCATTCTTTAATTAAGTAACACAAAACTCCACAAAATACCGACATCGACACCAACCACCAAAATGCACCGAAATTCACAAATATCGTATTTAAACAAATTAAATAAATATTCTAATAAATTTGGGGCGTTACAACCACAATTAGGGTTTTGGAGAAAAAAGTCAACTGTACCTTTGACTTTAGACCAAGAAATGCTCCCAAATCTTGGGACATGATTCAAGACAACCTAAAACACCTATGGAATCCATCCTTTATGTTTGAATTAGGTCAAGAACTAGATTACATAGAGGATCACACAATTTGGAATTCATCTGACAAAAAGTCAACTGTGCCCAAAATCAAGTTTGACTTTTTGAAAATTTTCACAAATGTGGCTCCCCTAAGTCCAAAACAATGTTAATGTATGTTTTTTATCATCATTCATCAATAAAAATCAATAAAATTGAGGTTTCTTGCAAAAGGGGCAACCATAGGAAACTTAAAATTTTCTAAGTTATGGAACAAAATGGATTTGGTACCCACTTTACAAGGTCATAACTCCCAAACCCTAAGGCCTTTTTCTTCCATCCAAAGCTCAAATGAAAGCTCTCATTACATACTTCAAAAGTGTCAACTACATCAGATTCCAAATCCTCATGGATTTTGAGTTATGGATTAATCAAAATCACAAAAAGTGAAAATGACCACTTTTTCCAACACTTAGTGAAATTTTCAAAAAGTCAGAATCTGTTTCATTTTTTACCAACTTTGAGGTCATTTTTCATCATGATCCAAGCTGAACCAGGTCCATTTGTGAACATCAAATTTAAATTATGTCATGAGAGCTTTCTAAAGAATACAAGAACTCCCATTGATTCAACTTAATCAAAGAGTTATGAACCTCACAACATGCCTTGCTCAAACTGATTTCCAAGACAGAATTGTGCATTACTTGTGGCACACGATTCTTGAGTCCAATTTTGGTGACTATGCAGGACTAATCCTCATCCAAATTCAACAAGAATCTCAGTCAATCATGAAAAACCTGTAAGCTTGGACCCCAAGTCAAGGATCCTATCCTTTGGCATGTGATAATTCAAGTTTCAATTCCAAAAACTTCACTTTTGTCATTTTGAATTGATGTGGTGCATGACGTTGTCATGAACCAAGCCTATCAGTCCAATTGAGTCAAGTTTGTTACAAAGATCAGAAAACCTAGAGCTACAAATATCAGCTCTAGTCAATGGCCAAGTGAAGACATGGTACCTTGGCATTTAAGGAAGTGATACATGGGCATATCCATTGGATAATAGAGTGATCCCTCATCCAACACTAGTCCTTTAAAAACAAAACTCTTCTCCTATAAATAGAGGTCACTTCTGATGTTTCAAACGACACCAAAATAATACCAAAGCCTGGTTTTCTCACTCTCCCTATCTTACTTCAATTTCAAGTCACATTGAAGCAATTTGGGAATTCTTGAAACCAGAGCAAAAACCACTCAAATAACCACCCAAACACATCATAAATCATCCATTGGAGGTGTTCAAACCTTCATCCACATTGCACAACCTCAAAATCAGAAATTCAACCTCCAAAACCTCAAATTTTGACTTTTCTGCATTTTACAAGCCATGTCTTGATTCAGTCACTTTCAAAACCAAACACAGCAACAAACACACTCCAAATATCAACCTCAAACTGTCCCAATAGGTTTCCCTCAACTGTAACACCATTTGAGTGTGTTACCATTTTGGTCATTTTTGCCACTTTTGCAAGAAAGAGCCATTTCTTGTTCCTGAGGTTTCCAGCTGGTTTTGATCATCCTAAAAGCTTCTAAGTGATCAATCAAGAGTGTCTAAAGCATTGGATTACTTCTGGCACAAGGATCTTGACAATTAGCACAAGGAGCTTCAAGAGGTAAGTGCATCACAACTTGACCTCTTAAAATATGCATTGCTTTGATGTCCATTGATCATAAACATGTCATATATATCCAATGTGTTGTGTTTGAACCAATTTATCATGCTATTGTTGCTTGTATGACAAGATAGCATAGAACTTTTAAATCTTGGCCTATTTTGAAACCACTACCGGGTTTTAAAATAGAAGCATCATTAGAAAATTCTAAAAGCACCATTGGATTCCTCATGAAATTCTAGGCAGGATCCATCTAAATTTTGTCCAATTTCATGGAGAAATGAGGGAGATATAATCCCTCTTGCAAAGCTTGAAAACTTGGGCAGGCCAGCCATGGCGCCCTTGTTGCTTGGCCTGGCCAAAAGGCATTTTAGCCTTATCAATTTATGAATGGGGGTGATACAATGGATGTATCACCACCCAAGTGGTAAAAACGCGCTTGTGTTTGAGGTCGTGGGTTCAAGACCCACCCAGACCATTTTTCTATTTCTCTCATATTTTGCTATTTTTCATATTTTTATGGTTTTATTAATTAATTCCAAAATTAATTTCTCTCTCAATTTTAATTATTTTTTATTGATTCTTTTTTTGAAAATTCACAATAATGATAAAATATTTTATTCTACAAAAATCTCACAAAAAAATTATTTATTTTATATATTTGATATTTTTGTAAAGAATTACTTTTTTATTTATTTTTAGACATTAAAAAATATTTCTTTCTCTTGATTTTTTCAAATCCAAATGATTTTCAATTCATTCTATGAATGAAACATGATTTTTCAAACATTAATCCAAGATCACAACTTGTTTTTCACACATGTTTGACAACTTTGATCATTTTAATTGAATTTTACTCAATTAAAATACATTTTTAAAATCAAATTAGGGTTTTGATTATTTTTCACCCTTACAAATCTTTTTTTAAAAACATTTTGGGCCTCTTGATAGAGTGTAAGTCCCATCCCTTGGTAAATAAACCTTTTTGGGCCTCAATCATTGTATAAGTCCCGATACGATTTTAAAAATCTCGGCGCGATCGCCGTTTTCAAACAATTTCCATTTGGGCCTCCCCTTTGTGTTGTAAATCCCATGTTTCTTCTTTTTCAAACACTTTTGGGCCCCTATTAGAGTGTAAGACCCATCCCCTTTGTAAATATACAAATTTTTGGGCCTCAATCATTGTATAAGTCCCGATACAATTTTCAAAATAACAGTGCAATCGTTGTTTTTCATCTGGGTCTCTCCTTGAGCTATAAGCCCCATCTCTTGTATTAAAATAAACTATTGGGCCTCTAATAGAGTGTAAGACCCGTCCTCTTTGTAATTGCAATAATTTGGGCCTTAGACATTGTATAAGTCCCTCTGTGGTTTTCAAAATAACGAAGCGATCGTCGCCTTTTCGAAAGAAATCATTTGGGCTTCTCCTTGAGTATAATCCCCAAACTTCCTTTTAAAACAACTTTCCTTTTGATTTAGATTCAAATTCAAAGTTTTATCAAAACTTTCGGCAATTTCTTGAATAACTAACCATACAGCTGTGGTTACAATGCTGGAACTTGCACACCTGTAAGTTCTACTGTTTTCTTCAACATACTTGTTTATATATTTCATTTGTATATACTTGTATATATATTTGCTTAGAGTTTTCCCCCAACAATTAGGTCTAGGTTTAGATCAAACCAGTGGTTACTCTTTCAACACAATCAAAACTAGTTCCCCCATAGGAAATTCCAGATACAGTCTTGCCTCCTCTTGGGCTTATGCAATATAGAACAGAGAAAGGCATTATTCCCGGTGAAACTTTTCTCAAGACTGTCACAACTTAGAAATATCTGTACAAGAAATTCATTTCCCCAGAGAGGATTATTCCCCGTGAAACCTCTTTTGAATTTCTTCGAACCCTAGAACTGTTCACTAAAGAAAGGATTATTCCCGGTGAAACCTTTCTTGAACTTTTCTCAGGCTTTGACCCACAGGCTTCCTAAAAGCATCCCCAGCCTCTTCTTGGGCTTTGTACAAGGACTCTCAGGCTTCTTAGAAGTTCTCAGCCTCCTCTTTGGCTTAGTACAAGGACCCGAAAACCTCCTACAGGTATATGACAGAACCTAGTCATCTTTCGCTAGTTCAATCCTCCAGTGAGTTAGAATATCAGACCAGTTTAGGGTTGATTCTCATCCATTAAAACATCAGCCTCCTCTTGGGCTTCATACAAAGATAATTCTCCAGTTAAGAGAAAACCTCTTCATACCAGTAAACTTGGAAAGTCTCATCTCCTCTTGGATCTCAAAGAAACCTTCAAGTTTTCTAAAAAAACACAAAAATAACCCTGATCATTTCATCAATTCACCAGCAAAGTTTAAACCTTTCATCCTAAGTTCCCCAGATAGGGTCAACTTACCATCAATACATCACTAACAAAATCAGAACCTCAAGGCATCTGATATTTCAACTCTTCTATAATCCTCAGCAAGAGTTGATTCCAAGTTGTGGTCCCTCTTTATCCTGGTAAATCCCTTCCTTCATCTAATTGCTGTAAGTGGCAAGCCTCTAGATTATTTACATCCAAACCCATGTCTCTCTCTTAGCATGTAAAGACTCATAAGGAAAAATGGCATTGCTCAACACTGAGTTAAACTTTCCTCCTTCAGGACATCTCCCTTGTAAAGGAAATTATGGCATTGCTGGATTCTAATATCCCAGTTAAATTAATTCCCCTTTATAACCAAATACCCCAACAATTGTAATGAACAGGTGAAATATCTCCCTTTAGAGATGACAAATTCTCTCTCAGTCAAACCCCTTTAGCTTCAAACTTGGGCTTTGAACAAGAAACAAATACTCATTTAGCTTCAATCTTGGGCCTTGAACAAGACACCAAACATCTCTTTCCTCCCATAGAATAGGAGGAACTACGATTGCTCTGATTTCCCTGTTATCTTTACGGGAATACGTAGGCATAAGATTGCGAAATCTTAGCGAGCACACATAACAAAAACTTTAGGTCCAGTACCTTACGAAAGACATCAATAAACCCTAAAACAGCAAAAATACTCTCTCAACTTTCCCAAAGGAGAAACCTTCCCAATATATAACAGATAAACACCAGTAAGTAGATAATAGAAGAACATGCCAAACGATCTATGGATAACCATATATACACTGGGTAATTAACAACTTCCCTTTGTATAACCTGACCCCGGACCCCCCAATCTCTTATCATTTGTTAAAGAAAACATTTGTGTGCAAGGTTAGTTTTAGATAGCTTCCCTTTCCATTCCAGCTTCATAGGATAAATAAGAAATCAGAAAGTAGCACCCAATTCCAACCATTGCGGTAAGGTGGTCGCGTCACCGACAAAAATCGCACGCTACAGAAAAATGGAGACTCTGCTGGGGAGTCTTTAGAATTAAAGTTCCTAAGAGGTCTAGGTTGTTTAGCATTTTCTATATACTATATATAATATATATATATATCATTTACTGTTATTACTACTTGATACCCGAGTTTAATTTTCTGTCAAATGGGAATGCGATTGATACGCACGTGGAAAGTTTGAGAGAACATTAAGATAGGGGTGGCATATCCAAGAAACGCTTATAGGGAGTGAATCCCGACCAAGCTAACTTGGCAGTCCACCGAATCAGTCAAGGTACTCGTACGGAAGTATCGATGTTGGACGACTGATTGTCGTGAAAGCGTTGTCTTTCCTAGTGTGGTACCCATGACCCTGAGGATTTAGTAGACATTAACCATATGACCATTTGGTAGTGCGGTGACTATCGAGAATAGTTGATACGTGATACAACACTCAAATGAGATTCATCCTAGGATATTACAGCTCTCTCGAGTGAATCAGCTTGCTGTCGGTATCCCTAGGGGGGTCAATGACTTTGGTAACCTTAGAACCCGTTATACAGGTACAAAAATTGACCAAAATAGTACAACCTTTGGGGATGGGTAGAGCCATGACTTCATGCTCGTGACGTTGAACCCTTGAACCCATGTTTTCAAATGTTTTTGTGTGCTGCATTCATGCATTCATCTAAAAAACTCTTTGTAAACAAGAAAAAATCTTTTTTTCCAAAATACCCTAAAATAATAATTGCAAATATCAGAGGCTGCGTTATGGATTTTGGTAGAAGAAAGACGTACAAGTACACCTTCAAGGCTCCGAAACTAGAAGACTTAAGGAAATTGGCAAGGATGATTACCAATCCCGAGGCTTTCAGAGCTAAGCACGGAGGGCTGTTGTCTCTGTTAAGGGTCCGCGTAGGTTAAGGAATCTTGTCTACGTTGATTCAGTTCTACGATCCGGTTTATCACTACTTCACATTCCCAGATTACCAACTGGCACCAACGCTAGAAGAGTACTCCCACCTAATTGATTTACCTATCACTAATCAAGTTCCTTTTTCTGGACTGGAAGAAATTCCAAAGGATCAGGTCATTGTAAGTGCAATCTCTTTGGACGAGTCAGAAGTTAGGACTCACATGACCACTAAAGGAGGAATCCAGGGTTTACCAGCTAAATTCCTGATTGAGAAAGCTCTATACTTTGTTAGTGTAGGAAACATAACTGCTTTCGAGGACGTCTTCATTCTGCTCATATATGGGTTATTCTTTTTTCCCAACATCGACAACTTCGTCGATTCCAATGCTGTTAAGATATTCTTAATAGGAAACCCCGTATCAACCTTGCTCGCAGATGCTTATCATTCTGTACACTTAAGGAACTTGTACAGCGAAGGAATGATCACATGCTGTGTACCCTTACTCTACAAATGGTTCATTTCCCATTTGCCCAAGTCTGTTGCTTTCTGGGATCACAAGAGTACTCTACGTTGGTCACAAAGGATTATGTCCCTTACCAACTCTGACATAGATTGGTACAATAGGATTTACGAAGGGATAGAGATCATCGATAGATGTGGAAATTTCCCCAACGTACCCCTCATTGGAACTAAAGGAGGAATCAACTATCATCCAATTTTAACTCGTCGTCAACTCGGATACCCGATGAAGAATATCCTGCATAATGTTCATCTGGAAGGTCTTTTCTTTAAGGAAGGAGAAAATGATAGGGCACTAAAGAAAGAAATAGTGCATGCCTAGCAGCATATTCACATGAAAGGAAGAGAGTTTCTAGGAAGAGGAAACTGTACCTCCATGGAGCCTTATCTCCACTGGGTGCAAACTAGAGCCCTCAAGCTGAGTATGTCTTACCCTCGACAAGAAGTTTTTCCGTTAAAGGAATCTGTCCTTTATTTCATTCCTGATGCGGAAAAACTCCAGGTACCTCTCAACAAAGTTCAACGCGAGAAGAGTTCTTGGAAGAACAAATACCGGATCCTTAATTTGGAATGTACCAAGATTCAGGAACTGTTAAAAGAAAAGGATACTCTGATTGAGATATTAGAGCAGCATGATATAGAAAGTCAGGAAGATCGAAGAAATTTGCTCGCTCATTTCACTTGGCAAAGAACTGACGACCCGACAACGGCTGAAGAGCCCCGGTCAAAGAAAGAAAATACAGGAACCGGCATCTGAGCTCTCTTCAGAGAGAACTCGGGATCCATGAGCTTAGACTTTTCCTTGCAACACTTTATAAAATACTGTACTTTTCCTTGTAAAATACCACAATCTTTCGAATTCAATAAAAGGCCCCCCCCCCCCCACTGTATGATATTTGCAATCTAATTGTTGAAGTTTCTTTTTTATTAAAACAAAAACTAAAAACTATGTCATTACATATCATTCTCACATAACGCATTTTTATAATCTTTGAGTCTCATGTATGTGTCACAATTCTAGAGTCAAACTGTCTCACTCATATAATACCCGGGCCAATCGACAAAATAAAATGGATGATCTCGAGGAAGAGAACAGAGAGCTGAGAGAAGAAATCGACGCTCTAAAGGAAAGTTTGGAAAAACTTCACAGTGACATGCAATCCCTGGCAGCAGCTCAGGAGCAGCGACATCAAAAGACTGTGATCTCGGAGATCACATCTACACCTGTAATGGAGACATATGATCCTCGGTACAACATGCCTAAGGGTCGCCCCTACGGCATGCCTTTCAACTTTATACCTAAAGGATATATCCCACCGGTCACTGAAGACCCAGAAACTGCAGCAGGAACCATTGGACCTGAAGGTTACAAACTTCGGGAAAATGAAGACGCAAGGGTTACAACAACAACACCTGAAGGTTACAAACTTCAGGGCACTGAAGCTCCAAGAGTCACCGCTATAATGTCCATACCACAGCCAGTGGTACACACTGCCTCAGAAGGACAGATTTCGCAAGCAATTTCTGGCGGAAACGAAGACGTATACGAAAGGATGAATGAGTTCCAGGAATAATTCTTGGAAATGCAGAAGGAACTGTATGCCATTCGCAGTCAAGACTTATTCAGAAAGGACGCCGCAGACCTCTGTTTGGTCCCTAATGTAAAGATCCCGCACAAATTCAAGGTGCCTGACTTTGAAAAATACAAAGGAAACTCTTGCCCTCAAAGCCATTTGGTGATGTACGCTCGAAAAATGTCAACCCAGACAGAAAATCAACAGCTACTGATCCATTACTTCCAAAACAGTTTAACCGGTGTCGCACTCAAATGGTACATGGGTTAAACCGCACCAAGATCAGTACTTTCAGAGATCTCGGCGCAGCCTTTGTTCAGCAATATAAATACAACTTGGACATGGCACCAGATAGGGACCAGCTCAGATCAATGTCGCAAAAGGACAAAGAAGCTTTTAAAGAATATGCTCAGAGATGGCGTGAAATTACCGCTCAGATCTGTCCCCCTCTTGAGGAAAAAGAGATGGCAAAGATCTTCCTAAAAACCTTGAGCTCATTCAATTACGACTGAATGGTTTCAAGTGCGCCCAGTGACTTCACTGAAATGGTGAACATGGGAGTACGCCTTAAAGAAGCAGTCCGAGAAGGACGATTGGTCAAAGATGCAGAGCCATCTAGCAATACTAAGAGGTACGGTAGTGCTTTCCAAAAGAAGAAAGAGCAAGATATCAGTAATATCTCTCTGGGAAAGCAAAGGTGAAGGTATCAACCAGTAGCGGCAATAACTCCCGCTATCAACTCGGCGCCGGCTCCTACTTGTCAACCTCAGGTTGCTAATAGCCAACCAAGTCAACAACAGTACCAGCAAAGGCCGCAACAGCCTTTTCAGTCGGCTCGTCCACAATACAACAACAACAATCGTACAACACGACCCTCAGGGTTCGACCCTATACCGATGTTGTACGCAGAGTTATTTCCACTTCTAATGGCCAAGGGGCACGTCCAAACCAGGACTTCTCTCGCGATACCAGAAAATCTACCTTTTGGTTTAAGGCCTACCAAACTTGCCCTTACCATCAAGGAGGATCGGGACATAATATTGAGAATTGTCTCAGCTTCAAGTCGGATGTACAGAAGCTTGTCAGGAACGGGGTTTTATCCTTCAAAGATACTAATCCGAATGTTCAGACGAACCCGTTGCTGCAACATGAGAAGACTGTAGTGAATTTAATAGAGGAAGAACCTAGTCGCAGTTATCAAATTCACGATGTAATCCTATTGGAAACCAATCTGGTGAGGATGCATTATAGACAGAGCGGGTATGGTCATATACCCTCTCACAACTATCACCAGTGTGATGTCTGCTCAAAGAACAATCAAGGGTGTTCCGTAGTGCAAAAGACTTTACAAGAACAAATGGATCTGGGCTAGATTCAGGATCACAGGATCCGTGAAGTAAACATGGCCCATGTACATCCCAACATTGTTCAGAACCACGACATCCATGCGATGAACGTCAAT
The DNA here is from genome assembly GCA_022829125.1 of Lathyrus tuberosus. Taxonomy (NCBI): domain Eukaryota; kingdom Viridiplantae; phylum Streptophyta; class Magnoliopsida; order Fabales; family Fabaceae; genus Lathyrus; species Lathyrus tuberosus. The sequence goes on from JALAZF010000254.1 coordinate 2,877,727, forward strand.
TTAGTGGCGATGCATTCGAGACAAAGTCAGTATTATAATCTACCACAACATGATTACAATGCTTGTCCAATCTACTCAACAGACAATCAGGGATGCTCTTTTATACAAGAGGCCCTCCAACGTCAGATGGATCTCGGATGGATCCAAGACTACCGTGAAAGAAATAACCATCAAGTCAATATGGTTCAGATCTTTGACATACACTTAATGAATATTAGTCTAGTGGAATTGCATGCTAAGTAAGTCAGGCTCGGTTTTCTGGCTTCACATAATTATCTAGACTGTAAACAATGCTACGAAGACAACCAAGGGTGTGCGCTTGTGCAAAGAACCCTTCAACATTTGTTGGACCACTGATGGCTTCCAATTTACCTGAATGAAGCTACACAACGGATTAGCATGATTGATGGGAATCCTGATAGACATCAAAGTCGTGATATCTGCTCAACAAAAACAGATCTAGTAAAGATGCACTTCATACAAAGCGGGTGTGGCTGAGTACCACTGCACAACTATGAGCGATGTAGGGTATGTTCGAAAAATAACCAAGGATGTTATCTCGTGCGAGCGGCTCTCCAAAAATAGTTAAACTATAAGGAGATTCGACCATGTTCAAGCTCTGGGTCGATCAACGTGATACAAGAGTACCTCCCCGGTTAGAACAAAAACACTGTCATAATCTCCGATCAAGGAATAACCGAGAACATTTGTGCCATAATCCCTCAACTCAACGAGTCAAAAGTCTCTCTTGACAGTAGAAGAATCCTTAACCTCGAACCAATTGAGGCTGCCTATGATGGTCAGAGAAATCAAAAAGCTCCTGTGGTTATCTACCTGCCAGGACCAATACTGTACGAATCAGATAAGGCTATTCCTTACAAATATGGTGCATCAACCATCGAAAATGGAAAGTAAACTCCATTACCCTCCGTCGTAAACATTTTCGACATCATTTGAGTCAAACGGAGCGGTCGGATCTTCAACAGAGGAGTTGGAGAACCTACCAAAGAAAAGGAACCTCAAACAAGAGTTCCTAACCCACCAGACGGTCAATCCTGTAATCCAGAACTTGTGAAGAACAATGATGAGATGCTGAAGCTCATCCAGAAAAGCGAGTACAACATTGTGGACCAATTGTTGCAAACTCCATCTCGAATCTCTGTACTCTCTCTTCTGCTTAGTTCGGAAGCTCACAGGGAAGCTCTACAGAAAGTCTTAGAGCAAGCCTTTTTGAAACAAGATGTGACAGTAGGACAGTTTGACAGCATCATATCCAACATCACTTCCTGCAACAACTTAGGATTCAGTGATGAAGAACTGCCGAAAGAAGGCAAGAATCATAATATGGCGCTTAACATTACAGTCAACTGCCAAGAAGATGCTTTAGCCAGCGTACTGGTAGACACAAGATCATCTTTGAATGTTATGCCAAAATTAACTCTGGTACGACTATCATTTCAAGGAGCTCCGATGAGAGGCAGTGAGATCATCGTCAAAGCCTTTGACGGATCTAGAAAAACAGTTATCGACGAAGTCGATCTTCCCATAACCATCGGTCCTCACACTTTCCAAGTCACTTTCCAGGTCATGGATATCTGGGCAGCATACAGCTGTTTATTAGGAAGACCTTGGATATATGAAGCTGGGGCAGTCACTTCGACACTTCACCAGAAGTTGAAGTTCGTCAAGAATGACAAGTTAGTCACAGTATGCGGAGAGCAGGCCCTAATCGTGAGCAACTTGTCATCATTCTCCTGTGTAGAACCGAAGGAGGTTGTTGGAACCCAGTTCCAAGCACTCTCGGTGATTAATGAGAATCAACCAGAAAGAGGGACGTCGATTTCCTCTTACCAGGACGCTCTCGAATTAATCAAGAGTGATGACATAAAAGGATGGGGACAACTTATAATTCCTACTGATAACAAGACAAAGAAAGGTCTTGGTTTCTCTTCAGCCTGTACCCAAACTACTAAGAAATACGAAAGTTTTCATCCCATTCGGGATTTCTTCCACAGTGGAGGTTTCCTCCACCCAGTGTCTCAAGAAGTACACACCATCAATGAGAGCGACTCCTCCGATACGGAAGAAGAATGGAAATCTTACCTTAACCATGACGGTTATATATCTCCGAAAGAAGCGCGCATGCCATTCTGTTTTCCTAAATAGAACCCGAGGTATATACCGAGATCAGACGCCCGGATGATCTATGGAGATTACGATCGTGAAGGATGTCGTGCTCCACCTAACTCATTAGAAGATGACCTTATGAAAGACATCTTTGACCAAGATTATTATGATCCCCTGGATGACTTGCCTATCTGGAGACCGTGCTCAGAAGACTTGGTGGCAAAAGAGTCAGCCTGATAATGCCTATCAACTGAGTAATATTGAAAAGAATACCCATGTCCCCACCAAGTCATGGAATCATTACTCAAGACATTCTGAAAATGTCCGACACCATGGTGACGAATCTGCAAAGATTGCAGGATAAGAGTTCATCAACTATGCTTTTCCTGAGGTCAACGTCATTGAGGAAGATGTCTCGTCCACTTCCGCAGATATTTGGGACACTTTAGGACAGTCGAACGGCAATTATGACTTCTTAGTCAAATACACTGCTCCTGAAAGTTCTCGCATCAGATATGAGGACATCCAGCCAACTGGATGGGGAGATCCGCTTGAGAATAAAAACACTAAGGAAGAGACAACAGAAGAGTTCGTTTATGACAACTCTGCATGGGAGGAAGTCTCCAACGATCCTACTCCGCCAGAAATCAGCGTCATTTCTGAAGACAAACCAAGAAGGAAAGTACCAGACTTTGTGATTCACAGAGGAGTTTATCGCCACTGGGTTGCCGTCGATGTCCCGAAAGTCGTCCATAAGTCTACCTAATAGCCATCTTTGTTTTAAACCTTTCACCTTGCCCGGGTGGAATGGATATTTTATAGGGCTCGCTTTTCTGTAAATGTCCCTCTTCGCTTCGCCTAAAGCGATAGAGTTTTGTTTTATAGGGCTGTGTTTCAAGAATCGACAAATCATAAATAAATAATGTCATTATCTCATTCCCGCATTTATTGTTGTTTTCACTTTTCGTTTTTCAGAAAATGGTAATCCTAAAAAAAAACCAACCCAAAATAAAAACAAGCATTTTTCAGAAAATACACTACACACACTCTTGCATTCTCTTTGTCTTTGCTAAAAAACGAATCATCACGTCATGCAGATTGTTTATTTTAAACCCCATTGAAACGTACGATCCAATGCCTTCTCCCAACTTTGAATTCTCGGCATTTGAGGCTGAAGAAGAAGAGGACGAAGAAATTCTAGAAGAGATCTCCTGACTACTCAGGCAGGAGGAAAGGTATATTGAGCCTCACAAAGAGCCGTTGGAAACGGTCAATTTGGGTTCAGAGGAAGAAAAGAAAGAAGTTAAGATTGGAGCACTGTTCAGTCCAACTGTCAGAGAAGACTTGATAAAACTTCTCAAAAAGTTTCCAGATGTGTTTGCTTGGTCCTACCAGGACATGCCAGGGTTCGATACCAGCATCGTGGAACATCACTTGCCACTGAAAATGGAATGTCTGCCAGTAAAACAAAGACTGGGAAGGACTCATCCTGATATGGCCATCAAAATTAAAGAGGAAGTGCAAAAACAGATCGACGCAGGTTTCCTCGCCACCTCAGAATATCCTCAATGGTTAGCCAACATAGTGCCAGGTCCGAAAAAGGACGAAAAATTCAGAATGTGTGTAGACTACAGGGACCTGAACAAAGCAAGTCCAAAGGATGACTTCCCCTGGCCACACATTGACATGCTGGTTGACAGCACAACAAAGTTCAAAGTCTTCTCCTTCATGGATGGATTCTCGGGCTATAATCAAATCAAAATGGCGCCGGAAGATATGGAGAAAACTTCATTCATCACCCCATGGGGCACCTTTTGTTACAAGGTAATGTCGTTTGGTTTGAAGAACGCCGGGGTAACCTATCAAAGGGCCATGACAACTCTGTTTCTCAACATGATGCACAAAGAAATTGAAGTATATGTCGATGATATGATTGCCAAATCTAAAACAGAAGAAGAGCATGTGACACACCTGTCAAAGTTGTTCGTGCATTTGAGAAAATACAGACTCCACTTGAATCCCAATAAGTGCACATTCGGTGTCCGCTGGGGAAAACTTTTAGGATTCATCGTCAGCCAGAAACGAATTGAGGTTGATCTTGACAAGGTCAAGGCCATTCAAGAAGTGCCTTTGCCGAAGACTAAAAAACAGGTCAGAGGATTTTTGGGACGTCTAAATTACATCTCAAGGTTCATATCCCTTATGACCGCGCCAATCTTCAAACTACTCTGAAAGAATCAACGTCGCGTATGGACAGAAGATTGCCAAAAAGATTTTGACAGTATCAAAGTGTATCTGTTGAATCCACCTATTCTATCTCCTCCAGTGGATGGAAGACCACTGATCATCTACCTAACAGTCTTTGAAGACTGTATGGGTTGTGTGCTTGGCCAACAAGACGAAACAAAAATAAAATAGTCTGTCGTTTACTACTTAAGCAAGAAATTCACAGACTGTGAAACTCGGTACACTATGCTTGAGAAAACTTGCTATGCTCTGGCTTGGGCAGCCAAACGTCTTCGCCAGTACATGATTTGTCACACTACTTGGTTAATCTCCGAAATGGATGCGATCAAGTACGTCTTTGAAAAACCTGCTCTCACGGGAAGGATTGCCCGTTGGCAGATGTTGTTATCAGAATACGACATCGAGTACCATGCTCAAAAAGCCGTCAAAGGAAGTATTTTAGCCGATCATTTGGCTCATCAACTGATTGACGATCAGGAATCAGTCGGATTTGACTTCCCAGATGAAGATGTCATGTACTGAAAAATGAAAGATTGCGATGAACTGCTACCTAGTGAAGGGCCGGAACCAGGTTCCCAATGGGGACTAATTTTTGATGGAGCTGTCAACAATCAGGGTAATCACATTCCTTTCACCTCCCGACTGACTTTCAAATGCATAAACAACGAGGCCGAGAACGAAGCTTGTATTATGGGTCTCGAAGAAGCTATCGACTTAAGAATAAAGAATTTGGATGTGTACGGAGACTCAGGTCTGGTTATCAATCAGATTAAAGGAGAGTGAAACACATACCAATCAGGACTGATTCCTTACAAAGATTACGCGAGAAAGTTGTTACCATTCTTCAACAGAATCGAGTTTCATCATATCCCTCGTGAAGAAAATCACATGGCTGATGCACTAGCCACTATCTCTTCCATGATTGCTGTAAATCATTGGAATGATGTACCTAAGATTGACATAATGTGCCTAGAGAGACCCGCCTACATCTTCGCGATTGAAGCAGTCATAGATGACAAACTCCTGGTATCATGATATCAAGTGCTTCCTTCAAAAACAAGAATACCCGCCTAGGGCATCAAGAAAAGATAAGAAGACTCTTTGAAGATTGGCTGGCAACTTCTTCCTGAGCGGTGATACACTCTACAAGAGAAACTTCGACATGGTTTTGCTCAGATGCGTAGATAGATAAGAAGCAAACATGTTAATGAAAGAGATTCACAAAGGATCCTTTGGCACTCATGCCAATGGACACACAATGGCGAGAAAAATTCTGAGAGCAGTGTATTATTGGTTGACAATGGAATCCGATTGCTACAAGTACATGAGGAGATGTCACAAGTGTCAGATATACGCAAACAAAATCCATGTACCGCCAATGCATCTCAAAGTTCTTTCTTCTCCATGGCCTTTTTCTATATGGGGAATCGACATGGTTGGCATGATTGAACCAAGATCTTCAAACGGACATCGGTTTATCCTGGTAGCCAATGACTACTTCACCAAATGGGTCGAAGCAGCGTCATACACCAATGTGACCAGACAAGTGGTGGTCCGATTTATCAAGAACAATCTCATCTGCCATTATGGTGTTCCAAGCTAGATCATTACGGATAATGGATCCAACTTGAACAACAAGATGATGAAAGAGTTGTGTGCTGAGTTCAAAATCGAACACCATAACTCATCTCCCTACCGACCTAAGATGAACGGAGTGGTAGAGGCGGCTAACAAGAACATCAAGAAGATCGTTCAAAATATGGTTGTAACCTACAAAGACTGTCACGAGATGCTACCCTTTGTACTTCACGGTTATCGCATATCTGTATGTACCTCAACAGGGGCAACCCCTTTCTCTCTAGTATATGGCATGGAAGCAGTGCTCCCTGTCACGGTGAGAATTGGATATCAAGCTATTGATTAACTTGAATCGCAAATCGTTATTCACCACCGGTCTTTGATTTATCCAAGGGAAGGGAGAAAGATCGAATGTCCCACAGTATGCAATGCAAATGCAAAGCTAAGAGTCTAAGGTTCGGGGGTTGGTTATACCTAGGGAAGGTGTTAGCATCCTAGATATCTTTAGTACTTTATAGGAACCTCTTATTTTATCATGGTATCTACTAATTGTTATATGTTTCTAAGGGTTAAAGGGATAGGAAGACCTAAAGTTCTATTCCTAAGTGTGCTCGACAAGATATCGCATCTTGTGCCTACATATCCTGTCGGGAGTGGAATCAGAGCACTTGTAGTTCCTCTCTGAGGGATACTAAAGTTTGATCGAAAATGGTCTAGGAGAAAGGATGAGTCGTCATCTTAAGAAGAAAAGTTTAGACCACCACAGTTTTTAGGGAGAATGGACCTTTGCTTCATCTTAGGAGAAGGGCTCCAACTCGGATATAAAATCGACGAGTATGCCACATACCTCTCCTAAGTGGAAAAGGAATCCACATCTTGTTTGTATTGTGGGGTATGAGATTGTATGTCTCTTCTTTGAGATGATTCACATCTAATTCTCTTGTAGGGAGAATTAGGTAAGCTAAAATGTTTGATTGTCTAATCAGATTATGGGGGACTAACTTAGGAAAATCTATCCTAAAGTTGTCTAAGAAATTCATCTTAAAAGGATACCTACAAACACTAAGGGGAGGATGCAATGCAAATGAAATGCACCATGCACGACAAGTGATTATCATGCATGGGATTTTCCCTTGGATATATGAAAATAATATATAAGAATATGCATAAAAGTAAAGCATAAAGTTATGATAGACGTCATCAATTAGTCAAAACAAAGAGTTGAGTTTTAATCGTGCACACTAGCAAAGTGGGCTAGCCTTGTGTGTAGTGACCGAAAGGTTGGTAGCGATGCTTGAAAGCAATAGACTTACAAGGGTAGAAAAGATGGCTCGACGTTGGATCGAGAATTTTACTTCTTTTGAAAAAGGTTTTAGAGCACAATTAAGACAAACAAATAAGGTGCATGCATCAAGTAAAATGAAGACGGATAACAGTTTGAATTGATCTAATTTAAACAAAGGTGTAGGGACCAAGGTATGTTTAGATAAGCTGAAAAGATTTAAGATTAAACATAGTTTTTTAAACAAATCTTAAATTATTTTTAAAAGACAAAAAAAAGCCATATTTCCTAATATTTTAAAAGTTTATATCAAATTAAAAGATTTATTAAAAAGGGTAGTACACTGTATTGATTTTAATAAACTTGTAACTAAAAAGTTCAATTTCACCTTTATTTCTAAAAGGGAAGGTTTATTTTAAAGAATTCCTAAATTTTTTACAAAAGGTTGTATTAATAAAGGGTTCTATTTTAAAAGATATGTCAAAAATTAAAATTGATAATAATGCCATTTATAAGAAAACTCTATATTTTTATATTTTGCAACATTTATGATTATATTATATAAAAAAAGTAAATTAAGTTAAATAAAAAAACAGATTTCTTTTAAGTAAAAACAGAGGGATCGGGTGTTTGCAAGGGAGAGAGGATCTATCATAGATCCTCAGATCTCAACCGTGTGATGTGTGTGTACGGTGATCGGATGGATAAAAGTGAGGGTGCACCGAGGGGCCATGCGTGCGTGTGTACAGGATTCGTGAAAGACATAACTTTCTATCTCACTCTTTTCTCCATTTTCTCTCTCTCGTTTACTCTTCTCCCTCTTCCTCGCAACGACCCTCTCACCATTCCCTCTCTCTGTAATCTCCCTCTGCGACTACTCTCTCTCAATCGCACGCCATTTTCTCGCATTCCTCCTTCAATCTCTCTCGTTCCTCCCTTAATCGCTTCCTAAGAGCAATGAACGGAAAAAACCTAAATCTAAAACCCTAGAAACAAAACAAGCAAACCCTAGCCCCAATGATCCCATCCCCAAATGTTCTCATTAATAGATTGATTACATATACAATGATTCAAAGTAAAGAACCAAATGAGAGGAATGTCGCCGACGATTGTTGATGGAGGGATGCGGTCAAAGACTCACGATCCCTGATTAGAGATAAGTTTTCTTCTTTCTGTGTTTTTGTATTTGTTGCGCTCTTCTCTATGCGTATGTTGCTGTATGCGCGTATGTGTGTACGTCGTGATATTGTCCCTGGCCTTGCGTGTGTATGAATGTGTGAGAATTCTATGTTTTGTTCCTTTCTGATCTTCTCCCTCTATGCGTACGATTTGGTGAACTCTGGTGTAAATGGTGTGTTGAATTGTTGTAGGAATTTTATGTTTGGTTGTTTGATTCGAATTGGTGTGATTGGTTTGTGTAATTTCTGATGAAATGGTTATATGACTGGTTTTGAATCTTGGCATGTGTTTGTGAAATTGGCTGTGTTCTGATTCTGAAAATTGCTTGTGCAAAGTGGATATGAAAATGCTTGTGTATAAATTGGTTTTTTTCCGGTCTCCTTTGATGCGTATGAACTGTGCTTTATATAGATGCTCAAAATTGGCTCTCAATTGTATTAGTTTTGGAAAGTTTCAAACATGTCTGATACATGTTTATTCTCTTTTGGAATGTTTTTGAACACTGCCCGAGCATGCCTTTTTTTATTTAGGAAATTTTTAAAGTTGTCTGATTCTGTTGGTTTTGTTTAGGAAACTTGAGTAACTGTCTGATTCTTGTCTTTGAAAATTGTTTTTGCATTGTCTGAACTTGTCTGATCATGATGAATTCTTTTCCAACTTTTCTTCAATATGTTTTGAAATTTTCCTCTTCGATTCAACAAACTTGATTACGTATTGGAAATTTTTTGAATGTAGTCTCATTAACTTCAACTTCGGAGGTTTGGAACTGATGTTTTCTTTAATTTGAAAATGATTGATTGATTATTTATTTGATGATGAAGATGATTCCTGCTGTTCCCCAGAATACATTTCAACTTGTCAGAGCCTCTATTAATGGTGGTAGCTTTTGTAAAAGGGTAGGTAAATTCAACTTCTGAATTCATGGTTGATAATAGGTTCTAGACGTTTCATTCCAACCAATTTAATCTCCATGCTATTGATCTTTTTCAACAAACTGTCCCGAAGAAATTTGTCGCACGTCTATAAGAAGTAGCTGCCTATCAATAAACATCTCCTTATCTGATCACTTCTTCACCTAACTATGTCTATATGTGAGCAGGAATATGCTATGGTCCTGATTGTTTGAAAGTGAAGACCAATGTAGAGTCTTGAAGTGGAGAGAGATTTTATGAGAATCAATCTTTGTAAATGTACTCTCTCTTCCCTTTCATATGCTTCCAATTTTTGCTTTGCTGTTACGTCGGCGGTTACCTTGGTCATGACAGTTAGTGAATTGTGGTTGTTGTTATTGAAATGGAGATAACAATAGTATTATTAACGGTTATGTTTTTGTGTAGGTGATGGAGATAGGGATGCTCATGGATGGTTAATTTCCATAACCAATCCATAACCATAAATAATCCATATGTTATAACCGGTTATTAAAACCAATTATCATAACCGGTTTTCATTTTTTAAAATGGTTATAAACCGGTTATATCCATAACCAATTTTATAATTAGTTTTGATTTAATTTTATTTTAAAATCAATTTTTTCAAGAATTTTTTTTTCAAAAAAATAATATTTTTTTAAGAAAAAATATTTATGTTCAAAAATAAAAAATAATTTTTTTTAATTTTTGGAAAAAATATATTTTTTTATTTAAAAAAAATCATTTTTTTAAATTTTTTGAAAAAAAAAATATTTACTGAAAAAAATTAAAAATATATTTTTTTTTCAAAAAGAAAATAATTTTATTTTCAAAAAAATATTTTTTTTAAAAATATTTTTTTTCAAAAAAAATATTTTTTTTTCAAAAAATAAAATATTTTCAAAGTTTTTATTTTATAAAAAAAATTGACTAATTTGGTTTTTATTTTAGATATGGATGTCCAAATTATGGATTTGGTTAAAACGATATTAAAAATATATCCAAAATATGGATTTGGTTAAAACCATACTAATAATTAACCGGTTTTTAATAACCGGATTTGGATATGGATATGGATTATTTAAATAACCGGTTTATTTGAGCATCCCTAGATGGAGATGGGAGATGTTCGGTATGTGTGTTTTGTGAAGCAAGTGTGAATGACGTAGAAAGTTGGTGTTGGTGAGGTAAGCTAGTGATTTTGTTCTTAACATGCTTTTTCTTGTGTCTAAACTCTCATGATTTCGTGAGATTTTGTCTCGTGAATTGATGAACTTTTCTTCTTGTCTTGTCATGTGTATCATTGCTGCCGACAACCGAGATTTTGTTGAAGAAACCGACGGTAACAGCTTGTTGTAGCACCTCAAAATTTGCCCTTTTGCTTTTAGCTTTTACTGGCTTATGTTGCATTGCATTTTTTGCATAATCATCATTTGCATTTCATTGGTTCTTTGGCATGGGATCAAGGTGTCTAAATCAAATCCAAGGAGCCTTGAGCCTCAAGAGGTCTTAATTGGTCATCACCTCATCATATGATCCAACTTGACAAGAGAATGCAGGGAATCACGTCACCCTAATTAGTGCAAAACTAGGGTTTTGGAATTCTTGAGTAGAATGTCCCAATGGGCAAGATCTTTGAGTTTTTATCACCTCCAAATGTCATATCTCATCTTTGTTAGACAGGATATACATCATATTTAGAGGAATTTGGATTTGGAGGAGGTGTTGTTTTTCTCCTAGACTAAGGGTTTGAAACTAGGGTTCGCCATGAAGTCAGTTTATTTCTGATTTCTTGGGCAAGACTTGATCTCATGGTATTCTACATGTCCTCAAGGGTCTAAGGATGGGAGATTGCCCATTGATTCATTTCAGAAGAGGTTCAATTGGTCAATTGATTGAGAATCAGGAAATTTGGGGAAAAGTCAACTCCATACATTTTAAGGTCAAAATCATGAAATTCAAGTTACATATGTTCATTGGACAAGATTTGATCAAGAAATGATGGAGGAATCATGAAAAATCAAGAAATGTACAAAGTTTCCATTTTTAGAAACTTAGGGTTTCCAAAAATGGCAAGTTTGGACCATTTTGTACCTCACTTCAACGCTTTCTTTCTTCAAGATGCAAGCTCCAAACTTTAGGCCTAAGTTGATCCAATTGAAGATCACATTCCATGCTTCAAATACATACCAAGAACACCTCCATTGGATCAATATTGAGAGAGTTATGATTGATCAAAGTTTGACAAAACTAGGGCAAAAACTAAGTCATGGCGAGGCAAGCTCAGGCCTCCAGGCCATAATTTCATCAAACACTTGGTGTGCCAAATGTCAAGCCATTTTTCTCATTGAAGGAAGCTTCAAATGAAAAAATGTTGAACATTAAAGTTGTTCATCTCAATGTCCTATTCAATTTTGATGTTTGACATTTTTCCATTTGAACAAGTTATGATGGAGTTATAGTGGTCCAAAGTTGAGGGGTTCACTATGAATTTTCCAAGTCATGTTGCCATGCCATCCTACCAGGTCACACGCCCTTAAACCAGCTTTGGCACCTTGAGGTTCTAAACCATTTTCCACCATCTTAAAGGCTTCAATTCATCTTCATTTCATCATCAATCTTGTTCTCTTATGTCTCCTTAATCCAATGACACTTAAATCTCATCAAACCATGCACCACACATGGAGAATTCCACCCTCAAACATCCTTAGTTTCATTGAGGTTTGGCTGCCAAAGTTAGAATTTCATGGCATGGTTGTTGATCATTTTGTTTTGCGCATACCCTTCTACACCAGCCACTCTTTGCCATTTTAAAACCAACATTCCCTTACACCATCATGCAATACATGTCATGCCATGCATAAAAGAGGAAATGACGTGAAACTTGCTCACTAAGCATGCTGGAACATAACATCACACGGTTCCCTCTCATTTTCAAATTGTTCAGCTCACCATAGCATCATGAACCTCTCCACACCATAGCCAACCTTCCCAACTCGCCCCTAACTAACTTAACTCAGTTAGTTAGGTTGAACTCATTTAACCCAACTGAAACTCACTTAACCACACCAGTTAACACACTAACTCAACATATATAATTCAAATTCTCTCAGAATTGAACAACAACTTCATTTTTTCACTCTCACTCCAAGAACACTTCAAGATTTCTCTCTGAACTCTCTCTCTCTCTCTCTCTCTCTCACGACTTCTCTACTTCTCTTTGGTTCATCATCATCATCAGCAATAATGCATTATTGAAGCAAGAACAAGCATAATCAACACCAATTCTCCAAGTGTAGCTTCCTCACATTTTCGAATCTCTTTTTGTTTTCAAGATTTCAAGATTCAACAGCATTTATTTTGCTCGACTTAAGCTCAAGATCAAGTGCTTCTCTCTGGTTTTCTTTGGATCCAAGAATTCTTCCATTTTTAGGTTCTAATCTCCTCAACTTTATTGCTTCTAATCCATGTAATTTTAGCTTATTTTTGCTGTTTGAAGCTTGCTAGAAGCAATGTAATATATCCGGCTAGTGATAGGCTCATTAGGAGCGTAGTTGTGTTTGTTAGGGCAAAATATTTGTGGATGTTTCTTGCTGTGTGTGCATGGTTTGATGATTTCAATTGTGGATTCATGATCTCCTAAACTTCCTCTCCATTTTGGTATGCGGTTTGTAGATTTCTGGAAATGTGATGCTTGCAGGTGGCCGGAGAGTGGCCGGAGATGATGGCCGGAGGTCATTCTCCGGTCGGTGAGGATGCATTTAGGGCTTTAGGCCAGATTAAAACACCACCGTCCGATCATTTCCATCCAACACTTATAAACATGCCAACGCATTAATGATCATCCGTATCTCACGTTCTTTGTTTTGTGATCTGAACGCTTGTGTGCATGTGTCTCATGATTGTTATCGTATGCCTCACATCTGATCCACTCATCTTGCATGCTTGATCATCATGAAATTAATCCAACGCTTAATAATGCGCCACCACAATAATGAACAAACTCTCCCTCACGTGATCTTCTCTCTCTCAGATTGTTGACTCTGAATGTTTACATGTGGGAGCGTGCGTGATAGTTACCATGTGCTTGAATTGTGAAACGTTGGATTGATGACTGATTGTGATTAATGTCATTCTATGGCCATGTTGCATCTACATTTGACTGCACGTACACCATTCCACACATAAACACGCGCATATTTGGACTGAGTTGATATTTGTTATTGGCACACCCCTTTTTAAGCCCAATACATCTTTTGAACTGAAAATTACTCACGCTGCACCCCCTACCCCATTTCTTTTGTATTTTTGATTTTCCTTTTCCATATTGTTTCATTTTCTATTTTTAAAAATACCAAATAAACTCTAAAAATCCCAAATTAATTCATGTGTGTTCTTGACACATTTAGATAATTTTCTATAATTTTTAATTCTGATTTCATAGATTTTTGCATATTATTCAATAATTTTTTTTTAAGTTTCTTCATGAACACTTGAACTTGTGCATTTTATTTCTCCCATCTCATACAACATTTTTGACTCATTATTTTTGCATTGGTTAGATAACACATTAAAGCATCTAAAAAAAAATTTCTTTTGATTTTTAAATTCATTTTATCACATGTCTGTATGTTCATATTTGCACTCCCTTTTGGTTTGTTTCAATGTGATTTTGTGAAATTCTTTGGTCATGTTTTCTTTTGAGTTTTGCTATGAGTTTTGGTACATGCTTTTGCCTCTGACTTGGATTGTTTAGGACCTATTTTTTACAATTTTCTCGTGTGCTTTGATATTTGTTTGATGCCTTGCATTTGAAGTTACATGTATGCACATTCTTCTACTTCATTCTCATGTGATTTTGTTGAGGCACTTGTGCCACCTCTTGTGTTTACTTTGTATGATATTATAGGTCATTTGTATGATATTATAGGTCATCTTGAACCATGATTATAGGTAATTTGTTTTCATTCTTTGTCATGTGTACATAATTGTTCTAAATGTCATCCTTACATGAATATTTTTGCCCAAATTCTTGCATCTTCTCTTCTTAAGCTCTACATGTTTCGTGTGTGCATTTTGTATGACTTTTCATTCATCCCATTTGTATCTCATCAATGGTATGCCACTTCCCATATGCATTCATTAATCATTTCACATGTTATGCACTTTTGGTATGTCACTTTGTGCATCTAATTGGAAATTGTTTCTTTCTTTCTTATCTCTTCTTCATCTTATTTCTTCTACTTGTATCATTGCCTCCATGATTTGTATGATGATTCATGTGCATTGAAAGACATTTATAAGTGGTATATGGTTCTGACCTTAGCATTCCCTTAAGCATTATTGCATGATCACATTGCATATTCCTTTATCTTCCATCTATTCCTTTTATGGTGCATCTCTTGGATGTTTAATTCATTATGTGTGCAAAGTTTGGGTGTGTTTGATATCTTAACATTAGAGAGCATCCTTTGGATATAGGTTCTGACTTTGATTGATTTTCATCTCTTAGGATCTTTATCCATTGATTCTTAATTTTTTTGATCATTACTTGTTTTTCTTTCCTTATTTCACTACTTGTAAATAGTTTTTGAACTAACATTTTCATGTAGGTGCTAATGGTAAGTAAGTGTGTGGATATGCTTCCACATACACTTCTTTCTTTAATTTTCTCTTATCCCTTTTAATCATTCAACTTGTGATCATGATAAGCATTTATATGCTTTCTTTGAATAATTTCTTTCTTTTCCCTTTTGAGTTATAACTCATCCTCTACTTTAGAAGTGAGTTGTTTAATTCACTCTTCTTCTCCTTTCTCTTAGGATTAGGTTTCTTAAACCACATTAACCATAGGAACATCCATGTATGATAACTTTAGGGTTTGAGTCTTAGTCTCCCTCATTAGATTTTAACTTTCTCAACCATTTGAGTCTTTCTCTCCTCATCTCAAAACAAAAAGCAAAAAACACTTAATAAAGGTTGACGCATATTGCATGTGAGCCTAGAACATAGGAAATGGAAGGAGGAGGGTTTCCCTCCGCCTTTCTAGAGTGTTTAGCATACGTCCTATTAGGACGAACATGCGATGCATTCGATCCTATATCATAGACTTGAATGCAATACGTATTATTAACACAAACATAATCAAAACACTTCTTCTTAAAAGACAAAAACAATCAACAATTCTCCTCTCATCTTCTTCACTCATTCCATGCGTCATTTCCATTCTACTACAAACAGGTAACACCTAAGTCTCCATACAGCGAGCTGCAACACCTAACTGCTAGGACGCGAACGTTGACGTTTCCACTAAAAAACACAAACAACTTTCCGTTAGCTGAGGGGAACTACGTCGCTCTGATTCTCATGTTCCCGATGAGATACGTAGGCAGTGGGGTAGGGCCCATTCGAGCACTTCTTTTATTTTCCCTACATTTGTTTCTCATTCTCTTTCTATTCCTTTTCCAGTATCTTTTCTATCACCCTTTGATCGAGACAGCAAGCGTGGATTCCATCGGGTACGATGGACGCGTGGAGTGCTAACACCTTCCCTTCGGGTAATCGACTCCCGAACCTAGTTCTCTTGGTCGCAAGACCATGCTCTTTCCTTCCCCTCAGGTTTATGCAGTGTTTCCTTTCCCTCTCTTGGGATGAATACACATTGCTGGCGACTCTGTTTCGGTGCCACTTTTGCGTTTGTACTTGGATGAAAATCCCGGGAGCGACAACTGGCGACTCTGCTGGGGATCGAACCCAGAATCTCTGGTTCCCTAAGTGAGTCAATCCTAGCGCTTGTCTGTTTTTCTGTCATTGGGTGTTTACTGTGGTGCTGTACTTTGCTATATTTATTGTTTTGCTGTATTGCTATTTATCGTATTACCGCTTTACTATACTTTACTGTATTTATCGCATTCACTACATCACATATCATTATAATGTTGGACTGTGATCTTGTTTTCTGTTTGGTGGGCAGGGTGTTCTGAGAGATAACCCCACTACCCAGGCTTGAGTACACACATAGGTATTAGAGTGGATAGTCATGACGCTTGCGTGGTGGTGACCACGTATTGTTGTTCATGAAACCCACAACCAGACGAGGTTCTATCAGAAACTATCTGCTACTATATGTTTATACAGGCCAGTAGTTATTCTCTTGAGGAACTGTCGACTCTGGTGACCATTCCCCAGGACTCAGTTGCGGTACTCCTCCCGAGATGTGACAGTGGCAGACCACATTATGTGGCAAACCCATTGCACATTCTCGATCCGAGGACCCAATGCTGGGAACTTGCTGTAGGATGTCCTTTTTGAAAGAGAATCAGTGGAGGCACTCCTCGATTGGCGATAGTACTGTACCCCGAGGGATGAATGTATTATTGCTTCTCGACCTCAGTGTCTGAAGCTGAGGACCTTTCATTTTGGAGAATCAGTTGAGGACTTCTCGATTGATGATGATGCCAAACCAGAAATGGTGAACGTATCATCATTTCTCGACCTGAGAACCCAGGATACTGAGGATCTTAGTACCCACATGTGAGAAGGGCGGGTTGTTTACAGGTTTGCAGGTAACCATAACCTCCTACATACTCGGTTTTCTGTTGTCATTACACGAAAGGAGAATTCATCCTATTGTGTTCAGATGGTTCATATCTATGGTTCTATATTGTTCTCAGAGCTACACTGACACCGTTCACAGTTCAGCACAGACACTTGACACCTTGATATCATGCCCTTTGCATTGCATTTACATATCCTAACATACATGTTTACTCATTTCCAGGTGCATATTTTACCCTCGATTCCAATCATCAGGTCCTCACAAGGATGAATACTAAAGAGAGGAAGAATATCATCAATTACAAGTTCCTCACGCCTACTCTAGGCCCTATTATTGTCCTGAAAGGAATGGCGAGCCCTGAAGTGCGAATAGCTTTGAAGAAAAATATGGGTGGATTTTATCTTTTGTCTGCAATGTCAGTGATTACGAATACAGGGGTCTTCATACTTTGATGCAGTTCTACGATCCTCCTTTAAGGTGTTTTGTATTTCCAGATTATTTGTTGGTACCTACTTTAGAGGAATATTCCAACATGTTAGGGATTGCTATCAAGGAGGAGCCTCCTTTCTTTGGGTCTACAGGTGATTTGGATTGTGGAAAAGTGGCTGGTGCTCTTTATTTGAGCAAGTCAGAGTTAGAAGCCAATATCTCTAACAAAGGAAAGCTTCGCGGTTACAAGCTGGAGTATTTGATAAAGAAGGCTCAGAAAGCTGCGAAAGAAGGGAATTGGGTTGTTTTTAATGCTTTGCTAGCCCTTTGTGTATACGGTATTGTATTGTTTCCCAACGAGCCTGATTTTGTTGATACGGACGCCATTCAGATATTCATGATGAAAAATCTGGTACCAACGCTATTGGGAGATCTTCACTACGCCCTATATATTAAAAACGAAAAGAAAAGAGGAGGGGTAGTTCGTTGCTGTGCACCTTTGTTCTATAGGTGGTTTGCAAGTATTACCGCAATCAGGGCTTTTGTGGATTCTAAAGATTCTCTAGAGTGGAGTCAGCGCTTGATGGGATTAGTTTCCAAGGACATCATATGGGTAGATCATGGGCTAATCGACAAGAATATTATCCACAACTGTGGTGAGTTTCCTAATGTTCCACTAATAGGAAGAAAGGGGGGAATTAACTACAATCCTTCTTTGGCCGTCCGGCAATTTGGGTACGCTCTGACGGGTCCGCCCATTAAGAGAGATGTAGAGAAGTCCCTGTATTTCCACGCATCAGATGGTTTGGAGACAGCACAGAAAGTCTCTGAAAGCTGGGTTAGCGTATTGAAGAAAGGGAAAGTTACTCTAGGCAAACCCAACAATCGGGCTTATCCAGCATATGAAGAGTGGGTGAAGAAAAGAGTTGAAGATTTTCACTTTCCTTTTGGTAAGGCGCCCCTTCTGTATCCTGAGGATGAAAAAGAAAGAAGTACTGCCACTGTGGAAGAATTCGACAAGTTGCAAGCCTCGGTGAAAAAGCTTCAAGGACAGAATTCTGAGTTGAGTAGTCATCTTCAAGAAGCGCTATATACCAACAAAAGATTGGAACAGAAAGCCCAAGACGCCGAACAAATTTTAGCAGCAAAAGAAAGGGATTTTGCAGATAGGGCTCAACATTTCCAGAAAATTAGTAAGGGTGCCGATGCTGCCACTCAAGCTCATAAGAAGACCAAACAGGCTTTAGCCCAGACTAAAGACACGCTAGCCAAGCTTCAGCAAGCCTGGGATAAGGCCAGAATGGAGAATACAGAGCTGCGAGAGCAATTAAAGGCCAAAGACGATGAGCTTCTTAGAGCGCATGAACAACGGACAAAGCATCGGGAAGACTTTGGAAAAAGCCAAGAGCAGTTGAAGAATGTTAGTGATAAACTGAAAGGTTCTAAGAAAAAGCTTGAGGATGCCATGGTGGAGATGGGAAGACTCAAGATACAAGTTGGGGTGAAAAGGTTTAAGGAAGTGAGTACTGATGAAGCTCTCTTGATGCACGCAGATTCATTAGCCGAAGCTCTGAAGAGGAGAGACATTTTTATCAAAGAGTTGATTGAAAGGTCGAGTCATCAGCGCACCAGAATCCTTTTTGAAGAAATCAAGTATTCTAGTGAGAAATTGAAAGATTTGGAGTTAGATCTTTGATCTTACTTTCCCATCTTCTTAATGTAGTTTTGTTGATGTACTGTTGGCTACCATCAGGCTTGTTGATGGAGCCATTTCCTTGACGTACTTCCCATTTACAGACTCATTGTAAAATGCTTCGACACTTATTAGTTTTCTGTTGAATTCAATGAATGGCTTATTAAAAGGGCTTTCTTCGGCATCACGCTATTCACCAGCGCATTATCACAACACTTTATCACAGCACAGTTCTTCGCAATATTTTTCTCTCAACATTGTGTGACTATTAATGAGCTTCTTATGATTAAGACTGGAATCATGGTGTAAAACGCCCTGGGGATGAAAAACATGACATTTGCATTTTCATAATCATAAGCATTTTTGCATTAGAGGTACTTGCTCCGGTTTTTCCTAACCTTTATTTAGTTTCAGGCAGGATAGCTGACCAACCGATTCATCAATATTCTACTCGACTCAACTAGAAAAGAGTGATGGAGAAAATGCAAGCAGAAATGGCCACCATGCAAGCCCGTATCACCCAAGTCATGGAAATGATGCAAGGGGTCGTACAGGGACAAGAGCAACTCTGAACTCTCGTTCAGCCTCTCGTGGCAAGAGTAGATGACAATGGTGTACTACATGGTGGTCTCCAGAACAATGTTATTCCTCCGGGCGGAGGTGCTAATGGACACAATATTCAGAAAGGACCTCCGGGCGGAGTTCCAGTCCCCACTGTTGTTATCCCTCCGGGCGGAGGAGAGAATGTGGTGATTCCTTCTGTGGTTGGAGGAGGAAATAGTATCCATGTAGTTCATGGCCATCACTTTGATGACCAACAAGACGATGTTTTCTCTATACCAGGTGGAGATGCCGGTCTCCCGGTTGTTGATGACCAAAGGATTAGAATGATTGAAGAACAGCTAAGAGGGGTGGTAAATCAAAATTCTGTGGGAATGGATCTAGATGACCTAGGGATGGTTCCTGATGTGAGAATCCATCATAAGTTTCAAGTCCCCACTTTTGAGAAGTACAACGGCACTACTTGCCCCAGGACACATGTTCGGGCATACACAAGGAAGATGGCTGCGTAGTCCCGTGATGAAAAATTGCTGATGCACTTCTTCCAGGACAGCCTGTCTGGAGCGTCCCTGGAATGATATATGCAACTTGAGAGGAGCCATGTACGCAACTAGAGAGAGATGGTGGAAGCATTTGTGAAACACTATCAATATAATACTGATTTGGCTCCCAATCGTACATAGCTACAAAATATGTCTCAAAAGAGTGGTGAAAGCTTTAAGGAGTACGCGCAGAGATGGCGCGAGTTGGCGGCGAGGGTACAACCACCCATACTGGAGAAGGAAATGCTGAATCTATTTATGGATACTTTTCCGGGACATTATTATGAAAAACTGTTACCTTGCGTGTCGGGCAAGTTTGCCGACTTGATCATGGTTGGGGAGATGCTAGAGGGTGGAATCAAAGCGGGGAACGTTTTGGGTAATAATGGGTCGTCTTCTAGTCAGGGGAAGAAACCATATGCGAATTACAAAAAGAAAGAGGAAACCAATTCTGTCTCTTCTTACCTAGGCAAAGGGAAGCAACGCCAGAGTTATAACCAGCAGGTAGCATCAGTGACAATTTCGGCAGCACCTCCACAGCAGCAACAAAATCGTGCTCCATGCCAGCAGCATTTTACGGCTAAACAGAACCGATATTTTGGCACTCTACCTCTACCGTATTCACAGTTATTCCAACACTTACTTCAGCTGCAGCTAATTCAAAAGAGGACTCTAGCTCCTATCACTGGTAATCCACCTCCGGGTTATAATCCTAACGCCCATTGCGACTTCCATTCTGGGGCACCCGGACGTCATATCGAGGACTGCAAGGCTTTTAAGCACAAGGTCCAAGACTTGGTGGATTCTAAGGCTATAAATTTTTCAAATGACGTGTCGAATGTTATCCAGAACCCAATGCCTGATCATGGTGGGCCAAGGGTTAACGTTGTGTTAGAGGAGAATGAATCTTTGAATCTGGTTATGGATGTGAACGAGTTAAAGACTCCTTTGATGGTGGTAAAGGAGAAATTATTAATGGGTGGAGTGGACCCCGGTTGTGACAAGAATTATTCAGAGTGTCTGATACAAATGAATGGTTGTTGATCGCTGAAGTCAGGAGTTCAAAAGTTGATCGATGAAGGTAAGTTGCAGTTTGACAGATGTGACCAACGAAAAGAGGTTATCGGCAGTGATGTGGCTACTGTCACTACTCCATTCAGGACAATCACAATTTCAGCGGCGGCAAGACCAACGCCGGTGATAATTACAGGTCCTGGACCCATTCCTTATAAGAGTACCAAGGCCATTCCTTGGAACTATGGGGCAGAAGTTTTCGTTAATGGCCAGAAACAAGAGTTAATGGGAACGTCGGTAGCAAGTTCTAGTCTTGAGGAAGCATGAGCTATTACCCGAAGTGGCAGAATCTTCACTCCTTCCGATGAACGGGCTGATGATTCCAGACATGACAAGGGTAAGTAGGTCGTAGATAATTCTGTGCAGACCCCGACAGTGACTGACCCCGTAGTGAGGCCATTTGATAGTCCTTTCTCCGAGAATGTAGAGGAATTCATGAGATTGATTCGAAGAAGTGACTATAAAATTGTGGATCATTTGCATCAGACGCCATCCAAGATATCCATATTATCCTTGTTGTTGTGTTTGGAAGCTCACCAAAACGCATTGTTGAAAGTACTGAATGCCGCTTATGTGCCCCAAGAGATCTCAGTCAATCAACTTGAGGGGGTGATAGCCCATGTTAATGCAGGCAATGGGTTAGGGTTTACTGATGCTGACTTGACTCCAGCTGGGAGAAACCATAACAATGCTTTGCATATTTCTATTGAGTGCCGTGGGTCGTTGATGTCTCATGTGCTTGTGGATACAGGGTCATCTTTAAATGTGTTGCCTAAGAAGGCATTAATGAAGTTGGATGCCCGAGGGTTGATATGCACGCCAAGTGATTTGGTGGTCCGCGCATTTGATGGGTATAAAAGGGCTGTTTTTGGAGAGGTTGTGATGCCAATTAAGGTTGGCCCGGAGGTCTTTGACGCCACATTCTATATAATGGATATCCAGCCCGCTTACAGTTGTCTACTTGGTCGACCATGGATTCACAGTGCTGGGGCTGTAACGTCTACACTCCATCAGAAGCTGAAGTATATGGTGGATGGACATGTGGTGACAGTTTGCGGAGAGGAAGACATTATGATAAGCCATCTATCTACTTTCAAATATGTGGAGGTAGATGGCGAGATACAGGAAACGTTATGTCAGGCTTTTGAAGCGGTAAAAGTTCATGAAGAAGTTCCCAAAGAGGTTAGCCCATCTGAAGTAGTTAAGCAGCTTACAGTGGTAGAGCAGCCGGAGATTTCTATGTCATCCCTCAAAGATGCACGGGCTGTAGTTGAAGCTGGAAGCTCACAAAAATGGGGTCAGATTATTGAGGTTCAGAATAAGCAAGATACTTATGGGCTGGATTACAAGCCACCCAGGCGTCCTGAAGAGCCTCCGAAGTTTTACGGCCCTGTTCGTTTTACCAGTGCTGGGGTATTCTTTGATAGAGTCAACGCTATTGAAGAGGATGGGGACAGTGATTGCGACATGGATAATTGGACCCACCCCAGCACGCCTAGGCAAAGTCTATGCAACTGGTCATCAAAGAAGATCATCCGGGTGACTGACCCAGAGTAATTGTCTCTGTTTTTTCTGTTATGTTCGATTCTACGCTCTGCCCAAGGCGTAGTGACTCTTGTTTTTAGGTCTTGAACATTTCGTATGCTTTTCTTTGTCAATAATAAAGGACTTTTCGCATTCAAATATTTTTGATCCCTGTTTTTCTGTTTTATTTTGTGCATAAAATCACATCAAAATGGCAATGTGTTTTGTTTATTGCATACATAATAAAACATGAATCATCTATCATGCAGGTTACCTTGTTCAGATTCTATCCCCTATGATTTGGCTATGGATCAGTATGATTTCGATAATCCCATATATCAGGCTGAAGAAGAGGTTGAGGAAGGCTGTGAACTTCCTGAGGAATTGGCCAGACTACTAAAACAGGAGGAAAGGGTCATCGTGCCTCATCAGGAGGAGATTGAGATTGTTAATTTGGGAACTGAGGATGCGAAAAAAGAGGTAAAGATTGGGGTTGATTTGGAAGACAATGTAAAGGGAAGATTGATTGAAATGCTTCGAAAGTATGTAGATATCTTCGCCTGGTCTTACCAAGACATGCCTGGGCTTGACACTGACATCGTGGTACACCGGTTGCCGCTCAAAGAGGGATGTACTCTGGTTAAGCAGAAGTTGAGGAGGACGAAACTTGAAATGTCTGTCAAGATTAAAGAGGAGGTTCAGAAACAGATAGATGCTGGATTTCTGGCTGTGACAAGTTATCCTCCGTGGGTTGCTAACATTGTGCCTGTACCTAAGAAGGACGGAAAGGTCAGGATGTGTGTTGATTACAGAGATCTGAATAGAGCAAGCCCAAAAGATGATTTCCCGCTCCCTCACATCGACGTGTTAGTGGACAACACTGCTCAATACTCTGTGTTTTCCTTCATCGATGGCTTCTCTGGGTATAACCAAATCAAAATGGCCCCAGAGGACATGGAGAAAACAACGTTCATAACACCGTGGGGGATATTCTGTTATAAAGTGAAGCCCTTTGGATTGAAAAATGCTGGGGCAACTTATCAGCGGGCAATGGTGACTCTCTTTCATGATATGATTCACAAAGAGATCGAAGTATATGTTGATGACATGATCGCGAAGTCACAAACGGAGGAGGAGCATCTGGTAAATCTGCAGAAGCTTTTTGATAGGTTGATAAAGTTCAGACTGAGGTTGAATCTGAACAAGTGCACCTTCGGGGTGAGATCGGGAAAACTACTGGGGTTTATTGTCAGAGAAAGAGGTATCGAGGTTGATCCTGCTAAGGTAAAAGCCATACAAGAAATGCCTGAGCCGAGAACAGAAAAAGAGGTTTGTGGCTTTCTGGGGAGGTTGAACTACATTGCTAGGTTCATATCTCATCTTACAGCCACTTGTGAACCAATATTCAAATTGCTAAGAAAAGATCAAGCGGTCAGGTGGAATGAAAACTGTCAAAAGGCGTTCAAAAAAATAAAAGAATATTTGCAGGAACCTCCGGTCCTTATGCCGCCAGTACCAGGAAGGCCATTGATTTTGTATCTTACGGTTCTTGAGAATTCAATGGGGTGTGTGCTCGGTCAACATGACGAGTCAGGTAGAAAAGAGCATGCCATATACTACCTGAGTAAAAAGTTCACTGATTGTGAGTCGAGGTACTCAATGCTGGAAAAAACATGTTGTGCGCTCGCTTGGGCAGCTAAGCGTTTGAGGCAGTATATGTTAAACCACACAACCCTCTTGATTTCGAAGATGGATCCGATCAAGTATGTGTTTGAAAAGCAGGCGCTTTCTGGAAGAATAGCCCGTTGGCAGATGGTTCTGACAGAGTACGATATTCAATATGTTTCCAAAAAAGCCATTAAGGGAAGTGTTTTGTCATAATATCTTGCCGAACAACCAATTGAGGATTATCAACCGATGAAGTTTGAATTTCCTGATGAGCATATTATGTATCTGAAGATGAAAGACTGTGAGGAGCCCCTACATGATGAAGGACCTGAAATTGGATCCCAGTGGAAGCTAGTCTTTGATGGGGCTGTCAACTCATATGGTAACGGAATTGGGGCAGTCATCACGACTCCACAGGGTTCTCATATACCCTTTACTGCCCGGTTAGCGTTCATCTGCACCAACAATGAGGCGGAGTATGAAGCATGCATCATGGGGTTAGAAGAAGCAATTGATTTGAGAATCAAAAACCTCGATGTTTATGGTGATTCCGCGTTGGTGGTTAATCAGATCACAGGTGAATGGGAAACTCGTCAAGCGAATTTGGTGCCTTATAAATACTATGCCAGAAGGTTGTTCCCTTTCTTTGATAGAGTTGATTTCCATCACATACCCCGGTTAGAGAATCAGATGGCAGATGCGTTGCCAACGTTATCTTCGATGTATCAGGTGAACCGTTGGAATGAAACTCCCTCAATCAGAATCATGCGTCTGGATAGACCCGCTTTTGTGTTTGCAGTTGAAGGGGTATCAGATGGCAAACCCTGGTATCATGATATTAAGGTCTTTCTGAAGAGTTAAGAGTATCCGGTTGACGCGTCCACCAAAGATAAGAAAACTCTGAGGAGGCTGGCGGGAAATTCTTTTTGAACAAAGATGATGTGTTATACAAGAGGAACTTTGACATGGTCTTGCTACGTTGTGTTGATGAACACGAGGCAGGCCGTTTAATGGAAGAAGTTCATGAAGGTTCTTTCGGTACTCATGCCAATGGGCATGCTATGGCCAGAAAACTGTTGAGGGCGGGGTATTATTGGATGACTCTGGAGTCGGATTGTTTTAAATACGCTCGAAAATGTCATAGGTGCCAGATCTATGCAGATAAGGTACACGTATCGCCTACTCCTCTGAATGTGTTGTCATCGCCTTGGCCCTTTGCCATGTGGGGCATTGATATGATCGGGAAGATTGAGCCGACTACTTCCAATGGGCATCGTTTCATTTTAGTTGCCATTGATTATTTTACGAAGTGGGTAGAAGCAGCCTCATATGCCAACGTTACCAAGCAAGTAGTAGCCCGGTTTATCAAGAAGGACATCATCTGCCGGTATGGAGTCCCGGAGAGAATCATTACTGATAACGGTTCAAATTTGAATAACAAGATGATTAAGGAGCTGTGTCAGAGCTTTAAGATTGAGCATCACAATTCTTCTCCCTATCGCCCGAAGATGAATGGGGTTGTTGAGGCGGCAAATAAGAATATCAAGAAGATTGTGCAGAAGATGGTGGTAACGTATAAAGACTGGCATGAGATGTTGCCTTATGCTTTACACGGTTATCGTACTTCGGTGCGTACGTCAACTGGGGTAACACCTTTCTCGCTTGTATAAGGTACGGAAGCAGTTTTACCAGTAGAGGTTGAGATTCCTTCTTTGAGAATTCTGGCAGACGTGAAGCTTGACGAAGCTGAATGGGTGCGTTCCCGATTGAATCAGTTGAACCTGATCGAGGAAAAGAGATTGGCAGCCATTGCACATGGCCGGTTGTATCAGAGCAGGATGAAGAAAGCCGTTGATCAGAAAGTGCATCCTCAGTGTTTTCAAGCTGGTGAATTGGTGTTGAAAAGGTTCCTTCCTCCTCAAACAGATCACATGGGCAAATGAACTCCAAATTACGAAGGTCCGTATGTAGTAAGACAGGTTTTTTCTGGTGGAGCCTTATTACTCTCAACTATGGATGGTGAAGATTTTACATCCCCTGTGAACGTAGACGTAGTCAAAAAATACTTTGCATAAAAGAGACCCGCTGGATATAAAAAGAAGATCCAGGCAAAAAAGGGGCATCCCGACGAACCATAAAAAGAAAAGGTTCGGGCAAAAGTTAGGGATAAAAAGAAAAAAGAATAAACCTGCAAAGTTAAAAACCTGACAAGGCAACTTTGGCAAAAATGGGTATCCCGGTGGATTGAAAACCCGAAAAGGGCGATCCAGGAAAAAGTTAGGGATTTGAAAGCAAGAGGTTGTGGTCTGCGTTTGATCTGTGAACACTTGTGATGCATGGGAATCTCGAAGGAAAGGAATTAGCCCAGTCAGTCTCTTCGAAGGTCAAAACATATGCAGATAAGCGAGACACACGGGTCATAGCTGAATCGAATCATGGTGGATATTTGTTCCCCACATTGCCGACATGTGTTTTTTCTTTTACTTTTTGCGCAATTACCTCTTTTCAGGAATTGCCTCCGAATGTAAATGCCTATTTACAGGCCAATTCATTCAATAAAATTTTCACTTCAGTCAAAGAGCTTTCCATTTTTGTTTTATTTTTACGGTTTTGTTTGTGAAAAGTCCGATATTTTGATAAGACATTGCATGCAAAATGTTAAGCTTTGCGAAGCATATCGGAAAACAGTGGAAGTTGCTCATGAAATAGTCATTTGGATGATAGTCTAGAGAGCCATTTTGCATTGTCTGTTGATTTTTCTTGCAGGGTAGTAGGATTTCTCCCCAGTAGAGTTACTCTCTTCAGCATCTGAAAGATCATCATCCTCAGCAGAGCTTACTCTTCCCTGTAAGTGTACCGGGTATTGTGTCCCCAACCGAAGTCATGGTTGATCTATTACTCCCCGACAGGTAGTCAGAAGTGGGTTGTTACAAGGACAGGAAACGTATGTTTCACTAGCAACTGAGTGTTCTAATCCCCAGCAGGGTAAGGTGAATCTTTTCCTCCGCAGGTTATTACTCTCCCCAGCCAGAGTACAGAGGATTATATCCCCAGCAAGAGACTGGTGGAGTATTTTATTTGGACAAATATGTTATTTCCCCA
Organism: Lathyrus tuberosus; assembly: GCA_022829125.1. NCBI lineage: Eukaryota > Viridiplantae > Streptophyta > Magnoliopsida > Fabales > Fabaceae > Lathyrus > Lathyrus tuberosus. The sequence continues at coordinate 2,905,202 of JALAZF010000254.1, forward strand.
CAGAGTCTGAATGCCTATCTCCCTCAGCTAATTAGGAAATGTTTTCTCATTAATAATGGTTTGATCTGATCCCCAGCAGAGGATTAATCTTGGTGGTATCCCCTAGCAGAGCTAATGTTGTCAATCACCATTTTCCAAGCAGATTTGCTGGTAGCAGCTGATATTTCCAGCAGGATAGAGGTAAGAGTATCTCCCGGCAGCAGGGTAAGTTCAATATCACCCCCAATCAGGGTTGGTGTTATTGACTTGTTTCCCCAAGCATAGTTTGGTGGTGATCCTCACAAGTGGTTTGTTCAATAGCAGTTGATATTCCTCAGTAGGCCTTAAATCCAATCGTTATTGGCATTCTTTCAGATTCAGGTAGAAGTCATTGGTAACCCCCAGCGGAGAGAATTTCTCTTTGGGTTCCATCTTCAATATTCGTGGTTATCTATCCCCAACAGAGTGGGTGGTCTATCGGAGTTTTCATTTCCAGTAGAGTTTGTGATCAATGTCTTCCTCAGCAGAGTGAAGTGTTTCTCAGCAGAGTCTCTTAATTCAGTGGACAACTTAGTTTGTCGTCCCCGGTGGAGTTGCCTTCGTCCTCAACATTTATTTTGCTGGAGCGCCTCTGTTGCATTGCATAAGCATTCTTGCATGGCATCCTCCCAAACGCGTAGCATTTCCATTTCGCATGGAGCATTACGCTATAGAAAAATTCAAACATATGCATTCGAAGCATAAGCCAGGTTTGATTTCTTTTGCCAGTCTCTTTCCCCAGCAGAAAGTGATTTAACTCAGGAGATGTTGTTTAAACATTTCACAGCAACCAGTGGATACGTCTTTCCTATTCCTTCGTATACTCCCCTACATAGTTGTCTGTCTAGATTTCTCATTTCCCCAGCAGAATCCTTTTTGTGGGTATGTGAATTCTACCTAGCTAGGGTTTGAAAGTCTATCTTTGACTTAGTCTTTCTTTGAAATTCCGCTTTCGGTCGGTCTTTCTTTAAGAGTCCGCTTTCGGTCGTACTCGTTTGTTGTTGAAATTCTGCTTTCGGACGGTCTTTCTTTTCGAGTCCGCTTTCGGTCGTACTCGTTTGCTGTTGAAATTCCACTTTCGGTGGGTCTTTCTTTTCGAGTCCGCTTTCGGTCGTACTCGTTTGCTGTTGAAATTCCGCTTTCGGTCGGTCTTTCTTTTCGAGTCCGCTTTCGGTCGTACTCGTTTGTTGTTGAAATTCCACTTTCGGTCGGTCTTTCTTTTCGAGTCCGCTTTCGGTCGTACTTATTTGCTGTTGAAATTCCACTTTCGGTCGGTCTTTCTTTTCGATCCGCTTTTGGTCGTATTCGTTTGTTGTTGAAATTCCGCTTTCGGTTGGTCTTTCTTTTCGAGTCCGCTTTCGGTCGTACTCGTTTGTTGTTGAAATTCCGCTTTCGGTCGGTCTTTCTTTTCGAGTCCGCTTTCGGTCGTACTCGTTTGTTGTTGAAATTCCACTTTCGGTCGGTCTTTCTTTTCGAGTCCACTTTCGGTCGTACTCGTTTGCTGTTGAAATTCTGCTTTCGGTCGGTCTTTCTTTTTGAGTCCGCTTTCGGTCGTACTCGTTTGCTGTTGAAATTCCGCTTTCGGTCGGTCTTTCTTTTCGAGTCCGTCTTCGGCCGTCCTCGTTAACAATTCTATTTTGTTATCCCCATAGTTCGCAAATTTCAGGTTATTTTAGTATTCAATCTCCATGTATCTCGATTGTCTGACAGTCGTCGCTATCATACCCTCGGATACAAGAAGTTTGAATAGGGGCAGCTGTAGCACCTCAAAATTTGCCCTTTTGCTTTTAGTTTTTACTGGCTTATGTTGCATTGCATTTTTTGCATAATCATCTTTTGCATTTCATTGGTTCTTTTGCATGGGATCAAGGTGTCTAAATCAAATCCAAGGAGCCTTGAGCCTCAAGAGGTCTTAATTGGTCATCACCTCATCATATGATCCAGCTTGACAAGAGAATGCAGGGAATCACATCACCCTAATCAGTGCAAAACTAGGGTTTTGGAATTCTTGAGTAGAATGTACCAATGGCAAGATCTTTGAGTTTTTATCACCTCCAAATGTCATATCTCATCTTTGTTAGACAGGATATACATCATATTCAGAGGAATTTGGATTTGGAGGAGGTGTTGTTTTTATCCTAGACTGAGGATTTGAAACTAGGGTTTGCCATGAAGTCAGTTTATTTCTGATTTCTTGGGCAAGACTTGATCTCATGGTATTCTACATGTCCTCAAGGGTCTAAGGATGGGAGATTGCCCATTGATTCATTTCAGAAGAGGTTCAATTGGTCAATTGATTGAGAATCAGGAAATTTGGGGAAAAGTCAACTGTGCAGAGGAAAAAGTCAACTCCTGACTTTTTAAGGTCAAAATCATGAAATTCAAGTTACATATGTTCATTGGACAAGAATTTATCAAGAAATGATGGAGGAATCATGAAAAATCAAGAAATGTACAAAGTTTCCATTTTTAGAAACTTAGGATTTCCAAAAATGGCAAGTTTGGACCATTTTGTACCTCACTTCAAGGCTTTCTTTCTTCAACATGCAAGCTCCAAACTTTAGGCCTAAGTTGAGCCAATTGATATCACATTCCAAGCTTCAAATCCATAACAAGAACACCTCCATTGGATCAATATTGAGAGTGTTATGATTGATCAAAGTTTGACAAAACTAGGGCAAAAACCAAGTCATGACGAGGCAAGCTCAGGCCTCCAGGCCATATTTTCATCAAACACTTGGTGTGCCAAATGTCAAGCCATTTTACTCATTAAAGGAAGCTACAAATGAAAAAATGTTGAACATTAAAGTTGTTCATCTCAATGTCCTCTTCAACTTTGATGTTGGACATTTTTCCATTTGAACAAGTTATGATGGAGTTATAGTGGTCCAAAGTTGAGGGGTTCACTCTGAATTTTCCAAGTCATGTTGCCATGCCATCCTACCAGGTCACACGCCCTTAAACCAGCTTTGGCACCTTGAGGTTCTAAACCATTTTCCACCATCTTAATGGCTTTAATTCATCTTCATTTCAACATCAATCTTGTTCTCTTATGTCTCCTTAATCCAATGACACTTAAATCTCATCAAACCATGCACCACACATGGAGAATTCCACCCTCAAACATCCTTAGTTTCATTGAGGTTTGGCTGCCAAAGTTAGAATCTCATGGCATGGTTGTTGATCATTTTTTTTTTCGCATACCCTTATACACCAGCCACTCTTTGCCATTTTAAAACCAACATTCCCTTACACTATCATGCTATACATGTCATGCCATGCATAAAAGAGGAAATGACGTGAAACTTGCTCACTAAGCATGCTGCAAGATAACATCACACGGTTCCCTCTCATTTTCAAATTGTTCAGCTCACCATAGCATCATGAACCTCTCCACACCATAGCCAACCTTCCCAACTCGCCCCAAACTAACTTAACTCAGTTAGTTAGGTTGAACTCATTTAACCCAACTCAAACTCACTTAACCAACTCACTTAACCAGACCAGTTAACACACTAACTCAACATATATAATTCAAATTCTCTCAGAATTAAACAACAACTTCATTTTTTCACTCTCACTCCAAGAACACTTCAAGATTTCTCTCTGAACTTTCTCTCTCTCTCTCTCTCTCTCTCTCTCTCTCACGACTTCTCTACTTCTCTTTGGTTCATCATCATCATCATCATCAATAATGCATTATTGAAGCAAGAACAAGCATAATCAACATCAATTCTCCAAGTGTAGCTTCCTCACATTTTCGAATCTCTTTCTGTTTTCAAGATTTCAAGATTCAACAGCATTTGTTTTGCTCGACTTAAGCTCAAGATCAAGTGCTTCTCTCTGGTTTTCTTTGGATCAAAGAATTCTTCCATTTTCAAGTTCTAATCTCCTCAACTTTATTGCTTCGAATCCATGTAATTTTAGCTTTTTTTGCTGTTTGAAGCTTGCTAGAAGCAATGTAATATATCCGGCTAGTGATAGGCTCATTGGGAGCGTAGTTGTGTTTGCTAGGGCAAAATGTTTGTGGATGTTTCTTGCTGTGTGTGCATGGTTTGATGATTTCAATTGTGGATTCATGATATCCTAAACTTCCTCTCCATTTTGGTATGCGGTTTATAGATTTCTGGAAATGTGATGCTTGCATGTGGCCGGAGAAGATGACCGAAGGTCATTCTCCGGTCAGTGAGGATGCATTTAGGGTTTTAGGCCAGATTAAAACACCATCGTCCGATCATTTCCATCCAACGCTCATAAACATGCCAACGCATTAATGATCATGTGCATCTCACGTGCTTTATTTTGTGATCTGAACGCTTGTGTGCATGTGTCTCATGAATGTTATCGTATGCCTCACATCTGATCCACTCATCTTGCATGCTTGATCATCATGAAATTAATCCAACGCTTAATAATGCGCCACCACATTAATGAACACGCTCTCCCTCACGTGATCTTCTCTCTCTCAGATTATTGTCTCTGAATGTTTACATGTGGGGGCGTTCGTGATAGTTACCATGTGCTTGAATTGTGAAACGTTGGATTGATGACTGATTGTGATTAATGTCATTCTATGGCCATGATTGCATCTACATTTGACTGCACATACACCATTCCACACACAAAAACGCGCATATTTGGACTGGGTTGATATTTGTTATTGGCACACCCCTTTTTAAGCCCAATACATCTTTTGAACTGAAAATTACTCACGCTGCACCCCCTACCCCATTTCTTTTGTATTTTTTATTTTCCTTTTCCATATTGTTTCATTTTCTATTTTAAAAAATACCAAATAAACTTTAAAAATCCCAAATTAATTCATGTGTGTTCTTGACACATTTAGATAATTTTATATAATTTTTAATTCTAATTTCATGGATTTTTGCATATTATTCAATAATTTCTTTTCAATTTCTTTTTGAGTGAGTTTCTTCATGAACACTTGAACTTGTGCATTTTATTTCTCCCATCTCATACAACATTTTTTACTCATTCTTTTTGAATTAGTTAGATAACACATTAAAGCATCTAAAAAAATTTTCTTTTTATTTTTAAAGTCATTTTATCACATGTTTACATGTTCATATTTGCACTTCCTTTTGGTTTGTTTCAATGTGATTTTGTGAAATTCTTTGGTCATGTTTTATTTTGAGTTTTGCTATGAGTTTTGGTAGATGTTTTTGCCTATGACTTGGATTGTTTAGGACCTATTTTTTACAATTTTTTCGTGTGCTTTGATGTTTTTTTGATGCCTTGCATTTGAAGTTACATGTATGCACATTCTTCTACTTCATTCTCATATGATTTTGTTGAGGCACTTGTGCCACCTCTTGTGTTTACTTTGTATGATATTATAGGTCATTTGTATGATATTATAGGTCATATTGAACCATGATTATAGGTCATTTGTTTTCGTTCTTTGTCATGTGTACATAAATTTTCTAAATGTCATCCTTACATGAATATTTTTGCCCAAATTCTTGCAACTTCTCTTCTTAAGCTCTACATGTTTCATGTGTGCATTTTGTATGAATTTTCATTCTTCCCATTTGTATCTCATCAATGGTATGAAACTGCCCATATGCATTCATTAATCATTTCACATGTTATGCACTTTTGGTATGTCACTTTGTGCATCTAATTGGAAATTGTTTCTTTCTTTCTTATCTCTTCTTCATCTTATTTCTTCTACTTGTATCATTGCCTCCATGATTTGTATGATGATTCATGTGCATTGAAAGACATTTATAAGTGGTATATGGTTCTGACCTTAGCATTCCCTTAAGCATTATTGCATGATCACATTGCATATTCCTTTATCTTCCATCTATTCCTTTTATGGTGCATCTCTTGGATGTTTAATGCATTATGTGTGCAAAGTTTGGGTGTGTTTGATATCTTAACATTAGAGAGCATCCTTTGGATATAGGTTATGACTTTGATTGATTTTCATCTCTTAGAATCTTTATCCATTGATTCTTAATTTGTTTGATCATTACTTGTTTTTCTTTCCTTATTTCACTACTTGTAAATAGTTTTTGAACTAACATTTTCATGTAGGTGCTAATGGTAAGTAAGTGTGTGGATATGCTTCCACATACACTTCTTTCTTTCATTTTCCCTTATCCCTTTTAATCATTCAACTTGTGATCATGATAAGCATTTATATGCTTTCCTTGAATAATTTCTTTCTTTTCCCTTTTGAGTTATAACTCATCTTCTACTTTAGAAGTGAGTTGTTTAATTCACTCTTCTTCTCCTTTCTCTTAGGATTAGGTTTCTTAAACCACATTAACCATAGGAACAACCATGTATGATAACTTTAGGGTTTGAGTCTTAGTCTCCCTCATTAGATTTTACCTTTCTCCACCATTTGAGTCTTTCTCTCCTCATCTCAAAACAAAAAGCAAAAAACACTTAATAAAGGTTGACGCATATTGCATGTGAGCCTAGAACATGGGAAATGGAAGGAGGAGGGTTTCCCTCCGCCTTTCTAGAGTGTTTAGCATACGTCCTGTTAGGACGACCATGCGATGCATTCGATCCTATATCATAGACTTGAATACAATACGTGTTAATCAAAACACTTCTTCTTAAAAGACAAAAACAAACAACAATTCTCCTCTCATCTTCTTCACTCATTCCTTAAGGACGCGTCATTTCTGTTCTACCGCAAACAGGTAACGACTAAGTATCCATACAGCGAGCTGCAACACCTAACTGCTAGGACGCGAACGTTGACGTTTCCACTAAAAAACACAAACAACTTTCCCTTAGCTGAGGGAAACTACGTCGCTCTGATTCTCATGTTCCCGATGAGATACGTAGGCAGTGGGGTAGGTCCCATTCGAGCACTTCTTTTATTTTCCCTACATTTGTTTCTCATTCTCTTTCCATTCCTTTTCCAGTATCTTTTCTATCACCCTTTGCTCGAGACAGCAAGTGTGGATCCCATCGGGTACGATGGACGCGTGGGGTGCTAACACCTTCCCTTCGTGTAACCGACTCCCGAACCCAGTTCTCTTGGTCGCAAGACCGTGCTCTTTCCTTCCCCTCAGGTTTATGTAGTGTTTCCTTTCCCTCTCTTGGGATGAATACACATTGCTGGCGACTCTATTTCGGTGCCACTTTCGCGTTTGTACTTGGATGAAAATCCCGGGAGCGACACTTGTGACACGGTCGAACTTCACCGCAAACCAGAGTGCGAAGACCTAAGCATTCTTCAGAAGTCTCATAAATCTCAAATGGAGAGACAAAGTGGAAACTTCAAAGTTTCAATTTCAATAAGCCTTATACAATCTGCCTTGGAGTCGGATGCGACAACGGTATCGTCATCAATTACAGTGTCAACAAATTTCATCTCAAGATACTGGTGGATCTTAGGCAAGGCGGTTCATGTTACCATTTAGTCTTAAGAAACAGTGCCAAATGGTAGAGCCTTGTATCAACGTGAAGCTTATGTACACATTTTGTATTTTGCTTTGGATACAATCTCTTTGTAACTTGCATGTGATGAGGCTTAATATGCTTTAGATTCAAAAATTGTAAGTTTTCATGGTAACTTGAAATGGCGATGAATGAGTTTTAGTGCATTTGAATTGATGTAAATTCTTCTCTTCAATTTGTTATGCTTTGATCCGCACTTCGTGACCTTTAATTTTGGAATCCAAACTTGTAAAACTTCAAAGTTTTGAATTTTCATGATAATTTGGAATAGTGCCTTGTATTCAAATTGTGGAAAACTGTGAGTATTGAACTTATGGAAATAAAACATGATAAGGACTCTTTTGTACTAATTCAAAAAGATCTCGTCATGAATCTTGTATGTCTTCAAGTTAATTCCTTTAAGAATGGTCTTTGAACTCTTTATGCCAAGATGAAATTCCTTGAAAAAAATCTTAAGAACTAATGACAATGGCATAGGACCCTTGGATTAAATTCGAAACCAAATGTCATAGATTGATTAAAGAAAAAATCCCAATAGTTCAAAGTAATGCTGATCATACTCATTCCCTATTAAGACCATGAATTTTTGGCTTGGAATTTGAAGCTTGATTAATCCATTGGACACTCAGTGAACTTGAAGCTGAACATCTCCCATATTTGAGCTTTCTTGGAGTGTCTTTCTTATTGAATCCATTATTAAAAAAAAATCCATATCTTAGAACACACACATCTCTTAAATAAGGAGCTTATAGAGAGGGGGAAGATGCCATCTTGTGATACAATTGCCACAGACCTAGCCTCTAGGGACCATTCTCCATATCAAAAGAGGTAAGGACTTAGTATTCTGAGGGGGGAAAACTGAGGAGAAAAGGCTTAGTAGTGGTTTTAGGGACTAAAAGGAAAAGGGCACAATCTCATAGGAATCCATACACATCTTGCAAAGGCCAGAGAAACCTCCACAAACACACACAACACAACCTTCGAGACTTTGAGCCTTCTGCAGCAGCATCTGTCCTCATAAATGAAACAAACAGACAAAAACTAGATAAAGCGGTTAGTTATGCACAAATGATTGACCTAATGTTATGCAAAGAGCAAAGCGGGGATCTTAGGGTCAAAAATTAGGGTGTGACAGATGCCCCTATTTAAGTTTCTTCTATTCGGCGATATGGAGATTGAAATCTCCGTCTCGACGAGATATGAGGGACTTAAATACAAACATGCAAATTTTTTGGCCCTAAGATCCATAAAATGCACATTATATGATATGAAATGATATGATATGCAAGACAGAGATCTTGTGAGGAATAATGTCACAGGGGATAACTGATGTTAAAACGTCAGAAAACAGCTAAAGAAATGGAAGACGCGACGAGGGACAAATCAGCAAAACAAGACTCCACGGGGAAAGACCCAACTCCACTGGGGAAAGGACTACCAACTAACAATCGCAAGGTAGCTTAAACATAAGGCAAGAAACTTGTGATGAGATCCTTTAACAAATCTCCACTTGAAGAACTTGTTGTCGTGGTCAACCGTGGGGATTTCAGGAGATATCGATTGGAAGAGTCTATTGTTGAGACTTAGAACCTCACTTGAGAATACCTTCTTCGAAGGTCTTACTGAAAAGGTATCGACCATCAAAATCATTGGGGAATCTGCTGAGAAAAGAAATGATTGTCTGTTAAATTTTAAAGTAAACCAGAGAATCTACTGCCGAGATCCCGAAAATAGAGAAACATCCTCTGTTGAAATCTTTTGGAGATCTACTATCGAGAATAACCAGAGAATAAAATAGGATACCTACTGCCGAGGTCTTCTGGAAATCTTCTGCCGAGATTTTCCAGGAAAATACCTACTACCGAGGTCTTCTGGAAATCTTCTGCCGAGATATGCCAGGAAAATACCTTCTGATAATCAAATAATCTGTTAAAAGGATAATAAACCTCCCCTCGTCTCGGGTCATAAGCCACAGACTGGTCTCAGTTTCTTCTTTAATCAAGTATTCCGCTTGAAAATGGTAAAATATAAACCTCCCGTCATCTCGGGTCATAAGCCACGGACTGGTCTCAGTTTCTTCTTTAATCAAGTATTCCACTTGAAAAGGTTAAGAATAAACCTCCCCTCGTCTCAGGTCATAAGGCACAGACTGGTCTCAGTTTCTTCTTTAATCAAGTATTCCACTTGAAAAGGGTAAGAATAAACCTCCCCTCGTCTCGGGTCATAAGCCACAGACTGGTCTTGGTTTCTTCTTTGGGGATAGAATATCTACTACCGGTTTACTGGGTAGTTCACAAAGAAAGATCATTTGCTACCAGTTTACTGGGTAGTTCACAAAAGGTAATTCTGCTACCGGTTTACTAGGTAGTCCTCAAAGAAAATATTAACTGCTATCAATTTACTGGGCAGTTAGCAAAGAAAGGATTATCTGCTACCGATTTACTGGGTAGTCCACAAAGAAAATATTACCTGCTACCGATTTACTGGGTAGTCAACAAAAAGGTAATTCTGCTACCGGTTTACTGGGTAGTCCTCAAAGAAAAAAAATCATCTGCTACCGGTTTATTGGGTAGTCAACAAAAGGTAATTCTGCTACCGGTTTACTGGGTAGTCCTCATAGAAAATATTAACTGTTATCGATTTACTGGGTAGTTAGCAAAGAAAATATTATCTGCTGCCGATTTACTGGGTAGTCCACAAAGAAAATATTACCTGCTACCGATTTACTGGGTAGTCAACAAAAAGATAATTTTACTACCGGTTTACTGGGTAGTCCTCAAAGAAGATATTAATTGCTACCGATTTACTGGGTAGTCAGCAAAGAAAAAATCATCTGCTACCGATTTACTGGGTAGTCCACAAAGAAAATATTACCTGCTACCGATTTACTAGGTAGTCAACAAAAGGTAATTCGGCTACCGGTTTACTAGGGAGTTGTAGCGAGCGATTTTGGACGTGGTTCTTAAGCACTGTCGCTCTTTGGGGTTACTACAGGTCGATTCATTTTTTATCCTATTGTGAGCTGACTAAGGAAGGGAAATAGATGTCTCCAATTAACCCTGCTTGCATACTGAGTTCAAACAGCGGTCTGGTAGGTTACGAATGCTATGTGGTAGTGGGGCCTCTCTTGTGTTTATTTTGACAGAATGACAGATTTATTCTTTGGGCAGGAAGTTAAGACTGATGTTTTTCAATTGATATGGGATTTAGGATTTTTGTTTAGTGTGCTCGCTAAGATTTTTCTTTCAATCTTATGCCTACGTATTCCCGTTTTTCCGAAACAGGGAAATCAGAGCGATCATAGTTCCTCCTATTCTATGGGTGGAAATGGTTTTTTGGTGTCTTGTTTGAAGCCCAAGACGTGAAGCGAAAAAGGTGATCTATATCTTGTTCAAAGCCCAAGATGTGAAGCTGAAGGTGGTTTGTATCTTGTTCAAAGCCCAAGATGTGAAGCTAAAAGGGTGTTGACTTTAGAGAGAACTTGTCATCTCTAAAGAGGGGTTTGTATGTCACAACTGTTTATAAATGAGAATTACTTTAACCTGGATGTGTGAATCCAGCAATACCATAATTTCCTTTATAGGGGATTTCCAACCTGAAGGAGAAGACTTTAACTCAGTATATAGCAATGCCATCTTTCCTTAGGAATTTTTCATGCTAAAAGAGGGACAGTGGCATGGATGTAAATAATCCAGAGGCTTGCCGCTTACAGCGATTAGATGAAGGGAGAGGAGTTGTTGATGTTTGTGTACTGTGAACGAGGCACAACTTTGATGCTAAAAGGTTGATTGGATCAACCAGTGGTGTTTTATACAAAGCCTAAGAGAAGGCTAGGGTTGCTGTCTCAATTAAGTGACAGGTCAAGTATGTTGGTTCAGAAATAAAATCAGTTCTTATATGAGTAACACTGTACTCATGGGTTTGATCTGATAATTGGGATTGTTTCCTGTTCTTTAAGGAAATGGGAATTCCAATGGGTATTGGAGACTGTCTGAGTCTACTGGTGTTTTTCCCTACTTGAAAGGTGCTTGAGAATGTCTTTGAGACTCAAGGAAATTAGACTGTCCAAGTCTAGAGTTTCATCTTTTGTACTATGCTTTGAGAAACAGTAGTAGACTCTTGAAAAGACTGTTCTATTAAGATGATTGTTTTCTGTTCCTATACCTCTAGGAGGTCGTCGGGACAATTTGTACGAAGCCCAAGAGGAGGCTGGAAACTTTTAAGAAGCCGAGAGGTCCTTGTATGAAGCCCAAGAGGAGGCTATCATTCCTGGAGAAAGAATCATTATACGAAGCCTAAGAGGAGGCTGTGAATACTTCTAAGAAGCCGATGGGTCCTTGTACTAAGCCCAAGAGGAGGCGGGGATGCTTTTAAGAAGCCTGTGGGTCCTTGTGCAATGCCCAAGAGGAGGCCGATGCTTTTAAGAAGCCCGTGGGTCCCCAAACCCCGAGAAATTCAAGACAGGCTATTCTCAAGGAATAAATCAAGCCAGGAAAGTTCGAGAATTTGGAAGAAACTCAAGAGATGCCATTCACGGAGAATACATTCATCTTTGGGGAGGTAGAGTTTCTTGACAATTCCTAAGGAGGACAGTCGAAGAAAAGACTGTATCTGGTGCTCCTATGGGGGATCTAGTATTGTCTATTTCTACGAATAATCAAAACGGCTTTACCTAATGTTAGACGTAGTTGCCGGGGAAACTCTAAATATCTATACTATTATTACACAGTCGATATGAGTTTATGAAAGAAGACTTACAGCGAAACAGCCCCACAATACAGTTATATGTATATGAAAGCGGTAAATGAAAGCGTATAAACACTTACTCGGTTGTAGAGCTTCCATGCTGTTTGGTTAGTTGTTCAACAAAGAAAGATTGAAAACAATAGTATATTTCAAAATCAAAGGAGAAAGTGCTTTGAAAAAGAAAGATTCGGGGCTTACAGCTCAAGGAGAGGCCCAGGGTTTTATCTGTGATCGCACTGTTTGAATTTGTACAGAGGGACTTATACAAGTGACTGAGGCCCAAAATTTATTTTCTGTACAAAGGGATGGGTCTTACACTCTCTCAAGAGGCCCAAAAGGTTTAAAGAAAAGAAATGGGTCTTACTACTCGAGGGTAGGCCCAAGATTTGTTTTTCAACGGATGATGATCGCGTCGAACTTTTTGAAATACAACGGGACTTATACCATAAGTGAGGCCCAAAAATAGGTTGTATTTACAAAGGGCTGGGTCTTACACTCTATTAGAGGCCCAAAAGAAAAAGAGTGGGGCTTATAACACGAGGGTAGGCCCAGATGATTTTTCATTTGAAATGGCGATCGCACCGAGATTTTTGAAAACGCAGTGGGTCTTATACAATGCGTTGAGGCCCAAAATGGTTTGGTTTTCAAAGGGGGTTGGGTCTTACACTCAAATAGAGGCCCAAAAGTTTTGAATGGGTCTTATAGCTCGAGGAGAGGCCCAAAAGGTTTAAAAGGCGACGATCGCGCCGCTTACTTGTACAGAGGGACTTATACAATAAGTGAGTCCCCAAAATTGTTTGTACAAGGGGATTTGGGTCTTACACTCTCTCAAGAGGCCCAAAAAGTTTTAAAAATGATTTTTGAGGGTTGAATTAATCCAAAAACCCTAATTTGTTTTCAAAATGTATTTTAATTGAATAAAAATTCAATTAAAATGATCAAAATTGTTTAACATATGGAAAACAAATTGTGATCTTGGATTAATGCTTCAAAAATTAAGTATCGACCTACAAAATAATTAGAAGGCATTAAAAGTTGCAAAATCAAGGTGGAAAAAATATTCAAAAATGTCAAAAACAATTAAAATATTAATTCTTTGCAAAAATATCAATTATATGAATTAAATAATATTTTTGGGATTTTTTGGGAAAATAAAATATTTTAACATCTTTGTGAATTATTAAAAATAGAATCAACTCAAAATCATTAAAACTCAGAGAGAAATTAATTTTTGAATCAATTAAACAAAATCACAAAATTCAAATATTTGAATTTATGAAAATGGCGCCAAGAACATGGACCAAGAACACGCGCGTTTTCTGCCTTGCCCAGATTTGCATTTTCTATCCAATCTCACTGAATACTTGATTATATCATGCAATCCACATACCAATCAACTCGTTTCAACCTCACGATCATGTCTATGGCAATTAATTTCATTTAAATTAAGCATAAAACAAGAAATCACGAAAAATCCTCAAGAACCCTAAATTATGCATGAAGGCTGGGATTTTTAATACACGATTCAAACAAAGCAATTACTTGAGGGGAAACATTCCATGCATGATTATGAACATTTGGCAAAAGTATTGTGCGAGGAAATATGCATAGATTGAGAGATGACCAAGTTTAGGCTTACCTCTAGGTCGTGACAGCAAGAGCAAATTGATTTCTGAGTTGGAGGTGTTACAGATGAGTTGTGATGATCTGAACAGCTTCCCTACACCCTATGGAGTGTGGTTGAATGCTTGGACTTGATGGAAATTGGCTGGATCACTTCATGGCATCTCAACTGCAACTTGGTTAAAACCTTGAGCAATAGACTGGTGATTCTGAGAAATCAGTGTTCCAGATGTTGTTTAAGTGTTTGATCAGCTCATATATGATGTATATGAGGTGTGTGTGTGATTGGTTTGAGTGGAATTGCTCTCTAATGAAAAACCTGATAGTGACTTGCTAAGAAAGGCATTTTTGAGAGTGAGAAGTGGATTTTGAGAAAGGCAAGTGTTGTAGGCCTTTGGTGTACTTAAACTGATCACAATTGAGCTCTATTTATAGTAGAGCAAGTTTGTTTTGCAAGGAATAGTGAATGGCAGCTGTTGAGTAAGTTTGGCCAATGTTGGCAAATGAAAATCCAAGTCTCCTCTAGCCATTGACTAGAGGTTAGGGCACAGGCTGCTGGTCCCCTTGGTCTTGGATAAGTCTTGACTGAATTCAGTTGAGAATGGCTCAGTCCATGCCACCTTGATGCTCCCATTGAATGCTCCAATCCAAAATTGGAGTCTTGTCCCTATTTTGGGCAATTCTAGGTTCAACATGCTATTTCTTGTTCCAAGGACTTTGGAGGCTTGGCTCAGTGATTGTCCCCTTTAGATTCAATCCTCAGATGTGTCCAAGGTGATAACAAGGCTTGGAATTGGCTGATTTTGGCAAATCGAGCAAAAGTACAAAAATATGCCTTGCCTTGGCAGATTTCAGCAAGGCAACTTGCCAATGTCATATCTCATGGCTCAAGTTGAATTTGGTGATGTTCTTGGCCATTTTGGAAAGCTCTTATATGATACAACAACTGTTTGACCATATTTGGTTTTGATAATTTTTGGATCCAAGTGAAAAATGTCCCTACATTTGGAAAAAAGTAAGGCAAAATCTGACTTAGTGAAATTTTCACTAAGTGTTGGAACGGAGTGACTTTTCTTGATTTTGATCACTCCATAACTCAAAATCCATGAGGAATTTGGACATAGGTCAGTATGAAGCTTTTGTAGAGGGAAATGAGATCTACAAATCAAGCCTTGGATGGGAAAAAATGGCTTTGTGGTTTAGGAGTTATGATCCTCCAAAGTTGGTACCTTTGTCACTTTTTTTCATAACTTAGAAAATTTTCTAAGTTTTTATGGTTACCCCTTTTACAAGTTATCCCATTTTCTTTGATTTTTCTTGATGAATGATGATTCAAATCATACATAAACATCATTTTAGGGTTAAAAATCCATTTTTGTGAAAAATCTCAAAAAGTCAAAGTTGACTTTTGTGCACAGTTGACTTTTTGTCAGATGAATTCTAAACTGTGCAATTCTTCAGGAAATCATGTCCTTGACCTAAATAAAACTTAATGGACATGTTCCATGGGTGGTATAGAGGATATTGAATCATGTCTTAGGGCTTGGGAGCATGTCCTGGTCAAAAGTCAAAGTTACAGTTGACTTTTCCCGCGAAACCCAAACTGTGGTTCAAATGAAATTGAAACTTGTTGCTCAAACTTCTTGGATCAATCCATTGTTCCAAATGGATAACTATGGCATATTGGAGATCCTCAAATCCTCTCTTGTGGTATTGGTTCATAATTGGTCCCAAGAGTCAACTTAGGGGTGAATTAGGTCAAGAAACCCTAACTCCTGATTTTTGATGAATGCATCCCCTGAGGCTAAATTGACTTAATGATTGGGTCCATGAGGTTCCATGGAGAATATTAGGTTATGTTTTGGATCTTTGGCTCATGCCCAGATGAAAATTTCCATCTGGAGGCCCTGGTCGACCAAAACCCTAATTTGGTGGCACTGGCAATCTTGAAGCTTGATCCACCTAGAAGGGAGCAACCTTTGCTTAATCCTTGAAGTGGGAGTCCTCTTGATCCATTTTGGATGCTTGAGAGGTTAGATAAGTTGAAGATCATGTCATTCCTTGATTGATCCTTTGTCTAAGCACTCAGAGAGGGCTTGAAACCCTAGTTTGATTGTAGTGGATGCTCACCCATCCTTGGGGATAATAATGAGGTACAAAGGTATATCCATATTTTGCTGATGATTTGCACAATGATGGGAAATCTTAGTGGTCAAAATTTGGGGTATGACAGATGCCCCTATTTAATCTTCTTGGACACGAAGGTGGGAATGGCGAAGGTATTCGGGCATTCGAGGTGCAAGAGGATTAAATATCGGAATATCCAAAATTTTGACGGCGTCTATGAATGGTAATTCACGCATTCGTCTTATTTCGCTAAGCAATGATGCTTAGAAAAGGTAAACTTCCCCTCGATCCTGGTCTTCAGCCAAGGAACTGGTCTCAGTTTTTGATGTAAACTTCCCCTCGATCCTGGTTTCCTACCAAGGAACTGGTCTTAGTTTCTTTTGTCAACTTCCCCTCGATCCCGGTTTCCTACCAAGGATCTGGTCTCAGTTTCTGAAGTAAACTTCCCCTCGATCCTGGTTTCCTACCAAGGAACTGGTCTTAGTTTCTGAAATAAACTTTATTGACAAGGGACGCTATTCGTAGTGGTTTTCCTCAAACTTCTCGTCGAATTTTCCTGGGGAGATGCCATTTAATGGAAAAAAATTTGTTGTCAGACTTGCTGGGGAACCCAGTCGTCTGAGTTTTAGAGGTGTACAAACTTCTCTGTTGGAGACGCCCTTTGTCGACTCTACTGGGGAAAACGAGTCTCTTGAGAGACTGCTTCCAGCTTGGGGATATTACATCATACTTTTCTCGGAGATCTTCTCAGAGAAATGCCTTATGATGTGATCCAATTTTGAGGTGCCGATGACCTTTTCATCAGCGGTTTTTTCGGAGAAAAACTGCTGTATTATCGAATCTTTTGTTAAAAGGCTTTCTCTCGGGATTTTCCTTAATCCAGGAAAGCAAGGATGTCATCTTCAATGGCGAAGAGTGACATTTGTTGAAGGTTCTCTGGTCATTCAGAGGTTCAAGTTATCAAAGTGGTCGAGGACCTAACTTCAATCCAGAAATAAACTGGAGGAGAGAGATTTCTCAGACGCAACACTTCTTGACGAGGACAAGGGATGACAACTCAATTGTGACGACTTTTATCACTAAGGGATAAGACCGACTAGAGTGATAGTGATGCAATATGAATGTGAATGTAAATCAATAATGCATGATGTATGTATGTATATGCTGAAAAAACTGACGCAACATACAGACTAAAGGATGAACACGACTGGATACTCGGCCACAGTGGGGCAAAGAAGTACCGTTGGTCCAAAAATAACAATTCTACCTTGCTCAGGAGAAGTAATCCTTGCGGGGAACTACGTTGGTCGGGCTTAGGAGATAAGAACTCGGCCTAGGCGTGTCAGACGAAACAAGGTCTCTGACACAGTTGATCCCTTCATTCAGGCGTGCTGGGTTACAAGGAGTACTTTGATTCTGCACTTTGAAGTTTTCTTACTTCTGGAGAAGCGATCGATGTTCTTCTGATGTTCAACAGTCAAAAGAAATTGCCATCTTTATTTTAAAGCAGAAAAAGTTTTACAAGTAAATTCATTTTTTTGTTTTATTTCAAGAATCGTTAATTATATTAAAAATGTCGTTCTATAAAGCTAAAACAAATGAGAATTACAAACAAAAGCACAAGGGCTCAAATTTTATTGATAAGATGGAGATCAGCCAAACGCGTGATTCCAAAGAGCATTTACAAAGTTAGAAAATGGTAATTTACAGGGAAAAGGGCTACGTTGAAACATAACGACCACTATCCTTCTACCAACTTTGAATTTGGGACATCCTGAGCTTCCGTCGAAGATGACCTTGACTGGAGGGTGTAACTACTGCTGCTGAGGGACTTGCCTCTGTTGAACATAGTTACTTGCCATTATCCCTAATTTATGCCTGGATTGTACTTTCATGTTTCCAATCCAGCGGGATGATTTTTTTCATGTCTCTAACTTTTGCCTGGACCACCCTTTCGAGTTTTCAATCCACCGAGACGTTTGATTTTAGGCGAAGTATTTCTTGACTACATCAACATTCGTGGGGTAGGCAAATTCTTCTCCGTCCATGGTTGCAAGTCTCAAGGCGCCGCCTGAGAAAGTTTTCCTGACCACATAGGGGCCATCATATTTTGGAGTCCATTTGCCCATAGAATCAGTGAGAAATGATTGTATCTTCTTGAGCACGAGGTCTCCTTTTCTGAAGATGCGAGGTCGGACCTTTTTGTCGAACGCCTTCTTCATTCTCTGCTGATACAACTGATCGTGGCATAGTGCAGTGATTCGCTTCTCTTCGAGCAGATTCAATTCGTCGTGTCGACTTTGACACCATTCAGCTTTTGTAAGCTTTGCTTCCATCAATACCCGGATTGATGGGATCTCTACTTCGATGGGGAGCACTGCTTCCATGCCATATACTAGAGAGAAAGGGGTAGCCCCTGTTGAAGTGCAGACAGATGTTTGATAACCGTGAAGAGCAAAGGGTAGCATTTCGTGCCAGTCTTTGTAGGTTACAACCATCTTTTGAACAATCTTCTTGATGTTCTTGTTAGCCGCTTCCACCGCTCCGTTCATCTTGGGTCGGTAGGGAGATGAGTTATGGTGTTCGATCTTGAACTCTGCGCGCAACTCTTTCATCATCTTGTTGTTCAAGTTAGATCCATTATCAGTAATGATCTGGCTCGGAACACCATATCGGCAGATGATATTGTTTTTGATAAATCGGACCACCACTTGTCGGGTTACATTGGCGTATGACGCTTCTTCGACCCACTTGGTAAAGTAGTCAATGGCTACCAAGATGAACCGATGTCCGTTTGAAGCCTTAGGTTCAATCAAGCCAATTATGTCGATTCCCCATATGGAAAAAGGCCATGGAGAAGAAAGAACTTTGAGATGTGTTGGCGGTACATGAATTTTGTCGGAGTATATCTGACACTTGTGACACCTCCTCATGTACTTGTAGCAGTCGGATTCCATTTTCAACCAATAGTACCCTGCTCTCATAATTTTTCTCGCCATTGTGTGTCCGTTGGCATGAGTGCCAATGGATCCTTCATGAATTTCTTTCATCAGCATGTCTGCTTCTGGTCTGTCTACGCATCGGAGCAAGACCATGTCAAAATTTCTCTTATAGAGAGTATCACCGCTCAGAAAGAAGCTACATGCTAGCCTTCTGAGGATCTTTTTGTCCTTCCTTAGTGCCCCAGGTGGGTACTCTTGTTTCTGAAGGAAGCATTTGATATTGTGATACCAAGGTTTGTTGTCTATGATTGCTTCAATCGTGAAGATGTAAACGGGCCGTTCAAGGCGCCTTACGTCAATCTTAGGTAGGTCGTTCCATTGACCTACACTAATCATGGAAGAGAGAGTGGCTAAAGCATCAGCCATGTGATTCTCATCACGAGGGATGTGATGAAACTCGACTCTGTTGAAGAAAGGTAACAACCTTCTTGCATAATCTTTGTAAGGAATCAATCCTGATTGGTATGTGTTCCAATCTCCTGTGGTCTGATTGGTAACCAAGGCTGAATCGCCGTACACGTCAAAGTTTTTGATCCTTAAATCAATCGCTTCTTCGAGACCCATAATACAAGCTTCGTATTCGGCCTCGTTGTTTGTACATTTGAACGTAAGTCTGGCAGTGAAATGAATGTGGGTACCCTGAGGGGTAAGAATGATTGCCCCAATTCCGTTTCCGTAATGATTAACTGCTCCATCAAATATAAGTCCCCATTGGGAATCTGGTTATGGCCCTTCACTGGGTAGCGGTTCATCGCAATCTTTCATTTTTAGATACATGACATCTTCGTCTGGGAAGTCAAATCTGATTGATTCTTGATCGTCAATCGGTTGATGAGCCAAATGATCGGCTAAAATACTTCCTTTAACTGCTTTCTGAGCATGGTACTCTATGTTATATTCTGATAACAACATCTGCCAACGGGCAATCCTTCCCGTGAGAGCAGGTTTTTCAAAGACGTACTTGATCGGATCCATTTCAGAGATTAACCAAGTAGTGTGACGAATCATGTACTGGCGAAGATGTTTGGCTGCCCAAGCCAAAGCGCAGCAAGTTTTCTCGAGCATCGTGTACCAGGTCTCGCAGTCGGTGATTTTCTTGCTCAGATAGTAAATGATAGACTCTTTCCTTTTGGTTTCGTCTTTTTGGCCAAGTACACACCACATTAAGTCTTCCAAGACTGTGAGGTAGATGATCAGTGGTCTTCCTTCCACTGGAGGTGATAGAATCGGAGGATTCAACAGATATTCCTTAATACTGTCGAAGGCGGTTTGACAATCTTCTGTCCAAACGCAATCCTGGTTCTTTTTGAGTAATTTGAAAATCGGCGCACAGGTCGCGGTCATGAGGAATATGAATCTGGAGATGTAGTTCAAACGTCCCAGGAATCCTCTGACTTGTTTTTCAGTTTTCGGAGAAGGCATTTCTTGAATGGCCTTGACCTTGTCAGGATCAACTTCAATTCCTTTCTAGCTGACGATGAACCCTAAGAGTTTCCCTGAACGAACACCGAAGGTGCACTTGTTGGGATTCAAGCGGAGTTTGTACTTTCTCAACCACTCGAATAGTTTTGACAGGTGGGTCACATGCTCCTCTTCTGTTCTAGATTTAGCAATCATGTCATCCATATACACCTCGATCTCTTTGTGTATCATGTCATGAAACAGAGTAGTCATGGCCCTTTGATAGGTTGCCCCGACGTTCTTCAAGCCGAACGACATCACCTTGTAACAAAAGGTACCCCATGGGGTAATGAACGAAGTTTTCTCCATGTCTTTCGGCACCATTTTAATCTGGTTATAGCCCGAGAATCCATCCATAAAGGAGAAAATTTTGAACTTTGCTGTACTGTCTACCAGCATGTCAATGTGTGGTAAAGGAAAGTCGTCCTTTGGACTAGCCTTGTTCAGATCTCTGTAATCGACACACATTCTGACTTTTCCGTCCTTTTTCGGAACGGGTACGATATTGGCTAACCATTGAGGATATTCTGATGTGGCGAGGAAACCTGCGTCAATCTGTTTCTGTACCTCCTCTTTGACTTTGATGGCCATGTCCGGGTGAATCCGTCTCAACCTTTGCTTTACTGGCGGACATTCTAATTTCAATGGTAAGTGATGTTCCACGATGCTGGTATCCAACCCTGGAATATCCTGATAGGACCAAGCAAATACATCAGGAAATTCTTTGAGAAGCTTTATCAAACTCTCTTTGGCAGTTGGACTAAGCAGTGCCCCAATCCTGATTTCTTTTCTCTCCTTTTCTGAACCCAAGTTTACTGTTTCCAACAGCTCTTTGTGAGGTTCAATGGACCTTTCCTCTTGTCTGAGTAATCGGGAGATATCTTCTGGAATTTCGTTGTCAACTTCTTCTTCAGCCCCAAATACCGGGAACTCAAAGTCGGGAGAAGGCATCGAATCGTATGTTTCAACGGGGTTTAAAACAAGCAATCTGCATGACGTGATGATTCGTGTTTAGAAGAGATAGAGAAAATGCAAGAGCGTGTGTAGTGTATTTTTTTACTGCTTGTTTTTATTTTTTGAATGTTTTTTAGGATTACCATTTTCTGAGAAAAGAAAAAAGAGAAAACAGCAATTAATGCGGAAATTACAGAACAACGTTATTTTATTAATGAACAAGTCGATTCTTGAAACTACAGCCCAATAAAACAAAACTCTGTCGCTTTGGGCGAAGCGAAGAGGGAAATTTACAGAAAGTGAGCCCTATCAAAACATCTGTTTCACCTGGGCAGGGTGAAAGGTTAAAGATGGCAATTACTTTGACTGATGAACGATCTTCGGAACATCGACAGCAACCCACTGGCGGCGAACTCCTCGGTGAATCACAAAGTCTGGAACCTTCCTCGATTTGTCTTCAGAAATAACGCTGATTTATGGTGGAGCAGGATCATTGGAATCTGTCTCCCAGGCAGAGTTGTCGTAGGAGAATTCCTTAGTTGTATTTTGCATAGCATTTGTGCTCTCAGCTGTATCTCCCCATCCAGTAGGCTGGATGTCTTCGAGCCTGATACGAGAGCTTTCGGGAGCGGTGTACTTGACCATATAGTCGTATTTTCCACTCGGTTGTCCCAAGGTGTCCCACACTTCTTTGGAACTGGAGGAGTCATCCCTCTCGATGATGTTGACCTCGGGAAAAGCATAGTTGATGAATTCTAGTCCTGCAAACGCTGCAAATTCATCGTTATGTTGAGTAGTTTCTGAATGACCTGAATGTTGATCCCATGACATGGTGGGGACACAGGTATTCTGTTCAATGATGCTCAACTGAGTTTCATTAGTCGGTTGATTTCCTTGCCCTAAGTCTCCTGGGTAAGGCTGCCACATTGGCAGACCATCCATCGGGCCATAGTAGTTATGGTCAAAGTTGTCCTTCATCGGAGTGTCCTCCTCTAATGAGTTTGGTGGAGCACGACATCCTTCCGGATCACAATTTTCATATATCATTTCGACATCTGACCTTGGTATAAACCTCGGACTCTGCGTGGGAAAGCAGAATGGGGTATGCGTTTCGTCCATATAGATTGGAAGCCACCAGTGGTTCAATAAGTACTGAAGTGTTTCCTGGACAAGGGCACAACCTTGATCGTTTTCGCAACCCGCTTTGCAGTTCTGATAATCATGTGATGCCAGGAACCCGAGCCGGACCTGTTCTGCATGTAACTCCACCAGGCTGGTATTCATCAAGCGAATATCGAAGATTTGAATCATGTTGATCTGATAGGGGTTCCTATCATGGTAGTCCTGGATCCACCCGAGATCCATCTGACGCTGGAGGGCCTCTTGTACAAAAGAGCATCCCTGTTTGTTTACCGAGCAAGTCAGACAAGAACTGTAATCGTTCCGCGGTAGATTATGATATTGGTTTTGCCTTGAGTGCATTGCCACCAGGTTGGCATTCATCGCACGGATGTCGTGGTTTTGAATGACGTTAGAATTTGTGTAAACCATGTTAACTCCATGAAATCGGTGCTCTTGGATCCATATGAGATCCATCTGTTCCTGTAGAGCTGATTGCACCACAGAACATCCCTGATTGTTTTTAGAGCAGATATCACACTGGTGATAATTATGAGGTGGCACATGGCTATAACCGCTCTGTCTACAATGCATCTTGACCAGATTGGTTTTCAACAAGAGTACATCGTGAATTTGATAGACATTGTTAGTCTCTCCCTCTATCAAATTGACTGTATCCTTCTCGTGTTGAGGCAGCGGGTTCGTCAGAACATTGGGATTCGTATCTTTGAAAGATAAGAGCCTGCTCCTAACAAGCTTTTGCACGTCAGATTTAAAATTGAGACAGTTCTCTATGTTATGCCCCAATCCTCCTTGATGATAAGGGTATGTCTGGTCCACCTTAAACCAAAAAGGAGGATTTTCTGGTGCTGTAAGAGGAGACTTAGTCTGGATGTGCCCCTTAGCCAGTAGCAACGGAAATAGTTCTGCGTACAACATGGGTATAGGATCAAATCCTGGTGGCCGCGTTGTACGGTTGTTGTTATATGGAGGACGAGCCTGCTGAAGAGGCTGTTGTGTCCTTTACTGATTAGGTTGCCTCTGCACAATCTGAGGTTGATACGTAGGAATAGGCGCAGGGCTGATAGCTGGAGTTACAGCTGCTACCGGTTGGTACCGTCGCCTTTGTTTTCCGAGAGAGATATTCCCAATATCTTACTCTTTTTTCTTAGGGAGAGCACTACCGTATCGTTTTGTACTACTTGATAATCCAGCGTCTTTTACTAAACGTCCTTCCCGGACGGCTTCCTCAAGACGAATTCCTATGCCCACCATCTCGGTGAAGTCACTGGGTGCACTGGCGACCATTCTATCATAGTAAAACGAGCTTAAGGTCTTTAAAAAGATCTTTGTCATCTCTTTTCCCTCAAGAGGTGGACAAATCTGAGCTTCAATTTCGCGCCATCTCTGAGCGTATTCCTTAAAGGTTTCCTTGTCCTTTTGTGACATTGATCTGAGTTGATCTCTGTCTGGTGCCATGTCCAAATTGTATTTGTATTGTTGGACGAAGGCAGTACCAAGATCTCTGAATGTGCCGATCGTAGTACGGTTTAAACCCATGTACCATTTGAGTGCGGCACCGGTTAAACTATCCTGAAAGTAGTGAATCAGCAAATCCTGATTTTCTGTCTGAGCTGACATTCGTCGAACGTACATCACCAAGTGACTCTGAGGGCAAGAGTTACCCTTGTATTTTTCAAAGTCGGGCACTTGGAACTTGTGTGGGACTTTCACATTGGGGACCAAGCAGAGGTCTGTGGCGTCCTTTCCAAATAGATCCTGGCCGCGAATGGCTTGTAGTTCCTTCTGCATTTCCAAGAACTGTTCCTGGAATTCATCCATTTGGTCAAACATAAGGAATCGGTGGAATCTGTCCTTCCGGGACAGTGTGCACCACAGGGGGTGGTACCGTAACTACGGTAGTGAATCTTGGCGTTTCCCGAAGTTTGTAACCTTTAGGAGTCTTCAATATGCCTCTGGCATCTTCGCTTTCCCAAAGTCTGTAACCTTCAGGACCAACGACATCTGTTGTGATTCCCTGATCTTCAGCGATCGGCGGAACATATCCTTCCGGGATATAGTTAGCAGGCATGCCCCAGGGACGATCTTTTGGCATTTGATACCTAGGATCAAACTTCTCCACTATGGGCGCTGAGGTGATCTCTGAGATCACAGTTCTTTGTAGTTGAGCTTCTGCCATGGCTTGCATGTCGTTATGAAGCTTTCTCATATCCTCTCTCAGAGCGTCGATCTCTTCTTTCAACTCTCTGTTCTCTTCCTTAAGATCATCCATCCTTTTCTGACGATTGGCCCGAGTATTGTACGAATGAGACAGTTTGACTCTAGAACCGAGACACAAACGTGAGATTCGTAGGTAAGAAGAATACGCGATGTGAGAATGATGAATGCCATGATTATATTAATTGTTTTTTTGGTTTAATCATAATAAACTTCGACAATTAGATTGCAAATATCAAACAGTGGGGAAACCCCTTTTTATTGAAATTCAAGGATTACAGAAATGGAAATACAGTAGATTACAAGGTGCAGAAACAGAAACCTAAGCTAATGGGTCCCGAGTCCTCTCTGAAGAGAAATCGGGTGCTGATTCTGGTACTTTCCTTTTCTTTGACCGGGGCTCGTGAGCCATTGTCGGGTTGTCATTCCTTTTCCAGGTGAAAGGAGCGAGCAAATTCCTTTGGTCATCCTGATTATCCACAGCATGTTGCTCTAAAATCTCGATCAGAGCATCCTTTTCTTTCAGTAGCTGCTGTATTTTGGTACACTCCACGTTGAGGGTGCGGTACTTGTTCTTCCAAGACCTCTTCTCCCGCCGGACTTTGTTGAGAGTAACCTGGAGCTTTTCCGTTTTAGTCATGAAGTACATGACAGATTCCCTTGGTGGAAGAATTCTGTAACGAGGATAAGGCATTTTTAGCTTGAGAGCTCTAGTTTGTACCTAGTGGAGATAAGGCTCCACCGAGACACAGTCCGATTTTCCTAGAGACTCCCGTCCTTTCTTATGAACGTGTTTCTAGGCGTGCACTATTCTAGGCGTCCTTGAAGAAAAGACCTTCCAGATGAGCATTACGTGGGATGTGCCTCATCGGGTATCCAAATTGACGAAGAACCAATACCGAATGGTAGTTGATTCCTCCCTTAGTTCCTATAAGGGGTACGCTGGGGAAGTTTCCACAACGATCAATGATCCTTATTCCATCATAAATCCTATTACACAAATCAATGTCAGAGTTGGTGAGAGATATGATTTTCTGCGACCAGCGTAAGGTGCTCTTATGATCCCAAAAAGCAGCAGACTTAGGCAAATGGGAGATAAACCATTTGTAGAGCAAAGGTACATAACATGTGATCTCCCCTCCGCTGTATAAATTCCCTAAGTGTACAGAATGATACGCGTCTGTGAGCAAAGTCGGCACAGGGTTTCCAATGAGAAAAACCTTAATGGTGTTGATATCGACGAAGTTATTAATGTTGGGAAACAAAAATAATCCGTAGGTGAGTAAAACAAAGATGCTTTCAAAAGCAGTCCCATCCCCTATACTAGCAAAGTACAGAGCTTTCTTTGTTAAGAACTGGGCTGGCAAACCTTGGATGCCACCCTTGGTAGTCATGTGAGTTCTGACCTCAGACTCGTCCAAATGAATTGCTCTTGCAATGGTCTGGTCCTTTGGAATTTCTTCCAATCCAGAAAATGGAGCCTGATCAGTAATGTGTAGATCAGTCAGGTGAGAATACTCCTCCAGAGTTGGTGCGAGCTGGTAATCCGGGAATGTGAAACAGTGATAAACCAGATCGTAAAACCAAATGAGCACATCCATGATTCCCTCAATCATATGGACTCTTAACAGAGGTAGCAGACATCCGTACTTGGCTCTGAAGGCCTCTTGGTTTGTGATCATCCTCGCCAAACCTCTTAAATCCTCTAGTTTTGGAGCCCTGAAGGTATACTTATGAGTTCTCCTTCTACCAAAATCCATTAGCGTAATCCTTTTCTCTGACATTTGCAATCACAGTCTTAGTTTAATTTGAAAAAAAAAGAGAGACTAGAAGAGAAAATTTTTCTTTGTTTTAATGTTTTTTAAATGAATGCATGAATGCAGCACACAAAAACATAGAAAAAACATGGGGTCAAAGGGTCGTTGTCATGAAGTCAAGGCTCTACCCATCCCAAAGGTTTACTAATGATTTTTGTACCTGTCTCTCATCATCATCAACTCTTGTCAAGAAAACACCAGCGGGCCGAGAATCGTGCTAGGTGGTGTTTTTTGAAGAGTCCTCAGAAGAGGGTGGCATCGTATGACAACTATTTCCGACAGCCTCTGCGCCACTAAAGGGGTTTTCCTAGGTGTATACTCAATCTTTCCACATGCAGCATCACACGCATTCCCATTAGCAAAAAAATAAACACATATATCAATTAGGAAAAGCAGTATATATATTTGTCCTAATGTCCTAGACTTTTAAAGCTATGAAACCTATCTTCCTGACAGAAATGGCTCCCCGGCAGAGTCACCGTTCTGTAGTTTCGACACAAGAGATGAAAAGAAAGAGGAAAAAGAGATCGGCCCCACGGTGGGCGCCATTTTTCTATAGCGAGCGATTTTGGACGTGGTTCTTAAGCACTGTCGCTCTTTGGGGTTACTAAAGGTCGATTCATTTTTATCCTATTGTGAGCTGACTAAGGAAGGGAAATAGATGTCTCCAATTAACCCTGCTTGCATACTGAGTTTAAACAACGGTCTGTTAGGTTACGGATGCTATGTGGTAGTAGGGCCTCTCTTGTGTTTATTTTGACAGAATGACGGATTTATTCTTTGGGCAGGAAGTTAGGACTGATGTTTTTCAATTGATATGGGATTTAGGATTTTTGTTTAGTGTGCTCGCTAAGATTTTTCTTTCAATCTTATGCCTACGTATTCCCGTTTTTCCGAAACAGGGAAATCAGAGCGATCGTAGTTCCTCATATTCTATGGGAGGAAATGGTTTTTTGGTGTCTTGTTTGAAGCCCAAGACGTGAAGCGAAAAAGGTGATTTGTATCTTGTTCAAAGCCCAAGATGTGAAGCTGAAGGTTGTTTGTATCTTGTTCAAAGCCCAAGATGTGAAGCTAAAAGGGTGTTGACTTTAGAGAGAACTTGTTATCTCTAAAGAGGGGTTTGTATGCCACAACTGTTTATAAAGGAGAATTACTTTAACCTGGATGTGTGAATCCGGAAATGCCATAATTTCCTTTATAAGGGATTTCCAACCTAAAGGAGAAGACTTTAACTCAGTGTAGAGCAATGCCATCTTTCCTTAGGAATTTTTCATGCTAAAAGAGGGACAGTGGCATGGATGTAAATGATCCAGAGGCTTGCCGCTTACAGCGATTAGATGAAGGGAGAGGAGTTGTTGATGTTTGTGTACTGTGAACGAGGCACAACTTTGATGCTAAAAGGTTAATTGGATCAACCAGTGGTTTTCTTATACAAAGCCTAAGAGGAGGCTAATATGTGTCTCGTACAAAGCCCGAGAGAGAGGCTAAAAGGTTTTGACTCAACGAGGAAGTCTTTTTGTATCTCGTATAAAGCCCGAGATGGAGGCTATTTGACTCAACAAGAGAGTCTTTTGGTACGTGTCTTGTACGAAGCCCAAGACGGAGGCTAAATGTTGGACTCAACAAGAGAGTCTTTTGTACTCAACAAGTGAGTGTTTTGTATCTCGTACAAAGCCCGAGATGGAGGCTAATAGGTTAGCTCCATTGGGGGAGAATCATTACACAAAGCCCAAGAGAAGGCTGGGGTTGCTGTCTCAATTAAGTGACAGGTCCAGTATGTTTGTTCAGAAAGAAAATCAGTTCTTATATGAGTAACACTGCACTCATGGGTTTGATCTGATAATCGGGATTGTTTCCTGTTCTTTAAGGAAATGGGAAATCCAAAGGGTATTGGAGACTGTCCGAGTCTACTAGTGTTTTTTCCCTACTTGAAAGGTGCTTGAGAATGTCTTTGAGACTCAAGGAAATTAGACTGTCCAAGTCTAGAGTTTCATCTTTTGTACTATGCTTTGAGAAACAGTAGTAGACTCTTGAAAAGACTGTTCTATTAAGATGACTATTTTCTGTTCCTATACCTCTAAGAGGTCGTCGGGACAATTTGTACGAAGCCCAAGAGGAGGCTGGAAACTTTTAAGAAGCCGAGAGGTCCTTGTATGAAGCCCGAGAGGAGGCTGTCATTCCCAGAGGAAGAATCATTATACGAAGCCTAAGAGGAGGCTGTGAATACTTCTAAGAAGCCGACAGGTCCTTGTACTAAGCCCAAGAGGAGGCGGGGATGCTTTTAAGAAGCCTGTGGGTCCTTGTACAATGCCCAAGAGGAGGCCGATGCTTTTAAGAAGCCCGTGGGTCCCCAAACCCCGAGAAATTCAAGACAGGCTATTCTCAAGGAATAGATCAAGCCAGGAAAGTTCGAGAATTTGGAAGAAACTCAAGAGATGCCATTCACGGAGAATACATTCATCTCTGGGGAGGTAGAGTTTCTTGACAATTCCTAAGGTGGACAGCCGAAGAGAAGACTGTATCTGGTGCTCCTATGGGGGATCTAGTATTGTCTATTTCTACGAATAATCAAAACGGCTTTACCTAGTGCTAGACGTAGTTGCCGGGGAAACTCTAAATATCTATACTATTATTACACAGTCGATATGAGTTTATGAAAGAAGACTTACAGCGAAACAGCCCCACAATACAGTTATATGTATATGAAAGCGGTAAATGAAAGCGTATAAACACTTACTCGGTTGTAGAGCTTCCATGTTGTTTGGTTAGTTGTTCAACAAAGAAAGATTGAAAACAATAGTATATTTCAAAATCAAAGGAGAAAGTGCTTTGAAAAAGAAAGATTCGGGGCTTACAGCTCAAGGAAAGGCCCAGGGTTTTATCTGTGATCGCACTGTTTGAATTTGTACAGAGGGACTTATACAAGTGACTGAGGCCCAAAAATTATTTTCTGTACAAAGGGATGGGTCTTACACTCTCTCAAGAGGCCCAAAAGGTTTAAAGAAAAGAAATGGGTCTTACTACTCGAGGGTAGGCCCAAGATTTGTATTTCAACGGATGATGATCGCGTCGAACTTTTTGAAATACAACGGGTCTTATACCATAAGTGAGGCCCAAAAATAGGTTGTATTTACAAAGGGTTGGGTCTTACACTCTATTAGAGGCCCAAAAGAAAAAGAGTGGGGCTTATAACACGAGGGTAGGCCCAGATGATTTTTCGTTTAAAATGGCGATCGCGTCGAGATTTTTGAAAACGCATTGGGTCTTATACAATGCGTTGAGGCCCAAAATGGTTTGGTTTTCAAAGGGGGTTGGGTCTTACACTCTAATAGAGGCCCAAAAGTTTTGAATGGGTCTTATAGCTCGAGGAGAGGCCCAAAAGTTTTAAAAGGCGATGATCGCGCCGTTTACTTGTACAGAGGGACTTATACAATAAGTGAGGCCCCAAAATTGTTTGTACAAGGGGATTTGGGTCTTACACTCTCTCAAGAGGCCCAAAAAGTTTTAAAAATGATTTATGAGGGCTGAATTAATCCAAAAACCCTAATTTGTTTTCAAAATGTATTTTAATTGAATAAAAATTCAATTAAAATGATCAAAATTGTTTAACATATGGAAAACAAATTGTGATCTTGGATTAATGCTTCAAAAATTAAGTATTGACCTACAAAATAATTAGAAGGCCTTAAAAGTTGCAAAATCAAGGTGGAAAAAATATTCAAAAATGTCAAAAACAATTAAAATATTAATTCTTTGCAAAAATATCAATTATATGAAATAATTAATATTTTTGGGATTTTTTGGGAAAATAAAAGATTTTAACATTTTTGTGAATTATTAAAAAAAGAATCAACTCAAAATCATTAAAACTCAGAGAGAAATTAATTTTTGAATCAATTAAACAAAATCACAAAATTCAAATATTTGAATTTATGAAAATGGCGCCAAGAACATGGACCAAGAACACGCGCGTTTTCTGCCTTGCCCAGATTTGCATTTTCTATCCAATCTCACTGAATACTTGATTATATCATGCAATCCACATACCAATCAACTCGTTTCAACCTCACGATCATGTCTATGGCAATTAATTTCATTTAAATTAAGCATAAAACAAGAAATCACGAAAAATCCTCAAGAACCCTAAATTCTGCATGAAGGCTGGGATTTTTAATACACGATTCAAACAAAGCAATTACTTGAGGGGAAACATTCCATGCATGATTATGAACATTTGGCAAAAGTATTGTGCGAGGAAATATGCATAGATTGAGAGATGACCAAGTTTAGGCTTACCTCTAGGTCGTGACAGCAAGAGCAAATTGATTTCTGAGTTGGAGGTGTTACAGATGAGTTGTGATGATCTGAACAACTTCCCTACACCCTATGGAGTGTGTTTGAATGCTTGGACTTGATGGAAATTGGCTGGATCACTTCATGGCATCTCAACTGCAACTTGGTTAAAACCTTGAGCAATTGACTGGTGATTCTGAGAAATCAGTGTTCCAGATGTTGTTTAAGTGTTTGATCTGCTCATATATGATGTATATGAGGTGTGTGTGTGTGATTGGTTTGAGTGGAATTGCTCTCTAATGAAAAACCTGATAGTGACTTGCTAAGAAAGGCATTTTTTAGAGTGAGAAGTGGATTTTGAGAAAGGCAAGTGTTGTAGGCCTTTGGTGTACTTAAACTGATCACATTTGAGCTTTATTTATAGTAGAGCAAGTTTGTTTTGCAAGGAATAGTGAATGGCAACTGCTGAGTAGGTTTTGCCAATGTTGGCAAATGAAAATCCAAGTCTCCTCTAGCCATTGACTAGAGGTTAGGGCACAGGCTACTGGTCCCCTTGGTCTTGGATAAGTCTTGACTGAATTCAGTTGAGAATGGCTCAGTCCATGCCACCTTGATGCTTCCATTGAATGCTCCAATCCAAAATTGGAGTCTTGTCCATATTTTAGGCAATTATAGGTTCAACATGCTATTTCTTGTTCCAAGGACTTTGGAGGCTTGGCTCAGTGATTGTCCCCTTTAGAATCAATCCTCAGATGTGTCCAAGGTGATGACAAGGCTTGGAATTGGCTGATTTTGGAAAATCGAGCAAAAGTGCAAAAATCTGCCTTGCCTTGGCAGATTTCAGCAAGGCAACTTGCCAATGTCATATCTCATGGCTCAAGTTGAATTTGGTGATGTTCTTGGCCATTTTGGAAAGCTCTTATATGATACAACAACTTTTTGACCATATTTGGTTTTGATAATTTTTGGATCCAAGTGAAAAATGTCCCTACATTTAGAAAAAAGTAAGGCAAAATCTGACTTAGTGAAATTTTCACTAAGTGTTGGAACAAAGTGACTTTTCTTGATTTTGATCACTCCATAACTCAAAATCCATGAGGAATTTGGACATAGGTCAGTATGAAGCTTTTGTAGAGGGAAATGAGATCTACAAATCAAGCCTTGGATGGGAAAAAATGGCTTTGTGGTTTAGGAGTTATGATCCTCCAAAGTTGGTACCTTTGTCACTTTTTTTCATAACTTAGAAAATTTTCTAAGTTTTTATGGTTACCCCTTTTACAAGTTATCCCATTTTCTTTGATTTTTCTTGATGAATGATGATTCAAGTCATACATAAACATCATTTTAGGGTTAAAAATCCATTTTTGTGAAAAATCTTAAAAAGTCAAAGTTGACTTTTGTGCACAGTTGACTTTTTGTCAGATGAATTCCAAACTGTGCAATTCTTCAGGAAATCATGTCCTTGACCTAAATCAAACTTGATGGACATGTTCCATGGGTGGTATAGAGGATATTCAATCATGTCTTAGGGCTTGGGAGCATGTCCTGGTCAAAAGTCAAAGTTACAGTTGACTTTTCCCGCGAAACCCTAATTGTGGTTCAAATGAAATTGAAACTTGTTGCTCAAACTTCTTGGATCAATCCATTGTTCCAAATGGATAACTATGGCATATTGGAGATCCTCAAATCCTCTCTTGAGGTATTGGTTCATAATTGGTCCCAAGAGTCAACTTAGGGGTGAATTAGGTCAAGAAACCCTAATTCCTGATTTTTGATGAATGCATCCCCTGAGGCTAAATTGACTTAATGATTGGGTCCATGAGGTTCCATGGAGGCCCTGGTCGACCAAAACCCTAATTTGGTGGCACTGGCGATCTTGAAGCTTGATCCACCTAGAAGGGAGCAACCTTGTACTTAATCCTTGAAGTGGGAGTCCTCTTGATCCATTGTGGATGCTTGAGAGGTTAGACAAGTTGAAGATCATGTCATTCCTTGATTGATCCTTTGTCTAAGCACTCAGAGAGGGCTTGAAACCCTAGTTTGATTGTAGTGGATGCTCACCCATCATTGGGGAGACTAATGAGGTACAAAGGTATATCCATATTGTGCTGATGATTTTCACAATGATGGGAAATCTTAGTGGTCAAAATTTGGGGTATGACAGTAGTCCACAGAGAAAATATTACCTACTACCGATTTACTGGGGTAGTCGACAAAAGGTAATTCTGCTACCGGTTTACTAGGTAGTCTACAAAGAAAAGATTCTCTGCTGGGGATAGACAAACCATTTTGAGGAGAGACTGCCATTTGTCATTCGAATAGAAAGCCTGAGAACAAAACAAGTTGCTCAAATAAAGAGGCTACCACTTGTCGTCTGGTATGAATTCCACGAAAATGTTGTAATAATACTGCTGTAGAAATAATTTATGTCCTCCATAGAGATATTTAAATAAATCCTTCCTGGGGAGACGAAATGCAAAATAAATGCACGCTCGATCTAGGTTCAAAAGCCCAGAAAGATTCAAAATTGTGATTGTCAGGGACCGAAGTTCAATCCAGGAAATAACTGAAGAGAAACAGTCAAGCAAGACCCCATCCAGTGAGGAATGAACTCATCTGGGGTTTATCTTTATCCAGAAATGGAAAAGAAAACTAAAGTAACCATCTTCCACGAGGATCGAACTTAGTGGGGAATAAGAAAGGATGTGCTCTTTCTGCCTAGGTTTGGCGACTTTAATTGGAGGGAGCAGACGAAACCCGATCACTTGGGGATAAACGCAACCAAAGTAAAAGAACGAACAAACAAACAAAATGCAAAAATAAAAAAATGCGCATATGCCAAGTATCTAAATGAATGAATGTTATGATATGCTCATGCTTATGCTAACAAAACAACGAAAAGAGAACCGGAGATGAAATAAACATCTCGATACGGATACTCATCCAAACTTCGCAGGATAGAATCATCACTGGGGATGGATGGAGAGCCGTATATGGGGGCACAATCTGGCTTTAAGGCTTCAAACTTCTCTGGGGAAAAGAGGGTACTCCACTTGGGGATGAACATCATGATCTCACTTAGGGGATTGTCAAGATGAATCTGGTTACTCTGTTGGGGATGAGAAAGATCCACTGGGAACGAATCAAACTCATGATCGAAGAGAATTTACGGGGATAAAGTAAATATCCACTACAAATTGAAATAGTTTGAATGAAAGTTGTAGCTGCCAAAGCAGAGGTCTCATGGGGATAAAATAAATATCCACTTCATGGGGAAGCTTGGAGATCAACATAGCAGTTGAAAATGTCAGAGATAAGACTTCGTGGAGATGAAATAAACATCCACCTTTACTGGAGAAGATTGAGGTAGTGAGAAAAATCCACTGAAGAATGAAATAAACATTCACTTCGCTGGGGAAGGTTGAAACCAAATAAATTCACTGGGGATTCTTAGGCTGCCAATGGGGGAAATATTGCATCAAACATGCCATAAATTCTTGAAATAAAGATTCACCAGGGAATAGACGTGACTACCTGAAGTAGAATTTACTGGGGAATCATCACACCACCCGAGATAGAAACTCTTTGAGGTATGAGTGAATAATTTTCTGAGACTGATGTAACTCTGCATTGATGACCTGCATGGTAGTCGCCATTTTGAATAACAATTGTTGTGAATGGATGAAAAGTAATCTTCACTTCTCAAAATGCCCCAGATCATATGGTTTATGAGAAGAAGTGATCTCAAGAATATTTTACAGAAAAACTGGCATCCAAAATGCTCCAATGTCCTTCGACTCTTTGAGAGATTTGTCGAATCTCGACGTAACTGCCTCAGATGGATGGTATTCTGCACACTGTTTCTTCCAACCTGCCCCTTGGGGATGGTCTGTGAAAATAACTGGGAAACAAATTGCCTCTGCTTTATAAAGTCCTCATGCTACATGCCCCTGGATATGATCATTCTGTGGAGTTATTTGTCGTTTTCACCAGAGTATCAAGTCTCAAAAAAGATTTGGCTCCTTATTGCTACTCATATGCAAGTTTCTATGGTGTTAAGCGATGTTAACAAGCAGAAAAATGTTAATTCTGAAACTGTTTAATGCAACACCATGTTTGTCTTGAAAATTTTAAAAGATATTTTGTGATTGAATTATTGATTTTATAAAGCCACCACAAATTTGAGCATAGCTTATAGGAGTTAGGAAACGCCATCTTAATGAGTATGCTTTTTGAAATAAACCCTGCTTCAATTAGGTCTTTTAAGGGTTGTATCGTGGCTTGGTTCACGGTTTAAGAAACAACGGATATAAGGCTCAAAGTTTGCTTGTGCCCACCCAATCTTCGTGATGTTCACTCCATTTTTTTTGTTAACTGAAAATTACCATGCCCTAGGTTAAGAATGAGGGTTTTTTGATTTGGAGAAGAAAAGCTTCTACTTCAAAGGCTCAAAAGGGCTAACGAGGGTCTATCTCCCTTATACCTCCGGTGTTTGGGGATTTGAAACAATGCCTTACATCATCAGCAGGGTTTTATTCAAAAGCATACATCGAGAGATCTTGCGTTTGATTTCGTCATCCTCCCTCCAATTCTCTTCCAAGGCAAGAGATTGGGTGGCATTGGCATTATAAAAAAGCATTTTTAAAATGAGTGACAACAAATGGATTTCTTCAAGACAAACATCATCATTGCATTAATTATTCAAAACAAACAAGTTCTTACAACGCCAAAACAAGTGCATTAACGAACACAAAAGATTACGTATGAAAACGGAAAAAAGCTTAAAATCTGACAAGACGTAGTCTAAGGAACATTTCTTTTGCGTCAGTCCACCATGTGCAAAGAGGAGACGGCTTCTGGTTGATCTGAACCTGGGGTTTGCACCTCTTTGAAAGTCAGGACCCACTTTTGAATCATTTCCTTCACTTTTTCCTTGAAAACATAGCATTCCTCGATATCGTGGCCAGGTGCCCCTTGATGAAAGCCACAGAAGGCGTTAGCTGTGAAGTAGCTCCTGTGGGCCATTGGGATAACTGGCGGAGTTTCCTTCTTGATCAAACCTTTTTGTAAGAGGACAGGGAACAACTCAGCGTAGGACACATGGATGTCCCTAGATTCACTGCTTTGCTCAATAGACCGGTTGCTGGAGGAGGAAGAAGAACCATCCTGGCGTTGGGATAAGGCCAATTCTTTGACCAAATTCATTAGACTCCTCTCGATAGCCTTCAAAATTACAGCTTCTTCACGAAGTTCTTGATTTTCCAGCTCTTGGGTGTCTATCAAATCTTTCATTGCAGTGGAAAAAGTTTCCATGTTAGCCTTCAAAGTGGCAATCTCCGCTCGGAGTGCTTGGTTTTCTTATTCCAGATGATCCATCTTCTTGCTTTGATTGGCCCGTGTATCGCACTTGTGACGACTTGGCTGAGAAGAAACACGAATGAGAACCCGGAATGCAAAGGGAATGCAAATGCAAATGCGATGCAACAAGATTCATGGAACTCAGCTATTTATAATCATCAAGGAATATCAAAAGACTCGTTTTTTATTAATCATAAAAAAGTCGGTTACAACCATTAGTATTCGGAATACCAAAAGACGGATTTATAAATAAAAATGATTACAACGCGTTGGTACACTTTTCAAGAATCATGACATAAAAGCTAAATAAAAGCTAGTAATGATGGATCTAAGGAGACTCTTCCAATGGTATTCTCTTGAGTCGCTTGATTTCTTCCTCCAGAAATGTTTTGACGGTATTGAGGTCCACAACATCTTTAAAACATTAATCCAAAAATTCCTCCTTTTGAGGTCGTATTAGCTCGAATATCCACCAAAGATATGCGAGTAGCCTTAGCAATGTCTTTCGCTTCGGGATCCTTCTCGAAGATAGGAAATGGATACTTGTCTTGAATAAGTAACCCAATCGGCTGAGAATATTTCTCAAGGGTAGGTACCAACTGGTAATCAGGAATAGTGGTAGACTGGGTCATAAAACTGCAGTAAAGTAGATAGAAGTCCCTTATCAAGCTTCC
Source organism: Lathyrus tuberosus (assembly GCA_022829125.1). NCBI lineage: Eukaryota > Viridiplantae > Streptophyta > Magnoliopsida > Fabales > Fabaceae > Lathyrus > Lathyrus tuberosus. Next base: position 2,942,081 of record JALAZF010000254.1, read on the forward strand.
CATATCTGGTCTTAAACCCTTCTTTATCTGTCAACAAGGTCTCCAGTCTCCTTAGATCGTCCAGGTTATGACTCTTGTAAGTGTACTTCAACGTTTTTTTTCTTCTAGTGTCCATGATATCCCTACGATGTTTACAAACAAAGCTTCCATGAAACTTTATGATATGATGCTCATGGATGCAACACACAGACAAACACAAAGCACAAATAAGCAAGCAAACAAACAAAGAGTCCTAGGTTTGAAAGGTCACGAGCGTGGAGCCATGGTCTACCCATCCCAATAGGTGTGTACTAAGGGTTCATTTGTACTTGTACAACGAGTTCTACAAAGTTCCCAGAGTCAACAACCCATCTTTCAGATATTATGGATTTCCCAATTACTTGGTAATCAATAATATTCTCAAGAGAGTCTCGTCTGAGTGTAGTATCACGTATCAACCATTTCAGGATTACTCGCTCATTGTTATCTAACTACATCCTAAAAGGCCAAGTGGGGTAAAGGGTAACTAATGGTCCTCGGTGTCACGGGCTCCTAGGTCGAAAGTGGCAATGCATTCGCGATAGCTCGTTCAACATATACCACCCTTAAGAGGGCCTAAAATGAGTGTGGAATATCAAGTCAACTCCTTTGGGATTACTCCTTCAAAGTCTCCTTGACTATATCCACTATCCTATCATATTTGTGCTCTCAAGTCCGGGTTAGGGCTTATCCTCACCACTCATGGTAACAACCCTGCACACAGAAAAACCCAAGCAGATACAGAGCACAGCGGATATACAAATATAAAAGCAAATAACCAAGTAGATAACAAAAATAAAAATAACCCTGAACTCTCATGATTTCGTGAGATTTTGTCTCGTGAATTGATGAACTTTTCTTCTTGTCTTGTCATGTATATCATTGCTGTCGACAACCGAGATTTTGTTGAAAAAACTGGTGGTAACAACTTGTGACACGGTTGAACTTCACCGTAAACCAGAGTGCGAAGACCTAAGCATTCTTCAGAAGTCACATAAATCTCAAATGGAGAGACAAAGTGGAAACTTCAAAGTTTCAAGTTCAAAAAGCCTTATACAATCTGCCTGGGAGTCGGATGCGACAACGACATCGTCATCAATTACAGTGTCAACAAATTTCTTCTCTGGATACTGGTGGATCTTAGGCAAGGTGGTTCATGTTACCATTTAGTCTTAAGAAACAGTGCCAAATGGTAGAGCCTTGTATCAACGTGAAGCTTATGTACACATTTTGTATTTTGCTTTGGATACAATCTCTTTGTAACTTACATGTCATGAGCCTTAATATGCTTTGGATTCAAAAATTGTAAGTTTTCATGGTAACTTGAAATGGTGATGAATGAGTTTTAGTGCATTTGAATTGATGTAAATTCTTCTCTTGAATTTGTTATGCTTTCATCCGCACTTCGTGACCTTTAATTTTGGAATCCAAACTTGTAAAACTTCAAAGTTTTGAACTTTCATGATAATTTGGAATAGTGCCTTGTATTCAAATTGTGGAAAACTGTAAGTCTTGAACTTATGGAAATAAAACATGCTAAGGACTCTTTTGTACTAATTCAAAAATATCTCGTCATGAATCTTGCATGTCTTCAAGTAAATTCCTTGAAGAATGGTCTTTGAACTCTTTTTGCCAAGATGAAATTCCTTGAAAATAATCTTAAGAACTAATGACAATGGCATAAGACCCTTGGATTAAATTCGAAACTAAATGTCATAGATTGATTCAAGAAAAAAAACCCAATAGTTCAAAACAATGCTGATCATACTCATTCCCTATTGAGACCATGAATTCTTGGCTTGAAATTTGAAGCTTGAGTAATCCATTGGACACTCTGTGAACTTGAAGCTGAACATCTCCCATATTTGAGCTTTCTTGAAGTGTCTTTCTTATTGAATCCATTATTAAAAAAAATCCATATCTTAGAACACACACATCTCTTAAATAAGGAGCTTACAGAGAGGGGGAAGATGCCATCTTGTGATACAATTGCCACACAACTAGCCTCTAGGGACCATTCTACATATCAAAAGAGGAAAGGACTTAGTATTCTGTGGGGGGAAAACTGAGGTGAAAAGGCTTAGAAGTGGTTTTAGGGACTAAAAGGAAAAGGGCACAATCTAACAGGAATCCACACACATCTTGCAAAGGCCAGAGAAACCTCCACAAACACACACAACACAACCTTCGAGACTTTGAGCCTTCTGCAGCAGCACCTGTCCTCATAAATGAAACAAACAGACAAAAACTAGATAAAGCAGTTAGTTATGCACGAATGATTGACCTAATGTTATGCAAAGAGCAAAGCGGGGATCCTAGGGTCAAAAATTAGGGTGTGACACTCCCCATAGAAGTAGAGATCCCATTAATCCAGGTATTAATGGAAGCTAAGCTAACAGAGGCTGAATCGTGTCAAAGTCGACACGATGAACTGAATTTGATTGAAGAAAAGTGAATAACGACTCTATGCTATAGTCAGTTGTATCAACAAAGAATGAAGAAAGCGTTCGACAAAAACGTCCGACCCCGTGTCTTCAGGAATGGAGACCTCGTGCTCAAGAAGATACAATCATTTCTCACTGATTCCAGGGGCAAATGGACTCCGAATTATGACGGCCCCTATGTGATCAAGAAATCCTTTTCAGGCGGTGCCTTGAGACTCGCAACCATGGATGGAGAGGAGTTTACCTACCCCACGAATGTTGATGTAGTCAAGAAATACTTCACCTAAATAAATTAAAAAAAAAAACGTCTCGGTGAATTGAAAACCTGAAAAGGCGGTCCAGGAAAAAATTAGAGACATAAGCGAAAATCATCCCGATGGATTGGAAACTTTGTAATACTCTATGGGATCATGCACTTGGCTGATTTCCATTCTATCAATAAAATTTGAGCCCTAGTGTTTTTGTTTGCAATTCTCATTTATTTTTGCTTTACAGAATGACATTTTTTAACATGATCAACGATTCTTGAAACAAAACAAAAAAATGACTTTACTTGTCAAATTTTCTTCTGCTTTTAAAATAAAGATGACAATTCTTTTTTACTACTGAACACAAAAGGAACATCGATAACTTCTCCGGAAGTGATTAAACCTCAAAGTGAAGAATCAAATTACTCCTTCTAAACCAGTACCCCTGATTGAAGGATCAACTGTTTCGGAAGTAGTACCCCATCTGATATCCCCGGTAGAGTTCTTACCTCTTAAAACCAATAGATGGTTCTTTCTCCCCCACAGGGTCTACCTCTCCTAAGCAAGGCAGGATTGCTATCTTGAACCAATGATACTTCTTATCCCCCGCAGTGGCCGAGTATCCCTTCGTGTTCATTCACCAGTCTGTATGCCGTGTCTATTTTGTCAGCATAAACATACATACATCTTGCATATTTGATTCATATTCATATTCATATTGCATTACTATCACTTTGGTCATATTCATCCCCAAGTGGTAAACGTCCTCTCCCCAGTAAGGTTGTCAGTTCTTTCCTCGTCCGGAAATGTTTTGTCTGAGCAATTTCTCCCCAGTTTATTTCTGGATTGGAGACTGTCCTCAGCCACTTTGATAACTTGAACCTCTGATAGGCAGTATGACCTTCGACCGACACCTTTGGAACATCACTCTTCACCATTGAGGATGATATTTTCGCTTTCCCGGATTAAGGAAAATCCCCAGTAAAAGACTCTCTACTAAAAGACTCTCGGCAATCCGGCGGTGTCTCTCCGAAAGGTTTGCTTTTAACGAAGTCATCAGCACCTCAAATTTGGATTACATCACATGGCATTTCTCCGAAAAGGTCTCGAAGAAAAGTATGGTGTAATATCCCAAGAAAAAAGTAGTCTATCAAGAGACTCGTTTTCCCCTGTAGGGTCGACAAATGGCATCTCTAACGGAGAAGTTTGCACAGCTCTACAGTTGAAAAAAATGGGTTTCCCCAACAATTCTGACATCAATTCATTTTTCCATCAAATGGCATCTCCCCAGTAAAGCTCGGTGAGAAGTTTGATGAAAACCGCTACACATAGGGTTCCTTGTCGAGGAAGAAACTTGACGAGAAGAAACTAAGACCAGTTCCGTGGCTAAAGACCAGGATCGAAGGGAAGTTTATTTCTGAAGAAGCTGAGACCAGTTCCGTGGCTAAAGACCAGGATCGAGGGGAAGTTTATTTCAGAAGAAACTGAGACCAGTTCTATGCTGAAGCCCAGGATCCAGGGGAAGTTTTACCCTTTTCTAAGTAACATTGCTTAGCAAAAGAAGATGGATGAGCAAACTTCTATTCATAACCACATTCAAAATTTTGGGTATTCCGATATTGAATGCTCTTGCACCCTGAATGTCTAAATATCTTCGTCATTCACACCTTCTGGTCCAAGAAGATTAAATAGGGGCACCTGTCATACCCCAAATTTTGACCACCAAGATTTCCCATCATTGTGAGGATCATTACCACAATATGGATGAATGTACCTTCATGCCTCTTCAATCTCCTCCAGTATTGTTCAGCATTCACTAGAACCAAAAATTAGGGTTTTGAGCCCTCTCAGAGCACTTAGATATAGGATCAATCAAGAAATGACATGATCTTCAACTTGTCTAATATCTCAAACACCCATAAAGGATCAAGAGGTCTCCCATATCAAGAATCAAACACAAGGTTGCAACATTCCAAGTGGATCAAGCCTCAAGATCACCAGTGTCAGCAAATTAGGGTTTTGGTTAACCAATACCTCCAGATGGAAATATTCATCCGGGCATGAGCCAAGACTTCAAAACATGATCTAAGACTATAAAAGGGACCTCGTGAGTCCAATCATAGAGTCAAATTAGCCTCAGGGGATGCATTCATCAAAAATCAGGAATTAGGGTTTCTTGTCCTAATTCACCCCTAAGTTGACTTTTGAGGCAAGACATGTACCAATACCTCAAGACATCATTTGAGGGCCTCAAATACACCACATTGATCCATTTACAATAATGGATTGATCCAAGAAGCTTGATTGACAAGTTTCAATTTCATCAGGACCATAATTAGGGTTTTGGAGAAAAAAGTCAATTGTACCTTTGACTTTAGACCAAGACATGCTCCCAAATCTTGGGACATGATTCAAGACACCCTAAAACACCTATGGAATCCATCCTTTAGGATTGAATCAGGTCAAGAACTTGATTGTATAGAGGATCACACAGTTTGGAATTCATCTGACAAAAAGTCAACTGTGCCCAAAATCAAGTTTGACTTTTTGAAAATTTTCACAAATGTGGCTCCCCTAAGTCCCAAACAATGTTAATGTATGGTTTTGATCATCATTCATCAAGGAAAATCAAGAAAAGTGAGGTTTCTTGCAAAAGGGGAAACCATAGGAAACTTAAAATTTTCTAAGTTATGGAACAAAATGTATTTGGTACCCACTTTGCAAGGTCATAACTCCCAAACCCTAAGGCCTTTTTTCTTTCATCCAAAGCTTAAATGAAAACTCTCATTACATACTTTAAAAGTGTCAACTACATCAGATTCCAAATCCTCATGGATTTTGAGTCATGGATTGATCAAAATCACAAAAAAGTGAAAATGACCACTTTTTCCAACACTTAGTGAAATTTTCAAAAAGTAAAAATTTGTTTCATTTTTTACCAACTTTGAGGTCATTTTTCATAATGATCCAAGCTGAACCAGGTCCATTTGTGAACATCAAAGTTAAAGTATGTCATGAGAGCTTTCCAAAGAATACAAGAACTCCCATTGATTTAACTTAATCAAGGAATTATGAACCTCACAACATGCCTTGCTCAAACTGATTTCCAAGACAGAATTGTGCATTACTTGTGGCACACGATTCTTGAGTCCAATTTTGGTGACCATGCAAGACTAATCCTCATCCAAATTCAACAAGAATCTCAGTCTATCATGAAAAACCTGCAAGCTTGTGACATACCCCAAATTTTGACCACCAAGATTTCCCATCATTGTGCGAATCATCATTACAATATGGATGAACCATCATACCCCTTAGTCTCCCCAAAGATGGGTGAGCATTCACTACAATCAAACTTAGGGTTTCAAGCCCTCTCAGAGCTCTTAGACAAAGGATCAATCAAGGAATGACATGATCTTCAATTTGTCTTAACCTCTCAAACATCCAAAATGGATCAAGAGGACTCCCACATCAAGGATCAAGCACAAAGCTGCAGCATTCCAAATGGATTAAGCCTCAAGATCGCCAGTATCACCAAATTAGGGTTTTAGTCGACCAGGGCCTCCAGATGGAAATTTTCCTCTGGGTATGAGCCAATGCTTCAAAGCATAACCTAAGATGCTCCAAGGGACATCATAAACCCAATCATCAAGTCAATTTAGCCTCTGGGGATGCATACAGTAAAAATCAGGAATTAGGGTTTCTTGACCTAATTCACCCCTAAGTTGACTTTTGGGACAAAACATGAGCCAAGAACTCAAGAGAGGATTTGAGGGTCTCTAACACACTACATTGATCCATTTGCAATAATGGATTAATCTAAGAAGCTTGGTTCACAAGTTTCAAGTTCATCAGAACCACAATTAGGGTTTCGCGGGAAAAGTCAACTGTGCCTTTGACTTTTGACCCAGGCATGCTCCCAAACCTTAGGACATGATTCAATACACCCCATCACACCTATTGAACATGTCCATAAAGATTGATTTAGGTCAAGGGCATGATTTCATAGAGGATTGCACAGTTTGGAATTCATCTGACAAAAAGTCAACTGTGCACAAAAGTCAAACTTTGACTTTTTGAGATTTTTTCACAAATATGGTTCTTTGACCCCAAAATGATGTTAATGTATGATTCGAATCATCATTCATCAAGAAAAATCAAGAAAAGTGGGATAACTTGTAAAAGGGGTAACCATAAAAAACTTAGAAATTTTCTAAGTTATGGAACAAAGTGGCTAGGGTACCAACTTTGGAGGATCATAACTCCTAAACCACAAGGCCATTTTCCCCATCCAAAGTTGGATTTGTAGCTCTCATGGCCCTCTATAAAAGCTTCAAACACAACGCATTCCAATTCCTCATGGACTTTAAGTTATGGAATGATCAAAATCACAAAAAGTGAAAATGTCACTTTTTTCCAACACTTAGTGAAATTTTCACTAAGTCAGAATCTGCCTTCACTTTCTTCCAAATGTAGGGGCATTTTTCACTTGGATCCAAAAGGTATCAAACCTAACTATGATCAAACAGTTGTTATATCATATGAGGGATTTCCAAAATGGCCAAGAACTCCAGCAAATTCGACTTGAGCCATGAGATATGACAATGGCAATATGCCTTGCTGAAAACTGCCAAAGCTAGGCAGATTTGTGCATTTTGCTCGATTTGCCAAATTTGTGCAAATGACAAGCAACTCTATCCATCTGAACACCTCAAGGGGGACCAAGGAGGGACCAACTCTGATCCCAAGCCTCCCAAGTCTTTGGAACAAGAAGTAGCATGCCAAACCTAGAAATCCCTAAAAGAGGGACAAGACTCCAATTTTGGATTGAAGCATTTAATGGATGCACCAAGGTGGCATGGGCTGACACATTTCCAACTGAATTCAGTCAAGACTTATACAAGACCAAGGGAAACAGCAGCCTGTGCCCTAACCTCTAGTCAATGGCTAGAGGAGACTTGGATTCTCATTGCTCAACATTGGCCAAACCTATGCTGCAGTTGCCATTCACTATTGCAGCCAAAACAAACTTGCTCTACTATAAATAGAGCTCATTTGTGATTAGTTTGAGTACACCAAAGCCATCAAACAGATGCTTTCCTCAAAATCTCCTTCTCACTTCCAATTTTGCCTTCTAAGGCAAGTCACTATCGAGTTTTGAGTTTGAGAGCTATTCCAATCAAACCAATCAAACACACACCTCATAAACATCATATAGAAGTGATCCAAACACTCACATAACATCTGGAACACCAAAATCACAAAATCACTAGCCAATTGCTCAAGTTCTTGACAGATTTGCAGTTGGGGTACCATCTCAAGTTCCAGATCATTTCAATCCACTCCAAGCATCCAGACACACTCTATGGCACCTAGGGAAGCTATCCACATCATTGGAACCTAGCTGTAACACCTCTAACACAAAACACGATCACCAGCTGCAAGAGGTAAGCATGAGCTATTCTAACTCTGTGATCCATGCATTTTTTGCTGCACAATAATTTGGCCATATGTTCATAATCATGCATAGAGTGTTTACCCTCAATCAATTGCTTTGTATAAATCGTGTATGGAATTTCTGAACCTTCATGCATAATTTAGGGTTCTTGAGGTTTCTCTTTGATTTCTTATTCCATGCTTAAAATAAATGAAATTAAAGACCATAGACATGATCGTGAGGTGAAAACGAGTAGTTTGATATGTAGATTGCATGATATCATCAAGTATTCAGTGAGATTGGATAGAAAATGCAAATCTGCAGAAACAGAGGGAGGGCGCGTGTTCTTGCCATGTTCTTGGCGCCCTTTTTCAAAAATTCAAATATTTGAATTTTGTGATTTTATTTAATTGATTCAAAAATTAATTTCTCTCTGAGTTTTAATGATTTTGAGTTGATACTTTTTTTAATAGTTCACAAAAATGTTGAAATCTTTTATTTTTCCAAAAAATCCCAAAAATATTATTTATTTCATATAATTGATATTTTTGCAAAGAATTAATATTTTAATTGTTTTTGACATATAAAATATTTTTTCCTTCTTGATTTGGAAATTTTAATGATTTCTAATCATTTTGTAGGTCAAAACTTGATTTTTGAAACATTAATCCAAGATCAAAATTTGTTTTTCACACGCTTAACAATTTTGGTCATTTTAATTGAATTTTTATTCAATTAAAATACATTTGGAAAACAAATTAGGGTTTTGATTAATTCAACCCTCATTAAACTCTTTCAAACACACTTTGGGCCTCTAATAGAGTGTAAGACCCAACCCCTCTGAGAAACTAAAATAATTTGGGCCTCAGTGTATTGGATAAAAACCCTGGGCTTCTCCTTGAGCTGTAAGCCCCACCACTTGTATAAAAATAATCACTTTGGGCCTCTAATAGAGTGTAAGACCCAATCTTTTTTGAAACCAAAATTGTGGGCTTCGCTTATTGTATAAGTCCCTCTGTGTATTCTCAGAAACTTCGGCGTGATCGCCGCTTTCAAGCAAAAAAAAAACCTTGGGCCTACCCTCGTGTTATAAGCCCCATTCCTTTTCTTTAAACACTTTGTGGGCCTCTTGAGAGAGTGTAAGACCCATCCCTTTGTACAGAAAACCTTTTTCGGGCCTCAGTCACTTGTATAAGTCCTTGTACAAATTCAAAACAACAGTGCGATCATCGTTAAAACTTGGGCCTCTCCTTGAGCTGTAAGCCCCGACAATCTTTTCAAAGCACTTTCTCCTTTGATTTTGAGTTCAAATATACTGTTGTTTTCAATCTTTCTTTGTTGAACAACTAACCCAACAACATGGAAGCTCTACAACCGAGTAAGTGTTTACCCGCTTTCTTTATCCGCTTTCATATATATATATATATATATATATATGTATTGTGGGGCTGCTCACTGCAAGTCTTCTTTCACATACTTTATATACCGTGTAATACTAGTATAGCTATTTAGAGTTTTCCCCGGCAACTACGTCTAGCACTAGGTAAATCCCTGTTGATCACTCTTAAAAATAGACAAAACTAGATCCCCTATAGGAGCACCAGATACAGTCTTCTCTTCGGCTGTCACCCTTAGAAATTGTCAAAGAAACTCTAACTCCCCAGATATGATCTTTTCTCTGTAAATGGCATCTCTTGAGTTTCTTCCAAATTCTCGAACTTTCCTGGCTTGATCTATTTTTTGTGAATAGCCTATCTTGAACTTCTTGGGATTTAGGGACCCACAGGCTTCTTAAAAGCATCCCCGCCTCCTCTTGGGCGTTGTACAAGGACCCGTCAGCTTCTTAGAAGTTTTCACAGCCTCCTCTTAGGCTTTGTATAATGATTCTTCCTCAGCGAAGATAGCCTCCTCTTGGGCTTCGTACAAATTGTCCCTTCGGCTTCTTAAAAGTTTCCTGGCTCCTCTTGGGCTTTGTACAAATTGTCCCGACGGCCTCTTAAAGGTATAGGAACAGAAACTAGTCATCTTAATAGAGCAGTTTTTCGAAAGAGTCTAGACCTTCATCCCTTAACATTCCAGGCTTCACTCAGGCATCATACAACATGCCTTTGCTATCTGAGAATCTATTTCTCAAACATCAGTAGACTTGAACAGTCTCAATACCTTTGGGATCTCCCATTTCTTTAAAAAATAGGAAATAACCCTGATCCTCCGATCACAACCTTACTCATAATCTTTCACTTCATAAGAACTGATTTTCTCTTTTATCCAACACACTGGACCTGTCACTCAACTGAAACAGTCGCCAGCACAATAGCCTCCTCTTGGGCTTTGTACAAATGATTCTCCCCATCGGAGCCAACCTTTTTAGACTCTCTTGTTGAGTCACCCAACCTGTTAGCCTTCGTCTTGGGCTTTGTACGAGACACATAAACACTCTCTTGTTGAGTATAAAAGACTCTCTTGTTGAGTCAGCATCTTTTAGCCTCCATCTCAGGCTTCGTACGAGATACAAATCACTCTCTTGTTGAGTATAAAAGACTCTCTTGTTGAATCACCATCTTTTAGCCTTCATCTTGGGCTTCGTTCAAGACACAAAAACAATCTCTTGTTGAGTATAAAAGACTCTTCTTGAGTCATCAATCCTTTAGCCTTCGTCTTGGGCTTCGTACAAGACACATAATCACTCTCTTGTTGAGTATAAAAGATCCCGGTTGAGTCAATCAACCTTTTAGCATCAAAGTTGTGCCTTGCTCACAACATACAAACATCAACAGCTCCTCTTTAGAGATGACAAATTCTCTCTCAGCCAGGATCCTTTAGCTTCACATCTTGGGCTTTGAACAAGATACAAATAGACACTTCAGCTTCACATCTTGGACTTCGAACAAGATACAAATCCCTTTCGCTTCACGTCTTGGGCTTTGAACAAGACACCAAAACAACCTTCCTTTTTCCTCCCTTAGAATAGGAGGAACTAAGATCGCTCTGATTTCCCTGTTTCGTTAAACGGGAATAAGTAGGCATAAGATTGTAAAATCTAAGCGAGCATACTAATCAAAAACCCAAAATCCCATATATCAACCCCCAAAAGCATTGAAACCTAACACCTTACCAAAAATCCCACAAATGGTCCAACCATTCTATTCTTAACAAAATAACCGAGGAGAGGCCCACATCTTAATAGCATATGTAAACCAACAGTTTTGACTGTTTAACCTCAGATTGTAAGCAGGGTTAATTGGAGACATCTATTTCCCTTCCTTCATCAGCTTCAATAGGATAAAAAATGAATCGAACTGTAGTTCCCCAGAGCGACAGTGCTTACGAACCACGTCCAAAATCGCTCTCTACAGCTTGGATCCCAAGTCAAGGATCCTATCCTTTGGCATGTGATCATCCATGTTTCAATTCTAAAAACTTCAATTTTGTCATTTTGAATTGATGTGGTGCATGGAACTGTCATGAACCAAGCCTATCAGTCCAATTAAGTCAAGTTTGTTGCAAAGATCAGAAAACCTAGAGCTACAAATATCAGCTTTAGTCAATGGCCAAGTGAAGACTTGGTACCTTGGCATTTAAGGAAGTGATACACGGGCATATCCATTGGATAATAGAGTGATCCCTCATCCAACACTATTTCTTCAAAAACAAAACTCCTCTCCTACAAATAGAGGTCATTTCTGATGTTTCAAACGACACCAAAACAATACCAAAGCCTTGTTTTCTCACTCTCCCTCTCTTACTTCAATTTCAAGTCACATTGAAGCAATTTGGGAATTCTTGAAACCAGAGCAAAAACCACTCAAATAACCATCCAAACACATCATAAATCATCCATTGGAGGTGTTCAAACCTTCATCCACATTGCACAACCTCAAAATCAGAAAGTCAACCTCCAAAACCTCAAATTTTGACTTTTCTGCATTTTACAAGCCATGTCTTGATTCAGTCACTTTCAAAACCAAACAAAGCTCCAAACACGCTCCAAATATCATCCTCAAACTGTCCCAACAGGTTTCCCTCAACTGTAACACCATTTGAGTGAGTTACCATTTTGGTCATGTTTGCCACTTTTGCAAGAAAGAGCCAATTCTTGTTCCTGAAGTTTCCAGCTAGTTTTGATCATTCTAAAAGCTTCTAAGGGATCAATCAAGAGTGTCTAAAGCATTGGATTAATTATGGGGCAAAGATCTTGACAGTTAGCACAAGGAGCTTCAAGAGGTAAGTGCATCACAACTTGACCTCTTAAAATATGCATTGCTTTGATGTCCATTGATCATAAACATGTCTTGTATATCCAATGAGTTGTGTTTGAACCAATTTGTCATGCTATTGTTGCTTGTATGATAAGATAGCATAGAACTTACAAATCTTGGCCGATTTTGAAACCACTATCGGGTTTTAAAATAGAAGCATCTTTAGAAAATTTTAAAAGCACCATTGCATTCCTCATGAAATTCTAGGAAGGATCCATATAAATTTTGTCCAATTTCATGGAGAAATGAGGGAGATATGATCCTTCTTGCAAAGCTTGAAAACTTGGGCAGGCCAGCCATGGCGCCCTTGTTCCTTGGCCTGGCCAGAAGGCATTTTAGCCTTATCAATTTATGAATGTGGGCGATACAATGGATGTATCACCACCTCGGTGGTAAAAGCGCGCTTGTGTTTGGTTGGAGGTCATGGGTTCAAGACCCACCCAGACCATTTTGCTATTTCTCTCATATTTTGCTATTTTTCATATTTTTATTGCTTTAATTAATTAATTCCAAAATTAATTTCTCTCTCAATTTTAATTATTTTTTATTGATTCTTTTTTTGAAAATTCGCAAAAATGATAAAATATTTTATTCTACAAAAGTATCACAAAAAAATTATTTATTTTATATATTTGATATTTTTGTAAAGAATTATTTTTTATTTGTTTTTAGACATTAAAAAATATTTCTTTCTCTTGATTTTTTCAAATCCAAATGATTTTCAACTCATTCTATGAATGAAACATGATTTTAAAAACATTAATCCAAGATCACAACTTGTTTCTCACACATGTTTGACAACTTTGATAATTTTAATTGAATTTTACCCAATTAAAATACATTTTTAAAATCAAATTACGGTTTTGATTATTTTTCACCCTTACAAATCTTTTTTTCAAAACATTTTGGGCCTCTTGATAGAGTGTAAGTCCCATCCCTTGGTAAATAAACCTTTTTGGGCCTCAGTCATTGTATAAGTCCCGATACGATTTTAAAAATCTCGGCGTGATCGCCGTTTTCAAACAATTTCCATTTGGGCCTCCCCTTTGTGTTGTAAGTCCCATTTTTCTTCTTTTTCAAACACTTTTGGGCCTCTATTAGAGTGTAAGACCCATCCCCTTTGTAAATATACAAATTTTTGGGCCTCAGTCATTATATAAGTCCCGATATAATTTTCAAAATAACGGTGCAATCATTGTTTTTCATCTGGGCCTCTCCTTGAGCTATAAGCCCCATATCTTGTATTAAAATAAACTATTGGGCCTCTAATAGAGTGTAAGACCCATCCTCTTTGTAAATGCAATAATTTAGGCCTCAGACATTGTATAAGTCCCTCTGTGGTTTTCAAAATAACGACGCGATCGTCGCCTTTTCGAAAGAAATCATCTGGGCCTCTCCTTGAGTATAAGCCCCAAACTTCCTTTTAAAACAGTTTTCCTTTTGATTTAGATTCAAATTCAAAGTTTTGTCAAAACTTTCTTCAATTTCTTGAATAACTAACCATACAGCTGTGGTTAGAATGCTGGAGCTTGCACACCTGTAAGTTCTACTGTTTTCTTCAACATACTTGTTTATATATTTCATTTGTATATACTTGTATATATATTTGCTTAGAGTTTTCCCCCAGCAATTAGGTCTAGGTTTAGACGAAATCAGTGGTTATTCTTTCAACACAATCAAAACTAGTTCCCCCATAGGAAATTCCAGATACAGTCTTGCCTCCCCTTGGGCTTATACAATGTGAAATAGAGAAAGACATTATTCCCGGTGAAATTTTTCTCAAGACTGTCACAACTTAGAAATATATGTACAAGAAATTCATTTCCCCAGAGAGGATTATTCCCGGTGAAACCTCTTTTGAATTTCTTCAAACCCTAGAATTGTTCACTAAATAAAGGATTATTCCCTGTGAAACCATTCTTGAACTTTTCTCAGGCTTGGACCCACAGGCTTCCTAAAAGCATCCCCAGCCTCCTCTTGGGCTTTGTACAAGGACCCTCAGGCTTCTTAGAAGTTCTCAACCTCCTCTTGGGCTTAGTACAAGGACCCGAAGACCTCCTATAGGTATAGGACATAACCTAGTCATCTTTTGTTAGTTCAATCATCCAGTGAGTCAGAATATCAGACCAGTTTAGGGTTGATTCTCATCCATTAAAACATCACCCTCCTCTTGGGCTTCATACAAAGATAATTCTCCAGTTAAGAAAAAACCTCTTCATACCAGTAGACTTGGAAAGTCTCATCTCCTTTTGGATCTCAAAGAAACCCTTAAGTTTTCTAAAAAAACATAGAAATAACCCTGATCATTTCATCATTTCACCAGCAGAGTTTAAACCTTTCATCCTAAGTTCCCCAGCTAGGGTCAACTTACCATCAATACAACACTAACAAAATCAGAACCTCAAGGCATCTGATATTTCAACTTTTCTGTAATCCTCCGCAAGATTTGATTCCCCACTCTGGACCTGTCTCTGGATCTCAATAATCCTCAGCAGAAGCTAGCATCCTCTTAGGCTTCATATAAGAATTTCCCCATACCAGCCTCCTCTTAGGCTTTGTATAATGATTTTCCTCAGTTGAGTTAGCCTTAATCTTGGGCTTTACAGACTATATTCTCCAACTGAGTCAATTAACCTTTTAGCCTCAATATTGGGCTTTGTACAAGACAGATAAAACCTCTCCCCAGCGGAGTCAATTCTTTTAGCCTCAATCTTGGGCTTTGTACAAGACAGATAAAATACCCCCCAAAAGAGTCAATCTCTTTTCAGCCTCAATCTTGGGCTTTGTACAAGACAGATATAAAACTCCCTAAACAAAATCAACCTTTTAGCTTTAACCTTGGGCTTTGATCAAGGCACACAAAAAACCAAGATCCCCTCAAAGAAAATGAAGAGTTCTCTCTGTAGGAAGGCATTTCTCTGTACATCACACATCAAAACAGACAAATCAAAAAACCCTAATCCCAGATAACAGCTGTAAGTGGCACACTTATTGATTCAAAAATCCAAGCTGTGATCCCTCTTTATCCTGGTAAATCCCTTCTTTCATCTAATTACTGTAAGTGGCAAGCCTTTGGATTATTTACATCCAAGCCCATGTCCCTCTCTTAGCATGTAGAGACTCCTAAGGAAAAATGGCATTGCTCAACACTGAGTTAAAGTTTCCTCCTTCAGGACTTCTCCCTTGTAAAGGAAATTATGGCATTGCTGGATTCTCATATCCCAGTTTAAGTAATTCCCCTTTATGAACAAATACCCCAACAACTGTGATGAATAGGTGAGATATCTCCCTTTAGAGATGTCAAATTCTCTCTCAGTCAAACCCCTTTAGCTTCAAACTTGGGCTTTGAACAAGACACAAATACTCATTTAGCTTCAATCTTGGGCTTTGAACAAGACACTAAACATCTCTTTCCTCCCATAGAATAGGAGGAACTACGATTGCTCTGATTTCCCTATTATCTTTACGGGAATACGTAGGCATAAGATTGCGAAATCTTAGCGAGCACACATAACAAAAACTTTAGGTCCAGTACCTTACCAAAAACATCAGAAAACCCAAAAACAGCAAAAATACTCTCTCAACTTTGCCAAAGGAGAAACCTTCCCAATTTATAACAGATAAACACCAGTAAGTAGATAATAGAAGTACATGCCAAACGATCTATGGATAACCATATATACACTGGGTAATTAACAACTTCCCTTTGTATAACCTGACCCCAGACCCCCCCAATCTCTTAGCATTTGTTAAAGAAAACATTTGCGTGCAAGGTTAGTTTTAGATAGCTTCCCTTTCCTTTCCAGCTTCATAGGATAAATAAGAAATCAGAAAGTAGCACCCAATTCCAACCATTGCAGTAAGGTGGTCGTGTCACCGATAAAAATTGCACGCTACAAACGGGGGTGGAGGAAGATTTAGTTTTTTAAAAAATGCCTCAATACACAAGGGTAGAGGACTTACAGTTTAGGTGTGTAGCGTTGATTTTATCCCATTTTTATTCATGAAAATATCCCTTTTTAATTTATTTAGAAAATTAATTGATTATAAAATATTATAAAGAAAAACCCAATTTAATATCCCTTATCCCTAATCCTAAATTTATACTCTCGGATCCTAAGAGTTTTATCCCATAATTTATCCCATTTTAATTTATTTAGAAAATTAAGTGATTATATAATATTATAAAATATTATAAAGAAAAATCCAATATAATATCCCTTATCCGTAATCTTAAATTTATACTCTCGGATCCTAAGAGTTTTTTCCCAAAGTCTTTATCCCTTTCTATCCCACATATATCCCTTAATATCCCATCTATCCCTAATCCTATGTTTATACTCTTAGATCTTAAGAGTTCTATCCCCAAAATTTTTATCCCAAGTCTATCTCAAGTATCCCATTTTATTTGAAAAAATATCCCCTTTTTAATTTATTTATAAAAAATATTAATTATATAATATAAAATTAAATAAAGAAAACTCGCAAATTTAATATCCCTTATTATCCAGTTGTTCTGGACTGGGCCAGTGCCTGCCCAACAGTTGGGCAGGCCCAACCTAACATCATGCTAAGCGGCCCATTAAGGCCCAATTCACCTCCTAGTCGGGCACACCCCAGCGACATGACCCTTCGAGCAGACGCTACACGTGTCGAGGAGAGTTCACGCTCTCCCCCCATGTTCTTCACGTGTTCTCCCCACGGGGACACGTCATCAGGTAACGCCCGCCTCCGAAAGAGCTGGTCAACCCACCTTCCGGAGATCACGGGACCATTACTCAAGGGCAAGACCACGTGTTGGTCTTCACTATACCATGTAAGCCCTGGTAGTTATCTGCACTGGGCTGGGTCACAAGGCCCAAGGCAGATGACCGTTGGCCCTGCGCTAGGGGCAACCTATAAATACCCTCTCTTATGAGAGTGTCAGGTTACATTCTATCACGTTCTTACTCTCACTTTTTGTACTTGCCTACTCCTTTTCTTGAATTTGGCATCAGAGTACCTTGCAGGTACACCCCTCGCTGTCTCATCACCACCGGAGTTGCGGAGCTCACGACGTCGGTGACCACTAATCTCCTTTCTGATCAGGTACGATCAGTGGCGCCATCTGTGGGAAACTTTGCTTCCCCATTTTCATCTTCGTAAAACCAAAGCAACCTCCATTTTTCTGACAATCATGGCCAGCACCCAGCTGTAGCGAGCGATTTTGGACGTGGTTCTTAAGCACTGTCACTCTGGGGTACTACAGTTCAATTCATTTTTTATCCTATTGAAGCTGATGAAGGAAGGGAAATAGATGTCTCCAATTACCCTGCTTGCAAACTGAGGTTAAATAGTCAAAACTGTTGGTTTACAGATGCTATTAAGATGTGGGCCTCTCCTCGGTTATTTTGTTAAGAATAGAATGTTTGGACCATTTGGGGGGTTTTTGGTAAGGTGTTAGGATTCGGTGCTTTTGGGGGTTGGTATATGGGATTTTGGGTTTTTGATTAGTATGCTCGCTAAGATTTTACAATCTTATGCCAACGTATTCCCGTTTAACGAAACCGGGAAATCAGAGCGATCGTAGTTCCTCCTATTCTAGGGGAGGAAAAAGGAAGGTTGTTTTGGTGTCTTGTTCAAAGCCCAAGACGTGAAGCGAAAGGGATTTGTATCTTGTTCGAAGCCCAAGATGTGAAGCTGAAGTGTCTATTTGTATCTTGTTCAAAGCCCAAGATGTGAAGCTAAAGGGTCCTGGCTGAGAGAGAATTTGTCATCTTTAAAGAGGAGTTATTGATGTTTGTATTTTGTGAGCAAGGCACAACTTTCATGCTAAAAGGTTGATTGACTCAGCCGAGATCTTTTATACTCAACAAGAGAGTGATTATGTATCTCGTACAAATCCCAAGACAGAGGCTAAAAGGGGACTGACTGAACAAGAGAGTCTTTTATACTCAACAAGAGAGTGTTTTTGTGTCTTGTACGAAGCCCAAGACGGAGGCTAAAAGATAGGTGACTCAACAAGAGAGTCTTTTATACTCAACAAGAGAGTGTTTTGTATCTCGTACGAAGCCCGAGATGGAGGCTAAAAGATGGTGACTCAACAAGAGAGTCTTGTACACTCAACAAGAGAGTGTTTATGTATCTCGTACAAAGCCCAAAACGGAGGCTAAAAGATTGGGTGACTCAACAAGAGAGTCTAAAAAGGTTGGCTTCACTGGGGAGAATTATTTGTACAAAGCCCAAGAGGAGGCTATTGTGCTGGCGACTGTTTCAGTTGAGTGACAGGTCCAGTGTGTTGGATAAAAGAGAAAATCAGTTCTTATGAAGAAAACGATAATGCGTAAGGTTGTGATCGGAGGATCAGGGTTATTTCCTGTTTTTTAAGGAATTGGGAGATCCCAAGGGTATTGAGACTGTTCAAGTCTACTGGTGTTTGAGAAATAGATTCTCAGATAGCGAAGGCATGTTGTATGATGCTTGAGTGAAGGCTGGAATGTTAAGGGATGAAGGTCTAGACTCTTTCGAAAGACTGCTCTATTAAGATGACTAGTTTCTGTTCCTATACCTTTAAGAGGTCGTCGGAACAATTTATACAAAGCCCAAGAAGAGGCAGGAAACTTTTAAGAAGCCGAAGGTGTAACGCCCCGTTTTGTCCAATTTATTTAATCGATTCGATTTAATTATTTTAATTTTTATTTTATTTTATTCTTGACTTTTATTTAACAATATATTATTTTTCATCGTTATTATGTTTTATCGCGTTTTGAGAGCGCTTGCGAGATATTTGAGCTGAGGGGTAAAATGGTCATTTTGAGGGGTTAGATATTTTAGAAAAATTAGTATTTTTATAAATAGAGTTTGAGAGAAAAGAAAGAGAAAAGAAGAGAAATAGAAAGGAAGGTAAAGAAGAGGAGAGAAAGAGAGGAGAAGAGGAAATCTTCAATACTCCGTTTCAAGCGCGATTAATCGGGTAAGGGTGAGAAGTTTCTATTATATCTTGCTTGTATATGTATATGTATGTATTTGTTTGAATGTTTGGTTGAAAAATATATGTTTTCCACATGATTGGAATTGTGATCATTTCGATAGAATCGATGTTTTAACGGTTAGAATTTGGAATAGATTGTGTAGAATAGTCGAGTAATGTTTGGGTTTAATCAGGAATACTCGTCGGTATGATTTAGGGAGTTTTGGATTGAGTTATATAGTTTGTGAGAGTTAGGGAAATAATGATGAAATAGTGAGAAATCGATGTTTTCACGGTTGGAATGCGGAATAAGTTGTGTAGTATAGTCGGGTGAGGATAGGAATTAATCGGGAATGGTTGTTTGTGTGTTTTCGAGTGGTTTTGATCGAGTTTGGAGTTGGGATAAATTGATAAAATTATGTTTCACAATATTTCAAAAATGTAAAATGTGTTGGATGGCTTGTTAATGGTGAAAATATTGTAGTATGTTGAATTCTGAGACCAGGGCTTTTTACGGAATCGAAATCGGAGGTCCGGAAGGCATTTAACGATCGAAAACTGAGTTTTTAGCAAAACCTGCAACTATGCATCGACTCACTGCAACTATGCGTCGACTCGTAGTTTGCGTGCGCTGACCCGGGCGAAACCTCCAGGATTATGCGTCGACTCATAGAACCATGCGTCGGCTCATAGTCACAGAATTTTCCAAAATGTCAGATTTTGTTTTCTTCCTAACTTTTGAACCGTAAGTCCGTTTTGACCCTCGTTCGAAGCGTTGGAAAGCTAATGAAATATTCTGTCTATTAAAAATGGTTTGGAGGGTAAAATATGATTTAATTAATTCGTGTTTTTGAGAATTAGTCATGCTGTCGGATGTTCTTATCGCGTTAAATGCGTGCGGTCGGTGTTTTACAGTGTGTTGTGCTATTGTTATATGACATGGAGCTTTTATGTGGTTTATATGATGTTGAAGCATGTGATAAGTTGTTGTAATTGTTGTGGCCTTATGGCAAAATACTTTGTTGAATTGAATACAAATGTATGGTATTAATGTATGTTGTTGTGGGTAGCCTTCGTGGCGTGAATCCTAGTGTTGTGAGTATCATTGTATGATGGTAGGATTGTTGTGGTTGATGGTGAGTAATTCTTGATGTGAATTGATATGAGTGTATATGCTAAAATGTTAATTGTTGTGGTTTGTGGATTATGATGAAATGCATTGTTTATGTGAAATTCAATGTGTGTTATTTGGTGGCCTTATGGCAAGTAAAGGCATTGTTTGAATTGATTTCCAATGCATGAATAATGATGATGAGATAATTCATATTGTTGAGTTGTGATTGTGCATTTGATTGTCATGAGTCGTTGATATGACATGCATCATGATATGCACCATGTGATGTTGTGTGCCCTTGTGGGGTGTGAGCGACGAAACGATTCCAGAGGGAATCTGCTGTAACGGTCGTGTGCCTTATACAAAGAGGACCTAAAGCGAAGTTATAGACGATCGTGTGCCTTATACAAAGAGGATCTAAAGCGATCGGATCGTGTGCCTTATACAAAGAGGACCTAAAGCGATCCATAAACATCGTGAGCCTTATACAAAGAGGACCTAAAGCGACGGGGAACATCGTTTGCCCCACGGGGAGTTACACTAAGTAACAAGCGATGATTCCAATAATTCCTGAGTGAATTAATGATGATGAGAATGATGGATGGAATGGTACCGCGTGCATAGAGTCGTTGTGTCGGTCTCTGTGCATTTTCATAAGTCATGAATGGATTGATTATGTGTGGGAAATTATGAATGGGATTGATGAGTTGATATACATTGGTGATAAATGTATTAAGCATGATTGATATTCATTTGTGATAAATGCATTGGTTATGGATGATATGTTTTATGTATAGACATATGCTATGTTTTGAGGGGATGTTGTACATTACAATGATTGTATTAATTATCTATGATATGCTATATATGAATATAGGGTTAATAGTCATTTACCCCCCTACAATATAGGCGACTTTTGATTTACCCCCCTATAAAAAAATAATTTTGGATTACCCCCCTGAAATTTTAAAATTTTAAGTCTTTTGCCCCCCAGGTAGAAAAATTACCCCCCTGTAAAATATTTTTTATTTATTTACCCCCCTTGTTTTTACACGCTTAGGGGGGTACCCCAAAATTTCAGGGGGGTAATCCAAAATTATTTTTTTAAAGGGGGGTAAATCAAAACTCGCCAATATTGCAGGGGGGTAAATGACTATTAACCCATGAATATATGTGATGTGGTGGTGTGTTTCCATATGTCATAACTTTGGTATGCCATATGTGTGAATATGTGATTATGTTGGTATAATTGATATATGCTATGTGGTTGGATTATTAGAAATATCTTATGTATCTGTGGCATGCTATATGTATTAGTATGTGATGCTTGTGGTGAGAATAATTATGCATGTGAATTATATGTGTTTGCATATTATTATGCAATCTTGATTTAGTTGTTATTTCTCACCCTTCTGCTGTGGTTTGATGCTCTATGAGGCAATTGTAGATTAGTATCTTGGAGGCTTTTGTGAAGATTAGTTCTCCATCCTTTTGTCGGTCTGTCTGCTCTGATACGTAACATGGGAGTCGGGGAACGCTTTTGCTATATATGTATACATTTGTTGGATCTATTTTGTATTACATTTGTATGAATATTTTGAAGTTTTAAAACAATTTATTTTGTAAAACAAGTCAGTTATGGATCTTTCCACTTTATTCCATAATTGAACTTTCCTTTTGTTGGAAAAGGTTTCCCTTTTATGTTTATTCCATTTTGTGTTATGTATCAAATTTTTGAGCAGGGATTGTGTTTTCTCTCTTTAAATGTGGCATCCTTGTTTCTGTCTAAGAATAAATTTTTATTCACTCTGATTTATTTATGTATTATTTATCCATGATAGGAATTGGGGTGTTACATTAGTGGTATCAGAGCAGGTCGGTCTGTCCGGCCAAGTTGTTGAGTTTGTGTGGCATGACAGTTGAATACTGTCGATGTTGTTTGTCCCTTAGTCCGTGATATGTGTGTGAAACACTGGCAGTGCTTTCTGGTTTTCTAATCCTTTGTCTTCAGGATTGAGAATGAGATAAGTGGGGGAGAAGCTGATGCTTCTCCAAGTTGCTTCAGTTGTGGGGTGTTGGCTTAGTGTGTCGTTGTTTACAAGATTATAAGTGTTGTTTGGACAATGTTGTTCCCGATTCCAGGGGGAATGCGGAGGTAAGGTTTATGTCGACTAAGGATTTGTGCCTTAGGTAGTTTTGTGCACAAGATGCAAGAAATGCTATTATGGTCTGGTAAAGATGGTTTATGCCCCATCATGATTGTCGGTTGTCTATTGACAAATTGAGAAACTGATCACCCTTAATCTCTTGTTGATAGTAGATGGAATTATGTTGGATGGAATAGACGTGTCTTTCCAGCTTAGATAGTATGTTTTGTGAATCTTTTGGAGCTAAGCCAAGTGAGTACAGATTATTTTGTTGAGTCGATGAAGATTCTTATATCGGAAGATGAGGCGGATTAGAGGTTTTGGTATGTTGGTCAAGTTGGGAAGTCATTGAGAGAGAACGATTGGGTATTGTTAAAGGTTATTCTCAGAGAATAGAGTGTGAACTCAAATTTGACGAAGGTGAAGATTTGAGGTTTGGATCTGCTAAGTGAGTAAAAAAACTCTTAGGCGATGAGACCAAGATGTTTGTTATATTTGTGATAATAGTGTTCTGGAATTGACAGGAAAGCCACAGTGAAGGGCTGCCAATTGTGCGTGATTTCTAGATGTGTTTCCGGATGGAATATTGGATGTTGGTGTTAGAATTACCCAGTGAAGAATTTTGCAAAAACTTTAAGAATTTATATCTTTTGGAATTTGGTTGGGCATTACAATGTACAGTGATGTTGTTCGGTGATAGTAATGCGTCTGGAATGTTTGTGGAGTATATGAATCGTATCCTCCATATTTGATTGGATAAGTTTGGAGTGGTGTTCATTAGGGATATTTTGATCTATTATAAAATCAGAAGGAGAGTATGTAGGGTGTTTGAGAATCAAGTTGCAAGTGTTGAAAAGGAAGGATTTTTTATGTTAAATTATTCAAGTGAGAATTTTGGTTGAAAAAGGTTAGTTTTCTCGGATATGTTATTTCTGATGATGGTATTGTTATGGATCCATCGGCAGTAGATGCAGTTCGACAATGAGAGGCTCCGAAGTCGGTTAAGGTGATTATAAGCTTTTTGGACTTTAGTTGATTATTACCGGAGGTTATGGACGGCTTTTCCAAGTTAGAATTTTCGTTACTTCAGTTGACTTGCAAAGGGTAAGTCGTTTGCTTTGGATGTTCATTGTGAGGAAAGTTTGAGAGGGCTAAAGTAAAATTTGCCTACGACTCCAGTTTTGATTCTGCGTGATCCTGACCAACCGTTTGTGAGGTATTGGGATGCGTCTATGATGAGTTTAGTCAGTGTGTTAATGCAAGATGGTAAAGTCGTGGCTTATGCGTTACGACAATTGAGGATTCATGATTTCAAGATGGCTGCAGTTACTTTTGTGTTGAGAATCAGGAGGTATTATTTTTATGGTTTTGAGTTCAAAGTGTTTAGTAATCACAAGAATATTGAGTACCTGTTTGGTCGGAAATAATAGAGTATGAGACAACGAAGATGGTTGGAATTTCTGATTAGTTATGACCTTGGCTCGAATTATCCTACTGGTAAAGATAATGTCGTGCCTGATAAGTTAAGTCGAAAGTCTTTACATATGTCTATTTTGATGGTCAGAGAATTAGAGATGGTTGAGCAGTTCAGAGACTAGTGTCTGGTGTGTAAGCTAACACAGCAGAGTGTGAGGTTGGGTATATTAAAAGTGAACAGTGATTTTTGGTGAATATGAGAAAGAGTTAGACTTTGGACGTGAAATTGGTGGTTTTGATGGTTACGAGTAATCAGAGTGCGTAGCGGAAGCGTGATGTGGCACAATTCGTATATGCGTGTGTGACTTGTAAGAGTTCATAGGTTGAACATTGGAAACATGTAGGAATGATGAGACCTATGGACATTCCGGAATGGAAATGTTAGGTGAAAGGTTTAATTACTATTCATGGGCTACTATGTAGATGGATGTTTTGGTTATATGTTCGATTGGTGAATCGTAGCATTGTTGTAATAATGTTGTTTGACAAGGTTGTTGGCATTATAGTTTTATGGATGTTGTTAAGACGTTGTTTATGTCGTGGAACTTTATGTTCTTATCTTTGTTGTTGCCTCGTTTCCATGGTGATGGTTCAAGTGCGTGTTGCTAATTCCTATGATGGGGAATTAGGGGAGTGTTACCTACGGTGATGGTAACGATCTTGTTGTGTTTTGGTTCAAGAGTTAACCTATGTGTTCGTAACTTGGGTATTCTTTGAGTCGTGAGTTGGTCGTCAAGTGCATTGTATGGGCATTGCATCTTGTCGTTGTTGTTATTACCGTTGTCGTGTCGTTGTAGTAGTTGCTGTGAGCGAGGTGTTTTGTCGGTTTGTGTTATTTGTGGTGTTGCCTTTAATGGCATGAGAGTGGGTTAGTCGGATGCGAGAGTCGTATCTGGAGTTGTTTGCACCAAGTATATTTTCGAGGACGAAAATGTCTAAGTGGGGGAGAATTGTAACGCCCCGTTTTGTCTGATTTATTTAATCGAGTCGATTTAATTATTTTCGTTTTTGTATTATTTTATTCTTGACTTTTATTTGACAATATATTATTTTTCATCGTTATTATGTTTTATCGCGTTTTGAGAGCACTTGCGAGATATTTGAGCTGAGGGGTAAAATGGTCATTTTGAGGGGTTAGATATTTTAGAAAAATTAGATATTTTTATAAATAGAGATTAGAGAGAAAAGAAAGAGAAAAGAAGAGAAAGAGAAAGGAAGGGAAAGAGGACGAGAGAAAGAGAAGAGAAGAGGAAATCTTCAATACTCTGTTTCAAGCACGATTAATCTGGTAAGGGTGAGAAGTTTCGATTATATCTTGCTTGTATATGTATATGAATGTATTTGTTTGAATGTTTGGTTGAAAAATATATATTTTCCACTTGATTGGAATTGTGATCATTTCGATAGAATCGATGTTTTAACGGTTAGAATTTGGAATAGATTGTGTAGAATAGTCGAGTAATGTTTGGGTTTAATCAGGAATACTCGTCGGTATGATTTAGGGAGTTTTGGATTGAGTTATATAGTTTGTGAGAGTTAGGGCAATAATGATGAAATAGTGAGAAATTGATGTTTTCACGGTTGGAATGCGGAATAAGTTGTGTAGTATAGTCGGGTGAGGATAGGAATTAATCGGGAATGGTTGTTTGTGTGTTTTCGAGTGGTTTTGATCGAGTTTGGAGTTGGGATAAATTGATAAAATTATGTTTCAAAATATTTAAAAATTGTAAAATGTTTTGGATGGATTTTTAATGGTGAAAATATTGTAGTATGTTGAATTCTGAGACCGGGGCTTTTTACGGAGTCGAAATTGGAGGTCCGGAAGGCATTTAACGATCGAAAACTGAGTTTTTAGCAAAATCTGCAACTATGCGTCGACTCACTGCAACTATGCGTCGACTCATGGTTTGCGTGCGCTGACCTGGGCGAAACCTCCAGGATTATGCGTCGACTCATAGAACCATGCGTCGGCTCATGGTCACAGAATTTTCCAAAATGTCAGATTTTGTTTTCTTCCTAACTTTTGAACCGTAAGTCCGTTTTGACCCTCGTTCGAAGCGTTGGAAAGCTAATGAAATATTCTGTCTATTAAAAATGGTTTGGAGGGAAAAATATGATTTAATTAATTCGTGTTTTTGAGAATTAGTCATGCTGTCGGATGTTCTTATCGCGTTAAATGCGTGCGGTCGGTGTTTTACAGTGTGTTGTGCTATTGTTATATGACACAGAGCTTTTATGTGGTTTATATGATGTTGAAGCATGTGATAAGTTTTTGTAATTGTTGTGGCCTTATGGCAAAATACTTTGTTTAATTGAATACAAATGTATGGTATAAATGTATGTTGTTGTGGGTAGCCTTCGTGGCGTGAATCCTAGTGTTGTGAGTATCATTGTATGATGGTAGGATTGTTGTGGTTGATGGTGAGTAATTCTTGATGTGAATTGATATGAGTGTATATGCTAAAATGATAATTTTTGTGGTTTGTGGATTATGATGAAATGCATTGTTTATGTGAAATTCAATGTGTGTTATTTGGTGGCCTTATGGCAAGTAAAGGCATTGTTTGAACTGATTTCCAATGCATGAATAATGATGATGAGATAATTCATATTGTTGAGTTGTGAATGTGCATTTGATTGTCATGAGTCGTTGATATGACATGCATCATGATATGCACCATGTGATGTCGTGTGCCCTTGTGGGGTGTGAGCGACGAAACGATTCCAGAGGGAATCTGCTGTAACGGTCGTGTGCCTTATACAAAGAGGACCTAAAGCGATGTTATAGACGATCGTGTGCCTTATACAAAGAGGACCTAAAGCGATCGGATCGTGTGCCTTATACAAAGAGGACCTAAAGCGACGGGGAACATCATTTGCCCGACGGGGAGTTACACTAAGTAACAAGTGATGATTCCAATAATTCCTGAGTGAATTAATTATGATGAGAATGATGGATGGAATGGTACCGCATGCATAGAGTCGATGTGTCGGTCTCTGTGCATTTGCATAAGTCATGAATTGATTGATTATGTGTGGGAAATTGTGAATGGGATTGATGAGTTGATATACATTGGTGATAAATGTATTGAGCATGATTGATATGCATTTTTGATAAATGCATTGGTTATGTATGATATGTTTTATGTATAGACATATGCTATGTTTTTTGGGGATGTTGTACATTACAATGATTGTATTAATTATCTATAATATTGTATATATGAATATATGTGATGTGGTGGTGTCTTTCCATATGTCATAACTTTGGTATGCCATATGTGTTAATATGTGATTATGTTGGTATAATTGATATATGCTATGTGGTTGGATTATTAGAAATATCTTATGTATCTGTGGCATGCTATATGTATTAGTATGTGATGCTTGTGGTGAGAATAATTATGCATGTGAATTATATGTGTTTTCATATTATTATGCAATCTTGATTTAGTTGTTATTTCTCACCCTTCTGCTGTGGTTTGATGCTCTATGAGGCAATTGTAGATTAGTATCTTGGAGGCTTTTGTGAAGATTAGTTCTCCATCCTTTTGTCGGTCTGTCTGCTCTGATACGTAACATGGGAGTCGGGGAACGCTTTTGTTATATATGTATACATTTGTTGGATCTATTTTGTATTACCTTTGTATGAATATTTTGAAGTTATAAAACAATTTATTTTGTAAAACAAGTCAGTTATGGATCTTTCCACTTTATTCCATAATTGAACTTTCCTTTTGTTGGAAAAGGTTTCCCTTTTATGTTTATTCCATTTTGTGTTATGTATCAAATTTTTGAGCAGGGATTGTGTTTTCTCTCTTTAAATGTGGCATCCTTGTTTATGTCTAAGAATAAATTTTTATTCACTCTGATTTATTTATGTATTATTTATCCATGATGGGAATTGGGGTGTTACATTAGTGGTATTAGAGCAGGTCGGTCTGTCCGGCCAAGTTGTTGAGTTTGTGTGGTATGACAGTTGAATACTGTCGATGTTGTTTGTCCCTTAGTCCGTGATATGTGTGTGAAACACTGGCAGTGCTTTCTGGTTTTCTAATCCTTTGTCTTCAGGATTGAGAATGAGATAAGTGGGGGAGAAGCTGATGCTTCTCCAAGTTGCTTCAGTTGTGGGGTGTTGGCTTAGTGTGTCGTTGTTTGCAAGATTATAAGTGTTGTTTGGACAATGTTGTTCCCGATTCCAGGGGGAATGCGGAGGTAAGGTTTATGTCGACTAAGGATTTATGCCTTAGGTAGTTTTGTGCACAAGATGCAAGAAATGCTATTATGGTCTGGTAAAGATGGTTTATGCCCCATCATGATTGTCGGTTGTCTATTGAAAAATTGAGAAACTGATCACCCTTAATCTCTTGTTGATAGTAGACGGAATTATGTTGGATGGAATAGACGTGTCTTTCCAGCTTAGATAGTATGTTTTGTGAATCTTTTGGAGCTAAGCCAAGTGAGTACAGATTATTTTGTTGAGTCGATGAAGATTCTTATATCGGAAGATGAGGCGGATTAGAGGTTTTGGTATGTTGGTCAAGTTGGGAAGTCATTGAGAGAGAACGATTGGGTATTGTTAAAGGTTGTTCTCAGAGAGTAGAGTGTGAACTCAAATTTGACGAAGGTGAAGATTTGAGGTTTGGATCTGCTAAGTGAGTAAAAAAACTCTTAGGCGATGAGACCAAGATGTTTGTTATATTTGTGATAATAGTGTTCTGGAATTGACAGGAAAGCCACAGTGAAGGGCTGCCAATTGTGCGTGATTTCTAGATGTGTTTCCGGATGGAATATTGGATGTTGGTGTTAGAATTACCCAGTGAAGAATTTTGCAAAAACTTTAAGAATTTATATCTTTTGGAATTTGGTTGGGCATTACAATGTACAGTGATGTTGTTCGGTGATAGTAATGCGTCTGGAATGTTTGTGGAGTATATGAATCGTATCCTCCATATTTGATTGGATAAGTTCGGAGTGGTGTTCATTAGGGATATTTTGATCTATTATAAAATCAGAAGGAGAGTATGTAGGGTGTTTGAGAATCAAGTTGCAAGTGTTGAAAAGGAAGGAATTTTTATGTTAAATTATTCAAGTGAGAATTTTGGTTGAAAAAGGTTAGTTTTCTTGGATATGTTATTTCTGATGATGGTATTGTTATGGATCCATCGGCAGTAGATGCAGTTCGACAATGAGAGGCTCCGAAGTCGGTTAAGGTGATTATAAGCTTTTTGGACTTTAGTTGATTATTACCGGAGGTTATGGACGGCTTTTCCAAGTTAGAATTTTCGTTACTTCAGTTGACTTGCAAAGGGTAAGTCGTTTGCTTTGGATGTTCATTGTGAGGAAAGTTTGAGAGGGCTAAAGTAAAATTTGTCTACGACTCCAGTTTTGATTCTGCGTGATCCTGACCAACCGTTTGTGAGGTATTGGGATGCGTCTATGATGAGTTTAGTCAGTGTGTTAATGCAAGATGGTAAAGTCGTGGCTTATGCGTTACGACAATTGAGGATTCATGATTTCAAGATGGCTGCAGTTACTTTTGTGTTGAGAATCAGGAGGTATTATTTTTATGGTTTTGAGTTCAAAGTGTTTAGTAATCACAAGAATATTGAGTACCTGTTTGGTCGGAAATAATAGAGTATGAGACAACGAAGATGGTTGGAATTTCTGATTAGTTATGACCTTGGCTCGAATTATCCTACTGGTAAAGATAATGTCGTGCCTGATAAGTTAAGTCGAAAGTCTTTACATATGTCTATTTTGATGGTCAGAGAATTAGAGATGGTTGAGCAGTTCAGAGACTAGTGTCTGGTGTGTAAGCTAACACAGCAGAGTGTGAGGTTGGGTATATTAAAAGTGAACAGTGATTTTTGGTGAATATGAGAAAGAGTTAGACTTTGGACGTGAAATTGGTGGTTTTGATGGTTACGAGTAATCAGAGTGCGTAGCGGAAGCGTGATGTGGCACAATTCGTATATGCGTGTGTGACTTGTAAGAGTTCATAGGTTGAACATTGGAAACATGTAGGAATGATGAGACCTATGGACATTCTGGAATGGAAATGTTAGGTGAAAGGTTTAATTACTATTCATGGGCTACTATGTAGATGGATGTTTTGGTTATATGTTCGATTGGTGAATCGTAGCATTGTTGTAATAATGTTGTTTGACAAGGTTGTTGGCATTATAGTTTTATGGATGTTGTTAAGACGTTGTTTATGTTGTGGAACTTTATGTTCTTATCTTTGTTGTTGCCTCGTTTCCATGGTGATGGTTCAAGTGCGTGTTGCTAATTCCTTTGATGGGGAATTAGGGGAGTGTTACCTACGGTGATGGTAACGATCTTGTTGTGTTTTGGTTCAAGAGTGAACCTATGTGTTCGTAACTTGGGTATTCTTTGAGTCGTGAGTTGGTCGTCAAGTGCATTGTATGGGCATTGCATCTTGTCGTTGTTGTTATTACCGTTGTCGTGTCGTTGTAGTAGTTGCTGTGAGCGAGGTGTTTTGTCGGTTTGTGTTATTTGTGGTGTTGCCTTTAATGGCATGAGAGTGGGTTAGTCGGATGCGAGAGTCGTATCTGGAGTTGTTTGCACCAAGTATATTTTCGAGGACGAAAATGTCTAAGTGGGGGAGAATTGTAACGCCCCGTTTTGTCTGATTTATTTAATCGAGTCGATTTAATTATTTTCGTTTTTGTATTATTTTATTCTTGACTTTTATTTGACAATATATTATTTTTCATCGTTATTATGTTTTATCGCGTTTTGAGAGCGCTTGCGAGATATTTGAGCTGAGGGGTAAAATGGTCATTTTGAGGGGTTAGATATTTTAGAAAAATTAGATATTTTTATAAATAGAGATTAGAGAGAAAAGAAAGAGAAAAGAAGAGAAAGAGAAAGGAAGGGAAAGAAGACGAGAGAAAGAGAGGAGAAGAGGAAATCTTTAATACTCTGTTTCAAGCACGATTAATCTGGTAAGGGTGAGAAGTTTCGATTATATCTTGCTTGTATATGTATATGAATGTATTTGTTTGAATGTTTGGTTGAAAAATATATATTTTCCACTTGATTGGAATTGTGATCATTTCGATAGAATCGATGTTTTAACGGTTAGAATTTGGAATAGATTGTGTAGAATAGTCGAGTAATGTTTGGGTTTAATCAGGAATACTCGTCGGTATGATTTAGGGAGTTTTGGATTGAGTTATATAGTTTGTGAGAGTTAGGGCAATAATGATGAAATAGTGAGAAATTGATGTTTTCACGGTTGGAATGTGGAATAAGTTGTGTAGTATAGTCGGGTGAGGATAGGAATTAATCGGGAATGGTTGTTTGTGTGTTTTCGAGTGGTTTTGATCGAGTTTGGAGTTGGGATAAATTGATAAAATTATGTTTCAAAATATTTCAAAAATGTAAAATGTTTTGGATGGATTTTTAATGGTGAAAATATTGTAGTATGTTGAATTCTGAGAGCGGGGCTTTTTACGGAGTCGAAATTGGAGGTCCGGAAGGCATTTAACGATCGAAAACTGAGTTTTTAGCAAAATCTGCAACTATGCGTCGACTCACTGCAACTATGCATCGACTCATGGTTTGCGTGCGCTGACCCGGGCGAAACCTCCAGGATTATGCGTCGACTCATAGAACCATGCGTCGGCTCATGGTCACAGAATTTTCCAAAATGTCAGATTTTGTTTTCTTCCTAACTTTTGAACCGTAAGTCCGTTTTGACCCTCGTTCGAAGCGTTGGAAAGCTAATGAAATATTCTGTCTATTAAAAATGGTTTGGAGGGAAAAATATGATTTAATTAATTCGTGTTTTTGAGAATTAGTCATGCTGTCGGATGTTCTTATCGCGTTAAATGCGTGCGGTCGGTGTTTTACAGTGTGTTGTGCTATTGTTATATGACACAGAGCTTTTATGTGGTTTATTGATGTTGAAGCATGTGATAAGTTTTTGTAATTGTTGTGGACTTATGGCAAAATACTTTGTTTAATTGAATACAAATGTATGGTATAAATGTATGTTGTTGTGGGTAGCCTTCGTGGCGTGAATCCTAGTGTTGTGAGTATCATTGTATGATGGTAGGATTGTTGTGGTTGATGGTGAGTAATTCTTGATGTGAATTGATATGAGTGTATATGCTAAAATGATAATTTTTGTGGTTTGTGGATTATGATGAAATGCATTGTTTATGTGAAATTCAATGTGTGTTATTTGGTGGCCTTATGGCAAGTAAAGGCATTGTTTGAACTGATTTCCAATGCATGAATAATGATGATGAGATAATTCATATTGTTGAGTTGTGAATGTGCATTTGATTGTCATGAGTCGTTGATATGACATGCATCATGATATGCACCATGTGATGTCGTGTGCCCTTGTGGGGTGTGAGCGACGAAACGATTCCAGAGGGAATCTGCTGTAACGGTCGTGTGCCTTATACAAAGAGGACCTAAAGCGATGTTATAGACGATCGTGTGCCTTATACAAAGAGGACCTAAAGCGATCGGATCGTGTGCCTTATACAAAGAGGACCTAAAGCGACGGGGAACATCATTTGCCCGACGGGGAGTTACACTAAGTAACAAGTGATGATTCCAATAATTCCTGAGTGAATTAATTATGATGAGAATGATGGATGGAATGGTACCGCATGCATAGAGTCGCTGTGTCGGTCTCTGTGCATTTGCATAAGTCATGAATTGATTGATTATGTGTGGGAAATTGTGAATGGGATTGATGAGTTGATATACATTGGTGATAAATGTATTGAGCATGATTGATATGCATTTTTGATAAATGCATTGGTTATGTATGATATGTTTTATGTATAGACATATGCTATGTTTTTTGGGGATGTTGTACATTACAATGATTGTATTAATTATCTATAATATTGTATATATGAATATATGTGATGTGGTGGTGTCTTTCCATATGTCATAACTTTGGTATGCCATATGTGTTAATATGTGATTATGTTGGTATAATTGATATATGCTATGTGGTTGGATTATTAGAAATATCTTATGTATCTGTGGCATGCTATATGTATTAGTATGTGATGCTTGTGGTGAGAATAATTATGCATGTGAATTATATGTGTTTTCATATTATTATGCAATCTTGATTTAGTTGTTATTTCTCACCCTTCTGCTGTGGTTTGATGCTCTATGAGGCAATTGTAGATTAGTATCTTGGAGGCTTTTGTGAAGATTAGTTCTCCATCCTTTTGTCGGTCTGTCTGCTCTGATACGTAACATGGGAGTCGGGGAACGCTTTTGTTATATATGTATACATTTGTTGGATCTATTTTGTATTACCTTTGTATGAATATTTTGAAGTTATAAAACAATTTATTTTGTAAAACAAGTCAGTTATGGATCTTTCCACTTTATTCCATAATTGAACTTTCCTTTTGTTGGAAAAGGTTTCCCTTTTATGTTTATTCCATTTTGTGTTATGTATCAAATTTTTGAGCAGGGATTGTGTTTTCTCTCTTTAAATGTGGCATCCTTGTTTATGTCTAAGAATAAATTTTTATTCACTCTGATTTATTTATGTATTATTTATCCATGATGGGAATTGGGGTGTTACATTAGTGGTATTAGAGCAGGTCGGTCTGTCCGGCCAAGTTGTTGAGTTTGTGTGGTATGACAGTTGAATACTGTCGATGTTGTTTGTCCCTTAGTCCGTGATATGTGTGTGAAACACTGGCAGTGCTTTCTGGTTTTCTAATCCTTTGTCTTCAGGATTGAGAATGAGATAAGTGGGGGAGAAGCTGATGCTTCTCCAAGTTGCTTCAGTTGTGGGGTGTTGGCTTAGTGTGTCGTTGTTTGCAAGATTATAAGTGTTGTTTGGACAATGTTGTTCCCGATTCCAGGGGGAATGCGGAGGTAAGGTTTATGTCGACTAAGGATTTATGCCTTAGGTAGTTTTGTGCACAAGATGCAAGAAATGCTATTATGGTCTGGTAAAGATGGTTTATGCCCCATCATGATTGTCGGTTGTCTATTGAAAAATTGAGAAACTGATCACCCTTAATCTCTTGTTGATAGTAGACGGAATTATGTTGGATGGAATAGACGTGTCTTTCCAGCTTAGATAGTATGTTTTGTGAATCTTTTGGAGCTAAGCCAAGTGAGTACAGATTATTTTGTTGAGTCGATGAAGATTCTTATATCGGAAGATGAGGCGGATTAGAGGTTTTGGTATGTTGGTCAAGTTGGGAAGTCATTGAGAGAGAACGATTGGGTATTGTTAAAGGTTGTTCTCAGAGAGTAGAGTGTGAACTCAAATTTGACGAAGGTGAAGATTTGAGGTTTGGATCTGCTAAGTGAGTAAAAAAACTCTTAGGCGATGAGACCAAGATGTTTGTTATATTTGTGATAATAGTGTTCTGGAATTGACAGGAAAGCCACAGTGAAGGGCTGCCAATTGTGCGTGATTTCTAGATGTGTTTCCGGATGGAATATTGGATGTTGGTGTTAGAATTACCCAGTGAAGAATTTTGCAAAAACTTTAAGAATTTATATCTTTTGGAATTTGGTTGGGCATTACAATGTACAGTGATGTTGTTCGGTGATAGTAATGCGTCTGGAATGTTTGTGGAGTATATGAATCGTATCCTCCATATTTGATTGGATAAGTTCGGAGTGGTGTTCATTAGGGATATTTTGATCTATTATAAAATCAGAAGGAGAGTATGTAGGGTGTTTGAGAATCAAGTTGCAAGTGTTGAAAAGGAAGGAATTTTTATGTTAAATTATTCAAGTGAGAATTTTGGTTGAAAAAGGTTAGTTTTCTTGGATATGTTATTTCTGATGATGGTATTGTTATGGATCCATCGGCAGTAGATGCAGTTCGACAATGAGAGGCTCCGAAGTCGGTTAAGGTGATTATAAGCTTTTTGGACTTTAGTTGATTATTACCGGAGGTTATGGACGGCTTTTCCAAGTTAGAATTTTCGTTACTTCAGTTGACTTGCAAAGGGTAAGTCGTTTGCTTTGGATGTTCATTGTGAGGAAAGTTTGAGAGGGCTAAAGTAAAATTTGTCTACGACTCCAGTTTTGATTCTGCGTGATCCTGACCAACCGTTTGTGAGGTATTGGGATGCGTCTATGATGAGTTTAGTCAGTGTGTTAATGCAAGATGGTAAAGTCGTGGCTTATGCGTTACGACAATTGAGGATTCATGATTTCAAGATGGCTGCAGTTACTTTTGTGTTGAGAATCAGGAGGTATTATTTTTATGGTTTTGAGTTCAAAGTGTTTAGTAATCACAAGAATATTGAGTACCTGTTTGGTCGGAAATAATAGAGTATGAGACAACGAAGATGGTTGGAATTTCTGATTAGTTATGACCTTGGCTCGAATTATCCTACTGGTAAAGATAATGTCGTGCCTGATAAGTTAAGTCGAAAGTCTTTACATATGTCTATTTTGATGGTCAGAGAATTAGAGATGGTTGAGCAGTTCAGAGACTAGTGTCTGGTGTGTAAGCTAACACAGCAGAGTGTGAGGTTGGGTATATTAAAAGTGAACAGTGATTTTTGGTGAATATGAGAAAGAGTTAGACTTTGGACGTGAAATTGGTGGTTTTGATGGTTACGAGTAATCAGAGTGCGTAGCGGAAGCGTGATGTGGCACAATTCGTATATGCGTGTGTGACTTGTAAGAGTTCATAGGTTGAACATTGGAAACATGTAGGAATGATGAGACCTATGGACATTCTGGAATGGAAATGTTAGGTGAAAGGTTTAATTACTATTCATGGGCTACTATGTAGATGGATGTTTTGGTTATATGTTCGATTGGTGAATCGTAGCATTGTTGTAATAATGTTGTTTGACAAGGTTGTTGGCATTATAGTTTTATGGATGTTGTTAAGACGTTGTTTATGTCGTGGAACTTTATGTTCTTATCTTTGTTGTTGCCTCGTTTCCATGGTGATGGTTCAAGTGCGTGTTGCTAATTCCTTTGATGGGGAATTAGGGGAGTGTTACCTACGGTGATGGTAACGATCTTGTTGTGTTTTGGTTCAAGAGTGAACCTATGTGTTCGTAACTTGGGTATTCTTTGAGTCGTGAGTTGGTCGTCAAGTGCATTGTATGGGCATTGCATCTTGTCGTTGTTGTTATTACCGTTGTCGTGTCGTTGTAGTAGTTGCTGTGAGCGAGGTGTTTTGTCGGTTTGTGTTATTTGTGGTGTTGCCTTTAATGGCATGAGAGTGGGTTAGTCGGATGCGAGAGTCGTATCTGGAGTTGTTTGCACCAAGTATATTTTCGAGGACGAAAATGTCTAAGTGGGGGAGAATTGTAACGCCCCGTTTTGTCTGATTTATTTAATCGAGTCGATTTAATTATTTTCATTTTTGTATTATTTTATTCTTGACTTTTATTTGACAATATATTATTTTTCATCGTTATTATGTTTTATCGCGTTTTGAGAGCGCTTGCGAGATATTTGAGCTGAGGGGTAAAATGGTCATTTTGAGGGGTTAGATATTTTAGAAAAATTAGATATTTTTATAAATAGAGATTAGAGAGAAAAGAAAGAGAAAAGAAGAGAAAGAGAAAGGAAGGGAAAGAAGACGAGAGAAAGAGAGGAGAAGAGGAAATCTTTAATACTCTGTTTCAAGCACGATTAATCTGGTAAGGGTGAGAAGTTTCGATTATATCTTGCTTGTATATGTATATGAATGTATTTGTTTGAATGTTTGGTTGAAAAATATATATTTTCCACTTGATTGGAATTGTGATCATTTCGATAGAATCGATGTTTTAACGGTTAGAATTTGGAATAGATTGTGTAGAATAGTCGAGTAATGTTTGGGTTTAATCAGGAATACTCGTCGGTATGATTTAGGGAGTTTTGGATTGAGTTATATAGTTTGTGAGAGTTAGGGCAATAATGATGAAATAGTGAGAAATTGATGTTTTCACGGTTGGAATGTGGAATAAGTTGTGTAGTATAGTCGGGTGAGGATAGGAATTAATCGGGAATGGTTGTTTGTGTGTTTTCGAGTGGTTTTGATCGAGTTTGGAGTTGGGATAAATTGATAAAATTATGTTTCAAAATATTTCAAAAATGTAAAATTTTTTGGATGGATTTTTAATGGTGAAAATATTGTAGTATGTTGAATTCTGAGACCGGGGCTTTTTACGGAGTCGAAATTGGAGGTCCGGAAGGCATTTAACGATCGAAAACTGAGTTTTTAGCAAAATCTGCAACTATGCGTCGACTCACTGCAACTATGCATCGACTCATGGTTTGCGTGCGCTGACCCGGGCGAAACCTCCAGGATTATGCGTCGACTCATAGAACCATGCGTCGGCTCATGGTCACAGAATTTTCCAAAATGTCAGATTTTGTTTTCTTCCTAACTTTTGAACCGTAAGTCCATTTTGACCCTCGTTCGAAGGGTTGGAAAGCTAATGAAATATTCTGTCTATTAAAAATGGTTTGGAGGGTAAAATATGATTTAATTAATTCGTGTTTTTGAGAATTAGTCATGCTGTCGGATGTTCTTATCGCGTTAAATGCGTGCGGTCGGTGTTTTACAGTGTGTTGTGCTATTGTTATATGACACGGAGCTTTTATGTGGTTTATATGATGTTGAAGCATGTTATAAGTTTTAGTAATTGTTGTGGCCTTATGGCAAAATACTTTGTTGAATTGAATACAAATGTATGGTATTAATGTATGTTGTTGTGGGTAGCCTTCGTGGCGTGAATCCTAGTGTTGTGAGTATCATTGTATGATGGTAGGATTGTTGTGGTTGATGGTGAGTAATTCTTGATGTGAATTGATATGAGTGTATATGCTAAAATGATAATTTTTGTGGTTTGTGGATTATGATGAAATGCATTGTTTATGTGAAATTCAATGTGTGTTATTTGGTGGCCTTATGGCAAGTAAAGGCATTGTTTGAACTGATTTCCAATGCATGAATAATGATGATGAGATAATTCATATTGTTGAGTTGTGAATGTGCATTTGATTGTCATGAGTCGTTGATATGACATGCATCATGATATGCACCATGTGATGTCGTGTGCCCTTGTGGGGTGTGAGCGACGAAACGATTCCAGAGGGAATCTGCTGTAACGGTCGTGTGCCTTATACAAAGAGGACCTAAAGCGATGTTATAGATGATCGTGTGCCTTATACAAAGAGGACCTAAAGCGATCGGATCGTGTGCCTTATACAAAGAGGACCAAAAGCGATGGGGAACATCATTTTCCCGACAGAGAGTTACACTAAGTAACAAGTGATGATTCCAATAATTCCTGAGTGAATTAATTATGATGAGAATGATGGATGGAATGGTACCGCATGCATAGAGTCGCTGTGTCGG
Organism: Lathyrus tuberosus; assembly: GCA_022829125.1. Taxonomy (NCBI): domain Eukaryota; kingdom Viridiplantae; phylum Streptophyta; class Magnoliopsida; order Fabales; family Fabaceae; genus Lathyrus; species Lathyrus tuberosus. The sequence continues at coordinate 2,980,532 of JALAZF010000254.1, forward strand.
TCTCTGTGCATTTGCATAAGTCATGAATTGATTGATTATGTGTGGGAAATTGTGAATGGGATTGATGAGTTGATATACATTGGTGATAAATGTATTGAGCATGATTGATATGCATTTTTGATAAATGCATTGGTTATGTATGATATGTTTTATGTATAGACATATGCTATGTTTTTTGGGGATGTTGTACATTACAATGATTGTATTAATTATCTATAATATTGTATATATGAATATATGTGATGTGGTGGTGTCTTTCCATATGTCATAACTTTGGTATGCCATATGTGTTAATATGTGATTATGTTGGTATAATTGATATATGCTATGTGGTTGGATTATTAGAAATATCTTATGTATCTGTGGCATGCTATATGTATTAATTTGTGATGCTTGTGGTGAGAATAATTATGCATGTGAATTATATGTGTTTTCATATTATTATGCAATCTTGATTTAGTTGTTATTTCTCACCCTTCTGCTGTGGTTTGATGCTCTATGAGGCAATTGTAGATTAGTATCTTGGAGGCTTTTGTGAAGATTAGTTCTCCATCCTTTTGTCGGTCTGTCTGCTCTGATACGTAACATGGGAGTCGGGGAACGCTTTTGTTATATATGTATACATTTGTTGGATCTATTTTGTATTACCTTTGTATGAATATTTTGAAGTTATAAAACAATTTATTTTGTAAAACAAGTCAGTTATGGATCTTTCCACTTTATTCCATAATTGAACTTTCCTTTTGTTGGAAAAGGTTTCCCTTTTATGTTTATTCCATTTTGTGTTATGTATCAAATTTTTGAGCAGGGATTGTGTTTTCTCTCTTTAAATGTGGCATCCTTGTTTATGTCTAAGAATAAATTTTTATTCACTCTGATTTATTTATGTATTATTTATCCATGATGGGAATTGGGGTGTTACATTAGTGGTATTAGAGCAGGTCGGTCTGTCCGGCCAAGTTGTTGAGTTTGTGTGGTATGACAGTTGAATACTGTCGATGTTGTTTGTCCCTTAGTCCGTGATATGTGTGTGAAACACTGGCAGTGCTTTCTGGTTTTCTAATCCTTTGTCTTCAGGATTGAGAATGAGATAAGTGGGGGAGAATCTAATGCTTCTCCAAGTTGCTTCAGTTGTGGGGTGTTGGCTTAGTGTGTCGTTGTTTGCAAGATTATAAGTGTTGTTTGGACAATGTTGTTCCCGATTCCAGGGGGAATGCGGAGGTAAGGTTTATGTCGACTAAGGATTTGTGCCTTAGGTAGTTTTGTTCACAAGATGCAAGAAATGCTATTATGGTCTGGTAAAGATGGTTTATGCCGCATCATGATTGTCGGCTGTCTATTGACAAATTGAGAAACTGATCACCCTTAATCTCTTGTTGATAGTAGACGGAATTATGTTGGATGGAATAGACGTGTCTTTCCAGCTTAGATAGTATGTTTTGTGAATCTTTTGGAGCTAAGCCAAGTGAGTACAGATTATTTTGTTGAGTCGATGAAGATTCTTATATCGGAAGATGAGGCGGATTAGAGGTTTTGGTATGTTGGTCAAGTTGGGAAGTCATTGAGAGAGAACGATTGGGTATTGTTAAAGGTTGTTCTCAGAGAGTAGAGTGTGAACTCAAATTTGACGAAGGTGACGATTTGAGGTTTGGATCTGCTAAGTGAGTAAAAAAACTCTTAGGCGATGAGACCAAGATGTTTGTTATATTTGTGATAATAGTGTTCTGGAATTGACAGGAAAGCCACAGTGAAGGGCTGCCAATTGTGCGTGATTTCTAGATGTGTTTCCGGATGGAATATTGGATGTTGGTGTTAGAATTACCCAGTGAAGAATTTTGCAAAAACTTTAAGAATTTATATCTTTTGGAATTTGGTTGGGCATTACAATGTACAGTGATGTTGTTCGGTGATAGTAATGCGTCTGGAATGTTTGTGGAGTATATGAATCGTATCCTCCATATTTGATTGGATAAGTTCGGAGTGGTGTTCATTAGGGATATTTTGATCTATTATAAAATCAGAAGGAGAGTATGTAGGGTGTTTGAGAATCAAGTTGCAAGTGTTGAAAAGGAAGGAATTTTTATGTTAAATTATTCAAGTGAGAATTTTGGTTGAAAAAGGTTAGTTTTCTTGGATATGTTATTTCTGATGATGGTATTGTTATGGATCCATCGGCAGTAGATGCAGTTCGACAATGAGAGGCTCCGAAGTCGGTTAAGGTGATTATAAGCTTTTTGGACTTTAGTTGATTATTACCGGAGGTTATGGACGGCTTTTCCAAGTTAGAATTTTCGTTACTTCAGTTGACTTGCAAAGGGTAAGTCGTTTGCTTTGGATGTTCATTGTGAGGAAAGTTTGAGAGGGCTAAAGTAAAATTTGTCTGCGACTCCAGTTTTGATTCTGCGTGATCCTGACCAACCGTTTGTGAGGTATTGGGATGCGTCTATGATGAGTTTAGTCAGTGTGTTAGTGCAAGATGGTAAAGTCGTGGCTTATGCGTTACGACAATTGAGGATTCATGATTTCAAGATGGCTGCAGTTACTTTTGTGTTGAGAATCAGGAGGTATTATTTTTATGGTTTTGAGTTCAAAGTGTTTAGTAATCACAAGAATATTGAGTACCTGTTTGGTCGGAAATAATAGAGTATGAGACAACGAAGATGGTTGGAATTTCTGATTAGTTATGACCTTGGCTCGAATTATCCTACTGGTAAAGATAATGTCGTGCCTGATAAGTTAAGTCGAAAGTCTTTACATATGTCTATTTTGATGGTCAGAGAATTAGAGATGGTTGAGCAGTTCAGAGACTAGTGTCTGGTGTGTAAGCTAACACAACAAAGTGTGAGGTTGGGTATATTAAAAGTGAACAGTGATTTTTGGTGAATATGAGAAAGAGTTAGACTTTGGACGTGAAATTGGTGGTTTTGATGGTTACGAGTAATCAGAGTGCGTAGCGGAAGCGTGATGTGGCACAATTCGTATATGCGTGTGTGACTTGTAAGAGTTCATAGGTTGAACATTGGAAACATGTAGGAATGATGAGACCTATGGACATTCCGGAATGGAAATGTTAGGTGAAAGGTTTAATTACTATTCATGGGCTACTATGTAGATGGATGTTTTGGTTATATGTTCGATTGGTGAATCGTAGCATTGTTGTAATAATGTTGTGTGACAAGGTTGTTGGCATTCTAGTTTTATGGATGTTGTTAAGACGTTGTTTATGTCGTGGAACTTTATGTTCTTATCTTTGTTGTTGCCTCGTTTCCATGGTGATGGTTCAAGTGCGTGTAGCTAATTCCTATGATGGGGAATTAGGGGAGTGTTATCTACGGTGATGGTAACGATCTTGTTGTGTTTCGGTTCAAGAGTGAACCTATGTGTTCGTAACTTGGGTATTCTTTGAGTCGTGAGTTGGTCGTCAAGTGCATTGTATGGGCATTGCATCTTGTCGTTGTTGTTATTACCGTTGTCGTGTCGTTGTAGTAGTTGCTGTGAGCGAGGTGTTTTGTCAGTTTGTGTTATTTGTGGTGTTTCCTTTAATGGCATGAGAGTGGGTTAGTCGGATGCGAGAGTCGTATCTGGAGTTGTTTGCACCAAGTATATTTTCGAGGACGAAAATGTCTAAGTGGGGGAGAATTGTAACGCCCCGTTTTGTCTGATTTATTTAATCGAGTCGATTTAATTATTTTCGTTTTTGTATTATTTTATTCTTGACTTTTATTTGGCAATATATTATTTTTCATCGTTATTATGTTTTATCGCGTTTTGAGAGCGCTTGCGAGATATTTGAGCTGAGGGGTAAAATGGTCATTTTGAGGGGTTAGATATTTTAGAAAAATTAGATATTTTTATAAATAGATATTAGAGAGAAAAGAAAGAGAAAAGAAGAGAAAGAGAAAGGAAGGGAAAGAAGACGAGAGAAAGAGAGGAGAAGAGGAAATCTTCAATACTCTGTTTCAAGCACGATTAATCTGGTAAGGGTGAGAAGTTTCGATTATATCTTGCTTGTATATGTATATGAATGTATTTGTTTGAATGTTTGGTTGAAAAATATATATTTTCCACTTGATTGGAATTGTGATCATTTCGATAGAATCGATGTTTTAACGGTTAGAATTTGGAATAGATTGTGTAGAATAGTCGAGTAATGTTTGGGTTTAATCAGGAATACTCGTCGGTATGATTTAGGGAGTTTTGGATTGAGTTATATAGTTTGTGAGAGTTAGGGAAATAATGATGAAATAGTGAGAAATTGATGTTTTCACGGTTGGAATGCGGAATAAGTTGTGTAGTATAGTCGGGTGAGGATAGGAATTAATCGGGAATGGTTGTTTGTGTGTTTTCGAGTGGTTTTGATCGAGTTTGGAGTTGGGATAAATTGATAAAATTATGTTTCAAAATATTTCAAAAATGTAAAATGTTTTGGATGGATTTTTAGTGGTGAAAATATTGTAGTATGTTGAATTCTGAGACCGGGGCTTTTTACGGAGTTGAAATTGGAGGTCCGGAAGGCATTTAACGATCGAAAACTGAGTTTTTAGCAAAATCTGTAACTATGCGTCGACTCACTGCAACTATGCGTCGACTCATGGTTTGCGTGCGCTGACCCGGGCGAAACCTCCAGGATTATGCGTCGACTCATAGAACCATGCGTCGGCTCATGGTCACAGAATTTTCCAAAATGTCAGATTTTGTTTTCTTCCTAACTTTTGAACCGTAAGTCCGTTTTGACCCTCGTTCGAAGCGTTGGAAAGCTAATGAAATATTCTTTCTATTAAAAATGGTTTGGAGGGTAAAATATGATTTAATTAATTCGTGTTTTTGAGAATTAGTCATGCTGTCGGATGTTCTTATCGCGTTAAATGCGTGCGGTCGGTGTTTTACAGTGTGTTGTGCTATTGTTATATGACATGGAGCTTTTATGTGGTTTATATGATGTTGAAGCATGTGATAAGTTTTTGTAATTGTTGTGGCCTTATGGCAAAATACTTTGTTGAATTGAATTCAAATGTATGGTATTAATATATGTTGTTGTGGGTAGCCTTCGTGGCGTGAATCCTAGTGTTGTGAGTATCATTGTATGATGGTAGGATTGTTGTGGTTGATGGTGAGTAATTCTTGATGTGAATTGATATGAGTGTATATGCTAAAATGATAATTTTTGTGGTTTGTGGATTATGATGAAATGCATTGTTTATGTGAAATTCAATGTGTGTTATTTGGTGGCCTTATGGCAAGTAAAGGCATTGTTTGAACTGATTTCCAATGCATGAATAATGATGATGAGATAATTCATATTGTTGAGTTGTGAATGTGCATTTGATTGTCATGAGTCGTTGATATGACATGCATCATGATATGCACCATGTGATGTCGTGTGCCCTTGTGGGGTGTGAGCGACGAAACGATTCCAGAGGGAATGTACTGTAACGGTCGTGTGCCTTATACAAAGAGGACCTAAAGCGATGTTATAGACGATCGTGTGCCTTATACAAAGAGGACCTAAAGCGACGGGGAACATCATTTTCCCGACGGGGAGTTACACTAAGTAACAAGCGATGATTCCAATAATTCCTGAGTGAATTAATTATGATGAGAATGATGGATGGAATGGTACCGCATGCATAGAGTCGCTGTGTCAGTCTCTGTGCATTTGCATAAGTCATGAATGGATTGATTATGTGTGGGAAATTGTGAATGGGATTGATGAGTTGATATACATTGGTGATAAATGTATTGAGCATGATTGATATGCATTTTTGATAAATGCATTGGTTATGTATGATATGTTTTATGTATAGACATATGCTATGTTTTGTGGGGATGTTGTACATTACAATGATTGTATTAATTATCTATGATATTGTATATATGAATATATGTGATGTGGTGGTGTGTTTCCATATGTCATAACTTTGGTATGCCATATGTGTGAATATGTGATTATGTTGGTATAATTGATATATGCTATGTGGTTGGATTATTAGAAATATCTTATGTATTTGTGGTATGCTATATGTATTAGTATGTGATGCTTGTGGTGAGAATAATTATGCATGTGAATTATATGTGTTTTCATATTATTATGCAATCTTGATTTAGTTGTTATTTCTCACCCTTATGCTGTGGTTTGATGCTCTATGAGGCAATTGCAGATTAGTATCTTGGAGGCTTTTGTGAAGATTAGTTCTCCATCCTTTTGTCGGTCTGTCTGCTCTGATATGTAACACGGGAGTCTGGGAACGCTTTTGTTATATATGTATACATTTGTTGGATCTATTTTGTATTACCTTTGTATGAATATTTTGAAGTTATAAAACAATTTATTTTGTAAAACAAGTCAGTTATGGATCTTTCCGCTTTATTCCATAATTGAACTTTCCTTTTGTTGGAAAAGGTTTCCCTTTTATGTTTATTCCATTTTGTGTTATGTATCAAATTTTTGTGCAGGGATTGTGTTTTCTTTCTTTAAATGTGGCATCCTTGTTTCTGTCTAAGAATAAATCTTTATTCACTCTGATTTATTTATGTATTATTTATCCGCGATGGGAATTGGGGTGTTACAGAAGGGACAATTTGTACGAAGCCCAAGAGGAGGCTATCTTTGCTGAGGAAGAATCATTATACAAATCCTAAGAGGAGGCTGTGAAAACTTCTAAGAAGCCGACAGGTCCTTGTACAACGCCCAAAACGAGGCAGGGATGCTTTTAAGAAGCCTGTGGGTCCCCAAACCCCGAGGAATTCAAGACAGGCTATTCACAGAGAATATATCAAGCCAGGAAAGTTTGAGAATTTGGAAGAAACTCAAGAGATGCCATTCACGGAGAAAAGATCATCTCTGGGGAGTTAGAGTTTCTTTGACAATTTCTAAGGGTGACAGCCGAAGAGAAGACTGTATCTGGTGCTCCTATAGGGGATCAAGTTTTGTCTATTTTTAAGAGTGATCAACAGGGCTTTACCTAGTGCTAGACGTAGTTGCCGGGGAAAACACTAAATAGTTATACTAGTATTACACAGTATATAAAGTATGTGAAAGAAGACTTACAGTGAGCAGCCCCATAATACAGATATATATATATGAAAGCGGGTAAACACTTACTCGGTTGTAGAGCTTCCTTGCTGTTGGGTTAGTTGTTCAACAAAGAAAGATTGAAAACAACAGTATATTCAAAATCAAAGGAGAAAGTGCTTTGAAAAAATTGTCGGGGCTTACAGCTCAAGGAGAGGCCCAAGTTTTTATCAGTGATTGCACTATTGTTTTGAATTTGTACAGGGACTTATACAAGTGACTGAGGCCCGAAAAAGGTTTTCTGTCCAAAGGGATGGGTCCTAAACTCTCTCAAGAGGCCCACAAGGTGTTTAAAGAAAAGGAATGAGGCTTATAACACGATGGTAGGCCCAAGGTTTTTTTTTCTTGAAAGCGGCGATCGCGCCGAAGTTTTTGAGAATACACAAAGGACTTATACAATAAGTGAGGCCCACGATTTTGGTTTCAAAAGGGATTGGGTCTTACACTCTATTAGAGGCCCAAAGTGATTATTTTTATACAATTGGTGGGGCTTACAGCTCAAGGAGAGGCCCAGGGGTTTTCTAAAAAAGGCGACGATCGCGCCGAACTTTTTGATGGTATCGGGACTTCTACAATACATTGAGGCCCAAATTATTTTAGTTTCTAAGAGGGGTTGGGTCTTACACTCTATTAGAGGCCCAAAGTGTGTTTGAAAGAGTTTAATGAGGGTTGAATTAATCAAAACCCTAATTTGTTTTCCAAATGAATTTTAATTGAATAAAAGTTCAATTAAAATGACCAAAATTGTTAAGCATGTGAAAAACAAATTGTGATTTTGGATTAATGTTTCAAAAATCAAGTTTTGACCTACAAAATGATTAGAAATCATTAAAATTTGCAAAATCAAGAAGGAAAAAATATTTTAAATGTCAAAAACAATTAAAATATTAATTCTTTGCAAAAATATCAATTATATGAAATAAATAATATTTTTTAGATTTTTTGGTAAAATAAATATTTCAACATTTTTGTGAATTATTCAAAAAAGAATCAACTCAAAATTATTAAAACTCAGAGAGAAATTAATTTTTGAATCAATTAAATAAAATCACAAAATTCAAATATTTTAATTTTTAAAAAAGGGCGCCAAGAACATGGCAAGAACACGCACCCTCCCTCTGTTTCTGCAGACTTGCGTTTTCTATCCAATCTCACTGAATACTTGATAATATCATGCAATCTACATATCAAACTACTCGTTTTCACCTCACGATCATGTCTATGGTCTTTAATTTCATTTATTTTAAGCATGGAATAAGAAATCAAAGAGAAACCTCAAGAACCCTAAATTCTGCATGAAGGTTCACAAATTCCATACACGATTTATACAAAGCAATTGATTGAGGGTAAACACTCTATGCATGATTATGAACTTATGGCCAAATTATTGTGCAGCAAAAAATGCATCGATCACAGAGTTAGAAGAGCTCATGCTTACCTCTTGCAGCTGGTGATCGTGTTTTATGTTAGAGGTGTTACAGATAGGTTCAAATGATATGGATAGCTTCCTTAGGTGCCATGGAGTGTGTCTGGATGCTTGGAGTGGATTGAAATGATCTAGAACTTGAGATGGTACCCCAACTGCAAATCTGTCAAGAACTTGAGCAATTGGCCAGTGATTTTGTGATTTTAGTGTTCCAGATGTTATGTTAGTGTTTGGATCACTTCTATATGATGTTTATGAGGTGTGTGTGTGTGATTGGTTTGATTGGAATAACTCTCAAACTCAAAACCCGATAGTGACTTGCCTTAGAAGGAAAAATTGGAAGTGATAAGGAGATTTTGAGGAAAGCATCTGTTTGATGGCTTTGGTGTACTCAAACTGATCACAAATGAGCTCTATTTAAAGTAGAGCAAGTTTGTTTTGGCTGCAATAGTGAATGGCAACTGCAGCATAGGTTTGGCAAATGTTGAGCAATGAGAATCCAAGTCACCTCTAGCCATTGACTAGAGGTTAGGGCACAGGCTGCTAGTTCCCTTGGTGTTGGATAAGTCTCGACTGAATTCAGTTGGAATTGTGTCAGTCCATGCCACCTTGGTGCATCCATTAAATGCTTCAATCCAAAATTGGAGTCTTGTCCCTCTTTTAGGGATTTCTAGGTTTGGCATGCTACTTCTTGTTCCAAAGACTTCGGAGGCTTGGGATCAGAGTTGGTCCCTCCTTGGTCCCCCTTGAGGTGTTCAGATGGATAGAGTTGCTTGTAATTTGCACAAATTTGGCAAATCGAGCAAAATGCACAAATCTTCCTAGCTTTGGAAGTTTTCAGCAAGGCATATTTCCATTATCATATCTCATGGCTCAAGTGGAATTTGATGGAGTTCTTGGCCATTTTGGAAAGCCCTCATATGATACAACAACTATTTGATCATAGTTGGTTTTGATACCTTTTGGATCCAAGTGAAAAATGCCCCTACATTTGGAAAAAAGTGAAGGAAGATTCTGACTTAGTGAAAATTTCACTAAGTGTTGGAAAAAAGTGACATTTTCACTTTTTGTGATTTTGATCATTCCATAACTTAAAATCCATGGGGAATTGGAATGAGTTGTGTTTGAAGCTTTTGTAGAGGGCCATGAGAGCTACAAATCCAGCTTTGGATGGGGGAAAATGGCCTTGTGGTTTAGGAGTTATGATCCTTCAAAGTTGGTACCCTAGCCACTTTGTTCCATAACTTAGAAAATTTCTAAGTTTTTTATGGTTACCCCTTTTACAAGTTATCCCACTTTTTTTTTATTTTTCTTGATGAATGATGATTCCAATCATACATTAACATCATTTTGGGGTCAAAGAACCATATTTGTGAAAAAATCTCAAAAAGTCAAAGTTTGACTTTTGTGCACAGTTGACTTTTTGTCAGATGAATTCCAAACTGTGCAATCCTCTATGAAATCATGCCCTTGACCTAAATCAAACTTGATGGACATGTTCCATAGGTGTGATAGGGTGTATTGAATCATGTCCTAAGGTTTGGGAGCATGCCTGGGTCAAAAGTCAAAGGCACAGTTGATTTTTCCCGCGAAACCCTAATTGTGGTTTTGATGAACTTGAAACTTGTGAACCAAGCTTCTTGGATTAATACATTGTTGCAAATGGATCAATGTAGTGTGTTAGAGACCCTCAAATCCTCTCTTGAGGTCTTGGCTCATGTTTTGTCCCAAAAGTCAACTTAGGGGTGAATTAGGTCAAGAAACCCTAATTCCTGATTTTTACTGTATGCATCCCCAGAGGCTAAATTGACTTGATGATTGGGTTTATGATGTCCCTTGGAGCATCTTAATTTATGCTTTGAATCATTGGCTCATGCCCAGAGGAAAATTTCCATCTGGAGGCCCTGGTCGACCAAAACCCTAATTTGGTGACACTGGCGATCTTGAGACTTAATCCACTTGGAATGCTGCAGCATTGTGCTTGATCCTTGCTGTGGGAGTCCTCTTGATCCATTGTGGATGTTTGAGAGGTTAAGACAAGTTGAAGATCATGTCATTCCTTGATTGATCCTTTGTCTAAGAGCTCTGAGAGGGCTTGAAACCCTAAGTTTGATTGTAGTGAATACTCACCCATATTTGGGGAGACTAAGGAGGTATGATGGTTCATCCATATTGTGATGATGATTTGCACAATGATGGGAAATCGTAGTGGTCAAAATTTGGGGTATGACAGATGCCCCTATTTAATCTTCTTGGTCCCGAAGGTGTGAATGGCGAAGGTATTCGGGCATTCGGGGTGCAAGAGGATTAAATATCGGAATACCCGAAATTTTGATGGTGGTTATGAACGGAAACTTATGCATCCATCTTCTTTTGCTAAGAAATGATGCTTATAAAAGGGTGAACTTCCCCTCGATCCTGGTTTCCTACCAAGGAACTAGTCTCAGTTGCTGAAATAAACTTCCCCTCGATCCTGGTTTCCTACCAAGGAACTGGTCTCAGTTTCTTTTGTAAACTTCCCCTCGATCCTGGTTTCCTACCACGGAACTGGTCTCAGTTTCTTTTGTAAACTTCCCCTCGATCCTGGTTTACTACCAAGGAACTGGTCTTAGTTTCTTTTGTCAATAAGCTTTCTTGACAAGAGACGCTATTCGTAGCGGTTTTCCTCAAACTTCTCGCCGAATTTTCCAGGGGAGATGCCATTTGATGGGAAAAAGTTTTGATGTCAGACTTGGTGGGGAAACCCATCTGGCTGAGCTGTAGAGGTACACAAACTTCTCTGTTTGGAGACGCCATTCGTTGACTCTACTGGGGGAAAACGAGTCTCTTGAGAGACTGCTTTCACTTGGTGATATTACATCATACTTTTCTCGAGGTCTTCTCAGAGAAATGCCATATGATGTAATCCAATTTTGAGGTGCCGATGACTTTGTTAACATTAACTTTCTGGAGAGAAGAACCAATGTGCTGCTGAAAGTATTTAGTTGAGAGGCTTTCTCTGGGGATTTTCCTTAATCCGGGAAAGCGAAGATATCATCTTCAATAGCGAAGAGTGACATCGGCTGAGGGTTTTCTTGCCTTTTCAGAGATTCAAGTTATAAAAGTGGTCGAAGACCGTCTCTAATCCAGAAATAAACTAGAGAGAGATTACTTAGATTATTCGCTTCCTGACGAGGAAAGAACAGACAACTCGATTGACAGAGGAATTTTATCACTAGGGATAAGACCGACTAGAGTGATAGTGATGCAACATGAATATGAATGCAAAGTAGTAATGCATGATGCATGTATGTATATGCTGACAAAACTGACGCGACATACAGACTGATGGATGAACACGACTGGATACTCGGCCACAACGGGAGATGAATCGTATCACTTGGTTCAAAAGTAGCAATTTTGTCTTGCTTAGGAGAGATAGTCCCTGTTGGGAGCTACGTTGGTCGGGCTTAGGAGATAAGAACTCTGTCGGGGGGTGTCAGATGGAACATTCGCATCTGACATAGCCGATCCTTCGTTCAGGCTCACTGATTTAGAAGGAGTACTTTGATTCTGCACTTTGAGGTTTAATTGCCTCTAAAGAAGCGATCGATGTTCTTTTGACGTTCAACAGTCAAAAGAAATTGCCATCTTTATTTAAAAGCAGAAAAAGTTTGACAAGTAAATTCATTTTTGTTTTATTTCAAGAATCGTTGATCACGTTAAAATGTCGTTCTGTAAAGCTAAAACAAATAAGAATTACAAACAAAAGCACTAGGGATCAAATTTTATTGATAGGATGGAAATCAGCCAAGCGCGTGATTCCATGGAGTATTTACAAAGTTAGAAAAATGGTAATTTACAGGGAAAAGGGCTACATTGAAACATAACGACTGCTATCCTTCTACCAACTTTGAATTTGGGACATCCTGAGCTTTTGTCGAAGATGACCTTGAGTGGAGTTTTCCTGATGGATGATGTAACTCTTGCTGAGGGATTTGCCCCTGTTGAATGTAGTTACTTGCCATTGTCCCTAACTTTTGCCTGGATTGTACTTTGAGATTTCCAATCCTTCGGGATGATTTTTGATTATGTGTCTAATCTTTGCCTGGACCGCCCTTTCGGGTTTTTAATCCACCGAGACGTTCTCTTTTTTTTTTTAGTTTAGGCAAAGTATTTCTTGACTACGTCAACATTCGTGGGGTAGGCAAATTCCTCTCAGCCATGGTTGCGAGTTTCAAGGCGCCGCCTGAGAAAGCTTTCTTGACCACATATGGGCCTTCATAATTCGGAGTCCATTTGCCCCGGGAATCAGTGTGAAATGATTGTATCTTCTTGACCACTAGGTCTCATTTCCTGAAGACGCGAGGTCTGACCTTTTTGTCAAATGCCTTCTTCATTCTTTGCTGATACAACTGACCATGGCATAGTGTCGCTATTCGTTTCTCTTGGATCAGATTCAGTTCATCGTGTCGACTTTGACACCATTCATCCTCTGTTAGCTTGGCTTCCATCAATACCCGGATTGATGGGATCTCTACTTCTATGGGGAGCACTGCTTCCATGCCATATACTAGAGAGAAAGGGGTTGCCCTTGTTGGAGTGCGGACAGACGTGCGATAACCATGAAGAGCAAAGGGTAACATCTCGTGCCAATCTTTGTAGGTTACAACCATCTTTTGAACAATCTTCTCGATGTTCTTGTTAGCCGCTTCTACCGCTCCGTTCATCTTGGATCGGTAGGGAGATGAGTTATGGTGTTCGATCTTGAACTCAGCACACAACTCTTTTATCATCTTATTGTTCAAGTTGGATCCATTATCGGTAATGATCTGGCTAGGAACACCATAACAGCAGGTGATGTTGTTTTTGATGAATCGGACCACCACTTCTCGGGTTACATTGGCGTATGACGCGACTTCGACCCACTTGGTGAAGTAGTCAATGGCTACTAGGATGAACCGATGTCCGTTTGAAGCCTTGGGCTCAATCATGCCAATAATGTCGATTCCCCATATGGAAAAAGGGCATGGGGAAGAAAGAACTTTGAGATACGTTGGCGGTACATGGATCTTGTCTGAGTATATCTGACACTTGTGACATCTCCTCATGTACTTGTAGCAATCGGATTCCATTGTTAGCCAATAGTACCATGCTCTCAAAATTTTTCTCGCCATTGTGTGTCCATTGGCATGAGTGCCAAAGGATCCTTCATGAATTTCTTTCATCAGCATGTCTGCTTCTGGTCTGTCTACACATCGGAGCAAGACCATGTCAAAGTTCCTCTTATAGAGTGTATCACCGCTCAGGAAGAAGCTGCCTGCCAACCTTCTGAGGGTTTTTCGGTCCTTTCTGGATGCCCCGGGTGGGTATTCTTGTTTCTGAAGGAAGCATTTGATATCGTGATACTAAGGTTTGTCGTCTACGACTGCTTCGATCACGAAGATATAAGCGGTCCGTTCTAGGCGCATTATGTCGATCTTAGGTAAGTCATGCCATTGACCTACACTGATCATGGAAGAGAGAGTGGCTAACGCATCAGCCATGTGATTCTCTTCACGAGAGATGTGGTGAAAGTCAATTCTGTTGAAGAATGGTAACAACCTTCTCGCGTAATCTTTGTAAGGAATCAATCCTGATTGGTATGTGTTCCAATCTCCTTTAATCTGATTGATAACCAGGGCTGAGTCGCCGTAAACATCCAAGTTTTTTATACTTAAGTCGATCGCTTCTTCGAGACCCATGATACAAGCTTCGTATTCGGCCTCGTTGTTTGTACATTTGAATGTCAGTCGGGCGGTGAAAGGAATGTGGGTACCCTTTGGTGTTATGATGATTGCCCCAATTCTGTTTCCGTAATGATTGACAGCTCCGTCAAAGATTAGTCCCCATTGGGAACCTGGTTCCGGCCCTTCACTGGGTAGCAGTTCATCACAATCTTTCATTTTTAGATACATGACATCTTCGTCTGGGAAGTCAAACCCGACTGATTCTTGATCACAAATCGGTTGATGAGACAAATGATCGGCCAAAATACTTCCCTTTACGGCTTTTTGAGCGTGGTACTCGATGTCGTATTCTGATAGCAACATCTGCCAACGGGCGATCCTTCCCGTGAGAGAAGGCTTTTCAAAGACATACTTGATTGGATCCATTTCGGAGATTAACCAAGTAGTCTGGCGAATCATATACTGGCGGAGACGTTTGGCTGCCCAAGCCAGAGCACAACAAGTTTTCTCGAGCATAGTATACCGAGTCTCACAGTCGGTGAACTTCTTGCTCAAATAGTAAATGGCAGACTCTTTCCTTTTGGTTTCGTCTTGTTGGCCAAGTACACAACCCATTGAGTCTTCCAAGACTGTTAGGTAGATGATTAGTGGTCTTCCTTGCACTGGAGGTGATAGAATCGATGGGTTCAACAGATATTCCTTGATACTGTCGAAGGCGGTTTGGCAATCTTCTGTCCAAACGCAGTCCTGATCTTTTTTGAGTAGTTTGAAAATCGGCGCACATGTCGCGGTCATGAGGAATATGAATCTGGAAATGTAATTCAAACGTCCTAGGAATCCTCTGACTTGTTTTTCAGTCTTTGGAGAAGGAATTTCTTGAATGGCCTTGACTTTGTCAGGATCAACCTCAATTCCTTTCTGGCTGACGATGAACCCTAGCAGCTTCCTGGAACGGACACCGAAGGTGAACTTGTTGGGATTCAAGCGGAGTTTGTACTTTCTCAGACGCTCGAATAGTTTTGACAGGTGGGTCACATGCTCCTCCTCTGTTCTAAATTTGGTAATCATATCATCGATATATACCTCGATTTCCTTGTGTATCATGTCATGAAACAGAGTAGTCATGGCCCGTTGATAGGTTGCCCCAGCGTTCTTTAAACCGAACGACATTACCTTGTAACAAAAATTACCCCATGGGGTGATGAAAGAGATTTTCTCCATGTCTTCCGACGCCATTTTGATCTGATTATAGCCCGAGAATCCATCCATGAAGGAGAAAACTTTGAACTTTGCTGTACTGTCTACCAGCATGTCAATGTGTGGCAAAGGAAAGTCGTCCTTTGGACTAGCCTTATTTAGATCTCTGTAATCCACACACATTCTGACCTTTCCGTCCTTTTTCGGAACTGGCACTATGTTAGCTAGCCATTGAGGATATTCTGATGTAGCGAGGAAACCTGCGTCAATCTGTTTCTGTACTTCCTCTTTGATTTTGATGGCCATGTCCGGATGAGTCCATCTCAACCTCTGTTTTATTGGCAGACATTCTGATCTTAACGGTAGATGATGTTCCGCGATGCTGGTATCCAACCCTGGCATGTCCTGATAGGACCAAGCGAATACATCGGGAAACTCTTTGAGATGCTTTATCAAACTTTCTTTGACAGTCGGACTGAGTAGTTCCCCAATCTTGACTTCTTTTCTCTCTTCCTCTGAGCCCCAAGTTGACCATTTCCAACGGCTCTTTATGAGGTTTAATGGACCTTTCCTCTTGCCTGAGTAATCGGGAGATCTCTTCTGGAATTTCGTCATCATCTTCTTCTTCAGCCTCAAATACCGGGAATTCAAAGTTGGGAGAAGGCATCGGATCGTATGTTTCAACGGGGTTTAAAACAAGCAATCTGTATGACGTGATGATTTGTGTTTAGAAGAGATAGAGAAAATGCAAGAGTGTCTGCAGTGTATTTTGTTTTACTGCTTATTTTTATTATTTGTTTTTTAGGATTACCATTTTCTAAAAAAGCAAAAAGAGAAAACAACAATTAATGCGGAAATTACAGAACGACGTTTATTTATTTATGATTTAGTCAATTCTTGAAACTACAGCCCTATAAAACAAAACTCTGTCGCTTTGGGCGAAGCGAAGAGGGAAATTTACAGAAAGTGAGCCCTATCAAAACATCCGTTTCACCTGGGCAGGGTGAAAGGTTAAAGACGGCAATTATTTTGACTTATGAACAATCTTCGGAACATCGACTGCAACCCATTGGCGGCGAAATCCTCGGTGAATCACAAAGTCTGGTACCTTCTTTCTTGACTGGTCCTCAGAAATGACGCTGATTTCTGGCAGAGCTGGATCATTGGAATCTGTCTCCCAGGTAGAGTTGTCGTAGGAGGATGCCTCAGTTGTATTTTGCATATTATTTGTGCTCTCAGGTATATCTCCCTATCTAGTAGGCTGAATGTCTTCGAGCCTGATGCGAGAGCTTTCGAGAGCAGTGTATTTGACCATGAAGTCGTATTTTCCACTTGGTTGTCCCAGGGTGTCCCACACTTCTTTGGAACTGGAGGAGTCATCTCTTTCAATGACGTTGACCTCGGGAAAAGCATAGTTGATGAATTCTGGTCCTGCAAACTTTGCGAATTCATCGTCGTGCTGGATATTTTCTTAATGCCCTGAGTGTTAATCCCATGACATGGTGGGGACGCGGGTATTCTTTTCAATGATGCTCAGCTAATTTTCATTGTTCGGCTGATTTTCTTGCCCCAAGTCTCCTGGGTACAGCTTCCAGATAGGCAGACCATCCATTGGGCCATAGTAGTCGTGGTCAAAGTTGTATTTCATCGGAGTGTTTTCCTTTAATGAATTTGGTGGAGCGCGGCATCCTTCCGGATCACAATCTCCGTATATCATTTCGATGTCTGACCATGGTATAAATCTCGGACATTGTGCGGGATAGCAAAATAGCGTAGGCACCTCTTCCTGAGACATATAATTGTCCTTGTTAAGATATGACTTCCATTCTTCATCTGTATCGGAGGAATCTCCTTCGTTGATGGTATGTACTTCTTGAGACACTGGATGAAGGAAACCTCCACTGTGGAAGAAGTTCTGAACGGGGTGAAGACTTTCACCGTTAGTGGCAATCTGGGTACAGGTTGCAAGAAAACCAAGACCCTTCTTTGTTTTATTATCGGCAGGAATGACAAGCCGTCCTCACCCTTTCGTATTGTTACATTTAATTGCTTCGAGAGCATCTTTATACGAGGAAATCGAGCTTCCTTTTTCTGAATGATTATCACTGCCCACCGAAAGCGCCTGGAACTGAGTTCCAACAACCTCCTCAGGTTCTACACAAGTGGATAATGATAAGTTACTCACGATCAGGGCCTGTTCTCCACAAATCGTGACGAGTTGGTCGTTCTTGACAAACTTCAGCTTTTGGTGAAGTGTCGAAGTGACTGCCCCAGCCTGGTGTATCCAAGGTCTTCCTAATAAGCAACTGTATGTTCCCCGGATGTCCATGACCTGGAAAGTGACGATGAAAGTGCGAGGACCGATAATTATGGGAAGGTCGACTTCGCCGATAACCATTTTTATGGACCTGTCAAATACTTTGACGATGACCTCACTGCCTCTCATCGGAGGTCCTTTGAATGATAATTGCATCAGAGTGGACTTCGGCATAATGTTGAGAGCCGATCCGATGTCTACCAGTACGCTGGCCAAGGCATCGTCCTGGAAGTTGATTGTGATATTGAGCGCCATGTTGTGGCTCTTGCCTTCTCCTGGCAATTCCTCATCACTAAACCCTAAGTTGTTGCAGGAAGTGATGTTAGAGAGGATGCTATCGAATTGTCGTATTGACACATCCTGTTCCACAAAGGCCTGCTCTAAGACTTTCTGTAGAGCCTCTCTATGGGCTTCGGAACTAAGCAAAAGCGATAACACAGAGATCTTTGAAGGAGTTTGTAACAGTTGATCAACAATGTTGTATTCACTCCTTTGGATGAGCTTTAGCATCTCATCATCGTGTTTCGAAAGGTCGGGATCACTGGTTTGCCCGATTGGTGGTCTGGGAACTTCTGCCCGAGGTTCCTTTTCTTTGCTAGGTTCTCCAACTCCACTGTTGAAGATTCAACCGCTCCGTGTTACTCGACTGATATCTGCAATGTTCACGACGGAGGGTAATGGATTTTCCTTTCCATTCTCAACTGTTGTTGCACCGTATTTGTAAGGGATCGCCTTAGTTTATTCATACGGTAATGGTCCCGGCAGATAGATAACTACAGGAGCCTTCTGACTTCTCTGACTGTTGTAAGTAACTTCCATCAATTCCCAGTTAGGGACCTTTGTTTAGTCAAGTAGAGGGATGATGGTACAAACATCCTTGGTTCTCTCATGATCAGAGATTACAATAACATCCTTGATTTGATCAGCGAAATAGTCTAGTGTCCAGTTGATAGACCTCGAAACTGAGTATTGTTGAATCTCTTGGCGGTCCAACTTACTCTGAAGAGCTGCTCACATGAGGTAGTAACCTTGATTATTCTCCGAGCAGACTCTACAACGCTCGCAATTGTGTGGTGGCACCTGGCCACGCCCGCTTTGAATGCAGTGTAACCTCACTAGATCTGTTTCCGTGGATCGGACATCCTGACTTTGATGCCGAGTAGGGTTCCCGTCAACCATACTGATTTGCTGCGTGTCTTATCCATATAGATTGGAAGCCACCAATGTTTCATCAAGTGTTGCAAAGTTCTTTGAACGAGAGCGTACCCTTGGTTACTCTCACAACATACTGTACAGTTCAGATAATCATGTGAAGTGAGAAAACCGAGCTGGACTTGCCTGGCGTGTAACTCCACCAAGCTGGTATTCATCAAACGAATATCGAAGATTTTAACCATGTTAATCTGATAGGGATCCCTATCGTTATAGTCTTGGATCCACCCAAGATCCATCTGACGCTGTAGGGCCTCTTGTACAAAAGAGCATCCTTGATTGTTTGTTGAGCAGGTCAGAGAAGAATTGTAATCGTGCCGTGGAAGATTATGATACTGGCTTTGCCTTGAGTACATCGCAACCAAATTGACATTCATTGCTAGAATATTATGGTTCTGAACGATGTTGGAATTCGTATAAACCATGTTAACTACACGAACTCGGTGTTGTTGGATCCATCCGAGATCCAACTGTTCCTGTAGAGCGGATTGCACCACAGAACATCCTTGATTGTCTTTAGAGCAGATATCACACCGGTGATAGTTATGAGGTGGCACATGGCCGTATCCGCTCTGTCTATAATGCATCTTGACCAAGTTGGCCCTTAATAAGAGTACATCATGAATTTGATAGCTGCTGTTAGATTAGCCCTCTATCAATTTAACTGCAGCTTTCTCGTGTTGAGGCAGCAGGTTCGTGAGAACATTTGGATTCGTATCCTTGAAATATAAAACCCCTATCCTAACAAGCTTTTGCACATCGGATTTGAAACTGAGACAGTTTTCTATGTTATGCCCTGGTCCTCCTTGATGGTAAGGGCAAGTCTGATCTGCCTTGAACCAAAAAGGCAGATTTTCCAGTATCGTAAGAGGAGCCTTGGTCTGGACATGTCCCTTGACCAGTAATAAAATAAATAGTTTGGCGTACAACACCGGTATAGGGTCGAATCCTGGTGGTCGAGTTGTACGATTGTTGTTGTACAGGGTCGAGCCTGCTGAAGAGGCTGTTGTGTCCTTTGTTGAAATTGTTGTGGATTAGGTTGGCTCTGTGCAACCTGAGATTGATAGGTAGGAACAGGCGCAGAGTTAAAAGCAGGAGTTACAGCTACTACTGGTTGATACCGTCGCCTTTTCTTTCCGAGAGAGATATTCCCAATATCCTGCTCCTTTTTCTTAGGAAAAGCACTACCGTATTTTTTAGTACCGCTTGATGATCCAGCGTCCTTAACTAGACGTCCTTCTCGGACGGCTTCCTCGAGACGCACCCCCATACAGACCATTTCGGTAAAGTCGCTGGGCGCACTGGCAACCATTCTGTCATAGTAAAATGAGCTTAAGGTTTTCAAGAAGATTTTTGTCATCTCTTTTTCCTCAAGAGGCGGACAAATTGGGGCGGAAATTTCACGCCATCTCTGAGCGAACTCCTTAAAAGTCTCCTTGTCCTTTTGTGACATTGATCGGAGTTGATCTCTGTCTGGTGCCATGTCCAGGTTGTACTTGTATTGCTGAACAAAAGCAGCGCTAAGATCTCTGAAAGTACTGATCTCAGCGCGGTTTAAACCCATGTACCATTTGAGTGTGGCACCGGTTAAACTATCTTAGAAATAGTTGATCAGTAGCTCTTGGTTTTTTGTCTGAGCTGACATCCGCCGAGCGTACATCACCAAATGGCTTTGAGGGCAAGAGTTGCCCTTGTACTTTTCAAACTCGGGTACTTGAAATTTAGGCGGGACCTTCACATCGCGGACCAAACAAAGGTCTGCGGCGTCCTTTCCAAATAAATCCTGACAGCGAAGGGCTTGCAGTTCTTTCTGCATCTCCAGGAACTATTCCTGGAAGTCATCTATTCTGTCGAACATACTTTCCTTCCTTCCAGAAGGTATTAGTGGAATTTGTCCTTCTGGGACAGTGTGCACCACAGGGGGTGGTACCGTTACTACGGCAGCGAATCTTGGTGCCTCCCGAAGTGTGTAACCTTCAGGAGTTGTTGGTATGCCCCTAGCATCTTCGCTTTCCCGAAGTTTGTAACCTTCAGGCCCAGCGGCTCCTGCTGAAGTTTCCGGATCTCTAGTGATCGGTGGCATATATCCTTCCGGGATATAGTTGGGTGGCATTCCCCAGGGATGATCTTTCGGCATTCTGTACCTAGGATCATACTTCTCCACTATGGGCGTTGATGTGATCTCTGAGATCATAGTCCTTTGTTGTTGTGTCTGAGCTTCTGCTAGAGCTTGCATGTCATTATGAAGCTTTCTCAGATCCTCTTTCGGAGCGTCGATCTCTTCTCTCAACTCTCTGTTCTCTTCCTTGAGATCATCCATCTTTTTCTGACGATTGGCCTGAGTATTGTACGAATGAGACAGTTTGACTTTAGAATCGAGACGCAAACGTGAGATTCGTAGGTAGGAAGAATGCGCTATGTGAGAATGATGAATGCAATGATTATATTAATTGTACATTTTTTTTATTCAAGGTAAACTTTGACAATTAGATTACAAATATCAAACAGTGGGGAAACCCCGTTTTATTGAATTCAAAGGATTGCGGAAACGGAAATACAGTAGATTACAAAATGTTGTAAAAGGAAATCTAAGCTAATGGATCCTGAGTCCTCTTTGAAGCGAGCTCAGGTGCTGGTTCCAGCATTTTCCTTTTCTTTGACCGGGGCTCTTGGGCCGTTGTCGGGTCGTCATTCCTTTTCCAAGTGAAAGGAGCGAGCAAATTCCTTTGGTCATCCTGATTCTCTACAGCATGCTGCTCTAAAATCTCAATCAGAGCGTCCTTTTCCCTTAATAGTTGCTATAGTTTCTTGCATTCCACATTGAGAATGCGATACTTGTTCCTCCAAGACCTCTTCTCCTGCTGAACTTTGCTGAGAGTAACCTGAAGTTTTTCCGTCTCAGACATAAAATAAAGGGCAGAGTCCCTTAATGGTAGAACTTCCTGGCGAGGGTAAGGCATCCTCAGCTTGAGAGCTCTGGTTTGTACCCAGTGGAGATAAGGCTCCACCGAGATGCAGTCTGGTTTTCCTAGAGACTCTCGTCCTTTTCTATGAACGTGTTTCCAAGCATGCACTATTTCTTTCTTTAGTGCCCTGTCGTTTTCTCCTTCCTTGAAGAAAAGACCTTCCAGATGAGCATTACGCGGGATATGCCTCATCGGGTATCCGAACTGACGACGAACTAAAATTGGATGATAATTGATTCCTCCCTTAGTTCCTATAAGGGGTACATTTTGGAAATTTCCACAACCATCAATGATCCCGATCCCGTCATAGATTCGATTGTACCAATCGATGTTAGAGTTGGTAAGAGACATGATTCTCTGCGACCAACGTAAAGTATTCTTTTGATCCCAAAATGCAGCAGACTTGGGCAAGTGGGAAGTGAACCATTTGTACAGCAGGGGTACATAACATGTGATCATTCCTCCGCTATACAAATTCCTTAAGTGTACCGAATGATAAGAATCTGCGAGCAGAGTTGGTACAGGGTTTCCAATCAGGAAGATCTTAATGGCGTTGATATCTACAAAGTTATCGATGTT
Source organism: Lathyrus tuberosus (assembly GCA_022829125.1). Lineage (NCBI taxonomy): Eukaryota > Viridiplantae > Streptophyta > Magnoliopsida > Fabales > Fabaceae > Lathyrus > Lathyrus tuberosus. Next base: position 3,003,009 of record JALAZF010000254.1, read on the forward strand.
GGGAAACAAAAATAACCCGTAGGTGAGCAAAACAAAGATGCTCTCGAAAGCAGCCATATTCCCTATACTAGCAAAGTATAGAGCTTTCTTTGTCAAGAACTGGGCTGGAAAGCCTTGGATGCCACCCTTAGTGGTCATGTCAGTCCTGACTTCTGACTCGTCCAAATAAATTGCTCTTGCAATGGTTTGATCTTTTGGAATTTCTTCCAGTCCAGAAAATGGAGCTTGATCAGTAATATGTAAATCAGTCAAGTGAGAGTACTCCTCCAGCGTTGGTGCTAGCTGATAATCCGGGAATGTGAAACAGTGATAGATCGGATCGTAGAATTGGATTAGTGTGGACAGGATTCCTTCGATTATATGGACCCTTAACAAGGACAGCAGTCCTCCGTACTGGGCTCTGAAAGTCTCGTGGTTGGTTATCATCCTAGCCAGACCTCTTAAATCCTCAAGTTTTGGAACCATGAAGGTGTACTTATGATTTTTCCTTCTACCGAAATCCCTTAGCGCAATCGTCTTATCTGACATTTGCAATCATTGTTTTAGTTTAGTTTGAAAAAGAGAGACTAGATGAGAAGATTTTTTTCTGTTTTAATGTTTTTTAGATGAATGCATTAATGCAGCACACAAAAACATAGAAAAAACATAGGGTCAAAGGGTCGGTGTCATGAAGTCAAGGCTCTATCCCCCCAAAGGTTTATACTGGTGATTTTTTGTACCTGTCCGCAAAATCATTGACCCCTCTTGGGATAACAACAACAAACGGATCGCCAGCGAGCTGATGTATCCTAGAGTGATCTCAAATAAGGGTAGTATCACGTGACAACTATTTCCGATAGCTTCCGCACTACAAAATGGCTTAAGTCTACTCAAGAGATGCCATTCACGGAGAAAAGATCATCTCTGGGGAGTTAGAGTTTCTTTGACAATTTCTAAGGGTGACAGCCGAAGAGAAGACTGTATCTGGTGCTCCTATAGGGGATCTAGTTTTTTCTATTTTTAAGAGTGATCAACAGGGCTTTACCTAGTGCTAGACATAGTTGCTGGGGAAAACTCTAAATAGCTATACTGGTATTACACGGTATATAAAGTATGTGAAAGAAGACTTACAGTGAGCAGCCCCACAATACAGATATATATATATATATATATATATATATATATATATATATATATATATATATATGAAAGCGGATAAAGAAAGCGGGTAAACACTTACTCGGTTGTAGAGCTTCCATGATGTTGGGTTAGGTGTTCAAAAAAGACAGATTGAAAACAACAGTATATTCAAAATCAAAGGAGAAAGTGCTTTGAAAAGATTGTCGGGGCTTATAGCTCAAGGAGAGGCCCAAGTTTTTATCAGTGATTGTACTATTGTTTTGAATTTGTACAGGGACTTATACAAGTGACTGAGGCCCGAAAAAGGTTTTCTGTACAAAGGGATGGGTCTTACACTTTCTCAAGAGGCCCACAAAGTGTTTAAAGAAAAGGAATGGGGCTTATAACACGAGGGTAGGCCCAAGGTTTTATTTGCTTGAAACCGGCGATCGCACCGAAGTTTTTGAGAATACACAGAGGGACTTATACAATAAGTGAGGCCCACAATTTTGGTTTAAAAAAGGATTGGGTCTTACACTCTATTAGAGACCCAAAGTGATTATTTTTATACAAGTGGTGGGGCTTACAGCTCAAGGAGAGGCCCAGGGTTTTTCTAAAAAAGGCGACAATCGCGCCGAGCTTTTTGATGGTATCAGGACTTATACAATACACTGAGGCCCAAATTAATTTAGTTTCTAAGAGGGGTTGGGTCTTACACTCTATTAGAGGCTGAAAGTGTGTTTGAAAGAGTTTAATGAGGGTTGAATTAATCAAAACCCTAATTTGTTTTCCAAATGTATTTTAATTGAATAAAAATTCAATTAAAATGACCAAAATTGTTAAGCATGTGAAAAACAAATTGTGATCTTGGATTAATGTTTCAAAAATCAAGTTTTGACCTACAAAATGATTAGAAATCATTAAAATTTGCAAAATCAAGAAGGAAAAAATATTTTAAATGTCAAAAACAATAAACATATTAATTCTTTGCAAAAATATCAATTACATGAAATAAATAATAATTTTAGGATTTTTTGGTAAAATAAAATATTTCAACATTTTTGTGAATTATTAAAAAAAGAATCAACTCAAAAATTATTAAAACTCAGAGAGAAGTTAATTTTTTAATCAATTAAATAAAATCACAAAATTCAAATATTTGAATTTTTGAAAAAGGGCGCCAAGAACATGGCAAGAACAAGCGCCCTCCCTCTGTTTCTGTAGATTTGCATTTTCTATCCAATCTCACTGAATACTTGATGATATCATGTAATCTACATATCAATCTACTCGTTTTCACCTCACGATCATGTCTATGGTCTTTAATTTCATTTATTTTAAGCATGGAATAAGAAATCAAAGAGAAACCTCAAGAACCCTAATTCTGCATGAAGGTTCAGAAATTCCATACACGATTTATACAAAGCAATTGATTGAAGGTAAACACTCTATGCATGATTATGAACATATGGCCAAATTATTGTGCAGCAAAAAATGCATGGATCACAGAGTTAGAAGAGCTCATGCTTACCTCTAGCAGCTGGTGATCGTGTTTTGTGTTAGAGGTGTTACAGTTAGGTTCCAATGATGTGGATAGCTTCCCTAGGTGCCATGGAGTGTGTCTGGATGCTTGGAGTGGATTGAAATGATCTGGAACTTGAGATGGTACCCCACCTGCAAATATGTCAAGAACTTGAGCAATTGGCTAGTGATTTTGTGATTTTGGTGTTCCAGATGTTATGTGAGTGTTTGGATCACTTCTATATGATCTTTATGAGGTGTGTGTGTGTGATTGGTTTGATTGGAATAACTCTCAAACTCAAAACCCGATAGTGACTTGCCTTAGAAGGCAAAATTGGAAGTGAGAAGGAGATTTTGAGGAAAGCATCTGTTTGATGGCTTTGGTGTACTCAAACTGATCATAAATGGGCTTTATTTACAGTAGAGCAAGTTTGTTTTGGCTGCAATAGTGAATAGCAACTGCAACATAGGTTTGGCCAATCTTGAGGAATGAGAATCCAAGTCTCCTCTAGCCATTGACTAGAGGTTAGGGCATAGGCTGCTGGTTCCCTTGGTCTTGGATAAGTCTTGACTGAATTCAGTTGGAAATGTGTCAGTCCATGCCACCTTGGTGCATCCATTAATTAGAGTCTTGTCCCTCTTTTAGGGATTTCTAGGTTTGGCATGTTACTTCTTGTTCCAAAGACTTGGGAGGCTTGGGATCAGAGTGGGTCCCTCCTTGGTCCCCCCATTGAGGTGTTCAGATGGATAAAGTTTCTTTTCATTTGCACAAATTTGGCAAATCGAACAAAATGCACAAATCTGCCTAGTTTTGGCAGTTTTCAGCAAGGCATATTTCCATTGTCATATCTCATGGCTCAAGTGGAATTTGATGGAGTTCTTGGCCATTTTGGAAAGCCCTCATATGATACAACAACTGTTTGATCATAGTTGGTTTTAATACCTTTTGGATCCAAGTGAAAAATGCCCCTACATTTGGAAAAGAGTGAAGGCAGATTCTGACTTAGTGAAAATTTCACTAAGTGTTGGAAAAAAGTGACATTTTCACTTTTTGTGATTTTGATCATTCCATAACTTAAAATCCATGAGGAATTGGAATGAGTTGTGTTTGAAGCTTTTGTAGATGGCCATGAGATCTACAAATCCAGCTTTGGATGGGAAAAAATGGCCTTGTGGTTTTGGAGTTATGATCCTCCAAAGTTGGTACCCTAGCCACTTTGTTCCATAACTTAGAAAATTTCTAAGTTTTTTATGGTTACCCCTTTTACAAGTTATCCCAATTTTCTTGATTTTTCTTGATGAATGATGATTCCAATCATACATTAACATCATTTTGGGGTCAAAGAACCATATTTGTGAAAAAACCTCAAAAAGTCAAAGTTTGACTTTTGTGCACAGTTGACTTTTTGTCAGATGAATTCCAAACTGTGCAATCCTCTATGAAATCATGCCCTTGACCTAAATCAAACTTGATGGACATGTTCCATAGGTGTGATAGGGTGTATTGAATCATGTCCTTAGGTTTGGGAGCATGCCTGGGTCAAAAGTCAAAGGCACAGTTGACTTTTCCCACGAAACCCTAATTGTGGTTCTGATGAACTTGAAACTTGTGAACCAAGCTTCTTGGATTACTCCATTGTGGTAAATGGATAAATGTAGTGTGTTAGAGACCCTCAAATCCTCTCTTGAGGTCTTGGCTCATGTTTTGTCCCAAAAGTCAACTTAGGGGTGAATTAGGTCAAGAAACCCTAATTCCTGATTTTTACTGTATGCATCCCTAGAGGCTAAATTGACTTGATGATTGGGTTTATGATGTCCCTTGGAGAATCTTAGGTTATGCTTTGAAGCATTGGTTCATGCACAGAGGAAAATTTCCATCTGGAGGCCCTGGTCGACCAAAACCCTAATTTGGTGACACTGGCGATCTTGAGGCTTAATCCACTTGGAATGCTACAGCTTTGTGCTTGATCCTTGTTGTGGGAGTCCTCTTGATCCATTGTGGATGTTTGAGAGGTTAAGACAAGTTGAAGATCATGTCATTCCTTGATTGATCCTTTGTCTAAGAACTCTGAGAGGGCTTGAAACCCTAAGTTTGATTGTAGTGAATGGTCACCCATCTTTGGGGAGACTAAGGAGGTATGATGGTTCATCCATATTGTGATGATGATTTGCACAATGATGGGAAATCATAGTGGTCAAAATTTGGGGTATGACACCAGCCTGAGGACAAGACTCCGGACACAGCCTTCGCACAGATCAACAATGGAGACGGCCAAGAGGACAATGTGGTCATCAACATCGAAGAAGACGACGAAAGGGACGGGAATACTGCCTCCCCTTCCTCTGACGACGCGACATACAACGCCGCCCAACAGGACAGCACCCCGACTGTCTACCCGCCGATCCCCGCGCCACTGAATGTTGATCCGAACATGGTGGCCCTGTTCGCTCTGATCAATCAGACTAACCAACTGATCTCCCAGCAGAACGTGAGGATAGAAGCGCTCGAAAGAGGGCAACATCGACGATCTCCCATGCGGAGACACCGACGTCCTCCATCTCCCAGTCGTTCTCATTCCCCGCGAAGGACACCACCGGTCGACTCTCGGAGCCCTTTCCCCCAACCCGCGTGACGCCATCCGCGCCTGGAACGACCCCAGCTTGTGGTCGCCCAGAAGCGCCACCGCTCCCCTCCGTGAAAGAAACAACGACGCTCCCCTGCCCAAAAGAGGAGCAAAGCTGACGATGAAAAGCCAAAGAGCCATCCAAGGAGTTCCCCTAGACGACACGGGCCTGGTCGGGGCCACCACTCCCCGTCACAATCACCAGTTAGGAGTGACGAGGATGACCAGCGGACCCCGCTGTCCAAGGAGATTATGGAGACCCCTATACCCGTGGGGATGGAGAAACCTCCACCCTTGGGGACGTACGACGGCACCGCCGACCCCAACGATCACGTAGAGAGCTTCGAGGCAATGCTCGACTACAGGAATGTCCGGGGAGCCATAAAATGCAGGCTCTTCCCAACCACCTTCTGGAAAAGAGCCATGGCGTGGTACAAAAGCCTTAAGCCGGAGTCCATCACCTCTAGGAAAGAACTGAAGAGAAAATTCTCCAGGCATTTCATTGCGTCCCGACGCCACCTGAAGACGGTGGCCTCCCTGGAAGCCATCCTCCAGGGGAGAGACGAATCTCTCATAGGTTACATCGAGAGACTCAATCGGGAAGCCGTTGAGGTACCCGCTACCGACGACATGAAGATATTCCTGATTGAGTGGGGACTGTGTCACGGGACAGAGTTCGCCAAGGCTGTGGGCATCCCTAGATAACGCAAGTTAGAAGACCTCCTTAACCGAGCCCAATCATACATCCAATTCGAGGAGTCGGAGGCCGCCCACATTGCCAGCGACTCGCGACACCAAAAGGGTCCCTGGAGCTCCAGGGATGAAGACTCTACTGCCCCCTGGTGCGAGGGAGAGAGGAGACGCGAAGGCCGTCCCAAAGACTCTCGCGAGCCGCGAGGTCCAGTTGTCCAGTTCACGGAGTACACTCCACTCACTGCTCCGCGCGAGCGAATTCTCTCCGAGTGTGCCAACTCGGAATTTCACAAAGGGGGTGTCCGCTTTCCGAAACCGACGTGCCCTAAATCAAACACTGACAAGTCCAAATACTGCAGGTTCCATCGGAGCCACGGACATGTCACCGAAGACTACATCCACCTCAAGGATGCGATAGAGATCCTAATCAAAGAGGGGCATCTGAAACAGTATACAAAGAGGAATGACGCTTCTCGACCTGATGCTCGGGACGCGCAAAGCGTCGAGGAGATGACCCCTCCCTCTAGAGAGAACAGACTGCAAGTCGCTCTCAGCGTCACTCGGCCAGAGGACTTTCTCGTTCCTAAAGATACCGGGGGACCCCGCGGCAGTTCGCAGCTAGTGGGAGAATTTTCCCCCGAAGACCCTGTCACAGACCGTAGCACATGGGAAAACTTCCCCACAACAATGGTTACATCCGGGGGGGCTTCAACAAGGTTTTCGTCGGGTCAATCAAGCGGAAGTTCGACAAGCTAGAATCTGCGACCTCGGCACAGAATGCCACATTCGAGAAGGTGCAATGGAAGTCGAACCCCATCACCTTCTACCTCGAGGAACTGCCTAGCGGTGCATCCAACTCTACCATCCCTCTCCTGATCCAAACGCAGATGGCGAATTTTGACGTCCGCAGGATCCTGGTCGACCAAGGGAGTTCGGTGGACATCATGTACGCCCACCTCTTCGACACCCTCCAGCTCGACAAAAAGCATCTGACCCCTTACGTGGGCTCGGATCTACAAGGTTTCAGTGGCACCACCACCAGACCTTGGGGCTATGTTGAACTGATGGTCACTTTCGGGAGCGAGGACCCTGCCTGATAGGTCAAGACCAATTTCCTAGTGGTGGATTTCCTCTCCCTGTACTAATGCATCATGGGGAGAACCACTCTAGTTGAACTCACGACGGTACCATCTACAGTCCATCTGAAGAAGAAGTACTATACGACTAGAGGTCGGGTCATCACCATGCACGGGGACATTGAAGCCGCCAGGAGATGCTTCGAAGCGGCAACCAAGGGCCTGAGTTTGATCAATGTCAAGCCCAAATCCGGAGAGAAGCCAAGCCCAGACGCAGCACAGAAGCCTCTCCCGCGCATTAACGTTGTGGACCTCGATAGTCGTTTCCCTGGCGAGCAGGAAGAAGAGGGGACAGCAGACAACGACCTCCCAGCTGAAGCCAACGGCCAGCCTCTCCACCCAACGTGCCCTATCCCAGACGGAGACTTCTAGCTCGTCGCCCTCAGAGATAATCCAGATAGGAGCGTGAAGATTGGTATCGGTCTCCCCGACCTGGCGAAGAAGTAGCTGAAGGCATGTATCCGGGAGAACGCAGACTTGTTCGCATGGAGCACGTTGGAGATGCCCGACCTTGACCCAGAGGTGGCCTGTCACCAGCTTACTGTAGATCTAGCCGCTAGGGCTATAGTGCAACATAGGCGTAGGCGGTCTCCCGAGAAAGCGGAGGCTGCTGAAAAAGCTGTAAAAGACCTCTTAGAGGCAAATTTTATTTCGGAGGCCAGGTACACAACCTAGCTGTTCAACGTTGTACTTCTCAAGAAAAATAATGGAAAATGGAGGATGTGCGTTGACTACACCGATCTTAACCGGGCATTCCCGAAAGATTCTTATGCATTGCCTAAGATCGACCAGTTGGTCGACAATTCTGTAGGTTTCAAACTACTATCCTTCATGGACGCCTACTCGGGGTACAATCAAATCCCCATGGCCAAGGCCGACAAACATCATACCGCCTTCATGACCGAGTTGGGAAATTACTACTACAACGTGATGCCCTTCGGCCTGAAGAACGCCGGCGCGACCTACCAGCGGATGATGAACAAAGTCTTCTGGGAAGAGATCGACGACATTCTCAAGGTCTACATGGACGACATGATCGCCAAATCAGCAGAAGAGGTCGACCACGAGTCCCATCTCAAGAAGCTCTTCGACACGGCGAGGAAGTACAAGATGAGGTTCAACCCCGACAAATGTACCTTCGGCGTCAGAGCCGGCAAATTCCTCGGTTTCTACCTCACAGAACGAGGAATCGAGGCAAACCCCGACAAGAGCTGGTCGTTCTTGGAAATCTCGACAGCAAACTCAAAGAAGTCGATACAATTGCTGAACGAGATGCTGACCTCGTTGTCCTGCTTTGTGGCCAAGTTCGCACAATACGCACTCTCATTTTTCAAGCTTCTACGCCAGAAAGTCACGTTCGAATGGACCGCGGAGTGCGAGCAAGCGCTCCTCCACCTCAAGAAAGTCCTTTCACAATCCCCGGTTCTCTCGCGACCGGATGGCGAGGAGACGTTATTCCTATACCTCGCCATCACAGGAGAAGCATTCAACGCATTCCTAATCCGAGAAACCCCCAACGGATAGAAGCCGATTTACTTCACCAGTAAAGCCCTCCAAGGTCTGGAACTTAGATACCAGTAGATCGAAAATGTCACTTTGGCCCTCGTCACCGCGGCCAGGAGACTACGACACTATTTCTTGGCCCACACGATCCTAGTGCGGACCGAGCAACCCGTGAGACAACTCCTCGACCGGCCAGACATGGTGGGGAGGATGCTCAGATGGTCACTCGAACTCGCTGAGTTCGACATCCAATATGAAGCAAGGAAGGCCCTGAAGACTCAGGTGCTAGCCGACTTTATGGCAGAAATGACCCTCCCAGAGCCTTTGACCAACGGATCCCAAAAGTGGACGATCTACGTCGACGGGGCATCCAGCTCGACAGCAGCGGAGCAGGCATCATCCTCGAGAACGAGGAAGGTATCCTGATCTAAGTCTTGCTCAAATTGTCTTTCTCGACATCAAACAATCAGGCTAAGTACGAGGCTTTTCTCGCCGGGTTACGCTTAGCTGAATACCTCGGTGCCAAAGAGGTCAGAATATTCACCGCCTCCCAGCTCGTGGCCTCCCAGGTACAGGGAGAATACCAAGCCAAGAACGATAGCCTCATTGAATACTTGGCTCTACTGAAGGAAACGATGAAAAAGTTCTCCTCGGCAGAAGTGAAACACGTCCCGCGTGAACACAATACTCGAGCGGACGTTCTATCAAAACTCGCAAGCACAAAGAAGAAAGACGGTAATAAATCTATCATTTAAGAGGTGCTCTCTCGATCGAGCATCGAGAAAACCGTCCTCGCGGCTGACGTGAACGCCATTGGAGACAGCCACAACTAGATGAACCCGGTGTACGAGTACCTAAGCACGGGCAAGCTGCCTGACGACCCTAAAGACGCCAGAGTTGTTAGGCGACACGCCTGCTCCTATACAATCGTCGAAGAAAAATGATATCGACGCGGCTTCTCGATCCCTCTTCTCAGGTGTGTCAAGGAGGCCAAAGTCCCCGGTATACTCCAGGAGATCCACAAGGGGATCATTGCGTAACACCTCGGCGGACGATCACTAGCCCGTAAAGCGTTACGAGCAAGGTACTACTGGCCCACCATGCAGCAGGACGCCAAGGAGCACGTTAAAAGTGCGACAGATGCCAATGACATGGGGAAATGTACCTAGCACCGTCCAGTGAGCTCAAAATGCTCTCATCTCCATGGCCGTTCGTATGGTGGGGGATGGACATCCTCGGGCCCTTCGTCGTGGGGTCGTACCAAAACAAGTACCTGATCGTCGGCGTTGATTATTTCACGAAGTGGATTGAGGCTGAGGCCCTGGCCAAAATCACGGCCCACAACATACTACGGTTCTACAAGAGGAACATACTAGCCCGGTTCGGCGTGCCCCAGGTAATTGTCACCGACAACGGGACACAATTCACTGATAATAACTTTCAAGACTTCGTCGCAAAGTTGGGTACGAAGCAACACTTTACCTCGATCAAGCACCCACAAACTAACGGCCAGGATGAAGCCGCGAACATGGTGATCCTGCGAGGTCTAAAACGGAGACTGGACGACGCTAAGAAAAGATGGGTCGAGGAGCTACACAGCGTCCTCTGGGCCTACAGAACAACCCCGCACTCCACTACCGGAGAGACCCCCTTCCGTTTGACCTACGGAACTGAGGCGGTGATCCCTGTGGAAATAAGGGAACCTTCGAGAAGAACGGAGTCTCCCCTTGACGAGGAGACGAACGATGAGGCCCTCCGGGTGGAGCTCGACTTCGTTGAATAGATAAGGTCGGGTGCATCCCTCCGCGAAGCCTCACTCAAGCAGAAGATAACTCTGCCCTATAATAACAAAGTTATTAAACGTGATTTTCAGGTAGGCACCCACGTTCTACGAAGGAACCAGAAAGATTCGCGAGAAGGCAAGATCGCCATGAAATGGGAGGGCCCCTACCGCATCCGCGCAAAAACGGCGACTGGAGCCTACTACCTCAAAAATCTACACGGGGAAGAACTTGCTCGACCATGGAATGCTGAAAAGCTTAAACAGTATTACAGTTAAACACTGCCCACGACCCCTCCGCGTCGCGACTACGGGGGCGCACTAAGGTACAAGCGCGACTCCCTTCAGGATAAAAAGACGAGGCCCGCGTTGTGTGTGCGCGAGGAACCTTGTCTGACGGGGACGCCTCAACTGAGCTCCACTGTTGTCATACCAATTTGGCAGAGAACCCAGCTCGCGATGGGAAGCCCACGTCGCGAGGTTAATACCTCGATCGAGCTCTTAGCCTCGTCGAAGGTTGGAATACATCTCCGACCACTCGACCAGTTCCCTACACTGGCGACGATCAACCGAGTTGAGCAAAACCCCTCAATTACTTAGATACAAATGAAATAGATATATCAAACATACAAACATCTGTAGCGCAGTTTTTGTGGTTTTGAATCACTATCGCTTCGGTACTACAGCTTGATTCATTTTTTATCCTGTTAAGCTGATTAAGAAAGGGAAATAGATGTCTCCAATTAACCCTGCTTGCATACTGAGTTTAAACAGCTGACTGTTGGTTTACAGATGCTATCAAATAGGGGGTCTCTCTTGGGGTTATTTGTTTGAGAACGGAAGTGTCTAGATCATTGGTGAGTGTTGTACCCCAAATCTTACCCCTTAGATGTCATCGTCATTTACATGAGCATCATAGGTCAATCACATTGCATAACTAACCATTTTATTAGTGTTTGTTCATTTTGTTTCATTTGTGAATCAAGTTTGTTTCAAGAGACCTCTAGGGTCGGCAAATCAGGGTTTGGATAGATCATCCACCATTTAAGCTCCTAAGCTATGGAATCAGAGGTTTTCTGTTAAGGTGGATTTCCTTTGTTTAGAGGTTGTCTCTTCCGGTTATTTGTACTCAAGTTTGAGGTGAAAGTGTGGAGTGTTCATTGTCACGAAAGGTTCTTATCAGGAGTTTATCAAGGCATGATTTCAGTTATCTGATTGGCCGCAAGGGTGTTGTTGTTTAAAGTTTCATTTGTGGATTAATTGAAGAGATTATAGATCAGGATTCTAGAGGATTAGGGTTTCTCACCCTTAGAGTTTATGATTGACAAATATCGTTCAGTTGAGTCTCCTAAGGCTAGCTGGTTCATGGTGTGTACAGTACTGTTTCAGTTCAATTGAGGTTGCAGAGCCATCAAAGAGATCAGAGCAGTTGGTACATTTCAAGTTTTGTGCAAGGGTTTGGTCATGTAGTTCAGGATTTGTGGAAGTCGAGTGCAGTTGTCAAGGTTTAGGTGTTGTTCAAGCGTGGAAGTGCATGTCCATTCCCGTAATCGACTTTTATCCACTTTGTTATTTATCCTTTTTTTCAATTCAATTTTCATTGACCATTTTCATTCAATTACCCATTTCTCATAATCCATTTCTAAACTATTTTCAATTATCCACATTTTATTGCAATTATCCATTTTTTCTTTTAATCCATTTTTGGGTTTGATCACCCATTATCTTTTTATCCAATATCCATATTTTTATATTTTTCCCTATTGTCCACTTTTTTTATGTATAAAAAAAATCTCTAGAAAATCCTAATCCAAAAAGAGTCCCTTATATTGCAAGATCACTACCATAAGAGTACTAAGTTATACAAAAACTTCTTAAGCCTGTTCCATATTTTTCTCTTAAAGCCCATCATATTACAAAATTACCAAACAAAGTCATTGTCAAAGAAAATTATAAAAAATAATAATAAAGTGGTCTTCATGAGTCTGCTACATCTTGTCTAAACCAGCAAACCGTATCACTTGACAGCAACAACACTGACTCTTACAATACAAAATAACTCTGCATCAAAACCAGCATGCTGTGCGCTATCACTGCCACAAAATAACAAAATCATCTGCTACAAGTGAATGCTACAACACACTGCCCTTACACAGAAATAAAACCTGCATCAACTTGCTGCACAAAAGACACCATCCAAAAACAATCCCGCTCACATAAACATTGACCAGCATCTCAAAAGTACCGGATTCTACAAGCTTCACATTGGCTACGCAAGTACACGCTGCTCACCTAATGCCAAATTCATGAGTTCTGCACCATCAACCTACATCAACAAGGACACCACAATGCTATAACCAAAACCTGTTATTGAAAGAGACCCATCAATTCAAGACTTATCCAACAAGTCTAATTGTTTTTTAAAAAGGAACAGATGAAAAGAATTAGAGGGGGTGGGTCGAACGAAATGGAAAATTCTGAAGAGATTGCCTTGGTTTTTTTTCTATTCCATAGCCGAGGGCCTTTTGGCATAACTCACCACCACCTCTCCCTCACAAAACAATCTCAAACCACCCAGCTTCTCTGCCTTCATCAATATCAACAACCACAACCAAACCTCTTTCAATCTCCAATCTCATTCAACCACTAAATCTTCATTCTCCTTCAAAAAAGAACTACTCTCCAATCTTCTTCATCAAACAGCTCAGGACCTTTAACCCTCTTCTCTCCTAATAAACCTTCAATAACTCGTTCATACACATATCAACAGCCCTCCACTCCATAATCATCCAACCGCACCTGTCTTTGATTCACCCTTATTTCATCTTCAACTCAATAACTCTAATCTCCCTCACCAACCGGATCTAAGCAATCCTCATACTTTCTCCTTCGCACAACCACAAAAACCCTTTCAATCCCCAACGGACTCCCCTTTCTTTTTCACCATCCAAACCAGAAACAAATCGATCCACAGAAATAGAAGGAGAAGAGGAACAAATTGAAACAAATGAGACCCAAGTTGCGAATCAAACCTGAATCAAAACCAGATCAAAGAGGAGACTGAGATTCGCGGAGGAAAGTTTGGGCGCGCTAACTTGTGTAACGCGGTGATGAAGAAGATCGTGTTTCTGATTCTGAGCAAATTACGTTATGGAATCATGAACCGTTTTCGATTTATTTTCTGGTTTTTTAGATCTGATAGTGTTTTACCCTTCCTTTGATTTCGTTCAGAAGAATGGTGGGTCTTTGACCCACGTTCATTATCCACCGTTATTTTGTTTTTTTTTTCAACTGATTAAATATCTTTTTGAGGCATGGATGATGGGCGTTAGGCCCAAGTGATTCCATAATTCTGTTATTTTATTTTCCACCCTGATGTTTCTCATTTTCACCCTCTTTTCTTTAAATAATTTTTGTTAATTTGTTTTGCTAAAATATTGGATAAGTCCTTTTTGTTATTTATTTTTAATTAATAGAGTTTCTGTAAATTCTTATTAATAATTTATTGCTTACCATTTTATTTAGTTGGATTTTCATCTTCGATTTTCTTTTTTGATTTATTTTTGGGCCAATGATATTACACAAATCTTGACTTTGATTATTTCAAATCAGTGAAGTCTTGATAAATATGAGGCCACTTTTTTTATTTATTCTTATTGGTCAATGAAAGTCTAATAAAAAGAATATCGATTTACCGATTTAAATCTTGATTAAGACGAGACCAACTCTTTTTTCATTTCAATTTCATTTTCTTTATTATGGTCGATGATATAACAAACTTCATGGTTTGGTTGATCTCATTAAAGCGACAAAACTTTGATCAATATGAGACAACTTTCTTTTTATTTCAATTTCATTTACTTTTTCGTCGATGAAAGTCAAGAATCATTGATTATCGATTTCTCGATTAAATCATGATTAAGACAAGACTATTTCTACTTCATTTCAATTTTCAATTTCTTTGAATACTAACTTTTCATTTCTCTCTTTGGTGAGACTTGTAAATATTTCTGATAAAGTCTTGTGGGTGACCCTCTTTGTTCTTGTTATGATTGTGGTTGCCTGTTTCGTTTGACACATCCTCAATACTATTCCAAAGGAAATTCCTCCTCCGTTGACTCGTAAGTCAATAAACAAATTAACCCGCCTTAGCCTCATAAGAGCCTTTCCCTTTTCTTGGCCTCATAAGAGCTATTGAATCATAACTTAGCAATAGGCTAGAGTTTTGAACTATATGTGATTCTCACCATCATGAGAACTCACTTTCCCCACTATAACTTAGATTTAGAGAGTTTTCTTGAACTCTAAAATGAGCTCACACTCATTTCCCTTTGGAACTTTGGCCATAGTCAATGGTTCCTCAAATTCACCCTTAATTAGGAGAACTACGGTTGCTCTGATTCTTTAGTCAGATACGTAGGCACAAGATGCGACGTCTTGGCGAGCAAACTTAGTGTACATATCCCTTAGGTCTTTACCTTTAGCAGATATCTTTTAGCAAATAAACATAACATAACACAAACTAAACAAGAGGTTCCTGTAGAGTACTATAGATATTAAGGGTGCTAATACCTTCCCTTAGTATAACTAACCCCCGAACCTTAGATCTCCCCCCTTTAGGTTTTTTCTCGATCTTGAACCTTTCCTTTGGATAAATCAAAGTCGGTGGTGAACTTCAAAGTTTTGCGATGCAAGTTAATTAATAGCTTGTTATCCGATTCTCACCGCAACAGAAATGGCGACTTCACTGGGGAACATTTTTAAGGGTTAAGCCCACCTTGTTTTGTTTATGTTATTTATGCTTGTTTGTTATATATGTACATATCTGTATATATCTGTATACCTATTTTGCTTGGGATCTTCTGTGTGCAGGGTGCTACTTTTGAGTGGTGAGATAATCCTAACCCGGACTTGAGCGCACTTGTTATAGGATGATGGTACATTCAAGGAGGCTTTGAGGGAGTCGATTCCGAAAAAAGTTGACTTGAGACACCATCACTTAGTTGCGGCCCTCTTGAGAGTCTAGTCATGTTGAACGAGTCTATTCGTGTAAACGTGCTACTCTCGACCTAGGTGCCCTTGATATTGAGAACCGTAGTTACCACACCCCACTTGGCCTTTTAGGATGTAGTGCGGTGACCATGATGGAGTCTATTTCTGAAATGGTTGTCATGTGATACTACACTCAGACGAGATTCTCTTGAGAATTTTATTGATTACCAAGTCATTTGGGAAGTCGATAAAATCCGAAAGATGGGTTGTCGACTCTGGGAACTTCTTAGAACCCTGTTCTGCAGATGAAAACCTATAGTACACACCTTTTGGGATGGGTAGACCATGGCTCCATGCTCGTGATCTTCAAACCTAGGCCCTCATTTGTTTCCCTGTACATATGTGTGAATATGTGAATATCTGTATATGTATGTTTGTGCATACATTCGTCCATTCATGACAGCCTTTCGGTTTCAAGGAATTCAAGTGCCTTTTCCTTTGTAAAAACCAATAAAGATCATGGATTTTGAAACAAAACACTTCAGTTTCCCAAAATGTTTGCAACTCTCCTTTGAGTTCCTTGAAACCATTTGGCTTGCATTAGCATTGCATGCACATTTGCATTGCATTTGCATTTCTCAGCCTTGAGTCTCATCTATCCTTTGTCTACAACCCAGCAGTTGACTTCCCGAAGCCATCATTGGACTTGAAGTAGATTTTGGAGGATCATGAACTCAGAAGAGCAGAACCAGTTTGTGACCAGAGCGGATTTTGACCTGTTGAGAAACCAGTTGGATCAGATTATGGCAGCCTTGGCAAAGAAAGATGACAACATCCAAAGGACTTTTGTGAACATTATTGTTCAAGCTCAGTCTGTGCAGATTCCTATTGAGAACCAGGCCATACAAGAACGTGTCATTGCCCGAGATGGACATTTCTCTTCTATTGACGCCATGGAATACCGCAGTTTCGCTTTCTCTGAGCTAGATTCCCAAGAGGTAGTCCCTGTGGTGAAAATCAAGGATCCACGAGACGTTGAGTTAATGGAAAAATGTCGTGCCTTGGAGAAGACGCTTGATGCACTTAAGGATCGTGACTCTACTGATCTAAATGATCTGAACATGTGTTTAGTACCTGACCTTGTGATACCTCCTAAGTTCAGGACACCAAAGTTTGAGAAGTACAAAGGGGATAGCTGTCCGAAGCAGCATTTGGTGATGTTTTGCAGAAGAATGACTTCACATGTCCGTAACGACAAACTTATGATCCACTGTTTCCAAGACAATATGAGCGGGGCATCATTGAATTGGTACATACAGCTAGAGAGTCGCAACATCCAATCATTGTCAGACCTATCCAATGCCTTTGTTAAGCAATACAACTACAATCTTGACTTGGCTCCCAGCCGCCTGCATTTGCTAGACTTATCTCAAGAAAACAATGAATCCTTTAGAGGATATGCTTAGAGGTGGAGAGAAATAGTTGCTCGCGTCCAACCACCACTCTTGGACAAGGAATTAGTTGACTGGTTCGTGGATACTTTGCAAATTCCATACCAAGAAAAGTTGTTTAGCATTGCGACATCAAACTTTTCTGACTTGGTAAAAGCTGGAGAGCGCGTTGAGAGTGGTGTCAGGAACGGAAAAATCCAAGGCATCTCAAACATCCTAGCTGGTGAGAGTAAATCAATTGTCAATTCTCAGGAAGAATGGGAGAAAGAAAGTAATTCCACTTAGGAATCTTCGACACTTCAGCCTTAGCATTCATGCAACTCAAGTGTTCAGAGTCGGCAATCTTTTGGGTCTCCGCGTCAGATACCATTCTCTCCACAGAGACAATATTCCTTACCAAATCGAAGACCTCATCAGTATCAACGGTCCTACCACCGCCAGCCGCGTCAGCATGCACGACAAAGGCCAAGAAAGCCAAAAAGAAATTTCACTCCATTTTCAATACCATACAGTCAGTTCTTACCAGATTTAATCAAAAGTGGATTGATAGTGCCAGAGGAGATAGATCCAACGTCTTTTCCAGACTTGCTGGGCTTTGACACTGACGTCCGTTATGACTACCATGCTGGGGCACAGAGGCATTCAACTGAAGATTGTAGAGTGCTCAGAAACAAGGTTCAGACTCTGCTTGACTCCAATATGTTCTCATTCACGCCTCAAGGCATTCAAATCAACAATCTTTCACCTAATCAGGCGAGTTCATCAGAGTCTGAGATGGAAGAAATTTCTGAGAGTGGATATGAAGATGATTCTCAGACTGATTTCGACAAACAACTCTGAAGACGGTTATCTCAGCTTAGCAAATCAAGAAGGAAATTCCAGTTCCCCGAAGCCAGCAAGCTTTTGGCTGTTTTAGCATTTTGTTGTTTTTCTTTGCATGTTTGAATCTGTTTTTTTTTGCTTATAAGTTTTGTTGTACTTTCAAATTGGCAAGATTAATGAAATGTTTGTGCACCTTTTGATTAAGTCCATTCGTTTCACTCATTTTATTTTCATGAAAACAAAAATATATCTTTATCTTGTTTCTTTCCATTTATCAAATTTGTTGTTAAGCAAAGATTGGGGAGGATGATGAAAAATCCTTAACCGCTGTGGTATGCTGCCAATTAAACCTTGCCGAGGATGTAAGGTATTGTTTCAATTCCCAAACACTGGAGAAATAAGGAAGATAATCCATCGTTAATCCCTTCGATCCTAGAAGTAGGAGTTTTCATTCTTTACACACAAAAAACCCTTCAATCTCAACCTTGGGGCAGGGTAGTTCTCAGTTTAACTTGGTTATGCACTCAGATGCAAGCGCTTCATGCAAGACGCCAGTCAGCTTCTCTCCAATCAAGTGAATAAGCGTTGTACAAGTTGTTCCCGAAGTGACAAATAAGGAAGGATCGTCAAGAAATCCTTAATCGAAGAATGAGCCGAGTCCCTTTCAAGGTAAAAGCCAAGAAAGATGGGAAGCCCAAAACTTCGCCTTATACAAGAAGGTTTGTACAACAATCAAGAAAAGAAGAGGTCTCAAAACCTCAACCAAGAAGAGGAGGTCTCAAAACCTCAACAATAAAAAGAAGAGGTCTCATAACCTCAAAAGACAAGAAGAGGTCTCAAAACCTCACCAAAGCAAAGAAGAGGTCCCATAACCTCAAACAAGACAAAAAGAGGTCTCAAAACCTCAGCAATAAAGGATAACCAAATTCGGAAAGGGAGTAATGACTACCAAAGTGTCTGAATCATCATCAACTATCATCAATTCGTTCCTAGTCTATAGGTACGTGAATGTGTAGCTTAAGTTAGCTGAGTATAGGATTGGAGTTCATCACGAAGATGGGGTAGGGACAAATAAACTTTGAGCCTTTATCCTTTTTTTCATGAACCGTGAACCAAGCCACGTTACAACCCTTAAAAGACCTAATTGAGGTAAGGTTGTTTTGAAAGCATACTACAACAAGGTTGATTAACATGACTCCTAATGATATTTGCTAATTGCGTGTGTTGATCACTTCATCTGTCATTCTGTAAATGACTAGATCCACTTTGTTTTGATCTAATCATTCCACCGTGTGTGTTTTACCAATAAACTTTGTTTTCAAAAGCTTGCATGAATTTTACATTAAAATTGCCAATTTTTAATGAACAATACTTGTTTGCAAAGACAATTAAATGTCAAAGAAATCCCAACAAATGCAGCCAGCTAGGGAATTCGACTTGATAAGGGAAGCTCAGTCAGGGGCAACCAAGCGGAGGAATATGTCATTCCACCATCCCAAGAGCTATTGAATCAGGGGCAGGGATCTTTAAGTTCATAATATTGGAGCAAGCCTTCTTGAGGTCATCTTATGACAAGTTTTTTTTTCAAGGCAAGGACTACCAAAGATCCATCAACAGGGGCAAGCTTGTTCCCCAGTGTTACTACCTCAATCAGGTCGAGATTCGGTAAATCTCTAAAGGGTCAATTGGTCTGGGGCACTTCCTTCACAGACCAACCAGTCTGAAGAGCAAGTTCAAAGACTTTGTTGTGCAAACACCGTTAATCTGGGGCAGTTACACCGAGATTCATGAATCTAAGAGTTTGAAGATATTGAGGCATTTCGTATGCCGATTCATCTGTAAAATCCTCTTGGTATCTTCTCCCAACATACCTTGTAATCTGGGGCAGAGAAGATTTGAAGATTACCTGTTGCAAGAGCCGTTGTTTATTATGGTGATCATCATACAAGTCAGGATACAGAATTACCCTGTTCTTGTGATATCCTTTGCCAGCTTCCCAGTAAATTGTTACTTCGGTCGAGTTTGGCCAATCTCCATGGATCTTCCTCCTCCGGTAAGGAAATCAAGCTCATGATGGCAATCCTAGTGAAGTCATGATGCTATACCTCAGGTGGAATACTCTTTTCCCAGTGAAGTTGTTGATCCTACTTATTCATCCCCAGTAATGGTCCAATCTGATGAAGTTTGACTGGGTATCCTTGTCAAGATGTTTATTTCATCTCCAGTCTCGTTTCCCTTTGTCTGTTTTGTCAGCATAAGCATAAGCATGGCATAAGCATTCATATGCATAACATCTTAGCATTTTTGCTTCCCTTTCTGGTGCTTACCTATTTTGTTCACTTTGGCTTTTATCTCCCCAAGTGGCTGGGTTTGTTTATTCTCTCCAATAGAGTTGTCAGCCATAGGCATAAAGTGCCCATCTTTTCTGAATTCCCCACAGAGTTTGATTCTCGTGGATGATGGTTGGTTCAGTTATCTTTTCCATATTTGGATAAGATAAATCCCCATTTGAGTTCATTCCTCAATTGGAGTCTTGTTTGGCCGTTTCTTTCTAGCTCGTTCCTAGATTGAACTTTGGTCCCTGGCAGGTGTGGTTTCTGAGCCCATCTTGAACGTGCATTTATTTTGCACTGTATCTCGCAGGAAGAATCTTTTGCAGACCCTCATTGAAGACAATTACTTCTCCAGCAGCGTTGTAATATCAACATCTCTTTGGAATTTATGCCCAACAACAAGTGGTAATCTCCTTGCGAAGCTTGTTTTACTATCATTACCTCTACAATGATAAGTGGCAATCTCTTTCCCGAGAAGCTTATCCGTCCTTGGTTTTATTCATATTTCTACAGTTACCAATGGTATTACCTTCAGTCAGTCACTTTCCATCAACCTGTTTGATGTGATCCTTATCTGAGGTATTTCTTCCCGTCAATCTGTTTGATGAGGTGTTCCGAGTTCAGGTTTTATACCCTCGGATATGTATTATTTCCTTCCCGTCAATCTGTTTGATGAGGTGTTCCGAGCTCAGGTTTCGTATCTTCGGATATGTTATTATTCCTTCCCGTCAATCTGTTTGACGAGGTGTTCCGAGCTCAGGTTTCGTACCTTCGGATGTGTTATTATTCCTTTCCGCCAACCTGTTTGATGTGATCCCTATTTGAGGTATTCCTTCCCGTCAATCTATTTGATGAGGTGTTCCAAGTTCAGGTTCTATACCATTGGATATGTATTATTTCCTTGTCGTCAATCTGTTTGATGAGGTGTTCCGAGTTCAGGTTTTATACCCTCGAATATGTATTATTTCCTTGCCGTCAATCTGTTTGATGAGGTGTTTCGAGCTCAGGTTTCGTACCTTCGGATGTGTTATTATTCCTTTCCATCAACCCGTTTGATGTGATCCCTATTTGAGGTGTTTCTTCCCGTCAATCTGTTTGATGAGGTGTTCCGAGTTCAAGTTTCAAACCCTCGGATATGTATTATCTCCTTGCCATCAAGCTTTTTGATGATGTGATCCCTGCTTTGGTTTCTTTGCCATCAAACTTCTTGATGATGTGATCCCTGTTTTTGTTCCTTGCCGTCAGCCCTTGTTAACGATGTAAACTTCAGGTTATCGTGAACCCGTCGTTTGAAACCAGGTCATATGTGAACCTAAACTTCAGGTTATCGTGAACCCGTTGTTTGAAATCAGGTTATCGTGAACCTAAACTTCAGGTTATCGTGAACCCGTTGTTTGAAATCAGGTTATCGTGAACCTAAACTTCAGGTTATCGTGAACCCGTCGTTTGAAACCAGGTCAGATGTGAACCTAAACTTCAGGTTATCGTGAACCCGTTGTTTGAAATCAGGTTATCGTGAACCTAAACTTCAGGTTATCGTGAACCCGTTGTTTGAAATCAGGTTATCGTGAACCTAAACTTCAGGTTATCGTGAACCCGTCGTTTGAAACCAGGTCAGATGTGAACCTAAACTTCAGGTTATCGTGAACCCGTTATTTGAAATCAAGTTATCGTGAACCTAAACTTCAGGTTATCGTGAACCCGTTGTTTGAAATCAGGTTATCGTGAACCTAAACTTCAGGTTATCGTGAACCCGTTGTTTGAACCCTGGTCAAATATGAACCTAAACCAAATTTAAAATCTAGCTCAAACTGGTCTTCCTCATAAAACAAATCATATTGTTATCTCAACCAACTCAAATTGGTATCTTATCCAACTCATTATCAGTATCCCTTGACACACCACTTCTGAGTCCAATCCTTGTTGGCACTTTAATCTGGTTCCCAACAGAAGTTTAGTCATTATCAATAGCTCTTTGAAAGTCCTTGTGATTGATCATCATTTGGCACACGCAGAGTTTGTCTCTGTCTTTTCTGGCTTTTCTTGAAGATCCCGTTTGAACTCTTCAGTATAAGAAATACCCAGAAAATCTTTGTAGGATGTCTATCATTTTATTTCAAATTGATCCCTAGGGGAGATCATGTCTTCTTTCTGGTTTCATGCCCAGTAAGAATGTTTCATTTCCCTAGTGTCGTCCCGTCACATATGAGCCTTTCGTCCATCTCCATGGATCTTTCCCCAGTGGAGAATACCTTTCTGGCTTCTATCTCCAATGAGGACCTGTAGGGTTTCCCCTCAGTTTAATTTTTCCATCCCGAGTGTTGCCTCAGAGTCTCCCCAGTGAGTCTTGTTTTTTTGTTGGTCAGCCTGTATCCCCTTTGAGTCTTCTTCGTGGATACTAACCTTCATCCTTCCCCAGTAAGCTCATTTGTGGTTGTTTGCTCTTTACCTTTAGTGTCTTGTTTGTCTGCATCTTTGCACTATCATGGCATCATAATCATCATACTAGAAGTTCATGGCATGTCAGCATATGCATGTCTGTTTTTTGTCCTTAGCATCTGCATTCCATCTAAGGGCAAAAATTTTCGGTTTGCTATATTTAAATACCTTTCACCTTGACGTCCCGAGGATTTCCATTTCTCGCGCCATCCGGTAAAATTATTTAAATAGGGGCAACTGTTGTACCCAAAATTTTACCCCTTAGATGTCATCGTCATTTACATGAGCATCATAGGTCAATCACATTGCATAACTAACCATTTTATCGGTTTTGTTCGTTTTGTTTCATTTGTGAATCAAATTTGTTTCGAGAGACTTCTAGGGTCGGCAAATCAGGGTTTGGATAGATCGTCCACCATTTAAGCTCCTAGGCTGTGGAATCAGAGGTTTTATGTTAAGGTGGATTCCCTTTGTTTAGAGGCTGTCTCTTCCGGTTATTTGTACTCAAGTTTGAGGTGAAAGTGTGCAGTGTTCATTGTCACGAAAGGTTCTTATCAGGAGTTTATCAAGGCATGATTTCACTTATCTGATTGGCCGCAAGGGCGTTGTTGTTTAAAGTTTCATTTGTGGATTAATTGAAGAGATTATAGATCAGGATTCTAGAGGATTAGGGTTTCTCACCCTTAGAGTTTATGATTGACAAATATCATTCAGTTGAGTCTCCTAAGGCTAGCTGGTTCATGGTGTGTACAGTACTGTTTCAGTTCAATTGAGGTTGCAGAGCCATCAAAGAGATCAGAGCAGTTGGTACATTTTAAGTTTTGTGCAAGGGTTTGGTCATGTAGTTCAGGATTTGTGGAAGTCGAGTGCAGTTGTCAAGGTTTAGGTATCGTTCAAGCGTGGAAGTACATGTCCATTCCCGTAATCGTCTTTTATCCACTTTGTTATTTATCCTTTTTTTCAATTCAATTTTCATTGACCATTTTCATTCAATTACCCATTTCTCATAATCCATTTCTAAACTATTTTCAATTATCCACATTTTATTGCAATTATCCATAAAAAAAATCTCTAGAAAATCCTAATCCAAAAAGAGTCCCTTATATTGCAAGATCACTACCACAAGAGTACTAAGTTATACAAAAACTTCTTAAGCCCGTTCCATATTTTTCTCTTAAAGCCCATCATATTAAAAAATTACCAAACAAAGTCATTGTCAAAGAAAATTACAAAAAATAATAATAAAGTGGTCTTCATGAGTCTGCTACATCTTGTCTAAACCAGCAAACCGTATCACTTGACAGCAACAACACTGACTGCTACAATACAAAACAACTCTGCATCAAAACCAGCATGTTGTACGCTATCACTGCCACAAAATAACAAATTCATCTGCTACAAGTGAATGCTACAACACACTGCCCTTACACAGAAATAAAACCTGCACCAACTTGCTGCACAAAAGACACCATCCAAAAACAATCTCACTCACATAAACATTGACCAGCATCTCAAAAGTACCAGATTCTACAAGCTTCACATTGGCTACGCAAGTACACGCTGCTCACCTAATGCCAAATTCCTGAGTTCTGCATCATCAACCTACATCAACAAGGACACTACAATGCTATAACCAAAACCTGTTATTAAAAGAGACCCATCAATTCAAGACTTATCCAAAAAGTCTAATTGTTTTTTAAAAAGGAACAGGTGAAAAGAATTAGAGGGGGGGGTCGAACGAAAAGGAAAATTCTGAAGAGATTACCTTGGTTTTTTTTCTGTTCCATAGCCGAGGGCCTTTTGGCATAACTCACCACCACCTCTCCCTCACAAAACAATCTCAAACTACCCAGCTTCTCCGCCTTCATCAATATCAACAACCACAACCAAACCTCTTTCAATCTTCAATCTCATTCAACCACTAAATCTTCATTCTCCTTCAAAAAAGAACTTCTCTCCAATCTCCTTCATCAAACAGCTCAGGACCTTTAACCCTTTCTCTCCTAATAAACCTTCAACAACTCGTTCATACACATATCAACAGCCCTCCACTCCACAATTATCCAACCACACTT
Source organism: Lathyrus tuberosus (assembly GCA_022829125.1). NCBI lineage: Eukaryota > Viridiplantae > Streptophyta > Magnoliopsida > Fabales > Fabaceae > Lathyrus > Lathyrus tuberosus. Next base: position 3,027,476 of record JALAZF010000254.1, read on the forward strand.
GTCTTTGATTCACCCTTATTTCATCTTAAACTCAATAACTCTAATCTCCCTCACCAACTGGATCTCAGCAATCCTCATTCTTTCTCCTTCGCACAACCATAAAAACCCTTTCAATCCTCAACGGACTGCCCTTTCTTTTTCACCATCCAAACCAGAAACAAATCGATCCACAGAAATAGAAGGAGAAGAGGAACAAATTGAAACAAATGAGACCCAAGTTGCGAATCAAACCCGAATCAAAACCAGATCAAAGATGAGACTGAGATTCGCGGAGGAAAGTTTGGACGCGCTGACTTGTGTAACGTGATGATGAAAAAGATTGTGTTTTTTCTTCTGAGCGAATTACATTATGGAATCATGAACCGTTTTCGATTTATTTTCTGGTTTTTTAGATCTGATAGTGTTTTACCCTTCCTTTGATTTCGTTCAGAAGAATGGTGGGTCTTTGACCCACGTTCATTATCCATCATTGTTTTGTTATTTTTTTTTCTTCTTATTAAAGATCTTTTTGAGGCATGGATGATGGGCCTTAGGCCCAAGTGATTCCACAATTCTGTTAATTTATTTTCCACCATGATGTTTCTCATTTTCACCCTCTTTTCTTTAAATAATTTTTGTTAATTTGATTTGCTAAAATCTTTGATAAGTCCTTTTTGTTATTTAGTTTTGATTAATAGAGTTTCTATAAATTCTTATTAATAATTTATTGGCTACCATTTTTTTTAGTTGGATTTTCATCTTCGATTTTCTTTTTTGATTTATTTTTGGGCCAATGATATTACACAAATATTGACTTTGATTATTTCAAATCAATAAAGTCTTGATAAATATGAGGCCACTTTTTTTATTTATTCTTATTGGTCAATGAAAGTCTAATAAAAAGATTATTGATTTACCGATTTAAATCTTGATTAAGACGAGACCAACTCTTTTTTCATTTCAATTTCATTTTCTTTATTATGGTCGATGATATAACAAACTTCATGGTTTGGTTGATCTCATTAAAGCGACAAAACTTTGATCAATATGAGACAACTTTCTTTTTATTTCAATTTCATTTACTTTTTAGTCTATGAAAGTCAAGAATCATTGATTATCGATTTCTCGATTAAATCATGATTAAGACGAGACTATTTCTACTTCATTTCAATTTTCAATTTCTTTGAATACTAACTTTTCATTTCTCTCTTTGGTGAGACTTGTAAATATTTCTGATAAAGTCTTGTGGGTGACCCTCTTTGTTCTTGTTATGATTGTGGTTGCCTGTTTCGTTTGACACATCCTCAATACTATTCCAAAGGAAAGTCCTCCTCCGTTGACTCGTAAGTCAATAAACAAATCACTGCACCTTGGCCTCATAAGAGCCATTGAATCATAACTTAGAAATAGGCTAGAGTTTTGAACTCTATGTGATTCTCACCATCATGAGAACTCACTTTCCCCACTATAACTTAGATTTAGAGAGTTTTATTGAACTCTAAAATGAGCTCACACTCATTTCCCTTTGGAACTTTGGCCATAGTCAATGGTTCCTCAAATTCACCCTTAATTAGGAGAACTACGGTTGCTCTGATTCTTTAGTCAGATACGTAGGCACAAGATGCGACGTCTTGGTGAGCAAACTTAGTGTACATATCCCTTAGGTCTTTACCTTTACCTTTAGCAGATATCTTTTAGCAAATAAACATAACATAACACAAACTAAACAAGAGGTTCCTGTAGAGTACTACACATATTAAGGGTGCTAATACCTTCCCTTAGTATAACCAACCCCCGAACCTTAGATCTCCCCCCTTTAGGTTTTTTCTCTATCTTGAACCTTTCCTTTGGATAAATCAAAGTCGGTGGTGAACTTCAAAGTTTTGTGATGCAAGTTATTTAATAGCTTGTTATCCGATTCTCACCGCAACAGTGAGGCTTTTGGTTAGGGTAGTAGACTTGATTTTCCTTGGTTGATGTGTGAAGGTACTGGGTTTAGAGTGTTGTATTGGTATGCTCGCTAAGATTTCACAATCTTATGCCTACGTATTCCCGAAATGGGGAAATCAGAGCGATCATAGTTCCTCCTATTCTATGGGAGGAAAGAGATGTTTTGGTGTCTTGTTCAAAGCCCAAGATTGAAGCTAAAGGTGATTTGTATCTTGTTCAAAGCCCAAGATATGAAGCTAAAGGGGTCCTGCCTAAGAGGGATTTTGTCATCTCTAAAGAGGAGTTATTGATGTTGTATGCAGTGAGCAAAGCACAACTTTGATGCTAAAAGGTTGATTGACTCAACCGGGAATTTCTTTATACAAAGCCTAAGAGGAGGCTAATAGTTTGACTTTTCTAGGGAAAAATGTTCTTTCTGTCTTATCCAAAGCCCAAGATTGAGGCTAAAAAAGGTTCACTCAACAAGAGAGTGTTTTTATATGTCTTGAACAAAGCCCAAGATGGAGGCTAAAAGGGGTTTGACTCAACAAGAGAGTCTTTTATACTCAATAAGAGAGTGATTTGGTGTCTCGTACAAAGCCCGATATGGAGGCCAAAAGGAGATTGACTCAACAAGAGAGTCTTGCATGCTCAACAAGAGAGTCTGAGAAAGGGGATTGATTCAACAAGAGAATCTTTTATACTCAACAAGATAGTGTTTTATATGTGTCTTGTACGAAGCCCAAGACGGAGGCTAAAAGGGTGGTTGACTCAACAAGAGAATCTTTTATACTCAACAAGAGAGTGCTTTTATTTGTCTCGTACGAAGCCCAAGATAAAGGATAAAAAAAAATTTTGACCCAACAAGAGAGTCTTTTATACTCAACAAGAGAGTGTTATCAGTCTTGTATGAAGCCCAAGACAGAGGCTAAAAAAGTTGGCTCAACAAGAGAGTCTGAAAAGGTGATTGACTCAACAAGAGAGTCTGAAAAGGTTGGCTCCGTTGGGGGAGGATCTTTGTACAAAGCCTAAGAGGAGGTTATCTTACTGCTGAGGATTAGATCCGTAGGCAGGTCCAAGTGGGGAACTCTCATGAGAGAGATCGAGGTTTCTTCCTAGGTTTTGAAAGGAACTTGAGAATGTCTTTGAGACATAAGGGGCTTAGACTGTCCAAGTCTAGGGTTTTATCTTTTGTACTATACCCAAGAGGAGGCACGAGCATTTAAGGAATGAGAGTCAACCCTAAATGGCCGGAGTTTCGACACGGGAAAGACTGCTCTAGCAAAGGATGACTAAGTTCTGTCTTATACCTCTAAGAGGTCGTCAGGGTCCTTGTATTAAGCCCAAGAGAAGGCATGAGAACTTCTAAGAAGTCGAAGGTTCCTTGTACAACGACCAAGAGGAGGCGGGGATGCTTTTAGGAAGCCCGTGGGTCCCCAAACCAAGAGAAGTTCAAGAAATGCAATTCACCAAGAAGAGATCATTCCAGGAAAGTTCGAGGTTTTGGAAGAAACTCAAGAGATGCCATTCACGGAGAAAAGATCATCTCTGGGGAGTTAGAGTTTCTTTGACAATTTCTAAGGGTGACATTCTGAGAAAAGGTTCACCGAGAATACTACCTTTCTCTTTGTTCCATATTGTTTAACCCCAAGAGGATGGAAGACTGTATCTAGAATCCTACGGGGGATCTAGTTTTGTTTATTTTCAAAGAGTGGCCAACGGGCTTTACCTAGTGCTAGACGTAGTTGTCGGGGAAAACTCTAAATAATTATACTATTATTACACAGTGGATATGTGACAAGTATATAAGAAGTTATGAAAAAAGACTAACCATGCGCAACTTCCCACAATACAGTTATATATATGAAAGCAGTAAATGAAAGCAGATAGACACTTACCCGTTGTAGAGCTTCCATGCTGTTTTGTTAGTTGTTCAACAAAGAAACTAAAGAAAGTTTTGATAACAACTATATATTTGGATTCAAAATCAAAGGAGAAAGTATTTTGAAAAGATGGTTGGGGCTTACAGCTCAAGGAGAGGCCCAATGTTTCAATAGTGATTGCACTGTCGTTTTGAATTTGTACAGGGACTTATACAAGTGACTGAGGCCCAAAGAAAGGTCTTCTGTACAAAGGGACGGGACTTATACTCTCTCAAGAGGCCCGATGTTTTATTAAAAGAAAAGAATAGGGCTTACAACTCAAGGAGAGACCCGGTTGAAAACAGTTTTGAAAATGACGATCGCGTCGAAATTTCTGACTGTATCGGGGCTTATACAATAATGAGGCCCAGACTATTTATTTACAGAGGGGTTGGGTCTTACACTTGATTAGAGGCCCAAAAGTGTGGTTTTAAGAAAAAGAATTGGGCTTACAACTCAAGGAGAGGCCCAATTAGTTTTGTTTAAAAAGGAGACGATCGCGCCGAACTTTTGAAAATATACAGAGGGACTTATACAATGTGTGAGGCCCAAAATGGTTTTATTTACAAAAGGGATGGGACTTACACTCTATTAGAGGCCCAAAAGTGTTTGAAAATGTTTGATAAAGATCAAAATCAAAGAAACCCTAATTTCATTTTTTTAAGGTATTTTTCAAAGAAAAATCAAGTAAAAAAATGATAAAAATATCAAATAAAATCATTAATCATGTTATAAACAATGATTAAGGTTTATGAAAAAGTATTTTATCCACATGTATATTTTAAATCATTTTGGTTTTAAAAATCAAGAAAAAGAAATCATTTTAAAAGCATTTAAAACAATTTAAAACAATATTTTTAAATATATTAAAAATATATCATATAATAATATTTTTTGTGATTTTTTGTGGATTAAACAGAATTGGAAAATGATGATTTTTGCTATACGAAAGAATTGGTTGAGTTTTGAAAATAAAATAAGACAAAAAGGAAAGATGTCACAACATCATATTCGACATCTCTCATGAGGCAAAAAACCAAAACTGAACCTTAGTTTTCAACATCTTTTTTATCAAACTTCCAACACTCATAACTCTCTCATTTTTTAACGAAATTAAAATCCGTAAGAACCTATCTAGACCGATTTTTCGCAAGGAATCCAATGGTATCACTCATACATACTGAAACTTAATGTACAGAACGTACAAGGCAAAAAACCATAACTGGACCTTAATTTTAAAACAACATAAACTCCTCATATAAACATATTAAAGTGCAAACAGTAGGAGGATCCCAACAAACACATTAAGGACTACATTTTTTCTTCAAGAATTAATCAATAATGATGCATGTATATGGAGTTTTAAAGTGTAAGAACACTTACTTATTGGAGCAAGGTCCAATGCCTCTTCAATGTAATTACAGCAGCAAGAGGAAGATTCTATGAGCTTTCTTGATCCTCCAGGAGTGTATTTGAATGCTTAGAGTGGATTGAAATGAGCTGGAACTGGTTGTGGTACCTCGACTGCAACTCTATCAAGAACTTGAGCAAATGGCTAGTGATTTGATGAATTTGATGTTCCAGATGTTGTGTTAGTGTTTAGATCACACACATATGATGTTTATGAGGTGTGTGTGATTGGTTTGGACAGAAATGCTCTCTAACTCAAAACCTGATAGTGACTTGCAAGAGAAGGTGTTTTTTGGAGTGAAAGAGAGAATTTGAGGAAAGCATCAGTTTGGGTGCTTTGGTGTACTTGAACTGAGCACAAATAAGCTCTATTTATAGTGCAACAAGGTCGTTTTGGCAGCAATAGTGAATGGCAACTGCAGCAGAGGTTTGTCAAATGTTGATCAATAGGAATTCAAGTCTCCTCTAGTCAATGACTAGAGGTTAGAGCACAAACCTATGGTTCTTTGATTCAAGGATAAGGCTTGACTGAAGTGTTCATCTTTGCTCTGATACATGCCACCTCTAAGCATCCATTGAATGCCTCAAAACAAAATTGGAGTCTTGAGGCATCTTTAGCTTTTATGGGTGCCAAACCTATATGTAGTTCCAAAGACATGGGAGGCTTGGGAATCAGAGCTTGTCCTTCGATTGTCCCCTCCTCAGGTGTGTAAAAGGATGACAAGGCTTAAAAATTCGTGTGGCACAAGAAATGTGCAAATCTGTCCTGAAACCTGTCTTAAAAAAAATTCAGCTGCAGCAAGCCTTGTTGTAAAATCCATAACTTCTTGCTCGGGAATGATAAATGGTTGGTCCAGGACTTTATGGAAATTTGAGATGACATACTTCAACTTTGATGTTCAGGTTTTTCTTGAATCAACATGGATCATGGAGAAAAACGTCCTCAAAGTTGGGACATTCTTGCTGGAAAAACATTAATGATGTCCTACGAAATGTTGAAACATTTGACAACTTTGAACATTAATAATTCCAAACTTTAATCACTTATATCTTTTAATCCATTATGATATTTTGAGTTGAAGTGAATTGCATCTTTGATGCTTGTCTTGCATGGTGACAAAGCTTGAAAATTGTGTGGCACAAGAAAAGTGCACAAAATCTGTCCTAAAAAATCAGCTGCTGCAAGCCTCACTGTAAAGTCCATAATTTCCTGCTCGAGTATGATAAATGGACATTCTACAACTTTCTGGAAAGCTGAGATGACGTACTTCAACTTTGATGTTCAAGGTTTGTGAAGATAAGACTTGTAAAGTTGTCAAAAATGACCTTGAACTTGTGTGATCAAGTCTGTCCTAAAAGCTATCTTAAAAATTTTGTTTTATCATTGTCTTTTGCAGAGATCATAACTTTCTGCTCGAGAATGATAAATGGGTTTTCTAGGACTTTCTGGAAAAGTGAGGTAATGTACTTCAACTTTCATGTTCATGCCATGGCTTGAATTAACTTGGATCATGGAGAAAAACGTCCTTAGAGTTGGGACATTCTTGCTGGAAAAATAATTAATGATGTCCTACGAAATGTCAGAACATCGGATATTAAGAATTCCAAACTTTGATCACTTATATCTTTCAATCCTTATGATATTTTGAGTTGATTCCTTCTACAATGTTGAAGTATCAAATACCCTCTTTAAAGGTAGCCCTTAAGTAAAATCAATGGATGCCTGGATCAATAGTTACAACTTTGAGAAGTTGTGTATTTGAACATGATTTTAACTTAGAAAAAATTTCTAAGTTTCCTTCAATTTGATCAATTTTGCAACTTTGCATGATTTCTTGATTTAAATTTGATCAAATGTAATCATCCATCATATTTTCTTGAGCCATGGCTTGTGAAGCTCGTAGTTGACCAAAAGTCAAACTTTGACTTTCTACGTCAGTTGACTTCGTATCAGATGAACTTGAGGTTTGATCCATTTGAAATGTTGCACTCTTGTGCTTAATTCCTGATGTAGGAGACCTCTTGATCCTTTGTGGATGTTTAAGAGGTTTAGACAAGTTGAAGATCATGTCATTCCTTGATTGATCCTTTGTCTAAAAACTCTGAAAGGGCTTGAAACCCTAAGTTTGATTGTAGTGGATGCTCACCCATCTTTGGGGAGACTAATGTGGTATGATGGTTCATCCATATTGTGATGATGACTTGCACAATGATGGGGAACCCTAGTGGTCAAAATTTGGGGTATGACAGATGCCCCTATTTAATCTTCTTGGACCCGAAGGTGTGAATGACGAAGGTATTCGGGCATTCGGGGTGCAAGAGGATTAAATATCGGAATACCCGAAATTTTGATGGTGGTTATGAATGGTAGCTTACGCATTCATCTTCTTTTGCTAAGAAATGATGCTCAGAAAAGGGTAAAACTTCCCCTCGATCCTGATTTTCAGCCAAGGAACTGGTCTTAGTTTCTTAAATAAACTTCCCCTCGATCTTGGTTTCCTACCAAGGAACTGGTCTAAGTTTCTGAAATAAACTTCCCCTCGATCCTGGTTTCCTACCAAGGAACTGGTCTTCGTTTCTGAAATAAACTTCCCCTCGATCCTGGTTTCCTACCAAGGAACTGGTCTCAGTTTCTTTTGTCAATAAACTTCCTTGATAAGGGACGCTATTCGTAGCTGTTTTCCTCAAACTTCTCGCCGAATTTTCCTGGGGAGATGCCATTTGATGGGAACAAATTTGTGTCAACCTTGCTGGGAAAACCCATTAGCCTGAGCTGTAGAGGTGTTCAAACTTCTCTGTCGGAGATGCTATTTGTTAACTCTATTGTAGAAAACGAGTCTCTTGAGAGGCTGTTTTCTGTTTGGGGGTATTACATCATACTTTTCCTTGAGATCTTCTCAGAGGAATGCCATGTGTGTAGCGAGCGATATTGGACGTGGTTCTTAAGCACTGTCGCTCTGGGCTACTACAGGTCGATTCATTTTTTATCCTATTGAAGCTGATGAAGGAAGGGAAATAAATGTCTCCAAATAACCTTGCTTGCAAACTGAGTTTAAACAGTCAAAACTGTTAGTTTACAGATTCTATTAAGATGTGGGCCTCTCCTCGGTTATTTTGTTAAATATAGAATGTTTGGACCATTTGTGGGGTTTTTGGTAAGGTGTTAGGATTCAGTGCTTTTGGGGGTTGATATATGGGATTTTGGGTTTTTTTATTAGTATGCTCGCTAAGATTTTACAATCTTATGCCTACGTATTCCCGTTTAACGAAACAGGGAAATCAGAGCGATCGTAGTTCCTCCTATTCTATGGGAGGAAAAAAGGTTGTTTTGGTGTCTTGTTCAAAGCCCAAGACGTGAAGCGAAAGGGATTTGTATCTTGTTCGAAGCCCAAGATGTGAAGCTGAAGGGTTTATTTGTATCTTGTTCGAAGCCCAAGATATGAAGCTAAAGGGTCCTGTCTGGGAGAGAATTTGTCATCTCTAAAGAGGAGATATTGATGCTTGTATGTTGTGAGCAAGGCACAAATTTGATGCTAAAAGGTTGATTGACTCAACCGGGGTTTTCTATACTCAACAAGAAAGTGATTATGTGTCTCGTACAAAGCCCAAGACGGAGGCTAAAAGGGGACTGACTCAACAAGAGAGTCTTTTATACTCAACAAGAGAGTGTTTTTGTGTCTTGTACGAAGCCCATGACAGAGGCTGAAAGATTGGTGATTCAACAACAGAGTCTTTTATACTCAACAAGAGAGTGTTTTTGTGTCTTGTACGAAGCCCAAGACGGAGGCTAAAAGATGGTGACTCAACAAGAGAGTCTTTTATACTCAACAAGAGAGTGTTTTGTATCTTGTACGAAGCCCGAGATGGAGGCTAAAAGGGGACTGACTCAACAAGAGAGTCTTTTATACTCAACAAGACAGTGTTTTTGTGTCTTGTACGAAGCCCAAGACGGAGGCTAAAAGATTGGTGACTCAACAAGAGAGTCTTTTATACTCAACAAGAGAGTGTTTTTGTGTCTTGTACGAAGCCCAAGACGGAGGCTAAAAGATTGGTGACTCAACAAGAGAGTCTTTTATACTCAACAAGAGAGTGTTTTGTGTCTTGTACGAAGCCTAAGACGGAGGCTAAAAGATTGGGTGACTCAACAAGAGAGTCTGAAAAAGGTTGGCTCTGTTGGGGAGAATCATTTGTACAAAGCTCAAGAGGAGACTATTGTGCTGGTGACTGTTTCAGTTGAGTGACAGGTCCAGTGTGTTGGATAAAAGAGAAAATCAGTTCTTATGAAGAGAAAGATTATGAGTAAGGTTATGATCGGAGGATCATGGTTATTTCCTGTTCTTTAAGGAAATGGGAAATCCCAAAGGTATTGAGACTGTTCAAGTCTACTGGTGTTTTGAGGAATAGATTCTCAGATAGCGAAGGCGTGTTGTATGATGCCTGAGAGAAGGCTGGAATGTTAAGGGATGAAGGTCTAGACTCTTTTGAAAGACTGCTCTATTAAGATGACTAGTTTCTGTTCCTATAACTTTAAGAGGCCGTCAGGACAATTTGTACAAAGCCCAAGAGGAGGCAGAAAAACTTTTAAAAAGCCGAAGGGAAAATTTGTACGAAGCCTAAGAGGAGGCTATCTTCGTTGAGGAAGAATCATTATGCCAAGCCTAAAAGGAGGCTGTGAAAACTTCTAAGAAGCCGACGGGTCCTTGTACGACGCCCAAGAGGAGGCGGGGATGCTTTTAAGAAGCCTGTGGGTCCCCCAAATCCCGAGAAGTTCAAGACAGGCTATTCACAGAGAATAGATCAAGCCAGGAAAGTTCAAGAATTTGGAAGAAACTCGAGAGATGCCATTCACGGAGAAAAGATCGTCTCAGGGGAGTTAGAGTTTCTTTGACAATTTCTAAGGGTGACAGCCGAAGCGAAGACTGTATCTGGTGCTCCTATAGGGGATCTAGTTTTGTCTATTTTTAAGAGTGATCAACAGGGCTTTACCTAGTGCTAGACGTAGTTTCCGGTCTAAATAGCTATATTAGTATTACACGGTATATAAATTATGTGAAAGAAGACTTACAGTGAGCAGCCCCACAATACAGTTATATATATATATATATGAAAGCAGATAAAGAAAGCGGGTAAACACTTACTCGGTTGTAGAGCTTCCATGTTGTTGGGTTAGTTGTTCAACAAAGAAAGATTGAAAACAACAGTATATTTGAATTCAAAATCAAAGGAGAAAGTGCTTTAAAAAGATTGTCGGGGCTTACAGCTCAAGGAGAGGCCAAAGTTTTAACGATGATCGCACCGTTGTTTTGAATTTGTACAGGGACTTATACAAGTGACTAAGGCCCGAAAAAGGTTTTCTGTACAAAGGGATGGGTCTTACACTCTATTAGAGGCCCAAAGTGTGTTTGAAAAAGTTTAATGAGGGTTGAATTAATAAAAACCCTAATTTGTTTTCCAAATGTATTTTAATTGAATAAAAATTCAATTAAAATGACCAAAATTGTTAAGCATGTGAAAAACAAATTGTGATCTTGGATTAATGTTTCAAAAATCAAGTTTTGACCTACAAAATGATTAGAAATCATTAAAGTTTGCAAAATCAAGAAGGAAAAAATATTTTAAATGTCAAAAACAATTAAAATATTAATTCTTTGCAAAAATATCAATTATATGAAATAAATAATATTTTTGGGAATTTTTGGTAAAATAAAATATTTCAACATTTTTGTGAATTATTAAAAAAAGAATCAACTCGAAATCATTAAAACTCAGAGAGAAATTAATTTTTGAATCAATTAAATAAAATCACAAAATTCAAATATTTAAATTTTTGAAAAAGGGCGCCAAGAACATGGCAAGAACATGCGCCCTCCCTCTGTTTATGCAGATTTGCGTTTTCTATCCAATCTCACTGAATACTTGATGATATCATGCAATCTACATATCAATCTACTCGTTTTCACCTCACGACCATGTCTATGGTCTTTAATTTCATTTATTTTAAGCATGGAATAAGAAATCAAAGAGAAACCTCAAGAACCCTAAATTCTACATGAAGGTTTAGAAATTCCATACACGATTTATACAAAGCAATTGATTGAGGGTAAACACTCTATGCATGATTATGAACATATGGCCAAATTATTGTGTAGCAAAAAATGCATGGATCACAGAATTAGAAGAGCTCATTCTTACCTCTTTCAGCTTGTGATCGTGTTTTGTGTTAGAGGTGTTACAGCTAGGCTCCAATGATGTGGATAGCTTCCCTAGGTGCCATGGAGTGTGTCCGGATGCTTGGAGTGGAATGAAATGATCTGGATCTTGAGATGGTACCCCAACTGCAAATCTGTCTAGAACTTGAGCAATTGGCTAGTGATTTTGTGATCTTGGTGTTCCAGATGTTATGTGAGTGTTTGGATCACTTCTATATGATGTTTATGAGGTGTGTGTTTGATTGGTTTGATTGGAATAGCTCTCAAACCCAAATCCCGATAGTGACTTGCCTTAGAAGACAAAATTGGAAGTGAGAAGGAGATTTTGAGGAAAGCATCTGTTTGATGGATTTGGTGTACTCAAACTGATCACAAATGAGCTCTATTTATAGTAGAGCAAGGTTTTTTTGGCTGCAATAGTGAATGGCAACTGCAGCATAGGTTTGGCCAATGTTGTACAATGAGAATCAAATTCTCCTCTAGCCATTGACTAGAGGTTAGGGCACAGGCTGCTGGTTCCCTTGGTCTTGGATAAGTCTTGACTGAATTTAGTTGCAAATGTGTCAGTCCATGCCACCTTGGTGCATCCATTAAATGCTTCAATCCAAAATGTGAGTCTTGTCCCTCTTTTAGGGATTTCTAGGTTTGGCATGCTACTTCTTGTTCCAAAGACTTGGGAGGCTTGGGATCAGAGTTGGTTCCTCCTTGGTCCCCCCTTGAGGTGTTCAGATGGATAGAGTTGCTTGTCATTTGCACAAATTTGGCAAATCGAGCAAAATGCACAAATCTGCCTAGCTTTGGCAGTTTTCAGCAAGGCATATTGCCATTGTCATATCTCATGGCTCAAGTGGAATTTGATGGAGTTCTTGGGCATTTTGGAAAGCCCTCATATGATACAACAACTGTTTAATCATAGTTGGTTTTGATACCTTTTGGATCCAAGTGAAAAATGCCCCTACATTTGGAAAAAAGTGAAGGCAGATTCTGACTTAGTGAAAATTTCACTAAGTGTTGGAAAAAAGTGACATTTTCACTTTTTGTGATTTTGATCATTCCATAACTGAAAATCCATGGGGAATTGGAATGAGTTGTGTTTGAAGCTTTTGTAGAGGGCCATGAGAGCTACAAATCCAGCTTTGAATGGGGAAAATGGCTTTGTGGTTTAGGAGTTATGATCCTCCAAAGTTGGTACCCTAGCCACTTTGTTCCATAACTTACAAAATTTTCTAAGTTTTTTATGGTTACCCCTTTTACAAGTTATCCCACTCTTCTTGATTTTTCTTGATGAATGATGATTCCAATCATACATTAACATCATTTTGGGGTCAAAGAACCATATTTGTGAAAAATCTAAAAAAGTCAAAGTTTGACTTTTGTGCACAATTGACTTTTTGTCAGATGAATTCCAAACTGTGCAATCCTCTATGAAATCATGCACTTGACCTAAATCAAACTTGATGGACATGTTCCATAGGTGTTATAGGGTGTATTGAATCATGTCCCAAGGTTTAGGAGCATGCCTGGGTCAAAAGTCAAAGGTACAGTTGACTTTTCCCGCGAAACCCTAATTGTGGTTCTGATGAACTTGAAACTTGTTGATCAAGCTTCTTGGATTAATCCATTGTTGCAAATGGATCAATGTAGTGTGTTAGAGACCCTTAAATCCTCTCTTGAGGTCTTGGTTCATGTTTTGTCCCAAAAGTCAACTTAGGGGTGAATTAGGTCAAGAAACCCTAATTCCTGATTTTTACTGTATGCATCCCCAGACGCTAAATTGACTTGATGAATGGGTTTATGATGTCCCTTGGAGCATCTTAGGTTATGCATTGAAGCATTGGCTCATGCCCAAAGGAAAATTTCCATCTAGAGGCCCTGGTCGACCAAAACCCTAATTTGGCGACACTGGCGATCTTGAGGCTTAATCTACTTTGAATGCTGCAGCTTTGTGCTTGATCCTTGATGTGGGAGTCCTCTTGATCCATTGTGAATGTTTGAGAGGCTTAGACAAGTTGAAGATCATGTCATTCCTCGATTGATCCTTTGTCTAAGAGCTCTGAGAGGGCTTGAAACCCTGAGTTTGATTGTAGTGAATGCTCACCCATCTTTGGGGGAGACTAAGGGGTATGATGGTTCATCCACATTGTGATGATGATTTGCACAATGATGGGGGAATCTTAGTGGTCAAAATTTGGGGTATGACAGATGCCCCTATTTAATCTTCTTGGACCCGAAGGTGTGAATGGCGAAGGTATTCGGGCATTCGGGGTGCAAGAGGATTAAATATCGGAATACCTGAAATTTTGAGGGTGGTCATGAATGGTAGCTTGCGCATTCATCTTCTTTAGCTAAGCAATGATGCTTAAAAAAGGTAAACTTCCCCTCGATCCTGGTTTCCTACCAAGGAGCTGGTCTTAGTTGCTGAAATAAACTTCCCATCGATCCTGGTTTCCTACCAAGGAACTGGTCTTAGTTTCTGATATAAACTTCCCCACGATCCTGGTTTCCTACCAAGGAACTGGTCTCAGTTTCTGAAATAAACTTCCCCTCGATCCTGGTTGCCTACCAAGGAACTGGTATTAGTTTCTCAAATAAACTTCCCCTCGATCCTGGTTTCCTACCAAGGAACTGGTCTCAGTTTCTGATATAAACTTCCCCTCGATCCTGGTCTCCTACCAAGGAACTGGTCTCAGTTTCTTTTGTCAATAAGCTTTCTTGACAAGAGATGTTATTCGTAGCGGTTTTCCCCAAACTTCTCGCCGAATTTTCCTGGGGAGATGCCATTTGATGGAAAAAGTTTTGATTGTAGAGAGGCACAAACATCTCTGTTAGAGACGCCATTTTTCGACTCTATCGGGGAAAGCGAATCTCTTGAGAGACTACTGTCTGCTTGGGGATATTACATCATACTTTTCTCGATGTCTTCTCAGAGAAATGGCATATGATGTACCCCAATTTTGAGGTGTCGATGACTTTGTTAACATTGACTTTCTGGAGAGAAGAACCAATGTGCTGCTGAAAGTCTTTAGTTGAGAGGCTTTCTCTAGGGATTTTCCTTAATTCGGGAAAGCGAAGATATCATCTTCAATGGAGAAGAGTGACATCGGCTAAAGGTTTCCTTGCCTTTTCAGAGGTTCAAGTTATCAAAGTGGTCGAAGACCGTCTCTACTGGAGAGAGATTGCTTAAATGATTCACTTCCTGACGAGGAAGGAGCTGACAACTCAATTGACAAGAGGACTTTTATCACTAGGGATAAGACCGACTAGAGTGATAGTGATGCAACATGAACTTGAATGCAACGTAGTAATGCATGATGTATGTGTGTATAGGCTGACAAAACTGACGCGACACACAGACTGATGGATGAACACGACTGGATATTCGGCCACAGCGGGAGATGAATCATATCACTTGGTTCAAAAGTAGCAATTCCGCCTTGCTTAGGAGAGATAGTCCCTGTTGGGAGCTACGTTGGTCGGGCTTAGGAGATAAGAACTCTGCCGGGGGGTGTCAGATGGAATATTCGCATCTGACACAGCTGGTCCTTCGTTCAGGCGTACTGGTTTAGAAGGAGTACTTTGATTCTACAATTTGAGGTTCAATTACCTCTGGAGAAGCGATCGATGTTCTTTTGAAGTTCAACAGTCAAAAGAAATTGCCATCTTTATTTAAAAGCACAAAAAGTTTGACAAGTAAATTCATTTTTATTTTATTTCAAGAATCGTTAATCATATTAAGATGTCGTTCTGTAAAGCTAAAACAAATAAGAATTACAAACAAAAGCACTAAGGCTCAAATTTTATTGATAGGATGGAAATCAGCCAAGCGCGTGATTCCATGGAGTATTTACAAAGTTAGAAAATGGTAATCTACAGGGAAAAGGACTACATCGAAACATAACGACCGCTATCCTTCTACCAACTTTGAATTCGGGACATCCTGAGCTTCCGTCGAAGATGACATTGACTGGAGTTTTCAGATGGATGGTGTAACTGCTGCTGAGGGACTTGCCCCTGTTGAATGTAGTTACTTGCCATTATACCTAACTTTTTCCTGGATTGTACTTTGAGATTTCCAATCCATCGGGATGATTTTTTCTTATGTCTCTAATTTTTGCCTGGACTTCCCTTTCGGGTTTTCAATCCACCGAGACATTTTTTTTCTTTTTTTTTTAGTTTAGGCGAAGTATTTCTTGATTACGTCAACATTTGTGGGGTAGTCAAACTCCTCTCCGTCCATGGTTGCGAGTCCCAAAGTGCTGCCTGAGAAAGCTTTCTTGACCACATAGGGGCCGTCATAATTCGGAGTCCATTTGCCCCGGGAATCAGTGAGAAACGATTGTATCTTCTTGAGCACTAGGTCTCCTTTCCTGAAGACGCGAGGTCTGACCTTTTTGTCAAATGCCTTCTTCGTTCTTTGCTGATACAACTGACCATGGCATAGTGCTGTTATTCGTTTCTCTTAGATTAGATTCAGTTCATCATGTCGACTCTGACACCATTCAGCCTCTGTTAGCTTGGCTTCCATCAATACCCGGATTGATGGGATCTCTACTTCTATGGGAAGCACTGCTTCCATGCCATATACTAGAGAGAAAGGGGTTGCCCCTGTTGACGTGCAGACAGATGTGCGATAACTGTGAAGGGCAAGGGGTAACATCTCGTGCCAATCTTTGTAGGTTACAACCATCTTCTGAACGATCTTCTTGATGTTCTTGTTAGCCGCTTCTACCGTTCCGTTCATCTTGGGTCGGTAGGGAGATGAGTTATGGTGTTCGATCTTGAACTCAGTACACAACTCTTTCATCATCTTATTATTCAAGTTAGATCCATTATCAGTAATGATCTGGCTCGGAACACCATAACGACAGATGATATTGTTTTTGATAAATCGGACCACCACTTGTCGGGTTACATTGGCGAACGACGCTGCTTCGACCCACTTGGTGAAGTAATCAATGGCAACCAGGATGAACCGATGTCCGTTTGAAGCCTTAGGCTCAATCAAGCCAGTCATGTCGATTCCCCATATGTAAAAAGGCCACGAGGAAGAGAGAACTTTGAGATGCGTTGGCGGTACATGAATTTTGTCGGAGTATATCTGACACTTGTGACACCTCCTCATGTACATGTAGTAGTCGGATTCCATGGTCAATCAATAGTACCCTGCTCTGAGAATTTTTCTTACCATTGTGTGTCCGTTGGCATGGGTGTCAAAGGATCCTTCATGAATTTCTTTTATCAGCATGTCTGTTTTTGGTCTGTCTACGCATCGGAGCAAGACCATGTCAAAATTTCACTTATAGAGAGTATCACCGCTCAGGAAGAAACTGCCTGCCAACCTTCTGAAGGTTTTCCTGTCCTTCCTTAGTGCCCCAGGTGGGTACTCTTGTTTCTGAAGGAAGCATTTGATATCGTGATACCAAGGTTTGTCGTGTATGACTGCTTCAATCGTGAAGATGTAAGCGGGCCGTTCAAGGCGCATTATGTCGATCTTAGGTATGTCATTCCATTGACCTACGCTAATCATGGAAGAGAGAGTGGCTAATGCATCAGCCATGTGATTCTCCTCACAAGGGATGTGATGAAACTCAATTCTGTTGAAGAAGGGTAGCAACCTTCTCGCGTAGTCTTTGTAAGGAATCAATCCTGATTGGTATATGTTCCAATCTCCTTTAATCCGATTGATAACCAGGGCTGAGTAGCCATATACGTCCAAGTTTTTGATCCTCAAATCAATCGCTTCCTCGAGGCCCATAATACAAGCTTCGTATTCGGCCTCGTTGTTCGTACACTTGAATGTAAGTCTGCCAGTGAAAGGAATGTGGGTACCCTGAGATGTTATGATGATTGCCCCAATTCCATTTCCGTAATGATTAACTGCTCCGTCAAAGATTAGTCCCCACTGGGAACCTGGTTCTGGCCCTTCACCGAGTAGCGGTTCATCA
Organism: Lathyrus tuberosus; assembly: GCA_022829125.1. Taxonomy (NCBI): domain Eukaryota; kingdom Viridiplantae; phylum Streptophyta; class Magnoliopsida; order Fabales; family Fabaceae; genus Lathyrus; species Lathyrus tuberosus. The sequence goes on from JALAZF010000254.1 coordinate 3,044,870, forward strand.
CAATCTTTCATTTTCAAATACATGACATCTTCGTCTGGGAAGTCAAATCCGACTGATTCCTGATCGTCAATCAGTTGATAAGCCAAATGATCGGTTAAAATACTCCCTTTAACGGCTTTCTAAGCGTGGTACTCTATGTCATATTCTGATAACAACATCTGCCAACAGGAAATCCTTCCCGTGAGAGCAGGCTTTTCAAAGAAATACTTGATTGGATCCATTTCAGAGATTAACCAAGTGGTGTGACGATTCATGTACTGGCAAAGATGTTTGGCTGCCCAAGCCAGAGCGCAACAAGTTTTCTCGAGCATAGTGTATCGAGTCTCGCAGTCACTGAATTTCTTGCTCAAATAGTAGTTGGCAGACTCCTTCCTTTTGGTTTCGTCTTGTTGGCCAAGTACACATCCCATTGAGTCCTCTAGGATGGCGAGGTAGATAATCAGTGGTCTTCCTTCCACTGGAGGTGATAAAATCAGAGAGTTCAACAGGTATTCCTTAATACTGTCGAAGGCGGTTTGCCAATCTTCTGTCCAAACGCAGTCCTGGTTCTTTTTAAGTAATTTGAAAATCGGCGCACATGTCGCGGTCATGAGGAATATGAATCTGGAGATGTAGTTCAACCGTCCCAGGAATCCTCTGACTTGTTTTTCATTTTTCGGAGAAGGCATTTCTTGAATGGCCTTGACCTTGTCATGATCAACCTCAATTCCTTTCTGGCTGACGATGAACCCTAAAAGTTTTCCTGAACGGACACCAAAGGTGCACTTGTTGGGATTCAAGCGGAGTTTGTACTTTCTCAACCGCTCGAATAGCTTTGACATGTGGGTCACATGATCCTCTTCTGTCTTAGATTTTGCAATCATATCATCGACATATACCTTGATTTCTTTGTGTATCATGTCATGAAACAGAGTAGTCATGGCCCTTTGATAGGTTGCCCCGGTGTTCTTCAAACCAAACGGCATCACCTTGTAACAAAAGGTACCCCATGGGGTAATGAACGAATTTTTCTCCATGTCTTTCGGCACCATTTTGATTTGATTATAGCCCGAGAATCCATCCTTGAAGGAGAAAACTTTGAACTTTGCTGTACTGTCTACCAGCATGTCAATGTGTGGTAAAGGAAAGTCGTCCTTTGGACTAGCCTTGTTTCGACAAACGTCACTCTTTGCCATTGAAGATGATATCTTCACTTTCCCGGATTAAGGAAAATCCCCAGAGAAAGCCTCGCAATCAAAGATTCGGCAATACAACGGTTTTTCTCCTAAAAACCAGCTGATGAAAAGGTCATCAGGACCTCAAAATAGGATCACATCATATGGCATTTCTCCGAGAAGATCCCGAGAAAAGTATGATGTAATACCCCAAGCAGAAGCGGTCTCTCAAAATACTCGTTTTCCCCCAGTAGAGTCAACAAACGGCGTCTCCAGCAGAGAAGTTTGACCACCTCTACAACTCAGACGACTGGGTTCCCCAGCAAGTCTGACATCAAAACATTTTCCATCAAATGGCATCTCCCTAGGAAAATTCGGCGAGAAGTTTGAGGAAAACCGCTGCAAGCAGCGACCCTTGTCAAGAAAGTTTATTAACAAAAGAAACTGAGACCAGTTCCTTGGTAGGAAACCAGGATCGAGGGGAAGTTCATTTCAGAAACTTAGACCAATTCCTTGGTAGGAAACCAGGATCGAGGGGAAGTTTACATCAGAAACTTAGACCAGTTCCTTGGTAGGAAACCAGGATCGAGGGGAAGTTCATTTCAGAAACTTAGACCAGTTCCTTGGTAGGAAACCAGGATCGAGGGGAAGTTTTACCTTTTATAAGCATCATTGCTTAGCAAAAGAAGATGGATGAGCAAGCTGCCATTCATAACCACCATCAAAATTTTGGGTATTCCGATATTTAATCCTCTTGCACCCCGAATGCCCGAATACCTTCGCCATTCACATCTTCGGGTCCAAGAAGATTAAATAGGGGCATCTGTCATACCCTAAATTTTGACCACCTAGATTCCCATCATTGTGCAAATCATCATCACAATATGGATGGACCATCATACCTCATTAATCTCCCCAAAGATGGGTGAGCTTCCACTACAATCAAACTTAGGGTTTCAAGCCCTCTCAGAGCTCTTAGCAAAGGATCAATCAAGGAATGACATGATCTTCAACTTGTCTAAACCTCTCAAACATCCACAATGGATCAAGAGGACTCCCACATCAAGGATCAAACACAAGGCTGTAACATTCCAAGTGGATTAAGCCTCAAGATCGCCAGTGTCACCAAATTAGGGTTTTAGTCGACCAGGGCCTCCAGATGAAAATTTTCCTCTGGGCATGAGCCAATGCTTCAATGAATAACCTAAGATGCTCCAAGGAACATCATGAACCCAATCATCAAGTCAATTTTACCTCAGGGGATGCATACAATAAAAATCAGGAATTAGGGTTTTTTGACCTAATTCACCCCTAAGTTGACTTCTGGGACAAAACACGAGCCAAGACCTCAAGAGAGGATTTGAGGAACTCTAACACACTACATTGATCCATTTGCAACAATGTATTAATCCAAGACTCTTGATCAACAAGTTTCAAATTCATCAGAACCACAATTAGGGTTTTGAGGAAAAAGTCAACTATGCCTTTGACTTTTGACCCAGGCATGCTCCCAAACCTTGGGACATGATTCAATACACCCTATAACACCTATGGAACATGTTCATCAAGTTTGATTTAGGTCAAGGACTTGATTTCATAGAGGATCGCACAGTTTGGAATTCATCTGATAAAAAGTCAACTGTGCACAAAAGTCAACTTTGACTTTTTGAGATTTTTCACAAATATGGTTATTTGACCCTAAAATGATGTTAATGTATAATTGGAATCATCATTCATCAAGAAAAATCAAGAAAAGTGGGATAACTTGTAAAAGGGATAACCATAAAAAACTTAGAAATTTTCTAAGTTATGGAACAAAGTGGCTAGGCTACCAACTTTAGAGGATCATATCTCCTAAACCACAAAGCCATTTTCCCCCATTCAAAGCTGGATTTGTAGCTCTCATGGCCCTCTACAAAATCTTCAAACACAACTCATTCCAATTCACCATGGATTTTAATTTATGGAATGATCAAAATCACAAAAAGTGAAAATGTCACTTTTTTCCAACACTTAGCGAAATTTTCACTAAGTCAGAATCTGCCTTCACTTTTTCCAAATGTAGGGGCATTTTTCACTTGGATCCAAAAAGTATCAAAAACCACTATGATCAAACAGTTGTTGTATCATATTAGGGCTTTCCAAAATGGCCAAGAACTCCATCAAAATCCACTTGAGCCATGAGATATGACAATGGCAACATGCCTTACTGAAAACTGTCAAAGCTAAGGCAGATTTGTGCATTTTGCCCGATTTACTAAAATTGTGCAAATGACAAACACACTTATCCATCTGAACACCTCAGGGGGAGACCAAGGAGGGACAAACACTGATCCCAAGCCTCCCAAGTCTTTGGAAGCAAAAGTAGCATGCCAAACCTAGAAATGCCTAAAAGAGGTACAAGACTCCTATTTTGGTTTGGAGCATTTAATGGATGCACCAAGGTGGCATGGACTAAGCCTCTTCCAACTGAATTCAGTCAAGACATATCCAAGACCAAGGCAACCAGCAGCCTGTGCCCTAACCTCTAGTCAATGGCTAGAGGAGACTTGGATTCTCATTGATCAACATTGGCCAAACCTATGCAGTAGTTGCCAATCACTATTGCTCCCAAAACAAACTTGATCAACTATAAATAGAGCTCATTTGTGATCAGTTTGAGTACACCAAAGCCATCAAACATATGCTTTCCTCAAAATCACCTTCTCACTTCCAAATTTGCCTTCCAAAGCAAGGCACTATCGGGTTTTGAGTTTGAGAGCTATTCCAACCAAACCAATCACACACACACCTCATAAACATCATATAGAAGTGATCCAAACACTCACATAACATCTGGAACACCAAAATCACAAAATCACTAGCCAATTGCTCAAGTTCTTGATAGATTTGCAGTTGGGGTACCATCTCAAGTTCCAGATCATTTCCATTCACTCCAAGCATCCAGACACACTCCATAGCACCTAGGGAAGCTGTCCATCTCCTTGGAACCAAGCTGTAACACCTCTAGCACAAAACACGATCACCAGCTGTAAGAGGTAAGCATGAGCTCTTCTAACTCTATGATCCATGAATTTTTTGCTGCAGAATAATTTGGCCATATGTTCATAATCATGCATAGAGTGTTTACCCTCAATCAATTGCTTTGTTTGAATCGTGTGTGGAATTTCTGAACCTTCATGCAAAATTTAGGGTTCTTGAGGTTTCTCTTTGATTTCTTATTCCATGCTGTAGCGAGTGATTTTTGGATGTGGTTCCGAAGCACGATCGCTCTAGTACTACAACTCGATTCATTTTTTATCCTATTGAAGCTGATGAAGGAAGGGAAATAGATGTCTCCAACTAACCATGCTTGCATACTGAGGTTTAAACAGCGGCCTGTTAGGTTACAGATGCTACAAAGATTCGGGGTCTCTATCGGGTGTATTTTTTAAAAAGTGGCGGGAGGTTTAGATGTTAGGACGGATATATGAAAGTATGGGATTTTGGGTTTTTGTTTAGTGTGCTCGCTAAGATTTTTTTTTTCAATCTTATGCCTACGTATTCCCGTTTACCAAAACAGGGAAATTAGAGCGTTCGTAGTTCCTCCTATTCTATGGGAGGAAATGGTATTTGGTGTCTTGTTCAAAGCCCAAGACGTGAAGCGAAAGGTTGTTTGTATCTTGTTCAAGGCCCAAGATGTGAAGCTGAAGGTGTTGACCTTAGAGAGAATTTGTCATCTCTAAAGGGGTTTGTTTGTCACAACTGTTTATAAAGGAGAATTACTTTAACCGGGATATGTGAATCCGGCAATGCCATAATTTCCTTTAAAGGGGATTTTAACCTAAAGGAGAAGACTTTAACTCAGTGTAGAGCAATGTTATCTTTCCTTAGGAATTTCTCATGCTAAAAGAGGGACAGTGGCATGGATGTAGATGATCCAGAGGCTTGCCGCTTACAGCGATTAGATGAAGGGGAAAGAGTTGTTGATGTTTGTGTACTGTGAACGAGGCACAACTTTGATGCTAAAATGGTGGTTTGGATCAACCAGTGGTTTTCTTATACAAAGCCTAAGAGGAGGCTAATATGTGTCTCGTACAAAGCCCGAGGGAGAGGCTAAAAGGGGTTGATCCTACAAGAGGCACTTTTATACTCAACAAGAGAGTGTTTTTGTATCTTGTACAAAGCTCGAGATGGAGGCGGAAGGGGTGATTGACTCAACGAGGGAGTCTCTTATGTGTCTCGTACAAAGCCCGAGAGAGAGGCTAAACTTTGTTTCACTCCGCTGGGGAGGATCATTGTACAAAGCCCAAGAGCAAGCTATGGCACTGTTTCAGTTGAGTGACAGGTCCAGTATACTGATTTAAAGAGAAAATCAGTTCTTATATGAGCAATGATGTACTCATGGATTTTTGATTCGAGGATCCGGGTTATTCCTGTTCTTTAAGGAAATGGGAAATCCGAAGGGTATTGAGACTGTCCTAGTCTACGGGTTTTCTTCCTATTTAACGAAGGGTGCTTGAGAATGTCTTTGAGACTCAAGGATATTAGACTGTCCGTGTCTAGAGTTTTATCTTTTGTACTATGCTTTGAGAAATAGTAGTAGACTCTTTGAAAGGATTGTTCTATGAAGATGAAAAAGTTCTGTTCCTATACCTCTAGAAGGTCGTCGGGACAATTTGTACGAAGCCCAAGAGGAGGCTGGAAACTTTTAAGAACCCGACGGGTCCTTGTACGAAGCCCAAGAGGAGGCTATCTTTCCCGGAGGAAGAGATCATTATACGAAGCCTAAGAGGAGGCTGTGAATACTTCTAAGAAGCCGGTGGGTCCTTGTATGAAGCCTAAGAGGAGGCGGGGACGCTTTTAGGAAGCCTGTGGGTCCTTGTACGATGCCCAAGAGGAGGCCGATGCTTTTAAGAAGCCGATGGGTCCCCAAAACCCGAGAAATTCAAGACAGGCTATTCACGAGGAATAGATCAAGCCAGGAAAGTACTAGAATTTGGAAGAAACTCAAGAGATGTAATTCACGGAGAAGAGATCATCTCTGGGGAATAGAGTTTCTTGACAAGTGCTTTTAAGAAGCCTGTGGGTCCCCAAACCCCGAGAAATTCAAGACAGACTATTCACAAGGAATAGATCAAGCCAGGAAAGTCCGAGAATTTGGAAGAAACTCAAGAGATGCAATTCACGGAGAAGAGATCATCTCTGGGGAGTAGAGTTTCTTTGACAACTTCTACGAGTGACAGTCTATGAAAGGGTTCACAGAGAATGATGCCTTTCATATCTCCATATTGTTTAACCCCAAGAGGAGGGAAGACTGTGTCTGGTAATCCTAATGGGATCTAGTTTTGACTATTTAAGAGTGATCAACGGGCTTAATGCTAGACGTAGTTGCCAGGGAAACTCTAAATATCTATTCTATTATTACACAGTTGATATGAGTTTATGAAAGAAGACTTACAGCGAAACAGCCCCACAATACAGTTATATGTATATGAAAGCGGTAAATGAAAGCATATAAACACTTACTCGGTTGTAGAGCTTCCATGCTGTTTGGTTAGTTGTTCAACTAAGAAAGATTGAAAACAACAGTATATTTCAAAATCAAAGGAGAAAGTGCTTTGAAAAAGAAAGATTTGGGGCTTACAGCTCAAGGAGAGGCCCAGGGTTTTATCAGTGAGTGCACTGTTTGAATTTGTACAGAGGGACTTATACAAGTGACTGTGGCCCAAAAATTGTTTTCTGTACAAAGAGATTTGGGTCTTACACTCTCTCAAGAGGCCCAAAAGGTTTAAAGAAAAAGAGTGGGGCTTATAACACGAGGGTAGGCCCAGATGATTTTCGTTTAAAATGGCGATCGCGCCGAGATTTTCTTTTAACGCAAAAGGGCTTATACAATGAGTGAGGCCCAAAATTGTTTTGGTTAAAATGGGGTTGGGTCTTACACTCTATTAGAGGCCCAAAAATTTTGAATGGGTCTTATAGCTCAAGGAGAGGCCCAAAAGTTTATTTTTCAAAAGGCGACGATCGCGCCGTTTGTTTTTTACGGTATCGGGACTTATACAATACACTGAGGCCCAAAAATGATTTGGTCAAAAAAGGATTGGGTCTTACACTCTATTAGAGGCCCAAAGAGTTTTGAAAATGATTTATGAGGGTTGAATTAATCCAAAACCCTAATTTGTTTTCAAAATGTGTTTTAATTGAATAAAATATTCAATTAAAATGATCAAAATTGTTTAACATATGGAAACCAAATTGTGATATTGGATTAATGCTTCAAAAATCAATTATTGACCTACAAAATAATTAGAAAGCGTTAAAAGTTGCAAAATCAAGGTGGAAAAAATATTTTAAATTTCAAAAACAATTAAAACATTAATTCTTTACAAAAATATCAATTATACAAAATAAATAATATTTTTGGGATTTTTTGGGAAAATAAAATATTTTAACATTTTTGTGAATTATTGAAAAAAGAACCAACTCAAAATCATTAAAACTCGGAGAGAAATTAATTTTTGAATCAATTAAATAAAATCACAAAATTCAAATATTTGAATTTTCAAAAAATGGCGCCAAGAACACACCAAGAACACGTGCGTGTTCTGGGTTTGCCCAGATTTGCATTTTCTCTTCAATCTCACTGAATACTTGATTATATCATGCAATCCACATACCAATCAACTCGTTTTAACCTCACGATCATGTCTTTGACAATTAATTTCATTTAAATTAAGCATAAAACAAGAAATCACGAAAAATCCTCAAGAACCCTAATTTCTGCATGAAGGCTGGGATTTTTGATACACGATTCAAACAATGCAATTAATTGAGGGGAAACATTCCATGCATTATTATGAACATATGGCCAAATTATTGTGCAGCAAAAATTGCATGGATCATAGAGTTAGGAGAGCTTATGCTTACCACTTGCAGCTGGTGATCGTGATTTGTGTTGGAGGTGTTACAGCTAGGTTCCAATGATCTGGATAGCTTCCCTAGGTGCCATGGAGTGTGTATGAATGCTTGGAATGGATTGAAATGATCTGGAACTTGAGATGGTACCCCAACTGCAAATCTGTAAAGAACTTGAGCAATAGGCTGGTGATTTTGTGAAATCTGTGTTCCAGATGTTATGTGAGTGTTTGGATCACTTCTATATGATGTATGTGAGGTGTGTGTGTGTGATTAGTTTGATTGGAAAAGCTCTCAAACTCAAAACCCGATAGTGACTTGCCTTAGAAGGCAAAATTGGAGTGAAAGAAGAGATTTTGAAGAAAGCATCTGTTTGATGGCTTTGGTGTACTCAAACTGATCACAATTGAGCTCTATTTATAGTAGAGCAAGTTTGTTTTGGCAGCAATAGTGAATGGCAACTACAGCAGAGGTTTGTTCAATGTTGGCCAATGGAAATGCAAGTCTCCTCTAGCCATTGACTAGAGGTTAGGGCACAGGGTTGTGGTTCCCTTGGTCTTGGATAAGCCTTGACTGATTTCAGATGAGAATGGCTCAGTCCATGCCACCTTGATGCTTCCATTGAATGTTCCAATCCAAAATTGGAGTCTTGTCCCTATTTTGGCAATTCTAGGTTCAACATGCTATTTCTTGTTCCAAAGACTTTGGAGGCTTGGCTCAGTGATTGTCCCATTTAGATTCAATCCTCAGAGGTGTCCAAGTGGATAAGAGCATTTGGATTTGGCTGATTTTGGCAAATCGACCAAAAGTGTAAAAATCTGCCTTGCTTTGGCAGATTTCAGCAAGGCAACTTGCCAATGTCATATCTCATGACTCAAATTGAATTTGGTAATGTTCTTGGCCATTTTGGAAAGCCCTTACATGATACAACAACTGTTTGAACATGTTTGGTTTTGATCTCTTTTGATTCCAAGTGAAAAATCCCCCTACATTTGGCAAAAAGTAAGGTAAAATCTGACTTAGTGAAATTTTCACTAAGTGTTGGAACAAAGTGACTTTTCTTGATTTTGATCACTCCATAACTCAAAATCCATGAGGAATTTGGACATAGGTCAGTATGAAGCTTTTGTAGAGGGCAATGAGATCTAAAAATCAAGCTTTGAATGGGGAACAATGGCCTTGTGGTTTAGGAGTTATGGTCCTCCAAAGTTGGCACATTAGTGTCACTTTTTCCATAACTTAGAAATTTTTCTAAGTTTTTATGGTTACCCCTTTTACAAGTTATCCCACTTTCTTTGATTTTTCTTGATGAATGATGATTCAAATCATACATTAACATCATTTTAGGGTTAAAAATCCATTTTGGTGAAAAATCTCAAAAAGTCAAAGTTGACTTTTGTGCACAGTTGACTTTTTATCGGATGAATTCCAAACTGTGCAATTCTTCATGAAATCATGTCCTTGACCTAAATCAAACTTGATGGAAATGTTCCATGGGTATCATAGGGTATATTGATTCATGTCTTAGGGCTTGGGAGCATGTCCTGATCAAAAGTCAAAGTTACAGTTGACTTTCCTCGCGAAACCCTAATTGTGGTGCAATGAAATTGAGACTTGTTGCTCAAGCTTCTTGGATTAATCCATTGTTCCAAATGGATCAATATAGTTCATTAGAGACCCTCAAACCCTCTCTTGAGGTCTTGGCTCATGATTTGCCCTAAAAGTCAACTTAGGGGTGAATTAGGTCAAGAAACCCTAATTCCTGATTTTTGATGAATGCATCCCCTGAGGCAAAATTGACTTGATGATTGGGTCCATGAGGTCCCATGAAGTATATTAGGATATGTTTTGGATCATTGGCTTGTGTCCAGATGAAAAATTTCCATCTGGAGGCCCTGGTCGACCAAAACCCTAATTTGGTGACACTGTCGATCTTGAGACTTAATCCACCTAGAAGGGAGCAGCCTTGTGCTTGATCCTTGAAGTGGGAGTCCTCTTGATCCATTGTGGATGTTTGAAAGGTTAGACAAGTTGAAGATCATGTCATTCCTTGATTGATCCTTTGTCTAAGGCTCTGAGAGGGATTGAAACCCTAACTTTAATTTTAATGGATGCTCACCCATCTTTGGGGAGACTGATGAGGTATGATGGTTTACCCATATTGTGATGATGATTTGCACAATGATGGGAAATCTTAGTGGTCAAAATTTGGGGTATGACACATGCTTAGAATAAATGAAATTAAAGACCATAGACTTGATCGTGAGGTGAAAACGAGTAGATTGATATGTAGATTGCATGATATCATCAAGTATTCAGTGAGATTGGATAGAAAATGCAAATCTGCAGAAACAGAGGGAGGGCGCGTGTTCTTGCCATGTTCTTGGCACCCTTTTTGAAAATTCAAATATTTGAATTTTGTAATTTTATTTAATTGATTCAAAAATTAACTTCTCTCTGAGTTTTATTGATTTTGAGTTGATTCCTTTTTTAATAATTCACAAAAATGTTAAAATATTTTATTTTGCCAAAAATTCCCAAAAATATTATTTATTTCACATATTTGATAATTTTGCAAAGAATTAATCTTTTATTTGTTTTTTAACATTTAAAATATTTTTTCCTCCTTGATTTTCCAAATTTAATTGGTTTCCAATCATTTTGTGGATATAAACATGATTTTTCAAACATTAATCCAAGATCACAACTTGCTTCTTTATACATGTTTGATAATTTTGATCATTTTAATTAAGTTTTTTATTTAATTAAAATACATTTTGAAACTAATTTAGGGTTTTGATCTTAATCACCCTAAAAAAATCATTTTCAAAACTCATGGGCCTCTAATAGAGTGTAAGACACAATCCCCTTTTAACCAAAACAATTTTGGGCCTCAGATATTGTATAAGTCCCTTTGCGTTAAAAGAAAAATCTCGGCGCAATCGATAGTTCAAAAATCAAATCATTTGGGCCTACCCTCGTGTTATAAGCCCCATTTATTTTCTTTAAATTTCTTTGGGCCTCTAATAGAGTGTAAGACCCAATCCCTCTTAGAAACCAAAATAATTTGGGCCTCAGTGTATTGTATAAGTCCCAAAACCGTCAAAAAGTCCAACACGATCGTCACCTTTTTAACAAAAATCCATCGGCCTCTCCTTGAGCTGTAAAACCCATTTCTTTTCTTAAAAACTCATGGGCCTCTAATAGAGTGTAAGACCCCTCCCTTTGTACAGAAAACCTTTTTGGGCCTCAGTCACTTGTATAAGTCCCTGTACAAATTCGAAACAACAGTGCAATCACTGATAAAACCTTGGGCCTCTCCTTGAGCTGTAAGCCCCAACAATCTTTTCAAAACACTTTCCCTTTTGATTTTGAATATAATATTGTTGTCAAAGTTTTCTTTGTTGAACAACTAACAAAACAGCATGGAAGCTCTACAACCGAGTAAGTGTTTATCCGCTTTCATTTACCGCTTTCACGTATATATAACTGTATTGTGGGGCTGCTTCACTGTAAGTCTTCTTTCACAAACTTTTATATACTTGCCCAATATCCACTGTGTAATACTAGTATAGTTATTTAGAGTTTTTCCCGGCAACTACGTCTAGAACTAGGTAAAGCCCTGTTGGTCACTCTTAAATACAAACAAAGCTAGATCCCTGTAGGATTTCCAGATACACTCTTCCCTCCTCTTGGGGTTAAACAATATGGAGACGTGAAAGGCAGCATTCTCGGTGAACCCTTTCTCAGACTGTCACCTTTAGAAATTGTCAAAGAAACTCTAACTCCCCAGAGATGATCTTTTCTCTGTGAATGGCATCTCTTGAGTTTCTCCCAAATTCTCAGACTTTCCTGGCTTGATCTATTCTCGATGAATAGTATGTCTTGGACTTCTTGGGGGTTTGGGGATCCACAGGCTTCCTAAAAGCATCCCCGCCTCCTCTTGGGCGTTGTACAAGGACTCGTCAGCTTCTTAGAAGTTCTCATGCCATCTCTTGGGCTTAGTACAAGGACCCAGAGACCTCTATAGGTATAGGAACAAAACCTAGTCATCAATTTGCTAGAGCTGTCTTTCTGAGTCAAGTGTCAGACCAGTTAATGGGTTGACCTTCATCCCTTAACATGCCAGCCTTCTCTTGGGCATCATACAAAGATCATTCACTATCTGAGATTCGATTTCTCAGAACACCAGTAGACTTGGACAGTCTCAATACCCTTGGGATTTCCCATTTCCTTACAGAACAGGAAATAACCCTGATCCTCTAATCAATACCAAGGCACAACCTTACCTATAATCTTTCTCTTTATAAGAACAGATTTTCTCTTTTATCCAACACACTGGACCTGTCACTCAACTGAAACTGTCACCAGCACAGTTAACCTCCTCATAGGCTTTGTATAATGATCCTTGCTCAACCTTTTTTCAGCCTCCTCTTGGGCTTTGTACAAATGATTCTCCCCAGTGGAGCTAACCTTTTCAGACTCTCTTGTCGAGTCAAATCTTTAGCCTCTATCTCGGGCTTTGTACGAGATATAAAACACTCTCTTGTTGAGTATAAAAGACTCTCTTGTCGAGTAAAATCTTTAGCCTCTATCTCGGGCTTTATACGAGATATAAATCACTCTCTTGTTAAGTATAAAAGACTCTTTTGTGGAGCCAATCCATCTTTAGCCTCTATCTCGGGCTTTGTAGAAGATATAAATCACTCTCTTGTTGAGTATAAAAGACTGTCTTGTTGAGTCAATCATCTTCATACTCTCTTGTTGAGTCAACCTTTTTTAGCCTCCGTCTTGGGCCTTATACAGGACAGATAAAAACACTCTCTTGTTGAGTCAGTCACTTGTTAGTACTCTCTTGTTGAGTTAACCCTTTTAGCCTCTATCTCGGGCTTTGTACGAGACAAATAATAAATACCCTCTTGTTGGGTCAATAGCCTCCTTTTAGGCTTGGTATAAAGAAAACCCCAATTGAGTCAATCAACCTTTTAGCATCAAAGTTGTGCCTTGCTCACAACATACAGACATCAACAACTCTTCTTTAGAGATGACAAATTCTCTCTAAGTCAAAACCTTTAGCTTCACATCTTGGGTTTTGAACAAGATACAAATAGACCCTTCAGCTTCACATGTTGGGCTTTGAACAAGATACAAACCACCTTTCGCTTCACGTCTTGGGCTTTGAACAAGACACCAAAAACAACCTTTTTCCTCCCATAGAATAGGAGGAACTATGATCGCTCTGATTTCCCTGTTTTGTTAAACGGGAATACGTAGGCATAAGATTGCAAAAATCTTAGCCAGCATACTAATAAAAAACCCAAAATCCCATACCTTTATACATCAATCGAAAAGCATCAGTCCTAACATCCTACCAATATCCTAGGCATTGTTCTACTTAACAAAATAACCTAAGAAACACCCACAATCTAAATAGCATATGTAAACCAACAGTCATCTGTTTAAACTTAGTTTGCAAGCAGGGTTAATTGGATACATCTATTTCCCTTCCTTAATCAGCTTCAATAGGATAAAAAATGAATCGAACTGTAGTACCCCAAAGCGATAGTGCTTCGCAACCATGCAAAAATTCGCGCTACAGTAATGAGAGCTTTCATTTGAGTTTTGGATGGAAGAAAGTGGTTGCTTGGATCATGAGTTATGGTCTTGCAAAGTTGGGTAAAAATCATCTTTTTTCCATAACTTAGTGAAATTTTAAGTTTCTTAAGATTACCCCAGAACTACATGTGCCTTGAATTCTCTATAGCACCTAGAGATACGTAGGAGCATGATTATGAAATCTTGTTATGCCCCTTGTCGTACCCCGAATTTTGACCACATTTCCTTTCTTTTTTAACCTTTTTATTGCTTATATAAATAAATAAAAAATATTGATAATAAGTAGTTTGCATTTTTAATATTTCTATTTTTAAAATAAATAAATATATTCTATGCACTTATAAAAAAGGGGGGAGAGAGAAATAAAAATATATAGTATATGTATCATTTGTAAGAAGAGTACAAATTGAAATTAGATTTTAATTAGTATGTTACTCTATGGATGTAATTTCATTTTGAATAAACATGGTATTCCGTTTGGTATATGAGTAGGTCTAAGGATTGTAAGGGAGAGTGCATGAGTTGGAATCCTACCTCCTCCACTTTTAGTTGTTTTTCTTTTTATTCCTTTACTACTAACTTTTTCTATTTTTACTTTAAATCATAAAAAATCATAAATATACTATTTTTTTATTATTTAAATATTAATTTCTGTATTTGTATTTAATGCATTTTTAAAAATATGATTTTTTTCAATAAAATCATTATTTTATGGAAAAAATCTCAAAAAATCATATAAATCAAAATAAATCAAAAACTTTATCTTTATCATTATCATTATATGACTATTATTATTATTATAATTCAAATTTTAGTATTTTATTTTATGTTATTATTATTAATTATTCAAATTCACCAAGCCATGAATCCATCCAGATTCATTGGCTTGGGCTTTAAGATATACTACTTTATCCCATATTATAAGCAAATTTGACTTTTTAGATATATTGAAAAATTAATGTATATAGTCTATATATAGACTAGATACATTAATTATTTAATGTATCTAAAAAGTAAAATTTGCTTATAATATGGGACGGAGGGAGTAAAATAAATCCGGTCGGATTAAATCTTTCCTATTTGATTCAATCACATTTAATTTTTTTTTTACCTGACTTCACCCTATAAATAAAGTCATTGTCTCTCCTATATTCGGACCCACAACTTACAAACCTATTATTCCTAAAGTTGTTGTTCTTCACACATCGAAGAACAACAACACTAAAACCCTAAACCTTCAACACCCCTCTAAGCCAAAAATGAAAAGGAGAAAAAAGCATAGAGGGAAGAGAAAGAAATGGAGTGGGAAGCAGCTTAAATGGGGCACGACATTTCAGGTTGGTATCTCTAAACCGTTGATTATCGATTGTACATAATTACTCTTGAATTCTTGGTGGGATTGCGATTTGGGGTCTGATTTAATTATTGTGTGTTTTGTTCTTAAACAATCATGTGTTTGAATATACGATTAATTTGACTTGTATATATTTAATTTTTCTTTTGTATACGATTAACATTTACTTAAGTTTCATATAATTTTGGGTTTATAATAAGTTAATTATTTTAAATGTGGATTTAATTTATGATTTTTGTTTATAATAATTAGGTATTTTTTAAATGTGGGTTTAATTTATAATTTGGGTTTATTGAGTTATATTTTATAATTAAGAAATGTGGGTTTTAACTTATAATTTTGGGTTTATAATAAGTTAGTTATTTTAAACGTGGATTTAATTTATGATTTGGATTTATAATAATTAGGTATTTTTTAAAAGTGGGTTTAATTTATAATTTGAGTTTATATTAATTAGTTATATTTTATAATTAAGAAATGTGGGTTTTTAACTTATAATTTTGCGTTTATAATAAGTTAGTTATAATAAATGTGGGTTTTAACTTATAATTTTGCGTTTATAATACGTTAGTTATAATAAATGTGGGTTTTAACTTATAATTTTGGGTTTATAATAATTAATTATTTTTTAAATGTGGGTTTAATTAATAATTTGAGTTTATAATAATTAATTATATTTTATATTAAATGTCGTTTTAATTTATAATTTAGGTTTATTTATTTTTATAATTAATAAATTTGGGTTTATTTATAATTTTGGGGTTTATTATAAATAAATAATGTGGGTTTATAATTTTGGGTTCATTGTGATAAATATGGGTTTATTTATTTTTATAATTAATAAATTTGGGTTTATTTATAATTTTGGGGTTTATTTTAAATAAATAATGTGGGTTTATAATTTTGGGTTCATTGTGATAAATATAGGTTTATTTTATAAATTATAATTTATAAGTAATAAATTTGTGGTTTTATTTAATTTATGATTAAATATTTGGGGGTTTGTTTTCCTAATTTATTTACTGTCATAATTAAATAATTGGGGAGGTGGGGATAAGGGACATATGATATTTTGCTAAGGTTGTAGGGTTTAATTTACAATACTAACTAATTAGTTAAATAAATTAATAATTTGTGTTGTTTACGAATATTAGGGTTAAGTGGAATAATAAGGGATATTAAATTTGAGGGTTTTCTTTATATAATTTTATAGGCTTAAATAGTCAGTTGGTCCCTGTAAGGTAGCGAGATTTTGATTTTGGTCCCTGTAATTTATTTATTTTTGTCTGAGTCCCTATATCTCACTTTTTGCGTGCAATTTAGTCCCTAAAGACAAAATCCGCGGGAAAATCTGCAGATTTCCTGCGGATTTTGGCTTGAGGACTAAACCGCATGTAAAAAGTGAGATATAGGGATTCAGACCAAAATAATTAAATTACAGGGATCAAAATCAAAAACTCGCTAACTTACAGGGACCTAAAGTACATTTAAGCCAATTTTATATTATATACTTAATTTTTTATATAAATAAATTAAAAAGGGGATATTTTTGCAAATAAAATGGGATATTAGGGATAGACTTGAGATAAAAATTTTGGGGATAGATGGGATATTAAGGGATATATGTGGGATAGAAAGGGATAAATACTTTGGGATAAAACTCTTAGGATCCGAGAGTATAAATTTAGGATTAGGGATAAGGGATATTAAATTGGTTTTTTCTTTATAATATTTTATAATATTATATAATCTATTAATTTTCTAAATAAATTAAAAAGGGATAAATTATGGGATAAAACTCTTAGGATCCGAGAGTATAAATTTAGGATTAGGGATAAGGGATATTAAATTGGGTTTTTCTTCATAATATTTTATAATATTATATAATCAATTATTTTTTTAAATAAATTAAAAAGGGATATTTTCATAAATAAAAATGGGATAAAATCAACACTACACACCTAAATTGTAAGTCCTCTACCCTTGTGTATTGAGGCATTTTTTTAAAAACCAAATCTTCCTCCACCCCCGTTGTGTGAGGATCTTTTCAAGGGATATAATTAGGATAAAAAACTTGGTGATAAAACTCTAAAATTAGAGAGTATAAATAAAAGATTAGGGATAAGGGATAATTACAACTTAAACAAAAAGGGGTAAGGGATAAAAAACACTAACAAAATAAGAGGTGAACTACGGAAACTCTGATCTTTCAAATTTGAGGGTATGTAGGCATAGGGTTGTAAACCCTAGCGAGTACAATAATAATAATAAACTTAGGGTTCCCTATTACATTTAAGTCATCTTCATTGTATAATAATAAAGATTTTTGTAAATAAAATAAATAGTCAAATATTCAAGTAACAAACAAACATACCCTAGAACTTAAGGAGGATCCCATTGAGTACAATGGAGGTGAGGGGTGACTAATACCTTCCACTCACTTAACCGACTCCCGAACTTAGCGTCTCTCCCTTAGGATTTAGGTTTTATCGTTATTTTCCTGTCCCTTAGGACGAATAAAGGATGATGGCGACTCTGTCATTTTGCCGACCGCGACAGCTTGCGACTCTGCTGGGGATACTTCCCTAAAGAGAGTTCATCCTAACCTTGGGTTTTAGGGTTTGTTTGTTTGTTTTGTTTGCTTGATGTTATTTTATTTATTTATTTTTCAGTTATTTTTTACGTTTTATCATATTATTTTTTTTCATCATGATTATTATATTGTCATATCATTGGTTGGGATTGATATCAGGTGTGAAGCTAAAACCAAGGCTTGAGAAAAAAAAAAGTTTAAGTAGGGGTCGTCCTGTCTTGGCCACCGTGGATTTATCCCGAGGGGTCTTTGATGATGATTTTGACTAGAGTAGATCAATTCAAGGGGTCTGTCATAAGTGGGCTATCACTACTTCTTGATAGGACTTTGGATTCGATCCATGACTCTAGGGACCTCTTCTAGAACCCCAAACAACTCATGGGGACCTTACTTATTCAACCCGTGAGGGTTGTTACTAGGGTCCCGCCCAAATGAGACTTATCCCGAAGGATTACCGTAGGAAGGCTTGCTCATTCTCATAGTAAAACAAGGGTATAGTTTGTAAATTCTAGGGCTGTTTCGCTGTCAAAACTGTATATCCTACATGTGAGGGGATTGGGTAGACAAAACTTAGATCTAGCCAAATTATAGGGAGCCTACCTAAGCTAGGTCATGCTTGCATTTTACCTTACACATCCCTAAACCCGTTTGGGTTTCCCATGTCGATCCTTATCCATATCTATAAGGAGCCCTCTTAAACAAGGTATCCTTATATTCGACATTACCCTTAAACCCATATGTGGGTTCTATATCCGTTTGGGTTTCCTATACCTAACATTCTCCCTAGGGAGCCTTCCCAGATAAGGGTTCCATATGTACATAACTACCTCTGGACCTGTAAGGGATTCCTTTCATCCGTCATTATCCTAATGTGACACTTGCATCTCAAACTTTTTAGCATACCTTAAAAAATCTCTTTTTGCATACCCCATGCATTTTCATGCATTTTGGATACATACACATTTGCATATCCATTCCGCTTTTACCCTTATCCAACTACCAAAGGGCTAAGAGGTTTCCCGACACTCACAAACGAACTTAAAGGATATCTTAAGAAGCAATAGAGGAACTCAAAGGAGGAAAGTACCATTGAAGAGGGAAGGCAACCCTTCACTATGCCAACCAGAGGCCTACCTAGAGCCTCAAATACAACAACCTTGGATGATGCCTCCGCAACAGAGTCTGCAATAGTATTTATTTCAATAGCAGCCTCATGCCCTTCAACAAAGGAAGTTTGGAAGGAAATTGGATCCTACACCAATGTCTCATGACTTACTTGGCAGTGCCTTAGTGAAGCCGCAGTTACTTGACCCTACTCAGACACTACAAGTTATGAGCACAAAGCACAAAACCTGCAGCCGACTTTCAAAGGAGGAGTCCCATGGGTGAAAGGTCACCCCTTACTTGGATAAGTGCAAGAACACCAAGAAGTATATCTCAAGATTGGTGGATCAATAAGGAAGCTCACTTCTAGGATCATTAGGCCTTTATCATTTCCAGTTGTATTTTCTTTTTTGGTAAGTGTTGTTTGTATTAAAAGTTGTACCTTTTGGGAAATAGTTTTAATAAAATGAGCATGCATGTTTTTGGAATCAATCCATTCATTTACACTCTTATCACTTGCCACCATAAAAAAACAAAGCTTTTCCATTTTACTTCTTCAGCATTAACAAACTTAGGAGGATAAGGATGTAATAAACAAATGAATTTGTTGATGTATGCTTTAATAGTAAGACCCGATTGACGGTGTAAGGCATTGTTTCACTTCCCCAACACTAGAGGAATAAGGAGATAATCTGTAGTCAACCCCCTCGAGCCAGAAGTCAGTGTTCTTTCTATTTTCAAAAAACCATAATCTTAACCATGGGCAGAGTAGATTTCAATTTATTCAATGATGCATTCTAATTTCAAGAGAATCATCTATCTAAGCAAGAGGTTTAAGCACATCCTCTTTCTCACGTACCTTATCAAATATCGAGGAAGCAAAAGTTCACCACAACTTCTTCCTCACAGCATTCAACATCAAGGAAGCAATGGGGATAAAACTCACAATAGGTAACATGGTAATCACACCCTTTCTAAGTCAAAAGCAAGATCACTAAAAAAGGCCCGCTAAGTTAAGAAAAAAAACTGGAAAAAGTTGACTTTGACTTAGGCAAAAATTAGCGTATCCCGATGGACCACCAACACAAAAGAATTGGTCCATGCAAAAATAAGGGATTAAAAGCAAAGAAAAAGGGAAAAATGGAACAATCTTATAAACGAGAGTGGGTGATTGCCACCTCAAAGATCTCATAGAGTGCTTAAACCATTATCATCGTGACTGAAGAAATTCTCTTGCAAGATGAACGCATTTGTTGGGTTAATTGGATTTAGGAATGGAGAACATCAAGGAGAATGGGGTAGGTTAAATTTCAAATTTTGAGCCTTGTATCCTTTGTTTCTTAAACTGTGGACCAGGCCATGTTATAACATTAAAATGTCCTAATTGAAGCTAGGGGAACTATAAAAGCATACTCGGCAAAGTCGTTGTTAGACTGACTTCGAATTAGAATGTTTGTGGGAACATCGCTAACCGCATTTTCACATCTTCATTTGTGCCAACCTCATGGCCAAATATCATATATCATACACCTCGTCTAAATTTTAGATTTCAAAATTTGCATGAACATGGCGTTATAATTACTTTTCAAAGGGAACATTTTTCTCACAAATCAATACTTGTCATTAGGGAAATATCAACAATGGTCTGGTAAGAGGCATACCGATTCAAGACACTTCTGATTAGGGGGAAAATTACCAAGGAATCCTTCCAATCAAGGGACAAATCCTAGTGATCATAGGGGCGCATCATCTGAAGATCTTACTGATTAGGGGCAAAACATTTCAAGATTTGACACACCTATGTAAAAAATACCTCCATGACTCTAATAATGTGTGGTAGACCTTTCAAGAGGCTTATACTAGGGAAGCCACCTCAAGAGCACAGTTAAACTAACCACTCCAAGAGTCATTCTAATCAGGAGCATACCTTTCAAAGATTCAAACACTGGGACACACTTTTCAAGATTCAAATATTGGGGTAGTCCATGTTAAGATCATACCTCGGCATGGTGGGATCCAAGTTCCTTTTCAGACATACCTTTCAAAGCTCAATCAATCAAGGAAAATACCCTCTGAAGCACAATCAATCTGGGGCAGACCGCTGCAGGGCTTAATCAAAGGAAATCGTTTAAAAAAAGGGTTTATATGGGGCATATCATTCCAAGGGTTGGTTAGTCGAGGATGAATCTCTCCAAGGCTAATACAATGAAAAGCCGTCTTAAGTGAATGGTATAGTCAAGTTGCTTCAAAATGCATATTGAGGCGAATTTCTTCAAAGACTCAACGGACTGGGGGAAAGATAAGATACTGCAGAGTCAATCCCTCTCGATACTTTCGAGATGCACATACAAGCTCTGTTGTACATCAACAATCGCCGAGTTTGAAATGAGTATCAGGAAGTCATGTTGACGTAACACCCCACCATATTTGACAAATATCCTTGTTACGCAAGCAACCTCTAAGTCTTAACCAATCCATTGCTCACCACAGGGGCATTTATGGAAACATTCAAGTCATTGCCATGCATTAATTATGTCGCTACGCTCTAGCGCCAAACCATGCATACCATCTCATTCATCTGGCATCCTCCCAAAAATCCCAATCCTACATCCTAAAAGCCCAACCTCATTTGGCATTCACCCTAAAAAAATAACTTTGATTGGCATCTCACAATGTCCCAGTCTTTACCGGCGCAACCCAATATTAATACAATGCGTGCATCAGACATTAGATTCATACATCATATCACGCGTAGCATATCCATGAATGTGGATCATTACGCCATACAAATTCAAAACATGCATACACATGAACATACATACATAACATAGGATTCACGACCACTCTTAGAGGTCCAATCCCCAGGTATACCAGTATAATTCCCCAAGTAGGGATGCTTATTGCCCTTCCCTAGTAAGTAACATTACCACAAGTTCCTTTTCAATAAAGGACTTCCCCAACAAACTCACTATGAATCTTCAAATGGATTTATTTAGTAATCGATGATCCTGACTGATCGTTATCAACTAGTGAGCAGGTCCTCACCTCTCACCTCCCTAAATTAGTAACATATCCCACATAATGGATCAGTTCAACCAAATATCTAAGGTTTTTTTAATCAAGGGTTCCATTAAGGGTTTATTTTATCAAGGGTTCCATTAAGGGTTTTTTTATCAAGGATTATGTTAGGGGCTTCAATCAAATTTCTATTAGAGGGGTTTTTACCAGGGTTTTATCGATGGCTTCACCAAGGGTTTCCATAAAAGGGTTTTACTAGAGGTTCATCAGAAGGATTCCGCTAAGGGTTTCATTTAAAGGGTTTATCGAGGATTTTGTCAAGGAATTTTATCATGGAATTTTATCAAAGAATTTTATCAAGGGGTTCTACCGGATTTTTATCCAATGGGTTCTATCAATGGATTTTCATCAAGGTGTTCTACAAAATTTTATCAATGGGTTTCACCAGATTTCTATCAAGGGACCTTATCAGAAGGGGTTTCATCAAGACATTGTATCAAAAGGTTTTTTATTAAAAAGGGTTCTTCCAAAGGATTTACCAAAGAGGTTTCATCAGGATTTTATAAAGGGGTTTCACCAGAACTTTATCAAGGGGTTTCACTAGGGTTTCATCCAAAGTGATCAGGGTCTCACTAAAAGTCCTACCTAATTCCAATAGCATGATCGGAGGATCATAGGAATCATAGGCAAGATCCACCCAGAAAGGTTGAAACAGATCATCAGGGTTAATCAAGGGGTTCCATCAGGGGTTTGTCAGACATTTTTTGTCAAGGTTTTTATTATCAGAGGTTCCACCAAAAGATGTCACAGGGGTTTTATCAAAATATTACCAAGGGTTTTATGCGGGGTTCTACCAGGGTTTACCAAAACGGAATTAGAGGATCACCAGAATCCTGCCTGACTTCTGTAAATAGGGATATCATACAAAGGATATTGGGATATTAACGGAGCGTCAGGGATTGGTCTATGTTGGCTCTAAACCTATCAATTTCGCGGTCAAAATTAGGGTTCTTCATGTATATAATCATCTCCTTCTCAAAAAAGAGGAAAGCTCGCCGACATCGTCATTTTGATTCGAAGACGATTAAATATGGGCAGCTGTTGTACCCCGAATTTTGACCACATTTCCTTTCTTTTTTTAACCTTTTTATTGTTTATATAAATAAATAAAAAATAGTGATAATAACTAGTTTGTATTTTTAATATTTTCTTTTTAAAATATATATATATATATATATATATATATATATATATATATATATATATATATATATATATATATATATATATATATTCTATGCACTTATAAAAAAGGGGGGAGAGAGAAATAAAAATATATAGTATATGTAACATTTGTAAGAAGAGTGCAAATTAGAAATTAGATTTTAATTATTATGTTACTCTATGGATGTAATTTCATTTTGAATAATCATGGTAGTCCTTTTGGTACATGAGTAGGTCTAAGGATTGTAAGGGAGAGTGCATGAGTTCGAATCCTACCCCCTCCACTTTTAGTTGTTTGTCTTTTTATTCCTTTACTACTAACTTTTTCTATTTTTACTTTTAATCATAAAAAATCTTAAAAATACTATTTTTTATTATTTAAATATTAATTTTCGTATTTGTATTTAATACATTTTTAAAAATATGATTTTTTCAATAAATCATATAAATCAAAATAAATAAAAAACTTTTTCATTATCATTATATGACTATTATTATTATTCAATTTTTATTTTATTTTATGTTATTATTATTAATTATTCAAATTCACCAAGCCATGAATCCATCCAGATTCATTAGTTTGGGCTTTAAGATATAAAATAAATTCGGTCGGATTAAATCTTTCCTATTTGATTCAATCACATTTAATTTTATTTGACCTGACTTCACCCTATAAATAGAGTCCTTGTCTCTCCTATATTCGGACCCACAATTTACAAGCCTATTATCCCAAAAGTTGTTGTTCTTCACACATCAAAGAACAACAACACTAAAACCCTAAAACTTCAACATCCCTCCAAACCAAAAAGGAAAAGGAGATCCCACACCAAAGGAGAAGGAAAAAAGCACAAAGGGAAGGAAAATAAGGGAAAAAAGCACATATGGAAGAGAAAGAAAGGGACTGGGAAGCAGCTTAAATGGGCCACGACATTTCAGATTGGTATCTCTAAACCGTTGATTATCTATTGTATATAATTACTCTTGAATTCTTGTTTGGATTGCGATTTAGGGTCGGATTTTATTATTGTGTGTTTTGTTCTTAAACAATCATGTGTTTGTGTATATGATTAATTTGACTTGTATATATTTAATTTTTCTTTTGTATACGATTAACATTTACTTAAGTTTCATATAATTTTGGGTTTATAATAAGTTAATTATTTTAAATGTGGAATTAATTTATGATTTGGGTTTATAATAATTAGGTATTTTTTAAATGTGGGTTTAATTTATAATTTGGGTTTATAATAATTAGTTATATTTTATATTTAAGAAATGTGGGTTTTAACTTATAATTTTGGGTTTATAATAAGTTAGTTATTTTAAATGTGGGTTTAATTTATGATTTGTGTTTATAATTGTTCCAGACTGGACCAATGACTAGGCATGGCCCAATCCACTGCTGCCTCCAGAACGGCCCAATTGCCTAGGTCCAGCCAATTGGGGGCAACTTTTACCTTTCTGCCCCCTTACCAAGCAAATATGGTCGGACGACCCCAGGGTCACCTGCTCCTCCTCGATAATTCCTGCCCGTCATGCACGGCTCCACCATCCAGAAACAGTCATGACGTCCGTGCCCGGAACTACATCTTTGCCCGTAGCAACGGCTAGTTTCGGGCACCTCTGCTCGTCCTAACGACTAATTTTTGGCCGTTACCTATTATTTAGGAAATGGTTATTTCACCTCGAAAATAGGGACTGTTGGCCACACGCTGGGGGCATTATAAAAACCCTCTCATTTGAGAGGGTCAGGTATTCAAAATCATCATACAAAATACACACTTTTGTACTTGCCCTTTTCTATCTCCCGATTCTTACTTTAGCATCGGAGTGCCTTGCAGGTACACCCCCTCCTCATCTCGGACATCCAGCATCGCATACGTCGTTCTTGGCCCACTTCAGGTTCTTATCAGCCGTCAAGATCAGTGGCGCCATCTGTGGGAACTTTGTTATCCCCGTCTAACATCCACCGTAGATTCAAGACCAAAACAACTCTCTGTCCAAGACTCCGATCATGGCAAGCCAAGACCACACTCATGATGCTCGCAATCCTGATTTTCTCTCTGTCAGTAAGACTGATACTGATGGGACTGTACCTTCCTTCGGAGGCGACACCCATCATCTGAGAGATGGGGCCACTGCGTCTCCCCCCCACTCGAGCTGATCATGTTGAAGACCAGTCCTCCCTGGACAATCAGCCTATTCCCATTCCTCCCAATGCCGACCCAGCCGTGGCGGCCCTTCTTGAAGCTCTCAACAAAACCAACCTCCTAATCCTCCAGAAAAATGGGAGGATTGGGGTCCTAGAGGAGTCTACCCGACCAAGATCCCCTCCGCCGAGGAAAGAGCGCCGACGATCTCGCAGCCCACCTCCCCAACGGGAAAGAGATTATCGGGCACCACCCGAGCCCAATTCCCATGTCATCCAGAAGCGTGACCACATTTCCCTACGGAGCCAGTACTCCCCAGGAAACAAGAGGACCAGGAGGGACCAATGTTCATCCCCGCCCAGATCCAAGGGTCGGGCACGAACCCCATCTCCCCGCAGAAATTATCGTCCTGTCCCTGAGCGAAGCACCCACTCCCCTTCATGGACCAGTAGCAGCAGTGATGATGAGCCTCACAGCCTATTGTCTTAGGAGATTATGGCCATGCACCTCCCCAAGGGATTGGAGAAACTGCTGTCTTTTGGAACCTACGACTATAGGACGAATCCTGACGAGCACATCGAAAATATCGATGCTTTGCTCGACTATCGTGGCGTCTGGGACACCATCAAATGTCGACTATTCCCTACCACGCTTAGGAAGGGAGCAATGACCTGGTATAAGAAACTCCCCGACGAGTCCATCACCTCGTGGAGACAACTAAGGAGAATGTTCTCCAAACACTTCACGGCATCCCGCCGCTATCCGAAGACCGAAGCCTCCCTTGAGGCCATAATTCAAGGGTAGGATGAGCCTCTCCGTGCATACATCGAGAGGTTCAATAAAGAAGCAGTACATGTCTCAACGACCGATGACATGAAGAAGTTCTTGCTCGAGCGAGGACTTCGTCCCCGCACGGAGTTCGCCAAAACTGTTGGCATTGAAACTCTAAGGACTTTAGACACCTTCCTCCTCAAGGCGCAAGCATATATCCAGTACGAGGAGAAATAAGCAGCCAGCTCCGCTCGAGTCTCACGCCACCAGGAAAGTGCCCAAACCTCCAAGAGCGATGAACCCTCGACAAGATGTCGAGGAGACAGAAGACATGAAGATCGCCCTCGGGAGTCCCGGGATAACAAAGGACCCTCCTGCCGCTTCCATGAGTATACTCCCCTGACCGTCTCCAGGGAGAAAATCCTCTCTGAATGCGATGGTCATTTTTAGAGGGGACTTCAACAAAGTTATAGTGGGCTCCGTGAAAAGGAAGTCGAGCACCTTCTCAGCACGAGCTCCAACAGGAGTACAACGCTCGACAAAGTCTAGGGAGAGTCGGTCCCCATCTCTTTCTACCGCGAGGAACTCCTCAGTGAGGCTCCAAACTCAAGCATTATGCTGCTCGTAAGTGCCCAGATGGCTAACTTTGATGTTCGCTGAATCTTAGTCGACCAAGGCAGTTTGGTTGACATCATGTACTCGCAGCTGTTTTCCACCCTCCAGCTAGATGAATCGCACCTGACCCCCATACGTAGGTTCTGACCTGCAGGGCTTCAACGGGTTATTCACAAAGCCCTGGGGATATGTGGAATTGATTGTGACTTTTGGATCTGCAGGGACATCCAGGTCAGTTAAAGTCCAATTCTTGGTTATCGACTGCCCTTCTCTCTATTAGTGCATCTTTGGGCGGCCAACCTTAGCCGAATTGGTGGACGTACCCTCAACTGTGCATCTGAAAATGAAGTATTACACTTCTAAGGGTCTGGTCGCCACTTTACACAGGGGACATCGAGGAAGCAAGAAGATGCTTCGAAGCATCCACCAAAGGACTCAACACCATTGCTTCCAAGCTGAAGACTTCCAGCAAGCCGGCCCTGCCCAGCAGCTCCGAGGAAGCCAAGCCACTGCCCTGCATCGACTCTATCGACCTCGACAGCCGCTTCTCCGAAGATGACCAGAAGAAGACCCAGACTTGTTCAAGTAGCCCCTCCGCTTCAACCAGCATCGACGACATATCCCATCCGACGCACCTAATTCCAGATGGCGAGTTTGAAATCGTCCTGCTCGGCGACAACCCCCAGAGAGGAGTGAAGATAGGGACCGACCTCCCCGACATAGCGAGGAAACAACTCAAAGCTTGCCTCCGAGAGAATTCAGACTTGTTCGCTTGGAGCTCCACAGAGATGCCCGGCTTAGATCCTACTGTCGTCTGCCATCAGCTCACAATTGACCCCGCCGCCAAGGTTGTAGTACAACCTAGGAGAAAGCAGTCTCCGGAGAAAACGGAGGCTGCAGAACAAGTAGCAAAAGACCTCATCGAGGCAAACTTTATTTCGGAGGCCAAGTACACTACTTGGCTGTCCAATGTTGTACTCGTTAAAAAGTCTAATGGAAAGTAGCGTATGTGTGTTGATTATACTGATCTCAATAGGGCATGCCCTAAAGATACTTACCCCCTCCCCAATATAGATAAACTTGTTGATAATTATGCCGGTTTTAAACTGATATCGTTCATGGACGCCTATTCGGGCTATAATAAAATACCAATGGCGAAAAACGACAAAAGGTACACAACCTTCATGACCGAGTCGGGAAACTATTACTACAACGTAATGCCCTTCGGCTTGAAAAACGATGGCGCTACCTACTAAAGGATGATGAACAAGGTCTTCCGGGGAGAAATCGGAGACATGCTCGAAGTATATATGGACGATATGATCGTGAAGTCCCACGAGGAAACCGATCACACGACCCATTTAAGAAAGGTCTTAGATCAGGCCAGGAAATACTGGATGCGTTTCAATGCGGAGAAATGCGCGTTCGGTGTACGAGCAGGCAAGTTCCTCGACTTCTATCTGACGGAACAAGGAATCGAAGCTAAACCCTACAAGTGCAGGGCCTTCTTCGAGTTTCCTACACCCAACTTGAAGAAATCCATCCAATCCCTCAATAGGATGATCTCTTCATTATCTCGTTTTGTGGCCAAGTCTGCCCAACATGCACTGCCCTTTTTCAAACTCCTCCGAAAGGAGGCAGCTTTCGAATGGATGGAAGAATGCGACCAGGCTCTCCTCCACCTAAAATGAGCATTGTCAGAGCTGCCAGTCCTCTCTCGACCAGATAACGACAAAACCATGTACCTTTATCTCGTCGTAGCAACCGAGGCCATCAGCGCCGCCCTCAACCGTGAGACGCCGGATGGGCAAAAAGCCATATACTTCACGAGCAAGGCATTGCAAGGACCAGAGCTGAGATACCAACAAATAGAGAAAGAACCATGGCCCTCATCAACGTTGCACGGAGACTAAGGCACTACTTTCTGGCCCACACGATCGTGGTCCGAACAGATCAACCCGTGAAGCAACTATTAGGGCGACCATACATGGCCGGCAGAATGCTCAAGTGATCATTGGAGCTATCCGAATTTGAAATTCAATACGAGAGCAGAAAAGCCCTCAAGGCCCAGGCACTGGCCGACTTTGTCGCAGAAATGACGTTCACCGATTTCCCCACTTGCGGGGCTCGCAAATGGACAATCTTCGTCGACGGGGCATCCAGCTCAGTAGGAAGCGGGGCATGTATCATTTTGGAAAACTCCGAGGGAATTATCATCAAAGTCTCGCTTACCTTATCTTTCCCTACTTCCAACAATCAAGCTGAATATGAAGCCTTCCTCGCCGGTCTACGCCTAGCCGAAGACCTAGGGGCCGAAGAAGTCGTTATCTGCACCGATTCTCAACTCGTGGCCCTCCAAGTTTGAGGAAAATATCAGGCCAAGAACGACAACTTGTCCGAATACTTATCCCTGGTCAAGGAAAAACTGACGAAGTTCACAACAGTAGAAGTAAAACATGTTCCCCGCGAACATAATGTCAGAGCAGACGTGTTGTCAAAACTGGCGAGTACGAAGAAAAAGGGCGGAAACAAATTCGTCATCCAGGAAGTGCTTTCTCGACCCAGCATCGAGAAAACCCCCACGATCCTTGACGTGCAAGTCATCGGCGACAGCAACTGCTGGATGACACCTGTTTATAATTACCACGCTAAGGATGAACTTCCATTCGACCCCAAAGAGGCCAGCATAGTCAGGCGCGGGGCCTGCTCCTACGTCCTGGTCGAAAACAAGCTCTACAGGCGAGGGTTTTCCATCCCTTTACTCAAATGCATTGAGGAAGAGATTGTCGCCCATATCTTGCGCGAGATCCACGAAGGGATCAATGCCTAGCACCTCGGGGGAAGAACCCTCACCAGGAAAGCCCTACGAGCAGGATACTACTGGTCGACCATGCAACATGATGCAAAAGAGCACGTGATGAAATGCGACAAATGCCAACGGCACCGGGAAATGCACCTGGCTCCACCCAACGAGCTAAAAGCAATGTTCTCCTCGTGGCCCTTCACATAGTGGGGCCTAGACATCCTGGGACCATTCGTCGTGGGGTCGAACCAGAACCAGTACTTGATAGTGGGTGTTGACTACTTCACCAAGTGGATAGAAGCAGAGGCTCTGGCCAAAATAATGGCCCACAACATACTTCTCTTCTACAAGTGGAACATCCTTTCCCGCTTCGGCATTCCCTAAGTAATAGTCACCGGCAACGAGACACAATTCACGGACAGAAAATTTCAGGACTTCGTCGCCCAACTAGGCACGAAACAACACTTCGCGTCTGTCGAACATCCCCAAACTAATGGGCAGGCCAAAGTGGAAAAGAGAGTAATCATGCGGGGCCTCAAACGAAGGGTGGACGATATAAAGAAAGCCTGGGTCGAGGAACTGCACAGCATGCTCTGGGCCTACCGAACTACGCCTCACTCTTCGACCGGGGAAACACCTTCTCGCCTAGCTTACAGAACTGGGGCAGTGATCTCCATCGAGATACACGTGCCATCCAGGCGGACTGAATCCCCTGGACAAGGAGAAAAATAATGAGGCACTGAGAGAGGAGCTCGACCTCGTCGAAGAGGTCCGATCAGGAGCAACTCTCTATGAAGCCTCATTAAAACAAAAAATTGCAATCAGGCACAACACCAAGGTTATACGGCGAGAATTCCAAGTAGACATCCTTGTCTTAAGAAGGAATCACAAGGATTCTCGAGAAGGTAAACTTTCCGCAAACTGGGAAGGACCCTATCGCATCCGGGCAAAGACAGAGAATGAGGCCTACTACCTAGAATACCTTAACGGGGAAGTACTTGCTCGACCATGGAATGCTGAAAAGCTAAAACAATATTATAGCTAAGGCCCTAATCATTGGCTTGCTTCGTCAATGCGACGAGCATAACGTCCCGACTACGGATGCGTGCCCAGGTATAAGTACTGCATACAAACTAAGGCAAGATCCCACTCAAGAACGAGCAGAACCCATGTCCAACGGTGGTTCCTCAACCGAGTCCACCGTTGTTAAAGTACCATGATAGGAAGAACACACAGCTCGCAATGGGAAGTTCACGCCGCGAACTCAAGCCTCAAATGCGACCTGAGCTCCGCTCTTATGCCTAGTAACTACCCTGGAAGTTCGATCAATCCCTCTCACTAACGAGCATATCCCAGTCGAGCAGACCCCGAAACAACAAATCATTAAGCCACCCTTATTTTGGGAACTCACTTGTATCAAGCAAAGTTACTACACATAGCAAAAATAAAAACGCATAAAGTCATGCACGAGCGCAAATCATACAAAAATGGGCCAATGCGGCCAAAAACATACATATTACATTAGCAGACGGTCACGAGGACCACAAATTGTACCTGTTACATAGAAAGGGGGCCATGCCCCATACAAAATAATAAATTACATAAACACAGCACGTAGGCCAGAAATACAACAAAAGATATCACTCTTCCATCTGCTGGGCCTCCTCGGGGATAGTCTGCGTCGACTAAGGCTCCTCTTGAAGAATATGAGCATGCTCCTCACGCACCTGAAGAAAGTCGGGGATGACGATCTTTTCACCCTCGAGATGGTACAGGAAACTGGTCCCCTCAGTGGACAGTGGGACCCCCAAGTTCGCAAGTTTCAGCTGCGCCACAGGGTTGTTGAAGGAATCCTCGCCGATGGCACAGACGTCATCCTCTACCTGCACAATGCGGGAAACCAACTCAGCCCGAGTCTTCAGCTCTTTCATATCCTCGTGCTAGTCTTCAGTTGGGGCTGCAGCAGACCTCATCTGCTCGGCCAAGTCCTCGGCGACTTTCTTCTCCGCAACCAGGGTGTCATTCTCCCCTTTAACCTTAGTCAGCTCCTCCTGAGATTTCCTCCTCGCCTCCTCGGCAGCCCTGGCCTCCTCCTTGGCTTTCTTCACCTTCTCCTCCAGGGCTAATATCGCAGCCTGGGCCTTCTTCAGCTCGGACTTGTGAGGGTAATCTTTTTCGGCATAGACCACCGCCATCTCCAACACCCTAATCAGGGCAGAAACATCTTGCGCTAACATTGCCCTCTTGCTTGGGCGGTCCATCCCCTAAAGCTTCAGAGACTCCGCCCGAGGAATTGTCAACGAGGAGCCGTCGAAGAATTTTTTGTTGTGAAGGCATGGAGGAAGCTCGAACTTGCTCTTCTCCCCCGCTTGGCTAAGATCCACCAGCTCATTCTGTCTGACTCGCTTGAACCTCAAAGTTCCAGGCATCGGAGAACCCTGGGTAGGAGAAGGAATAAGCGAGGAGCTCCCCGTCCCTATCTGATATGGGGGAACTCGTTGAATAAGCTGAGTCTTCAGGTTTGTTGCACCAGCCTTGCCCTTCGCTGGGGCATTCTTTACCATCCGCTCGTGCACTGAAGGCATTTCACCTGCAAAAACACAACGGGCACGTTAGCAAACGGGGAAAACGATAATCTAGACAAGCTAAAAAACAAAGACTACCAAGCAATTTAAGGGCGTCAGCATGGGTCTTGCACTCAAGGAGCCCCTTTGTGTCAATGTAGCGGCTCTGCACCTTCTGCCCGCCATCTTTCTCGAAGATCAGGTCCCCGTTCTAAGTCCAGCACCCCGCGGGAGTAAAACTGTTGACGTAATTCACCAGTGTCGCGTATCCGGCTTTGTTGTCATCCCCCAGCATCTCCAGCTAGGCAAGATACTTGTCGGTCCCCTAGGAAAAATGAGACCCGCTCCAGCAGAAGGGAAATTTCAGCACTTTGTCGGCCACCACTTTACCATGCTCGTCATATAGATCCTCCCCGTTTTCATCTGTTGACACCTCCCATACGTAGGTAGAATCCTGGGCTTTCTCTAACACGGGCTCGATGACGTAGAACCTCTCCTTGAAAGACCGTATGGACTCGGAGAACGGCTTGAACAACGTTTTTGCCTGCTTCAGCGAGACCCAACCAAACTTCCTCCCCGAGAGTTACTTGCCTCTGGAGATGGAAGATTGTAAAGAATAAAGGGAGGGTGGTTCTTATCTTCAAGAACTCACACGACAACTCAAATTCACAGATAAATGCCAAGGAGTTAGGATGCAGTTGCGAGGGCGCCAGATCCAAGTGCACGAAGACAGATCTTTAGAAGTCGGTGAAGGGCAACCTCAACCCAATGTCCTTGAAGACGTACTCGTACATCGGGAACCTTTCCCCGTAATCCGTACTAATACGGTCGTCTTCACCTGGAAATTTCACCTTCCACTCCCCTTCAGGCGCCACAGTCGTGAAGGCATCTCCGGTAAATGTAACACCGCAAAATAATTAGTGTATTTATTTAATTAAGTTATTATAGATATTCGTGAGTTAGGTGAATTTTGGTGGAATATTTTGATACCTGATGACCTGTGTTGTGGGGTATTGATGATGTTAAGGGGGTGCTGAGAGTATTTAGAAGTATGTGATGTGTTAACAATATTTTGGTAATAATAATATGATTATATGATATATTATTATTATTATTATTTTAAAATAAAAGGAAGGGCTAAGTAGTAATTGTGCGAGGATAGTGAGGACGAAGTTGGGAAAACATATTAAGGGTCCTAAGGGTATAGTGGACAAAAAGGAATTGGAGAGAAAGGAGATGTCGTTTTTGGTACGATCATTTTGGGAGAACCGCTCTGAGGAAAAGGAGAGAAGCAGAGCTAGGGCCTAGAGACATCGGAAGAATCTTCATCTAAGGTAAGGGTGGGATTCTTTAATCTCTAAGGATTGCACAATGTTTGTATGAGGGTAGATAAACCATTAGGATCATCCCTATGTGTTGTTTGTGTTGATTTAGGGATTGGGGTTTTGCTTGTCAGAAGTTTTGATAAGGGGAAGAATGCAAAAATTTATCGGTTGAAATGTGATTTCTGTATTTCCTACTTGTTTGTATGTTAATATGTGATTATATGTGTGTTTTTGGACTGAATTGAGAGTGAAATTGGGGAAGAATTGAGGTCTGAGTCGTGCAGAATCGCAATTGCAAGATTGTTGATCCTGCCAGATTCGTCAGGCAAAAGGAAATTTGCCAGGCAAAAATCCGCCAGATGGTCACCAGGCGAAAATCCGCCAGATGGTCGCCAGGCGAATTAAGAGGCGAGCGAAGGGTGAAAAATGGGGGTTCTGGATTTTGTATGGGGAAGGGATTAGCCACTGCCCCGCCAGGCGAGTATGAGTCAAAAGGGGAATCCGCCAGGCGAAAGGAAAATCTGCCAGATGGTCGCCAGGAGAAAATTTTCCAGATGGTCGCCAGGCGAAAATTCTCCAGATGGTCTCCAGGCGAGCGTCAGGCGAGTAGAGCTGAGACGAACCGAATTTTCTGAAACTTTAAAAATTCGTATCGTTTGATCCGTAGGTCCGTTTCAGTCGCCGTTCGAAGCGTTGGAAAGATGGTTTCGCATACTATTTATAAAAATTGATTTCAATACCAGAATTCCAACCCTTTGACGCGTTAAATGTTTTTTCTGTATGTTGTTATGTGTTGGAAGTTGAAATGATGGATTCCTTGGTGTGTATGCGTGTCATTGTTGTGGATTGCAATGTTTGCATGTTTGAGCAGGTATATACTGTATGTTGAGCAGTCATGAGGTAATGTATTGGTGATATGCTAGTCATATGCTTTATGTCATTGTTGTATGTTGTTGTTGAGTGCAATAGTTGTTGCTTATGATGTTGCTTGATGTTGTTGTTGAGTTATTATGGCATACTATGTAAATATAATGGTTGTTGCTTATGATGTTGTATGATGATGTTGTTGATTAGTTATGGCATGTTGTGTTATGGCATAACTTGTAAATGCAATAGTGGTTGCTTATGATGTGGTATGATGTTGTGGTTGAATGCATAGCATGTTGCATAAGTTCTGTGATAAGCCGTGTGCCCATGTGGGGTGTGAGCATCTTATCCAGATTCTTTGAAATAGAATCGTGTTGGTGTTGTTATTGTTGTTGAGGTAATCGTGTGCTCATGTGGGGTGTGAGCGATTACGGGTGATCGTGTGCCCATGTGGGGTGTGAGTGATCACGGATGCTGTGTGCCCATGTGGGGTGTGAGCGACTATTATGAAATTCCGACGGGGATTATGACCATGAAATAGGGGTCGAATTGGTACCACATGCATTAAGTCGATTCGTAGGTCTCATTGCATTGCATTGTGTCGTGTTGTGATGTATAAAATTGTATGCCTGTATGGACATTCGTGTTGTGTTGATGTTGTCTTGTTTGTGTGGATGTTGTGTGCCTAGGGTGAGCCATATAAGAATTGTGTTCTTTCATACGTATATTATGCCTTTCTTATGTGATTTTGAGAATCTCACCCCTTCTATATGAATGTTACCTCCACGTGGGTAACGTGCAGATACGCAGGAGTAGTTCGAAGTTGGAGTTAGCGAAGACGAGGTCTTCTCTTTTATGTCATCGAGTCGCGTCTGCTCTTATTGTAACACCGGGTTGTCGGAACGCGTAGAGTCCTTTACCTTGTTATGTGTTATTACTCATTTATTTGATGATGTTATGTGTGGTTGAACATGTTTCAGATTTTGTTAACTTTCCGCTGCTGTAGAAATGTTTAAATACCATGTTTTAATTTCGATGATGATGTATTACTTTAGTATGCATGAGAAGTTGAATAGTTGAAAGTAGCATCCTAAATCTATGTGCGTTATTTTTACTCAGATATTTTGTTATTAATTGTTGCGGGGGTTTAGGGTGTTACAAAGTGGTATCAGAGCATGTCGGTCTGTTCGGCCAAGTTGTCGAGTTGTTGTGGTGTGACAGTTGAATACTGTCAATGTTGTTTGTTCCTTAGTTTGTGATATGTGTGTGAAACACTATCAGTGCTTTCTTGTTTTTCTATATCCCTTGTCTGCAGGATGAGAGTGAGACAAGTGGGGGGAGAAGTTTGTGTTTCTCCAAGATGTTTCAGGTGTGGAGTGTTGGCTTAGTGTGTCGTTGATTGCTAGAGTGCGATTGTTGATTAGGACAATGTTGTTCCCGTTGTTGAAGAGATCGGATATCGTGTTACTACATGAGGGAGTGCAGTGTTAGATTGTTCACCTGTTTGAGAATGGTGTGACCCTCGAGGGAAGACAGACATGTGTCCTCGTTGTTCGCTTCCTTGTGAGGGAGGAGGCGATGTTTGGCTAGAGGTTGGCCAGCGACGCATGGAGTATCGTGACGTGTTCCCTAAGGATAGGAATCGTTTGTCTTCAATTGGAACGAGATGATGTTACTCTTGAGATGCATTGGTAGGAACTAAACCCTGTAGTTACCAATCGTTTGGATAAGTAAGGTAGTGTGCTGCTGATTTCAAGGATGTTGGAGTTGTGAGAGTGTGTTGTTTCTGAAGCTGAAGGAAATACAGAAAGAATGCTTGTGTCAACTAAGGATTATGCCTTAGATAGCTTATGCACAAGATGCGAGGAACACTATTATAGTTTGGTAAATATGGTTTATGCCCCATCATGATGGTCAGCTGTCTATTGACAAATTGAGGAACTGATCACCCTTAATCTCTTGTTGATAGTAGACGGGATCATGCGGGATGGAATAGACGTATCTTGTCAGCTTAAATAGTGTGTTCAGTGAATTGTTCGGAGTTAGGCAAAGTGCTTACCGATGGTGTTGATGAGCCGATGCATATTCTTATATATCTGAAGATGAGACAGATTTGAGGTTTTGTACTTCGATAAGTTGGGATGTCTCCGAGAGGAAATGATCTGGCATTGTGGATGGTTGCTTTTTAGAGAGTAAAGAGTGAACTTAACTTTGACGAAAGTGAAGAGTTAAGGTTATGCCTGCTAAGTAAGTAGAAGAACTCTCAAGAGATAATGCTCAAATGTTTCCATGTTTGCGTTGATGGTATTCTAGAGAGTAGCAGTAAAGTCATGTCGATTAACTGCCAGTTGTGCGTGAATTCTATATGTGTTTTGGATGACATATCGGACGTGCCGCTAAAGATAGAGGTGGAATTCTCTGTTGATCTTGTCCCTGGTACCATATTCTATGGCATCATACATGATCTTGGCGTTAGAATTAGTAGAACTGAA
The DNA here is from genome assembly GCA_022829125.1 of Lathyrus tuberosus. Classification (NCBI taxonomy): domain Eukaryota; kingdom Viridiplantae; phylum Streptophyta; class Magnoliopsida; order Fabales; family Fabaceae; genus Lathyrus; species Lathyrus tuberosus. Next base: position 3,081,417 of record JALAZF010000254.1, read on the forward strand.
AGAGCAGTTAAAAGATTTATTAGAAAGAAGATTTGTGAGACCAATGGTGTTGCCTTGGAGAGCTTCGGTATTATTAGTAGAGAAATGGATGATAGCTTGAGGTCGCATGTTAATTGGTGAGTAGTATGGGAACCCACAGTTGTATGCTAGATAGCTTGAGTTTGAATTGTGACGAACCACATATGATTTGAAGTTCCTTGATGGTATTACTTTGTTATGGGTTGGAAATCTCGTGCCAAAGGAAACATTGAGGGGGTCAAAACCCCGTAAGAAGAATTGATATGGAATGTGGTAACCAGAACCAGAGGTTGTTAAGCTGTTTTGGATAAATCATTTTGAACTCAGAATGAATTTCGACGGTTGCGTATGTTTTGATTGTAGTAGTACTACTCTTGTATCTCTATCATTGGAGAGTGTTGAACTTATACTAAACGGTTGTTTGTTGTTAGGGAGGTTATTCTACTAATGGACATAAATGAGATTTGTGTACTATTTGATGGGTAGGCACTCCAGTGGATAAGTGTGTTTCTATGCAGATTAATAACTCTCCAAGGTGCTTAAGGATAAGTGCCCACTTTCAAGAATATATGACTAGGAATCTTTGAAACTCGGTTTCGAGTATTACAATATAGGATGATGTTGTTAGGTGCTTATAATGCGTTGGTGTGTGTGAGGATTACGAACCATATCTTCCGTACTTAATCGGATAAGTTCGAAGTGGTGTTCGTTGGGGTATTCTGATCCATTATAAAATCAGAAGAAGAACGTGTGGAGTATTTGAGAATTGAGTTACAAGTATTGAAGAAAGATGAAGTTATGCTAAGTTATCAATGCGTGATTTTTGTTTGATAAGGATGAGTTCTTGGTTATGCTATTGCAGATAAGGGTGTTGTCGTGGGTCCATCCAAAGTAGATGCAGTTCTACAATGAGAAAGCTCCGGAGTTGGTTAAGGAGATTAGAGGATTTTTGGACTCAACGGGTTATTACCACAGGTTATGGAAGACTCTTCCAAGTTAGCATTTTCGTTATCTCGGTTGACTTGCGAAGGGTAAGTCATTTGTGCGGGGATGTTCATTGTGAAGAAAGTTCTAGAGGGCTGAAGTACAAGTTGACTACGGCCCCAGTTTTGATTCTGCCTGATCCTAATAAACCGTTTGTGGGGTATTGGGATATGTTTCTAATGAGTTTAGACAGTGTACTAATGTAAGATGGTGAAGCAGTAGCTTATGCCTTACGACAATTAAAGATTCTTGAAAGGGTCTATCCTGCCCGAGATTTGGGATTGGCTGCGGTTGCATTTGTGTTAAGGATCCGTATGTATTATTTTATGGATATGGACTCGAAGTGTTTAGTAATCGCAAGAGTGTCGTACGCCTGTTTAGTCAGAAGGAATAGCGTACGAGACGACGAGGATGGTTGGAATTTCTGAGGAGTTATGACCTTGGCTTGAATTATCCAATTGGTAAAGTTAATGTCGTGCATGATGAGTTAAGTCGAAAGTCTTTTCATATGTCCGCTTTGATGGCCAGAGAATTAGAATTGAGTAGCAGTCCAAAGACTTATATCTGGTGTGTGAGCTGACGCAATAGAGTGAGAGGTTGGGTATATAAAAGGTGAATGATGACTTCCTGGTGAATGTTGGAGAGAGTCAGAGGTTGGATGTAAAATTAGTGGATTGGATAGTTGCGAGTAATCAGAGTGCGCAGCAGAAGCGTGATGTAGCGCGGTTCGAATATACGTGCGTGAACGGTAGAAGTTCAAAGGTTGAACGTTATGACCTGCAGGAATGGAAGTGATCTGGTGAAAGGTCTAAATATTAATCATGTACTACTAGTTACCTGTCCTATTGGTAAATCTTAGAATTGTTTTCTTGATGATTGTGTGACTACGAGGTTGGTGTTCCGGTTATGGGGAGGTGGTTAGGGCAATGTTGTGTTGTGGAACTTTATGTTCTTATTCTGGTGGTGATGGTAACGATTGTGTTGTGTTCTGGTTCAGGAGTGAACATGAGTGTGCGTAACTCGGTTATTCATTGCGCCTCGAATTGATTGTCGAGTGCATTGTGTGGACATTGCATCTTGTGGTTTCTATTGATGAAGTGGGTTGTTGTTTTGTGTCACTCATGGTGTTGCCTCTCATGACTTGGGAGTAGGAGAGCAGGATGCGTGGGGCGTATCCTGAGTTGTTCGTATCGGGTGAATTTTTTAGGACAAAAATATTCTAAGTAGGGGAGAGTTGTAACGCCCCAAAATAATTAGGGTATTTATTTAATTAAGTTATTATAGATATTTGTGAGTTAGGTGAATTTTGGTAGAATATTTTGATACCTGATGACCTGTGTTGTGGGGTATTGATGATGTTAAGGGGGTGCTGGGAGTATTTAGAAGTATGTGATGTGTTAACAATATTTTGGTAATAATAATATGATTATATGATATATTATTATTATTATTATTTTAAAATAAAATGATGGGCTAAGCAGTAATTGTGCGAGGATAAGTGAGGATGAAGTTGGGAAAACATATTAAGGGTCCTAAGGGAATAGTGGACAAAAAGAAATTGGAGAGAAAGGAGATGTCGTTGTTGGTACGATCATTTTGGGAGAACCGCTCTGAGGAAAAGGGGAGAAGCAAAGCTAGGGCCTAAAGACATCGGAAGAATCTTCATATAAGGTAAGGGTGGGGTTCTTTAATCTCTAAGGGTTGCATAATGTTTGTATGAGTGTAGATAAACCATTAGGATCATCCCTATATGTTGTTTGTGTTGATTTAGGGATTGTGGTTTTGCGTGTCGGAAGTTTTGATAAGGGGAAGAATGCACAAATTTATCGGTTGAAATGTGATTTCTGTATTTCCTACTTGTTTATATGTTAATATGTGATTATATGTGTGTTTTTGGACTGAATTGGGAGTGAAATTGGGGAAGAATTGAGGTCTGAGTCGTGCAGAATCGCAATTGCAAGATTGCTGATCCTGGAAGATTCGCCAGGCAAAAGGAAATCCGCTAGTCAAAAATCTGCCAGATGGTCGCCAGGCAAAAATCCGCTAGATGGTCGCCAGGAGAATTAAGAGACGAGCGAAGGGTGAAAAATGGGGGTTCTGGATTTTGTATGGGGAAGGGATTCGCCACTGCTCTGTCAGGCGATTACGAGTCAAAAGGGGAATCCGCCAGGCGAAAGGAAAATCTGCCAGATGGTCGCTAGGAAAAAATTCGCCAGATGGTCGCCAGGCGAGCGTCAGGCGAGCAGAGCTGAGACGAACCGAATTTTCTGAAACTTTAAAAATTTGTATCTTTTGATCCGTAGGTCCGTTTCAGTCGCCGTTCGAAGCGTTGGAAAGCTGGTTTTGCAAACTACTTATAAAAATTGATTTTAATACCAGAATTCCAACCCTTTGACGCGTTAATTGGGTTTTGTGTATGTTGTTATGTGTTGTAAGTTGAAATGATGGATTCGTTGGCGTGTATGCGTGTCGTTGTTGTGGATTGCAATGTTTGCATGTTTGAGCAGGTATATGATGTATGTTGGGCAGTCATGAGGTAATGTATTGGTGAAATGCTAGTCATATGCTTTACGTCGTTGTTGTATGTTGTTGTTGAGTGCAATAGTTGTTGCTTATGATGTTGCATGATGTTGTTGATTAGTTATTGTGGCTTACCGTGTAAATATAATGGTTGTTGCTTATAATGTTGTATGATGATGGTGTTGATTAGTTATGGCATGTTGTGTTGTGGCATAACTTGTAAACGCAATAGTGGTTGCTTATGATGTGGCATGATGTTGTGGTTAAATGCATAGCATGTTGTATAAGTTGTGTGATAAGTCGTGTGCCGTGTGGGGTGTGAGCGTCTTATCCGGATTCTTTGAAATAGAATCGTGTTAGTGTTGTTGTTTTTGTTGAGGTAATCGTGTGCCCATGTGGGGTGTGAGCGATTATGAGTGATCGTGTGCCCATGTGGGGTGTGAGCGATCACGGATGTCGTGTGCCCATGTGGGGTGTGAGCGACTATTATAAAATTCCTACGGGTATTATGACCATGAAACATGGGTCGAATTGGTACCACATGCGTTGAGTCGAGTCATAGGTCTCATTGCATTGCATTGTGTCGTGTTGTGATGCATAAAATTGTATGCTTGTATGGACATTCGTGTTGTGTTGATGTTGTAGTGTTTGTGTGGATGTTGTGTGCCTAGGGTGAGCTGTATAAGAATTATGTTCTTTCATACGTATATTATACTTTTCTTATGTGATTTTGATAATCTCACCCCTTCTGTTTAAATGTTACCTCCACGTGGGTAACGTGCAGATACGCAGGAGTAGTTCGGAGTTGGAGTTAGCGAAGACGAGGTCTTCTCTTTTATGTCATCGAGTCGCGTCTGCTCTGATTGTAACACCGTGTTGTTGGAATGCTTAGAGTCCTTTACCTTGTTATGTGTTATTACTCGTTTATTTGATGATGTTATGTGTGGTTGAACATGTTTCAGATTTCGTTGAATTTCCGCTGCTGTAGAAATGTTTAAATACCATGTTTTAATTTCGATGTTGATTTATTACTTTTAGTATGCATGAGAAGTTGAATAGTTGAAAGTAGCATCCTAAATCTATGTGTGTTATTTTTACTCTGATTTTTTGTTATTAATTGTCGTGGGGGTTTAGGGTGTTACAGTAAACGAGGCAAAAACAGAGGCATGTTCTACAGGCTCTGCGACTGTCCACTCTTCCACGGAGGTCCTCTCAGGGGGAGTCTCGCTGACATCACTGGGATTGGCCGAAACCTCTGAGTCGCTGCTCTCTGAGGAGCTCTCTGAGGACGAGTCTATAAGAATCTCTTGATTAGGTTCGTGGGGCATCTTTTTCACCTGAAAAGCATAAGACATAAGTGAATTGGATGACAAAATCAAATCCACCCTTCCACCGCTAGTCAAGTGAAAGGGCGAGCGAAGGGTCGAGGACGACGTCCCCGACCTAAGCCCTAATCAGATGGAACAAGTATTGCGTGAGCAGATGCCCGGGGTAACCCCTCCTACACACACTCCGAGATTCTCCCCGGTTCACTACCCAGAATTCCGTTTGAAGCTCCATCGAAAAACTCATGAACCCGCCGGAAAATTCATAGGCACACCAGAAAATTCATAAGCTCTGCCAGTAACGCGCACGCTCGTCGTGGCAACGGCGTCATAAACAACCTAAATCTATGGGCTCCTAAAGCTCCGGCGACCACGACGACAGCAGAAAGTGGCCAAACCACCGTCTACCACCAACAGTCACTGAAAACTGCTACTGTACTACTTAGAATCGTCCTAACCGCATGCATTCTAGTAAAACATGAAGCAAAAAAGCTAGAAACTAAAGTAGAGATGAACAACTAATACGGTCGAGGAAGTTTCAAAGGGTCGAAGACGGTGCTCGGAGCTCGTACGGCGACGGAACGGCGCTTGACGGCGACTTGAACGACGACGAACTAGAGAACTCAGATAGAAGAGTGAAGGAGGAGAGAGAAGCGAAAAGTGCAAATGAGCAGATTCTCCCTCTATTTATAGGCATTCTGAAGGCACGTGTGTCATACCCTAAATTTTGACCACTAAGATTTCCCATCATTGTGAAAATCGTCATCACAATATGGATGTACTTTCATGCCTCATCCATATCCTCAAGGATTGATAGGCATCCTCTACAATCAAAGATTAGGATTTCAAGCCCTCTCAGAGCAGTCAGACAAAAGATCAATCAAGAAATGACATGATCTTCAACTTGTCCAGTCTCTCAAACACCTTCAAAGGATCAAGAGGACTCCCACATCAAGAATCAAGCACAAGGTTGCAGCATTCCCAGTGGATTAAGCCTCCAGATCATCAGTATCACCAAATCAGGGTTTTGGCCGACCGGGGCCTCCAGATGGAAATTTTCATCTGGGCATGAGCCAATACTTCAAAACATAACTCAAGATACTTCAAGGGACCTCATGGACCCAATCATCAAGTCAATTTAACCTCAGGGGATGCATACACAAAAAAATCAGGAATTAGGGTTTCTTGACCTAATTCACCCCTAAACAAAACATGAGCCAAGATCTCAAGACATGATTTGAGTGTCTCCAATACACCACATTGATCCATTTGTAACAATGGATTGATCCAAGAAATATGATTCACAGTCAATTTCATCAGGACCACAATTAGGGTTTTGAGGAAAAAGTCAATTGTGCGTTTGACTTTTAACCAAAACATGCTCCCAAACCTTGGGACATGAGTCTAGACATCCCTAAATACCTTTGGAAGTCACCCATGAAGTTTTCTTGAGCCCAAGGATTGATTTCACAAAAGGATCGCAAAGTCAAAATTTTATCTGCTGAAAAAGTCAACTATGCAAAAATCAAAGTTTAACTTTTTGGATTTTTGGTCAACCAAGGTCCCTTAACCCTAAAACAATGTTAATATGTGAATTGAATCATCATTCATTAAGAAAAATCAAAGAAAGTGAGTTAACTTGTAAAAGGGGTAACCATAAAAAACATAGAATCTTTCTAAGTTATGGAACAAAGTGGCTAGGGTACCAACTTCCAGGGACCATAACTTGAGATCCAAGACACCATTTTGGATGATGTTAAGATGGATTTGTAGCTCTCATGGCATACTTTAAAAGTGTCAACTACATCTCATTCCAATTCTCCATGGATTTTAAGTTATGAAGTGATCAAAATAGCTGATAACACAAAAGTGACATTTTTCCAACACTTAGTGAAATTTTCACTAAGTCAGAATCTACCTTATTTTTTCCCAAATGTAGAGGCATTTTTCATTATAATTCAGGTTGACTCAAAACCAAAGTTGGACATCATGTTGAAATAGGATATATCAGCTTTCCAAATTGTCCAAGAACTCCATCAAATTTCATCTGAGCTAGGAGTTATGACAGCTGCAAGATGCCTTGGTGCAAAATATTTTGCAAGGCAGATTTGTGCATTAGGGCTCAATTTGATCAAATTGTGCAACAACAAGCATGGTTATCCATCTGCACACCTCAAGGGGGAACAAACAAGGGACAAGCACTGATCCATCAGCATCCAAAGTCCCAAAATCTACAAGTAGCATGCCAAACCTAAAAAGCCTAAAGGAGGCAAGACTCCAATTTTGTTTTGGAACATTTAATGGATTCTTAGAGGTGGCATGTATTAGAGAAAAGATGAACAATTCAGTCAAGCCTTATCCCTAAATCAAAGAACCATAGGCATGTGCTCTAATCTCAAGTCAATGCCTAGAGGAGACTTGAAATTCCATTTGATCCACATCTGCTGTTGCCATTCCTTATTCCTTGCAAAACAAACTTGACACACTATAAATAGAGCTTAATTATGATCAGTTTGAGTACACCAAAGGCCTATAACAATTGCCTTTCTCAAAATCACACTCTCACTTCCAAAAATGCCTTCTAATGCAAGCTACTATCGGGTTTTGAATTAGAAAGTGTTTCCAACCAAACCAATCACACACACACACCTCATAAACATCATATGTGAGCTGATCAAACACTAAAACAACATCTGGAACATCAAATTCGTGAAATCATCATCCATTTACTCAAGTTTTCAACAAAGTTGCAACTGAGATGCCATAATCTGTTCCAGCTCATTTCAAATCACTCCAAGCATTCAGACACACTCCATATGGTGTAGGGAAGCTGTTCAGATCATCACAACACATCTGTAACACCTCTAACTCAAAAATCAATTTGCTCTTGCTGCCACGACCTTCAAGTATGCCTAAACTTGGTCATCTCATGATTTATGCATATTTCCTCGCACTAAACTTTTGCCAAATGTTCATAATCATGCATAGAATGTTTCCCCTCAATTAATTGCTTTGTGTGAATCGTGTATCAAATTTCTCAGCCTTCATGCAGAAATTAGGGTTCTTGAGGGATTCTCTTTGATTTCTTATTCCATGCTTAAAATAAATGAAATTAAAGACCATGGACATGATCGTGAGGTGAAAACGAGTAAATTGATATGTGGATTGTGTGATTTCATCAAGTATTCAGTGAGATTGGTGAGAAAATGCAAATCTGCAGAAAGAGGGGGGTCGCGCGTGTTCTTCCCTTGTTCTTGGCGCCTTTTTTTGAATTTTCAAATATTTGAATTTTGTGATTTTATTTAATTGATTCAAAAATGAATTTATCTCTGAGTTTTAATGATTTTGAGTTGATTCTTTTTGTAATAATTCACAAAAATGTTAAAATATTTTATTTTACAAAAATTTCCCATAAATATTATTTATTTCATATATTTAGTATTTTTGCAAAGAATTAATTTTTATTTGTTTTTTAACATTTTGAAAATTTTCTTTCTCTTGATTTTCCAAACTTAAATGGTTTTCAATCATTTTGTGGATAAAAACATGATTTTTGAAACAATGATCCAAGATCACCACTCATTTCTCACATGTTTTCAATAATTTTTATTAACTTTTAATCAAAATTAATTTCATTTTTAACAAAATTAGGGTTTTGATTAATTTTCACCCTCATCAATCTTTTCAACTCTTTGGGCCTCTTATAGAGTGTAAGACCCAATCCCTTTTTAACCAAAACCTTTTTGGGCCTCAGACATTGTATAAGTCCCTCTGTTTTAAAAAAAATCTCGGCGCGATCGCCATTTCAAAACGAAAAATCACCTGGGCCTACCCTCATGTTGTAAGTCCCATTTCTTTTCTTTAAATATCTTTGGGCCTCTTGATAGAGTGTAAGTCCCACCCCTTTGTAAATAAACAATTTTGGGCCTCACATATTGTATAAGTCCCTCTGTATATTTTCAAAAGTCCTGCGCGGTCATCGCCTTTTCAAAGTCAACTGGGATTCTCCTTGAGCTATAAGACCCATCTTTATTCATTTTAAAACTCTTTGGGCCTCTAATAGAGTGTAAGACCCAATCCCTTTTTGAAACCAAAATATTTTGGGCCTCATTCACTTGTATAAGTCTCACTGTATTTTCAAAAACCTCGGCGTGATCGCCAGTTCAAAACAAAACCAATTGGGCCTTCCATTTTGTTGTAAGTCCCATCTTTCTTTTTCAAAATATCGTTGGGCCTCTTGAGAGAGTATAAGACCCATCCCTTTGTACAAAAAACCTTTTTTGGGCCTCAGTCACTTGTATAAGTCCTTGTACAAATTCAGAACAACGGTGCGATCACTGTTAAAACCTTGGGCCTCTCCTTGATAAGCCCCAACAATATTTTCAAAACAACTTCTTTTGATCTTGTTTCAAATATACAGTTGTTATTTTAAACTTTCTTTGTTGAACAACTAACAAAACAGCATGGAAGCTTGCTCACCTGTAAGTGTTTATCCGCTTTCATTTACCGCTTTAATATATATAACTGTATTGTGGGAAGCAGCACATTGTAAGTCTTCTTTCATCCTTTTAAATACCTGTCAAATATATATACTGTATTGTGGGAAGCTGCGCACGGTTAGTCTTCTTTCATATATCAACTGCATATATACTAGTATAGTTATTTAGAGTTATCCCCGACAACTACGTCTAGAAATAGGTAAAGCCAGTTGGTCACTCTTTAAACAATCAAAACAAGATCCCCATTAGGATTCCAGATACAGTATTCCCTTCTCTTGGGGTTAATCAATATGGAACAAAGAGAAAGGTAGTATTCCTCGTGAACCTTTTCTCAGACTGTCACCCCTAGAAACTGTCAAAGAAATTCTACTCCCCGGAGATGATCTTTTCTCGGTGAATTACATCTCTTGAATTTCTTCAGGTCAGAACTGCTCACTAGATGATATCTTCTCGGTGAATTGCATCTCTTGAACTTTTCTTGGTTTGGGACCCATGGGCTTCCTAAAAGCATCCCCGCCTCCTCTTGGGCATTGTACAAGGACCCTTCGGCTTCTTAGAAGTTCTTATGCCTTCTCTTGGGCTTATTACAAGGACCCCGACGACCTTTTAGAGGTATAGGAACAGAAATTAGTCATCCTTTGCTAGAGCAATCTTTCTAAAGGAGTCTAACCTCAGACCATTTTATTTCTAGGGTTGATTTTCATCCCTTGAAACATTCTCCTCCTCTTGGGCATCGTACAAAAGACAAAACTCTTCCACACAAGTAGACTTGGACAGTCTAATCCCTTAAGTCTCAAAGACATTCTCAAGTTCCCTACAAACATAGGAAGAAACCCCGGTCATTCTGGATCAATTTCCAGCGGAGTTAAAACCCTTTGGGTTCTAAACCCAGTCTCTCTCTTAAGAATTCCCCAGCCCGGGTCAACAGGCCATCCACTACCCTGATCAGAACCTCAAGGTCTTTGATATCCTGGCTCTTCTGTAATCCTCAGCCAGAGTTGATTCCCCATTTGGACCTGCTTTGGGATCTCAATAATCCTCTGCAGAAGCCAGCCTCCTCTTAGGCTTTGTATAATGATCCTTTCCTGGTTTCCCAGCAAAGTCAGCCTCCTCTTAGGCCTTATATAATGATCTTTCCTCAGTATCTTCGCTCAGTGGAGCTAACCTTTTCAGACTCTCTTGTTGAGTCAATCGCTCTTCAGACTCTCTTGTTGAGTCAATCACTTTTCAGACTCTCTTGTTGAGTCAATCACTTTTCAGATTCTCTTGTTGAGTCAATCACTTTTCAGACTCTCTTGTTGATTCAATCACCTTTCAAAACTCTCTTGTTGAGTCAACTCCTTTAGCCTCCGTCTTGGGCTTTGTACAAGACAGATACATACACTCTCTTGTTGAGTGAATTCCTCCTTTCAGCCTCCTCTTAGGCTTTGTATAACGATTATCCTCAGCAGACGCCTGTAAAAGCACTCTCTTGTTGAGTCAAACCCTTTTCAGCCTCCATCTTGGGCTTTGTACAAGATACCATATAAATTCCCTAAAGCAGAGTCAAATCTCTCTTTCCGCCTCCATCTTGGGCTTTGTACAAGATAAATAATATTCTCTAGCAGAGTCAAATCCTTCTCAGCCTCCGTCTTGGGCTTTATACAAGACACCAAAAAATATCCTCATCAGAGTCAAAAATCCCTTTCAGCCCCCATCTTGGGCTTTGTACAAGATACATATACACATCTCCCCAGCGGAGTCAAAATCCTTTTTAGCCTCAAATCATGGGCTTTGTACAAGACAGGCAGAATATTTCCCCTGGAAAAGTCAAATTTTTAGCCTCCTCTTAGGCTTTGTATAATGATATTCCCCAGAGAGTCAGTCTCTTTTTTAACCTCAATCTCGGGCTTTGTACAAGACAGATAAAAACACTCTCTTGTTGAGTTAGCCTCCTCTTAGGCTTTGTATAAAGAAATCCCCTATTTGCGCCAAATAAACCTTTTAGCTTCATATCTTGGCCTTTGAACAAGATACAAATACTCCTTTAGCTTCAATCTTGGGCTTTGAACAAGACACCAAAACATCTGTTTCCCCCCTTAGAATAGGAGGGAACTACGATTGCTCTGATTTCCCTGTTTCTTTTAAACTAGAATACGTAGGCATAAGATTGCGAAATCTTAGCAAGCATACTAAACAAAAAAAACCGTAGGTCCCGTACCTTCACACCAATCAAAAACTCAGGTTTCATACCTTAGCTATCATCATCATCATTTTCCACAAAAAAAACATCAAAAAACTCACTCACTCACTCAATCTTCCCAAGAAACTTTCCCAACCCATCAGCAGATAAACACTATCGATTACAAAGCAGAACCTGGACCTAACAACCTGTGGATAACCACATATAGGATGGGTAATTGACAACTACCCATTGTATAACCTGACCCCGGACTCCCCTAATCTCTTTTATGTGTTTGTTCAGTTAAACATTCGCGTGCAAGGTTAGTTTTAGATAGCTTCCCTTTCCCTTCCAGCTTCACGGGATAAATAAGAAATCAGAAAGTAGCACCCCTCTCCCTTAAGGAGATACCCCCATTCCGTGATAAGGTGGTCGCGTCACCGACAAAAATCGCTCGCTACAAAGTGCACGAGCACGCGCGGCTAGGGGTGTCATCATGACCCTAGCCTAGCCACCATGACGTATTTAATGCAGCACGGGGCTCGAGCCACTCGTGGCATCCCGCCTCTTCAGATCACAGCAACCGTTGGGCTCCCTATACGCCGGGCACACCAGACAGTGTTACGTATCCCGCGGGCACCAACTCCCCTGTGCATCGTAAAACAACTCCACCTTGTCGGCAAGCGACGACCCCTTCCAAATCTCCCCGGGACTGCGAACTACCCTTAAGTCATCACTTCCACGTACAGGAGCAACGACTTGGGGGGCTCCTATTCTGGACTGGACCAATGACTAGGCATGGCCCAATCCATTTCTGCTCCCAGAACGGCCCAATTGCCTAGGTCCAGCCAATTGGGGGCAACTTTTACCTTTCTGCCCCCCTTATCGAGCAAATATGGTCGGACGACCCCCAGGGTCACCTGCTCCTCCTCGGTAATTCCTGTCCGTCATGTACGGCTCCACCATCCAGAAACATTCACGATGTCCGTGCTCGGAACTACATCTTTGCCCGTAGCAACGGCTAGTTTTGGGCACTTCTGCCCGTCCTAAAGGCTAGTTTCTGGCAGTTACCTATCCTTCGGGAAACAGTTATTTCGCCCCGAAAGTAGGGATCGTTGGCCACGCATTGGGGGCACTATAAAAACCCTCTCATCTGAGAGGGTCAGGTATTCAAAATCATCCTACTAAATACACACTTTTGTACTTGCCTTTTTCTCTCTTCCGATTCTTACTTTAGCATCAGAGTGCCTTGCAGGTACACCCCCTCCTCATCTCGGACATTCAGCATCGCAAACGTCGTTCTTGGCCCACTTCAGGTCCTGATAAGCCGTCAAGATCAATAATAATTATGTATTTTTTTAAATGTGGGTTTAATTTATAATTCGGGTTTATGATATTAGTTATATTTTATAATTAAGAAATGTGGGTTTTAACTTTTAATTTTGGGTTTATAATAAATTAGTTATAATAAATGTGGGTTTTAACTTAGAATTTTGGGTTTATGATAATTAGTTATTTTTTAAATGTGGGTTTAATTAATAATTTGGGTTTATAATAATTAGTTATATTTTATGTTAAATGTGGGTTTAATTTATAATTTGGGTTTATTTATTTTTATAATTAATAAATTTGGGTTTATTTATAATTTTGGGGTTTATTATAAAAAAAAAGTGGGTTTATAATTTTGGATTCATTGTGATGAATATGGGTTTATTAATTTTTATAATTAATAAATTTGGGTTTATTTATAGAGGATTGCACAGTTTGGAATTCATCCGACAAAAAGTCAACTGTGCACAAAAGTCAAACTTTGACTTTTTGAGATTTTTCACAAATATGGTTCTTTGACCCCAAAATGATGTTAATGTATGATTGGAATCATCATTCATCAAGAAAAATCAAGAAGAGTGGGATAACTTGTAAAAGGGGTAACCATAAAAAACTTAGAAAATTTTCTAAGTTATTGAACAAAGTGGCTAGGGTACCAACTTTGGAGGATCATAACTCCTAAACCACAAAGCCATTTTCCCCATTCAAAGCTGGATTTGTAGCTCTCATGGCCCTCTACAAAAGCTTCAAACACAACTCATTCCAATTCCCCATGGATTTTCAGTTATGGAATGATCAAAATCACAAAAAGTGAAAATGTCACTTTTTTCCAACACTTAGTGAAATTTTCACTAAGTCAGAATCTGCCTTCACTTTTTTCCAAATATAGGGGCATTTTTCACTTGGATCCAAAAGGTATCAAAACCAACTATGATCAAACAGTTGTTGTATCATATGAGGGCTTTCCAAAATGGCCAAGAACTCCATCAAATTCCACTTGAGCCATGAGATATGACAATGGCAATATGCCTTGCTGAAAACTGCCAAAGCTAGGCAGATTTGTGCATTTTACTCGATTTGCCAAATTTGTGCAAATGACAAGCAACTCTATCCATCTGAACACCTCAAGGGGGGACCAAGGAGGAACCAACTCTGATCCCAAGCCTCCCAAGTCTTTGGAACAAGAAGTAGCATGCCAAACCTAGAAATCCCTAAAAGAGGGACAAGACTCCAATTTTGGATTGAAGCATTTAATGGATGCACCAAGGTGGCATGGACTGACATATTTGCAACTGAATTCAGTCAAGACTTATCCAAGACCAAGGGAACCAGCAACCTGTGCCCTAACCTCTAGCCAATGGCTAGAGGAGACTTGGATTCTCATTGTTCAACATTGGCCAAACCTATGCTGCAGTTGCCATTCACTATTGCAGCCAAAAAAACTTGCTCTACTATAAATAGAGCTCATTTGTGATCAGTTTGAGTACACCAAATCCATCAAACAGATGCTTTCCTCAAAATCTCCTTCTCACTTCCAATTTTGCCTTCTAAGGCAAGTCACTATCGGGATTTGGGTTTGAGAGCTATTCCAATCAAACCAATCAAACACACACCTCATAAACATCATATAGAAGTGATCCAAACACTCACATAACATCTGGAACACCAAAATCACAAAATCACTAGCCAATTGCTCAAGTTCTTGACAGATTTGCAGTTGGGGTACAATCTCAAGTTCCAGATCATTTCAATCCACTCCAAGCATCCAGACACATTCCATGGCACCTAGGGAAGCTATCCACATCATTGGAACCTAGCTGTAACACCTCTAACACAAAACACGATCACCAGCTGCAAGAGGTAAGCATAAGCTCTTCTAACTCTATGATCCATGCATTTTTTGCTGCACAATAATTTGGCCATATGTTCGTAATCATGCATATAGTGTTTACCCACAACCAATTGCTTTGTATAAATTGTGTATGGAATTTCTGAACCTTCATGCAGAATTTAGGGTTCTTGAGGTTTCTCTTTGATTTCTTATTCCATGCTTAAAATAAATGAAATTAAAGACCATATACATGGTCGTGAGGTGAAAACGAGTAGATTGATATATAGATTGCATGATATCATCAAGTATTCAGTGAGATTGGATAGAAAACGCAAATCTGCAGAAACAGAGGGAGGGCGCGTTTTCATGCCATGTTCTTGGCGCCCTTTTTCAAAAATTCAAATATTTGAATTTTGTGATTTTATTTAATTGATTCAAAAATTAATTTCTCTCTGAGTTTTAATGATTTTGAGTTGATTCTTTTTTTAATAATTCACAAAAATGTTGAAATATTTTATTTTACCAAAAAATCCCGAAAATATTATTTATTTCATATAATTGATATTTTTGCAAAGAATTAATATTTTAATTATTTTTTACATTTAAAATATTTTTTCCTTCTTGATTTTGCAAATTTTAATGATTTCTAATCATTTTGTAGGTCAAAACTTGATTTTTGAAACATTAATCCAAGATCACAATTTGTTTTTCAGATGCTTAACAATTTTGGTCATTTTAATTGAATTTTTATTCAATTAAAATACATTTGGAAAACAAATTAGGGTTTTGATTAATTAAACCCTCATTAAACTTTTTTAAACACACTTTGGGCCTCTAATAGAGTGTAAGACCCATCCCTTTGTACATAAAACCTTTTTCGGGCCTCAGTCACTTGTATAAGTCCCTGTACAAATTCAAAACAACGGTGCGATCATCGTTAAAACTTGGGCCTCTCCTTGAGCTGTAAGCCCAGACAATCTTTTTAAAGCACTTTCTCCTTTGATTTTGAATTCAAATATACTGTTGTTTCCAATCTTTCTTTGTTGAACAACTATCCCAACAGCATGGAAGCTCTACAACCGAGTAAGTGTTTACCCGCTTTCTTTATCTACTTTCATATATATATATAACTGTATTATGGGGCTGGTCACTGTAAGGCTTCTTTCACATACTTTATATACCGTGTAATACTAGTATAGCTATTTAGACCGGCAACTACGTCTAGCACTAGGTAAAGCCCTGTTGACCACTCTTAAAAATAGACAAAACTAGATCCCCTATAGGAGCACCAGATACAGTCTTCTCTTCGGCTGTCACCCTTAGAAATTGTCAAAGAAACTCTAACTCCCCAGAGACAATCTTTTCTCCATGAATGGAATCTCTCGAGTTTCTTCCAAATTCTCGAACTTTCCTGGCTTGATCTATTCTCTGAGAATAGCCTGTCTTGAACTTCTCGGGATTTGGGGACCCACAGGCTTATTAAAAGCATCCCCGCTTCCTCTTGGGCGTCGTACAAGGACCCGTCGGCTTCTTAGAAGTTTTCACAGCCTCCTTTTAGGCTTGGCATAATGATTTTTCCTCAGCGAAGATAGCCTCCTCTTAGGCTTCATACAAACTGTCCCTTCGACTTCTTAAAAGTTTTTCTGCCTCCTCTTGGGCTTTGTACAAATTGTCCCGACGGCCTCTTAAAGGTATAGGAACATAAACTAGTCATCTTAATAGAGCAGTCTTTCAAAAGAGTCTAGACCTTCATCCCTTAACATTCCAGCCTTCTCTCAGGCATCATACAACATGCCTTCGCTATCTGAGAATCTATTCCTCAAAACACCAGTAGACTTGAACAGTCTCAATACCCTTGGGATTTCCCATTTCCTTAAAGAACAGGAAATAACCCTGATTCTCCGATCATAACCTTACTCATAATCTTTCTCTTCATAAGAACTTATTTTCTCTTTTATCCAACACACTGGACCTGTCACTCAATTGAAACAGTCACCAGCACAAAAGCCTCCTCTTGGGCTTTGTACAAATGATTCTCCCCAGCGGAGCCAACCTTTTTCAGACTCTCTTGTTGAGTCACCCAATCTTTTAGCCTCCGTCTTAGGCTTCGTACAAGAAACAAAAACACTCTCTTGTTGAGTATAAAAGACTCTCTTGTTAAATTACCAATCTTTTAGCCTCCGTCTTGGGCTTCGTACAAGACACAAAAACACTCTCTTGTTGAGTATAAAACACTCTCTTGTTGAGTCACCAATCTTTTAGCCTTCGTCTTGGGCTTCGTACAAGACACAAAAACACTGTCTTGTTGAGTATAAAACACTCTCTTGTTGAGTCAGTCCCCTTTTAGCCTCCATCTCGAGCTTCGTACGAGATACAAAACACTCTCTTGTTGAGTATAAAAGACTCTCTTGTTGAGTCACCATCTAAAACACTCTCCTGTTGAGTATAAAAGACTCTCTTGTTGAGTCACCATCTTTTAGCCTCCATCTTGGGCTTCGTACAAGACACAAAAACACTCTCTTGTTGAGTATAAAAGACTCTCTTGTTGAATCACCAATCTTTTAGCCTCCGTCTTGGGCTTCGTACAAGACACAAAAACACTCTCTTGTTGAGTATAAAAGACTCTCTTGTTGAATCACCAATCTTTTAGCCTCCGTCTTGGGCTTCGTACAAGACACAAAAACACTCTCTTGTTGAGTATAAAAGACTCTCTTGTTGAGTCAGTCCCCTTTTAGCCTCTGTTTTGGGCTTTGTACAAGACACATAATCACCTCTTGTTGAGTATAGAAAACCCCGGTTGAGTCAATCAACCTTTTAGCATCAAATTTGTGCCTTGCTCACAACATACAAGCATCAACATCTCCTCTTTAGAGATGACAAATTCTCTCCCAGTCAGGACCCTTTAGCTTCATATCTTGGGCTTCGAACAAGATACAAATAAACCCTTCAGCTTCACATCTTGGGCTTCGAACAAGATACAAATACCTTTCGCTTCACGTCTTGGGCTTTGAACAAGACACCAAAACAACTTTTTTTCCTCCCATAGAATAGGAGGAACTACAATCGCTCTGATTTCCCTGTTTCATTAAACGGGAATACGTAGGCATAAGATTGTAAAATCTTAGCGAGCATACTAATAAAAAAACCCAAAGTCCCATATATCAACCCCCAAAAGCACCGAATCCTAACACCTTACCAAAAACTCCACAAATGGTCCAAACATTCTATATTTAACAAAATAACTGAGGAGAGGCCGACATCTTAATAGAATCTGTAAACTAACAGTTTTGACTGTTTAAACTCAGTTTGCAAGCAGGGTTATTTGGAGACATCTATTTCCCTTCCTTCATCAGCTTCAATAGGATAAAAAATGAATCGACCTGTAGTACCCCAGAGCGACAGTGCTTAAGAACCACGTCCAAAATCGTTCGTTACACACATGGAATTTCTCTGAGAAGATCTCAAGGAAAAGTATGATGTAATACCCCCAAACAGAAAATAGCCTCTCAAGAGACTCATTTTCTACAGTAGAGTTAACAAATAGCGTCTCCGACAGAGAAGTTTGAACACCTCTACAGCTCAAGCTAATGGGTTTTCCCAGCAAGGTTGACACAAATTTGTTCCCATCAAATGGCATCTCCCCAGGAAAATTCGGCGAGAAGTTTGAGGAAAACCGCTACGAATAGCGTCCCTTGTCAAGGAAGTTTATTGACAAAAGAAACTGAGACCAGTTCCTTGGTAGGAAACCAGGATCGAGGGGAAGTTTATTTCAGAAATGAAGACCAGTTCCTTGGTAGGAAACCAGGATCAAGGGGAAGTTTATTTCAGAAACTTAGACCAGTTCCTTGGTAGGAAACCAAGATCGAGGGGAAGTTTATTTAAGAAACTAAGACCAGTTGCTTGGCTGAAAACCAGGATCGAGGGGAAGTTTTACCCTTTTCTGAGCATCATTGCTTAGCAAAAGAAGATGAATGCGTAAGCTACCATTCATAACCACTATCAAAATTTCGGGTATTCCGATATTTAATCCTCTTGCACCCCGAATGCCCGAATACCTTCGTCATTCACACCTTCAGGCCCAAGAAGATTAAATAGGGGCATCTGTCATACCCCAAATTTTGACCACTAGGATTCCCCATCATTGTGCAAGTCATCATCACAATATGGATGAACCATCATACCACATTAGTCTCCCCAAAGATGGGTGAGCATCCACTACAATCAAACTTAGGGTTTCAAGCCCTTTCAGAGTTTTTAGACAAAGGATCAATCAAGGAATGACATGATCTTCAACTTGTCTAAACCTCTTAAACATCCACAAAGGATCAAGAGGTCTCCCACATCAGGAATTAAGCACAAGAGTGCAACATTTCAAATGGATCAAACCTCAAGTTCATCTGATACAAAGTCAACTGACGCAGAAAGTCAAAGTTTGACTTTTGGTCAACTACGAGCTTCACAAGCCATTGCTCAAGAAAATATGATGGATGATTGCATTTGATCAAATTTAAATCAAGAAATCATGCAAAGTTGCAAAATTGATCAAATTGAAGGAAACTTAGAAATTTTTTCTAAGTTAAAATCATGTTCAAATACACAACTTCTCAAGGTTGTAACTATTGATCCAGGCATCCATTGATTTTGCTTAAGGGCTACTTTTAAAGAGGGTATTTGATACTTCAACATTGTAGAAGGAATCAACTCAAAATATCATAAGGATTAAAAGATATAAGTGATCAAAGTTTGGAATTCTTAATGTCAGATGTTCTGACATTTCGTAGGACATCATTAATTAATTTTCCAGCAAGAATGTCCCAACTTTAAGGACGTTTTTCTCCATGATCCAAGTTAATTCATGCCATGGAATGAACATGAAAGTTGAAGTACATTACCTCACTTTTCCAGAAAGTCCTAGAAAGCCCATTTATCATTCTCGAGCAGAAAGTTATGATCTCTGCAAAAGACAATGATAAAACAAAATTTTTAAGATAGCTTTTAGGATAGACTTGATCACACAAGTTCAAGGTCATTTTTGACGACTTTACAAGTCTTATCTTCACAAACCTTGAACATCAAAGTTGAAGTACGTCATCTCAGCTTTCCAGAAAGTTGTAGAACGTCCATTTATCATACTCGAGCAAGAAGTTATGGACTTTATAGTAAGGCTTGCAGCAGCTGATTTTTTAGGTCAGATTTTGTGCACTTTTCTTGTGCCACACAATTTTCAAGCTTTGTCACCATGCAAGACAAGCATCAAAGATGCAATTCACTTCAACTCAAAATATCATAATGGATTAAAAGATATAAGTGATTAAAGTTTGGAATTATTAATGTTCAAAGTTGTCAAATGTTTCAACATTTCGTAGGACATCATTAATATTTTTCCAGCAAGAATGTCCCAACTTCGAGGACGTTTTTCTCCATGATCCAAGTTGATTCAAGAAAAACCCTGAACATCAAAGTTGAAGTATGTCATCTCAGATTTCCATAAAGTCCTGGAACAACCATTTATCATTCCCGAGCAAGAAGTTATGGATTTTACAACAAGGCTTGCTGCAGCTGATTTTTTTTTAAGACAAGTTTCAGGACAGATTTGCACATTTCTTGTGCCACACGAATTTTTAAGCCTTGTCATCCTTTTACACACCTAAGGAGGGGACAATCGAAGGACAAGCTCTGATTCCCAAGCCTCCCATGTCTTTGGAACTACATATAGGTTTGGCACCCCTAAAAGCTAAAGATGCCTCAAGACTCCAATTTTGTTTTGAGGCATTCAATGGATGCTTAGAGGTGGCATGTATCAGAGCAAAGATGAACACTTTAGTCAAGCCTTATCCTTGAATCAAAGAACCATAGGTATGTGCTCTAACCTCTAGTCAATGGCTAGAGGAGACTTGAATTCCTATTGATCAACATTTGCCAAACCTCTGCTGCAGTTGCCATTCACTATTGCTGCCAAAACGACCTTGCTCCACTATAAATAGAGCTTATTTGTGCTCAGTTCAAGTACACCAAAGCACCCAAACTGATGCTTTCCTCAAATTCTCTCTTTCACTCCAAAAAACACCTTCTCTTGCAAGTCACTATCTGTTTTGAGTTAGAGAGCATTTTTGTCCAAACCAATCACACACACCTCATAAACATCATATGTGTGTGATCTAAACACTAACACAACATCTGGAACATCAAATTCATCAAATCACCAGCCATTTGCTCAAGTTCTTGATAGAGTTGCAGTCGAGGTACCACAACCAGTTCCAGCTCATTTCAATCCACTCTAAGCATTCAAATACACTCCTGGAGGATTAAGAAAGCTCATAGAATCTTCCTCTTACTGCTGTAATTACATTGAAGAGGCATTGGACCTTGCTCAAATAAGTAAGTGTTCTTACACTTTAAAACTCCATATACATGCATCATTATTGATTAATTCTTGAAGCAAAAATGTAGTCTTTAATGTGTTTGTTGTGATCCTCCTACTGTTTGCACTTTAATATGTTTATATGAGGAGTTTATGTTGTTTTAAAATTAAGGTCCAGTTATGGTTTTTTGCCTTGTGCGTTCTGTACATTAAGTTTCAGTATGTATGAGTGATACCATTGGATTCCTTGCGAAAAATCGGTCAAGATAGGTTCTTGCGAATTTTAATTTCGTTAAAAATTGAGAGAGTTATGAGTGTTGGAAGTTTGATAAAAAAGATGTTGAAAACTAAGGTTCAGTTTTGGTTTTTTGCCTCATGAGAGATGTCGAATATGATGTTGTGACATCATTCCTTTTTGTCTTATTTTATTTTCAAAACTCAACCAATTCTTTCACATAGCAAAAATCATCATTTTCCAATTCTGTTTTACACACTTCTTATTCATACTCCATAATATTTTAATCCACAAAAAATCACAAAAAATATTATTATATGATATATTTTTAATATATTTAAAAATATTGTTTTAAATTGTTTTAAATGCTTTTAAAATGATTTCTTTTTCTTGATTTTTAAAACCAAAAAGATTTTAAATATACATGTGGATAAAATACTTTTTCCTAAACCTTAGTCATTGTTTATAACATGATTAATGATTTTATTTGATATTTTTATCATTTTTTTACTTGATTTTTCTTTGAAAAATACCTTTAAAAAATGAAATTAGGGTTTCTTTGATTTTGATCTTTATCAAACATTTTCAAACACTTTTGGGCCTCTAATAGAGTGTAAGTCCCATCCCTTTTGTAAATAAAACCGTTTTGGGCCTCACACATTGTATAAGTCCCTCTGTATATTTTCAAAAGTTCAGCGCGATCGTCGCCTTTTTTAACAAAACTAACTGGGCCTCTCCTTGAGTTGTAAGGCCAATTCTTTTTCTTAAAACCACACTTTTGGGCCTCTAATCGAGTGTAAGACCCAACCCCTCTGTAAATAAATAGTCTGGGCCTCATTATTGTATAAGTCCCGATACAGTCAGAAATTTCGACGCGATCGTCATTTTCAAAACTATTTTCAATCGGGCCTCTCCTTGAGTTGTAAGCCCCATTATTTTCTTTTAATAAAACATCGGGCCTCTTGAGAGAGTATAAGTCCCGTCCCTTTGTACAGAAGACCTTTCTTTGGGCCTCAGTCACTTGTATAAGTCCCTGTACAAATTCAAAACGACAGTGCAATCACTATTGAAACATTGGGCCTCTCCTTGAGCTGTAAGCCCCAACCATCTTTTCAAAATACTTTCTCCTTTGATTTTGAATCCAAATATATAGTTGTTATCAAAACTTTCTTTAGTTTATTTGTTGAACAACTAACAAAACAGCATGGAAGCTCTACAACGGGTAAGTGTCTATCTGCTTTCATTTACTGCTTTCATATATATAACTGTATTGTGGGAAGTTGTGCATGGTTAGTCTTCTTTCATAACTTCTTATATACTTGTCACATATCCACTATGTAATAATAGTATAATTATTTAGAGTTTTCCCCGGCAACTACGTCTAGCACTAGGTAAAGCCCGTTGGCCACTCTTTGAAAATAAACAAAATTAGATCCCCCGTAGGATTCTAGATACAGTCTTCCATCCTCTTGGGGTTAAACAATATGGAACAAAGAGAAAGGTAGTATTCTCGGTGAACCTTTTCTCAGACTGTCACCCTTAGAAATTGTCAAAGAAACTCTAACTCCCCAGAGATGATTTTTCTCCGTGAATGGCATCTCTTGAGTTTCATCCAAATCCTCGAACTTTCCTGGAATGATCTCTTCTCGGTGAATTGCATTTCTTGAACTTCTCTTGGTTTGGGGACCCACAGGCTTCCTAAAAGCATCCCCGCCTCCTCTTGGGCGTTGTACAAGGACCCTTCGACTTCTTAGAAGTTCTCATGCCTTCTCTTGGGCTTAATACAAGGACCCTGATGACCTTTTAGAGGTATAAGACAGAACTTAGTCATCCTTTGCTAGAGCAGTCTTTCCCGTGTCGAAACTCCGACCATTTAGGGTTGACTCTCATTCCTTAAATGCTCGTGCCTCCTCTTGGGTATAGTACAAAAGATAAAACCCTAGACTTGGATAGTCTAAGCCCCTTAAGTCTCAAAGACATTCTCAAGTTCCTTTCAAAACCTAGGAAGAAACGCCGGTCTCTCTCATGAGAGTTCCCCACTTGGACCTGCGTACGGATCTAATCCTCAGCAGTAACATAACCTCCTCTTGGGCTTTGTACAAAGATCCTCCCCAAGCGGAGCCAACCTTTTCTGACTCTCTTGTTGAGTCAATCACCTTTTCAGACTCTCTTGTTGAGCCAACTTTTTTAGCCTCCGTCTTGGGCTTCGTACAAGACTGATAACACTCTCTTGTTGAGTATAAAAGACTCTCTTGTTGGGTCAAACTTTTTTTTTAGCCTTTATCTTGGGCTTCGTACGAGACATATAAAAGCACTCTCTTGTTGAATGTATAAAACTCTCTTGTTGAGTCAACCACCGTTTTAGCCTCCGTCTTGGGCTTCGTACAAGACACATATAAAACACTCTCTTGTTGAGTATAAAAGATTCTCTTGTTGAATCAATCCCCTTTTTCAGACTCTCTTGTTGAGCATGCAATACTCTCTTGTTGAGTCAATCTCCTTTTGGCCTCCATACCGGGCTTTGTACGAGAGCCCAAATCACTCTCTTGTTGAGTATAAAAGACTCTCTTATTGAGTCAAACCCCTTTTAGCCTCTGTCTTGGGCTTTGTTCAAGACATACAAAAACACTCTCTTGTTGAGTGAACCTTTTTTAGTCTCAATCTTGGGCTTTGTATAAGACAGAAAGAACATTTTTCCCCAGAAAAGTCAAACTATTAGCCTCCTCTTAGGCTTTGTATAAAGAAATTCCCGGTTGAGTCAATCAACCTTTTAGCATCAAAGTTGTGCTTTGCTCACTGCATACAACATCAATAACTCCTCTTTAGAGATGACAAAATCCCTCTTAGGCAGGACCCCTTTAGCTTCATATCTTGGGCTTTGAACAAGATACAAATCACCTTTAGCTTCAATCTTGGGCTTTGAACAAGACACCAAAACATCTCTTTCCTCCCATAGAATAGGAGGAACTACGATCGCCCTGATTTCCCCATTTCGGGAATACGTAGGCATAAGATTGTGAAATCTTAGCGAGCATACCAATACAACACTCTAAACCCAGTACCTTCACACATCAACCAAGGAAAATCAAGTCTAGTACCCTAACCAAAAGCCTCACTGTTGCGGTGAGAATCGGATAACAAGCTATTAATTAACTTGCATCGCAAAACTTTGAAGTTCACCACCGACTTTGATTTATCCAAAGGAAAGGTTCAAGATCGAGAAAAAACCTAAAGGGGGAGATCTAAGGTTCGGGGGTTGGTTATACTAAGGGAAGGTATTAGCACCCTTAATATCTGTAGTACTCTACAGGAACCTCTTGTTTAGTTTGTGTTATGTTATGTTATGTTTATTTGCTAAAAGATATCTGCTAAAGGTAAAGGTAAACACCTAAGGGATATGTACACTAAGTTTGCTCGCCAAGACGTCGCATCTTGTGCCTACGTATCTGACTAAAGAATCAGATTAACCGTAGTTCTCCTAATTAAGGGTGAATTTGAGGAACCATTGACTATGGCCAAAGTTCCAAAGGGAAATGAGTGTGAGCTCATTTTAGAGTTCAAGAAAACTCTCTAAATCTAAGTTATAGTGGGGAAAGTGAGTTCTCATGATGGTGAGAATCACATAGAGTTCAAAACTCTAGCCTATTTCTAAGTTATGATTCAATGGCTCTTATGAGCCCAAGGTGGGGTGATTTGTTTATTGACTTACGAGTCAACGGAGGAGGACTTTCCTTTGGAATAGTATTGAGGATGTGTCAAACGAAACAGGCAACCACAATCATAACAAGAACAAAGAGGGTCACCCACAAGACTTTATCAGAAATATTTACAAGTCTCACCAAAGAGAGAAATGAAAAGTTAGTATTCAAAGAAATTGAAAATTGAAATGAAGTAGAAATAGTCTCGTCTTAATCATGATTTAATTGAGAAATCGATAATCAATGATTCTTGACTTTCATCGACTAAAAAGTAAATGAAATTGAAATAAAAAGAAAGTGGTCTCATATTGATCAAAGTTTTGCGCTTTAATCACTACAACAAAAAGGACTTATAACATCTCACCTTACACAGCGCTTTATTACAAAAGCGCTGCTATAGGTCAAAAACACGGAATCTATTAATTTAATAAAGGAAAAGCGCAAAAAAATATAAGACCTTAGACAGCGCTTTAGTGAAAAGCGCTGTCTAAGGCCTTCTAAATTTTTAAAAAAATTTAATGGAAAATATTAGACAGCGCTTTCCTTAAAAGCGCTGTCTAAGGCCTTTTAAATTTAAAAAAAATATAAGACCTTAGACAGCGCTTTTAAGGAAAGCGCTGTCTAAGGTCTTAAATATTTAAAAAAATAAAAACAAAAGCGCTGTCTAAGGCCAATCTTAGAAAGCGCTGTCTAAGGGCCACCTTAGAAAGCGCTTTGTTTAAAAGCGCTGTCTAAGGTCTAATAAAATTAAAATATATGAATATACTCAGTTTTCATTTTCAGTTTTGCGCTCTTTCTTCTCCCTCCCCTGTTGCGAACGGATACTTGCGAACCTGAGCTAAACCCTTGCCGTCGTCCACCGCGCCGTCGTCCACCGTTCCTCCCTCATTTCGCGACTCCGACGACCTTTACTCCACCGTGACCGTCTGTTCCTCTCTCATTTCGCGTTTTCGTCACTCAGTTTGGAAGTTTAAGAGTTTCAGATTATTACACATTTTATAAGGTATGCTGATAATGTTGCTGTTGATAATGTTGTTGTTGATGTTGATAATAATGTTGTTGTTGATGTATTACACATTTTACACGTTTCAGAGTATTACACATTTTACACGTTTCAGAGTTTCAGTTTGGAAGTTTCAGAGTTTCAGAGTTTCAGTTGATAATGTTGCTGATAATGTTGATAATGTTGTTGTTGATGTTGATAATAATGTTGTTGTTGATGTTGATAATAATGTTGTTTATGTTGTTGCTAATGTTGGACTGTTGCTAATGTTGATAATGTTGCTAATGTTGTTAATGTTGTTGCTAATGTTGGACTGTTGTTGGATATAAGAATAAAATATGTGCTAACTTCATTTTTGGTGATATAGGAATAGAATCAATATAATGTGTTAGTTTAGTTTGTTCTTGTTAACATTTTTCTACATTGTTAACTATTGCTATATAATGTGTTTGTTTAGTTTAGTTTAGGTTAGTGTTAGTGTTAGTGTTAGGATAGTGTTAGTGTTAGTGTTAGTGTTAGTGTTAATGTTAATAATGTAAATTCTTGAGGTTGTTGTTCTAAAGAACCGAAATTCAAAGCAATTTTGTTAATGAAGTTAATTGCTTTGAATTTCTTAGTTTGGACTTGTTATGCTAATGTTAAATTCTTTCTAACTGTTAGGATTAATAAGTAGGAAAACCATGGATAAAAAATGGATGGATGCCGATCGATTGTCCAAAGAGTACGAGAATGGGGTATTGGATTTCGTTAAGTTTGTTGTTCAACACGCTGACGCTGAAGAGCTCAATCGAATAAAATGTCCTTGCTTGGGTTGTTGTTATGTTGGTAGGGTTGACGCAGATGGGTTGAAATCGCATTTACTGATGAATGGAATTGATCGAAGTTATAAGTGTTGGATACATCATGGTGAGAAAATTAACGAGAATGTTGAACCGACGAGGAAAAGTAATACAACCTATGCTTCAGATGACAAAGACACGGAAACATACGATTGTGATCGAGTCGAAGAGCTTCAGATGAATGGAATGAGGTCCATGCGTATATACGCAACGTCTTTATGGACAACCAAGAAACGGAAAAGTTGTACTTTTTACCGTTTAATACTGGGTTAGATTTTCATTCTAAATTCATCTATTATATTTTTTTTTTGTATTTTGACTTCGTGTAGAAAGTTTCTATCTAACACTTGTTTAATCTTACAGTGGACATTGGTTGTTGGTTGCAATCAATCCTATCCGCGGAGTAGTGTATTATCTGGATTCCTTAGGAAATTATTGGACCACATACCCGGATATGAAGGACTGTATTGACACGTAAGTGAAATTGTTCTAAATAGAAATGTGTATATTTATTTATTTATGTGAATTGTTCTAAATATTCATTTATATTTTATTAGCACTATACAAGCATTCCTAGAACATCGGGGAATCGACCACACCATTACATGGAATTATGTGAAGGTATATTAATTATCACATGTTTTATTATATTAGTGATGCTTACTTGATAAAACTTAGAATTTATCCATATTTTATTTTCATTTGTAGTGTCCTCGGCAACGCAATCAAATAGATTGCGGCTATTTCATGTTGAGATTTATGAGAGACACTATTTCGTTGGATCGAATGGAGATTCCACCCGATGTATGTATTTCTAACTTATGAGTTATTTTAACACATATCTCTCATATTGTCTAATGAAATAGTTAAAACTAAATCAAACTATATGTTATATTATTATGTAGTATTTTGAAGAATTCAGGAGTGCTACTTACACAAAGGCTCTATTGGATGAAATCAAAGAGGAGTGGTGTCAATACATTATGGAGCTCGGAATTTTACAAACTTAAGGTATAATATTATACTCTTACTTTAATTGATGAGAATTTTAATATGTGTAACTTTGGTTGGAGTAATGCTTTGGTTGGATGCAATTTTGGTGTATATACTTTGAATTGCAATTTTGGTGTATATACTTTGAATTACAAACTTTGAATTACAATTTTGGATGCAATTTTGGTGTATATACTTTGAATTACAATTTTGGTGTATATACTTTGAATTGCAATTTTGGTGTATATACTTTGAATTACAAACTTTGAATTACAATTTTGGTGTATATACTTTGAATTACAATTTTTGGTGTATATACTTTGAATTTTAATACTTTGAATTACAATCTTTGTGTTTTCAGGACCTATAATGTAGATTGAAGCAATGTTTTGGTTGGATGCAATTTTGGTGTATATACAATTTTGGTGTATAAGTAATATGTGCATTGTAGAAAAAATGCTTTGGTTGGAAGCAATAACTTTGGTTGGAAGCAATGCTTTGGTTGGATGCAATTTTGGTGAATAAGTAAAATGTGCATTTGTAGAAAAATGTAATGATTTGTAATTATAAATAGGTGTATATACAATTTTGGTTTGTAATTTTAAATATATATATTGGTATGAAATGCCAATTTTGGATATATAATTTTGGTGTAGAAAGGCCAATGGTTTGAATTGCCAATTCTGAAAAAAATTGCTGGTTGAAAATTACAGGTCAAATTCTGGTTGAAAAAACCTGGTAAAATTGTGGTTAAAAAAAAATTATATAAAATTTTTCGTACACCTTAGACAGCGCTTTTGGTGAAAGCGCTGTCTAAGGTCCACTTTAGACAGCGCTTATGGTGAAAGCGCTGTCTAAGGTGTACTAAAAAAGTCAAAAATGGAAGGTCTTAGACAGCGCTTATGGAGAAAGCGCTGTCTAAGGTGTACCAAAAAAGTCAAAAAAAGGAAGGTCTTAGACAGCGCTTTTGGAGAAAGCGCTGTCTAAAGTAATCCATATAATGTGAAAAAGCGCTGTCTAAAGGTACCATAGACAGCGCTTTTCATTAAATACACGCCCCTTTAGACAGCGCTTTTGGTAATACCAGAAGCGCTGTCTAAACCTATAGCGTCGCTGGCTTATACAGCGCTTTAAAGCGCTGTCTAAAGGCTAAAAAAGCGCTGTCTAAAACCGTTTTTGCGCTAGTGAATGAGATCAACCAAACCATGAAGTTTGTTATATCATCGACCATAATAAAGAAAATGAAATTGAAATGAAAAAAGAGTTGGTCTCGTCTTAATCAAGATTTAAATTGGTAAATCAATACTCTTTTTATTAGACTTTCATTGACCAATAAGAGTAAATAAAAAAAGTGGCCTCATATTTATCAAGACTTTATTGATTTGAAATAATCAAAGTCAGGATTTGTGTAATATCATTGGCCCAAAAATAAATCAAAAAAGAAAATCGAAGATGAAAATCCAACTAAATAAAATGGTAACCAATAAATTATTAATAAGAATTTACAGAAACTCTATTAATCAAAAATAAATAACAAAAAGGACTTATCCAAGATTTTAGCAAAACAAATTAACAAAAATTATTTAAAGAAAAGAGGGTGAAAATGAGAAACATCAGGGTGGAAAATAAAATAACAGAATTATGGAATCACTTGGGCCTAAGGCCCATCATCCATGCCTCAAAAAGATCTTTAATCAGAAGAAAAAAAATAACAAAACAATGATGGATAATGAACGTGGGTCAAAGACCCACCATTCTTCTGAACGAAATCAAAGGAAGGGTAAAACAATATCAGATCTAAAAAACCAGAAAATAAATCGAAAACGGTTCATTATTCCATAACGTAATTCGCTCAGAAGAAGAAACACGATCTTCTTCATCATCGCGTTACACAAGTCAGCGCGTCCAAACTTTCCTCCGCGAATCTCAGTCTCCTCTTTGATCTGGTTTTGATTCGGGTTTGATTCGCAACTTGGGTCTCATTTGTTTCAATTTGTTCCTCTTCTCCTTCTATTTCTGTGGATCATTTTGTTTCTGGTTTGGATGGTGAAAAAGAAAGGGCAGTCCGTTGAGGATTGAAAGGGTTTTTGTGGTTGTGCGAAGGAGAAAGAATGAGGATTGTTGAGATCCGGTTGGTGATGGAGATTAGAGTTATTGAGTTGAAGATGAAATAAGGGTGAATCAAAGACAGGTACAGTTGGATGATTGTGGAGTGGAGGGCTGTTGATATGTGTATGAACGAGTTGTTAAAGGTTTATTAGGAGAGAAAAGGTTTAAAGGTCCTGAGCTGTTTGATGAAGGAGATTGGAGAGAAGTTCTTTTTTGAAGGAGAATGAAGATTTAGTGGTTGAATGAGATTGAATATTGAAAGAGGTTTGGTTGTGGTTGTTGATATTGATGAAGGCGGAGAAGCTGGGTGGTTTGAGATTATTTTGTGAGGGAGAGGTGGTGGTGAGTTATGCCAAAAGGCCCTCGGCTATGGAACAGAAAAAAAACCAAGGTAATCTCTTCAGAATTTTCCTTTTCGTTCGACCCCCCCCCCCCTCTAATTCTTTTCATCTGTTCCTTTTTAAAAAACAATTAGACTTGTTGGATAAGTCTTGAATTGATGGGTCTCTTTCAATAACAGGTTTTGGTTATAGCATTGTGGTGTCCTTGTTGATGTAGGTTGATGATGCAGAACTCAGGAATTTGGCATTAGGTGAGCAGCGTGTACTTGCGTAGCCAATGTGAAGCTTGTAGAATCTGGTACTTTTGAGATGCTGGTCAATGTTTATGTGAGCGGGATTGTTTTTGGATGGTGTCTTTTGTACAGCAAGTTGATGCAGGTTTTATTTCTGTGTAAGGGCAGTGTGTTGTAGCATTCACTTGTAGCAGATGATTTTGTTATTTTGTGGCAGTGATAGCGTACAGCATGCTGGTTTTGATGCAGAGTTGTTTTGTATTGTAGCAGTCAGTGTTGTTGCTGTCAAGTGATACGGTTTGCTGGTTTAGACAAGATATAGCAGACTCATGAAGGCCACTTTATTATTATTTTTTGTAATTTTCTTTGACAATGACTTTGTTTGGTAATTTTGTAATATGATGGGCTTTAAGAGAAAAATATGGAACGGGCTTAAGAAGTTTTTGTATAACTTAGTACTCTTGTGGTAGTGATCTTGCAATATAAGGGACTCTTTTTGGATTAGGATTTTCTAGAGATTTTTTGTATACATAAAAAAAAGTGGACAATAGGGAAAAAATATAAAAATATGGATATTGGATAAAAAGATAATGGGTGATCAAACCCAAAAATGGATTAAAAGAAAAAATGGATAATTGCAATAAAATGTGGATAATTGAAAATAGTTTAGAAATGGATTATGAGAAATGGGTAATTGAATGAAAATGGTCAATGAAAATTGAATTGAAAGAAAGGATAAATAACAAAGTGGATAAAAGACGATTACAGGAATGGACATGCACTTCCACGCTTGATCAATACCTAAACCTTGACAACTGCACTCGACTTCCACAAATCCTGAACTACATGACCAAACCCTTGCACAAAACTTGAAATGTACCAACTGCTCTGATCTCTTTGATGGCTCTACAACCTTAATTGAACTGAAACAATATTGTACACACCATGAACCAGCTAGCCTTAGGAGACTCAACTGAACGATATTTGTCAATCATAAACTCTAAGGGTGAGAAACCCTAATCCTCTAGAATCCTGATCTATAATCTCTTCAATTAATCGACAAATGAAACTTTAAACAACAACACCCTTGCGGCCAATCAGATAACTGAAATCATGCCTTGATAAACTCCTGATAAGAACCTTTCGTGACAATGAACACTGCACACTTTCACCTCAAACTTCAGTACAAATAACCGGAAGAGACAACCTCTAAACAAAGGAAATCCACCTTAAAAGAAAACCTCTGATTCCACATCTTAGGAGCTTAAATGGTGGATGATCTATCTAAACCCTGATTTGCCGACCCTAGAAGTCTCTCGAAACAAATCTGATTCACAAATGAAACAAAAGGAACAAAACCGATAAAATGGTTAGTTATGCAATGTGATTGACCTATGATGCTCATGTAAATGACGATGACATCTAAGGGGTAAAATTTGGGGTACAACAGTTGCCCCTATTTAAATAATTTTACCGGATGGTGCGAGGAATGGAAATCCTCGGGACGTCAAGGTGAAAGGTATTTAAATATAGCAAACCAAAATTTTTTCCCTTAGATGGAATGCAGATGCTAAGGACAAAAAATAGACATGCATATGCTGACATGCCATGAACTTCTAGTATGATGATTATGATGCCATGATAGTGCAAAGATGCAGACAAACAAGACACTAAAGGTAAAGAGCAAACAACCACATATGAGCTTACTGGGGAAGGATGAAGGTTAGTATCCACGAAGAAGACTAAAAGGGGATACAGGCTGACCAACAAAAAAAAAGACTCACTGGGGAGACTCTGAGGCAACACTCGGGATGGAAAAATAAAACTGAGGGTAAACCCTACAAGTCCTCACTGGAGATAGGAGCCAGAAAGGTATTCTCCACTGGGGAAAGATCCAGGGAGATGGACGACAGGTTCATATGTGACCGGACGACACTGGGGAAATGAAACATTCTTACTGAGCATGAAACCAGAAAGAAGACATGATCTCCACTAGGGATCAATTTGAAATAAAAGGATAGACATCCTACAAAGATTTTCTGGGGATTTCTTATACTGAAGAGTTCAAACGGGATCTTCAAGAAAAGCCAGAAAAGACAGAGACAAACTCTGCGTGTGCCAAATGATGATCAATCACAAGGACTTTCAAAGAGCTATTGATAATGACTGAACTTCTGCTGGGAACCAGATTAAAGTGCCAACAAGGATTGGACTCAGAAGTGGTGTGTCAAGGGATACTAATAATGAGTTGGATAAGATACCAATTTGAGTTGGTTGAGATAACAATATGATTTGTTTTATGAGGAAGACCAGTTTGAGCTAGATTCTAAATTTGGTTTAGGTTCATATTTGACCAGGGTTCAAACAACGGGTTCACGATAACCTGAAGTTTAGGTTCACGATAACCTGATTTCAAACAACGAGTTCATGACAACCTGAAGTTTAGGTTCACGATAACCTGATTTCAAACAACGGGTTCACGATAACCTGAAGTTTAGGTTCACATCTGACCTGGTTTCAAACGACGTGTTCACGATAACCTGAAGTTTAGGTTCACGATAACCTGAAGTTTAGGTTCACGATAACCTGATTTCAAACAACGGGTTCACGATAACCTGATGTTTAGGTTCACATCTGACCTGGTTTCAAACGACGGGTTCACGATAACCTGAAGTTTAGGTTCACGATAACCTGATTTCAAACAACGGGTTCACGATAACCTGAAGTTTAGTTTCACGATAACCTGATTTCAAACAACGGGTTCACGATAACCTGAAGTTTAGGTTCACATATGACCTGGTTTCAAACGACGGGTTCACGATAACCTGAAGTTTAGATCGTTAACAAGGGCTGACGGCAAGGAACAAAAACAGGGATCACATCATCAAGAAGTTTGATGGCAAAGAAACCAAAGCAGGGATCACATCATCAAGAAGCTTGATGGCAAGGAGATAATACATATCCGAGGGTATGAAACCTGAACTCGGAACACCTCATCAAACAGATTGACGGGAAGAAACACTTCAAATAGGGATCACATCAAACGGGTTGATGGAAAGGAATAATAACACATCCGAAGGTACGAAACCTGAGCTCGGAACACCTCATTAAATAGGTTGACGGCAAGGAAATAATACATATCCGAGGGTATAAAACCTGAACTCGGAACACCTCATCAAACATATTGACGGAAAGGAAATAATACATATCCGAGGGTATAGAACCTGAACTCGAAACACCTCATCAAATAGATTGACGGCAAGGAATACCTCAAATAGGGATCACATCAAACAGGTTGGCAGAAAGGAATAATAACACATTCGAAGGTACGAAACCTGAGCTCGGAACACCTCGTCAAACAGATTGACAGGAAGGAATAATAACATATCCGAAGGTACGAAACCTGAGCTCGGAACACCTCATTAAACAGATTGACGGGAAGGAAATAATACATATCCGAGGGTATAAAACCTGAACTCGGAACACCTCATCAAACAGATTGACGGGAAGAAATACCTCAAATAAGGATCACATCAAACAGGTTGATGGAAAGTGACTGACTGAAGGTAACACCATTGGTAATTGTAGAAGTATGAATAAAACCAAGGACGGATAAGCTTCTCGGGAAAGAGATTGCCACTTATCATTGTAGAGGTAATGATAGTAAAACAAGCTTCTCAAGGAGATTGCCACTTGTTGTTGGGTATAAATTCCAAAGAGATGTTGATATTACAACGGTGCTGGAGAAGTAATTGTCTTCAATGAGGGTCTGCAAAAGATTCTCCCTGCGAGATATAGTGCAAAATAAATGCACGTTCAAGATGGGCTCAGAAACCACACCTGCTAGGGACCAAAGTTCAATCTAGGAACGAGCTAGAAATAAACGGCCAAACAAGACTCTAATGTATCATCCCTTCAGGTCTACAGTGATTGAATAGGGGAAGCTGTAATACCCCAAAATTTTCCCTCTCTTTTTTTCATATCATTTAGCATGTGCTTTCATTGCATTACATTGCATTCAAGTCATAGAAAAATAAAGCATTGCATTGCATTCAGCATAGGGCATGTTATCAGTGGTTTTCAGAGTGTTGATCATTCAGAGCCATGGAACAAGAGTCAAGGGTCTCCCAAAAAGCCTCAAAGGTCTCTTTCATTATATATCATCTCATTTGATCCCACAAGTCATTGGAATATGGGAATTCATCAAGAAAGTTGGATAGTTCATCATCTCCTAACCAAAAGCAGTCAAAATTAGGGTTTTGGGTTCAAGAAGTCTCCTAATGAAATTTTGGTTCAAACTTGATCTCAATGTTTTCTACATGATGTCAAGTATCTAAGGATGGAATATTGCCCATTGGCTCATTTCAGAAGAGGTTCAATTGATCAGTTGCTTGAGAATCAAGAAATTGGGGAAAAAGTCAACTATGCAGTGAAAAAGTCAACTCATGACGTTTTAAGGTCAAATTCATGAAATTCAAGTTACATATGTTCATTGGACAAGATTTGATCAAGAAATGTCAAGAGAATCATCAAAAAACAAGAATTGTACAAAGTTTCCATTTTTAGAAACTTAGGGTTTCCAAAAATGGCAAGGTTTGGACCATTTTGCACCACACTTCAAAGCATTATTTCTCCATGATAAAAGCTTCAAGCGTCAGGCCCAAGTTGAGCCGGTTAAAGATCACATTCCAAGCTTCAAATCCATATAAATAACTCTTCCATTGGATCAAAATTGAGGGAGTTATGTTCAATCAAAGTTTGGTAAAATCAAGGCAAATTCCAAATCATGGCAAGGCAAGTTCAAGCCTCTAGGCCATAATTTCATCAAACAGGTGGTGGGCCAAATGTCAAGCTAATTTTCTCCATCAAGGATGCTTCAAATAAAAAATTGTTTAACATCAAAGTTGTTCATCTCCATGTCCTCTTTAACTTTGATGTTAGACATTTTTTCATTTGAACAAGTTATGAAGGAGTTATAATGGTCCAAACATAGAAGCTCCACTCTGAAATTTCCATAGGCCATGATGCCATGCACGCAACAAGTTGCCATGCCCATGCATCAGTTTTGATTCCTTGGTTTTCAAGCCATTTTCAAGTATGTTAAAGGTCTCCATTCACTTTGATTTCCATACCAAACTTGTTCTACCATGTTTCCTCTTCCTAATGACACCAAAATCTCATCAAACCATGCATCCAACACAAATAATTCCATCATCAAACTTCCTTGTTTTCATTGAAACCATGCTGCCAAGAGTAGAATGTTTTGCATTGATATTGGTTGATTCACATTAGTTTGCACGCAGACACTCATCATACATTGCCTCATTTGGACCAACACTATCTTACACTCATGCCATGCCATGCTATCATACACCAAAGAGGAAAGTACCATGCTTGTCTTGCAAGTTTCTGCAACAACACGCATCAACATCACCACTTCTAATTTCATCATTCTCACCATAAACTAGCATGCTCCCTCATCATCATATCCAAACCTTTCTAACTCGTGGCCTAACTGACATGACTCAGTTAGTTAACTCAAACTCAGTTAACTTGAGTCCCAACTGTCAACCACACCAGTTAGATTTCTAACTCAACCTATATAAGCAAGCTTCAACAGATTTTGAGGGAGCTTCATCATTTTTCTCACATTCCAAAAACACTCTCTGAAATTCTCTCTGAACTCTCTCTATCTCATTGCACGAATTCATCAATTTTCTTCATCAAGCAACATTAAGCAACATTGCAATGTAGAAGCATGAAATAGGTGAATCATCTTCAATTTCAGATCCATTTTCCTCTTCATTTTCAAGTGTCTACGAGCATTTTTTTGCTCAAACAAGTTTAAGAGTTCAAGATCTCATCTCTGGTATTCTGAAGATCCAAAGTTTCTTCAAGTTTCAGGTTCCTATTTCTCAACTGGCTTGCACAAATTCACTTTATTTAAGCTTTTTTTTGTTGTTTTTGAAGCTTACTAGAAGCTATGCATGATCTGGCTAGTTGATAGACCTTTTAGAGGTGTAGATTCATTTTTTAGGGCAAACTGAAATGCTTCGATTCTTCCTGTGCTTGCATTATTTATGAATTTTAATGCTATATTCGTGATGTGCATGATGCTAGCTTTCGAATGATGTATGGTTTGTGAGGTTCTAGGAGGTTTTAGGAATTGCAGGTGACCGGAGGTGGCCGGAGAAGATGAACGGAGGTCCTTCTCCGGCCGGTGAGATTGAATTAGGGTTTAATATTCAGTTTAAAACGTGGCCGTGTGATGCATCTGATCCAACGCTTGAGAAAGTGCCAGCGCATTAATGAACCAACCTCTCTCTCACGTGCCTTATTTTGATCTCTGATGACTTGTGTGTAGGCTTGTGTATGATTTTTACCATGCGTTTGCATTCTGATTTGTTCATCATGAGTGCTTTGTTTGATTGATTTCATTGATCGAATCCTATGGCTGTGATTGCATCCACGTGTGACTGAGCATACACCTTAAACACACACACACGTGCGCCTTTGGACTGGGTTTCAATTTACTTTTCACACTCCCCACATTGGGCCCAAATCATTTTTAAACTGGAAAGTTACTTGCGCCACACCCCCTGCACATTTTCATTCCATTTTTAATTTCTTTTTTTTATACTGTTTTGATTTTCTATTTTTAAAAATACCAAAATGCATTCAATAATTCTAAAAAAATTTATATAGCATCATAATGCATTAAAATAATTTTCTATAATTTTTAATTCTGATTTTAATAATTTTTCCTTATAATTTCAGAATTTATTTTTAATTTCCTTTTAAATGATGTTCTTCATTGGCAGTTGAACTTCCCCATTTTATTTCTCTTAACTCACATACTCTTTTGCATTCTTTCTTTTTGCACTTGTTAAATAACATCTGAAAGCATCTAAAAACATTTTCATTTTTTTTTGGGTTAAATATGTTTTTAGTCCCTATAAAGTTTGAAATTTCATTTTTAGTCCTTCCCTACCTTTTGGCAACGGTTTTTACAAAAAAACCGTTGCCAAAACCAGCTAAAACCGTTTCCAAAACCCAGGAGGGACTAAAAATGAAATTTCAAACTTTATAGGGACTAAAAACATATTTAACCCTTTTATTTTTAAAGTCATTTTATCTTATGTTTTGATGTGCATATTTGAGTTTCCTTTGGATGTGTTTCAATGAGACTTTGTGAGATCTTTTGATCATGTTTCGTTTGAGTTTTGCCATGATCTTTTGACATGTCCTTAACTTCTGACTTAGTTTGGTTGAGACCTATTTTCATATTTTTCTCATGTGATTTGGTAATTGTTTGATACCTTGCATTTGAAGCAACATTTGTGCATGTTCTTTTACTTACATATGACATGATTTTGATAAGGCACTTGTGCCACCTTGTCTTGTTTGCTTTGTGTGAGATTATAGGGTTTGTTTAGAATATTATAGGTCCTACTTGGTTCACTTATAGGTCATTTTGATTGGTGTTTACCTTTGATGTGTGTTTATGCACTTTTACTTGCATTTTTTACCTAATTCATCACCTCATCTCTTCTTGTGCTCTACATGATTTGTGTTTGCATTGAGTATGCCATTTCCTTTATATCATTTGCATATCATCAATTGTATGCTACTGGTCCATATGCATCCATACCCATTTCATATGTTATGCATCTTTAACATGTAAGTTTGTGCATCTAATTGGAACTTGTTTTTCTCCTTTCCATTTCCTCTTTCATCTACTCTATTACTTGAATCATTTCATCCTTGACTTGTATGATGGTTCATATGCATTTTAAAACATTCATAAATGATGTATGCTTCTGACCTTGACATTTCATTAAGCATAAATACATGTTCATCTTGCACTTTTATTCATTTTTCATCAACTACTTTCATGGTGCATTTCTTTGATGTTTGAGACATTGTTTGTGCAAAGTTTGATTGTGTCTGGTACCTTAACTTTAGAGGAATTTCTTAGGGTATTAGTTCTGACTTAGAAACTTTATAAACCTTTAGGACATTTCTTCTTTAGTTCTTAACTTGTTTGATCTCTACTTGTTATCGTTTCTTTAGTTCTTTACTTGTAATTTGTTTTTCCTAACATTTTCAGGGGCTAATGGTATGTCAAGTGTGTGGGTGTGCACCCACATACAACCTCTTCTCTTATCTCTTTTAAACTTTCAATTTGTGTTTGTGATAAGCATCTAATGCTTTCCTTGTTCAATCTCTTTCATCCCCTTAGAGTTCTTAACTTAGCTTCTATCTTGGAAGTAAGTTAGAACTCATTCTTCTTCTCTTTTCTTTCAGAGTTAGGTTTCTAAACCACACTTAACCATTAGGAACATCCATGTATGATAACTTTAGGGTTTGAGTCTTAGTCTCCCTCATTAGATTTTACCTTTCTTAACCTTTGAGTCTCTCTTCTTCTCATCTCAAAACAAAAGAAAAAAACACTTAATAAAGGCATAACATATATTGTATTTGAGCCTTTCATGTGAGAATAAGGTAGTGAGGGGTCTTCTCTCACTTTCTTAGAATGTTTAGCATATGTCCCGTCTTGGGTCGATATGCGAGGCATTCGATCCTACGTGAAAGACTTAAATACAATATGCGTTGTAAACACACCAATAATCAAAACACTTCTTTCTAAAATACAAAAAACAAACAAATTCTCTTCTCATTTCCTTCATTCTATTCCTTAAGGACTCGTCATGTCCGTTCTACCACAAACAGGTAACGCCTAAGTCTTCATACAGCGAGCTGCAACACCTAACTGCTGGGACGCGCACTCTGACGTTTCCATTAAAAAACACAAACAAAACAACCCTTGTTGAGGGGAACTACGTCGCTTTGATTCTCATGTTCCCGATGAGATACGTAGGCAGTGGGGTAGGGCCCATTCGAGCACTTCTTTTATTTTCCCTACATTTGTTTCTCGTTCTCTTTCCATCCCTTTTCCAACATCTTTTCTATCACCCTTTGAGCAGTACTTCAAGCGTGGATCCCGTCGAGTACGACGGACGTGAAGGGGTGAGATAACCTTCCCTTCACGTAACCGATTCCCTTACCCTTTCTCTTTGGTTCGCGAGACCTCGTTCTTTCCTTTATCCCGGGTTTGTGCAGCATTACCCTTCCCTTTCTTTGGGATAAAAATGCCTGGCTGGCGACTCTCTTTCTTTCTTCCGTGCCACTTTCGCGTTTGTACCTGGATGAAAATCCCGGGAGCGACAGAAGCTCAGGAGGAACCACCTGGCCGTCAATAATTTGGTGCAGAACGCCTATCCCCTCGGTGACCAGCTGAACTTCAGAGTTCAAGGCCTTCATCTGCTCAACGGCTGCGTTAAATCCGAACTCGGCTGCCCCCAGGTTGTCCTGCTCGAGGACGCGGATTTTCCCAATCAGTCTTCCTGGGTCTTCAGAGTTCTCTCCTCCCCAGTCTCATCTTGACCGACAGTCGAGGAGCCTTCCAGCCCTGCAATCTTCGCCTTTAGCTTGACGTTCTCCTCGTTCAAGCGTTCCATCTCCTCCCTGGTCTGGTTCATCTCCTTTAGAAGCTCAACCTTGGGCTCATAATTTCCCTGGAGGGTCGTCCGCTTGTTGAACAACTCAGCAGTCTCCAGCTTAAGCTCTATTTCCCTTGCCTTGACCTTCTTAAACTCCGCGGCCAGAACTGTCTCCGCATCCCCAAGGGCCAGCGCCGCCTCCAGCACTCTCATCACAACAGTTACATCCTGGCACATGAGTCTCCTCCTCACCTTAGGATCAGTAGACAGAATAGCCGACGCATCAAGGTCGGGGACAACGTTTGATCCCTCCCCGTCAAAAATCTTTCCTTGCAGATAATAGGGTGGTAGAACAAATTTTCTCCCGACAAAGCCGCTCGAACCATCAACAGGGGGAGAGCTAATATCATCCCGCTTCCTTTTCTTCTGAGTATCCGGGGTAGGATGATTCGACGTGCTTCCCAGAAAAGAGGTAGAGCCACCAACGAACTTCTCCAGCGTCGCTTGCTGCTTAGCCGCGTCGACCTTCGGCACCGACGCCTTCTTGAGATCCTTGGCCGCTGCTGACCTGACCAGGCGCTCACGCATGTTTGACATTTTCCCTGCAAAAAAAAGGGATTAGCACATTGCACAAGACATTAACAGTACGGGCACAAGGTTAATATATACCAAGAAGCTTAAACACAACATCCTCGTTCTCACATTCGAGGAGTGCCTTGGTATTTATGTAGCGGGCTGCCCGGGAAGGCTCCCCATCCTCCCCGCATAGCACGTTGTTTACCCTGTCCACTACAAAAGCAAGGATAAAACTCTCCACAACCGCCGTTAACGCTCGAAAGGATTTCTTATCCTCAGTGCTCAGCTGATCATGCTTAACAAGGAACTGATTGGTCCTATATCTAAAATGAGCAAACACCCATTCTAGTGGGAATTTTGACACTAGTCTCATTACTTCCCGACAATCTTCCTCCACGGCTTCCATGGTGGCCAAAGATTCCTTGGCCGCCTCCGAGATTGGCTTCATGACCAAGAACCTGAATTTAAAGTTTCGGACAGACTCCGAATATGGCCAGAACAATCTGCTCTGTTGTTTGAAAGACACCCAACTCTACTTTGGACCAGCCGTGCTCCTCTAAATCTGGAAGATGCAAAAAAAGAGCTCCATTGTTGCCTCGATATTTAGATACCGACACACCAGCTCGAAGGCCCGAATAAATGCCAAAGCATTCGGGTGAAGCTAGGCAGGACACAACTTGAGGTGACAAAAAATAGCCCATTGAAAATCAGTAAAGAGCAGACGATACCCTTCCTCCGTGAAAGCGAATTCGTACATTGGAAATATCATCCCCGGATACACCGAACATATCCGATCATCCTCTGCGGGGCAGATCGCTTTCTAGCCCGCGGGTGTACCCTCTGCCCGATCCTCAAGGAAAGGGAACAAGCGAGCCTCCTCCTCGGTAAAGGTCGACCTCGTCACCAATGGCTATTGGGTGATCCAGCTAAGACCCCCTTCATCTACCCTGAAGTTGGCATGCTCGATAGGTTGCGCAACCTCCCCGTTAGCAACCCCAACGTTAGGGATGACTTCCTCGTTCTTACCGGCTATTTCACCTGAAAAGCAGAGGAAGTAAAAGTGAATTCGACGAAAGAGATCAAATCCACCCTTCCACCATAAATCAAGTGAAAGGGCGAGGAATAAATACGAGGATGCCTTCAAGCCCTAGTCGAAAGTACCGAGACACGACGAAATCCTTTCCCCCGAAGAACGGGGACGAGACTCCGCGACACTATGAAAGGCTCACAGGAGGACGATTCTCCTCAACAAATAAAACTTATCGGGCATGCAAAAATCAATTCTCGCGTCGTGCAGGCTTAATGCCCAACTACAAACATGAACTACTTCTAACTAGAAACCTAGGAAGATCTACACAGTTCTATGCAACATTAAAAAACATTCATCCTAGGTTCATCATGTTCTTTAGGATCTTCATTAATTTCCCAGAAAATTCATGTGTTCATTAAAGAACGCATGAACTTCAATTGGAAAATTCATGCGTTACCGGGAAATGTAAACTAATTTCCAGAAAACCAAGAACTATTTTAAGACTAATAAGCAAGGACGAAGAACTTACTTGGATCTGGAGGTGGAAGATGAAAGTTGACGGCGGAGAGATGAACTCCGGCAAAGAAACAAGTTGCAGAGCAAAAGAAGGAGGGGAAAGAAATTTGTGTGAAGTGTGCAAATGAATCCTCGTTCCCTCTTTTTATAAGCATTTGCTCGCATGGGGAAGTGCGAAGGGTAAAAACCAACATTGCTTGGCTAGCCTAGACCCCATAGGCCTTGGCAAAAATTAATTACACCGCCACTTGTCAAAACGAAATCTTCGTTTGGCATTCTCAAAGTCAAATCGTTGCATTCCCCAAGGCAAGTCATCTCCAGCTCTCCGCGGACATACCCTCCTCGACAATTCATACAAGATACCTCCTCATTGAGGCTGGTCTACATGAAAAGCGTCCTTTCCGCGGGTACATCCTCACTAATCCTGGTCGACACAAAAACGTCCATTTCGCGAGCACGCCCTAGCATACTTAGGAACTGTCGACCATGATTACCATATGTAACGCTATTTTTGTGGTCTTGAAGCACTATCGCTCGGGTACTACAGTTCGATTCATTTTTTATCCTATTAAGCTGATTAAGGAAGGGAAATAGATGTCTCCAATTAACCCTGCTTGCATACTGAGTTTAAACAGTCAAAACTGTTAATTTACATATGCGATTAAGATGTGGGTCCCCTTTCGGTTTATTTTGTTAAGAACACAATGTCTGGACTATCTGCGAGGTTTTTGGTAATGTGTTTAGATTTGATGCTTTTGGGCTGATTGATGGAGATACTGGATTTTGGTTTTTTGATTAGTGTGCTCGCTAAGATTTTTCAATCTTATGCCTACGTATTCCCATTTGACGAAACAGGGAAATCAGAGCGATCGTAGTTCCTCTTATGCTATGGGAGGAAAAATGTTGTTTTGGTGTCTTGTTCAAAGCCCAAGACATGAAGCTAAAGGTGATTTGTATCTTGTTCAAAGCCCAAGATGTGAAGCTAAAAGGGTTCTGGATGAGAGAGAATTTGTCATCTCTAAAGAGGAGTTGTTGATGTTTGTATGCTGTGAGCAAGGCACAAATTGATGCTAAAAGGTTGATTACCTCAACCGGGGATTTCTCTATACAAAGCCTAAGAGGAGGCCATTGACCCAACAAGAGGGTGTTTTTTATTTGTCTCGTACGAAGCTCGAGATAGAGGCTAAAAGGGTTGACTCAACAAGAGAGTGTTTTTATGTGTGTCTTGTACGAAGCCCAAGACGAAAGCTAAAAGGTTTGACTCAACAAGAGAGTCTTTTATACTCAACAAGATAGTGATTTGGTGCCTCATACAAAGCCTGAGGTAGAGGCTAAAAGGGAAGTGACTCAACAAGAGAGTCTTTTATACTAAACAAGAGAGTGTTTTTAGTGACTCGTATGAAGTCCGAGATAGAGGCTAAACGAGGTTTGACTCAACAAGAGAGTCTTTTATACACAACAAGAGAGTGATTTGAGTGTCTCGTACGAAGCCCGAGATAGAGGCTAAACGAGGTTTGACTCAACAAGAGAGTCTTTTATACTTAACAAGAGAGTGATTTAGTATCTCGTACGAACCCCGAGATGAAGGCTAAAAAGAGATTGACTCAACAAGAGAGTCTGAAAAGGTTAACTCCGTTAGGGAGGATCATTGTACAAAGCCCAAGTGGAGGTTGTGTCACTGCTGAGGATTAGATCCATAGGCAGGCCAAAGGGTGGGGAACTCTCATGAGAGAGACCGAGTTTCAGAGTGATTAGTGTTTTTTCCTATATTTGAAAGAAACTTGAGAATGTCTTTGAGACTCAAGGGGTTTTAGACTGTCCAAGTCTAGAGTATTATCTTTTGTACAATGCCCAATAGGAGGCACGGGCATTAAGGGATGAGTATCAACCCTAAAGTGGCCAGAGGTTTGACACTGGAAAGACTGCTCTAGCAAAGGATGACTAAGTTCTCTCTTATACCTTTAAGAGGCCATCAGGGTCCTTGTATTAAGCCCAAGAGAAGGCATGAGAACTTCTAAGAAGCCGAAGGGTCCTTGTATAACGCCCAAGAGGAGGCGGGGATGCTTTTAGGAAGCCTGTGGGTCCCCAAACCAAGAGAAGTTCAAGAAATGCAATTCACAGAGAAGAGCTCATTCCAGGAAAGTTCTTAAATTTGGAAGAAGCTCAAGAGATGTTATTCACGGAGAATAGATCAACTTTGGGGAGTAGAGTTTCTTTGACGATTTCTAAGAGTGACAGTTTGAGAAATGGTTCACCGAGAATGCTGTCTTTCTCTTTGTTCCATATTATTTAACCCCAAGAGAAGGGAAGATTGTGTCTGGTAATCCTATGGGGGATCAAGTTTTGTTTGTATTTAAGAGTGACCAACAGGGCTTTACCCAGTGCTAGACGTAGTTGCCAGGGAAAACTCTAAATAACTATACTAGTATTACACAATTGATATTTGAAGAGTATATAAAAGGATGTGAAAGGAGACTTACAGTGAAACAGCCCCACAATACA
This sequence comes from Lathyrus tuberosus, assembly GCA_022829125.1. NCBI lineage: Eukaryota > Viridiplantae > Streptophyta > Magnoliopsida > Fabales > Fabaceae > Lathyrus > Lathyrus tuberosus. Next base: position 3,126,023 of record JALAZF010000254.1, read on the forward strand.
TTTATATACATATGAAAGCGATAAATGAAAGCGGATAAACACTAACCCGTTATAGAGCTTCCATGCTATTTTGTTAGTTGTTCAACAAAGAAAACTTTGATAACAATATTATATTCAAAATCAAAGGAGAAAGTGCTTTGAAAATATTGTTGGAGCTTACAGCTCAAGGAAAGGCCCAAATTTTAACGATGATCGCACCGTTGTTTTGAAAAGGTACAGAGGGACTTATACAATAGGTGAGGCCCAAGAAGGTTTTTATTTACAAAAGGATTGGTTCTTACACTCTATCAAGAGGCCCAAATGATTTTTTTTAAAGAAAAGGAATGAGTCTTATAGCTCAAGTAGAGGCCCAAGGTTATTTGTTTAAAAACAGCGATCGCGCCGAGGTTTTTGAAAACACAGTGGGTCTTATACAATGGCTGAGGCCCAAATCATTTTGGTTTAAAAAAAAAGGTTGGGTGTTACACTCTATTAGAGGCCCAAAGTGTTTGAAAAAGTTTGATGAGGGTTGAATTAATCAAAACCCTAATTTGTTTTCAAAAATATATTTTAATTGAATAAAAATTCAATTAAAATGATCAAAATTGTTAAACATGTGTGAAAAACAAATTGTGATCTTGGATTAATGTTTCAAAAATCATGTTTTAGTCCACAAAATGATTGGAAACCAATTAAATTTGGAAAATCAAGAAGAAAAAAAACATTTTACATGTCAAAAAACAAATAAAACATTAATTCTTTGCAAAAATATCAAGTATATGAAATAAAAAAAATTTTTGGGATTTTTTGGAAAAATAAAATATTTTAACATTTTTGTGAATTATTAAAACAAGAATCAACTCAAAATCATTAAAACTCAGAGAGAAATTAATTTTTGAATCAATTAAATAAAATCATAAAATTCAAATATTCAAATATTCAAAAAATGGCGCCAAGAACACGCGCCACCCTCTGTTTTTGCAGATTTGCATTTTCTCTCTAATCTCACTGAATACTTGATGAAATCACACAAACCACATGTCAATCTGCTCGTTTTCACCTCACGGTCATGTCTATGGTCTTTAATTTCATTTATTTTAAGCATGGAATAAGAAATCAAAGAGAAACCTTAAGAACCCTAAAATTTGCATGAAGGCTCAGAAATTCCATACACGATTCAAACAAAGCAATTGAATGAGGGGAAATACTCTATGCATGATTATGAACATATGGCAAAATTATTGTGCAGCAAAATATGCATGGATCATAGAGTTAGAAGAGCTCAAGCTTACCCCTTGCAGCTGGTGATCGTGTTTTGTGTTAGAGGTGCTGCAAGCTGGTTCTAATGATTTGCACAACTTCTTTAGGTGCCAAGTGATGTGTCTGAATGCTTGGAGTGGTTTGAAACAAGCTGAAACTTGAGATGGTACCTCAACTGTACCTCTGCCAAGAACTTGAGCAGTTGGCAAGTGATTTTGTGATTTTTGTGTTACAGATGTTATGTGAATGTTTGGATCACTTCTATATGATGTTTATGAGGTGTGTGTGTGATTGGTTTCGTTGGAATAGCTCTCAAACTCAAAACCCGATAGTGACTTGCCTTAGAAGGCAAAATTGGAAGTGAGAAGGAGATTTTGAGGAAAGCATTTGTTTGATGGCTTTGGTGTACTCAAACTGAGCACAAATGAGCTCTATTTATAGTAGAGCAAGTTTATTTTGGCTGCAATAGTGAATCGCAACTGCAGCAGAGGTTTGGCCAATGTTGATCAATAGGAATCCAAGTCTCCTCTAGCCATTGACTAGAGGTTAGGGCACAAGCTGCTGGTTCCCTTAGTTCAGATCTTATCCTTGACTCATTCAGTTGGAAATAGTTCAGTTCATGCCACCTTGGTGCATCCATTGAATGCTCCAAAATAAAATTGGAGTCTTGTCCCCTCTTTAGGGGTTTCTAGGTTTGGCATGCTATTTTTAGTTCCAAGGACTTGGGAGGCTTATGGATCAGTGTTTGTCCCTTCTTGGTCCCTCACTGAGGTGTTCAGATGGATAAACTTGTTTGTCATTTGCAAAAATTGGCCAAATCGAGCAAAATGCACAAATCTGCCTTGCCGTGATAGTTTGCAGTAAGGCACATTGGCATTGTCACATCTCATGGCTCAAGTTGAATTTCATGGGGTTCTTGGCCATTTTGGAAATCTCTCATATGATACAACATATGTGTGATCATAGTTTGTTTTGATACTTTTTGGATCGAAGTAAAAAATGCCCCTACCTTTGGAAAAATGTGAAGGCAGATTCTGACTTAGTGAAAATTTCACTAAGTGTTGGAAAAAAGTGACATTTTCACTTTTTGTGATTTTGGCCTTTCCATAACTTGAAATCCATGAGGAATTCCATAATTCCTGATTTTTGGTGAATGCATCCCCTGAGGCTAGATTGTCTTGATGATTGGGTCCATGATGTCCCATGGAGTATCTTAGGTTATGCTTTGAAGTAATGGCTCATGTCCAGATGAAAATTTCCACCTGGAGGCCTTGGTCGACAAAAATCCCAATTTGGTGACACTGGCGATCTTGAGGCTTGATCCACCTAGAAGGGAGCAGCCTTGTGCTTAATCCCTTGATGTGGGAGTCCTCTTGATCCTTTGTGGATGTTTGAGTGGTTAGACAAGTTGAAGATCATGTCATTCTTTGATTGATCCTTTGTCTAAGCTCAGAGAGGGCTTGAAACCCTAATTGTTGTTTGTAGTGAATGCTCACCCATCTTTGGGGAGACTGATGAGTCATGAAGGTTCCTCCACATTGTGATGATGATTTGTACAATGATGGGAAATCTTAGTGGTCAAAATTTGGGGTATGACAGATGCCCCTATTTAATCTTCTTGGACTCGAAGGTGTGAATGGCGAAGGTATTCGGGCATTCGGGGTGCAAGAGGATTAAATATCGGAATACCCAAAATTTTGATGGTGGTTATGAATGGAAGTTTGCCCATCCATCTTCTTTTGCTAAGCAATGAAACTTAGAAAAGGTAAAACTTCCCCTCGATCCTGGTTTCCTACCAAGGAACTGGTCTAAGTTTCTTAAATAAACTTCCCCTCGATCCTGGTTTCCTACACAGGAACTGGTCTCAGTTTCTGAAATAAACTTTCCCTCGATCCTGGATTCCTACATAGGAACTGGTCTCAGTTTCTTTTGTCAATAAAATTTCTTGACAAGGTACGCTATTCGTATCGGTTTTCCTCAAACTTCTCGCCGAATTTTCTTGGGGAGATTCCATTTGACGGAAAAAGGTTTGGATGTCGGACTTGCCGGGGATTCCATTCGTCTGAGTTGTAGAGGTGCACAAACTTCTCCGCTGAGATGCCATTTGTCGACTCTATCGGGGAAAACGAGTCTCTTGAGATACTGCTTTCAGCTTGGGGTATTTACATCATACTTTTCCCGGGATCTTCTCGGAGAAATGCCATATGATGTGATCCAATTTTGGGGGGCTTTCTCTGGGGATTTTCCTTAATTCGGGAAAGCGAAGATATCATCTTCAATGGCGAAGAGTGACATTTGTCGAACTTTTTCTGGTTTTTCAGAGGTTCAAGTTATCAAAGAGGTCGAGGGACCACCTTCAATCTAGAAATAAACTAGAGGAAAAAGATTGTTCAGACGCAACATTTCCTGACGAGGAAAGAACAAACAACTCGATTGAGAGGATTTCTATCACTAGGGGACAAGACCGACTAGAGTGATAGGGATGCAATATGAATGTGAATGTAAATTAATAATGCATGATGTATGTATGTATATGCTGACAAAACTGACGCGATATACAGACTAGTAGATGAACATGTTTGGATACTCGACCACCGCAGGGGACGAAGAAGTACCGTTGGTTCAAGATAGCAATTCTGCCTTGCTTAGGAGAGATAGTCCCTACGGGGGACACCGTTGGTCGGGCTTAGGAGGTAAGAACTCTGTAGGGGGTATCAGATGGGAAAGTCGCATCTGATGCAGCTGATCAATCGTTCAGGCGTACTGGTTTAGAAGGAGTACTTTGATTCTTCACTTCGAGGTTCAAACACCTTTGGAGAAACAATCGATGTTCTTTCGATATTCAACAGTCAAAAGAAATTGTCATCTTCATTTTAAAAGCAGAAAAGTTTGACAAGTAAGTTCGTTTTTGTTTCATTTCAAGAATCGTTAATCATGTTAAAACGTTGTTCTGTAAAGCTAAAACAAATAAGAATTACAAACAAAGGCACAAGAACTCAAATTTTATTGATAGGATGGAGATCAGCCAAATGCGTGATTCCATAAAGTATTTACAAAGTTTAGAAAATGGTAATTTAAGGGAAAAGGGCTACATTGAAACATAACGACCAATATCCTTCTACCAACTTTGAATTCGGGACATCATGAGCTTCCATCGCAGATGACCTTGACTGGAGTTTTCTGATGGATGGCATGACTGCTACCGGGGAATTTGCCCCTGTTGGACGTAGTTACTTGCCATTAATCCCTAACTTTTGCCTGGATTGTACTTTGAGATTTCCAATCCATCGGGATGATTTTTGATTATGTCTCTAATTTTTGCCTGGATCGCCCTTTCGGGCTTTCAATCCACCGAGACGTTTTTTTTTTTTTTTAGTTTAGGCGAAGTATTTCTTGACTACGTCAACATTCATGGGGTAGGAAAATTCCTCTCCATCCATGGTTGCAAGTCTCAAGGCGCCGCCTGAGAAAGCTTTCTTGACAACATAGGGGCTGTCATAATTCGGAGTCCATTTGCCCCGAGGGTCAGTGAGAAATGATTGTATCTTTTTTAGCACAAGGTCTCCTTTCCTGAAGACACGAGGTCGAACCTTTTTGTCAAACGCCATCTTCATTCTCTGTTGATACAACTGACCATGGCATAGCGCCATTATTAGTTTTTCTTCGATCAGATTTAGTTCATCGTGTCGACTTTGACACCATTCAACCTCTGTTAGCTTAGCTTCCATCAATACCCGGATTGATGGGATCTCGACTTATATGGGGAGCACTACTTCCATGCCATATACTAGAGAGAAAGGGGTTGCCCCTGTTGAAGTGCGGATAGATGTACGATAACCATGAAGAGCAAATGGTAGCATCTCGTGCCAGTATTTGTAGGTTACAACCATCTTCTGAACAATCCTCTTGATGTTCTTGTTAGCCGCTTCTACCGCTCCGTTCATCTTAGGTCGGTAGGGAGATGAGTTATGGTGTTCGATCTTGAACTCAGCGCATAACTCTTTCATCATCTTATTGTTCAAGTTGGATCCATTATCAGTAATGATCTGGCTTGGAACACCATAACGGCAGATGAGATTGTTTTTGATAAAGCGGACCACCACTTGTCGGGTTACATTAGCGTACGACGCTGCTTCAACCCATTTGGTGAAGTAGTCAATGGCTACCAGAATGAACTGATGTCCGTTTGAAGCCTTAGGTTCAATCATGCCAATCATGTTGATTCCCCATATAGAAAAAGGCCATGGGTGTAACACCCCAAAATTTGCCTTGTTGTTTTTAGCTAACTGGCTTATGTTTCTTTTCATTTCTTGCATTTGCATTATGCATAGCATTGGTTCTTAGCATGGGATCAAGGTACTTGGTCCATATTCTCAAGTCTCAAGCTTCAAGGTGGTTTATGGAGTTCATCATATCTTTATGAGGTCAAGCATAGCAAAGGATTTCAAGTGATTCCTTCCCTCCTAATCAGGGGGACCAATTAGGGTTTTTAAGATCAAGAGGACTTCTTGGAAGGCTTGGTGTGTTCAAGCATGTTCTTATGGTAGTCTTTATGCTCACAAGTGTTCATGGATGAGGGTTTGGTTGGTAATTCATTGTGGAGGATGTTAGTGCTTGGATTGGCTGGAATTTTGGTAAAACAAAGTATATTCAATGTTGATGTCAAGGTACTGATGTTACAACATTGAAGTCTTAACACTGGGCTGTGTTAAGTTTGTAATTGATGAAGTTGGATGTCTGATGTCACATAGGTGATGTTGTGACATTAGATCTGCAGAACTGATAACAGCATGGGCTTGTTGTTATTAGGGCACGCGTGTTAGCTGGAATTGTGGAGAGTGGTTGACTCATTGGATGAGAATATCTTGGGATAGATATTTTCTGTTACATGGGAGATTTGATTGCAGGTCTATTGGAGAATTAAAAGGTTGAAGATTTAAAAAGATTTTGGGGATAAAATCTGTTTTGAAGATTCAGTTTTAATTAACAAATCTGATCAAATATTGTGACAAGTCCAAGACCAATTCAAGGAGCTATATAAAGCGCACAAGACCAAAGGAAAAAGGTACAGAAATACGGGGAGAAGATCAAGAGCAGAGGCTGAGTGTCTTGAGTATTTTGTACAAGGTGTATAACCAGAATTCTAGGGTGAATTGCTGTGTCGTATTCTGTCCTCTCTAAAGCTGTGAAGCAAAGAGAGTTGTATTACTTGATCAAAGCTGTGAAGCAGAATCAAGGGTTCTCAAAGAGGTTGTTCTTTGAGTGGTTTTAGGGATTGAGTAGTGTTCTCATATCTAAGTGGTTTCTTAGGTAGAAAGTCACTAGTAGGAATTAAGATTAGGAGATTGTCAACTGGGTTGTTGAGTCTGTAATTTAATTCTATAAGTAGTGAAATTCATCCCTGGCTTGGTAGCCCCCAGACGTAGGTAGTTAGACCGAACTGGGTGAACAAATCATTGTGTTGATTTATTTACTGTTATTGCTGTCCATTGTACAGAGTGTGTTGTTGTGACATCGCACCTTAACATCACACGTCTGGTACCAGAATTTCAATTGGTATCAGAGCAGGCATCCTGTCTGGCTCTGGGTGAGATCTGGGGAAGATACTTTCTGGTGTGAAGATGGACAAAGAGGTTGGAGGATTTGTCAACAGACCCCCTATATTGGATGGCTCAAACTATGAGTATTGGAAGCCTAGAATGACTACTTTCTTAAAGTCATTGGACAGAAGAGCTTGGAAGGCTGTCATTAAAGAATGGAAAGCTCCTGTGGTGTTTGAAAAAGATGATGCTGGCAAAGATAAAGAGGGCACCTCAAAGCTGAAGCCGGAAGAAGAATGGACCAAGGAAGAAGATGAGCTTGCCCTTGGAAATTCCAAAGCTTTAAATGCAATCTTCAATGGAGTGGATAAGAATATTTTCAGGTTAATTAATACCTGTGAGGTTGCTAAGTAAGCATGGGATATTTTGAAGGCCACTCATGAAGGAACATCTAGAGTTAAGATGTCAAGACTCCAGCTTCTAACATCGAAGTTTGAGAGTCTGAAGATGAAGGAAGAGGAGACTATCCATGACTTCCATATGAGTGTGCTTGAGCTGGCTAATGCATCCAGTGCCCTTGGAGAAAAGATGTCAGAAGAAAAGCTTGTAAGGAAAATCCTGAGGTCTCTTCCTAAGAAGTACAAGATGAAGGTAACTGCCATTGAAGAATCACAAGACATCAGCAAGATGAGGGTTGATGAGCTCATTGGATCTCTTCAAACTTTTGAGCTTGGTTTGAATGAGGAAGAACCTAAAAAGAAGCCCAAAAGTATAGCCTTGGTTTCCACTCCTGCAGAAGTTAAGAAAGTTACAGATGATGAGTCTCAGGAGGATCTATCTCAAGCCATAGTTATGTTGGGAAGACAGTTCAACAAAGTGTTCAAGAGGATGAACAATAACTCCAGGCCTAATGTCAGGAACATCTCTTCTGACAACAGCAAGGTAAAAGAGAAGGATGAAGAGAAGACTGCCCAAGATAAAGGAGTTCAGTGCTTTGAATGTGAAGGGTATGGACATGTCAAGAAAGAATGTCCCACATTCTTGAAGAAGCAGAAGAAGGGCATGACAGTTTCTTGGTCTGACTCTGATAGTGAAAGTGAAATTGAGTCAGCAAAGCATGTTACAGCTTTGACAGGAATTGTTGAACCTGATGATGATAGTGATGGAGAAGTCACTTATGATGAGCTAGCTTCAACCTACAAAGAGCTGTGCTTAAAGAGTGTTGAACTATGTCAGGAGAGGAATCAACAGAAGAAACAGATTGCTCAGCTAGAGAATGACAAAGCTGAATTGGAAAAAGAAGTCTTATGTGTCAAAGCTCATCTTAATCATATGACTAAATCTGTTAGAATGTTGAACAATGGGACAACCACTCTTGACAAGATACTACAGTCAGAAAAATCTGTTGGAGACAAAGCTGGGATAGGTTATGTGGCTGAGGATAAGGGAACTTCAGAAGCAAGCACTTCAAGTTCAAAGAAGGAAGTGTCATAACCTTTGTCTCAACATCAGCCAAAGAAGCAGGATCCTACACCTAAGAAAGCTGATGTTTCACAACCTAAGAAGATTGAGAAGAAGACTGGTCCTAATCAGAAGAGAAAGCAGCCACAAGGAGGTAGTCAGTATATGCCCCCACAACACCATAAGAGCATGCAAGCTGCTCAGTTCAAATAGCACATGTCTTATCAGGTGTCTCAACATCAGGGGTATGGTTACACCAATGCTGTTCCTCATATCTATGGAAGAAGAAAGCCACACCATCATGGGAGACAATCCAGGAAACAGCATTCTCAGCCTCCTTATGGAAGAAGATACCAGTATAATAGAAGGCAGGCCAGTTATGGTAGGAGGAGACCACATTATGGATGGCAGCCTAAGCAATCTCATCATGGCAGAAGATTCAGAGATGAAAGGGTGAGATGCTTTTATTGTGGAAGGTTTGGACATATGCAGTACTCTTGCTACAAGCTGCATGGATACCCTCAGCCTCAAAACAGATGGAGAGAGTATAGGCCCAAAGTTGTTAAACAATGGGTACCTAAGGAGAAGGTGAAGTGTCTATTGGCTCACACATCAGATGAACATTTTGCTATGGATGCATGGTACTTTGACAGTGGATGTTCAAAGCACATGACTGGATCCAAGAAGCATTTGGTAGAGTTCAATCCTTGCCATGCAAATGGTGTTATTTTTGGCAATGGTGAAAAAGGAGTAGTAGAAGGAGTTGGAAGAGTGAAGAATCATGATGGCCTTACTCTTGATAATGTGCTCCTTGTTCAAGGGTTGAGTGCTAATTTAATTAGCATAAGTCAACTTTGTGATGAAGGTTACAACGTAAGCTACACCAAAGATGAATGTGTGGTAGCTGATGAGCAGAATGAGGTAGTGATGAAGGGAGTAAGATCCAAAGATAATTGCTATCAGTGGATACCTCAAGTGGACAGCTTATCTAGTGATGATGCCGTAACATCAGATGATGACATCAAGTGTGAAAGTATGGTGAAAAGTCAATCTGGGTTAATGACTTATGGTGCTGTTACTCCTAAGTTGGATAATGTGAGAAGTCAGTTATGTGAGCAAGATGAAGGAGTCAACAATGCTGATGGAAGGATCAAAAGCTGTGACCTTAAGAAGTGTTGGGAGCTGAATACTTGCAAGGCCAAGAAAGATGACAACCTGACTAATGACTCCTATAGTTCAGAAGAAAAATTTCACAAGTTGACAATCCTTAGGTTGGAAGATGCAGATGCTAGAGCTGATGTTAAAACATCTCAAGTCAAGAAAGGTACTTCTAGCCTTAAAATAAAGAAGAGTGATGATGAACTAATTGCAAAAGTGGCTCATAGGCTTGCTAAACGACTGAAATCAAGGAAGAGGAAAGCTATTGAGTCACCTCCAAAGATGAGAACTGATAAGCAGAAGATCTATGTGGATGGTACTATAAAATCCAGGAGTAAAGTGTTCATCTCTTCCAGAAATAGGAAGATCAGAGATAAGTATGATGATAATGTCCAGGATATCTCTCAAATGAAGGAAGCCGTTGGTGTTAGAACTTCTGAGAAAATTCAAAAGGCCATACTAGATAACATTCCTGTGCTTTTCATAAAATGGTGGAAGTATGTTCTGGAAAAAGAATTTGGTATAGATACTCTGGATATGGTTGAGTTTGCTAGGATATGGTTCAGAGAGGGTGTGGGAACTTATGGTATTCAGGTGTGTATGAATAAGTTGCTCTGACTGTGTTTTATTGGGAGCTTCTTGAAGGACTTCTCTGTGCAATGAGTCCTTTGAATGGTGATGAGAAGCTGATGTCCTAAAAGATGTTATAACATCATGTTTGCTGGTGGTTAGATCTGGAAGATGATTAAGATTGGACATGTGGAGTTGAATGCTCTAGCATTTTGGTCAGAAGAAGTGGAGATTATGGTCATATGTTTAAGCATGACTAATGTCTTTGAAGACATCACCAGTTTCAACAACTACTGGTGGATGTAAGGAAAGAGGAAGTGTGATCTCTTGAAGAGACTGGATCTCAGTAAAGCTTATAAGTAAGCTGAGAATTTGTGGAGTTTGTGACACAGTGTTGAGCTTGGATTATTTTGCTGATAGTAAATCCAGTAGTGGAGCATATGTAATACCCTGGTGTCAAGAGTGTCAAGAGTATCCTTGTGAAGGATGTCTTTGTTCTGGATCTGAAGCTTAGTGCTTACATTATATCTAAGGAGCATCTACATAGTCATACGGGAGAATGATGAAGTAGAAGGTTTTCCTTGGATGGTGAAGATGAATTGTATGATAGCCCTTGGTGAAAGGGACAATGGTACCAAAATGCATGTAATTGTGCTCAAATGATCATCTCCATCTAGAGCATTTGTTAATCTTGACAGGGGAAGTATTTGTCTATGGATTTTGCAGCAAAGGTACATATATTGTGAAGATTGCATGCTGATCAAGATTATGGAGATTGGTTGAATCTTATGAGGATATAATGTCAGATAGCATGCTATGACATTAGGCTGTTGGTTCATATTAAGGTAGTACAATTATCAGCAAAGCAATAGAAAAGTACTGTAAAGAATTTTGTAGAGTTACAGAAAAATCTAAAAAATGATTGGAGTTTTATTAGATATTTGAAGATACAAGGTTAAACTACATCCTCATGCCAATCACCTGCATCCAGAAATGCCTTCCAATCTACATCCCATTCATCTTCTGAAGGCTGTTTTTGAGCAGTATGGTTCTTACCAGGCTTCATAGTTGTCACTGAAGTCCTGCCAGTTTTTGTTGCTCCTGAAGAAGGACCTGATGTCGCCTGAGATTTGACCTTCTTCTTCAGAGGTTCTTGATTTTTATCCTCATGCTTGAGGTTCTTGGTTGATACTTTGGAGCTTGATTGACTCATGCTTTATTGGAGTGTTGTGTTGAGCCAAGGAGAAAGAGTGGTTTTATAATGGTTTTTCTAAAGCATTGTTTGTATCGCAAGTCTAGTCAAAAGTGTTGGAATGCGGTTTTGACCATGTCTTTAATAATGTCAGAACATTGTGTTTGCAGATTGCATAGATCTTGTTGCTACTGACAGTGGGGCTTGTATTATGTCGCATGTGTTGAAGTGTAGGTCATATGAATTGGCATAATTTGTCTAATTATGGCTAAAAAGGGGGAGAGTTAAAAATTTCCATGAAGAGAGTAATTGATGCTGCTAAAAGTAAAAGGTGTTTAGTTGAAAAGTGTTGATGCAGTTATTGAGGGGGAGTTTAGACTGAGCTGCTAGTGAAGATATCATAGCATTTGAAGAGTGCAGCCAAGCAGACATCAAGGGGGAGAAGTGCTGCACATTGTGAGCTACTGAACAACTGTGATGCTGGTTCATGTTTTTGAGGGGGAGCACCAATTGGTTGTTGTCAATAATGAAGATGGTGCTGCAGCAGATCTAGTAATGAAGACTATGAAGATTGTCAAACTGCTGCTGATGAAGTGTATCTCAAAATTACTGAAGGTTTTCCGCTGCTGAAGACTCTGAGGATTCAGAGGGTGTTTTATCCAAAATTAGCCAAAGGGGGAGATTGTTAGTGCTTGGATTGGCTGGAATTTTGGTAAAACAAAGTATATTCAATGTTGATGTCAAGGTACTGATGATGCAACATTGAAGTCTTAACACTGGGTTGTGTTAAGTTTGTAATTGATGAAGTTGGATGTCTGATGTCACATAGGTGATATTGTGACATTAGATCTGCAGAACTGATAACAGCATGGGCTTGTTGTTATTAGGGCACGCGTGTTAGCTGGAATTGTGGAGAGTGGTTGACTCATTGGATGAGAATATCTTGGGATAGATATTTTCTGTAACATGGGAGATTTGATTGCTGGTCTGTTGGAGAATTAAAAGGTTGAAGATTTAAAAAGATTTTGGGGATAAAATATGTTTTGAAGATTCAGTTTTAATTAACAAATCTGATCAAATATTGTGACAAGTCCAAGACCAATTCAAGGAGCTATATAAAGTGCACAAGACCAAAGGATAAAGGTACAGAAATACGGGGAGAAGATCAAGAGCAGAGGCTGAGTGTCTTGAGTATTTTGTACAAGGTGTATAACCAGAATTGTAGGGTGAATTGCTGTGTCGTATTCTGTCCTCTCTAAAGCTGTGAAGCAAAGAGAGTTGTATTACTTGATCAAAGCTGTGAAGCAGAATCAAGGGTTCTCAAAGAGGTTGTTCTTTGAGTGGTTTTAGGGATTGAGTAGTGTTCTCATATCTAAATGGTTTCTTAGGTAGAAAGTCACTAGTAGGAATTAAGATTAGGAGATTGTCAACTGGGTTGTTGAGTCTGTAATTTAATTCTACAAGTAGTGAAATTCATCCCTGGCTTGGTAGCCCCCAGACATAGGTAGTTAGACCGAACTGGGTGAACAAATCATTGTGTTGATTTATTTACTGTTATTGCTGTCCATTGTGCATAGTGTGTTGTTATGACATCGCACCTTAACATCACACGTCTGGTACCAGAATTTCAGAGGATATTCAGCGGATCAGTTACTTGTGAACTAAGCAAAAGTCAATTGTAAAGGAGAAAGTCAACTGTGGAATTTTGGGATTATTTTCATGGTTTTCAAGGTCTCACATCCTCATATGGCCTTCAATTGTCAAGATTCATTCCATTCATCAAGAATCAAGGGTTTGTGCAAAAGTTACTAAATTTGGAAAATGACCTATAATTGAAACTTTCCATTTTTGGCAATTTTTCCACCACATTCAACTTGACTTTTCATCATCAAGGAATCTCCAAATGAATTTTCCTCCAACATGAAAGTTGAAGATCTTTCTCTCCCATTTCCAAAAAGTACTAGAACATCTCCATATCATTTGTGGAACTCTAGTTATGGTCAAAAGATGACAAGGTGTTTTTTGAGGTTTTCCATGTATTCCATTTTCTCACTTTTTGCAATTTGGATCCAATTGATTTCAAATGACCTCTAATGTTTCAATTCATATTACAATATCAAAGTACACTTTATTCGGATCAGATTTGGCCTTTAGTCCATTCCATTTCATGCCATATTTCTCATTATTTTCACAAAGTGCAAAATTGCAAGTTGATTCAAATCTTGTGAACCAAGTCATTGCAAGGCCCAATTTCAATTCAGAAGTGATTAATAAGTAAAGTGGAGGTGAATCATGCTTACTACAAGGGCTCATCACGTGTGAATTAGTGGTGGTGGTACAAAATGCAAATTCGCAATTTCATCCAAATCTCACTAACCAAGGTTCTAATCACTTGCTAATCCTAATCAGTGAACTAATCAAGAGTATATAAGCTTACTCATACCCTCACAGCTAGGGTAAAGACTCTCATTTGCATAGTTTTGGTTTTTTGCTCTCACACTTCTCCTCTTCGAATCTCACTATCCTTGGAGCTTCTTTGAGTTTTCTCTTCACATTCTTGATTAGTGAAGAGAATAGAGCAAGAATCCATCACTGGTTGGAGCTCATACTGAGGATTTCACCAAGTTCCATTCAAGAGGGATCATCTTCAAACTTCAAGATCTAGCCAGATTCAAGCCTCTATTTGCATTTATTTTGCAAATAGAGCTCAAAAGGGGTTTATCTGCAGCATTTGGAGGGATTTCTTGGTGTATTTCGTGTTCTTCAAGGTTCAGGTTGGTGTTGATTTCATCATCATAGAATTTGTTTTTCTTATGTGCATAATGATCTGTGAACTTCCCTGAGCATGATGATCTATTTTAATTTAATTTTTTACGTGTAACATGCTCATAATGTGGATTTAAAGTTTTAGATCTAAAAATGTTTTCATTCGATTTGTATTGTGCGTTTGTGATTTGATGAAATGGATTGGATATTTGAACTCCTTGTGTTTTTCTGGTCAAAGTGATATGTTCATTTGCAATTTCTGGGAAATTTTGTGGTGGTGCTCATCGGAAGAGACGACCGGAGCCCTAGCTCCGGCGTCTGGTTTTTTTCTCCGGCCGGGGAAGGGTTTGAAGGAGGAAGACGTAATCTGACCGTCCATGTGCTTGATCTTGTGGTCCTCAGCTCGCCAACTCATTTATTCTGAGTGTTTTTATTGGTTTTCATTTTGGTGTGTGTGAGTGCTAGTCTACCATTGCTATTGTGTGCGTTTGATCTTAGCTGTTAATCTTGCTTAATTTTGTATTTGGTTGACTTATTTTCATGCGTCTGATGAATCATGCGGCCATAGTTTTGACAACGAATTAAATGAAAGCGTGCATCTCACATGGTGCGTGCATGGTATTCTGAGTGTATTGCGTGTGCGTGAGTATATGTTAATTGTGGTGTACTAGCTAATCATGGCCTTTAATCTTGATGACTGTATTGACTTGTTGAATTGTTTTTGAGCGCATGATCAATCTAGTGGTGGATATTGAACTGAACAATGACTGAATTCCATTGTCCTTCATTGACTTTCGCTTGTGGACTGATTGTGTGTGGGCTTGCTATTTCCACCCCCCCGCCCTTAAGCCCATTTCCATTCTTTCAACGTGTTTGTGTTGCTGACTGCACCCCCCCCATGTTTATTTCATTTTTTTTATTTTCTTATTGTTGGTTTTGCATTTTATTTTTTTAACATCATTTTAATGCATTCAAAAATCCAGAAAAAAATCATGAAGCTTGTTTTGAGTTTTATAAAATTTTTCCAAATTTTATTTTCTTATTTTATTTTATTTTTGGCACCTGAATTAATTGTTTAATTGATTTTCTTTTTGAATTGTCTCACATGTGCATACTTTGCATTGTAGATTTTATTTCTCTTCATCTATAAAACATTTTCAATCCATTCTTTTTGAATTTGTTAGATGACATTTTGAAGTGCATAAAAAAATTTTTGTTTCATTTTTAAAACTTTTTAATATTGCATTTTGGTCCCTCTCTTTTGCATGTTGAATCTTATTTCCTATGTGATCTTTGCCTAATTGTTTGAGATACTTAACATGTGAATTTTTGTGAGATATTTTGGCATGTGATTAGTATCTTACTTAGGTCATTTGTGCTTTAATTTCACAATTTTAGAATGTCATTTGATATATGTTTGATTATTTGTACTTAAGTGAATTATGCATGATTATGTCTTGACACCTCTTTGCACAAGTTGAATTGCCATGCCCTATTGATTGAATTCCTTTGTGGTTCTTTGCATGAGCTTTTGGTGTGATGTTGACCCCTGGTTGAGGTCCTTTAGGACTTAATTTTGTAATTTGTGGATCATGTTTGAACCATGTTTGAGTATGTTTAAGTGTTGCCTCCACTTGTGGATTATTTTGATGCATGTCTTGAAGTTGCTTGATGTTTGAACTTGTATGACTTGAGTTTGGTTTTGATATGATGTTAATGCATATGCTACTGCCTCTTAAGTTCCTACTTGGTTTTCATTTCACTTGAGCAACCTCGATTGCATTTGGTTTGAATTGTATGATGGATATCCTTACCTTTCCTTTTGTGGACTTCTTTGGATCTTAATGCCTCATGTTGTGAATCACTTTTGAATATGTGAATTGTTGATGATGTTTTGATGTTGGTTCTGACTTTCTCTCATCTTCATCTTATCTTTCTCATTTCATTTTAGTAAGAAGTTCATTGGTGTTTATTTGTGCACTTCATACAAGTATGCTTGCATTTCTTTCATGTTTATCTTTGCATGCTTACTTGAATGGTTTTGCATTGATCTTCGAGACTTGTAGGATGATATGAGTTGGACATTTATGATATGATGTGCTTGCTGCCACTTATTGTATCTCATCTTTTCCTTCTCTTTCTTCTTCTTCTCTTTCACTCTTTTCATCCCTTGAGTCTCAAGACTTGTTTAAGTCTTGGACTCTTTTCCCTTAGAGCTACCTAGTCCAACTTAGTTTTTGATTAAGCTTGGAGTAGGATTAGAATTAGGCTTTAGGTAGTCGTCTCTCCTAAGCCTCACTAACCATAGGACATCCATGCATGAGAACATTAGGACTCTTAGTTTCCCTTTAGGGTTTCCTTTGCGTCGTCTCTCTTCTCATCTCAAAACTTCTTCAAGACACGTAATAAAAGTTAACGTGTATTGCACTTGAGCCTTCTATGTGGGAAGTGGGGAGTGAGGGGCTTCCTCTCATTCTTCTAGGATACCTAGTGTACGTCCTATTGGGGACGATGCGCGAAGTATTCGTTCCTATATTTAAGACTTGGGTTCAATGCAAGTTACGAAACAACTTAAAAAGAAACTTCTTTCTAAAAAACACAAAACTAATTCAAATCTTTATATCCTTCGGGATTGTTGGGTTTCAACTTCATTTTCAGAAAAGAGCTCGTTGCTCACATAAAAAATACTTACCCACCCGTGGTCGTACCCACGAACTACGTCAGCTCTGATTCCTCTCTCTCGTCCGATTGAGGATACGTAGGCACAAGACAGCGGTTGTCTTGGCGAGCAACCTTCCCCCACAGTTCCCGTCCGAACTACGTTGAATCTGACTTTCCCATTGCACTGAGGGAGTACGTAGGCCTAGGACAACGATACCGTCCTATCGAGTCACTTCTTTTTCTTTTCTCCTTCGTTTCTCCATTCTTTCCGCTTTCGTTTCTTCTCTGGACCAGTAGCAGCGGCGTTCCAGATGACGACACCCTTTGATGTAGACAACAAGCGTGGATCCCATCGAGTACGATGGACGTGTTGGGCGCTAACACCTTCCCTTCGCGTAACCGACTCTCGTACACGTTTCTCTTGGTCATGAGACCATGTTCTTTCCCTTTCTCTTCAGGTTTATGCAGTGTTTCCTTTCCCTCTCTTGAGATAAATACACATTGCTGGCGACTCTGTGTTTTCTGCACCACTCTCGCGTTTGTACCGTTGGATGCGAATCTTTCGGCAGCAACAGCTGGGGACTCTGCTGGGGACTCTGGTTGACCTCTTGCTGGTCCTTCC
Organism: Lathyrus tuberosus; assembly: GCA_022829125.1. Taxonomy (NCBI): domain Eukaryota; kingdom Viridiplantae; phylum Streptophyta; class Magnoliopsida; order Fabales; family Fabaceae; genus Lathyrus; species Lathyrus tuberosus. The sequence goes on from JALAZF010000254.1 coordinate 3,143,232, forward strand.
CCTTTAGCGAGTCGATCCTAGCGCTTGTCTGTTTATTTTTGTTGGGTGTTTCTGTGGTGCTTTGCTTTGTTGTATATTACTGTATTTGCTATGTTATTTGCTTTACTGATTTTACAGCTTTTATTGCATTGTATTTTCATTTTATTACTGTCATACTGGATATTATTGTGATGTGCTGGCTGGTTTTCTGTTTGGCGGGTTGGGATGTTCTGAGAGATGATCCCACTACCCAGGCTCGAGCATACACACAAGTTTTAGAGTGGATAGTCGTGACGCTTGCATGGGGGTGGCCATGTATTGTTGTTCATGAGACCCATAACCAGACGAGGTTCTATCAGGAGCTACCTGCTACTGTGCGTTGGTACAGGCCAGTAGGTATTCTCTTGAGGGATTGTCGACTCTGGAGACCATTCCCGAGGACTCAGTTGCGGCACTCCTCCCGTGATGTGACAGTGGCAGACCACGCTCTGTGGCAAACCCATTGCACATTCTCGATCCGAGGCCCCAATGCTGGGAACTTGCTATAGGTTTTCCTTTTGTGAGAGAGAATCAGTGGAGGCACTCCTCGATTGGCGATAGTACTGTACCCCGAGGGATGAATGTACTATTGCTTCTCGACCTCAATGCCAGAAGCTGAGGACCATTCGTCTTGGAGAATCAGTTGAGGCCTCCTCGATTGATGATGATGCCAAACCAGAAATGGTGAACGTATCATCATTTCTCGACCTGAGAGCCTGGGATACTGAACATCCTAGTACCAACACGTGAGAAGGGCGGGTTGTTTATAGGTTTGCAGGTAACCGTGACCTTCTACCCACCCGGTATTTTTGGATTCTTTGTCTCTACAGCCGTATCAGTGTGGTTATTCTGTTATTCTGGTTTGACTCAAGAGTTTGTACAGAGCCTTAAGATTGTCCAGCCAGTTCAGCGCAGAGGCTTGGTGCCTTGATCCCATGTTTTGCATTGCATTTCATTCTTTTTCTCTGACATTCATATTTTTGCATTTCCAGGTTGTATCTGAATCTGTGATTCCAGTCAGAGGGCAGTATTAGGGATGGATGTTCCAAGAGGTAAGAAGGATATCATTATCTACAAGTTTCTCAAGCCAGCAATAGGCCCTCTCACTATCCTGAAGGGAATGGAGAGTCCTGAGGTATTAAATGCTTTTGCAGAGAAGTATGGGTGGATTCTGTCTTTTGTTCGCAACATCGACGATTATGAGTTCCGAGGTCTTCATACTCTGATGCAGTTCTATGCCCGCCGCTGAGATGTTTTCTGTTCCCGGATTATTTGTTGGTGCCTACCTTGGAGGAATACTCTAACATGCTAGGGATTGCTATCAAGGAAGTTCCTCCCTTCTTTGGTTCAAGAGGAGAGCTGGATTGTGGGAAATTGGCCGGTGCTCTTTATTTGAGCAAATTAGAGTTAGAATCCAACATCTCCAACAAAGGAAAGATCTGTGGTTTCAAGTTGGGGTATTTAACGAAGAAGGCTCAGAAAGCAGCAGAGGATAAAGACTGGATTGTGTTCAATGCACTATTAGCTCTTTGTGTTTATGGCATTGTGTTGTTCCCCAGTGAGCCTGATTTTGTTGATGAAGACGCTATCAGAATATTCATAACGAGGAATCCTGTTCCAACCCTGTTGGGAGATCTCCATTATGCCCTATACAACAGGAATGAAAAGAAGAGAGGGAGGATGGTTCATTGTTGCGCTCCATTGTTTTATAAATGGTTCGCAAGTCGTCTACCTCAATCTGGTGCCTTTGTTGATTCTAAGGATTCTCTAGAGTGGAGTCAGCGCCTGATGGGGTTGGTCAGTAAAGCATCGTGTGGATAAATCAAGGATTGCTTGGCAAGGATATCATTCACATCTGTGGTAAGTACCCTAATATTCCTTTGATAGGGAGGAAGGGAGGAATTAATTATAACCCTTCCTTGGCCGTCAGACAGTTTGGTTATGCTCTGGTGGGTCCACCTGTTAAGAGGGATATGTAAGAATCATTGTATTCACTCATCTGAAGGATTAGAAGAGGCGCAGAGAGCTTCTGAAGCTTGGGGTAGTATACTGAAGAAAGGCAAGGCCGTTCTGGGCAAACCTAACAATCAGGCTTTCCTTCCTTATGTGGATTGGATAAAACAAAGAGTTAAGGAGTGCTACTTGCCTTTTGATCGAGCACCTATGCTATACCCAGAAAGTGTGGAGGAAAGACTTACTGTGCCTATTGAAGAGTTCAGCAAGCAACAGAAGTTGGTGCGCGAATTGAGAGCAGAGAATTCTGGTATGAGTAGTCAGTTGCAAGGAGCTTTACAGGACAACTTAGAGCTGAAGTGGCAGGTCAAAGAGTCGACTGAGCGTTTGAAGAAGACAGAAAATGATCTGGATAGCAGAATTCAGCATTTCAAGAAGATCGGCATGGCAGCAGAGACCTCAACCAAGACTACCGGGACGACTAAGAAGCTTTTGGCTAAGACTGAAACCGAGCTTGATGTTTATCAGGAGATGTGGAGTGAGGTCCAAGTCGAAAACGAGGGATTAAACAAAGAGCTGCAAAAGGAGAAAGAAAATGGGAAGCATTTCTTCAACAAGTGGAAAGAGCCCCAAAAGGAGATTGAAGAGCTCAAATTACAAGTTGGAATCAAGAAGGTGAGACATGAAAGTAGCAACGCTGAAGAACAGATTGCAACGCTGAACCAAGAGATTGCAAAGAGAAACAGGTTAATCAAAGGGCTAATCTCGCGACCGGCACATCCTGACACGTTGAATCTTTTGGAAGAAGTGGAGGCTAGCCTGTTTGGGGTAGAATTGTAGTTTGTTGTGTATCTGTTTTTGTGGTTACCATCAGGATTGTTGATGGAATCACCGTTGATTACAATTGACTTTGTTTGTATGAATTCTTCCATCTTGTTAATAGAATGTTTGATTCAGATATTTATGCCTTGGTGGTTTTTTTATTTTGTGATTGGTTTCCTGTGGTTAGATCCGGTGGTATTTCTGGGTTCGGATTTATTTTCCGATATTGCGTCTAATCCCTGGCCCGGTTTCATGGAATGGAATCAAAGCGGATATGCCCTGGAAATGTCCAAGTATGTTTGTTTGCATTGTTGCATTTGCATTTGCATAATCATATTCATTCTTTGCATTACAGGTTCTCTTGGTTTCTCTGGTTTTCTTATGTTCTCTCTTTGTTTCAGTCAGGATTGATCAACCAACTCATCGGTATTCTACCAGGCTTAATCAAAGCAGAGTGATGGACAAAGTTCAGGCAGATATGGCAGCTATGCAAGCTCGCATCGGTCAATTCATGGAGATGATGCAGGGTGTGGTGCAAAGTCAAAATGAATTCAGAACTCTAGTTCAGCATTTGGTGTCCCAGGTTGATGAGAATGGTATCTTACACGGTGGTCTTCTTAATCGTATTGTTCCTCCGGGCGGAGGTGGTGCTGGTATCAATATTCCTATCCCTGGTGCTGGTGGACAGGGTGGTATTCCTTCAATGGTTGGTGAGGGGAGTATTGTTCGAGCTTTCCATGGTCCTCGTATTGATGATCAACAAGATGATGTCTTTTCAGTCAGAAGCTTGGACGCTGGTCTTCCTGTGGTCAGTGATGAAAGGATGATTTGGGAATAGATTTGGACGACCTAGGGTTGGTCCCTGATATTGTTATTCCACACAAGATTCAGATTCCTACACTGGAGAAGTATAATGGTTCTACCTGCCCGAGAACCCATATAAAGGCTTATACCAGGAAGATGGCTGCTCACGCCAAAGATGAAAAACTAATGATGCACTTTTTCCAAGACAACCTGTCTGGCGCGTCTTTGGAATGGTATATGGCGCTGGAGAGTAGAGATGTTCGTACTTGGAGAGAGCTAGCTGTAGCTTTTATCAAGCATTACCAGTACAACACGGACATGGCTCCCAACAGAAGTCAGCTGTTGAGCATGTCCCAGAAAAATGATGAAAGTTTCAAAGATATCGCGCAAAGGTGGCGTGAATTGCCGGCTAGGGTGCAGCCACCAATGCTGGAAAAAGAGATGCTGGATATGTTCATGGACACACTGCCTAAGCATTATTATGAGAAGCTTTTGCCTTGTTCTCTAGGCAAGTTCGCAGATGTGATTGCTATCGGACAGAAGATAGAGGTCGGAATTAAGGCCGGAAAAATTTCTAGTGGTGACGGATCGTCCTCCGGACATGGCAAGAAGCCGTTTGATGGCTATAAGAAGAAAGGAGAGGCCAACGCTGTATCATCTCACAGGGGAAAGGGGAAACAGCGTCCGGGCAATAATCAATAAGTAGCATCGGTAACTATCCCAGTAACGTTACCTCCACCACAACAATAGAGAAATAATGCCAATCAGAATAGGCAGCAGGGTCAGTATCAAAACAGACAAAGAAATGCAGAGAGGCATTTTGATCAACCCCCAATGTCTTATGCACAGTTATTGCAACATTTGCTGCAGTTACGTTTAGTTGAGCTCCGTACCCTGGCTCCACCAACAGGGGAACTCCCACGAGGCTATGATGCTAACGCACACTGCGATTTTCATTCTGGTGCTCCTGGGCACACTGTGGAGAAGTGTAGGGCGTTTCATCACAAGGTGCAAGACCTTGTAGACTTCAAGGCTATCAATTTCTCGAATGCTGGGCCTAATGTTATTCAAAACCCTATGCCTGATCATAATGGGCCGAAGGTGAATGCGATAATTGAGGAAGGTGAAGCTTTGAATTTAATCATGGATGTTGAGGAGCTGAAGACTCCGTTGGCTGTGGTCAAGAACAGGTTGTTGAAAGGTGGCGTCTATCCAGGTTGTGGTGAAAACTGCTCAGATTGTTTGACAAAGGCTAATGGTTGTGATTCGTTGAAGATGGGTATTCAGAGTATGATTGATGAGGGTTGTTTACAGTTTGACGGAGGTAATCAGCAAGAAGAGGTTGTTAATGAGAAGGTTGCTACTATCACCATTCCGTTCAAAACAATTACTATTTCTGGTCTGGCAAGGCCACCTCCAGTTATTATCACAAGGGCTGGGCCCGTCCCTTATAAAAGTTCTAAGGCTATTCCATGGAATTACGGTGCAGAGGTGTTTGTTAATGGACAAAAACAGGAATTAATGAATACTTCACCAGTGGGTTCTAGTTCAGAGGTTAAAGTGGAGACTGATGCTATAACCAGAAGTGGTAGGGTGCTTACTCCTGCTAATGATCAACCCAGTACCTCTAGACAAGATAGGGGAAAACAGGCAGTGGATGGTTCTGTTCAGCCTCTAGTGGTTATTGATTCTACAGTGAAGCCGGTTGATGATGCTTTTTCTGAAAATGTTGAGGAATTTATGAGACTCATCCGGAGAAGTGATTACAAGATCGTGGACCAGTTACATCAGACCCCGTCCAAGATCTCTATCCTGTCTTTGCTATTGTGTTCTGAAGCTCACAGGAATGCTCTTCTGAAAGTCTTGAATGCAGCCTACGTTCCTCAAGAGATTTCTGTTAATCAGCTGGAGGGGTTGTAGCACATGTGAACGCTGGTAATGGCTTGGGTTTCACAGATCTGGACTTGACTACCGCTGGCAGGAATCATAACAATGCCCTGCATATTTTGATTGAGTGTCGTGGTTCACTGATGTCACATGTATTAGTTGATACTGGATCATCGTTGAATGTATTACCCAAGAAAGCGTTAATGAAGTTGGATACCAGGGGACTTATTTGTACACCAAGCAACTTGGTGGTGCGAGCTTTTGATGGCTCGAAGAGTTCTGTCTTTGGTGAGATTGTGCTTCCGATCAAGGTTGGGCCGGAAGTTTTTGATGCAACCTTTTATATAATGGATATTCATCCAGCGTACAGCTGTTTATTGGGTCGTCCTTGGATCCATGGTGCAGGCAGTGTAACCTCCACTTTGCATCAAAAACTGAAGTACATGGTTGACGGTCACGTAGTGACAGTGTGCGGAGAAGAAGACATAATGATCATTCTGTTGTCAACCTTCAAATACGTGGAAGTGGATGGTGAAATCCATGAGACGTTGTGCCAGGGGTTTGAAAAGGTGAAGATTTCTGAAGAAGCTGTCCAGTCTGAGACTATTGAGCAGCCCGTAGTAGCAAATCAGCCTGAAGTTTCTATGTCTTCGTTTAAAGACGCCAAAGCTATGGTTGAAGCTGGTAGCTCACAGAGGTGGGGCCAGGTGGTTGAAGTCCAGGAGAAGAGAGATACTTATGGATTGGGATACAAGCCATCCAGGAGAGATGGGGATCCTCCCAAATTCAATGGCCCAGTCCGTTTCACTAGTGCCGGTGTTTTCTTCGACAGGGTCAATGCCATTGAGGAAGAAGGGGACAGTGATTGTGACATGGATAGCTGGATCCGTCCCTGTGTCCCAGGAGAAAGTCTGTGCAACTGGTCTTCCGAGAGAGTCATTCAAGTGACAGGCTTCGAGTAATTTCTTTGTTTTCCTATTATGTTAATACTGCGCTCTGCCCAAGGCGTAGTGATTTTGTTTGTAGGGCTTTAACTGTTGCATGTTTTGCTTTATCATCAATAAAGGACTTTTCACATTCAAATATTTTGATCTCTGTCTTTCTGTTGTTATTTTTATGCATTAAAAACCCAGATCAAAATGGCAATGTGTTTCTTTTGTTGCATCATAATAAAATATACCTCATCAATCATTGCAGGTCTTTTTGTTCAGATGACACCGATCATGACTCAGCTATAGCTCGGTATGACTTCGACAATCCAATCTATCAGGCTGAAGAAGAGGATGACGATGATTGTGAACTGCCCGAAGAGTTGGCCAGATTGTTGAAGCAAGAGGAGAGAGTCATCCTACCTCATCATGAGGAAATTGAGTTTGTGAATCTGGGAACCGAGGACGCCAGAAAGGATGTAAGGATAGGGGCTGCATTGGAAGACAGTGTCAAGGGAAGATTGATTGAAATGCTCCGTGAGTATGTGGACATCTTCGCCTGGTCTTACCAAGACATGCCTGGGCTCGATACTGATATTGTTGTACACCGGCTACCACTTAAAGAAGGTTGTGCTCCGGTCAAGCAAAAGTTGAGAAGAACCAAACCGGAGATGTCTGTCAAGATCAGGGAAGAGGTTCAGAAACAGCTAGATGCCGGATTTCTTGCCAAAACAAATTATCCTCCATGGGTTGCTAACATCGTGCCTGTACCTAAGAAGGATGGGAAGGTCAGGATGTGTATTGATTACAGGGATTTGAACAGAGCAAGCCCAAAGGATGATTTCCCGCTCCCTCACATTGACGTGTTAGTTGACAATACTGCTCAGTATTCTGTGTTTTCCTTCATGGATGGCTTCTCTGGGTATAACCAAATCAAGATGGCCTCAGAGGACAAGGAGAATACAACATTCATAACACCGTGGGGAACTTTTTGCTACAAAGTGATGCCCTTTGGATTGAAAAATGCAGGGGCAACATACCAGCGGGCGATGGTGACTCTCTTTCATGATATGATTCACAAAGAGATTGAAGTCTATGTTGATGAGATGATTGCGAAGTCACAGATGGAAGAAGAACATTTGGTAAATCTTCAGAAGTTATTTGAAAGGTTAAGGAAGTTCAGACTGAGGTTGAATCCCAACAAATGCACCTTCGAGGTGAGATCAGGAAAATTGCTGGGGTTCATTATTAGCGAAAAGGGTATCGAGGTTGATCCTGCAAAGGTAAAAGCCATACAAGAAATGCCTGTGCCGAAAACAGAAAAAGAGGTTCGTGGTTTCCTGGGGAGATTAAACTACGTTGCTAGGTTCATCTCGCATCTCACAGCCACGTGCGAACCAATCTTTAAGTTGCTAAGAAAAGATCAAGCGGTCAGGTGGAATGAAAATTGTCCAAAGGCGTTTGAAAAGATTAAAGAATACTTGCAGGAACCTCCGGTCCTTATGCCGCCAGTTCCAGGAAGACCTTTGATTATGTATCTCACGGTTTTTGAGAATTCAATGGGTTGTGTGCTCGGTCAACAAGACGAGTCAGGTAGAAAAGAGCACGCCATCTACTACCTGAGTAAGAAATTTACTGATTGTGAGTCAAGGTACTCGATGCTGGAGAAAACATGTTGTGCACTCGCTTGGCCCGCTAAGCGTTTTAGGCAGTATATGTTAAACCATACAACCCTGTTGATTTCGAAGATGGATCCAATCAAGTATGTGTTTGAGAAGCAAGCACTTTCTGGTAGGATAGCCCGTTGGCAGATGGTTCTGACAGAATACGATATTTAGTACGTTTCCCAAAAAGCCATTAAGGGAAGTGTTTTGTCAGAATATCTTGCCGAACAGCCAATTGAGGATTATCAACCGATGAAGTTTGAATTTCCGGATGAGCATATCATGTATCTGAAAATGAAGGATTGTGAAGAACCTCTGCCTGATGAAGGACCTGAGATTGGATCTCAGTGGAAGTTGGTTTTTGATGGAGCTTTTAATTCATATGGTAACGGAATCGGGGCAATCATTACGACTCCACAGGGTTCTCATATACCTTTCACTGCCCGATTGGAGTTCATATGCACCAACAATGAGGCAGAGTATGAAGCATGCATCATGGGGTTAGAAGAAGCAATTGATTTGAGAATCAAGAACCTCGATGTTTATGGTGATTCTGCGTTGGTGGTTAATCAGATTACAGGTGAATGGGAGACTCGTCAAGCAAATCCTGTTCCATATAACAACTATGCCAGAAGGTTGTTACCTTTCTTTGACAGAGTAGACTTCCATCACATTCCCCGGATAGAGAATCAGATGGCTGATGCATTGGCAACGTTGTCATCAATGTATCGAGTGAATCTTTGGAATGAAGCTCCTTCAATCAGAATCATGCGCTTGGACAGGCCTACTTTTGTATTTGCAGTTGAAGGGGTATCAGATAGCAAGCCTTGGTATCATGACATCAAAGTCTTCTTGAAGAGTCAAGAATACCCAGCTGGGGCATCTTCCAAGGATAAAAAGACATTGAGGAGGTTATCAGGAAACTTCTTTTTGAACAAGGATGATGTGTTGTACAAGAGAAACTTTGACATGGTCTTGCTACGTTGTGTTAATGAACACGAGGAAGGCCTGTTAATGGAAGAAGTTCACGAAGGTTCCTTCGGTACTCATGCCAATGGGCATGCTATGGCAAGAAAATTGTTGAGAGCGGGGTATTATTGGATGACTATGGAGTCTGACTGTTTCAAATACGCCCGAAAGTGTCATAAATGCCAGATTTATGCTGACAAGGTGCACGTACCGCCTACTCCTCTGAATGTTTTGTCGTCACCTTGGCCTTTTTCCATGTGGGGCATTGACATGATTGGAAAGATTGAGCCGACTGCTTCGAATGGACATCATTTTATCTTGGTGGCTATTGATTACTTCACGAAGTGGGTAGAAGCTGCATCGTATGCCAACGTCACCAGACAAGTGGTAGCCCGGTTTATTAAGAAGGACATCATCTGCCGGTATGGAGTCCCGGAGAGAATCATTACTGATAATGGTTCGAATTTGAAGAATAAGATGATGAAGGAGCTATGCCAGAGCTTTAAAATCGAACATCACAATTCTTCTCCCTATCGTCCGAAGATGAATGGGGATGTTGAAGCGGCTAATAAGAACATAAAGAAGATTGTACAGAAGATGGTAGTGACATACAAAGACTGGCATGAGATGTTGCCTTACGCTTTGCATGGTTATCATACTTCGGTACACACATCAACTGGGGCAACTCCTTTCTCATTGGTGTATGGTATGGAAGCAGTCCTGCCATTAGAAGTTGAGATTCCTTCTTTGAGAATCCTGACAGACGTGAAGCTTGATGAAGCTGAGTGGGTGCGTTCCCGACTGAATGAACTGAACCTCATTGAAGAGAGGAGACTGAAAGCCATTGCGCATGGCCGGTTGTATCAGAGTAGGATGAAGAAAGCTTTTGATCAGAAAGTGCGTCCTCGGTGTTTTTAAGCTGGTGAATTAGTTCTGAAAAGGATCACTCCTCAAACAGATCACAGGGGCAAGTGGACTCCGAATTACGAAGGGCCATATGTAGTAAGACAGGTTTTCTCTGGTGGAGCCTTATTACTCTCAACTATGGATAGCGAAGATTTTACGTCCCCTGTGAACGCGGATGTAGTCAAAAAATACTTTGCATAAAAGAGACCCGCTGAACATAAAAAGAAGGTTCAGGCAAAAATGAGGCATCCTGGCGAACCATAAAAAGAAAAGGTTCGGGCAAAAATTAGGGATAAAAAGAAAAAAAGAAATAAACCCGCAAGGTTGAAAACCTGAAAAGACAACCTTGGCAAAAATGGGTATCCCGGTGGATTGAAAACCCGAAAAGGGCGATCCAGGCAAAAGTTAGGGATTAAAAAAAAGCAAAGACTACGATCCGCGTTCGATCTGTGATCACTATTCACACTTGGAAAATTTGGAGGAAAGGAATCAGTCCAGTTAGTCGTCTTCGAAGGCCAAAGTATCTGCGGATAAACAAGTCATATGGGGTATAGCTGAGTCGAGTCATGGTGGATGTTTGTTCCCCACATTGCCGACATTTGTATTTTCTTTTACTTTTTGCGCAATTACCTCTTTTCAGGAATTGCTTCCAGATGTAAATGCCTATTTACAGGCCAATTCATTCAATAAAGTTTGCATTTCAGTCAAAGAGCTTTTGTTTTTCTGTTTTACCTGTTTTGTTTGTGAAAATGTCCGATATTTTTGATAAACATTACATGCTAAAATGTTGAGCTTTATGACACAAGTTGGAAAACAGTGGCAATTTCTTAGGCAACAGTCACTATGGTGATAATCAAAGTAATCATTCTTGCACATAGACTTTTTTGTTGGTTTTGCAGGATGACAGGTGTACCTCCCCAGTAGAGTTGCTCTCTCCATTTTTGAAGTCTGATCGTCCTCAGCAGCTTACTGATTTCCCCAGTAGAGTAGAGCTCTCCCCAACTTTGAAGTCTGATCGTCCTCAGCAGTTTATTACTCTTCCCCATCAGAGTATCGAGGGTCGTCTTCCTCAACCAGAGTGTAAAGAAGTAATTCCCTAAGCGAAGTCGTTAAGGATCGTCCTCCTCAGCAGGATATAAGAGGTTTTTCCCAGGCCAGAGTTGTGATTTGGCTCATCTTTCTTCAGCAAGTGATGTCTCCCCACGGAGTATGGGGCAATTGTTTTTTTCCCAGCTAGTCAGGAAACAGTGTGTTATCCCCTAGCAGGGTGGATGTTGACAATTACTTTATCTCCCAAGCGGAGTCGTTGAGGACCGTCCTTCTCAGCAGAGTACGGAGGATTGTATACCCAGCCAAAGTTGTGTTTGGATTACTATTCTCCAGCAAGTACTCAGAGGTTGATTGCTCTAAGGTGAATGTTGTTGTATCTCCCGCAGGAGATTTGTGGACAAAGATATTATTATCCCACAGGTTCCTGGTGTCTACTTTCCTCAGTTGGTCAAAAAGTATTGCCTCGGCGACAATGGTTTGATCTAATCCCAGTAGGGTGAGGGTAAAGTTTCTTCCCTAGCAGCAGATTAAGCTCATATTCCGAAGCAGAGTCTGGTGGTGAGTGGTACCCCCAGCAGGTTTTAAGTCCAATCGTTTTGGCAGGCACCGAGGCCAAGTCCTGAAACAGTTGGTCATCCCTAGCGGAGGAGTTTCCGTCTTCAGTATTCATCTCCCTCCCCAGCTGAGTGGGTATTCTCTCGGAGTTTCGTCCATCTCCAGCAGAATTGTTGATCTTGATAATCCCCAACAGAGTGAATATTCTCATGGAGTTTCGTGGTTGTGATCTTCCTTGGCAGGGTGAAGATTTCCTCAGGTTTCTTTGGTTTGATGACAATTTATTTTGTCATCCCCGGTGGAGTTTGCCTTCGCCTTCAGCATTTATTTTGTTGAGGAGCCTCTTTTGCATTGCATAAGCATTTGTTTTGCATGGCATCCTCCCAAATGCGTAGCATTTCCACTTCGTGTGGAGCATTACGGCAAAATTCAAACATATGCATCCGAAGCATAAGCCAGGTTTGGGTTGTCCTTCGTCAGGAAAGCTGGATTTCAGGAAGATATCTTTTGACTCTACTCCACAAGTGGTGGGTTTAGTCGTTCAAAGCAATATTTGACAGTTCTCCGGCAAAGTGTTTTGCCAGGAATGTGAACCTTTGATTTCACTTTTACCCCTTTCGTCCAGGTGGTCTTTTAAGCCAATACCCGTCCGTATTGACCTTTTTATGACACTTGTCCGTGTTTCCTTCAGTACCCGTCCGTATTGAACTTTTGACACCCGTTCGTGTTGCATTTCAATCCCCAGAGAGGTCGCCTTAAACCTTTCACACCCGTCCGTGTACATTTTCAGTACCCGTCCGTATTGAAATGTTTTTACACCCGTCCGTGTACCTTTTCGATACCCGTCCGTATTGACCTTTTAATGACACTTATCCGTGTTTCTTTCAGCACCCGTCCGTGTTTCAACTGTTGTTTCAATGCCCGTCTGCATTGACATTTTACACCCGTCTGTGTACCTTTTCGATACCCGTCCATTTTTGATATCCTAGGTACTTTGACACTCGTCCGTATTTATTCCCAGCGTAGCTAACACTCGTTCGTGTTTATATCATGATATTTCAATACATTGCTTGTATTGGTTTCCAACACTCGTACGTGTTGTGACAGTGCGGCATTTATTGCTTGTTCCCCAACGGAGTCGTCCCTCCTTTGAGGATTGCAAATTTAAGGTTTCTTTTGGTATTCAATCTCCGTGTACCTCGAATGCATGATAGCCGTCACTATCGTTCCTTCAGGTCCAAGTTGATTGAATAGGGGCAGCTGTAACACCCCAAAATTTGCCTTGTTGTTTTTAGCTAACTGGCTTATGTTTCTTTTCATTTCTTGCATTTGCATTGTGCATAGCATTGGTTCTTAGCATGGGATCAAGGTACTTGGTCCATATTCTCAAGTCTCAAGCTTCAAGGTGGTTTATGGAGTTCATCATATCTTTATGAGGTTAAGCATATCAAAGGACTTCAAGTGATTCCTTCCCTCCTAATCAGGGGGACCAATTAGTGTTTTTAAGATCAAGAGGACTTCTTGGAAGGCTTGGTGTGTTCAAGCATGTTCTTATGGTAGTCTTTATTCTCACAAGTGTTCATGGATGAGGGTTTGGTTGGTGATTCATTGTGGAGGATATTCAGCGGATCAGTTGCTTGTGAACTAAGCAAAAGTCAACTGTAAAGGAGAAAGTCAACTGTGGAATTTTGGGATTCTTTTCATGGTTTTCAAGGTCTCACATCCTCATATGGCCTTCAATTGTCAAGATTCATTCCATTCATCAAGAATCAAGGGTTTGTGCAAAAGTTACTATATTTAGAAAATGACCTATAATTGAAACTTTCCATTTTTGGCAATTTTTCCACCACATTCAACTTGACTTTTCATCATCAAGGAATCTCCAAATGAATTTTCCTCCAACATGAAAGTTTAAGATCTTTCTCTCCCATTTCCAAAAAGTACTAGAACATCTCCATATCATTTGTGGAACTCTAGTTATGGTCAAAAGATGACAAGGTGTTTTTTGAGGTTTTCCATGTATTCCATTTTCTCACTTTTTGCAATTTGGATCCAATAGATTTCAAATGACCTCTAATGTTTTAATTCATATTACAATATCAAAGTACACTTTATTTGGATCAGATTTGGCCTTTATTCCATTCCATTTCATGCCATATTTCTCATTATTTTCACAAAGTGCAAAATTGCAAGTTGATTCAAATCTTGTGAACCAAGTCATTGCAAGGCCCAATTTCAATTCAGAAGTGATTAATAAGTAAATTGGAGGTGAATCATGCTTACTACAAGGGCTCATCACGTGTGAATTAGTGGTGGTGGTACAAAATGAAAATTCGCAATTTCATCCAAATCTCACTAACCAAGGTTCTAATCACTTGCTAATCCTAATCAGTGAACTAATCAAGAGTATATAAGCTTACTCATACCCTCACAGCTAGGGCAGAGACTCTCATTTGCACAGTTTTGGTTTTTTGCTCTCACACTTCTCCTCTTCGAATCTCACTATCCTTGGAGCTTCTTTGAGTTTTCTCTTCACATTCTTGATCAGTGAAGAGAATAGAGCAAGAATCCATCACTGGTTGGAGCTCATACTGAGGATTTCACCAAGTTCCATTCAAGAGGGATCATCTTCAAACTTCAAGATCTAGCCAGATTCAGGCCTCTATTTGCATTTATTTTGCAAATAGAGCTCAAAAGGAGTTGGTCTGCAGCATTTGGAGGGATTTCTTGGTGTATTTCGTGTTCTTCAAGGTTCAGGTTGGTGTTGATTTCATCATCATAGAATTTGTTTTTCTTATGTGCATAATGATCTGTGAACTTCCCTGAGCATGATGATCTATTTTTATTTAATTTTGGACGTGTAACATGCTCATAATGTGGATTTAAAGTTTTAGATCTAAAAATGTTTTCATTCGATTTGTATTGTGCGTTTGTGATCTGATGAAATGGATTGGATATTTGAACTCCTTGTGTTTTTCTGGTCAAAGTGATATGATCATTTGCAATTTCTGGGAAATTTCGTGGTGGTGCTCATCGGAAGAGACTACCGGAGCCCAAGCTCCGGCGTCTGGTTTTTTTCTCCGGCCAGGGAAGGGTTTGAAGGAGGAAGACGTAATCTGACCTTCCATGTGCTTGATCTTGTGGTCCTCAGCTCGCCAACTCATTTATTCTGAGTGTTTTTATTGGTTTTCATTTTGGTGTGTGTGAGTGCTAGTCTACCATTGCTATCGTGTGCGTTTGATCTTAGCTGTTAATCTTGCTTAATTTTGTATTTGGTTGACTTATTTTCATGCGTCTGATGAATCATTCGGCCATAGTTTTGACAACGAATTAAATGAAAGCGTGCATCTCACGTGGTGTGCACATGGTATTCTGAGTGTATTGCGTGTGCGTGAGTATATGTTAATTGTGGTGTACTTGCTAATCATGGCCTTTAATCTTGATGACTGTATTGACTTGTTGACTTATTTTTGAGCGCATGATCAATCTAGTGGTGGATATTGAACTGAGCATTGACTGAATTCCATTGTCCTTCATTGACTTTCGCTTGTGGACTGATTGCGTGTGGGCTTGCTATTTCCACCCCCCTTAAGCCCATTTCCATTCTTTCAACGTGTTTGTGTTGCTGACTGCACCCCTCCATGTTTATTTCATTTTTTTAATTTTCTTATTGTTGGTTTTGCATTTTATTTTTTTAACATCATTTTAATGCATTCAAAAATCCTGAAAAAAATCATGAAGCTTGTTTTGAGTTTTATAAAATTTTTCCAAATTTTATTTTCTTATTTATTTTATTTTTGGCACCTGAATTAATTGTTTAATTGATTTTCTTTTTGAATTGTCTCACATGTGCATACTTTGCATTGTAGATTTTATTTCTCTTCATCTATAAAACATTTTCAATCCATTCTTTTTGTATTTGTTAGATGACATTTTGAAGTACATAAAAACATTTTTGTTTCATTTTTAAAACTTTTTCATATTGAATTTTGGTCCCTCTCTTTTGCATGTTGAATCTTATTTCCTATGTGATCTTTGCCTAATTGTTTGAGATACTTAACATGTGAATTTTTGTGAGATATTTTGGCATGTGATTAGCATCTGACTTAGGTCATTTGTAATTTAATTTCACAATTTTAGAATTTCATTTGATATATGGTTGATTATTTGTACTTAAGTGAATTATGCATGATTATGTCTTGACACCTCTTTGCACAAGTTGAATTGCCATGCCCTATTGATTGAATTCCTTTGTGGTTCTTTGCATGAGCTTTTGGTGTGATGTTGACCCCTGGTTGAGGTCCTTTGGGACTTAATTTTGTAATTTGTGGATCATGTTTGAACCATGTTTAAGTATGTTTAAGTGTTGCCTCCACTTGTGGATTATTTTGATGCGTGTCTTGAAGTTGCTTGATGTTTGGACTTGTATGACTTGAGTTTGGTTTTTTATATGATGTTAATGCATATGCTACTGCCTCTTAAGTTCCTTACTTGGTTTTCATTTCACTTGAGCACCCTCGATTGCATTTGGTTTGAATTGTATGATGGATATCCTTACCTTTCCTTTGGTGGACTTCTTTGGATCTTAATGCCTCATGTTGTGAATCACTTTTGAATATGTGAATTGTTGATGATGTTTTGATGTTGGTTCTGACTTACTCTCATCTTCATCTTATCTTTCTCATTTCATTTTAGTAAGAAGTTCATTGGTGTTTATTTGTGCACTTCATACAAGTATGCTTGCATTTCTTTCATGTTTATCTTTGCATGCTTACTTGAATGGTTTTGCATTGATCTTTGAGACTTGTATGATGATTTGAGTTGGACATTTATGATATGATGTGCTTGCTGTCACTTATTGTATCTCATCTTTTCCTTCTCTTTCTTCTTCTTCTCTTTCACTCTTTTCATCCCTTTAGTCTCAAGACTTGTTTAAGTCTTGGACTCTTTTCCCTTAGAGCTACCTAGTCCAACTTAATTTTTGATTAAGCTTGGAGTAGGATTAGGTTAGGCTTTAGGTAGTCGTCTCTCCTAAGCCTCACTAACCATAGGACATCCATGCATGAGAACATTAGGACTCTTAGTTTCCCTTTAGGGTTTCCTTTGCGTCGTCTCTCTTCTCATCTCAAAACTTCTTCAAGACACGTAATAAAAGTTAACGTGTATTGCGCTTGAGCCTTCTATGTGGGAAGTGGGGAGTGAGGGGCTTCCTCTCATTCTTTTAGGATACCTAGTGTACGTCCTATTGGGGACGATGCGCGAAGTATTCGTTCCTATATTTAAGAGTTGGGTTCAATACAAGTTACGAAACAACTTAAAAAGACACTTCTGTCTAAAAAACACAAAACCAATTCAAATCTTTATATCCTTCGGGATTGTTGGGTTTCAACTTCATTTTTAGAAAAGAGCTCGTCGCTCACGTAAAAAACACTTACCCACTCGTGGTCGTACCCACGAACTACGTCAGCTCTGATTCCTCTCTCTCGTCCGATTGAGGATACGTAGGCACAAGACATTGATTGTCTTGGCGAGCAACCTTCCCCCACAGTTCCCGTCCGAACTACGTTGACTCTGACTTTCCCATTGCACTGAGGGAGTACGTAGGCCTAGGACAACGATACCGTCCTATCAAGTCACTTCTTTTTCTTTTCTCCTTCGTTTCTCCGTTCTTTCCGCTTTCGTTTCTTCTCCGGACCAGTAGCAGCGGCGTTCCAGACTACGACTCCCTTTGATGCAGACAACAAGCGTGGATCCCATTGAGTACGATGGACGTGTTGGGCACTAACACCTTCCCTTCGTGTAACCAACTCCCGTACCCGTTTCTCTTGGTCATGAGACCATGTTCTTTCCCTTTCTCTTCAGGTTTATGCAGTGTTTCCTTTCCCTCTCTTGGGATAAATACACATTGCTGGCGACTCTGTGTTTTCTGCGCCACTCTCCCTTTTGTACCGTTGGATGCGAATCTTTCGGGAGCGACAATGGGGAAGAAAGAACTTTGAGATGTGTTGGCAGTACATGGATTTTGTCGGAGTATATCTGACACTTGTGACACCTCCGCATGTACTTATAGCAGTCGGATTCCAAGGTCAACCAATAGTACCCTGCTCTTAGAATTTTTCTCGCCATTGTGTGTCCGTTGGCATGAGTGCCAAAGGATCCTTCATGAATTTCTTTTATCAGCATGTCTGCTTCTGGTCTGTCTATGCATCGGAGCAAGACCATGTCAAACTTCCTCTTATAGAGAGTATCACCGCTCATAAAGAAGCTGCCAGCCAACCTTCTGAGGGTTTTTCTGTCTTTCCTTAGTGCCCCATGTAACACCCCACTTTCCCATTTATGAAAATACACAAAATTCTATGAAATAATAAGAGTTTTTACACCAAAAATAAAGTAGGATGCCACATTCATAGAACCAACATCAAACTCCTTTTATTAGATGAAATAAAACAGCGGAAAATAATTTATTTATTCATATCACGGCCACATGCCAACAACTTCGGAAAAATTCCACATAACTCGTGGTTCACCATAAATTCATCAAAGAGAAAGATACGTAACAAAAATGAATAACAAATAACAAATGATTGAAATCCCCCTAATTCCCGTGTTACGTATCAGAGCGACTCCTACGACTCGAACAAGCAACACGTACTCCAGCAACCTAAGTACCTGGATTATCTGTACTTCCGAAGAAGCACAGACACAATAACAACAAGGGGGTGAGAATTACATTCAATACTTAACGGTGAACAATACATGATAAGGGTAAGTATTCACACACAATCATACAAATACGACCCACTGGTCAACAAATCATCACTATACAGCAACACATAACAAAAATCATGCAATGCGACTCAACATTAGACATAATGCATGTGGTACCAACATCATGGATCATTCAATCGAACCCGGATAGATCACATACACCCCTACTTGGCAATGATCTATCCCCACCATTCTCCATATCGGAGTACGGATGAATCACATACACTCCTCCTGAGAAATGATTCATCCCACCAACACCATGAAATGCATGACACAATTATGCATATGAAACACATGTACAATAGCATATTTATACATGTTCACGATCCTCCTGATCACACCTGAATCACACATCAACATCCAACACCATACGGTTACTTCACACAACATAAATCAACTATTAATTAATTAGTTCCCTAAAATTATTAATTTAATTATTTTCTTCACCAATTTCACACTACTCAAATTCTGGTATCTAATCCCAACCTCCCAAACTATAAGAATCTGCATTGGACGCGAAATCGGGAAATAATTCGCAGAACACCAAAATTTTCCACGCACACTGGTCATACGCGTTCTGATCTGAGTCATACGCGTTTTGCCACACTCTCCCGCCCAAGCATACGCGTAATGCCTCTCCTCCCTTACGCGTAATGCCTCAACTGCCCAAGTCCTTACGCTTATTGCCTTGTGCCTTACGCGTACGGACAGAGACGTTTTCACACTGAAATTCCCAAGTTCCAACCCATTACGCATACGACCCTCCTATTACGCGTAATCCCTCTCTTCATACGCGTATTGCCTCACATTTTGCCTTGCTATACGCGTATCAACACGTATGTTACGCGTACGGCCCCTCAGCATGCCCAGCCATACGCGTATCGCCCTCCTTGGTACGCGTATGGGCAGAAGCTGTGAAAATACCCATTTTTCTCATCTCAGTACGAATTGTACCACATTGATCCCTATTCTACCATTCCAAATTCTCCTAAAACGAGTTCTACATCAGTTTTATGTCCTATTATTCATCTTACATCTTTGCCTAACATTACTAAATCAGATCTATGAGTTCTATGTCTAATTCCTTTCCTACAACCTGCACCAAAACCAGATTTGCAACAAAGTTTATTCAGACAACAGCAACAACAACAAAAATCATGTTAACACGAATCAATTCATGCACAATTTCATCATCACATCAGACATATACACAAATCATTAACACAACATTTTGCATACGAATTCCTACGGGGTTAAGGACTCCCCACTACCTTATCATGATAGAATCACCAATATCGAACCCATTCTCCCCCCTTACCTCGAATCTTGATGTTAGCCCTAGCACACCCTTGTTCTTCCTCTCGTTAGCCTTTCTCTTTCTCTCTCTAAAAATTCTGATTATGCTAAACCCCCCACCAATTTTTCACTAATCATCTCTAATTACCAAACTGCCCTTATTATTTTCTATTATCCCATAATCTAATTAATTATATCATATTTTTATTTAACTAATAATTAAATAATAATAAGTATAATAATAGTCCTCATAATAATAATAATAATAATAATAATAATAATAATAATATGAAATATACTATTAATAATAATAATAATAATCTTAATAATAATACTAATAACAATAAGTTCCATATTACTATTAATGGACACACCCCCACCATATCACTATTAACATTACCCCCTTCGCACTCAGACACCCCTAAACCAGGCTAAACAATTGAAAATAAAACGTTACAACTCTCCCCCACTTAAATTATTTTCGTCCTCGAAAATGTAACTGATATGAACAACCCCGGATACGACTCTCGCATCCGACTAACCAACCATCACGCCAACAAAGGGCACACTACGGATAACACACTGACAAGATGCAATTCCCATACAATGCACTTGACGGCTAACTCACGACTCAAAGAATACCCAAGTTACGAACACATAGGTTCACTCTAGAACCAGAACACAACAAGATCGTTACCCTTCCATAGGTAACACTCCCCTAATACCCCACATAGGAATTAGCTCCACGCACTCGAACCATCACGATGGAAACGAGGCAATAACAAAAACAAGAATATAAAGTTCCATGACTCAACATCGTTTCAACAACCTCTACATAACCATAATGCCAACATCCTTGTCATACAACACTATTACAACAATGCTACGATTCACCAATCGAACATATAACCCAAACATCCATCTACATAGCAGCCCATGAATAATATTTAAACCTTTCGCCTAACACTTCCATTTTTGAAACGTCCAATGGTCTCGTCATTCCCACTTGTTTCCAATGTTCAACCTATGAACTCTCACAAGTCACCCACGCATAAGCAAAATGTGCCACATCACACTTTCGATGTGCACTCTGATTACTCGCAACCATCAACTCCACCAATTCATATCCAACTTCTGACTCTCTTTAATATTTACCAAAAAGATCATAGTTCATTTCCAATATATCTAACCTCACACTCCACTGTGTTATCTCACACACCAGACACAAGTCTCTGAACTACTCAAATAATTCTAATCCGCTGACCATCAAAACAGACATGTATAAAAACCTCCGACTTAACTCATCAGGCACGACATTAATTTCACCAATAGGATAATTCCAGCTAAAGTCATAACTCATCAGGAATCTCAACCATCCTCGTTGTCTCATACTCTATTGTTTCCTACTAAACAGGTACTCAATATCCTTGTGATTACTAAACACTTCGAACTCAAAACCATAAAAATAATACCTCCAGGTTCTCAACACAAAATTAACCGCAGCCATCTTGAAATCATGAATCCTCAATTGTCGTAAAGCAGAAGCCACGATATTACCATCTTGCATCACCACACTGATTAAACTCATCATAGACGCATGCCAATACCTCACAACGGTTTATTCAGATCACGCAGAATCAAAACTGGAGCCGTAGACAAATTCTACTTTAGCCCTCTCAAACTTCCCTCACACTGAACATCCAAAGCAAACGACTTACCCTTTGTAAGTCAACTGAAGTAACAAAAATGCTAACTTGCATAGGCCTTTCATAATCTCCGGTAATAACCAACTAAAGTCCAAAAAGTTTCTAATCATCTTAACCGACTTCGGAGCCTCTCATCGTAGAACTGCATCTACCTCCGATGGATCCATAACAATGCCATCATCAGAAATAGAATATCCAAGAAAACTAACCTTTTTCAACCAAAATTCTCACTTGAGTAATTTAGCATAAAAATTCCTTTCTTTTCAACACTTACGACTCGATTCTCAAACACCCTACATAGTCTCCTTCTGACTTTATATTAGATCCGGATATCCCTAATGAACGCCACTCTGACTCATCTAATCTTGTCCAGACTCACACACTAGCTTAACCGAGTAAATAACAACCTATTCCGATGATACCAACATAACCAATCACATGAAATCGGTCAAAGCCTCAACTCACACAAATTCACCACTCGTATCAAACTTTCCAAACAATTATAATTCCAATCAAACTCGACCAAACTATTCCAATCATCTATTCTTGAAAATGGACACTTATTCTCAATCCTTACCTTATTCAACTGTCAGTAATCCATACGCAATTTCATTCTCTGGACAATCCAAATTCCATAAATTCCAACATATATCTACAATCAACCAAAAAGAACTCTCAATCTCCATATTACATCCACCCCCAAGGGTTTTCTCAAAATTTCCATTAATGCCCTAAAACTATAAGAACTCCAAAACTCATCCAAACTCTAAGTTTTGCTTCCCATAGCCTCAATACCCTTATACACATCATGCTTGTTATTCCATCCAGAAACACATCTGGGAATCATTCACAACTGGTAGCCCTTCACTGTGGCCTTCCTGTCAATTCCAGTACACCATTAACACAACATAACAAACATTTTAGTCTCATCTCCTAATAGTTTTTCCACTTACTTAACAGATAAAAACCTCAACTATTCACCTTCCTCCAATTTAAGTTCACTTCCAGTACGGAGCCATTGACATCAGACTCGTATCAAGTGCTGAATCAATAGCCACCTCTACCTCATTAATACACCTGTGATCCACTTATCTCGCCTGAAAATAAATTCAAAAATTCGCAACCAACAGGTAACTCAACACATGTAACTTCACTACTAACTCGCCACAACGCGAACGTAATACACCGAGGCTTCGCCCAATAGATGTCCACCCATTTGCTCAGCACACAACGATACCAGTTCTCTACCATTACCCAACTCGGATCCACCCTCAGAAAGACATTAGGGGTTACCCAACACTGGCATATCTCTAGCCCTCACTTGTTCTCTACTCACTGAAAAGCAATCCCCACAATACCTGACTGTCCTCCCTCGGAGACATCCTTCAACTTGATCGACCGACAAGTACCTCTCTTCTACATCCTCTTCAGATAATGAAGATCTATACCGACTCAACACAACCATCTTCCACATCACATGCTATCTTAACTGTCAAGGCGCATCTATCCATTCATCTTGATTTCCGACTACTATCAACAAGAGATTGAGGGTGATCAGTTCCCCAATTTGTTCATAGACAGCCGATCATCCTGATGAAGTATAGACCCTTCCTTACCAACTATGATAGCACTCCATTACTCACCAATCCACCCTTCCATAGTGAAAGAATCCTGGGGAAGCACCAGCTTCTCCCCCACTTATCTCATCCTCAACTCCTGCAAACAGACAGTTAGAAAACAAACACTTACCGACCGTGTTCTACACACGCGTCGTATACCAAGACACAAACCATACTAGACAACCTGGCCGGACGGACCGACCTGCTCTGATACCAATTGTAACACCCCACTTTCCCATTTATGAAAATACACAAAATTCTACGAAATAATCAGAGTTTTTACACCAAAAATAAAGAAGGATGCCACATTCATAGAACCAACATCAAACTCTTTTTATTAGATGAAATAAAACAGCGGAAAATAATTTATTTATTCATATCACGGCCACATGCCAACAACTTCGGAAAAATTCCACATAACTCGTGGTTCACCATAAATTCATCAAAGAGAAAGATACGTAACAAAAATGAATAACAAATAACAAATGATTGAAATCCCCCTAATTCCCGTGTTACGTATCAGAGCGACTCCTACGACTCGAACAAGCAACACGTACTCCAGCAACCTAAGTACCTGGATTATCTGTACTTCCGAAGAAGCACAGACACAATAACAACAAGGGGGTGAGAATTACATTCAATACTTAACGGTGAACAATACATGATAAGGGTAAGTATTCAGACACAATCATACAAATACGACCCACTGGTCAACAAATCATCACTATACAGCAACACATAACAAAAATCATGCAATGCGACTCAACATTAGACATAATGCATGTGGTACCAACATCATGGATCATTCAATCGAACCCGGATAGATCACATACACCCCTACTTGGCAATGATCTATCCCCACCATTCTCCATATCGGAGTACGGATGAATCACATACACTCCTCCTGAGAAATGATTCATCCCACCAACACCATGAAATGCATGACACAATTATGCATATGAAACACATGTACAATAGCATATTTATACATGTTCACGATCCTCCTGATCACACCTGAATCACACATCAACATCCAACACCATACGGTTACTTCACACAACATAAATCAACTATTAATTAATTAGTTCCCTAAAATTATTAAATTAATTATTTTCGTCACCAATTTCACACTACTCAAATTCTGGTATCTAATCCCAACCTCCCAAACCATAAGAAACTGCATTGGACGCGAAATCGAGAAAGAATTCGCAGAACACCAAAATTTTCCACGCACACTGGTCATACGCGTACTGACCTGAGTCATACGCGTATTGCCACACTCTCCCGCCCAAGCATACGCGTAATGCCTCTCCCCCCTTACGCGTAATGCCTCAAGTGCCCAAGTCCTTACGCGTATTGTCTTGTGCCTTACGCGTATGGACAGAGACGTTTTCACACTAAAATTCCCAAGTTCCAACCCATTACGCGTACGGCCCTCCTATTACGCGTAGTCCCTCTCTTCATACGTGTATTGCCTCACATTCTGCCTTGCTTTACGCGTATCAACACGTATGTTACGCGTACGGCCCCTCAGCACGCCCAGCCATACGCGTATCACCCTCCTTGGTAAGCGTATGGGCAGAAGCTGTGAAAATACCCATTTTTCTCATCTCAGTACGAATTCTACCATATTGATCCCTATTCTACCATTCCAAATGCTCCTAAAATGAGTTCTACATCTAAATCAGATCTATGAGTTCTATGTCTAATTCCTTTCCTACAACCTGCACCAAAACCAGATCTGCAACAAAGGTTATTCAGACAACAGCAACAAAAAAAAAAATCATGTTAACACGAATCAATTCATGCACAATTTCATCATCACATCAGACATATACACAAATCATTAACACAACATTTTGCATACGAATTCCTACGGGGTTAAAGACTCCCCACTACCCTATCATGATAGAATCACCAATATCGAACCCATTCTCCCCCCTTACCTCGAATCTTGATTAATTCCTGGGAAGATCGGATGAAGATGTTAGCCCTAGCACACCCTTGTTCTTCCTCTCCTTAGCCTTTCTCTTTCTCTCTCTAAAAATTCTGATTATGCTAAACCCCCCACCAATTTTTCACTAATCATCTCTAATTACCAAACTGCCCTTATTATTTTCTATTATCCCATAATCTAATTAATTATATCAGATTTTTATTTAACTAATAATAAAATAATAATAAGTATAATAATAGTCCTAATAATAATAATAAGAATAATAATAATAATAACCTTATTAATAATATGAAATATACTATTAATAATAATAATAATACTAATAACAATAAGTTCCATATTACTATTAATGGACACACCCCCACCTTATCACTATTAACATTACCCCCTTCGCACTCAGACACCCCTAAACCAGGCCAAACAATTGAAACTAAAACACGACGATTAAATAATTTAAATTGGGGTGTTACACCCCAGTTGGGTACTCTTGTTTTTGAAGGAAGCATTTGATATCGTGATACCAAGGTTTGTCGTCTATGACTGCTTCAATTGTGAAGATGTAAGCGGGCTGTTCGAGGCGCATTATGTCGATCTTAGGTAGGTCGGTCCATTGACCTACACTAATCATTGAAGAGAGAGTGGCTAATGCATCAGCCATGTGATTCTCATCACGAGGGATGTGATGAAACTCGATTTTGTTGAAGAAGGGTAACAACCTTCTCGCATAATCTTTGTAAGGAATCAGTCCTGATTGGTATGTGTTCCAATCTCCTTTGATCTGATTGATAACCAGGGCTGAGTCGCCATATACATCCAAGTTTTTGATCCTTAAGTCGATCGCTTCATCGAGACCCATGATACAAGCTTCGTATTCGGCCTCGTTGTTTGTACACTTGAATGTAAGTCTGGCGGTGAAAGGAATGTGGGTACCCTGAGGTGTTATGATGATTACCCCAATTCCGTTTCCATAATGATTAACAGCTCCTTCAAAGATAAGTCTCCATTGGGAACCTGGTTCTGGCCCTTCACTAGGTAGTGGTTCATCGCAGTCTATCATTTTTAAATACATGACATCTTCGTCTGGGAAGTCAAACCTGATTGATTCCTGTTCGTCAATCGGTTGATGAGCCAAATGATCGGCTAAAATACTTCCCTTAACGGCTTTCTGAGCGTGGTATTCTATGTCATATTCTGATAACAACATCTGCCAACGGCCAATCCTTCCCGTGAGAGCAGGTTTTTCAAAGACATACTTGATTGGATCCATTTCGGAGATTAACCAAGTAGTGTGACGAACCATGTACTGGCGAAGACGTTTGGCTACCCAAGCCAGAGTACAGCAAGTTTTCTCAAGCATAGTGTATCGAGTCTCACAGTCGGTGAATTTCTTGCTCAAATAGTAGATGGTAGACTCTTTCCGTTTGGTTTCGTCTTGTTGGCCAAGTACACAGCCCATGGAGTCTTCCAAGACTGTTAGGTAGATGATCAGTGGCCTTCCTTCCACTGGAGGTGATAGAATTGGTGGGTCCAACAGGTATTCCTTAATACTATCAAAGGCGGTTTGGAAATCTTCTGTCCAAACGCAGTCCTGATTCTTTTTAAGTAATTTGAAAATCGGCGCGCATGTCGCGGTCATGAGGAAAATAAATCTGGAAATGTAGTTCAAACGTCCCAGTAATCCTCTGACTTGTTTTTTCAGTTTTCGGAGAAGGCATTTCTTGAATGGCCTTGACCTTGTCAGGATCAACCTCAATTCCTCTCTGGCTGACGATGAACCCTAAAAGTTTCCCTGAACGGACACCAAAAGTGCACTTGTTGGGATTCAAGCGGAGTTTGTACTTTCTCAGCCGCTCGAATAGTTTTGACAGGTGGGTCACATGCTCCTCTTCTGTCTTAGATTTGGAAATCATATCATCGACATATACCTCGATTTCTTTGTGTATCATGTCATGAAACAGAGTAGTCATGGCTCTTTGATAGGTTGCCCCGGCGTTCTTCAAACCGAACGACATTACCTTGTAGCAAAAGGTACCCCATGGGGTAATAAACAAAGTTTTCTTCGTGTCTTTCGGCGCCATTTTTATCTGATTATAGCCCGAGAATCCATCCATGAAGGAGAAAATTTTGAACTTTGTTGTACTGTCAACCAGCATGTCAATGTGTGGTAAAGGAAAGTCGTCCTTTGGACTAGCTTTGTTCAGATCCCTGTAGTCTACACACATTCTGACCTTTCCGTCCTTTTTTGGAACTGGTACGATGTTGGCTAACCATTGAGGATACTCTGACGTGGCGAGGAAACCCGCGTCAATCTGATTCTGTACTTCCTCTTTGATTTTGATGGCCATGTCTGGGTGAGTTCTTCTCAACCTTTGCTTTACTGGCGGACATTCTGATCGTAACGGTAAATGATGTTCCACGATGCTGGTATCCAGCCCTGGTATGTCCTGATAGGACCAAGCGAATACTTCAGGGAATTCTTTGAGAAGCTTTGTCAAGCTCTCTTTGGCAGTTGGACTGAGCAGTGCCGCAATCCTAATTTCTTTTCTCTCTTTTTCCGAACCTAAGTTTACCGTTTCCAACGGCTCTTTATGAGGTTCAATAGACCTTTCCTCCTGTCTGAGTAATCGGGAGATCTCTTCTGGAATTTCGTTGCCAACTTCTTCTTCAGCCCCAAATACGGGAAATTCAAAGTTGGGAGAAGGCATTGGATCGTACGTTTCAATGGGGTTTAAAATAAGCAATTTGCATGACGTGATGATTATTTTTTTAGAAGAG
The DNA here is from genome assembly GCA_022829125.1 of Lathyrus tuberosus. NCBI lineage: Eukaryota > Viridiplantae > Streptophyta > Magnoliopsida > Fabales > Fabaceae > Lathyrus > Lathyrus tuberosus. The sequence goes on from JALAZF010000254.1 coordinate 3,170,910, forward strand.
ATAGAGAGAATGCAAGAGTGTGTGCAGTGTATTTTTTGATAACTGCTTGTTTTTATTATTGAATTGTTTTTTAGGATTACCATTTTCTGAAAAAGTGAAAAGAGAAAACAGCAATAAATGCAGAAATTACAGAACGATGTTATTTTATTTATGATTTTGTCGATTCTTGAAACTACAACCCTATAAAACAAAACTCTTTCGCTTTGGACAAAGCAAAGAGGTACATTTACAGAAAGTGAGCCCTATCAAAACAGCCGTTTCACCTGGGCAGGGTGAAAGGTTAAGATAAAGGCGGCAATTACTTCGACTTATGAACAATCTTCGGAACATCGACAACAACCCATTGGCGGTGAACTCCTCGGTGAATCACAAAGTCTGGCACCTTCCTTGATTTGTCTTCAGAAATAACGCTGATTTCTGGTGGAGCAGGATCGTTGGAATCTGTTTCCCAGGCAGAGTTGTCGTAGAAGAACTCTTCTGTTGCATCTTGCATAGTATTTGTACTTTCATGTAAATCTCCCCATCCAATAGGATGGATGTCCACGAGCCTGATATGAGAGCTCTCAGGAGCGGTGTACTTGGTCAAGTAGTCATACTTTCCACATGGTTGTCCTAAGGTGTCCCACACTTTGCACCTGGAGGAGTCATCCCTTTCGATGACGTTGACCTCGGGAAAAGCATAATTGATGAATTCTAGTCCTGCAAGCTTTGTAAATTCATCATCGTCCTGGATATTTTTAGAATTCCCTGAGTGTTGATCCCATGACATGGTGGGGACGTAGGTATTCTTCTCAATGATGCTCAATTGATAAGCATCATTCAGCTGATTTTCGTGGCCCATGTCTCCTGGGTACGGCTGCCAGATAGGCAGGCCATCCATTGGGCCATAATAGTCGTGGTCGAAGTTGTCTTTCATTAGAGTGTCCTCCTCTAATGAGTTTGGTGGAGCACGGCATCCTTCCAGATCACAATCTCTGTATATCGCTTTGACATCTGACCTTGGTATATATCTCGGACTTTGTGCGGGATAGCAAAATGGCGTAGGCACCTCTTCCTGAGACATATAGTCGTCCTCGTTAAGATAGGACCTCCACTCTTCATCCGCATCAGAGGAATCTCCCTTGTTGATGGTGTGCACTTCCTGATGCACTAGGTGAAGGAAACCTCCACTCTGGAAGAAATCCTGAATGGGACGAAGACTTTCATCGTTAGTAGCAGTCTGGGTACAGGTTGAAGAAAAACCAAGACCCTTCTTTATTTTATTATCGGTAGGAATGACAAGTTGTCCCCACCCTTTTACATTATTACTTTTGATTACTTCGAGAGCATCTTTGTATGAGGAAATCAAGGTTCCTTTTTCTGATTGATTCTCACAGCTCACCGACAGTGCTTGGAGTTGGGTTCCAACAACCTCTTCGGGTTCTACACAAGTAGACGATGATAAGTTACTCACGAGCAAGGCTTGCTCTCCGCAGACTGTGACTAGTTGATCGTTCTTGACAAACTTCAGTTTCTGGTGCAGTGTCAAAGTGAGTGCCCCAGCCTGGTGTATCCAAGGTCTTCCAAATAAACAGTTGTACGCTACCCGGACATCCATGACCTGGAAAGTGATTAGGAAAGTGTGAGGACCGATAGTTATGGGAAGGTCGACTTCGCCGATAACTGCTTTCTGAGATCCGTCAAATGCTTTGACGATGACATCACTGCCCCTCATCAGGGATCCTTTGAATGATAGTCGCATTAGAGTGGACTTCGACATAACATTGATGGCTAATCCAGTGTCTACCAGTACGCTGACTAAAGCATCATCCTGGCAGTTGACTTTAATATTGAGAGCCAAGTTGTGGCTTTTTCCTTCCTCTGGCAGTTCCTCATCACTAAATCCCAAGTTGTTGCAGGAAGTGATGTTAGAAATGATGCTATCGAACTGCCTTATTGTTACATCCTGTTCCACAAAGGCTTGCTCTAAGACTTTCTACAGAGCTTCCCTGTGAGCTTCAGAACTAAGTAAAAGAGATAACACAAAGATCTTTGAAGGAGTTTGCAACAGTTGATCAACAATGTTGTATTCACTCCTTTGGATGAGATTCAGCATCTCATCGTTGTTTGTTGAAAGGTCGGGACCACTGGATTGACCGACCGGTCGATCGGGAACTTCTGTCTGAGGTTCCTTTTCTTTGCTAGGTTCTCCAACTCCTCGTTTGAAGATTCGACCGCTCCGTGTTACTCGACTGATGTCTGCAATATTCCCGACGGAGGGTAAGGGAATTTCCTTTCCATTTTCCACTATTGTTGCACCGTATTTGTAATGGACCGCCTTATCAGACTTGTACGGTACTGGTCCTGGTAGATAGATAACTATAGGAGCCTTCTGATTTCTCGGACTGTCGTAAGTAACTTCAATCAGTTCCTGGTTAAGAACCTTCCATTCGTCTAGTAGAGGGTTGATGGCACACACATTCTTGGTTCTTTCGCGATCAGAGATTACAACCACATCTTTGATTTGATCAGCGAAGTAGTCGGGCGTCCAGTCAATGGACCCCGAAACTGAATATGGTTGAATCCCTTTGTGGTCCAACTGACTCTGAAGGGCTGCTCGCACGAGGTAACATCCTTGATTATCTTTCGAGCAAACTCTACAGCGTTCATAATTATGTGGTGGCACCTGGCCACGTCCGCTCAGAATGCAGTGTAACCTCACTAGATCGGTATCCATTGATCGAACATCCTGACTCTGATGCCTAGTAGAGTTCCCATTGATCATACTGACTTGTTGCGTGTCTTCTTATAGATAGATCGGAAGCCACCAATGACTTAACAAGTGTTGCAAAGTTCTTTGAACGAGAGCACATCCCTGGTCACTCTCACAACATCCTTTGCAGTTCTGATAATTATGCGAAGTCAGAAAACTAAGCTGGACTTGCTTAGCATGTAATTCTACCAAGCTGGTATTCATTAAGCGAACATCGAAGATCTGAATCATGTTGATCTGATAAAGATTTTTATCATGGTAGTCCTGGATCCACCCAAGATGCATCTGACGCTGAAGGGCCTCTTGTACAAAAGAGCATCACTGATTGTTTACCGAGCAAATCAGACAGGAATTGTAATCGTGTCGCGGCAGATTATGATACTGGCTTTGCCTTGAGTGCATTGCCACTGAGTTGACATTCATCACACAGATGTCGTGGCTCTGAATGATGTTGGAATTCGTATATGTCATGTTGACCCCCGAAATTTGATGCTCTTGGAGCCACCGAGATCCAATTGTTCCTGTAGAGCTGACTGCACTACAGAACATCCTTGATTATTCTTAGAGCAGATATCACACTTGTGATAATTGTGAGGTGGTATATGGCCATACCCGCTCTGTCTGCGATGCATCTTGACCAGATTGGTCCTCAATAAGAGTACATCATGAATTTGATAGCTGTTGTTAGACTCTCCCTCTATCAAATTGACTGCAGTTTTCTCGTGTTGAGGCAACGGGTTCGTGAGAACATTTGGATTCGTATCTTTGAAATATAAGACCCCATTCCTAAAAAGCTTTATACGTCGGATTTGAAACTGAGACAGTTTTCTATGTTATGCCCTGGTTCTCCTTGATGGTAAGGACAGGTCTGATCCGCTTTGAACCAAAAAGGAGGATTTTCCGGTACTGTAAGAGGAGACCTGGTTTGGACATGCCCCTTGACCAGTAAGAGCGGAAACAACTCTGCGTACAATATGGGTATAGGGTCGAACCCTGGTGGTCATGTTGTACGGTTGTTGTTGTACTAAGGACGAGCCTGCTGAAGAGGCTGTTGTGTCCTTTGCTGATATTGTTGTTGATTCAGTTGGCTTTGTGCAACCTGAGGTTGATACACTGTAACAGACACAGGGTTAATAGCAGGAGTTACAGCTGCTACTGGTTGGTAACGTCGCCTTTTCTTTCCGAGAGAGATATTCCAAATATCCTGCTCTTTTTTCTTAGGGAGAGAACTACTGTATCGTTTTGTACTACTTGATGGTCCAGCGTCTTTAACTAGACGTCCTTCTCGGACGGCTTCCTCAAGATGAACTCACATGCCCACCATCTCGGTGAAGTCACTGGGCGCACTGGCGACCATTCGGTCGTAGTAAAATGAGCTCAAGTTTTTCAAGAAAATCTTTGTCATCTCTTTTTCCTCAAGGGGTGGACAAATCTGGGCGGCAATTTCACGCCATCTCTGAGCATATTCCTTAAAGGTTTCTTTGTCCTTCTGCGACATGTCTCTGAGTTGATCTTGGTCCGGTGGCATGTCCAGATTATACTTATATTGTTGAACGAAGGCAACGCCAAGATCCCTGAAAGTAGCGATCTTAGTGCAGTTTAAACCCATGTACCACTTGAGTGCGGCACCGGTTAAACTATCCTGGAAGTAATGGATCATTAGCTGGTGGTTCTCTGTCTGAGTTGACATCCTCCGCGCATACATCACCAAATGGCTCTGAGGGCAAGAGTTACCCCTGTATTTTTCAAATTCGGGCACTTTGAATTTGAGTGGAACTTTCACATTGGGGACCAAACAAAGGTTTGTGGCGTCCTTTCCAAATAGATCCTGACCGCGAATGGCTTGCAGTTTTTTTTGCATCTCCAAGAACTGTTCCTGGAACTCATTCATTCTGTCAAACATACTTTCGTTTCCACCAGACGGTATCTGGGAAACCTGTCCTTCTGGGACAGTGCGTACCACGGGCGGTGGTACAGTCATTACGGCATAGACTCTTGGTGCCTCCTGAAGTTTGTAACCTTCAGGAGTTGCCATCATGCCCCTGGCATCTTCGCTTTCCCGAAGTTTGTAACCTTCAGGCCCAGCGGTTCCTGTTGCAGTTTCCAGATCTTCCATGATCGGCGGAATATATCCTTCTGGGATATAGTTGAGTGGCATGCCCCAGGGACGATCTTTCGGCATTTTATACCTGGGATCAAACATTTCCACTATGGGCGTAGATGTGATCTCTGAGATCATAGTCCTTTGTTGCTGCATCTGAGCTGCTGCCAGAGATTGAATGTCACTATGAAGCCTTCTCAGATCTTCTTTCAGAGTGTCGATCTCTTATCTCAACCCTCAGTTCTCTTCCTCGAGATCATCCATCTTTTTCTGACGATTGGCCCAAGTATTGTACGAATGAGACACTTTGACTCTAGAATCGAGACACAAACGTGAGATTCGTAGGGAAGAAGAATGCGCTTATGAATGATATGCAATGATTATATTAATTAATAATGTTAATCAAAAGAGACTTCGACAATTTTGATTGCAAATATCACACAGCAGGGACAACCCCTTTTTATTGAATTTGAAAGATTGCAGTAAGGGAAATATAGTAGATTACAAAGTGTTGTAAAAGGAAATTTCTAAACTAATGGATCCTGAGTCCTCTGTGAGGAGAGCTCAGGTGCTGGTTCTGGTGCTTTCCTTTTCATTGACCAGGGCTCTTGAGCCGTTGTCGGGTTGTCATTCCTTTGCCAGGTGAAAGGAGCGAGCAAATTTCTTTGGTCATCCTGATTTTCTACAGCTTGTTGCTCTAAAATCTCAATCAGAGCATCTTTATCTTTCAAAAGCTGCTGTATTTTCTTACACTCCACATTGAGAATGCGGTACTTGTTCCTCCAAGACCTCTTCTCTTGTTGAACTTTGGTGAGAGTGGCCTGAAGTTTTTCCGTACCAGACATAAAATAAAGGGCAGAGTCCCTTAATGGAAGAACTTCCTGATGAGGGTAAGGCATCCTCAGCTTGAGAGCTCTAGTTTGTACCCAGTGGAGATAAGGCTCCACCGAGACAGAATCCGGTGTTCCTAGAGACTCTCTACCTTTCCTGTGAACATGGTTCCAAGCATGCACTATTTCTGTCTTTAGTGCCCTGTTATTTTCCCCTTCCTTGAAGAAAAGACCTTCCAGATGAGCATTCCATGGGACATGCCTCATTGGGTATCCGAATTGACGACGAACGAGAATTGGATAATTGTTGATTCCTCCCTTAGTTCCTATAAGGGGTATATTTGGGAAATTTCCACAACGGTCAATGATTATGATCCCGTCATAGATTCGATTGTACCAATCGATGTCAGAGTTGGTAAGAGTCATGATTCTCTACGACCAACGTAAAGTATTCTTTTGATCGCAAAATGCAGCAGACTTGGGCAAATGGGAAATTAACCATTTGTATAGCAAGGGTACACAGCATGTGATCATTCCTCCGCTGTACAAATTCCTTAAGTGTACAAAATAATACGCATCTACGATCAAGGTTGGTACGGGATTTCCAATCAGACATATCTTAATGGTATTGATATCTACAAAGTTATAGATGTTGGGAAACAAAAATAACCCGTAGGTGAGCAAAACAAAGAAGCTCTCGAAGCGGCCACATTCCCTATACTGGAAAAGTATAGAGCTTTCTGTATCAAGAACCGGGCTGGCAAACCTTAGATTCCACCCTTAGTGGTCATGTGAGTCATGACTTCTGACTCGTCCAAATAAATTGCTCTTGCAATGGTTTGATCTTTTGGAATTTCTTCCAGTCCAGAAAAGGGAGCTTGGTCAGTGATATGTAAATCGGTCAGGTGAGAATACTCCTCCAGTGTTGGTGCTAGCTGATAATCCAGGAATGTGAAACAGTGATAAATCGGATCGTAGAACTGAATGAGCGTAGCAAGTAATCCCTCAATTACATGGATCCTTAACAGAGATAGCAGTCCTCCATACTTAACTCTGAAAGCCTCAGGGTTGGTGTTCATCCTCGCCAAACCTCTTAAATCCTCTAATTTTGGAACCTTGAAGGTATACTTATGAGTCTTTCTTCTACCTAAATCCATAATGCAATCTCTTTCTCTGATATTTGCAAACATTGTCTTTGTTTAATTTGAAAAAGAGAGACTAGAAGAGAAAAATTTTCTTTGTTTTAATGTTTTTTAAATGAATGGATGAATGCAGCACACAAAAACATAGAAAAAACATGGGGTCAAAGGGTCGGTGTCATGAAGTCAAGGCTCTACCCCCCCCCCCCCACAAAGGTTTATACTGGTGATTTTTTGTACCTTTCCTCAAGATCATTGATCCCTCTTGGGATAACAACAGCAAGCGGATCGCCAGCGAGCTGATGTATCCTAGAGTGATCTCAAATGAGGGTAGTATCGCGTGACAACTATTTCCGATAGCTTCCGCACTACAAAATGGTTTTAGTCTACTAAAAACCTCAGCTTCTCAGATAACCTAGTCGACCACACTACTTTCAACAACTGAAGTCGTATTGGCAATGTATCTGCAAAGGGAGTCTCCACTGAGTTTTATGGTCGATCGGGGACTCTTAGCTGGGATTCACTCCTAGTAAGATTACCCGTATTGCCATCACCTATCTTAGGTGTATACTCAATCTTTCCACATGCGGCATCACACGCATTCCTATTAGCAGAAAAATAAACACAGATATCAATTAGGAAAAGCAATATATATATTTGTCTTAATCATCCAAGACCTCTAGTCTCATGATCCTATAGAGACAATGACTCCCCAGCAGAGTTTCCATTTCTGTGATACTTTGTGAACTCAGGGCTTTCTACCTAAGATTATGAACTTAAGGTTTCCACCAAAATTTGTAAGAATGAGAAGAGGGCCCCACGGTGGGCGCCATTTTTTCTGTAACGCGATTTTTGTGGTCTTGAAGCACTATCGCTCGGGTACTACAGTTCGATTCATTTTTTATCCTGTTAAGCTGATTAAGGAAGGGAAATAGATGGCTCCAATTAACCCTGCTTGGATACTGAGTTTAAACAGTCAAAACTGTTGATTTACAGATGCGATTAAGATGTGGGTCGCTTTTCGATTTATTTTGATAAGAACACAGTGTTTGGACTATCTGTGAGGTTTTTGGTAATGTGTTTAGATTTGATGCTTTTGGGCTGATTGATGGAGATACTAGATTTTGGTTTTTTGATTAGTGTGCTCACTAAGATTTTTCAATCTTATGCCTACGTATTCCCGTTTGACGAAACAGTGAAATCAGAGCGATCGTAGTTCCTCCTATGCTATGGGAGGAAAAAGGTTGTTTTGGTGTCTTGTTCAAAGCCCAAGACATGAAGCTAAAGGTGATTTGTATCTTTTTCAAAGCCCAAGATGTGAAGCTAAAAGGGTTTTGGATGAGAGAGAATTTGTCATCTCTAAAGAGGAGTTGTTGATGTTTGTATGCTATGAGCAAGGCACAAATTGATGCTAAAAGGTTGATTGACTCAACCGGGGATTTCTCTATACAAAGCCTAAGAGGAGGCTATTGACCCAACAAGAGGGTATTTTTTATTTGTCTCGTACGAAGCCCAAGATAGAGGCTAAAAGGGTTGACTAAACATGAGAGTGTTTTATGTGTGTCCTGTACGAAGCCCAAGACGGAAGCTAAAAGGTTTGACTCAACAAGAGAGTCTTTTATACTCAACAAGAGTGTGATTTGATGCTTCGTACAAAGCCTGAGGTAGAGGCTAAAAAGGAAGTGACTCAACAAGAGAGTGTTTTTATTGTCTCGTATGAAGCCCGAGATAGAGGCTAAACGAGGTTTGACTCAACAAGAGAGTCTTTTATACTCAACAAGAGAGTTATTTGAGTGTCTCATACGAAGCCCGAGATAGAGGCTAAACGAGGTTTGACTCAACAAGAGAGTCTTTTATACTCAACAAGAGAGTGATTTAGTATCTCGTACGAAGCCCGAGATGGAGGCTAAAAGGAGATTGACTCAACAAGAGAGTCTGAAAAGGTTAACTCCGTTAGGGAGGATCATTGTACAAAGCCCAAGTGGAGGCTGTGTCACTGCTGAGGATTAGATCCATAGGCAGGCCAAAGGGTGGGGAACTCTCATGAGAGAGATCGGGTTTCAGAGTGATCAGTGTTTTTTCCTATATTTGAAAGGAACTTGAGAATGTCTTTGAGACTCAAGGGGTTTTAAACTGTCCAAGTCTAGATTTTTATCTTTTGTACATTGCCCAAGAGGAGGCACGGGCGTTAAGGGATGAGTATCAACCCTAAAGTGGCCAGAGGTTTGACACTGGAAAGACTGCTCTAGCAAAGGATGACTAAGTTCTGTCTTATACCTTTAAGAGGTCATCAAGGTCCTTGTATTAAGCCCAAGAGAAGGCATGAGAACTTCTAAGAAGCCGAAGGTTCCTTGTATAATGCCCAAGAGGAGGCGGGGATGCTTTTAGGAAGCCTGTGGGTCCCCAAAGCAAGAGAAGTTCAAGAAATGCAATTCACAGAGAAGAGATCATTCCAGAAAAGTTCTTAAATTTGGAAGAAGCTCAAGAGATGTTATAAAATGACTGAGGCCCAAATCATTTTGGTTTCAAAAAAAAGGGTTGGGTCTTACACTCTATAAGAGGCCCAAAGTGTTTGAAAAAGTTTGATGAGGGTTGAATTAATCAAAACCCTAATTTGTTTTCAAAAATATATTTTAATTGAATAAAAATTCAATTAAAATGATCAAAATTGTTAAACATGTGTGAAAAACAAATTGTGATCTTGGATTAATGTTTCAAAAATCATGTTTTAGTCCACAAAATGATTGGAAACCAATTAAATTTGGAAAATCAAGAAGGAAAAAAAACATTTTACATGTCAAAAAACAAATAAAACATTAATTCTTTGCAAAAATATCAAGTATATGAAATAAATAATATTTTTGGTATTTTTTGGAAAAATAAAATATTTTAACATTTTTATGAATTATTAAAAAACGAATCAACTCAAAATCATTAAACCTCAGAGAGAAATTAATTTTTGAATCAATTAAATAAAATCACAAAATTCAAAAATTCAAAAATTCAAAAAATGGCGCCAAGACCATGCCAAGAACACGCGTCACCCTCTATTTCTGCAGATTTGCGTTTTTCTCTCCAATCTCACTAAATACTTGATGAAATCACACAAACCACATATCAATCTGCTCGTTTTCACCTCACGATCATGTCTATGGTCTTTAATTTCATTTATTTTAAGCATGGAATAAGAAATCAAAGAGAAACCTCAAGAACCCTAAAATTTGCATGAAAGGCTCAGAAATTCCATACACGATTCAAACAAAGCAATTGATTGAGGGGAACTACTCTATGCATGATTATGAACATATGGCCAAATTAATGTGCAGCAAAAAATGCATGGATCATAGAGTTAGAAGAGCTCAGGCTTACCCCTTGCAGCTGGTGATCGTGTTTTGTGTTAGAGGTGTTACAAGCTGGTCCCAATAATTTGCACAGCTTCCTTAGGTGCCAAGTGATGTGTCTGAATGCTTGGAGTGGTTTGAAACAAGATGAAACTTGAGATGGTACCTCAACTGTACCTCTGTCAAGAACTTGAGCAGTTGGCAAGTGATTTTGTGATTTTGGTGTTACAGATGTTATGTGAGTGTTTGGATCACTTCTATATGATGTTTATGAGGTGTGTGTGTGTGTGTGATTGGTTTGGTTGGAATAGCTCTCAAACTCAAAACCCGATAGTGACTTGCCTTAGAAGGCAAAATTAGAAGTGAGAAGGAGATTTTGAGGAAAGCATATGTTTGATGGCTTAGGTGTACTCAAACTGAGCACAAATGATCTCTATTTATAGTAGAGCAAGTTTGTTTTGGCTGCAATAGTGAATGGCAACTGCAGCAGAGGTTTGGCCAATGTTGATCAATAGGAATCCAAGTCTCCTCTAGCCATTGACTAGAGGTTAGGGCACAGGCTGCTTGTAACACCCCCTTTCTATACCCCCAAATAATCACATAAATCATTTAGGCACATATTAAAAATTTTGCCAGAGTACGATTAAAACATGGCATAAAAGAGGCATGTCACATCATACACAATTTTACAACATACAACACCTGCTCAAAACATTGATATGCAACAGTGGGGTAACTTTGCAACAGAGGAACTTTGTCCTTACACCCACATTTCAATATTTAGAATAATAAGCGGAAAATCTAAACATTGAACCACAATCAAACATATATATATATATATATATATATATATATATATATATATATATAGATATATACACCAAGTATTATCCACCAACATAATTCATGTTTACATCAACATTTCTCCACAAGATACATGTACAAATGTATCACAAAAGAATAATATACATCCTAGCTACCCGGTGCTACACATCAGAGCCAACCGACCAAAAGAATGAAGACACGCTTCACAAAAGACCTCCAGCATACCTACTCTGCAATGCCTCATAGAGCATCATAAAACAACAGAAGGGTGAGAAATATTATCATAATAACAATGCACATAATTATATATATAAACATAAAAATATACACATTCCACATTCTCACCACAATTCACCACAATTCATTACCGTTCATCACAATACACCCATATACATTACAATGTATATCTATATATCAACCAAGCATATTCATCATGCATACTTTCACAATTCCCAATCATTCCACATAAACATACACAATTATGTTTACTCAACAACACATCATTATAAAGATGATAAATGCAAATCATAGAGACCGACTCACGACTCTATGCAAATGCAATGCGGGTACCGACTCAATCATCTCAAGTTCACTCAGGAACTCTGCTGGAACCATCGCTCGTTACCAATGTAACTCCCCGTCGGGCCTACGATGTTCACCCATTGCTCACACCCCACATGGGCACACAATGTTTATGGATCGCTCACACCCCACCTGGGCACACGACCCGATCGCTCACACCCCACACGCGGGCACACGATCTGATTGCTCACACCTCACCTAGGCACACAATACGATTGCTCACACCCCACATAGGCACACAATCGTTCGTAATCATCGCTCACACCTCACATAGGCACACGATGTTACCACGGATTCTCATTAGAATCGCTCAACACAAGAATGTATATCATGATGCTTCACATGCAAAATGACACAAGACATTCTTGAAATGCATACATATTCACAATATATTCATGCATTCCTCTCATACAATTTCATACAATCTATATACATTCACATCAATGTACTATTGTATGATTCACATCCAAAACACACATTTAAAATGGGAAAAAGTCACAACAAGACACTATTCCCGACTTTCTGACATAATTAAATCGACTAACAATTTCCAAGTCATCATAATAAGAAAGAGCATTCCATAAGCTTTCTAATGCATCAAACCACGCCTCAAACCGAACCATAGATCAAAAGTTATGCAGAAAACAAAATTACACGAACAGCAGTGTTCGCTAGGCGAACCTCCCTCGCGAGCCTTCGCTAGCTCCTTCGCTAGGCGAGCCTTCGCTAGCTCCTTCGCTAGGCGAATGTCCCAGCGAACCAACTGTTAGATAAAAATAGACACAAAGTTCGCTAGGCGAACCCTCTAGCGAACCAAGGCAGAAACTACCCACATTCAAAACACCCAAACTTCGCTAGGCGAGCAATCCAGCGAACCTTCGCTGACCTTCGCCAACTGGTTCGCTAGGCGAACCCTCGAAAACTTCACTCGCCACCGCTTCGCCCCAGGTTCGCTAGGCGAACCAAGGAAAACCCAGAATTTTCCTGCGCTGTCAAAACCCCAAAAATCCATATTTTTCCAATCAAAACTTTTCCAAAACACCATATATCAATCAGAACCCAATACAATCATGGTAACCAATATTCTACCCCATTTACGTCGATTTCCAACCGCGAAAACATCAATTTCTCATTATCGACCTAAAATGGAAATCTATGAAAATACCACAACCAATCCAATACACACATACACAATTATACATAATACTATACATTGATAAGATAACAATGTTTCACACCCTTACCCAGATTCCAACTTGCTATCTGATTGATCTTGATGAATTTCTAGGTTTTCCTCTCCTTTTCTCTTCCTCCTCTTTCTTTCTCTTCTCTTTCTCTAATTCCCTTTTCTTACTATTTTCTTTTCCTTCTATTCTTCCTTTCTATCTCTTTTCTTTCTATTTCTTTTCTCTCCTTCTCCAAACAATCAATTAATTCCTTTCTCTCACAAATTCTAATTCCACTTAATTTCTAATTTATCATTAATTGAGAAAAGTCTAAAATACCCTCCATTCTAATTTCCCCGAAAATTCTCAAATTGGTAAAATATCATTTAACACACCAAATTCACAATTAACATAATTTATCACCCAATTAAAATAAAAGACTCAACATAATTAGGAAATAATCAAAATCGGGGCGTTACAACTCTCCCCCACTTTAGAAATTTTCGTCCTCGAAAATAATACCTGATTCAAACAACTCCAGATACGACTCTCGCATCCCACTCTCTAGTTCCCAAGTCATATTGCCTTCCACAGCGCCTCCCCACGCTACCTTCACAAGTGCAATATCCTTGCCTCTTAGCTTCTTAACTTCACGGTCCAAAATCCTAACCGATAAAGCTTCCACCGTAAGGTTATCTCTCACTTCAACCTCGTCCATAGGAATAACATGTGACGGATCCGGAACATACTTCCGAAGTTGCGAAACATGGAATACGTCATGCAAATTCGAAAGATTCGGAGGCAACACCACACGGTAAGCCACAACACCAACTCGTGAAGTAATCTGATACGGACCAATAAAACGAGAAGTCAACTTCTTTGACTTCAAAGCACGACCCACACCCGTAATTGGCGTAACTCTCAGAAATACATGGTCGCCTTCTTGAAACTCAAGATCTTTCCTTCTCTTGTCATGATAGCTCTTCTGTCTACTTTGAGAAGCTTTCATCTTCTCACGGATAAACCTCACTTTCTTTGTTGTTTGTTGCACCATCTCCGGTCCAACTACCGTCCTCTCACCTGTTTCATGCCAACACAAAGGTGTTCGACATCTCCGACCATATAAAGCCTCAAATGGTGCCATACCTATACTTGAATGAAAACTATTATTGTAGGTGAATTCAATCAACGCCAAATAACTATCCCAAGCACCACCTTGCTCGAGCACACAAGCACGCAATAAATCCTCCAACGATTGAATTGTCCTCTCGGTTTGACCATCCGTTTGCGGATGATAAGCCGAACTCAATCTTAGCTTAGAACCCAAAGCCTTTTGTAGACTCTGCCAAAACCTCGATGTGAATCTAGGATCTCTATCCGATACAATACTCTTAGGAACCCCATGCAACTTCACAACCACAAGAACATAAATCTCGGCTAACCTCTCCAAAGGATAACTAATGTCAATTGGAATGAAGTGAGCAGATTTAGTAAGCCTATCAACAATTACCCAAATAGCATTATGACCTCTTTGCGTATTTGGCAATCCCGTAACAAAATCCATCGATATACTATCCCATTTCCATTCCGGAATATCCAACGGTTGTAAAAATCCACTAGGTTTTTGATGTTCCACCTTAGACTTTTGACAAGTTAAGCATCCATACACAAATTGAGCAACATCTCTCCTTAATCCGGACCACCAAAAGATTTTCTTCAAATCTTGATACATTTTGTTCGCTCCCGTATGAATACTTAAGTTACTTCGGTGCCCTTCTTCCAATATCATCTTTTTCAACTCTACCTCATCGGGAATACAAATACGACCACGGAATCTCAAAACTCCAAAATTATCAACCTTGAAATCCTCATTCTCATTCAACATCAAATCAACGAATTTCAAATCCAACTTTTGCTTTTCACATACGGTTGCAAGAAAATCATTCGTAACATGTAGCATACCAAGTTTCACACTTCTCGGCGTCATTACACAAACTAAACTCAAGTCTCTAAAATCCTCCAAAAGTTCCCATTCTTTCATCATTAAAGCGGACATATGTAACAACTTCCGACTTAAGGCATCAGCCACCACGTTTGCCTTACCCAGATGGTAATTCAAACCAAAATCATAATCCTTTAAAAGCTCTAACCATCTTCTTTGTCTCATGTTCAACTCTTTTTGATCAAATAAATATTTCAAGCTCTTGTGATCACTAAAAACTTCAAATCTCGCACCATAAAGATAATGTCTCCATATTTTCAAAACAAACACCACGGCTGCTAACTCCAAGTCATGTGTAGGATAATTCTTTTCATGCACTCTCAATTGTCTAGAAGCATACGCCACAACTTTTCCATCTTGCATCAAGACACCACCTAAACCTGTCAATGAAGCATCACAATACACAACAAATGGTTCATTAGGATTAGGCAAAATCAAGATCGGAGCCGTTGTCAATCTTCTTTTTAACTCATTGAAACTCTCTTCACAATGAATATCCCAAATGAAATCCCTTCCTTTACAAGTCAATTGCGTTAACGGAAGTGCCAACTTCGAAAATCCCTCTATAAACCTCCGGTAGTAACCCGCCAAGCCTAAAAAGCTTCGAATCTCCGTGACCGACCTAGGAGCCTCCCATTGCATCACCGCATCAATCTTGGATGGATCAACACTAATACCACTACCGGAAATAACATGTCCAAGGAAACTTACTTTCGATAACCAAAACTCACATTTCGACAACTTAGCATACAATTGTTTCTCTTTCAAAATTTGCAACACAATTCTCAAATGCTCTTCATGCTCCTCCTGAGACCTAGAGTAAACCAAAATATCATCGATGAACACAACCACAAAACGATCCAACTGTTCATGAAAAATACGATTCATGTATTCCATAAACACACCCGGCGCATTAGAAACCCCGAATGGCATCACGGAATATTCGTAATGACCATACCGTGTCCTAAAGGCCGTCTTTTGAATATCCTCTCCTTTCACACGAATCTGGTGATATCTCGATCTCAAATCAATATTGCTAAAAACATTCTCACCAACCAATTGGTCCATCAAATCATCGATCCTTGGAAGCGGATACTTGTTCTTAATTGTCACTTTGTTCAATTGTCGATAATCAATACATAACCGCATACTCCCGTCCTTCATCTTTACCAACAATACCGGAGCACCCCAAGGAGAAACACTTGGTCTTACAAATTTCTTGTCCAACAAGTCATTCAATTGCTTTTTCAATTCTACCAACTCCGATGCCGACATACGATACGGTGCCATCGAAATCGGTCTAGTACCCGGAACTAGATCAATAGAAAACTCAACTTCTCTTTCCGGCGGCACATCCGTAATATCCTCCGGAAACACTTCTGGAAATTCACACACCACTGGGAACACATCACGCTCAACTTTACTCTCCACCGACAATGATGCAAACAAACCAAACAATTGAGCTTCGTCCGCTAAGAGTTTCTTCAACTCCTTAGTGGATAAGAAACTCTCAAATTCATCATCTTCCAAAGAAGGAAACCTTACTAACTTGTGATAGCAATCTATATGAACTCGATTAAATTGCAACCAGTTCATACCCAAGACCACATCCAATCCTTCCAACGGCAAGCACACTAGATCCATCTCAAAGTCCTTACCATAAATGGTCAAAGGACACATCAAACAAACCAAAGAAGTAGTTACTGACCCCATTGCTGGAGTATCAATAACCATCTTACCATCCATCCGAGACAACACAAGATTCAAACGCTTCGCACACTCAGACAAAATAAATGAATGAGTCGCTCCCGTATCAATAATAGCAACTAAAGGCGTACTATTAATAAAGCATGTACCTTTTATCAAACGGTCTGCACTAGTAGTTTGAGTCCCCGCCAATGCAAACACCTTTCCGCCCGCTTGAGCTTGTTTCGGCTTAGTACACTTAGTACTAATGTGACCAACTTCTCCACAATTATAGCACTTCACCATATTCCTTCTACAATCCGTAGCAGCATGCCCAGTATCTCCACAATTAGAACATTTCACCACTGGCTTCTTACACTCAAATGATTTATGACCCAGTTCACCACATTTGTAACACCTAATAACACCGGAACCTCCTCCTCCTGACCTCCTATCAAAGTTTCCCCTATGCTTGCCCTTATCAGCGGGTGTCACATAAGGTCCACTTCTAGCTTGTTGCTTTCCCTTCCTCTCATTCAAACTTTTATAATGTGTAGAATGAGCCTTGCTATCTTCCTCGAAGATTCTACAACATTTCGTCAAGTCCGAAAACCTTCTTATCCTTTGATACCCCACAACTTGTTTAATCTCAGGACGCAAACCATTCTCATATTTAATACACTTTGAGAACTCAGCGGTAATAGCAGCATAATGAGGATGGAATTGAACCAACTCCACAAATTTAGCAGTATAGTCCACCACCGACATACTACCTTGTTTCAGTTCAAGAAATTCCATCTCCTTCTTTCCCTTCACACTCTCAGGGTAATACTTTCTCAAGAATTCAGTACGGAATAAATCCCAAGTTACTTCTTCGTCATCCACCTCAAGAACTTCACGCATACCGACCCACCAATCGTCGGCTTCTTCCTTCAGCATGTGAGACCCAAGCCTCACTTTATTCTCTTCCGCACAATCCATGACCCTGAAGATTCTTTCAATCTCTTTCAACCAAAGTTCAGCACCATCGGGATCAAATCTTCCTTTGAAAACCGGTGGTTGATTCTTCCTGAACTCGTCATTAGCATTCACATTCGGCGCACCTTGCACCGCCCTATCCATTGCTTCCAAAGCAGTAGCCATCGCATTGTCGTTTCTACCAGACATATTCTGATCATTCCCAAAAATGATAACAAAGTTAAACAACAATTCAACCAACATAATAACAAGACAGACACAACTGACTCAACTCTGGCTCTGATACCACTTAATGTAACACCCCCCTTTCTATACCCCCAAATAATCACATAAATCATTTAGGCACATATTAAAAATTTCGCCAGAGTACGATTAAAACATGGCATAAAAGAGGCATGTCACATCATACATAATTTTACAACATACAACACCTGCTCAAAACATTGATATGCAACAGTGGGGTAACTTTGCAACAGAGGAACTTTGTCCTTACACCCACATTTTAATATTTAGAATAATAAGCGGAAAATCTAAACATTGAACCACAATCAAACATATATATATATATATATATATATATATATATATATATATATAGATATATACATCACCAAGTATTATCCACCAACATAATTCATGTTTACATCAACATTTATCCACAAGATACATGTACAAATGTATCACAAAAGAATAATATACATCCTAGATACCCGGTGCTACACATCAGAGCCAACCGACCAAAAGAATGAAGACACGCTTCACAAAAGACCTCCAGCATACCTACTCTGCAATGCCTCATAGAGCATCATAAAACAGCAGAAGGGTGAGAAATATTATCATAATAACAATGCACATAATTATATATATAAACATAAAAATATACACATTCCACATTCTCACCACAATTCACCACAATTCATTACCGTTCATCACAATACACCCATATACATTACAATGTATATATATATATCAACCAAGCATATTCATCATGCATACTTTCACAATTCCCAATCATTCCACATAAACATACACAATTATGTTTACTCAACAACACATCATTATAAAGATGATAAATGCAAATCATAGAGACCGACTCACGACTCTATGCAAATGCAATGCGGTACCGACTCAATCATCTCAAGTTCACTCAGGAACTCTGCTGGAACCATCGCTCGTTACCAATGTAACTCCCCGTCGGGCCTACGATGTTCATCCATTGCTCACACCCCACATGGGCACACAATGTTTATGGATCACTCACACCCCACCTGGGCACACGACCCGATCGCTCACACCCCACACGCGGGCACACGATCTGATTGCTCACACCTCACCTAGTCACACAATCCGATTGCTCACACCCCACATAGGCACACAATCGTTCGTAATCATCGCTCACACCTCACATAGGCACACGATGTTACCACGGATTCTCATTAGAATCGCTCAACACAAGAATGTATTTCATGATGCTTCACATGCAAAATGACACAAGACATTCTTGAAATGCATACATATTCACAATATATTCATGCATTCCTCTCATACAATCGCATACAATCTATATACATTCACATCAATGTACTATTGTATGATTCACATCCAAAACACACATTCGAAATGGGAAAAAGTCACAACAAGTCACTATTCCCGATTTTCCGACATAATTAAATCGACTAACAATTTCCAAGTCATCATAATAAGAAAGAGCATTCCATAAGCTTTCTAATGCATCAAACCACGCCTCAAACCGAACCATAGATCAAAAGTTATGCAGAAAACAAAATTACACGAACAACACTGTTCGCTGGGCGAACCTCCCTCGCAAGCCTTCGCTAGCTCCTTCGCTAGGCGAGCATCCCTCGCGAGCATTCGCTAGCTCCTTCGCTAGGCGAATGTCCCAGCGAACCAACTGTTAGATAAAAACAGACACAAAGTTGGCTAGGCAAACCCTCTAGCGAACTAAGGCAGAAACTACCCACATTCAAAACACCCAAACTTCGCTAGGCGAACAATCCAGCGAACCTTCGCTGACCTTCGCCAACTGGTTCGCTAGGAGAACCCTCGAAAACCTCACTCGCCACCGCTTCGTCCCAGGTTCGCTAGGCGAACCAAGGAAAACCCAGAATTTTCCTGCGCTGTCAAAACCCCAAAAATCCATATTTTTCCAATAAAAACTTTTCCAAAACACCATATATCAATCAGAACCCAATACAATCATGGCAACCAATATTCTACCCCATTTACGTCGATTTCCAACCGCAAAAACATCGATTTCTCATTATCGACCTAAAATGGAAATCTATGAAAATACCACAACCAATCCAATACACACATACACAATTATACATAATACTATACATTGATAAGATAACAATGTTTCACACCCTTACCCGGATTCCAACTTGCTATCTGATTGATCTTGATGAATTTCTAGGTTTTCCTCTCCTTTTCTCTTCCTCCTCTTTCTTTCTCTTCTCTTTCTCTAATTCCCTTTTCTTACTATTTTCTTTTCCTTCTATTCTTCCTTTCTATCTCTTTTCTTTCTATTTCTTTTCTCTCCTTCTCCAAACAATCAATTAATTCCTTTCTCTCACAAATTCTAATTCCACTTAATTTCTAATTTATCATTAATTGAGAAAAGTCTAAAATACCCTCCATTCTAATTTCCCCGAAAACTCTCAAAATGGTAAAATATCATTTAACACACCAAATTCACAATTAACATAATTTATCACCCAATTAAAATAAAAGACTCAACATAATTGGGAAATAATCAAAATCGGGGCGTTACACTGCTGGTTCCCTTGGTTTAGATCTTATCCTTGACTCATTCAGTTGGAAATGGTTCAGTTCATGCCACCTTGGTGCATCCATTGGATGCTCCAAAGCAAAATTGGAGTCTTGTCCCCTCTTTAGGGATTTCTAGGTTTGGCATGCTATTTTTAGTTCCAAGGACTTGGGAGGCTTATGGATTAGTGTTTGTCCCTCCTTGGTCCCTCACTGAGGTGTTCAGATGGATAAACTTGTTTGTCATTTACAAAAATTGACCAAATCGAGTAAAATGCACAAATCTGCCTTGCCATGACAGTTTGCAGCAAGGCACATTGGCATTGTCATATCTCATGGCTCAAGTGGAATTTCATGGGGTTCTTGGCCATTTTGGAAAGCTCTCATATGATATAACATATGTGTGATCATAGTTTGTTTTGATACTTTTTGGATCAAAGTGAAAAATGCCCCTACGTTTAGAAAAAAGTGAAGGCAGATTCTGACTTAGTGAAAATTTCACTAAGTGTTGGAAAAAAGTGACATTTTCACTTTTTGTGATTTTGGCCATTCCATAACTTGAAATCCATGAGGAATTGGAATGAGGTGTAGTTGGCCTTTTAAATTATGCCATGAGAGCTACAAATCCATCTTTGGATGAGCCCAAATGGTTGCTTGGATCTCAAGTTATGATCCTTGGAAGTTGGTACCCTAGCCACTTTGTTCCATAACTTAGAAAAATTCTAAGTTTTTTATGGTTACACCTTTTACAAGTTAACTCATTTTCTTTGGTTTTTCTTGATGAATCATGATTCAAATCACATATTAACATTGTTTTAGGGTTAAAGAACCTTGGTTGACCAAAAATTCAAAAAGTCAAACTTTGGATTTTTGTACAATTGACTTTTTATCGGATGAAATTCAAACTGTGCGATCCTTTATGAAATCAAGTCCTTAACCTAAATCAAAGCTAATAGATGGATTCCATAGGTGTTATAGGGTGTGTTGAATCATGTCCTAGGGTTTGGGAGCATGTCCTAGTCAAAAGTCAAAGGCACAGTTGACTTTTTCCGCGAAACCCTAACTGTGGTTCTGATGAACTTGAAACTTGGGAATTAAGCTTCTGGGATCAATCCATTGTTGCAAATGGATCAATATGGTGTGTTGGAGACCCTAAAATCATGTCTTGAGGTCTTGGCTCATGATTTGTCCCAAAAGTCAACTTAGGGGTGAATTAGGTCAAGAAACCCTAATTCCTGATTTTTGGTGAATGCATCCCTTGAGGCTAGATTGACTTGATGATTGGGTCCATGATGTCCCATGGAGTATCTTAGGTTATGCTTTGAAGCAATGGCTCATGTCCAGATGAAAATTTCCACCTGGAGGCCTTGGTCGACCAAAATCCCAATTTGGTGACACTAGCGATCTTGAGGCTTGATCCACCTGGAAGGGAGCAGCCTTGTGCTTAATCCCTTGATGTGGGAGTCCTCTTGATCCTTTGTGGATGTTTGAGAGGTTAGACAAGTTGAAGATCATGTCATTCTTTGATTGATCATTTGTCTAAGCTCAGAGAGGGCTTGAAACCCTAATCGTTATTTGTAGTGAATGCTCACCCATCTTTGGGGAGACTGATGAGGCATGAAGGTTCCTCCACATTGTGATGATGATTTTCACAATGATGGGAAATCTTAGTGGTCAAAATTTGGGGTATGACAACATAGACAAGCGAAGGGCAAGTCCCCGAATATTTTCATTCGAAAGTAACGACCTCGAAAGACTTCCCCGCATTGCAACTCTTTCCCCTCAGTCGACCAACAATTTTATCTCAAGTCATTAATCTTCACCTCAGAGCAAAGACTTAGGGGGGCTCCTGTTCTGGACTGGGCAGACACATGGCCCACAGTAGGGAAAGGCCCAACCCAGTCCAGCTTTTGGCAAGGCCCAATAACGAGATTCGGCCAATCTAGCCGTTAGGCACAATATAGTCTTCGGGTACGATACAATCATTGGGCACAACATAGTCGTTTGGGACGTCCACCTCACGCGCTTGACAGTTCACGCGACTAACTATCCCTCAAGAGTTCACGAGGACAGATGGACCAGGTCAAAAGTTCACACGCTAGACCTTCCACCTGGCAGTCTCCCATTGGCCGACTAGATATTTCGGCCACATGGGAGACCATGGCCCCGCGTTGGGGGTCTTTCTATAAATACCCTCTCACTTGAGAGGGTCAGGTATTCAATATTCAATATTCATTCAAACTCATACCTAAACACTTTGTACTTGCTTTCTCTAGCCCAAACTTACTTTGCCATCGGAGTACCTTGCAGGTCGTCACAACCTAATTTTTGACCCTAAGATCCCTTTTCTTTTTGCATAGCATCTTTAGGTCATGTGGTATTTGTGTGCATTTTTATTGTCACTAACCAGTTTGTGTAGATACGACAAATTCAGGAGGAGATGAAGGAGGAATGTGCCCTCATTCTCATAACTAAGTAGTCATGATAGGATCAATTGCCCAAGCTATATGAACGAATCATTTTCAAGACATGATATTTGATTTTCAAGTGGTGGTGGATAGTATTTGATGTAAATTAATTCAAGGCTTTGATTAGATTTTATGCAAGTCATGATTAATTCTCTTCCAAGTCATGTTATAAAATAGATTCTAAACATATGAGTTAATCCGTGAGATCCCTCGTTTCAAAAGACAAGTTTGATAAGCTCATTTGGAAGTCTTAGCCATAAATGGATAATCTTCAATACATGCTCACTTGGTAAGATTGTTTCAAACCCTGAACAATACCTCTCTAGGCCGTGCCCAAGATTGTTTCGGGATTGGACACGAATCATATGTTTATCCTTTTTAAGGCAACATCCATTTATGCTCAGGCCACGAGGATCAAATTAAATCGCAATTGCAAGAGATTGAAAACTAGGATTTAAAAATATCTAAGCATGATTGTAGGACATGGTTTGTAATCTCAAATTGGCAAGTTATGGCTAGAATTATTCTTAAAAGCATATAGAGAATTGGCAAGTTGTGAACAAAGTTTTTTTTCCTCGAAGACATGTTTAGTTTTTAGTCATGATGAGATTCTGTTTAGGGCATATTGGGAATTATTTTCAAAATATAAAAAGGATTCTGGTTCTAGACGGAGCGTTGTCGGATTAAATTCCAAGATGTGAGCCATTGCCTATGAAGTGTTAGGCTGAATTGTAAAATACAACTTGCTGAGGCCAAATCCTGCTCATACTCGATATCATGCTGAAGTCAATGCAGTGCAATATTATTAGTCCATGGGTTATGAAACTAGAAGACAAATCACAAGCCCTTGACCCCACCTCCTCCAACGTTCCAAAAGTACATATCAAAGACTAAAGAGTTTACGTACAACGTATCAGTTTAAATCCAAAAAAGATTTACAACCTTTTGACTTTACTTACGATACACAAGGTTACAAGAATTGATTACAAAAACCCATTATTTCTCACGTTAGAAGAAAAGTTGAAGCTCAAGTATAATACAAGGCCTCCAAGACAAGAACCTACACAATCTAAGACAAAATCACCCAGGGCTCATTCTTCTTCCCCATTTTCTTTCATGTTTCATCATCAAGTCTTCTCTTGGTTGCTCATGTTCATTAAACAAGCAACACCATTTACATGAACACACCAAAAAGCAGTCACATGAAAATCAGAAACAAGATCATATTAGCGACAAAGATTAAATGCATATCAGAAATAAAAATGATGTTCTCAGCAAAATAAACCAAGAGTAGTTATCACATGCCATCAGGTTCCAAAACAAAAACTAAAGCGCATTCTTCAGCTAATATTTTGAATAACAACAGGATAATCGACCGGTTTCCGAAACAAGAAAGTCAAGTCATACAATTGCGAACAAAACAGAATATCCACAAGGTCAATAAAAAACCAAATTTATAAGACATTCGATTCATTTCAACAAGCCTGCATTCATGACATAACAACCAACAGTCCATAGTTGAGAAGTTCTAAAGTTGCACAAAGTTGTTGACAAACCAATACCTCATAGTGCTCACTCCGGCGTAGACCTTGATAAGAAAAATCGTTCATGATTGTTCTTGAAAATATCAGTTACTCCTCCTTGCACTACGAACACCGAGACTTTTCAAAAGCTGCAGAGGCAAAACAACGTATTATTTCCGGAGCAACTGTGGTATGCACTTAAACAAAACAAGAACAACGCCAAGTTACTTGCAAAAGAAGTAGAGGTATAGAATCAAGTCTAGCCATCCATGAGCATCGTGCTACTCATCATCAAGCATACATTCAAAGCTGGCTGGCTTTAGACCAAAACTAGTTGTCACAGTTTGTGTTGAATAAACTTAATGTTCTGTTAGTGGGTCTTTAATTATTTAGTTAGTGGAGAAATCTAGAGTTAGTGGAATATCAAAAGATAGTGGGCTATTATTAGCTTTTATTGTTTGTTTGAATAGTAGAACTTTTGGGTCTATATAAAGACCAAGATTGTATTTTCATTTTAACAAGAACAAGATCAATATAGAATTCTTGTGCAAAGTACTGCTTCTGTTTTATCAAATTGGAATCAGAGCTAATGGCAAATACGATGAGTCAAATGCCGTTGCCGCGTTTAACAAAGGCAAATTACGAAAACTGGAGTATCCAGATGAAAGCTCTTCTTGGATCTCTAGATGCGTGGGAGGTGACCAGGGATGGTTTTGCAGAACCAGCAGACACCACGGAGTATACGGCGGCTCAACAAAAGGCGTTGAAAGAGACGCGTTCGAAGGATAAGACGGCATTGTATATGCTGTACCGAGCAGTTGACGAATCTGGCTTTGAGAAAATTGTCGGTTCGACTACGTCGAAGGAGGCTTGGAACACGTTAGAAAAAGTGTTCAGAGGAGCAGACAGAGTGAAGCAAGTTCGACTCCAAACTCTTCGTGGAGAATTGGAGAGGATGCAGATGAAGGAGTCAGAAACTGTATCTGACTACATCACGCGTGTACAAACGGTGGTGAATCAACTCACTAGAAATGGCGAAGCAATGACTGATGCACGAGTTGTTGAGAAGATTTTGAGATCTTTAACAGATAAATTTTAGAATATTGTGTGTGCAATAGAAGAATCGAAGGACCTTTCGACGCTCTCAGTCGAAGAGCTCGTAGGTTCTCTCGAGGCACACGAACAACGAAAGATAAAGAAGAAGGAGGAAGCAGTCGAAGAAGCAAATCAAACGAAGGAGTCAGTCAAAGACGAAAAGGTACTTTATTCTCAAAACTTTCGAGGAAGAGGACGTGGCCATGGAGGTCGTGACAGAGGTCGAGGTGGTCGAGGCAGCAACTTCGACAGAGGACACTCGAGCCAGCAAAATTGGCGTGGCAGAGGACGTGGTCAAAGAGGTGGTCGGTCGAACTACTCCAATGTCGAATGTTACAAATGTAACAAGCAGGGTCATTATGCGAAGGATTACAACTCCTTCAAATGTTATAACTGTGGTAAAGTGGGACATCTTGCAAAAGATTGTCGAGTCGAAAAGAAAGTAAAAGAAACAACCAATCTAGCTTTGGAAGTCGAAGCGAATGATGGTTTTTTGCTGATGACTCAGAAGGAAGAAGATGCGGAGAATGACACTATGTGGTATCTCGACTCTGGAGCAAGTAATCACATGTGTGGTCACAAACACCTATTTAAAGAAATGCAAAAGATTGAAGATGGTCATGTGTCTTTCGGAGATGCATCGAAAGTGAAGGTCGAAGGAAAAGGTACGATTTGTTATTTGCAGAAGGATGACTTGACTGGGTCAATCCAAGATGTTTATTATGTACCAGATCTCAAGACAAATATTTTGAGTCTGGGACAACTCACAGAAAAAGGTTATTCGATATTCATGAAAGATCGAATATTGCACTTGAAAGACAAGTTAGGGCATTTGATTGCTCAAGTCAAAAAGGGGAGAAATCGAATGTACAAGTTGAATTTGAGGAGTGTTCGAGGAAAATGTTTGCAAGTTAATGTCTAAGACAAAGCGTCGTTGTGGCATCAACGCTTTGGTCATTTACATCATGTTGGTCTAAGAAGGTTAGCGAAGAGGAACATGGTACACGGGCTACCAGATATGGACTATGAAGGAAAGTTTTGTGAAGATTGTGTGCTTAGCAAACAAACAAGAACCTCATTTCAAAAGAAGGCAGAATATCAAGCTAAAAATATTCTCGAATTGATTCATACTGATATTTGTGGACCAATTACTCCAGAATCTTTCAGTGGAAAAAGGTACTTCATCTCCTTTATCGATGATTTCTCACGGAAAACCTGGGTTTATTTCTTGAGAGAAAAATATGAAGCATTCGAGGTGTTCAAAAAGTTCAAAGTGATGGTGGAGAAGGCAACTGACAGACACATCAAAGCAGTTCGTTTTGATAGAGGTGGTGAGTATACTTCGACAGCCTTTATGAAGTATTGTGAAGAGCATGGCATAAGGAGATTTCTAACTGCACCATATTCACCTCAACAAAATGGTGTAGCTGAAAGGAAGAATCGAACAGTTCTCGACATGGTTCGATCAATGCTTAAGAGCAAGAACATGTCGAAGGAATTCTGGGCGGAAACTGTATAATGTGCTGTTTATGTTCAGAATCGATGTCCACATTCGAAGTTAGAAGATCAAATACCACAAGAAGTATGGAGCGGACAGAAGCCAATAGTTTCTCATCTCAGAGTATTTGGTAGTGTGGCTTATGCACACGTACCAGATTAACGAAGAACGAAGCTTGAAGACAAAAGTCAGAAGTACATATTCATTGGCTATGATGAGAAGACGAAAGGGTACAGATTATTCGATCCCATAAACAAGAAGGTGATAGTGAGTAGGGATGTTCGAATAAACGAAGCGAGCAAGTGGGACTGGAACAAATCGACAGAAGTTATTGTGGAAATCGGAGAATCACCAGTCGCTGTACCAACAAACATTTCGACAGATCTTGAAGATTCTGACAATGAAGATGAACCTCGACAACCCAGAATGCGAAGTCTACAAGATTTGTATGATTCGACAAGTGAAGTACATCTTGTATGTCTTTTGGCAGATGCTGAAAATATTAATTTTGAAGAGGCGCTGCGAGACAAGAAGTGGAAAACTGCCATGGATGAAGAAATTAAGGCGATTAATCACAACAACACATGGGAGTTGGTCGAATTACCAAAAGGAAGTCAACCCATTGGTGTGAAGTGGGTATTCAAGAAAAAGATGAATGTCGAAGGCGAAGTGGAATGTTACAAGGCGAGACTTGTTGCAAAGGGATATAAGCAGAAGGCAGGAATCGACTATGACGAAATATTTGCTCCCGTTGCAAGAATGGAAACAATTCGACTACTTATTTCACAAGCTACTCAATTCAAATGGCCGATATTTCAGATGGATGTGAAGTCAGCATTTTTGAATGGTGTTCTTGAAGAAGAAGTTTATGTCGAACAACCACCAGGGTATATGAAAGCTGGAGAAGAGATGAAGGTGCTGAAATTGAAGAAAGCACTTTATGGGCTGAAGCAAGCACCACGGGCATGGAATACACGTATCGACACATATTTTAAGGAGAATGGGTTCAAGCAATGTCCTTATGAGCATGCCCTTTATGTAAAGAAGAATGGAGGTAATACGTTATTTGTTGCTCTTTATGTTGATGATCTCATTTTTATGGGTAATAATGATTAGATGATAGAAGAGTTCAAGGGCACAATGACACGAGAATTTGAGATGACATACTTAGGTCTGATGAAATTCTTTCTTGGTCTGGAGGTTCGACAAGAAGAATCAGGAATTTTTATTTCACAAGAAAAATATGCAAGAGAAATCTTGAAGAAATATAAGATGGACAGCTGTAATCCAATTTCGACGCCAATGGAACCAGGTGCCAAGCTGTCGAAATTTGATGGGGGAGATCATGTCGAAGTGAGTAAATTTCGAAGCTTGGTAGGAAGCCTTCGCTATCTCACATGCACAAGGCCAGACATTTCGTTAAGTGTCGGCATTGTAAGTCGATTCATGGAGGAACCAGTCTATTCACATTGGAAGGCATTGAAAAGAATCCTTCGATACATCCAAGGAACTGTGTCACTTGGAATGTTTTATTCAAAAGCAGAAGATTACAGGTTGATTGGTTATTCCGACAGTGATTGGTGCGGTGATATTGATGATCGAAAGAGCACGTCTGGATATGTGTTCTTTATGGGAAATACTGCTTTTACCTGGCTCTCCAAGAAGCAACCAATAGTAACACTTTCGACATGTGAAGCTGAATATGTGGCAGCATCTTGGTACGTTTGTCATGCAATATGGCTTAGAAGATTGTTGAGCAAGATGGAGTTAAAACAAGAAGGTACAACTGTGATACACGTGGACAACAAATCAGCAATTGAGCTAGCAAAGAATCCAGTGAATCATGAAAGAAGCAAACATATTGATGTTCGATTTCATTTCATTCGAGAACATGTGAAAGAAGGAGATGTCGAATTGAAGCATGTGGCGAGCAAAGACCAAGTAGCAGATATCCTCACAAAGCCATTGTCGAAAGAGCTTTTCGACAGAGGAAAGAAAATGATAGGCTTGGTGGACGGTATAAACATTTAAGTTTACAGGGGAGTTTTGTTGAATAAACTTAATGTTCTGTTAGTGGGTCTTCAATTATTTAATTAGTGGAGAAATCTAGAGTTAGTGGAATATCAAAAGATAGTGGGCTATTATTAGCTTTTATTGTTTGTTTGAATAGTTGAACTTTTGGGTCTATATAAAGACCAAGATTGTATTTTCATTTTAACAAGAACAAGATCAATATAGAATTCTTGTGCAAAGTACTGCTTCTGTTTTATCAGTTTGAAGTATTTTCCCATATTAGAGTCTCACACAACATCACAAAGGAGAATATAGAACATCCTGCCATAAAATGTGAAAGCAAAAAGGGTAGAATCTTATCACCCATTACCGCTGTCCATTTTGAAACAAAGAAGTTCATCCCTCGGTTTCCAAACATTGTTCAAAGCATAAGGTCGTGAATTTCATTTGCATTCCAAAACAATCCACAAAATATGTCGAAACAAAATGGAAGTAGCAGACATCACAAAGCATTAAGTTCCACAAAACAAGACCCAAACACGTTCAAACAAGTCCAATTTCTTCCCGAAAATAACTATCACAATTCCAAACAAGTTCATTTGAAAGAGGAAAAGTTATAAGCATTGAAAAATAATGCACAGGATCTGTTATCAAAGCGACATTATCGTGAGGATCAATAGGACTCAAAATTTCCCAAATCAGAAAATCTTTTTTAATCATTTTCAAAATAGAATTATGGGCAATATCACAGTGGCTACAGATTTTTTTCTAAGCCATAAAGGACATCACCATCATGAAAGAGATTTCTTTCCAAAATAGATCAAGCAGAAAATCAAGTTTTCAACATAGAAGATCACATTTTCATTAAGACACCAATACTTTCCAAAACGATTTCAAACAATATCAATGACAATCATCACAGGCCTATATAAGAGGGGGATCATTGCATCAAGAGAACACACGGAAAAAATCACCCAAGAAACCATTCCACTATCTCACACGCAACAAAAAAACCATCACAAATCCACCACCATACCAATTCATCAGAAATCAAAGCACAGAAATCAAAAGATTGTTCATCATCGTTTCATCAGAAACTCATATTCAAAAAGGCAGAAACAAGTCATAGCATCAAAAGACCCGAAGTAAACAATTTTCAATCGCAAAAGATCACAAAAGGTAAAGATAGAAAGGATTCATCCATGTGCATTGGATCTATGTTTGCATCTAACGGTTAGGTCTGAGGGTCCATGATGGACCCTCCCCCCATTTGCCTACGTTGTCTTTTTTTTAATCTTTAAATAAATACAACTTTTTAATCATAATAATAATGATATAAAAAAAACCTTTTCTAATTAGAATGTAAACTTTTCTAACATAAAAAAATAAAATTCATTTTTAATATAAAACGTTTTATAATAAATGTGAAGTCTTTTTCTTAAAAACGAGTAACTAACCCGTGCGTTCGCACGGGGTACGTTTCTAGGTGGGATATGGTTTTGGACGCCCATTTGTTTGCAGACTGTCATAAAAATTGAAAGTTGTTTTAGTTTTTTTACAAATAAGATATTATTTTATAAGAGAGAATCCAGTTTTTAAATATCTACTCAATTTTTTTAATAAGTTCTCTTAATCTATTTCACATATTTGAAAAAAAAATAGTCGATAAATTTATATTATTCAATAATTGGATCAGTAGTAAAGCTGTTCCCGTTTATAATAATAGAATTTTTTCCCGTATTTAAAAATATTTTAATCAACAATGTATTTTATCTCATATATATATATATATATATATATATATATATATATATATATATATATATATATATATTATATTTGTTTTGACACTATTTATTAAAATATTTGAATCAATAGTGAAGTTGTTCCCGTATATAATAATATTTGAATCAAAATATTATTTTTGTTTTGACAATATTTATAAAAATATTTGAATCAATAGTAAAATTGTTCTCGTTTATAATAATAGTATTTTCTCCTCTATATTAAAATATTTTAATCAACAATATATTTTTTCCCGTATATAAATATTAATTTTTTTTTGACACTATTTATAAAAATATTTGAATCAATAGTAAAGTTGTTTCCGTATATAAAAATATATTATCAGTAAGGGAGAATATATTATAAGAGAGAATGCAATGATCGATAAATTTTTATTATTCAGTATTTGGAACAGTAGTAAAGTTGATCCCGTTTATAACAATAGTATTTGTTTCCGTGTATAAAAAATTTTTAATCAATAATATATATTTTTCCCGTATATAAATATTTTTTTTTGACATTATTTATAAATATATTTGAATCAATAGTAAAGTTGTTCCCGTTTATAATAATATTTAAATTCAAATATTATTTTTGTTTATATTTATAAAAATATTTGAATCAATAGTAAAGTTGTTCCCGTTTATAACAATAATATTTTCTTCCATATATAAAAACATTTTTAATCAACAATGTATTTTTTCCCGTATATAAATATTAATTTTGTTTTCACACTATTTATAAAAAAACAAAATTTAATCAATAGTAAAGTTGTTCCCTATATAAAAATAGTTTTATCAATAATGTATTTTTTCCGTATATAAATATTAATTTTGATTTGACACTATTTATAAAAAAATTGAATCAATAGTAAAGTTGTTCCCTTATATAAAAATATTTGAATCAAAAGTAAAGTTGTACCCGTTTATAAAAAAATTTAAATTAACAATGTATTTTTTCCCGTATATAAATATTATTTTTGTTTTGATATTATTTATAAAAATATTTGAATCAATAGTAAAGTTGTTCCCGTTATCATTTAATATTTTGATCAATACCTTGATTTTCCCCGCTTCATATAATTTCTATATGTTGGTTTTTATTGCATTTTGATATAATAGAATTAATTTGTTTTAATTATCTATTTCATAGTAGTTTTAACTGTATCGTTGAATACGGTATCAAACTGTTGATACTGGAAATTCTTTACATAGTAGCTTTAACTTCAGGATAACTTTTTATCAAAACTCACAACACAACATACACCCATTTATTTAAAATAAAAAAGTGATTCAAATAAAATAATTTGAAGTTCATATTTTGTATTTCAAAATTTATTTATTTTGAAACTAAAGTGAAGTTAATTTTTTATTTTCTTGCAATAATAAAAATCATTTTTAATCTTTTATAAAAAAAATCATCATTTATCGAAATCTACAAAAAGTAATTATTTTAACAAAATATCAGACATTTACATATGATATTGAGTTGTTATCGTCAAATGATATTGTTGAAAACATTCATAGAACTAAGTTATAAAAGTAATGCATCAGACATTTACATCTATATTGGAATAGCAGAAATAATGAAATCAAACATTCATTACAATGTCTAATGTCACTTCTTCCAATACCTGCAAAATACTGTTGCTGTATTTAAAAAAGAATAGCATGTAATTGAATAGCTATATTGGAAAGGCTTCTACATCACATCTCATTGTATATAGGTTACAGAGATAAAATATTAAAGTGTATTAATTGATTGATATGAGGATGGAAAAAAGTCTGCGATTACTGACACAACCATATATGCAAAAAAATAATAGTAGTATTAAACTACACTGGTACTACATTGGTTTGAGAAAATAAATATTAAATTTATAAAATACTTTTATTGAAACAAAATTATAATTTAATTTAAATAGTATTATTGCATCAACTATTGATAATTATCAATGTACAGCCAGTGGAGTCAAATGGAATTTAAGAATGTCACTTGTATAACTTTCAAAAACTTGTTGTTCTCATCTCAAAAGACTTGTAATAAATTTTGTATATCTAGATTACAAACTTATAAATAGATTATCTAATCTATGCCAAAACACTATATACCCCACTATGCACCCAAATCCAGCATTTAATTATGAAAATAAGATATATATTAACCGATAACTATGAATATATAATGTGGAGCCTTGCCTTCTCCACGCAGCAACCTCTTCCACCATCCACTCTCAACCTTCTGCACTACAGCGAGTATGCTTCACACTCCTACAGTGATTTTGTCGTCCTGCAACCAAAGAGTTGTCAAAAATAAGATTCTTGATGAGTGTGATAGAAATTGGAAGAGATATTGAAATTGATATGATGTGACATGGTGGAATTGATATAATAAAATAATCTCATTTTCACTTCAAGATCTCTAAACACTCATCTAATGGCACAACTCTCAACTCCTCACTTAATGCTGCATCTGCCATCTTCTGACAACATCTGCTCTCCTCTAGATTTGTTTCTATCAATTAAGTTCAGTTAAGTTTTTTTTTTATTTCATTTAATATTTCTAACTTATTTTTTGAAAAAAATAAGTTAGAAATATTAAATTAAATAAAAAAAAAAGTGAAAGGAGACCCTATTGAAATTATATTTTGATATTAGTGTTTTAAGTTACAACTATGGCATATAATAATTAATAGCTTTTTAAAGCAAATACTGGTTATATCATTATGCGAACATTCACATTAATTTGTTCAAGAAAACAGGACCATACCGTGTGCAACAAAAGACATAAATAGAAGATTATGAAATTTCATTATGTATGTGTATCTAGTGTGAACACCAGTGACACAATAGTTATCACCAACTAACACATGAATAAAATAAACAAATATCAAAGCTAAGGATATCATTTAGACGCATATCAAAAACCTGTTTTTCAAAAACCATATCCATCTGCCACTTCTCAAAACCATATCCATCGCACCATGGAAAATGCTTCAAAAGGGCTGGACATGTAATGTATCTAACCATACAATACAAAGACTGACAAGTGACAACACAACTCAAATCCCTGACCTACAAGTCATAGAACAGCAACTATAACCATGGCATCAAGGCTCCAATTCTGAAATATCAATACATTGCATAATGATAATGCCATACTAAATACCTTACTATGATGCAACAATGCATTTTCTTTTAAATAAACTTTAGGCATAACTACATGGATTTTGAATGACCTTATCTCTTGGTTGATTTCTTTTAAATAAACGTATCCCATGGTTGATTTTATAAACTGGTTTCCTTATCTCATTGTACTTTTGCTCAATTTCAAGGACCTTATCTCTTGCTTCATCATTGATCTGCAATAGTTCACAAATTCAGCGTCAAAACAATAATCAAACAACAATTCCCCATTAAATAATTGAAACCATAATTTCCAATAACACAATTCAAATTACATTATGTAAACATAATTTCCAATAACACAATTCCAATAACATAATTTCAAATCACAGTATGTCAGCCTGAGTTACTGAGTAGTCACATGTTTTGAGGAGAAATTACAAGGGTTGTTGCTCATATAGATACAACCTGCATAACTATTTACTCATTTAATTTAACTCATCTTGCCAATTGTTGCATTATTTAGGATCATCAATATTGCCATTATTAGTGGCAGAAGCAATATTACACAAGTAAACATAATAAGAGGAAGATAAAAAGAACTTAAATTAGTACTTCATTCATTTCATCACCACATACCATAATAACAATCCAAAGGTTCATGCTGAACTTCAACTCCATCAACTTGTCTAAGTGGAGGAAAAAGCAATGCTGGTTGTGATAGTATACGGAAAAGCAAAGCAGTTGTAGCATCAGCAGCTATGTCAGCTCTCATAGACATTGCAGTCCCTATTGCACGCAAGAAATGCAAATGCATCCAATTTCTAGGAAGCTGTATCAATATAGAAAAGAAAAAACACATCAAAATGTATAACAACATATCATCTAGTAGCATTCAATCACACTAAGATACACATAATTAATGTATATAACATGCTTGCATTTGTTCAGAGAAAGGTTAACGTAGTCAGAATGCAGTGTGAATGCTACCATTCTGTTCTGCATTGTAAACAGTCAGTATTACAGGTTCTGCTAATTTTCAGTTTGGTTGGGTTATCTATGCACATTTGACCTGTAAAAATTACCCCTCCAAAGTCCAAACTCATGCATATGACTAAAGGTATATCAGTTAAATTTTTCTTCCCAATCCAAAAGAGTGGAAGAAAATCCAATATTAGAACAAATATACGACTATAAAAAATGAATCAATGCATAACTGAGACAAGCACCGTGTGTTATCTCATGAATGACCAACTAATGTAGTTTTGTACTTTCCATTCAAAACTTATTAATGAAACCCTAATAAAATGTTGGTTACCATAAATAACAGCATCACAACTATTCTATGACTTTGAAGATTTTACTTACCCTTATGCCAGAAGCATACTCTTCAGCAGCTCGAAAAAGCTCCACAAGCTGCATAACAGCATCAAAAGAAACATCGTTTACTGCTACCCCTATCAACTGCATTCAGAACCCAAGTCTTACCAAAAAAGAAGAGGCAAAACAACAGCAGTAACAGTAGAAGCAATGCACAAAACATGAATTTTTAACTTCGGTAAAACTGTAAATTGAATTGTTGTATACGGCATAACCATTCACAAATCTGGTACATTCCCTCTCCAAACTGCGCAACCCCAACATCCACAGTACCGTCTTCTTTTGAAATAACAAATCTACTGACAATCTTTGGAAAAGAAAGCAACCTGATTAAAAGAAGAGAAAAATCTGGTACATTCACAGTATACGGCATAACCATTCACAAATCTGGTACATTCAACCAA
This sequence comes from Lathyrus tuberosus, assembly GCA_022829125.1. Classification (NCBI taxonomy): domain Eukaryota; kingdom Viridiplantae; phylum Streptophyta; class Magnoliopsida; order Fabales; family Fabaceae; genus Lathyrus; species Lathyrus tuberosus. The sequence continues at coordinate 3,206,393 of JALAZF010000254.1, forward strand.
AGATGAATTTGGTGGTTGAAGTATGAAAAAAGAAATTTTGTTTTCTGTTGAAAATGATCTATACCTCTCTCATTTTGTTTTCATTGAATGTGATTGAAATCTTTCCCTCAATTCAGCAATCATTGATTTGACCTGAAAATGCCTTTGCCATAAGAAAGCAAACAAAATGAGAGCCCAAAAAGCATATGAAGAGACCGAAACAATACCTTTGGTTGAATGACTAAAGCAGAAGCCCCAATAGCAGCTGTAACAGCACCAACCATGTAAGTATTTTTGTTTGAATCTCCTAATTCACTTTCTACAATGATGGAAAAAACAATGATGGAAACCATGTGCTCCTTTAACCCCTTTTCTGCCTACATGTAAAAAAATAATGATGGAAACATTTACATACAATACAAATACAAACTAATCTAATAGATATCTCAAGGAGGAGATACATTGCCTATTAAGGCATAAAAAACAAAACAAAAAAACTAATGTTTTATCCATAATCTTCTCAGCTCCTCTAATGTAGAAAAAAAATTCAACCACTGGTTATCGACATTAATACTTTTCAAACTTGACCAACTGAAAGAAAAAGTCATAGACCATGTAAAATGTCATGAAGAGAACCATTAGATGCAAACTCTTAAGCAAGAATACGGGAGTTTCCATCAACGCAATATCCAAGCAACTAGACAAAGTTATAGTGTTTTAGCCTTGACACCATAGAAACCTGAAAATGACGACAATATTATAAGTGACTGTAAAATAGATAAACATTTCAATCCTAAGACCGACATAAACTCAATAGAATGTCAAACCAAACCCAAACAAATGTTGCAATGGAGCAATAAGAAAGTGAAACTAAATATGATTATAGTTACCCATTGTATGGCCACCCTTTGGTAGAAGCCGCAATTTAGCAAAAGCCAAGTCCATGTCGTCAAAGATCTGAAAAGAAAAATATTGGCTGAAATGTACACTCGTGCAGATCACCCTACGAATTACTTAAATAATGTTTAACTTTTAAAATCAAAGGAAATGGAATCAACATAGTTATTAATTAAGTTTTTCTTTAGACAGATTCAGAATATAGAAACCAAAAAAAAGTGAACAGGGTTTTCTAGATCTAAAAATCAAACAATTTGCATATCAATTTTTCAAATTTAAATTAAAAAAACAATTAAAAAATTACAAGAATCACGATCAAAACGAACAACATCTGACCTAAACCTCCAAAACCCTAGAACCAGTAAGAACCAAAACATCCACCAACAGTTTTTTGAAAATAACCATTTATTTCAAAACCCATATGAACAACAATCAAAGCTGCTTTCAGAAATAAGTTCAAAGATGAGAAATCATTTGATTTTTTCAAAAACCATATTAACTAAAAAATAATAACTTAACACCATTCAATGATGTCAACAAACCTCTACTTCAAAGACGAGAAATCGGTGACGAAAATAACCCTTTTGAAGTTGAATGTTCTTGTTAGCCACACAAAAGAAATGTGAGTCGGAGAGAGAGACGAGAATGGTAGAGTGAGAAGAAGATGACATTATGAAAAGAGAGAGAAGAGAGAACACGGTACAAAGAGAGAGAGAAGAGAGAGAATAGGAAAATGAAAAGGAAAAATTAATTACATTTGTATTGGGGGAAGAGAAAAGAGAAAAAATTGAATTGTTCAAATTAGATTGGAACCAAATGGAAGTATGTGACATCATCAACTGAACAAACCATGGTCTAATTGTATAATTATATAGTTGCAATAGAACAAAATGAGATCATCGGTTGGAAAAAGTGAATTTTGGACCCAAAATACCCCTAAATCGATGACATGGCAGAAATATAGATAAGGGCAAAATTGTGTTTTCCAGAGCCCTTAATTTTCTTATATTATAGATAAAAATGAAACTCTTTTTTTTTATAATGCAATTAGAAGCATTTCAATAATAAACTTTCTTTTAGTTAACAAAAACTTTTCTAAATTAATAAAACCCTTTGTTATACTGAAATTAGAGCCACTTTTCCACCCATGTAAGTTGATTGCTTTTAAGCATCGCTATCAACCTTTTGGTCACTATACAGAGGCTAGCCCACTTTACTAGTGTACACGATTAAAGGTCAACTCTTTGTTATAACTTTAGCCTTAAAGCTTAATACTTTATGCATATTATTAATATATAACTGCTTGCGTATATCCAAAGAAAAATCTCATGCATGATTATCACTTGTTGTGCATGGTGCATTTCATCTGCATTTCATCATCCCCTTAGTGGTCGTAGGTACCCTTTTAAGATAAGTATTTGTTAGACAACTTTAGGATATATTTTCCTAAGTTAGTCCCCCCATAACTTGATTAGACAATCAACATCTTTAGCTCACCTAGTTCTCCCCACAAGAGAATTAGATGTGAATCATCTCAAAGAAGAGACATACAATCTCATACCCCACAATACAAACAAGATGTGGATTCCTTTTCCACTTAGGAGAGGTATGTGGTATACTCGTCAATTTTATATTCGATTTAAAGCCTTTCTCCTAAGATGAAGCAAAGGTCCATTCTCCTCAAATCTGTGGTGGTTCTTAAGATGACGACTCATCTTTTCTCCTAGACCATTTTCAAACAAACCTTAATACATCCTCAGAGAGGAACTACAAGTGCTCTGATTCCACTCCTGACAGGATATGTAGGCACAAGATGCGATATCTTGTAGAGCACACCTAGGAATAGAACTTTAGGTTTTCCTACCCCATTACCCTTAGAAGCAGATAACAAATAATATATAACATAAGTAAGATAAGAGGTTCCTGTAGAGTACTACAGATATCTAGGATGCTAACACCTTCCCTAGGTATAACCAACCCTCGAACCTTAGATTCTCTAATTTTGCATTGCATTGCATACTGTGGGTTATTCGATCTTTCTCCCCTCTCTTGGATAAATCAAAGACCAGTGGTGAATAATGATTTGCGATTCAAGTTAATCAATAGCTTGATATCCAATTCTCACCGCGACACAGGTACACCCCCTCCTATTCTACAATCATCATCGCTGCCTTACACGGAAGGCCACGAGGATTCATTCTGATCACTCCAGATAAAAAAACAAATAAAATAAACAATAAGAATTTAACAAAATACCTTTTATTCATCATAATGATTTTGAAAATGAAAATGGGCCCTACAACGTGATCTATTAGCCTTGGGCAGAGCTAAGGATTTAAAAAAAAAGGAAAATAACAAATTACTTTGACATACGAATAATTTCAAGAATCTCAATTGCTTCCCAATTGGCCAAAGTTGCCCCACACTGATACACCATATTTGACATGTATTCATATTCAGTGTCTTCTTCAATTGCGGTGACTTGATCTCTTTAGACATACCTTGCGCTGATGAATACTTCTTGAATGCTTCGCATTTGGTCCTTTGTAGGAACCAGGTTTCCTTCTTTAGTAGATATCTTGTACCCTAAATCAAAACTGTATTTCTTCATGCTGATGTCATTAACTTGTCCCCAACCTTTAGGGCTTCCATTCTCGATGGTCGACTTTGTACTCATCACAGATGCAAATGATGTGCTGATCTTTTCCAAAGATTCGTTTGCTTCCATAAAAGTGACATTGGCTATCTCAAGAGCTTGGAGAGAAGTTTTCAAAGCGTCTTCATCGGCCTCAATGTAACGGAAAGAGGAAAGGTGGGTAACCATGAGGTCTTCTTCATCGGAGACAATCGCAAACTTCTTGTTGATGACAAACTTCATTTTTTGATGTAAGATGGAGGTCACTGCCCCAGCGGCATGTATCCAAGGTTGCCCCAACAGGAAACTGTAGGCTGGATTGATGTCCATGACTTGAAAAGTTATGTTGAATACACGCGGGCCAATCAAAATTGGTAACTCCAACTCACCAATTACATTCCTCCGAGACCCATCAAATGCTTTAACAATCAATGCACTAGGCCTCATTTCTGATCCTTGAAAAGCCAATTTGTCAAGTGTCCTCTTTTGTAGAACATTGAGTGAGGACTCTGTGTCCACTAAGACCCTAGCTAGAGTATCCTCTTGACACTTCACTGACACATGCAAGGCACAGTTATGATTTTGTCCTTTCTTCAACAACTCTTCACCACTGAAACTCATAGTGTTGCAAGCTGTGATATTGGCGACCACTCCATCAAACTGGCTAACATTTATATCTTGAGTGAGATGGGCTTGCGCTAGATATTTCAATAATGCATTCCTATGAGCTTGGGAACACATAAGGAAAGATAAAATAGAAAATTTTTACGGCGTCTGGTGCAGTTAATCAACTACTTTGAAATCACTCTTTTTAATGATCTTCAAAAATTCAACATCTTCACTGGATTGAACCACATTTTGCTCCTTAGTAGGGAATGCAGTTGTAGCTTCCTTGGAGGGTACATGAGAGGTCACATTAAACTGAGGAGTGTATATTCGGCCACTACGAATCATTCTGCTCGTCCATGTGACGTTTGTGACATCGACACCATCAACCTTCAAATTTTTCTCTTGTCCAACCTCTTCAAACTCTTTGTCAATGGCAGTTATATCATATTTCCATGGTACTGCCTTGGTACTTTCGTATGGGAAAGAACTAGGCATACATACGACTACGGGTGACGGGTGATTACATGGCTGAACAATTTTTTTTCTTCGATAGGTTATCTCAATTGGCTTTGGTAAATTGAAACATGGCTCAAATTACTACTACTTCATCTCTTTTCACGAGGCTACTAACTTGTAATACTCCTTGGTTTATCAAGTCTTGTACATCTCTTTGTACCATCTCACATCCTCTTGGATGAAAGGCACATTCTACACAATATTTATGACAAACACTAACCAGTCCAGCTTCCACCAGCATTGCATGAAACTCTAGCTGAGAAGTCTTGATATTTGTAACATCTCTAATCACATAACCATCAGACGCTTCTTTATCCATATTAATCGCTCCATATGCAGACAAAGGATTAATCTTGACATTTGGCCACACATCTCTGAACGAAAGAATCTTCTTTTCCACCAATTCTTGTACTATATGATTCAAAGCGTAGCATCCTTCTAAATCATGCCGAAGTTCACCCTCATGGAAAGGGAAATGAGCATTTGGGTTATACCATGGAGGTAGAGGATCACGGGGAGGACCTAGAGGTCTAAAAACCACTAACCTCTTTTGCAGCAGAGAAGGATATAACTCAGTATATGTCATCGAAATCAGATTGAAAAGGGATTTAACACCTTCTCTTCTATTCTGAGCCAGCACATTTTATTGAGGAGCTTGAGCTTTTGGTTGCTAATATGTTGGGGTTGCAGGCGCTTGTTGATATGTAGGAGAAGCCTGAGCGGGTTGATAAACTGGTGTTTACTGAATAGGTTGATAAACAAGTACTTATAGTTTGTTAAAATATGGCCTAATTGCTGCCACATATGGTTGTTGAACATACTGCACAGGGTATGTTGGTTTTTGTTGATTAAATTATCGTTGTTATTTCCTCAATGAGTGACTCCTTCCTCGACTGGATGATACAGCATTAGTTTCACCTTCTTCTTTTTTGAAAATTTCCAGAAAACTTCTTAGCATTGTTATTGTTAGAAGTTCTAGCAGCACTTACCATCTTTCCATTCTTCAAACCGTGCTCGACTTTTATGCCTACAGCAACCAAGTCAAAAAAACTTGCTGACATACATCCAACCATTCTCTCATAGAACATTAGTTGTAAGATATCCATAAACCAATCGGCTAAGTCTTTCTTTGCCAAACGTGGTTCAACTTGAGAATCCATTTCTCTCCAACATTATGCATACTCTTTGAATGACTCGTTGTCCTTCTGAAACTTATTCAACAATTGTATTCTTTATGGATCCATATTCATATTGTATTTGTAATGCTTTATGAAAGCATCAGACAAGTCTTGGAAGCAATAGATACGACTTTGATCGAGGCTTAGGTACCCCTTAGAGGGGCCACCCTTCAAGTTGTCTTGAAAGCAATGGATCATAAGCTTATCGTCTTCAACATGGACAACTATTTTTCGGTAGTACATGAAAAAATGGCATTTAGGACATATGTGGCCTTTGTATCAATCTAAGTCAGAAGTCTTGAATTTCACAGGAATTACAAGACGAAGACACTAGGCACATCTCTCTAGAGGCAACACCAAAAATATGGTCACCTTCAATTTCCCTCAGTCTCTTCTCAAGAATCTGAACATTCTCTTTAATGCCATTTATATCTTCATGCCTTTCTTCTTCTTCATCGGACATTTCTGGAGCATGTTGTTGATCTTCAAAGTAAGGTTGCACACGAGCATGGACAGTCGGAGGTGCAAATGTATGAACCACATGGTGAGCCTCGGTGGCTACTGGTAGAGGAACAGTCTGTTGAGTGGATTTCACTACGCCGGGGAATACTTCAACTTGAGGTGTGAAGCCATGAGGTAAACCAAAAGGAGGCCATATAGAAGGTACCGCTCTTGCGAGTTGGGGTTCAACCGTTGGACCGGAAATCTTTGAAACAACTGTAGTTTGTGTGTCCATCTTGGCTTTGATAACCTGAAGCATATCTGTGATTTAACCCATGCTTCCTCGTAGGTCCTCGAGCTCAGAGCTCACTCTCTCCAATTCATTCTTTTGTTATACCATTCTTTGTCGAGCACTAGCTCTGGTGTTGTAGTGGTGTAAAGGACTCAATGTACAGTGTTGTGGGAAGATAACAAAATGAGTTTTTATTTTGAAGAATGCATGAATGTATGTATAAATGCATTATGGATTTTTTATGGTTATTTTGTTTATTTTAAGGGATTCTTATGAACTTCACAGTTGTTAACACGTATTTTGTAAGTTATATGAGCAGAACAAGAAGACAAAGTTAGAAGCAAAAGACTCATTCATTCAATAAGAGTGGAAGTACTGAGTACAAGTGAATATAATGAACTGAGCTAAAATACAATAATCTGAAATCAAGTACATGAATAATAAGAAACAACACTCAAAAAGTCTTCTTTGCTTGACGCTCTTGGAGTTCCTTCAACTCGCCTTTGAATCTTAGCATCATCTTCTCGCAAAGGAGAATGAAATGAATAGCGGAGGGGTGAATATTATCTTCATCCATGTCTTCCAAAGCCACCTCTAGCCTCAAACGCATTTATCTGACTATCTCTTTACAGAACTTAATCAAGCATGCAAATTTATCACGGTAAATGATAGCAGTTGGATGAAGAAATTTGATGGTGTGCTCATAAGTATTCAACACTTCAACTAAGTGCTTCTTCTCATTCACCCAACCCATACTTTGGCTTTTCAGAGTCTCGTACTGGGTTTTCCAATGATTTGCTAGCTCCTTGTTAGTTGTCAGCTTATCATATTTCTCTTTCCATGCAGTATGACTGATTTCAGAAGCTTTTTATGCTTGCCATTTAAGGAGAAGCTCAAGCTCCACTTCGGCTTCAAATTTTGGAGAATCTCCTTTAGCTCTTTGATATAGGTCTCAAGCTTCTCTCTCACTTACTTCTTTTGTTGGGTAGCTAGGTTCCACCAGTGTTTCCATTCTTGTCCATTTCTTTTAGCTCCACCTAACTTCTCATGAAATGAACACAATCCACTATCAGCTTGATCACAGAATTCCAAGACTCTTTCCTTGATATCTTGGTCAACTTTATTCTTCTTTCGGCTTTCCTCCAAAATTTCCTTTATTTGGTTGTTCTTCCTTTTGAGGACCATGTTTTCTCTAGTTGTCTTATTGAGTTCAGATTGCAGATCTTCTTTTTCCTTTCCAAGCTTAGCTATCATGGATCTAAGCTCCTCTACCTCTTCAAGGGAAACAAGTACAAGTTCTGGTGAATTAAACTTTGGAGGAATCTCTATAGACAACAGGAACTTCACAACCTTGACCCTCTCCAAGACCCATTGTTGATTAGGTATTCTTTCCACCTCATTCCTCTTTGATAACTTTGTTCCCGTAGTATGATCCTTCTCCCAAGATCGGATGATCTTATGGAGTAGAGTGGGATAATTGGCTCCCATGTCATTCAAAACCATTTCTTCCAACTCTTTAACATCAGGCTTCACACGCATTGGGTATCCAAGTTATCGCAGAGCTAACATAGGGTTTTGGCTTATGTAACCTTTAGAACCTATTAGTGGTACAGTTTGGAAGCTTTCATAACTGACAATGATTTATTGGATGTTCATTTTGCAATGGTACCAAGGGATATCTTTACTAGATAATGACACCAGAAATTTAGCCCAATCCCTATTCGACATTTCACTGATATGAGCGTTAGGCTTGAACACACACACACACACACACGAGGTAAGCCAATTATAAATAAAAGGAAGATAGCAATTAATGTTCCATTCCTATTATCATGACGAGTATGCAAGGTATGAAATTTTTCTGCTAGGAGTGGAGGAACTAGACATTCTTTTTCCGTTCAAACGACCGAAAAGACGCTAATGCCAGCAGCGTCTATGAAGCCTTCGTGGGTTGGAAACAATACTAGCCCATATATGAGAAGAGCTAACACGTTTTCCAATGCATCTCAATGACATGCCAAAAAACAACTTTTTACCTTCTTCTTCTAGATAAGCTCTCCAAAAACCAACTGAGGGTGAGAAAAGTACACAAGAAGTGGGGTTGAATTGTGTTTTCCATTTTCTTAATTTGCGTCTAAACTAGTGTTCAGATTCTAGTTATACGTAGCAGTGAAATGTTAACAGAAGCAAATAAATAATAGCAAAAGACACAAAGATTTATACTCGTTCCTCCCAAATGAGGGTAATCCAGTCCCCTTGCTTCTCAAGTCATTTTCACTTAATCAAATCATGATTACAATCGCTTATACATTCTGCATAATACTTTTGCAATGCTCAGACCCTAAGTACGAGACTTCTTGTACAAACCCCTAAGGCTCAAGACTTCCCTGCTCAAGTCCTACAGTCTCAAGACTTTCTTTCTTAGACCCTCAGCCTAAGACTTTCCTGCTCAGGTCCCTTAGACACGAGACTTCCTTCTAAAGCCCCTCAGGCCCAAGACTACTTGCTCAGACACACGGTCCAAGACTTCCCTGCTCAGGTTACACGAACCCAAGAATTCATACTTAAACCCCTCAAGTTCAATACTTCTGCTCAGACCCTCGATCCGAGACTTCCTTGCTTGAATCCCATAAATTCAAGTCTTCTGCTCAATCAATCCACTTGATTAAGTTTTTCATTTCTCTAGCACATAGCAAGAGACTTACATGGCTCAAGCATCTTGGCGAGAGACTTGGTTGCTCAATCAATCCATTTGATTAAGACTTTCAATGCTCTAGCACATAGCAGGAGACTTACATGTCTCAAGCATCTTGGTGAGAGACTTAATCTAAAATGCTAAACAACATGCTCAGCATAATAGAGAACAAGGTGTACTTGATAAAAATATCAGAGGTACAGGGAAATCATCATAACAAAGACCTAAAGCTCTTAAGATTTCTAAGATATTCAAAGTTTAAGAAATCTTTAGGCTTTTACAATTACAACCTACAACATAAATTATGCATACTGAATTGTGTTGATAATTGTTGATCTTGTTACTCCTCCATCAGATTGATCCTTGTTAAAGATTCAGTTAGAACTGTTAGCTACTTATATAGAATTTACGGAAAACTATCTGTTGGAGAGATAACTTGATCAAGTGTCTTTGCTTTCTCCATAGTACAAGAGACGTTGAAGATAGATACATCAACAAATCTTGATCCATTGTATAATGTGTTTAACCATTGACTCTTCAAGAGATCCTGTACTATAGAGCCGTTGAGAGTAGATATCTATAAAGCATGCCAAATTTTCTTGAGCCTTGTGAACTAAGACTCTAGGTGACAAACTGATTTGACAATGCATCTTCCTTTCTGGAGTACAGATAGCTTCAACTTTATCACTAACTATGAATGATCACCAAAAGCCAATTTACATTCACCAAGTGTAGATACAATTATGTTGCTTCTTCTGATGCTGAGACCTTCAGTTTTAGAGTCTACGCCAAACATCACTTAGAGAGTGTTCCTCAGATTATGCACCACCAGAAGCTAGGAATTTAGCTTCTCTCAAGTGTGCCCTTGTATATCAGATTCTGAATATATATCTATAAGTATTAGAACTTGCATACATGAAACACACATCAAATATACGTTCTTTTAATACTTTGTTATCAACAAAACCCAAGGAATATATGTCATGAACAAATCTTGTTTTAACATCCTTGAGTCCAGAGATAAAGGATACAAGTACAATTATAAGCTCGTTGAATCCTATCTTATGAAAGATCCAACACCCTTTATACCAAACTCATTCACTTTAGGATATATCCATTATGATAGTCGGATGATTCACTATGTTATCAATCACATACTTTTTCCACGAAAGAGCAATTTTAGCCTTATAACCCAATATGATGTTGAAGTCGTATGGTGTATAGAGAACAAAATCAAGTTGAACTGGGAAAGACAAGTAATTGAGTACATGATAGAAATCAAGAAAGAAGAAGTATGTCCACCATATGATAATCTAATCATGAAAATTCTAGAAAAATAGGATTCAATTTTGGAGATGAAGAGCACAAAGAAGAAACAACTAAAATAGGAAAATCATTTCTACCAACAACGAGATTTAAGATCATCAATGGAACTATGATTGAAAATTCCCATCAAATGAGAAAAAAGAAACTCAAATAATCAAGAAGTACCCATAGAGATAGAATATTTCGACTACTCTATTTCTCAACCTTGTTGGTTCAAGAAACACAAGAAAGGTGGGATTGAATTAGGTTTCAAATATGACATTTTTTTCTTTATCCCAAAAACAATAGCAACAATGATAAAGATGACAAGATATTTTTATCCTGGTTCATCGTTAACGAGGTTAATCTAGTCCACTCGTCAGAGTGATTTTACCTTTTCAACAAGACTTAATCTAATAATAAAACTGATTACAATCTCAAAGACTATCCGTCAATGACTTCTTACGGATTCTGACTAAACTTAGTCCCATAAGAAATTATAACTCAAAGACTACCCATCAGACTTCTTAAGGATTTTATATAAACTTATTCCCTTGAGGAATTACAACTCAAAGACAACCCGTCAATGACTTCTTAAGGATTCTGACTAAACTTAGTTCCTTAAGGAATTACAACTCAAATATTACTCGACAATGACTTCTTGAGGCTTCTGACTATACCGTAGTCCCTCAAGGAATTTAACAAATGTTAAATACAAGATTTGTGTTTACAAAGTTGCTTCTAAATACGAAGATACACAAAATGATTATCATACTTTACACTTAAGAAAATTTGAAATGAAGTTCTAAGTGTTTCTCTCTAGTTTCTCTTTCTTGATATTGATTTTCTTTATTGAAATTACTTCAGCATGAAGTCCATTGTTTTGGTGTATCAAAATTGTTATATCTTCACAATCCCTTTGTCCTCTTTATATAGATGAAGAATAAGATCGTTGGAGGATATCATTGGAAACTCCTTCAAATCCACAGTTATAATAGTTGGTACAAGGTTCAGTCGTAAATCGTGGGTATTGGAGAGAAAATCATTTATAGCCATTTGTAGTAAAGTCATTTTGATTTTGTAGTTTAATTTGTACTATATTCTTAGAATATTCATTCATTCATTATTTATTTTTCTCTAAATCATTGGCTTTGTATATGAGAGATTTGAAGCTTGATTAGAGTTCAAATCCTTAATAATTAGACTTCAGAGTCTAGTGAAAACGAGGCTTGAATATATCAGAGTACATCTGGGTTATTTAATTCATAAGCGTTGACTGAGATATCCATAGTTGAATTTAAATTTATCACTTCTTCATATTATCACTTTGGTTCAAAACCTGGTGATGTATAGAGTTCAGAGTCTCTATATCTAGAGTCTCTCTTAATCCAGAGTCCAGTTTTCTCTATCCAAAGTCTCTCTTTGTCCAAAGTCTAGAGTCTATTTTGATCAGCATATGGCTTGTTCTAAGTCTTCTCTATTCAAGATCTGGCTTGATTAGAGTATTCTCTATTTAAGATCTAGCTTGATCAGAGTCTGCTTCATCTAACTTCTGACTTGTTCAGATTTTGCATACTAAACAAACTATTAGAGTACAAAATTGTTCTTTATATTTTGTTATCATCAAAACTCAAGATTGTAGTAGAACCAAACTTGTTCCACAATTTCCCACTTTTTTATGATGACAAATATTCTAAATGTTATGAACAATTTTGACTAAATAAATAATCCGCTAAAATTCGAAGTTAGGTTTGCATGCTCTCCCTAAATTTTAGACATCAAGATTTTCTTAGCTTAAGTTTACAGAGTTAGGTTTGCAAGCTTCCCATGAGATTAAGACTTTAAAATTTTTTATTTTCAATCAGCACATATAGTCATATAGTTTATCTAATAAAGATAACATGTTTGGGATTTATCTTATGATAAAAATGAATCAAAATCATTTTTTTCTCCCCCTTTGTCATCAATCAAAAAGAATAGATAAAATGTAAAGACTTAAAAATTGATTTTGAAAGTGACAATACAAAATGAAAACATAATCAATCTAGCAACAAAAAATATTTCGATGAAGATGGTGGTAAACTGGCTGGAATAGTTTATAACATCTCTTTAATTCTCGAGTTGGTCCAATATTGTTATGACAACTGAACATATGAGAGAATCAGTAGCAGTCAAACCTGGAGAGATGTACTTGAAGACCAAAAATATTTCTCTCTCTTTTGTCCATTGGAGCACGTTAAATAAAGTTGATTATACTTTATCTCAAACTCTATATAATTGATGCTTCATTACAAGCAAGATCGCATTCCTTTATTTTCCATTTAGTTATTCTCATATTTGATAATATGAGCAAATCATATGAGAACTTTAAGAAGAGCTTGTCCAAAGAAGTCAGCAAGGCCTTTTGGAAACTCAATGATGCTGAGGGGACGAAGTAGAAAGATGATAGGTTTAAATCCTCTGAAGGTGCTGTAGCGTGCGATTTTTGTCGGAGATACGACCACCTTATCGCCATTGGTTGGAATTGAGGGCTACTTTTAGATTTCTTATTTATCCTATGAAGCTGGAATGGAAAGGGAAGCTATCTAAAACTAACCTTGCATGCAAATGTTTTCTTTAACAAATGCTAAGAGATTGGTGTAGCATGGTTTTTGTGGTTTCGAATCACTATCGCTTTGGTACTACAGTTCGATTCATTTTTTATCCTATTGAGCTGATTAAGGAAGGGAAATAGATGTCTCCAATTAACCCTGCTTACAAACTGAGGTTAAACAGTCAAAACTGTTGGTTTACAGATGCTACAAAAGGGGTTTGTCTTTCAGGGTTATTTTGCCTAAGAACACGGTGTCTGGACTATTTTTGAGGTTTTTTGGTAAGGTGTGAGGTCTGATGCTTTTGATTGATATATGAAGGTACTGGATTTTGGGTGTTTTGATTAGTATGCTCACTAAGATTTTTGCAATCTTATGCCTACGTATTCCCGAGACAGAGAAATCAGAGCGATCGTAGTTCCTCCTATTCTATGGGAGGAAAAAGGTTGTTTTGGTGTCTTGTTTAAAGCCCAAGACATGAAGCTAAAGGTGATTTGTATCTTGTTCAAAGCCCAATATGTAAAGCTAAAGGGTTTTGGATGAGAGAGAATTTGTCATCTCTAAAGGGGAGTTGTTGATGTTTGTATGCTGTGAGCAAGGCACAAATTTGATGCTAAAAGGTTGATTGACTCAACTGAGGTTTCCTTATACAAAGCCTAAGAGGAGGCGATTGACCCATCAAGAGGGTGTTTTTTATTTGTTGTCTTGTACGAAGCCCGAGATAGAGGGTAAAAGGGTTGACTCAATAAGAGAGTACTAATGAGTGACTGACTCAACAAGAGAGTGCTTTTATGTGTCTTGTACGAAGCCCAAGACGGAGGCTAAAAGGTTTGACTCAATAAGAGAATACTTTTATTTGTCCTGTATAAAGCCCAAGATGGAGGCTAAAAAGGTTGACTAAACAAGAGAGTCTATTTGACAGGTGATTGACTCAACAAGAGAGTCTTTTATACTCAACAAGAGAGTGTTTTGTTGTCTCGTACGAAGCCCGATATAGAGGCTAAAAGGAGATTGACTCAACAAGAGAGTCTTTTATACTCAACAAGAGAGTGTGAAAAGGTTAGCTCCGTTGGGGAGAATCATTGTACAAAGCCCAAGAGAAGGATGACTTTCCTGAGGAAAGGATCATTATACAAAGCCTACGAGAAGGCTAACTTCTGCCGGGGATTACTGAGATCCCGAGACAGGACCAAGTGGGAGAGCCCTCATGAGAGAGGCCGGGTTTCTGCTGGAGATTGGTCTAGAGTGATCGGTGTTTTCCTATGTTTGAACGGAACTTGAGAATGTCTTTGAGACTCAAGGGGGTTTAGACTGTCCAAGTCTAAAGTTTTATCTATTGTACAATGCCCAAGAGGAGGCACAGGAATTAAGGGATGAGTATCAACCCTAAAGTGGCCGGAGTTTTGACGCTGGAAAGACTGCTCTAGGAAAGGATGACTAAGTTATGTCTTATACATTTAAGAGGTCGTCAGGGTCCTTGTATTAAGCCCAAAAGAAGGCATGAGAACTTCTAAGAAGCCGAAGGGTCCTTGTACAACGCCCAATAGGAGGCGGGGATGCTTTTAGGAAGCCTGTGGGTCCCCAAACCAAGAGAAGTTCAAGAAATTCAATTCACAGAGAAGAGATCATTCCAGGAAAGTTCGAGAATTTGGAAGAAACTCAAGAGATGCTATTCACGGAGAATAGATCAACTCTGGGGAGTAGAGTTTCTTTGACAATTTCTAAGAGTGACAGTCTGAGAAAAGGTTCACCGAGAATACTGCCTTTCTCTTTGTTCCATATTGTTTAACCCCAAGAGAAGGGAAGACTGTATCTGGAATCCTATGGGGGGATCTAGTTTTGTTTGTATTTTAAGAGTGATCAACAGGGCTTTACCTAGTTCTAGATGTAGTTGCCGGGAAAAACTCTAAATAACTATACTAGTATTACACAGTGGATATGTGACAAGTATATAAAAGGATGTGAAAGAAGACTTACAGTGAAGCAGCCCCACAATACAGTTATATACATATGAAAGCGATAAATGAAAGCGGATAAACACTTACCCGTTGTAGAGCTTCCATGCTGTTTTGTTAGTTGTTCAACAAAGAAAGTTTTGATAACAACAGATATTTGAATTTAAAATCAAAGGAGAAAGTGATTTGAAAAGATTGTTGGGGCTTACAGCTCAAGGAAAGGCCCGAGTTTAAACGATGATTGCACCGTTGTTTTGAAAACTGTACAGAGGGACTTATACAATATGTGAGGCCCAAAAAGTTTTTATGTACAAGGGATGGGACTTACTACTCAAGGAGAAGCCCAGGGTTCTTTTGTTTTAAACTGGCGATCGCGCCGAGATTTTGAAAACACAGTGGGTCTTATACAATACCTGAGGCCCAAATCATTTTTGGTTTGAAAAAAGGGGCTGGGTCTTACACTCTATTAGAGGCCCAAAAATGGGTCTTATAGCTCAAGGAGAAGCCCAAGGATTTTTGCTAAAAAGGTGTCGATCGTGCCGAACTTTTTGACGGTATCAGGACTTATACAATGCACTGAGGCCCAAACTATTTTATTTACAAAGATGTGGGACTTACACTCTATCAAGAGGCCCAAAGTTTATTTTCGTACAAAAGATGGGGCTTACAACTCAAGGAGAGGCCCAGAAAGTTTTGTTTAAAAGGCAACGATCGCGCTGTGGTTTTAGAAAACATAGTGGGATTTATACAATGACTGAGACCCAAATTATTTTATTTACAAAGAGGTGGGACTTACACTCTATCAAGAGGCCTAAAGATTTTTGAAAGTGATTAATGAGGGTGGAATTAATCAAAAACCCTAAATTTGTTTCAAAAAGGAATTAATTTTGTTTAAAAAATTAATAAAAATTGATGAAAACATGTGAGAAATGAGTGGTGATCTAGGATCAATGCTTCAAAAATCATGTTTATATCCACAAAATGATTGAAAATTAATTAAGTTAGGGAAATCAAGAAGGAACAAATATTTCAAATGTTAAAAACAAATAAAACATTAATTCTTTGCAAAAATATGAAATATATGAAATAAATAACATTTTTGGGAATTTATGGTAAAATAAAATATTTTAACATTTTTGTGAATTATTAAAAAAAGAATCAACTCAAAATCATTAAAATTCAGAGAGAAATTAATTTTTGAATCAATTAAATAAAATCAGAAAATTCAAATATTTGAATTTTCAAAAAGGGTTAAATAAGTATTAGGTCCCTGAAAATAACCCAACTTTGAGGTTTGGTCCCTATAAAAATTTTCTTCAAGGTTTGGTCCTCCAAAAGTTTTCCGTTTCTAACTCTAGTCCCTCCCGTTAGTTTTCACTAACGGCAGATGACGTGGCGTGCCACATGTGTTTTATTACACTTACCAGACAGGGACCAAACTTGAATGTTAGGTTATTTTCAGGGACCTAATACTTATTTAACCCTTTATCCAAACAGCCTGCAAATTTTTCTCCATTCCAAGTTTTTCCTTCCATGCCAAGCTTTCCTCCATTCCAATGCTTATCAAATATCCTCATGCACACGCATACGTCATATTTTTACTTAACACACTTATGAAAAACAAAACCCAATGCCATGCTAGTTAACGTGAGCGATGCAAGCTATAGCGATAACAGTATGAACACATATAAACAACCATGACAAATCATATCCAAAAGATGAACAACATGACCAACTATAACAATATTATGACATCCATACTGGAAGTAGGCAACCAAAAGGACAGTATGAATAACACACTAATAATGAAATACTACATGCGTACAAACATCATGACGAGTAACGAGCCATCATTAATCACAACACGCATGGTAATAAACTTTGAACTGCTCACGCATACGCGACGAGATCCAGACGCCAACAGATATGTACCAAACATTACAAGTTACAGACGATATGCCAATAAGTTGCAGACATAATAACGAACTAAATCATAAGCACGACAATCATACAACCAGAAAACAAACACGATTTATGAAACACATGATTGAAAATCAACGTTCGAAATTTACCGACAATGGCGAAAACAAGTACCAGCTGCAAGTTGAGTTGTGAAGAATTCTCATGACAGCAGAATCTGTCTAATCTCTCACTCTCAAACTCTCTGCTTGATCCTCAAGATACAGCCAAGATTGGACCTCAAAGCATTTACCGCCTCCGTCACCGTTGGAATGCCATAAATCTACATGAGCAAATTCTTCCAATAACAAACAACTTTGGAGTGAGTTTCTAAATACAGGAAACAACAATAGAGAATTAATTAAATATGAAGAAAACTAGTTGACAGTAAAAGTGATGTTGAGACGGCATTGAAGAGATTAATCAGAAGCAGTTTACACGTTTGATTTATATGCGTGACAGTTTCTGTTGGAAGTTAGAATTTGATCAGCAAAGTTCCCAGAGCTACTAATGATAATTGAGCATCACGAATTTTAGTGACTCTCCACTTTATATCATCCGAACCACGCGCCGCACCTCTTATTCCGACTGATATGATTGTAGCTGTAAAATTCAACAAAAATGCGGTCAGTGTTCAACACTATTAGTGATATTCGAGAGAAATTCCAAAATATGTCAGCCGCAGATTTCCTAAACTAAAGCTCCTGCCGAGCTTCCCAAATGCAACATTTCAGCTGAAACTTCTACTATTACACCTTGTGACAAATGCCACTGTACCTTAGAGAATGTGGATGGTGAGCTAGGAATGGAGGATGTTTGTGTTGTTGAAAGGGACCTTAGAGATCGTTTTTAACTTTAGAGCTTGGTTAGGATACTGGATCCAACATTACACCTTTCAAACTAGAAACAACAACGCATTGGAACCATCATCAAACGACCTGTTCAATAAATTCAAGTTAGTGCCAATCAATTCGAGAAGCAAAGTTGATTTGAAAGACAGTCTCTAACAGCGAAGCCAGAAGCTTTCGACTATTCTAACACACGAAACCGTTTTACTATCACGAGGTGTTGGTATGGCTTTGAAAGATTTTAAACACCCCCAGGTATGGCTGTACCTATTAAGCATCCACCAAACATCGATTAAGCGTATGAAAAATGAGGATATGGGAAGTTTTGATAACATACGAATACAGAGAAAAGTCAGAAACACAGTTATGGCAATCCTTTTGAAAAGAGATACAGCATTAGCATCAAACCTTACAAGCAAGATAAGCAAAGTATCAGAGTTATCAAAGGTGGAGAGGGAAAGAAGAAGAGGAGTGAGAGAGAGAAGGAGGAGAATAAATTTAACATAAAAAAGCATTTTTGACTGGTCAAATGCAATAAAACACATGTGGCAAGGAATTGTTACACACATGGCACGCCACGTCATCCGCCGTTAGTGAAAACTAACGGGAGGGACTAGAGTTAGAAACGGAAAACTTTTGGAGGACCAAACCTTGAAGGAAATTTTTATAGGGACTAAACCTCAAAGTTGGGTTATTTTCAGGGACCTAATACTTATTTAACCCTTTCAAAAAAGGCGCCAAGAACATGCCAAGAACACGCGCGTGTTCTGAGTTTGGCTGATTTGCGTTTTCTATCCAATCTCACTGAATACTTGATGAAATCACACAATCCACATATCAATCTGCTCGTTTTCACCTCACGATCATGTCTATGGTCTTTAATTTCATTTATTTTAAGCATG
Organism: Lathyrus tuberosus; assembly: GCA_022829125.1. NCBI lineage: Eukaryota > Viridiplantae > Streptophyta > Magnoliopsida > Fabales > Fabaceae > Lathyrus > Lathyrus tuberosus. The sequence continues at coordinate 3,225,195 of JALAZF010000254.1, forward strand.
GAATAAGAAATCAAGACAAAACCTCAAGAACCCTAAAATTTGCATGAAGGCTGAGAATTTTGATACACGATTCAAACAAAGCAATTAATTGAGGGGAAACATTCTATGCATGATTATGAACATTTGGAAAAAGTATTGTGGGAGGAAATATGCATAGATTAAGAGATGACAAAGTTTAGGCTTACTTGAAGGTCGTGACAGCAAGGGCAATGTGATTTTTGAGTTGGAGGTGTTACAGATGAGTTGTGATGTTCTGAACAGCTTCCCTACACCATTTGGAGTGTGTTTGAATGCTTGGACTTTATTAGAAATGGCTGGATCACTTCATGGTATCTCAACTGCAACTTGGTTGAAAACTTGAGCAACTGGCTGGTGATTTTGAGAAATCAATGTTACAGTTGTTGTTTAAATGCTTGAATCACTTCTATATGATGTTTATGAGGGGTGTGTGTGTGTGTGATTGGTTTGGTTAGAATTGCTCTCAAACTCAAAACCCGATAGTGACTTGCTTTAGAAGGCAAATTTGGAAGTGAGAAGGAGATTTTGAGGAAAGCATTTGTTTGATGGCTTTGGTGCACTTAAACTGAGCACAGACGAGTTCTGTTTATAGTAGAGAAAGTTTGTTTTGCAAGCAATAGTGAATGGAAAATGGTACAGGTCTGTGGCCAATGGTTGCATTTTGGAATCTCAAGTCTCCTCTTGCCATTGACTAGAGGCTAGAGCACAGGTCTTTGGTTCCCTAGTTCAGAGATCATCCTTGACTCATTTAGTTGGAAAAGACTCAGTTCATGCCACCTTGATGCATCCATTGAATGCCCCAAAACAAAATTGGAGTCTTGTCCCCTTTGTAGGGTTTTTTAGGTTTAGCATGCTATTTTTAGTTCCAAAGACTTGGGAGGCTTATGGATCAGTGTTTGTCCCTCCTTGGTCCCTCCCTAAGGTGTTTAGATGGATAAACTTGTTTGTCATTTGCACAAATTGCTCAAATCGAGCAAAATTCACAAATCTTCCTAGCCATGACAGTTGTAGCAAGGCATTTTGCTACTAGCATAACTCTTAGCTCAAATGGAATTTGATGGAGTTCTTGGCCATTTTGGAAAGTTCTCATATGATACAACACATGTGTGATTATAGTTTGTCTTGATACCTTTTGCATCTAAGTGAAAAATCCCCCTACTTTTGGAAAAAAAGCAAGATAGATTCTGACTTAGTGAAAATTTCACTAAGTGTTGGAAAAAGTGACATTTCATGTTTTCAGCCATTTTGATCACTCCATAACTAAAAATCCATGAGGAATTGGAATGAGGTGTAGTTGACACTTTTAAAGTATGCCATGAGAGCTACAAATCCATATTTGGATCAGCCCAAATGGTTGCTTGGATCTCAAGTTATGATCCTTGGAAGTTGGCACCCTAGCCACTTTGATTTCATAGGTGTTATAGGGTGTATTGAATCATGTCCCAAGGTTTGGGAGCATGTCCGGGTCAAAAGTCCAAGGCACAGTTGACTTTTTCTCGCTAAACCCCAACTGTGGTTCAGATGAACTTGAAACTTATGAATCAAGCTTCTTGGATCAATCCATTGTTGCAAATAGATCAATTTAGTATATTAGAGACCCTCAAACCTTGTCTTGAGGTTTTGGCTCATGTTTTATCCCAAAAGTCAACTTAGGGGTGAATTAGGTCAAGAAACCCTAACTCCTGATTTTTAGTGAATGCATCGCCTGAGACCAAATTAACTTGATGATTGGGTTCATGATGTCCCATGGAGTATATTATGTTATGTTTTGAAGCATTGGCTCATGCCCAGAGGAAAATTTCCATCTGGAGGCCCTGGTCGACAAAAACCCTAATTTGGTGACACTGGCGATTTTGAGGCTTAATCCACTTGGAAGGTTGCAGCCTTGTGCTTAATACTTGATGTGGGAGTCCTCTTGATCTTTTTTGGATGTTTGAGAGGTTAGAAAAGTTGAAGATCATGTCATTTCTTGATTGATCCTTTGTCTAAGGCTCAGAGAGGGCTTGAAACCCTAATTATTGTTTGTAGTGAATGCTCACCCATCTTTGGGGAGACTGATGAGTCATAATGGTTCATCCATATTGTGATGATGATTTGCACAATGATGGGAGATCTTAGTGGTCAAAATTTGAGGTATGACAAATGCCCCTATTTAATCTTCTTGGACCCGAAGGTGTGAATGGCGAAGTTATTCGGGCATTCGAGGTGCAAGAGAATTAAATATCGGAATACCCAAAATTTTGATGGTGGTTAGGAATGGTAGTTCGCGTATACTTCTTCTTTTGCTAAGCAATGATGCTTAGAAAAGGTAAACTTCCCCTCGATCCTGGTCTTTAGCCAAGGAACTGGTCTCAATTTTCTAAAATAAACTTCCCCTCGATCCTGGTATCTTACCAAGGACTTGGTCTAAGTTTCTGAAATAAACTTCCCCTCGATCCTGGTTTCCTACCAAGGAACTGGTCTAAGTTTCTGAAATAAACTTCCCCTCCATCCTGGTTTCCTACCAAGGAACTGGTCTTAGTTTCTGAAATAAACTTCCCCTCCATCCTGGTTTCCTACCAAGGAACTGGTCTTAGTTTCTGAAATAAACTTCCCCTCGATCCTGGTTTCCTACCAAGGAACTGGTCTTAGTTTCTTTTGTCAATAAACTTTCTTGACAAAGGGACGTTATTCGTAGCGGTTTTCCTCAAACTTCTCACCGAATTTTCCTGGGGAGATGTCATTTGATAAAAAAAATTTGATGTCAGAGTTGCTGGGGAACCCAGTCGTCTGAGTTGTAGAGGTGTACAAACTTCTCTGTTGGAAATGCCATTCGTCGACTCTACTGGGGAAAACGAGTCTCTTGAGAGACTGTTTCTTGCTAGGGGATATTACGTCATACTTTTCTCAGAGATCTTCTCGGAGAAATACCATACAATGTATCCCAATTTTGAGGTGCTGATGACTTCAGTGACATGGATTTTCTGGAGAGAAGAACCACTGTGTTGCTGAGAGTCTGTAGTTACAAGACTCTCTCTGGGGATTTTCCTTAATCTGGGAAAGCGCAGATATCATCTTCAATGGTGAAGAATGATGTTTGTCGGTGGTCTTCTTGTTTTTCAGAGGTTCAAGTTATCAAAGTGGTCGAGGGCCAACCCAGTCCAGAAATAAACTGGAGGAGAGAGATAGTTCAGACGTCACATTTCCTGACCAGGAAAGAACTGACAACTCGATTGAGAGGACTTCTATCAATAGGGGATAAGACCAACTAGAGTGATAGTGATGCAATATGAATATGAATGTAAATCAACAATGCATGATGTATGTATGTTTATCCTGACAAAACTGACGCGACATACAGACTAGTAGATGAACACGACTAGATACTCGGTCATAATGGGAGATGAAAAATATCGCTGGTTCACGATAGCCATTCTTCCTTGCTTAGGAGAGATAGTCCCTGCGGGGAACAATCGTTGGTCGGGCTTAGGAGGTAAGAACTCTGTCGGGGGGTGTCAGACGGAACATTCGCATCTGACACAGCTGATCCTTCATTTAGGCATCTGGTTTAGAAGGGGTACTTTGATTCTGCACTTTGAAGCTCAATCGCCTTTGGAGACGCAATCGATGTTCTTTCGATGTTCAACAGTCAAATGAATTGCCATCTTTGTTTAAAAAGCAGAAAATTTTACAAGTAAATTCATTTTTGTTTTATTTCAAGAATCGTTAATCAGTTAGAAAATGTCGTTCTGTAATGTTAAAACAAATAACAATTGCTACAAAAGCACTAGGGCTCAAATTTTATTGATAGGATGGAAATCAGTCAAACGCGTGATTCCATGGAGTATTTACAAAGTTTTAGAAAATGGTAATTTAAGGGAAAAGGGATACATTAAAACATAACGACCATTATCCTTCTACAAACTTTGAATTCGGGATATCCTGAGCTTCTGTCAAAGATGACCTTAAGTGGAGTTTTCTGATGGATGGCAGGACTGCTACTAGGGGATTTACCCCTGTTGGACATAGTTACTTGCAGTATCCCTAAATCTTGCCTGGATCGTACTTTGAGATTTCCAATCCATCGGGATCATTTTTGATCATGTCTCTAACTTTTGTCTGGACCGCCCTTTCGGGTTTTCAATCCAAAGAGACGTTTTTTTTTCTATTTTTTTTTTAGTTTAGGAAAAGTATTTCTTGACTACGTCAACATTTGTGGGGTAGGCCAATTCTTCTCCGTCCATGGTTGCAAGTCTCAAGGCGCCGCCTGAGAAAACTTTCTTGACCACATAGGGGCCATCATAATTCGGAGTCCATTTGCCCCGAGAATCAGTGAGAAATGATTGTATCTTCTTGAGCACGAGGTCTCCTTTCCTAAAGATGCGAGGTCGGACCTTTTTGTCAAACGCCTTTTTCATCCTTTGCTGATACAACTGACCATGGCATAGTGCCGTTATTCATTTTTCTTCGATCAGATTTAGTTCATCGTGTCGACTTTGACACCATTCTACCTATGTTAACTTAGTTTCCATCAATACCCGGATTGATGGGATCTCTACTTCTATGGGAAGCACTGCCTCCATGCCATATACTATAGAGAAAGGGGTTGCCCCTGTTAAAGTGTGGACAGATGTGCGATAACCGTGAAGAGCAAAAGGTAGCATCTCGTGCTAGTCTTTGTAGGTTACAACCATCTTTTGAACAAACCTCTTGATGTTCTTGTTAGCTGCTTCTACCGCTCCATTCATCTTAGGTCGGTAGGGAGATGAGTTATGGTGTTCGATCTTGAATTTAATGCACAAATCTTTCATCATCCTATTATTCAAGTTAGATACATTATCCGTAATGATCTGGCTTGGAACAACATAAAAGCAGATGATATTATTTTTGATAAATCGGACTACCACTGGTCGGGTTACATTAGCGTATGACGCTGCTTCGACCCACTTGGTGAGGTAGTCAATGGCTACAAGGATGAACTGATGTCCGTTTGAAGCTTTGGGTTCAATCATGCTAATCATGTCGATTCCCCATATAGAAAAAGGCCATGTGGAAGAGAGAACTTTGAGATGTGTTGGCGGTACATGGATTTTGTCTGAGTATATCTGACACTTATGACACTTCCTCATGTACTTGTAGCAGTCGGATTCCATGGTCAACCAGTAGTATCCTGCTCTCAGAATTTTTCTTGCCATTGTGTGTCAGTTGCCATGAGTGCCAAAGGATCCTTCATGAATTTCTTTTATCTGCATGTCTTCTTCTGGTCTATCTATGCATCGGAGCAAGACCATGTCAAAGTTTCTCTTATATAGTGTATCGCCGCTCAGAAAGAAACTGCCAACCAGCCTTCTAAGGGTCTTTATGCCTTTCCTTAGTGCCCCAGGTGGGTACTCTTGTTTCTGAAGGAAGCATTTGATATCGTGATACCAAGGTTTGTCGTCTATGATTGCTTCAATCGTGAAGATATAAGCGGGCCTCTCAAGGCGCATTATGTCGATCTTAGGTAAGTCGTTCCATTGACCTACACTAATCATGGAAGAGAGAGTGGCCAATGCATCAGCCATGTGATTTTCTTCACGGGGGATATGATGAAACTCGATTCTGTTGAAGAAGGGTAACAACCTTCTCGCATAGTCTTGTAAGGAATCAGTCCTGATTGGTATGTGTTTCAATCTCCTTTGATTTGATTGATAACCAGGGCTGAGTCACCATATACATCCTAGTTCTTAATTCTTAAGTCGATTGCTTCTTCGAGACCCATGATACAAGCTTCGTATTTGGCCTCATTGTTCGTACACTTGAATGTCAGTCTGGCAGTGAAAGGAATGTGGGTACCCTGAGGTGTTACAATGATTGCCCCAATTTTGTTTCCAAAATGATTGACAGCTCCGTCAAAGATAAGTCCCCCTTCACTGGGTAGCGGTTCATCGCAGTCTTTCATTTTCAAAAACATGACGTCTTCGTCTGGGAAGTCAAACCCGACTGATTCCTGATCGTCAATCGGTTGATGAGCCAAATGATCTGCCAAAATACTTCCCTTGACGGCTTTTTGAGTATGGTATTCGATGTCATATTCTGATAACAACATCTGCCAACGGGCAATCCTTCCCGTGAGAGCAGGCTTTTCAAAGATATACTTGATTGGATCCATTTTTGAGATTAACCAAGTTGTGTGACGAATCATATACTGGCGAAGACGTTTGGTTGCCCAAGCCAGAGCACAACAAGTTTTCTCAAGCATAGTGTATCGAGTCTCGCAGTCGGTGAATTTCTTGCTCAGATAGTAGATGGCGAACTCTTTCCTTTTTGTTTCGTCTTGTTGGCCAAGTACACAACCCATGGAGTCTTCCAAGACTGTTACGTAAATGATCAGTGGTCTTCCTTCCACTAGAGGTGATAGATTCGGTGGGTTTGACAGGTATTCTTTAATACTGTCAAATGCAGTTTGGCAGTCCTCTGTCCAAATGCAGTCCTCTGTCCAAATACTGCCAAATACTGTCATGAGGAATATAAATCTGGAAATGTAATTCAGACGTCCCAGGAATCCCCTGACTTGTTTTTCAGTCTTTGGAGAAGGCATTTCTTGAATGGCCTTGACCTTGTCAGGATCAACCTCAATTCCTTTCTGGCTGATGATGAACCCTAAAAGTTTCCCTGAACGGACACCGAATGTGCACTTGTTGGGATTCAAGCGGAGTTTGTACTTTCTCAACCGCTCGAATAGCTTTGACAGGTGGGTCACATGGTCCTCTTCCGTCTTAGATTTAGCAATTATATCATCGACAAATACCTCGATTTCCTTGTGTATCATGTCATGAAACAGAGTAGTCATGGCCCTTTGATAGGTTTCCCCGACGTTCTTTAAATCGAACGGCATTACCTTGTAACAAAAGGTGCCCCATGGGGTGATGAATGAAGTTTTCTCCATGTCTTTCGGCACCATTTTTATCTGATTATAGCCCGAGAATCCATCCATGAAGGAGAATATTTTGAATTTTGTCGTACTGTCTACCTGCATGTCAATGTGTGGTAAAGGAAAGTCGTCCTTTGGACTTGCTTTGTTCAGATCCCTGTAGTCTACACAAATTATGACCTTTCCGTCCTTTTTGGAACTGGTACTATGTTGGCTAGCCATTGAGGATATTCTAATGTAGCGAGGAAACCCGCGTCAATCTGTTTCTATACTTCCTCTTTGATTTTGATGGCCGTGTCCGGGTGAGTCCGTCTCAACCTTTGTTTTCCTGGCGGACATTCTGATCTTAACGGTAGATGATGTTCCACGATGCTGGTATCCAACCCTAGCATGTCCTGGTAGGACCAAGAAAATACATCGGGAAATTCTTTGAGAAGCTTTCTCAAACTCTCTTTGGCAGTTGAACTGAGTAGTGCCCCAATCCTGACTTCTTTTCTCTCTTTTTCTGAACCTAAGTTTACTGTTTCCAATGGCTCTTTGTGAGGTTCAATGGACCTTTCCTCTTGTCTGAGTAATCGGGAGATCTCTTCTGGAATTTCGCTGTCAACTTCTTCTTCAGCCCCAAATACCAGGAATTCAAAGTTGGGAGAAGGCATTGGATCGTATGTTTCAACGGGGTTTAAAACAAGCAATCTGCATGACGTGATGATTGTTTTTAGAAGAGATAGAGAGAATGCAATAGTGTGTGCAGTGTATTTTCTGATAACTGCTTGTTTTTATTATTGAGTTGTTTTTTAGGATTACCATTTTCTAAAAATGCAAAAAGAGAAAACAGCAATAAATGCAGAAATTACAGAACGACGTTATTTTATTTATGATTGTCGATTCTTGAAACTACAGCCCTATAAAACAAAACTCTGTCGCTTTGGGCAAAGCGAAGAGGGATATTTACAGAAAGTGAACCCTATCAAAACATCTGTATCACTTGGGCAGGGTGAAAGGTTAAAACAAAGACGAAAATTACTTTGACTTATGAACAATCTTCGGAACATCGATTGCAACCCATTGGCGGCGAACTCCTCGGTGAATCACAAAGTCTGGTACCTTCCATGATTTGTCTTCAAAAATAACGCTGATTTATGGCGGAGCAGGATCATTGGAATCTGTCTCCCAGGCAGAATTGTCGTAGGAGGATTCCTCTGTCGTATTTTGCATAGTACTTGTGCTCTCAGGTAAATCTCCCCATCCAGTTGGATGGATGTCTTCGAGCCTGATACAAGAGCTTTCAGGACCGGTGTACTTGACCAAGTAGTCGAACTTGCCACTCGGTTGTCCTAAGGTGTCCCACACTTCTTTGGAACTAGAGGAGTCATCTCTCTCGATGACGTTGACCTCGGGAAAAGCATAGTTGATGAATTCTAGTCCTGCAAACTTTGCAAATTCATCGTCGTGCTGGATATTTTCTGAATGACCTGAGTGTTGGTCCCATGACATGGTGGGGACGCAGGTATTCTGTTCAATGATGCTTAGCTAATTTTCATTGTTCAACTGATTTTCTTGCCCCAAGTCTCCGGGGTACGGCTGCCAGATAGGCAGGCCATCTATTGGGCCATAATAGTCATGATTAAAGCTGTCTTTCATCAGAGTGTCCTCCTCTAATGAGTTTGGTGGAGCACGGCATCCTTCCGGATCACAATCTCCGTATATCATTTTGACATCTGACCTTGGTATAAATCTCGAACTTTGTGCAGGATAGAAAAATGGTGTAGGCACTTCTTCCTGAGACATATAATCGTCCTCGTTAAGATAGGACTTCCACTCTTCATCTGTATCGGAGGAGTCTCCCTCGTTGATGGTATGCACTTCTTGAGGCACTGGGTGAAGGAAGCCTCCCCAGTGGAAGAAATCCTGAATGGGATGAAGACTTTCATTGTTAGTAGCAGTCTGGGTACAGGTTGAGGAAAAACCAAGACCCTTCTTCGTTTTATTGTCAGTAGGAATGACAAGTTGTCCCCACCCTTTTGCACTGTTACTTTTGATCACTTCGAGAGCATCTCTGTATGAGGAAATAGAGGTTCCTTTCTCTGATTGACTCTCATTGCTCACTGAAAGTGCTTGGAACTGAGTTCCAACAACCTCATTGGGTTCTACACAAGTGGATAATGAAAGGTTACTCACGAGCAAGGCTTGTTCTCCACAGACAGTGATGAGTTGATTGTTCTTGACGAACTTCAGTTTCTGGTGCAGTGTCGAAGTGACTGCCCCAGCCTGGTGTATCCAAGGTCTTCCTAATAAACAGCTGTACGCTGCCCGGACGTCCATAACCTGGAAAGTGGCTAGGAAAGTGTGAGGACCGATGGTTATGGGAAGATCGACTTCGCCAATAACTGCTTTCCGAGACCCGTCAAATGCTTTGACGATGACCTCACTGCCCCTCATCGGAGATCCTTTGAATGATAGTCGCAATAAAGTGGACTTTGGCATAACGTTGAGAGCCGATCCAGTATCTATCAGTACGCTGGCTAAAGCATCGTCCTGGCAGTTAACTGTAATATTGAGCACCATGTTGTGACTTTTGCCTTCCTCTGTGACTTTTGACTTTGGCATAACGTTAGAGACGATACTATCGAACTTTCGTTTTGACACATCCTGTTCCACAAAGGCCTGCTCTAAGACTTTCTGTAAAGCCTCTCAGTGGGCTTCGGAACTGAGTAAAAGTGATAACACAGAGATCTTTGAAGGAGTTTGTAACAGCTGATCAACAATGATGTATTCACTCCTTTGGATGAGCTTCAGGATCTCATCATTGTTCTTTGAAAGGTCGGGACCACTGGACTGACTGACTGGTGGATTATGAACTTCTGTTTGAGGTTCCTTTTCTCTGTTAGGTTCTCCAACTCCTCGGTTAAATATTCGACCACTTCGTGTTACTCGACTGATGTCTGCAATATTCACGACGGAGGGTAATGGAATTTCTTTTCCATTCTCAATTATTGTTGCACCGTATTTATAAGGGATCGCCTTATCAGATTTGTACGGCACTGGTCCCAGCAGATAGATAACTACAGGAGCCTTTTGATTTTTTTTGACCATCGTAACTGGCCTCAATTGGTTCGAGATTGAGAACCTTTCCACTATCAAGAGGGACTCTTGATTCGCGGAGTAAAGGGATTATGGCACATACGTCTTTGGCTACTTCTCGCTTAGGGATCAAGATAACATCCTTGCTTTGATCAGGATGATAATTTGACATTGAATCAGAGCTTGACCATGGTTGAATTTCATTATGGTCCAATAGACTTTGAAGGGCTGCTAGCACGAGGTAGTATCCTTGATTATTTTCTGAGAAGACTCTACAGTGCTCGCAGTTGTGTGGTGGCACCCGGCCACGTCCGCTTTGAATGCAGTGCAACTTCACTAGATCGGTTCCCATTGATCGAACATCCTGATTTTGATGCCTAGTAGGGATCCCGTTGATCACACTGATTTGTTGTGTGTCTTCATCTAGATAGATTGGAAGCCACCAGTGGTTTAACAAGTGTTGCAGTGTCCTTTGATTGAGTGCACAGCCTTGGTCACTCTTACGACATCCCTTACAGTTGTGATAGTCGTGAGAAGTTAGAAAACCAAGCTGGACTTGCTTAGCGTGTAACTCCACCAAGCTGGTATTCATTAAGAAAATATCGAAGATTTGAATCATGTTGATCTGATAAGGATTTTTATCATGGTAGTCCTGGATGCACCAAAGATCCATCTGACGCTGGAGGGCCTCTTGTATAAAAGAGCATCCCTGATTGTTTACTGAGCAAATCAGATAGGAATTATAATCGTGCCGCGGCAGATTATGATACTGGCTTTGCCTTGAGTGCATTGCCACCAGGTTGACATTCATCGCACGGATGTCGTGGTTTTGAATGATGTTGGAATTCGTATAAGTCATGTTGACCCCACGAATTCGGTGCTCTTGGATCCATCCGAGATCCAATTGTTCCTGTAGAGCTGACTGTACCACAGAACACCCTTGATTGTTCTTATAGCAGATATCACACTGGTGATAGTTATGCGGTGGTATATGGCCATACCCACTCTGTTTGCGATGCATCTTGACCAGATTGGTCCTCAATAAGAGTACATCATGAATTTGATAGTTGTCGTTAGACTCTCCCTCTATCAAATTGACTGCAGCTTTCTCGTGTTGAGGCAACGAGTTCGTGAGAACATTTGGATTCATATCTTTGAAAGATAAGACCTCGCTCCTAACAAGCTTTTGTACCTCGAATTTGAAACTGAGACAGTTTTCTATGTTATGCCCTGGTCCTCCTTGATGGTAAGGACAAGTCTGATCCGCCTTGAACCAAAAAGGCGGATTTTCCGGTACTGTAAGAGGGGACCTGGTTTGGACGTGCCACTTGACCATTAATAACGGAAATAGTTATGTGTACAACATTGGTATAGGGTCGAACCCTGGCGGTCGCATTGTACGGTTGTTGTTGTACTGAGGACGAGCCTGCTGAAGAGGCAGTTGTGTCCTTTGCTGATATTATTGTTGAATCGGTTGGCTCTGCGCAACCTGAGGTTGATACGTAGGAACAGGCGCAGGGTTGATAGCAGGAGTTACAGCTGCTACTGGTTGGTAACGTCGCCTTTTCTTTCCGAGAGAGATATTCCCAATATCCTGCTCTTTTTTCTTAGGGAGAGCATTACCGTATCGTTTTGTACTACTTGATGATCCAGCATCTTTAACTAAATGTCCTTCTTGGACGACTTCCTCAAGACGAACTCCCATGCCCATCATCTCAGTGAAGTCACTAGGCGCACTGGCGACCATTCTATCATAGTAAAACAAACTTAAGGTTTTCAAGAAAATCTTTGTCATCTCTTTTTCCTCGAGAGGTGGACAAATCTGGGTGGCGATTTCACGCCATCTTTGAGCGTACTCCTTAAAGGTTTCCTTGTCCTTTTGTAACATTGATCTGAGTTGATCTCTGTCTGGTGCCATGTCCAGGTTATACTTATACTGCTGAACGAAAGCAGTGCCAAGATCTTTGAAAGTAGCGATCTTAGTGCGGTTTAAACCCATGTACCATTTGAGTGCGGCACCGGTTAAACTATCCTGGAAGTAGTGGATCAGTAGCTGTTGATTCTCTGTCTGAGTTGACATTCGCCGAGCGTACATCACCAAATGGCTTTGAGGGCAAGAGTTACCCTTGTATTTTTTGAATTTGGGCACTTTGAATTTGTGCGGAACTTTCACATTGGGGACCAAGCAAAGGTCTGCGGCGTCTTTTCCAAATAGATCCTGACCGCGAAGGGCCTGCAGCTCTTTCTGCATCTCCAAGAGCTGTTCCTGGAACTCATTCATTTTGTCGAACATACTTTCGTTTCCACCAAAAGGTATCTGTGGAATCTGTCTTTCCGGGATAGTGTGTACCACGGGTCATGGTACAGTCATTACGGCAGAGACTCTTGGTGCTTCTCGAAGTTTGTAACCTTCAGGAGTTGTTGTCATGCCCCTGGCATCTTCGCTTTCCCGAAGTTTGTAACCTTCAGGGCCAGCGGCTCCTGCTACAGTTTCCGGATCTTCCATGATCGGCGGAATATATCCTTTCGGGATATAGTTGAGTGGCATGCCCCAGGGACGATCTTTTGGCATTTTATACCTAGGATCATACTTCTTCACTATGGGCGTAGATGTGATCTCTGAGATCACAGTCCGTTGTTGTTGCATCTGAGCTTCTGCTAGAGCTTGCATGTTGTTACAAAGCTTTCTCAGATCTTTTTTCAGAGTGTCGATCTCTTCTCTCAACTCTCTGTTCTCTTCCTCGAGATCATCCATCTTTTTCTGTCGATTGGCCCGAGTATAGTACGAATGAGACACTTTGACTCTAGAATCGAGACACAAATGTGAGATTCGCAGGGAAGAAGAATGCGTTTATGCGAGAATGATGAATGATATACATTGATTAATTATTTTTGTTATTTAATCAAAAGAAACTTCGACAATAGGATTGCAAATATCAAACAAGGGGAAACCCCATTTTATTGAATTCAAAGATTGCAGAAATGGAAATACAGTAGATTACAAAGTGCCGTAAAAGGAAATGTCTAAACTAAAGGGTCCCGAGTCCTCTCCGAGGAGAGCTCAGGTGCTGGTTCTGGTGCTTTCCTTTTCTCTGACCGGGGCTCTTGAGCCGTTGTCAGGTTTTCATTCCTTTTCCAAGTGAAAGGAGCGAGCAAATTCCTCTGGTTATCTTGATTCTCCACAGCATGTTGCTCTAAAATGTCAATCAGAGCATCTTTTTCTCTTAACAACTGCTGTATTTTCTTACACTCCACATTGAGAATGCGGTACTTGTTCCTCCAAGACCTCTTCTCCTGTTGAACTCTGTTGAGAGTAACCTGAAGTTTTTCCATATCCGACATAAAGTAAAGGGAAGATTCCCTTAATGGAAGAACTTCTTGCCGAGGGTAAGGAATCCTCAGCTTGAGAGCTCTAGTATGTACCCAGTGGAGATAAGGCTCCACCGAGACATAGTCCGGTTTTCCTAGAGACTCTCTTCCTTTTCTATGAACGTGTTTCCAAGCATGCACTATTTCTGTCTTTAGTGCCCTGTCATTTTCCCCTTCCTTGAAGAAAAGACCTTCCAGATGAGCATTACGCGGAACATGCCTCATTGGGTATCCAAATTGACGACGAACTAAAACCGGATGATAGTTGATTCCTCCTTTAATTCCTATGAGGGGTACATTTGGGAAGTTTCCACAACGGTCAATGATCCTGATCCCGTCATAGATTCGATTGTATAAATCGATGTCAGAGTTGGTAAGAGACATGATAATCTGCGACCAACGTAAAGTACTTTTTTGATCCCAAAATGTAGCAGATTTTGGCAAATGGGAAATGAACCATTTGATAGCAGGGGTACACAACATGTAATCATTCCTCTGCTGTATAAATTCCTTAAGTGTACATAATGATAAGCATCTGCAAGTATGGTTGGTACGGGATTTCCAATCAGACATATCTTAATGGCATTGATATCTACAAAGTATCGATGTTGGGAAACAACAATAACCTGTAGGTGAGCAAAACAAATATGCTCTCGAAAGCAGGCACATTCCCTATACTGGCAAAGTACATGGCTTTCTTTATCAAAAACTGGGCTGGCAAACCCTGGATTCCACCCTTAGTGGTCATGTGAGTTCTGACCTCTGACTCCTCCAAATAGATTGCTCTTGCAATGGTTTGATCTTTTGGAATTTCTTCCAGTCCAGAAAAGGGAGCTTGATCAGTGATATGCAGATCAGTCCGGTGAGAGTACTCCTCCAATGTTGGTGCTAGTTGATAATCCGGGAATGTGAAACAGTGATAAACCGGATCGTAGAACTGAATGAGCGTAGACAGGATTCCTTCAATTACATGGAACCTTAATAGAGACAACAGTCCTCCAAACTTGGCTCTGAAAGCATCAGGGTTGGTGATCATTCTCGCCAAACCTCTTAAATCCTCTAACTTTGGAACCTTGAAGGTATACTTGTGAGTCTTTCTTCTACTGAAATCCATAACGCAATCTCTTTCTCTGATATTTGCAAACATTGTCTTAGTTTAATTTGAAAAAGAGAGACTAGAAGAGAAATGTTTCTTCGTTTAAATGTTTTTTAAATGAATGTATGAATGCAGCACACAAAAACATAGAAAAAAATGGGGTCAAAGGGTCGGTGTCATGAAGTCAAGGCTCTACCCATCCCCAAAGGTTTATAATGGTGATTTTTTGTACCTGTCCACAAAATCATTGACCCCTCTTGGGATAACAACAGTAAGCGGATCGCCAGCGAGCTGATATATCTTAGAGTGATCTCAAATGAGGGTAGTATCGTGTGAAAACTATTCCCGATAGCTTTCGCACTACAAAATGGTTTCAGTCTACTAAAAACCTCAGCTTCTCAGATAACCCAATCGACCACACTACTTTCAACAACCGAAGTCGTATAAGCAATGCATCTGCAAAGGGAATCTCCACTGAGTTTGATGGTCGACCGGGAACTCTTAACTAGGATTCACTCCCCGTAAGATTACCCGTATAATGCCATCACCTATCTTAGGTGTATACTCAATCTTTCCACATGCGGCATCACACGCATTCCCATTAGCAGAAAAATAAACACAGATATTAATTAGGAAAAGCAGTATATATATTTGTCTTAATCATCTTAGACCTCTAATCTTATGATCCTATACAGACAATTTCTCCTCAGCAGAGTCGTCATTTCTGTAGTGTTTTGTGAACTTAGTGCCTTCACCCTAAAAGAGGCTAGAAAGAATGCCTCCCACTGTGGTCGCCATTTTTCTGTAGCGCGGTTTTTGTGGTTTCGAATCACTATCGCTTCTGTACTACAGTTCAATTCATTTTTATCCTATTGAGCTGATTAAGGAAGGGAAATAGATGTCTCCAATTAACCCTGCTTGCAAACTGAGGTTAAACAGTCAAAATTGTTGGTTTACAGATGCTACAAAATGGGGTTTGTCTTTTAGGGTTATTTTGCCTAAGAACATGGTGTCTGGACTATTTGTGAGGTTTTTTGGTAAGGTGTTAGGTCTGATGCTTTTGATTGATATATGAAGGTACTGGATTTTGGGTGTTTTGATAAGTATGCTCGCTAATATTTTTTCAATCTTATGCCTACGTATTCCCGAGACAGGGAAATCAGAGCGATCGTAGTTCCTCCTATTCTATGAGAGGAAAAAGGTTGTTTTGGTGTTTTGTTTAAAGCCCAAGACATGAAGCTAAAGGTGATTTGTATCTTGTTCAAAGCCCAAGATGTGAAGCTAAAGGGTTTTGGAAGAGAGAGAATTTGTCATCTCTAAAGAGGAGTTATTCATGTTTGTATGCTGTGAGCAAGGCACAAATTTGATGCTAAAAGGTTGATTGACTCAACCGAGGTTTCCTTATACAAAGCCTAAGAGGAGGCGATTGACCCAGCAAGAGGGTGTTTTTTATGTGTTGTCTCGTATGAAGCCCGAGATAGAGGCTAAAAGGGTTGACTCAACAAGAGAGTACTAACGAGTGACTGACTCAACAAGAGAGTGCTTTTATGTGTCTTGTACGAAGCCCAAGACAGAGGCTAAAAGGTTTTACTCAACAAGAGAGTACTTTTATTTGTCCTGTATAAAGCCCAAGACGGAGGCTAAAAAGGTTGACTCAACAAGAGAGTCTATTTGACAGGTGATTGACTCAACAAGAGAGTCTTTTATACTCAACAAGAGAGTGTTTTGTTGTCTCGTACGAAGCCCGAGATAGAGGCTAAAAGGAGATTGACTCAATAAGAGAGTCTTTTATACTTAATAAGAGAGTGTGAAAAGGTTAGCTCCGTTGGGGAAAATCATTGTACAAAGCCCAAGAGAAGGCTGGCTTTCCTGAGGAAAGGATCATTATACAAAGCCTAAGAGGAGGCTAACTTCTGCCGGGGATTATTGAAATCCCGAGACAGGACCAAGTGGGAGAGCCCTTATGAGAGAGGTTGGGTTTCTGCTAGAGATTGGTCCAGAGTGATCGGTGTTTTTTTCCTATGTTTGAAAGGAACTTGAGAATGTCTTTGAGACTCAAGGGGGTTTAGACTATCCAAGTCTAGATTTTTATCTATTGTACAATGCTCAAGAGGAGGCACGGGCATTAAGGGATGAGTATCAACCCTAAAGTGGCCGGAGTTTTGACGCTGGAAAGACTGCTCTAGCAAAGGATGACTAAGTTCTGTCTTATACCTTTAAGAGGTCGTCAGGGTCCTTGAATTAAGCCCAAGAGAAGGCATGAGAACTTCTAAGAAGCTGAAGGGTCCTTGTACATCGCCCAAGAGGAGGCGGGGATGCTTTTAGGAAGCCTGTGGGTCCCCAAACCAAGAGAAGTTCAAGAAATACAATTCATAGAGAAGAGATCATTCTAGGAAAGTTCGAGAATTTGGAAGAAACTCAAGAGATGCTATTCACGGAGAATAGATCAACTCTGGGGAGTAGAGTTTCTTTGACAATTTTTAAGAGTAAGAGTCTGAGAAAAGGTTCACCAAGAATACTGCCTTTCTCTTTGTTCCATATTGTTTAACCCCAAGAGAAGGGAAGACTGTATCTGGAATCCTACAATGGGATCTAGTTTTGTTTGTATTTTACGAGTGATCAACAGGGCTTTACCTAGTTCTAGACGTAGTTGCTGGGGAAAACTCTAAATAACTATACTAGTATTACACAGTGGATATGTGACAAGTATATAAAAGGATGTGAAAGAAGACTTACAGTGAAGCAACCCCACAATACAGTTATATACATATGAAAGCGATAAATGAGAGTGGATAAACACTTACCCGTTGTAGATCTTCCATGCTGTTTTGTTAGTTGTTCAACAAAGAAAGTTTTGATAACAACAAATATTTGAATTTAAAATCAAAGGAGAAAGTGCTTTGAAAAGATTGTTGGGGCTTACAACTCAAGGAGATGCCCGAGTTTTAACGATGATTACACCGTTGTTTTGAAAACTGTACAGAGGGACTTATACAATATGTGAGGCCCAAAAATTTTTTATGTACAAGGGATGGGACTTACAACTCAAGGAGAAGCCCAGGGTTCTTTTGTTTTAAACTGGCGATCGCGCCGAGATTTTGAAAACACAGTGGGTCTTATACAATACCTGAGGCCCAAATCATTTTTGGTTTCAAAAAAGGGGTTGGGTCTTACACTATATTAGAGGCCCAAAAATGGGTCTTATTGCTCAAGGAGAAGCCCAAGGATTTTTGCTAAAAAGGTGACGATCGTGCCGACTTTTTGACGGTATCGGGACTTATACAATGCACTGAGGCCCAAACTATTTTATTTACCAAGAGGTGGGACTTACACTCTATCAAGAGGCCCAAAGTTTATTTTCGTACAAAAGATGGGGCTTACAACTCAAGGAGAGGCCCAGAAAGTTTTGTTTAAAAGGCGACGATCGCGCTGTGGTTTTAGAAAACACAGTGGGACTTATACAATGACTGAGGCCCAAATTATTTTATTTACAAATAGGTGGGACTTACACTCTATCAAGAGGCCCAAAGAATTTTGAAAGTGATTAATGAGGGTTGAATTAATCAAAAACCCTAAATTTCTTTCAAAAAGGAATTAATTTTGTTTAAAAATTAATAAAAATTGATGAAAACATGTGAGAAATGAGTGGTGATCTAGGATCAATGCTTCAAAAATCATGTTTATATCCACAAAATGATTGAAATTCAATTAAGTTAGGGAAATCAAGAAGGAACAAATATTTCAAATGTTAAAAACAAATAAAACATTAATTCTTTGCAAAAATATCAAATATATGAAATAAATAACATTTTTGGGAATTTTTGGCATAATAAAATATTTTAACAATTTTGTGAATTATTAAAAAAAGAATCAACTCAAAATCATTAAAATTCAGAGAGAAATTAATTTTTGAATCAATTAAATAAAATCACAAAATTCAAATATTTGAATTTGCAAAAAAGGCGCCAAGAACATGCCAAGAACACGCACGTGTTTTGAGTTTGGCTGATTTGCGTTTTCTATCCAATCTCACTGAATACTTGATGAAATCACACAATCCACGTATCAATCTGCTCGTTTTCACCTCACGATCATGTCTATGGTCTTTAATTTCATTTATTTTGAGCATGAAATAAGAAATCAAGACAAAACCTCAAGAACCCTAAAATTTGCATGAAGGATGAGAATTTTGATACACGATTCAAACAAAGCAATTAATTGAGGGGAAACATTCTATGCATGATTATGAACATTTGACAAAAGTATTGTGCGAGGAAATATGTATAGATTAAGAGATGACCAATTCTCTCTCATCCAAAACCCTTTAGCTTCACATCTTGGGCTTTGAACAAGATACAAATCACCTTTAGCTTCATGTCTTGGGCTTTAAACAAAACACCAAAACAACCTTTTTCCTCTCATAGAATAGGAGGAACTACGATCGCTCTGATTTCCCTGTCTCGGGAATACGTAGGCATAAGATTGAAAAAGAATGAAGGTTGTGACAGCAAGGGCAATGTGATTTTTGAGTTGGAGGTGTTACAGATGAGTTGTGATGATCTGAACAGCTTCCCTACACCATATGGAGTGTGTTTGAATGCTTGGACTTGATTGGAAATGGCTGGATCACTTCATGGCATCTCAACTGCAACTTGGTTGAAAACTTGAGCAACTGGCTGGTGATTCTGAGAAATCAGTGTTACAGTTGTGTTTAAGCGCTTGGATCACTTCTATATGATGTTTATGAGGTGTGTGTGTGATTGGTTTGGTTGGAATTGCTCTCAAACTCAAAACCCGATAGTGACTTGCTTTAGAAGGCAATTTTGGAAGTGAGAAGGAGATTTTGAGGAAAGCATCTGTTTGATGGCTTTGGTGTACTTAAACTGAGCACAAATGAGCTCTATTTATAGTAGAGCAAGTTTGTTTTGCAAGCAATATTGAATGGCAACTGGTACAGGTCTGTGGCCAATGATTGCATTTTGGAATCTCAAGTCTCCTCTAGCCATTGACTAGAGGTTAGAGCACAGGCCTTTGGTTCCCTAGTTCAGAGATCATCCTTGACTCATTCAGTTGGAAAAGACTCAGTTCATGCCACCTTGGTGCATCCATTGAATGCCCCAAAACAAAATTGGAGTCTTGTCCCCTTTGTAGGGTTTTTTAGGTTTGGCATGCTATTTTTAGTTCCAAAGACTTGGGAGGCTTATGGATCAGTGTTTGTCCCTCCTTGGTCCCTCCTTGAGGTGTTCAGATGGATAAACTTGTTTGTAATTTGCACAAATTGCTCAAATCGAGCAAAATGCACAAATCTGCCTTGCCATGACAGTTGCAGCAAGGCATTTTACCACTATCACAACTCTTAGCTCAAATGGAATTTGATGGAGTTCTTGGCCATTTTGGAATGCTCTCATATGATACAACACATGTGTGATCATAGTTTGTCTTGATACCTTTTGGATCTAAGTGAAAAATCCCCCTACTTTTGGAAAAAAAGCAAGACAGATTCTGACTTAGTGAAAATTTCACTAAGTGTTGGAAAAAGTGACATTTCATGTTTTCAGCACTCCATAACTAAAAATCCATGAGGAATTGGAATGAGGTGTAGTTGACACTTTTAAAGTATGCCATGAGAGCTACAAATCCATCTTTGGATCAGCCCAAATGGTTGCTTGGATCTCAAGTTATGTCCTTGGAAGTTGGCACCCTATCCACTTTGTTCCATAACTTAGAAAATTTCTAAGTTTTTATGGTTACCCCTTTTACAAGTTATCCCACTTTCTTTGATTTTTCTTGATGAATATTGATTCAAATCACACATTAACATCATTTTAGGGTTAGGGAACCATAATTGATCAAAAAATCAAAAAGTCAAACTTTGACTTTTTGGCACAGTTGACTTTTTATCAGATGAATTCCAAACTGTGCGATCCTCTATGAAATCAAGTACTTGACCTAAATAAAACTTGATGGATTGATTTCATAGGTGTTATAGGGTGTATTGAATCATGTCCCAAGGTTTGGGAGCATGTCCGGGTCAAAAGTCAAAGGAACAGTTGACTTTTTCTCGCGAAACCCTAACTGTGGTTCTGATGAACTTGAAACTTGTGAATCAAGCTTCTTGGATCAATCCATTGTTGCAAATGGATCAATGTAGTGTATTAGAGACCCTCAAACCATGTCTTGAGGTTTTGGCTAATGTTTTATCCCAAAAGTCAACTTAGGGGTGAATTAGGTCAAGAAACCCTAACTCCCGATTTTTAGTGAATGCATCCCCTGAGGCCAAATTGACTTGATGATTGGGTTCATGAGGTCCCATGGAGTATATTATGTTATGTTTTGAAGCATTGGCTCATGCCCAGAGGAAAATTTCCATCTGGAGGCCCTGGTCGACCAAAACCCTAATTTGGTGACACTGGCGATTTTGAGGCTTAATCCACTTGGATGGTTGCAGCCTTGTGCTTAATCCTTGATGTGGGAGTCCTCTTGATCCTTTGTGGATGTTTGAGTGGTTAGACAAGTTTAAGATCATGTCATTTCTTGATTGATCCTTTGTCTATGGCTCAGAGAGGGCTTGAAACCCTAATTATTATTTGTAGTGAATGCTCACCCATCTTTGGGGAGACTGATGAGGCATAATGGTTCATCCATATTGTGATGATGATTTGCACAATGATGGGAGATCTTAGTTGTCAAAATTTGGGATATGAAAATTGGGGGGTCCGGGGTCAGGTTATACAATAGGGAGTTGTCAATTACCCGTCCTATACATGGTTATCCATAGATTGTTTAACATTTTCTTCTTTTATTCTACTTATTGGTATTTATATGTCATAAATGGGAAAGTTTTGGGAATGTTTGAGAGAGAGAGAGAGAGAGAGAGAGAGAGAGAGAGAGAGTATTTTTGTTGTTTTTTGGGTTTTTCGATGTTTTTGGTAAGGTACTGAGCCTAAGGTTTTTGTTATGTGTGCTTGCTAAGAACTCACAATCTTATGCCTTTGTATTCCCGTTAAAGAAAACAGGGAAATCAGAGTAATCGTAGTTCCTCCTATTCTATGGGAAGAAAAAGATATTTGGTGTCTTATTCAAAGCCCAAGATTG
Source organism: Lathyrus tuberosus (assembly GCA_022829125.1). Taxonomy (NCBI): domain Eukaryota; kingdom Viridiplantae; phylum Streptophyta; class Magnoliopsida; order Fabales; family Fabaceae; genus Lathyrus; species Lathyrus tuberosus. The sequence goes on from JALAZF010000254.1 coordinate 3,246,746, forward strand.
AAGATAAAGGGTTGAGTATTTTTGTCTTGTTCAAAGCCCAAGATTGAAGCTAATGGTTTGAATGAGAGAGGATTTGTCATCTCTAAAGGGATATATCTCATCTGTTTATCACAGTTGTTTGGGTAACTGATTATAAAGGAGAATTACTTTAACTAGAATGTATACAATCCAGCAATGCCATAATTCCCTTTGTAAGGGATTTGTCATGAAGGAGAAAACTTTAACTCAGTGTAGAGCAATGCCATTTTTCCTTAGGAGTTTTTCATACTAAGAGAGGGACATTGGCGTGGATGTAAATAATCCAGAGGCTTCCACTTATAGCAATTAGATGAAAGAAGGGATTTACCAGGATAAGAGATGGACTACAGCTTGGATTTTTGAATCAACAAGTGTGCTACATATAGCAGTTATCTGGGATTAGGGTTTGTTTGAGTGTCTGTTTTGATGTGTGATCATACAGAGAAATGTCTTCCTACAGAGAGATTTTGATTTCCTCTGAGGGTATAGTGATTTTAGTGTGCCTTGATTAAAGCCCAAGGTTGAAGCTAAATGGTTGATTTTGTTTTAGGGAGATCATTATACAAAGCCTAAGAGGAGGCTGAAGAAGACCGACTCAACCAGAGTGTTTATTTGTCTTGTACAAAGCCCAAGATTGAGGCTAAAAGAAGATTGATTCTTTTCGGGAATATTTTATCTGTCTTGTACAAAGCCCAAGATTGAGGCTAAAAAAGAATTAACTCCACTGGGGAGAGGTTTTATCTGTCTTGTACAAAGCCCAAGATTTAGGCTAAAAAATTTGACTCCACTGGGAAAGTTTAATATGTGTCTTGTACAAAGCCCAAGATTGAAGCTAAAGGTTATTTTTTTACTGAGTCAGCTGGAAAATAATTTATCTGTCTTGTACAAAGCCCAAGATTGAGGCTACAACCATTGAGGAATGATCATTATATAAAGCCTAAGAGGGGGCTGGTTGAGGAATTTCTTATATGAAGCCTAAGAGGATGCTAACTTCTGCTGAGGATTATTGATATCCAGAGACAGGCCCAAATTTTGGAACCAAATCTTGCTGGGGGATTGCAGAAGAGTTGAGATATCAGAGACCATGATGTTCTGTTTTTTCTTTAGGGTTTACTGGTAGTAATTTGACCCTAGTTGGGGAAATTTACAGTGAGAGGTTAAAGATTGAGTTTTGAAACTGTCGCGGTGAAAATTGGATACCATAGTTATTTGTTAACTAGGATCGCATCTTTAATGTCACCACCGGTCTTTGATTTTATCCAAGGGAAGGGAGAAAAACCGAATTCCCACAATGCAATGCAAATGCACTAAGATTCTAAGTTCGGGGGTTGGTTATACCTAGGGAAGGTGTTAGCACCCTAGATATCTGTAGTACCCTACAGGAACCTCTTGATTTATTTTATGTTATCTATTTTGCTAAAGGTTTAAGGGTAGGTGATTTATTATTATTATATTTATTTTAACCTAAGTGTGCTCGACAAGATATCGCATCTTGTGCCTACATATCCTGTCAGGAGGGAATCAGAGCACTTGTAGTTCCTTATTAAGGATACTAAAATGTTTAAAGGTTTTAGGAGAGAAGATGAGTCATCATCTTAAGAAGACCATCATAGGTTTTGAAAATGTTTGTATTTCGTGGGATATGGGATTGTATGTCCCTTCTTTGAGATGATTAACATCTAACTCTCTTGTGTGGAGAATTAGGTGGGCTAAAGTTTGATTAAAAATATCAAAATTAAGGGGGGACTAACCTAGGAAATCTATCCTAAGTTATCAAATTGACTTATCTTAAGGTGTCGATTATGATGCAAATGATGTGCACCATGCACAATAACATGGTTATCATGCATGGGATTTTCCCTTGGATATTAATGCGATTAATTATTGTTATTTAGGCGAGGGTGCTAGAAAAGTGATGCTAGACTTGTGTCTTGTGATCAGTAGGTTGAATACGATGCCCGAAGGCGATCGACTTATATGGGTGGAAAATTGGCTCGACGTTGGATCGAGAGTTTTAATTTTTGAAAGGGCTTTGACATACAAAGTATACATTCAAATAGAGGCATAGTAAACAGATAAACACGCAAGCGTACACTCGGGCGCAAGAAATTCTAAATGAGTTTTTGATTTATTGACAAAAAGAGTTTATTTGATTTTAAGGTTTATTATTATTAAGGGAAATATGCTAAAGATTATCTTATTTTAGAAAGGTTTATTATCAAATTAGAATTATACATAAAGATAATTATCAAAAGGTTTTAATTATTTAAAGTTATTTATTGATTAATTTAGAGGCAAATTAATAAAAAGCGTTTTCTTATTAAAGTTAATTATTTCAAAAGTTTATTTTTAGTTTTAGAATTTTCTTATTAAAGAGAGTTTTAATTTTATTATTTTAGTAAAAAAAAACTCATTATTACATACTTCTTTTAAGTTATAAAAGTCAAATAAAAAAGAAATAAAAGGGTTTTAAATTACTATCTTACAAAAGTTTTTCAATATTAAAGTTCATGTTAATGAAAAGAGGATTTTAGTTTTAATATAAATAAAAGTTTTATGAAGGGTCTCTACCAATTAACTAAAAAAGGTTAACAAAGGTTTTAAATTATAGGAAATTAGTTAAAAAAGGAGTTATGCTTTTATTAAAAAACTCTAAATTTTATTTTAAGAATTAGCTACAACCAAGTTTTTATTAAAAAAGAAATATATTAACGGAGGGATCTGGTAACCTGCGACAAAGGGAGGGTCTATCGCAGACCCTCAAACTGCAGCCGCGTGATGAGAATATGAGACAGATCAAAAGTCCCAGAGCAGAGGGCGTATGCTAGTACGGTGTACGCGCGCACATCGCAACAAAATAATAAAAAAAAGTAAAACAAAAGTAAATGATCTCCTCTCAGTCTCTCGTTAATCTCTCTCGCTCAGAACATTAGGGTAAAAACCCTAAATGCATCGCCACTGCGATCGACCAAGCAAGCAAACAAAACCCCACCCCCAGCAATCCCGATACCCCGATTTCATTATGAGTTTATAGTTACATATTACAAATATATATGATTTAAAGCAAAGGCCAAAAAAAATAAAAAAGGAAAGAGGTCGACGATGGTGACGATCGGCTACACGGATCCTTGTTCAGAGATGACTCTTTCTCCTTACCTCCTTGCGTGTGATTTGATTGCTTTGTGTTATTCTTCTTCGTTGTTTGCTACCTCCTTCTCGAGATGATGATGATTTGAATCTCTGTGTTTTTTTTGTGGGTTTGATGGAGAACCTTGTCATGGTTGCCTTTGTTATCTTTTCTCTCTTTCTGATTTTCGTATGATTCTCTGCTCCATTTTTTGTTGTTGTCCCTTTTGATGCAATGTGACCGCATATATATAGGCCAATGATGATTGAAATCCCTTAATGCTGATTGATTTTGTTTAATTGCCATGATCTGATTTGGTTTTAATTTCGGAAAGTTTTTGAACTTGGTTGATATGCTTTGTGATTTGGAAAAGGATTTGACTGTTTCCCTGTTTATTTTAGGAAGGTATTGATATTGGTGGTATTCCTTGATATTGCCCATCAATCCAAAAATGATGAAGAATAACTTCTGATTCAAAAACAGATCTGAGGCCAAAAATAGGAAACTTTTTCATAATTGCGTTAGGAACGTATTTCTCTGCGTTTGGGAAAGTTTGATACTGTGAACATGTTGGAATCATTTTGGAGAGTTTATGTCTTGGATTTGTGTTTGAACATGCTTGATTATTTCCATTTTAATTAAAACCTGTCTGAGCTTGCTTCTTGCTAAATTATATGCGATATTTGTTTTTGATTCTTTCTCCTTACGATTTGGAAATGTTTGATGAGGATGTCTAGTTCCAAATGATGACTCGTTGCTCCAATGATCCTGTTTGGATTTTTAACAATTTTGGTGTCTGGCTTTGTGCAGCAGGCTCGGCGATGAAGTTTGTTCCGACACCGGTTTATTGCAGAGTTGTCTACGTATCCAGAAGCATACTCATTCAGTAATGTACGACTTAAAATCTTGCTAGGGTGCTGCAGGATGCCTTCATTGCGTTGGCTCGCGAGAAGGTTGATGTTGTCACTGCAGGGATATTTAAATTCAAAGAGGATACCTAAGGCAAGTTGAGTATTGTGACCAAGGTTTGGGTTCGAATTCGTCTTATTCACTGCGTAATCAAGTAAACTCCTGGGAGATGGCAGATTTAGATTGCTTCATAACTGGTATGTGAATAAGAATTTCCTTTGGCAAATTGATATTCTCTTTATGACACCACTCCAGTATTTCTTATTTTGAATTGGAACAAAACTTAAGCTTGACTAACAGTTTTGATGCCTTTGTTTTCACTTTCCGTTGTTTCTTAGCTTGTGAAGAGATACTCATTTAAGAGGTATTAAATGGACTACAGAATCGATGTAGTCGAGGAGTCCTGACTCTTTCGCCAGCAACACAAATAGAGCTGTCTCCAGATTTGGATTCTGCATCAATTTTGACAGTCCCCATGAGTCGACATAGTAGCTTGAATACCATTAGGTTCAGTAGGTAAGTCAAATTTCTCGTGGAAACTTGACTTGGGACGCCGAGTCTGGTAGCTGTGAACTCTTCGTTAGTTGAATTCGAATAAGGATTCAAACCGAGTGTGTAACTCTTATTACCGACATTATCAATCTTCTCTATGCATTCTAGTCTTTCTTTGAATATCCTGAGATGCTTCCATCTTGAACTATTTGTGTATGCTGTTTCAAGCTTCATCGTCTTTACCAATCCTTATGCTTGTGATACATGACCGAAAATTTCATACCGTTTCTGCTTCCATTTCGAATATTTGATCCATATAATTCTAAACACGCTTGTTTGTGTATTGATCTGCCACCATATCTCCCTATTGTTATGTAGGTTTCTGAATGCCGCAAGATGTGAAGCGGTGCGCGGCTATCATTCAAAATTTGCAGAGTGGAGGCTTTGTCAAAGATACGGCAGGTGGCATCATGTAACTATTGGAACCATTGATGACATATCTACGTCGCGACAGTTGTCTCGACTGTCTTTGTAACTTATATCTCAGTCTGTGGATGAAGGCTTTGAATTGTTAACATTTTCAAGTTCATGTTTTCTTTATAATTAATTGTGGCAAATAATAGTGTGATAGGAGTACAGTTTTTTTCTCTTTTAGAAGTGTTTGAACGGTATATGGTGTGATGATTTGTAATCATATCTGCATTGAGTTTTGAATGAAAGTTTAGTTGTCTGGGACCCATCACCAGCATCTGCGCTCTTTTTGTCTTTACCAAAGCCAAAAGCTGTGTGCCTCACGGCCGTGTGTCCACTGGCCCTACACCTTGGCTTTGTAGACTTTTGAGTTTTGAACTAGAGCTGATTGTGTATAGACACGAGGAATGGGAATTTGACATGTAAATTGGATAGTATTCGGTATTAAATAGCTTCAAACAAATGACTATGGATTAACTTGTGTAGGTGGATTAGTACAGGTTGATACTGCCACTTCAAAGTATATCGAACAACTCATGACAACTTTGTCCTTTTAAAATGAAAACTTTGTATCATGAACGTTTGAAACTGCCACTGCTTTACTCAGAGTAACTTTGACCAATCACACTAATGAACAGACATTGTAGCTTTCTTTATTTTTTTTTAGCAAACCTTGAAAATGTGCTTTATGCCCTTTGAGCCTGTTGTGGCGATTTATTTTGCAAGCTTGGTAGTGTTTGGTTGATGACGGTAACATCTAAGATAATGTCGTAATAATGACCTTTTGAATCTTGTGAATCCAGACTTGATTAAATTTTGAGTTTGACTCTTGGAGCATAAATTTGTACTTTGAATCCTTTCAATTCTTGTACTTGGCTCAGACTTCGAAGCTAAACCTTAGCCAGCTTGAACTCTTGGATTTAATTTTAATCTTGTACCTTGCATCCTATTGTGAAAAGAAATTGACTTTGAGATTAAGACCATGAATGGACTTAACTTGCACCTTGAATTTCAAACTCCTAATTCCTTCCAAATTGAACTTTCTTTGATGAACCATCAATAGAGCAAACAACATCTCTTAATCTTGTGGAGCTTACAGAGGGAGGGGGAGATGCCAACTTGTAACATAACCAGTGATCAACCTCTGGGGCCAATTCTCCATATCAGAGGGTATAAGGACTTAATCTTTGCGGGGGGGAAAACATGAGGAGTCTGAAGGAAGAAGGGTTTGGTAGTAGTTTAGGGATAAAAAGGGTGATGGTATAATCTCATAGGACCAGAGAACCTCCACAATCACACACACAACACAGCCTTCAGGGCCTTGAATCTACCGCAGCAACACCTGTCCTTACAAAAGAAACAAACAGCCAAAATCTAGATGACGCGGTTAGTTATGCATGAATGATTGGCCTAATATGTTATACAAAGAACAAGGCGGGGATCTTAGGGTCAAAAATTAGGGTGCGACAGATGCCCCTATTTAAGTTTCTTCTATTCGGAGATATGGAGATTGAAATCTTCGTCTCGACGAGATAGGAGGGACTTAAATACACACACGCACAATTTTTGGCCCTAAGATGCCACAAGATGCACATGCTATGGTATGAAATATTATGAAATGCAAGACAGAGATCCTGCAAGGAAAGATAATGTCACAGGGGACAACAGGTTGAAACGCAAAGAAAGAAAGACCCGACAAGGAACGACTCAGCAAAACAAGATGCCACGGGGAAAAGATCTAACTCCACTGGGGGAAAGAGACTACCAACTGACAATCACAAGGTGTCTTAAGCATAAGGCAAGAAACTTGCAAAGGAGGATAACCTACTACCAACAACTGGTAGCCTAAGCAAAGGTATCCGGTTGAAAATAAAGGGCGTATATTACCTACTATCACACAGGATAGCCTAAGTAAAGGTAATAAACTGGGGAGGAAAGATAACCTACTACCAAACTTGTGGTAGCCTGAGCAAAGGCGTCTGACCAAAAGAGGTGTGTTACCTACTATCAAGCATATGATAGCCTAAGCGAGGTAAACACAAAAGGAAAGATGACCTACTACCACCACTATAGCCTAAACGAGGCATCTGACCAAAATACATACATATTACCTACTATCCCACGATAGCCTAAGCAAAGGTAATAGACTGGAAAAGAAGGATCACCTACTGCCAACTTGTGGCAGCCTGAGCAAAGGCGTTCGACCGAAAAAGGTGTGTTACCTACTATCAAGCATATGATAGCCTAAGCGAGGTAAACACAAAAGGAAAGATAACCTACTACCACCACGGTAGCCTAAGCGAGGCATCTGACCAAAAGAGGTGTGTTACCTATTATCAAGCATATGATAGCCTAAGCGAGGTAAACACAAAAGGAAAGATGACCTACTACCACCACGGTAGCCTAAGCGAGGCATCTGACCAAAATACGGACATATTACCTACTATCCCACGATAGCCTAAGCAGAGGTAATAGACTGGAATAAGCTTCAACGATCAAGATGATGATTCAGCTTCCTGAAATGTTCCGCTTAGGAAGAGTAAATACTTTCCCATGCCCCACGGTTGTATGCCACGGGCAACTCTTGAAAATAAGTGTTGTGAGGTTGTCTGCCTCAAACAAAGTCTTAAATTTCCCATGCTTTTCGAAGAGATATCATCTGGTGGGAGTAACTTGAATAGTGGATTCACTGGAGATAACCACTGTAGAGCAATATTGTTGTAATTGAAATTTCAGTGAAGTAAATAGAATTCTTGCACGGGAGTTCTCAAATAAAGAGAATGCTCGTAAAGTCTTCAATAAGTTTCTCTGACGGATTTCCGGGGAGATAACACCCGACGGAGAATAAATGGAAAATCTTGATAATTTGCTGGGGATAGACAATTTGTCTTGAGGAGACTTCCATTTGTCGTAGAAATCTTGATAACCAAACTGCTCAAATAAAGAGCTGCTACTTGCTGTATGGCATACATTCCAAGGAGATGTAGTAATAACTGTTGGAGAAACATCTTCTGTCTTCCATAGAGATCTTCAAGTAAGCTTTTCTTGGGGAGACAAAGTGCAAAATAAATGCACGCTCAGTTCGGGTTCAACGTCTCAGAGATATCCAAAATTACGATTGTCAGGAACCAAAGTTCAATCCAGGAAATAACTGGAAAGAAACAGTCAAACAAGACTCCGTCCATTAAGGACTGAACTCAACGGGTTTATCTTTATCCAAAAATGGAAAAGAAAACTGAAGCAACCATCTTCCACGAGGATCGAACTCAGTGGGGAGTTTAGCAAAGATGTGCTCTTTCTACCTAGGGCTGACGATTCTATTTGGAGGGAGCAGACAAACCCAGTCAATTGGGGATAACCGCGGCCAAAGTGACAGAACCAACAACACAAAAATGCAAGATGCAGAAATGCGCAAATGCCATGAATCTACATGAGAGAATGCCATGCTATGCTTATGCTTATGCTTATGCTGACAAAACAACGACAAGAAGCAAACTGGAGACGAAGACAAGCATCTCGATACGGGTACTCGGTTAATCTTCACAATATAAGAAGCATCATTGGGGATGAACGGAAGACCATATATAGAAACAAGTCCCACTTCACAACTTCAACCTCTCTCTGGGGAAAAGAGGGCACTCCATTTGGGGATGAACATCATGACTTCACTTAGGATTGCTAGGATGAACCTTGTGATTCTGTTGGCGATGAGGAAGATTCACTGGGAACGAATCAAACTCAAAGATCGAAAAGGCTTCACGGGGGATAAAATAAATATCCGCTACGAACTAAAATAGTCTGATTGAAAGTTGTAGCTGGATAAAATAAATATCCACTTCGTCAGGGAAGCTTGGATCAATAGTAGTTGAAAATGTCGGAGATAAAATTTTTAGGGGATGAAATTAACATCCGCCTTCACCGGAGAAGATTGCGATAGTGAGAAAATCCAATGAGGAGTGAAATAAACCTTCACTTCGCTGGGGAAGGTTGAAACCAAGGAAAATCATTGGGTTCTTAGGTTGCCGACTGGAGAAATCTTGCGTCAACTGTGCCATAACTTCTTGATGTAGAGGTTTACCGGGGAATAGTCGTGACTACCTGAAGTAAAACTTACTGGGGAGCTGCCACATTACCCGGGATAGAAACTCTTTGAGCCATGGCTTATGGAAGTTGTCAACATCCCTTTAGTGTTCGTAAATCAAAGTAATCCACACACAAGACAATTTGAAATTTATTATCAAGAGATAAAGAATCATTTTGCAAGATAAAACAATTTGCTTAATAAATGATAAAATTGCGACTTTATTTCATAAGATGGTGATCAGCAAATTGCATGATTCCATATATTATTACAATGTCAGAAAATGGTAATAATAAAAGAGTTACGTAAAAAACAAAACAATGTTATCTCTTAGACGGGTTTGAGTTTCCCATGTTCTAGGCTTTTGAAGGTCTTGACTTTGACTGTCGCAGTAAGCTTCGACGAACTAAGCTGAGTCAACTTCTCTAGGTATAGTACTTCTTGATTGCATCCACATTCACGGGACGGGTAATCTCTTCTCCATCCATAGTTGCTAAAATCACAGCACCCCCTGAAAAGACCTTCTTGACGAAGTAGGGACCATCATAATTAGGAGCCCATTTTCCTCTAGAATCAGTAAGGAAAGACTGAATCTTCTTAAGCACAAGGTCCCCTTCTCTAATCTCGCGAGGCCGAACCTTCTTATCGAAAGCTTTCTTCATCTTCTGTTGGTACAGTTGTCCACGACATAGTGTTGTCAATCTCTTTTCTTCAATTAAATTCAATTGGTCATATCTGTTTGACACCATTCAGCCTCCGAGAGCTTTGCTTCCATTAGGACTCTCATAGAAGGGATCTCTACTTCTACTGGGAGTACAACTTCCATACCATAAACAAGTGAAAAGGGTGTTGCCCCTGTTGATGTGCGTACCGAAGTACGATATCCGTGTAGAGCGAGCGGGAGCATCTCATGCCAGTCCTTATAAGTGACCACCATTTTCTGAATAATCTTCTTTATGTTCTTATTCGCCGCTTCGACCGCTCCATTCATCTTCGCTCGATACGGAGAAGAATTGTGATGTTCAATCTTGAATTCCTCACACAATTCCTTCATCATCTTGTTATTCAGGTTTGAGCTATTATCAGTGATGATTTTACTTGGTACACCATATCTGCAGATAAGTTGGTTCTTGATAAATCTGACGACCACTTATCTAGTAACATTGGCGTATGAAGCGGTTTTGACCCACTTGGTGAAGTAATCAATTGTAACCAATATAAAGCGATGTCCATTAGAAGCTTTCGGTTCAATCATACCAATCATATCGATGCCCCACATGGAGAAAGGCCATGGAGAAGAGATAATATTCAGGAGAGTTGGTGGTACATGAATCTTATCAGCATAGATCTGACACTTGTGGCACTTCTTAGACAATTTGTAACAATCAGCTTCCATTGTTATCCAATAATAGCCCACTCTCAAGATTTTCTTTGACATAGCATGTCCGTTAGCATGGGTACCGAAAGATCCCTCATGAATTTCAGACATTAACATATCCGCTTCTTGCTTGTCAACACATCTTAACAAGACCATGTTAAAAATCCTCTTGTAAAACACATCGTTGTTCAAGAAAAATTTACCAGCCAGTCTTCTCAAAGTCTTCTTATCTTTGTTAGATGCCCCAGGTGGGTATTCTTGCTTTCGGAGAAACAACTCGATATCATAGTACCAAGGTTTTTCATCAATAACTTCTTCTACTGAGAACACATAAGCAGGCCTATCGAGGCGCATAACATTAATCTTAGGACAGTCATTCCATCGATTCACCATAATCATGGAGGCCAAGGTTGCCAATGCATCAGCCATCCTATTCTCCGTACGAGGGATATGGTGGAATTCAACTCTATTGAAGAAAGGGAGCAGTCTTCTTGCATAGTCTCTGTATGGAACCAAATTGTCTTGTTGGGTCATCCATTCTCCTGTAATTTGATATATCACCACAACAGAATCACCATACATGTCCAAATTCTTGATTCTTAAATCCATTGCCTCTTCAAGGCCCATGATGCATGCTTCATACCCAGCCTCATTATTCGTACATGGAAAAGTCAATCTTGAAGTGAAAGGGATATGAGATCCATGAGGGGCCACAATAATTGCCTCAATCCCTTTGCCATAGTTATTGACAGCACCATCAAAAATCAGACCCCACTGAGAATCTGGTTCAGGACCTTCATCTGGTAATGTTTCTTCACAATCCTTCATTTTCAAATACATCACGTTCTCATCAGGAAAATCGTCTTCCACAGACTGATGGTCTTCAATGGGTTAATGAGCTAGGTGATCCGCTAAAACACTTCCTTTATTTGCCTTCTGAGTGTGGTATTCAATGTCATATTTGGATAACAGCATCTGCCATCTGGAAATCCTTCCCGTCAGGGCTGGTTTCTCAAAAATGTACTTAATGGGATGCATCTTAGAGATCAGCCAAGTGGTATAATTTAGCATGTATTGGCGCAAACGTCGAGCTGCCCATGCTAAGGCGCAACAAGTCTTCTCTAGCATTGAATATCTGGATTCACAATCGGTGAATTTCTTGCTGAGATAATAAATGGCATGTTCCTGCTTCCCGGACTCGTCCTGTTGACCGAGCACACATCCCATGGAATTTTCCAAAACTGTCAGATACATGATCAATGGTCTACCCCTAACTGGAGGAATCAAAATAGGAGGTTCCAAGAGATACTCTTTGATACTATCAAACGCTTCCTGACACTGTTCAGTCCAAACATAACCTTGTTTTTTTATGAGAAGCTTGAAAATAGGTCCACAAGTAGCAGTCATGTTAGAGATGAACCGAGAGATGTATTTCAAACGCCCCAGGAACCCTCTGACCTATTTTTCTGCGATGAGAGCTGGCATTTCTCGTATAGCTTTAACCTTATCTGGATCCAATTCAATTCCTTTCTGGCTAACAATGAAGCCTAGCAGTTTTCCTGAGCGGACACCAAACGTGCACTTGTTAGGGTTCAAACGGAGTTGATACTTCCTCAAACGCTGAAACAACTTCAACAGATGTTCGACATGGTCCTCTTCAGTCTTGGACTTGGCTATCATGTCGTCTACATAAACCTCAATCTCTTTATGCATCATATCATGGAAAAGAGTAGTCATAGCCCTTTGATATGTTGCACCAGCATTCTTCAAACCGAACGGCATAACTCTGTAACAAAATGTGCCCCAAGGTGTGATGAATGATATCTTTTCCATGTCTTCGGGAGCCATCTTGATTTGATTGTAACCTGAGAACCCATCCATAAAAGAGAAAATCTTATACCTTGCAGTACTATCCACCAATATGTCAATGTGAGGGGGAGGAAAATCATCTTTAGGACTAGCTTTGTTCAAATCTCGGTAGTCAACACACATGTAAACTTTATAGTCTTTCTTTGGAACAGGCACGATATTAGCTAACCACTGCAGATGCTTAGATGTAACAAGAAAACCTGCATCAATCTGTTTCTGTACGTCTTCTTTAATCTTCAAGGCCATATCAGGGCGAGTCCTCTTGAGCTTCTGCTTGACCGGCAAACACTCTGGCTTCAAAGGGAAACGGTACTCCACTATAGTAGTGTCAAGACCAGGCATGTCTTGGTATGACCAGGCGAACACGTCAACATATTCCTTGAGTAATTTAATCAACCTATCTTTTACATCAGGCACAAGCAAAGCTCCAATCTTCACCTCTTTACGGAGTTCTTCTGTACCCAAATTAATAACCTTTGTTGGCTCTTTGTGAGGCTGAATGGCTTTGTCTTCATTCTCAAGTAACCAGGATATTTCCTCAGGGATCTCCTCTTCTTCCTCTTCGGCTTCGAACACGAGAAACTCAAAGTTCGGAGAAGGCATTGGGTCATTGTTTTTGATGTTCAGTTCGTACAATAATCTGCACACGTGATGTGATTTTATTTTAGATTTTGAGTAAGTAAAAGTGTGTGTACAAACGTGTAAAGTGATTTAAAAATCGCGATTACCATTTTCCTTAAAGTAATAATAAACGGAAACAAAAGATAGGAATGCAAAATGATAACTTTATTGATGATAGCAAATTTCAAACAAAAGCCCCAACACAAAATCACCTTTGCCTTGGGCAGAGCAAAGGGAATTATGAAAAATAAAGCCCACACACAAATGTCATCGCCTTGGGCAGAGCGAATAAACTAAAACAAATGAAATAACAAAACAATTACTTTGATAAAGGGATCACAACAGGAACATTAACAGCACTCCAATTTCGAGCCATTGCCCCATGCGTCACAAAATTAGGCTGATCTTCGACAGACTCATCTTCAAGGATGGCACTGGCTTCATATTCGGGTCCTTGGACTTCTGGTTGAGGAGGAAAGAGAGGAACGAAAGCATCTTCAGAATCAATTTCCACAACACTTACCCCTGGTGAATGAATAGTCCCTCCGCTGTGAAACACATTCTTGATGGGGAGAATAATCATGTTTCTTGTGGGAGTCTTCACGGAATTATTACCTTTGAAACCCAAACCTTTCTTGTTTTTGTTTTCAGGCAATTCCAGCACTTGCCCCCACTTCCCTTGAGAACTACTTTCTACAACTCGCTGCGCGTCTTTGAAAGATGTCATAGAAACTCCATTATTCTTGGTATTATTATCAACAATCGAGAGGGCTTGAAATTGAGTTCCTACCTCCTCTTCTGCATCAACGTAAGAAAAGGAAGAAAGATGGCTTACCACCAGAGCCTTTTCCCCACAAACTGTGACTAACTGTCCATCGCAGATATACTTCAACTTCTGGTGTAGGGTAGATGTAACCTCTCCAGCCTCATATATCCATGGCCTTCCTAATAAACAACTGTAGGCGGCATGAATGTCCATGACCTGAAACGTGATCTGGAAAACACTGAGCCCAATAGTCATGGGTAAATCCACTTCTCCAATCACGGTCTTCCTCGAACCATCAAAAGCTTTGACAATAACACCGCTCGGCCTCATTGGTGGTCCCTGATAAGTCAGCCTAGCGAGAGTTGTTCTTGGCATCACGTTCAACGACGAACCAGTATCAACCAAAACTCCAGATAACATGTCATTCATGCAGTTTATGGAAATGTGCAGAGCCAAATTATGCTTCTTCCCCTCTTCGGGTAATTCCTCTTCGCAGAATCCCAGATTGTTGCATGCAGTAATGTTACCCACTATTCCACTAAATTGCTCTATAGTTGCATCATGGTCAATGTATGCCTGCTCAAGTACTCCTTGCAACGCCTGCCTATGGGCCTCGGAGCTCATCAATAATTGTAACACGGATATTTTAGATGGTGTCTGTAACAGCTGATCCACCACCTTGTATTCACTTCTCTTGATCATTTTTAGAACATCATCAGACTTGTCTACAGAATCATTCCCACTGGACTGCCCCAGAGTTGTATTCTTTATGATTGGTTGCTCAGAAGGGACTTCCTTATTTGGTGTAGAGAAAACTCGGCCACTTCTCGTAACTCGGCTAACATCAGCAATGTTGACCACAGATGACAAGTTAGGCAAGGGCATCTCCTTACCATTTTTAAGCATAGTAGCTTTGTATTTATAGGGAACAACTTTGCTGGAAGTATAAGGGACTGGACGGGGTACATTAATAACCAGAGGAGTTGCGGCAGTCTTCCGGCTATCATATGTAATCTCGATACGTTCCAACTTTTTGATGTGTGGAACTATCACAAATACCTCTTCATCCTCATCTGTCGAACATTCTTGGATCATGTTCACATTGGCCGCTCCGTGTTGTGGTAAAGGATTATTCTGCACATTTGGATTTGAATCTTTGAAAGTTAGGATTCCACTCTTAACCAATCTCTGAATGTCGGCTTTCTATCCATAACAGTTCTTAATATTATGGCCCGGTGCACCTTGGTGATACAGACAAAACTGATCAGCTCTATACCAATATGGAAGATATTTAGGCACTGCTGGTGGGGACTTAGTCTGGATATGGCCTTCTTGTAATAATGCTGGAAAAAGTTCTGCATATAACATAGGAATCAGATCAAAATTTGGTTTCCTCAGGACACGACTCGGGCTGTTGAACGGTTGTCGGGCTTGTTGAGGAGATGGCTGATTTTGCTGACGATACTGTTGTTGTGGTGAAGCAGGTGGAGTCTGCGGTGATGGTTGATGAGGTTGTGTAAACTGTGGCTGGTAAGTCGGAGCGTTGATAACTGGGATCACAACAGCAACATGTGGATATTGGTGATATCTTCCTTTCGACCGTCCTTGATGCACAACACTTACTTCTTGTTCCTTCTTTTTCCCAAAATTACTTCCATACTTATTGGAACTGTTGGAAGCACTCCCTTCTCTAACCAATCTTCCTTCACGGACACCTTCTTCCAAACGCATCCTCATGTTTACCATCTCAGTAAAATCACTGGGAGCGCTTGCTACCATTCTCTCATAGAAAAATGGGCTCAGTGTTTTCAGAAAAATTTTGGTCATCTCCTTCTCTTCTAGAGGTGGAGTAACTTGAGCAGCAAGTTCACGCCAACGCTGGGCATACTCTTTAAAATTTTCCCTTTCTTTCTGGGCCATGGCTCTCAGCTGGTCTCTATTCGGTGCCATGTCGACATTATATTGGTATTGCTTAATAAAAAGCTCACAGAGGTCATCAAAACTGCAGACCTTTGAACTATCTAGCCCCATATGCCACTTGAGGGCTGCACCAGTCAAACTATACTGGAAATAATGTATCAGCAGCGGGTCATCATCCTTATGAGCGGACATTTTCTGGGCATACATGACTATGTGACTATGTGGGCAAGAATTTCATTTATACTTCTCCAAATCAGGGAGTTTGAACTTTGGAGGAACCTTAACATTAGGGACCAAGCATAGCTCAGAGGCACTCTTCCCAAACAGCTCTTTCCCACGAAGGGCCTTGATTTCTTTCTTCATTTCTAGAAACTGGTCTCGAAAATCATCCATTCATTCTTCCATCCCAATACCTTGACTAGGGTCAGCATGAAACACAAGTTCTTCAAAATGGAAAGGAACAGCATTTACCACAGGTGGTGGCACAGTCATCGTAGTAGTTATGGCAATAACTTGAGAAACAGGTGGGCGGTACCCAGCTGGAGTAGAGTTAGGAGGCATACCCCACGGATAACCAGGAGGCATAGAATACTGAATTTCATTTGTAGTGGGCACCGCTGGGATCGGTGCTGATATTATCTCAGAGATAACAGTGTTGTGTGATGTCGTACCATGTGATGGATGATTCTGAGTAGCCATCAAAGCTTCCATCATCCCATTGATCTTCTCTAAACTTTCTTTCAGTGTTGAAACCTCTTCCCGAAGTGCTATGTTTTCCTGCTCGAGTTGATCCATTCTTTTCTTACGACCGGCTCGAGTGTTGTATCGATGACTCAGCTTGTCTGTTAAAGGAGACACGGATAAGAACCTGGAACACAAAGGAATGCAAATGCAGATGCAAATGATGCTTATGATGCAGCATGCACTTCAAGGAACTCAAAAGTGTATTTTAAACATCGTAATTGGAAACTCAATTTTATTTATTAAATTAAAATTTTCATAACAGCCAATACACCTTTAAGGTTTTATTATAAAAGTAAACATAACACAAAAGGAAACTAGGAGTCCAATCCACTAGACGACGCTACTTCTTTTCCGCGGAGTTGTTCAGCCAACCTGTCGATCTGCTCTTGCATCCTTGCTTTGTCGAGATTGAGCTTCTCTATTTCCATTTTCAACTTCATAACTTCACTTAGGTTAGCTACAGTAAGCTTGGGACGAGGATAAGGCATTATCAAGGTGAGAGCCCTTCCGCGTGCCCATTCTAAGCATGCTTCAGTAACTGAGAAATCAGGATTCGTTGTCGCAGTCATTCCTTGCCGATTAATACGACGCCAAGCAAACACAATTCCGGTTTTCAAATTTAGGTTCTCTCCTTGATAGAGAAAAGTCCTCGTCAGGCTTTCTGGACCAGGTACTTCTTTCATTGGATGCCCCAGTTGACGACGGGCGAGTATGAGATTGTAGCTGATACATCCCTTTGTACCAAGAAGAGCACATTGGGAAAGTTTCCACAACTGTGAATCATGGGGATACCTCCATACATCAGATCGTGCCAAACAATATCCAAGTGAGTAAGAGCCATGAGCTTCACGTGCCATTCCGATCCATCTTTCACATCCCAGAAAACTGCAGACCTCGGTAGGTGCGAAATAAACCACCTATAGAGGATAGCAGTACAACACGTAATCCGACCTTCTCCTTTTAGAACCTTCAAATGAATTGAATGGTAAGCGTCGGCCAATAAAGTAGGAATGGGATTCCCGAGCATGAAGATTCTGACCGCGTGGACATCGACGAAGTCTTCGACATTTGGAAACAAGAATAAACCATAGGTCAGCAATGCGAAAATGTTCTCGAAGGCTTTGGTATTCCCTATGTTGGCGAAGTGTCGGGCCTTCTTGAACAGGAACTGAGCAGGCAAACCATCAGTTCCACCTCTGACCGTCATGTGAGTTTGGATTTCCAACAGCTTTATGCGGGTCACTCTTGCGATGTCTTCCTAGCTGGGCCTTCTTTTTCCACCGGAGAACGGGGGCGAATCTTTGACAGGGATATCCAACAGAGCGGGATACTCTTCCAATGTAGGCATCAACTGGAAGTCTTGGAAGATGAACCAGTGGTAGACTATATTGTAAAGTTGAACCAGCGTCTCCAATAAGCCAGCAGCTACTCGAACCTGCAACAATGGGAGGATCCGTCCATACCTCTCATAAAAAGCCTCTGGATCCTTGATCTGACCTCCTAGTTCCCTCAATTGTTCAATATCAGGGACCTTGAAGGTGTACGGCACAACTCCTTTTTTCCATAGTCCATTTTACGATACCTAACAAAATAACTTTTAAGTTCCTTGAAGGGATGAGAATGAGAATGCAAATGATATGCAAAAAGTTCGTGGAATTTGAGTACTTATAGTCGTCATAGAATACCAAAGGACACGATTTTATTAATCATAAAAAAAAGTCTGTTACAAATAAAAGAAACGGGAATTGAAAACTCATAATGAAAACGTTACAACCGTTGGTATTCTCACAAGAGCTTTTAACGATAACTAAATAAAAGCTAATAAAAGGCCTAAGGAGATTCCCCCAATAATCTCAGCTTGTACTTCTTAATTTCCTCTTCCATTCGAGACTTCTCGAGAATCAGCTCATCTACTATCGACTCCCACGGATTAGACTCAGAATTTGAGGAACTTGGGTCTTCTTGTAACTTCCTTTTTTTGTAGGAGATAACTTCCTCACTCTTTGCTTTCAGTCCTCTTTGAAGCGCTTCATTCTCTTCCACAACCACTTCATACTTATCCTTCCAAGCATTCCCTATTTGCTGAGCTTTCCTTAAGGAGATCTCTAATTCCTCTATTTCAGATGCAAAGATGAAGATAGGCTCTTCGTTCAAGACCATAGGTTCTTGGCGGTCGTAGGGCATCCTAAGATCAATGGCTCTCCTCCTAACCCATTGTAGATAAGGGTCCAAAGCAATACAATTACGCTTCCCCAAGGCATTCCTATCCTTCTCGCTCTTGTCCTTCCAAGCCTTTAAAATCTCATTCTTCAACCCTTCTTGTTCTTCATGTTCTTTGAAAAAAATCCCTTCTGTATGAATACCGAGGGGCTTGTCCTTCAAAGGGTACCCCAGCTGTCGGCGGGCTAAGACCAGATTATAACTAATTCCTCTTTGTATGCCAAGAAGAGGCACATTCCCAAAATCCCCGCAGCTATCGATGATTACGACTTCATCATACCTACGATTATACCAAACGACGTCAGAATGAGTGAGGGCCATGATTTTCTTAGACCACCAACCCTTACTAGGATCCTAGAAAACGTTAGCTTTGGGCAAGTGTTGAGTAAACGACTTGTACAATAGGGGCACACAACAGGTGATTTGTCCTCCTTTGACATGATTCAGATGGATAGAGTGATAAGCTTCTGCTAATAAAGTAGGGATTGGGTTCCTCTTTATGAATATCTTAATAGCATTGAGATCCACAAAGTCTTTGAGGTTGGGAAACAGAAAGGTACCATAAATCATCAAAGCAAAGATAGCCTCAAATGCAGCCATGTCTGAACGTTTGGCATAATGTTGAGCTTTCTCCATCAGAAACTTCATAGGCAAAACAGAAATCCCTCCTTTAGTAGTCATATTCTTTCAGATATCCACTAACTCCAAATGCGTTGCCTTAGCAATCTCTTGTTCCTTAGGGTCCTTATCAAAAATGGGGAAAGGAGACTTATCCAGAATATATAAACCAGTCAAACTAGAATATTCCTCAAGAGTAGGTACCAGCTGGTAGTCAGGGAAGGTAAAGCAATGATAGAGCAGTTCATAAAACTGAAGTAGGGTGGAGAGAAGTCCTTGATCAACCTTTATCTTCAATAAAAGCAATAGCGTCCCATATCTACCCTGGAATCCTTCTGGATCAACCAACAGAGTCTCCAACCTCCTTAGATTATTCGTATCAAAGCTCTTGTAAGTATACTTCACGGTGTTCCTTCTTTCGTGGTCCATGGTACCCTACGATGTTTACAAATAAAAGACTCAAATTCCACGAACTTAAATGAAAATGATGCTTATGTATGTATGTATGCACAAACACACAAGCAAAAAAGGCACACAAACAAGCAAACAAAAGGTCCTAGGTTCAAAGGAGCATGAATGGAGTCAAGGTTTACCCATCCCATAAGGTAGTATGGTTTCAAATGTACCTGCCGAACTGGTTCTAAAAGTTCCCAGAGTCTACGACCCATCTTTCGGATATTATCGACTTCCCAAATCACTTGGTATTCAATAATATTCTCGAGAGGATCTCGTCCGAGTGTAGTATCGCGTGAAACCTATTTGGAAATAGACTCCCGCATAGTCACCGCACTACATTCTAAAAGGCCAAGTGGGGTTAAAGGTGCTACGGTCCTTAGTCTTAAGGGTTCTTGGTCGAAGTTAATACCGTTTTCACGAATGAACTCGTTCAAACAATATTAAGTTCAAAAGAACCTAAAATGAGCGATGATTTTCTCAATTCGACTTTTCTGGAATCGACTCCGTCAAAGTACCCTTGACCATATCATCTCCTATATTTCACTCAAGTCCGGGTCTAGGACTCTCACCACTCAAGAATCCCTCCAAACAGCAAAACCAACAAATATAACAGATAACATAAAAAAAATGATTAAGTTAGGGGGAACCCTCTTATGAGACTCCCCAGTGAAGTCGCCATTTCTGTCGCGGTGAAAATTAGATACCATAGTTATTTGTTAACTAGGATCGCATTTTTATTGTCACCACCAGTCTTTGATTTTATCCAAGGGAAGGGAGAAAAACCGAATTCCCACAATGCAATGCAAATGTACTAAGATTCTAAGTTCGGGGGTTGATTATACATAGGGAAGGTGTTAGCATCCTAGATATCTGTAGTACCCTACAGGAACCTCTTGATTTATTTTATGTTATCTGTTATCTGTTTTGCTAAAGGTTTAAGGGTAGGTGATTTATTATTATTATATTTATTTTAACCTAAGTGTGCTCGACAAGATATCGCATCTTGTGCCTACATATCCTGTCAGGAGGGAATTAGAGCACTTATAGTTCCTTATTAAGGATACTAAAATGTTTAAAGGTTTTAGGAGAGAATATGAGGCATCATCTTAAGAAGACCACCATAGTTTTTGAAAATGTTTGTATTTCGTGGGGTATGGGATTGTATGTCCCTTCTTTGAGATGATTAACATCTAACTCTCTTGTGTGAAGAATTAGGTGGACTCAAGTTTGATTAAAAAAATCAAAATTAAGGGGGGACTAACCTAGGAAATCTATCCTAAGTTATCTAATTGACTTATCTTAAGGTGTCGATTATGATGCAAATGATGTGCACCATGCACAATAACATGGTTATCATGAATGGGATTTTCCCTTGGATATTAATGCGATTAATTATTATTATTTAGGCGAGGATGCTAGCAAAGTGATGCTAGACTTGTGTCTTGTGATCGGTAGGTTGAATGCGATGCCCGAAGGCGATCAACTTATATGGGTGGAAAATTGGCTCGACGTTGGATCGAGAATTTTAATTTTTGAAAGGGCTTAGACATACGAAGCATACATTCAAATAGAGGCATAGTAAACAGATAAACACGCAAGCGTACACTCGGGCGCGAGAGATTCTAAATGAGTTTTTGATTTATTGAGAAAAAGAGTTGATTTGATTTTAAGGTTTATTATTATTAAGGGAAATATGCTAAAGATTATCTTATTTTAAAAAGGTTTATTATCAAATTAGAATTATACTTAAAGATAATTATCAAAAGTTTTAATTATTTAAAGTTATTTATTGATTAATTTAGAGGCAAATTAATAAAAAGGGTTTTCTTATTAAAGTTAATTATTTCAAAAGTTTATTTTTAGTTTTAGAATTTTCTTATTAAAGAGAGTTTTAATTTTATTATTTTAGTAAAAAAAACTCATTATTACATACTTCTTTTAAGTTATAAAAGTTAAATAAAAAGAAATAAAAGGGTTTTAAATTACTATCTTACAAAAGTTTTTCAATATTAAAGTTCATGTTAATGAAAAGAGGATTTTAGTTTTAATATAAATAAAAGTTTTATTAAGGGTCTCTACCAATTAACTAAAAAAGGTTAACAAAGGTTTTAAATTATAGAAAATTAGTTAAAAAAGGAGTTATGCTTTTATTAAAAAACTCTAAATTTTATTTTAAGAATTAGCTACAACCAAGTTTTTATTAAAAAAGAAATATATTAACGGAGGGATCTGGTAACCTGCGACAAAGGGAGGGTCTATCGCAGACCCTCAAACTGCAGCCGCGCGATGAGAATATGAGACAGATCTAAAGTCCCAGAGCAGAGGATGCATGCTAGTACGTTGTACGCGTGCACATCGGAACGAAATAATAAAAAAAAGTAAAACAAAAGTAAACGATCTCCTCTCAGTCTCTCGTTAATCTCTCTCGCTCAGAACATTAGGGTAAAAACCCTAAATGCGCTGCCGCTGCGATCGACCAAGCAAGCAAACAAAACCCCACCCCCAGCAATCCCGATACCCCGATTTCATTATGAGTTTACAGTTACATATTACAGATATATATGATTTAAAGCAAAGGCCAAAAAAAATAAAAAAGGAAAGAGGTCGACGATGGTGACGATCGGCTTCCCGGATCCTTGTTCAGGGATGACTCTTTCTCCTTACCTCCTTGCGTGTGATTCAATTGCTTTGTGTTATTCTTTTTCGTTGTTTGCTACCTCCTTCTCGAGATGATGATGATTTGAATCTCTGTGTTTTTGTTGTGGGTTTGATGGAGGACCTCTGTGTTTTTCAAAACTGCGTTAGGAACATATTTCTCTGCGTTTGGGAAAGTTTGATACTGTGAACATGTTGGAATCATTTTGGAGAGTTTATGTCTTGGATTTGTGTTTGAACATGCTTGATTATTTCCATTTTAATCAAAACCTGTCTGAGCTTCCTTCCTGCTCAATTATATACGATATTTGTTTTTTATTCTTTCTCCTTACGATTTAGAAATGTTTGATGAGGATGTCTAGTTCCAAATGATGACTCGTTGCTCCAATGATCCTGTTTGGATTTTTAACAATTTTGGTGTCTGGCTTTGTGCAGCAGGCTCGGCGATGAAGTTTGTTCTGGCACCGGTTTGTTGCAGAGTTGTCTACGTATCCAGAAGCATACTCATTCAGTAGTGTACGACTTCAAATCTTGCAAGGGTGCTGCAGGATGCCTTCATTGCGTTGGCTCGCGAGAAGGTTGTTGTTTTCACTGCAGGGATATTTAAATTCAAAGAGGATACCTAAGGCAAGTTGAGTATTGTGACCAAGGTTTGGGTTCGAATTCGGCTTATTCACTGCGTAATCAAGTAAACTCCCGGGAGATGGCAGATTTGGATTGCTTCATAACTGGTATGTGAATAAGAATTTCCTTTGGAAAATTGATATTCTCTTTATGACACCACTCCAGTATTTCTTATTTTGAATTGGAACAAAACTTAAGCTTGACTAACATTTTTGATGCCTTTGTTTTCACTTTCCGTTGTTTCTTAGCTTGTGAAAAGATACTCATTTAAGAGGTATTAAATGGAGTAAAGAATCGATGTAGTCGAGGAGTCCTGACTCTTTTGCCAGCAACACAAATAGAGCTGTCTCCAGATTTGGATTCTGCATCAATTTTGACAGTCCCCATGAGTTGACATAGTAGCTTGAATACCATTAGGTTCAGTAGGTAATTCAAATTTCTCGTGGAAACTTGACTTGGGACGCCGAGTCTGGTAGCTGTGAACTCTTCGTTAGTTGAATTCGAATAAGGATTCAAACCGAGTGTGTAACTCTTGTTACTGACATTATCAATCTTCTCTATGCATTCTAGTATTTCTTTGAATATCCTGAGATGCTTCCATCTTGAACTATTTGTGTATGTTGTTTCAAGCTTCATCATCTTTACCAATCCTTATGCTTGTGATACATGACCGAAAATTTCATACCGTTTTCGCTTCCATTTCGAATATTTGATCCATATAATTCTGAACACGCTTGTTTGTGTATTGATCTGCCACCATATCTCCCTATTGTTATGTAGGTTTCTGAATGCCACAAGATGTGAAGCAGTGCGCGACTATCATTCAAAATTTGCAGAGTGGAGGCTTTGTCAAAGATACGATAGGTGGCATCATGTAACTATTGGAACCATTGATGACATATCTACGTCGCGACAGTTGTCTCGACTGTCTTTGTAACTTATATCTCAGTCTGTGGATGAAGGCTTTGAATTGTTAACATTTCCAAGTTCATGTTTTCTTTATAATTAATTATGGCAAATAATAGTGTGATAGGAGTACAGTTTTTTTCTCTTTTAGAAGTGTTTGAACGGTATATGGTATGATGACTTGTAATCATATCTGCATTGAGTTTTGAATGAAAGTTTACTTGTCTGGGACCCATCACCAGAATCTGCGCTCTTTTTCTCTTCACCAAAGCCAAAAGCTGTGTGCCTCACGGCCGTGTGTCCACTAGCCCTTCACCTTGGCTTTGTAGACTTTTGAGTTTTGAACTAGAGCTGATTGTGTATGGACACGAGGAATAGGAATTTGACATGTAAATTGGATAGTATTCAGTATTAAATAGCTTCAAACAAATGACTATGGATTAACTTGTGTAGGTGGATTAGTATAGGTTGATACTGCCACTTCAAAGTATATCGAACAACTCATGACAACTTTGTCCTTTTAAAATGAAAGTATTGTATCATGAATGTTTGAAACTACCACTGCTTTACTCAGAGTAACTTTGACCAATCACACTAATGAACAGACATTGTAGCTTTCTTTATTTTTTTTAGCAAACCTTGAAAATGTGCTTTATGCCCTTTGAGCCTGTTGTGGCGATTTCTTTTGCAAGCTTGGTAATGTTTGGCTGATGACGGTAACATCTAAGACAATGTCGTAATAATGACCTTTTGAATCTTGTGAATCCAGTCTTGATTAAATTTTGAGTTTGACTCTTGGAGCATAAATTTGTACTTTGAATCCTTTCAATTCTTGTACTTGGCTCAGACTTCGAAGCTAAACCTTAGCCAGCTTGAACTCTTGGATTTAATTTTAATCTTGCACCTTGCATCCTATTGTGAAAAGAAATTGACTTTGAGATTAAGACCATGAATGGACTTAACTTGCAGCTTGAATTTCAAACTCCTAATTCCTTCCAAATTGAACTTTCTTTGATGAACCATCAATAGAGCAAACAACATCTCTTAATCTTGTGGAGCTTACAGAGGGAGGGGGAGATGCCAACTTGTAACATAACTAGTGATCAACCTCTGGGGGCCAATTCTCCATATTAGAGGGTATAAGGACTTAATCATTGTGGGGGGGAAAATATGAGGAGTCTGAAGGAAGAAGGGTTTGGTAGTAGTTTAGGGATAAAAAGGGTGATGGTATAATCTCATAGGACCAGAGAACCTCCACAATCACACACACAACATAACCTTCAGGACCTTGAATCTACCACAGCAACACCTATCCTCACAAAAGAAACAAACAGCCAAAAACTAGATGTCGCAGTTAGTTATGCACGAATGATTGGTCTAATATGTTATGCAAAGAACAAGGCGGGGATCTTAGGGTCAAAAATTAGGGTGCGACAGGAACGTTTGGAGGTTTTAACTATGCTGGTGATTGGTTAAATGATTAGGTATTTTCCTGTGATTTTTAGTAAACTTGAGACTGTCCAAGTCTACTGGTATGAGAAGGTTGATCTTTGTATGATGCCCAAGAGGAGGCTGATGTTTTAAGGGATGAGAATTAACCCTAAACTGGTATGATGTTTTGACTATTTGGAGGACTGCTAGGAGGTCTTTGGGTCCTTGTACTAAGCCCAAGAGGAGGCTGAGAACTTCTAAGAAGCCTGAGGGTCCTTGTACAAAGCCCAAGAGGAGGCTGGGGATGATTTTAGGTAGCCTGTGGGTCCAAACCTAAGAAAAGTTCAAGAAAGGTTTCACAGGGAATAATCCTTTCTTTAGTGAATAGTTCTAGGGTTTGAAGAAATTCAAGAGAGGTTTCACCGGGAATTAATCCTCTCTGGGGGAAATGAATTTCTTGACAAATTTCTAATAGTGACAATCTTGAGAAAAGTTTCACCGGGAATAATGCCTTTCTCTGTTCCATATTGTATAAGCCCAAGAGGAGGCAAGACTGTATGTGGAATTTCCTATGGGGAACTAGTTTTGACTGCGTTGAAAGAGTGACCGCTGGCTTTTCTAATCCTAGACCGAATTTCCAGGGAAAACTCTACGCAGATATACAGACATATATATATATATATATATATATATACATATATATACAGATGAGATATATATGAATAAATATGGAAAAGAAAGCTGGTAGAACTTACAGGTGAGCAAGCTTCTAGTGTTACAGCTGTATGGTTAGTAATTCAAGAAATTGAAGAGAGTTTTGATAACAAATGATGAATTTAAATCTAAATCACAAGGAAAGTTGTGTTAAAAAGAAGCTTGGGGCTTATACTCAGAGAGAGGCCCAGATTAATTCTTTTGAACAGGCGACGATCGCGTCATAGTTTTGAAAATAATAAGGGGCTTATTCAATGACTGAGGCCCAAATTATTGTATTTACAAAGAGGATTGGGTCTTACACTCTATTAGAGGCCCAATAGTTTATTTTTATACAAGAGATGGGGCTTACAACTCAAGGAGAGCCCCAGATGGAAAACAATGATCTTACCGTTATTTTGAAAATTGTATCGTGACTTATACAATGACTGAGGCACAAATTATTTGTGTACAAATGGGGTTGGGTCTTACACTCTATTAGAGGTCCAAAAAAAGTGTTTGAAAAAAGAAAGACGGGACTTACAACACAAGGGAGGCCCAGATTATTTTTGTTTTGAAAGTGCCGATCGCGCCGAGATTTTTGAAATCGTATCGGGACTTATACAATAACTGAGGCGCAAAAAAGGTTTTGTGTGACAAGGGATGGGTCTTACACTTTATTAGAGGCCCAAAAGTTTTGAAAAACGAATAAAGATGGGACTTACAACACAAGGGTAGGCCCAGATGATTTTTGTTTAAAAGGAGAAGATTGCGCCGCGGTTTTAGAAAACACAGTGGACTTATACAATGATTGGGGCCCAAAAAAATTATTTACATGACAAGGGGTGGGTGTTACACTCTATTAAAAGCCCAAAAGTGTTTGTGAGGGTGAACGTGATCAAAACCCTAATTTGATTAAAAATGTATTTTAATTTGAATAAAAAATCAAATAAAATGATCAAAATTATCAAACATGTGTAAAAACAAGTTATGATCTAGGATAAATATTTGAAAAATCATGTTTTATCTCTAGAATGATTTAAAAATTATTTGAGTTTGAAAAAACAAGAAAAAGAAATATTTTAAATGTTTAAAAACAAATAAAAATAAATTCTTTATGAAAATATTAAATATATAAAATAAATAATATTTTTGTGAAATTTTTGTAGAATAAAATATTTTAACATTTTTATGAATTTTGAAAAAAAGAATTAATTCAAAAACATAAAAATTGAGAGAGAAATTAATTTTTGAATCAATTAAATAAAAAAAACCAAAATTCAAGAATTCAAAAGTTTGAAAAAGGGCGCCAAGAACATCTTGTTCTTGCCCGCGTGCCTTGTTTTGCTCAAATTTGCATTTTCTTACTTTTCTCTCTGATTACTCAATGGTTTTGCATGATAAAAGTACCAATCTTGTTCGTTTTTGAACAAGGATCACAACCATATAGATTAATTGCATTTATATTAAGTATGGAGTGAGAAATCAGAAGATTAGCTCAAGAACCCTAGTTTCAGCATGAACACAAAGAAATTCCATACACGATTGATTCGTGGCAATTGGTTGAGGTTTATTACTCTACATACGTGTAGAAACAAGGCGGTAACTCAAAAATTCATTTATGATGCATGTAATATGGAGTTTGAAGGCTTCATGCTTACCTCTTGCAACTGGTGATCGAGCTTGATGATGGAGATGTTACAGATATGTTGTAAGGACCTGGACACCTTCCCTATACCCTATGGAGTGTGTTGAGATACCTAGACTTGATTGGATATTCTTGGGTGACCTTGTGGTACCTCAACTGCAACCTTGCCAAAAGCTTGAGCAACTGACTGGTGAATTTTTGATTCAAGTGTTTTAGATGTGTTTCAAGGCCATGGATAACTCACATATGATGTTTATGAGGTTTTGGCATGATTGGTTTGGTTTGAATCACTTCCAATTTCAAAATTTGATAGGGACTTGAAATGGAAGGTAAATTTGGAGTGAAAGAGAGATTTTGAGTAAATCATCAGTTTGGGTGCATTGGTGTACTCAAACTAATCACAATTGATGTCTATTTATAGTGCAACAAGTTTGTTTTGGCATCAATAGTGAATGGCAACTGGTACAGGTCTGTGGCCAATGGTTGCATAAAGGAATCCAAGTCTTCTTTGGCCATTGACTTGGGTAAATGCAGCAGGCCTATGGCCCTTTGTTGCAGGGCTAAGGCTTGACTCATTCAGTGATCAAAGACTCAGTCCATACCACCTCAATGCACCTCTTGAATGCCTTGAAACAAAATGGGAGTTTTTGGATTTGGAACATTGAATTCCACATGCCAAAAAGGGGTGGTGTCTTAACTTGCAAGGCTTGTGGATCAGAGGTACTTGCTTACACTACGCCAAAACTGACATTTACTAGCGCACCTTAGACAGCGCTTTTATGTAAAAGCGCTGCTATAAGTTAAATAAAAAATAAAACACGGAAATTGTATACGAAAAAGAGTAAAAAGCGCTGCTAAAAGGCCTACCTTAGACAGCGCTTTTAAAAAAGCGCTGGTAAAGGACCACATTAGCCAGCGCTTCTGAGAAGCGCTGCTAAAGGCCTATATTAGCCAGTGCTTTTCTCAAAAGCGCTTTCTAGAGTCATATTAATTTTAAAAAAATAATAATCTCAAAAGCGCTGCTAAAGGCCCATATTAGCCAGTGCTTGTCAAAAGCGTTGCTAAAGGCCTATATTAGCCAGCGCTTTTCTAAAAAGCGCTGTCTAAGGTCTTATTAATTAAAATAAAAAACTAAATAGTATCAGTATTCTATTTTTCATATCTTTATTCTTTCTCTCTCTGCTGCGAACTGCGAACGACGAGAAGGAACGAAGAACAGCTCTCGCCACCGTCCTCCACCGTCTCGGTTACAGTCTCGCTGTCGTCCTTCCTCCATTGTCCTCCACCGTCCTCCACCGTACTCCACCGTTCTCCACCGTTTCGGTAAGATTTCTTCTTTTCTGTTATGGTTAACGTTAGAGATGGTTAGGGTCATAACAAAACTCCATTACTTTAATCATTACAAGTTTTTTCTCAGTCATCCAACAACTGTTCCATGGATTTGTAAGGTCCATTTTCTGATATGAACATTTCTGCATTTAGGGTTCTTCTTTGAGGAATCTGATTGATGTAAACCATATTGTCTCTTTTATAAACAACTATGTCTTGATTAACCAAAAAAAAAATTAAATCCAGATATTGAGTGGGGTATAGGTACTAAGTGTTTTGTTGTTCTCTTATGGATATTAATATCTTGGTTTTATGCTATTAAATTCAAAACTATACAATTATAAACGATTCAATTTTGGAATTCTTCAATGGCTTATTCCTGCTTTAATCTCTCTTGTATTACTAACATCTTCATGGTTTTAGTTTTGAAGTTAATATTGATTGCTTTCAATTGTGATTGTTCTTTTCAGATTGTTGTTTGAGGAGAATTTGTTTTGAACCAAGTGCTACTACGAGAAAGGTATTTTATTCTTGCACTCAAATCTTCATATGGTAGACGATACATGAAATAAAAGTTTGTATTAATCTTCTTTCTGTGACGCGAAAGTGTTTTTCTTAGGAAAATCTTCTTTTATGTTCTTTTGATATAGTTGCGTGAATAATTACAGTAGTGTTTTTGTTTACCTTAATAAGTAGGAAAACCATAGATAAAAAATGGATGTCTGCCGATCGATTATCTAAAGAGTACGAGAATGGGGTATTGGAATTCGTTAAGTTTGCTGTTCAACACGTTGAAGACCCCAGTCGAATGAAATGTCCTTGCTTGGGTTATTGTTATGTGGGTCGGGTTGACGCAGATGGATTGAAATCGCATTTACTGATGCATGGAATTGATCGAAGTTATAAGTGTTGGATATTTCATGGTGAGAAAACTAACGAGAATGTTGAACCGAGGGGGAAAAGTAATACGACCTATGCTTCAGACGACAAAGACACGGAAACATACGATTGTGATCGAGTCGAAGAGATTGCAGAAGCACTTGAAGAAGATCTTCATGATTGTCCCAAAATGTTTGAGAGGTTGGTAAGCGATGCAGAGAAACCGTTGTATAAAGGTTGCACTAAATTCACAAGACTGTCTGCGGTATTAAAGTTGTACAACTTAAAGGCGGGCAATGGATGGTCGGATAAAAGTTTCACAGAGTTGTTGGCCCTTATGAGAGAAATGCTACCGGAGGATAATGTTCTTCCTAATCGAACCTATGAGGCCAAAAAAATGTTGTGCTCTATTGGCATGAGCTATAATAAGATACATGCTTGTCCAAACGATTACGTTTTGTTTCGAAACGAATATGCATCGTTAACTGAGTGCCCTAAATGCTGTTTGTCTCGATATAAGAAAAAATTGTCTCCAGCAAAAGTCTTATGGTATTTTCCTATAATTCCGAGATTTAGGCGCATGTTTCGTAGTGAAACCGATGCAAGACACCTGACTTGGCATGCAAATGAAAGAATTATTGATGGAAAGTATCGACATCCGGCTGATTCACCACAGTGGTCGAAAATTG
Organism: Lathyrus tuberosus; assembly: GCA_022829125.1. Classification (NCBI taxonomy): domain Eukaryota; kingdom Viridiplantae; phylum Streptophyta; class Magnoliopsida; order Fabales; family Fabaceae; genus Lathyrus; species Lathyrus tuberosus. The sequence goes on from JALAZF010000254.1 coordinate 3,277,290, forward strand.
ATAATGATTATCCTGACTTTGGAGAAGAAGCAAGAAACCTTCGCTTGGCATTATCTACTGATGGAATGAACCCGCATGGTCTTCAAAGTATCTCACATACCATATGGCATGTGATTCTTATGATTTATAACCTACCTCAATGGCTATGTATGATGCGTAAGTACATGATGTTATCTATGTTAATTTCTGGGCCTAAATAACTAGGGAATGACATAGACATATACTTGGCACCCTTAATCGAAGATTTAAAGTTTTTGTGGGAGAACGGTGTGGAGGTTTATGATGGGTATAGGAAAGAAAGTTTCAACTTGAGGGCGATGTTGTTTGGTACAATTAATGATTTTCCAGCATACGAAAATCTATCAGGGTACAGCATAAAAGGTCAAGATGCGTGTCCTATTTGTGAAGATAAAACAGATTCGACGCAATTGGAGTTTGGTCAGAAGAATGTCTTTCTCGGTCATCGTAGATTCTTAAATTCTAATCATCACTACCGTGGGTGGAGAAAAGCATTCAATGGAGACACCGAACAGTGTAAAGCTCCACCTGCATTGTTAGGTGACCAAGTTTTTGAAAAGGTGAAAGATATGCGTACTCAGTTTAGCAAGCCTTTTGCACATAAGGTTGTCAAAGGTGGGTGGAAGAAGAGGTCGATATTTTTTGAATTGTCATATTGGAAGTCTTTGTACGTGAGAAATTTTCTCGATGTTATGCATATTGAAAAAAATGTATTTGAAAGTGTTATTGGTACGTTACTCAATATAAAAGGAAAGTCTAAGGATGGCCTTACAGCAAGGGAGGACATGTTAAAAATGGGAATAAGAATTGAATTAGCACCCGTGAAGAAAGGAAGACGAACATATCTACCACCTGCTACTTTTACTCTATCTAGAAAGGAGAAAAAAATATTGTGTAAGTTTCTGAGTGAAGTTAAAGTTCCAGAAGGATACTCTTCAGATATTAGAAGACTTGTGTCTATGAAAGACCTCAAGTTGAAGAGTTTAAAGACACATGATTGCCATGTTATAATGGAACATTTTCTACCAATAGGTATACGTTCTATTTTTCCATAAAAAGTAAGAAGCGCCATAACTAAATTGTGTTTTTTCTTTAGGTCAATTTGTAGTAAGGTGATCGATCCTGAGATCTTACCAACACTACAAAAAGAAATAGTTATTACCTTGTGTGAGCTTGAAATGTATTTTCCTCCCTCTTTTTTTGACATAATGGTACATCTAGTTGTTCATCTTGTGAAAGAGACACAGTTGTGTGGACCAGCTTATATGAGATGGATGTACCCTGCTGAACGTTATATGAAAATATTAAAAGGGTGCGTGAAAAACTGAAGTCGACCAGAAGGTTGTATTGTTGAACGATACATTGTTGAAGAAGCGGTTGAGTTTTGTACTGAATATTTGTCCAATGTTCAATCGATTGGACTCCCCAAAACTCATATTTTCGAAAAAAAGGAAGGTAAAAAATTAATTGGAAATAAAATTGAACCAGTATCAAGGGATGAACGGGATCAAGTGCATTTGTATGTTCTGCACAATGATAATGAGGTTGAGCCATATGTTGAAATGCACAAGGATGTTCTCCGAAGGTTAAATCAGAACAGAAATGAAAATTGGATAGTACGAGAGCACAATCAAAGTTTTATACAATGGTTAAAGGATCATATTTATTCGAAGCGCTCTTCAGATCCCGCTTCAGTAACATAAAGGTTGTGATGTTTGGCATATGGTCCAAGTTTGCATGTATTTTCTCATAGCGCATACGCAATTAATGGATACACATTTTATACCAAAGAACAAGATGATAAAAGTACTATACAAAATAATGGTGTCACCGTGCTAGCTGAAGCAATGCACATATCAAGTATGAAAGACTTAAACCCTAAATATGCAAATTTGTCATATTTTGGAGTTATTGAGCACATTTGGGTGTTTGATTACGAGAAGTTTCAGATTCCTATCTTTGGTTGCAAGTGGGTAAATAGTAGTGGCATACGAATTGATAAGTCAGGATTTTTGCAAGTGGATCTTAATAGGGTGGTGTACAAAGATGAGCCTTTTATTCTAGCATCTCAAGCTAAACAAGTGTTCTATGTCACTGACCCGACGAGTACGAAATGGTCTATAGTGCTTTTATCTAACAAAGTGGTTGATGATAGCGGTGTAGATCAATGTTATATTGATGTTGAGAATGAGTCATGCATTAGAAGGAATGAGTTGTATAATAGAAATGATCAAGATGAGGATCTTATAGCGGATGAGTCATATATCAGAAATGATCATAACGAGGGAATTTGGATCAATTCATCCGTCTGCATTGCTAAGAAACAAGTAATTCATATTCCAACCAAGAAAAGAAAGAGATGTTAGTGAAAGAGGTAATATAATAAAATGTTATATATTATAATTTTTTATTTTTTTATTTATTTATTTATGTGAATTGTTCTAAATATTCATTTATATTTTATTAGCATTATACAAGCTTTTCGAGCACAAAGAGATATCCAAGTACCAAAGAGGAGAGCCAACAACATTACATGGATTGGAGTGAAGGTATATTAATTATCACATTTTTTATTATATTAGTGATGATACTTGATAAAACTTAGGATTTATCCATATTTTCTTTTCATGTGTAGTGTCCTCGGCAACGTAATGATATAGATTGTGGTTATTTCATGTTGAGGTTTATGAGAGAAACTCTTTTTTTGGATCAAATAGAGATTCCATCCGATGTGTGTATTTCTAACTTATGAGTTATTTTAATATTGAACACATATTTCTCATATAATTAAATAGTTGAAACTAAATCAAACTATGTTATATTATTATGTAGTACTTTGATGAATTCAAGTGTGCATATTACTCAAGAGATCATTTAGATGAAATTAAAGAGGATTGGTGTCAATTCATTATTGAGCTCGGAGTTTTATAAGGTGTAGCACCCCAAAATTTGCTCTCGCTTATTTCTAACTTTAAGTGGCTTATGTTTCACGCTTCATTTGCATCTGCATATCCATTTGGTCATAACTCATAATCATATCATTGCATTGGTCTTCTAAGACATGGGATCAAAGGATTTTCTTGTTGGCCTTATTCATAAGTGATTCAGGCGGTTTATATTCCAGGTTAAGTTGGAGCAAGAGGTTGAATTCTCCTCGTTGTAATCTTCCTGATCTGAGGTTTTCCTATTCAGAGAAATCACCAGAGATATTGGATCAAGGCTTTCTCACGAGTATCAGTTCATCTTCTTCAAGACATTTCATCAGTGTACATATCAAGGAGGATCAGATTCTTATTCATGGGGGGTTTGATGGGAATTAGGCAATGTCAAGATTAATCGTGTGGGCCACGTGGAATTCAAGATACAAGTCCATAAAATTGTATCCGTATCCATTCCATATCATAAACCAATTTTCCATCAAGTCGTTAACCATGTTCATTTGTTAAAACCATAATCCACTTTTATCCTTTTTTTCAAAATCCATATCCATTTCAACCGTAAACCATTGTTGAAGCGGCATAGCGGCAAGCAAACAAAAAGATTTGGAAGTATTTTTCCTGGAATTTATCGTGTCCACAGAGATCGGTGCTACTGAACTGCCATTCAAAAATTTAATTGTTAATGAGTTTGGGTTTAAAATGGTTTGAATTAAATGCGGAAAAGTAAATATGAACATAAAAAGAGTACATTATTTGAAGAGAAGGAACCTATCAAGCATGAATATACACTACTCGGAACAAACGTAAACCTATCGATCGGTCGCATTCAACATACAATACTCATCAAAATCATCCAGTATCGCTCACAACAGTCTCCATCTCTGGCACACTGAGCTGAGAGAGCAACCGTATCACTCTCGTCGTCACTCTCGCGCACGACGCCTCGAAACACGGAAGGCATTAAGTTCCGAAACCAAAAAGATTATCATCTAAATCAATCTCTAGCATCTAGACAATAAATATTCATCCTTAATCAAGATTCGTGATGTTTATCTCTAACACAACACAAATCCAAACATAAATGCAAAAAGATCAAGGAAGACATCGATAATGATTTGTAAAGCATATATATTATACAACCATGATCAATACATGTACATAGGTTTAGAGTAACAATACAAACATAACCCAACAAATAGAGAAATACATAGAGAAGAAATGGAGAAAAACCAAACATTTCATGAGTTGTCGGCTCCGATTGATGAAGGATTCGACTCCGGATCATCCTAATGGATGCTCCAATGTGTTTTCTCGCCTAATTCTACTCAAAAAATGCTATTGGATGGATTTGGAACCAAAAATATCAAAACCCATACCAAAAAATTGTGTTTTGGACCTTTAATGGAGTTTCAGCCCGTCAAAATTCGCCCGGCGGAATTCTGGGGCGCCCGGCGGAATTATGGCGGTTTATTTTTGCAAGTTCCAGAATTGTGACATTACTGTGCCTGCGCTTCGCCCGGCGGAATTTTGGCATCGCCCGGCGCTTTTGCAGTTTCGCCCGGCGGAATTTCCCCCGGCGCAGCAGGGGCGAATCACACCAGAAAATTCTGCACTGTTTTATTCGTAACTTTTGAATCGTAACTCCGATTGACGCACGGTTTGAAGCACTGGAAAGCTTATTCAATGCTCTATACAACAATGGAAAAATCCCATTGCTGGAACACCTGCAAAAATAAATGAAAATCAATTAAACTCAATGATATTTACACGATACACAATATATACACTAAAACGTAAACTATACGCATTTACAAACAAAGCGGGGTTTATTCGTATGATATTTAACAAAAAGTATCAATAAGTGCAACAAAACTTATATATAAAAACAGGTACATTTCGTACTTATCAAACTCTCCCCAACTTACATAATTGTTTGTCCTCAAACAAAAATCAAGCGACTCAAAGAAACAAAAGCAATAACCAAAGAATTACGAATCAACAGGTTTTGAAAACGGAAAACAAATATATGGTTCAAATGAAAAACAGTACACACAAAGTAAATACTTACCACTAAACTACGACGATGACATAGTCACGAAACAAATGCAAAATACAAAAATCATGCCAAAAATTCTAAAACAACACAAGTTCAAATGTGAATCACACCTAGTAAAAATAATCATCGGTAGATGAAAAACACACAATAACGTACTTTTCACTCACACAACACTCATGCAAACAAAAGACTAAATTATGCATACATCCACAAATTCACATTGAAAATACAAAAGCAAGAATCACAAGGACTTTCAAGGTTGTAACGTGGTCGGGTAAACAAACAAGGGGAAATTTCTAAAGGTAATTGAAACAAAGACTTGCCTAAACCTAAGGGAGTGATCAACTCACAAATATTCACACACCAAAATTCCAATCAACTTCTTCCAAAATCCCAAGTGTTACACAACACATAATACTTATTTAGCACAATTATTGAAACTCTTTTTGTTTCCTTTTTCAAGGATTTTTCTTTTTCTTCCTTTTTCTCTTTCACAAATTTTTCTTTTTTTTTTCTTTTCTTTTTCAATCCTCGTAGAATCCAACCAATGAGTATACAATCATCCTCTCCCCAACTTGAATTCAACCGCACCATCATGTGAATACTCCCTCTTTCTAAGGCAAGGAAAAAATCCATACAACAACACAAAGTTGAGGTCCAAGGAAAAACAAAATCCATTCAAAAAATAAGTGAACTAAATACTCATAGACAAGCATTAAGTTCAAATAAAAACATGGATCAAAAAGCTCAAAGGGGTTACAAATTCTCACACACTCACAAGGTGAATTGACTATTTGGCTAAGGTGGTTGTGCTCAAAATGAAACAATTGCCTTGATCCTTTTCATGCATTCATATAAACAACACAAACAATAGATTCAACATAATAAAATCCAGTTAGAACAAGAATGTCGGTTCTCCGCATATATGAATAATAGAAGGCCACCTCACAAAAAGGTTGGGAACTAAAGTGATTCACAATAGAACATGTATACAAAAGAGTGGACGGCATGGAAGTTTGTAAAATGCCTAAGTATCATGAATATGCTAAAGTCAAGAAAGCGATAAATACATACCTCGGACGTGTACAAAACTTAACAAATATCATTACCAGACATCCGCAAGTTGAAACGAAGCAACTTGGAAAATCACCAAAGCATCCTCAAATAAGTCAATCAAAATTTGCGAGTAAACAACAACCAAAAACATTAGAAATGAAAAACAATAAAAACATGCTTGTTTTATGTCGTAAGCTCGACGCCTATTATTTACAAACCAACACGTTGCTTCGGAAGAGCCAAATGCTTTCACTCCCGCCTTTGCTCTCATCTCTTCGAGCTCTAACCGGAACTACACATCTAACCACACTTTTGGCAAACGTGAAGAGAAACAAATATATACATTATATTCACAAGTATGTAAAACATGTAAAATTCACAAATATGGTAAACATATACAAGTATCAATATAAACAAGTGAAAATAGACAATATATACGATATCTACAAAACTTAAAAACAAAGAAACTATCGCAATGTGATCCAATAAAAACACCAATCCCCGGCAACGACGCCATTTTGTTGAAGCGGCATAGCGGCAAGTAAACAAAAAGATTTGGAAGTATTTTTCCGGGAATTTATCATGTCCATAGAGATCGGTGCTACTGAACTTCCATTCAATAATTTAATTGTTAATGAGTTTGGGTTTAAAATGGTTTGAATTAAATGCGGAAAAGTAAATATGAACATAAAAAGAGTACATTCTTTAAAGAAAAGAAACCTATCAAGCATGAATATACACTACTCAGAACAAACGTAAACCTATCGATCGATCGCATTCAACATACAATACTCATCAAAATCATCCAGTATCGCTCACAACAGTGTCCATCTCTGGCACACTGAGCTGAGAGAGCAACCGTATCACTCTCGTCGTCACTCTCGCGCACGACGCCTCGAAACACGGAAGGCATTAAGTTCCGACACCAAAAATATTATCATCTAAATCTATCTCTAGCATCTAGACAATAAATATCCATCCTTAATCAAGATTCGTGATGTTTATCTCTAACACAACACAAATCCAAACATAAATGCAAAAAGATCAAGGAAGACATCGATAATGATTTGTAAAGCATATATATTATACAACCATGATAAATACATGTACATAGGTTTAGAGTAACAATACAAACATAACCCAACAAATAAAGAAATACATAGAGAAGAAATGGAGAAAAACCAAACATTTCATGAGTTGTCGGCTCCGATTGATGAAGGATTCGACTCCGGATCATCCTAATGCATGCTCCAATGTGTTTTCTAGCCTAATTCTACTCAAAAAATGCTATTGAATGGATTTGGAACCAAAAATATCAAAACCCATACCAAAAAATTGTGTTTTTGGACCTTTAATGGAGTTTCAGTCCTTCAAAATTCGCCCGGCGGAATTCTGGGGCGCCCGGCGGAATTATGGCGGTTTATTTTTACAAGTTCCAGAATTGTGACATTGTTGTGCCTGCGCTTCGCCCGGCGGAATTTTGGCATCGCCCGGCGGAATTTCCGCCCGGCGCAGCACGGGCGAATCACACCAGAAAATTCTGCACTGTTTTATTCGTAACTTTTGAACCGTAACTCCGATTGACGCACGGTTTGAAGCGCTGGAAAGCTTATTCAATGCTCTATACAACAATGGCAAAATCCCAATGCTGGAACACCTGCAATAATAAATTAAAATCAATTAAACTCAATGATATTTACACGATACGCAATATATACACTAAAACGTAAACTATACGCATTTACAAACAAAGCGGGGTTTATTCGTATGATATTTAACAAAAAGTATCAATAAGTGCAACAAAACTTATATATAAAAATAGGTACATTTTGCACTTATCAACCATCTCATCCATACCTAAATCTATCTTCACGCCCATGTCCATTTTTACCCACATCTTAACCCAAAGCCATCATCTACCATTATCCAACATAACCATTTCTCTTTCCACATTCAAATTCATTTGTCAATATCCATGTTTATTTTCTATCATAGTCCATAAACCATTTTCATTCCAAATACCAAAACCCATACCAAAAAGCCATATTCAAAGTCTAATATCCAATTCCAAGCAAATCTACATCCATATTGTGTGCGAAAGCAAGATCATCTGGACATGGCTTTGGATAATAAGCTTGTAAATCTGTCCAATGCTGCTTTGGAAAAGGGTCTTCTAGTATACATTGAAACACCAATTCAAAATACTAATCGTGTTGTGGGAACTATGCTTAGCCACGAGGTTACTAAGAGGTAGCCTACTGTGCTCGTAATGAATATTGTGAATCTGCTATTGATTTCATTGCAAGGAGAACCCGTCTTGTCTTTCTTGAAACTGATGCAGCAAAAAGGGCATTGCCTCGTGTGATTGAAATGTTGGCAAATGAACACAAATGATACAAAGCTGTACACCACAGGAAGAAGAAAGAGCATAGCAGGCCCAAGTAAAGACCAAGTTTGCAGCAGAAAAAAATACAAAGCAATTGCAGGAACTTAAATTTGACAGTCTCTTACATTCAATAAGAGAATCCATAACAGAAACAGGGAAACTAATTACATATCAGTGAAAATGTCAGCTACATAGCAGGCTAAAAAAAAACAGGTTTACAATTCCAATTGGATAACAGAAAAACTTCAGAAAATCCTAATCTCTTAACCTTCTAACAGAAACGGAATTTTCCTAACCAATTTTCTGAACCCATAACAATTATAACAGAACCATAACTAACTTCTTCAAGGATTGACTCTCTCATTCTCTGAATCTCCATCACGTTTCTTCTCTTCAATTGATTTTCTTCAATCTTTAATCTTCACGATAACCAATCTCTAACTTCTCTAACAAAACTCAATAACAAAAAACTCTCTCTCCACCATTAACATCAACCTTCAATCAACACATTCATTCAAGCTTTCGTCGATCCAGAACCACCGCATCATCCTCAATCATCTTCTTCCATCCTCTTTGAAATCATCTTCAATCTTCATTCAAACCCTGCGACATCGTCTTCACCAATTCTGCAAATCAAAATTCAGAACCTAGCAACAAATTCACAACGCAGTTTCAATCAACAATTTGCAACAAATTCGATTCATATCATTCCAAAATTCATCAAATCGACAACTATGGAATTCAACAAATTGCAACGATGCAAGAACGATTCAAAATAGCAATCGCTGTGACTCCACAAAGCAACATCAGAAACGCGCAAGAAGAAGAAAGAAGAATTCATGCGCGAGAAGAATTGCGAACAGTAGTAGGAGAAGGGAGAAGGAGATTACTGAGCTCGTTCGTTGCCGTTAACGCTATTTTCGCAAAGGTACGAAACTTCCACCTCCGTCTCGTAGCTGTGGCTTTGGACTTAGAGTCCGTCGTGGTTTGTCGTGCTAAATCTTGTTAATTCTGTTCTCTGCGCTGGCGACCTCATCGTTTGATGGAGTTTTAGTGAGGAATCGTCACCGGATTCGTAACCAGGATGAGATTTGAAAGGGAGTTAGTGTTAGAAGGTTGGAAGTTTGAGGACTATTTCACCGGTGACGGTGGCGGCCGCCACCGTGTAGGACATCTTCTCCGGCGGTGATGTTAGGGTTTGGTCGTTGTTGGTTTTGTGAGGGAGAGAAAGAGCTACAAGAGAGAGAGACTTGTTGAAAGAGAGATTGGTGTTAGCAGGAAGTTCACCGTGTTTATAAGAAGAGATAAGATTTGTGGTGGTGGTCCACTCCGGCAGTGACACTTGTCACCGTCCGGTAGGGACACCTATTTAATCTAATGCGCGTCATCCACTATTCTTACTGTACACCCTTCATCAAGACCCTTGGTTTAATCTCAGAGTATGATCAAACGGCTAGGATTGGTTACTAGATCATGTGGTTCCACAGTGCGCCTTCAAGCCTTAGTTCCTTGGGCCTTTTTCTTTCTGCTATTTGCACCCCACAACTTGAGCCCAATAAAGAAGTGAAATGGAATTTCTGCTATAGCGCACCCCCTGGTTCTTCCATTATCCCTAGTTTCTCTTTTTGTACTTGTTTCAAAATCTGAATTCTAAAAATAGTTCCGTGCCTCAGAAAATTCCAATAAAATTCATGTATGTTTTTAGGGGTGTTAAATAATTTTTGGATGTTTTTAATTCCATTTTGGGGTCTGTTTGATATTTCTTCTGGAATTTTGGAAAGGGTTGTGTTCTTAATGGTGTATCTTGTGATGCAAGTCTTAAAATGTGATCTTCCCTTGACCATTTGGAGCTAATTTTTGTTGTGCATTTAGGCCTCTGATTATATGACCTAATGATGTTTGATTGGTACCTGGACCATGATTATTGAATTGCTTTTGAGCATAATTTTTGTGCATTGTCTTGTAGGAGCATCATTGATAAATTGATCCATGTTTGCAATTGATTGAGTATGTTTGGTGCATAGTTTGTGTCCTATCTTTTGCATGTGATTACCTACTGGATTTGGAATGACTTGGTTGATTACCCATAATTTTCAAAGGCATTTTTCTATTCTTCACAAATTTTCCAATGTGAACATATTATGTGTAAGCATGCATAGAGATAGGTTATGTTTAGGACTTGTATGAGGGCACTTTGATCCAACTTTGAATATGAGTTTTAGATCATTGTTAAGTGTATTTTGATGCATAATTGAGAGATGCTTGAGTATTGCATTTGATCATTTCACATGCCTTAAATGATGCCTTCTTTGTGCGTATGTGAACCTGAATTTGTGTTTGACTTTGGCCACTTCTTTTGATGCCATTTATATGCCATGTTCATGATTGTTTTGGGATTCAATTAGGACATTTTATCAGTCATTTTCCTCTGGTGTGTGAGCTCTAACGTTGCCTTACCATGTCATTTCATCTACCTTACTTGAGTGACGATTCTACATACTTGTATGAGAAGTTTAAATGTGATTTAGCTCACGGAATGCATTGACTTTGGAGAAAGAGTTTAGTGCAAACCTTGGTGACACTTGGAGATTGGTTTTAAGCATGCGTATTAGTTGTTTCACTTTTGACCTTGGTACATTTTCACGTTTTAATTCAATTTACCTAACTCGCAATGGTTTTTCTTTTGTTGGTTTGCCTTTAACTTCAAAGTAGATTAGTCTTGTAACATAGTTGTAACTTGACTTGTAATTTCATAATCCTTTTAGGTCTTTCACTTTGACTAGTGTGACTCAAATTTACATAGTCATTAGACTAAGGTCTTTATGTTCTACATACACTCTCTTGTTATTACTAATGTCTTTGGTTCACATGTGCAAGGTACATAAAGGAGACATTCCAAAGGTGGTTTGACCATTTCATTTTGTAAATAAAAGCTTGTTTCTAACTCGGTTTGCTATTTGTTTATAGGTGCTTTCGTGACTTGCTATTGTTGCGCTTTCGTTGCTTTGCTACGGATTCATATCCGTTTGGTAGGACCTCTTATCTCGTCACTTCTCTTTAATGCTTTCAAATGCCATGAGAAGTAGGAATAGTCGATGCCATGATAATTAGGATTATATGGAAATCCCTCAAGTGAGACCATGATTGTGCTTGTTTGATATTGTGCTGAAGACCTCCATAGAGGCATCCCGTTCCCCATTTCTCCTTGTAAGACCTCCAAGAAGGCAATTGACGGAAGTTAGGGTTCGCAACCGACCCCCGTTATTCTAGTTGAGTCGTTCTTAGCTCTCATTACATGATTGAAGCTTTGAACATCACCTACTCTTGTTATCGAGTCGGTCAAGTGGAATGAGGGTTTAGCAATCAAACCCCCACACCTTGTCTATAGCTCGCATTGACCAATGCTGATGCTTATGTGATCTGACTCACATCTTCCTTCCTTACTCTGCTCTCCATGGTTCTCGATACCATCGGATGTGCACCCATATTTCTCACAGCTAGCTTGTTTGCCTCGGTTGATATGACCCATTGGCTAAAGCTCCCCTTTTATTATGGTTGTGTGATATTATTGTTAACTGACACTGCTTACTCCTTAGTTGCTTTTATTTCATTTTGTGATTGATTCATCCTGTGTTTACTTGTCTGATGACATGATCCCGTAGGATTCCTAGCTCCACTTAATTTTCGATTAAGCCGGAGGTAGAAGAGACATTAGGATAACAATCCATGCATGACAACATTAGGTAGCATCCCCTTCTAACCTTGACCTTAGGCCCACTTTTGCATGATAACATTAGGAACAAATTAGTTTCCCTTTAGTGTTTTCTTTTCAACTTGAGTTTTCTCTTCTCATCTCATAACACTTCTAAAACACTTAATAAAATTAACGTGTATTGCGCATGAGCCTTGCATGTGGGAAGTGAGGAACGAGGGGTTTCCTCTCCTTTTTCTAGAGTGTTAGCATACGTCCTGTTAGGACGACCATGCGACGCATTCGATCCTACGTTATAGACTTGGGTGCAATGCAAGTTACAAACAACTTCAAAAAACACTTCTGTCTAAAAAACAAAAAACAAATTCAAACATTTTTATCCATCGGGATCGTTAAGTTTCAAACTTCATTTTTAGAAAAGAGCACGTTATTTTCCGTTTAGTCGCAAACAGGCATCGACCCTAACTGCCGGACACGAACTTAACGTCGCTCATAAAAAACACAGACTTGGTTAAGTCGAACTACGACTGCTCTAATTTCCTCCTTCTGGTTAGATTGAGGATACGTAGGCACGAGACGGCGATGTCTTGGCGAGCAACCTCCCCCCTAGTTCGTGTCCGAACTACGTTGACTCTGACTTTCCCGTTCCCGAGGGAATACGTAGGCCTAGGATTCCGAGGATGTCCTATCGAGTCGCTTCTTTTTCTTTTCTTCCTCGTCTCTCCTTTCTTTTCCGTTCCTGTTCCTTTTCCTTTCCAGTCGCAGTGGAGCTCCGGATGACAACACCCTTTGATCGAGACAACAAGCGTGGATCCCATCGAGTACGATGGACGCGTGGGGTGCTAACATGTTCCCTTCGCGTAAATGACTCCCGAACCTAGATCTATTGGTCGCAAGACCATGCTTTTCCTTCCCCCAAGTTTATGCAGTGTTTCCTTTCCCTCTCTTAGGATAAATACACATTGCTGGCGACTCTATTTCTGCGCCACTTTCGCGTTTGTACCTGGATAAAAATCTCGGGAGCGACAGCTGGCGACTCTGCTGGGGAAAATTAAACCCTAAGCGAGTCAATCCTAGCGCTTGTCTGTTTTTGTTTCATTGGGTGTTTTTGTGGAGCTGTAGTGCTGTATTTTGATGTTTTACTGTCTTGCTATTTATAGTATTACTGCTTTACTGTATATTGTTGTATTACTGCTTTACTGCATTACATATCATTATTATGCTGGACTGTGCTGGATTTTTTCTGTTTGGTGGGCAGGGTGTTCTGAGAGATAAGCCCACTACCCAGGCTTGAGCATACACATAGGTATTAGAGTGGATAGTCGTGACGCTTGCATGGTGGTGACCACGTATTGTTGTTCATGAGACCCACAACTAGACGAGGTTCTATCAGGAGCTATCTGTTACTGTATGTTGATACAGGCCAGTGGATATTCTCTTGAGGAACTGTCGACTCTGGTGACCATTCCCGAGAACTCAGTAACGGCACTCCTCCCGAGATGTGATAATGGCAGACCAGAAATGGTAAACCCATTACGCATCCTCGATCCGAGGACCCAATGCTGGGAACTTGCTATAGGATATCCCTTTTGAAAGAGAATCAGTGGAGGCACTCCTCGATTGGCGATAGTACTGTACCCCGAGGGATAAATGTACTATTGCTTCTCGACCTCAGTGCCAGAAGTTGAGGACCTTTCGTTTTGGAGAATCAGTTGAGACCTTCTCGATTGATGATGATACCAAACCAGAAATGGTGAACGTATCATCATTTCTCGACCTGAGAGCCCGGGATACTGAGGATCTTAGTACCCACATTTGAGAGGGGCGGGTTGTTTACAGGTGCGCAGGAAACCGTAAGCTTCATCATACCTGGTATTCTGGTTCTTTTATCAGTGCGGACTTATCAGTCCAGTATTCTGGTATTCTGGTATTCTGGTTATTCGAATATTCTGGTATTCTGGTATTCTCTTCAGAGCAGACCTTTGAACGTATCCATTCAGCAGCACAGCAGTACAGAGCTTTATGGAAGCCTTGATCCCATGTCTGTTGCATCTGCATCATCATTTTCGCATACATGTTCTTGTATTTCCAAGGGATATTAACTTAGAGACTTGCCACTGAGCATTTCCATCCATTTCTTATGTTTCTTCTAATTTTTTTTTTTGTGAATCAAAGCATAATGATCCCTTGGAAATATTCGAACATGGCATTTACATTGCATTTCCATACTCATATGCATGGTAGGTGTTTGAGGTTGGCCTTTTGATCCTGATCGGGTTTTCTCCATGGTTGCAGATTCAATCTTTTTAAGTCGTGTCCTAATTGAGCAAAATCAGAAGAAAGTCATGGATCAGATGCAAGCCGAGTTGATTGAGATGCAGACTCGCATGGCTCAGTTTATGGAGTTAATGCAAGGTGTTGCTCAAGGTCAAGAGCAGTTAAGAACTCTGGTCCAGCCTCTGATTGCTAGAGTCGATGAGGATGTGGTTATGTAGGGAGGTGTTCATACTGGTGCTATTCCTCCGGGGGGAGGTGTTAACAGTAATGGTGTCCATACTGGTCCTCCGGGCGGAGGTATTCCCGTTCCTTCTGTTGTTATCCCTCCGGGCGGAGGAGAGAATTTCGTGATTCCTTCTATAGTAGGGGGAGGAAACAGTATCTGCGCAGTACATGGTCGTCGCCATGGTGATCAACAGGATGATGTGTTTTCTCTTCCAAGTGGGGATGCTGACCCTCGACTTGATAATGGGCAAAGAATCATGATGATTGAAGAGCAGTTGAAAGGGGTTGTAAATCAGAATTCCTTGGGTATGGATTTGGACGATTTGGGACTGGTCCCTGGTGTCAAGATTCCGGACAAGTTTCAGGCGCCTACTTTCGAGAAATATAATCGTGTTACTTGCCCAAAGACTCATGTCTGGGCCTATGCGAGGAAAATGGCTGCATATTCTAAGGACGAAAAGTTAATGATGCATTTCTTCCAAGATAGCTTGACTAGGGCATCTTTGGAATGGTACATGCAGTTGGAGAGATCCCATGTTCGAAACTGGAGGGAGTTGGTGGAAGCTTTTGTTAAGAATTATCAGTACAATACTGATATGGCTCCAAATAGGACACAGTTGCAAAACTTGTCACAGAAGAATAATGAAAGCTTTAAAGAGTACGCCCAGAGGTGGCGGGGATTGGCAGCAAGGGTACAACCTCCCATGTTAGAACGGGAGATGTTGAATCTGTTTATGGCTACCTTGCCAGGTCATTATTATGAAAAGCTGGTACCTTGTATGCCCGGAAGGTTTGCCGACTTGATCTTAGTGGGAGAAATGGTCGAAAGCGGTATCAAAATGGGAAAGATTCAAGTTGCTCCCGGTTATTCCGAAAATACGAAGAAACGTTACAGGGGGGAAGAAGGGGAGACTAATGTCGTTCAATACCAAC
This sequence comes from Lathyrus tuberosus, assembly GCA_022829125.1. Lineage (NCBI taxonomy): Eukaryota > Viridiplantae > Streptophyta > Magnoliopsida > Fabales > Fabaceae > Lathyrus > Lathyrus tuberosus. The sequence continues at coordinate 3,292,892 of JALAZF010000254.1, forward strand.
AACCTTATGCTCCTCAATAACAGAAGTATCAGCGTCAGAATCAGCATAGGCCTCGCAAAAACTTGGAAAGAAGGAATGCTCCTCTTCATCCAGTTCCCATGTCGTACAGTCAACTCTTGCCACACCTGGTTCAAAATTCATTGGTGGAGCCCAAGACTTTGAAGCCTGTTCCAGAACCGTACCCTCTGGGGTACAATCCCCATGTGCAATGTGGATATCATGGAGGATCTATGGGGCACTCAACTGAAGATTGCAAAGCCTTACAGGCCAAAGTGCAACAATTGATTGACAAAGGGTACATATCCTTTCCAGAAGGGGACTTGGTTGTGCATGTCGACCTCTCACCTGTTTGAAGACTTCAAGGGTTATCTCCTAAATCCGGTAATCCAGGCGGAGTCAAGTCTTCTCAACAATTGCAATCTTCGGATTCTTTACTGCATTTTTATATGTAGCTTTCATTTGTTTGTTTAAACAGTGTTTGCATTAAAACTTATTTGTATTTTGAATGTTGATTTTAATGCAATGAATGTGTTGTTCTTGAAGTAATTTACTTTTATGCACTCATATCATGTTTATATGCACTGTAATACCAATTTTCTCGCCTAAACTCTTGAGGGAGGATGATGAGATGAAAACGCAAAGTCTTTAGTTGTGTGCTTTTGGATAAAACCCTGTTGAGGATGTACAGGCATTGTTTCAAATCGCTAAACACTGGAGATATAAGGGAGATAGACCCTCGTTAACCCCTTTGAGCCTTGAAGTAGGAGTTTCTTTCGTACGAAAAAACCCTCACACTTAACCCAGGGGCAGGATATGCGTCAGTTAGTTGGACCGAGCGTTCAAATTTCAAGAGGAGTGTGCATCTGAGGATCCATTACCTTTCTTTCCTCACATATTAGGAGGCCAAGAGATGTGAAACCACAATGGTTATCCATCAACAATCAAGGAGTGAGGCAGTCATAACCCTTTCAAACAAGTCAGACAAAACAGTGTCACACGATGTGTTCAAAAAAAAAAGAGAAAAAAGAAAAAGCCCGCTAAGTCAAAACTTGAAAACAAGCGACTTAGGCAAAAATTATGGCATCCCGCTGGACTTCAAAATTGAAAAAACTCAAAAGAGTCAGTCCAGGCAAAATCAGGGATCAAAAGAATGAAAAGCGAAAAGGGGAAAAGGATTACAAAAGAAAAATCCTCAAATAAGAACAAAGTCGTGTGGCTACAGACACAAAAGACAAAAGGGTTGACTGTTGCTCCAAAACCTCATCGGGTCTCAAACCATCAGTGTATGGGTTCCTTAACGATCACAAAATCTTTTTGAGAGATGAGCGCTTGTGCCAAATTAACTGAACGTAGGATTGGAGAACATCACGAAGAGTGGGTGGGCACTGATAAACTTTGAGCCTTAAATCCTTTTTTCTTAAAATCGTGAACCAGGCCACGATACAACCCTTAAAAGTCCTAATTGAAACAAGGTTTATTCCGAAGGCGTACTTCAGCGAGATAGCGTTCCTGACTCCTATGAGTTATGCCAATAAGATTTTTGTTGGTATTGCATGTGCGTATTGTTTTCCATTCAAAAATCAATGTCGCATCCCAGCTAGTGATTCGTTCACAAGGCTTGGCGACGCATTTTCAATAAAACTTCAAGGTTAACACGAGTGTTGCATTAGAATTGTCATTCTCATAATAAACATTTTCTGCTTGCATGTGTTCGACATCAAAGAAGCTTATATGATGAACATCATTTGAGAAGCTCGATCACGCCGAGTTGAGATGGTGAAAACTCCGAAGGACAGTCATGTCAAGGGGTATGTGGCCAAGAGACTGTGCGCAGCCTGGAGGTTCCCAATAAATGGTGATAAGAAGTAACCAAACTGGGGCAATTATGTCGAGATTCAATAAATCTCTCCACAAGTGCATAATATGGAGCAATCAGGTCGATTTGACAAATCTCTGTAAGATCAGTCAGGGGCAAAGTTTCTTCAAGACTTGGGGCATGCCACCTCTCGAGCATGAGAACCTGTCCACACCTGAAGACGGTTAATTGAAAGTACTTCTTCAAAGTTCAGAATACTGGGGCAGAGTATCTTCGAGTCATTACGAATTCTTTCGAGGTAATTTATTGCATGGATTATGAAGTCTGGGGCAGTTGCGTCGAGATCTGATAAATCTCTCCAAGAGTTTGAAGACCCTGGGGTAGTGTGAATGCCCGGTCTTCTATAAAATCCTCTTGAGATGATTTCTTCCTTTAGACCTGGTGGTCTGGGGAAAGTGGGGAGTTCAAAGGGCTGTTTATGACCATAGAGACAAGTCAGGCAGGGTAACAAAGTTGTTTTCCCCAGTAGAGTTTCTCTCCCCAACACTGAAAGTTCATCGTCCTCAGCAGATCTTACTCTCCCCAGCAAGAGTACAGAGGATTGTGTTCCCCAGCCGAAGTCATGGTTGGTTTATTATTCCCCAGCAAGCAGTTTAAAGGGGATTGCTCCGAGGTGAATGTGGTTGTATCTCCGACAGAAGATGTGGTGGATGTCTTTGAAAAGACTTTATTTTCCCCACAGAGCCTGGTACTCACTTTCCTTAGCAGGTCAGGAACTGTATTTCCGTCAGCAACGGCATGCTCTAATCCCCAGCAGGGTAAAAACTTTTCTCCCCAGTAGAGTTATTCTCCTCAGCATGGAAATTTCATCATCCTCATCAGACTGTCACTTTCCTCAGTCAGAGTACAAAAGATTGTTCCTCAGCTAGCATCTAAAGTGGATTGCTTTAGGGTGGATGTTGTTTTGTTACCACAGGAGATTTGTGGAATGTATTCCCAGGAAAAATATGTTGTCTTCCCCACAGAGCCTGGTACTCACTTTCCTCAGCAGGTCAGGAAGTGTATTTCTGTCAGCAACGACATGCTCTAATCCCCAGCAGGGTAAAAACTTTTCTCCCCAGTAGATTTATTCTCCTCAGCATGGAAATTTCATCATCCTCATCAGACTGTCACTTTCCCCAGCCAGAGTACAGAGGATTATGTCCCCAACTAGAGTGGTGGTTGGTCCATTACTCCCTTAGCAAATAGCCAGAAGCTGATACGTCGGTATCCCCAGCAAGAGACTGGTGGAGTATCTTATTTGGACAAAGGTATTATTTCCCCACAGAGTCTGAATACTCATCTTCCTCGGCTAATCAGGAAATGTTTTCTCACCAACAATGGTTTGGTCTGATCCCCGGCGGAAGATTAAGCTTGAGGGTACTCCCAAGCAGAGCTAACGTTATCAATAAACATTCCCCAAGCAGGTTTGTTGGTGTTGACTGATATTCCCCAAAAGGATAAGGGCGAAGTCATTTCCCCAGCAGCTGGTCTAGTATTGGTGATTTGTCTCCCCAAGCAGAGTTTGGTGGTAATCCTCGCAGCAGTTTGTTCAACGATGGTAGATATCCCCGGCAGGTTTTAAGTCTAAGTGATATTTGGCACTCTTCTGATTCAGGTCTTAGTTTTCTTTTTCAAAGAGTTATGTATAATCCCCAGTAGAGTGGAGGTTCTTTTGGGATTTCATCTCCAGGAGGAGTTATTGATCAAAGGGGTTGCCAGTTCTCTTTCTCAGCAGAGATGGCATAACTCATGGTATTTTGTTTGCCAGTTCTCTTCCTCGGCAGAGATGGCATAACTCATGGTATTTTGTTTGCCAGTTCACTTCCTCAGCAGAGATGGCATAACTAAGGGTATTTTGTTTGCCAGTTCTCTTTCTCAGCAGAGATGGCATAACTCAGTGTATTTTCTTCGCCAGTTCTCTTTCTCAGCAGAGATGGAATAACTCATGGTATTTTGTTTGCCAGTTCTCTTCCTCAGCAGAGATGGCATAACTCATGGTATTTTGTTTTCCAGTTCTCTTTCTCGGCAGAGATGGCAAAATTCTGAATATTTTGGTTGCCAGTTCTCTTTCTCAGCAGAGATGGCATAACTCATGGTATTTTGTTTGCCAGTTCTCTTCCTCAGCAGAGTTAGCATAAATCATGGTATTTTATTTGCCAGTTCTCTTCCTCAGCAGAGATGGCATAACTCAGGGTATTTTGTTTGCCAGTTCTCTTTCTCAGCAGAGATGGCATAACTCAGGGTATTTTCTTCGCCAGGTCTCTTTCTCAGCAGAGATGGCATGATTCTGGATATTTTGGTTGCCAGTTCTCTTTCTCAGCAGAGATGGCATAATTCGGGAGATTTTCTTTTCCAGGTCTCTTTCTCAGCAGAGATGGCATAATTCTGGAGATTTTGGTTTATCCTCAGTAAGATCGCCGAGGAATGTGTTTATCCTACCTGTGCTCCCCGGCAGAGTCTTTTATTTAGACTTCTCTTTTCCCCAGCGGAATCATCTTATCTGTGGGTTGTAAGTCCGTTGATTTTACCTCTCACCCTTTCGGTTCACGACCGTATCTTTGCTAGGAGTTCGCCTTTGATTGGCCAATCTCTTTTGTAAACCCAGTTCTCGTCTGGTAGTCAGTTCTCGTCTGACTTATTTCTTGAAATCCAGTTCTCGCTTGGTAGTCAGTTCTCGTCTGACTTATTTGGTGAAATCCAGTTCTCGCCTGGTAGTCAGTTCTCGTCTGACTTATTTGGTGAAATCCAGTTCTCGCCTGGTAGTCAGTTCTCGTCTGACTTATTTGGTGAAATCCAGTTCTCGCCTGGTAGTCAGTTCTCGTCTGACTTATTTGGTGAAATCCAGTTCTCGTCTGGTAGTCAGTTCTCGTCTGACTTATTTGGTGAAATCCAGTTCTCGTCTGGTAGTTAGTTCTCGTCTGACTTATTTGGTGAAATCCAGCTCTCGCCTGGTAGTCAGTTCTCGTCTAACTTATTTCGTGAAATCCAGTTCTCTTCCTCAGCAGAGATGGCATGACTCAGAAGAGTTTATTTCACTTTATCCCCAACGAAGTCCACATTCGGCTTGGTCTTTCATTTTGAGTTCGCCTTCGGTCGTCCTTGTATTATTTTGTTGGGTAGAGCACCTGCGGTCGGTCTTCCTTCTCGAGTTCATCTTCGGTCGTCCTCGTATTATGTTTGTTGGGTAGAGCGCCTTCGGTCGGTCTTCCTTTTCGAGTTTGTCTTCGACCGTCCTCACTTTATTTTGTTGGGTAGCCCGCCTTCGGCTGGCAAACACTCCATTTTATTATCCCCACAGTTTGCAAATTTTAGGGTTCTTTTGGTATTCAATCTCCGTGTATCCTTGAATGTCTGAAAGTCGTTGCTATCATACCTTCAGATCCAAGTTGATCGAATAGGGACAGCTGTAGCACCCCAAAATTTGCTCTCGCTTCTTTCTAACTTTAAGTGGCTTATCTTTCATGCTTCATTTGCATCTGCATATCCATTAGGTCATAACTCATAATCATATCATTGCATTGGTCTTCTAAGACATGGGATCAAAGGATTTTCTTGTTGGCCTTATTCATAAGTGATTCAGGAGGTTTATATTCCAGGTTAAGTTGGAGCAAGAGGTTGAATTCTCCTCATTGTAATCTTCCTGATCTGAGGTTTTCCTATTCAGAGAAATCATCAGAGATATTGGATCAAGGCTTTCTCACGAGTATCAGGTCATCTTCTTCAAGACATTTCATCAGTGTACATATCAAGAAGGATCAGATTCTTATTCATGGGGGGTTTGATGGGAATTAGGCAATGTCAAGATTAATCGTGTGGGCCACGTGGAATTCAAGATACAAGTCCATAAAATTGTATCCGTATCCATTCCATATCATAAACCATTTTTCCCTCAAGTCGTTAACCATGTTCATTTGTTAAAACCATAATCCACTTTTATCCTTTTTTTCAAAATCCATATCCATTTCAACCGTAAACCATCTCATCCATACCTAAATCTATCTTCACGCCCATGTCCATTTTTACCCACATCTTAACCCAAAGCCATCATCTACCATTATCCAACATAACCATTTCTCTTTCCACATTCAAATTCATTTGTCAATATCCATGTTCATTTTCTATCATAGTCCATAAATCATTTTCATTCCAAATACCAAAACCCATACCAAAAAGCCATATTCAAAGTCTAATATCCAATTCCAAGCAAATCTACATCCATATTGTGTGCGAAAGCAAGATCATCTGGACATGGCTTTGGATAATAAGCTTGTAAATCTGTCCAATGCTGCTTTGGAAAAGGGTCTTCTAGTATACATTGAAACACCAATTCAAAATACTAATCGTGTTGTGGGAACTATGCTTAGCCACGAGGTTACTAAGAGGTAGCCTACTGTGCTCGTAATGAATATTGTGAATTTGCTATTGATTTCATTGCAAGGAGAACCCGTCTTGTCTTTCTTGAAACCGATGCAGCAAAAAGGGCATTGCCTCGTGTGATTGAAATGTTGGCAAATGAACACAAATGATACAAAGCTGTACACCACAGGAAGAAGAAAGAGCATAGCAGGCCCAAGTAAAGACCAAGTTTGCAGCAGAAAAAAATACAAAGCAATTGCAGGAACTTAAATTTGACAGTCTCTTACATTCAATAAGAGAATCCATAACAGAAACAGGGAAACTAATTACATATCAGTGAAAATGTCAGCTACATAGCAGGTTAAAAAAAAACAGGTTTACAATTCCAATTGGATAACAGAAAAACTTCAGAAAATTCTAATCTCTTAACCTTTTAACAGAAACGGAATTTTCCTAAACAATTTTCTGAACCCATAACAGTTATAACAGAACCATAACTAACTTCTTCAAGGATTGTCTCTCTCATTCTCTGAATCTCCATTACCTTTCTTCTCTTCAATTGATCTTCTTCAATCTTCAATCTTCAAGATAACCAATCTCTAACTTCTCTAACAGAACTCAATAACAAAAAACTCTCTCTCCGCCATTAACATCAACCTTCAATCAACACATTCATTCAAGCTTTCGTCGATCCAGAACCACCACATCATCCTCAATCATCTTCTTCCATCCTCTTTGAAATCATCTTCAATCTTCATTCAAACCCTGCGACATCGTCTTCACCAATTCTGCAAATCAAAATTCAGAACCTAACAACAAATTCACAACGCAGTTTCAATCAACAATTTGCAACAAATTCGATTCATATCATTCCAAAATTCATCAAATCGACAACTGTGAAATTCAACAAATTGCAAAGACGCAAGAACGATTCAAAACAGCAATCGATGTGACTCCACAAAGCAACATCAGAAACGCACAAGAAGAAGAAAGAAGAATTCATGCGCGAGAAGAATTGCGAACAGTAGTAGGAGAAGGGAGAAGGAGATTACCGAGCTCGTTCGTTGCCGTTAAGGCTATTTTCGGGAAGGTACGAAACTTCCGCCTCCGTCTCGTTGCTGTGGGTTTGGACTTAGAGTCCGTCGTGGTTTGTTGTGCTAAATCTTGTTAATTCCGTTCTCTGCACTGGCAACCTCATCGTTCGATGGAGTTTTAGTGAGGAATCGTCACCGGATTCGTAACCAGGATGAGATTTGAAAGGGAGTTAGTGTTAGAAGGTTGGAAGTTTGAGGACTATTTCACTGGTGACGGTGGCGGCCGCCACCGTGTAGAACATCTTCTCCGGCGGTGATGTTAGGGTTTGGTCGTTGTTGGTTTTGTGAGGGAGAGAAAGAGCTACAAGAGAGAGAGACTTGTTGAAAGAGAGATTGGTGTTAGCAGGAAGTTCACCGTGTTTATAAGAAGAGATAAGATTTGTGGTGGTGGTCCACTCCGGCGGTGACACTTGTCACCGTCCGGTAGGGACACCTATTTAATCTAATGCGCGTCATCCACTATTCTTACTGTACACCCTTCATCAAGACCCTTGGTTTAATCTCAGAGTATGATCAAACGGCTAGGATTGGTTACTAGATCATGTGGTTCCACCGTGCGCCTTCAGGCCTTAGTTCCTTGGGCCTTTTTCTTTCTGCTATTTGTACCCCACAACTTGAGCCCAATAAAGAAGTGAAATGGAATTTATGCTATAGCACACCCCCTGGTTCTTCCATTATCCCTAGTTTCTCTTTTTGTACTTGTTTCAAAATCTGAATTCTAAAAATAGTTCCGTGCCTCATAAAATTCCAATAAAATTCATGTATGTTTTTAGGGGTGTTAAATAATTTTTGGATATTTTTAATTCCATTTTGGGGGCTGCTTGATATTTCTTCTAGAATTTTGGAAAGGGTTGTGTTCTTAATGGTGTATCTTATGATGCAAGTCTTAAAATGTGATCTTCCCTTGACCATTTGGAGCTAATTTTTGTTGTACATTTAGGTCTCTGATTATATGACCTAATGATGTTTGATTGGTACCTTGGCCGTGATTATTGAATTGCTTTTGAGCATCATTTATGTGCATTGTCTTGTAGGAGCATCATTGATAAATTGATCCATGTTTGCAATTGATTGAGTATGTTTGGTGCGTAGTTTGTGTCCTATCTTTTGCATGTGATTACCTACTAGATTTGGAATGACTTGGTTAATTACCCATAATTTTCAAAGGCATTTTTCTATTCTTCACAAATTTTCCAATGTGAACATATTATGTGTAAGCATGCATAGAGATAGGTTATGTTTAGGACTTGTATGAGGGCACTTTGAGCCAACTTTGAGTATGAGTTTTAGATCATTGTTAAGTGTATTTTGATGAACAATTGAGACATGCTTGAGTATTGCATTTGATCATTTCACATGCCTTAAATGATGCCTTCTTTGTGCGTATGTGAACTTGAATTTGTGTTTCACTTTGGCCACTTCTTTTAATGCCATTTATATGCCATGTTCATGATTGTTTTGGGATTCAATTAGTACATTTTATCGGTCATTTTACTCTGGTGTGTGAGCTCTAACATTGCCTTACCATGTCATTTCATCTACCTTACTTGAGTGACGATTCTACATACTTGTATGAGAAGTTTAAATGTGATTTAGCTCACGGAATGAATTGACTTTGGAGAGAGAGTTTAGTGCAAACCTTAGTGACACTTAGAGATTGGTTTTAAGCATGCGTATTAGTTGTTTCACTTCTGACCTTGGTCCATTTTCATGTTTTAATTCAATTTACCTAACTCGCAATGGTTTTTCTTTTGTTGGTTTTCCTTTAACTTCAAAGTAGATTAGTCTTGTAACATAGTTGTAACTTGACTTGTAATTTCATAATCCTTTTAGGTCTTTCACTTTGACTAGTGTGACTCAAATGTACATAGTCATTAGACTAAGGTCTTTATGTTGTACATACACTCTCTTGTTATTACTAATGTCTTTGGTTCACATGTGCAAGGTACATAAAGGAGACATTACAAAGGTGGTTTGACCATTTCATTTTGTAAATAAAAGCTTGTTTCTAACTCGGTTTGCTATTTTTTTATAGGTGCTTTCGTGACTTGCTTTCGTTGCACTTTCGTTGCTTTGCTACGGATTCATATCCGTTTGGTAGGACCCCTTATCTCGTCACTTCTCTTTAATGCTTTCAAATGCCATGAGAAGTAGGAATAGTCGATGCCAAGATAAGTAGGATTATATGGAAAGCCCTCAAGTGAGGCCATGATTGTGCTTGTTTGATATTGTGCTGAAGACCTCCAAAGAGGCATCCCGTTCTCTATTTCTCCTTGTAAGACCTCCAAGAAGGCAATTGATGGAAGTTAGGGTCGCAACCGACCCCCGTTATTCTAGTTGAGTCGTTCTTAGCTCTCATTACATGATTGAAGCTTTGAACATCACCTACTCTTGTTATCGAGTCGGTCAAGTGGAATGAGGGTTTAGCAATCAAACCCCCACGCCATGTCTATAGCTCGCATTGACCAATGCTGATGCTTATGTGATCTGACTCACATCTTCCTTCCTTACTCTGCTTTCCATGGTTCTCGATACCATCGGATGTGCACCCCTATTTCTCACAGCTAGCTTGTTTGCCTCGGTTGATATGACCCCTTGGCTAAAGATCCCCTTTTATTATGGTTGTGTGATATTATTGTTAACTAACATTGCTTACTCCTTAGTTGCTTTTATTTCATTTTGTGATTGATTCATCCTGTGTTTACTTGTCTGATGACATGATCCCGTAGGATTCCTAGCTCCACTTAATTTTCGATTAAGTCGGAGGTAGGAGAGACATTAGGATAACAATCCATGCATGACAACATTAGGTAGCATCCCCCTTCTAACCTTGACCTTAGGACCACTTTTGCATGATAACATTAGGAACAAATTAGTTTCCCTTTAGTGTTTTCTTTTCAACTTGAGTTTTCTCTTCTCATCTCATAACACTTCTAAAACACTTAATAAAATTAACGTGTATTGTGCATGAGCCTTGCATGTGGGAAGTGAGGAACTAGGGGTTTCCTCTCCTTTTTCTAGAGTGTTAGCATACGTCCTGTTAGGACGACCATGCGACGCATTCGATCTTACGTTATAGACTTGGGTGCAATGCAAGTTACAAACAACTTCAAAAAACACTTTTGTCTAAAAAACACAAAATAAATTCAAACATTTTTATCCTTCGGGATCGTTAAGTTTCAAACTTCATTTTCAGAAAAGAGCACGTTATTTTCCGTTTAGTCGCAAATAGGCATCGACCCTAACTGCCGGACGCGAACTTAATGTCGCTCATAAAAAACACAGACTTGGTTAAGTCGAACTACGACTGCTCTGATTTCCTCCTTCTGGTTAGATTGAGGATACATAGGCACGAGACGGCGATGTCTTGGCGAGTAACCTCCCCCCTAGTTCGTGTCCGAACTACGTTGACTCTGACATTCCCGTTCCCGAGGGAATACGTAGGCCTAGGACTCCGAGGACATCCTATCGAGTCGCCTCTTTTTCTTTTCTTCCTCGTCTCCCATTCCTGTTCCTTTTCCTTTCCAGTCGCAGTGGAGCTCCGGATGACGACACCCTTTGATCGAGACAACAATCGTGGATCCCATCGAGTACGATGGACGCGTGGGGTGCTAACACCTTCCCTTCGCATAACTGACTCCCGAACCCAGATCTATTGGTCGCAAGACCATGATTTTCCTTCCCCCAGGTTTATGCAGTGTTTCCTTTCCCTCTCTTGGGATAAATACACATTGCTGGCGACTCTGTTTCTGCGTCACTTTCGCGTTTATACCTGGATGAAAATCCCGGGAGCGACATAAGGTATATTGTACTCTTACTTTAATTGATGAGAATTTTGAGTATGTATAACTTTGTAACTATAGACATTGTTTATGTCTTGTTTTAATTGAATTACAATCTTTTTGTGTTGTTTCAGGTGTCGTACCCAAAATTTGTCCTACCCTCTCTCTTCTCATGCTAAGTATGTTGTGGCCTCATGGATTTTTATCAAGATAATCATCTGGCCTTTGGCCATGATTCTCTAAGATTTAAGTGATAGAGGTTTTGTTTATGCTCAGTGTAACTACAAGCTTTTGCAAGAGTTTGGAATTCAAGTGAAACAAGAAAAGATGTGCCCTCATTCTCATGTTTAATTTGTTAAATTTTCAAAATATTTGGTTTCAAGAGGTCTTGACTTGTGCTTCAAATGATTCTAACTTTGATTTCAATTTAAGTTGGAAAAGATAATCTATTCTTGAGTCGTGTTTTATTTTTTGGGTCCAAGATTAATGGATATTTTAAGGAAGTCCATTGCAAAGTAAAATTGGCGATCAAGGCATAATATAACTTAAGTGATTTTGGAAATTGAGTGTTCAAATCATGTTTTATATTAATTCATGGACATGGTTCTATTCCAATGTTTCTTCAAGACGTGTTTCAAGTTGATCCAAGCATCCAAAATCTTGTAACCAACTAAGACACTAAAGTGGCGTGGTGTCATGCAAGAGAGTTCTTAAGTTTTGTTTAAATCCATTTAGGTGCTGCTTCAAGCCATAATGTGGTACGTTGATACAAGTCACGAGGTTGTCAGTTTTACTTCAAACCTTTGCAAGATGTGGGTCATGGCAATGTGTTATTGAGTTATAAAGATCATGTCTATGATTAAATTGTATTAGCTATTGGGTGACATTTGGATACACAGTTACAAAAGGCCTAAATCGTAAAATTCAAATAAAAGTCAAAATGAATTCAAGTATAGTGCAAAATTCAAGATTAGTGAAGATGACAATTTTAAATTTGAATGTCTTAGCGATTTGCTACAAGGCTGCTTGCCACAAGGATTAATTTAGAGTATACTTGGATTCAAATGATTCATGTTACAAGCCACAAAGTAGCTTTCTACAAGATCTAAATTACAAAGAGCTAGCTTGATTCAAAGATTACATTCAAATGGTAATTTATACAAGAAGTCAAGTTATTCCTAAATCAGGTATTCCAAACTTTGTTTCCATATCATTCATCTCTCTCCAACTTGTGTTATACAAGCTACCCTGCCACAGTTGCTTCAAGCATCATTAAGGTACCCCAAACCCAATGCACACATGAAAAGAAATAGATGATGGTTAGTATCATATGCAAAAAAGGATAACATGAGAATGTTCAAGCTTTTCAACACTACAGGTTAAATTCAGGAACATAAATTTACACCCTCAAAGCAAAAGATGCGATGGCAGCAGAATACTCAGTCGCAAGCCATGAAAAAATGGATACTATGCGAAGAAGAAACCTAATGCCATGCATAAGCTAACCTTGGCAGTGAACAAAACTAGGAACATTAGCCTTTCTCAATGATCTCACAAAAGTGTCAAATATTTAATACTTACATAACAGAACTTGTGAATCATGAGTCAAAACAGGGACAATACCCCTTCAATACACACACAAACACCACTTGCCATAAAAAAAAACAAACTAGCCTACACAATTAAACCTCACGCACATGAGAAAATTCAGCCAATATGAGAAAATGCAACAGAAACCTATAGAACCAGCAACCACAACGATGAAAAATTCAGATTCACAACAAACTCATCAAATGCTTCAATAAAACCTCATCAATTTTTAACCTCAGAGTAACTTCAAATTTGCAAGCAGGAAAAACACATGTACAATTCAGAGGTAGAATCAATTTGAAAGCATACGGAGATACAAGTACATAATAGCAGCAAGTAGTGGAAGAGTATTTGGCATATGAATAAGTCACAATCAACAACAACATGAAAAAAAACTGAAGGGGGAATGCATAAATCAAAGCCAATTGAAATACGACAACAAATTTGTGCAACATATATGATACATCAAAAGCTCACATATCACACCAAGCAAGGACATTCATTTGAAAATCAAAACCAGTAGCAAGGAGTTCAATTCAACAATATGAATAAATGCAAGTTCATAACACCAATTCTTTTCACAAGTAAGTTACCAGCCGTACAGATATTTCAAGGGGTCCACAAAATATCACAAAATTCGCAGTAAAAAATCAAACAAAAGTTACATGATTCTAGAAGATTTACAGCTCATGCTACAGACAAAATCAGAGAGTGAGTCATTATCAAGGATCCCCACAAAATCCCACTACGAAAATTCTCTCTAACGGTATTACAAATCGCCAGCTCAAATCCTCACACGAATTAGAGGATAATTCCTCCATTTTTCTTAAATCTACACGTACCAATCAACCCTAAAACTCTCTATAAAAACCACCCCAATCATTAGTGAAGGGACACGCACAAAAACCAAGAAAAACCCTATCGTTACCCTGCAAAAATTAATTCCCAGACCCTTAAATTAGAGCTCTGAATCTAGACCTTTGAAGCTAAGAATCAAAGCTTCAAAGAGTCTGAGCTTGGCCACCACATTTCAAAAATTTATTTCCATAACAAACGATTACAAAGAAGAAGCAAAGAGTAGAACAGAACACGTAGAAACCGAAGAAGAAGCTGAAAGAGGAAGAATGGCGGTTGAAGATACCTGGAACGGTTGAAAACATCCTCAGCCGAAGCTCTTCAAGAGGTACTCTTTTGAACGTCGTTTGTCTCTGAACCTTGCTCGCTTTGTTCTCGTTGCGTTCCTTTGATTTTTCATTTTCAGGCTTTGACATTGTTGTGGTGGTATTACGCGTTTTCTGATAGTTTGAAACTAGGGTTTAGATTTAGGAAAACCACGATTTGTTTGATGGGTTAGTTTTTTGAAGAAACTGGGTTCGGATTTGAAAAGAGGAGAGGAAAATAGGTAGGGTTAGTGTTTGGATTTTGGCATTTTGGTGGTGGTGTAACCGGAGAAGACGGCGGCCGCCGCCGCGCGCCGCCGCTTCTCCGGCGGGTTTAGGTTTCCGGCATGAGATTTTAGAAAGAGTTGAGAGAGAATTGGATTAGAGAGAGAGTGAACGAATGTATCAAGGAGCGAACCCCATTTCCTTTTTTTTGTTGTTTTCACCTGATCAGTGGAGTGGCTGGACGGTTGTGCCGGTGACAAGTGTCACCGGCCTTGACACGTGGTCGTATCTCGTATGCTAATCTATGTGCGTACCCACCGTGTGCATGCGCCTCAGACCCTTAGATCTAGGGTTTTGTTGCCCCTGTGATGATCAGACGTTCCAGAATTTCTGAGGGTCTGTGGTGGACCCCCTCCCTGCGTGGGCTCCTGGTGTCTTGGGCCTAGTGTAATTTCACTAACCACACCCCCATTTTACTAACCTGTCTGGCCCATATCTTCCTCTTTTTTTTAATTTATTTTGTTTTTTTGTTTTCATTTTAATATTACTTTTTAATATAAAAACCAAAAAAAAACTTTTAATTATTTATTTTTTCAGAAATAATAAAATCTATTTACTAATTTAATTTCTAATTTTTATTAAAATGTTAATTAATTAGTTTATTAATTAATATTTGATTTTAATTAATCCAATTTCTCTAGTTCTAAAATTATCATAAAACACTTTCTTAACTAAATTAAATTACAAACTATTTGGGTTAATATCTTTGAAACTTTTTCTTAATTAAATCATGGAAGTAGTGGGCTTTTGGAGTCTAGCACTCCTTGGGTCCTTGAACGATTGCTCTTGGGGCGCACGCCTTGGGTTGTGTTCGTTCCATCTTCCATTTTAAAATACTTAAAATATTTAATCTTAGTCAAAAATACTTAAACCCTTAAAAATACAATCTTTTCTTTAATTAAACACTTAACCTTTAAAAACATTTTCTTGACTTAAAAGTCATAATTCAAATTTAAAACGATTACCTAACCTTTTCACAAATACTCTTTTAACTAAAAATTAAAATCATAAACAAAATTAAAATGCTTAAAATATTTTCTTAAATGAAATGTTTAAATTAATACTTCTAAAATCTATTTTCCTAATTAATTATGGAAGTAGTGGGCTTTTGGGGTCTAGCACTCCTTGGGTCCTTGAACGATCGCTCTTGGGGCGCACGCCTTGGGTTGTGATCGTTCCGTCTTTCATTCTAAAACACTTAATTCACTTAAACTCTCATACTTAAAACATTCAATCTTTAAAAAAAACACTTCCTTAAGATCATAATCAACGTTTTAATACTTAAAATATTCCCGTAGAATATTTAGGTCAAGCTTCTTAAACCATTCACATAATTAATTATTGGAGGTAATGGGCTTTTAGAGTCTAGCACTCTTTGGGTCTTGAAACGATCGCTCTTGGGGCGCACGCCTTGGGTTGTGTTCATTCCGGTCTTCCATTTCAAGACTTAAAAACTTACAACCCTTTTAAGACACTTAATCATTAGTTTATTCAAATCCAAATTCAATTAACGCGTCTAAAATACATCAAATTCAAATCTTTTTCTTAATCAAACTACGAAAGTAGTGGACTCTTGAGGTCTAGCACTTCTTGGGTCCTTGAATGAACGCTCTTGAGGCGCACGCTTTGGGTTGTGTTCATTCCGATCTTTCGTTCCTAAAACACTCGCCCTAATTACATGGACAAATAAGCCCATTGTCCAACGAACACAATTTCATAATTAATAGAATGAAAAAGGTGTCGTTGAGATCTAGCATCTCAGTAATACCCCGATTAATTGGTTGCGAGGCCGATGTCTCGTTTATTGAATACTCGTCATTCTCCCTCAAAATATTTAACAAATCAAACACTTCCCACGCAACCGAAACCCTAAGACACTTAATCCACAACTCAAATACCTTTCCCAAAGAACATTGTTTAAGTCATTCTTTCGCGCATATGAACTCGTGCTTCAGCCTCCCATAGCGAGCAGACAAGCCAATGTTTAGCAGTTAGAGTGCAACCTAAACTCTCGTTCGCCTAAAACACGTCCAAATCAAACCTTTTTTCTCAATCAAATCTCTAACACACTTAATCAAACTCAAACAACTTTTCTCAAAAAAACATTGTTTAGTCCATTCTTCCGCGCATATGAACTAGTGCTTCAGCCTCCCATGACGAGCAGACAAGCCAACGTTTAGCAGTTAGAATGCGAATTAAACACTCGTTCGTCTAAAAAATACAAATCAACCGTAGTCCCACGAACTACAAATGCTCGGACTTTCCCATTGCACGAGGGAATATGTAGGCCCAAGGGTTCTCAATCCTTGCCGAGCACACTAAGAAAAAACCACCCATTTCCCCCCTTAGAAAGCAATATCTACCTTAGAAGAAAACAAACAAACCAAGCTAACTTTCTCACGAATCGAATCAAGAGGTTCCTGTTGAGTACAACGGATGTAGAGGTGCTAATACCTTCCCTTTGCGTAATCGACTCCCGAACCCAAATTTGGTTGCGATGACCAAGTTCTTATCTCCCTTTCAAAGGTTTTATCGATATTTTCCTATTCCTTCCTTGGAATGAATAAAGTTTGGTGGCGACTCTGTTTCGAACAGTTTTTTCCGCGTCCATCGCGAGGATCGTATTTTTTGAGGTACGACAGATGGCGACTCTGCTGGGGATCACGCATTGCCCTATGCCAGAGAGAGTCAAGCCTAACTTGACTCTATTTGAGAGTATTAGCTTCGCTTGTTTAATTTCTTCTTGTTTGTTTTCTCCTATTACTTCTTTATTGGCTTTGTGTTGCTTTCTCTTTATTATATGTTGTTTATCATACTTGCCTGTTGGAGCCTGGGATAACATCACAAGTAAAGCTTTACACCCGAGCTTCGGAAAAGAAGAGGGAACACCGAGTTTAGATTTTGGAAATAATTAGTGTTAGTCCCCAAGGACTCGCTCCTTGTGTGCCTAGCATGAAAGCTTCCCCTAGAGTAGACCTTTTCGTAGATCTTGTTGTAACGCAGCTAGCCTGTCATACGACTTGATTCATGAAGGGTCCGTGACTCTGGGAACCACTCTTAGCACCAGTTTCCATCTTGGTGGTCATTAGTGTTAGTCTCCGAGGACTCGCTTCTCTTGGGCATAGCATGAAGGCTACACTCAGGATAGACCTTTTCGTATCCTCGTCATAATGCAGCTAGCCTGTTGCATGACGTTGATGCGATTAGTGTCCGTAATCCTGGGAACCTTATCCATCAACGTAGAAGTTATCCCGTGAGGGGGTTTATGGGTAAAGAATCTAGAACTTCCCTTTTGAAGCCTACCTATTAGGGTGTTTTGCAAATGCTCATCCTGGATCCTGAATCTACCTGCATTGCATTCATTGGCATACCATTGCATTTGCATTCATCAACATTGCATATCATTTTCCAAAGCCAAAACAAACTCAATCATCCTTTGTCCATAACCCGCAGTTAATTTCCCGACACCCATATCGAAGTTGAAGCCGTTTTTGGAAGAATCATGAACTCAGAAGAGCACAACCAGTTTGCGTCAAGACCCGATGTTGACTTGATGAAGAGCCAGCTAGACCAACTTGTGGAAGCTATGATAGCCTTGGCAAGGAAAGAGGACAACATTCAAAGGCCTACAGCCACTGAGAATGTCATTCTGCCTCAAGTGAATAATCTTGCCCAATTTCAGCCTGTGCGGATTCCTGTTGGGAACCAGGTTATACAAGAATGTCACACTATTCAAGATGAACATGCCTCGTCTCATGATGCAGTTGAATACCATAGCTTTGCATTCACTACACCGAATTCCCGAGGGACAAGCCTGGTGGTGAATACTGGACGACCTTAAGATGTTGAGTTTGCTGAAAGATGTCGTGTGTTGGAAGAAAAGCTTGAAACCATGAAGGGGTGTGATACTTTTGATCTGAATGCTTTGAACATGTGTTTGGTACCTGGCCTGGTAATACCTCCAAAGTTCAAGATGCCAAAATTTGAGAAATACAAAGGAGATAGTTGTCCAAAACAGCATTTGGTGATGTTTTGCAGAAAGATGACCTCCAATGCTCTCAATGATAAACTTATGATCCACTGTTTCCAAGACAGTCTGAGTGGGACATCGTTAAGTTGGCACATGCAGCTACAGAGTAGCCATATCCAATCATGGTTGGACCTAGCTGGTGTATTTGTGAAGCAATACCAATACAATCTTGACATGGCTCCCAACCGCATACAGTTGCAAGGCTTATCTCAAGAGGAAAACGAATCCTTCAGAGGGTATGCTCAGAGATGGAGAGAGGTAGCTGCTCGCGTTCAACCACCACTTTTAGATAGAGAATTGGTTGACTTGTTCATAGATTCTTTGCAAGGCCCATACCTGGAAAAGATGATGAGCAATGGGACATCAAACTTCTCTGACTTGGTTTTAGTAGGAGAACGCATTGAGAGTCATATCAAGAGTGGAAAGATCCTAGACGCCTCGAGCATCCATGCTAGTGAGAGTGAATCCATTATCAGTTCTCAAGAGGAAGAGGAGGATGAAATCAATGCAATCTAGGACACTGTACAAGCTCCATCTCCGGTACCTTATCCTCAATACCCAAGCATCTCAAATGTTCAAAGTCAGCAATCTCATGGGCCTCCCTGTGCGATTCCATTCTCTCCACATGGTCAATATACTCCTGTCAATAGAGGTCCCCCTCGTCAACAACAGATTGCACAACAACACTCTTCACAACCCCGGCGCTACTATAATCAAAGACCAAAAAGGCATTTTGCTCATTTGCTAGTGCCATTCAGTCATATATTACCACGTTTGATTAGTAGCGGGCTAATAGTGCCAAAGGGCTTGGACCCTATTATTCCTCCACACCCACCAGGCTTCGACGCCAGTGCACGATGTGGATACCATGCTGGCGCCATGGGGCATTCAACTGAGAATTACAAATAGCTCAAAAATAAGGTCCAAGACCTGATTGAGTCCAAGCTAATTTCATTTACGCCTCGAGGTCTTCAAATCAACGTCAATCCTTCACTTGATCAGGTGGGTCCATCCGTCCATGTTATGGAAGAAGCTGCTGAGAGTAGGTGGGAAGAAGGTTATTATAGTGGCCTTGATGAGCAAGAATGCTAGTCCAACAGTGGGTCAAGAAAGAAAAGCCCAGTCCTCAATGCTGGCAATTTTTAGATCATGTCATTTCTAT
Organism: Lathyrus tuberosus; assembly: GCA_022829125.1. NCBI lineage: Eukaryota > Viridiplantae > Streptophyta > Magnoliopsida > Fabales > Fabaceae > Lathyrus > Lathyrus tuberosus. Next base: position 3,312,209 of record JALAZF010000254.1, read on the forward strand.
GCATTTGTAGTTTCTTTTTGTTATGTGCTATTTGCTTTTAGATGTTGTTGTTTATTAATGGTAATATTAATGAAGTGATCATGTATTTTTTGAACTAATCACGTCGCATTCGCTCACATTTTCTTCACTTATATAAAAAAAACAAAAAAAATGTTCACCTATATACCTCTCATTTACTTTCTTTACCAAATTGTTGTTTAGCAAAGATTGGAGGGAGGATGACGAATACGAGATACCCATAATTGTTGTTAGTATGCTTTCGGATAAAATCCTGCCAGGGATGTACAGGCATTGTTTCAAATTCCCAAACACTGGAGAGATAAGGAGCTAATCCCTAGTTAACCACTTCGAGCCAAGAAGTAGAAGTTTCCTTCGGATTCAAACCCTTATACTCAACCCTGGGCAGGGTAGTGTTTAGTTAATATGACTGTATTTTTCGTACACGTCTTGAGGTGACGAAGAAATCATGCAAAATCCAGAAGTTATGATGGTTGTTCTTCAATGACTAGTGATTTGGCAGTCATAAAGCCTTACTCAAAAAAAGAGAGCCCGCTAAGTCAAACACCTCAAAAAGGAGACTTAGGCAAAAATTAGGGCAATCCCGATGGACTCGTAGAAAAAAATCAGTCCATGCAAAATTAAGGATCAAAAGAAAAAAAAACAAAAAAAAAAGCAAAAGAGGTCTTCGAATCCTCAAGCGAAGCAAAATAAAATTCAGTGACCACCATATCAACAGGTCACTGACGTCCACAAAAAAAAAGATGACTGCCATTTCAAGTAAATCTTGGATTATCATCTTCACTCTTGCACCGTCAAAATCTAGTCGAATGTGTGTCGATTTAACTGAACGTAGGACTGGAGATCAGCACGTAGTAGGGGTGGGTACAAAATAAATTTTGAACCTTATATCCTTTGTTTCTATAACCGTGAACCAGACCACGTTACAACCCTCAAAAGACCTATTTGAGGCGGGGTTTATTCTGAAAGCATACTACAGCAAGGTTGCGTAAACTGACTCCTGCATATTTGCTAATCTTCTAAGTTGGTGTCGTATTCTTGCTATATCTCACACACCAGTAAATCAGCACTGCGTTTGGACTAATGGTTCACTCGTCACACACTGACACATCATTCCAATAAATGATTTTTCAAAACTTGCATGAATGTTGCATTAAAATTACCATTTCTGAATTATCAATTTTAACTGTAAATCAGCATTTGACATTATGAAAATTCCAACAAAGTGCAATCAGAGGGAAACTTGAGCATTCGTTGGCACTGACTCGAATCGAGACTATCTCATAACCTTGTGAATCTGGGGCAAGTCCTTCAGAGCAATACTTGGTCAATCTGAGGCAAGTCTTTCAAAAGCTAGGACTGGGGCAGACCACTGCAAAATCCAGACACTGGGGCAGATCATCTCATTACCCTCCAAACCGGGACAGATTCCCTTCATACAGTCAAGTTGGTCAAGCTGGCGATGTCATGCACTAAGTGACCCGTGAGTTCAACAACTATTAAAAGCCTTGGGGCAGAGCAAATGCACAATCAGAACGCATTGGTTAAGTTGCTACGCTCACACAATCAATCTACATTGGTTACGTCGCTGCGCTCATACAACCATTTATGGCATATCAGCTAGAAATGAGGTTCTCTCATGAACCAAGCTCGCAATTTCTGCAAAGGATCAGACTTGGGGCACCAAGAGAAATATTGGCTTACTGATCATAATATCTTACATTTTCGAGTGTCGGGAAATCAAATCTTTCAAACTCCTAAAAGTCCAACCCTGCTTGGCAACCACTAAATGTCCAACCTTGCTTGGCACCTACCAAAAGTCCAACCCTGGTTGGCACCTCTAAAAGTCCAACCTTGCTTGGCAACCTCCTAAAGTCCAACCTTGCTTGGCAACTCCTAAAGTCCAACCTTGCTTGGCAACCACCAAAAGTCCACCCTGATGGCACCCTCATAAAACCAATAACCTGCTTGCATCCACATATGCATCACATATAACATACAAGCACCATATGCATAACGTATTTCCTTTCTCAACCCCCGCGTTGATATATATTGTTTTGTTCTTGACCCCTGAGTCAATGTTGTCTTTATTTTTCTTCGGCCCCCGAGTCGATGTTTACCTTTCTTTCAACCCCCGAGTTGATGATATTTTATCTTTATCTTCTTCGACCCCCGAGTCGATATTGCCTTAGTTTCACGACCCCCGAGTCGATATTATTATTACACCTTCAACCCCCGAGTTGACATTTTATTGCTTGTTCTGACCCCCGAGTCATTGTTATCTTTATCTTCTTCGACCCCCGAGTCGATATTGTCTTTATTTCTTCGACCCCCGAGTCGATATTGCCTTTATCTCTGCCCTCGAACCCCGAGTCGATATTTGCTTTTACCTTCAACCCCCGAGTTGATATTTTGCTTTTACCCTCAACCCCCGAGTTGATATTTTGTTATTTCCTTCAACCCCCGAGTTAATAGATTACCTTATCTTTATTTTCTCGACCCCCGAGTCGATATTACCTTTACCTTTCTTTCAACCCCCGAGTTGACGACAATTTATCTTAATGTTTCTCGACCCCCGAGTCGATATCGTATTTCCTTTTCTCAACCCCCGAGTTGATATTCTAGTATTCCCAGTGAGTATTTCCCCTTGCTCCATCTAATCACCATTAATCCTTCTTTGGAAACCAGAAATAAAGCCTTGCCCAGTTGCATTCCCATATGCATCTCATATAAATAAATTCATTTGCATTCCTGTATGCATGGCATATCTATCCCCAGCATAGCATAACAAGATCCAGGATCAGTTCGCAAGTATCATGGCCAGTCTTTCTTTAAGGTCGGCAATATTTCTTCTGAAAAGAGTTGGTAGCCTTTACGTGCTCAAGGAAGTCTATTCCCCAGCAAGTCATTCTTCAACCATGCAATTGATAATGACAATCCCCCGCAGCTGTTGTTATTCTTACTCCCCAAGCAGAGGATATCCTAGAAAGTTTCTTGTGAGTTTTCCCCTGCAGAGCCATCACAGCTCCTTTGACAAGAATCTTGCTCAAATACTCTCCAGCAAATGCACCGCAGAGATATTGCTTTGGTATCATCAAAGAACCTTAATAGATAAGGGACTACTTCGATTACCCAAAGGATCTCAAGTTATTCTTGTTCAGGGGGAACCCTACTACCTCATGCTGCTGAGTCTCACTCTATAGCTCTTTACCTGTTGTCGGACAAATTTTGGGATCTTCTTATATCTAATTGACTTCAACCCTACAAATATACACTTTGCAGCAGTTCATTCTCTCGGGTTCAAGCCAATTAGATAGGGGCATCTGCCGTACCCTAAATTTGTCCTACCCTCTATCTTTTCATGCTAAGTATGTTGTGGCCTCATGGATTTTTATCAAGATAATCATCTGGCCTTTGGCCATGATTCTCTAAGATTTAAGTGATAGAGGTTTTGTTTATGCTCAGTGTAACTACAAGCTTTTGCAAGAGTTTGGAATTCAAGTGAAACAAGAAAAGATGTGCCCTCATTTTCATGGTTAATTAGTTAAATTTTCAAAATATTTGGTTTCAAGAGGTCTTGACTTGTGCTTCAAATGATTCTAACTTTGATTTCAATTTAAGTTGGAAAAGATAATCTATTCTTGAGTCGTGTTTTATTTTTTGGGTCCAAGATTAATGGATATTTTAATGAAGACCATTGCATAGTAAAATTGGCGATCAAGGCATAATATAACTCAAGTGATTTTGGAAATTGAGTGTTCAAATCATGTTTTATATTAATTCATGGACATGGTTCTATTCCAATGTTTCTTCAAGATGTGTTTCAAGTTGATCCAAGCATCCAAGATCTTGTAACCAACTAAGACACTAAAGTGGCGTGGTGTCATGCAAGAGAGTTCATAAGTTTTGTTTAAATCCATTTAGGTACTGCTTCAAGCCATAATGTGGTACGTTGATACAAGTCATGAGGTTGTCAGTTTTACTTCAAACCTTTGCAAGATGTGGGTCATGGCAATGTGTTATTGAGTTATAAAGATCATGTCTATGATTAAATTGTATTAGCTATTGGGTGCCATTTGGATACACAGTTACAAAAGGCCTAAATCGTAAAATTCAAATAAAAGTTAAAATGAATTCAAGTATAGTGCAAAATTCAAGATTAGTGAAGATGACAATTTCAAATTTGAATGTCTTAGCGATTTGCTACAAGGTTGTTTGCCACAAGGATTAATTTAGAGTATACTTGGATTCAAATGATTCATGTTACAAGCCACAAAGTAGCTTTCTACAAGATCTAAATTACAAAGAGCTAGCTTTATTCAAAGATTACATTCAAATGGCAATTTATACAAGAAGTCAAGTTATTCCTAAATCAAGTATTCCAAACTTTGTTTCCATATCATTCATCTCTCTCCAACTTGTGTTATACAAGCTACCCTGCCATAGTTGCTTCAAGCATCATTAAGATACCCCAAACCCAATGCACACATGAAAAGAAATAGATGATGGTTAGTATCATATGCAAAAAAGGATAACATGAGAATGTTCAAGCTTTTCAACACTACAGGTTAAATTTAGGAACATAAATTTACACCCTCAAAGCAAAAGATGCGATGGCAGCAGAATACTCAGTCGCAAGCCATGAAAAAAGGGATACTATGTGAAGAAGAAACCTAATGCCATGCATAAGCTGACCTTGGCAGTGAACAAAACTAGGACCATTAGCCTTTCTCAATGATCTCACAAAAGTGTCAAATATTTAATACTTACATAACAGAACTTGTGAATCATGAGTCAAAACAGGGACAATACCCCTTCAATACACACACAAACACCACTTGCCATAAAGAAAAACAAACTAGCCTACACAATTAAACCTCACGCACATGAGAAAATTCAACCAATATGAGAAAATGCAACAGAAACCTGTAGAACCAGCAACCACAACGATGAAAAATTCAGATTCACAACAAACTCATCAAATGCTTCAATAAAACCTCATCAATTTTTAACCTCAGAGTAACTTCAGATTTGCAAGCAGGAAAAACACATGTATAATTCAGAGGCAGAATCAAATTGAAAGCATACAGAGATACAAGTACATAATAGCAGCAAGTAGTGGAAGAGTATTTGGCATATGAATAAGTCACAATCAACAACAACATGAAAAAAAACTGAAGGGGGAATGCATAAATCAAAGCCAATTGAAATACGACAACAAATTTGTGCAACATATATGATACATCAAAAGCTCACATATCACACCAAGCAAGGACATTCATTTGAAAATCAAAACCAGTAGCAGGGAGTTCAATTCAACAATATGAATAAATGCAAGTTCATAACACCAATTCTTTTCACAAGTAAGTTACCAGCCGTACAGATATTTCAAGGGGTCCACAAAATATCACAAAATTCGCAGTAAAAAATCTAACAAAAGTTACATGATTCTAGAAGATTTACAGCTCATGCTACAGACAAAATCAGAGAGTGAGTCATTATCAAGGGTCCCCACAAAATCCCACTACGAAAATTCTCTCTAACGGTATTACAAATCGCCAGCTCAAATCCTCACACGAATTAGAGGAATATTCCTCCATTTTTCTTAAATCTACACGTACCAATCAACCCTAAAACTCTCTATAAAAACCACCCCAATCATCAGTGAAGGGACACGCACAAAAACCCAGAAAAACCCTATCGTTACCCTGCAAAAATTAATTCCCAGACCCTTAAATTAGAGCTCTGAATCTAGACCTTTGAAGCTAAGAATCAAAGCTTCAAAGAGTCTGAGCTTGGCCACCACATTTCAAAAAGCTATTTCCATAACAAACGATTACAAAGAAGAAGCAAAGAGTAGAACAGAACACGTAGAAACCGAAGAAGAAGCTGAAAGAGGGAGAATAGCGGTTGAAGATACCTAGAACGGTTGAAAACATCCTCAGCCAAAGCTCTTCAAGAGGTACTCTTTTGAACGTCGTTTATCTCTGAACCTTGCTCGCTTTGTTCTCGTTGCGTTCCTTTGATTTTTCATTTTCAGGCTTTGACATTGTTGTGGTGGTATTACGCGTTTTCTGATAGTTTGAAACTAGGGTTTAGATTTAGGAAAACCACGATTTGTTTGATGGGTTAGTTTTTAGAAGAAACTGGGTTCAGATTTGAAAAGAGGAGAGGAAAATAGGTAGGGTTAGTGTTTGGATTTTGGCATTTTGGTGGTGGTGTAACCGGAGAAGACGGTGGCGGCCGCCGCGCGCCGCCGCTTCTCCGGCGGGTTTAGGTTTCCGACATGAGATTTTAGAAAGAGTTGAGAGAGAATTGGATTAGAGAGAGAGTGAACGAATGTATGAAGTAGCGAACCCCATTTCGTTTTTTTGTTGTTCTCACCTGATCAGTGGAGTGGCTGGACGGTTGTGCCGGTGACAAGTGTCACCGGCCTTGACACGTGGTCGTATCTCGTATGCTAATCTCTGTGCGTACCCACCGTGTGCATGCGCCTCAGACCCTTAGATCTAGGGTTTTGTTGCCCCGGTGATGATCAGACGTTCCAGAATTCCTGAGGGTCTATGGTGGACCCCCTCCCTGCGTGGGCTCCTGGTGTCTTGGGCCTAGTGTAATTTCACTAAGCACACCCCCATTTTACTAACCTGTCTGGCCCATATCTTCCTCTTTTTTTTAATTTATTTTGTTTTTTAGTTTTCATTTTAATATTACTTTTTAATATAAAAACAAAAAAAAACTTTTAATTATTTATTTTTTCAGAAATAATAAAATCTATTTACTAATTTAATTTCTAATTTTTATTAAAATGTTAATTAATTAGTTTATTAATTAATATTTGATTTTAATTAATCCAATTTCTCTAGTTCTAAAATTATCATAAAACACTTTCTTAACTAAATTAAATTACAAACTATTTGGGTTAATATCTTTGAAACTTTTTCTTAATTAAATCATGGAAGTAGTGGGCTTTTGGAGTCTAGCACTCCTTGGGTCCTTGAACGATTGCTCTTGGGGCGCACGCCTTGGGTTGTGTTCGTTCCGTCTTCCATTTTAAAATACTTAAAATATTTAATCTTAGTCAAAAATACTTAAACACTTAAAAATACAATCTTTTCTTTAATTAAACACTTAACCTTTAAAAACATTTTCTTGACTTAAAAGTCATAATTCAAATTTAAAACGATTACCTAACCTTTTCACAAATACTCTTTTAACTAAAAATTAAAATCATAATCAAAATTAAAATGCTTAAAATATTTTCTTAAATGAAATGTTTAAATTAATACTTCTAAAATCTATTTTCCTAATTAATTATGGAAATAGTGGGCTTTTGGGGTCTAGCACTCCTTGGGTCCTTGACGATCGCTCTTGGGGCGCACGCCTTGGGTTGTGATCGTTCCGGTCTTCCATTTCAAGACTTAAAAACTTACAACCCTTTTAAGACACTTAATCATTAGTTTATTCAAATCCAAATTCAATTAACGCGTCTAAAATACATCGAATTCAAATCTTTTTCCTAATCAAACTACGAAAGTAGTGGACTCTTTCATCATCTTGTTGTTCAAGTTGGATCCATTATCAGTAATGATCTGGCTTGGAACACCATAACGGCAGATGAGATTGTTTTTTATAAAGAGGACTACAACTTGTTAGGTTACATTGGTGTATGACACTGCTTCGACCCACTTGGTGAAGTAGTCAATGGCTACTAGGATGAACTGATGTCCGTTTGAAGCTTTGGGTTCAATCATGCCAATCATGTTGATTCCCCATATAGAAAACGGCCATGGAGAAGAAAGAACTTTGAGATGCATCGACGGCACATGGATTTTGTTAGCGTATATCTGACACTTGTGGCATCTCCTCATGTACTGGTAGCAATCGAATTCCATTGTCAGCCAGTAATACCCTGCTCTCAGAATTTTTCTCGCCATTGTGTGTCTGTTGGCATGAGTTCCAAAGGAGCCTTCGTGAATTTCTTTCATCAACATGTTTGCTTCTTGTTTATCTACGCATCTGAGCAAAACCATGTAGAATTTTCTTTTATAGAGTGTATCACCGTTCAGAAAGAAGTTTCCAGCCAGTCTTCTGAGAGTTTTCCTGTCTTTTCTGGATGCCTCGGGCAGGTATTCTTATTTCAGAAGGAAGCATTTGATATCTTGATACCAAGGTTTGTTTTCTATGACTGATTCGACTGCGAAGATGTAAGCGGGCTTTTCAAGGTGCATTATGTCGATCTTAGGTACGTCATAACATTGAATTACACTAATCATGGAGGATAGGGTGGCTAATGCATCAACCATGTGATTTTCTTCACGAGGGATGTGATGAAACTCAATTTTATTGAAGAATGGTAACAACCTTCTCGCGTAGTCTTTGTAAGGAATCAGTCCTGATTGGTATGTATTCCACTATTCTTTGATCTGATTGGTATGAGTCTCCATGCACATCCAGATTCTTTATCCGTAAGTCAATAGCTTCTTCGAGAGCCATGATACAAGCTTCGTATTCGGGCTCGTTATTCAGTCTTTGGTGAAGGCATTTCTTGAATGGCCTTGACCTTGTCAGGATAAACCACAATTCCTTTTTAGCTAATGATGAATCCCAAGAGTTTTCCTGAGTGATCACCGAACGTGCATTTATTGGGATTCAAGTAGAGTTTGTATTTTCTCAGACGCTCGAATAACTTTGGTAGGTGTTCTACATGCTCTTCTTCTGTTTTAGATTTGGCAATCATGTCATCGACGTACATTTCAATTTCTTTGTGCATCATGTCGTGAAACAGAGTTGTCATGGCCCTTTGATAGGTTGCCCCGACGTTCTTTAAACCGAACGACATTACCTTGTAACAAAAGGTGCCCCATGGGGTGATGAATGATGTTTTCTCCATATCTTCCGGCGCCATTTTGATTTGATTATAGCCCGAGAATCCATCCATGAAGGAGAAGACTTTGAATTTTGTTGTACTGTCCACCAGCATGTCAATGTGTGGTAAGGGGAAGTCATCCTTTGGACTTGCTTTGTTTAGATCCCTGTAGTCTACACACATTCTGACTTTTCCGTCCTTTTTTCGGAAATGGAACTATGTTAGCTAGCCATTGAAGATATTTTGAGGTGGCAAGGAAACCTGTGTCGATCTGTTTCTGCCCCTCCTCCTTGATTTTGATAGCCATATCTGGATCAGTCCGTCTCAGTCTCTGTTTCATCGGAGGACACTCTGCTTTTAACGGTAAATGATGTTCCACGATGCTGGTATTCAACCCTAGCATGTCCTGATAGGACCAAGAAAACACATCTTGAAACTCTTTGAGAAGTGTTATCAAGTCTTCTCTGAAGTTGGATTGAGTAGTGCTCCAATCTTGACTTCTTTCCTCTCTTCTTCTGAACCCAAATTGACCGTTTCCAACGCCTCTTTGTGAGGCTCAATAGACCTTTCTTCTTGTCTGAGTAATCAGGAGATCTCTTCTGGAATTTCTTCGTTCTCTTCTTCTTCAGCTTCAAATACCGGGAATTCAAAGTTGGGATAAGGCATTGGATTGTATGTTTCAATGGGGTTTAAAACAAGAAATCTGCATGGCGTGATGATTCGTTTTTAGAAGAGATAGAGAGAATGCAAGAGTGTGTGCAGTGTATTTTCTGAAAAAATGCTTGTTTTTATTTTTGGGTTGTTTTAGGATTACCATTTTCTGAAAAACAAAAAGTGAAAACAACAATAAATGCGGGAATGACAGAATGACATTATTTATTTATGATTTTGTCGATTCTTGAAATACAACCCTCTAAAACAAAACTATGTCGCTTTGGGCAAAGCGAAGAGGGACATTTACAAAAAAGTGAGCCCTATAAAAACATCCGTTTATCCTGGGCATGGTGTAAGGTCAAAACAAAGACGGCAATTACTTAGACTTATGGACAACTTTCGGGACATCGATAGTAACTCATTGGCGACTAACTCCTCGGTGAATCACAAAGTCTGGTACCTTCTTTCTTGGTTTTTCCTAAAAAAATAACGCGGATTTCTGGCGGAGCAAGATCATTGGAGTCTTCCTCCCAAGCAGAGTTATCGTAAACAAACTCTTCTGTTGTATCTTCCCTAGTGTTTTCACTCTCAAGAGGATCTCCCCATCCAGTTGGCTGGATGTCCTCGTATCTGATGCGAGAGCTTTCAGGAGCAGTGTATTTGACTAAGAAGTCGTACTTGCCACTCGGCTGTCCTAAGTTGTCCCATACTTCTGTGGGAATAGAGGAGACATCTTCTTCAATGATGTTAACCTCTGGAAAAGCATAGTTGATGAACTCTTGTCCTGTAATCTTTGCAGATTCATCATTGTGCTGGATATTTTCTGAATGTCCTGCGTAATGATCCCATGACTTGGTGGGGACATGAGTATTCTTTTCAATATTGCTCAGTTGATAGGCATTGTTTGGCTGACTCTTTTGCCCCAAGTCTTCTGGGCACGGCTTCAAAATGGGCAAGTCATCCAAGGGATCATAATAATCTTGATCGAAGTTCTCCTTAATTAGATCATCTTCTAATGAGTTAGGTGGAGCACGTCATGCCTCAGGATCGCAATTAAGGCTTGCTCTCTGCAGACTGTGACTAGCTTGTCATTCTTGACAAACTTCAGCTTTTGGTGAAGTGCGAAGTGACTGCCCCAGCTTCGTGTATCCAAGGTCTTCCTATTAAACAATTGTATGCTGCCCGGATGTCCATGACCTAGAAAGTGACTTGGAAAGTGTGAGGACCGATGGTTATGGGAAGATTGACTTTGCCGATAACTGTTTTTCTGGATCCGTCAAAGGCTTTGACGATGATCTCACTGCCTCTCATCGGAGCTCCTTGAAATGATAGTCGTGTCAAAGTTGATTTTGGCATAACATTCAAAGATGATCATGTGTCTACCAGTACGCTGGCTAAAGCATCGTCTTGGCAGTTGACTGTAATGTTAAGCGCCATATTATGATTTTTGCCTTCTTTTGACAGTTCCTCATCACTAAATCCTAAGTTGTTACAGGAAGTGATGTTGGAAATGATGCTGTCAAATTGTCCTACTGTCACGTCTTGTTCCATAAAGGCTTGCTCTAAGACTTTCTGCAGAGCTTCCCTGTGAGCTTCGGAACTAAGTAGGAGAGATAATATACATATTCTAGACGAAGTTTGTAACAGTTGGTCTACAATGTTGTACTGGCTTTTCTAGATGAGCTTCAGCATCTCATTGTTGTTCTTCACAAGTTCCGGACTATTGGATTTCCCGACTTGTTGATTGGGAAATTCTGTTTGAGATTCCTTTTCCTTAGCAGGTTTTGCAACTCCTCTGTTGAAGATCCGACTGCTTCGGGTGACTCGACTGATGTCGGCAATGTTCACGACGGAGGGTAATGGAGTTTCTTTTCCATTTTCGATTGTCGTTGCACCATACTTGTAAGGGATAGCCTTTTCTGATTTTTATGGTATTGGTCCTGGCAGGTAGATAACCACAGGAGCCTTTTGATTTCTCTAACCATCGTAGGCAGCCTCACTTGGTTCGAGGTTGAGAACCTTTCTACTATCAAGAGGGGTTTTTGATTCATTGAGTAGAGGATTATGGCACACACATCCTTGGCTCTCCCATGATCAGAGATTATGACAGAGCTTTCGCTTTGATTAGGAAGATAGTCTTGTATCACATTGATCGACCTAGAACTTGAACATGGTCGAATTTCTTTCTGGTCCAACTAATTTTGAAGAGCCGCTCGTATGAGATAGCATCCTTGGTTGCTCTCTGAGCAAACTCTACAATGTTCATAATTGTGGGGTGGCACCCGGCCACACCAGCTTTGTATGCAGTGCATCTTTACTAGATTTGTTTCCATTGAACGGACATCCTGACTTTGATGTCTACCAGGATTCCCGTCAGTCATCCTGATCTATTGTCTAGCTTTATCCAGGTATATCAGAAGCCACCAGTGGTCCAACAAGTGTTGAAGTGTTTTTGGACAAGTGCACACCCTTGGTCGTCTTCACGGCATTCTTCACAGTCTTAATAATCATGTGAAGTCAGAAAGCCGAGTCTGACTTGCTTAGCATGTAGTTCTCCCAGACTGGTATTCATCAAGCGTATTTCAAAGATCTAAACCATATTGACTTGATGGTTATTTCTCTCTTGATAATCCTAGATCCATCCGAGATCCATCTGACGTTGGAGGGCCTCTTGTAGAAAAGAGCATCCCTGATTGCTTATTGAGCAAATCGGACAAGTATCATAACTGTGTCGTGGCAGATTATGACATTGACTTTGCCTTGAGTGCATCGCCACCAAATTGACGTTCATCGCAAGAATGTTGCATTTCTGAACAATGTTGGGTTGCGTATGGGCCATGTTGACTTCGCGGATTCTGTGTTCCTGAATCCAGCCTAGATCCATTTGTTCTTGTAATGCTGATTGCACTACGGAACATCCCTGATTATTCTTTGAGCATATATCACACTGGTGATAATTGTGAGGCGGCATATGACCGTACCCGCTTTGTCTGCAGTGCATTCTTCCTCTATTAAATTTACTGCAGTCTTCTCGTGTTGTGGCAACGGGTTCGTCTAAACATTAGGATTAGTATCTTTGAAAGATAAGACCCCGTTCCTGACAAGCTTCTGTACATCAGATTTGAAGCTGAGACAGTTCTCAATGTTGTGCCCTGGTCCTCCTTGATGGTAAGAGCAAGTTTGATCCGCTTTGAACCAAAAAGGCAGATTTTTCGGTACTGTAAGACAAGACCTGGTTTGGACGTTCCCCTTAGCCAGTAGAAGTGGAAATAGTTCTGCGTACAACATCGGTATAGGGTCAAACCCTGATGGTCGTGTCGTACGATTGTTGTTGATATAGAGGGCCAGCCTGCCGAAGAGGCTGTTGCGGCCTTTGCTGATACTGTTGTCTATTTGGTTGGCTATGAGCAACCTGAGGTTGATAAGTCGGAGCTGGCGCAGGATTGATAGTGAGAGTTATTGCCGCTACTGGTTGATACCTTCGCCTTTGCTTTCATAGAGTGATGTTACAAATCTCATGTTCTTTCTTCTTTTGGAAAGCACTACTGTATCTTTTGGTACTGCTAGATGACTCTGCATCTTTGACCAATCGTCCTTCTCGGACTGCCTCTTCAAGGCGTACTCCCATGTTCACCATTTCAATGAAGGCACTGGGCGCGCTTGCAACCATTCGGTCGTAATAAAACGAGCTTAAACTTTTCAGGAAAATCTTTGTCATCTCTTTTTCCTTAAGAGGTGGACAAATCTGGGCGGCAATTTCATGCCATCTCTGAGCAGATTCCTTTAAAGTTTCCTTGTCCTTTTGTGACATTTCTCTGAGCTGATCCCTATCTGGTGCCATGTCCAGGTTATACTTATACTGCTGAATGAAGGCTGCTACGAGATCTCTGAAAATAATGATCTTGGTGCGGTTTAAACCCATGTACCATATAAGTGCGATACCAGTTAAACTGTCTTGGAAGTAATGGATCAGTAGCTGTTGATTTTCTGTCTGAGTTGACATTTTTCGAGCGTACATCACCAAATGACATTGAGGGCAAGAGTTGCCTTTGTATTTTTCAAAGTCAGACACCTTGAATTTGTGTGGTATCTTTACATTAGGGACCAGACAGAGGTCTGCGATGTCCTTTCCGAATAAGTCTTGATCGGGAATCATATGCAGTTCCTTCTGCATTTCCAAGAACTATTCTTGGAACTCATTCATCCTTCCATACATGTCGTCGTTTCCACCATAAATTGCTTGTGGAATCTTTCCTTTCGGGACAGTGTGTACCACTGGTTGTGGTGTAACACCCACATATAACAACATACATCAAAGCATATATATTATACATGAATCCAAGTTTTGGTACTGAAATACCATAAGTTCCTAGTTAACACATTGTATACATTACATGCCTAAAACACAAAGTACTAAAAATCTACGGCATAATATATACAAGATGTCCCAATACACTAAGAATAGATCAATACAATGATCTCAAAATAAAACTCCAAAGCGGAAGTCTTGCCATCCCAAAAAGCCAAGGAAAGTAAGGAAAATCAAACGAATTTATCCTTACCCTTCGTGGAACCTGTAGTACCTGTAATTTAATCAACAACATGGGTTGAGATATTAAATCTCAGTGAGTTCCCTATCTTATAGATTCTCTCGGCTTTACAAGGTTCTAATCAAATCTTAACTCAAGTCCAAGGAAAGGGAAAAGAATTCGAGTTCACAATTTCACCCTATATGGAAACATGTTCCTGAGTTCACTAACTCAAAATATCACTAATTGATTTAACATACCAAGGTATATTTCCCCGGCCAACCCTACGAGAGAGTTCAACACGGGTCACAGATCCTTAAAATCATAGACAACCATTCTCGGCCAACTCTTCCAAAGAGTTTTCGACACGAGTCTTGGATGCTAATATATTGATAACTTTCCCCGGCCATCCTACATGAGAGGCTCTTCAACACGGGTCACGATTACCTACACATGCTACTTTCCCCGACCATTCTACACAAGAGGCTCTTCAACACGGGTCATTAATACCACTCACCAATTAACCTAACTTAGTTTACACATGTTCCATATTAGAGTCTTCTCCTTCCTAGACTGTTACTCGACAAGGATGTACTTTCCTACATTAAATGCCCGAGCATCGCCATCTAGGTTATCTATAATTTTCTAGTTACATTACTAGATTCCAATATAGTTCTGTGTTAAGGTTTCCTCACTCTTCCTATTCCATATTTTAAACATGCATATCTCTCTTTCCTGTTTAACAACAATAGATTAAGCAAGATATAACACAATTATACATTAAGTGCATAATAATAAAACAATCATACTTTATACACATTTTGGGTTTTCCTCAAATTATTTAATCGGGCATCGAAACCGATATTTTTCACTTCCATTGCGAAGAATATTTCTATAGCTTTCCATCGGTACCAAGAACACCTCGATCGAAAACACGACTTTAAAGTTATAAATTTTCAAAGATAATTCTTCAAAGTATAACAGTGGTAACCGGTTACTCACCAGAGGGTAACCGGTTACTGAAGCTTCACTGTTCACACAGAATCAAATTGAGAGTTAGAGGCACGTTTGGGTAACCGGTTACTCACCACAGGGTAACCGGTTACTTGGTTCATTTTCTACGCAGAAACACCAATTTTTCAAAAGGTTAACCGGTTACTCACCCGAGGGTAACCTGTTACTTTGGGCGCAGAATAAAAAATGCTTGTTTTAATTAATACCTTTCCATCTCAAACTTATTCAAAACATAATCAAACACTATAACAATTATCAACAGACGATTCCACATATACATTGATCATACTACACGGTTTATATCACATTTCAACCGTTAGATTCTTTGATTTAGCAAAATTACTCATTTTCTCACAATATCTAACCTAACTCTAGAATTCAAGAAATCCTACAACTAAATTCTCTATCTAGAACCCACCTAGATTAGAGGGAGATGATGAAGAAGATGAGATGAGTTGATGAAGATTAGAGGATGATTCTTGATCTTGTCCTTCTAGGTTTTCTTCTTCTTCTTCTCTCCCTTTTCCTCTTCTGTCTCCAACTTCTATCTAACTCTTACTATCTTTTCCACTTTTGTTTCTAATTTTGGAAAATGTTGGAAAAGAAATGATATAGAGAAATATCATTAATTAGTAACACTACTAAATATCCAAATTATCTCAAATGCACCAATTAATAAAACCCTAGAGTTAGATAATATTAATTTGATCAGCTCTGAGTTCATCAGTTGCTCTAACTATATTAACAAATAAATACTCAGAGCACACTGGATCTCAACTGATCTCAACTAATATTATCCAGAGCGTTTATAAAATACGGGGTATTACATCCTCCACTCCTTAAATAGAAATTCGTCCTCGAATTTTAAAAGATTACCTGAACAGATGAGGGTAAGCATGTCGCATCTCCGATTCTAGTTCCTAAGTAGCATCACCCGGATGCGTCACATCCCATTGCACCTTAACAAGAGGAATGTATTTGTTCCTTAATACCTTTGTTTCTCTTCCCATAATACGGCTCGGTTGAGGTTCAAAAGTCAAGTCTGTTTCTATTTCAACTGTATCTGGTAAAATCGGCTGAAGAGGATCGGAACAAACTTTCGAAGCTGAGACACATGGAAAACATCATGCATTTCTGACAGAGAAGGCGGTAACGCTAATCTGTAAGCTACTTCGCCAATCTTTTCTAGAACTTGATACGGTCCCACATATCTCAGACTTAACTTTCGCGACTTAAATGGTCCTTTCAACCTCAATCTCGGAGTAACCTTAAAAAACACGTGATCACCTTCATCAAATTCTAAAGGTCTCATACGGTTATCCGCATAACTTTTCTGACGATCTTGTGCTTGATTAAATTTATCGTGGATCATCCGAATCTTTTCCGTAGTCTCTTGGATAATCTCGGGTCCCAAAATATTATCTTCGCCAACTTCCGCCCAACACAAAGGCGCCCTACATTTCCTTCCATATAGCGCCTCGTAAGGAGCCATACCAATACTCGCATGATAACTATTGTTGTACGAAAACTCAATCAATGGTAGAAGTTCTATCCAATTTCCTCCACTTCCAAGCACACAAACTCTTAACATATCTTCCATTGTTTGTATCGTCTGTTCCGTCTGACCATCCGTCTCTGGATGATTCGACGTACTCAAACACAACCTCGTTCCCATAGCTTGCTGAAAAGCTCTCCAAAACCTCGAAGTAAACTTTGGATCTCTATCGGACACAATACTAGAGGGAATACCATGTAACCTCACAATTTCTGAAATAAACAACCTTGCAAGATGACTTTCCTTGTATGTAGTCTTCACGGCTAAGAAATGTGCAGATTTCGTCAACCGATCCACAATTTCCCAAATAGAATCATAACCACCTTGAGTACGGGGTAATCCAACTGCGAAGTCCATTGAAATACTATCCCACTTCCATACCAGAATTTCTAAAGGTTGTAACAATCCACCCGGTCTTTGATGTTCAATCTTCACTTGTTGGCATATCGCACACTCCGATACATAAACCGCAATATCTCTTTTCATACCAGACCACCAATAGTCTCTCTTTAAGTCTTGATACATTTTTGAAGAACCAGGATGTATAGTAAAAGCACCTTTATGCGCTTCCTCTAAAATCCTTCTTTTCAACATCACATCATCTGGAACGCAAATCCTTTGGTTAAACAAAATAATTCCGTCGGTAGTTCGTACAAAACCCGGTTGAACTAACACTTCTTGCAACTTCTCATCCAACACTTGTCCTTGTTGAATTTCCTCTCTAAGAGTAGAATTAACATTCAAATTTCCCATGATCACACCATTAGGAGTCCAAACAAATTGAAGATTTAGATCCCTAAACTTCTCCAATAAGGCATACTCTAACATCATCAACTCGGCATTGCGTAACACTTTTCTACTCAATGCATCCGCTACTTTGTTCGCTTTACCCGGATGGTACTTTAGTTCTAAATCATAATCCTTCAAATATTCCATCCATCTCCTTTGACGCATATTCAACTCTTTTTGGTCAAAAAGATACTTTAAACTCTTGTGATCACTAAACATCTCAAAACGTACTCCATACAAATAATGACGCCACACTTTCAAAGTAAAGACAACTGCCGCCAATTCTAAATCATGTGTTGGATAATTCGTCTCATGAACTTTCAATTGTCGAGAAGCATAAGCCACTACGTGACTCTCTTGCATCAAGACTCTTCGTAATCCCATTTTTGATGCATCGCAAAATACCTCATACGACTTGTTAGGATCAGGAATGATCAAAACATGAGTAGTCATCAATCTATCCTTTAAATGCATAAAACTTTGTTCACACGCCGAATCCCACTCATAAGGACAATCCTTTCGAGTAAGTTTAGTCATTGGTAGATCCAATTGAGAAAAACCCTTGATGAACCTTCTATAGTAACCTGCCAAACTCAAGAAACTTCTAACTTCTGAAGCATTCTTCAGTATTTCCCAATTAATTACCGCTTCAACTTTTGATGGATCAACCGCCACACCTCCCTGAGATATGACGTGACCAAGAAAACTAACCTCCGACATCCAAAATTCACACTTGCTCAACTTGGCAAAAAGTTGCTTCTCTTGTAAGATCGATAAAACGATTCTCAAATGTCCCTCGTGCTCTTGTGAAGTACGAGAATAAACAAGAATGTCATTAATGAAGATCACAACAAATTGGTCAAAGTAAGCTTGAAATATACGGTTCATGTAATCCATAAAAACTGCTGGAGCATTCGTCACACCGAAAGGCATTACTAAGAATTCATAATGGCCATAACGGGTTCTAAATACGGTCTTAGATACATCCGAACTCTTCACACGGATCTGATGATAACCCGACCGTAAATCAATCTTCGAGAACACACTGGCTCCTTTCAATTGATCTAACAGGTCGTCTATCCTTGGTAATGGGTACTTGTTCTTGATGGTGACTTTATTCAACTGACGGTAACCAATACATAACCGCATTCCACCATCTTTCTTTTTTAACAACAATACTGGAGCTCCCCAGGGTGAAACACTGGGTCTAACAAAATGCTTAGCTATTAATTCTTCCAATTGCTCCTTCAATTCTCTTAACTCAAGTGGTGCCATCCGATACGGAGAAACGGATATAGGAGCCGTTCCAGGTATCAGGTCAATAGAAAATTCCACTTCCCTCTCTGGAGGAAGAGAAGTGACAACCTCGGGGAAAACTTCTGAAAACTCACAGACTACAGGGATACTCAAAACTTGAAGGTCGCTACTCTCCTCCATAGTGAGAACCAAATGAACAGATTTTTCCTTCTCAAACAAGAAATTTATCATTCCAACCGTACCTTCTAAAATAGTTGTTAATACATCCTTCGTAGTAGCTTCAGTAGATGGAATGATGATTAACTTCTCCTCACACCCGATGAAAACCGAATTAGCAGAAAGCCAATCCATTCCCAAAACAACATCTACTTTCTTAAGCGGCAAACAAATAAGATCAATCTGAAAAACTCTCCCACCCATAGACAGAACACAATTCTCACACATTAAAGGTGTTTCAACTATCTCATCCATGGCAGTAGTAACCACCATGGGAGGAGATAACGGAATAGCTTGCAACCCAAGTCGCTTCACACATTGCATTGACACAAAAGAGTCTGTCGCTCCACAATCAAATAATACAAAACAAGGAATCCCATTAATGAAACACGTACCAACAATCAAAGAGTTATCGCCCTTTTCCTTCTTTGCATCCAAAGTATAAACTTGCCCGGTACTCTTTCCTCGTGTCTGATTCCTATTCTGAGGACAATCTCTCGCCATATGGCCCACTCCATCACAATGATAGCACCTAAAATTTCCATCGCTACACTTCCCGAAATGATACTTGTTGCACAACCGGCACAAAGAAGGAGTATTAGGTTTAGCACTTTGCACTTGCTTCCCTTTAAAGGCTTGTTGCCTAGGCATAAACTGTTGGTTGGATCTCCCACGATCACCTTGAGTCGTCTTACTCACAGCTCCTTCAGCTTGGACTTTCTTCAAACTATGCTCAGCCACATAGCATTGCCTTAACATTTCAGCGTAGGTAGAGAACTCTCTTTGAGATACGCTGTGAGAAATCTCAGCTTTCAATCCAAACAGAAATTGGTCAACCTTTCATTTTTCATCCGGAGCATACACGGTCTGCCTAGAGTAAGCAGCCATGATCTCAAACTTCTCAGCATAAGCAGCCACAGTCATAGTACCTTGCCTCAGCTGTTGGAATTCAAAATACTTTTTGGTCCTCAAGGAACTGGGGAAGTAATTCTCCATAAACGAAATCTTAAAATGCTCCCAGACTTTAGACACCTCTTGGATAGTCATCAAAGCC
The DNA here is from genome assembly GCA_022829125.1 of Lathyrus tuberosus. Lineage (NCBI taxonomy): Eukaryota > Viridiplantae > Streptophyta > Magnoliopsida > Fabales > Fabaceae > Lathyrus > Lathyrus tuberosus. The sequence goes on from JALAZF010000254.1 coordinate 3,332,161, forward strand.
GAAGCACTTTCCCACCACCTCCTAGCAGGACCTTTCAACGCGTGAGAAGTAAATACCACTTTGTTCTCTTCACTATATTAAACTATCAGAAAGATTCTCTCCATACCAGGTACCCATTCATGGGCTTTCACAGGATCTAATCCTCCATGAAATTCAGGAGGATTAATGCAGATGAAATCCCGAAAGCTTCCACTCATAGCATTTGGAACAACCACCTGAGGGTGCAAACCCCCATTCATCTGTTGTATCATCTGCTGCATAAACTGGTTCTGCTGTTGTTGCATCTGTTGCAAAAACTAGGGCCATGGGACATAATCTTCGCCGCCTGGCGGATTCGTCCCTGCTGAAGTAGCTGCGGGACTATTATGATTGCTTTTGCGTCCGTCAGCCATGCTCCTAAACGTCATACAGATATGATTAAGTTGATCAGGCTCAATGCGATACATATAACACTTAAGACCAATGGTGACATAACGCATATGAAACGGAAAGAAATACTTATACTATTTCATGGCTAGGTCGAGGATACGACCTGCTCTGATACCAACTGTAACACCCACATATAACAACATAAATCAAAGCATATATATTATACATGAATCCAAGTTTTGGTAGAGAAATACCATAAGTTCCTAGTTAACACATTGTATACATTACATGCCCAAAAGACAAAGTACTAAAAATCTACGGCATAATATATACAAGATGTCCCAATAACTAAGAATAGATCAATAGAATGATCTCAAAATAAAACTCCAAAGCGGATGTCTTGCCATCCCAAAAAGCCAAGGAAAGTAAGGAAAATCAAACGACTTTATCCTTACCCTTCGCGGATACTGTAGTACCTGTAATATAATCAACAACATGGGGTGAGATATTAAATCTCAGTGAGTTCCCTATCTTATATATTCTCTCGGCTTTACAAGGTTTTAATCAAATCTTAACTCAAGTCCAAAGAAAGGGAAAGGACTTCGAGTTCACAATTTCACCCTATATGGAAACATGTTCATGAGTTCACTAACTCAAAATATCACTAATTGATACAACATACCAAGGCATCTTTCCCTGGTCAACCCTACGAGAGAGTTTAACATGGGTCACGGATCCTTAAAATCATAGATATCCATTCTCGGCCAACTCTTCCAAAGAGTTTTTGACACGAGTCTTGGATGCTAATATAGATAACTTTCCCCGGCCATACTACATGAGAGGCTCTTCAACACGGGTCATGATTACCTACACATGGTACTTTCCCCGACCATCCTACACAAGAGGCTCTTCAACACAGGTCACTAATACCACTCACCTATTAACCTATCTTAGTTTACACATGTTCCATACTAAAGTCTTCTCCTTCCTAGATCGTTACTCGACAAGGATGTACTTTCATACATCAAATGCACGAGCATCGCCATCTAGGTTGTCTATATTTTCTAGTCACATTACTAGATTCCACTATAGTTCTATGTTAAGGTTTCCTCACTCTTCCTATTCCATATTTTAAACATACATATCTCTCTTTCATGTTTAACAATAAAAGATTAGGCAAGAAATAACACAATTATACGGTAAGTACATAATAATAAAACAATCATACTTTATACACATTTTGGATTTTCCTCCGATTATTTAATCGGGCATCAAAACCGATATTTTTCAATTCCATTGCGAAGAATATTTCCGTAGATTTCCATCGGTACCAAGAACACCTCAATCGGAAACACAGTTTGAAAGTTATAAATTTTCAAAGTTAATTTTTCAAAGTATAACAGTGGTAACCGGTTACTCACCAGAGGGTAATCGGTTACTCAAGCTTCACTGATTACACAGAATCAAATTGAGAGTTAGAGGCACATTTGGGTGTCATACCCCAAATTTTGACCACCAAGATTTCCCATCATTGTGTAAATCATTACCACAATATGGATGAACCATCATGCCTCATCCGTCTCCCCAAAGATGGGTGAGCATTCACCACAAACAGGAATTAGGGTTTCAAGCCCTCTCTGATCCTTATACAAAGGATCAATCAAGAATTGACATGATCTTCAACTTGTCTAACCTCTCAAACACCTATAAAGGATCAAGAGGACTCCCACATCAAGGATTAAGCACAAGGTTGCAACATTCCAAGTAGATTAAGCCTCAGGATCGTCAGTGTCACCAAATTAGGGTTTTGGTCGACCAAGGCCTCCAGGTAGAAATTTTCCTCTGGGCATGAGCCAATGCTTCAAAACACAACCTAAGATACTCTAAGGGACCTCATGAACCCAATCATCAAGTCAATTTAGCCTCAGGGGATGCATTCACCAAAAATCAGGAATTAGGGTTTCTTGACCTAATTCCCCCCTAAGTTGACTTTTGGGAAAAAACATGAGTCAAGACCTCAAGACATGATTTGAGGGTCTCTAATAAACCACATCGATCCATTTGGAACAATGGATTGATCCAAGAAGCTTGATCCACAAATTTCAATTTCCTCAGGACCACCATTAGGGTTTTGAAGAAAAAGTCAATTGTGCCTTTGACTTTTGACCAAGGCATGCTCCCAAACCTTGGGACATGATTCAATACACCCTATATCACCTATGGAATCCATTTATTAAGTTTGATTTAGGTTAAGGACTTGATTTCATAGAGGATCGCACAGTTTGGAATCCATCTGATAAAAAGTCAACTGTGCACAAAAGTCACAGTTTGACTTTTCGAGATTTTTCACAATTATGGTTCCTTAACCCTAAAATGATGTTAATGTGTGATTGGAATCGTCATTCATCAAGAAAAATCAAAGAAAGTGGGATAACTTGTAAAAGGGGTAATCATAAAAAACTTAGAATTTTTCTAAGTTATGAAACAAAGTGGCTAGGGTACCAACTTCCAAGGATCATAACTTGAGGTCCAAGCAACCATTTTGAATGATCCAAAGATGGATTTGTAGCTCTCATGGCATATGATAAGTGTTTTATTCATGATAAAATAGCACATAAAATGGGGCATTTATCTTACTTGAATGACAAGATTCTAACATAAACACCTCAACTAATGAATGAAAGTAATATGGTGCAAAGTCTTCTTGGTTTGGTTTACATTTGTGCAGGAAAAGGCTAAAGAATGCATCAAAGAAAGAACAAAGAACTCATGCCCTGCAACTTTCGCATCGCAACCAAAAGCTTCGCTACACGAAGTTTCGCTATGCGAAGGAAAGCGACAGAAGGCGAGCCAGGCAAAGCAAAACAGAATCAAATCTAGCAGACTTCGCTTGAAGTTCGCGATGCGACAGGAAGCGACCGAAAGCGGTAGAAAGCGATAGGAAGCGAAATGAAACATAATCAAATTAGTCAAGACTTCGCTTGACGCGACAGAAAGCGAAGGAGTTCGCGACGCGAACTATCTTTTGCATAGCGAAGTATGGCGGTCAAATAAGGGCGGTTTGAAGAGTTCAAAACTTACTGAAGAAGAAAAGGGAGTTCGCATAGCGACCAGAACTTCGCATAACGAACTTAGGGGGCCAAAAACTCTATAAAAGGAGATCAGAGGCAATGCAGAAGGGAGATATTCAGTTTTTATCTTTTGTAATACTTTGTAATAGTTTAGGAAAGGAGAAATAGAAGAGGTTTTAAGGAGAAGGAGCTGGATTCACATCAAGAGTCGAGAAATCGTCATTGATGTCGGTTCAACTCCATTCTTCCATTGTGTATCAAGCTACCATGAGTAGCTAAATCCTTCTCTTGTTGGGATTGGTCGTAGTTTGCCGAAACAGTATGTATTTTCTTTAATCATGGCGTTATACGCAATTTATGTATGAATCGTTATTGATGTTATCTTTGTTTTATCGTCTATTTCATGGATTGAATTGATATTGACAAATACAGTTCTAATCTCGATCTAAGATAACATCTATTAAACCCTAAATGCTAGACATAGATTTAGGTTTAATATTCACAAAAAGTATCGAATCTTAATGCTACCGTATTGTTTAATAGGCTGAGAAATCGTCGATTAAACCATAAGGTAGAACTCTCATCAAAGTTCAGACATGAACTTTGTTTGTGAGCGATATGTGATAATTTTGAAGCATGCTTAAATTGTGTATAACTGATTTGTGATATATATATTGAATCGATGGATGAAAACCAAATCCCAACAAGTCTATTCCTCTAAAAAATCTCTTAATTCTTGGGCGATTTTACTTTTCGTTACTTACAAACCAAACAATCTTGCAACTTTTACTTAGAATCATAGAGAATATTGAACGGTTTTGATATCGCTCCAATCCCTGTGGATACGATAAAAACAAATACTTACATTTGATTGTACTCAACATCAAATTGGCGCTGTTGCGGGGGCTTGGCGTTTAAGATATTAAAACATCGCAATAGTTTCTATACTTCTAAGTTGTTATATATTGTATATATTTGTTTTTTCGCAACGTGTGTTCAATTGTTGGATAGGTGGTGAAACTTCTGTTTATGCTTCGAGGCAAGACTTCAGAAGAACGGCTTCTTTTTGATCCCGAGATCGAAAGAACCATCTGTAAGAATAAATGACAAAAGAAGAAACAGAAACAACTATCCAAGAAGAAAAGTCACAAAGGAGCTTTAGCATCAACTTCTTCAACAAATCCAACAAAAGAAACAATGGCTGAAGTTGTCAACAATGAACCTTGTCGGAGTAGTCCGAGACGATTGGCTCGTCTCACCACCACTCCAAACAACCGACGAGCTGAAATGAAAACGGGACTGCAACAACTTATTTATGCTAACCCTTTTGCAGTTTTAGATCATGAAGATCCGTACACCCATCTCACCAAGTTTTACGAGTTAGATGGTACATTAGGAGCACCAGAAGCTGAAGAAGAGGCAGGCTTCATGAGACTATTCCCACACTCTTCAATCGGTAAAGCAAAGGATTGGTACTTGGACCAACCTACGGACATCATGACTAATTGGAATGTACTCGAAGAACACTTCCATAATAGGTTCTTCCCACACAATAGGTTCATGGATGCCAAGGCAACAATTGCCTCGTTCGCACAAAGTGCAATTGAAACTCTGCGCGAGGCTTGGGAGCGATACAAATCTATGTTGCAGAAGTGTCCTAATCACGAGTTTGATGAGCATACAAAAATCCACATTTTCAGAAATGGACTTCATCCACAACCCAAGCTTTTACTCGATGCAACCGCAAGTGGATCTTTGTTATCTAAAAGCGTAGAGGATGCAGTATCTATCATCAACTGTATGGCCTTGAATGATCATTAGGTGCAGTATAATCGTAGCACAACACAAAGACAACCTGGAATCCTCGAGTTAGGCACCAATGATGCAATCTTGGCACAAAACAAAATACTTACTCAAACAGTGGAAGAATTAACAAAACAGCTATCCAAACTTCCACAACATCTGAAGGAAATGCACGGTTCAACCAACAAACCACAACAAGTAGCCATGTGTGAACTTTGTACAGGAGACACCCAACCGGTTTTTGTCCTCCGATTAATGAAGAGGTCAATTATGTGGGAAACCAGCAGCAGAGGCAGGCCCCGTACCAAAACAATCAAGGGTATTCCTACAACAACAATGCAAGCTATGGTCAAAATAGGCAGAACCAATACCAAAGCTAAACCCAGCCAGACAAGCTTACAAAGATATAAGATAGCTTGAACGAATTTATGCAGATGTCCATGGCAAACCAGAAAAACACGAATGCATCGGTCAGAAATCTGGAAACGCAAGTAGGGCAAATTGCAAAACAGTTGAATGAGCAACAAAAAGGTATGTTTTCTGCTACCACTCAAAATAATCCTAAGGAAACTTGTAATGCAATTACAACAAAGAGTGGTGACATGGTTCAAAACAAAGTTGGGGAGAATTCAAAAGAGATGGTTGTGGAGGAAAATCAAGAAAAAGAGAAAAATAAGAAAAAGGAGGTAGAAAACAATGCTGATCCTGGAAAAGTCACCGTACCAGTTACCATTGGAAGAATCCACTTTGATAAAGCCTTGGTTGATCTTGGTTCAAGCACCAATCTTCTTGCGTTATCCGTTCTTAAAAAGATTGGTGACCCTGAAATAGAGCCTACAACAATGTTGTTAGAACTTGCTAACAAATATATCACAAAACCAATTGGCATGGTAAAAGGTGTAATGGTGAAACTCGAAAGCTTTCTATTCCCGACAGATTTTTTGGTGATGGACAATGATGAGGATATAGACACACCTCTAATTTTGGGACGTCCCTTCATAAAAACATCCCGAATGATGATTGATGTCGATGAAGGCAAGATGAAGGTAAGGTACAAAGATGAAGAAGTCAACTTCAAATTGTTTCAACGCAAAGAGGATGACTACTCCAAGATTGAAGCTCCTGATGAAACAGGCCTGGAATTAAGGATAAAGAATGTTAAAGGAAGTCCAGAAGATGGTGGCATAGATGCTTTGGCAAATTCATACAAGCCACCTTGATTTTACGCGAAACAGGCGTCGAGCTAACGACGTTAAACAAGCACTTGTTGGGAGGTAACCCAACCTTTTTATTTGTTTATGTTTTTTTCCTTTTGCATAACTAGTTTTAATGGTAGGAAGAAAATAGCATGAATGAGCCAAAAGAAAATTCTGCATAACACTGAATTTGGCATATTTCGCATCGCGAAATATACTTCGCATAATGAAAGTAGCAGAATCAGCAAAAATGCCATTCATGCCATTCTCCTTCACTTTAATGTTTTTCTTTTGGTTCAGCTGTGGGTGTCACATGACCAATCCATATAGTTGATACTTGTCCTTTAAATGAGATTGGAAAAGCAAAAGAGTGGATGATCACATTCATATGAATCAACAAAGGTACAATGGTAATGATACAAATTTTGGAAGAATCGCACAATCCAAGGTACTTGTTTATTGCTTTCTTAGAACTTAGCATGATTATGACATGAGTAGTCTACATAAAATCAAGTCATTCAAGCTTATACAATAACATGTTTTCATTGTGAATCACATAATTCCAAAACCAGAAAAAGTGAGGTAACCTTTCATTGATTACTATATGCTTAAGAGATTGATACATTCTTGTTTTAACTCGTTTGGTTCATGCTTAATCTTGCATTTATGGTAATAATTATGTAGACATGGAAAGGATCAAGGCAATTATTCAAATTGAGCATAACTAGTAAACCAAATGGAGCCTCATCGTCCCTTGTGAGTGAGTGAGCATTTGCAACTCCTTTTGAGCCATATGACATTGAATCAATCATTGATGAACTAAGCAATGCATTAAGTAAACCACTTAATGGATATTGTTCCACATCTTAAAAACTCATAAAAGTTCATCCATGATAGATTCACAATCTTCTTGAATTAAACCCTTGAAACCATTGCCAAATCTTGAAGAGCATTCAAAGTAAAAAGAGAGGTTTTATTCAAATTGGGGAGAGGAAGAAAAATTCTTGTGTCAAGAAAAGAAAAATTAGAAAATGAAGAGATCAAGAAAAATATGAAAGAAAAGTAAGAAAAGAAAAAGGCAAATACCAAAAGATGGATATATTCAAAAGAAAGAGACAAGGAAGGTTTGAAGGAGTAATATGGTACAAAGAATCAAATTCTATGAATGCTCTTCTAAAAAAAGAAAAGAAAAACTCAAAAACCACTTTGTTTCCACTAGCCTTAGAAATGACACTTCCTTGGTACCTTGGCCATATTACAACCTTAAAAAGACCTTAGTGATCTATGTTTTTTCTTATTGACATATTTTGCTAAAGATGAATGCATGAATTAATCTAGATGTTAGCAAGTTTGTCAAGTGAGAGTTCAAAAAACCTTGATTTTTCCACTTGTACAAAAAGTGTGATAGTTGTGATTCATGATAAGACATGTTTATTGCTTGAACTGATTGACAAAGAACTTTATGTGGAAAACTTGTTTCATAAACATGTCTAAATGCTTGGAAATAAGTAGTGCATAATAACATGGATGTGGAATTCACCATGGAACCATGTACTTAATTGAAACATTTTTAGTTGATCATGTGAAAAATGGTATAGAAACTATTGCTTTTATATAGCTTTGATTGAGGACAAACAAAGATTCAAGTTGGGGAGAGTTTGATAAGTGTTTTATTAATGATAAAATAGCACATAAAATGGGGCATTTATCTTACTTGAATGACAAGATTCTAACATAAACACCTCAACTAATGAATGAAAGTAATATGGTGCAAAGTCTTCTTGGTTTGGTTTACATTTGTGTAGGAAAAGGCTAAAGAATGCATCAAAGAAAGAACAAAGAACTCATGCCCTTCAACTTTCGCATCGCGACCAAAAGCTTCGCTACGCGAAGTTTCGCTATGCAAAGGAAAGCGACAGAAGGCGAGCCAGGCAAAGCAAAACATAATCAAATCTAGCTGACTTCGCTTGAAGTTCGCTATGCGACAGGAAGCGACCGAAAGCGGTAGAAAGCGATAGGAAGCGAAATGAAATAGAATCAAATTAGTCAAGACTTCGCTTGACGCGACAAAAATTGACGGAGTTTGCGACGCGAACTATCTTTCGCATAGCGAAGTATGGCGGTCAAATAAGGGTGGTTTGAAGAGTTCAAAACTTACTGAAGAAGAAAAGGGAGTTCGCATAGCGACCAGAACTTCGCATAGCGAACTTAGGCGGCCAAAAACTCTATAAAAGGAGATCAGAGGCAATGCAGAAGGGAGATATTCAGTTTTTATCTTTTGTAATACTTTGTAATAGTTTTGGATAGGAGAAATAGAATAGGTTGTAAGGAGAAGGAGCTGGATTCACATCAAGAGTCGAGAAATCGTCATTGATGTCGGTTCAACTCCATTCTTCCATTGTGTATCAAGCTACCATGAGTAGCTAAATCCCTCTCTTGTTTGGATTTGTCGTAATTCACCGAAACAGTATGTATTTTCTTTAATCATGGCATTATACGCAATTTTTGTATGAATCGTTATTGATGTTATCTTTGTTTTATCGGCTATTTCATGGATTGAATTGATATTGACAAATACGGTTCTAATCTCGATCTAAGATAACATCTATTAAACCCTAAATGCTAGACATAGATTTAGGTTTAATATTCACAAAAAGTATCGAATCTTAATGCTACCGTATTGTTTAATAGGCTCAGAAATCGTCGATTAAACCATAAGGTAGAACTCTCATCAAAGTTCAGACATGAACTTTGTTTGTGAGCGATATGTGATAATGTTGAAGCATGCTTAAATTGTGTATAACTGATTTGTGATATACATATTGAATCGATGGATGAAAACCAATTCCCAACAAGTCTATTCCTTTGAAAAATCTCTTAATTCTTGGGCGATTTTACTTTTCGTTACTTACAAACCAAACAATCTTGCAACTTTTACTTAGAATCATAGAGAATATTGAACGGTTTTGATATCGCTCCAATCCCTGTGGATACGATAAAAACAAATACTTACATTTGATTGTACTCAACATCAAATTGGCGCCATTGCGGGGGCTTGGCGTTTAAGATATTAAAACATCGCAATAGTTTCTATACTTCTAAGTTGTTATATATTGTATATATTTGTTTTTTCGCAACGTGTGTTCAATTGTTGAATAGGTGGTGAAACTTCTGTTTATGCTTCGAGGCAAGACTTCAGAAGAACGACTTATTTTTGATCCCGAGATCGAAAGAACCATCTGTAAGAATAAATGACAAAAGAAGAAACAGAAACAACTATCCAAGAAGAAAAGTCACAAAGGAGCTTTAGCATCAACTTCTTCAACAAATCCAACAAAAGAAACAATGGCTGAAGTTGTCAACAATGAACCTTGTCGGAGTAGTCCGAGACGATTGGCTCGTCTCACCACCACTCCAAACAACCGACGAGCTGAAATGAAAACGGGACTGCTACAACTTATTTATGCTAACCCTTTTGCAGTTTTAGATCATGAAGATCCGTACAGCCATCTCACCAAGTTTTACGAGTTAGATGGTACATTAGGAGCACCGGAAGCTAAAGAAGAGGCAGGCTTCATGAGACTATTCCCACACTCTTCAATCGGTAAAGCAAAGGATTGGTACTTGGACCAACCTAAGGACATCATGACCAATTGGAATGTACTCAAAGAACACTTCCATAATAGGTTCTTCCCACACAATAGGTTCATGGATGCCAAGGCAGCAATTGCCTCGTTCGTACAAAGTGCAATTGAAACTCTGCGCGAGGCTTGGGAGCGATACAAATCTATGTTGCGGAAGTGTCCTAATCACGAGTTTGATGAGCATACAAAAATCCACATTTTCAGAAATGGACTTTATCCACAACCCAAGCTTTTACTCGATGCAACCGCAAGTGGATCTTTGTTATCTAAAAGCGCAGAGGATGCAGTATCTATCATCAACTGTATGGCCTTGAATGATCATTAGGTGCAGTATAATCGTAGCACAACAGAAAGACAACCTGGAATCCTCGAGTTAGGCACCAATGATGCAATCTTGGCACAAAACAAAATACTTACTCAAACAGTGGAAGAATTAACAAAACAGCTATCCAAACTTCCACAACAGCTGAAGGAAATGCACGGTTCAACCAACAAACCACAACAAGTAGCCATGTGTGAACTTTGTACAGGAGACCACCCAACCGGTTTTTGTCCTCCGATTAATGAAGAGGTCAATTATGTGGGAAACCAGCAGCAGAGGCAGGCCCCGTACCAAAACAATCAAGGGTATTCCTACAACAACAATGCAAGCTATGGTCAAAACAGGCAGAACCAATACCAATGCTAAACCCAGCCAGAAAAGCTTACAAAGATAGAAGATAGCTTGAACGAATTTATGCAGATGTCCATGGCAAACCAGAAAAACACGAATGCATCGGTCAGAAATCTGGAAACGCAAGTAGGGCAAATCGCAAAACAGTTGAATGAGCAACAAAAAGGTATGTTTTCTGCTACCACTCAAAATAATCCTAAGGAAACTTGTAATGCAATTACAACAAAGAGTGGTGACATGGTTCAAAACAAAGTTGGGGAGAATTCAAAAGAGATGGTTGTGGAGGAAAATCAAGAAAAAGAGAAAAATAAGAAAAAGGAGGTAGAAAACAATGCTGATCCTGGAAAAGTCACCGTACCAGTTACCATTGGAAGAATCCACTTTGATAAAGCCTTGGTTGATCTTGGTTCAAGCACCAATCTTCTTGCGTTATCCGTTCTTAAAAAGATTGGTGACCCTGAAATAGAGCCTACAACAATGTTGTTCGAACTTGCTAACAAATCTATCACAAAACCAATTGGCATGGTAAAAGGTGTAATGGTGAAACTCGAAAGCTTTCTATTCCCGACAGATTTTTTGGTGATGGACAATGATGAGGATATAGACACACCTCTAATTTTGGGACGTCCCTTCATAAAAACATCCCGAATGATGATTGACGTCGATGAAGGCAAGATGAAGGTAAGGTACAAAGATGAAGAAGTCAACTTCAAATTGTTTCAACACAAAGAGGATGACTACTCTAAGATTGAAGCTCCTGATGAAACAGACCTGGAATTAAGGATAAAGAATGTTAAAGGAAGGCCAGAAGATGGTGGCATAGATGCTTTGGCAAATTCATACAAGCCACCTTGATTTTACGCGAAACAGGCGTCGAGCTAACGACGTTAAACAAGCACTTGTTGGGAGGTAACCCAACCTTTTTATTTGTTTATGTTTTTTTCCTTTTGCATAACTAGTTTTAATGGTAGGAAGAAAATAGCATGAATGAGCCAAAAGAAAATTCTGCATAACACTGAATTTGGCATATTTCGCATCGCGAAATATACTTCGCATAATGAAAGTAGCAGAATCAGCAAAAATGCCATTCATGCCATTCTCCTTCACTTTAATGTTTTTCTTTTGGTTCAGCTGTGGGTGTCACATGACCAATCCATATAGTTGATACTTGTCCTTTAAATGAGATTGGAAAAGCAAAAGAGTGGATGATCACATTCATATGAATCAACAAAGGTACAATGGTAATGATACAAATTTTGGAAGAATCGCACAATCCAAGGTACTTGTTTATTGCTTTCTTAGAACTTAGCATGATTATGACATGAGTAGTCTACATAAAATCAAGTCATTCAAGCTTATACAATAACATGTTTTCATTGTGAATCACATAATTCCAAAACCAGAAAAAGTGAGGTAACCTTTCATTGATTACTATATGCTTAAGAGATTGATACATTCTTGTTTTAACTCGTTTGGTTCATGCTTAATCTTGCATTTATGGTAATAATTATGTAGACATGGAAAGGATCAAGGCAATTATTCAAATTGAGCATAACTAGTAAACCAAATGGAGCCTCATCGTCCCTTGTGAGTGAGTGAGCATTTGCAACTCCTTTTGAGCCATATGACATTGAATCAATCATTGATGAACTAAGCAATGCATTAAGTAAACCACTTAATGGATATTGTTCCACATCTTAAAAACTCATAAAAGTTCATCCATGATAGATTCACAATCTTCTTGAATTAAACCCTTGAAACCATTGCCAAATCTTGAAGAGCATTCAAAGTAAAAAGAGAGGTTTTATTCAAATTGGGGAGAGGAAGAAAAATTCTTGTGTCAAGAAAAGAAAAATTAGAAAATGAAGAGATCAAGAAAAATATGAAAGAAAAGTAAGAAAAGAAAAAGGCAAATACCAAAAGATGGATATATTCAAAAGAAAGAGACAAGGAAGGTTTGAAGGAGTAATATGGTACAAAGAATCAAATTCTATGAATGCTCTTCTAAAAAAAGAAAAGAAAAACTCAAAAACCACTTTGTTTCCACTAGCCTTAGAAATGACACTTCCTTGGTACCTTGGCCATATTACAACCTTAAAAAGACCTTAGTGATCTATGTTTTTTCTTATTGACATATTTTGCTTAAGATGAATGCATGAATTAATCTAGATGTTAGCAAGTTTGTCAAGTGAGAGTTCAAAAAACCTTGATTTTTCCACTTGTACAAAAAGTGTGATAGTTGTGATTCATGATAAGACATGTTTATTGCTTGAACTGATTGACAAAGAACTTTATGTGGAAAACTTGTTTCATAAACATGTCTAAATGCTTGGAAATAAGTAGTGCATAATAACTTGGATGTGGAATTCACCATGGAACCATGTACTTAATTGAAACATTTTTAGTTGATCATGTGAAAAATGGTATAGAAACTATTGCTTTTATATAGCTTTGATTGAAGACAAACAAAGATTCAAGTTGGGGAGAGTTTGATAAGTGTTTTATTAATGATAAAATAGCACATAAAATGGGGCATTTATCTTACTTGAATGACAAGATTCTAACATAAACACCTCAACTAATGAATGAAAGTAATATGGTGCAAAGTCTTCTTGGTTTGGTTTACATTTGTGCAGGAAAAGGCTAAAGAATGCATCAAAGAAAGAACAAAGAACTCATGCCCTTCAACTTTCGCATCGCGACCAAAAGCTTCGCTACGCGAAGTTTCGCTATGCAAAGGAAAGCGACAGAAGGCGAGCCAGGTAAAGAAACACATAATCAAATCTAGCTGACTTCGCTTGAAGTTCGCTATGCGACAGGAAGCGACCGAAAGCGGTAGAAAGCGATAGGAAGCGAAATGAAATAGAATCAAATTAGTCAAGACTTCGCTTGACGCGACAGAGAGTGGCGGAGTTCGCGACGCGAACTATCTTTCGCATAGTGAAGTATGGCGGTCAAATAAGGGTGGTTTGAAGAGTTCAAAACTTACTGAAGAAGTAAAGGGAGTTCGCATAGCGACCAGAACTTCGTATAGCGAACTTAGGCGGCCAAAAACTCTATAAAAGGAGATCAGAGGCAATGCAGAAGGGAGATATTCAATTTTTATCTTTTGTAATACTTTGTAATAGTTTTGGAAAGGAGAAATAGAAGAGGTTGTAAGGAGAAGGAGCTGGATTCACATCAAGAGTCGACAAATCGTCATTGATGTCGGTTCAACTCCATTCTTCCATTGTGTATCAAGCTACCATGAGTAGCTAAATCCCTCTCTTGTTTGGATTGGTCGTAATTCACCGAAACAGTATGTATTTTCTTTAATCACGGCGTTATACGCAATTTATGTATGAATCGTTATTGATGTTATCTTTGTTTTATCGTCTATTTCATGGATTGAATTGATATTGACAAATACGGTTCTAATCTCGATCTAAGATAACATCTATTAAACCCTAAATGCTAGACATAGATTTAGGTTTAATATTCACAAAAAGTATCGAATCTTAATGCTACTGTATTATTTAATAGGCTGAGAAATCGTCGATTAAACCATAACGTAGAACTCTCTTCAAAGTTCAGACATGAGCTTTGTTTGTGAGCGATACGTGATAATATTGAGTCATGTTTAAATTGTGTATAACTGATTTGTGATATACATATTGAATCGGTGGATGAAAACCTATTCCCAACAAGTCTATTCCTCTGAAAACTCTCTTTAATTCTTGCACGATTTTACTTTTCGTTACTTACAAACCAAATAATCTTGCAACTTTTATTTATAATCATAGAGAATATTGAACGGTTTTGATATTGCTCCAATCCCTGTGGATACGATAAAAACAAATACTTACATTTGATTGTACTCAACATCAGCATACTACAAAAGCTTCAACTACAACTCATTCTAATTCTTCATGGATTCTGAGTTATGGTTGGACCAAAATCACTAAAAACATGAAAATGCATCTTTTCCAACACTTAGACAAAATTCTGTCCAAGACAGATTTTGTTGAAAACACCAAAACTTGTGAGGTTTTTTCACATAGTTGCAAGGGTAATCAACTCCAACTGTAAACATCAATGTTGTTGCAAATGTAGATGAGAATTCAAAGATCTTATTAGCATGAAACAAATCAACTTGAGCCAAGAATTATGGCTGCTACAACACACCATGGCAAGGCTGTCATGAAAAATCAGTTTGCATGTTTTCTTGCCTTACACGATTTCTGAGTCAAAGCCCAGGATCACTATGCCAAATTCATCCAATATCATCACAATGCATCTGATCCAACCAACAAACTTAGACTGAAATGCCAAATGCTTGTCCTTGAGAATTGATGAGTTTTTGGCATACCTGCCTTGAATTCAAAGGCATTTATGTGAATTAGGACACTTTCAACAAAGCCACTCTACTCAGTCAAGATGCTCACTTAAAAAACAGTTAAAACATATAAAGAATGTGGATTTGGTCAAGACATAGCCCTGCTATTGGGAGAGGCTAGTTTTCCTTGCATGAGAAGAAATGCCACCAAGCCAAAGCCATTGAATGTGATCTGATCCAGCAGCCATTCACTATTCCTCCAAGACAAGAATTGATCCACTATAAATAGAGGTCGTCACTAATCATTAAAACCACACCAAAGCAGCTTACAACATTGCTTTCTCTCATTTCCTTCTTGAACCCCAAATTTGCTTGTTCTTGAGAAAGCACTATCGAGTTTTGAGTTGGGAGCCAATGCAACTCAAACCAATGATTCACACACTTCATAAACATTATATGTGAGCTGATCAAACACTAAACACACAACTGTAACACTGATTTCTCAGAATCACCAGCCAGTTGCCCAAATTTTCAACCAAGTTGCAGTTGAGGTGCCATAATCTGTTCCAGTCCATTTCAAATCACTCCAAGCATTCAAACACATTCCATATGGTGTAGGGAAGCTGTTCAGATCATCACAACTCATCTGTAACACCTCCAACCCAAAAATCAAATTGCTCTTGCTGCCACGACCTTCAAGTAAGCCTAAACTTGGTCATCTCTTAATATATGCATATTTCATCGCACAATACTTTTGCCAAATGTTCATAATCATGCATAGAATGTTTCCCCTCAATTAATTGCTTTGAATGAATTGTGTATAGAATTTCTCAGCCTTCATGCAGAATTTAGGGTTCTTGAGGTTTTGTCTTGATTTCTTATTCCATGCTTAAAATAAATGAAATTAAAGACCATAGACATGATCGTGAGGTGAAAACGAGCAAATTGATATGTGGATTGTGTGGTTTCATCAAGTATTCAGTGAGATTGATGAGAAAATGCAAATCTGGGCAAAACTAAGAACATGCGCGTGTTCTTGGGTGTTCTTGGCGCCCTTTTTCAAATATTTGAATATTTGAATATTTGTGATTTTATTTAATTGATTCAAAAATTAATTTCTCTCTGAATTTTAATGATTTTGAGTTGATTCTTTTTTTAATAATTCACAAAAATGTTAAAATATTTTATTCTACAATAATTTTACCAAAAATATTATTTATTTCATATATTTGATATTTTTGCAAAGAATTAATCTTTATTTGTTTTTAACATTTTAAATATTTTTTCTTTCATGATTTTCCAAACTTAATTGACTTTCAATCATTTTGTGGATAAAAACATGATTTTTGAAGTATTGATCCAAGATCACCACTCATTTTTCACATGTTTTCAACAATTTTTATTAATTTTTAAACAAAATTAATTAAATTTTAAACAAAATTAGGGTTTCTTTGATTATCACCCTAAACTAATCTTTTTCACACTCATGGGCCTCTAATAGAGTGTAAGACCCAAACCCCTTTTGAAAACCAAAATAATATGGGCCTCGGTCATCGTATAAGACCCAATGTGTT
Organism: Lathyrus tuberosus; assembly: GCA_022829125.1. Classification (NCBI taxonomy): domain Eukaryota; kingdom Viridiplantae; phylum Streptophyta; class Magnoliopsida; order Fabales; family Fabaceae; genus Lathyrus; species Lathyrus tuberosus. The sequence goes on from JALAZF010000254.1 coordinate 3,348,806, forward strand.
TTCAAACCTTGGCGCGATCACCATTTTTCAAACAAATAATTATCTGGGCCTCTCCTCGAGCTATAAGTCTCATTCCTTTTCTTAAATCTTTTGGGCCTCTAATAGAGTGTAAGACCCAACCCCCTTTTTTGTAAAAAAACAATTTTGGGCCTCACATATTGTATAAGTCCCTCTGTATATTTTCAAAACAACGGCGCAATCGTCGCCTTTTCAAAATCACATGGGCCTCTCCTTGAGTTGTAAGCCCCCATCACTTGTACAAAAACACTTTTGGGCCTCTAATAGAGTGTAAGACCCAACCCCTTAGTAAATAATACCTTTTGGGCCTCACACATTGTATAAGTCCCTCTATATATTTTCAAACGTTCGGCGAGATCGTCGCCTTTTTAACAAAATCAACTGGGCTTCTCCTTGAGCTATAAGACCCATCTTTATTGATTTTCAAATTCGTTGGGCCTCTAATAGGGTGTAAGACCCAATCCCCTTTTGATCAAAACTTTTTGGGCCTCAGTCATTGTATAAGTCCCGATACAAAACAACAGTGCCATCACTGTTAAAATTTGGGCCTCTCCCTGAACTGTAAACCCCGATCTCTGTTCAAAACTTTCTTTAATTTCTTTGTTGAACAACTAACAAAATAGCAGGGAAGCTCTACAACGGGTAAGTGTTTATCCGTTTTCTTTTATATGCTTTCATACACATAACTGTATTGTGGGAAGCGGCGCATGGTTAGTCTTCTTTCATTCTTTTAAATAGATGTCAAATATATATAATTGTATTGTGGGAAGCTGTGCATGGTTAGTCTTCTTTCATACTCTTTTAAATACTTGTCATATATCAACTGTATATATACTAGTATAGTTATTTAGAGTTTTCCCCGGCAACTACGTCTAGAACTAGGTAAAGCCCTGTTGGTCACTCTTTAAATACAAACAAAACTAGATCCCCATATGATTTCCAGATACAGTCTTCCCTTCTCTTGGGGTTAATCAATATGGAACAAAGAGAAAGGCAGTATTCTCGGTGAACCTTTTCTCAGACTGTCACCCCTAGAAATTGTCAAAGAAATTCTACTCCCCAAAGGTGATCTATTCTCCGTGAATGGCATCTCTTAAGTTTCTTCCAAATGCTCAAACTTTCCTGGAATCATCTCTTCTCTGTGAATTGCATTTCTTGAACTTCTCTTGGTTTGGGGACCCACAGGCTTGCTAAAAGCATCCCGCCTCCTCTTGGATTTGTACAAGGACCCTTCGGCTTCCAAGAAGTTCTCATGCCTTCTCTTGGGCTTAATAACAGGACCCTAAAGACCTCTTAAAGGTATAAGACAGAACTTAGTCATCCTTTGCTAGAACAGTCTTTCCAGTGTCAAACCTCAAGCCACTTTAGGGTTGATTCTCATCCCTTAAGACTCTTGCCCTCTTTTGGGGCATCCTACAAAAGATAAAACTCTTCAACACCAGTAGACTTGGACAGTCTAAAACCCCTTTGCGTCTCAAATAAATTCTCAAGTTCCTTTCAAACATAGGAAAAAACACTGATCACTCTGGATAAATCTCCAGCTGAAACCCGGTCTCTCTCATGAGAGTTCCCCGTCCTTGGGCCTGCCTATGGATTTAATCCTCAGCTGTAAGATAACCTCCTCTTAGGCTTTGTATAACGATCTTTCCTCAATACATTCAGCCTCCTCTTGGGCTTTGTATAAAGATCCTCCCCCAGCGGAGCTAACCTTTTCAGACTCTCTTGTTGAGTCAATCACTTTTTAGACTCTCTTGTTAAGTCAATCACTTTTTAGACTCTCTTGTTGAGTCAATCATTTTTTAGACTCTCTTGTTGAGTCCATCACTTTTCAAGACTCTCTTGTTGGGTCAATCTCCTTTTAGCCTCAATCTCGGGCTTCGTACGAGACATCAAATCACTCTCTTGTTGAGTATAAAAGACTCTCTTGTTGGGTCAATCACCTTTGCTAGACTCTCTTATTGAGCCAACTCCTTTAGCCTCCGTCTTGGGCTTTGTACAAGACATATAAAAGTACTCTCTTGTTGAGTCAACTCCTTTAGCCTCCGTCTTCGGCTTTGTACAAGACATATAAAAACACTCTCTTATTGAGTCGGTCTTATCTAGCCTCCTTTTAGGCTTCGTATAAATAAATCCCAAGCTGAGTCAATCAACCTTTTAGCATCAAACTTGTGCTTTGATCAAAGCACACAAACATCTACAATTCCTCTTTAGAGATAACAAATTCTCTTTCAGTAAACCTTTTAGCTTCAATCTTGCACTTTGAACAAGACATAAATACTCCATTTAGCCTCTGTCTTGGGCTTTGAATGAGACATCAAAACATCTCTTTCCTCCCTTAGAATAGGAGGAACTACGATTGCTCTGATTTCCCTGTTTCGTTAAACGGGAATACGTAGGCATAAGATTGCGAAATCTTAGCGAGCATACCAATCAAAAACTCTAGGTCCAGTACCTTTATACCAATCAAAAACTCTAGGTCCAGTACCTTACCAAAAACATCGGGGAAACCCGAACATCAACAAAAACTCACTCTCTCTCATATTTCCCAAACCCATTAACAGATAAACACCATCAAGTACAAGGCAAAACCTAAAGCTAATATCCTGTGGATAACCACATATAGGATGGGTAATTTACAACTACCCATTGTATAACCTGACCCCAGACCCCCCAATCTCTTTAAGCGTTTGTTCAGTTAAACATTCGCGTGCAAGGTTAGTTTTAGATACCTTCCCTTTCCCTTCCAACTTCACAGGATAAATAAGAAATCAGAAAGTAGCACCCCTTTCTCCTCGAGGAGGAAAACCCAACTTCAGCGATAAGGTGGTCGCATCACCGACTAAAATCGCTCGTTACAGAAAACTGGTGACTCTGCTGGGGAGTCATTGATTGTTAGGATCATAGGACTAGAGGTCTAGGATGTTAGGACAAAAATATATACCGCTTTTCCTAATTGATATCCGTGTTTATTTTTCTGCTAATGGGAATGCGTGTGATGCCGCATCTGGAAAGATTGAGTATACACCTAAGATAGGTGATGGCACGAGACGGGTAATCTTACGGGGAGTGAATCCCAGATAAGAGGTCTCGGTAGACCATCGAATAGTGGAGATACCCTTTGCGGATTCAATGCCTATATGACTTCGGTTGTTGAAAGCAGATTGTTTGATTGGGTTATCTGAGAAGCTGAGGATTTTAGTAGACTGAGACCATGTTACTATTTTATAGTGCGGAAGCTATCGGAAATAGTTGCCACGCGATACTACCCTCATTTGAGATTACTCTAAGATACATCAGCTCGCTCGGGTGATTCCAGCCTGCTGTTGTTATCCCAAGAGGGGTCAATGATTTTGCAGACAGGTACAAAAAATCACCAGTAAAACCTTTGGGGATGGGTAGAGCCTTGACTTCATGACACCGAACCTTTGACCCCATGTTTTTCTATGTTTTTGTGTAATGCATTCATGCATTCATTTCATCTAAAAAACTCTTAAACAAAGAAAATTTTCTCGTCTAGTCTCTCTTTTTCAAATTAAACTAAGACAATGATTGCAAATGTCAGAGAAAAAGATTGCATTATGGATTTCGGTAGAAGAAAGACTCACAAGTATACCTTCAAGGTTCCAAAATTAGAGGATTTAAGAGGATTGGCAAGGATGATCACCAACCCTGATGCTTTCAGAGCTAAGTATGGAGGACTGCTGTCTCTGTTTAGGGTCCATGTAATTGAAGGAATCCTGTCCACACTCATTCAGTTCTACGATCTTGTCTATCACTGTTTCGCATTCCTGGATTATCAGCTAGCACCAACACTGGAGGAGTACTCTCACCTGACTGATTTACCTATCACTGACCAAGCTCCCTTTTCTGGACTGGAAGAAATTCCAAAAGATCAAACCATTGCAAGAGCAATTTATTTGGATGAGTCAGAAGTCAGGACTCACATGACTACTAAGGGTGGAATCCAGGGTCTGCCAGCCCAGTTTTTTATAAAGAAAGCCATGTACTTTGCTAGTATAGGGAATGTGCCTGCTTTCGAAAGCATCTTTTCTTTGCTCTCCTACGGGTTATTTTTTGTTTCCCAACATCGATAACTTCGTAGATATCAATGCCATTCAGATTTTTCTGATTGGAAATCCTGTACCAACCTTGCTCGTAGATGCTTATCATTATGTACACTTAAGGAATTTGTACAACGGAGGAATGATCACATGCTGTGTACCCTTGCTATACAAATGGTTCACTTCCCATTTACCCAAGTCTGCTGCATTTTGGGATCAAAAGAATCTTTTACGTTGGTCGTAGAGAATCATGTCTCATACCAACTCTGACATCGATTGGTACAATCGAATCTATGATGGGATCAGGATCATTGACCGTTGTGGAAACTTCCCTAACGTACCCCTCATAGGAATTAAATGAGGAATCAATTATCATCTGGTTTTAGTTCTTCGTCAATTTGAATACCCAATGAGGCATGTTCCGCGTAATGCTCATCTGGAAGGTCTTTTCTTCAAGGAAGGAGAAAATGACAGGGCACTAAAGACAGAAATAGTGAATGCCTGGAAACATGTTCACAGGAAAGGAAGAGAGTCTCTAGGAAAACCGGACTGTATCTCTGTGGAACCTTATCTCCACTGGGTACAAACTAGAGCTCTCAAATTGAGGATGCCTTACCCTCGTCAAGAAGTTCTTCCATTAAGGGAATATGTCCTTTATTTTATGTCTGATACAGAAAAACTTCAGGTTACTCTCGCCAAAGTTCAACAGGAGAAGAGGTTTTGGAAGAACAAGTACCGTATTCTCAATGTGGAGTGTAACAAAATACAACAACTGTTAAAAGAAAAAGATGCTCTGATTGAGATTTTAGAGCAACATGCTGTAAAGAATCAAGAAGACCAAAGGAATTTGCTCTCTCCTTTCACTTGGCAAAGGAATGACAACCCGACAACGGCTCAAGAGCCCCGGTCAAAGAAAAGGAAAATACTAGAACCAGCACTTGAGCTCTCCTCAGAGAGGACTCAAGATCCTTTAGTTTAGACATTTCCTTTTACAGCACTTTGTAAATTACTGTATTTCCATTTCCGCAATCTTTGAATTTAATAAAATGGGGTTTCCCCACTGTTTGATATTTGCAATCCAATTGTCAAAGTTTCTTTTGATTAAATAACAAAAATTTAATTAATATAATCATTGCATATCATTCATCATTCGCCCATAACGCATTCTTCTTCCCTACGAATCTCATGTTTGTGTCTCGATTCTAGAGTCAAGCTGTCTCATTCGTACAATACTCGGGCCAATCGACAAAAGAAAATGGATGATCTCGAGGAAGAGAATAGAGAGCTGAGAGAAGAAATCGACGCTCTGAAAGAAGATCTGAGGACACTTCACAATCACATGTAAGCTCTGGCAGTAGCCCAGATACAACGACAAAAGACTGTGATCTCAGAGATCACATCGACGCCCATAGTGGAAAAGTATGATCCTCGGTATAACATGCCAAAAGATCGTCCCTGGGGCATTCCACTCAACTATATCCCAGAAGGTTATATTCCGTCGATCATGGAAGATCCGAAAACTGCAGCAGGAGCCGCTGGGCCTGAAGGTTACAAACTTCGGGAAAGCGAAGATGCAAGGGGCATGACAGCAACTCCTGAAGGTTACAAACTTTGGGAAAGGGAAGCATCAAGAGTCACTGCCGTAATGACTTTACCACCACCCGTGGTACACACTGTCCCGGAAGGACAGATTTCACAGATACCTTCTGGTGGAAATGAAAGTATGAACGATAAAATGAAGGAATTCCACGAACAATTCCTGGAGATGCAGAAAGAACTGCAAGCCATTCGCGGTCAGGATCTATTTGGAAAGGACGCCGTAGACCTTTGTTTGGTCCCCAATGTGAAAGTTCCGCTTAAATTCAAGGTGCCCGAATTTGAAAAATACAAGGGTAAATCTTGCCCTCAGAGTCATTTGGTGATGTACGCTGGGAGGATGTCAACTCAGATAGAGAACCAATAGCTACTGATCCATTACTTCCAGGATAGTTTAACCGGTGCCGCACTCAAATGGTACATGGGTTTAAACCGCACTAAGATCGTCACTTTCAGAGATCTTGGCGCTGCCTTTGTTAAACAATATAAGTATAACCTGGACATGGCACCAGAAAGATATCAACTCAGAGCCATGTCGCAGAAGGACAAGGAAACCTTTAAGGAATATGCTCAGAGACGGCGTGAAATTGTCGCTCAGATTTGTCCACCTCTTGAGGAAAAAGAGATGACAAAGATCTTCTTGAAAACCTTAAGCTCATTTTACTATGACAGAATGGTTGCCAGTGCGCCCAGTGACTTCACCGAGATGGTGGGCATGAGAGTTCGTCTTGAGGAAGCTGTCCGAGAAGGACGTTTAGTTAAAGACGCTGGACCATCAAGCAGTACCAAAAGATACGGTAGTACTTTCCCTATGAAAAAAGAGGAAGATATTGGCAATATCTCTCTCGGAAAGCAAAGGCGACGTTACCAACCAGTAGCAGCTGTAACTCCTGCTATTAACCCTGCGCCTGTTCCAACGTATCAACCTCCGGTTGCTCAGAGCCAACAGAATCAACAACAATATCAGCAAAGGACACAACAGCCTCTTCAGCAGGCTCGTCCTCCATACAACAACAACCGTACAACGCGACCACCAGGGTTCGATCCTATACCAATGTTGTATACAGAATTGTTTCCACTATTACTTGTCAAGGGACACGTCCAAACCAGGTCTCCTCTTACAATACCAGAAAATCTGCCTTTTTGGTTCAAAGCATATTAGACTTGCCCTTACCATCAAGGAGGACCAGGACATAACATAGAAAACTGTCTCAGCTTCAAATCCAATGTACAGAAGTTTGTCAGGAGCGGGGTCTTATCCTTCAAGGATACAAATCAAAATGTTCAGACGAACCCGTTGCCTCAACACGAGAAAGCTACAGTCAATTTGGTAGAGGGAGAGTCTAACCACAGCTATGAAATTCATGATGTACTCTTATTAAGGGCTAACTTGGTTAAGATGCATCGCACACAAAGCGGATATGCGCATGTACCATCTCATAATTATCACCAATGTGATATCTGCTCTAAAGACAATCAAGGATGTTCTGTGGTGCAATCAGCTCTACAGAAACAGATGGATCTCGGTTGGATCCAAGATCACCGAATTCGTGAGGTCAACGTGACTTATACGAATTCCAACATCATTCAAAACCACGACATCCATGTGATGAATGTCAACTTGGTGGAAATGCACTAAAGACAAAGCCAACATCATGATCGACTACGACACGATTACGATTCCTGTCTGATCTGCTCAGTAAACAATCAGGGATCCTCTTTTATACAAGAGGCCCTCCAGCGTCAGATGGATCTTGGATGGATTTAGGATTACTGTAATAGAAGTCAGTATCACGTAAATATGATTCAAATCTTCGATATTCGCTTGATGAATACCAGCTTAGTGGAACTACACGCCAAGCAAGTCCAGCTCGGTTTTCTGACCTCGCATGAATATCAGAACAGTCGAGTATGTCGTGAGAGTGACAAAGGATGTGCACTCGTTCAAAGGACACTACAACACTTGTTAAACCACTGGTGGCTTCCAATCTATCTAGATGAAGACACACAACAAGTTAGTTTGATCGACGGGAACCCTACTAGGCATCCAAGTAAGGATGTTCGATCCATAGAAACAGACCTAGTGAGGTTACACTACATTCAAAGCAGACGTGGCTGGGTGCCACCACACAACTATGAGCGCTGTAGGGTCTGCCAGGAGAATGATCAAGGATGCTACCTCGTGCGAGCATCCCTCCAAAGTCAGTTGGACCATAAGGAAATTCAACCATGGTCAAGCTTTGATTCAATGTCAAACTAGCATCCTGCTCAAAGCAAGGATGTTATCTTAATCCCTAAGCGAGAAGTGGCCAGAGATGTATGTGCCATAATCCCTCTACTCTGTGAATCAAGAGTCCCTCTTGATGGTGGAAAGGTTTTCAATCTCGAACCGATTGAGGCTGGTTATGATGGTCAGAAAAATCAGAAGGCTCTTGTAGTTATCTATCTACCAGGACCAGTACCGTACAAGTCTGATAAAGCTATCCCTTACAAGTACGGTGCAACAACAATTGAGAATGGAAAGGAAACTCCATTACCCTCCGTCGTGAATATTGCATACACCAGTTAAGTAACGCGGAGCAGTTGAATCTTCAACCGAGGAGTTGGAGAACCTACCAGAAAAAAAAAGGAACCTCAAACGAAAGTTCCCAATCAACCGGTTGGTTAGTCCAGTGGTCCCGACCTTTCAAAAAACAGCGATGAGATGCTAAAGCTCATCCAAAAGAGTGAATACAACATTGTTGATCAGCTGTTGCAAACTTCTTCAAAAATCTATGTGTTATCTCTATTACTCAGTTCCGAAGCTCACAAGGAGGCTCTACAGAAAGTCTTAGAGCAAGCCTTTGTGGAACAGGATGTAGCAATAAGACAATTCGATAGCATCGTTTCCAACATCACTTCCTGCAATAATTTGGGGTTTAGTGACGAGGAACTGCCAGAAGAAGCAAAAAGTCACAACATGGCGCTCAGTATTACAGTCAATTGCCAGGGCGATGCTTTAGCCAGCGTACTGGTAGACACCGGATCGACCCTGAATGTTATGCCGAAGTCCATTTTAATGCGACTATCGTTCAAAGGATCCCCGATGAGGGGCAGTGAGGTCATCGTCAAAGCATTTGGCAGATCCCAGAAATCAGTTATCGACGAAGTCGACCTTCCCATAACTATCGGTCCTCACACTTTCCTAGTCACTTTCCAGGTCATCGGGCAGCGTACAACTGTTTATTAGGAAGGCCTTGGATACACCAGGCTGGGGCAGTCACTTCGACACTGCACCAGAAACTGAAGTTCGTCATGAACGACCAACTAGTCACAGTCTGCGGAGAGCAAGCCTTGATCTTGAGTAACTTATCATTGTCTACTTGTGTATAACCAGAGGAGGTTGTTGGAACTCAGTTCCAAGCGCTGTTGGTGAGCGATGAGAATCAATCAGAAAAAGGAACATCGATTTCCTCATATAAATATGCTCTCGAAGTGATCAAAGGTAACAATGCAAAAGGATGGGGACAACTTGTCATTCCTACTGATAATAAAACAAAGAAGGGTCTTGGTTTTTCATCAACCTGTACCCAGAATGCTACTAACGATGAAAGTTTTCATCCCATTCAGGACTTCTTCCACAGTGGAGGTTTCCTTCACCCAGTGCCTCAGGAAGTGCATACCATCAACGAGGGAGATTCCTCTGATACAGATGAAGAGTGGAAATCCTACCTTAATGAGGACGGTTATATGTCTCAGGAAGAGGTGCCTACGCCATTTTGCTATCCCGTACAGAGTTTGAGATTTATACCAAAATCAGATGTCAAGATGATATACGGAGATTGTGATCTAGAAGGATGTTGTGCTCCACCAAACTCATTAGAGGAGGACACTCTGATGAAAGACAACTTTGACCACGACTATTATGGCCCAATGGATGGACTGCCTATCTGGCAGTCGTACCCAGGAGACTTGGGGCAAAAGAGTCAGCCCAACGATGCATACCAACAGAGCATCATAGAAAAGAATACCTGTGTCCCCACTGCATGGGATCAGCACTCAGGGCATTCAGAAAATATCCAGAACGACGATGAATTTGCAAAGCTTGCAGGGCTAGAATTCATCAACTATGCTTTTTCTGAGGTCAACGTCATCGAAAGGGATGACTCCTCCAGTTCCAAAGAAGTGTGGGACACCTTAGGACAACCAAGCGGCAAGTTCGACTACTTGGTCAAATACACCGCTCCTGAGAGCTCTCATATCAAGCTCGAAGACATTCAGCCAACTGGATGGGGAGATTCACCTGAGAGTACAAATACTATGCAAGATGCAATAGAAGAGTTCGTCTACGACAACTCTGCCTGGGAAACAGATTCCAACGATCCCGCTCCACCAGAAATCAGCGTTATTTCTAAAGACAAGCCAAGAAAGAAGGTGTCAGACTTTGTGATTCACCGAGGAGTTCGCCGCCAATGGGTTGTTGTCGATGTTTCGAAAGTCGTTCATAAGTCTAAGAAATGGTCGTCTTTATTTTAACCTTTCTTCCTTCCCAGGTGAAACGGATGGTTTGATAGGGCTCACTTTCTGTAAATGTACCTCTTCGCTTTGCCCAAAGCGACAGAGTTTTGTTTTATAGGGCTGTTGTTTCAAGAATCGACAAAATCATAAATAAAATAAGGCCGTTCTGTAATTTCCGCATATATTGTTGTTTTCTCTTTTTGCTTTTTCAAAAAATGGTAATCCTAAAAAACAACTCAAATAATTAAAACAAGAAGTTTTCCAAAGAAAATACACTGCACACACTCTTGCATTCTCTCTATCTCTTCTAAAACAAATCATCACGTCATGCAGATTGCTTGTTTTAAACCCCATTGAAACATACGATCCAATGCCTTCTCCCAACTTTGAATTCCCGGTATTTGAGGCTGAAGAAGAAGTTAACAACGAAATTCCAGAAGAGATCTCCCGACTACTCGGACAAGAGGAAAGGTCTATTGGACCTCACAAGGAGCCGTTGGAAACGGTCAACTTGGGTTCAGAAGAAGAGAGGAAGGAAATTAAGATAGGGGCACTACTTAGTCCAACTGCCAAAGAAAGTTTGACAAAGCTGCTCAAAGAGTTTCCCGATGTATTCGCTTGGTCCTATCAGGATATGCAAGGGTTGGACACCAGCATCATGGAATATCATTTACCGTTAAGATCGGAATGTCTGCCACTAAAACAAAGGTTGAGACGGACTCACCCGGACATGGCCATTAAAATCAAAGAGGAAGTACATAAACAGATTGACGTGGGTTTCCTCGCCACGTCAGAATATCCTCAATGGTTAGCCAACATAGTACCAGTTCCAAAAAAGGAATGAAAGGTCAGAATGTGTGTAGACTACAGGGATCTGAACAAAGCAAGTCCAAATGATGACTTTCCCTTACCACACATTGACATGCTGGTAGACAGTACAGCAAAGTTCAAAGTATTCTCCTTCATGGATGGATTCTCGGGCTATAATCAGATAAAAACGGCGCCGAAAGACATGGAGAACACTTCGTTCATTACCCCATGGGGTACCTTTTGTTACAAGGTAATGTCGTTCGGTTTGAAGAACACCGGGGCAACCTATCAAAGGGCCATGACTACTCTGTTTCATGACATGATACACAAAGAGATAGAAGTATATGTCGATGATATGATTGCCAAATCTAAGACAGAAGGGGAGCATGTGACCCACCTGTCAAAACTATTCGAGCGGTTGAGAAAGTACAAACTCCGCTTAAATCCCAATAAGTGCACTTTCGGTGTCCGTTCAGGGAAACTTTTAGGGTTCATCGTCAGCCAGAAAGGAATTGAGGTTGATCCTAACAAGGTTAAGGCCATTCAAGAAATGCCTTCTCCAAAAACTGAAAAACAAGTCAGAGGATTCCTGGGACGTTTGAACTACATTTCCAGATTTATATTCTTTATGCCCGCGACATGTGCGCCGATTTTCAAATTACTCAAAAAGAATCAGGACTGCATTTGGACAGAAGACTGCCAAACCGCCTTCGACAGTATTAAGGAATACCTGTTGAACCACCGATTCTATCATCTCCAGTAGAAGGAAGACCACTGATCATATACTTAACAGTCTTGGAAGACCCTATGGGCTGTGTACTTGGTCAACAAGACGAAACCAAAAGGAAAGAGTCTGCCATCTACTATTTAAGCAAGAAATTCACAGACTGTGAAACTCGGTACACTATTCTTGAGAAAACTTGATGTGCTCTGGCTTGGGCACCCAAACGTCTTCGCCAGTATATGATTCGTCACACTACTTGGTTAATCTCATAAATGGATCCAATCAAGTATGTCTTTGAAAAACCTGCTCTCACGGGAAGGATTGCCCGTTGGCAGATGTTGTTATCATAATATGATATAGAATACCATGCTCAGAAAGCCGTTAAAGGGAGTATTTTAGCTGATCACTTGGCTCATCAACCGATTGACGATCAGGAATTAGTCGGGTTTGACTTCCCAGATGAAGATGTCATGTATTTGAAAATGAAAGATTGCGATGAACCGCTACCCAGTGAAGGGACAGAACCAGGTTCCCAATGGGGACTAATCTTTGAAGGAGCTGTAAATCATTATGGAAACGGAATCGGGGCAATCATCATAATACCTCAGGGTACCCATATTCCTTTCACTGCCAGACTGACATTCAAGTGTACAAACAACGAGGCCGAATACGAAGCTTGTATCATGGGTCTCGAGGAAGCGGTCAACTTAAGGATCAAGAACTTGGATGTATATGGCGACTCAGCCCTGGTTATTAATCTGATCAAAGGAGATTGGAACACATAGCAATCCGGACTAATTCCTTACAAAGATTATGCGAGAAGGTTGCTACCCTTCTTCAGCAGAATTGAGTTTCATCATATCCCTCGTGAAGAGAATCACATGGCTGATGCATTAGCCACTCTCTCTTCCATGATTAGTGTAGGTCAATGGTACGACCTACCTAAGATTGACATAATGCGCCTTGAGAGGCCCGCTTACATATTCATGATTGAAGCAATCATAGACGACAGACCTTGGTATTACGATATCAAATGCTTCCTTCAGAAACAAGAGTACCCATCTGGGGCACTAAGAAAAGACAGAAAGACCCTCAGAAGGCTAGCAGACAGATTCATCCTGAGCGGTGATACTTTCTATAAGAGAAACTTTGACATGGTCTTGCTTCGATGTGTAGACAGACCAGAAGCAAACATGCTGATAAAAGAAATTCACGAAGGATCCTTTGGCACTCGTGCCAATGGACACACAATGGCGAGAAAAATTCTGAGAGCAGGGTACTACTGGTGGACCATGGAATCCGACTGCTACAAGTACATGAGGAAGTGTCATAAGTGTCAGATATACTCAGACAAAATCCATGTCCCGCCAACACATCTCAAAGTTCTTTCTTCCTCATGGCCTTTTTCCATATGGGGAATCGATATGATTGGTATGATTGAACCCAAGGCTTCGAACGGACATCGGTTCATCCTGGTAGCCATTGATTACTTCACCAAGTGGGTCGAAGCAGCATCATACGCCAATGTAACCCGACAAGTGGTGGTCCGATTTATCAAAAATAATCTCATATGTCGTTATGGTGTTCCAAGCCAGATCATTACGGATAATGGATCTAACTTGAATAACAAGATGATGAAAAAGTTATGCGCTGACTTCAAGACCGAACACCATAACTCATCTCCCTATCGACCCAAGATGAACGGAGCGGTAGAAGTGGCTAACAAGAACATCAAGAAGATTGTTCAAAAGATGGTTGTAACCTACAAAGACTGGCACAAGATGCTACCCTTTGCTCTTCATGGTTATCGCACATCTATACGCACTTCCACAGGGGCTACCCCTTTCTCTCTAGTATTTGGCATGGAGGCAGTGCTCCCCGTAGAAGTAGAGATCCCATCAATCCGAGTATTGATGGATGCTAAGCTAACAGAAGCTGAATGGTGTCAAAGTCGACACGATGAACTAAATCTGATCGAAGAAAAGAGAATAACGGCTATATTCCATGGTCAGTTGTATCAACAAAGAATGAAGAAGGTGTTTGACAAAAAGGTCCGACCTCGTGTCTTCAGGAAATGAGACCTCATGCTCAAGATGATACAATCTTTTCTCACTGATTCCCGGGGCAAATGGACTCCAAATTATGACGGCCCCTATGTGGTCAAGAAAGCCTTCTCAGGCGGCTCCTTGAGACTCGCAACCATGGATAGAGAAGAATTTCCCTACCCCACAAATGTTGATGTAGTCAAGAAATACTTCGCCTAAAAAAAACGTCTCGGTGGATTGAAAACCCGAAAGGGAGGTCCAGGCAAAAATTAGAGACATAATCAAAAATCATCCCGGTGGATTGGAAATCTCAAAGTACAATCCAGGAAAAAGTTAGGGATAATGGCAAGTAACTACGTCCAACAGGGGCAAATTCCCCAGTAGCAGTCATGCCATCCATCAGAAAATTCTAGTCAAGGTCATCTTCGACAGAAGCTCAGGATGTCCCGAGTTCAAAGTTGGTAGAAGGATAGTGGTCGTTATGTTTCAATGTAGGCCTTTTCCCTTAAATTACCATTTTATAACTTTGTAAATACTCTATGGAATCACGCGTTTGGCTGATTTCCATCCTATCAATAAAATTTGAGCCATTGTGCTTTTGTTTGCAATTCTTATTTGTTTTAGGATTACAGAACGACGTTTTAACATGATTAACGATTCTTGAAATAAAACAAAAATGAATTTAATTTTCAAAATTTTCTGCTTTTAAAATAAAGATGGCAATTCTTTTGACTGTTGAACATCGAAAGAACATCGATTGCTTCTCCAAAGGTGTCTGAGCTTCAAAGTGCAGAATCAAAGTACTCCTTCTAAACCAGTATGTCTGAACGAAGGATCAACTGTGTTGAATGCGAATATTCTGTCCGACACCCCCGGCAGAGTTCTTATCTCCTAAGCCCGACCAACGTGTTCCCCACGGGGACTATCTCTCCTAAGCAAGACATAATTGCTATCTTGGACCGAATGATATTTCTTCGTCCCCTGCAGTGGCCGAGTATCCAGTCGTGTTCATCTATTAGTCTGTATGTCGTGTCAGTTTTGTCAGCATAAACATACATACAAAATGCATTATTAATTTACATTCATATTCATATCACATCACTATCACTCTAGTCGGTCTTGTCCCCTAGTGATAGAAGTCCTCTCAATCGAGTTGTCAGTTCTTTCCTAGTCAGGAAATGTTGCGTCTGAACAATATCTCTCCTCCAGTTTATTTCAGGGATGAAGTTAATCCTCGACCACTTTGGTAACTTGAACCTCTGAAAGACCAGAAAACCTTCGACAAGCGTCACTCTTCGCCATTTAAGATGATATCTTCGCTTTCCCGGATTAAGGAAAATCCCAAAGAAAGCCTCACAACTAAAGACTCTCAGCAACACATTGATTTTTCTCTCCAATAAAGTCAATGTTAATGAAGTCATCAGCACCTCAAAATTAGGGTACATTGTATGGCATTTCTCCGAGAAGATCTCGAAGAAAAGTATGATGTAATATCCCCAAGCCGAAAGCAGTCCCTCAAGAGACTCGTTTTCCCCAGTAGAGTCGACAAATGGCGTCTCCAAACAGAGAAGTTTGTGCACCTCTACAACTCAGACGAATGGGTTCCCTAGCAAGTCTGACTTCAAAAGTTTTCCATCAAATGGCATCTCCCCAGGAAAATTTGGCGAGAAGTTTGAGGAAAACCGCTACGAATAGCGTACCTTGTCAAGAAAGTTTATTGACAAAAGAAACTGAGACCAGTTCCTTGGTAGGAAACCAGGATCGAGGGGAGGTTTATTTCAGAAACTGAGACCAGTTCCTTGGTAGGAAACCAGGATCGAGGGGAAGTTTATTTCAGAAACTGAGACCAGTTCCTTGGTAGGAAACCAGGATCGAGGGGAAGTTTATTTCAGAAACTTAGACCAGTTCCTTGGTAGGAAATCAGGATCGAGGGGAAGTTTATTTCAAAAGAAAACTGAGACCAGTTCCTTGGCTAAAGACCAGGATCGAGGGGAAGTTTACCTTTTCTAAGCATCATTGCTTAGCGAAAGAAGATGTATGTGCAAACTACCATTCATAAACCACCGTTAAAATTTCGCGCATTCTGATATTTAATCATCTTGCACCCCGAATGCCCGAATACCTTCGCCATTCACACCTTCGGGTCCAAGAAGATTAAATACGGGCATCTGTCATACCCCAAATTTTGACCACCAATATTTCCCATCATTGTGTAAATCATTACCACAATATGAATGAACCATCATGCCTCATCAGTCTCCCCAAAGATGGGTGAGCATTCACCACAAACAGGAATTAGGGTTTCAAGCCCTCTCTGAGCCTTAGACAAAGGATTAATCAAGAAATGACATGATCTTCAACTTGTCTAACCTCTCAAACACCTATAAAGGATCAAGAGGACTCCCACATCAAGAATTAACCACAAGGTTGCAACATTCCTAGTGGATTAAGCCTCAGGATTGTTAGTGTCACCAAATTAGGGTTTTGGTCGACCAAGGCCTCCAGGTGGAAATTTTCCTCTAGGCAAGAGCCAATGCTTCAAAACACAACCTAAGATACTCTAAGGGACCTCATGAACCCAATCATCAAGTCAATTTAGCCTCAGGGGATGCATTCACCAAAAATCAGGAATTAGGGTTTCTTGACCTAATTCCCCCCTAAGTTGACTTTTGGGACAAAACATGAGCCAAGACCTCAAGACATGATTTGAGGGTCTCTAATAAACCACATTGATCCATTTGCAACAATGGATTGATCTAAGAAGCTTGATCCACAAGTTTCAATTTCCTCAGGACCACCATTAGGGTTTTGAAGAAAAAGTCAACTGTGCCTTTGACTTTTGACCATGGCATGCTCCCAAACCTTGAGACATGATTAAATACACCCTATATCACCTATGTAATACATCTATTAAGTTTGATTTAGGTCAAGGACTTGATTTCATAGAGGATCGCACAGTTTGGAATTCATCTGATGCACAAAAGTCAAAGTTTGACTTTTTGAGAATTTTCACAATTATGGTTCCTTAACCCTAAAATGATGTTAATGTGTGATTGGAATCATCATTCATCAAGAAAAATCAAAGAAAGAGGGATAACTTGTAAAAGGGGTAACCATAAAAAACTTAGAATTTTTCTAAGTTATGAAACAAAGTGGCTAGGGTACCAATTTCCAAGGATCATCACTTGAGATCCAAGCAACCATTTTGAATGATCCAAAGATGGATTTGTAGCTCTCATGGCATACTAGAAAAGCTTCAACTACACCTCATTCTAATTCTTCATGCATTATGAGTTATGGTTGGACCAAAATCACTAAAAACATGAAAATGCATCTTTTCCAACACTTAGACAAAATTCTGTCCAAGACAGATTTTGTTGAAAACACCAAAACTTGTGAGGTTTTATCACATAGTTATAAGGGAAATCAACTCCAACTATAAACATCAATGTTGTTGCAAATGTTACTGAGAATTCAAAGAACTTATTGGCATGAACAAATCAACTTGAGCCAAGAATTATGGCTGCGACAACACACCATGGCAAGGCTGTCATGAAAAATCAGTTTGCATATTTTCTTGCCTTACACGATTTTTGAGTCAAAGCCAAGGATCAATATGCCAAATTCATCCAATCTGATCACAATGCATCTGATCCAACCAACAAACTTAGACTGAAATGCCAAATGCTTGTCCTTGAGAATTGATGAGTTTTTGGCATACATGCCTTGAATTCAAAGGCATTTATGTGAAATAGGGCACTTTCAACAAAGCCACTCTACTCAGTCAAGATGCTCACTTAAAAAACAATTAAAACATCTGAAGAATGTAGATTTGGTCAAGACATAGCCCTGCTCTTGGGAGAGGCTAGTTTGCTTTGCATGAGAAGAAATGCCATCAAGCCAAAGCCATTGAATGTGATCTGATCTAGCAGCCATTCACTATTCCTCCAAGACAAGAATTGATCCACTATAAATAGAGGTCCTCACTGATCATTCAAACCACACCAAAGCATCTTACAACATTGCTCTCTCTCATTTCCTTCTTGAACTCCAAATTTCCTTGTTCTTGAGAAAGCACTATCGGGTTTTGAGTTGGGAGCCAATGCAACTCAATCCAATGATTCACACACTTCATAAACATCATATCTGAGTTGGTCAAACACTAAACACACAACTGTAACACTGATTTCTCTGAATCACCAGCCAGTTGCCCAAATTTTCAACCAAGTTGCAGTTGAGGTGCCATAATCTGTTCCAGTCCATTTCAAATCACTCCAAGCATTCAAACACATTCCATATGGTGTAGGGAAGCTGTTTATATCATCACAACTCATCTGTAACACCTCCAACCCAAAAATCAAATTGCTCTTGCTGCCACGACCTTCAAGTAAGCCTAAACTTGGTCATCTCTTAATCTATGCATATTTCCTCGTATAATACTTTTGCCAAATGTTCATAACCATGCATAGAATGTTTCCCTTTAATTAATTGCTTTGAATGAATCGTGTATAGAATTTCTCAGCCTTCATGCAGAATTTAGGGTTCTTGAGGTTTTGTCTTGATTTCTTATTCCATGCTTAAAATAAATGAAATTAAAGACCATAGACATGATCGTGAGGTGAAAATGAGCAGATTGATATGTGGATTGTGTGGTTTCATCGAGTATTCAGTGAGATTGGTGAGAAAATGCAAATCTGGGCAAAACTCAGAACACGCGCTTGTTCTTGGGTGTTCTTGGCACCCTTTTTCAAATATTTGAATATTTGTGATTTTATTTAATTGATTCAAAAATTAATTTCTCTCTGAATTTTAATGATTTTGAGTTGATTATTTTTTTAATAATTCACAAAAATGTTAAAATATTTTATTCTACAATAATTTCCCAAAAATATTATTTATTTCATATATTTGATATTTTTTCAAAGAATTAATTTTTATTTGTTTTTAACATTAAAATATTTTTTCTTTCTTGATTTTCCAAACTTAATTTACTTTCAATCATTTTGTGGATAAAAACATGATTTTTGTAGCATTGATCCAAGATCACCACTCATTTTTCACATGTTTTCAACAATTTTTATTAATTTTTAAACAAAATTAATTAAATTTTAAACAAAATTTGGGTTTGTTTGATTATCACCCTAAACAAATATTTTTCACACTCATGGGCCTCTAATAGAGTGTAAGACCCAAACCCCTTTTGAAAACCAAAATAATATAGGCCTCGGTCATCGTATAAGACCCACTGTGTTTTCAAACCTCAATGCGATCGCCATTTCTCAAACAAATAATCATCTGGGCATCTCCTCGAGCTATAAGTCCCATTCCTTTTCTTAAATCTTTTGGGCTTCTAATAGAGTGTAAGAACCAACCCCCTTTTTTGTAAATAAACAATTTTGGGCCTCACATATTGTATAAGTCCCTCTGTATATTTTCAAAGCAACGGTGCAATCGTCGCCTTTTCAAAATCACATGGGCCTCTCCTTGAGTTGTAAGCCCCCATCACTTCTACAAAAACAATTTTGGGCCTCTAATAGAGTGTAAGACCTAACCCCTTTGTAAATAATACCTTTTGGGCCTCACACATTGTATAAGTCCCTCTGTATATTTTCAAACGTTCGGCGAGATCGTCGCCTTTTTAACAAAATCAACTGGGCTTCTCCTTGAGCTATAAGACCCATCCTTATTCATTTTCAAACTCTTTGGGCCTCTAATAGGGTGTAAGACCCAATCCCCTTTTGATCAAAACGTTTTGGGCCTCAGTCGTTGTATAAGTCTCGATACAAAACAACAGTGCCATCACTGTTAAAATTTGGGCCTCTCCCTGAACTGTAAGCCCCGATCTCTGTTCAAAATACTCTCTCCTTTAATTTTGAATCCAAATGTATAGTTGCTATCAAAACTTTCTTTAATTTCTTTGTTGAACAACTAACAAAACAGCATGGAAGCTCTACAACGGGTAAGTGTTTATCCGCTTTCTTTTATATGCTATCATATACATAACTATATTGTGGGAAGCGACACATGGTTAGTCTTCTTTAATTCTTTTAAATACATGTCAAATATATATAATTGTATTGTGGGAAGCTGCGCATGGTTAGTCTTCTTTCATACTCTTTTAAATACTTGTCATATATCAACTGTATATATACTAGTATAGTTATTTAGAGTTTTCCCCAGCAACTACGTCTAGAACTAGGTAAAGCCCTGTTGGTCACTCTTTAAATACAAACAAAACTAGATCCCCATATGATTTCCAGATACAGTCTTCCCTTCTCTTGGGGTTAATCAATATGGAACAAAGAGAAAGGTAGTATTCTCAGTGAACCTTTTCTCAGACTGTCACCCCTAGAAATTGTCAAAGAAATTCTACTTCCTAGAGGTGATCTATTCTCCATGAATAGAATCTCTTGAGTTTCTTCCAAATGCTCAAACATTGCTGGAATGATCTCTTCTCTGTGAATTGCATTTCTTGAACTTCTCTTGGTTTGGGGACCCACTGGCTTCCTAAAAGCATCCCCGCCTCCTCTTGGGCTTTGTACAAGGACCCTTCGGCTTCCTAGAAGTTCTCATGCCTTCTCTTGGGCTTAATACAAGGACCCTAATGACCTCTTAAAGGTATAAGACAAAACTTAGTCATCCTTTGCTATAACAGTCTTTCTAGTGTCAAACCTCAAGCCACTTTAGGGTTGATTCTCATCCCTTAAGACCCTTGCCCTCTTTTGGGGCATCCTACAAAAGATAAAACTCTTCAACACCAGTAGACTTGGACAGTCTAAAACCCCTTTGAGGCTCAAAGACATTCTCAAGATCCTTTCAAACATAGGAAAAAACACCGATCACTCTGGATAAATCTCCAGCAGAAACCCGGTCTCTCTCATGAGAGTTGCCCGTCCTTGGGCCTGCCTATGGATCTAATCCTCTACAGTAAGATAGCCTCCTCTTAGGATTTGTATAATGATCTTTAATCAACACAGTCAGCATCCTCTTGGACTTTGTACAAAGATCCTCCCCCAGCGGAGCTAACCTTTTCAGACCCTCTTGTTGAGTCAATCACTTTTTAGACTCTCTTGTATAGTCAATCACGTTTTAGACTCTCTTGTTGAGTCCATCACTTTTCAAGACTCTCTTGTTGGGTTAATCTCCTTTTAACCTCATTCTCGGGCTTCGTACGAGACAGAAAATCACTCTCTTGTTGAGTATAAAAGACTCTCTTGTTGGGTCAATCACCTTTGCAAGACTCTCTTGTTGAGTCAACTCCTTTAGCCTCCGTCTTGGGCTTTGTACAAGACATATAAAAGCACTCTCTTGTTGAGTCAACTCCTTTAGCCTCCGTCTTGGGCTTTGTACAAGACATATAAAAACACTCTCTTGTTGAGTCGATCTTATCTAGCCTCTTTTTAGGCTTCGTATAAAGAAATCCTTAGCTGAGTCAATCAACCTTTTAGCATCAAACTTGTGCTTTGATCAAAGCACACAAACATCACCAATTCCTCTTTAGAGATAACAAATTCTCTTTCAGTTAACCTTTTGGCTTCAATCTTGGGCTTTGAACAAGACACAAATACTCCATTTAGCCTCTGTCTTGGGCTTTGAACGAGACACCAAAACATCTCTTTCCTCCCTTAGAATAGGAGGAACTACGATTGCTCTGATTTCCCTGTTTCGTTAAACGGGAATACGTAGGAATAAGATTGTGAAATCTTAGCGAGCATACCAATCAAAAACTCTAGGTCCAGTACCTTCATACCAATCAAAAAATCTAGGTCCAGTACCTTACCAAAAACATCGGGGAAACCCGAACATCAACCAAAACTCACTCTCTTTCATATTTCCCAAGAAACTTTCCCAAACCCATTAACAGATAAACACCATCAAGTACAAAGCGAAACCTAAAGCTAATATCATGTGGATAACCATATATAGGATGGGTAATTGACAACTACCCATTGTATAACTTGACCCTGGACCCCCCAATCTCTTTAAGCGTTTGTTCAGTTAAACATTCGCGTGCAAGGTTAGTTTTAGATACCTTCCCTTTCCCTTCCAGCTTCACGGGATAAATAAGAAATCAGAAAGTAGCACCCCTTTCTCCTCGAGGAGGAAAACCCAACTTCAGCGATAAGGTGGTCGCGTCACCAATAAAAATCACTCGCTACATTGGGTAACCGGTTACTCACAACAGGGTAACCGGTTACTTGGTTCATTTTCTACGCAGAAACACTAATTTTTCAAAAGGGTAACCGGTTACTCACCAGAGGGTAACCGGTTACTCTAGGCGCAGAATAAAAAATGCTTGTTTTAATTGATACCTTTCTATCGTAAACTCATTCAAAACATAATCAAACACTATAATAATTATCAACAGATGATTCCATACATATATTGATCATACTGCACGGTTTATATCGCATTTCAACCGTTAGATTCTTTGATTTAGCAAAATTACTCATTTTCTCACAATATCTAACCTAGCTCTAGAATTCAAGAAATTCTACAACTAAATTCTCTATCTAGAACCCACCTGGATTAGAGGGTGATGATGAAGAAGATGAGATGAATTGATAAGAATAGAGGATGATTCTTGATCTTGTGCTTCTAGGTTTTCTTCTTCTTCTTCTCTCCCTTTTCCTCTTCCTTCTCCAACTTCTCTCTAACTCTTACAATCTTTTCCACTTTTGTTTCTAATTTTGGAAAATGTTGGAAAAGAAATGATATAGAGAAATATCATTAATTAGTAACACTACTAAATGTCCAAATTATCTCAAATGCACCAATTAATAAAACCCTAGAGTTAGATAATATTAATCTGATCAGCTCTGAGTTCATCAGTTGCTCTAATTATCTTAACAGATAAATACTCAGATCACACTGGATTTCAACTGGTCTCAACTAATATTATCCAGAGCATTTATAAAATACGGGGTAACTCTTGGCGCTTCCATGCCCCGAAGTTTGTAACCTTCAGGAGTTGCTGTCGTAAACCTTGCATCTATATTTTCCCGAACTTTGTAACCTTCAGGTCCAGTGGCTCCTACTACGGCTTCTGTGTCTTCAGTGACCAGTGGGATATAACCTTCAGGTACAAAGTTGAGAGGCATGCCCCGGGGACGACCCTTAGGCATGTTGTACCGAGGATGATTCTCATGTGTCTTCATTATGGGCGTAGATGTGATCTCTGAGACTACAGTCTTTTGATGCCGCTGCTCTTGAGCTGCTGCCAGGGATTGCATGTCATTGTGAAGTTTTTCCAAACTTTACTTTAGAGTGTCGATTTCTTCTCTCAGCTCTATATTCTCTTCCTCGAGATCGTCCATTTTCTTTTGTCGATTGGCCCGAGTATTGTACGAGTGAGACAATTTGACTCTAGAATTGTGACACGTACGTTAGACTCGAAGATAGGAAAAATTGAGTTTATGTGAGAATGATGAATGCAATGACATGTTTTTTAGTTTTTGTTTTAATAAAAAAGAAACTTCAAAAAATTGATAGCAAATATCATACAGTGGGGAAGGCCCCTTTTATTGAATTCGAAAGATTGCAGTATGTTACAATGAAAGATACAGTATTTTACAAAGTGTTGTAAAAGGAAATATCTAAGCTCATGGATCCTGAGTCCTCTATGAAGAGTGCTCAGATGATGATTCCGGTAATTTCCTTTTATTTTATCGGGGCTCTTCAGCCGTTGTCGGGTTGTCAGTCATTTGCCAAGTGAAAGGAGCAAGCAAATTTCTTCGATCTTCCTGACTTTCTACAGCATGCTGCTCTAATACCTCGATCAGAGCATCCTTTTCTTTTAACAGTTCCTAAATTTTGGTACACTCTAAATTGAGGATTCGGTATTTGTTTTTCCAAGAGTTCTTCTTATGTTGAACTTTGTTGAGAGCGACCTGGAATTTTTCCGTATCATACATGAAATAAAGGACAAATTCCTTTAACGGAAAAACTTCTTGGCGAGGGTAAGGCATCCACAGCTTGAGGGCTCTAGTTTGCACCCGTTGGAGATAAGGCTCCATGGAGGTACAGTCTGGTCTTCCTAGAGACTCTCTTCCTTTCCTGTGAATATGTTGCCAAGCATGCACTATTTTCTTCTTTAGTGCCCTGTCATTTTCCCCTTCCTTGAAGAAAAGACCTTTTAAATGAACATTATGTGGGATATTATTCATCATGTATCCGAGTTGACGGCGAGCTAAAACTGGATGATAATTAATTCCTCCTTTAGTTCCAATGAGGGGTACATTAGGGAAGTTTCCACATCTGTCGATGATCTATATTCCCTCATAAATCCTATTGTATAAGTCTATGTCCGAATTGCTGAGAGACATGATTCTCTGTGACCAACATAGAGTATTCTTAGGATCCCAAAAAGTAGCAGGCTTGGGCAAATAGGAGATGAACAATTTATAGAGTAAGGGTACACAACATGTGATCATTCCGCCACTGTACAAATTCCTTAAGTCTACAGAATGATAAGCATCTGCGAGCAAGGTTGGTATGGGGTTTCCAATCAGAAATATCTTAATGACATTGGTATCGACGAAGTTGACGATGTTGGGAAAAAGGAATAACCCTTATATGAGTAAAACAAAGATATCTTTGAAAGCAGTTATGTTTCCAATACTGGCAAAGTATAGCGTTTTCTCCATCAGGAATTTAGTTGGTAAACCCTGGATTCCTCCTTTAGTGGTTATTTGAGTCCTAACCTCTGACTCGTCCAAATAGATTTCTCTTGCAACGGTTTGTTCCTTTGGAATTTCTTCTAGTCTAGAAAACAGAGCTCGATCAGTGATAGGTAAATCAATCAGATGGTAGTACTCTTCTAATGTTGGTGCAAGTTGGTAATCCGGGAAAGTGAAACAGTGGTAAACCGGATCGTAGAACTGTGTCAGCGTAGACAGGATTCCTTCAACAGTGTGGACCCTTAATAGAGATAATAATCCTCCGTGCTTAGCTCTTAAGGACTCAGGGTGGGTAACCATCCTTGCCAACTTCCTTAAATCCTCTAGCTTTGGAGCCTTGAAGGTGTACTTGTGCGTCTTTCTTCTACCGAAATCCATAACGCAATCTCTCTCTCTCTCTCTGATATTTGCAATTATTGTTTAATTTATTTTGGAAAAAAAATATTTTTTTCTTCTTGTTTGAAAAGAGTTTTTTAGATGAATGCATGAATACAGCACACAAAAACATTTGAAAACATGGGTTTAAGGGTTCAACGTCACGAGCATGGAGTCATGGCTCTACCCATCCCCAAAGTTTTTTCTATTTTGGTCAATTTTTGTACCTGTAGAACGGTTTCTAAGGTTCCCAAAATCATTGACCCCTCCTAGAGATATCAACAGCAGGCTGGTTCACCCGAGCGAGCTGTAACATCTTAGGATGAATCTCATTTGAGTGTAGTATTGCGTATCAACTATTCCCGATAGTCACCGCACTACCAAATGGTCATATGGTTAATGACTACAAAATCCCCAGGGTCACGGGTGTCGCACTGGGATAACTTTGCTATCACGATGATCAGTCGTTCAACATTTAGTATCCACACGGGTACCTCGCCTGATTTGGTGGGCTACCAGGATCGTTTGTTCGGGATTCACTTAGGAATTCTAATCCTAGTTTGGCTCCCTAGCAGAGTCGCCATTTTTCTATAGCGTGCGATTTTTGTCGGTGATGTGACCACCTTATCGTCATTGGTAGAAATTGGGTGATACCACTACTACAAAACACCCAAACAACAACGCGAGGTTTACAACGGAATCCTATACACCGTTCTTATAGTGCGTACTGGATGCACGCACATTATTTTAATTAGAAATCTCAAGGGTATAATAACGGTTGTTATGAAAACCGTGGTGATACAATCTAGCTATCATGGGTTCGAACCTCATCGCCCTCAAATAGTTTATCCCTTTGACGTAAATGTTCCCTTTTTAAGTTTTATTAATATTTAACAAAAAAATAATAATCATATCACGACGGCTTTTTCTTAAAACCGTTGTTACAAACTGTTATGTATTTTAAACACCAAGTATATATCAGTTTATCCATTGAAAAAAGAAACAAGACGAAACAACCCTAACACCAACGCCGTCACCATTGTCGGGAAGAAGACAACAACAACAAGAAAGTGTTCTACTTTAAGGTGTTGCAATGTCACATTTGAAGACAAAATCATCCAAAGGTGTTTCTACGTCTTCTTCCAGTGTAAAATCTCGATCTGGAAATTTGTGTGGTTGTGATGGTTGTATGGTTTCGTATCAATGCAAGAAGGGACAAAATAAAGGAAGCCTTTTTTGGAGATGTCCATTTTGGAGGAGCGATGAAACATGTAATTTGTTCATATGGGATGAAGACGTGGGAGAAAGAGATGGAAATGACGATGAGAACATTATGAAGTCAGAGTTGGAAGATGTAGGCTATCTGAAGGTTATGTATGAGGATTTAAAGAAAAAGAACAAGAATTTGAAGAACAAACTGAAATCAGAGATAATTTCTGGAAATATCAAGATGTTATGTTTTCTTGTCTCCTTTATGTTTAATGTTTACTTTGTTATGAAATGTAATAGTTGAATTAGGGTTTGAATTACATTGTTGATGTTTAAACTGCAAATCCATTGTGAATTACATTGTTGATGTTTAAACTGTAGATGCATTATGAATTACATTGTTGATGTTTAAACTGCAGATGCATTAAGTGAGAAGTTAAGGCGCACCTTTTGTTTTTTATTTATTTTAAAATTCACAAATAAAAGGGTTATCACTACGATTCCCCTGGTTAACCGTAGTGATATATTTATAATAAATAAATACCTATCTATACGGTTTTTATTTATTTTAAAATTCACAGATAAAAGGGTTATCACTATGGTTATTCTAGTTAACCGTAGTGATATATTTATAATAAATAAATACCTATCTATACGGTTGTTATTGTTAACGGTTGTGAAATAGTTTACCCATATATAAGCAAAATAACTTTCACTTAATTGACAGTAACGCCTTTGCCTTCAAAGTGAAACCCTAGAACCCATTTTTTCTCTTCGTTTTCACCATTAGCCCTGAATCATACATTAAGGTATTCTTCTTCTTCCATCTATTGTTAGATATTTTCCATTATCTCATTTGTGGATTGTTATTTTTGTTGATTGTTCTCATTTTTTCAGATTCATTTTCACTACCTTAACAAAGACCATG
Organism: Lathyrus tuberosus; assembly: GCA_022829125.1. Taxonomy (NCBI): domain Eukaryota; kingdom Viridiplantae; phylum Streptophyta; class Magnoliopsida; order Fabales; family Fabaceae; genus Lathyrus; species Lathyrus tuberosus. The sequence continues at coordinate 3,375,748 of JALAZF010000254.1, forward strand.
CTCTGGAAACTTCATAATGTTTGCGTAGCTATGGAAAAAAGTACAAGAAGCACGAAGCTATGATAGAAACTTCATCCACCTTGTACTTTTTATTCATAGCTTCACGAACAAGATGTTAGTAAATGAAGAATCAACACTCTAAGCAAATTTATCTAGTTTTAGAAACAATGAAAAGAAGCATAAGAAGTATGAAGCTTTTGTGTAAGCTTCTTCCTCCTTATATTTCTTTTTCATTGCTTTCCAAACTTGTTCAACATCATAATTGATTCCTGTTCCGCGATTAGTTTCATTAAAAGGTGCGTTATTCCTGTTCCTCTCTTTACTCTTCACTGGATTATGGTTTTAGGGTTTGTTTTCAACTGAGGATGCTTATTTTTGAAGTTTTCTTTATTTCCTTTCAGGTTAAGGGGATGATACAGGGTGATGATGCTGGTGGAAGCAAGCGTATTATATCAGTTTATAATTTATGGATCTGGTATAGAATGTTATTTGAGTTTATTATATTATATTTACATTGTTTGTTTAACTAACCCTCACTTAAAGTTTGCTGGGGGAGGCAAGCGTATTATATGAGTTTATAATATCTGGATCTGGTATAGAATGTTGTTTGAGTTTATTATATTCTATTTACATTGTTTGTTTAACTAACCCTCACTTAAAGTTTGCTGGTGGTAGCAAGCGTATTATGAGTTTATAATATCTGGATCTGGTATAGAATGTTGTTTGAGTTTATTATATTCTATGTAGATTGTTTGTTTCACTAACCCTCACTTAAAATACATTCAGTTAATTTGACATAGATACTTATAATATGAAAATTAAGTTGTATTTGAAAACCAACTTAAACAAACCAATGTTGGTTTTTGATTGTATGCCTCTCATCATTTATCTCACGTTCTTTTATATATAGATTATGGTATAATGATCTGGCTCCTTAGATGCATCGCCATCTTCCATTATAGTTAAATCAAAGATGAGGCAGATTATCCAATGTCTTGTTGATCTTATGGAAATTTAACTATAATCGAAGATAGCGATATATCGAAGGAGTCGGATCAATAAACCACAATATATGTAAAAGAGTGTGAAATGCATGATGAGACAAATGCAATCAGAAAACAACATTAGTTTGTTTAAGTTGGTTTTCAAGAACAGTTTAATTTGCAGATTATAGACATCTTCATCAAATTGAATCCATGTATATTTATTTAGTGAGGTGTTTGGAAAACAAGCAATCTACATTTAATATAATAAACTTAGCGTACTTACAACAATGGTTATCTATTGTAGCCGATATCATAAGTAATTTATGTTTTATATAATTTCGCTACTGATGGGTTTCGAACCCAGAACCTAAGTGTATGTATCACAACGGTTTATTATCATAACCGTTGTGATATATGGCTCACGCCCTACCTTTCAATAACGGTTTCCAGCCTGTTGTAGAAACAGCTAACTTACAACGACAATCTACATAACAACGCCTTCGCCAGCGTCATTATATGTCATTCCCAACCGTTGTTAAATGGGTTTTTCGTAGTAGTGTACTTTCTGATTTCGTATTTATCCTATGAAGCTGGAAAGGAAAGGGAAACTATTTAAAACTAACCTTGCACGCAAATATTTTCTTTAACAAATGCTAAGAGATTAGAGGGGTCCGGGGTCAGGTTATACAATGGGGAGTTGTCAGTTACCCATCCTATATATGGTTATCCATAGATTGTTTAGCATTTTCTTCTGTTATTCTACTTACTGGTGTTTATCTGTCGTAAATGGGTAAGTTTTGGGAATGTTTGAGAGAGAGAGAGAGAGAGTATTTTTGTTGTTTTTCGGGTTTTTTGATGTTTTTGGTAAGGTACTGGGCCTAAGGTTTTTGTTATGTGTGCACGCTAAGATTTCGTAATCTTATGCCTACGTATTCCTGTTAAAGAAAACAGGGAGATCAGAGCAATTGTAGTTCCTCCTATTCTATGGGAGGAAAAAGATATTTGGTGTCTTGTTCAAAGCTGAAGATTGAAGCTAAAGGGTTTAGTATTTGTGTCTTGTTAAAAGCCCAAGATTGAAGCTAAAGGTTTGACTGAGAGAGAATTTGTCATCTCTAAAGGGAGATATCTCATCTGTTTATCCCAGTTGTTTGGGTAACTGATTATAAAGGAGAATTACTTTAACTGGAATGTGTCATACCCCAAATTTTGAACACTAAGATTTCCCATCATTGTGCAAATCATCATCACAATATGGATGAACTATTAGTCTCCCCAAAGATGGGTGAGCATCCACTGAAATCAGAACTTAGGGTTTTAAGCCCTCTCAGAGCTTTTAGACAAAGGATCAATCAAGAATTGACATGATTTTCAACTTGTCTACACCCTCAAACATACACAATGGATCAAAAGGACTCCCACTTCAAGGATTAAGCACAAGGGTGCTCCCTTCTAGGTGGATCAAGCTTCAGGATCGCCAATGTCACCAAATTAGGGTTTTGGTCGACCAGGGCCTCCAGATGGAAGTTTTCATCTGGACATGAGTCAAAGATCAAAAACATAACCTAATATGCTCCATGGAACCTCATGGACCCAATCATTAAGTCAATTTTGCCTCAGGGGATGCATTCATCAAAAATCAGGAATTAGGGTTTCTTGACCTAATTCACCCCTAAGTTGACTTTTGGGACCAATTATGAACCAAGACCTCAAGAGAGGATTTGAGGATCTCCAATATGCCATATTAATCCATTTGGAACAATTGATTGATCCAAGAAGTTTGAGCAACAAGTTTCAATTTCATCTGAACCACAGTTAGGTCAAGGACATGATTTCCTGAAGAATTGCACAGTTTGGAATTCATCTGACAAAAAGTCAACTGTGCACAAAAGTCAACTTTGACTTTTTGAGATTTTTCACAAAAATGGATTTTTAACCCTAAAATGATGTTTATGTATGATTTGAATCATCATTCATCAAGAAAAATCAAAGAAAATGGGATAACTTGTAAAAGCGGTAACCATAAATACTTAGAAAATTTTCTAAGTTATGAAAAAAAGTGACAAAGGTACCAACTTTGGAGGATCATAACTCCTAAACCACAAAACCATTTTTTCCCATCCAAGGCTTTATTTGTAGATCTCATTTCCCTCTACAAAAGCTTCATACTGACCTATGTCAAAACTCCACATGGATTTTGAGTTATGGAGTGATCAAAATCAAGAAAAGTCACTTTGTTCCAACACTTAGTGAAAATTTCACTAAGTCAGATTTTGCCTTACTTTTTTCCAAATGTAGGGACATTTTTCACTTGGATCCAAAAAGTATCAAAACCAAATATGGTCAAACAGTTGTTGTATCATATAAGGGCTTTCCAAAATGGCCAAGAACATCACCAAATTCAACTTGAGCTATGAGATATGACATTGGCAAGTTGCCTTGCTGAAATCTGCCAAGGCAAGGCAGATTTTTGCACTTTTGCTCGATTTGCCAAAATCAGCCAATTCCAAGCCTTGTCATCACCTTGGACACATCTGAGGATTGAATCTAAAGAGGACAATCGCTGAGCCAAGCCTCCAAAGTCCTTGGAACAAGAAATAGCATGTTGAACATAGAATTGCCCAAAATAGGGACAAGACTCCAATTTTGGATTGGTGCATTCAATGGAAGCATCAAGGTGGCATGGACTGAGCCATTCTCAACTGAATTCAGTCAAGACTTATCCAAAACCAAGTCTCCTCTAGCCATTGACTAGAGGAGACTTGGATTTTCATTTGCCAACATTGGCCAAACCTACTCAGCAGTTGCCATTCACTATTCCTTGCAAAACAAACTTGCTCTACTATAAATAGAGCTCAATTGTGATCAGTTTAAGTACACCAAAGGCCTACAACACTTGCCTTTCTCAAAATCCACTTCTCACTCTCAAAAATGCCTTTCTTAGCAAGTCACTATCGAGTTTTTCATTAGAGAGAAATTCCACTCAAACCAATCACACACACACCTCATATACATCATATGTGAGCTGATCAAACACTTAAACAACATCTGGAACACTGATTTCTCAGAATCACCAGTCAATTGCTCAAGGTTTTAACCAAGTTGCAGTTGAGATGACATGAAATGATCCAGCCAATTTCCATCAAGTCCAAGCATTCAAACACACTCCATAGGGTGTAGGGAAGCTGTTCAGATCATCACAACTCATCTGTAACACCTCCAACTCAAAAATCAATTTGCTCTTGCTGTCACGACCTAGAGGTAAGCCTAAACTTGGTCATCTCTCAATCTATGCATATTTCCTCGCACAATACTTTTGCCAAATGTTCATAATCATGCATGGAATGTTTCCCCTCAAGTAAATGCTTTGTTTGAATTGTGTATTAAAAATCCCAGCCTTGAAACGAGTTGATGGGTATGTGGATTGCATGATATTATCAAGTATTCAGTGAGATTGGAGAAAAAATGCAAATCTGGGCAAGGCAGAAAACGCGCGTGTTCTTGGCGCCATTTTCATAAATTCAAATATTTGAATTTTGTGATTTTGTTTAATTGATTCAAAAATTAATTTCTCTCTGAGTTTTAATGATTTTGAGTTGATTCTTTTTTTTAATAATACACAAAAATGTTAAAATATTTTATTTTCCCAAAAAATCCCAAAAATATTATTTATTTCATATAATTGATATTTTTGCAAAGAATTAATATTTTAATTGTTTTTGACATTTTGAATATTTTTTCCACCTTGATTTTGCAACTTTTAATGCCTTCTAATTTTTTTGTAGGTCAATACTTAATTTTTGAAGCATTAATCCAAGATCACAATTTGTTTTCCATATGTTAAACAATTTTGATCATTTTAATTGAATTTTTATTCAATTAAAATACGTTTTGAAAACAAATTAGGGTTTTTGGAATAATTCAACCCTCATAAATCATTTTCAAAACTTTTGGGCCTCTTGAGAGAGTGTAAGACCCAAATCCCCTTGTACAAACAATTTTGGGGCCTCACTTATTGTATAAGTCCCTTTGTACAAGTAAACGGCGCGATCGTCGCCTTTTAAATCAATTGGGCCTCTCCTCGAGCTATAAGACCCATTCAAAACTTTTGGCCCTCTATTAGAGTGTAAGACCCAACCCCATTTGAAAACCAAACCATTTTGGGCCTCAATGCATTGTATAAGACCAACTGCGTTTTCAAAAATCTCGGCGCGATCGCCATTTTAAACAAAAAACCATCTGGGCCTACCCTCGTGTTATAAGCCCCACTCTTTTTCTTTTGGGCCTCTAATAGAGTGTAAGACCCAACCCTTTGTAAATACAACCTATTTTTGGGCCTCACTTATGGTATAAGTCCCGTTGTATTTCAAAAAGTTCGACGCGATCATCATCCGTTGAAAAACAAATCTTGGGCCTACCCTCGAGTAGTAAGACCCGTTTCTTTTCTTAAAACCTTTTGGGCCTCTTGAGAGACTGTAAGACCCATCCCTTTGTACAGAAAACAACTTTTGGGCCTCAGTCACTTGTATAAGTCCCTCTGTACAAATTCAAACAATGCGATCACTGATAAAACCCTGGGCCTCTCCTTGAGCTGTAAGCCCCAAATCTTTCTTTTTCAAATCACTCTCATGTTGAGTATAAAAGACTCTCTTGTTGAGTAAAAACCCTTTTAGCCTCTATCTCGGGCTTTGTACGAGATATAAAACACTCTCTTGTTGAGTATAAAAGACTCTCTTGTTGAGTCCAACATTTAGCCTCCGTCTTAGGCTTCGTACAAGACACATATAAAAGATTCTCCTGTTGAGTCATACCTTTAGCCTCTTTCTCGGGCTTTGTTCGAGACACCTAAAAAACCCTCTTGTTGGGCCAATAGCCTCCTCTTAGGCTTTGTATAAGAAACCCACTGGTTGATCCAATCAACCTTTTAGCATCAAAACTGTGCCTCGTTCACAGTACACAAACATCAACAACTCCTTTCATCTAATCTCTTTAAGCGGCAAGCCTCTGGATTATTTACATCCACGCCACTGTCCCTCTTTTAGCATGAGAAATTCCTAAGGAAAGATGGAATTGCTCTAAACTGGGTTAAAGTCTTCTCCTTCAGGTTAAAATCCCCTATAAAGTAAATTATGGCATTACTGGATTCACATATCCCAGTTAAAGTAATTCTCCTTAATAACCAGTCACCCAACAGTTGTGACAGACAAACCCCTCTTTAGAGATGACAAATTCTCTCTAAAGTCAAAACCTTCAGCATCACATCTTGGGCTTTGAACAAGATACAAACTACCTTTAGCTTCACGTCTTGGGCTTTGAACAAGACACCAAAACACCATTTCCTCCCGTAGAATAGGAGGAACTACGAACGCTCTGATTTCCTTATTTCGGTAAACGGGAATACGTAGGCATAAGATTGAAAGAAAAATCTTAGCGAGCACACTAAACAAAAACCCAAAATCCCATCATTTCATAAAACATCAGTCTTAACATCATGTCCAGGTACCATTCCGGAGAAATACCCTAAGAGAGACCCCCCGAATCTTTGTAGCATCTGTAACCTAACAGACCGCTGTTTAAACTCAGTATGCAAGCAGGGTTAATTCTAGACATCTATTTCCCTTCCTTCATCGGCTTCAATAGGATAAAAAATGAATCGAGCTGTAGTACCAGAGCGATCGTGCTTCGCAACCACATCCAAAAATCACTCGCTACAGAAAAATGGCGACTCTGCTGGGGAGCATCACAGTGAGATCTAGTCATCATCGTCCCCATTTTCCACAGAAAAATGGCAACTCTGCTGGGGAGGCATCTGCCCCTATTTGATGTCCCATCTCTTAGGGAGAAAATCCTGATTTCACACAAATGACAGCTCGGCTGGGGAGTCATTGTCTGTTTAGGACCATAAGACTAGAAGTCTAGGATTATTTAAGACAAATATATATACTGCTTTTCCTAATTGATATATGTGTTTATTTTTCTACTAATGGGAATGCGTGTGATGCCGCATGTGGAAAGATTAAGTATACACCTAGGAAAAACCCCTTTAGTGGCGCAAAGGCTATCGGAAATAGTTGTCATGCGATGCCACCCTCTTTTGAGGACTCTTCAAAAAACACCACCTAGCACGGTTCCCGACCCGCTGGTGTTTTCTTGACAAGAGTTGATGATGAAGAGAGACAGGTACAAAAATCATTAGTAAACCTTTGGGATGGCTAGAGCCTTGACTCCATGACAGCGACCCTTTGACCCCATGTTTTTTCTATGTTTTTGTGTGCTGCATTCATGCATTCATTTAAAAAACATTAAAACAAAGAAAAATTTTCTCTTCTAGTCTCTCTGTTTTTTCAAATTAAACTAAGACTGTGATTGCAAATGTCAGAGAGAAAAGGATTACGCTAATGGATTTTGGTAGAAGGAGAACTCATAAGTATACCTTCAAGGCTCCAAAACTAGAGGATCTAAGAGGTTTGGCGAGAATGATCACAAACCAAGAGGCCTTCAGAGCCAAGTACGGAGGTCTGTTACCTCTGTTAAGAGTCCATGTGATTGAGGGAATCATGGATGCGCTCATTCAATTTTACGATCCGGTCTATCACTGTTTCACATTCCCGGATTACCAGCTCGCACCAACGCTGGAGGAATATTCTCATCTGATTGATCTACACATCACTGATCGAGCTCCATTTTCTGGACTGGAAGAAATTCCAAAATATCAGACCATTGCAAGAGCAATTCATTTGGACGAGTCTGAGGTCAGGACTCACATGACCACTAAGGGTGGCATCCAAGGTTTGCCAGCCCAGTTCTTGACAAAGAAAGCCCTGTACTTCGCCAGTATAGGGAACAGGACTGCTTTTGAAAGCATCTTTGTTTTACTCACCTACAGGTTATTTCTGTTGCCCAGCATTAATAACTTCGTCGATATCAACTCCATTAAGGTTTTTCTCATTGGAAACCCTGTGCCGACTTTGCTCGCAGATGCGTACCATTCTGTACACTTGGGAAATTTGTACAGCGGAGGGGAGATCACATGTTGTGTACCTCTGCTTTATAAATGGTTTATCTCACATTTTCCTAAGTCTGCTGCTTTTTGGGATCACAAGAGTGCCTTACGTTGGTCGCAGAAAATCATGGCCCTCACCAACTCTGACATTGATTGGTGCAATAGGATTTATGACGGGATCAGGATCATTGACCGTTGTGGAAACTTCCCCAACGTACCCCTCATAGGAACTAAAGGAGGAATCAATTACCATCTAGTTCTCGTTCGTCGTCAATTTGGATACCCGATGAGGCACGTCCCACGGAGTGTTCATCTGGAAGGTCTTTTCTTCAAAGAAGGAGAAAATGACAGAGCACTAAAGACAGAAATAGTGCATGCTTGGAAACATGTTCATAAGAAAGGACGGGAGTCTCTAGGAAAACCTGACTGTGTCTCGGTGGAGCCTTATCTCCACTGGGTGCAAACTAGAGCTCTCAAGCTAAAGATGCCCTATCCTCGTCATGGAGTTCTTCCACCGAGGGAGTCTGTCATGTACTTCATGACTGAGACTGAAAAGCTTCAGGTTACTCTCAACAAAGTTCAATAGGAGAAGAGGTCTTGGAATAACAAGTATCGCACCCTCAACGTAGAGTGCATCAAAATACATCAACTACTGAAAGATAAGGATGCTCTGATTGAAATTTTGGAGCAACATGCTGTAGAGAATCAAGATGACCAAAGGAATTTGCTCGCTCCTTACACCTGGCAAAGGAATGACAACCCGACAACGGCCCAAGAGCCCCGGTCAAAGAAAAGGAAAGTACCAGAGTCAGCACCCGATTTCTCTTCAGAGAGGACTCGAGACCCATTAGCTTAGGTTTCTATTTCTGCACCTTGTAATCTACTGTATTTCCATTTCTGTAATCCTTTGAATTCAATAAAAAGGGGTTTCCCCACTGTTTGATATTTGCAATCTAATTGTCGAAGTTTATTTTGATTAAACCAAAAAACAATTAATATAATCATTGCATTCATCATTCTCACATCGCGTATTCTTCTTCCCTACGAATCTCACGTTTGTGTCTCGGTTCTAGAGTCAAACTGTCTCATTCGTACAATACTCGGGCCAATCGTCAGAAAAAGATGGATGATCTTGAGGAAGAAAACAGAGAGTTGAAAGAAGAGATCGACGCTCTGAGAGAGGATATGAGAAAGCTTCGTAACGACATGCAAGCCATGGCAGAAGCTCAGATACAAAGAACTGTGATCTCAGAGATCACCTCAGCGCCCATAGTGGAGAAGTATGATCCTAGGTATCAAATGCCAAAAGATCATCCTTGGGGCATGCCTGCTAACTATATCCCAGAAGTATATGTTTCGCCGATCACTGAAGATCAGGGAATCATGACAGAAGCCGTTGGGCCTGAAGGTTACAAACTTCGGGAAAGCGAAGATGCCAGGGGCATACTGAAGACTCCTGAAGGTTACAAACTTCGAGAAACGCCAAGATTCACTGTCGTAGTCACGGTACCACCCCCTGTGGTGCACACTGTCCCGGAAGGACAGATTCCACCGATACCTTCTGGTAAGAAGGAAACTATGTTCGATAGAATAGATGAATTCTAGGAACAGTTCCTGGAAATGCAGAAGGAACTGCAAGCCATCCGCGGTCGGGATTTATTTGGAAAGGACGCCGCAGACCTTTGTCTGGTCCCCAATGTGAAAGTTCCGCACAAATTTCAAGTGCCCGACTTTGAAAAATACAAGGGTAACTCTTGCCCTCAGAGCCATCTGGTGATGTACGCTCGGCGAATGTCAGCTCAGACGGAGAATCAGGACCTACTGATTCACTACTTTCAGGATCGTTTAACCGGTGCCGCACTCAAATGGTACATGGGTTTAAACCGTACTATGATCAGTACATTTAGAGATCTTGGTACTGCCTTCGTCCAACAACACAAATACAATTTGGACATGACACCGGACAGAGATTAACTCAGATCAATGTCACAAAAGGACGAGGAAACCTTTAAGGAGTACGCTCAGAGATGGCGCGAAATTGCCGCTTAGATTTGTCCACCTCTTGAGGAAAAAGAGATGACAAAGATCTTCTTAAAGACCTTAAGCTCATTTTACTATGATCGAATGGTTGCCAGTGCACCTAGTGACTTCATTGAGATGGTGGGCATGGGGGTTCGTCTTGAGGAAGCCGTCCGGGAAGGACGTTTAGTAAAAGACGCTGGATCATCAAGCAGTGCCAAACGATACGGTAGTGCTCTCCCTAAGAAAAAAAAGTAAGATATTGGGAATATCTCTCTCAGAAAGAAAAGGCACGGTACCAACCGGTAGCAACTGTAATTCCTGCTATCAGCCCTGCGCCTATTCCTACGTATCAACCTCAGGTTGCACAGAGCTAACCTAATCTGCAAAGGGCACAACAGCCTCTTCAGCAGGCTCGTCCTCCATACAATAACAACCGTACAACACGGCCACCAGGATTTGATCCTATACCCATGTTGTACGCAGAACTATTTCCGTTACTACTGGCTAAGAGGCACATCCAGACTAAGTCTCCTCTTACAGTACCGGAAAATCTGCCTTTTTGGTTCAAAGCGGATCAAATATGCCCTTATCATCAAGGAGGTCCAGGGCATAACATAGAGAGCTGTCTCAATTTCAAATCTGACGTGCAAAAGTTTGTTAGGAGCGGGCTCTTATCTTTCAAAGATACGAATCCCAATGATCTCACAAACCCGCTTCCTCAACATGAGAAAGCTGCAGTCAACTTGATTGAGAAAGAATCTAACAACGTCTATCAAATTCAAGATGTACCCTTGTTAAGGACCAATCTGGTCAAGATGCATTGTAGACAAAGTGGGTACGGTCATGTGCCACCTCATAATTATCACCAGTGTGATGTCTGCTCTAAAAGTAATCAAGGATGTTCTGTGGTGCAGTCAGCTCTATAGGAACAGATGGATCTCGGATGGATCCAAGAGCACCGAGTTCGAGGAGTTAACATGGTCTACATGAATTCCAACGTCATTCAGAACCACGACATCCGTTTGATGAATGTCAACCTGGTGGCAATGCATTCAAGGCAAAGCCAGTATCATAATCTGTCGTGGCACGATTACAGTTCTTGTCTGACTTGCTCGGTAAACAAACAGGGATGCTCTTTCATACAGGAGGCCCTCCAGCGTCAGATGGATCTCGGATGGATCCAGGACTACCATGATAGGAATACCTATCTGATTAATATGGTTCATATTTTTGATATTCGCGTGATGAACACCAACCTGGTAGAGTTACATGCTGAGCAGGTCTGACTCGGATTCCTAATATCACATGATTACCATAGCTGTAAAGGGGTTGCGAAATTGATCGAGGTTGTACCCTTGTCCAGGAGGCACTCCAGCACTTGTTAAATCACTGGTGGATGCCCATCTACATGGATGAAGATACTCAGCAAATCAATATCAATAACAGGAATCCTACTCGGCGTCAGAGTCAGGATGTCCGATCCGTGGAAACAAACCTAGTGAGGTTACATTGTATTCAAAGCGGACGTGGCCAGGTGCCGCCACACAACTATGAACGCTATAGAGTCTGTTCGGAAAATAACAAAGGGTGCTACCTTGTGAGAGCAGCTCTCCAGGGGCAGGTGGATTGTGGAGAGATTCGTCCATATCCAGGTTCCGGACCCATCAATTGGTCACCGAACTACCTTGCCAATCAAATTAAGGACGTTGTCGTCATCTCTGATCATCAGAGGACTAGAGATGTTTGTGCCATCATCCCTCTGCTTGACGAATCAAGAATTCCCAACTGGGAACAGATCGAGATTACTTATGATGGTCAGAAAAACCAGAAGGTTCCCATAGTCATTTATCTGCCGGGACCACTACCGTATGAATCAGCTAAGGCAATCCCTTTCAAATACGGTGCAACAATAATCGAAAATGGAAAGGAAATTCCATTACCCTCCGTCGTGAATATTGTAGACATCAGTCAAGTCACAGGGAGCGGTCGAATCTTCAACCGAGGAGTTGGAGAGCCCAACAAAGAAAAGGAACCTCAGGCAGAAGTTCCCAATCCATCAGTCGGTCAATCCAGTAATTCCGACCTTTCGAAAAATGATGATGAGATGCTGAAGCTCATCCAAAGGAGTGAATACAACATTTTTGATCAACAGTTACAAACTTATTCAAAGATCTCGATATTATCACTGTTACTCAGTTCAGAAGCGCACAAGGAGGCTCTACAGAAAATCTTGGAGCAAACCTTTGTGGAACAGGATGTAACAATCAGACAGTTCGATAGTATTGTCTCTAACATCACTTCCTGCAATAATTTGGGATTTAGTGATGAGGAATTACCCGAAGAAGGTCGTCGTCATAGCATGGCACTCAATATCACAGTCAACTGCCAGGACGATGCTTTAGCCAGCATGCTGGTAGATACAGGGTCAGCCCTGAATGTTATGCCGAAGTCTACTTTGATGCAATTATCATTCAAAGGCCCTCCGATGAGAATCAGTGAGGTCGTCGTCAAAGCATTTGACGGATCCAGAAAAATGGTTATCGGCGAAGTCGATCTTCCCATAACTATCGGTCCTCACACTTTCCAAGTCACTTTCCAGGTCATGGACATCCGGGCAACGTACAGTTGTTTATTAGGAAGACCTTGGATACATCAGGCTGGAGTGGTCACTTCAACCCTCCACCAAAAGCTAAAGTTCGTCTAGAACGGCCAACTCATCACAGTCTGTAGGGAACAGGCCTTGCTCGTCAGCAATTAATCGTCATCCACTTATGTAGAGCCGGAAGGGATAATCGGAACCCAGTTCCTAGCACTGTCGGTAAGCAAGGACAATCAATCAAGAGGAGGAACTTCGATTTCCTCATACAAAGATGCTATCAAAGCGGTCAAGAGTACCGATGCCACAGGATGGGGACAGCTTGTCATTCCTACTAGCAATACAACAAAGAAGGGTCTTGGTTTTTCTGCAACCTGTACCCGGATAGCTGCTAACGATGAAAGTCTTCATCCCATTCAAAACTTCTTCCACAGTGGAAGTTTCCTTCACCCAGTGCCTCAGGCAATCCATGCTATCAATGAAGAGGATTCCTCTGATATGGAGGAAGAATGGGAGTCTTATCTTAACAAGGACGGTTATATGTCTCAGGAAGAGGTGCCTACGCCATTTGCTATCCCGGATAGAGTCCGAGATTTATACCACGGTCAAACGTCGAAATGATATACGGAGATTGTGATCCGGAAGGATGTCGTGCTCCACCAAATTCATTATAGGAAGACACTCTGATGAAGGACAATTTTGACCACAATTACTATGGCCCGATGGACGGTCTGCCAATGTGGCAGCCTTACCCAGGAAACTTGGGGCCAGAAAGTCAGCCGAGTAATGAAAATAGCTAAGCATCATTGAACAGAATACTTGTGTCCCCACCATGTCATGGGATCAACATTCAGGTCATTCAGAAACTACTCAACATGACGATGAATTTGCAACGTTTGCCGGACTGGAATTCATCAACTATGCTTTTCCCGAGGTCAACGTCATCGAGAGGGATGACTCCTCCAGTTCGAGAGAAGTGTGGGACACCTTGGGACAACCGAGTGGAAAATACGACTATATGGTCAAGTACACTGCTCCTGAAAGCTCTCGTATCAGGCTCAAAGATATCCAGCCAACTGGATGGGGAGATACACCTGAGAGCACAAATACTCTGCAAAATACAACAAAGGAATCCTCCTACGACAACTCTACCTGGGAGACAGATTCCAATGATCCTGCTCCACCAGAAATCAGCGTTATTTCTCAAGACAAATCAAGGAAGGTTCCAGACTTTGTGATTCACCGAGGAGTTCGCCGCCAATGGGTTGTTATCGATGTTCCGAAGATTGTTCATAAGTCAAAGTAGTTGCCGTCTTTAACCTTTCACCCTGCCCAGGTGAAATGGATGTTTTTGATAGGGCTCGCTTTCTGTCAATTTTCCCTCTTCACTTTGCCCTAAGTGATAGAGTTTTGTTTTATAGGGCTGTAGTTTCCAGAATCAACTTGTTCATTAATAAAATAACGTCGTTCTGTAATTTCCGCATTAATTGCTGTTTTCTCTTTTTTCTTTTTCTCAGAAAATGGTAATCCTAAAAAACAATTCAATAATAAAAACAAGCAGTAATAAAAAATACACTGCACCCACGTTTTCATTTTCTCTATCTCTTCTAAAAACAATCATCACGTCATGCAGATTGCTTGTTTTAAACCCCGTTGAAACATACGATCCGATGCCTTCTCCCGGCTTTGAGTTCCCGGTATTTAGGGCTGAAGAAGAAGTTGACGACGAAATTCCAGAAGATATCTCCCGATTACTCAGACAAGAGGAAAGGTCCATTGAACCTCACAAAGAGCCGTTGGAAACGGTAAACTTGGGTTCAGAAAAAGAGAGAAAAGAAATCAGGATTGGGGCACTGCTCTGTCCAACGGCCAAAGAGAGTTTGATAAAGCTTCTCAAAGAATTCCCCGATGTATTCGCTTGGTCCTATCAGGATATGCCAGGGTTGGATACCAGCATCGTGGAACATCACTTACCGTTAAGGTCGGAATGTCCTCCAGTAAAGCAGAGGTTGAGACGCACTCACCCGGACATGGCCATCAAAATCAAAGAGGAGGTACAGAAACAAATTGACGCGGGTTTCCTCGCTACGTCAGAATATCCTCAATGGTTAGCCAATATCGTACCTGTTCCAAAAAAGGACGGAAAGGTCCGAATGTGTGTCGATTACAGGGATCTGAACAAGGCAAGTCCAAAGGACGACTTTCCTTTACCACACATTGACATGCTGGTTGACAGTACGACAAAGTTCAAAGTTTTCTCCTTCATGGATGGATTCTCGGGCTACAACCAGCTTAAAATGGCGCCGAAAGACATGGAGAAAACTTTGTTCATTACCCCATGCGGTACCTTTTGTTACAAGGTAATGTCGTTCGATTTGAAGAACGCCGGGGCAACCTATCAAAGGGCCATGACTACTCTGTTTCATGACATGATACACAAGGAAATCGAGGTATATGTCGATGATATGATTGCAAAATCTAAGACAGAGGAGGAGCATGTGACCCACCTGTCAAAACTATTTGAGCGTCTAAGAAAATACAAACTCCGCTTGAATCCCAACAAGTGTACCTTCAGTGTCCGTTCAGGGAAACTTTTAGGGTTCATCGTCAGCCAGAAAGGAATTGAGGTTGATCCTGACAAGGTCAAGGCCATTCAAGAGATGCCTTCTCTGAAAACTGAAAAACAAGTCAGAGGATTCATGGGACGTTTGAACTACATCTCCAGATTCATATTTCTCATGACCGCCACATGTGCGCCAATTTTCAAGTTACTCAAAAAGAACCAGGATTGCACTTGGACAGAAGATTGTCAAACCGCCTTCGACAGTATTAAGGAATATCTATTGAATCCTCCGATTCTATCACCTCCAGTGGAAGGAAGACCACTGATCATCTACCTCACAGTCTTGGAAGACTCAATGGGGTGTGCACTTGGCCAACAGGACGAAACCAAACGGAAAGAGTCTGCCATTTACTATCTGAGCAAGAAATTCACCGACTGCGAGACTCGGTACACGATGCTCGAGAAAACTTACTGTGCGTTGGCTTGGGTAGCCAAACGTCTTCGTCAGTACATGATTCGCCACACTACTTGGTTAATCTCCAAAATGGATCCAATCAAGTACGTCTTTGAAAAACCTGCTCTCACGGGAAGGATTGCCCGTTGGCAGATGTTGCTATCAGAATATGACATAGAGTACCACGCTCAAAAAGCCGTTAAGGGAAGTATTTTAGCCGATCATTTGGCTCATCAACCGATTGACGATCAAGAATCAATTGGGTTCGACTTCCCAGACGAAGATGTCATGTATCTAAAAATGAAAGATTGCGATGAACCGCTACCCAGTGAAGGGCCAGAACCAGGTTCCCAATGGGGACTTATCTTTGACGGAGCAGTTAATCATTATGGAAATGGAATTGGGGCAATAATTGTTACCCCTCAGGGTACCCACATTCCTTTCACCGCTCAACTTATGTTCAAGTGTACAAACAACGAGGCCGAATACGAAGCTTGTATTATGGGTCTCGAAGAAGCGATTGATTTAAGGATCAAGAACTTGGACGTATATGGCGACTCAACCTTGGTTATCAATCAGATAAAAGGAGATTGGAACACATACCAATCAGGATTGATTCCTTATAAAGATTACGCAAGAAGGTTATTACCCTTCTTCAACAGAGTCGAGTTTCATCATATCCCTCGTGATGAGAATCACATGGCTGATGCATTAGCCATTCTCTCTTCCATGATTAGCGTAGGTCAATGGAACGACTTACCTAAGATCGACATAATGCGCCTTGAACGGTCCGCTTACATCTTCACGATTGAAGCAGTCATAAATGACAAACCGTGGTATCACGATATCAAATGCTTCCTTCAAAAACAAGAGTACCCTCCTGGGGCATTCCGAAAGGATAGGAAGACCCTCAGAAGACTAGCAGGTAGTTTCTTCCTGAGCTATGATACACTCTATAAGAGAAACTTTGACATGGTCTTGCTCTGATGCGTAGACAGACCAGAAGCAGACATGCTGATAAAAGAAATTCATGAAGGATCCTTTGGCACTCATGCCAACGGACACACAATGGCGAGAAAAATTCTCAGAGCAGGGTACTATTGGTTGACCATGGAATCCGACTGCTACAAGTACATGAGGAAGTGTCACAAGTGTCAGATATACTCCGACAAAATCCATGTACCGCCGACGCATCGCAAGGTTCTTTCTTCCCCATGGCCTTTTTCCATATGGGGAATCGACATGATTGGCTTGATTGAGCCCAAAGCTACAAACGGACATCGGTTCATTCTAGTAGCCATTGACTATTTCACCAAGTGGGTCGAAGCAGCGTCATACGCTAATGTAACCCGACAAGTGGTGGTCCGATTTATCAAAAACAGTATCATCTGCTGTTATGGTGTTCCGAGCCAGATCATTACTGATAATGGATCTAACTTGAACAACAAGACGATGAAAGAGTTATGCGCAGAGTTCAAGATCGAACACCATTACTCATCTCCCTACCGACCCAAGATGAACAGAGCGGTAGAAGCGGCTAACAAGAACATCAAGAGGATTGTTCAAAAGATGGTTGTAACCTACAAAGACTGGCACGAGGTGCTACCCTTTGCTATTCATGTTTATCGCACATCTGTCCGTACTTCAACAGGGGCAACCCCTTTCTCTCTAGTATATGGCATGGAAGCAGTGCTCCCCATCGAAGTAGAGATCACATCAATCCGGGTATAGATGGAAGTAAAGCTTACAGAATTTGAATGGTGTCAAAGTCGACACGAAGAACTGAACCTGATAGAAGAGAAACGGATAACGGCACTATGCCACGGTCAGTTGTATCAGCAAAGAATGAAGAGGGCGTTTGACAAAAAGGTCCTACCTCGCGTCTTCAGGAAAAGAGACCTTGTGCTCAAAAAGATACAATCATTTCTCACTGATTCGCGAGGTAAATGAACTCCGAATTATGATGGCCCATATGTGGTCACGAAAGCTTTCTCAGGCGGCGCCTTGAGACTTGCAACCATGGACAGAGAAGAATTTGCCTACCCCATGAATGTTGATGTAGTCAAGAAATACTTCGCCTAAAAAAGAAAAAAAAAACGTCTCGGTGGATTGAAAACCCGAAAGGGAGGTCCAGGCAAAAGTTAGAGACATGAAAAAAATCATCCCGGTGGATTGGAAATCATCAATGTACAATCCAGGCAAAAATTAGGGATAATGGCAAGTAACTATGTTCAACAGAGGCAAGTCCCTCAGCAGCAGCAGTTACACCATCCATCGGAGGAAAACTCCAGTCAAGGTCATCTTCGACAGAAGCTCAGGATGTCCCGAATTCAAAGTTGGTAGAAGGATAGTGGTCGTTATGTTTCAACGTAGCCCTTTTCCCTATAAATTACCATTTTCTAACTTTGTAAATACTCTTTGGAATCACGCATTTGGCTGATCTCTATCTTATCAATAAAATTTGAGCCCATGTGCTTTTGTTTGTAAGTCTCATTTGTTTTAGCTTTACAGAACGACATTTTAACATGATTAACGATTCTTGAAATAAAACAGAAAAATGAATTTTACTTGTGAAACTTTTTCTGCTTTAAAATAAAGATGGAAATTTCTTTTGACTGTTGAACATCAAAAGAGCATCAACCGCTTCTCTAGAAGTAAGCGAACTTCAAAGTGCAGAATCAAAGTACTCCTTCTACGCCAGTGCGCCAGAACGAAGGATCAACAGTGTCAGATGCGACTATTCCGTCTGACCTCTTCGGCCAAGTTCTTATCTCCTAAGCCCGACCAACGTAGTTCCCCGCGAGGACTACTTCTCCTAAGCAAGGTAGAATTGCTACTTTTGGACCAGTGATATCTTTCATCCCGAGCAGGGGCCGAGTATCCAGTCGTGTTCATCCATTAGTCTGTATGTCGCGTCAGTTTTGTCAGCATAAACATACATACATCATGCATTATTGATTTACATTCGCATTCATATTGCATCACTATCACTCTAGTCGGTCTTATCCCCTAGTGATAAAAGTCGTCACAATCGAGTTGTCAGTTTGTCCTCGTCAGGAAATGCTGCGTTTGAACAATCTCTCTCCTCCAGTTCATTTCTGGAATAAAGTTAGGTCGTCGACCACTTTGATAACTTGAACCTCTGAAAGACCAGAGAACCTTCAACAAATGTCACTCTTCGCCATTGAAGATGCAATCCTTGCTTTCTCGGATTAAGGAAAATCCCGAGAGAAAGCCTTTTAACAAAAGATTCGACAATACAGCAGTTTTTCTCCAAAAAAAACCGCTGATGAAAAGGTCATCGGCACCTCCAAATTGGATCACATCATATGGCATTTCTCCGAGAAGATCTCCGAGAAAAGTATGATGTAATACCCCAAACGAAAGCAGTCTCTCAAGAGACTCGTTTTCCCCAGTAGAAACAAATGGCGTCTCCAACAGAGAAGTCTGTACACCTCTACAGCTCAGACGACTGGGTTCCCCAGCAAGTCTGACATCAAAACTTTTTCCATTAAATGGCATCTCCCCAGGAAAATTCGGCGAGAAGTTTGAGGAAAACCGCTATGAATAGCGTCCTTTGTCAATAAAGTTTATTGAGAAAAGAAACTAAGACCAGTTCCTTGGTAGGAAACCAGGATCGAGGGGAAGTTTATTTCAGAAACTTAGACCAGTTCCTTGGTAGGAAACCAAGAGCGATGGGAAGTTTAAATCAGAAACTAAGACCAGTTCCTTGGTAGGAAACCAGGATCGAGGGGAAGTTTAAACCAGAAACTAAGACCAGTTCCTTGGTAGGAAACCAGGATCGAGGGGAAGTTTATTTTCGCAACTAAGACCAGTTCCTTGGTAGGAAACCAGGATCGAGGGGAAGTTTAAATCAGAAATTAAGACCAGTTCATTGGTAGGAAACCAGGATCGAGGGGAAGTTTAAATCAGATACTAAGACCAGTTCCTTGGTAGGAAACCAGGATCGAGGGGAAGTTTAAATCAGAAACTAAGACCAGTTCCTTGGTAGGAAACCAGGATCGAGGGGAAGTTTATTTCCGCGACTAAGACCAGTTCCTTGGTAGGAAACCAGGATCGAGGGGAAGTTTAAATCAAAAATTAAGACCAGTTCATTGGTAGGAAACCAGGATCGAGGGGAAGTTTAAATCAGATACTAAGACCAGTTCCTTGGTAGGAAACCAGGATCGAGGGGAAGTTTACCTTTTCTAAGGATCATTGCTTAGTAAAAGAAGATGAATGCGATTTTGCATTCATAACCACCATCAAAATTTCGGGTATTTTGATATTTAATCCTCTTGCACCCCGAATGCCCGAATACCTCCGTCATTCACACCTTCGGGTCCAAGAAGATTAAATAGGGGCATCTTTCATACCCCAAATTTTGACCACTAAGATTTGCCATCATTGTGCAAATCATCATCACAATATGGATGAACCATTAGTCTCCCCAAAGATGGGTGAGCATCCACTGCAATTAGAACTTAGGGTTTTAAGCCCTCTCAGGGTTTTTAGACAAAGGATCAATCAAGAATTGACATGATTTTCAACTTGTCAACACCCTCAAACATACACAATGGATCAAAAGGACTCCCACTTCAAGGATTAAGCACAAGGGTGCTCCCTTCTAGGTGGATCAAGCTTCAGGATCGCCAGTGTCACCAAATTAGGGTTTTGGTTGACCAGGGCCTCCAGATGGAAGTTTTCATCTGGGCATGAGCCAAAGATCCAAAACATAACCTAATATGCTCCATGGAACCTCATGGACCCAATCATTAAGTCAATTTTGCCTCAGGGGATGCATTAATAAAAAATCAGGAATTAGGGTTTCTTCACCTAATTCACCCCTAAGTTGACTTTTGGGACCAATTATGAACCAATACGTCAAGAGAGGATTTGAGGATCTCCAATATGCCATATTGATCCATTTGGAACAATGGATTGATCCAAGATATTTGAGCAACAAGTTTCAATTTCATCTGAACCACAGTTAGGGTTTCGCGGAAAAAGTCAACTATAACTTTGACTTTTGACTAGGACATGCTCCCAAGCCCTAAGACATGATTCAATATCCTCTATACCACCCATGGAACATGTCCATCAAGTTTGATTTTGGTCAAGGACATGATTTCCTGAAGAATTGCACAGTTTGGAATTCATCTGACAAAAAGTCAACTGTGCACAAAAGTGAACTTTGACTTTTTGAGATTTTTCACAAAAATGAATTTTTAACCCTAAAATGATGTTTATGTATGATTTGAATCATCATTCATCAAGAAAAATCAAAGAAAATGGGATAACTTGTAAAAGGGGTAACCATAAATACTTAGAAAATTTTCTAAGTTATGAAAAAAAGTGACAAAGGTACCAACTTTGGAGGATCAGAACTCCTAAACCACAAAGCCATTTTTTCCCATCCAAGGCTTGATTTGTAGATCTCATTGCCCTCTACAAAAGCTTCATACTGACCTATGTCCAAATTCCTCATGGATTTTGAGTTATGGAGTGATCAAAATCAAGAAAAGTCACTTTGTTCCAACAATTAGTGAAAATTTCACTAAGTCAGATTTTCCCTTACTTTTTTCCAAATGTAGGGACATTTTTCACTTGGATCCAAAAAGTGTTAAAACCAAATATGGTTAAACAGTTGTTGTATCATATAAGGGCTTTCCAAAATGGCCAAGAACATCACCAAATTCAACTTGAGCCATGAGATATAACATTGGCAAGTTGCCTTGCTGAAATCTGCCAAGGCAAGGCAGATTTTTGCACTTTTGCTTGATTTACCAAAATCAGTCAGTTCCAAGCCTTGTCATCACCTTGGACACATCTGAGGATTGAATCTAAAGGGGACAATCACTGAGCCAAGCCTCCAAAGACCTTGGAACAAGAAATAGAATGTTGAACCTAGAATTGCCCAAAATAGGGACAAGACTCCAATTTTAGATTGGAGCATTCAATGGAAGCATCAAGGTGGCATGGACTGAGCCATTCTCAACTGAATTCAGTCAAGACTTATCCAAGACCAAGGGGACCAACAGCCTGTGCCCTAACCTCTAGTCAATGGCTAGAGGAGACTTGGATTTTCATTTGCCAACGTTGGCCAAACCTACTCAGCAGTTGCCATTCACTATTCCTTGCAAAACAAACTTGCTCTACTATAAATAGAGCTCAATT
The DNA here is from genome assembly GCA_022829125.1 of Lathyrus tuberosus. NCBI lineage: Eukaryota > Viridiplantae > Streptophyta > Magnoliopsida > Fabales > Fabaceae > Lathyrus > Lathyrus tuberosus. The sequence continues at coordinate 3,397,546 of JALAZF010000254.1, forward strand.
GTGATCAGTTTAAGTACACCAAAGGCCTACAACACTTGCCTTTCTCAAAATCCACTTCTCACTCTCAAAAATACCTTTCTTAGCAAGTCACTATCGGGTTTTTCAATAGAGAGCAATTCCACTCAAACCAATCACACACACACCTCATATACATCATATGTGAGCTGATCAAACACTTAAACAACATCTGGAACACTGATTTCTAAGAATCACCAGTCAATTGCTCAAGGTTTTAACCAAGTTGCAGTTGAGATGCCATGAAGTGATCCAGCCAATTTCCATCAAGTCCAAGCATTCAAACACACTCCATAGGGTGTAGGGAAACTGTTCAGATCATCACAACTCATATGTAACATCTCCAACTCAGAAATCAAATTGCTCTTGCTGTCATGACCTAGAGGTAAGCCTAAACTTGGTCATCTCTCAATCTATGCATATTTCCTCGCACAATACTTTTGCCAAATGTTCATAATCATGCATGGAATGTTTCCCCTCAAGTAATTACTTTGTTTGAATCGTGTATTAAAAATCCCAGCCTTCATGCAGAATTTAGGGTTCTTGAGGATTTTTCGTGATTTCTTGTTTTATGCTTAATTTAAATGAAATTAATTACCATAGACATGATCGTGAGGTTGAAACGAGTTGATTGGTATGTGGATTGCATGATATAATCAAGTATTCAGTGAGATTGGATAGAAAATGCAAATCTGGGCAAGGCAGAAAACGCGCGTGTTCTTGGTCCATGTTCTTGGTGCCATTTTCATAAATTCAAATATTTGAATTTTGTGATTTTGTTTAATTGATTCAAAAATTAATTTCTCTCTGAGTTTTAATGATTTTGAGTTGATTATTTTTTTTAATAATTCACAAAAATGTTAAAATATTTTATTTTCCCAAAAAATCCCAAAAATATTATTTATTTCATATAATTGATATTTTTGCAAAGAATTAATATTTTAATTGTTTTTGACATTTTGAATATTTTTTCCACCTTGATTTTGCAATTTTTAATGCCTTCTAATTATTTTGTAGGCCAATACTTAATTTTTGAAGCATTAATCCAAGATCACAATTTGTTTTCCATATGTTAAACAATTTTGATCATTTTAATTGAATTTTTATTCAAATAAAATACATTTTGAAAACAAATTAGGGTTTTTGGATTAATTCAACCCTCATAAATCATTTTCAAAAGTTTTGGGCCTCTTGAGAGAGTGTAAGACCCAAATCCCCTTGTACAAACAATTTTGGGGCCTCACTTATTGTATAAGTCCCTCTGTACAAGTAAACGGCGCGATCGTCGCCTTTTAAATCAATTGGGCCTCTCCTCGATCTATAAGACCCATTCAAAACTTTGGGGCCTCTATTAGAGTGTAAGACCCAACCCCTTTTGAAAACCAGACCATTTTGGGCCTCAATGCATTGTATAAGACCCACTATGTTTTCAAAAATCTCGGCGCGATCGCCATTATAAACGAAAAACCATCTGGGCCTACCCTCGTGTTATAAGCCCCACTCTTTTTCTTTTGGGCCTCTAATAGAGTGTAAGACCCAACCCTTTGTAAATACAACCTATTTTTGGGCCTCACTTATGGTATAAGTCCCGTTGTTTTTCAAAAAGTTCGACGCGATCATCATCCGTTGAAAAACAAATCTTGGGCCTACCCTCGAGTAGTAAGACCCGTTTCTTTTCTTAAAACCTTTTGGGCCTCTTGAGAGAGTGTAAGACCCATCCCTTTGTACAGAAAACAACTTTTGGGCCTCAGTCACTTGTATAAGTCCCTCTGTACAAATTCAAACAGTGCGATCACTGATAAAACCCTGGGCCTCTCCTTGAGCTGTAAGCCCCGAATCTTTCTTTTTCAAAGCACTTTCTCCTTTGATTTTGAAATATACTGTTGTTTTCAATCTTTATTTGTTGAACAACTAACCAAACAGCATGGAAGCTCTACAACCGAGTAAGTGTTTATACGCTTTCATATACATATAACTGTATTGTGGGGCTGTTTCGCTGTAAGTCTTCTTTCATAAACTCATATCGACTGTGTAATAATAATATAGATATTTAGAGTTTCCCCGGCAACTACGTCTAGCACTAGGTGAAGCCGTTCCGATTATTCGTAGAAATAGACAATACTAGATCCCCCATAGGAGCACCAGATACAGTCTTCTCTTCGGCTGTCCTCCTTAGGAATTGTCAAGAAACTCAACCTCCCCAGAGATGAATGTATTCTCCGTGAATGGCATCTCTTGAGTTTCTTCCAAATTCTCGATCTTTCCTGGCTTGATCTATTCCTTGTGAATAGCATGTCTTGAATTTCTCGGGGTTTGGGGACCCAAAGGCTTCTTAAAAGCATCGGCCTCCTCTTGGGCATTGTACAAGGACCCACAGGCTTCCTAAAAAGCATCCCCGCCTACTCTTGGGCTTAGTACAAGGACTCGTCGGCTTCTTAGAAGTATTCACAGCCTCCTCTTAGGCTTCGTATAATGATCTCTTCCTCCGGGAATGATAGCCTCCTCTTGGGCTTCATACAAGGACCTCTCGGCTTCTTAAAAGTTTACAGCCTCCTCTTGGGCTTCATACAAATTGTCCCGACGACCTCCTAAAGGTATAGGAACATAAATCAGCCATCTTAATAAAACAGTCTTTCCAAGAGTCTACTACTGTTTCTCAAAGCATAGTACGAAAGATGAAACTGTAGACTTGGACAGTCTAATTTCCTTGAGTCTCAAAGACATTCTCAAGCACCCTTCAAAAATAGGAAGACACCCCGTAGACTCGGACAGTCTCAAATACCCTTTGGATTCCCCATCTCCTCAAAGAAAAGGAAACAATCCCGATTCTCAGATCAAATCCCTGAGTACAGTGTTACTCATATAAGAATTGATTTTCTCTCTGAATCAACATACTGGACCTGTCACTTAACTGAGACAGCAACCCCAGCCTTCTCTTGGGCTTTGTGCAATGATTCTCCCTAGCGGAGCTAACCTTTTAGCCTCCATCTCGGGCTTCGTACGAGATACAAAATCATTCTCTTGTTGAGTATAAAAGACTCTCTTATTGAGTCAAAACCCTTTTAGCCTCCATCTCGGGCTTTGTATGAGATACAAAACACTCTCTTGTTGAGTATAAAAGGCTCTCTTGTTGAGTCCAACCTTTAGCCTCCGTCTTGGGCTTCGTACAAGACACATATAAAATATTCTCCTGTTGAGTCATACCTTTAGCCTCTTTCTCGGGCTTTGTACGAGACACCTAAAAAACCCTCTTGTTGGGCCAATAGCCTCCTCTTAGGCTTTGTATAAGAAAACCACTGGTTGATCCAATCAACCTTTTAGCATCAAAACTGTGCCTCGTTCACAGTACACAAACATCAAAAACTCCTTTCATCTAATCGCTGTAAGCGGCAAGCCTCTGGATTATTTACATCCACACCACTGTCCCTCTTTTAGCATGAGAAATTCCTAAGGAAAGATGACATTGCTCTAAACTGAGTTAAAGTCTTCTCCTTTAGGTTAAAATCCCCTATAAAGGAAATTATGGCATTACTGAATTCACATATACCAGTTAAAGTAATTCTACTTTATAACCAGTCACCCAACAGTTGTGACAGACAAACCCCTCTTTAGAGATGACAAATTCTCTCTAAAGTCAAAACCTTCAGCATCACATCTTGGGATTTGAACAAGATACAAACTACCTTTAGCTTCACGTCTTGGGCTTTGAACAAGACACCAAAACACCATTTCCTCCTGTAGAATAGGAGGAACTACGAACGCTCTGATTTCCTTGTTTCGGTAAACGGGAATACGTAGGCATAAGATTGAAAGAAAAATCTTAGCGAGCACACTAAACAAAAACCCAAAATCCCATCATTTCATAAAACATCAGTCTTAACATCATGTCCAGGTACCATTCCGGAGAAATAACCTAAGAGAGACCCCCCGATCTTTGTAGCATCTGTAACCTAACAGACCGCTGTTTAAACTCAGTATGCAAGCAGGGTTAATTGGAGACATCTATTTCCCTTCCTTCATCAGCTTCAATAGGATAAAAAATGAATCGAGCTGTAGTACCAGAGCGATCGTGCTTCGCAACCACATCCAAAAATCACTCGCTACTGAATGTATGGAATCTAGCAATGCCATAATTTCCTTTGTAAGGGATTTGTCATGAAGGAGAAAACTTTAACTCTGTGTAGAGCAATGCCATTTTTCTTTAGGAGTTTTTCATACTAAGAGAGGGACATTGACTTGGATGTAAATAATCTAGAGGCTTGCCACTTACAACAATTAGATGAAAGAAGGGATTTACCAGGATAAGAGATGGACTACATCTTGGATTTTTGAATCAACAAGTGTGCCACTTATAGCAGTTATCTGGAATTAGGGTTTGTTTGATTATCTGTTTTGATGTGTGATTATACAGAGAAATGTCTTCCTACAGAGATATTTTGATTTCCTCTGAGGGTATGTTGATTTTTGTGTGCCTTGATCAAAGCCCAAGGTTGAAGCTAAAAGGTTGATTTTGTTTTAGGGAGATCATTATACAAAGCCTAAGAGGAGGCTGAAGAAGACTGACTCAACCAGAGAGTGTCTATCTGTCTTGTACAAATCCCAAGATTGAGGATAAAAGAAGATTGACTCATTTGGGGAATATTTTATCTGTCTTGTACCAAGCCCAAGATTGAGGCTAAAAAAGAATTAACTCCACTGGGGAGAGGTTTTATTTGTCTTGTACAAAGCCCAATATTGAGGCTAAAACATTTGACTCCACTGGAGAAGTTTTATATGTGTCTTGTACAAAGCACAAGATTGAGGCTAAAGGTTATTTTTTTACTGACTCAGCTGGAAAAATAATTTATTTGTCTTGTACAAAGCCCAAGATTGAGGCTAAAACTGCTGAGGAATGATCATTATACAAAGCCTAAGAGTAGGCTGGTTGGGGAATTTCTTATATGAAGCCTAAGAGGAGGCTAACTTTTGCTGAGGATTATTGATATCCAGAGATAGGTGCAAATTGGGGAATCAACTCTTGCTGGGGGATTGCAGAAGAGTTGAGATATCAGAGACCACGAGGTTTTGATTTTTCTTTAGGGTTTACTGGTAGTAATTTGACCCTAGTTGGGGAAATTTACAGTGAGAGGTTAAAGATTGAGTTTTGAAACCTTTGGAGGTTTTAACTCAGCTGGTGATTGGTTAAATGATCAGGGTTTTTCCTGTGTTTTTTAGGAAACTTGAGGGTTTCTTTAAGATCCAAGAGGAGATGCGACTGTCCAAGTCTACTGGTATAAGAAGGTTGATCTTTGTATGATGCCCAAGAGGAGGCTGATGTTTTAAGGGATGAGAATCAACCCTAAACTGGTCTGATGTTTTGACTCTTTGGAGGACTGCTCTAACAAGAGATGACTAGGTTTTGTCTTATAACTGTAGGAGGTCTTTAGGTCCTTGTACTAAGCCCAAGAGGAGGCTGAGAACTTCTAAGAAGCCTTAGGGTCCTTGTACAAAGTCCAAGAGGAGGCTAGGGATGCTTTTAGGAAGCCTGTGGGTTCAAACCTAAGAAAAGTTCAAGAAAGGTTTCACCGGGAATAATCCTTTCTTTAGTGAATATTTATAGGGTTTGAAGAAATTCAAGAGAGGTTTCACCGGGAATTAATCCTCTCTGGGGGAAATAAATTTCTTGACAAATTTCTAATAATGACAGTCTTGAGAAACGTTTCACCGGGAATAATGCCTTTCTCTGTCCCATATTGTATAAGCCCAAGAGGTGGCAAGACTATATCTGGAATTTCCTATGGGGAACTAGTTTTGACTGCGTTGAAAGAGTGACCGCTGGCTTATCTATTCCTAGACCTAATTGCTGGGGAAAACTCTAAGCAGATATACAGACATATATATATATATATATATATATATATATATATATACAAAGATGAGATATATATGAACAAGTATGTAAAGAAAGCTGGTAGAACTTACAGGTGAGCAAGCTTACAATGTAATAGTTGTATGGTTAGTTATTCAAGAAATTGAAGAGATTTTTGATAAAAAATAATGAATCTGAATCAAAATCACAAGTAAAGTTGTTTTAAAAAGAAGCTTGGCGCTTATACTCAGGGAGAGGCCCAAATTAATTCTTTTGAATAGGCGACGATTGCGTCGTAGTTTTGAAAATAACAAGGGGGCTTATAGAATGACTGAGGCCCAAATTATTGTATTTACAAAGAGGATTGCGTCATATTTTTTACTGACTCAGCTGGAAAAATAATTTATTTGTCTTGTACAAAGCCCAAGATTGAGGCTAAAAATGCTGAGGAATGATCATTATACAAAGCCTAAGAGTAGGCTGGTTGGGGAATTTCTTATATGAAGCCTAAGAGGAGGCTAACTTTTGCAGAGGATTATTGATATCCAGAGATAGGTCCAAATTGGGGAATCAACTCTTGCTGGGGGATTGCAGAAGAGTTGAGATATCAGAGACCACGAGGTTTTGATTTTTCTTTAGGGTTTACTGGTAGTAATTTGACCCTAGTTTGGGAAATTTACAGTGAGAGGTTAAAGATTGAGTTTTGAAACCTTTGGAGGTTTTAACTCTGCTGGTGATTGGTTAAATGATCAGGGTTTTTCCTGTGTTTTTTAGGAAACTTGAGGGTTTCTTTGAGATCCAAGAGGAGATGCGACTGTCCAAGTCTACTGGTATGAGAAGGTTGATCTTTGTATGATGCCCAAGAGGAGGTTGATGTTTTAAGGGATGAGAATCAACCCTAAACTGGTCTGATGTTTTGACTCTTTGGAGGACTGCTCTAACAAGAGATGACTAGGTTTTGTCCTATACCTGTAGGAGGTCTTTATGTCCTTGTACTAAGCCCAAGAGGAGGCTGAGAACTTCTAAGAAGCCTGAGGGTCCTTGTACAAAGCCCAAGAGGAGGCTGGGGATGCTTTTAGGAAGCCTGTGGGTTCAAACCTAAGAAAAGTTCAAGAAAGGTTTCACCGAGAATAATCCTTTCTTTAGTGAATATTTCTAGGGTTTGAAGAAATTCAAGAGAGGTTTCACCGGGAATTAATCCTCTCTGGGGAAATAAATTTCTTGACAAATTTCTAATAATGACAGTCTTGAGAAACGTTTCACCGGGAATAATGCCTTTCTCTGTTCCATATTGTATAAGCCCAAGAGGTGGCAAGACTATATCTGGAATTTCCTATGGGGAACTAGTTTTGACTGCGTTGAAAGAGTGACCGCTGGCCTATATATTCCTAGACCTAATTGTTGGGGAAAACTCTAAGCAGATATACATACATATATATAAATATATATATATATATATATATATATACAGATGAGATATATATGAACAAGTATGTAAAGAAAGCTGGTAGAACTTACAGGTGAGCAAGCTTACAATGTTATAGCTGTATGGTTAGTTATTCAAGAAATTGAAGAGATTTTTGATCAAAAAATAATGAATTTGAATCTAAATCACAAGTAAAGTTGTTTTAAAAAGAAGCTTGGCGCTTATACTCAGGGAGAGGCCCAGATTAATTCTTTTGAATAGGCGACGATTGCGTCGTAGTTTTGAAAATAACAAGGGGCCTTATACAATGACTGAGGCCCAAATTATTGTATTTACAAAGAGGATTGGGTCTTACACTCTATTAGAGGCCCAATAGTTTATTTTTATACAAGAGATGGGGCTTACAACTCAAGGAGAGGCTCGGATGAAAAACAGTGATCGTACCGTTATTTTGAAAATTGTATCGGGACTTATCCAATGACTAAGTGTCGCTACCGTGTAAAAACAACTGGCGGGAAACTAGAACAGAAGAGTCGCCACTGAACGTTATTTATCCCAATGCAGGGAAAGGAAACGAACGAAGAAACCTGGAGAGGGAAAAGACATGGTCATCACAACCATAGTCCGGGTTCGGGAGTCAGTTACGCAAGGGTAAGGTATTAGCACCCCCACGCGTCCATCGTACTCGATGGGATCCATGCTTGTTGTCTAATCAAAGGGTGATTTATCCTAAAGTCTATGGCTAAACAAAAACAGGGGATGGGGAAGCAAAGACGGACTCGCAAGGATCATCGCAATCCAATGCCTACGTATCTTCGTGGACGAACGAAGAATCAGAGTCAATGTAGTTCGACGAACTACGCACTAAAGGGGGAGGTTGCTCGCCAAGACATCGCTGTCTTGTGCCTACGTATCCTCAATCTAACTAGAGAGAGGAAATCAGAGCAGTCGTAGTTCGATCTAACAAGGTCGAAAAAAGGGGGAAAGGGTGAAAGGGTGCTCGCCAAGACATCGCCATCTTGTGCCTACGTATCCTCAATCTAACCAGAGAGAGGAAGTCATAGCAGTCGTAGTTTGACTTAACAAGGTCTTGCTATTTTTTATAATGAGTGACGTTAATTTCGCGTCCGGCAGTTAGGGTCGACGCTTGTTTGCGACAAAACGGAAGTAACGTGCTATTTTCTGAAAATGGTTTGAAACTTAGCAATCCCGAAGGATGAAAAAGATTTGAATTTGGTTTTGTGCTTTTTAGACAGAAGTGATTTGAGTTAGTTCGTAACCTACATCGCACCAAAGTCTATGAGACGGGAACGAATGCATTGCATGGTCGCCCCCAATGGGACGTATGCTCAACACTCTAGAAGAATGAAGCGAGACCCCCATTCTTCATTTCCTATGCTTAAAGCTCGTGTACAATGCACGTTATCATTATAAAGTGTCTTAGAGTTGTTAGGAGGTGAGAAGAGAAGACTCAAAGGAAAAGAAAACACTACGGGGATTCTATCCTAATGTTATCATGCATAGGTGGCCCTAAGGTCGAGGTAAAGGGGGAAGGTTCTACCTAATGTTAGCATGCATGGTTTGAATCCTAATGTCTACCCTATTCCAAGCTTAATCAAAGATTAAGTTGGACTAGGGAACCCTAAGAGAGCAAGGCAAATCCAAGACTTAAACAAGTCTTGAGATTCAAGGGAGGAAAAGAAGTGAAAGAGATGAAGAAGAAGATGAAGCAAGAGATGAGAAAAAAATAGGGCAACAAGCACATCATGTACATCATATCCAATTCAATCAAAGATGTACAAGTGTTCAATCATCAACATGTTGACACAATAGAGATACAAAGCACTGAAGTACTAAACATGATGCACAAACATAGCCTACTTTGAGGTAGGGCTTCAGATGTACTCAGTATGCTTCTAACATGGATAAAATCCTAGAATGAGGCATGAACATTGAGATTCAAGTGGTGCCTAATGGAGGATGTTTGTTGCCTCTTCAACGTGTACAAAAAACTCGAGAATTAATAGAAGCTTCACCCAATCAACTCGATTAATCCTCAAGTGTCCAACATCTCAAATCAACATCCAAGATCAACTGAGCTAAGATCAAAAGTGCTAACAAGAGAATCAAAAAAGTTAGCAAGAACTTAATAAAAGAAAGCCAACTAAAATTCTAATCAAAATCGACTAAAAATTAATCATAGGCCTCAATAACAATTCTATTCTAATTAACCAGAATTTTAATCAACACTCTATTCTAACAAAGCTAAAAAGATCTAATTAAAATCAAAACCAAATCAAAATTAACTCCAAAACTCTAATTAATTTCTAAAGTTAAGAAAATCTTAATCCAAAGACAATCTAAGAATATAAAAAAAGAACATTAATTCAAAAGAAGTTAACAAAATTAAACAAGGATCAACAAGGGTGGAGATTCAATACGGGCCAAGAGCCCATTCATGATTTAGGAAAAAATAAAAAAAAAGGTAAAATTAAAATAACCCTAAATACTACTTGAGATCTCGGTCAAATGATTTAGCAAATCCATCAGAAGATAATTCTTTCTCTGAGAATAAGGCGCCATCGCCACAACATGATTCAACACCATCATCAACGTCGACTCATCACCCTCAACAACATCGTCTCGTCACCATCAACAACATCACCTCGCATCGGCTTTGCTCTCTTTAACTCCGTCTTTTATGATCTTGATTCAGGTGAGTTTTGGTTCGACTTTTTTGTGTCGGTTTCGGATCTCGTTTGACTTTCTCTCTTCTTCTACTCCTTTTTCTGTTCACTGATTCGGTTGAAGGTTTGAGAGTGAATCGGGGTTGTGGGATTTGTTGGAATGGATTGAAAGAGAGATAGGTATGGAAGGTTTTCAAAAGGTGTTTTGGGTTGCTATTTGAAGATTTTACGCGTAAAGAGAGAAATGAAATGGGTAGTTGGTTATTATGAAGGTCAGTGGTTGTTGATGAAGCGTAGAGAAGGGATGCAGGATTAGGTTGAGGAAGATGAAGAGTTCGTGGTGTTGTTGATGTTGATTAGTAAGAAAAAGTGTGGGAAGAGAAGGTGTTGAGAAAGAGGATAAATGTTGGTTGAAGGGAAGAGAGGAATATGAGAGTTTTTGGAAAACGGTTTCGTGAGCTGTCTTTTGCGTGAGGTTTTTCTACAGAGAAAAATAAGGTGTGTTGGTGAATGGTTTTTTCTGAAAAAGCTGGTAAATGGTTTTATTGGTTGTTGCTTGGAATAGAAGGAGATTATGGAAAAGGTTTGAGGAGCTTTTGTTGTGCGTGAATGAAGGGAGTCGTCTTGGTATTATTAAGGTGGTATACGAGTGATTTGGGAGATTTGATGTTGTTGTTTACGCGTTTGGCTGATGCGGGAGGTGTGATGAATATGTTGCAGCAATACGTAATGGTTTTCTTGGAATGCTTTACCATTTGTTTTGTCTTTTGCTGCAGGTTTTTTTGAGGCTGTGAGGTGCAAGAAACGTGGCTTGGTGGATCATCAAGTTGGTGCGTGGTACACGATACGGACGGCTTGGTGCGAGGAATTGCATATCACCATTGTGGGATCACAGTTTCATTTCACTTTGGAGCTGAAATTTGTGTACGTTGTTGGCTTTTGTGGTCCGTTTGGCAAGTCCTCGTGGCTTGTGTGAAACGTAGTGTGATGTATTTCGCAGGCACATGTTTGGAAAAAGGTTAATGTGTAAGCCTGCTACTTAGTGATTGAGAAAATTTGTGGATATTGGACTTGTATACTTTGTAATGGGCTTCTTGTGTATATCCATTGTGTGACAATCATACCGTATTTTTGTGGATTTTGGGAAAGTTGGATATAAATTGAATAATTTGGATAATGATTTATGGACTTAATGAATGATTAAAATGGATAAAAAATGGTTATTTGGATAATCAGGGGATAATGAAAAATGGAAATGAATAATGGGTTTATGGTAGAAATTAAATATGGATTATGGTTAATAAAAATGGAATTGGATGATAAAAAGAATTAAAATGGTTAAAGTGAAACTTGAATGGCTTTAGAATGGATAATGATAGAATGGTTAATTGAGAAAAATGTGAATGAATACTAAATGAGATGTGAAAATGGATATTGATAATTGGATAGAAATGGATAAAGAAGAATGGTTAAAAGAATGAACAACCACATTACACTAATTCCAAACTTTTCACCATATCACGACAGCCCTTGAACGCGACCATAACTCGCAATTGAAACAACCGCCATCTGATAATTGAACCGAACTCCTCACGAATTAAGATTCGATAACCTGATGACCTCCACATTGCATAATTTGACCTTGGATGCACACTGACTGAGAAATAGTCCACAGATATTGATAACTTGTGATTGGAGCAATCTCCTGATAGTTTGACCAAGATTAGGTCAAACATCTATCTGATCCTGATTATGAGTGAATAAACGACCCTGATTTGAAATTGAAAACCTTAACCTGGAACCAATGCTCCTGAGATGTTGAGAAGGATTCAAACCCTAATTCACAGCCTTCCCAATTAAAACCCTGGTGAAACCCTAATCACTTTATGCCTCTTGAGAAATCTTGAGCAGATGAACATGATGCTTGATGAACTCTGATGTGAAATTACAACAACAAGAATTCAAACCTCTGCCAAACTTGAATGAAAATATCTCAAGGCAAATAGTAAGCCCTGAATCAGAGAAACTCCTGATCCCATGCTAAGAACCCAATGATGTGCACAAATGATAATGCAAAAATGAGAAGAAACATAAGCCAGTTAGTGTTAAAAGTAAAAGGCAAATTTTGGGATGCTACAGCTGCCCCTATTCAATTAACTTGGACCTGAAAGAATGATAGTAACGACTTTCACACATTTGAGGTCCATAGAGATTGAATACCAAGAGAACCCGGAAATTTGCAAATTGTGGGGATAATGAAATAGAGAGTTTGCCAGCCGAAGGTGGACTATGCGAAAAAGGAAGACCTGCCGAAGACGCTCTGACCAACAGAATAATACGAGGATGGTCGAAGGCGAACTCGAAATGGAAGACCGGCCGAAGGCGCTCTAACCAACAAAAGAATACGAGGACGGCCGAAGGCGAACTCGAAAAGGAAGATCGGCCAAAGGCGCTCTACCCAATAAAAGAATACAACGACGGCCGAAGGCGAACTCGAAAAGGAAGACCGGAAGAAGGCGCTCTACCCAACAAAAGAATACGAGGACGGCCGAAGGCGAACTCGTAAAGGAAGACCAGAAGAAGGCGCTCTACCCAACAAAAGAATACGAGGACGGCTGAAGGCGAACTCGAAAAGGAAGACCGGCCGAAGGCGCTCTACCCAAGAAAAGAATACGAGGACGGCTGAAGGCGAACTCGAAAAGGAAGACCGGCCGAAGGCGCTCTACCCAACAAAAGAATACGAGGACGGCCGAAGGCGAACTCAAAAAGGAAGACCGGCCGAAGGCGCTCTACCCAACAAAAGAATACGAGGACGGGCGAAGTCGAACTCGAAAAGGAAGACTGGCCGAAGGTGCTCTAACCAACAAAATAATACGAGGACGGCCGAAGGCGAACTTGAAAAGGAAAACCGGCCGAAGGCGCTCAACCCAACAAAAGAATACGAGGACGGTCGAAGGCGAACTCGAAAAGGAAGACCGGCCGAAGGCGCTCTAACCAACAAAAGAATACGAGGACGGCCGAAGGCAAACTCGAAAAGGAAGATCGGCCGAAGGCGCTCTACCCAACAAAAGAATACGAGGACGGCCGAAGGCAAACTCGAAAAGGAAGATCGGCCGAAGGCGCTCTACCCAACAAAAGAATACGAGGACGGCCGAAGTCGAACTCGAAAAGGAAGACCGACCGAAGCCGCTCTACCCAACAAAAGAATACGAGGATGGCCGAAGTCGAACTCGAAAAGGAAGACCGGCTGAAGGCGCTCTACCCAAAAAAGGAATACGAGGATGGTCGAAGTCGAACTCGAAAAGGAAGATCGGCCGAAGGCGCTCTACCCAACAAAAGAAAACGAGGACGCCCGAAGTCGAACTCGAAAAGGAAGACCGACCGAAGGCGCTCTACCCAACAAAGGAATACGAGGACGGCTGAAGTCGAACTCAAAAAGGAAGACCGGCCGAAGGCGCTCTACCCAACAAAAGAATACGAGGATGGCCGAAGGCGAACTCGAAAAGGAAGATCGGCCGAAGGCGCTCTCCGCTGGGGATAACAAGACAGTCAAGGGTAAAAGCAATAATTTTACGACCCTCGAATTGATCTGGAATCAAAGTTGAGGAAAAGAGAAGTCTAAACAGACAACTCTGCGGGGGTGTACCAGAACGTACAACAATATGAAGGACGAATCCACTAGAGATCTCACTGGGATAAAGTAAAACAAAAACTCCTGAGTTATGCCATCTCTACCGAAGAAGAGAACTGGAAAAGAAAGTATCAAACTTGGATTATGCTTCGAATGCATATGTTTGAATTTTTCTATGGCGTAATGCTCCATACGAAATGGAAATGCTACGCGTTTGGGAGGATGCCATGAAATGATGCTTATGCAATGCAAAAAGAAACGCTCCAGCAAAATAAAAACTGAAAATGAAGGCAGCTCCACCGGGGATGACAAAATAAATTGTCCTATGAGTCCAAGGACTCTGCTGAGAAGGATCACATTGAACAACTCCTATGATCAACAACTTCTGCTGGAGATGAAATCCAAAAGCACATCCACTCTGTTGGGGATTATATATAACTCTTTGAAAAAGGAAACCAATACCTGAATCAGGAGAGTACCAAATATCACTTGGACTTAAAACCTGTTGGGGATGTCAACCATCGCTGATCAAACCTGCTGCAAAGACTACCACCAAACTTTGCTTGGGGAGACAAATCACAAATACTATGCCTGCTGGGGACACCATTGAACTTAACCCGTTGCTGGGGAAATGACTTCGTCCTTATCCTATTGAGGGTTGGATCATGTTGTTGCTGGTGAAAACACGTTTCTGACTGGCCGAGGGGAGTATACACCAAGACTCTGTGGGGAAGACAACATCTTTGTCCCGGGAATACCTTTCCACAAATCTCCTACGGGAATACAACAACATCCACCCTAGAGCAATCCACTTTAAATGCTGGCTGGGGAACAATCTTCTATACTCTGACTGGGCAGAGTGACAGTCTGATGAGGATGATGAAACCTCAATGCTAGGGAGAATAACTCTGTTGGGGAGAAAAGTCAACAAAACCTGCCGAGGGATATCTTTGAGCTTAACCTGTTGTTGGAGGAAAGATTTTACCCTGCTGGAGATTAGAGCATGTCGTTGCTGACGGAATTACACTTCCTGACCTGCCGAGGAAAGTGAGTACCAGACTCTGTGGGGAAAATAAAGTCTTTTCAGAGACATCCAACACATCTCCTGCTGGAGATACAGCAACATCCACCTTGGAGCAATCCACTTCTGACTGCTTGCTAGGGAATAATAAACCAACCATGACTTTGGCTGAGGACACAATCCTCTGTACTCTTGCTGGGGAGAATAAGTTTTGCTGAGGATGATGAACTTTCAGTGGTGGGGAGAGTAACTCTATTGGGGAGAAACAAACTTGTTACCCTGCAAACATACGGTAAACCGAACCGTTTCTATGTTCATAGACTCTTCTCAAGAATCCAACCAAAACCTCCGCTCTGTAATAAACATTAGCTGAAAATGCCCCAGGGCTCTACTGAAGAGAAGTACCAATGGCAATTGGCCTCTGACCTGCTGAGGAAGGCTAACCACCATCCATAAATATGCTTGGGGAACGTCAATTGAATGATATCTGCTCTGCTAAGGGACGACATTCTACCCTTACTCCGTTGAGGAGACGGAAACCACTTCACCGCAAGCTTGAGAAACATCAACCTAACACACTTGACTTGCACGGTGGAATATAAATTCATGTTGATAAGCAACAAACTTCACCAACCTGGCTAGGGGAGAGCAAACTTCAGAACTCTTATTGGGGAGGATAGTCAGAACTTTCATAATGCTCTGTCATGGATGATAGGACTTCACCTATCTCTGCTATGGACGAATGGTAATTCAAACGCCTCCCTCACTGGGAAAAGATACCTTTTGGCGCCTTGCTGAGGAAGAGAAATTTCATACTGGGAGCCACTTTGGCGATTCATGCTTCTATTGATCGTCTACGTGCTGATTCTCACACGTAACCAACGACCCTTTGATCTCCACTTGCCCCAGACTAAAGTGTCCAACAGAAGAAATTGTCTCAAGAGGATTTTACAGAAAACCTGGCTCTCACATGCCCTAAGGTCTTCAAACTCTTAGAGATTTATCAGATCTCGACATAATTGCCCCAGACTTCATAATCCATGAAGTAAATTGCCTCAAAAGGATTTGTAATGACTTGAAATACTCTGCCCCAGTATTTTGATCCTTGAAGAGGTGCTCTCAATTAACCGTCTTCAGGAGTGGACAACTTCTCACGCTCTAGAGGTGGCCTCTTGAAGAAACTTTGCCCCTGACTGATCTTACAGAGATTTGTCAAATCGACCTGATTGCCCCATATTAAACGCTTGTGGAGGGATTTATCGAATCTCGACATAATTGCCCCAGTTTGGCTGAACTTTGAAGAAATTTTCTCAACATGCCCGTGATTGATTGAACTCTGAAAAGACTTTTCGAACTGAATGCCCCAGCTTGGCTACGTCTTAACACAACTTGCTAGGAAAACTCCTGCTCAACATGGTCTTTCAGCACCATGACCTTTGATATGACTGTCCTCCGGGGTCTTCAAGCACTTCAACTTGGTCGGATCAAGCTTCTCAACTGATGTTCATCATGTAAGCTCCCCTGATGCTTAAGCACATGCAAGCTGAAAATATTTATTATGAGAATGACAATTCTAATGCAACACACATGTTAACCTTGAAGTTTTATTGAAAACACGTCATCAAGCCTTGTGAACGAATCTCTAGTTAGGACGCGACATTGATTTTTTAATGGAAACCAATACGCACATGCAATACCAACAAAAATCTTATTAGCATAACTCATAGAGTCAGGAACGCTATCTCGCTGAAGTACGCTTTCGCAATAAACCCTGCTTCAATTAGGACTTTTGAGGGTTGTAACTTGGCCTGGTTCACGGTTTCAGAAAGAAAGAATATAAGGCTCAAAGTTTTGTTTTAACCCACCCATTCTCCTTGGTGTTCTCCAGTCCTACGTTCAGCTAACTCGACGCAAGCGCTCACCTTTCAAAAATGTTATTGAATGATAGGAAGATAGAAGGAACCCACACCGTTTTCGGAGTGACACACGACTTGTTCTTTATCGAGGATTTTTTTCCTTATTTACTGCTTTTTATTCTTTTGTTTTCCCTGATTTTTCCTGGACTGATTCTTTTTTTTGAATTTTTTTTTTCAATTTTGAAATCCAGCGGGATGCCCTAACTTTTGCCTAAGTCACTTGTTTTCAAGTTTTGACTTAGCGGGCTTTCCTTTTCTCTTTTTCTTGATTTTTTGAACAAATCGTGTGTCACTGGCTTGTCTGACTTGTTTGAAAGGGTTCTGACTACCTCACTCTTCGGTTGGTGAGGGATAACCATTGTGGTCTCACTCCCCTTGACCTCCTGATACGTGAGGAAAGAAATGTAATGGATCCTCAGATGCACACTCCTTTTGAAAGTTGAACGCTCAGTAAAATCAACTGACAACTACCCTGCCCCTGGGTTAGATGTGAGGGTTTTTTCGAATAAAAAGAAACTCCTACTTCAAAGCTCAAAGGGGTTAACGAGGGTCTATCTCCCTTATATCTCCAGTGTTTGGGGATTTGAAGCAATGCCTGTACATCATCAACTGGGTTTCATCCAAAGGCATACAACCGAAGACTTTGCGTTTTCACTTCATCATCCTCCCTCAAGAGTTTAAGGCAAGAAAGTTGGTATTGCAGTGCATATAAACATGATATGAGTGCATAAAAGTAAATTACTTCAAGAACAACACATTCATTGCATTAAAATCATCATTCAAAACACAAACAAGTTTATTCATGCAAACACTGTACTAACAAACAATGAAAAATTACACATGAAAAATGCAGTAAAGAAGCCAAAGGTTGTCATTGTTAATGAGACTTGACTCTGTCTGAACTGATTGCTTTTGATGACATATTTGCAGTCTGAGTGCCCCTTCGGGAGTCTTTAATTGAAATGCATATCATTTGCAGTGAAAGTAATGACTCCTGAGTCGACCAGATCTTGCACCTTGTGCTTGAACACGTTGCAATCTTCAATTGAATGGCCCGGTGTATCCGAGTGATACTCATATATAGCATCCAGATCATAATCAGGAGGAATGGGGTCTGGAACAAGCTTGACATTCCTTAGTTGAACCAGAGAACTCTCAAGTATATGGGCAAGAACATGACTGTGAGGAACAGTAATGAGATCAAACCTTCTCTCATACCTTCTGGACCTTTGTTGACTCTTTAGAGGATAGCTCTGCTGCTGATACCGACTTGTGCCTTCCTCTCACTCAGGCACTCTTATCCTTAAACTCGGCTTAGGAACAAGCAATAGCTGCGGACGTGGGGATTCTAAGACCAAGGACTGCAAGATATGCCCCTGACTTGATGCAACTTTAGTAGAGACAATAGGGATATCCACTTCTTTTTCAGCAGCTGGAGTAGGACCACGTTATACGCTTACGCCGCCCGGCGTGAATTCAATTGCCTTTGAATCGATCAGATCCTGGACAACATGCTGAAAGGCCCTACATTTTTCCATATTATGCCCCGGTGCACCAGAGTGGAAATTACAATGGGCTCTTGCATCGTAACCGAGTGGAGGCTTACCACCAAGAGGATTTAGCGTCCAAAGTTCAACCAATTGGAGTTGAAGTAGATGACTCAACAGTTAAGCATAGGACATAGGGGGAGGATGAAAGATTCTGTCAGGTTGCTTCATCCTTTGCACATACTTCTTAGCCTTGGGATTGTCTTGGAATTCTGGGACTTCGGGTTGTGCAGAAAATCGGTGAGGCATATCACTCTTTGGGAGAGATTCCACAGGAAATAGTTGAACAACAATTTCTGCCGTAGCCTCCGGCGTGGGATTGCCATCCTTTCCGAGCACACTTATTACAATTTCCATAACTAGGCTCATTCGAGTCTTCAATTGGTTGACCTTTTCCTTCAACATTTTCTGGTCTTGACTCAACACTTGCATGTTCCCCATAAACTGTCCCATTTGGCTTCGCACTTCCTTCAATTCCGCTTGAATTTTTTCCATGATCAACTTCTGACTGGCTTGAAAAGTTAAGTCTGTAATTCTGAAGAACACCAGATCAGGACAAGAATAACCAGCCTTGAACACCTGTTATGTAAATGAGTATGGAAATGCAACGCAAATGCCATGTTCGAATATTTCCAAGGAATCATTCTGCTTTGAGTCAAGTTTTTCACAGAAGAACCACAAGAAAAAGATGGAAATGCTCAACAGTGAGTCTCAAAGTTAATATCCTTGGAAATACAAGAACATGTATGCAAAAATGATGATGTAAATGCAACAGACATGGGATCAAGATTTCCACAATGCTCAGTACTGCTGTTGTTCCACTGACTTAATAAGATCCAGAATACCAGAAACCCAGAAATCCAGAGTAACGGGCCATTAAAAATACCAGAATACCGGGATGTTAGATTCACACTGATAAGAAATCTAGAATACCGGGTATGTTGAAGGTCAAGGTTACCTGTAAACCTGCAAACACCCGCCCATCTCACATGTGGGTTCTAGAAAGGAGAGGATCCTCAATATCACAGACTCTCAGGTCGAGAAATGATGATACGTTCACCATTTCTGGTTTGGCATCATCATCAATCGAGGAGGCCTCAACTGATTCCCCTCAAAAAGGTAATCCTATATAAGTTCCCAGTTTCGATTCCTCGGATCAAGAAGTATAATGGGTTTTCCATTTCTGGTCTGCCATTACTACCTCTTGGGAGGAGTGCCTCAACTGAGTCCTCGGGGAATGGTCGCCAGAGTCGACAGTTTTCCAGGTTACATTCCATCATCTGCACCAATGCGCAGGATAAAATATTACCAAAGAAAGCGTCGTCTGGATGTGGAGTTTTCGTGTATACTACGTCTGGCCAAATGCCACACAAGTCACACTACTTTCCACGCTAGTCCTAGATGTATGCTCAAGCCTGGGTATTGGGCTTATCTCTCATGAATCCAACCCACCCATAAGAACAACAACAGCAGAACAATATGATAACAATAATCAAATGCGATAAATGCGGTAAAATACAGTAATATACAACAAGATAAAGCACAACAGTGAACACCCAATGAAATAAAATACAAACAAGTGCTAGGATTGACTCTCTTAGGGAATGGACCAGCAAGAGGTCAACACAATTCCCCAGCAGAGTCGCCAGCTGTCGCAACCGCGAAAAAACAACCGGCGGGAAACTAGAACAGAAGAGTCGCCACCGAACGTTATTTATTCCAACGCAGGGAAAGGAAACGATCGAAGAAAATCTGAAGAGGGAAAAGACATTGTCATCGCAACCATAGTCCGGGTTCCGGAGTCAGTTATGCGAGGGGAAGGTATTAGCACCCCCGCGCGTCCATCGTACTCGATGAGATCCATGCTTGTTATCTAATCAAAGGGTGAGTTATCCTAAAGTCTACAGCTAAACAGAAACGGGGGAGGGGGAGGAAAAGACGGGCTCGCAAGGATCATCACAATCCAATGCCTACGTATCTTCATGGACGAATGAAGAATCAGGGTCAACATAGTTCGACGGACTACACAATAAAGGGGGAGGTTGCTCACCAAGACATCACCGTCTTGTGCCTACGTATCCTCAATCTAACCAGAGAGAGGAAGTCAGAGTAGTCGTAGTTCGACCTAACAAGGTCTTGGTGTTTTTTATGATGAGTGACGTTAAGTTCACGTTCGACAGTTAGGGTCGATGCCTGTTTGCGACAAAACGGAAGTAACATGCTCTTTTTTGAAAATGGTTTGAAACTTAGCAATCCCAAAGGATGAAAAAGATTTGAATTTGGTTTTGTGCTTTTTAGACAGAAGTGAGTTGAGTTAGTTCGTAACCTACATTGCACCAAAGTGTATGACACGGGAACGAATGCATTTCATGGTCGTCCCCAATGGGACGTATGCTCAACACTCTAGAAGAATGAAGGGAGACCCCCATTCTTCATTTCCCATGCTTAAAGCTCGTGTACAATGAACGTTATCATTATAAAGTGTCTTAGAGTTGTTAGGAGGTGAGAAGAGAAGACTCAAAGGAAAAGAAAACACTACGGGGATTCTATCCTAATGTTATCATGCAAAGGTGGCCTTAAGGTCGAGGTAAAAGGGGAAGGTTCTACCTAATGTTAGCATGCATGGTTTGAATCCTAATGTCTACCATATTCCAAGCTTAATCAAAGATTAAGTTGGACTAGGGAACCCTAAGGGAGCAAGGCAAATCCAAGACCTAAACAAGTCTTGAGATTCAAGGGAGAAAAAGAAGTGAAAGAGATGAAGAAGAAGATGAAGCAAGAGATGAGAAACAAAATAGGGCAGCAAGCACATCATGTACATCATATCCAATTCAATCACAGATATCAACAAAATCAACATGTTGACACAACAGAGATACAAAGCACTTAAGTACTAAACATGATGCGCAAACATAGCCTACTTTGAGGTAGGGCTTCACATGTACTCAGTATGCTTCTAACATGGATAAAATCCTAGAATGAGGCATGAACATTGAGATTCAAGTGGTACCTAATGGAGAAGGTCCGTTGCCTCTTCAACACGTACAAAAAACTCAGGAATTGTTAGAAGCTTCACCCATTCAACTCGATTAATCCTCAAGTGTCCAACGTCACAAATCAACATCCAAGATCAACTGAGCTAAGATCAAAAGTGCTAACAATAGAATAAAAAAAGTTAGCAAGAACTTAATAAAAGAAAGCCAACTAAAATTCTAATCAAAATCAACTAAGAAATTAATCATAGGCCTCAATAACAATTCTATTCTAATTAACCAGAGTTTTAATCAAAACTCTATTCTAACAAAGCTAAAAAGATCTATTAAAATCAAAACCAAATCTAAATTAACTCCAAAACTCTAATTAATTTCTAAAGTTAAGAAAATCTTAATCCAAATACAATCTGAGAATATAAAAAAGAACATTAATTCAAAAGAAGTTAACAAAATTAAACATGGATCAGCAAGGGTAGAGATTCAATACGGGTTAAGAGCTCATTCATGATTTAGGAAAAAATAAAAAAAGTTAAAATTAAAATAACCCTAAATACTACTTGAGGTCATGGCCAAATGATTTTGCAAATCCATCAGAAGATCATTCTTTCTTTGAGAATAAGGCGCCACCGCCACAACATGATTCAATGCCATCATCAACGTCGACTCATCACCCTCAACAACATCGTCTTGTCACCATCAACAACATCGCCTCGTGTCGGCTTTGCTCTCTTTAACTCCGTCTTTTATGATCTTGATTCAGGTGAGTTTTGGTTCGACTTCGTTGTGTCGGTTTCGGATCTCGTTTGACTTTTTCTCTTCTTCTACTCCTCTTTCTGTTCACTGATTTGGTTGAAGGTTTGAGAGTGAATCGGGGTTGTGGGATTTGTTGGAATGGATTGGAAGAGGGATAGGTATGGAAGGTTTTTAGAAGGTGTTTTAGGTTGCGATTTGAAGAGTTTACGCGTAAAGAGAGAAATGAAATGGGTAGTTGGTTATTATGAAGGTCAATGGTTGTTGATGAAACATAGAGAATGGATGAAGGATTAGGTTGAGGAAGATGAAGAGTTCATGGTGTTATTGATGTTGATTAGTAAGAAAAAGTGTGGGTGATTGAAAGAGAAGGTGCTGAGAAGGAGGATAAATGTTGGTTGAAGGGAAGAGAGGAATGTGAGAGTTTTTGGAAAACGGTTTCGTGAGCTGTCTTTTGCGTGAGGTTTTTCTACAGAGAAAAATAAGGTGTGTTGGTGAATGGTTTTTTCTGAAAAACCTGGTAAATGGTTTTATTGGTTGCTGCTTGGAATAGAAGGAGATTATGGAAAAGGCTTGAGGAGCTTTTTTTGTGCGTGAATGAAGGGAGTCGTCTTGGTATTGTTGCAGTGGTGTACGAGTGATTTGTGAGATTTGTTGCTGTTGTTTACACGTTTGGCTGATGCGGGAGGTGTGATGACTATGCTGCAGCAATACGTAACGGTTTTCTTGGAATGCTTTACCATTTTTTTTTTGTCTTTTGCTGCAAGTGTTTTTTAGGCTGTGAGGTGCAAGAAACGTGGCTTGGTGGATCATCAAGTTGGTGCGTGGTACACGATACGGACAACTTTGTGCGAGGAATTACGTATCACCATTGTGGGGTCACAGTTTCATTTCACTTTGGAGCTGAAATTTGTGTACGTTGTTGGCTTTTGTGGGCCGTTTGGCAAGTCCTTGTGGCTTGTGTGAAAGTTTGAGAAATGGTTGTGTATTGGTAAGTTGTGTGTGAAACGTAGTGTGATGTATTTTGCAGGCACAGGTTTGGAAAAAGGTTAATGTGTAAGCCTGCTACTTTGTGACTGAGAAAATATGTGGAAATTGGATTTGTATACTTTGTAATGGGCTACTTGTGTATATCCATTGTGTGACAATCATACCGTATTTTTGTGGATTTTGGGAAAGTTAGATATAAATTGAATCATTTGGATAATGGTTTATGGACTTAATGAATGATTAAAATGGATAAAAAATGGTTATTTAGATAATCAGGGGATAATGAAAAAGGAAATGAATAATGGGTTTATGGTAGAAATTAAATATGGATTATGGTTAACGAAAATGGAATTGGATGATAAAAATAATTAAAATGGTTAAAGTGAAACTTGAATGGCTTTAGAATGGATAATGATAGAATGGTTAATTGAGAAAAATGTGAATGAATACTAAATGGTATGTGAAAATGGATATTGATAATTGGATAGAAATGGATAAAGAAAAATGGTTAAAAGAATGGACAACCACATTACACCAATTCCAAACTTTTCACCACATCACGACAACCCTTGAACGCGACCACAACTCGCAACTGAAACAACCGCCATCTGATAATTGAACTGAACTTCTCACGAATTAAGATTCGAAACACTGATGACCTCCACATCACATAATTTAACCTTGGATGCACACTGACTAAGAAATAGTCCACGGATATTGATAACTTGTGATTGGAGCAATCTCCTGATAGTTTAACCAAGATTAGGTCAAACATCCATCTGATCTTGATTATGACTAAATAAACAACCCTGATTTGAAATTGAAAACCTTAACCTGGGACCAATGCTCCTGAGATGTTGAGAAGGATTCAAACCCTAATTCACAGCCTTCCCAATTAAAACCCTGGTGAAACCTTAATCACTTTATGCCTCTTGAGAAATCTTGAGCAGATGAACATGATGCTTGATGAACTCTGATGTGAAATTACAACAACAAGAATTCAAACCTCTGCCATACTTGAATGAAAATATCTCAAGGTAAATAGTAAGCCCTGACTCAGAGAAACTCTTGATCCCATGCTAAGAACCTAATGATATGCACAAATGATAATGCAAAAATGAGAAGAAACATAAGTCAGATAGTGTTAAAAGTTAAAGGCAAATTTTGGGGTGCTACACTGAGGCCCAAATTATTTATGTACAAAGGGGGTTGGGTCTTACACTCTATTAGAGACCCAAAAAAAGTGTTTGAAAAAAGAAATATGGGACTTACAACACAAGGGAGGCCCAGATTATTTTTGTTTTTAAAGCGGCGATCACGCCGAGATTTTTGAAATCGTATCGGGACTTATACAATGACAGAGGCCCAAAAAAGATTTTGTGTGACAAGGGATAGGTCTTACACTCTATTAGAGGCCCAAAAGTTTTGAAAAATGAATAAAGATGGGACTTACAACATAAGGGTAGGCCCAGATGATTTTTGTTTAAAAGGCGACGATCGCGCCACGGTTTTAGAAAACACAGTGGGACTTATACAATGATTGAGGCCAAAAAAATTTATTTACATAACAAGGGGTGGGTCTTACACTATTAGAGGCCCAAAAGTGTTTGTGAGGGTGAACATGATCAAAACCCTAATTTGATTAAAAAATTATTTTAATTTGAATAAAAAATCAAATAAAATGATCAAAAATATCAAACATGTGTAAAAACAAGTTATGACCTAGGGTAAATGTTTGAAAATCATGTTTTATCCCTAGAATGATTTAAAAATCATTTGAGTTTGAAAAAACAAGAAAAAGAAATATTTTAAATGTTTAAAAACAAATAAAAATAAACTCTTTATGAAAATATTAAATATATAAAATAAATAATATTTTTGTGAAATTTTTGTAGAATAAAATATTTTTACATTTTTATGAATTTTGAAAAAAAGAATTAATTCAAAAACATAAAAATTCGGAGAGAAATTAATTTTTGAATCAATTAAATAAAATAAGCGAAATTCAAAAATTCAAAAGTTTGAAAAAGGGTGCCAAGACTATCTTGTTCTTGCCCGCGTGCCCTGTTTTGCTCCAATTTGCATTTTCTCATTTTTCTCTCTAGTTTTAGCATGAACACAAAGAAATTCCATACTCGATTGATTCATGGCAATTGATTGAGGGTTATTACTCTACATACATGCAGAAACAAGATGGTAACTAAAAAATTCATTTATGATGCATGTAATATGGAGTTTGAAGGCTTCAGGCTTACCTCTTGCAGCTGGTGATCGAGCTTGATGATGGAGATGTTACAGATGTATTGTAAGGACCTAGACAACTTCCGTATACCCTATGGAGTGTGTTGAGATGCCTAGACTTGATTGGAGATGCTTGGATAACCTTGTGGTACCTCAACTGCAACATTTCCAAAAGCTTGAGCAACTGACTGGTGATTTTGTGATTCAAGTGTTTTAGATGTGTTTCAAGGCCATGTATCACTCACATATGATGTTTATGAGTTGAATCACTTCCAATTTCAAAATTCGACAGTGACTTGAAATGGAAGGCAAATTTGGAGTGAAAAAGAGATTTTGAGTAAAGTATCAGTTTGGGTGCTTTGGTGTACTCAAACTGATCACAATTGATGTCTATTTATAGTGCAACAAGTTTGTTTTGGCATCAATAGTGAATGGAAACTGATACAGGTCTGTGGCCAATGGTTGCATAAATGCATCCATGTCTTCTTTGGCCATTGACTTGGGTCAATGTAGAAGACCTATGGTCCTTTGTTACAGGGCTAAGGCTTGACTCATTTAGTGATCAAAGACTCAGTCCATGCCACCTCAATGCACCTCTTGAATGCCTTGAAACAAAATGGGAGTTTTTGGATTTGGAACATTGAATTCCACATGCCAAAAATGGGTGGTGTCTTGACTTGCAAGGCTTGTGGATCAGAGGTACTTGCTTGGATAAGATCCTTATATGTTTTCAGAAGTGTGACAAGGCTTAAGGTTGCAAAATTTGGCCAGCTCGAGCAAAAGTGCACAAAACGGCCTTGTATATGACAGTTGGAAAGTGCCATTTTGGGAGGATCATAATAGGATACAATACATGTGTGATCATAGTTTGTCTTGAAACTATTTGAATCCAACTGAAAAATCCTCACGAACATTGATGTTCCAGGCTGAAAACTCAGGCAGTTTTCACTAAGTGTTTAATCTTTGATTTTTTTTACCACTTTGATCTATCCGTAACTAAAAATCTATAAAGAATTGGAGTTTAGGGTAGTTGAAGCTTTTGTAGAATGTAGGAAGACTTACAAATCAAGGTTTGGATCACTCAAAATGACTGCTTGGATAAGAAGTTATGGTCCTTGGATATTGGCACCAAACCCATTCAAATTTAGTAACTTAGAAAAATTTTCAATTTCTCAAGATTACCCCTTTTACAAGTTATGTTGATATCTTGATCAATTCTTGTTCAAATGACATTATAGATCATATTTTATGAAAATATGAGTCTTAAGGATCATTTTGGCCAAAAAAGTCATGTTTTGACTTTTGGTTCTAAAGCGGTTCGTCGCGGAGAAACCCTAATTCCCGACTTTTGAGGAATGCATTCTCTGAGGGTGTTTTAACTTTGTAAAGAGACTCCTAGGTTTATTTTGAACATATTGAGTCATATTTTTAAGCCTTCTCTCAATCCCCTATGAAAATTTCATTCTGGAGGCCTCAGTCGATAAAAACACTAATTCGGTGACATCGGGTGTTTCGAGGCTCAAACCACTTGAAATGTGGCAACTTTTGTGCTTGATCCTTGATGTGAGAGTCCTCTTGATCCTTTGTGGGTGTTTAAGGGGTTAGACAAGTTGAAGATCATGTCATTTCTTGATTGATCTTTTGTCCAAATGCTCAGAGAGGGATGGAAACCCAAATTCTTGATTATAGTGAATGCTCAACAATCTTTGAGGAGATTGATGAGGTTTGATGGTACATCCACATTGTGGTGATGACTGTCACAATGATGGGAAATCTTGTGGTCAAAATTTGGGGTATGACAGGTGCAAGAACACAAGCTGGTACAACTTTCGGAGCAACTGTGTCAGGAAGAACTTCAGTGTCAATGATGAAAAACCTCAAGAAGAAGTAGCCAGTTGAAGACAGTGGATCAGACACTGATGAGGATTTTGAATCATTAATGTTTTCTGAATAATAATCGCTGATCCTTTCCTCTATACTTTTGTTTATGATACTCTTCTCACTAACTGATGTTGATAGAAAGGTTTCAGAGAAGTTTCAACCATTTCAGTCGGGTTTTATTGAACAACCTTTGACATTTTAGATTTTTAGGGTTGAAAAGATTCAAGTGTGAGTAGTGAAAGTTGTGTTGTGTGTGAAAAGAGTGATAGAATGAGTTTTTGAAATTTGTTTTAAACACAAAAATACTTGAAAACACACATAATTACCTTGGAATATACTCAGTAAAAACGTCTATAACAGGACACGTTACCTTGCACGCTTGTCAGAAGACATCGTTACTATACTAAAAAAGTAAAAACAATTAATGACAAAGGGTGCGTCAGATCATAAATTTTGTTTTAACCCAAAAAATAGTTCTCAAGGTTTAATCAGGCATTCTGTTGTTGATCTGGAGTGATCAGACTGGATCGTCATGGCATTCGTGTAGGGCAGATGATGATGCTTGTAGGAGAGGAGGTGGTGTACCTGCAAGGTACTCCGATGTTAAAGTAAGTTTGGGCTAGAGAGAAAGAAAGTACAAAGTGCTAAAGTATGATTTTGAGTATTAAATAATGATCAAACCTGACCCTCTCAAGTGAGATGGTATTTATAGAAGTAACCCCCAGCGTGGGACCAAGGTCTCCCGTATGGGCAAAATATCTGGTCGACCAATGGAAGACCACCAGGTGGAGGATTAGGAGCGTGACCCTTTGTCCTGGTCCAACTGCTTTCGTGAGATACGGGGAGGCAGTTGGTCGTGTGAACTATCAAGCGCGTGAGAGGGCGTCCCCATGGTCATATTGTGCCCAACGGCTAGTTTTGCCCAATGGCTAGTTGTGCCCAACGACTATGTTCTGCCCAACGACTAGTTTCTGACTATTGGACCTTGCCAAGAGCTAGACTGGATTGGGCCCTGCCCTACTGAGGGTCAAGCGCCTGTCCAGTCCAGAACAGGAGCCCCCCAAGTCTTTGCTCTGAGGAAGAGTGATGACTTGAGATAGCCTCGTAGATTGTTGCCTTTGAATGATAATGTTCGGGGACATGCCCCTCGCATGTTCTAATGTTGAGGTGGTAGACATTGGTTCCAAACCCGCCTGAAAACCCTTTCGTATGCGAGGACATGCTCGCGGAAATGGTGTTTTTATGTCGACCCGGTGTAGGAAATGTGCCCGTAGAAACGGTGTTTTTATGTCGACGAGCCCTGACAAGGACATGAGTTGCGAGTATTGTCGAGGAGGATATGCTCGCGGGGCTGTAGAAGACATGGTGAATGTAACGTCTAGCTTTGGGAATGCCAAGCGAAGATTCTCTTCTAACACGTGGTGGTGCACTTAATTCCTGTCAGGCCTAGGGGTCTAGGCTATGATGGTCTTTGCGCTTCCCAAGCGAGTAAGTGCTTATAAAAGGGGGGAGAGAGAATTCATTTGCACACTTCATGAAAATTCTTCTCCCCAAATCCTTTTGCTCTGCAACTTATACCTTCCTCAGAGTTTTTTCGCTGCCGTCGATCTTCACCGTCCACGCTGTGATCTTCATCTTCAACCGCTTTATTACCAAGTAAGTTCTGCATCTCTCTTTGTTATTCCTATGGTGTTCTTCATTTTTTGGAAATTTTCATGAGTTTTCCGGTGATTTATACACTTTCCGGTTGAATGTTCATGTGTTCTTCGATGAACATATGAATTTTTGGAAAATTCGTGAAGAACATGAAGAACATGGGATGAATGTCTATGAATATGGCGTAGGATTGTGTAGATCTTCCTAGATTCTGGTTAGGATTAGCTTTAAGTTGGTAGTCGGGCATTAGGCCTGTTCGACGCGAAAGTTGACTTTCGTGACAAGTTTATTTCGTCGAGGAGGCTTGTCCTCGCGGATTCCTCTCTTATAGTCGCGGAGACTCGTCCCCGTTGTATGGGGAGAATGAAGTCGCCGTGTCCCGTCGTGGTCGATTAGGACTCGAGGTTGTTCTCGACTTATTCCTTGCCCTTTCACTTGATTAGTGGTCGAAGGGTGGATTTGATCTTTGTTGTCGAAATCACTTTTTCTTCCTCTGCTTTTCGGGTGAAATGGATGACGGACACGAGGGAGTCATCCCCGACGCTGGGCTGCTAACGGGGAAGCTGAGCAGCCCGTTGAGCATGCAAATGTCCGAACGACTGAGGGGGACATTAAATGGATCGCCCAAGAGCGACTGTCGACGAGATCGACCTTCATTGAGGAAGAAGCTCGTGAATTTCCCTATCTTGAAGACCGGGCATAAGATGTGCCCGTACACTAGAGGGTTATCTGTCCCACAGATGACGACCGGATATGTTCGGTTTATTCGGGGATACGATTCCCCATGTATGAATTTGCCTTCGTGGAGGCGCGGTACCGCCTGCCCTTCACCGACATTCAAGAGGCCATCTTCTGCCATCTAGAACTTTGCCTTGCTCAACTTCAACCGAACGCACTAGCGTTTATCAGGGCCTTCGAGCTGGTCTGCTGTTATCTGAAGGTCGGGGCGACCGTGGATCTTTTCTTGTGCATTTTTCAAATCCAAAGGAGCACAGCGGGCCTGAAGCAAAGTTGGGTGTCTTTCAAGCAGTAGAGCAGGTTCTTCTGGCCGTATTCGGAATCTGTTCGAAACTTCAAAAACAAGTTCTTGGTTGTGAAACCTATCTCTGAGGCGGCTAAAAGGTCCATTTCTACTCTGGAGACCATGGAAGTTAATGGTCGACAAGTTGTGAAGGCGGTGTCAAAGTTCCCGTTGGAATAGGTATATGCCCATTATAGATATAGGACCGACCAATTCCTTGTCAAGCACGAGCAGCTCAGTGACGGGGACAAGGAATCTTACCGGGCATTGTATGCTTACGTGTAGAGTTTTAGCCCTGCCTTTGTGGTGGACAGGGATGGCAAAGAGTTGCTCAGGGAGGATGGAGAGGCTCCTCGGGCGGCTCGTTATATTGAGACCAGCGCCCTCCATGAATGCGAAAACGATGATATTGCGTTCGAGCTCCTCGGTATAGATTACTTCTTTGCTCGTATTTTTAATTCTCGTGTAATGTGCTAACCTCCTCTTTTACGTTTGCATGGAAAATGGCGGACATGAGGGAATGTCTGATGAGGTCCGCTTCCGCCAAGAATTTGAAGAAGGGGCCATTGCCGAAGGTTGGTGCCGCCAAGCAGCAAGTAACACTAGAAACGTTTGTGGGCGGCACCGCCTCCATCCCGGGGACCACTTCAAATCCTCCTACTCCGGACAGACACACAAAAGGAAGCGAGAAGATGTTGTCTCTTCCCCAGATGGTGGTTCGAGCGGTTTCGTCGGGGGTAAATTTGTACTGCCCCATGCTATCTTCAAGGACGAATATTTGACGGGGAAATCTCTGTGGTGGTTCCCAAACTTGAGGCGTCGGTCATCCTGTCCGCCGACCCTGGCCGCTGTTATGCGGGTGCTGGAGGCGTTGCTAGCCCTTGGGGATGTGGAGACAGTTCCGCTTGCAGACCTCAAGAGGGCACAAGTAAAGATCGTTAACATGGAGCTGGAAAACGTGGAGATTCACAACGAGCTGACAAAGCTGCAAGGCAACCTAGAGGCAAAGATCGAACTCCAGAAGGAAGTGACCCAGATGAAGGGGGAGGTGACCAAGGTAAACAAAGAGAATGCCCATCTGAAGGCGAAGATATCCGAGCTGGAGGGCTTGTCGGTGGTTGGCCAAGATGAGACCAACGATGAGAAGGCCATGAAGACCCGGAGGGACCTGATCGAGAGAATTCGTATCCTTGAGCATGATAATTTGGGGGTAGCCGAGTTTGGTTTCAATGCTGCTGTGAAGCAGATGAAAGCTCTCAACTCCAATGTCCAGCTTCCTCCGGAGGTTCCCGACACAGCTGTTTAATTATTTGAATTTGTACTTTGTATTTCGTTTGCCTGCGTGCCCTTTGGTTTGTAACCATTTTTTCGGGCATAATCCTCCCTTTGTAATATTAACTACTTTGGCCTTTAGGCCATATTTATATGAATATCTTGTGTTTAGCATTGTGTATGTTGCATTTTTTTGTGTATGCTTTTAACGTTTGAATGCTAAGTATGGACGTTTTGCTCGACTTGTTTTTGTTATGCTCGACAGTTTGGGAGACTCGTCGAGGAGGCGAAGCGGTTTCGCCGGTGATGGGAGTAGGATCTCGGTCGAGGTTATAATTCCATAGGCTTGGAATATTCCCATCGCGAGCTGGGTGTCCTGCCATGTTGGTGCGGTAATGGTGGAGCTCGATTGAGGTATCCCCGTTGTGCGTAGAGTCTTCTCGTCCTATAAGCAGAAATTGGCTGACGTTGTAGGGTGAAGGACTGTGCTTGCACTGGGGCAGAGTCCTGTGACCGAGCCGTCTCCCAGTATGAGGTGATCTCGTCGGCAATTAGTCTGAACTAGTGGTTGGTCCTAACTGTAATTTTGTTTGAGCTTTTCAGCGTTCCATGGTCGAGCAAATGGTTCTCCGTCCAGCGTTTCTAGGTAGTAGAATCCAATGCCCATTTTTAATTTGACTCTGTAAGGTCCTTCCCAGTTTGCTGCCAGATTGCCCTCGCGCGAATCCTTTTGGTTTATGCGTAGGACCAGGCTACCAACTGGGAAGTCGCGCTTTACGACTTTGGAGTCAAGGGGCAACGTTATTTTTTGTTTCAGCGAAGCTTCACGGAGAGCTGCCCCTGATTGTATCTCTTCGACCAGGTCGAGCTCTTCTCTTAGAGCCTCGTCGTTCATCTCCTCATCGAGAGGAGCTTCCGATCGTCTGGAAGGTTCCCTGATCTCCACCGGTATCACCGCCTCGGTTCCGTAGGCTAGTCGGAAGGGAGTTTCCCCGGTGGTGGAGTGTGGGGTTGTTCTATAGGCCCAGAACACGCTGTGTAGCTCCTCGACCCATCTCTTCTTGGCTTCGCCTAACCTTCATTTTAGACCCCGAAGGATTACCCTGTTTGCGGCCTCTGCTTGCCCGTTAGTCTGGGGGTGCTCGACGGAAGTGAAGTGTTGCTTTGTGCCTAGTTTGGCAACGAAGTCTTTAAACTTCCGATCCGTGAACTGGGTTCCGTTGTCGGTCACAAGGGCCTGGGGTACCCCGAATCATGCATGGATGTTTCTTTTGTAGAAATGAAGTATGTTGAAGGCTCTGATCTTGGTGAGAGCTTCGGCTTCGATCCACTTTGTAAAGTAATCGACAACCACAATTAGAAATTTGTTTTGGTAAGACCCCATTGTGAAGGGGCCGAGTATATCCATCCCCCATAAGGTGAAGGGCCAAGGCGAGGACAGAGTCTTCAATGCGTTAGGGGGTGCCAAGTGCATGTCCCCGTGGCACTGGCATCGGTCACATTTCTGGACATGCTCCTTAGCATCGTGCTGCATGGTCGGGCAATAGTACCCCGCCCGCAGGGCTATTCATGCCAATGTTCTCCCTCCTAAGTGTACTGCGTTGATGCCCTCATAAATTTCCTGGAGAACTTCGGGAACCTTGTGCTCCTCAACGCATTTTAGGAGGGGGATGGAGAATCCCCATCGATAGAGCTTGTTATCGACCAACACGTATGAGCAGGCTCTTCGCATAGTCACGCTAGCTTCCTTGCTGTCCTTGGACAACTCTCCTATGGTGAGGTAATTATATACGGGTGTCATTCAGCATCTGCTGTCTCCAATGGCGTTAACGTCGAGCAACTCTCATGAATTCTCAATACTTGGTCGAGCGAGTATCTCTTGTATGACGGATTTGTTGCCGCTTTTCTTTCTGGTTCTAGCCAGTTTCGACAAGACACCTGCTCGCGTGTTTCGATCGCGAGGGATGTGTTGGACCTCCCATGCATCAAACTTAGTTATTCTTTCTTTCACCAGGATCAGGTACTCGACCAGGTGATCATTTTTGGCCTTACACTCTCCTCGCACTTGCGACGCTACGAGCTGGGAATCGATGAAGATCTTTACCTCCTTGGTGCCCAATTCCTTGGCCAGTCATAAGCTTGCGAGGAAAGCTTCGTACTCGGCTCGGTTATTCGACGTAGGGAAGGACAGGACTAGAGATACCTCAATTAAGATTCCTTCCTCGTTCTCGAGGATGATACCGGCACCACTACCCGTGGAGCTAGATGCCTCGTCGACGAAGATGGTCCATTTGTGCGGCCCGCTGGGTGGAGAAGTTGGATGCGTAATTTCAGCCACAAAATCGGCCAGGACTTGTGCCTTGAGGGCCTTCCTGCCCTCGTAGTCGATGTCAAATTCTGAGAGCTCCAAAGACCATTTGAACATTCTTTCGGCCATGTCTGGCCGGTAGGGGTGGGAATAGGCCAGGCCAACTAACAGGGGCCTACGGCCTAGCCTACATAGGCCCAGGGCAGGCCAGACTTTTTCTTAAATAGAAAAGGCTTAGGCTTTTTTATAAGCCTATTTAGCTAAAGAGGCTAGGCCACAGGCCGTAAGAAAAGCCTTTTAAGCCTATCAGGCTGGCCTATTTAAAAAAAACTCAATAAATTTATTATTATTATATTCTATTTTATACTTTTAATTAAAATACGAAAATAAAACTTAGTTATCTTGAAGAACTTATGAAAATAAGTTGAAAAAACATTATAAACAATGTCATAAGTTGTTGTCAAAAGTTTTTCTCATAAGTTCTCTCCAACAAATAGTATCACCAAACTTATGGTAATAGGTAAACTTGAATGAGATAATGAAAACAAACATTTAATCTCATTGATATTTTAATTTGTTAGTCTATTTAACATTAGTTGAATTTCTTATTTACAAATGTTCAAATGAAGTAGGCTTTTAAATAGGCTACTAGGCCAATCAGACCTTCGAAAAGGCCAGGCTTAGGCCTAAAAATAAGCCTATGATAGGCTACAGGCCAGGCTCAGGCTTTGTAGTTTTTAGCAGGCCAGGCTCAGGCTTAGCATGGCCTAGCTCGGCCCAGCGTATTCCCAACCCTACTGGCCGGCAGAGCAGCTATTTTATGGGCTGGTCTGTTCGCACCACTATCGTGTGGGCCAAGAAGTAATGCCTTAATCTCCTCGAGGCGTTGACGAGGGCGAGGGCGACCTTCTCTATCTGCTGGTATCTGATTTTTGGCCCTTGTAGAGCCTTGCTCGTGAAATATATGGGATTTTGCCCGTCAGTTGTTTCACGAATGATGGTGGCACAAATGGCTTCGCTGGTGACCGAGAGGTACAGGTACAACGTCTCCCCACTATCTAGTCGTGACAGAATGGGGGGTTCAGACAAGGTTCGCTTGAGGTGGATCAGAACCTGCTCACATTCATCTGTCCACTCGAATGTGGCTTCCTTTCTGAGGAGTTTAAAGAAGGGAAGAGCGTGTTGGGCAGACTTGGCCACGAAGCGAGGAAGTGAAGTGAGCATCCTGTTAAGGGTTTGTATGGACTTCTTCGACCTGGGCGTGGGAAATTCAGAGAACGCCCGACATTTGTCGGGGTTGGCCTCTATCCCCTCTCGGTGAGGTAGAAGGCGAGGAATTTCCCTACTCGCACGCCGAAGGTGCATTTTTCTAGGTTAAAACACATTTTGCATTTTCTCGCT
Organism: Lathyrus tuberosus; assembly: GCA_022829125.1. Lineage (NCBI taxonomy): Eukaryota > Viridiplantae > Streptophyta > Magnoliopsida > Fabales > Fabaceae > Lathyrus > Lathyrus tuberosus. The sequence goes on from JALAZF010000254.1 coordinate 3,432,150, forward strand.
TGGTCGAAGATCTTTTGCAAGTGGGCCGTGTGATCGGATTCCTCTTGGGACTTCACGATCATGCCGTCCATGTATACTTCAAGCATGTCGCCGATTTCTGATTTGAAGACTTTGTTCATCATGTGCTGGTATGTGGCCCCAACATTTTTCAGACCGAAGGACATTACGTTGTAGTAATAGTTCCCCGATGAGGTCATGAACGCAGTATATTTCTTGTTCTTTTCAGCCACGGGCATTTGATTATATCCCGAATAGGCGTCCATGAAGGACAAGAGCTTGAAACCTGCAGAATTGTCTACGAGCTTATGTATGATGGGCAGAGGATAAGTATCCTTCCGGCAAGCCCAATTGAGATCAGTATAATCAATGCACATGCGCCATTTTCCATTATGTTTCTTGACAAGTAGAATATTGGACAGCCAGGTCATATACCTGGCCTCCGAGATAAATTTTTCCTCTAAGAGGTCTTGTACAAGTTTTTCGGCAGCCTGTGCCTTTTCATCGGATTCCTTCCGCATGCGCTGTGCGACGGCTCGCGCAGTTGGGTCGATGGTCAGTTGATGGCATGCAGTCTCAAGGTCAAGGTCGGGCATGTCCGCGACGCTCCAAGCAAACAAATTTGCGTTGTCCTCCAAGCATGTCTTCAACTGATGTTTTACCTCGTCGGGCAGCCCTGCGGCTAGCGAGGTCGATTGTGTGCACAGGGAGATCTGGCTTCTTATCAGGATGACTTTCCTTGCGGGATGGTCTTCCTCCCTTGCCCGCTTGGCGGCTTTGGGTGCTGCACCGATTGAGCTTTGTCCTTGGGTAGCTGCTTCAAAGCATCTCCTCACAGCGTCTATATCCTCGTGCAAAGTCGCGACGTGGCCCTTCTCCGTATAATACTTCATCTTGAGATGAACAGCTGAAGGAACAGCGATCAGCTCTGCTAGGGTTTGTTTGCCCAGGATACATTGGTACAGTGAAGGACACTCAATTACTAAAAACTGAGTTTTGATCGAATTTGATGCCTCCTCTTCCCCGAAGGTGACTAAAAGCTCCACGTACCCCCAGGGTCTAGCGGTAGCTCCGTTGAATCCTTGCAGGTCGGATCCTACGTATGGTGACAGATTCTTCTGGACCAACTTCAAGGCTCTGAACAAACCGGTGTACATTATGTCCACCGAACTGCCCTGGTCGACCAGGATCCGTCGGACATCAGTACTAGCAAGTCTAGCCCTGATGAGCAAAGGAATGTGTGAGTTTGGGGAGCTCCCAGGCAGCTCCTCGCGGTAGAATGTGATTGGCTGAGAACGCCCCCGAACTTCCTCGACTGTAGATAGCCAGTCGGGACTGCAGTCGATGAGCTGGTCGAATCTTCTCTTGACCGACCCCACTGTGAGCTCGTTGTATCCGCCACATGAAATGACCATTGCCATGGGGAAAGTCTCCCAGATGCTGTGTGTGGATATCTAGGGAGGATCCTCAAGGTAGTCAGGGATGACGAAGTCTTCTGGCCGCATTATTGACATGGCGACCTGCGGAGGAGGACTGGGCGGTGAAGACTATGTTTCCTTCTTGGACTCCGAAGTCTCTCGTTAGGAGGATTCACCCTTTTTCGTATGCTGCTCTAGGTGACCCTCCTTGATGAGGATTTCAATAGAGTCCTTCAGATGCACGCAACTTTTGGTCACGTGGTCGTTGCTGCGATGAAAGCAGCAATATTTACTCTTGTCTGTGATGAAAGCGGAAATATTTACTCTTGTCTAGAAAAGCCTCATTCCTGAGAGTGATGGGGAATAACCTGCATTTAATGGCTTCGCTCACGTTGTGGTAGTGGAGCATGGCTTCAATATTTTCTATATGCTAGCCTGGATAGCTGGTCCCGTCATAAGTTTCCAGAGGAGGGGGCTTTTCTAGCCCGCGAGAAATACGAGTGTCCATGATCTCTTAAGATAGGGGTCCATGGACATCATCGTCATTGCTCGCACTGGATGACCAACAGGGGGAATGGCTGCGTCCGTGACTTCTGCTGCATCGAGGGGAATGTCTGCGTGACATACGGTGGACATGATGGTTCCTCGAGGGCCTGGTCCTCTTCGGGGTAGGAGAGCGTCTGGATCTCCGCGGAGGAGATTAATGTCGTCTTCTGGCAACTTCAGAATTAGGTTCTTCCGGTCTTGATCATCCCTTGATGGGAGAAATGCTCCTAGATTTGTCCCACCTACATTTTTGAGGAGGAGACTGCGGGCGTGGAGAGGGGCTGCCAGGCTTCTGTGAAGGACGTTGCTCCTGGAGAGCGTGCTCGAGCATGCTGATCTTCTCGGCCTATCGGAAGATCAGGAAGTTGGACCTGTTGAGAGAAGCAATGAGGGCAGCAGTGCATGGGTCAGCGTTTTGAGGGACATGTATAGGCTCAAAGACGTGACAAGCGGCCTGTGCACGAGGCTTTACGTCGTCGGAGAATGGGGATGCAGTCTTCCCGTCACGGTGATCGTTCTCCGTGACAACATCTCCGAGGATGGAGTGGTCGGCGTTGTCTTGCACAACGGCAACAACAAGTTCTTGATGGGCATCGTCATTTCTGATGGAGGCCATGATGATCAAGTGAGTTTTGGAAAGAAAGCTTTGGTCTTTTGGGTGAAAAGATAAGGAATCTTGGTTCAAAAAAAAGGGAAGCGATTGTTCCCACAGACGGCGCCACTGATCTGGAGTGATCAGACTGGATCGTCGTGGCCTTCGTGCAGGGCAAATGATGATGCTAGTAGGAGATGAGGGGGGTGTACCTGCAAGGTACTCTGATGCCAAAGTAAGTTTGGGCTAGAGAGAAAGCAAGTACAAAGTTCTAAAGTATGATTTTGAGTATTGAATAACGATCAAACCTGACCCTCTCAAGTGAGAAGGTATTTATAGAAGTAACCCCCAGCGCGGGGCCAAGGTCTCCCGTATGGCCGAAATATCTGGTCGACCAATGGGAGACTGCCAGGTGGAGGATTAGGTGCGTGACCCTTTGACCTGGTCCAACTGCTTCCGTGAGATCCGGGGAGGCAGTTGGTCGCGTGAACTGTCAAACCCGTGAGGGAGACGTCCCCAACATTCATATTGTGCCCAACGACTAGTTCTTCCCAATGGCTAGTTGTGCCCAACGGCTATGTTCTGCCCATCGACTAGTTTCTACCCAACGGCTAGTTTCTGGCTATTGGGTCTTGCCAAGAGCTGAACTGGATTGAGCCATTCCCTACTGTGGGCCAAGCGCCTTCCTAATTCAGAACAGTTGTTGTAAGAATTAATAGGACACGTGTCAACATAGTTCTTGGTCACGATGAAAGCGCATGAGTAAAAAACATTAATATCATTCAAAGTTGGGAATACATTAGTTTCCAGGGGATTTTAATTTTGGACCTTCTAATCTAAAGTACCTTCTCACTTCAAGGAATTGACTAATTCAGTGTCATGTTTTCTCAGATTCTCATTTTAACTTTCTAGAAGCAGCACACATTAAGACTTGTTAAGAATTAATCAAACCATAAGTTGAGCTATTCTTGTATTGATGATATACAATTATCATTGTTCAGAGTTAATAGATTAATCCAAATATAGATTAATTCTTGAATGAAATATTTATTTTGAGAGGATCCTTTTTTCGCCTAATAATTTATATTATTTAGATGAAAAATTTAAATTTCTATTGAAAACCACGTGAAACACGATGATATAGGGATGTTTTAACAAGTATCTTAGGCTAAAGTTAAAAAGCATAGAAGAACCTACTTTTACTCACTTAAATTGGAAGTAAGGTAAAAATTCGCTAATATTCACGATCTTTATTGAATTGTAAGGATCATTATAAAATATATACTTAACTTATAGATTTGAAAAACAAACTTTCCTTTAGAATCTATTTTTTTTTTCTTTTTTTTTTTTACTGTAGTTCTGTGCTTCTGTACTGGAATAAGATCTTTTCATATTCACTAGAAATATACACATAAGATTCATGTTGCATGCATTGGAACATAACATAAAGGTTAAACTTCTCACATTCTTCTTTCACTCTTCATTTCAACCTTGAAGATCACCATGAGCATTATAGAAGAAGTCGGAGAGTTTATTTATGACACCACATACACTTCCGAAGGTAAATCATAATGTCCGTCTTTAATTTCGTCCCTATTTTATTTCTAGTAGTAAATTTAATTGCAACAATTTCTTTTTTGACACTATTGCCACAAATTATTAACTCTGTATAAAATGTGACTATCTAGAGGACAAGCTACGAGGGTTTACAATAGAAGAAAAATGGGATGAAGTCATGAAACTATACGAATCTGATCCAAAATTCAGCACAATAAACATCAACGAAAGTAGAGGAACAGCACTACATGTGGCAGTAAATGATGACAATGAATAAGTTGTTAGAAATCTTGTTAATTTAATCATAATTCACAAAACTGAAAAGGCCCTTGAATGTAAGAACGAAAAGGGTGACACTCCAGTGCACCTTACAGCATCGAGACGATTCAAAGAGATATGTGAATGTATAATTGGAAAAAATGGAGAAAGGAAGCATTTGAGTGATATCGATAACAACAACGGAGAGAGTCCTTTGTTTCTTGCTGCATTGTCTTGGCAAAAACAAACGTTTGTTTATCTCTTCAACTTTAAACCAAGGGAACCAAGGGAGGGTGATGGTAATTATTCTTATTCTAAAGATCTTATCAGAAACAATGGAGATAGTATTCTTCATTGTGCCATCAAGAGAAAATTTTTCGGTAATTCATTTTTTTTATACTTAATTTGCATATTTACTTGTTCTTATCGGATTCTACATGCATTCACGTATTCGTCCTATCAGTAGATATATGAAAATCTAAATCTGCATGAAAATCTAGTGCGTCAGAAAAACAGTATCTATAATACTTATATTTGTATATATTGCAACAGATTTTGGCACTTATAATTATAGATAAATATCCCGATCATATTAGCATTCGGAACAGACATGGATTTAGTCCTTTTAAACTTCTTGCTACTAGGCCCTCAGCATTCAAAAGTGGATGCAAGATGATATGGTGGAAGAGGCTTCTATACTACAGAAAGTGTGCAACATTTCAATATTGTGTACATTACTGTCCATTATTAGGACCGTCTTTGAAGCTGTACAAGACGGGCTACCCATAGGAACTAAAATAAGATTCTTAAAATATTTGGCAAAACATGACAAAATAGGATCTCTATTTGTTTTTCCCTAACTAATAGTGGCTAATCTACACAGGTCTCTCCTAAGACGCATATGTCCATTATACATGGTTTTAATACATTTATGCATTACAAGACTGAATGTGTTGGTCTCATTAACATTATGACACATTATATATCAATAGGTATACCTGTGGCAAACCTAAAGGTGAAAGAAGCTGTCGAATATTATGTCATGAAACAATCTAACTCAAGCACAAGCAAAAAATGTCCAACGAACTATGACATGTGTTATCAATTTATATACCTTACAAGGCGACTGGTGATGAAAAAAACTACTTCTACTGCTGCATATGGTATGTGTAAATTACATCTTACAGTAGTATACATATGGAAGGAATAAATTACTCAAAAATGAAACGGTTATTGAATTGCAGGATTTGAAAATATTGAACATCGCAATATACCAATGCAATCTAAACACAAACTTCTTACAGAAGACTACGCTACGTGTCTTTGGTTTATGTGGTTTATGAAGTTTGCATGCTGTAGCTAGCGATTTTTGTCGGTGACGCGACCACCTTATCGCTGAATGTAACGGGGAATTCCTCACTGCGCTGGTGCTACTTTCTGATTACTTATTTATCCCGTGAAGCTGGAAGGGAAAGGGAAAGTTATCTAAAACGAACCTTGCACACATTTGTTTAACTGAACAAACGCTTGACAGAGATTGGGGAGTCCGGGGTCAGGTTATACAATGGGGAGTTGTCAATTACCCATTCTATATGTAATACCCCAAATTTTGACCACTTAGATTTCCCATCATTGTGAAAATCATCATCACAATATGGATGTACCTTTATGCTTCATTAGTTTCCCCAAAGATGGGTGAGCATCCACTACAATCAAAATTAGGGTTTCAAGCCCTCTCTGAGTGCTTAGACAAATGATCAATCAAGAAATGACATGATCTTCAACTTGTCTAATCTCTTAAATATCCACAATGGATCAAAAAGGACTCCCACTTCAAGGATTAAGCACAAGGCTGCTCCCTTCTAGGTGGATCAAGTCTCAAGATCGACAGTGTCACCAAATTAGGGTTTTGGTCGACCAGGGCCTCCAGATGGAAATTTTCATCTGGGCACAAGGCAATGATCCAAAACATAACCTAATATACTTCATGGAACCTCATGAACCCATGCATCAAGTCAATTTTGCCTCAGGGGATGCATTCATAAAAAATCAGGAATTAGGGTTTCTTGACCTAATTCACCCCTAAGTTGACTTTTGGGACAAACCATGAGCCAAGACCTCAAGAGATGATTTGAGGGTCTCTAATATACCATATTGATCCATTTGGGACAATGGATTAATCCAATAAGTTTGAGCAACAAGTCTCAATTTCATCTGCACCACAATTAGGGTTTTAAGGGAAAAGTCAACTGTAACTTTGACTTTTGACCTGGACATGCTCCCAAGCCCTAATACATGATTGAATATACCCTATGACACCCATGGAACATGTCCATCAAGTTTGATTTAGGTCAAGGACATGATTTCCTGAAGAATTGCACAGTTTGGAATTCATCTGATAAAAAGTCAACTGTGCACAAAAGTCAACTTTGACTTTTTGAAATTTTTCACCAAAATGGATTTTTAACCCTAAAATGATGTTAATGTATGATTTGAATCATCATTCATCAAGAAAAATCAAGAAAAGTGAGATAACTTGTAAAAGGGGTAACCATAAAACTTAGAAAGTTTTCTAAGTTAAAAATAAAGTGGCAAAGATACCAACTTTGGAGGACCATAACTCCTAAACCACAAGGCCATTTTTTCTCATCCAAAGATGGATTTGTAGCCCTCATTATCACCTACAAAAATTTCAACTACAAGTCATTCCAATTCATTAAGGATTTTGAGTTATGGAGTGATCAAAGTGGCTGAAAAGTGAAAATGTCACTTTTTCCAACACTTAGTGAAATTTTCACTAAGTCAGATTCTGCCTCACTTTTTGCCAAATGTAGGGGGATTTTTCACTTGGAATCAAAAGAGATCAAAACCAAACTTGTTCAAACAGTTGTTGTATCATGTAAGAGCTTTCCAAAATGGCCAAGAACATTGCCAAATTCAACCTACACCATGAGATACAACATTGCCAAGTTGCCTTGCTGAAATCTGTCAAGGCAAGGCAGAATTTGCAACTTTGGTCGATTTGCCAAAATCAGCCAAATTCAATTGCTCCTATCCACTTGGACACCTCAGAGGATTGAATCTAAAGGGGACAATCACTGAGCCAAGCCTCCAAAGTCCATGGAACAAGAAATAGCATGTTGAACCTAGAATGGCCAAAATAGGGACAAGACTTCAAATTTGGAATGAGGCATTCAATGTAACCATCAAGGTGGCATGGACTGAGCCATTCTCATCTGAAATCAGTCAAGACTTATCCAAGACCAAGGGAACCAAAGCTCTGTGCCCTAACCTCTAGTCAATGGCTAGAGGAGACTTGGATTTTCATTTGCCAACATTGGCCAAACCTACTTACCAGCTGCCATGCACTATTCCTTGCAAAACAAACTTGCTCTACTATAAATAGAGTTCAATTGTGGTCAGTTTGAGTACACCAAAGCCATCTAACAGATGCTTTCCTCAAAATCTCTTCTTTCACTCCAATTTTGCCTTCTAAGGCAAGTCACTATCGGGTTTTGAGTTTGAGAGCAATTCCAATCAAACCAATCACTCACACACCTCACATACATCACATATGAGCTTATCAAACACTTAGATTACTTCTGAAACATCAATTTCACAAAATCACCAGCTGGTTGCTCAAGGTTTTAACCAAAGTGCAGCTGAGGTACCACAAAATGATCCAGCTAATTTCAATCAAGTCCAACCATCCAAACACAATCCATAGGGTGTAGGTGTCGCTCCCGGGATTTTCATCCTAGTACAAACGCGAAAGTGGCACCGAACAGAGTCGCCAGCAATGTATATTTATCCCAAGAGGGAAAGGAAACACCGCATAAACCTGAAGGAAGGAAAACAGCATGGCCTTACGACCAAGAGAATGGGTAAGGGAGTCAGTTACGCGAGAGGAAGGTATTAGCACCCCCTCGCGTCCATCGTACCCGATGGGATCCACGCTTGCTTGTCTCGATCAAAGGGTGTAAGAACTGGATATCAACTGCTAACTGGAAAACTGGAAATGAAGGGATATAAAAGAAAAGAGAGAGGAGAAAGAAGTGAGAAACAAATGTAGGGAAAATAAAAGAAGTGCTCGCATGGGCCCTACCCCACTGCCTACGTATCTCATCGGGAGCATGAGAATCAGAGCGACGTAGTTCCCCTCACTAGGGATGGATTGCATTTTTTAGAGAACGGCTTACGTTCTAGCTCAGGTGTTGCAGGCTCGCTGGTCCGAGTGCGTTACCATCTTGCAAGAGAACGAGTAGGAGCACGTTCATACGTTGAGAGTGAGTGAGATGAGAAAAGAATTCCCGAAGGAAAGACGTAATTGTTTGTTTTTGTCTTTTAGAAGTTTTTCCCATTTATTTGCATATGATAGTGTATCTGAATCTTAGTTATTGGAATGTGTACATTCTCACATTCCAAGATGGAATGAGCAAGAAGACACACTAAGAGTGAAGAAAACCCTCACACCTATTTCCAATTGTCAAGGTTCAAACACACTAGCATACTGGTGTTTATTAAGTGTTTTTGTTAATTAAGAAATGAAGAAGTGTTTTTTTATTTGTACCTTCAACAAGTATTGCATTTAAGTCCCTCATACAAGATCAAATGTTTAACACATTGACCCAAGATGGGCTATATGCTATACATTCTAAGATTATAAGAGAAGACCCCTTATAACCTTTTCTTTATATGAAAGGCCTAAATGCAATAAATGCCTACCTTTATTAGATATTTTGAATTTTCTTTGAGATGAGAAAAGAGACTCAAGAGAGGATAAAGGTAAAAATCTATATGGACTAAGACTCAATCCTAATTGATTAGTTAAGGGAGTGATCCTAAGGTTTGTGAGGTTTCAACCTAAAGTCTAAAGAAAGAAGGAATTAAACAATTCACTTCTAAAGAAGAAGATGAATTGTAATTCCCAAAGGTTAAAAGAAAGCACATAAGTGCTTAATAAGCACAAAAATGGAATTGTAAAAGAGATGAAAGGAAAGAATTTTGAATGTGGATTCCTTATCCACACTCAATTGAAACTTACCAAAGCCCCTACATGGTTAGTAAGCATGTGTAAGAAATATAGGGAGTAAAAGAACATTTATGCACCATAAAGCTCAAAAGAATTAGATGAGAAATCAAATTCTAAGATAACAACCAGAATGTACATCACATGGAAAACAAATGATTATCATCAAGCAAACTCAGGTGGATAGGCAACAAACATCATCCATGACATTAGAACATGATATCATAAGAAAAGGGAGAATGAAAGATGAAAAGAAATGGAAGAAACATGCATAAATGGAGCATGTAATCCAAGGATCAGAATTAAAATGAAATTAAAAATGATTCACAAACATCTCACAAGTATTCATGCATGACACATCAAAGCATTTAAGAAGTGATAGAAGAAGTAGAATTGAAATGGAAGTTCCAAACAAAGGAAAGTGCAAACACAACATGTTAAAGGTGCACAAGGTTCAAATGATAACCACCAAGAAAAGATGACATATGATATGTATCAATGTCCTATAATTTCAAGAGTGTAGCTCACCAAATAGGCAAATGATCATGCAAGTATACACAAAAGAAAACATGTAAACATGCACAAAGATTACAAGGATGTGACATGTTGTAATGCTTCAAATGAAATGTATTAAAAAAAAATCAAATGGCCTCATGGAAATTAAACAAGCATAGTTTAAAGGTACACAAATCAGAGGTGAATCATGTATCAAAGTAGCATGCAAGAAACCAAGGCAAAATGATGCCAAACAACGCACTTAGGTCAAGTATACACATCATACCAAGTAACACAACAATGAACACCAATCATGCCATAAAATGACCTAAAAAAACAAATAAAAATCACTTAACATACCTCAAGATGCTAATGACTCAATGCAAAAAGAAGAGCATCAAAACAATTTTTAATGATTGAGAACAAAAATGCACAAAATCATGTACCACATTAAGCATGCATACCAAAGAAATTCAAAGAAAATTAAGGCACAGGGGCAAAAAGGTCATAAAATCAAGAAATAAAATCATGGAAAATCTCCTAAATGTTTTAAGGATACTCATGAATTTTTGTGGAATTTTATGATGATTTTTGATATTTTTAAAAATTAAAAAGAAAACGTGTAGCAAAGATAAAAAATAAAATGCAATGCAAAATGAATGGGGGTGCATGCATAGTAAGGACTCAGTTCAATTCATTTGGGCCTTGAAAGCGTGAGGGTGTGATTAGCAATCAGATTTAAGTCCAGTTCAGAAATGAGGCATGTGACTGGCACATGAATTTTAATGCGCTGTCCACCTGCAAGCCACACGATCACGCAAAATGAACGTACACGATTAAAACATGGTGAAACCCTAGCCAACACAGTCACCGGCCGGAGGGGACCTCCGGTCACCTTCTCCGGCCAATAGCCACCACCTGCAACTCCATAATTTCCATAATTCCACAAAAACTATACCAAAATGAAGAGCATCTCACGTAGATTAACAATATACTCATAAAAACAACAAAACATACACACATAGCAAGAACAGAGGGGATGAATATGTGCCCTAACTTTTGGATCTAAGCCTTTACAAGGCCTATCAACTAGCCGGAGTGAGAAATGCTCCTAATGAGCTCATATCATCATGAAATCATCATAATAATCAACAAAACGTGAGAGAAAAGTTTGTAAGTTTTGGAACCTGATCTTGCAGTTCTTGTGGAGTTTGAGAAAACCAGAGGGAACACTTGCTCTTCAACCTTGGAGCTTCAATATTAAGCAAAATAAATGCTGATGATTCACGAGTAGATGAAGGAGATTGAAGATTGCAGTGATGCTAAGCTTGCAGAAATGGAGTTGTTCTTGTTGTTCTTGTTGTTCTTGATTCAACCACACTCAATGGAAGAACTATGGAGTTGAAATCGTGGAGAAGCAAACTCAGAGAGAATGAGAGAGTAGAAGAGAGAGTTTCTGAAGTGAATGTGTGAGAAATGAAGTTGAAAAATGAAATTTGAGAGAGTAATTTTTATTTATAATGTGAGTTAACCACGGTTAAATGAGTTGAGTTAGGGTGAGTCAAGTTGGTTAACTGAGTCATCCCTAACTAACTGAGTCAAGTTAGTTAGGGAGTGTGATGATATGGTGAAGATGGCTCATGACATGCTATGGTGGAAGTGAGGAGGGAAATGAAATGGCACGGCTGGTGGTAGCAGAAACTTGCTTAGCACATTTATTTCTTTCCATTCTCATGTATGCCAAGGCAAGTGTGCAAGGTGTAATTGACTTGTGCTTGATTGAAAGAGGAAACTGAAGTGAGGAAGTGTTTGTGGTGTGTTTGAACCAAAATCATGCAACATGCTGTCAATGTATCCATGCCAACATAGGGTAGTTTGTGGAGGTTTTTCTCTCTACTCAATGACTGCATTAGGGAGTTTATGGGTTCATTGGAAAGAGGATGCATTGGAGCACAATATTGATTTGGAAATTGAAGTGAAATGAGGTCTCAAACATGTCTAAAAATGACCCTAAACAGATGGACCAAGAACTGGTACATGGGTGCGCAGACTTGTGGCATGACCTAGTTGTGACCTAGTCAAATTTCAGTTGCAATGACCATTCTTTGAGCCATCATAACTCCTTAACCTTTGATCAGATGAAAAATTGATAAACACCAACTTTGAAGATCTCACATAGAGGAACAACTTTGATGTTGAAAGATTTTCCATTTGAAGCCTCTAATCATGAGTAATTGATCAATACATTTGGCCCACCAAGTGTTTGAGAAAATGACTGCGCGCGTGCCCTGAAAATCTTGGTCATGACCTAGTTTTGGACCTACTTTGCTCAAACTTTGATCAATCATATCTCACTCAATTTTTATCCAATGGAGATGTTCCACATATGGATGTGAAGCTTAAAACAAGATCTTTTGTTGTGGCCTGGTGGAATTTTCATTTGGTGCTTCAATTTTAAATGGCCTTGGTTCAAACTCTGATGCAAAATGGCCAAAACTTGCTATTTTTAGTAACCCTTCTTCTTCCAAAAATGGCAACTTTCCACCTCTTGATTTTTTCATGATTCCTTTGGAGTTTCTTGACCAAATTTTGTACATTGGACACATATAAGATGAATTTTATGAATTTGGTCTCAAAAAGTCAAGAGTTGACTTTTTCTCCTGATTATTTGACTTGGCCCCAATTTTCCTGATTTCTGATCTTTCTTCCAATTGAACCACTTCTAAAACCAATTGAGAGGCAATTTTCCATACACATACACTTAAGGACATATGAAATACCATGTCATCAAGTTTGGTCCAAAAAATCAAAGATTCCATGATCTTATTGGAAACCCTAGTTTAGGTGCCCACCTCCTAGGAGAAAAATGTGCAGTCTTCAATTTCAAATTCCTCAGAGTATGTTGTGTGTCCTCTTAAAGAATGATGAGATATACCATTTGAGGATGATTTTGGATCAATGAGCTATCTCTTTTGAGGGTTTTCCTTCAGTTTTTGACCCTCTTGCATAGTGAAAGATGTAGCTTCAATCTCCCGTTGGATCTCACTTCCTTGAGATTGTGGATGATCCCTTGAGATAGTATGAGACATGAAAGACCTCTTGGCTTGCCTTGTGGAAACTTGATTGACCTTTTTGTGCTTTGAATGATCCCTTGATTGTCCATCTTCCACCTGATCACCTGCCCTGATGGTAAGAGGGATGCTATGCTTCATTTTTCTATGTTAAATGCAATGCAATGCTAATGAGGTGGATATGATATGATAAATGATAATGCCATGCTATGATGACAAAGAGGGAGAGCAAATTTTTGGGTATTACAGCTGCCCCTATTCAAGCGCTGTAGACCTGAATGCCTGGAAGCAATTGCTTTCGGACTTTCAAGGTATATAGTGATTGAATACCAAATATAACCAAAAATTTGCTCTGGATGATGAGGAAGAAACTCCCCCGACATTGCTGGATTGAATCTTCAATGAAACATTGTCGGAGAAATCTGTCTTTTGAATGACACCAGACGTCTACTGGCTCGCCGCATTACTGGTAAACTTTAACAGTGTCTTTTATGCAATTCCAGACGACTACTGGCCTGCCACGCTACTGGTGGACTTTGATAATGTCTTTTGTACAACGCCAGACGACTACTGGCCTGCCACACTACTGGTGGACTTTGATAATGTCTTTTGTACAACGCCAGACGACTACTGGCCTGCCACACTGCTGGTGGACTTTGATAATGTCTTTTGTACAACGCCAAACGACTACTGGCCTGCCACACTACTGGTGGACTTTGCAGCTTCGTGCCACCCGAAGACGGACTTTTGCCAATCCACTGTTGGACTTTTAGAATTCGCCACCCTTAGATGGACCTTTCGCCAATCCACTGTTGGACCTTTGCCACCCGAAGACGGACTTTTGCCAATCCACTGTTGGACTTTTGCCACCCGAAGACGGACTTTTGCCAATCCACTGTTGGACTTTTAGCTACTTTGCCACCCGAAGATGGACTTTTGCCAATCCACTGTTGGACTTTTAGAATTCGCCACCCTTAGATGGACCTTTCGCCAATCCACTGTTGGACTTTTGCCACCCGAAGACGGACTTTTGCCAATCCACTGTTGGACTTTTGCCACCCGAAGACGGACTTTTGCCAATCCACTGTTGGACTTTTAGCTGCTTTGCCACCCGAAGATGGACTTTTGCCAATCCACTGTTGGACTTTTAGAATTCGCCACCCTTAGATAGACCTTTCGCCAATCCACTATTGGACTTTTGCCACCCGAAGACGGACTTTTGCCAATCCACTGTTGGACTTTTGCCACCCGAAGACGGACTTTTTCCAATCCACTGTTGGACTTTTAGCTGCTTTGCCACCCGAAGATGGACTTTTGCCAATCCACTGTTGGACTTTTAGAATTCGCCACCCTTAGATGGACCTTTCGCCAATCCACTGTTGGACGTTTGCCACCCGAAGACGGACTTTTGCCAATCCACTGTTCGACTTTTGCCACCCGAAGACGGACTTTTGCCAATCCACTGTTGGACTTTTAGCTGCTTTGCCACCCGAAGATGGACTTTTGCCAATCCACTGTTGGACTTTTGCCACCCGAAGACGGACTTTTACCAATCCACTGTTGGACTTTTGCAATATTCCAATACCGGATTACACTCTGCATCCGTGTCAGACATTTCTGCCGACTTTGCTGAGGAACAATGATCAATGACTTGACTCTAGAGGTTCCTGAGAGGATAATATCTCTGCTGGAGAATAAATGAACAATCCGTCTGCTTCGAATTGTCAAGTTTGCCAAAAATAAATTGGACTTGAAGAATAATAAATCTGCCAGTAATCACTTCATCTGCTAGGGAATGAATTCTGGTCACAGCGACTCCGCTGGGGATGAGAATTTCTTTGCATGGCGTCTTGCTAAGGAAGAAAAGTCATAAAAACTCTGCTTGGGGATCTATCCAATCCAAGACCCTTTGCAGGGGTTATCCACCTTCTGACCCGGCTGGGGAAAGGCTGTACCATCCTTGTTGAGGAATAGATTCTGCCGATCTTATAAACCTCTGCGGGGAGAACAACAACTCAGCTGGGGAGTATTGCTGACAAGATTCGATGCTAACCTCTGTGGGGGATCATTACCAGAGACACAATCTTGCTGGGGACCAGGGCTACTCTGCCAGGGATATGCAAATCCTGGTTAGAACATTCCACTGCAACTTGCTAGGAAAGAGTCCTTAGAGATCTGTTGGGGAAACCCAAAGCAAATCCACAGTAGTCTGCTGAAGAATATGACTGTCGAGCTTATGATAAGTGTCACAATGCCCCATGCTAGGCGAACTTTCCATTTGACGACTCCGTTGGGGATAACGAGTTTACAACAACTCTGTTGGAGAAAACCGCTTTAAAACGTCTCATGCTGGGGAATGCCTTTTGAGAGGATTTTACAGAAGACCAACTGTCCTCAAACTCTACTAGGGATGATCAACACTTCATGCTAGGGAAACAAACACGCCCCATGCCTGGACAAACCAAAAATTTGTCCCCGAAGAGGATGTCATAAGAGGATTTTACAGAAGATTTAGCCTCTTCAAACTCCTGCGACTTCGTTGGGGATAATGACCATCAGTTTCGGTATCGACGAGACCACTCTTTTGGGGGAACTTGTGACCGTTATCGACACAGAAAAGCTTGTAGCTGTTGGAAGTACTGTATGAGAGACTCGACTTAATAAGATACGACGGTACCCAGTTGAACTTAATTCACTGATATCGAACCGTTATGAACGACCGTCGACCGAGCGATGAACGCCGACCTCCTTACCCATAATTGCCCCAGTCTTTTGCGTGGGGTAATTGATTACTGGTCTTGTGTTTAAAATCATCGGTACCTGCTACCTGCAACAAAAGAATATGCACACATGCCCCGAATATTGTGTGGCTAGAATCCATCATCCGGGAGTATTCAACATTCAAAGTAATTTCAAATGTTTTTTCTGCGCATGTTATTGCAAGGCCGCCATGTTTTCAAATGCAATGTTTTATCAAAAATTAGGACGTTTTTGCAAACAAAGCAATAAAACAAAAATAGAAAGCTTTTTATTGAAATTCCATTTATTGACTGAGAGCGCAGAATAGGCAATTACATCAGGAAGCAATCCCCGGAAAGAGGTGATCGCTGAAAATTGAGAAAAGAAACTATCCTAATGGCAATGTGAAAACGGAATTCCACTGAGTTTCCATTCTGTTATAACCAGTATGTCTTCAAAACTCTCCGACCTTGCCTTCTGAGGAATGATCAGACCGATTCCTATCTTTCAGAACGTCAGTTGTTCAAACGGTAATGGGGTACAGATAACTCAGACCGTAGTCATTCGCTTAAATCCCTCTTTTGCGTGGACCGCCCTTTCAGGTTTTCGATCCACCAGGATACCCTTTTTTGCCTAAGTTGCCCTTTCGGGTTTTCAACTTACCGGGTGTACAATTTTTTCATTATATCCCTAATTTTTGCCCGAACCTTATTCTGTTTTTGGTTCGCCGGGATGCCCTTTCTTGCCTGGATTTTTTTATTTTTATTATCCAGCGGGTCTATTCATGCGAAGTATTTTTTGACTACGTCCGAGTTGACAGGGGATGAAAAGTCTTCGCCATCCATGGTTGTAAGCAATAAGGCTCCGCCCGAAAAGACCTTTTTAACCACGAATGGACCTTCATAGTTAGGAGTCCATTTGCCCCTGTGATCTGTATTGGGAGGAAGGATCCTTTTGAGTACCACATCTCTGACTTTGTAAACCCGAGGACGCACCTTTTGGTCAAATGCCTGCTTCATTCTGCGCTGGTATAATTGCCCATGACATACAGCCGCCAATCACTTTTCCTCAATAAGGCTCAGCTGATCAAATCTGGCTCGTACCCATTCAGCCTCATCTAGCTTAACATCCTTCATGACTCTGAGGGACGGAATCTCCACTTCAACCGGTAGTACTGCCTCCATTACCATATACAAGTGAGAATGGGGTTGCCCCAGTGGACGTGCGTACCGACGTTCGATACCCATGCAAAGCAAATGGTAACATCTCATGCCAATCTTTGTACGTGACAACCATCTTCTGCACAATCTTCTTGATATTTTTGTTGGCCGCTTCGACCGCGCCATTCATCTTTGGACGGTACGGAGAAGAATTGTGATGTTCGATTTTGAAGTCCCGGCATAACTCAGCCATCATCTTATTATTCAAATTAGAACCATTATCAGTAATGATTCTTTCGGGAACTCCATATCGGCAAATGATATCCCGTTTTAAGAAGCGAGCTACCACTTGTTTTGTAACATTGGCATAGGATGCAGCTTCAACCCATTTGGTGAAGTAATCAATCGCCACCAAGATGAAACGATGACCATTAGAAGCTGTAGGCTCAATCTTCCCGATCATATCGATGCCCCACATGGCAAACGGCCAAGGTGACGACATGATACTCAACGGATTTGGAGGCACATGCACTTTATCTGCATAGATCTGGCATTTATGGCATTTGCGGGCATATTTGCAACAATCTGACTCCATAGTCAACCAATAATATCCCGATCTTAATAACTTTTTAGCCATTTCATGCCCTCCGGCATGGGTACCGAAAGAGCCTTCGTGCACTTCAACCATCAACAGGTCTGCTTCATGTCTATCCACACATCTAAGCAGGACCGTGTCAAAATTTCTCTTATACAGCACGCCATCTTTGTTCAAGAAGAAACTACCAGCTAACCTTCTCAATGTTTTCCTGTCTTTGGACGATGCCCCGGGTGGGTACTCTTGATTGCTCAAAAAGCATTTAATATCATGGTACCAAGGCTTATCATCGGACGTTGCGTCGACCGCAAACACAAATGCAGGTCTATCAAGGCGGGATACCTCAATCTTAGGTACATGGTTCCATCCCTGCACTTTGATCATGGAAGACAAAGTGGCCAAAGCATCAGCGAACCTATTCTCATCTCGAGGAATATGGTACAGTTTCACTGTCGTGAAAAATGTCAGCAATCTCCTTGTATAATCTCTATACGGCACTAGATTTGCTTGGTGCGTGTACCAACTCCCTTTCACTTGATTGATTACCAAAGCTGAATAACCAAATATATCAAGGGTCTTAATCCGTAGATTAATCGCCTCCTCGATCCCCATTATACAAGCTTCGTACTCTGCTTCATTGTTGGTGCATCCGAAAGTTATTCGGGCAGTGAAAGGCATATGAACACCTTCCGGCGTGATAAGAACTGTTCCAACTCCGCACCCATTCATATTGACCGCCCCATCAAACATCAGACTCCATTTGGATTCAGGGTCTGGCCCCTCCTCCGGGAGTGGTTCCTCGCAGTCTTTAGCTTTGAGAAACATGATGTCCTCATCAGGGAAGTCAAATTTCATGGGTTGGTAATCATCAATCGGCTGTTGCGCAAGATAGTCGGACAAGATACTTCCTTTGATGGCCTTTTGGGAAGTGTACTGAATGTCATACTCTGTCAAGACCATTTGCCACCGTGCAACTCTGCCTGTCAGTGCTGGTTTCTCGAAAATGTACTTGATAGGATCCATTTTTGAAATCAACAAGGTTGTGTGCCTGACCATATATTGCCTCAATCGCTTAGCGGCCCATGCAAGTGCACAACATGTCTTTTCAAGCATTGAGTACCGAGACTCACAATCATTGAACTTTTTGCTCAGGTAGTAGATAGCATGCTCCTTCCTACCTGTCTCGTCATGTTGACCGAGAACACAACCCATGGAACCTTCAAGTACTGTCAGATACATTATCAGCGGTCTCCCTTCAACTGGAGGCATTAGAATTGGAGGTTCCTGCAAGTATTCTTTTATCTTATCGAATGCTAATTGGCAATCGTCATTCCACCTGACCGTTTGATCTTTTCTTAGCAGTTTAAATATTGGTTCACACGTGGCTGTTAGGTGAGATATGAATCTTGCAATGTAGTTCAACCTACCCAAGAAACCACGAACCCCTTTTTCTGTTCTCGGTTCAGGCATTTCTTGTATTGCTTTCACCTTAGCAGGATCAACCTCAATTCCTCTTTCGCTCACAATGAAACCCAACAACTTTCCAGAACGCACCCCAAACGTGCACTTGTTTGGATTTAATCTCAGACGGAACTTTCTCAACCTTTCAAACAGCTTTTTCAGGTTAATCAGATGTTCCTCTTCTGTTCTCGACTTGGCAATCATATCATCTACATAACATTCGATCTCCTTATGAATCAAGTCATGAAACAATGTCACCGTCGCCCGCTGGTACGTTGCCCCCGCGTTTTTCAACCCAAAAGGCATTACTTTATAACAATATGTACCCCACGGAGTAATGAACGTGGTCTTCTCCATATCTTCAGGTGCCATCTTGATCTGGTTGTACCCGGAGAAACCGTCCATAAATGAGAACACTGAAAACTGAGCTGTATTATCGACCAGCACATCAATATGAGGTAGTGGAAAATCATCTTTCGGGCTAGCTTTATTAAGATCTCGATAATCCACACACATTCTCACTTTTCCATCTTTCTTCGGTACTGGCACGATGTTGGCTACCCACGGAGGATACTTTGTCACAGCAAGAAACCCAGCATCCCACTGCTTCTGGACTTCCTCCTTAATCTTTAAAGCCATGTCGGGGTGAGTCCGACGAAGTTTCTGCTTGACTGGCGGACATTCTTCTCTTAATGGCAGCCTGTGCACGACAATATCCGTATCCAACCCCGGCATGTCTTGATACGACCAGGCGAAGATGTCAACATACTCGCGCAACATTTCTGTCAAAGTTTTCTTCACATCTGCTTGCAAGCTGGCACCAATCCTGATCTCTTTCTTGGCATCCTTGGTACCAATATTGATGATTTCTACAGTCTCCTGGTGAGGCTGGATGACCCTTTCCTCTTGTTTCAACAATCTGGCCAATTCTTCAGGGAGTTCACAATCTTTCTCATCCCCTTCTTCAGCTTGATAAATCGGATTGTCAAAGTCATACATAGCCATATCAAAATCGTTATCAGTGGTATCCGGAGGATCAAGTCTGCATGAACGGGTTCATGCCTTATTTTAGAATTTATTTTTAAGCAAAACAAAAGAAAATGAAACATTGCCATTTTATTTTTTTTTGTGCAAAAATAAAAACTGAAAGACAGAGAACAAAATTTGATTGCAAAACGTCCTTTATTAATGATTAAAAATTGCAAATGTAACCAGGGTGGCCCTACAAATGAATCTATACGCCTTGGGCAGAGCGCAAGATTTTGACATGCATTATGGTTAGAAAAAACAAAGAAAAATTACTCTGTCTGAAGTGTAACCTGGATGACTTCTTCAACGGACCAGTTCTGCACTTGTTGTCCCGGAGCATGAGGGCGTACCCAGTTGTCCAGGTCACAATCACTGTCAACACTATCCTCTGTGGCTGCACAAGACTGGTCCGTGTAGATAATTCCCCCACTATTGAAAGTAATGGGTCCTCTGCTCCCCGCATCTGAAGTTGTAGAGGGATGATAACCAATACCAAATTTGTCTTCCTTCATTGGGGTCTCTATCAACCTGCCCCAACCTTGGGCGTTGCCTGCCTAGACGACCTCGACAGCTTGTTTGTAAGATGAAATTGAGGTACCGGCCCCAACTGGTACAGAAGAAGACTCAGGTGCATCGTCAATATTGACTGCTTCAAATGATTGGCACAGCATCTCATGAATTTCCCCATCCATTTCAACGTACTTGAACGTGGATAAGTGACTGACAAAGATGTCTTCTTCACCGCACACCGCCACAACCTGCCCTTCAAACTCATACTTCAACTTTTGGTGTAAAGTGGAAGTAACAGCCCCGGCTCCGTGAATCCAAGGGCGTCCCAATAGGCAGCTATATGCAGGTTGTATGTCCATTACATGGAACGTGGATTTGAATACCTGTGGTCCAATTTGTACGGGCAATTCCACCTCACCAAACACAGATCGTCTAGTCCCATCGAATGCTCTGACCACCAATTCACTAGGCCTTAAGATCAAACCATCAACTTCCAGCTTCATTAATGCCTTCTTGGGCAAGACGTTAAGTGATGAACCAGTGTCTACCAGTACATGAGACAACACTGCGCCCTTACACTCCATCGTGATATGCAAAGCCTTATTGTGGTTTCTTCCTTCAACAGTCAAATCTCTACTTGTAAAGCCCAAGCCATGGCTAACGTTAACATTGGAGATTACGCCCTCGAGCTGATTAACAGTAATTTCCTGTGGCACGTATGCATTCTTCAATACTTTCAACAACGCCTGCCGATGCGCATCGGAGCACATCAATAGTGACAAGATTGAAATCTTTGAAGGGGTCTGATTCAGTTGGTCCACAATCTTATAATCGCTTTTCTTGATTATCTTCATGAATTCTTCCATCTCCTTATCAAAAGTAATCTTTGTCTCTGCTTCAGGAGTAGGCGCATTTTCAACCACCTGTTTACCCTTAGCCTTTGCTGCAGCTTCTGTCTCTTTATCACTTCTCAAGGTTTGGGGAGCGAACAACCTTCCGCTTCTTGTAAAGCCCCCTACACCCCCTACATTATCAATATTTGGGCTGACTGACGACTCAACTTCCTGTTTTTTACCTTCGTAATATACATCTGCCCCATAGTGCCATAGGATAGCCTTCGTAGATGTGAACGGAATTGGTCCTGGCACCGTGATAGTGACAGGACTAGGCATTTCTTGCGCAACGCTCGCCACGGGAACTGCATTGACCGGCATTTGAATCTCAGCGGGAGTATAATAGATGGTCACTGTTGATACCTCATCAGTGTCTTTCACGACTCTGTCGAATTGTAGACATCCTTCATCAATCAGATTCTGTAAACCCATCTTCAACTTATCACAGCCATTCTCCTGATTCATACACTCAGAACAATCTTGATTACAGCCCGAGAACACCTGTCCCTTCAATAAACGATCCTTTACAACCAACAAAGAAGTTTTCACTTGATGGATATCTGTCACCAGATTCAATCTCCTCCCATCTTCAATAGCGTAAACATTTGCTGCACTATGATCAGGCATGGGATGTTGAGTAATATTAGGAGCGGGAGAGAAATTGATGGCTTTAGCATCAATCAAATCTTGTACTTTATGATGGAAAGCCCAACATTTTTCAATGGAGTGCCCCTGAGCACCTGAGTGGAACTCACAACGAGCATTAGCATCGAAGTTAGGTGGCAGGTTTCCGGCAACCGGAGCTTTCATAGTACGGAGTTCTACCAACTTTAACTCGAGTAGCTGGGGCAACAGCGTGGCATAAGTCATAGGGAGAGGATCCATCTTACGATCCCTCTGCCTAGACCTTTGCTGGAAAAAAGGTTGTTGCTGTTGCTGCTGAACTTGTTGTTGGGGTTGTTGTTTCTGAACAGACGGTGTGGGGATTGTTACAGCATCTACCTGATAATAAGCTTGAGAACGCCCTCTGCCTCGTCCTCTAAACACAGCATTCGTATCACCTTCTCTTCTTTTCTGGTTACTAGCAAACGGTTTCTTCGTCCCCGAAAAGCCAGCCCCACTCACATCTTGGATCTTTCCAAGCTTTAACAGACTTTCTATTCTTTCTCCCGCAATCACAATATCAGCAAATCCAGTTGACGGACAAGCAGCCAATCTATCAAGATAAGCCCCTTGCAAGGTGCCCATAAACATATCCGCCATTTCTCTGTCTGACAAGGGAGGTTGAACCTGTGCAGCCATTTCCCTCCACCTCTGTGCATATTCTTTGAAACTCTCCTTGGCATTTTGTGACAACCCCTGCAATTGAGTGCGGTTGGGCGCCATGTCAATATTATACTGGTATTGCTTCAGGAACGCTTCTGCCAGATCTTTCCAACTCTTCACAGCAGCTCTATTCAACTTCATATACCAGGTCAAGGACGCCCCAGCCAGACTGTCCTGAAAATAGTGCATCCATAGCTTCTCGTCCTCTGTATGGGCTGAAATCTTCCCAAAGTAAGCTTGAAGATGCGTTTGGGGACACGCATTGCCGTGATACTTATCAAAAGTGGGAGGCTTGAATTTAGGAGGAATTCTGACTCCTGGGACCAGCCCCAAGCTAGTAACATCAATACCCATAGAGTTCTTGCATTCTATGGCCCTGATCTTTTCTGCTAACTCATCATACCTTCGATCACCGTGATTACCCACATCTGCATCCAGCAGAGTAAATTGGTCTTCCAGAGTATCTTCAAGAGTAACACCAACATGCCTACCATTTCCATTACCCCGATTGTTACCACCAGGAGGAGGGTTGCCACCGGGAGGAGGGATGCCACCGGGAGGAGGGATTCCATGTCCCTGTGAATTGTCATGCTGATCACCTTCGGGCCCATTGTCTGGACGCTCGACCAGAAGCCTCAATCTCTCCTGATTTTGCGCCATGCCAGTCATGAGGGTCATGAACTGGTCCATACGCGTCCTCATTTCGGCCAAATCACTTTGCACTTGATCCATGATTCTTACTTGATTTCTTCGCGTCGAATATCGGTGAATATGATTCTCAGCTATACTGCCTGAAACCAAATAAAGGTTAGAGACCCTGCAACGAGTACCTGAAAAGCAAGTAACATAAATGCAGAATGATATGCAATGCCATGCAATGTTATGTTTATCATTTCCAAAGTGCTTTACACCCTGATTCCAATCCAAACCACGGAAATCTGAAGACCAGAAATCGTGATATAAAGAGACGTGTCGTGGTCATGTGCTTATGTACAGATATCTGATAAAGAGTAATTCTGAATAAACTGCTCATACTCATTCAACAAAGTATTCAAGTATTTAAGAAAGGCTCATCCGCCAATGCAATACAAGGAAAAAATGGATCCATCAACAAGCCTGATGGTAACCATTAACAACAAAATACAGGGAAAAGAACATCAGTCTGACAATTCCACATCCTTCAGCTTATCACTTGAGTATTTGATCTCCTCAAAAAGTATACGGGTACGCTGGTGATTCGGCTTTTCAATCATTTCTTTGATCAAGACATCCCTTTTCTCAAGAGCTTCAGTTAAAGAACCCATATGCAGCATAAGAGCTTCGTCATCATGCACTCCTTTGTGTCTCTTTACGCCAGCTTGCGTCTTGAGTATCTCTCTTTCTATCATGGCTTCTTCAAGCTCTTTCTTGGTATTCTTCAGCTGGCTTCTAGCTTCTTCTAACTGTTCTTGACTTTTACCGAGACTTTCCCGATACTTTCTCCTCTGCTCATGTGCCTTTTTAAGCTCCTCGTCTTTAATCTTCGACTGATCCTTTAACTCGGCATTTTCAATTCTGACTTCATCCCAAGCTTGACGAAGTTGAGCCACTGAATCCTTGCTTTGGGCTAAAGCCTGTTTTGTAATCTTGTGAGCCTGACTAGTGTCATCTGCTCCCAAAGTAAGTTTCCGAAAGTACCGAGCTCTGTCATCAAAATCTTCCTCTTTGTCAGCCAAGGTTTTTTCCGCTTTCAAGGCTCTCTTTTCCAACTCTTTGTTGTCAGCTAGAGCTTTCTGAAGACACCTGCTCATTCCAGAATTCTCTATTTGCAACTCTCTGACCATTTTCTTCCACTTCTCACATTCTTCAATAGCCACCATGGTGGGTTTTTCTGGCTGTACTGAACATAAAAGAGGTCCCCTTGAAAAGGGTAAAAGCAATTCCTTTACTTTCGTCTCAATCCACCTGTCATATTCAGGATAAGATCTACAATCTCCTTTTCCAAAAACTGCTTTTCCAATTTTGTGCTTATCTTTCCAAGCATTCACTACTTCTACCACCTTCGCATCTTTAGTTCCTGTAAAGAATAAAGATTCTTCCACATCTTGCTCTGTAGGAGGATCCCTGGAAGCATACCCAAACTGTCGGATGGCCAAAACTGGATTATAATTGATCCCTCCTTTTCTGCCAATCAAAGGAACATTTGGAAAATTTCCGCATCTTGTGACAAGCTCTATTCTCAACAACCGGTGGTCAAACCATACAATGTTATCAGCAGTTAAACCCATCAATCGTTTAGACCATTTCGCCACATCTTTGGTTTCCACAAAGGCACCTGTCTGAGGCAAATGTTTGAAAAACCAATGACTCAGCAGTGGAGTACAACAACTAACAGATCCTCCCCTTCTCTTCTCGTTCTTATAATGCACGGAATGATAAAAATCTCCTAACAAAGTAGGGACTGGATTTTTAAGAACGAAAACTCTTGTTGCTTGCATATCCACAAAGTCTTGCTGATTGGGAAAGAGAACTAGGCCATATATGCAGAGAGCCAGAATGGAATTGTAAACCGTCCAATTTTTAGCACTTGCAGCCTCTTGGGCTTGTCCAGACAGAAATTCTAAATGAAATCCGCTAACTCCATTTTTACTGCTCACACCACTCTTTACCACTGCCTGATCCATTTGTAACGCAGCAGCAATTTCTTTTACGCTGGGAGAACTACCAGAGAAGAATGGTATTGCCGGCGTGATCAGAATTCCCAAAATAAATGAGAATTCTTCCAGTGTTGGCATCAAAATGTAATCTGGAAAAAGAAAGCATCTCAACGAAGGCTCGTAGAACTGCAGCAGAGTGTGCAAAGCATCATGTTCATACTTGGTGATTGTACGGACCATCCCAACCAAATTCCCGTAGCTCTTCTGAAACCTATCAAGAATACCCGGACCAGCCATATCTATAACTTTGAGCAATGAATCCAAAACAGGATCTGGAAACTTGTAAGACACATTGTTCTTTCTCTCGGCAACGATCTCTGTTGAACCCATGGATTGGAATCAGAATTGTATTATGCACCTGAAAATGACAAACATAACTGTTATGATATGATAATGCAATGCAAAAGGGCATGTGATCAGGTAATCAAGTGTCTGTGTCTGTATTGAACTGTGTGCACTATGTCTCTTTATTAAATGTGGCAATATCTGAGATGAACACTTAAATCACTGTCATAGGATACAATGTCTGAAATCCTCATAGAATCACAAGTAAGGTAGGTAGGAGGCTGGGTTTCCTGCAAACCTGTAAACATCCCGCCCATACTCACATGTGGTTCTTAGAAAATAAGGCTTTGTCAGCTTCGGAGGTTTGAGAAGCAATAGCACATTCAGCCCGTAGGATACAATGCTATGCCAATCAAAGAGGTCGTCCACTGACTCCCCTTAGAAAATAAAAGTCATCCTATGCAAGTTCCAAAGTGGGCCCTCGGGTGCGAATGGGTTTGCCACAGAATGTGGTCTGCCACTGTCACCGCTAAAGAGGGATGTTTCCACTAAGGTCCTCATGATCGGTCACTAGAGTCGACAGCTCTCTAGATCGACATCCTGGAATACGCAAGATGCGCATGCCACGACGTGTCCCAAGATAGCCTCGTCTAGCTGTGAATTTCGTGAACACCCAACGCACTCCAAACGGCACGTAGGTCCCACTACTCTCCACTCTAATTCTAAGTGTATCCTCAAGCCTGTGTAATGGGCTTATCTCTCAGAAATCCCATCCCGCCAAACAGACAAAATAGTGCAACACAATATAATATATGATATGTAATGCTAAAATGCAGTAAATGCAGTAAAATAAATAAACAGCAACATATAGCACAACAGTAAACACCCAATGAAAAAAAACAAATAAGCGCTAGGATTGACTCGCCTAAGGATGGACCGGCAATAGGTTAACCTTTCCCCAGCAGAGTCGCCAGCTGTCGCTCCCGGGATTTTCATCCTAGTACAAACGCGAAAGTGGCACCGAACAGAGTCGCCAGCAATGTATATTTATCCCAAGAGGGAAAGGAAACACCGCATAAACCTGAAGGAAGGAAAACAGCATGGCCTTACGACCAAGAGAATGGGTAAGGGAGTCAGTTACGCGAGAGGAAGGTATTAGCACCCCCTCGCGTCCATCGTACCCGATGGGATCCACGCTTGCTTGTCTCGATCAAAGGGTGTAAGAACTGGATATCAACTGCTAACTGGAAAACTGGAAATGAAGGGATATAAAAGAAAAGAGAGAGGAGAAAGAAGTGAGAAACAAATGTAGGGAAAATAAAAGAAGTGCTCGCATGGGCCCTACCCCACTGCCTACGTATCTCATCGGGACCATGAGAATCAGAGCGACGTAGTTCCCCTCACTAGGGATGGATTGCATTTTTTAGAGAACGGCTTACGTTCTAGCTCAGGTGTTGCAGGCTCGCTGGTCCGAGTGCGTTACCATCTTGCAAGAGAACGAGTAGGAGCACGTTCATACGTTGAGAGTGAGTGAGATGAGAAAAGAATTCCCGAAGGAAAGACGTAATTGTTTGTTTTTGTCTTTTAGAAGTTTTTCCCATTTATTTGCATATGATAGTGTATCTGAATCTTAGTTATTGGAATGTGTACATTCTCACATTCCAAGATGGAATGAGCAAGAAGACACACTAAGAGTGAAGAAGACCCTCACACCTATTTCCAATTGTCAAGGTTCAAACACACTAGCATACTGGTGTTTATTAAGTGTTTTTGTTAATTAAGAAATGAAGAAGTGTTTTTTTATTTGTACCTTCAACAATTATTGCATTTAAGTCCCTCATACAAGATCAAATGTTTAACACATTGACCCAAGATGGCCTATATGCTATACATTCTAAGATTATAAGAGAAGACCCCTTATAACCTTTTCTTTATATGAAAGGCCTAAATGCAATAAATGCCTACCTTTATTAGATATTTTGAATTTTCTTTGAGATGAGAAAAGAGACTCAAGAGAGGATAAAGGTAAAAATCTATATGGACTAAGACTCAATCCTAATTGATTAGTTAAGGGAGTGATCCTAAGGTTTGTGAGGTTTCAACCTAAAGTCTAAAGAAAGAAGGAATTAAACAATTCACTTCTAAAGAAGAAGATGAATTGTAATTCCCAAAGGGAAGTGATGAGTTATTAAAAGAAAGCACATAAGTGCTTAATAAGCACAAAAATGGAACTGTAAAAGAGATGAAAGGAAAGAAGTTTGAATGTGGATTCCTTATCCACACTCAATTGAAACTTACCAAAGCCCCTACATGGTTAGTAAGCATGTGTAAGAAATATAGGGAGTAAAAGAACATTTATGCACCATAAAGCTCAAAAGAATTAGATGAGAAATCAAATTCTAAGATCACAACCAGAATGTACATCACATGGAAAACAAATGATTATCATCAAGCAAACTCAAGTGGATAGGCAACAAACATCATCCATGACATTAGAACATGATATCATAAGAAAAGGGAGAATGAAAGATGAAAAGAAATGGAAGAAACATGCATAAATGGAGCATGTAATCCAAGGATCAGAATTGAAATGAAATGAAAAATGATTCACAAACATCTCACAAGTATTCATGCATGACACATCAAAGCATTTAAGAAGTGATAGAAGAAGTAGAATTGAAATGGAAGTTCCAAACAAAGGAAAGTGCAAACACAACATGTTAAAGGTGCACAAGGTTCAAATGATAACCACCAAGCAAAGATGACATATGATATGTATCAATGTCCTATAATGTCAAGAGTGTAGCTCACCAAATAGGCAAATGATCATGCAAGTATACACAAAAGAAAACATGTAAACATGCACAAAGATTACAAGGATGTGACATGTTGTAATGCTTCAAATGAAATGTATTAAACAAAAATCAAATGGCCTCATGGAAATTAAACAAGCATAGTTTAAAGGTACATAAATCAGAGGTGAATCATGTATCAAAGTAGCACGCAAGAAACCAAGGCAAAATGATGCCAAACAATGCACTTAGGTCAAGTATACACATCATACCAAGTAACACAACAATGAACACCAATAATGCCATAAAATGACCTAAAAAAACAAATAAAAATCACTTAACATACCTCAAGATTCTAATGACTCAATGCAAAAAGAAGAGCATCAAAACAATTTTTAATGATTGAGAACAAAAATGCACAAAATCATGTACCACATTAAGCATCCATACCAAAGAAATTCAAAGAAAATTAAGGCATAGGGGCAAAAAGGTCATAAAATCAAGAAATAAAATCATGGAAAATCTCCTAAATGTTTTAAGGATACTCATGAATTTTTGTGGAATTTTATGATGAAGTTTGATATTTTTAAAAATTAAAAAGAAAACGTGTAGCAAAGATAAAAAATAAAATGCAATGCAAAATGAATGGGGGTGCATGCATAGTAAGGACTCAGTTCAATTCATTTGGGCCTTGAAAGCGTGAGGGTGTGATTAGCAATCAGATTTAAGTCCAGTTCAGAAATGAGGCATGTGACTGGCACATGTATTTTAATGCGCTGTCCACCTGCAAGCCACACGATCACGCAAAATGAACGTACACGATTAAAACATGGTGAAACCCTAGCCAACACAGTCACCGGCCGGAGGGGACCTCCGGTCACCTTCTCCGGCCAATAGCCACCACCTGCAACTCCATAATTTCCAGAATTCCACAAAAACTATACCAAAATGAAGAGCATCTCACGTAGATTAACAATATACTCATAAAAACAACAAAACATACACACATAGCAAGAACAGAGGGGATGAATATGTGCCCTAACTTTTGGATCTAAGCCTTTACAAGGCCTATCAACTAGCCGGAGTGAGAAATGCTCCTAATGAGCTCATATCATCATGAAATCATCATAATAATCAACAAAACGTGAGAGAAAAGTTTGTAAGTTTTGGAACCTGATCTTGCAGTTCTTGTGGAGTTTGAGAAAACCAGAGAGAACACTTGCTCTTCAACCTTGGAGCTTCAATATTAAGCAAAATAAATGCTGATGATTCACGAGTAGATGAAGGAGATTGAAGATTGCAGTGATGCTAAGCTTGCAGAAATGGAGTTGTTCTTGTTGTTCTTGTTGTTCTTGATTCAACCACACTCAATGGAAGAACTATGGAGTTGAAATCGTGGAGAAGCAAACTCAGAGAGAATGAGAGAGTAGAAGAGAGAGTTTCTGAAGTGAATGTGTGAGAAATGAAGTTGAAAAATGAAATTTGAGAGAGTAATTTTTATTTATAATGTGAGCTAACCACAGTTAAATGAGTTGAGTTAGGGTGAGTCAAGTTGGTTAACTGAGTCATCCCTAACTAACTGAGTCAAGTTAGTTAGGGAGTGTGATGATATGGTGAAGATGGCTCATGACATGCTATGGTGGAAGTGAGGAGGGAAATGAAATGGCACGGCTGGTGGTAGCAGAAACTTGCTTAGCACATTTATTTCTTTCCATTCTCATGTATGCCAAGGCAAGTGTGCAAGGTGTAATTGACTTGTGCTTGGTTGAAAGAGGAAACTGAAGTGAGGAAGTGTTTGTGGTGTGTTTGAACCAAAATCATGCAACATGCTGTCAATGTATCCATGCTAACATAGGGTAGTTTGTGGAGGTTTTTCTCTCTACTCAATGACTGCATTAGGGAGTTTATGGGTTCATTGGAAAGAGGATGCATTGGAGCACAATATTGATTTGGAAATTGAAGTGAAATGAGGTCTCAAACATGTCTAAAAATGACCCTAAACAGATGGACCAAGAACTGGTACATGGGTGCGCAGACTTGTGGCATGACCTAGTTGTGACCTGGTCAAATTTCAGTTGCAATGACCATTCTTTGAGCCATCATAACTCCTTAACCTTTGATCAGATGAAAAATTGATAAACACCAACTTTGAAGATCTCACATAGAGGAACAACTTTGATGTTGAAAGATTTTCCATTTGAAGCCTCTAATCATGAGTAATTGATCAATACATTTGGCCCACCAAGTGTTTGAGAAAATGACTGCGCGCGTGCCCTGAAAATCTTGGTCATGACCTAGTTTTGGACCTACTTTGCTCAAACTTTGATCAATCATATCTCACTCAATTTTTATCCAATGGAGATGTTCCACATATGGATGTGAAGCTTAAAACAAGATCTTTTGTTGTGGCCTGGTGGAATTTTCATTTGGTGCTTCAATTTTAAATGGCCTTGGTTCAAACTCTGATGCAAAATGGCCAAAACTTGCTATTTTTAGTAACCCTTCTTCTTCCAAAAATGGCAACTTTCCACCTCTTGATTTTTTCATGATTCCTTTGGAGTTTCTTGACCAAATTTTGTACATTGGACACATATAAGATGAATTTTATGAATTTGGTCTCAAAAAGTCAAGAGTTGACTTTTTCTCCTGATTATTTGACTTGGCCCCAATTTTCCTGATTTCTGATCTTTCTTCCAATTGAACCACTTCTAAAACCAATTGAGAGGCAATTTTCCATACACATACACTTAAGGACATATGAAATACCATGTCATCAAGTTTGGTCCAAAAAATCAAAGATTCCCTGATCTTATTGGAAACCCTAGTTTAGGTGCCCACCTCCTAGGAGAAAAATGTGCAGTCTTCAATTTCAAATTCCTCAGAGTATGTTGTGTGTCCTCTTAAAGAATGATGAGATATACCATTTGAGGATGATTTTGGATCAATGAGCTATCTCTTTTGAGGGTTTTCCTTCAGTTTTTGACCCTCTTGCATAGTGAAAGATGTAGCTTCAATCTCCCATTGGATCTCACTTCCTTGAGATTGTGGATGATCCCTTGAGATAGTATGAGACATGAAAGACCTCTTGGCTTGCCTTGAGGAAACTTGATTGACCTTTTTGTGCTTTGAATGATCCCTTGATTGTCCATCTTCCACCTGATCACCTGCCCTGATGGTAAGAGGGATGCTATGCTTCATTTTTCTATGTTAAATGCAATGCAATGCTAATGAGGTGGATATGATATGATAAATGATAATGCCATGCTATGATGACAAAGAGGGAGAGCAAATTTTGGGGTATTACAGTAGGGAAGCTGTTCAGATCATCACAACTCATCTGTAACACCTCCAAATCAAAAATCACTTTGAACTTGCTGTCACGGCCTAGAGGTAAGCACATACTTGGTCATCTCTCAATCTATGCATATTTCCTCGCACAATAATTTGGCCATATGTTCATAATCATGCATGGAATGTTTTCCCTCAATTAATTGCATTGTTTGAATCGTGTATCAAAAATCTTAGCCTTCATGCAGAAATTAGGGTTCTTGAGGTCTCTTCGTGATTTCTTGTTGTATGTTTAATTTAAATGAAATTAAAGTACATAGACATGATCGTGAGGTTGAGACGAGCATAATGATATGTGGATTACATGATATGATTACGTATTCAGGGAGATTGGATAGAAAATGCAAATCAGCCAAACCCAGAACACGCGCGTGTTCTTCAGCTGTTCTTGGCGCCTTTTTTGAATTTTCAAATATTTGAATTTTGTGATTTTTCTTTAATTGATTCAAAAATTAATTTCTCTCTGAGTTTTAATGATTTTGAGTTGATTCTTTTTTTAATAATTCACAAAAATGTTAAAATATTTTATTTTCACAAAAAATCCCAAAAATATTATTTATTTCATATAATTGAAATTTTCTTAAAGAATTAATATTTTGATTGTTTTTGGCATTTTAAATATTTTTTCTACATTGATTTTGCAACTTTTAATGCTTTCTAATTATTTTGTAGGTCAATACTTAATTTTTGAAGCATTAATCCAAGATCACAATTTGTTTTCCATGTGTTAAACAATTTTTGATCATTTTAATTGAATTTTATTCAATTAAATACATTTTGAAAACAAATTAGGGTTTTGGATTAATTCAACCCTCATAAATCATTTTCAAACCTTTTTGGGCCTCTTGAGAGAGTGTAAGACCCATCCCCCCTTGTACAAACACTTTTTTTGGGCCTCACTTATTGTATAAGTCCCTCTGTACAAGTAAACGGCACTATCGTCGCCCGTTTAAAAATAAAAATCATCTGGGCCTCTCCTTGAGCTATAAGACCCATTCAAAACACTTTGGGCCTCTATTAGAGTGTAAGACCCAATCCCCCTTTTAACCAAAACATTTTGGGCCTCACTCATTGTATAAGTCCCTCTGCGTTAAAAGAAAACCTCGGCACGATCGCCATTTTTTAAACGAAAAATCATTTGGGCCTACCCTCGTGTTATAAGCCCCACTCTTTTCTTTAAACCTTTTTGGGCCTCTTGAGAGAGTGTAAGACCCATCCCTTTGTACAGAAAACCTTTTTGGGCCCCAGTCACTTGTATAAGTCCCGCTGTACAAAGTCAAACAGTGCACTCACTGATAAAACCCTGGGCCTCTCCTTGAGCTGTAAGCCCCAAATCTTTCTTTTTCAAAGCACTTTCTCCTTTGATTTTGAATATACTGTTGTTTTCAATCTTTCTTTGTTGAACAACTAACCAAACAGCATGGAAGCACTCCAACCGAGTAAGTGGTTATCGCTTTCGTTTACTGCTTTCATATTATAAACTGTATTGTGGGGCTGCTCACTGTAAGTCTCCTTTCATAAACTCATATCTACTGTGTAATAATAGTATAGATATTTCGAGTTTCCCCGGCTACTACGTCTAGAACTAGGTGACGCCGTTTCATTTATTCGTAGAAATAGACGCCTAGATCCCCAATAGGAGCACCAGATACAGTCTTCTCTTCAGCTGTCCTCCTTAGGAATCGTCAAGAAGCTCTACTCCCCAAGATGAATGTATTCTCCGTGAATGGCATCTTTGAGTTTCTTCCAAATTCTCGAACTTTCCTGACTTGATCTATTCCTTGTGGATAGCTTGCCTTGAATGTCTCGGGGTTTGGGTACCCATTACGGTCATAATCTTGGACCTTAACTAAGGAACCCTCTTTAAAAGCTAAAAGTCGCTGGATAGTAAACCTCGCACGCTTACCAGTGGTTTTTATCTTTAAAAGAGTTATCTCTCCTAATGGAAAGGAGATGATAGACCCACGGGCTTCTTAAAAGCATCGGCCTCCTCTTGGGCATTATTCAAGGACACTACGACTTCTTAGAAGTATTCACAGCCTCCTCTTAGGCTTCGTATAATGATCTCTTCCTCCGGGAATGATAGCCTCCTCTTGGGCTTCGTACAAGGACCCGTCGGCTTCTTAAAAGTTTCCAGCCTCCTCTTGGGCTTCGTACAAATTGTCCCGACGACCTCCTAGAGGTATAGGAACAGAACCTAGTCATCCTCATAGAACAGTCCTTTCATAGAGTCTACTACTGCTTCTCAAAGCATAGTACGAAAGATAAAACTCTAGACACGGACAGTCTAACTTTCTTGAGTCTCAAAAGACATTCTCAAGTGACCCCTTCGTTAAATAAGAAGGAAACCCGCAGACTCGGACAGTCTCAATACCCTTTGGATTTCCAGTTTCCCCAAAGAAAGGGAAACAACCCCGATCCTCAGATCTAACCCATGAGTACAGTGATGCTCATATAAGAACTGATTTTCTCTTTCAAAATCAGTATACTGGACCTGTCACGTAACTGACACAATAACCTTAGCCTTCTCTTGGGCTTTGTACAAATGATTCTCCCCAGCGGAGTCAAACAACGTTTAACCTCTCTCTCGGGCTTTGTACGAGACACACAAGAGACTCCCTCGTTGAGTCAATCCCCCTTTCGCCTCCATCTCGGGCTTTGTACGAGATACAAAAAGGTTCTCATTGAGCCAAACAAACAATCGCCTCCATCTCGGGCTTTATGCGAGATACCAAAAGACTCCATCGTCAGGTCAAAATCTTTTAGCCTCTCTCTCGGGCTTTGTACGGGACACAAAATAGCCTCCTCTTAGGCTTTGTATAAGAAAACCCCTGGTTGATCCAATTAACCTTTTAACATCAAAGCTGTGCCTCGTTCACAGTATACAAACATCAACAACTCCTTCCCCTTCATCTAATCGCTGTAAGTGGCAAGCCTCTGGATCATCTATATCCACGCCACTGTTCCTCTTTTAGCATGATAAATTCCTAAGGAAAGATGGCATTGCTCTACACTGAGTTAAAGTCTTCTCCTTCAGGTTAAAACCCTTTCTTCGGAAATTATGGCATTGCTCGGATCCGCGTATCCCAGTTAAAGTAATTCTCCTTTTCCCTTCTTTAGAGATGACAAATTCTCTCTAAAGCCGAGGTCTTTCAGCTTCACGTCTTGGGCTTTGAACAAGACACAAATAGACCTTTCAGCTTCACATCTTGGGCTTTGAACAAGATACAAACCACCTTTCGCTTCACGTCTTGGGCTTTGAACAAGACACCAAAAACCAATTTCCTCCCATAGAATAGGAGGAACTACGAACGCTCTGATTTCCCTGTTTCGGTAAACAGGAATACGTAGGCATAAGATCGAAAGAAAAGATCTTAGCGAGCGCAATCAACAAAAAACCCAAATCCCATATCTCCATCAATCAAAAGCAGTATTTCAAAAGCATCAGTCCTAACATCCTAATCCTTGTTCCCCGCCAGAAACCTTCTGCCCAGGTAAAAAAAGAAAGAAAACAGTATTGGCGAAAATACAAATAACCAGTACAAAGGCCCCCCACATTGATAGCATCCGTAACCTAACAGACCGCTGTTTAAACTCAGTATGCAAGCAGGGTTAATTGGAGACATCTATTTCCCTTCCTTATTCAGCTCACAATAGGATAAAAAATGAATCGACCTGTAGTCAAAGCTCAAACTGCAGAGAGCGACCAGCGCTTAAGAACCGCGTCCAAAATCGCTCGCTACAGAAAAGTGGCGCCCACCGTGGGGCTTAATCTTCTTTCTTAAACGTTTAAGGTGGAAACCTTGGACAAACCTTTTTTCTCTTCACTTGTGTGAATACCACAGATTGGGACTTCCGCTGGGGAACCCATTTCTGTCAGGAACTTAGGAATCATAGATTTATAAGTCTAGGATGATTAGGACAAATATATATACTGCTTTTCCTAATTGCTATACGTGTTTATTTTTCTGCTACTGGGAATGCGTGTGATGCCGCATGTGGTGAGAATGAGTATACACTTAAGATAAGTGATGGCGACGGGGTCGACCATCAACCTCAGTGGAGGCTGACCAACGCAACCCATTCACTCTTCTAGCCAATGGGCCGGTTGTTAAGTCTGAGAAGCTGAGGAGCCAAACCCTTTCGTAGTGCGGAAACTATCGAAAATAGTTGTTACGCGATACTACCCTCATTTGAGGCTGGTGATCTATTCTCGGTGAATGGCACTTACTCTAAGATTGCTCTACAACTCGCTGGCGATCCGCTTGTTGTTTTGCTTTCCTGGGAGGAGCTGATGATAATGAGTACAGGTACAAAAATCACCCTAGTATAAACCTTTGGGGATGGGTAGAGCCTTGACTTCATGACAACGACCCTTTGACCCCATGTTTTTTCTATGTTTTTGTGTGCTGCATTCATGCATTCATTTAATAAAACATTAAAACACTCAAAAAACTTTCTCTTCTAGTCTCTCTGTTTTTCAAATTAAACTAAGACTGTGATTGCAAATATCAGAGAAGAGGATTACGCTAATGGATTTCGGTAGAAGGAGAACTCACCAGTATACCTTCAAGGTTCCAAAACTAGGGGATTTGAGAAGGTTAGCAAGGATGATCGTTAACCCAGAGGCTTTCAGAGCCAAGCACGGTGGTTTGCTACCACTGTTAAGAGTCCATGTGATTAAGGGGATCATGGACGCGCTCATTCAATTCTACGATCTGGTTTATCACTGTTTCATATTCCCGGATTACCAGCTATCACCAACGCTGGAGGAGTATTCTCATCTGACTGATTTACATATCACTGATCGAGCTCCATTTTCTGGACTAGAAGAAATTCCAAAGAATCAGACTATTGCAATAGCAATTCATTTGGACGAGTCTGAGGTCAGGACTCACATGACCACTAAGGGTGGCATCCAAGGTTTGCCAGCCCAGTTCTTGACAAAAAAGGCTCTATACTTCGCTAGTATAGGGAACGGGACTGCTTTTGAAAGCATCTTTGTCTTGCTCACCTACGGGTTATTTTTGTTTCCCAACATCAATAACTTCGTCGATATCAACGCTATTAAGGTTTTTCTCATTGGAAACCCTGTGCCGACTTTGCTTGCAGATGCGTATCATTCGGTACACTTGGGAAATTTGTACAGCGGAGGGGAAATCACATGCTGTGTACCTTTGCTTTACAAATGGTTTATCTCTCACTTGCCCAAGTCTGCTGCTTTTTGGGATTGCAAGAGTGTCTTACGTTGGTCGCAGAAGATCATGTCTCTTACCAACTCTGATATAGATTGGCGTAATAGGATTTATGAGGGAATTAGAATCATTGACCATTGTGGAAACTTCCCCAGCGTACCCCTCATAGGAACTAAAGGAGGAATCAACTATCATCCGATATTGGTTCTTCGTCAATTTGGATACCCGATGAGACACATCCCACTGGGTGTTCATCTGGAAGGTTTTTTCTTCAAAGAAGGAGAAAGTGACAGAGCACTAAAGATGGAAATAGTGCAAGCTTGGAAACATGTTCATAAGAAAGGACGAGAGTCTTTGGGAAAACCAGACTGTGTCTCGGTGGAGCCTTATCTCCATTGGGTACAAACTAGAGCTATCAAGCTAAAGATGCCTTATCCTCGTTACAGAATTCTTCCACCGAGGGAAACTGTCATGTACTTCATGACGGAAACTGAAAAGCTTCAGGTTACTCTCAACAAAGTTCAAAAGGAAAGAAGATCTTGGAAGAACAAGTACCGCACCCTCGACGTAGAGTGTATCCAAATACAGCAACTACTAAAAGAGAAAGATGCTCTGATTGAAATTTTGGAGCAGCATGCTGTAGAGAATCAAGATGACCAAAGGAATTTGCTCGCTCCTTTCACCTGGCAAAGGAATGACAACCCAACAACGGCCCAAGCGCCCCGGTCAAAGAAGAGGACTCGGGACCCATTAGTTTAGGTTTCTGTTTCTGCACTTTGTAATCTACTGTATTTCCATTTCTGTAATCCTTTGGAATTCAATAAAAAAGGGGTTTCCCCACTATTTGATATTTGCAATCTAATTGTCGAAGTTTATTTTGAACAAAAAAAAAACAACAATTAATATAATCATTGCATTCATCATTCTCACATCGCGTATTCTCCTTCCCTACGAATCTCACGTTTGTGTCTCGATTCTAGAGTCAAACTGTCTCATTCGTACAATACTCGGGCCAATCGTCAGAAAAAGATGGATGATCTTGAGGAAGAAAACAGAGAGTTGAAAGAAGAGATCGACGCTCTGAGAGAGGATATAAGAAAGCTTCGTAACGACATGCAAGCCATGGCAGAAGCTCAGCTACAAAGAACTGTGATCTCAGAGATCACCTCAACGCCCATCATAGAAAAGTATGATCCTAGGTATCAGATGCCGAAAGATCGTCCTTGGGGCATGCCTGTTAACTATATCCCAGAAGGATATGTTCCGCCGATCACTGAAGATCAGGGAATCGCAACAGAAGCCGTTGGGCCTGAAGGTTACAAACTTCGGGAAAGCGAAGATGCCAGGGGCATACTCAAGACTCCTGAAGGTTACAAACTTTGGGAGGCGCCAAGATTTACTGCCGTAGTCACGGTACCACCCCCTGTGGTGCAAACTGTCCCGGAAGGACAGATTCCACCAACACCTTCTGGTAAGAAGGAAACTATGTTTGACAGAATGGATGAATTCCAGGAGCAGTTCTTGGAAATGCAGAAAGAGCTGCAAGCCATTCGCGGTCAGGATCTATTTGGGAAAGACGCCGCAGACCTCTGCTTGGTCCCAAATGTGAAAGTCCCGCACAAGTTCCAAGTGCCCGACTTTGAAAAATACAAGGGTAACTCTTGCCCTCAGGGCCATCTGGTGATGTACGCTCGGCGGATGTCAGCTCAGACGGAGAATCAGGACCTGCTGATTCACTACTTCCAGGATAGTTTAACCGGTGCCGCACTCAAATGGTACATGGGTTTAAACCGTACTACGATCAGCACTTTCAGAGATCTTGGTACTGCCTTCGTCCAACAATACAAATACAATTTGGACATGGCACCCGACAGAGATCAACTCAGATCGATGTCGCAAAGGACAAAGAAACCTTTAAGGAGTATGCTCAAAGGTGGCGTGAAATTGCCGCTCAGATTTGTCCACCTCTTGAGGAAAAAGAGATGACAAGGATCTTCTTAAAGACCTTGAGCTCATTTTACTACGACCGAATGGTTGCCAGTGCACCCAGTGATTTCACCGAAATGGTCGGCATGGGTGTACGTCTTGAGGAAGCTGTCCGAGAAGGACGTTTGGTAAAAGACGCTGGATCGACGAGCGGTACTAAAAAATACGGTAGTGCTTTCCCTAAGAAAAAAGAGCAAGATATTGGGAATATCTCTCTCGGAAAGCAAAGGCGACGTTATCAGCCAGTAGCAGCTGTAACTCCTGCTATCGGCCCCGCGCCTGTTCCTATGTATCAACCTCAGGTTGCGCAGAGCCAACCTGACCAACAAAGGACACAACAGCCTCTTCAGCAGGCTCGTCCTCCATATAACAACAACCGTACAACACGGCCACCAGGATTTGATCCTATACCCGTAACGTACACAGAGCTGTTTCCGTTACTGCTGGCTAAGGGGCACATTCAGACTAAGTCTCCCCTTTCAGTTCTGGAAAATCCGCCTTTTTGGTTTAAAGCGGATCAAACATGCCCTTATCATCAAGGAGGTTCAAGGCATAACATTGAGACTTGTCTCAATTTCAAATCCGACGTGCAAAAGCTTGTTAGGAGCGGGCTCTTATCTTTCAAAGATACGAATCCTAATGTTCTTACGAACCCGCTGCCTCAACATGAGAAAGCTGCAGTCAATCTGATTGAGAAAGAGACTAACAATGTCTATCAAATTCATGATGTACTCTTGTTGAAAACCAATCTGGTCAAGATGCATTGTAGACAGAGTGGATATGGCCATGTGCCACCTCATAATTATCACCAGTGTGATATCTTCTCTAAAGACAACCAGGGATGTTCTGTGGTGCAAGCAGCTCTACAGGAGCAAATGGATCTTGGATGGATCCAAGAGCACCGAGTTTGTGGAATTAACATGGTTTACACGAATTCCAACATCATTCAAAACCACGACATCCGTGCGATGAATGTCAACTTGGTGGCGATGCACTCAAGGCAAAGCCAGTATCATAATCTGCCGCGGCACGATTACAGTTCCTGTCTGATTTGCTCGGTAAACAAACAGGGATGCTCTTTCATACAAGAGGCCCTCCAGCGTCAGATGGACCTTGGATGGATCCAAGACTACCATGATAGGAACTCCTATCAAATCAACATGGTTCAGATCTTTGACATTCGCGTGATGAATACCAACCTGGTAGAGTTACATGCCGAGCAGGTCCGACTCAGATTCTTAATATCGCATGATTATCAAAACTGTAAAGCAGGTTGCGAAAACGATTGAGGTTGTACCCTTGTCCAGGAGGCACTTCAGCACTTGTTAAATCACTGGTGGATGCCAATCTATATGGACGAAGATACTCAGCAAATTAGTATCAATCACAGGAATCCTACTCGTCGTCAAAGTCAGGATGTCCGATCAATGGAAGATAACCTAGTGAGGTTACATTGTATTCAAAGTGGGCGTGGCCAGGTGCCACCACACAACTATGAACGTTGCGGCGTCTGTTCGGAAAGTAACCAAGGGTGTTACCTTGTGAGAGCAGCTCTTCAGGGTCAGGTCGATCATGGAGAAATTCGTCCATATCTAGGTTCAGGACCCATCATTTGGTCGCCGAACTACCTTGCCGAGCAAGTTGAGGATGTTGTCACGATCTCTGGTCATCACAGGACCAGGGATGTTTCTACCATCATCCCTCTACTTGACGAATCTAGAGTTCCCAACCGGGAACGGATCAAGGATACTTATGATGGTCAGAAAAATCAGAAGGTTCCCATAGTCATCTATCTACCGGGGCCACTACCGTATGAGTCAGCTAAGGCAATCCCTTACAAATACGGTGCAACAATAATCAAGAATGGAAAGGAAATTCCATTACCCTCCGTTGTGAATATTGCAGACATCAGTCGTGTAACACGGAGCGGTCGAATCTTCAACCGAGGGGTTAGAGAATCCAACAAAGAAAAGGAACTTCAGGCAAAAATTCCTGATCCACCAGTCGGTCAATCTAGTAATCCCGACTTTTCAAAAGACAAAGATGAGATGCTAAAGCTCATCCAAAGGAGTGAATACAACATTGTTGATCAACTGTTACAGACTCCTTCAAAGATCTCAGTATTATCACTGTTACTCAGTTCAGAAGCACACAGAGAGGCTCTACAGAAAGTCTTGGAGCAAGCCTTTGTGGAACAGGATGTAACAATCAGACAGTTCGATGGCATTGTCTCTAACATCACTTCCTGCAACAATTTGGGATTTAGTGATGAGGAATTACCTGAAGAAGGTCCCCGTCATAACATGGCGCTCAATATTACAGTTAACTGCCAGGACGATGCTTTAGCCAACGTACTGGTAGACACAGGGTCAGCCCTGAATGGTATGCCGAAGTCCACCTTGATGCAATTATCATTCAAGGGCCCTCCAATGAGAACCAGCGAGGTCGTCGTCAAAGCGTTCGACGGATCCAGAAAAACAGTTATCGGCGAAGTTGATCTTCCCATAACTATTGGTCCTCACACTTTCCAAATCACTTTCCAGGTCATGGACATCCGGGAAACATACAGTTGTTTATTAGGAAGACCTTGGATACATCATGCTGGAGCGGTTACTTCAACCCTCCACCAAAAGCTAAAGTTCGTCAAGAACGATCAACTTGTCACGGTTTGTGGGGAACAAGCCTTGCTTGTGAGTAACCTATCCTCATCTACTTGTGTGGAACCCGAGGAGGTTATTGGAACTCAGTTCCAAGCACTTTCGGTGAGCAAGAACAATCAGTTCAAAGAAGGAACTTCGATTTCTTCATACAACGATGCTATCAAAGCGGTCGAGAGTACCGATACGACAGGATGGGGACAACTTGTCATTCCTATTGACAATAAAACAAAGAAGGGTCTTGGTTTTTCTGCAACCTGTACCCAGACAGCTGCAAACGATGAAAGTCTTCATCCCCTTCAAAACTTCTTCCACAGTGGAGGTTTCCTTCACCCAGTGTCTCAGACAGTTCATGCTATCAATGAGGAAGATCCCTCTGACACAGATGAAGAATGGAAGTCCTACCTTAACAAGGACGGCTATATGTCTCAGGAAGAGGTGCCTATGCCTTTTTGCTTTCCTACAGAAAGTATGAGATTTATACCAAGATCAGATGTCGAAATGATATACGGAGATTGTGATCCGAAAGGATGCCGTGCTCCGCCAAATTCATTAGAGGAAAACACTCCGATGAAAGACAACTTTGATCACAATTACTATGGCCCAATGG
Source organism: Lathyrus tuberosus (assembly GCA_022829125.1). Taxonomy (NCBI): domain Eukaryota; kingdom Viridiplantae; phylum Streptophyta; class Magnoliopsida; order Fabales; family Fabaceae; genus Lathyrus; species Lathyrus tuberosus. Next base: position 3,474,395 of record JALAZF010000254.1, read on the forward strand.
ATGGCCTGCCAATGTGGCAGCCTTACCCAGGAAACTTGGGGTAAGAAAGTCAGCCGAACAATGAAACTTAGCTGAGCGTCATTGAACAGAATACCTGTGTCCCCACCCTGTCATGCGATCAACACTCAGGTCATTCAGAAACTACTCAACATGAAGATGAATTCGCAACATTTGCAGGACTAGAATTCCTCAACTATGCTTTTCCTGAGGTCAACGTCATCGAGAGGGATGACTCCTCCAGTTCTAAAAAAATGTGGGACACCTTGGGACAACCGAGTGGAAAATACGACTATATGGTCAAGTACACCGCTCCCGAAAGCTCTCGTATCAGGCTCGAAGATATCCAGCCAACTGGATGGGGAGATACAGCTGAGAGCACAAATGCTATGCAAAATACAACAGAGGAATCCTCCTACGAAAATTCTGCTTGGGAGACAGATTCCAATGATCCTGCTACACCAGAAATCAGCATTATTTCTGAAGACAAATCAAGGAAGGTGCCAGACTTTATGATTCACCGAGGAGTTCGCCGCCAATGGGTTACCGTCGAGGTTCCGAAGGTCGTTCATCAGTCAAAGTAATTGCCATCTTTAACCTTTCACCCCGCCCAGGTGAAACGGATATTTTGATAGGGCTCGTTTTCTGTAAATTTCCCTCTTCGCTTTGCCCGAAGCGACAGAGTTTTGTTTTATAGGGCTGTAGTTTCAAGATTCGACTTGTTTATAAATAAAATAACGTCGTTCTGTAATTTACGCATTTATTGCTGTTTTCTCTTTTTGCTTTTTCAGAAAATGGTAATCCTAAGAAAAACATTCAATAATAAAAACAAGCAGTAAAATCAAAACACTGCACACACTTACATTTTCTCTATCTCTTCTAAACACGAATCATCACATCATGCAGATTGCTTGTTTTATACCCCGTTGAAACATACGATCCGATGCCTTCTCCCAACTTTGAGTTCCCGGTATTCGAGGCTAAAGAAGAAAATGACAACGAAATTCCAGAAGAGATCTCCCGACTACTCAGACAAGAGGAAAGGTCCATTGAACCTCACAAAGAACCGTTGGAAACGGTAAACTTGGGTTCAGAGAAAGAGAGAAAAGAAATCAGGATCGGAGCACTGCTCAGTCCAACTGCCAGAGAGGGTTTGATAAAGCTTCTCAAAGAATTTCCTGATGTATTCGCTTGGTCCTATCAGGATATGCCAGGGTTGGATACCAGCATCGTGGAACATCACTTACCATTAAGATCGGAACGTCCGCCAGTAAAGCAAAGGTTGAGACGGACTCACCCGAACATGGCCATCAAAATCAAGGAGGAGGTACAGAAACAGATCGACGCGGGTTTCCTCGCTACATCTGAATATCCTCAATGGTTAGCCAGCATCGTACCCGTTCCCAAAAAGGACGGAAAGGTTAGAATGTGTGTCGATTATAGAGATCTGAACAAGGCAAGTCCAAAGGACGACTTTCCTTTACCACACATTGACATGTTGGTTGACAGCACAGCAAAGTTCAAAGTATTTTCCTTCATGGATGGATTCTCGGGCTATAACCAGATCAAAATGGCGCCGAAAGACATGGAGAAAACTTCGTTCATTACCCCATAGGGTACCTTTTGTTACAAGGTAATGCCGTTCGGTTTGAAGAATGCCGAGGCAACCTATCAAAGGGCCATGACTACTCTATTTCATGACATGATACACAAAGAAATCGAGGTATATGTTGATGATTTGATTGCAAAATCAAGAACAGAGGATGAGCACGTTGAACATCTGTCAAAATTGTTTGAACGTCTAAGAAAATTCAAGCTCCGCTTGAATCCCAACAAGTGCACCTTCGGTGTCCGTTCGGGGAAATTACTAGGGTTCATCGTCAGCCAGAAAGGAATTGAAGTTGATCCTGACAAGGTCAAGGCCATTCAAGAAATGCCTTCTCTGAAAACTGAAAAACAAGTCAGAGGATTCCTGGGACGTTTGAACTACATCTCCAGATTCATATTCCTCATGACCGTGACGTGTTCGCCGATTTTCAAATTACTCAAAAAGAACCAGGATTGCGTTTGGTCAGAAGATTGCCAAACCGCCTTCGATAGTATTAAGGAATATCTGTTGAATCCTCCGATTCTATCACCTCCAGTGGAAGGAAGACCACTGATCATTTACCTCACAGTCCTAGAGGACTCAAAGGGATGTCTACTTGGCCAACAAGACGAAACCAAACGGAAAGAGTCTGCCATTTACTATCCAAGCAAGAAATTCACCGACTGTGAGACTCGGTACACGATGCTTGAGAAAACTTGTTGCGCTTTGGCTTGGGCAGCCAAACGTCTTCGCCAGTACATGATTCGTCATACTACTTGGTTGGTCTCCGAAATGGATCCAATCAAGTACATTTTCGAAAAACCTGCTCTCACGGGAAGGATTGCCCGTTGGCAGATGTTACTATCAAAATATGACATAGAGTACCATGCTCAGAAAGCCGTTAAAGGAAGTATTTTAGCCGATCATTTGGCTCATCAACCGATTGACGATCAAGAATCAATCGGGTTTGACTTCCCAGACGAAGATATCATTTATCTAAAGATGAAAGATTGCGATGAACCGCTACCCAGTGAAGGGCCAGAACCAGGTTCCCAGTGGGGACTTATCTTTGACGGAGCAGTCAATCATTATGGAAACGGAATTGGAGCAATCATTGTTACCCCTCAGGGTTCCCACATTCCTTTCACTGCCAGACTTACGTTCAAATGTACGAACAACGAGGCCGAATACGAAGCATGTATCATGGGTCTCGAAGAAGCGATTGATTTAAGGATCAAAAACTTGGTCGTATACGGCGATTCAGCCCTGGTTATTAACCAGATAAAAGGAGATTGGAACACATACCAATCAGGATTGATTCCTTATAAAGACTATGCAAGGAGGTTGTTACCCTTCTTCAACAGAGTCGACTTTCATCACATCCCTCGTGATGAGAATCACATGGCTGATGCATTAGCCACTCTCTCTTCCATGATGAGTGTAGGTCGATGGAATGACATACCTAAGATCGACATCATGCGCCTTGAACGGCCCGCTTACATCTTCGTGATTGAAGCAGTCATAGACGACAGACCTTGGTATCACGATATCAAATGCTTCCTTCAGAAACGAGAGTACCCATCTGGGGCACTCAGAAAAGACAGGAAAACCCTCAGAAGATTGGCTGGAAACTTCTTCCTGAGCGGTGACACTCTTTATAAGAGAAATTTTGACATGGTCTTGCTCCGATGCATCGACAGACCAGAAGCAGACATGCTCATGAAAGAAATTCATGAAGGATCCTTTGGTACTCATGCCAACGGACACACAATGGCGAGAAAAATTCTCAGGGCCGGGTATTATTGGTTGACCATGGAATCCGACTGCTACAAGTACATGAGGAGGTGTCACAAGTGTCAGATATACTCCGACAAAATTCATGTACCGCCATCACATCTCAAAGTTCTTTCTTCCCCGTAGCCATTTTCCATATGGGGAATCGATATGATTGGTATGATTGAGCCCAAGGCTTCAAACGGACATCGGTTTATCCTGGTTGCCATTGACTATTTCACCAAGTGGGTCGAAGCAGCGTCATTCGCCAATGTAACCCGACAAGTGGTGGTCCGATTTATTAAAAACAATATCATCTGCCGTTATGGTGTTCCAAGCGAGATCATTACTGATAATGGATCTAACTTGAACAATAAGATGGTGAAAGAGTTGTGTGCAGAGTTCAGGATCGAACACCATAACTCATCTCCCTACCGACCCAAGATGAACGGGGCGGTAGAAGCGGCTAACAAGAACATCAAGAAGATCGTTCAAAAGATGGTTGTAACCTATAAAGATTGGCATGAAATGCTGCCCTTTGCTCTTCACGGTTATCGAACATCTGTCCGCACTTCAACAGGGGCAACCCCTTTGTCTCTAGTATATGGCATGGAGGCAGTTCTCCCCATAGAAGTAGAGATCCCATCAATCCGGGTATTGATGGAAGCTAAGCTCACCGAAGCTGAATGGTGTCAAAGTCGACACGACGAATTGAATCTGATCGAGGAAAAACAAATCACGGCACTATGCCATGGTCAGTTGTATCAGCAAAGAATGAAGAGGGCGTTTGACAAAAAGGTCCGACCTCGTGTCTTCAGGAAAAGAGACCTTGTGCTCAAGAAGATACAATCATTTCTCACTGATTCTCGGGGCAAATGGGCCCCAAATTATGATGGCCCCTATGTGGTCACGAAAGCTTTCTCAGGCGGTGCCTTGAGACTTGCAACCATGGACGGAGAGGAATTTGCCTACCCCACGAATGTTGATGTAGTCAAGAAATACTTCGCCTAAAACTAAAAAAAAAAAAAACGTCTCGGTGGATTGAAAACCCGAAAGGGCGGTCCAGGTAAAAGTTAGAGACATGAAAAGAATCATCCCGATGGATTGGAAATCTCATAGTACAATCCAGGCAAAAGTTAGGGATAATGGCAAGTAACTATGTTCAACAGAGGCAAGTCCCTCAGCAGCAGTTGCATCATCATCCGTCAGGGAAACTCCAGTCAAGTTCATCTTCGACAGAAGCTCAGGATGTCCCGAATTCAAAGTTGGTAGAAGGATATTGGTCGTTATGTTTGAACGTAGCCCTTTTCCCTGTAAATTACCATTTTCTAACTTTGTATATACTCTTTGGAATCACGCGTTTGGCTGATCTCCATCTTATCAATAAAATTTGAGCCCTTGTGCTTTTGTTTGTAATTCTTTACTTGTTTTAGCTTTACAGAACGACGTTGTTTAAACTTAATCAGCGATTCTTGAAATAAAACAAAAATAAATTTACTTGTTAAACTTTTTCTGCTTTTAAATTAAAGATGGCATTTCTTTTGACTGTTGAACATCAGAAGAACATCGATCGCTTCTCCCGAAGTAAGCGAACTTCAAAGTGCAGAATCAAAGTACTCCTTCTAAGCCAGTGCGCCTGAATGAAGGATCAACTGTATCAGATGCGGTTTTCCCGTCTGATACCCTCGGCCGAGGTCTCATCTCCTAAGCCCGATCAACATAGCTCCCCGCGTGGACTATTTCTCCTAAGCAAGGTGGAATTGCTATTTTGAACCAACGGTACTTCTTCGCCCCGCGATGGCTGAGTATCCAATTGTGTTCATCCATTAGTCTGTATGTCGCGTCAGTTTTGTCAGCATATACATACGTACTTCATGCATTTTTGATTTGCATTTACATTTCATATTGCATCGTTATCACTCTAGCCGGTCTTGTCCCCTAGTGATAAACAGTTTTCTCAATCGAGTTTGCCAGTTCTTTCCTCGTCAGGAAGTGTTGCGTCTGCACAATCTCGCCACCAGTGTATCTTTAGATCAGAGTCGGCACTTGGCCACTTTGATAACTTGAACCTCTGAAAGATCAGAGAACCTTCAACAGATGTCACTCTTCGCCATTGAAGAAGATATCCTCGCTTTCCCGAATTAAGGAAAATCCCCAGAGAAAGCCTCTTAAACAGAGATTCGGCAGTACATCAGTATTTCTCATAAAAGTCGTTGATGAAAAGGTCATCGACACCTCAAAATTGGACCCCATCATATGGCGTTTCTCCGGGAAGATCCCGAGAAAAGTATGATGAAAGATCCTAAACAAAAACAGTCTCTCAAGAGACTCGCTTTCCCTAGTAGAATCGACAAATGGCGTCTCTAAAACAGAGAAGTTTGTGTACCTCTACAATTCAGACGAATGGGTTCCCCAGCAAGTCTGACATCGAAACTTTTTCCACTCAAATGGCATCTCCCCAGGAAAATTCGGCGAGAAGTTTGAAGGAAAGCCGCTACGAATAGCGTCCCTTGTCAGTAAAGTTTATTGACCAAAAGAAACTAAGACCAGTTCCTTGGTAAGAAACCAGGATCGAGGGGAAGTTTAAATCAGAAACTAAGACCAGTTCCTTGGTAAGAAACCAGGATCGAGGGGAAGTTTAAATCAGAAACTAAGACCAGTTCCTTGGTAAGAAACCAGGATCGAGGGGAAGTTTAAATCAGAAACTAAGATCAGTTCCTTGGTAGGAAACCAAGAACAAGGGGAGGTTTATTTCAAAAGAAAACTGAGACCAGTTCCTTGGCTGAAGACCAGGATCGAGGGGAAGTTTACCTTTTCTAAGCATCATTGCTTAGCTAAAGAAGATGAATGCGTAAGCTACCATTCATAACCACCACCAAAATTTCGGGTATTCCGATATTTAATCCTCTTGCACCCCGAATGCCCGAATCCCTTCGTCATTCACACCTTCGGGTCCAAGAAGATTAAATAGGGGCATCTGTAATACCCCAAATTTTGACCACTTAGATTTCCCATCATTGTGAAAATCATCATCACAATATGGATGTACCTTTATGCTTCATTAGTTTCCCCAAAGATGGGTGAGCATCCACTACAATCAAAATTAGGGTTTCAAGCCTTCTCTGAGTGCTTAGACAAAGGATCAATCAAGAAATGACATGATCTTCAACTTGTCTAATCTCTTAAATATCCACAATGGATCAAAAAGGACTCCCACTTCAAGGATTAAGCACAAGGCTGCTCCCTTCTAGGTGGATCAAGTCTCAAGATCGACAATGTTACCAAATTAGGGTTTTGGTCGACCAGGGCCTCCAGATGGAAATTTTCATCTGGGCACAAGGTAATGATCCAAAACATAACCTAATATACTTCATGGAACCTCATGAACCCATGCATCAAGTCAATTTTGCCTCAGGGGATGCATTCATCAAAAATCAGGAATTAGGGTTTTTTGACCTAATTCACCCCTAAGTTGACTTTTGGGACAAACCATGAGCCAAGACCTCAAGAGATGATTTGAGGGTCTCTAATATACCATATTGATCCATTTGGGACAATGGATTAATCCAAGAAGTTTGAGCAACAAGTCTCAATTTCATCTGCACCACAATTAGGGTTTTAAGGGAAAAGTCAACTGTAACTTTGACTTTTGACCTGGACATGCTCCCAAACCCTAATACATGATTGAATATACCCTATGACACCCATGGAACATGTCCATCAAGTTTGATTTAGGTCAAGGACATGATTTCCTGAAGAATTGCACAGTTTGGAATTCATCTGATAAAAAGTCAACTGTGCACAAAAGTCAACTTTGACTTTTTGAGATTTTTCACCAAAATGGATTTTTAACCCTAAAATGATGTTAATGTATGATTTGAATCATCATTCATCAAGAAAAATCAAGAAAAGTGAGATAACTTGTAAAAGGGGTAACCATAAAACTTAGAAAGTTTTCTAAGTTAAAAATAAAGTGGCAAAGGTACCAACTTTGGAGGACCATAACTCCTAAACCACAAGGCCATTTTTTCTCATCCAAAGATGGATTTGTAGCCCTCATTATCACCTACAAAAACTTCAACTACAAGTCATTCCAATTCATTAAGGATTTTGAGTTATGGAGTGATCAAAGTGGCTGAAAAGTGAAAATGTCACTTTTTCCAACACTTAGTGAAATTTTCACTAAGTCAGATTCTGCCTCACTTTTTGCCAAATGTAGGGGGATTTTTCACTTGGAATCAAAAGAGATCAAAACCAAACTTGTTCAAACAGTTGTTGTATCATGTAAGAGCTTTCCAAAATGGCCAAGAACATTGCCAAATTCAACCTACACCATGAGATACAACATTGCCAAGTTGCCTTGCTGAAATCTGTCAAGGCAAGGCAGAATTTGCAACTTTGGTCGATTTGCCAAAATCAGCCAAATTCAATTGCTCCTATCCACTTGGACACCTCAGAGGATTGAATCTAAAGGGGACAATCACTGAGCCAAGCCTCCAAAGTCCATGGAACAAGAAATAGCATGTTGAACCTAGAATGGCCAAAATAGGGACAAGACTTCAAATTTGGAATAAGGCATTCAATGGAACCATCAAGGTGGCATGGACTGAGCCATTCTCATCTGAAATCAGTCAAGACTTATCCATGACCAAGGGAACCAAAGCTCTGTGCCCTAACCTCTAGTCAATGGCTAGAGGAGACTTGGATTTTCATTTGCCAACATTGGCCAAACCTACTTACCAGCTGCCATGCACTATTCCTTGCAAAACAAACTTGCTCTACTATAAATAGAGCTCAAATGTGGTCAGTTTGAGTACACCAAAGCCATCTAACAGATGCTTTCCTCAAAATCTCTTCTTTCACTCCAATTTTGCCTTCTAAGGCAAGTCATTATCGGGTTTTGAGTTTGAGAGCAATTCCAATCAAACCAATCACTCACACACCTCACATACGAGCTGATCAAACACTTAGATTACTTCTGAAACATAAATTTCACAAAATCACCAGCTGGTTGCTCAAGGTTTTAACCAAAGTGCAGCTGAGGTACCACAAAATGATCCAGCCAATTTCAATCAAGTCCAACCATCCAAACACAATCCATAGGGTGTAGGGAAGCTGTTCAGATCATCACAACTCATCTGTAACACCTCCAAATCAAAAATCACTTTGAACTTGCTGTCACGGCCTAGAGGTAAGCACATACTTGGTCATCTCTCAATCTATACATATTTCCTCGCACAATAATTTGGCCATATGTTCATAATCATGCATGGAATGTTTTCCCTCAATTAATTGCATTGTTTGAATCGTGTATCAAAAATCTTAGCCTTCATGCAGAAATTAGGGTTCTTGAGGTCTCTTCGTGATTTCTTGTTGTATGTTTAATTTAAATGAAATTAAAGTACATAGACATGATCGTGAGGTTGAGACGAGCATAATGATATGTGGATTACATGATATGATTACGTATTCAGGGAGATTGGATAGAAAATGCAAATCAGCCAAACCCAGAACACGCGCGTGTTCTTCAGCTGTTCTTGGCGCCTTTTTTGAATTTTCAAATATTTGAATTTTGTGATTTTTCTTTAATTGATTCAAAAATTAATTTCTCTCTGAGTTTTAATGATTTTGAGTTGATTCTTTTTTTAATAATTCACAAAAATGTTAAAATATTTTATTTTCACAAAAAATCCCAAAAATATTATTTATTTCATATAATTGATATTTTTGTAAAGAATTAATATTTTGATTGTTTTTGGCATTTTAAATATTTTTTCTACATTGATTTTGCAACTTTTAATGCTTTCTAATTATTTTGTAGGTCAATACTTAATTTTTGAAGCATTAATCCAAGATCACAATTTGTTTTCCATGTGTTAAACAATTTTTGATCATTTTATTCAATTAAATACATTTTGAAAACAAATTAGGGTTTTGGATTAATTCAACCCTCATAAATCATTTTCAAACCTTTTTGGGCCTCTTGAGAGAGTGTAAGACCCATCCCCCTTGTACAAAAACTTTTTTTGGGCCTCACTTATTGTATAAGTCCCTCTGTACAAGTAAACGGCACTATCGTCGCCCGTTTAAAAATAAAAATCATCTGGGCCTCTCCTTGAGCTATAAGACCCATTCAAAACACTTTGGGCCTCTATTAGAGTGTAAGACCCAATCCCCCTTTTAACCAAAACATTTTGGGCCTCACTCATTGTATAAGTCCCTCTGCGTTAAAAGAAAACCTCGGCGCGATCGCCATTTTTTAAACGAAAAATCATTTGGGCCTACCCTCGTGTTATAAGCCCCACTCTTTTCTTTAAACCTTTTTGGGCCTCTTGAGAGAGTGTAAGACCCATCCCTTTGTACAGAAAACCTTTTTGGGCCCCAGTCACTTGTATAAGTCCCGCTGTACAAAGTCAAACAATGCACTCACTGATAAAACCCTGGGCCTCTCCTTGAGCTGTAAGCCCCAAATCTTTCTTTTTCAAAGCACTTTCTCCTTTGATTTTGAATATACTGTTGTTTTCAATCTTTATTTGTTGAACAACTAACCAAACAGCATGGAAGCACTCCAACCGAGTAAGTGGTTATCGCTTTCGTTTACTGCTTTCATATTATAAACTGTATTGTGGGGCTGCTCACTGTAAGTCTCCTTTCATAAACTCATATCTACTGTGTAATAATAGTATAGATATTTCGAGTTTCCCCGGCTACTACGTCTAGAACTAGGTGACGCCGTTTCATTTATTCGTAGAAATAGACGCCTAGATCCCCAATAGGAGCACCAGATACAGTCTTCTCTTCGGCTGTCCTCCTTAGGAATCGTCAAGAAGCTCTACTCCCCAAGATGAATGTATTCTCCGTGAATGACATCTTTGAGTTTCTTCCAAATTCTCGAACTTTCCTGACTTGATCTATTCCTTGTGGATAGCTTGCCTTGAATGTCTCGGGGTTTGGGTACCCACTACGGTCATAATCTTGGACATTAACTAAGGAACCCTCTTTAAAAGCTAAAAGTCGCTGGATAGTAAACCTCGCACGTTTACCAGTGGTTTTTATCTTTAAAAGAGTTATCTCTCCTAATGGAAAGGAGATGATAGACCCACGGGCTTCTTAAAAGCATCGGCCTCCTCTTGGGCATTATTCAAGGACACTACGGCTTCTTAGAAGTATTCACAGCCTCCTCTTAGGCTTCGTATAATGATCTCTTCCTCCGGGAATGATAGCCTCCTCTTGGGCTTCGTACAAGGACCCGTCGGCTTCTTAAAAGTTTCCAGCCTCCTCTTGGGCTTCGTACAAATTGTCCCGACGACCTCCTAGAGGTATAGGAACAGAACCTAGTCATCCTCATAGAACGGTCCTTTCATAGAGTCTACTACTGCTTCTCAAAGCATAGTACGAAAGATAAAACTCTAGACACGGACAGTCTAACTTCCTTGAGTCTCAAAAGACATTCTCAAGTGACCCCTTCGTTAAATAGGAAGGAAACCCGCAGACTCGGACAGTCTCAATACCCTTTGGATTTCCAGTTTCCCCAAAGAAAAGGAAACAACCCCGATCCTCAGATCTAACCCATGAGTACAGTGATGCTCATATAAGAACTGATTTTCTCTTTCAAAATCAGTATACTGGACCTGTCACTTAACTGACACAATAACCTTAGCCTTCTCTTGGGCTTTGTACAAATGATTCTCCCCAGCGGAGTCAAACAACGTTTAGCCTCTCTCTTGGGCTTTGTACGAGACACATAAGAGACTCCCTCGTTGAGTCAATCCCCCTTTCGCCTCCATCTCGGGCTTTGTACGAGATACAAAAAGGTTCTCATTGAGCCAAACAAACAATCGCCTCCATCTCGGGCTTTATGTGAGATACCAAAAGACTCCATCGTCGGGTCAAAATCTTTTAGCCTCTCTCTCGGGCTTTGTACGGGACACAAAATAGCCTCCTCTTAGGCTTTGTATAAGAAAACCCCTGGTTGATCCAATTAACCTTTTAACATCAAAGTTGTGCCTCGTTCACAGTATACAAACATCAACAACTCCTTCCCCTTCATCTAATCGCTGTAAGTGGCAAGCCTCTGGATCATCTATATCCACGCCACTGTCCCTCTTTTAGCATGAGAAATTCCTAAGGAAAGATGGCATTGCTCTACACTGAGTTAAAGTCTTCTCCTTCAGGTTAAAACCCTTTCTTCGGAAATTATGGCATTGCTCGGATCCGCGTATCCCAGTTAAAGTAATTCTCCTTTTCCCTTCTTTAGAGATGACAAATTCTCTCTAAAGCCGAGGTCTTTCAACTTCACGTCTTGGGCTTTGAACAAGACACAAATAGACCTTTCAGCTTCACATCTTGGGCTTTGAACAAGATACAAACCACCTTTCGCTTCACGTCTTGGGCTTTGAACAAGACACCAAAAACCAATTTCCTCCCATAGAATAGGAGGAACTACGAATGCCCTGATTTCCCTGTTTCGGTAAACGGGAATACGTAGGCATAAGATTGAAAGAAAAGATCTTAGCGAGCGCAATCAACAAAAAACCCAAATCCCATATCTCCATCAATCAAAAGCAGTATTTCAAAAGCATCAGTCCTAACATCCTAATCCTTGTCCCCCGCCAGAAACCTTCTACCCAGGTAAAAAAAGAAAGAAAACAGTATTGGCGAAAATGCAAATAACCAGTACAAAGGCCCCCCACATTGATAGCATCCGTAACCTAACAGACCGCTGTTTAAACTCAGTATGCAAGCAGGGTTAATTGGAGACATCTATTTCCCTTCCTTATTCAGCTCACAATAGGATAAAAAATGAATCGACCTGTAGTCAAAGCTCAAACCGCAGAGAGCGACCAGCGCTTAAGAACCGCGTCCAAAATCGCTCGCTACACTATACATGGTTATCCATGAGATGATTGTTTTAGGATCAACTGTAATACTTGATTGTGTTTGTCTGTGAAATGGGAAAAGTTTGTTTATGATGTCTTGGTGGAATGAGAGAGAGTTTTTTGTTGTTTTTCGGGTTTTTCGATGTTTTTGGTAAGGTCAGGGACCTAAGGTTTTTTGTTTAGTGTGCTCGCTAAGATTATCGTAATCTTATGCCTACGTATTCCCTGTTATGGAGTATAGGGAAATCAGAGCAATCGTAGTTCCTCCTATTCTAAGGGAGAAACAGATGTGTGGTGTCTTGTACAAAGCCCAAGATTGAAGCTAAAAGGTTGTTTGTGTCTTGTTCAAAGCCCAAGATTGAAGCTAAAAGGTTTTGGCTTAGAGAGAATTTGTCATCTCTAAAGAGAGATATCTCATCTGATAATCACAATTATTTGGGTAACTGGTTTGAAAAGGAGAATTACTTTAACTAGACTGTATGGAGTCCAGCAATGCCATAATTGCCTTTGCTGGGGATTTTTCCTAAAGGAGAAAACTTTAACTCATGTGTGAGCAATGCCATTTTTTCTAAGGAATTCATGCTAAAAGAAGGACAGTGGCTTGGATGTTTGTATCCAGAGGCTTGCCACTTACAGCAGTTAGATGAAGGTTTTAACCAGGATAATGATGGACAGACAACTTGGATCTTAATATCAACAAGTTTGCCACTTACAGCAGTTATCTGGGATTAAGGGTTTTATTTTGATTGACTGTTTTGGTGTGATTAAACAGAGAAAGATTTCCTCCTGCAGAGATTTTGATTTCCTCTGAGGGGATGTTGATTTTTGTGTGTGCCTTGATTAAAGCCCAAGGTTGAAACTAAGAGGTTGATTGGATTCCACTGGGGAAAATCATTATACAAAGCCTAAGAAAAGGCTATAGATTTTACTGACTCAACAAGAGAGTGTTTATTTGGTCTCTTGTACAAATCCCAAGATTGAGGCTGAAAAGAGATATGACTCTTTGGGGAAAGATTTATCTGTCTTGTATAAAGTCCAAGATTGAGGCTAAAGTAAGATGACTCCACTGGGGAGAACATTTATGTGTGTGTCTTGTACAAAGCCCAAGATTGAGGCTAAAAGGGTTATGACTCTGCTTAGGGAGTGTTTTATATCTTTCTTGTACAAAGCCCAAGATTGAGGCAAAAAAGGTTGACTGAGCTGGAGAGTATCTGTCTTGTACAAAAGCCCAAGATTGAGGCTAAAAATAACCGACTCTACTGTAGAGTCATTTTGGGGGTGTCTTGTACAAAGCCCAAGATTGAGGCTGACTGTGGGGAAAACTCAACTGAGGTGTTATCATTATACAAAGCCTAAGAGGAGGCTAACTGTTAAGGGATGATCATTATGCAAAGCCTAAGAGGACGCTCACTCTGCTAGGGAGAGATCATTATACAAAGCCTAAGAGAAGGCTAACTCTGTTTGGGGAAAAACAAAGAGAGAATTCTTTATACAAAGCCTAAGAGAAGGCTATCTCCGGTGAGGAAATTCCTTATATAAAGCCTAAGAGGAGGCTATCTTCTTCTGATGATTATTGAAATCCAGAGACAGATCCATAGTTTGGTAATTCAACTCTTACTGGGGATTACAGTAAAGTTGAGGTATCAGAGACCTTGAGGTTCTGATGAGGTTTGTGACAGTAAAATGACCCAAGCTGGGGTGTTAACTGAAATGTGACAGTTGAGGATAATTTTCCCTGACTGGGGAAGAATTAAAGGTTTAAGTTATGACAACTGTTGATTTTAAAATTGTTTGGAAATTGATCTGATGATCAGGGTTATTTCCTGTTCTTTAAGGAAATGGGAAATCCAAAGGGTATGAGACTATCCAAGTCTACTGGTTTTGAGAAATTGGTTCTCTGAATGTGAATTATCATTGTACAATGCCCAAGAGAAGGCTTTTATGTTAATGGATGAAGGTCAACCCATAACTGGTCTGTTGTTTTGACTCAGAAAGACAGCTCTAGGAAATGATGACTAGGTTCTATTCCCATACCTGTAGAGGTCTCTGGGTCCTTGTACTATGCCCAAGAGGAGGCTGAGAACTTCTAAGAAGCCTGAAGGTCCTTGTACAAAGCTCAATAGGAGGCTGGGGATGCTTTTAGGAAGCCTGTGGGTCCAAATTTAAGAATGTTCTAGAAAAGTTTCACCGGGAATTAATCCTTTCTGTAATGAGCAGTTCTAGAGTTTGAAGAAATTCCAAAGAAGTTTCACCGGGAATTAGTCCTCTCTGTGGGAATTGAATTTCTTTGACAATTTCTAAAGTGACAGTCTAAGAGAAGGTTCACCGAGAATACTGCCTCTCTCTTTGTTCCATATTGATTTTACCCAAGAGAAGGCAAGACTATATCTAGAATCCTACGGGGGATCTATGTTTGACTGTATTGAGATAGTTAACAACTGGCTTTACCTAATTCTATACTTAGTTGTCGGGGAAAACTCTAAACAGATTATACAAGTATATATACAGTGATATATGCCATGTATTTAAAAGGATATGAAAGAAGACTTAGAGTGGAGCAGCTTCCCAAAATACAGTATATATATATATATATATATATATATATAACTGGTATTTAAAAAGATGAAAGAAAGACTTACAGGCGTGCAGCTTCCCACAATACAGTATATATATGTATATATATATATATATGTAAAGCTTGTAAATGGAAGCAGATAAAAACTTATAGGTGAGCAAGCTTCCATGCTGTAATGTTAGTTGTTCAAAGAAATTGAAGAAAGTTTTGATAACATTTATTTCAAAACAGTAAATGGGGCTTATTCAACAAGAGATGCCCTGAGGATTTATTTGAATACAGACTGCATTGTTAACATAGTATTTACAAAGAAGAATTGGGTCTTATACAACAAGAGATCCTAAAGATTATTTTTGTACAAAGGTATGGGTCTTACAACTCAAGGAGGGGCTCAGATTATTAGATTTTGAACTGGCGATCGCGCCAAGGTTTTTGAATATACAGTGGGTCTTATACAATGAAGGAAGCCCAAAATGATTTTGTTTGAAAAAGGATTGGGTCTTACACTCTATTAGAGGCCCAAAGAGTTTGAAAATGAATTAAGATGGGACTTATAGCTCAAGGAGAAACCCAGATGACTTTGTTGAAAAGGCGACGATCGTGCCGAAACTTCTGACTGTAACGGGACATATACAATACACTGAGGCCCAAATTTATTTATTTACAAAAGGGTTGGTGCTTACACTCTAACAAGAGGCCCAAAAGTGGTTTTAAAGAAAAGAGATGGGACTTATAGCTCAAAGAGAAGCCCAGTTGAAAATAGTTTGAAAACGACGATCGCGTCGAAATTTCTAACGGTATCGGGACTTATACAATGCATTGAGGCCCAAAATGATTTTATTTACAAAGAGGTTGGGACTTACTTTTTAGTAGAGGTCCAAAAGTAATTTTAAAAATATTGATGAGGGTGAATTTTATCAAAACCCTAATTTTGTTAAAAAAGGAATTAATTTTGTTTAAAAATTAATAAAAATCATTGAAAACATGTGAAAAATGAGTGGTGATCTTGGATCAATGTTTCAAAAATCATGTTTTTAACTACAAAATGATTGAAAACCATTTAAGTTTGGAAAATCAAGAGAAATAAATTTTTTGAAATGTTAAAAAACAAATAAAAATTAATTCTTTGCAAAAATATTAAATATTTGAAATAAATAACATTTTTTGGAAATTTTTGTAAAATAAAATATTTTAACATTTTTGTGAATTATTAAAAAAAGAATAAACTCAAAATCATTAAAATTCAGAGAGAAATTAATTTTTGACTCAATTAAATAAAAACACAAAAATTCAAATATTTAAATTTTCAAAAAAATGCGCCAAGAACATATGAAGAACACGCGCGTGTTCTGGGTTTGGCTGATTTGCATTTTCTTATCAATCTCACTGAATACTTGATGGAATCATGCAATCCATATATCAATCTGCTCGTTTTCAACTCACGATCATGTCTATAGTCTTTAATTTCATTTATTTTAATCATGGAATATGAAATCAAGACAAAACCTCAAAAACCCTAAATTGTGCATGAAGGCTAAGAATTTTGATACACGATTCATACAAGGCAATTAATAGAGGGGAAACATTCTATGCATGATTATGAACATTTGGCAAAAGTATTGTGCGAGGAAATATGCATAAATCATGAGATGACCAAGTTTAGGCTTACTTGAAGGTCGTGGCAGCAAAAGCAATTTGATTTTTGAGTTGGAGGTGTTACAAATGAGTTGTGATGATCTGAACAACTCCCCTACACCATATGGAGTGTGTTTGAATGCTTGGACTTGATTAGAAATGCCTGGATCACTTCATGGCATCTCAGCTGCATATGAGCTTCAAGTGGATTTGGTGCTTTGTGATTTTGGTATTCCAGATGGCTGGAAGTTGTTTGATCAGCTCAGGTATGATGTATGTGAGGTGTTAGAGCAATTAGTTTGGATGGAATTGCTCTCTACTGAAAAATTCGATAGTGACTTGCTAAGAAAGACATTTTTGGAAGTGAGAGTGTGATTTTGAGAAAGGAAAGTGTTATAGGCCTTTGGTGTACTTAAACTAATCAAAAATTATGCCTATTTATAGTGTGTTAAGTTTGTTTTGGCTGCAATAGTGAATGGCAACTGCAGCAGATCATTGTCCAATTGCATCACTTTGGAATCTCAAGTCTCCTCCTACCATTGACTTGAGGTTAGAGCACAGGCTATGACTCTTATGTGGCAGGGATAAGGCTTGACTGAACTTGGATAACATTGTCTTGATGAATTCCACCTCTATGTATCAGTTAAATGCTTGGAAACAAAATTGACCATTTGAAGCATCTTGAATTTTAGGTGTGTCATGCCTAAACATAGCTCCATGGACTTGTGAGGCTTGGTCATCAGTGTTGGTTCCCTCTTTCTCCCCCCTCGAGGTATTCAGATGGATAGCAACACTTGTTATGGCACAAAAACAAGAAATTCGATCAATGACCTAAAATCTGTCTTGCCATAATCAGTTGGAAACTGCCATTTTCAATGGATCATATCTCCTTGCTCAAGTTGAGTTATGAGAGGCTCTTCTACTTTTTAGAAAGCCCTCATATGATGCAAAACATGTGTGATCATAGTTTGTTTTGAAACTATGTGGATCCAATTGAAAAATCATCATGAACATTGATGTTCAAGACTGCCAACTTAGGCAGATTTTCACTAAGTGTTGAAAAAGTGTTGTTTTCATTTTTTTGCCATTTTGATCACTCCATAACTTAAAATTCATGAGGAATTGGAGTTTCTTGTAGTTGAATCTTTTGTAGAGTGTAGCAAGACCTACAAATCCAACTTTGGATCACCCACAACGGTTGCTTGGATCTCAAGTTATGATCCTTGGAAGTTGGTACCCTAGCCGCTTTTTTTCATAACTTAGAAAAATTTCTAAGTTGTTATGGTTACCCCTTTTACAAGTTAACTCATTTTCTTTGGTTTTTCTTGATGAATGATAATTTAAATCACACATTAACATGATTTTAGGGTTAGGGGAACCTTGGTTGACCAAAATTACAAAAAGTCAAACTTGGGTTTTTGTACAGTTGACTTTTCAGCAGATGAAACTTTGACTTTGTGATTCCTTTGTGAAATCAATCCTTAGGCCTAATTAAACTTCATGGATGGCCTCTAAGGGTATTTAAGAATGTCTTGGATCCTTCCCCAAGGTTTGAGAATAAGGGTAGGTCAACAGTCAATGATAGGGTTGACTTTTTCATCAAGAAACCCTAATTTGTGATCAGATAGTCCTGAGATCTTGTGGCTTATGATTTGAGCTCTTTGAGTCAATCAAAACTTGTAGACATGTCAATGTGATGTAATTGAGGTTATTGAGATTCATCTTGTGGCCTCTAGTCATGTCTTGCTTCACAAGTTTGATCAAGGGTTGAATTAGGTCAAAACCCTAATTCTTGATTTTTTGATAGATGGTCTCTCAAAGTGACTTTGCCAATGTGGAGGGGCTCTTGAGATTATTTTAAGCTTAATGGATCATATGTTGAGGTATTGGCTCATGCCCAGATGAAAATTTTCATCTGGAGGCCCTGGTCGACCAAAACCCTAATTTGGTGATACTGGCGATCCTGAGGCTTAATCCTCTTGGAATATTGCATAACTATGCCTGGTTTTTGATATGGGAGATCCCTTGATCCTTCATGGATGTTGGAGGGGTTAGAAAAGTTGAAAATCAAGTCCTTTCTTGATTGATCCTTTGTCTAAATGATCAGAAAGGGTTGTAAACCCTAATCTATGATTGTAGTGAATGCTCAACAACTCTTGAGGAAATTGATGAGGCAATGATGATACATCCATATTATGATGATGATTATCATAATGATGGGAAATCTTAGTGGTCAAAATTTGGGGTATGACAGATGCCCCTATTTAATCTTCTTAGACCCGAAGGTATGAATGACAAAGATATTCGGACATTCAGGGTGCAAGAGGATTAAATATCGGAATACCCAAAATTTTGATAGTGTCTGTGAATGGTAGTTTACTCATTCATCTTCTTTTGCTAAGCGTTGATACATAGAAAAGGTAGAACTTCCCCTCGATCCTGGTTTCCTACCAAGGAACTGGTCTCAGTTTCTAAAATTAATCTCCCCTCGATCCTGGTTTCCTACTAAGGAACTGGTCTCAGTTTCTGAAATAAACTTCCCTTCGATCCTGGTTTCCTAGCAAGGAACTGGTCTCAGTTTCTGAAATAAACTTCCCCGAGATCCTGGTTTCCTATCAAGGAACTAGTCTCAGTTTCTTTTGTCAATAAACTTTGCTTGACAAGGAATGCTATCCATAGCGGTTTTTATCAAACTTCTCGCTGAGTTTACAGGGAGATGCCATTTGATGGAAAATTTGATGTCAGTCGTGTTGGGGAAAACCCATTGGTCTGAGTTGTAGAGGTGTACAAACTTATTCGTTAGAGATGCCATTTGTTGACTCTACCGGGGAAAACGAGTCTGCTGAGAGACTGCTTTCTGCTTGGGGGATATCACACTTTTCTTTGGAATTTTCACAAAGAAATGCCATGTGACCCGACCCAATTTTGAGGGGTAGATGACTTCATTAACATCGATTTTCTTTGGAGAAAGACCGAGGTATTGTCGAGATTCGTTGGTTAAGAGACTTTCTCTGGGATTTTCTTTAATCCTGGAAAGTAAAGGTATCATCTTCAATGATGAAGAGTGATGTTCTAAAAGATGTCCGTTAGATGTTTCCTGGGCCTTTAAAGGTTCAAGTTATCAAAGTGGTCGAGAACGGTTTCCAGTCTAGGAGCAGATGGGAGAGATATCGTTTAGGCAAACGTTTCCTGACGAGGTAAGTACTGATGACTCAATCGACGAGAGGACTTTATCACTTGGGAATGAAACTGACCAGAGTGATAGTGATGCAATATGAATATGAATATGAATTAATAATGCATGATGTGTGTATGTTTATGCTGACAAAACAGATGCGACATACAGACTGGTGAATGAACTGGATTGGATATTCGACCGCTGCGGGGAATGAAAGGTACCAATGGTTCAAGATAGCAATACTGCCTTGCTTAGGAGAAGTAGACTCTGCGGGGGAGAAGGGAGATTGTTGATCGGTCTTAGGAGGTAAGAAACTCTGTTGGGGATATCAGGTGAGATACCGCATCTGAAAAGTTGATCCTTCAGTCAGGTGCACTGGTTTAGAAGGAGTACTTTGATCCTGCACTTTGAAGTTAATCATTTCCGAGGAAGCTGTTGATGTGCTTTCAGACGTTTAAAGTCAAAAGGAAATGCCATCCTTATTTTAAAAGCAGAAAAAATTTTGCAAGTAAATTCATTTTTGTTTTATTTCAAGAATCATTGAGCATGTTAAATGTCATTCTATAAAGCAAAAATAAATAAGAGTTGCAAACAAAAGCACGAGGGCTCAAATTTTATTAATAAGATGGTAATCAGCCAAGCACGTGATACCATAGAGTATTTCTTGACAACATCAACATTTGTGGGGTAGGCAAATTCCTCTCCGCCCATGGTTGCGAGTCTCAAGGCACCACCTGAGAAAGCTTTCTTGACCACATAGGGGCCGTCATAATTCGGAGTCCACTTGCCCCGAGAATCGGTGAGAAATGATTGTATCTTTTTGAGAACCAGGTCTCCTTCTCTGAAGACACGGGGTCGGACCTTTTTGTCAAACACTTTTTTCATTCTCTGTTGATATAGCTGACCGTGGCATAGAGCCGTTATTCATTTTTCTTCGATCAGGTTCAGTTCGTCGTGCCTGCTTTGGCACCACTCAGCTTCTGTTAGCTTAGCTTCCATCAATACCCGAATTGATGGGATCTCTACTTCTATGGGGAGAACTGCCTCTATGCCATATACTAGAGAAAAAGGGGTTGCCCATGTTGAAGTGCAGACAGATGTGCGATAACCGTGAAGAGCAAAGGGTAGCATTTCATTCCAGTCGTTGTAGGTTACAACCAAATTCTGAACGATTTTCTTAATGTTCTTGTTAGCTGCTTCAACTGCGTCGTTCATCTTAGGTCGGTAGGGAGATGAGTTGCGGTGTTCGATCTTGAACTTAACACACAACTCTTTCATCCTCTAATTGTTCAAGTTCGATCCATTGTCAGTAATGATCTGGCTTGGAACACCATAACGGCAGATGGGATTGTTTTTGATAAAGCTGACTACCACCTGTCGAGTTACATTAGCGTACGACGCTGCTTCGACCCACTTGGTAAAATAGTCAATGGCTACTAGAATGAACCGATGTTTGTTTGAATCCTTAGGTTCAATCATGCCAATCATGTCGATTCCCCATATGGAAAAAGGCCACGGGGAAGAAAGAACTTTGAGATGCGTTGGACGTACATGGATTTTGTAAACGTATATCTGACACTTGTGACACTTTCGCATGTACTTGTAGCAGTCGGATTCCATTGTCAACCAATAGTACCCTGCTCTTAGGATTTTTCTCGCCATTGTATGTCCATTGGCATGAGTGCCAAAGGATCCTTCGTGAATCTCTTTCATCAGCATGTTTGCTTCTGGTTTGTCTACGCAGCGAAGCAGAACCATGTCAAAGTTTTTCTTATAGAGTGTATCACCATTCAGAAAAAAAATTCCAGACAGTCTCCTGAGATTTTTCCTGTCTTTTCTCGATGCCCCAGGTGGGTATTCCTGTTTCTGAAGAAAGCACTTTATATCATGGTACCAAGGCTTGTTGTCTATGACTGCTTCAATCTGCTTCAATGATGAAGATGTAAGCGGGCCTTTCCAGGTGCATTACGTCAATCTTAGGTACGTCGTTCCATTGACCTACACTAATCATGGAAGAGAGAGTGGCTAATGCATCAGCCATGTGATTTTCATCACGAGGGATATGGAGAAACTCGATTCTGTCGAAGAATGGTAACAACCTTCTCGCGTAATCTTTGTAAGGGATCAGTCTGGATTGGTACGTGTTCCAATCTCCTTTGATCTGATTAATAACCAGGTCTTAGTCGTCGTAAACATCCAAGTTTTTGATCCTTAAATCAATCGTTTCCTCGAGACCCATGATACATGCTTCCTATTCGGCCTCGTTATTTGTACATTTGAATGTTAATCTGGCAGTGAATGGAATGTGGGTACTTAAGGGGTAACAATGATTGCCCCAATTCCTTTTCCGTAATGGTTGACAACTCCGTCAAAAATTAATCCCCATTGGGATCCTGGTTCTGGCCCTTCACTGGGTAGCGATTCATCGTAATCTTTCATTTTTAGATACATGACATATTCATCTGGGAAGTCAAACACGACCGATTCCTGATCGTCAATCGGTTGATGAGCCAAATGATTGGCTAAAATACTTCCCTTAACGGCTTTCTGAGCATGGTACTCTATGTCATATTCTGATAGTAACATCTGCCAACGGGCAATCTTTCCTGTGAGAGCAGGTTTCTCAAAGACATACTTGATTGGATACATCTCGGAGACCAACCAAGTAGTGTGGCAAATCATGTACTACCGAAGACGTTTAGCTGCCCAAGCTAAAGCGCATCAAGTTTTCTCAAGCATAGTGTACCGAGTTTCACAGTCGGTAAATTTCTTGCTCAGATAGTAAATGGCAGACTCTTTTCTTTTGGTTTCGTCTTGTTGGCCAAGTACACATCCCATCGAGTCTTCCAAGACTGTCAGGTAGATGATCAGTGGTCTTCCTTCCACTGGAGGTGATAAATAGTGCGTTCAACAAATATTCCTTAATACTGTCGAAAGCTTTATGACAATCTTCCGTCCACTCACATCTTTGATTCTTTCTGAGTAGTTTGAAGATTGGCGCGCAAGTTGCGGTCATGAAGGATATGAACCTCGAGATGTAATTCAGTCTTCCGAGAAATCCTCTGACGTGTTTCTCTGTTTTAGGTGAAGGCATCTCTTGAATGGCCTTGACCTTGTCAGGATCTACTTCAATCCCTTTCTGGCTGACGATGAACCCTAGGAGCTTTCCTGAGCGAACACCGAACGTACACTTGTTAGGATTCAAGCGTAGTTTCTATTTTCTTAGACGTTCGAATAATTTTTACAAATGTTCAATGTGTTCCTTCTATGTTTTTGATTTTCCAATCATATCATCGACATACACCTTGATTTCTTTGTGCATCATGTCATGAAACAGAGTTGTCATGGCCCTTTGATAGGTTGCCCCCCATTCTTCAAACCAAACGGCATCACCTTGTAACAAAAGGTGCCTCGTGGGGTGATAAAGGAAGTTTTCTCCATGTCTTTCGGCACCATTTTGATCTGATTATAGCCCAAGAATCCGTCCATAATGGAGAATACTTTGAATTTTGCTGTACTGTCTACCAGCATGTCAATGTGTGGTATGAGAAAGTCGTCCTTTGGACTTGCCCTGTTTAAATCTATGTAATCTACACACATTCTGACTTTTCCGTCCTTTTTCGGAGCTGGCACTATTTTGGCCAACCACTGAGGGTATTCTGAGGTGGTAAGGAAACTAGCGTCTATCTGTTTCTGCACTTCCTTTTTGATTTTGATAGCCATGTCCGGGTGAGTCCTTCTCAACCTTTGTTTTACTGGCGGACTTTCTGACTTTATCGGTAGATGATGTTCCACGATGCTGGTATCCAACCCTGGCATGTCCTGATAGGACCAAGCAAATACATCAGGAAACTCTTTGAGAAGTTTGATCAAGTCTTCTTTGACTGTTGGATCGAGCAGTGCCCCAATCTTGATTTCTTTTCTCTCTTCCTCTGAACCCAAATTTACCGTTTCCAACGGCTCCTTATGAGGCTCGATAGACCTTTCCTTTTGTCTGAGTAATCGGGAGATCTCTTCTGGAATTTCAGCGTTATCTTTTTCTTCAGCTTCAAATACCGAGAATTCAAAGTTGGGAGAAGGCATGGGATCGTATGTTTCAATGCGGTTTAAAACAAGCAATCTGCAAAGTGTGATGATTTGTTTTTAGAAGGGATTGAGAGAATGCAAGTGTGTGTGCAGTGTATTGAAACAGTGCTTGTTTTTATTATTGAGTTTGTTTTAGAATTACCATTTTCGGAAAAGCGAAAAGAGAAAACAACAATTAATGCGGGAATTACAGAATGACATTTTATTTTTTCATGATTTGTCGATTCTTGATATTACAGCCCTATAAAACAAAACTCTGTCACTTTGGGCGAAGCGAAGAGGGATATTTACAGAAAAGCGAGCATTATAAAAACATCTGTTTCACCTGGGCAGGGTGAAAGGTCAAAATAAAGATGGAAATTACTTAGACTTATGGACGACTTTCGGAACATCGACAGCAACCCATTGGTGACGAAATCCTCGGTGAATCACAAAGTCAGGAACCTTCTTTCTTGGTTTGTCCTCAGAAATGACGTTGATTTCTGGCGGATTAGGATTATTGGAATCCTCTTCTTAGGCAGAGTTGTCATAAACAAACTCTTCTGTTGTATTTTCCATAGTTTCCTCGTTCTCAGGGGAGCCTCCCCATCCAGTTGGCTGGATATGCTCGAGTTTGATACGAGAGCTTTCAGGAGCAGTATACTTGGCTAAGAAGTCGTACTTTCCGTTTGGCTGTCCTAAAGTATCCCACACTTCTGTGGGGAAAGAGGAGTCATCTTCTTCGATGATGTTGACCTCTGGAAAAGCGTAATTGATGAACTCTTGTCCTGCAGTCTGTGCAGGTTCATCATTGAGATGAGCGTTTTCAGAATAGCCTGAGTAATGATCCCACGACTGAGTAGGGGCACAAGTATTTTTCTCAATGTTGTTTAGTTGATATACCTCGCTGGGCTGACTCTTTTACCCCAAGTCCTCTGGATAAGGCTGCCAGATTGGCAAGTCATCCATTGGGTCAAAATAATTATAGTCAAAGTTATCCTTCATCGGATCATCTTCTAAAGTGTTAGGTGGAGCACGGCATCCCTCAGGATCACAATCTCCGTACATCATTTTGACGTCTGATCTCAGTATGAATCTCGGACTCTGTGTGGGAAAACAAAATGGCGTAGGTGTCACTCCCTGAGACAAATAACCATCCTCTTTGAGATATGATTTCCACTCTTCATCCATATCGGAGGAGTTATCCTCATTGATAGTGTGTACTTCTTTAGACACTGGGTGAAGTAATCCTCCGCTGAGGAAGAAATCCTTAATGGGACGAAAGCTTTTGTCTTTCTTAGCAGTCTGGGCACAGGTCGAGGAGAATCCTAAACTTTTCTTTTTCTTGTTATCTGTAGGAATCACAAGTTGTCCCCATCCTGTCGTGTTGTTAATCTTGGTCACTTCAAGAGCGTCTTTGTATGAAGAAATCGACGTTCCTTTCTCAGGTCGATTCTCATTGCTCACCGAAAGAGCTTGGAACTGAGTTCCAAATACCTCCTCTGGTTCTACACAGGATAAAGATGATAAGTTGCTTACTATCAACGCTTGCTCACCAAAGACTGTAACGAGTTTGTCATTCTTGATGAACTTCAGCTTCTGGTGAAGTGTCGAAGTGACTGCCCCAGCGTCGTGTATCCAAGGTCTTCCTAATAAACAGCTGTAAGCTGCCCGGATGTCCATGACCTGGAAAGTGACTTGAAAAGTTTGGGGACCGATGGTTATGGGAAGATCTACTTCGCCGATAACTATTTTCATGGATCCGTCAAAAGCTTTGACGATGATCTCACTGCCCCTCATCGGAGCTCCTTGAAAGGATAGTCGTGTTAGAGTCGACTTTAGCATAACATTTAGAGATGATCCTGTGTTAACCAGTACGATGGTTAAAGCATCGTCCTGACAGTTGACTGTAATGTTAAGTGCCATGTTATTGTTTTTGCCTTCTTTTGGAAATTCCTTATCACTGAATCCTAAATTGTTGCAAGAAGTGATGTTTGAAATGATAATGTCGAACTCCCCTACAGTTACATCTTGTTCCACGTAGGCTTGCTCTAAAACTTTCTGTAGAGCTTTCATGTGAGCTTCAGAACTGAGTAGGAGAGATAAAACAGAAATTCTAGACGGAGTTTGCAATAGTTGGTCTACAATGTTATACTCGCTCCTTTGAATGAGCTTCAGCATCTCATCGCTATTCTTTGCAAGTTCAGGACTACTGGACTGCCCGATTTGCTGATTCGGAACTTCTGCCTGAGTTTCTTTCTCTTTGGCAGGTTCTCCAACTCCTCGGTTAAAGATTCGACCACTCCGTGTGACTCGACTGATGTCAGCAATGTTTACGACGGAGGGTAATGAAGTTTCCTTTCCATTTTCAATTGTTGTAGTATCGTAAATATAAGGGATCACCTTAGATGACTCGTACGATAATGGTCCTGGTAAGTAAATTACCACTGGAACCTTCTGGTTTTTCTGACCATCATACTCATCCTCAATTGGTTCAAGGTTGAGAATCTTCCTACTGTCAAGAGGAACTTTCGACTCGTTGAGTAGAGGGATTATGGTGCAAACATCTTCGGCCATTTCAGTATTGGAAATGATGACAACATCTTCACTCGGATCAGGAAGATAGCCTTGTATCATGTTGATCGAACCAGTACTTGAACACTGTCGAAACTCTTGTCGGTCCAACTGATCTTGGAGAGCTTACCGAACAAGATAACAGCCTTGGTTGTTCTCTGAATAAACCCTACAGCATTCATAATTATGTGGTGGTACCCGGCCATGCCCACTTTGTATACAATGCATTTTGACCAGATCTGTTTCCATCGAGTGGACATCCCGACTCTGATGTCTACTGGGATTTCCATTCTGCGTAGCTTTGTCCAAGTAAATTGGAAGCCACCAGTGGTCTAATAAATGTTGAAGTGTTCTCTAGACAAGGGCACAGCCTTGATCATCCTTTTGACACTCTTCGCAGTCCTGATAATCATGTGAAGCCAGAAAACCGAGCCTGACTTGTTTAGCATGTAGTTCTACCAGACTGGTGTTCATCAAGCGTATGTCGAATATCTGAACCATATTTACTTAATGAGTATTTCTTTCTCGATAGTCCTGGATCCGTCCGAGATCCATCTGACGTTGAATGGCCTCTTGTATGAAAGAGCATCCCTGATTGCTTGTTGAGCAGATCAGATAGGCATCATAATCGTGGCGCGGCAGATTATGATATTGACTTTACCTAGAGTGCATGGCTACCAAATTGACATTCATCGCAAGGACATTGCGGTTCTGAACAATGTTAGGATTAGCATGAGCCATGTTGACTTCTTGGATTCTGTGATCCTGAATCCATCCGAGATTCATCTGTTCCTGTAGAGCTAACTGCACTATCGAACATCCTTGGTTATTCTTAAAGCAAATATCACACCGGTGATAATTCTGAGGTGGTACATGACCATACCCACTCCGCATGTAATGCATCCTAACCAGATTGGTCCCCAACTGGAGTATATCACGTATCTGATAACTGCGGCTAAAATCCTCCTCTATCAGATTTACTGTAGCCTTGTCATGTTGTGGTAACGGGTTCGTTTGAACATTTGGATTAATATCTTTGAAAGATAAGACCCCGTTCCTGACAAGTCTCTATACGTCAGATTTGAAACTGAGACAGTTTTCTATGTTGTGCTCCGATCCTCCTTGATGGTAAGGGAAAGTTTGGTTCGCTTTGAATCAAAAGGGCAGATTTTCCAGTATTGCAAGAGGAGACCTGGTCTGGACATGCCCCTTGGCCAGTAACAGTGCAAAAAGTTCCACGTACAACACGGGTATAGGGTTAAACCCTGGTGATCGCGATGCGCGATTGTTGTTGTTGTACTGAGGACGAGTCTGTTGAAGAGGCTGTTGAGTCCTTTCTGAGACATCGCTCGGAGTTGATCTCTATCAGGTGCCATGTCAAGGTTATATTTGTACTGTTGGACGAAGGCAGCGCCAAGATATCTGAAAGTGTTGATCTTAGTGCGGTTTAAACCCATGTACCATTTGAGGGCATCACCCGTTAAACTATCCGGAAAATAGTGGATCAGTAGCTGTTGATTCTCTGTCTGAGTCGACATTTTGCGAGCATACATCACCAAGTGACTTTGAAGGCAAGATTTGCCTTTATACTTCTCAAAGTCGGGCACCTTAAATTTGTGCGGAATTTTGACATTCGGGACCAATCAAAGGTCGGCGGCGTCCTTTCCAAATAAATCCTGACCGCGAATATCATGCAATTCCTTTTGCATTTCTATGAACTGTTCTTGCAACACGTTCATCTTTTCATACGTCTCCTTGTTTCCAACAGAGACGGTCTGTGGAATCTGTCCTCCCGGGACAGTGTGTACCACTGCTTGTGGTATAGTCATTACAGCAGTGACTCTGGGTTCCTCAGAGCCCTGAAGTTTGTAACCTTTAGGAATTCCTGTCATAAATCTTGCGTCCTCACTTTCCAGAAGTTTGAAACCTTCAGACCCAGTGGCTCCTGCTACAGTGTTCGGGTCGTCCGAGACCGGCGGAATGTATCCTTCAGGAATAAAGTGATGTGGCAAGCCCCAAGGCCGACCCGGAGGCATGTTGTACCGCGGATGTACCTCAAGTGGCTTTTCCACTATCGGTGTAGAGATGATTTCCGAAATCACAGTCCTTTGACGTTGCTCCTGAGCTGCTGTCTGGGATTGCATATCACTATGCAATTTCTTTAGATCATCCTTTATAGCGTCGATTTCTTCTCTAAGCTCTCTATTCTCTTCCTCAAGATCATCCATTTTCTTTTTCCGATTCGCCTGAGTATTGTACGAGTGAGACCGTTTGATTCTAGAATTGAGACGTTGACGTGAGACTCGAGAGAAAGGAGAATGCGTTACGTTAGAATGATAGATGCAATGATTATTTTTTTTTGTTTTTAATCTTTAATAAAAAAGAAAGCTTTGAATAAATTGCAAATATCATACAGAGAGGGGAGAACCCCTATTTATTGAATTTGAAGGATTACAGTTTTTTACAAAGTGCTGGTAAATGAAAGACTAAGCCTAAGGGTTCTGAGTCCTTTCTAAAGAGAGCTCAGAAGCAGGTTTTGGTAGTTTCCTTTTCTTCGATCGAGGTTCTTCAACCATTGTCGGGTTATCACTTCTTTTCCAGAGAAAAGGAGTGAGTAGGTTCTTTTGATCTCGCTGACTCTCCTCAACATGTTGCTCTAATATTCCGATTAAAGCATTCTTTTCTTTTAACAGTTCCTGGAGTTTGACACACTCCACGTTGAGAGTCCTGTACTTGTTTTTCCAAGAGTTCCTCTCTCGCTGAATTTTATTAAGAGCGACCTGAAGTTTTTCCGTATTAGACATAAAATACAGGACAAATTCCTGCAGGGGAAAAACTTCTTGACGAGGCTAAGGCATCCTCAGCTTGAGAGCTCTAGTTTGCACCCATTGGAAATAAGGCTCCAAAGAGATACAGTCTGGTTTTCCTAGAGACTCTGGTCCTTTCCTGTGAATGTGTTGCCAGGCATGCACTATTTCCTTTTTAAGTGCTCTGTCATTTTCTCCTTCTTTGAAGAAAAGACCTTCTAGATGAACATTCCGTGGAATATGTCTCATCGGGTATCCAAATTGACGACGGGCTGAGACTGGATGATAATTAATTCCTCCTTGAGTTCCTATGAGGGCTACATTTGGGAAGTTTCCACAACGATGGATGATTTCTACACCCTCATAAATCCTATTTGACCAGTCTATGTCAGAGTTGGTAAGAGACATGATTCTCTGCGACCAACGTAGAGAGTTCTTATAATCCCAAAATGCAGCAGACTTGGGTAAGTGGGAAATGAACCACTTGTACAACAAGGGTACATAGCATGATATCATTCCTCCGGCGTACAAATTCCTTAAGTTTACGGAATGATAAGCATCTGCGAGCAGGGTAGGCGCAGGGTTTCCAATCAAGAATATCTTAATGGCGTTGATATCGACAAAGTTATCGATGTTGGGAAAAAGGAATAATCCGTAGGTGAGTAGGACAAATATATCCTTGAAAGCCGTTAGGTTTCCTACACTAACAAAGTATAGGGCTTTCTTTATCAAGAATTTAGCTGGTAAGCCCTGGATTCCTCCTTTAGTGGTTAAGCGAGTCCTGACCACTGACTCGTTCAAATAGATTGCTCTTGCAATGATGGATTCCTTTGAAATTTCTTCTAGTCCAGAAAGGGGAGTTTGGTCAGTGATCGGTAAATCGATCAGGTGAAAGTACTCCTCTAGGGTAGGGGTAAGTTGGTAATCCGAGAAGGTGAAAGAGTGATAGACCGGGTCGTAAAACTATATCAGCACAGACAGAATTCCTTCAACGACATGAGTCCTTAAAAGAGATAACAGACCTCCGTGCTTGGCTCTGAAAGCCTCCGGGTTGGTAACCATCCTAGCCAACTTTCTTAAATTCTCTAGTTTTGGAACCTTGAAGGTGTACTTGTGCGTCTTTCTCCTACCGAAATCCATAACGTAATCCTTATGATATTTGTAAATTATTGTTCAGTTTAATTTTGAAGAAAGAGATGGATAAGAAGAGAAATGATTTTTTTTGTTTTAAGTTTTTTAGATGAATGCATGAATGCAGCACACAAAAACATAAAAAAACATGGGTTTAAGGGTTCAGCGTCACGAGCATGGAGTCAACTCAATGGCTCTACCCATCCCCAAGGGTTAATCTATTTTGGTGATTTTTGTACCTGTAGAACGGGTAGGTCTCAAAAATCACTAATTTGGTCTGGAAAATAAAACAGCAAGCGGGTTCACCCGAGCGAGCTATAGTATCCCAGAAGAAATCTCAGATTGAGTGTAGTTATCGCGTATCGACTATTCCCGATAACCACCGCACTATCAAAAGGACACAGTTTAAAAAGTCTACTAAATCCTCAGTTTCCCAGGGCATCGCACTGTGAAATCGTCCGCTTTCGCAGACCATAGGTCGCTCAGCGTAGTAACAAATGGATACCTCCATTGATTAGATGGTCTACCAGGATTTGCTTATTCGTAACTCACTTCCTTTAAGACCACCCGTCTATGCCATCACTTATCCTAGGTTTTTCTCAATCTTTCCAGATGCGACATCATTAGCATTCCCATTGATAGAAAAATAAACCCGGATATCAAGTAGGAAAGCGATATATATAGTATTTGATCCTAAAACTAACATCCTAGACCTCTTAAGAGCTAGTTCTATATCCTATACAGTCAATGGTTCCTCAGAAGAGTCGCCATTTTTCTGTAGATAATGGGGACGATGATGTCCAAGGTAAAACAGATCAAACAATGACTCCCCGGCAGAGTCGCCATTTTTCTGAAGCTAGCAATTTTTGTCGGTGACGCGACCACCTTATCGCTGAATGTAACTTGGAATTCCTCACCGCGTTGGTTCTACTTTCTGATTACTTATTTATCCCGTGAAGCTGGAAGGGAAAGGGAAAGTTATCTAAAATGAACCTTGCACGCATTTGTTTAACTGAACAAATGCTTGACAGAGATTGGGGAGTACGGGGTCAGGTTATACAATGGGGAGTTGTCAATTACCCATTCTATACATGATTATCCATGAGATGATTATTTTAGGATCAACTATAATACTTGATTGTGTTTGTCTGTGAAATGGGAAAAGTTTGTTTATGATGTCTTGGTGGGATGAGAGAGAGTTTTTTGTTTTTTTTCGGGTTTTTCGATGTTTCTGGTAAGGTCAGGGACCTAAGGTTTTTTGTTTAGTGTGCTCGCTAAGATTATCGCAATCTTATGCCTACGTATTCCCTATAATGGAGTATAGGGAAATCAGAGAAATCGTAGTTCCTCCTATTCTAAGGGAGAAACATATGTCTGGTGTCGTGTTCAAAGCCCAAGATTGAAGCTAAAAGGTTGTTTGTGTCTTGTTCAAAGCCCAAGATTGAAGCTAAAAGGTTTTAGCTTAGAGAGAATTTGTCAACTCTAAAGAGAGATATCTCATCTGTTAATCACAGTTGTTTGGGTAACTGGTTTGAAAAGGAGAATTACTTTAACTAGACTGTATGGAGGCCAGCAATGCCATAATTGCCTTTGCAGGGGATTTTTCCTAAAGGAGAAAACTTTAACTCATGTGTGAGCAATGCCATTTTTCCTAAGGAATTCATGCTAAAAGAAGGACAATGGCTTGGATGTTTGTATCCAGAGGCTTGCCACTTACAGCAGTTAGATGAAGGTTTTAACCAGGATAATGATGGACAGACAACTTGGATGTTAATATCAACCAGTGTGCCACTTACAACAGTTATATGAGATTAAGGGTTTTATTTTGATTGACTGTTTTGGTGTGATTAAACAGAGAAAGACATCCTCCTGCAGAGATTTTGATTTCCTCTGAGGGGATGTTGATTTTTGTGTGTGCCTTGATTAAAGCCCAAGGTTGAAACTAGGAGGTTGATTGGATTCCACTGGGGAAAATCATTATACAATGCCTAAGAAAAGGCTATAGATTTTACTGACTCAACAAGAGAGTGTTTATTTGGTGTCTTGTACAAATCCCAAGATTGAGGCTGAAAAGAGATATGACTCTTTGGGGAAAGATTTATCTGTCTTGTATAAAGTCCAAGATTGAGGCTAAAGTAAGATGACTCCACTAGGGAGAACATTTATGTGTGTGGCTTGTACAAAGCCCAAGGTTGAGGCTAAAAGGGTTATGACTATGCTTAGGGAGTGTTTTATATCTGTCTTGTACAAAGCCCAAGATTGAGGCAAAAAAGGTTGACTCAGCTGGAGAGTATCTGTCTTGTACAAAGCCCAAGATTGAGGCTAAAAATAACTGACTCTACTATAGAGATATTTTGGGGGTGTCTTGTACAAAGCCCAAGATTGAGGCTGATTGTGGGGAAAACTCAACTGAGGTGTTATCATTATACAAAGCCTAAGAGGAGGCTAATTGTTAAGGGATGATCATTATACAAAGCCTAAGAGGAGGCTAACTCTGCTAGGGAGAAATCATTATACAAAGCCTAAGAGGAGGCTAACTCTGTTGGGGAAAAACAAAGAGAGAAATCTTTATACAAAGCCTAAGAGGAGGCTATCTCTGGTGAGGAAATTCCTTATATAAAGCCTAATAGGAGGCTATCTTCTGCTGAGGATTATTGAAATCCAGAGACAGGTCCATAGTTTGGTAATTCAACTCTTACTAGGGATTACAGCAAAGTTGAGGTATCAGAGACCTTGAGGTTCTGATGAGGTTTGTGACAATAAAATGACCCAAGCTGGGGGTTTAACTGAAATGTGACAGTTGAGGATAATTTTCCCAGACTGAGGAAGAATTAAAGGTTTAAGTTGTGACAACTGTTGATTTTAAAACTGTTTTGAAATTGATATGATGATCAGGGTTATTTCCTGTTCTTTAAGGAAATGGGAAATCCAAAGGGTATAAGACTATCCAAGTCTACTGGTTTTGGGAAATTGGTTCTTTGAATGTGAATGATCTTTGTACAATGCCCAAGAGAAGGCTGGTATGTTAAGGGATAAAGGTCAACCCATAATTGGTCTGTTGATTTGACTCATAAAGATAGCTCTAGCAAATGATGACTAGGTTCTGTTCCTATACCTGTAGAGATCTCTAGGTCCTTGTACTATGCCCAAGAGGAGGCTGAGAACTTCTAAGAAGCCTAAGGGTCCTTGTACAAAGCCCAAGAGGAGGCTGGGGATGCTTTTAGGAAGCATGTGGGTCCAAACTTAAGAATGTTCCACAAAAGTTTCACCGGGAATTAATCCTTTCTGTAATGAACAATTCTAGAGTTTGAAGAAATTCCAGAGAAGTTTCACCGGGAATTAATCCTCTTTGTGGGAATTGAATTTCTTTGACAATTTCTAAAGTGACAGTCTGAGAGAAGGTTCACCGAGAATACTGCCTCTCTCTTTGTTCCATATTGATTTTACCCAAGAGAAGGCAAGACTCTATCTGGAATCCTATGGTGGATCTATGTTTGACTGTATTGAGAGAGTTAACAACTGGCATTACCTAATTCTAGACTTAGTTGCTGGGGAAAACTCTAAACAGATTATACAAGTATATATACAGTGATATATGGCATGTATTTAAAAGGATATGAAAGAAGACTTGCAGTGGAGCAGCTTCCCACAATACAGTATATATATATATATATATATATATATATATAGATATATGACTAGTATTTAAAAAGATGAAAGAAAGACTTACAAGCGTGCAGCTTCCCACAATACAGTATATATATGTAAAGCTTAAAAATGAAAGCAGATAAAAACTTACAGTTGAGCAAGCTTCCATGCTGTAATGTTAGTTGTTCAAAGAAATTGAAGAATGTTTTGATAACAGTTATTTCAAAACAGTAAATGGGGCTTATTCAACAAGAGATGCCCTGAGGATTTATTTGAATATAGACTGTATTGTTAACAGAGTATTTACAAAGAAGAATTGTGTCTTATACAACAAGAAAGCCCAAAGATTATTTTTGTACAAAGGTATGGGTCTTACAACTCAAGGAGTGGCCCAGGTTATTAGATTTTGAACTGGCGATCGCGTTGAGGTTTTTGAATATACAGTGGGTCTTATACAATGAAGGAAACCCAAAATGATTTTGGTTGAAAAAGGATTGGGTATTACACTCTATTAGAGGCCCAAAGAGTTTGAAAATGAATTAAGATGGAACTTATAGCTCAAGGAGAAGCCCTATGTTTAGGTGTGTCATGCCTAAACATAGCTCCATGGACTTGTGAGGATTGGTGATCAGTGTTGGTTCCCTCTTTATCCCCCCTTCAGGTGTTCAGATGGATAACAACACTTGTTGTGGCACAAAAACAAGAAATTCGATCAATGACCTAAAATCTATCTTGCCAAAATCAGTTGGAAACTACCATTTTCAATGGATCATATCTCCTTGCTCAAGTTGAGTTATGAGAGGCTCTTGTGCTTTTTAGAAAGCCCTCATATGATAAAAAACATGTGTGATCATAGTTTGTTTTGAAACTATGTGGATCCAATTGAAAAATCATCATGAACATTGATGTTCAAGACTGCATACTTAGGCAGATTTTCACTAAGTGTTGAAAAGTGTTGTTTTCATTTTTTTGCCATTTTGATCATTCCATAACTTAAAATTCATGAAGAATTGGAGTTTCTTGTAGTTGAAGCTTTTGTAGAGTGTAGCAAGACCTAGAAATCCAGCTTTGGATCACCCACAATGGTTTCTTGGATCTCAAGTTATGATCCTTGGAAGTTGGTACCCTAGCCACTTTTTTTCATAACTTAGAAAAATTTCTAAGTTTTTATGGTTACCCATTTTACAAGTTAACTCATTTTCTTTGGTTTTTCTTGATGAATGATGATTCAAATCACACATTAACATGATTTTAGGGTTAGGGGAACCTTGGTTGACCAAAATTTCAAAAAGTCAAACTTGGGTTTTTGTACAATTGACTTTTCAGCAGATGAAACTTTGAATTTGTGATTCTTTTGTGAAATAAATCCTTAGGACTAATTAAACTTCATGGATGGCCTCTAAGGGTATTTAAGAATGTCTTGGACCCTTCCCCAAGCTTTGAGAACAAGGGTAGGTCAACAGTCAATGATAGGGTTGACTTTTTCATCAGGAATCCCTAATTTGTGATCAGATAGTCCTGAGCTCTTGTGGCTTATGATTTGAGCTCTTTGAGTCAATCAAAACTTGTAGACATGTCAATGTGATGTAATTGAGGTTATTGAGATTCATCTTGAGGCCTCAAGTCATGTCTTGCTTCACAAGTTTGATCAAGGGTTGAATTATGTCAAAACCCTAATTCCTGATTTTTTGATAGATGGTCTCTCAAAGTGACTTTGCCATTGTGGAGGGGCTCTTGAGATTATTTTGAGCTTAATGGACCATATGTTGAGGTATTGGCTCATGCCCAGATGAAAATTTTCATCTGGTGGCCCTGGTCGACCAAACCCCTAATTTGGCGATCCTGAGGCTTGATCCTCTTGGAATGTTGCATAACTATGCCTGGTTTTTGATATGGGAGATCCCTTGATCCTTCATGGATGTTGGAGGGGTTAGAAAAGTTGAAAATCAAGTTCTTTCTTGATTGATCCTTTGTCTAAATGATCAGAAAGTGGTGTAAACCCTAATCTATGATTGTAGTGAATGCTCAACAACTCTTGAGGAAATTGATGAGGCAATGATGATACATCCATATTATGATGATGATTATCATAATGATGGGAAATCT
Source organism: Lathyrus tuberosus (assembly GCA_022829125.1). Classification (NCBI taxonomy): domain Eukaryota; kingdom Viridiplantae; phylum Streptophyta; class Magnoliopsida; order Fabales; family Fabaceae; genus Lathyrus; species Lathyrus tuberosus. The sequence continues at coordinate 3,510,351 of JALAZF010000254.1, forward strand.
TAGTGGTTAAAGTTTGGGGTATGACACATGCATCTACATCCTTGGCCTTTCAAGAGCAGGTAATTAAATGTCTCATCTTAGTTGATCATATGAATATTCAATGTTTGTTTTATTGTTATATGGATTATGTGTTCAAAATTTATTAAAAGGGATTGAACAAATCACAAAGATGAAACAAAAACACAAATGAAGTGGTCAACTATTGAAAAGATTTATGGAGAACCCTTATTAATCGTATTTGGGAATCGGCACCAAACCAATACAATATGTCATTGGAACAGATTTCCTTTCTGCTTATAAGCCAAACCAAGGTAAGTTAAATCATTACTAAACCAAGTGGTTTTTAAGATATGGTTGAAAATAACAAAATGAAACTTGCAGGAGATAATAATAGTGAGGAGCCAAAGATTTCTACGACGCTGGAAATTAAGACAACAACAAGAAATGGCATAGTTGAAATAGTGGATGAGCTTATAATAAAAATACAAAAGATTTCTGAGTCGCTAGAAAGTGAGACAGCGGTTTTGACAGCAGCAAGAAACGACATAGTTGAAATGGTGGACGAGCATATTACAAAAATACCAAGTTCAATATACGATGTTAACTTGGAAAATAAAAATGTATTACTTGTAGCAGTTAAGAACAGAAGAACCATTGTTGTTGAGGCATTAAGGAAACGGTTTGAAGAGTCTTGTAACAAAGCGATATTTGATAACTTAATCCAAGGTATGGACATGAAAGAGAACACGGTGTTACATTTAGTTGCTACAATAAGTGATCAAGATTGGCACATTTATGGATCTGCCTTGAAAATGATGTGGCATATCAAATGGTTTCAGGTATTTGTATTTTTAATATAACATAAGTTCAACTCCAACCTGTTTGAAATGACTTATTTGAGCTAATTTATGGACATAATCACTTGTGATGTTACTTGGAGAGCTTATAAATCAGCTTATAACTTGTCTGTAAATTACTTATGATTGTTTTTCATAAGCTCTCCATGATGTCTTACGAAAATATAGGATACAACTAGCTTTTTTTTGTAAAACTGACTTATATATAAGCACTCAAAAAACTAATGCTTATCCTATAAACTCTGAATTAAACTATAAGTCCAAATAGGGTCACATTGTGTTTGGTTTGGATTAACCTATGAAGAACTTTTCTACTTTGAAAATTGAAATGTTTGTCATTGATAAAACTTTTCTACTTAATTTGATATAATTTAATATTCTTACAAGTTTTACATCATGAAGCAGTACACTAAAGGACTAGTGCCAGCGCATTTCATAGTTAGAACAAACAAAGAGGACAAAACATGTAATACCCCGTATTATTTAAATGCTCAATTAGATATTAGATGAGATCAGATAAGTATCTAAGTGCTCTATGTATTGACAATGGGATCAATAGAGCAACTAATGAACTCTAGAGAGATCAATTATTTAACAAAGAATAAGATCAATGTTACAAATTCAAGAAAGTATTTTAAAGTAACTCTAATAATTGATCAATTGGTGTGAGACGATGAAATGTCAATTGAAGATATTATATATATAATTGATCAATTGGTGTGAGACGATGAAATGTCAATTGAAGATATTATATATATATATATATATATATATATATTTGTTTGTTAAAAGAGAAACAAAAGAAGGTTGGTAGAGAAGAAGAAAAAAGAAGAAAGTTGAAGAAAACAGTGAAAGAGGAAATTGAGAGGAAGAAGAGAGAAAATCTCCATGAAGAAGAAGCTCTTGGATCATCATCTTTTCTTCAGCAAATCATCCCAACATCTTCTTCATCTTTTTCATCTTGTTGTTGGTGAGTTCTAGTTAGAACCCTAAGTATAGAAACTAATTAGGTTAGAACTTGAATAAAAATGGTGGATTTGGATTAATCATATTAAATGTTGTTTCTATGGTTGATATATGAAATAGAATACATTATATGGTTGGGATGTATAAGAAATAGGTGTATAATACTTGCTATTGTGATAAATCATGTTTTGATGAGTTTTAATTTGAGTTTACACCATTAAAAGCAGGCTTTTAAGCTTCTGGTTCAGTGGTAATCGGTTACTCATTTTGAGGTAACCGGTTACATGCAGGAAAAATTCGTATTCTGCGTGAAAAATGAACTAAGTAACCGGTTACTCATTTTGAGGTAATCGGTTACCAGATTGAGATTTTGCTACTGTAATGCGCAGAGACATTGAGTAACCGGTTACTCATTTTGAGGTAACCGGTTACCACTGTTGGTTGATGAAAAATATTTTAGAAAATTCATAACTTTTGAACCGTGATTCCGATCGAAACGTTCTTGGTATCGTTGGCAATTAAATGAAAATAATGTTATGTGATATGTTGTGATAAATGTTTTACTTGTGCACATTGTGTTATACCATATCTATCTAACTATTGTTAAGTATGAATGAGAGAATATGCATGCTTAAAATGAGTTAGGAAGAGTGAGTAAACTTTACACCAAAACAAATGGTATAATTCTAGGTTGTGACTAGGATTATGATAGAAATTATAGATGGCGATGCTCGTGCATTAGATGTAGAAAGGTGCATCCTTGCCGAGTAATGGTATAGAGTAGAGAACTTTGATGGCGATGCTCGTGCATTTGATGTAGAAAGGTTCATCCTTGCCGAGTAATGGTCTAGGAAAGAGTGAAACACTAGTATGGAACATGTGTGTAAACCTTTGTGTTTGAGAAAAGGCGAATGAGCCTTAAGGTGAATATGGCCTTGTGATTGTCGAATACAATCACGTTAGTGTGTGAAATCATGTAATCGTAACCGTTTCCCTATTATATGTCGTTCCATGAGTAACGAATGAAGCCTATATGGTAAAGAGACTTGTGATGGTTAACAGGCCATGAGAAGTGACGGTTCATGGTTAACAGGCCGATGATCCCGAATCCATTCGCATGTCAAGTGTAATACCCCGTAAATCCTTTTACTCTGGATAATATTAGGTGTGATCAACTGAGTCCCAGTGTGCTCTGAGAAATTATCTGCAAAGATAATTACGGTAATTGATGAACTTAGAGTAAATCCAATTAATATTATCTGACTCTGAGATATTTAAATATTTGGACTTTAGAGACTTTTCGGGCAATTAGTAGTGTTGCTAATTGATGATTTTATGCTATATCATTTCTTTTCCTTCATTTTCCTCTTTAGAACCAAAGGGAGAAAAAGATAGAAAGAAGTGGAGAGAAAGAAAAGAGAAAGGAAGGAAAAGAGAAATGGAAACCAAGAAGTAGAAAGATCAAGAACACCGTCAAATCTTCATCAAATCATCTTCCAATCTTCACCATCTTCATCTATTCAAGGTGGGTTCTAGATAAAAACTTAAGTTTTAGAGTTAGAATGATTTTAGCTTAAGTTAGGTTTGATGAGAAATTGCTTAATTTGATAATCGATGAAATTTAACAGTTGAAATGTTTATAAACTGAGTAGTATAAGCTATATGAGTGTAGAATCATTTATATTTGATTGTGGGATGTTTGGATATGTTTTGGGGGAGTTTTGGACCCATGGGAACTCAGCTGGTACGCTGAAGAACTTCTGAAATTCCCAGATTCGCACTGCGAATCCCCCAGCAAAGGGGAAATTGTGCACTCGCTGGAGGTTCGCACGACGAAGGCAAAGGGGAACACTCGCCAGAGGTTCGCACTGCGAACATTACCTTGTTTTTGCTACTGACTTGGTTCGCCAGCAGTTCGCACTGCGAATGGTGCAGCGAACAAGTGTTGGCTAGGCGTTCGCTAGACGCTTCGCACTGCGAATGAAGTAGTGAGTATTCTCTGGCTCCTTCGCAATGCGAACATGACAGAACATCTAACTTGTTTCTTTCATAACTTTTGTATCGTTTATCCATTGTGAGTGTTCTTGGTATCGTTGTGAAGCTAAGAACATATTCTAGCTAATGGCAATGAGAGATATCTATTTATTGCCCGATTAAATAAATCGGAGGGAGCCGTAAATTGGAATAATTGTGGTATGTTGAATTATGCATGTTCCATTATGTGATTGACGATTATATGTGTATGCTCTTATTGTTAAACATGATTGAATATGCATGCATGTTAAAATATGAATAAGTAGAGTGAGGATCATTACCGTAAGCCATTGTCGAAAAGTGTGGAAATGACATAATGACAACGCTCGTGCAGAAGAGGCCGAGGCGTGTGTCCAGTAATCATAACCAGTTATCTTACGGTGTAGTTTCATGAGACTCGAGCACCTCCTATGAAACGTATGCACAATTACTTGGCAGGTTTGATTCCCGCATATAGTGCGAATGGAGCCTACGGGTAAAGAGACTTGTGACGGTGTACGGGCCGTGTGAAGTGATGGATCACGGTGTACGGGCCGATGATCCCGAATCCATTTGGTTTGTCAAGTAAATACAAGGATCCATGACTCGAATCGTCTTCTAGATGTAGAAGCGGACGGGAACAGGGGGTGCCTTGGTACGGTTATTGATTAGCGAGATTCTTGAGTTAACGGGCTCAGGACTTACTTTGGTACTAGTGTGAGTTAACAGGCTCATGAGTATGAATCCATGTATGGCGTGTGTGTACTCAAAGTCACTTCCCTTCCCTTTTGACTTGAGTTAGGATGTTAGAACCTTGTAAAGCCGAGAGGACTATAAGATAGCGAACTCACTGAGATTTGATGTATCTCACCCCACTGTTGTTTTTTACATCACAGGTTCTGCAGGTTCGGCGAAGGGTAAGGACAAGGTTATTTGACTTTCCTTACGGATCGTAGCTTTTGTGTGGCAAGGCTTCCATTGTGAAGATTTTTGAGATCATTATTTGATCTAGTTCTTAGTGTCTTTTGGACATCTTGTATATGTTATGCCGTAGACTTTAGAACTTTGTATTTAGGGCATTTAATGTATACAATGTGTTAACTAGGAACTTGTATATATTTTAGTACCAAACGTATTATTCATGTATAATATATGCTTTATTATATGTATCTATATGTGGGCATTACAGTTGGTATAAGAGCAGGTCGTATCCTCGACCTAGCCATGAAATAGTATAAGTGTTTCTTTCCGTTTCATATGTGTTGTGTCGCCATTGGTCTTACATGTTATATTTATGGTATTGAGCCTGATCAACTTAATCCTATCTGTATGACATTTAGGAACATGGCGGGCCGGCGCAGAAACCACCTTGGTAGACCGCGAGCTACTCCAGCAGGGACAAATCCACCAGGGGACGAAGGGAATGCCCCTCTGTATCAATTTATACAACAGATGCAGCAACAGCAGAATCAGTTTGTGCAACAAATGGTACAGCAATTGGCTGGTGGTGTGCATCCTCCAGTGGTGGTTCCTGAAGCTGCAGGGGGAACCTTTAGGGATTTCATTTGCATGAAACCTCCGGAGTTCCAGGGAGGGTTAGATCCAGTAAAGGCTCATGAATGGATATCCGATATGGAACGGGTTTTCTTGATAGTTCAGTGTAGTGAAGAAAATAAGGTTTTTTTCGCTTCTCACTTGTTAAAGGGTCCTGCTATGAGATGGTGGGAAAGCGCTTCAGCTTTAATGACAATTCAAGAGGTACCGAAAGTATGGGAGCAGTTTAAGATAACTTTTATGGAGAAGTATTTTCCAAGTTCCTTAAGGTCTCAGAAGGAATTTGAATTTCAACAATTGAGACAAGGTGACTTGACTGTGGCTTCTTATGCGGAAAAGTTCGAGGTTTTGGCTGCTTATTCTAGACAAGCCATGTATGCTCCTGATGAGAGGTGGAAGATTGATCAGTTTCTGTTTGGTTTAAGGGCCGAAATTTCACATAGTGTGTCTCAGAGGGAATTTACTAGCTATGCTGAATTGTTACGACAGAGTTATGTGGTGGAGCATAGCTTAAAGAAGGTGCAAGCAGAAGGAAAGTTAAGTAGGGTGAATCAAAGTGATCGTGGGTGATCGAATCAATAATTTAGACCGAGACAACAATCTTTCAAAGGGAAACAAGTTCAGAGTTCCAGGACTAGTGCGCCTCCGGTATGCCATATTTGTGGAAAGAATCATTTTGGTAGGTGCAGTTGGGAAGGAATAAAGTGTTATCAGTGTAATAAGGTGGGCCATTTATCGAGGGATTGTCCTCAGAAGAGGAATCAGACACAAGGAAGGAATGTCGGTCGAGTATATACCTTGGATGCAAGGAAGACAAAGGGTGATAACTCTTTGATTGCTGGTACGTGTTTTGTGAATGGAAATCCTTGCTTTATTTTATTTCATTATGGAGCTACACACTCTTTTGTATCGATGCAATGTGTAAAGTGGCTTGGGTTGCAAGCGGTTCCGTTGTCTCCACCCATGGTGGTTACTACTGCCATGGACGAGATGGTTGAAACACCTTTAATGTGTGAGAATTGTGTTTTATCTGTGGACGGAAGAGTTTTCCAGATTGATTTGATTTGCTTACCGCTTAAGAAAGTGGATGTTGTTCTGGGAATGGATTGGATTTCAGCTAATTTGGTATTTATCAGGTGTGAAGAAAAACTAATCATTATCCCATCTACTGAAGCTACTCCGAAGGATGTGTTAACTACTATTTTAGAAGGTACGGTTGGAATGATTAATTTCTTGTTTGAGGAGGAAAAATCTGTTCTTTTGATTCTTACTAAGGAGGAGGGTGGTAACCGTCAAGTTTTGAGTATTCCGGTAGTTTGTGACTTTCCTGAAGTTTTCCCCGAGGATATCACTTCTCTTCCCCCGGAACGGGAAGTGGAATTCTCTATTGACCTGATACTGGGAACGGCTCCAATATCCGTTTCTCCGTATCGGATGGCACCACTTGAATTAAGAGAATTAAAGGATCAATTGGAAGAGTTGTTGGCTAAGAATTTTGTTCGACCGAGTGTTTCGCCCTAGGGAGCTCCTGTGTTGTTGGTAAAGAAAAAGGATGGTGGAATGCGGTTGTGTATTGATTACCATCAGTTGAATAAGGTCACCATCAAGAACAAATACCCATTGCCAAGGATAGATGACCTGTTAGATCAATTGAAAGGAGCCTGTGTGTTCTCGAAGATTGATTTACGGTCGGGTTATCATCAGATTCGGGAGAAGAGTTCAGATGTACCAAAGACTGCATTTAGAACCCGTTATGGTCATTATGAATTTTTAGTGATGCCTTTCGGGGTGACGAATGCTCCGGCAGTTTTCATGGATTATATGAATCGGATATTTCAACCCTATTTGGACCAATTTGTGGTGATTTTTATTGATGACATTCTTATCTATTCTCGTGACCCTCAAGAGCACGGAGAACACCTAAGAATCGTTTTATCCATCTTACAAGAGAGACAACTTTTTGCCAAGCTAAGTAAGTGTGATTTTTGGATGTCGGAGGTTAATTTTCTTGGACATGTCATATCTCAGGGAGGTGTAGCGGTTGATCCATCAAAAGTCGAAGCAGTGTTAAATTGGGAGAGACCGAAGAATGTTTCTGAAGTTAGAAGCTTTTTGGGACTAGCAGGTTATTATAGAAGGTTTATTAAAGGCTTTTCCCAACTGGCTTTACCGATGACGAGACTTACCCGAAAGGATTATTCGTATGAATGGGATTCGGCTTGTGAGCAAAGTTTTATGAGCTTGAAAGAGAGATTGACGACCGCTCCTGTTTTGATTATCCCTGATCCTAGCAAGTCGTATTAGGTATATTGTGATGCATCGAAAATGGGATTAGGAGGAGTGTTAATGCAAGATGGACATGTAGTGGCTTATGCTTCTAGGAAGTTGAAAGTCCATGAAGAGAATTATCCAACACATGATTTAGAATTGGCGGCCGTTGTATTTACCTTGAAGGTGTGGCGTCACTATTTGTATGGTGTACGTTTTAAGATGTTTAGTGACCACAAGAGCCTAAAGTACCTCTTTGATCAGAAGGAGTTGAACATGCGTCAAAGGAGGTGGATGGAATATTTGAAAGATTATGACTTAGAGCTAAAATACCATCCGGGTAGAGCGAATAAGGTGGCGGATGCTTTAAGAAGGAAAGTGTTGCATAGTGCCGATTTGATGATGTTAGAGTATGCCTTAATGGAAAAGTTTAGAGATCTAAATCTTCAATTTAATTGGACTCCTAATTGTGTGATTATGGGAAATTTGAATATCACTTCTACTCTTCGGGAAGAAATCCAACAAGAGCAAGGGTTAGATGAGAAGTTACAAGAAGTGTTATTGCAACCGGGTTTTGTGCGAGCTACCGACGGAGTTATTGTATTTGAACAAAGGATTTGTGTTCCAGATAATACGGAGTTAAAAAGGAGGATTTTGGAAGAAGCCCATAAGGGTGCTTTTACTATACATCCGGGGTCTTCAAAGATGTACCAAGATCTAAGGAGAGACTATTGGTGGTCCGGGATGAAGAGAGATATTGCGGTGTATCTGTCGGAATGTGCGGTGTGACAACAAGTGAAGATCGAGAACCAAAGGTCGGGTGGCTTGTTGCAACCTTTACAAATTCCGGTGTGGAAATGGAATAGTATTTCGATGGACTTTGCGGTGGGATTACCTCGTGCTCAAGGCGGTTATGATTCAATTTGGGTAATTGTGGATCGGTTAACGAAATCCGCGCATTTCTTAGCTGTGAAGACTACTTACAAGGCGAGTCATCTCGCAAAATTGTTCATTTCAGAGATAGTGAGATTGCATGGTATTCCTACTACTATCGTTTCGGATCGAGATCCAAAGTTCACTTCGAGATTTTGGAGAGCTTTTAAACAAGCAATGGGAACGAAGTTATGTTTGAGTACGTCGAATCATCCGCAAACGGACGGTCAGACGAAATGGACAATACAAACCATGGAAGACATGTTGAGAGCTTGTGTCCTTGAAAGTGGAGGAAATTAGATAGAACTTTTGCCGTTGATTAAGTTCTCCTATAATAGCAGTTATCATACAAGTATTGGTATGGCACCTTATGAGGCGTTGTATGGAAGGAAGTGTAGAACACCGTTGTGTTGGGAAGAAGTGGGTGAAGATAGGGTGTTGGGACGCGAGATTATTCACGAGACTACGGAGAAGATTAGGATGATCCGTGAAAAAGTGAAGCAAGCACAGGATCGTCAGAAGAGTTATACGGATAACCGAAGAAGACCTTTAGAATTTGAAGAAGGCGATCACGTGTTTCTGAAGGTTACTCCGAGATTGCAGTTGAAAGGACCGTTTCAGTCGCGGAAGTTAAGTCTGAGATATGTGGGACCATATCAGATTTTGGAAAAAATTGGTGATGTAGCCTACAGATTAGCCTTACCACCTACTCTGTCAGAGATGCACGACGTTTTTCTTGTGTCTCAGCTTCGGAAATTTGTTCCGGATCCTCTTCAGCCAATTTTACCAGATACAATTGAGATAGAAGCATATTTGACCTTTGAGCCTCAACCGAGTTGTATCACCGGAAGAGAAACTAAAGTGTTAAGGAATAAAGAGATTCCTCTCGTTAAGGTCCAGTGGGTTGAGACGCATCCGGGCGATGCAACTTGGGAATTGGAATCGGAGATGCGAGAGTTCTATCCTCATCTTTTCAGGTAATTGTTTTAAATTCGTGGGCGAATTTATATTTAAGCGGGGAGGATGTAATACCCCGTAAATTCTTTTACTCTGGATAATATTAGTTGTGATCAACTGAGTCCCAGTGTGCTCTGAGAAATTATCTACAAAGATAATTAGGGTAACTGATGAACTTAGAGTAAATCCAATTAATATTATCTGACTCTGAGATATTTAAGTATTTGGACTTTAGAGACTTTTCGGGCAATTAGTAGTGTTGCTAATTGATGATTTTATGCTATATCATTTCTTTTCCTTCATTTTCCTCTTTAGAACCAAAGGGAGAAAAAGATAGAAAGAAGTGGAGAGAAAGAAAAGAGAAAGGAAGGAAAAGAGAAGTGGAAACCAGGAAGTAGAAAGATCAAGAACACCATCAAATCTTCATCAAATCATCTTCCAATCTTCACCATCTTCATCTATTCAAGGTGGGTTCTAGATAGAAACTTAAGTTTTAGAGTTAGAATGATTTTAGCTTAAGTTAGGTTTGATGAGAAATTGCTTAATTTGATAATCGATGAAATTTAACGGTTGAAATGTGTTATAAACTGAGTAGTATAAGCTATATGAGTGTAGAATCATTTATATTTGATTATGGGATGTTTGGATATGTTTTGGGGGAGTTTTGGACCCATGGGAACTCAGCTGTTACACTGAAGAACTTCTGAAATTCCCAGATTCGCACTGCGAATCCCCCAGCGAAGGGGAAATCGTGCACTCGCTGGAGGTTCGCACGGCGAAGGCAAAGGCGAACACTCGCCAGAGGTTCGCACTGCGAACATTTCCTTGTTTTTGCTACTGACTTGGTTTGCCAACTGTTCGCACTGCGAATGGTGCAGCGAACAAGTGTTGGCTAGGCGTTCGCTGGACGCTTCGCACTGCGAATGAAGTAGCGAGCATTCGCTGGCTCCTTCGCAATGCGAACATGACAGAACATCCAACTTGTTTCTTTCATAACTTTTGTATCGTTTATCCGTTGTGAGTGTTCTTGGTATCGTTGTGAAGCTAAGAACATATTATAGCTAATGGCAGCGAGAGATATCTGTTTATTGCCTGATTAAATAAATCGGAGGGAACCATAAATTGGTATAATTGTGGTATGTTGAATTATGCATGTTCCATTATGTGATTGATGATTATATGCCTATGCTCTTATTGTTAAACATGTTTGAATATGTATGCATGTTAAAATATGAATAAGTAGAGTGAGGATCATTACCGTAAGCCATTGTCAAAAAGTGTGGAAATGACATAATGACAACGCTCGTGCAGAAGAGGCCGAGGCGTGTGTCTAGTAATCATAACCAGTTATCTTACGGTGTAGTTTCATGAGACTCGAGCACCTCCTCTGAAACGTATGCACAATTACTTGGCAGGTTTGATTCCCGCGTATTGTTCGAATGGAGCCTACGGGTAAAGAGACTTGTGACGGTGTACGGGCCGTGTGAAGTGACGGATCACGGTGTACGGGCCGATGATACCGAATCCGTTTCGTATGTCAAGTAAATACAAGGATCCATGACTCGAATCGTCTTCTAGACGTAGAAGCGGACGGGAACAGGGGGTGCCTTGGTACGGTTATTGATTAGCGAGATTCTTGAGTTAACAGGCTCAGGATTTACTTTGGTACTAGTGTGAGTTAACAGGCTCACGAGTATGAATCCATGTATGGCGTGTGTGTACTCAAAGTCACTTCCCTTCCCTTTTGACTTGAGTTAGGATGTTAGAACCTTGTAAAGCTGAGAGGACTATAAGATAGCGAACTCACTGAGATTTGATGTATCTCACCCCACTGTTGTTGTTTACATCACAGGTTCTGCAGGTTCGGCGAAGGGTAAGGACAAGGTTCTTTGAATTTCCTTACGGATCGTAGCTTTTGTGTGGCAAGGCTTCCGTTGTGAATATTTTTGAGATCATTATTTGATCTAGTTCTTAGTGTCTTTTGGACATCTTGTATATGTTATGTCGTAGACTTTAGAACTTTGTATTTAGGGCATTTAATGTATACAATGTGTTAACTAGTAACTTGTATATATTTCAGTACCAAACGTATTATTCATGTATAATATATGCTTTGATGTATGTATCTATATGTGGGCGTTCATCAAGTAAATTACAAGGATCCATGACTCGGGTCGACATCTAGACGTAGAAGCGGACGGGGAAAGGGGATGCCTTGACTTGAGTTAGGATTGGCTAGAACCCTGTGAAGCCGAGAGAATCCATAAGATAGGAAAGTCAATGAGATTTAATATCTCACCCCATTATTGTTGTTATTTTTCAGGCAGTGTTGCAGGTTTGATTTACAAGTTGAGCTATGCTTGGATGTTTCAAGAGAAGCTTAGCTTTAGTTTTCCCCTGTGTATTTGTTGTATACAATTGAGGATATTGTATATTGATCTTAGTTTTTATTATTTTGGCTAGTTTCCATATCTTGTACCATAGATTGTATTATGTTTTTAGAATGGTTAAGAATGTGAATTACGCCATTAGGAACTTATGATGGTGTCAGTACCAAATAAAATGCTTGTATAGTATTATTCTAGGTATATATTATACAGGGAGTTACAAAATAGCTAGAGAGTTATTCAAGAATTCCATTGTGAAACTGGTACTAGATGGTAGTGCATGGTTCAAATATATTTTTTGAGTCTTGTTATGTAGTAGCAGTACTCCTTGCTGGCGTTTCCTTCGCAACGTCAAGCACTGTGCCGAGTGGTAACATAAGTGATACAGGCGAACCAATATTGAAAGGAAAGCCTTCATTTGATACATTTGCCATATCTTCACTAATTGGTCTTTGTTTCTCTGTCAGTGCACTCATAATGTTCCTTTCTATAATCACCTCTCAAAAAGAAGCCAATGATTTCAGAATTGATTTGCGTAAGAAGCTTCTATTAGGATTGAGTTCTCTTTTCTTGTCGATGGTTGCATTGTTCGTTGCTTTCTGTTCTAGAAATTTCTTTGTGATTGACGACAAGTTTAAACACATTGTGTTTCTGATTTATTCAGTCACGTGCTTCTCTTTGACCTTGTGTCATACCCCAAATTTTGACCACTAAGATTTCCCATCATTATGATTATCATCATCATAATATGGATGTATCATCATTGCCTCATCAATCTCCTCAGGAATTGTTGAGCATTCACCACAATCAAACATTAGGGTTTTAATCCCTCACAGAGCTTTTAGACAAAGGATCAATCAAGAAAGAACTTGATCTTCAACTTTTCTAACCTCTCAAACATCCAATGAAGGATCAAAGGGGTCTCCCACATCAAGAATCATGCACAAGTGTGCAACATTCCAAGAGGATCAATCCTCAGGATCGCCAGTGTCACCAAATTAGGGTTTTGGTCGACCAAGGCCTCCAGATGAAAATTTTCATCTGGGCATGAGCCCATACCTCGATATTTGGTCCAATAAGCTCAATATAACCTTAAGAGTCCATCCACAATGGCAAAGTCACCTTGAGGGACCATCTATCAAAAAATCAGGAAATTAGGGTTTTGACCTAATTCAACCCTTGAGTTAACTTGTGAAGCAAGTGTCATACCCCAAATTTTGACCACTAAGATTCTCATCATTGGGCAAATCATCATCACAATATGGGTAAACCATCATACCTCGTCATTCTCCCCAAAGATGGGTGAACATTCACTACTATCAAAGATTAGGGTTTCAAGCCCTCTCTGAGCCTTAAACAAAGGATCAATCAAGAAATGACATGATCTTCAACTTTTCTAACCTCTCAAACATCCATAAAGGATCAAGAGGACTCCCACGTCAAGGATTAAGCACAAGGCTGCAACCTTCCAAGTGGATTAAGCCTCAAAATCGCCAGTGTCACCAAATTAGGGTTTTGGTCGACCAGGGCCTCCAGATGGAAATTTTCCTCTGGGCACGACCCAATGCTTCAAAAAATAACATAATATACTCCATTGGACCTCATGAACCCAATCATCAAGTCAATTTGGCCTCAGGGGATGCATTCACTAAAAATAGGGAGTTAGGGTTTCTTGACCTAATTCACCCCTAAGTTGACTTTTGGGATAAAACATGAGCCAAAACCTCAAGATGTGGTTTGAGGGTCTCTAATACACTACATTGATCCATTTGCAACAATGGATTGATCCAAGAAGCATGATTTATAAGTTTCAAGTTCATCAGAACCACAGTTAGGGTTTCGTGAGAAAAAGACAAATGTGCCCAAACCTTGGGACATGATTCAATACACCCTATAACACCTATGAAATCAATCCATCAAGTTTGATTTAGGTCAAGGACTTGATTTCATAGAGGATCGCACAGTTTGGAATTCATCTGATGAAAAGTCAACTGTGCCCAAAAGTCAAAGTTTGACTTTTTGATTTTTTGATCAATTATGGTTCCCTAACCCTAAAATGTTGTTAATATGTGATTGGAATTATCATTCATCAATAAAAATCAAAGAAAGTGGGATAACTTGTAAAAGGGGTAACCATAAAAAAAACATAGAATTTTTCTAAGTTATGGAACAAAGTGGCTAGGGTGCCAACTTCCAAGGATCATAACTTGAGATCCAAGCAACCATTTTGGCTGATCCAAAGATGGATTTGTAGCTCTCATGGCATACTTTAAAAGTGTCAACTACACCTCATTCCAACTCCTAATGGATTTTTAGTTATGGAGTGATCAAAATGGCTGAAAACATGAAATGTCACTTTTTCCAACACTTAGTGAAATTTTCACTAAGTCAGAATCTGTTTCACTTTTTCCAAAATGTAAAGACATTTTTCACTTGGATCCAAAAAGTGTCAAGACAAACTATGATCACACATATGTTTTATCATATGAGAGCTTTCCAAAATGGCCAAGAACCCCATGAAACTCCACTTAAGCCATGAGATATGACAATGGCAATGTGCCTTGCTGTAAACTGTCATAATTAGGCAGATTTGTGCATTTTGCCCGATTTGAGCAATTTGTACAAATGACAAACAAGTTTATCCATCTGAACACCCTAGGGAGGGAGCAAGGAGGGACAAACACTTATCCATAAGCCTCCTAAGTCTTTGGAACTAAAAATAGCATGCCAAACCTAAAAATGTCTAAAGAGGGGACAAGACTCCAATTTTGTTTTGGGGCATTCAATGGATGCACCAAGGTGGCATGAACTGAGTCTTTTCCAACTGAATAAGTCAAGGATGATCTCTGAACTAGGGAACCAAAGGCATGTGCTCTAACCTCTAGTCAATGGCTAGAGGATGTCGCTCATGGATTTTCATCCAAGTACAAACGCGAAAGTGGCACCGAAACAGAGTCTCCAGCAATGTGTATTTATCCCAAGAGAGGGAAAGGAAACACCACATAAACCTGAAGGGAAGGAAAGAGCATGGTCTTGCGACCAAGAGAACTGGGTTCGGGAGTCGGTTACGCGAGAGGAAGGTATTAGCACCCTCAGGCGTCCATCGTACCTGATGGGATCCACGCTTGCTTGTCTCGATCAAAGGGTGTCATCGTCTGGAGCTCCGCTGCTACTGGAAAGGGAAAGGAACGGGAAAAAGGAAAAGGAAAAGAGAGAGAAAAAGAAACAAATGTAGGGAAAATAAAAGAAGTGCTCGAATGGGCCCTACCCCACTGCCTACGTATCTCATCGAGAACATGAGAATCAGAGCGACGTAGTTCCTCTCACTAGGGATGCTTTGTTTGTGTTTTAAGGAATGGCTTACGTTCTAGCTCAGGTGTTGCAGGCTCGGTGGTCCGAGTGCGTTACCATCTTGCAAGAGAACGAGTAGGAGCGCGTTCGCATTGAGAGTGAGTGAGATGAGAAAAGAATTCCCGAAGGAAAGACGTTATTGTTGGTTTTTTATCTTTTAAGAAATAAGTGTTTTGATTGTTTTTGTGACTTGCATTGAACCAAAGTCTTAAATACAGGAACGAATACTTCGCGCATCATCCCCAACAGGACGTACACTAGGTATCCTCGAAGAATGAGAGGAATCCCCTCGTTCCCCACTTTCCCACATAGAAGGCTCAAGCGCAATACACGTTAACCTTTATTAAGTGTCTTTTACTTTTATTTTGAGATGAGAAGAGAAACAGAACAAGGGAAACTCTAAAGGGAAACTAAGAGTCCTAATGTTATCATGCATGGATGTCCTATGGTTAGTGAGGTTTAGGAGAAAATACTACCTAAAACCTAATGCTAATCCTACTCCAAGCTTAATCAAAAATTAAGTTGGACTAGGTAGCTCTAAAGGGAAAGAATCCAAGACTTGAACAAGTCTTGAGATTCATGGGATGAGAAAGAGTGAAAGAGAAGAAAAGAGAAGAAGAAGAAGAGAGATGAGATACAATAAGTGGCAGCAAGCAAATCATATCATAAATGTCCAACTCAAATCAATCAACATGTTTCAAGGATCAATGCAAAATAATTCAAGTAAACATGCAAAGATAAACATGAAAGAATGCAAGCATACTTGAATGAAATGCACAATTAAGCATACATGGACTTCATATCAAAGTGAAATGAGCAAGGCAAGATGAAAATGAAGACAAGTCAGAACCAATATCATATTATCATCAACAACTCATGTGTGCAAAAGTGATTCAAAGCATGAAGCATTATGATCCAAAGAAGTTCACAAAAGGAAAGGTAATGATATTCATCATACAAATCAAGCCAAATGCATTCAACTATGCTTAATCAACATAAAAACCAAGTGTAGAACTCAAGAGGCAGTAGCATATACATCAATGTCATATCAAAACCAAACTCAAGTCATACAAGATTAATCATCAATCAACAACTTCAAAACATGCACCAAAGCAAACTACAAAAAGAGGACAAAGTTCCCACACTTAGGCATACTCAAACATGATTCAAAATTGATCCTCAAAGTGAAAAAATTAGTCTCAAAGGACCTCAACCAGGGGTAAACATTATGTCAAAAGCTCAATCAAATAATCACAAAAGAAACCAAACAATTAAGCATGGAAAGTCAACTTGTGTAAAGATATGTCCAAAGATGATCATGCATAAGTCACTTAAGCACAAATAAGTAAACATGTATCATATGAAATTAAAAAATTGTGAAATTTAAACTCAAATGATATAGATCAGAAGACTATCACATGTTAAAAGATCTCACAAAAATGCAAAAAGAATGGATTGAAAATGTTTTATAGATGCAGATAAATAAATTCTACAAGTTGAAGTGTGCACATGTAAGACAAACCACAAAGAAAAACAATTAAACAATTAATTAAGATGCCAAAAATAAAATAAAATATGGAAAAATTTTATAAAACTAAAAAGAAGATTCATGAATTTTTTTATAATTTTTGGATGCATTAAAATGATTTTAGAAAATAAAAATGCAAAATGAAACAATTAATAAAAATAAAATGAAAGAAATAACAAGGAGGGGTGCCATCAGCAAAGGAATCACGTTGGAAATGGAAGATGGGCTGAAAAGAAGGGTGCAAATAGCAAGGCCCAAAAGCTAATGGTCCAAAGGCGCAGTCAAAGGGGAGCTATGGAATTCAGTCAACAATCAGGTTCAATCCTGGCCAATGGATTAATCACACGCTCACCATTTAGTCAATGAACTCAACAATTAAACAAAATCAATGGACCAGATTAAAAGCACACCACAATTATCATGAGCACGCACACATCAAACCAATTAGCGCACAATAAAATCCCACGTGAGCTGCACATGCTTTTTTAATTCGTTGGCACGCTAATGTCCACATGATTCATCCAACGCACCATAAGCAGTCACACATTTCACAAAGTAATCAAGATGAAGGGCTATGATGGCACGCACACGATAACAACCAAAGGAAGCCACACATGCAAACATTAAAATAAAAAACAAAGGAAAAGAAACGTGGCACAATAAGGGACGCTAGATCAGGCATATCAACAGATGAGATTGCTTCTTCTCCAATTACACCTTCGCCGGGCTGAACCAAATTCCGGTGACGGAGCTAGGGCTCCGGTCACCACCTCAGATGAACATCAACCTGGAGATCTCCAGAAATGACAAACAGATAGACTATTCCCACCAGAATTTCATGAGGATTACAAATATCAAATCCATTTTATCAAACAACAAACACACATTGAGAATCGAACGAAAACATATTTAGATCCAAAACTTTAAATCCACAATACACACATGTTGCACGTCTAAAATCAAAATAAAATAGATTATCATGCTCAGTGAAGTTCACAGATCATTATGCACACTTAAAATTTGAGTTCTATGATGGCAAAAATTACACTAACCTGAACCTTGAAGAGCTTAAAATACGCCAAGAAATTCCTCCAAAATCTGCAGATCTACTCCTTGGAATCTCTAGTTGCAAAATAAATGCAACTAGAGCTTGAAATCGTGCTAGATCTTGAGATTTGAGTTTGAATACTCTTGAATGGAACTTGGTGAAAACCTCAGTATGAGCTCAAAATGGCAGTTGATTCTTGTTCTACTCTCTTCACTGATCACAAATATGAAAGAATTTCTCAAAAAAGCCTTGTGGAGAGGGAGAATCGATGAGAGGAAAGTGGAGAGTGAAAAATGGAAACTGAGCAAATGAGAGTCTCTACCCTAGCTGTGAGGGTATGAGTAAGCATATATACTCTCCATTAGTTCACTGATTAGAATTAGCAAGTGATTAGAACCTTGGTTAGTGAGATTTGGGTGAAATTGCAAAAATGCATTTTGTACCACCACCACTAATTCACACGTGAGAAGCCCTTTCCACAAGCATGATTCACCTCCAATTTACTTATGTATCACCTCTGAATTGAATTTGGGCCTTGTACTTGCCTGGTTTGTAAGTTTTCAATCAACTTGAAAATTTGCATAATGTGAAAATAATGAGAAATAAGTCATGAAATAACTTGATTCAATAGCCAATCTTGTGCCAAATGAAGTGTATTTTGATGTTGCAATGTGACATGAACCAATAAAATCAATTACAAGTCCATTTGTGCCAAAATGCAAAAGGTGGAAAAATGGAACCATATGAAAACTTCAAAATGCACCGTGCCATCTTTTGACCATAACTAGAGTTCCACAAATGATATGGAGATGTTCTAGTACTTTTTGGAAATGGGAGAGAAAGATCTTCAACTTTCATGTTGAAGGAAAATTCATTTGGAGCTTTCTTGGTGATGAAAAGTCAAGTTGAATGTGGTGGAAAAGTTGCCAAAAATGGAAAGTTTTCATTATAGGTCATTTTCCAAATTTAGTAACTTTTGCACAAACTTTTGATTCTTGATAAATGATGTGAAACTTGACATTTGAGGACCATATGAGGATGTGAGACCTTGAAAACCATGAAAGGAACCTCAAAATTCCACAGTTGACCTTCTCCTTTACAGTTGACTTTTCCTTATTTCACAAGTAATTGATCCATTGAACATCTTCCTCAAAGAACCAATGACCAAAATTCCATCCATGAACACTTAAGAACATAAGGAATACCATAACATCAAGTCTGGCCCATGAAATCAGAAATAAACTGATTTTAGGTCAACCCTAATTTGGCACCCTCTGGTTAGGAGGAAAAAGCACATCCTCCAAATCCAAATTCCTCTGAATATGATGTGTATCTTCTCAAACAAAGATGAGATATGCCCTTTGGAGATGATAAAAACTCAAGGAGCTTGCCCATTTTGGGGTCAGATTCCAAATTTTGACTACCTTGTATAGGAGATCATGCACTGTCCAATCTTTCTTGATGAATTCTCCTCTTCCCATGACTTGTGAGATCAAATGGAGATGATACATGATGTAAGAGATCCTTGAAGCTTGTGGGAAACACTTGGTCTTCTTCTTTGGATGATCAACACCTTAGAGAATCACCTGATCACATGCCTTTATGCAGGATGCAATGCTAAATGCTTGATGCTTATGCTAAAAGATATGAAGAAAATAGAGGGCAAATTTTGGGGTATTACAGCTGCCCCTATTCAATCACTATAGACCTGAATGGATAATAGCGATTGCTATCATACTTTCAAGGTATGGAGAGATTGAATACTGATAATAACCCGAAAATTTGCACTCTGCAGTGAAGAAGAAAAGGGATATAAACCCAACCAAACGAACTCTGGTCGGACAAAACTCTGGTGATGAAGAAAACCACTGGGAGAGATGTCTTTTATATAATGCCAGACGACCACTGGCCTGCCACACTACGGGTGGATTTTAACAATGTCTTTTGTACAACGCCAGACGACTACTGGCTTTCCACACTACGGGTGGACTTTAACAATGTCTTTTGTACAACGCCAGACGACTACTGGCTTGCCACACTACGGGTGGACTTTAACAATGTCTTTTGTACAACGCCAAACGACTACTGGCTTTCCACACTACGGGTGGACTTTAACAATGTCTTTTGTACAATGCCAGACGACTATTAACTTGCCACACTACGGGTGACTTTTTCCAATCTACGGTTGGACTTGCTGATGATTTGCCACCCTTGGATGGTCTTTGGCCAATCTACGGTTGGACTTAGCTGCGGTCATTTAAAGGGAGTCAGACGACTACTGACTTTCCACACTACGGGTGGACTTTTTCCAACCTACGGTTGGTCTTTAAGAATTTGCCACCCTTGGATGGACCTTTTGCCAATCTACGGTTGGACTTTGAGAATTTACCACCCTTGGATGGACCTTTTGCCAATCTACGGTTGGACTTTGAGAATTTGCCACCCTTGGATGGACCATTTGCCAATCTACGGTTAGACTTTAAGAATTCCAATACTGGATTACGCTCTGCGTACATGTCAGACATCCCTGCTGACTCTGCTGAGGAACAATGATCAATGATTTGACTTCGAAGACTCCTGAAAGGATAATATCTCTGCTGATGAATGAAAGAACAATCCGTCTGCTTCGAATTGTCAAGTTTGCCAAAAATAAATTGGACTTTGGGATATGAGGGGAATGATGATCTGCCAGGAATTACTTCATCTGTCTGGGGATGAACTCTGGTCACAGCAACTCCGCTGGGGATGAGAATTTCTTTGCATGACGTCTTACTAGGGAAGAAAAGTCATTAAAACTCTGCTTGGGGATCTACCAAACCTGAGATCCTTCACGGGGAGAATCAACCTCCTAACCCGGCTAGGGCAAGAATATACTATCACTCTGCTGAGGAATAGATTTTGTTGATCAATAAGCCTCTGTGGGGACAAACAATAAACTCAGTTGGGGAATACTGTTGACAAGATTCAATGCTGAACTCTGTGGGGAATACCATTACCAGAGATACAATCTTGCTGGGAATCAAGGTTACTCTGTCGGGGATATACAAATCCTGGTTAGAAAATGATCTGCTGCAACCTGCTGGGAAAGAGTCCCTAGACATCTGCTGGGAAACCCAAAGCAACTCCGTAGCAGTCTGCTAAGGAATAAGACCGTCGAGCTTAGTATAAGTATTACAATGCCCCATGCTAGGTAAACTTTCCGTCTGACGACTCCGTTGGGGATAATGAGTTTATAACAAACTCTGCTGGAGAACACCGCTTTAAAGCGTCTCGTGCTGGGGAATGCCTTTTGCGAGGATTTTACAAAAGACCAAAAGTCCTCAAACTCTACTGGGGATAATAGATCGGGAACACATCCTGCTGGGGAAATTCCAGATGCCCCATGCTTGGGAAGATCAACAACTTGCTTCCTGCTCCATGACACAAGACTCACCTGGAGAAACGTCATAAGAGGATTTTACAGGAGATTAAGCATCTTCAAACTCCTGACGACTTCACTGGGGATTAACCATCAACTTCAGTGTCTGCGAAACAACTCTACTGGGGAATTCGCAACCGTCAGAAAAGTTTGTAGCTGTTGGAAGTACTGAATGAGAGAAACAACGATACCCAATTGAACTCAATTTACCGATATCGAGACGTCGTGAACGACTGCCGACCGAATGATGGACTCAAACAGTAAACGTTGTAACAAAAGGGTGACAAGTGAACCCTTCCCTGAACATGATTGCCCCAGTCTCCTGCGTGGGAATGAGTGATTACCCGTCTTGTGCTTGAAATCATCTGAATTTGCAACAACAAAAGAATATGCGCACGTGCCCCAGGATATGACTTCTGCAATTGAGAAAACCTAACGCTGAACCACCACTTATTGGGAGAAAGGTTTCAATACGTCTCTTGCTGGTAACATGATTAACGAAGTCTGCTGAAGACCGGGACCACAAATGCCTCGGGTTGGAATGCCCCTTTGTTTCAAACCTTTTGTCTAATTGACTGCATATGCGTGAACACAGTTTTCTTCACTTGCCCCAGTCCAGCATGGTACGCCAAAAGAAATTGTCTCAAGAGGATTTTACAGAAGACTTGACATCCAAAATGCCTCAATGTCTTCCAACTCTTGGAGAGATTCGTCAGATCTCGACGTAACTGCCTCAGACTGTATGGTCTACAAAAGAATCTTGAAGTAATTGCCCCAATTTTCTGAACTCTGAAGAGATTTCTTGACGTGATTGGCTCAGATTGGCCACACCTTAAAGAGATGGTTCGACGTGATTGCCCCAGATCGACTACGTCTTAGCACAACTTGTTGGGAAAGCTCCTGCGCAACAAAGTTTCCTGAGAAAGTACCATTGGATGTGGCTACCCTTTAGGAGTTTCAGAATTCTCAACTCGGCAAGATTAAGCTTCTGGACTAAATTTCCATATGTAAACTTCTTTTGATGTCAAACAATTGTATGCAAGCAGAAAATGTTTTATCTGAGAATGAAAATTCTAATGCAGCACACATGTTGATCTTGAAGTCTTACTGAAAAGATGTCGCAAACCCTTTTGTGAGCGAATCACGGGTTAGAATACGACATGAATTTTTGAATGAAAGAATGCAACGCACATGCAACACCAACAGCGATCTTTTAGCACAACTCATAGGAGTCAGGAACGCTATCTCTTGGTAGTATGCTTTTGAAATAACCCTGTTTCAATTAGGACTTTTGAGGGTTGTATCGTGGCCTGGTTCACGATTTTGAGAAAAAAGGTTTATGGGTCAAAGTTTATTAGTGCCCACCCATTCTTCGTGATGTTCTCCAGTCCTACATTCAGCTAATTTGCATAAGCGCTCGCCTCTCAAAAGGTCTTATAATCTTTACAGAACCCATGCAATTAATGGTTCGAGATCTGACAAGGTTTTGGAGCAACAGTCACCCCTTTGTCTTTTGTTTGTAGTCACACGACTTGGTTCTTGCTCGAGGATTTTCCTTTTTTTTTGAGCATTTCTTTCACATTCTTTTTCTTATCCCTAACTTTTGCCTGGACAGATTCTTTTGAGTCTTTGGATTTTGAAGTCCAGCGGGATGCCCTAACTTTTGCCTAAGTCGCTTGTTTTCAAGTTTCAACTTAGCGGGCTTTTTCATTTCTTTTTTTTCTTTCTTTTTTTTTTGAACACGTCGTGTGACACTAGCTTGTCTTGACTTTGTTGAAAGGGTTGTGACTACCTCAATCTTTGATTGTTGATGGATAACAATTGTGTTTTCGCATCCTTTGACCTCTTGGCGGTGGAACAGAAGGCAATAGATCCTCGGATGCACACTCCTTTTGAAATTTGGACGCTCGGTCAAATTAACCGACGCCTACCCTGCCCTTGGGTTAAAATTGAGGGTTTTTTGTTTTCACAAGGAACTCCTACTACTAGGCTCAAAGGGGTTAACGAGGGTCTATCTCCCTTATATCTCCAGGGTTTGGGGGGTTCGAAACAATGCCTGTACATCCTCAATAGGGTTCTATTCAAAAGCACACAATTAGAGATTTTTACGTTTTTACCTCATCATCCTCCCTCATAGAATTTAAGCAAGAAAGTTGGTATTACAGTGCACATTAGCATTAAATGAGTAAACACAAATGAAAATCTTCAAGAAAACATATTCATTGCATTAAATTCATCAAACCAAATACAAACAAGTTTTAACAATGCAAACAATGTCTGAACAAACAAATAAAGACTACATATGAAAATGCAGCAAAGAAACTAAATGATTGTCCTTGTTGAGGAGGCTTGACTCCGTCTGGACTGGCTGCTTCTGATGATGTCTTACCCTTTTTGTATGCTTGCTTGGGAAGCTTTAGTTAACATACAGACCATCTGCAGTGAAAATAATGATCCCAGCGTCAATCAGATCTTGCACTTTATGCCTGAACACCTTACAATCTTCAATGGCATGCCCCGGTGCCCCTAAGTGGTACCCGCACCTAGCATTCTTGTCATAACCTGGCGGAAGAGGATACGGGACAGGAGCAACATCCCTCAACCGAATCAAAGAGTCTTGAAGTAAACGGTCGAGCAGCTGACTGTGAGGAACAGTATAAGGATCAAATTTTCTCTCAGGCCTTCTGGGTCTTCGATACCTCCTCTGGGAGCTAGCCTGCCGCTGATACTGATTCGGGTACTCCTCTTTTCCCAGCACTTTTCTTTTCAAACTTGGCCTAAGATCGGGAGCAAGTTGCTGATATGGGGATTTTGAGCCCAAAGACTGCAAGATATGCCCCTGACTCGATGCCGCTTTGAGAGGGAATGTCGGGGAATTCATATTTCCTGCAGCAGTAGGAGTAGAATTATCCTGTATGCTTACGCCGCCCGGCGCAAAATTTATCGCCTTTGAATCAATCAGATATTGGACCACATTATGAAAGGCTTTACATTTTTCCACATTGTGCCCCGGCGCACCAGAGTGAAAGTCGCAATGGGCACTAGCGTCATAATTGAGTGGGAGCTTTCCACTAGGGCGATTTATCGTCCAAAGTACAACCAATTGGAGTTGGAGTAGATACCTCAACAGCTGAGTATAAGACATGGGAAGCAGATCAAAAATCCTCTCAGCTTTCTCTGACTTTGGTAGGTACTTCCTAGCCTTGGGGCCGTCTTGGGAAGCAAGACGTAACTGCTGGTGAGTAAGTTTCAAAACTCCAGGTGGTGCAGAAAATCCGTGAGACACATCACTCTTGGGAATAGGTTCCACAGGCAAGGGTGGAACGACAACTTCTGTTATAGCCTCAGGTGTGGGATTACCATCCTTTCTGAGCACATTTCTCATAACTTCCATAACAAAACTCATCTGGGTCTTCACTTGATCGACCTCCTCCTTCAGCATCTTCTGGCCCTGAATCAAAGCTTGCATGTCCACCATAAAGTTCCCTAGCTGGGCCTTTATCTCAGCCACCTCCGCTCGGAGTTGTTCCAAATCTGAACCCTGATTGTGGTGAATCGAGTAGTTGGAAGAAGTCATGTTCACTATCCTGCAGAGAATACCCAGTCAGAATGAGAAACCCGCTCTGGAACACCTGCTATGCAAAATTCTTATGATTATGAGGATGCAAATGCAAAATGCAAACAATCATATTTAAACATTTCCAGGCCGAATCTGCTTTGATTCCAGCTTTGGGCAAGGGATCGGACACAACATCGGAAAATAAATCCGAATCCAAGAATATTGCAGAATCGACCAAAAGATAACCCCTTTCAAACAACTGATAACCATTGAGACAAATGTTGCAATAACATAGCAGGAAGTCATACAAATAGGTTCAATACAATCAACAGTGATTCCATCAACAATCCTGATGGTAATCATAGCAAAAAAAAGCAACAGAAATACTACAAGTCAATTCCAAATAAACCGGCTTCAATCTCCTCAAGAAGGTTCACAGTATCCGGATTGAGTAGGTCTTTCTAGCAAACCCTTGATCAACCTGTTTCTCTTCTCGACATCTTGATTCATCCTAGCAATCTGCTCTTCAACATCGTTGTCTTCGTGCTTTGGCTTCTTGATTTCCGCTTGCAGTTTGAGCTCTTCAATTTCTTTCTGGGCTTCTTTCCACTTGGCGAAGTAACAATCTTTCCTCGCTTTCACTACCTGAAGCTCTTCTTGCAGCTCTTCATTCTCAATCTTAGCTTCCTTCCACATATTCTGATACGTGGCAAGCTCGTCCTCTGCTTTAGTCAAAAGCTTCTTGTTTTTCCTCTTAGCTTTGACTGATGAATTAGCAGCCATACTAATCTTTTTGAAGTGTTGAGCCCTGTCAGCAAAATCCTTCTCTTTTTTCTCTAGATGCGTAGTCATGTCTTGAACCTTCCATTTCAACTTCAAGTTGTCCTCATGCCAGAGTTTTCCACCCTCAGATCAGATACCAACTTACGCTGCTTATCGAATTCTTTGAATGGTACAGTGAGTCTCTCTTCTGCGATCTCTGGATATAAGGGAGGTGCCCGATCAAAAGGCAAATAGAACTCTTCTACCCTCTTCTTCACCTATTCAATATATGGAGCGAAAGCCTGATTATTGGGCTTACCCAAAACAGTTTTACCGATCTTCTGTCTTCTGAGCCAAACTTGAGAAGCTTCTTGTGCAATAGCCACACCATCAGTCATGTGAAAGTACAAAGATTCTTCCAAATCTTTTCCAGCTGGAGGATCTTTTAGAGCGTATGCAAATTGCCTTATAGCCAAAGACGGGTTGTAGTTAATACCTCCTTTTCTTTCGACCAAGGGTACATTTGGATACTTGCCACAGCTGTGCAAAATATCAGTCCCTACCAATCCCTTGTCCACCCAAAGAATATCTTTAGCAGCTAAGCCCATTAGATGCTTACTCCACTCTAAAGAAGTCTTGGAATCAATATAAGCACCAGATTGGGGCAAACCACTTGTAAAAGAGAGGTGCGCAACAACAAATCACCCCACCTCGTCTTTTCTCATTCCTGTTGTATAGAGCGTAGTGGAGATCACCTAACAAAGTCGACACCGGATTCTGAGCTATGAATATCTGAATAGCATCCGTATCGACAAAATCAGACTCATTAGGGAATAACACAATGCCATATATGCACAAAGCCAATATTGCCTTGGAAGCCATCCACCTCTTTTCCTTTGCTTCCTCTTGAGCCCTCTTCACTAAGTACTCCAAGTGATAATCTCGGGATTTTCCTTTCTTAGAAAAGTCAGCCTCCACTGTAGATCTGCTCAAATAAAGAGCCTCAGCCACTGCCTGGAAATCACAATCTCCTTGGGAACCACAGAAAGGAACACCTTCTTTGACAGGAATCCTCAAAATGTTGGAGTACTCCTCCAAGGTAGGAATCAACACATAATCTGTCATCACAAAGCACCTCAAGGAAGTATCATAAAACTGCATCAAGGTGTGCAGCCCATTGTATTCATATTCACTGAGACTCCGAACCAGGGATAAAATCCAACCATACTTTTCTTCAAAGGCTCCTAGAACTTCTGGACCAGCTATACTCTGTAAACTGCTCAATGGACCAAGACTGATCTTCGGGAACTTGTTGACGATGATGTTCTTCTTACCCCTCTTAGTGTCCATCCCTAAGAATGCCCTCTAACTGGAATCAAAGACAGATACTACCTGAAACTGAAAAAATATGAATGTTAGAGAAAAAGATGCAATGTAGGGCATGTGATCAAGGTATCCACACAAACTGGCTGCACTGCGCTGACTGAACAAACTCAAGGCTCTGTACCAAAACTCAGAACAATAACCACCATAGTGATAACAACAAAAAGTCAGGTAGGTTGAAGGTCACGGTTACCTGCAAACCTGTAAACAAACTCGCCCTCTCACATGTGGGTACTAGGATGTTCAGTATCCCGGGCTCTCAGGTCAAGAAATGATGATACGTTCACCATTTCTGGTTTGGCATCATCATCAATCGAGGAGGCCTCAACTGATTCTCCAAAAATGAAAGATCCTCAACTTCAGAGGTTTGAGAAGCAATAGCACATTCAGCCCGAAGGATACAATGCTACCGCCAATCAAAGAGGTCGTCCACTGATTCTCTTTCAAAAAGTATGATCCTAAAGCAAGTTCCCAGCATTGGGTCCTCGGATAGAGAATGTGCAATGGGTTTGCCACAAAACGTGGTCTGCCACTGTCACAACTCGGGAGGAGTGCCACAACTGAGTCCTCGGGAATGGTCATCAGAGTCGACAATTCCTCCAGAGAATAACTACTGGCCTGTATCAACATACAGTAGCAGATAACTCCGGATAGAACCTCGTCTAATTGTAGGGATCGTAATCACCCACACGTGGCCAACACCACGGGAGCGTCACGCCTGCCCACGCTAAAACCTAGGTGTATGCTCGAGCCTGGGTATTGGGCTCATCTCTCAGAACATCCCAACCCGCCAAACAGAAAGCCAGCCAGCACAGTGCAGTAATATCCAGTATTACAGTAATGCAGTAAAATGCAATAAAAATAGTAAAGCAGTAAAGTAAAAATACAGTAAACAGCAATACAGTAATATACAACAAACAGCAAACACAGCACCAGAATAAACGCCCAATGAAAGAAAACAAACAAGCGCTAGGATTGACTCGCTAAGGAAACCAGAGATTCTGGGTTCGATCCCCAGCAGAGTCGCCAGCTGTTGCTCCCGGGATTTTCATCCAAGTACAAACGCGAAAGTGGCACCGAAACAGAGTCGCCAGCAATGTGTATTTATCCCAAGAGAGGGAAAGGAAACACCGCATAAACCTGAAGGGAAGGAAAGAGCATGGTCTTGCGACCAAGAGAACTGGGTTCGGGAGTCGATTACACGAGAGGAAGGTATTAGCATCCCCAGGCGTCCATCGTACCCGATGGGATCCACGCTTGCTTGTCTCGATCAAAGGGTGTCGTCGTCTGGAGCTTCGCTGCTACTGGAAAGGGAAAGGAACGGGAAAAAGGAAAAGGAAAAGAGAGAGAAAAAGAAACAAATGTAGGGAAAATAAAAGAAGTGCTCGAATGGGCCCTACCTCACTGCCTACGTATCTCATCGGGAACATGAGAATCAGAGCAACGTAGTTCCCCTCACTAGGGACAGTTTGTTTGTGTTTTATGGAACGACTTACGTTCTAGCTCAGGTGTTGCAGGCTCGCTGGTCCGAGTGCGTTACCATCTTGCAAGAGAACGAGTAAGAGCGTGTTCGCGTTGAGAGTGAGTGAGATGAGAAAAGAATTCCCGAAGGAAAGACGTTATTGTTGGTTTTTTCTCTTTTAAGAAAGAAGTGTTTTGATTGTTTTTGTGACTTGCATTGAACCAAAGTCTTAAATACAGGAACGAATACTTCGCGCATCGTCCCCAACAGGACGTACACTAGGTATCCTAGAAGAATGAGAGGAAGCCCCTCGTTCCCCAGTTTCCCACATAGAAGGCTCAAGCGCAATACACGTTAACCTTTATTAAGTGTCTTTTACTTTTATTTTGAGATGAGAAGAGAAACGGCACAAGGGAAACTCTAAAGGGAAACTAAGAGTCCTAATGTTATCATGCATGGATGTCCTATGGTTAGTGAGGTTTAGGAGAAAATACTACCTAAAACCTAATGCTAATCCTACTCCAAGCTTAATCAAAAATTAAGTTGGACTATGTAGCTCTAAAGGGAAAGAATCCAAGTCTTGAGATTCATGGGATGAGAAAGAGTGAAAGAGAAGAAAAGAGAAGAAGAAGAAGAGAGATGAGATACAATAAGTGGAAGCAAGCAAATCATATCATAAATGTCCAACTCAAATCAATCAACATGTTTCAAGGATCAATGCAAAACAATTCAAGTAAACATGCAAAGATAAACATGAAAGAATGCAAGCATACTTGAATGAAATGCACAATTAAGTATACATGGACTTCATATCAAAGTGAAATGAGCAAGGCAAGATGAAAATGAAGACAAGTCAGAACCAATATCATATTATCATCAACAACTCATGTGTGCAAAAGTTATTCAAAGCATGAAGCATTATAATCCAAAGAAGTTCACAAAAGGAAAGGTAATGATATTCATCATACAAATCAAGCCAAATGCATTCAACTATGCTCAAGCAACATGAAAACCAAGTGTAGAACTCAAGAGGCAGTAGCATATACATCAATGTCATATCAAAACCAAACTCAAGTCCTACAAGATTAATCATCAATCAACGACTTCAAAACATGCACCAAAGCAAACTACAAAAAGGGACAAAGTTCCCACACTTAAGCATACTCAAACATGATCCACAAAGTACAAAAATTAGTCTCAAAGGACCTCAACCAGGGGTAAACATTATGTCAAAAGATCAATCAAAGAATCACAAAAGAAACTAAACAATTAAGCATGGCAAGTCAACTTGTGTAAAGAGATGTCCAAAGATGATCATGCATAAGTCACTTAAGCACAAATAAGCAAACATGCATCATATGAAATTCAACAATTTTGAAATTTAAAATCAAATGATATAGATCAGAAGACTATCACATGTTAAAAGATCTCACGAAAATACACAAGTTAGGCACTTCAAACAATTGAGTAAAGATCACATAGGAAACCAAATGCAACATGCAAAAGAGAAGGATTAAAATGCAATATGAAAAAGCTTTAAAAATGAAACAAAAATGTTTTCATGCACTTCAGAATGTCATATAACAAATGCAAAAAGAATGGATTGAAAATGTTTTATAGATGCAGAGAAATAAATTCTACAAGTTGAAGTGTGCACATGTAAGACAAACCACAAAGAAAAACAATTAAATAATTAATTAAGATGCCAAAAATAAAATAAAATAAGAAAATAAAATATGGAAAAATTTTATAAAACTAAAAATAAGCTTCATGAATTTTTTTATGATTTTTGGATGCATTAAAATAATTTTAGAAAATAAAAATGCAAAATGAAACAATTAATAAAAATAAAATGAAAGAAATAACAAGGAGGGGTGCCATCAGCAAAGGAATCACGCTGGAAATGGAAGATGGGCTGAAAAGAAGGGTGTAAATAGCAAGGCCCAAAAGCTAATGGTCCAAAGGCGCAGTCAAAGGGGAGCTATGGAATTCAGTCAACAATCAGGTTCAATCATGGCCAATGGATTAATCACACGCTCACCATTTAGTCAATGAACTCAACAATTAAACAAAATCAATGGACCAGATTAAAAGCACACCACAATTATCATGAGCACGCACACATCAAACCAATCAGCACACAATAAAATCCCACGTGAGCTGCACATGCTTTTTTAATTCGTTGGCACGCTAATGTCCACATGATTCATCCAACGCACCATAATCAGTCACACATTTCACAAAGTAATCAAGATGAAGGGCTATGATGGCACGCACACGATAACAACCAAAGGAAGCCACACATGCAAACATTAAAATAAAAAACAAAAGAAAAGAAACGTGGCACAATAAGGGACGCTAGATCAGGCATATCAACGGATGAGATTGCTTCTTCTCCAAATACACCTTCGTCGGACTGAACCAAATTCCGGTGACGGAGCTAGGGCTCCGGTCACCACCTCAGATGAACATCAACCTAGAGATCTCTAGAAATGACAAACAGATAGACTATTCCAACCAGAATTTCATGAGGATTACAAATATCAAATCCATTTTATCAAACAACAAACACACATTGAGAATCGAACGAAAACATATTTAGATCCAAAACTTTAAATCCACAATACACACATGTTGCACGTCTAAAATCAAAATAAAATAGATCATCATGCTCAGTGAAGTTCACAGATCATTATGCACACTTAAACTTTGAGTTCTAAGATGGCGAAAATTACACTAACCTGAACCTTGAAGAGCTTAAAATACGCCAAGAAATCCCTCCAAAAACTGCATATCTACTCCTTGGAACCTCTAGTTGCAAAATAAATGCAACTAGAGCTTGAAATCGTGCTAGATCTTGAGATTTGAGTTTGAATCCTCTTGAATGGAACTTGGTGAAAACCTCAGTATGAGCTCAAAATGGCAGTTGATTCTTGTTCTACTTTCTTCACTAATCACAAATATGAAAGAATTTCTCAAAAAAGCCTCGTGGAGAGGGAGAATCGATGAGAGGAAAGTGGAGAGTGAAAAATGGAAACTGAGCAAATGAGGGTCTCTACCCTAGCTGTGAGGGTATGAGTAAGCATATATACTCTCCATTAGTTCACTGATTAGAATTAGCAAGTGATTAGAACCTTGGTTAGTGAGATTTGGGTGAAATTGCAAAAATGCATTTTGTACCACCACCACTAATTCACACGTGAGAAGCCCTTGCCACAAGCATGATTCACCTCCAATTTACTCATGTATCACCTCTGAATTGAATATGGGCCTTGTACTTGCTTGGTTTGTATGTTTTCAATCAACTTGCAAATTTGCATAATGTGAAAATAATGAGAAATAAGTCATGAAATAACTTGATTCAAAAGCCAATCTTGTGCCAAATGAAGTGTATTTTGATGTTGCAATGTGACATGAACCAATAAAATCAATTACAAGTCCATTTGTGCCAAAATGCAAAAGGTGGAAAAATGGAACCATATGAAAACTTCAAACTGCACCTTGCCATCTTTTGACCATAACTAGAGTTCCACAAATGATATGGAGATGTTCTAGTACTTTTTGGAAATGGGAGAGAAAGATATTCAACTTTCATGTTGAAGGAAAATTCATTTGGAGCTTTATTGATGATGAAAAGTCAAGTTGAATGTGGTGGAAAAGTTGCCAAAAATGGAAAGTTTTCATTATAGGTCATTTTCCAAATTTAGTAACTTTTGCACAAACTTTTGATTCTTGATAAATGATGTGAAACTTGACATTTGAGGACCATATGAGGATGTGAGACCTAGAAAACCATGAAAAGAACCTTAAAATTCCATAGTTGACCTTCTCCTTTACAGTTGACTTTTCCTTATTTCACAAGTAACTGATCCATTGAACATCTTCCTCAAAGAACCAATGACCAAAATTCCATCCATGAACACTTAAGAACATAAGGAATACCATGAGATCAAGTCTGGCCCAAGAAATCAGAAATAAACTAATTTTAGGTCAACCCTAATTTGGCACCCTCTGGTTAGGAGGAAAAAGCACATTCTCCAAATCCAAATTCCTCTGAATATGATGTGTATCTTCTCAAACAAAGATGAGATATGCCCTTTGGAGATGATAAAAACTCAAGGAGCTTGCCCATTTGGGGGTCAGATTCCAACTTTTGACTGCCTTGTATAGGAGATCATGCACTGTCCAATATTTCTTGTGAATTCTCCTCTTCCCACGACTTGTGAGATCAAATGGAGATGATACATGATGTAAGAGATCCTTGAAGCTTGTGGGAAACACTTGGTCTTCTTCTTTGGATGATCAACACCTTAGAGAATCACCTGATCACATGCCTTTATGCAGGATGCAATGCTAAATGCTTGATGCTTATCCTAAAAGATATGAAGAAAGGAGATGGCAAATTTTGGGGTATTACAGAGGAGACTTGAGATTCCAAAATGCAACCATTGGCCACAAACCTGTACCAGTTGCCATTCACTATTGCAGCCAAAACAAACTTGCTCTACTATAAATAGAGCTAATTTGTGCTCAGTTTAAGTACACCAAAGCCATCAAATAGATTCTTTCCTCAAAATCCCCTTCTCACTTCCAAAATTGCCTTCTAAAGCAAGTCACTATCGGGTTTTGAGTTTGAGAGCAATTCAACCAAACCAATCATACACACACCTCATAAACATCATATAGAAGTGATCCAAGCACTTAAACAACAACTGTAACACTGATTTCTCAGAATCACCATCTAGTTGCTCATGTTTTCAACCAAGTTGCAGTTGAGATGCCATGAAGTGATCCAGCCATTTCCAATCAAGTCCAAGCATTCAAACACACTCCATATGGTGTAGGGAAGATGTTCAGATCATCATAACTCATCTGTAACACCTCCAACTCAAAAATCACATTGCCCTTGTTGTCACGACCTTCAAGTAAGCCTAAACTTGGTCATCTCTTAATCTATGCATATTTCCTCGCACAATACTTTTGCCAAATGTTCATAATCATGCATAGAATGTTTCCCCTCAATTAATTACTTTGTTTGAATCGTGTATCAAAATTATCAGCCTTCATGCAAATTTTAGGGTTCTTGAGGTTTTGTCTTGATTTCTTATTACATGCTTAAAATAAATGAAATTAAAGACCATAGATATGATCGTGAGGTGAAAACGAGCATATTGATATGTGGATTGTGTGATTTCATCAAGTATTCAGTGAGATTGGATAGAAAACGCAAATCAGCCAAACTCATAACACGCGCGTGTTCTTGGCGCCTTTTTTGAAAATTCAAATATTTGAATTTTGTGATTTTATTTAATTGATTCAAAAATTAATTTCTCTCTGAATTTTAAGGATTTTGAGTTGATTCTTTTTTTAATAATTCACAAAAATGTTAAAATATTTTATTTTGCCAAAAATTCCCAAAATTGTTTTTTATTTCATATATTTGATATTTTTGTAAAGAATTAATGTTTTATTTGTTTTTAACATTTGAAATATTTGTTCCTTCTTGATTTCCCTAACTTAATTGATTTTCAATCATTTTGTGGATATAAACATGATTTTTGAAGCATTGATCCTAGATCACCACTCATTTATCACATGTTTTCATCAATTTTTATTAATTTTTAAACAAAATTAATTCCTTTTTGAAACAAATTTAGGGTTTTTGATTAATTCAACCCTCATAAATCACTTTCAAAATTTTTTGGGCCTCTTGATAGAGTGTAAGTCCCACCTCTTTGTAAATAAAATAATTTGGGCCTCAGTGCCTTGTATAAGTCCCGATACATTTTCAGAAATTTCGACGCGATCGTCATTTTCAAACTATTTTTTTACTTGGGCTTCTCCTTGAGCTATAAGTCCCACTTCTCTTCATTTTCAAACTCATTGGGCCTCTAATAGAGTGTAAGACCCAATCCCCTTTTAAACAAAACAATTTTGGGCCTCAGATATTGCATAAGTCCCTCTGCGTTAAAAGAAAAAAATCTCGGCGCGATCGCCAGTTCAAAAATCAAATCATCTAGGCCTACCCTCGTGTTATAAGCCCCATTTCTTTTTTTTAAATCTTTGGGCCTCTAATAGAGTGTAAGACCCAACCCCCTTGTACGTAAAAACTTTTTGGGCCTCACATATTGTTTAAGTTCCTCTGTACAGTTTTCAAAACAACGGTGCAATCATCGTTAAAACTCAGGCCTCTCCTTGAGCTGTAAGCCCAAACAATCTTTTCAAAGCACTTTCTCCTTTGATTTTAAATTAAAATATCTGTTATTATCAAAACTTTCTTTGTTGAACAACTAACAAAACAGCATGGAAGCTCTACAACGGGTAAGTGTTTATCCGCTTTCATATGTATATAACTGTATTGTGGGGCTGTATCAATGTAAGTCTTCTTTCACATCCTTTTATATACTTGTCAAATATCAACTGTGTAATACTAGTATAGTTATTTAGAGTTTTCCCTGACAACTATGTCTAGAACTAGGTAAAGTCCTGTTGGTCACTCTTAAATACAAACAAAACTAGATCCCCATAGGATTTCCAGATACAGTCTTCCCTTCTCTTGGGGTTAATCAATATGGAACAAAGAGGAAGGCAGTATTCTCGGTGAACCTTTTCTCAGACTGTCACCCTTAGAAATTGTCAAAGAAACTCTACTCCCCAGAGTTGTTCTATTCTCCGTGAATAACATCTCTTGAGTTTCTTCCAAATTCTCAAACTTTCCTGGAATGATCTCTTCTCTGTGAATTGCATTTCTTGAACTTCTCTTGGTTTGGGGACCCACAAGCTTCCTAAAAGCATCCCCGCCTCCTCTTGTCCGTTGTACAAGGACCCTTCGGCTTCTCAGAAGTTCTCATGCCTTCTCTTGGGCTTAATACAAGGACCCTGACGACCTCTTAAAGGTATAAGACAGAACTTAGTCATCCTTTGCTAGAGCAGTCTTTCCAGCGTCAAACCTCTGGCCACTTTAGGGTTAATATTCACCCCTTAAAAGCCCTTGCCCTCTTTTGTGCATCCTACAAAAGATAACACTCTTCAACACCAGTAGACTTAGACAGTCTAAAACCCTTGAGTCTCAAAGACATTCTCAAGTTCCTTTCAAACATAGGAAAAAAAACACCGATCACTCTGGACCAATCTCCAGTAGAAACCCAGCCTCTCTCATGAGGGCTCTCCCACTTGGTCCTATCTCGGGATCTCAATAATAACCGGCAGAAGTTAGCCTCCTCTTAGGCTTTGTATAATGATCCTTTCCTCAGGAAATTCAGCCTTTTCTTGGGCATTGTACAATGATTCTCCCCAACGGAGCTAACCTTTTCAGACTCTCTTGTTGAGTATGAAAGACTCTGTTGTTGAGTCAAACCCTTTTAGCCTCTATCTCGGGCTTCGTACGAGACAGTAAAACACTCTCTTGTTGAGTATAAAAGACTCTTTTGGTGAGTCACTTCCTTTTCAGCCTCCATCTCGGGCTTCGTATGAGACAGCAAAACACTCTCTTGTTGAGTATAAAAGACTCTTTTGGTGAGTCACTTCCTTTTCAGCCTCCATCTCGGGCTTTGTATGAGACACTAAAAATACTCTCTTGTTGAGTATAAAAGACTCTCTTGCTGAGTCAATCTCCTTTTAGCCTCCATCTCAGGCTTTATACGAGACACTAAAACACTCTCTTGTTGAGTATAAAAGACTCTCTTGTTGAGTTGATCTCTTTTTAGCCTCTATCTCGGGCTTCGTACGAGACATCAAAAGACTCTCTAGTTGAGTCAAACAAACTCTCTTGTTGAGTCAATCACCTATCAAACAGACTCTCTTATTGAGTCAACCCTTTTTAGCCTCCGTCTTGGGCTTTATACAGGACAGATAAAAGTACTCTCTTGTTGAGTCAAACTCTTTCCGCCTCCATCTTGGGCTTTATACAAGATAGATTCTCACCAACGGAGTCAAAATCCCTTCTAGCCTCAATCTTGGGTGTTGTACAAGACAAAAAGAACGTTTGCCCCAGAAAAGTCAAACTTCCCTCCTCCTCTTAGGCTTTGTATAAGGAAACCCCGGTTGAGTCAATCAAGCTTTTAGCATCAAATTTGTGCCTTGCTCACAGCATACAAACATCAACAACTCCTCTTTAGAGATGACAAATTCTCTCTCATCCAAAACCCTTTAGCTTCACATCTTGGGCTTTGAACAAGATACAACACCAAAACAACCTTTTTCCTCCCATAGAATAGGAGGAACTACGATCGCTCTGATTTCCCTGTTTCGTTAAACGGGAATACGTAGGCATAAGATTGAAAAATCGTAGCGAGCATACTAATCAAAACACCCAAAATCCAGTACCTTCATATATCTATCAAAAGCATCAGACCTAACACCTTACCAAAAAACCTCACAAATAGTCCAGACACCGTATTCTTAGGAAAAATAACCCTGAAAGACAAACCCCCCTTTTGTAGTATCTGTAAACCAACAGTTTTGATTATTTAACCTCAGTTTGCAAGCAGGGTTAATTCAAGACATCTATTTCCCTTCCTTAATCAGATCAATAGGATAAAAAAAATGAATCGAACTGTAGTACCAAAGCGATACTGACTCGAAACCACAAAAACCGCGCTACAGCAAGACATGAATTGAAGCTTCAAGATGAACTTAAATGACCTCAAATACATCACATTGACATGTCTACAAGATTTGATTGACTCAAAGAGCTCAAGTCATAAGCCACAAGAACTCAATGTCATCTGATCACAAATTAGGGTTTCTGATGGAAAAAGTCAACCCTATCATTGACTGTTGACCTACCCTTGTTCTCAAACCTTGGGGGAGGGTCCAAGACATCTCAAAATACCCCTTGAGGCCATCCATAAAGTTTAATTGGGCCTAAGTATTGATTTCACAAAAGGATCACAAAGTCAAAGTTTCATCTGCTGGAAAAGTCAACTATACAAAAACCCAAGTTTGACTTTTTGAAATTTTGGTCAACCAAGGTTCCCTTAACCCTAAAATCATGTTAATATGTGATTTAAATCATCATTCATAAAAAAAAATCAAAGAAAGTGAGTTAACTTGTAAAAGGGGTAACCATGAAAAAACGTAGAATTTTTCTAAGTTATGGAACAAAGTGGCTAGGGTACCAACTTCCAAGGATCATAACTTGAGATCCATGCAACCATTTTGGGTGGTCCAAAGCTGGATTTGTAGGTCTTGCTACACTCTACAAAAGCTTCAACTACATCAAACTCCAATTCCTCATGGATTTTAAGTTATGGAGTGATCAAAATGGCAAAAATGAAGAAATAACATTTTTTTCAACACTAAGTCAAAATCTGTCTAAGTTAGTAGCCTTGAACATCAATGTTTATGAGCACACATGTTTTTTATCATATGAGGTGTAACGCCCCAGTTTCGATCATTTTATTTAATCGAGTCGATTTAATTATTTTGAGTATTATATTATTTTTACTTATGACTTTGGTGTGATAATATGTTGTTTTGTATTGTTATTATATTTTATCGCGTTTTGAGAGTGTCTGCGGGATAATTGTGAGTAAGGGTATTTTAGTCTTTTCCTAATTATTTACTAAGTTAGAAAGAAAATAGAATATAGAGGGAAGAGAGAAAATAGAGAGAAAGAAATAGAAAGAAGGAAAAAGGAGAGAAGGGAAGAAGAGAGAAAAGAAGAGGAAAGCTTGGAAATCAAAGAAAACAACTTCTAGGAATCGATTTAATCGGGTAAGGGTGTGAAACTCGATTATACTATGCTTGTATATGATTATGTATGTATGTGTTTGGATGATTCTCTTGCTTTCTATGTTTTTCACTTCTGGGTCGAAAACGATAAAATGAGTAGAATCGATGGTTTAGCGGGTGGAAATCAATGTAAATATGGTAGATTGCTTGTTGATATGATTAGAATAGGTTTTGATTGATATATGTTGATTTGGAAATGTTTGGGTTGGAAAAATATCACTTTTGGGGTTTCAAACAGCGCAGAAAAATTCTGGGTTTTCCTTGGTTCGCCTAGCGAACCTGGGGCGAAGGTGGCAGCGAGTGAGGTTTTCGCGGGTTCGCCTAGCGAACGATTCAGCGAAGGGTACTGAAGGTTCGTTACGGGGGTTCGCCTAGCGAAGGTTGTATGTTTTTGGTTCTGTTTGGTTCTGACTTGGTTCGCCAAGGGCTCGCCTAGCGAACTTTGGGTCTGTTTTTAGCTAGTAGTGGTTCGCTGGAACATTCGCCTAGTGAAGGTGCTAGCGAATGCTCGCGAGAGGGTTCGCCCAGCGAACAGTGCTGTTTGTGTAATTTTGCTTTCTGCATAACTTTTGATCTGTGGCTCGGTTTGAGGCGTGGTTTGATGCGTTGGGAAGCTATTGAGTTGTAATTTCTTATTATGATGGTTTGGAATTGTTAGCTGATTTAATTATGTCGAGAATTAGGAATAGAATCGTGTTGTCGACTTTTGTTGTTATAATTGTGTGTAATGGGTGTGTATTATGTAATGTGTCTTGAATATGGATATCGTATGACTTGCATGATGTTATATGATGTGAATACATGTGATGGCATGTTGTGGGGATGAATTGTGGCTGAAGGGTAAATAAATGAAATGTGTTGTATTTGATTATATATGCTTGTTTATGGTTGCATATATGTGTGAAAATGCATTGGTTGTCATGAGTCATTGTATGCCAAGCATCATGATGTGCATTGTTGTCGCGTCCTGAGTGACGGCGGTTCCGGTGGGGAATCAGCTATAACATCGTGTGCCTCGAAAATATGAAAGGTATGAATAGCCTGAGGACTGAAAGCGATGGTTATATGCAATTGCGTCCTGAGTGACGGCGGTTCCGGTGGGGAATCAGCTATAACATCGTGGGCCTCGAAAATATGAAAGGTATGAATAGCCTGAGGACTGAAAGCGATGGTTATAGACGATCTTGTGCCCATGTGGGGACCTAAAGCGATCGGATTGTGTGCTCATGTGGAGACCTAAAGCAATCCATAACGTCGTGTGCTCATGTGGAGACCTAAAGCGACGGTTGAACATCGTATGCCCGACGGGGAGTTACAGTGATGTAACGAGCGATAGTTCTGCAGAGTTCCTGAGGGAACTAGTATTGAGATATGAATCTTGGAGTCGGTACCGAATATGCATTTGCATAGAGAGTCGTTGTGTCGGTCTCTTTGCATCTGCATGAATTATGATTGCATTGGTTATATGTGGAAATTCATGATTTGATTGATTATGTGCGAGACGTTGTGATAGCATTTGTGAATTGCTGTGCATTCGTGTTAAATGCTTTGAATTATGAATGATATGTTTTGTGTGTATAAACATATGCATGATGTGTGAATATGGGTTTACGTGAATATAATCTGTATATGCTTTATGTGTAGGCAGGTGATAATTGTGGTGAGAAAATTTGATATGTGTATTTTTATGTTGATATATATAATTATATGCATTTATATTATGGTTGTTTTTCTCACCCTTCTACTCGTTTTATAATGCTCTATGAGGCATTGCAGATTAGAGTTGCTGGAGGTCTTTTTGTGAAGCTTTGTGTCTTCACCCTTTTTGTCGGTCGGCTCTGATATGTGACACCGGGTAGCTAGGGTGGCCGTTTATGGTTGTTGTGTATATACATCTTTTGCTTGTGCATGTATAACCTGAAATATGACCAACTTTTTATATGATATTCAGTTTTTAGATTTTTCGCTTTTATTCTAAAAACTTTGAAATGTGGGTGTAAGGAACTGAGTTTCCTCTGTATGTACGCTACCCCACTATTGCATATCTTTATGGGCAGGTGTTGTATGTATGTTTTGTTTCACGTTGATGTGATTTCCCCGACTATGCCATGTTTTTAAATATACTCTGACGAAAATTTTATTAAGTGTTTATTGTTGTTATAATTATTTGGGGGTATAGATTGGGGGCGTCACATGAGGGCTTTCTAAAAAGCACAAGAGCCTCCCATAACTCAACCTGAGCTGGGAGATATGAATCCCTCAAGATCACCATTTCCAATTGTCCTAGGCAAGGCAGATTTTGGCAGATTTTGTTTTGCTTGATTTGGGAAATCTGAGTAACTCCAAGCCTTGTCATCATTTTGGACACATATGAGGATAAAACAAAGAGGGAACAAACCGTGACCTCGAAGCCTCATAAGTCCATGGACCTATATTTTGGCATGACACCTCTAAAATTCAAAAGTTTCAAATGGTCAATTTTGTTTCAAGGCATTTAACTGATGCATAGAGGTGGTATTCATCAAGACAATGTTATCCAAGTTCAATCAACCCTTATCCCTGCCACAGAAGACTCATAGCCTGTGCTCTAACCTCAAGTCAGTGGTAGGAGGAGACTTGAGATTTCAAAATGATCCAATTGGTCAAAGGCCTGCTGTGGTTGCTAATCACTATTGGAGCTTAAGCCAACCTCTTGAACTATAAATAGGCATTCTTTTTTATCATTTCAAGTACACCAAAGGCCCCAAACGGATGCCTTTCTCAAAATCAAACTCGCACTCCCAAAAATACCTTCTAATGCAAGCTACCATCGGGTTTTGAATTAGAATGTGTTTCCAACCAAACCAATCACACACACACCTCATAAACATCATATGTGAGTTAATCAAACACTAAACCAACAACTGGAACACCAAATTCATGAAATTATCATCCATTTGCTCAAGTTTTCAGCAAAGTTGCGGTTAAGGTGCCATAATCTGTTCCAGTTCATTTTAAATCAATCCAAGCATTCAAACACACTCTATATGGTGTAGGGAAGCTGTTCAGATTATCACAACTCATTTGTAACACCTCCAACTCAAAAATCAATTTGCTCTTACTTCCACGACATTCAAGTAAGCCTAAACTTGGTCATCTCATAATTCATGCATATTTCCTCGCACAAAACTTTTGCCAAATGTTCATAATCATGCATATAGTGTTTCCCCTCTATTGATTACCTTGTGTGAATCGTGTATGAAATTTCTCAGCCTTCATGCAAAAATTAGGGCTCTTGAGGTTTTGATTTGATTTCTCATTCCATGCTTAAAATAAATGAAATTAAAGACCATAGACATGATCGTGAGTTGAAAACGAGCAGATTGATATGTGGATTGTGTGATTTCATTAAGTATTCAGTGAGATTGGTGAGAAAACGCAAATCTGCCAAAACTCAGAACACACGCGTGTTCTTGATTTGTTCTTGGCGCTTTTTTCAAATATTCAAATATTTGAATTTTGTGATTTTTATTTAATTGATTCAAAAATTAATTTCTCTCTGAATTTTAATGATTTTGAGATGATTCTTTTTTTCAAAATTCACATAAATGTTAAAATATTTTATTTTACAAGAATTTCCCAAAAATATTATTTATTTCACATATTTGATATCTT
Organism: Lathyrus tuberosus; assembly: GCA_022829125.1. Classification (NCBI taxonomy): domain Eukaryota; kingdom Viridiplantae; phylum Streptophyta; class Magnoliopsida; order Fabales; family Fabaceae; genus Lathyrus; species Lathyrus tuberosus. The sequence goes on from JALAZF010000254.1 coordinate 3,552,186, forward strand.
TGAAAAGAATTAATTTTTATTTGTTTTTTAACATTTTGAAAATTCTCTTTCTCTTGATTTTCCAAACTTAAATGGTTTTCAATCATTTTGTGGATAAAAACATGATTTTTGAAACATTGATCCAAGATCACCACTCATTTTTCACATGTTTTCAATAATATTTATTAATTTTTAAACAAAATTAATTCCATTTTAAACAAAATTAGGGTTTTGATAAATTTCACCCTCATCAATCTTTTTCAAATCATTTTTGGGCCTCTTGATAGAGTGTAAGTCCCACCTCTTTGTAAATAAAACAATTTGGGCCTCAGTGAATTGTATAAGTCCCGATACAGTCATAAATTTCGACGCGATCGTCGTTTTCAAACTATTTTCACTTGGGCCTCTCCTTGAGCTATAAGACCCACTTCTTTTCTTTAAAAACACTTTGGGCCTCTAATAGAGTGTAAGACACAATCCCTTTGTAAATAAACCATTGTGGGCCTCACATATTGTATAAGTCCCTCTGTACATTTTCAAAATAACGGCGCGATCGTCGCCTTTTCAACAAAATCATCTGGGCTTCTCCTTGAGCTATAAGTCCCATCTTTATTCATTTTCAAACTCTTTGGGCCTCTAATAGAGTGTAAGACCCAATCCATTTTCAACCAAAATCATTATGGGCCTCCTTCATTGTATAAGTCCCACTGTATATTCAAAAACCTCGGGGCGATCGCCAGTTCAAAATCAAATAACCTAGGCTTCTCCTTGAGCTATAAGACCCGTTTATTTTCTTCAAAAATAATCTTTGGGCTCTCTCTTAGAGTATAAGACCCAACTCACTTTGTAAATACTCTGTTAATCATACAATCTGTATTCAAATAAATCATCAGGGCATCTCTTGTTCAATAAGCCCCAACTTTTCTGTTTTGAAATAACTGTTATCAAAACTTGTTTCAATAACTAACATTAAAGCATGGAAGCTTGCTCACCTGTAAGTTTTTATCTGCTTTCATTTACAAGCTTTACATATATATATACTGTATTGTGGGAAGCTCATCGCCTGTAAGTCTTTCTTTCATCTCTTTTAAATACATGTCATATATATATATATATATATATATATATATATATATATATATATATATATATATATATATATATATATATATATATATATATATATATATATATATATATATATATATATATATATTACTGTATTGTCGGAAGCTGCTCCACTGTAAGTCTTCTTTCATATCCTTTTAAATACTTGTCATATATCTTTGTATATATACTTGTATATCTGTCTAGAGTTTTCCCCGACAACTAAGTCTAGAATTAGGTAAAGCCAGTTGCTAACTCTCTCAATACAGTCAAACATAGATCCCTCGTAGGATTCCAGATAGAGTATTTCCTTCTCTTGGGTAAAATCAATATGGAACAAAGAGAAAGGCAGTATTCTCGGTGAACCTTTTCTCAGACTGTCACTTTAGAAATTATCAAAGAAATTAAGTTCCCACAGAGAGGACTATTTCTTCAAACTCCAGAATTGTTCATTACAAAAAGGATTAATTCTCGGTGAAACTTATCTGGAACATTCTTAAGTTTTGACCCACAGGCTTCCTAAAAGCATCCTAGCCTCCTCTTAGGCTTTGTACAAGGACCCCCAGGCTTCCTAGAAGTTCTCAGCCTCCTCTTGAGCTTAGTACTAGGACCCAGAGACCTCCTACAGGTATAGGAACAGAACCTAGTCATCACTTGCTAGAGCAGCCTTTCTGATTCAAAACAACAGACCAGTTATGGGTTGACCTTCATCCCTTAACATACCAGCCTTCTCTTGGGTATAATACAAAGATCATTCACATTCTAAGAATCAACTTCTCAAACACCAGTAGACTTGGACAATCTTATTACCCTTTGGATTTCCCATTTCCTTAAAGAACAGGAAATAACCCTGATCACCTGATCAATCTTCAAACAGAAATAAAACCAACAGTCTTCACAACTCAATCCTTAAACCTTACCTTTAATTCTTCCCCAGTCAGGGACAATTATCCTCAACTGTCACATTTCAGTGAAACCCCAGCATGGGTCATTTCACTGTCACAAACCTCAATAGAACCTCAAGGTCTCTGATACCTTAACTTTTCTATAATCTCCAGCAAGAGTTGAATTACCAAACTATGGACCTGTCTCTGGATTTCAATAATCCTCAGCAGAAGATAGCCTCCTTTTAGGCTTTGTATAAAGATTTCTTTCTTTGTCTTTTCCCAGCAAAGATAGCCTCCTCTTAGGCTTTGTATAATGATTTTTCCCTACAGAGTTAGCCTCCTCTTAGGCTTTGTATAATGATCATCCCTCAGCAGTCAGCCTCCTCTAAGGCTTTGTATAATGATCACACCTCAGCTGAGTCCCACTTTTAGCCTCAATCTTGGGCTTTGTACAAGACACCCCCTGAAATACCTCTCCAGTAGAGCCAGTCATCCTTTTAGCCTCAATCTTGGGCTTTGTACAAGATAGATATTCTCCAGTTGAGTCAATATTTTAGCCTCAATCTTGGGCTTTGTACAAGACACACACATAAATATCTCCCTAGTGGAGTCATCAAATACTTTTAGCCTCAATCTTGGGCTTTGTACAAGACATATAAAATCTTTTCCCCAAAAGAGACAAATCTCTTTCAGCCTCAATCTTGGGCTTTGTATAAGACACCAAATAAACACTCTCTTGTTGAGTCAGTCAAATCTCTAGCCTCCTCTTAGGCTTTGTATAATGATTTTCCCCATTGGAATCCAATCAACCTCTTAGCTTCAACCTTGGGCTTCAATCAAGGCACACCAAAATCATCATCCCCTCAGAGGAAATCAAAATCTCTGCAGGAGGATATCTTTCTCTGTTTAATCACATACAAAAACAGTCAATCAAAACAAAACCCTTAATCCCAGATAATTGTTATAAGTGGCAGACTTGTTGATATTAACATTCATGCTGTCTGTCCATCATTATCCTGGTTAAAACCTCATATAATTGTTGTAAGTGGCAAGCCTCTGGATACAAACATCCAAGCCACTGTCCTTCTTTTAGCATGAATTCTTAAGGAAAAATGGAATCGCTCACACATGAGTTAAAGTTTTCTGCTTTAGCAAAAATCACCCTGTAAAGGCAATTATGGCATTGCTGGACTTCATACAGTCTAGTTAAAGTATTCTCCTTTATAATTAAACCAGTTACCCAAACAACTGTGATTAACAGATGAGATATCTCTCTTAAGAAATGACAAATTCTCTCTCAGCCAAAACCTTTTAACTTCAATCTTGGGCTTTGAACAAGACACAAACAAACAACCTTTTAGCTTCAATCTTGGGCTTTGAACAAGACATCAGACATCTGTTTCTCTCTTAGAATAGGAGGAACTACGATTGCTCTAATTTCCCTATACTCCATAACAGGGAATACGTAGGCATAAGATTGCGATAATCTTAGCGAGCACACTAAACAAAAAACCTTAGGTCCCTGACCTTACCAAAAACATCGGAAAACCCGAAAAACAACAAAAACTCTCTCAGACATTCCACCAAGACAAACTTTTCCCATTTCACAGATAAACACAATCAAGTATCAAAGCTGATCCTAAAATAATCATCTCATGGATAACCATGTATAGGATGGGTAGTTGACAACTCCCCATTGTATAACCTAACCCCGGACTCCCCAATCTCTGTCAAGCGTTTGTTCAGTTAAACAGATGCGTGCAAGGTTTGTTTTAGATAACTTTCCCTTTCCCTTCCAGCTTCACGGGATAAATAAGTAATTAGAAAGTAGCACCCAATATTCCTCCCACTAAGGTGAGGAATTCCCCAATTCAGCGATAAGGTGGTTGCGTCACCGATAAAAATCGCTAGCTACACTTTGTATGCAGTATCACAACTTCCATTTTACATTGAACTTCTGAGAGGTATTTTCGCCAAAGTTTCAAAGACAAATGATAAGGAAAAGGACTTTTAAAGTTGCAAAATGCATTGAGAATGTGTTTGGCTTGAGTACTACTTACTACCTATGTTTGGAGTAGTTTATATATTTATTTGTATGCCTAATGTTGGATTGTGGTTTTTTTAGTGAGACTCTTTTATTATGTTGGATTGTATGCCTAATGAGAATTTCAAATTTCAACATAGGGTGTCCATGTATTCATGAATGTTGCATATCAAAGTCAAATTTTAACATTAGTATAGATAAAATAGGGTGTAGCAAGCAGAAAATTATAGGGTTCTGTCAAGGGCCAATGTTTGGGCCATTAGAGTATCTCCACTCGTCACACACCGGGCATCTTTCAAACTTTGCACTGTTTTCCATCGTACAAAATATACATGACCAAGTTTTGTGCTTGGTAGTAACAACTTTTGGCCGTTCTGTGCCACACAATCAGAACATTTCACATGCATTAAAAAAAGGTAGTATATGATAAGACTATAGGTAGTGCTAACTATATTAACTACATCAATATTTCAAGAATGTAAAGAAAATAACTTTGATGAATGAAAAAAATATAATTGAATGCTTACATTGTTTAATAGAGTGCACGTCTGACACTGCCACATTGCAGTTTCTTCATTCTGAAGTGTTCTATTATCGCCACCCTGATAAACTTGGTGTATCCATTGTCAAATCAACAAATTTAGGGTTACTAGAAGACTAAAGTTGATAAACTTGAATCCTTGTCACGACTTCTTTTTGGAGATGTCGGATCCAAAGCTAGAGTAAATTTGTCAGACGGTTTTGAGCTTCCCACAATTATCTTCTTTTTTACATGGTTTTCAGCTACATGATCTGAAAATTGAGAACGACACCATAAGTCATCCAGTAATCTCCTTTCCGCGGCCATCACAGCAGCTTGTCTTGGAGTAAGTGTCTTCATTATAATACTATCACCACCAGTACGATATTCCAACCACAGTCTCTTTTCTAAAGCAGAAAGTGGAGTTTTAAGCAGAGATGAGAGTGGAGGTTGAGTAGAATATCCACTCAAGCGCCGTCCTGGGAGATCAAAGGCAGTTATCCGATTAGCAATCAACTTAGCACATTCCTTTCTAAGTTCATCCCATAGCTTGTAAAAGTTTATATAATGATAATAATGTTCATTACGAAAAAGCTCATGGAGCATTATATCTAAAACTTCATCATATGGATAAAAGTTTTAATCCCATTCAGAATTTCTTTGTAGCGTTAACCGAATGCATGCGTTTACACTATCTACCACCTCCATAATTATACCCAAGATAATATTCATCCCTTAGGTTACAATCATTTAAACAAGTTATTCAGATATATTCCACAAATATTTTAAGTTTTGGAAAATTAAGCAAAAGCATTTACAAACTTTCAAAGTTTTGATTAGTATTGTTGGAATTAATCCAAATTCCTAATGTGGAATTTCACCAAATCTTAGAATAACATGCTTCGTCATTTCGACATAAATGTTTTAACATTTCCATGCCTCTGTCGAGTAACCAGCTTTGACACTAGAAATTACAATTCAGCACACCGTCTAACTCATTGTGTCTATCTACACTCAACATAGACCTTAATGTATCAAACACTTCAACTAGTACGCCTTTCGTCATATTGCCTGCGATCTGATTCTCTTTTATGTAGTGTTCCAGAAATATCTTCCCTTTTGCAACCTGTTCTCAAAGATAATATAACCTTATTTTGATGTGCTTGCTTTGTCCATGCACTATCGGATTCTTCGCCAAATTGATATCAGACATGATTTCGATCTTCATGGTAATTGCTCCATGATCCTTCCCTATAATCTCTTCGACCAAATTCACCATCCACGTTGCTTGACATGCACAGATAGAAGTAGCTATGTATTCTGCTTCACATGACGACAATGTCACTACTGGTTCCTTTCTTGAACTTTAAGCAAATGGTGCACTACCTAGCATAAAATCATAGCCAGCTGTGGATTTTCTATCCTCAGCTTCACTACACCAACTTGATTCGATGTATCCTACTAACTTGAATTGTTTTCCTTCATTAACTGCAGGAAACAAAATTCAATAGTCGAGAGTTCTTTTCAGATACATTAGTATCCTCTTCGTCGCTTTTAGGTGTGATACATTTGGCTTCTGCATGAATCTTCTCATCATATCTACACAATAAGCAAAGTTTGACCTTGTGCGACAGAGGTATCAAAGTGATCCAACAAGTTTTCTATTCTACGTTAGATTGACATCGTCTTCATTTGTGTCTTACGATAGTTGCAATCTGGGAACATGTGTAGTCAAAGTTGGGTTGCAATTTATCATCTCAAATCTCTTTAGTGCATTATCAAGCCTCTACTACTCTTGTAGAATTTGATACCAAGGAAGTATGTGAGATTTCCCAAGTTTGACATTTCTAACTCCTCACTTAAGTTGTGTTTGAAGTCTTAAATCTCCTTCTTGCAACTTCATGTTATTAATAGGTCATCGACATAGAGACATAGTATAAGAAATTCACTATTTCTTCTTCTTATATATACTCTATTATCATTTGTGCACTTCACAAATTCTTTCTCCCTTAAAAAGCTATCTATCTTCTTATTCCAAGCTATTGGAGCTTGCTTAAGTCCATACAGGACTTTATGCAGTCTGTATACCTTGTTTTCTTCACCTTGCTTCACAAACCCAGCTGGTTGTGCAACATAAACTTCTTCATCTAACGGGTCATTTAGGAATGCATATTTAACATCCATCTGACATATGTTCCAATTGTTCATGTTTTCTAGACCAACAACCAACCTGATTTTTTCGATCATAGCAACAGGTGCAAAAACTTCGTCAAAATTGATTCCTTCTTTCTAAAGAAATCCTTTTGCCACAAGCCTTGCCTTGTGTCAAGTTACTTATCCTTTGGGATTAAACTTCACCTTGTATACCAATTTCACATTGATTGCCTTCTTGCCTTAAGGCAATTTGACAAGTGACCGAGTGTTGATGACTTCGATGGACTTTAGTTCCTCATTCATTGATTTCATCCATTTTGAATCCTTCAATGCCCCAACTGCATTGACTGGTTCAACATCTACATAAAAATCATAGTGTACCAACTCTCCTTCATCATCGACCACATCATCTAATGTAATCACGCATTCCTGCAACCTTGCAGGCATGTGTTTGGTTTTAAGAGGTCTGCTTGTGCTTGCTTGACCTCTGACTTCTTCTTGTCGAACTTCTCTTTCGACTTCACTTATCGGTTCTTCACATAAGATTCTCACTGAATCCTTCTTTACATTTTCAATACAATCCCATTCCCTAAGCTCATCTATGATCATGATATTCTACCAGGATCATTTAACTCGACTTATCATCAAGTTTTCTTCTCGACTGATCTGGCACGTGTCTATGTGTTATAGATCCAAATACCTTCAAATGACTCAAGCTAGGCTTGACACCAGACTAACATTCTTCTAGTAATATTCCTTCTAGCCTTTTCATTGGACATCTGATCAAAATATATGTTGCAATCAACACAGCTTCTTCCCATAATTCTTTGGGTTGATGCTTGCCTTTCAACATACTTCTCACCATATTCATGATGGCTCCATTCTTCCTTTTTGCAGTTCCATCCTGTCGTGGAGTGTAGGGTGGCACCACCTAATGCACAATCCCTTCTTTCTCACATAATGTGTCGAAGTCTTTCGACATATATTCTCCACCATCATCAGTCCTCAAAATCATGAGATTTCGACCACTTTGTCTTTCGACCATAGATTTAAACTTGGCAAATACCTTGATCACTTCACTTTTCTTCTTGATCAGGTAAGTCCATAATTTTCAACTGAAATCATCTATGAATGTGACAACATATTTGTTACCTCCAATCGAATCCAAATGGATATTACCACATACATTAGAGCCTATGATTTCAAGAATTGCCTTCGACTTGCCTCATACATCCTTGGTGAAGCTGTTCTTATGATGCTTTGCGTGCACACTGTAACACCCCCAATCTATACCCCCAAGCTATTAAAGCGATAATAAAATTCAAAATTTCATCAGAGTATATTTAAAACATTCACGACATAGACCGAGGGGTCACATCAATTTGAAACAAAATACACATAAACCTGCCCATAAAGATATGCAACAATCAGGTAGCAATTAACAGAGGAACTTAGTTCCTACTACCCACAATTCAGGTACAGAATAAAAGCGGAAAATTTGTACTGAAATCTCATATGTATATATATATCATGAAAAGTTTATCTGTCAAATACAATCATACATATACAATCTTAAAATAAACATATACATATACACACAAATCACCAACGGTCTCCCTAACTACCCGGTGCCACATATCAGAGCCGACCGACAAAAGAATGAAGACCTAAGCTTCACAAAAAGACCTTCAGCAATCAAATCTGCAATGCCTCATAGAGCATTATAAAACAGCAGAAGGGTGAGAAACACAATCATAATATAATTGCATATAATTATATAATAACACAACATTACACACATAAAATATTCTCACCACAACATACAACAGAATTCAAATACCACACAACACAATACATACCTCAACTCGTCAATTCCAATCACAATTCCACACAAACTCAATCCATTCATGAATTATGCAAATGCACAGAGACCGACACAACTACTCTATCCAATGCATATGCGGTACCATCCATCCATCAATCTCATCACTAGTTCACTCAGGAACTCTGCTGGAATCATCGCTCGTTACATCACTGTAACTCCCCGTCGGGCATACGATGTTCCCTGTCGCTCACACCCACATGAGCACACGACGTTTATGGATCGCTCACACCCCACACGGGCACACGACCCGATCGTTCACACCCCACACAGGCACACGATCGTCTATAATCATCGGTCACACCCCACACGGGCACACGACGTTATAACGAATTCCCTCTGGAACCAAACCGTCGCTCACACCCCACATGGGAACACGGCATTACAAGAATGCATATCATGATGCTTGGCATACAATGACTCATGACATTCTAATTCACACATATACGCAACCATAATCATGCATATATCATCAAATACAACACAATGCATTTACGTGCCCTTAGGCCACAATTCATCATCACAACATGTATTTCATGTATTTTCATCTCACCACAGCACACAAGTCATACAACATTCATAGAGATAGCACATTACATGATACACATCAATTACACACAATTATAACGACAAAAGTCCACAAAATGACACTATTCCAAATTCCCAACATAATTAAATCGGCCAACGATTTTAAAACCATCATCATAAGAAAGTTCAGTTCAATAGCTATCCAACGATACCAAGAATGTTAAAAACGGAAAAATGGAACCCAAGTTACGGACTAAACAAGAAAAGACATCGCGAAAAAACCACATTTTGCAATTCTCCTGGCCATACGCGTATTGCCCTGAGCCATACGCGTATTGCCCTGCTCCCTCGCCCATTCCATACGCGTATTGTACAAAGTCATACGCGTATGGGCAGAGACCCATTTTTCCCAAAATTCCCATTAAAAATCCAATACGCGTAGTGTCTTACTTCATACGCGTATTGCCCTAAAATCTTACGCGTACCATTACGCAAATGGGCAGATGGCCGAGAAAATGAAACTCCATACGCGTATTGCCCACATTTCTTCAATGCCATACGCGTATTGCCTTGACCAATACGCGTATTGCCTTGAGTGATACGCGTATGGGCAGTGGGAAAACCATAATTTTCTGCAGAATTTTTTCTGCGTTTTCAACCCAAAATCAATCCAATTTTCACCTATACACCAGAAAAATTACCAATACAATGCCTAACAACATGTATCTAACATGCATCAACAATAAGGGACCTGAAAACATGCTTTCCGACACAATTTAATCGAATTGTAACAATTTCCACATATTATGGTTTTTCACTCTATGTACAATTTCAATCCAATATCAACCAAAAACATACATACATAATCATACACAAGTATATAATAATCAAGTTTCGCACCCTTACCCGATTTAATCGTGTTTAGAAAGTCGGTTGTTTCGATTTCTTCTTTTCCAAGTTTTTCTCTCTTTCTCCTTTCTATCTCTTTTCTTCCCCTTTTTCCTTCTTCTCTTTTTCTTTCTCTCTATTTTTCTCTCTTTCTATTTCCTATTTTACTAACTTAAGGAAAATAAGGTGAAATGCCCAAAATACCCCTCCACTCAAATATCTCGCAAACGTTCCCAAAACGCGATAAAATATCACAACATTGAAAAATAACATATTTCCAAATAAAACTCAAAAATAAAATAAAATAATAATAAAATAATCAAAACGACTCGATTAAATAAAACGGACAAAACTGGGGCGTTACAACTCTCCCCCACTTAGAAATTTTCGTCCTCGAAAATATACCTGAGACGAACAACTCTGGATACGACTCCTGCATCCGACTCTCCAACTCCCAAGTCAAATTGTCCTCAGCAGAGCCTCCCCACGCTACTTTCACAAGTGCAATATCCTTGCCCCTTAACCGCTTCAACTCGCGATCCAAAATCCTCACTGGTAACGCCTCAACCGTAAGGTTCTCCCTTACCTCAACCTCGTCCAGCGGAATCACATGCGACGGATCCGGAACATACTTCCGAAGCTGTGAAACATGGAACACATCATGCAAATTTGACAGACTCGGCGGCAACGCCGCCCTATAAGCCACCGCACCCACTCTCGCGGATATCTGGTAAGGACCAATAAACCGATAAGTAAGTTTCTTCGACTTCAATGCACAACCAACACCCGTTACCGGTGTAACTCTCAAAAATACATGATCGCCCTCTTGAAACTCTAGATCCTTTCTTCTACGATCATGATAACTCTTTTGCCTACTCTGAGAAGCCTTCATTTTCTCGCGAATAAGCTTCACCTTGTCTGTAGTCTGTTGAATCAATTCGGGTCCAACCACCAAACTCTTACCAAATTCGTGCCAACACAACGGTGTTCAACATCTCCGTCCATACATTGCTTCAATATGTGCCATTCCAATACTAGAATGGAAAATGTTATTATACGTGAACTCCACCAACGCAAGATAACTATCCCACGCACCACCTTATTCAAGAACACAAAACTGAATTGTTCTCTCGGTCTGACCATCCGTTTGAGGATGATAAGCAGAACTCAACCTCAATTTAGATCCTAAAGCCTTTTGCAAACTTTCCCAAAATCTGGAGGTAAACCTAGGATCTCGATCAGAAACAATGCTCAACGGAACACCATGGAATTTCACAATCACACTGATATAAATCTCAGCTAGCCTCTCCAAAGAAAAACTGATGTCAATCAGAATGAAATATGCTGATTTAGGCAGTCTGTCCACAACCACCCAAATAGTATTATGCCCTCGCTGAGTATTCGGAAACCCTATCACAAAATCCATAGAAATGTTGTCCTATTTCCACTCAGGAATATCCAACGGTTGCAACAAACCACTAGGCCTCAGATGTTCTACCTTTGATTTCTGACAAGTCAAACATGCATAAACAAACTGAGCCACATCTCTTTTCAATCCAGACCACCAGAAAATCTTCTTCAAATCTTGGTACATTTTATTCGCTCCCGGATGTATACTCAAATTACTCCGGTGTCCTTCCTCTAAAATCATCCATTTCAACTCCGCATCATCAAGAATACAAATTCGACCTCGGAACCTCAAAACACCATTAACATCCACTTTAAAATCACTATTCGCATCTTTTTCTCCAACCAACATCAAATCCACAAATTTCACATCCAGCTTCTGTTTCTCACTCACAGTCATCATAAAATCATTAGTAACCTTTAACATACCCAACCTCACACTGTCAGACGTCACCTCACACACCAAACTCAAGTCCCTAAAAGCTTCCAAAAGTTCCCACTCCTTAACCATTAAAGCGGACATATGTAACGATTTCCGACTCAACGCAACGGCTACCACATTCGCTTTACCAGGATGGTAATTCAAGCCAAAGTCGTAGTCCTTCAAAAATTCCAACCATCTCCGCTGCCTCATATTTAACTCTTTCTGATCAACCAAATATTTCAAACTTTTATGATCACTAAAAACTTTGAATCTTGCACCATAGAGATAATGCCTCCAAATTTTCAACACAAAGACCACAGCCGCTAATTCCAAATCATGAGTAGGGTAATTTTTCTCATGCACTCTCAACTGCCTCGAAGCATAAGCCACGACCGTACCTTCTTGCATTAGCACCACACCTAGACCAATCAAAGACGCATCACAATACACTATAAACGGTTCATTAGGATCCGGTAAAATCAAAATTGGAGCTGTCGTCAATCTTCTCTTCAGCTCATTAAAACTTTCCTCGCACCGAATATCCCAAATGAACGCTTGCCCTTTACAAGTCAACTGGGTCAAAGGAAGTGCTAGCTTAGAAAAACCTTCAATAAACCTTCGATAATATCCGGCCAAACCCAAAAAGCTTCGAATTTCAGTAACGGATCTCGGAGCTTCCCATTGTAGAACTGCTTTTACTTTAGATGGATCTACAGAAATACCATTACCTGAAATCACGTGCACAGAATATTCATAATGACCGTACCGTGTCCTAAAAGTCGTCTTCTGAATATCTTCCTCCTTCACCCTAATCTGATGATACCCTGACCTCAAGTCAATCTTACTAAACACATAAGTACCTACCAACTGGTCCATCAAATCATCAATTATCGGAAGAGGATACTTATTCTTAATCGTCACCTTGTTCAACTGGCGATAATCAATACATAACCACATACTTCCATCTTTCTTTTTCACCAATAAAACTAGAGCACCCCAAGGCGACACACTTGGTCTCACAAACCTCTTTTCCAACAATTCATTCAACTGCTTCTTTAACTCAACCAACTCAGATGCCGACATTCGATAAGGTGCCATAGAAACAGGTCTAGTACCAGGAACTAGATCTATAGAAAACTCCACCTCTCTCTCTGGCGGCAAGTCTGAAATATCCTCAGGAAACACTTCCGAAAAATCACACACAACAGGAAACACATCAAGTGAAACTTGACTATCCACAGTCAATGATGCAAACAACCCAAACAACTGAGCTTCATCCGCCAAAAGTTTCTTCAACTCTTTGGTAGATAAGAAACTCGAGTCTTCGTCTTCCTCAAGAGAAGGAAACCTTACTAGCTTATGATAACAATCAATATGAACCCGATTGAACTGCAACCAATTCATTCCCAAAACCACGTCTAAACCCTCCAACGACAAACACACCAAATCCATCTCAAAGTCTTTACCATAAATGGTCAAAGGACAACTTAAACAAACCAAAGAAGTAGTTACTGACCCCATTGCTGGAGTATCAATAACCATTTCACCACCCATCGAAGACAACACGAGATTCAAACGCTTCGCGCACTCAGACGAAATAAACGAATGAGTCGCTCCAGTATCAATAATAGCAACTAAAGGAGTACTATTAATAAAACAAGTACCTTTGATCAGACGATCTGCACTTGAAGTCTGAGTTCCTGCCAATGCAAATACTTTCCCACTCGCTGGAGCTTGCTTTGGTTTCGGACACTTTGTACTAATATGACCAGGTTCCCCACAATTGTAACATTTCACCATATTCTTCCTGGCACAATCAACAGCAACATGTCCAAAACCGCCACAATTAGAACACTTCCTCAAATCCTTCCTACATTCGAACTGACGATGCCCCACTTCACCACATTTGTAACATTTCAAAGAATTAGACATACCTCCTCCACTTGGCCTTCTCTCAAAATTCCACATTTGTTTACCCTTATCAGCTGGTGTTACATAAGGACCACTGCGAAACTGTTGCTTCCCTTTCCTCTCGCTCACACTCTTATAGTGAGTAGAACGAGCTTTGCTATCCTCCTCAAAAATCCTACAGCAATCCACCAAATCAGAAAACCTTCTAATCATTTGGTAACCGATTGCCTGCTTTATCTCAGGACGCAATCCATTCTCAAACTTCACGCACTTAGAAAATTCCACAGTCGCTTCAGCATAATGTGGATAAAACTGCACAAGCTCCACAAACTTAGCAGTATAATCAACAACAGACATATTGCCTTGTTTTAATTCCAAGAACTCAATTTCCTTCTTTCCTCTTACATCTTCGGGAAAATACTTCCTCAGAAACTCAATGCTAAACACAGCCTAAGTGATCTCTTCCTCTGCAGCTTCCAACACATGATGTTTACTAACCCACCAGTCATCAGCTTCTTCCAGTAACATGTGAGTACCCAGTCTCACCTTCTGATCCTCAGCACAATCCATCACTCGGAAGATTCTTTCAATCTCTTTCAGCCATATCTGAGCACCATCAGGATCATATCTTCCTTTGAAGACAGGCGGTTTGTTCTTCCTGAACTCATCATTACCAGCAGCATTAGGTGCACCCTGCACAACCAGAGCCATAGCTTGCATAGCAGCAGCCAAAGCAGCGTCATTCCTACCAGCCATATTCTGTTCATTTCCAATAACAACAACTATAGTTAAACAAACAGCTCAACCCAACACCAAGACCGACAAGGACAGACACAAACTGACAAGGACTGGCTCTGATACCACTTAATGTAACACCCCCAATCTATACCCCCAAGCTATTAAAGCGATAATAAAATTCAAAATTTCATCAGAGTATATTTAAAACATTCACGGCATAGACCGAGGGGTCACATCAATTTGAAACAAAATACACATAAACCTGCCCATAAAGATATGCAACAATCAGGTAGCAATTAACAGAGGAACTTAGTTCCTACTACCCACAATTCAGGTACATAATAAAAGCGGAAAATCTGTACTGAAATCTCATATGTATATGTATATCATGAAAAGTTTGTCTGTCAAATACAATCATACATATACAATCTTAAAAGAAACATATACATATACACACAAATCACCAACGGTCTCCCTAACTACCCGGTGCCACATATCAGAGCCGAGCGACAAAAGAATGAAGACCTAAGCTTCACAAAAAGACCTCCAGCAATCTAATCTGCAATGCCTCATAGAGCATTATAAAACAGCAGAAGGGTGAGAAACACAATCATAATATAATTGCATATAATTATATAATAACACAAGATTACACACATAAAATATTCTCACCACAACATACAACAGAATTCAAATACCACACAACACAATACATACCTCAACTCATCAATTCCAATCACAATTCCACACAAACTCAATCCATTCATGAATTATGCAAATGCACAGAGACCGACACAACGACTCTATGCAATGCATATGCGATACCATCCATCCATCAATCTCATCACTAGTTCACTCAGGAACTCTGCTGGAATCATCGCTCGTTACATCACTGTAACTCCCCATCGGGCATACGATGTTCCCCGTCGCTCACACCCCACACGGGCACACGACGTTTATGGATCTCTCACACCCTACACGGGCACACGACCCGATCGCTCACACCCCACACGGGCACACGATCGTCTATAATCATCGCTCACACCCACACGGGCACACGACGTTATAGCGGATTCCCTCTGGAACCAAACCGTCGCTCACACCCCACATGGGCACACGTAATTACAAGAATGCATATCATGATGTTTAGCATACAATGACTCATGACATTCTAATGCACACATATACGCAACCATAATCATGCATATATCATCAAATACAACACATTGTGTAACGCCCATATTTAATTAAATATTTTAATTAAATAGTATTGAGTGTTTTTCCGTATAATTGTTGAATATGGTGATTATGTTGTTTGATGCTAATAAGTATTAACCGTGTAATTAGTCGATTTAGTCGGGAGGAATTAATATTAGAAATAATATTTATTTTCGTAGGATATTAATTAATTTGGTTGGGTTAAGTGGTGTGAGAAATAGCAAAGTTGGGGGTATCGTGTAGAAGGCGCATTAAGATAATTAGTAGACCCATTATTTTAGTAAGTAAATTAGAATGAGATGGAAGTTATGGTCAGAAAACAAAACAAAAGGAATAAGTCACGTAGCAAGCAGTTAAGAGCAAGGGTTTTGGAAAAAACACAAAGGTTGGAGAAGAGAGAATACGAGAGTTGCTGTCAAAGCCAAGTTTCAGTTTCGACCAGAAATTCGAGCTACCTTCAATCCAAGGTAAGGGTGGGGTTCGAATTCTATAAACGGGAATATGATAATTAATACATGGGGTTGGTTTTATAGAATTCTCCTCTGTTTTTGTGTAATCGATGTCGTGAATATTGGATTTGGTTTCCTGTTGATGAATTGTTTGTAGAATTTCTTATGTCTGTGTCGAAATGATTTTCGTAGAAATGTTGAAATGCATTGCGATTGATGAATTGGTTGTGAGAAACTGGTATATGTTATTTTAGGTGTAATTCTGTTGTAGTTCTGTTGTGGAAATGTTGAAATTCGTGGAAATGTTGTAACTCTGTGGAAATGTTGTAATTCTGTTATGGTATATGTTGAAATGCACTGTCTTGGACAAATTGGAAATTATATGAAACTGAGGAAAGGTTGTGAATTGGGAAAGAAACTGGAACGAACGAATTCTGAGAAGAAGGATTTTGGGGTCGTGACGACCGTGGTGGGTTGTGACGATCGTAATGGTGTCGTGATGACCGTGGTGGTGTTGTGACGACTGTCACTCGTGCTGCTGTGTGTTTTTCTGTTTCTGTTATGTTCTGATGTGGTGTGTTTGTTCTATCAATTTTAATTGGGAAGTTGTTATATAATTCAATAGCATTGGACATAGAATTATGATGGAACCGATTAACCGATTTTTAGTCGAAAACTACCGATTGATAAAATGATGGATTGTGATATATTTTAGATGATGCATAATTATATATATCCTAGTTGCTGTGATATTTTGTTGGGAATTATTAAGCTGTGACCGATGTTGAATTGCCTCTAATTATTGGAAAGAATTAAGCTGTGGGCCTATAGCCAATGTCGAGCTGTTGCTGTGCGGATTGATAAGTATTAGTGTTGTGATTATGATGTTCATCTTTGAGTCGCATGGCATAACATATTAAGCTGGCCTGGATTGGAAAAATATTGAGTAGGCCTGGATTGGCAAAATATTAAGTGGAAGGCTTATGCCTTGTTGAAGTCAATATTAATTGACAAATTTTTAAGCTGGGAGTTCTGCTCCAATGGTACCACATGCATGTGTATTACGAGTCGCATTTCATGTTGCATAGTTGTTGTTGTGTTGTTGATTAATGATGAAGTAAAAGTTGTTGTTGTGCTGCTGTTTTACGTTGATTGAGATGTTGGGAAGTGGTGATTGTATAATCTGATCTAATATATTACTTATCATATATCTGATTATATTGTTCGATATCTCACCCCTTCTGTTTGAATGTTGTCCCTATGTTGGTAACGTGCAGGTAATCAAGAGGAATAGCCGGTTACCTTAGTTCGAGTTGGTGGTTGTCGCTCTGATACGTAGCACTCGGGGGGATGACGCGTGTCTTATTTTGTTTATTTGTTTACATGTTGAATTTTTAAGTTGAATTGTCAAAGAAACACTTTGTTTCTTATTTTAAAGTTGTTTATGTTGGATAAAGATGCTATTACTTTGATTATGAATCTGCTGCGTCGTATTTTATAAAGTTGAGTTATTTTGGAGACTATTTATTGATTTATGAGTTTTCTTTTCCTCGAACTTGCTATGTATCTTTCATGATTATCTATCATGTTAATGATTTTAAAGTTGAAAAATGTGACATCCTGTTTTATGTCGAAATTTTATCACTCTGATTTCTTTATAAATGTCGGGTAGAAATGGGGTGTTACATTAGTGGTATTAGAGTCTGGTTGGTCCGTCCGGCCAAGTTGTCGAGTCGTGGTTGTTTAACAATCGAGTATTGTTAGCTAGTCCTAACTTTTGTTTATGTTGAAGTGACAAGTTGAGATGGTTGGAAGGAACGATGCTGCGATGGCTGCAGCTATGCAAGCAATGGCCCAAGCTGTGCAGAACCTTCCAAACGCTGATGAGAATGCTGGATCTCGTAGTTTGGCGACCTTTCAGAGGGAGAATCCACCTACCTTCAAGGGAAAGTATGATCCTGATGGAGCGTTGGATTGGTTGAAAGAGATGGAGAGAATCTTTCGTGTGATGGACTGTACTCCAGCGCAGAAGGTTCGATATGGGACTCATATGCTAGCATTCGAGGCTGATGACTGGTGGCTAGAGACTCGTCCGAGGTTGGAAGCTGCAGGTGAAGGTATCACTTGGGATGTGTTCCGAAGGGAGTTTCTGAGGAAGTATTACCCAGAGGATGTTCGTGATAAGAAGTAGATTGAGTTTCTTGAGCTGAAGCAAGGAAACATGTCCGTTACTGATTATGCTGCAAAGTTTGTGGAGTTGGCGAAGTTTTATCCGTACTATAACGGAGATGATACTGAATTTTCTAAGTGCATCAAGTTTGAGAGTGGGTTGCGCCCGGAGATTAAGAAGGTAGTTGGATATCAGAAGACTAGTGTTTTTGCGGATTTGATTGATAGTTGCAGGATTTTTGAAGAAGATAACAATGCTCATTATAAGATCATTAATGAGAGGAAGGGCAAGCACCAACAGAATCGTGGCAAGCCTTATGATGCTCCGGCGGGAAAAGGTAAGTAGAAAATAGCTGATGGCAAGAGGACTAGTGGGGGAGATGCTCCTGCTGGCATAACTTGTTTCAAATGTGGGAAACCTGGTCATAAGAGTAATGTGTGTACTGCTGAGGTGAAGAGGTGTTTCCGTTGTGGTAAGACTGGGCATGCCATATCTGAGTGCAAGCATAAAGAGAGGATTTGCTTCAACTGTGGTGAAGAAGGACACATTGGTAGTCAGTGTCAGAAACCAAAGAAGGCGCAAACCGGTGGGAAAGTGTTCGTTTTAGCTGGGACTCGAACAGCTAGTGAGGACAGACTCGTCAGAGGTACATGTTTCATTAATAGTACTTCTTTAATTATTATTATTGATACTAGTGCTACTCATTGTTTTATTGCTGCTGATTGTGTTAAGAGATTGGGTCTTATGTTGTCTTCTATGAATGGGGAAATGGTCGTCGAAATTCCAGCTAAGGGGTCGGTGACTACTTCTCTTGTGTGTTTGAAGTGCCCTCTGTCGATCTTTGACAGAGACTTTGCAGTTGATTTAGTATGTTTTCCGTTAAGAGGGATGGATGTAATCTTGGATATGAACTGGTTAGAATATAACTATGTTCATATAAATTGTTATAACAAGACTTTGAGGTTTTCTACTCCTGAAGAGGAAGCTGGTTTGTTGTCTGCTAGACAGTTGCAACGGTTGATGCAAGAAGAAGCTCAGGTGTTCTCGTTGATGGCAACATTATCTATTGAGAACCAAGCTATAATTGATGAGTTGCAGGTGGTGCGTGAATTTCCTGAAGTTTTCCCTGATGAAATTCCTGAAGTACCGCCAGAAAGAGAAGTCGAATTTGCGATTGACCTGGTACCTGGTACCAGACTTGTTTCTATGGCACCATACAGGATGTCTGCATCTGAATTGTCAGAATTAAAGAAACAATTGGAGGATTTGATTGAAAAAAAGTTTGTGAGGCCAAGTGTATCGTCGTGGGGAGCTCCAGTGTTGTTAGTAAAGAAGAAAGATGGAAGTATGAGGCTCTGTGTTGATTACAAACAATTAAATAAAGTGACGATTAAGAACAAGTATCCGCTTCCGAGGATAGATGACTTGATGGATCAATTAGTAGGTGTTTGTGTGTTTAGCAAGATTGATTTGAGGTCGGGCTATCACCAGATTAAAGTGAAAGATGATGATATTCAGAAGACGGCTTTTAGAACGTGTTATGGACATTATGAGTATTTGGTGATGCCGTTCGGTGTTACTAATGCGCCAGGAGTATTCATGGAGTACATGAACCGTATCTTTCATACTTACTTGGATCGGTTTGTGGTGGTGTTCATTGATGATATACTGATTTACTCTAGATCGGAAGTAGAGCATGCAGAACACTTAAGACTAGTATTGCAAGTTTTGAGAGAGAAAAAGCTATATGAAAAGTTGTCGAAATGTGAATTTTGGTTAAAGGAAGTTAGTTTTCTTGGTCATGTCATTTCAAGTAGTGGCATTGCTGTGGATCCATCTAAAGTAGACGCGATGCTGCAATGGGAGACTCCAAGGTCGGCTACCGAGATAAGAAGCTTTTTGGGATTAGCTGGTTACTATAGAAGGTTTATCGAAGGTTTTTCTAAGTTGGCACTTCCGTTAACTAAGTTGACATGTAAAGGTAAAGCGTTTGTGTGGGGCGCTCAATGTGAAGGAAGTTTCACGGAATTGAAGAAGAGATTGACGTCGGCTCCGATTTTGGCATTACCTAACCCAGGAGAACCTTTTGTGGTATATTGTGATGCTTCTAAAATGGGTTTAGGGGGTGTACTTATGCAGAATGGTAAGGTAGTTGCTTATGCGTCGAGGCAGTTGAGGACTCACGAAAAGAACTATCCTACGCATGATTTAGAACTTGCTGCAGTTGTTTTTGTGCTGAAGATTTGGAGGCATTATCTTTATGGTTCTAGATTTGAAGTATTTAGTGACCATAAAAGTTTAAAGTACTTATTTGACCAGAAGGAGTTGAATATGAGACAGCGAAGATGGCTGGAGTTATTAAAAGATTATGATTTCGGTTTGAATTATCATCCAGGTAAAGCTAATGTTGTGGCTAATGCTTTAAGCCGAAAGACTTTGCATATGTCGGCGATGATGGTTAAAGAGTTGGAATTAATTGAACAGTTCAGAGATATAAGTTTAGTTTGCGAAGTGACACCGCAGAGTGTGATGTTAGGAATGTTGAAGATTAACAATGATTTTCTGGATAGTATCAGAGAAGCTCAGAAGTTAGTTGTGAAACTAGTAGATTCGATGGTTGGAATCGATCAGCCTGAGAATAGCAATTTTAAGATGGACGCGCATGGTGTGTTAAGATTCCGTGATCGAATTTGTATTCCTGATGATGCGGAAATGAAGAAAGCAATTCTTGAAGAAGGTCATAAAAGTAAATTGAGTATTCATCCGGGGGCTACAAAGATGTATCAAGATTTGAAGAATTTCTTTTGGTGGCCTGGGATGAAGCGTGATGTAGCGCAGTTTGTGTATGCATGTTTAACTTGTCAGAAGTCGAAAGTTGAACACCAGAAGCCTGCGGGGTTGATGCAACCGTTAGAAGTCCCAGAATGGAAATGGGATAGCATCTCAATGGACTTTGTAACGGGATTACCAAACACTTCAAGAGGATATGATTCGATTTGGGTGATTGTTGATAGGCTTACGAAGTCGGCTCATTTTATTCCTATTAACATCACTTTTTCGGTATCGAAGTTGGCAGAGATTTATATTCGGGTAATTGTGAAGTTGCACGGTGTTCCTTTGTGTATTGTGTCGGATAGAGATCTGAGGTTTACTTCTGATTTTTGGGAGAGTTTGCAAGAGGCGTTGGGATCTAAGTTGAGGTTGAGTTCAGCGTATCATCCTCAGACAGATGGTCAAACTGAGAGGACTATTCAGTCGTTGGAGGACTTGTTGAGAGCTTGTGTTCTTGAGCAAGGAGGTTCGTGGGATACTTATCTTCCCTTGATAGAATTCACTTATAATAACAGTTACCATTCAAGTATTGGAATGGCACCTTTTGAAGCGTTGTATGGTCGGAGATGTAGGACTCCTTTATGTTGGCATGAATCTGGGGAAAGTGTAGTACTTGGACCTGAAATTGTTCGATAGACTACTGAGAAGGTGAAGTTGATCCGAGAAAAGATGAGATCTTCCCAAAGTAGGCAGAAGAGTTATCATGATAAGCGAAGGAAAGACTTAGAATTTCAAGTAGGTGACCATGTGTTTTTAAGAGTTACACCTGTGACTGGTGTTGGGCGTGCATTGAAGTCTAAGAAGCTGACTCCTCAGTTTATTGGTCCGTATCAGATTTTGGACAGAGTTGGAAATGTTGCTTATAGAGTGGCTTTACCGCCTAATCTTTCAAATTTACACGATGTGTTTCATGTGTCACAACTTCGAAAGTACATTTCAGATCCATCTCATGTGATTCATATGGATGATGTGCAAGTACGGGATAATCTTACTATTGAGACGATGCCTATGCGAATCGCGGATCGTGAAATGAAGACCCTGAGAGGCAAGGAGATTGCATTGGTGAAAGTTTTCTGGTTAGGAACTGCCGGAGAAAGTATGACGTGGGAGTTGGAAAGCAGGATGCGGGAATCCTATCCTGAGCTATTTGAGCAAGGTAAGATTTTCGAGGACGAAAATATTCTAAGTGGGGGAGAGTTGTAACGCCCGTATTTAATTAAATATTTTAATTAAATAGTATTGAGTGTTTTTCCGTATAATTGTTGAATATGGTGATTATGTTGTTTGATGCTAATAAGTATTAACCGGGTAATTAGTCGATTTAGTCGGGAGGAATTAATATTAGAAATAATATTTATTTTCGTAGGATATTAATTAATTTGGTTGGGTTAAGTGGTGTGAGAAATAGAAAAGTTGGGGGTATCGTGTAGAAGGTCCATTAAGATAATTAGTAGACCCATTATTTTAGTAAGTAAATTAGAATGAGATGGAAGTTATGGTCAGAAAACAAAACAAAAGGAATAAGTCACGTAGCAAGCAGTTAAGAGCAAGGGTTTTGGAAAAAACACAAAGGTTGGAGAAGAGAGAATACGAGAGTTACTATTCAAAGCCAAGTTTTAGTTTCGACCGGAAATTCGAGCTACCTTCAATCCAAGGTAAGGGTGGGGTTCGAATTCTATAAACGGGAATATGATCATTAATACGTGGGGCTGGTTTTATAGAATTCTCCTCTTTTTTTGTGTAATCGATGTCGTGAATATTGGATTTGGTTTCCTGTTGATGAATTGTTTGTAGAATTTCTTATGTCTGTGTCGAAATGATTTTCGTAGAAATGTTGAAATGCATTGCGATTGATGAATTGGTTGTGAGAAACTGGTATATGTTATTTTAGGTGTAATTCTGTTGTGGAAATGTTGAAATTCGGGGAAATGTTGTAACTCTGTGGAAATGCTGTAATTCTATTGTGGTATATGTTGAAATGCACTGTCTTGGACAAATTGGAAATTATATGAAACTGAGGAAAGGTTGTGAATTGGGAAAGAAACTGGAACGAACGAATTCTGAGAAGAAGGATTTTGGGGTCGTGACGACCGTGGTGGGTTGTGACGATCGTAATGGTGTCGTGACGACCGTGGTGGTGTTGTGACGACCGTCACGCGTGCTGCTGTGTGTTTTTCTGTTTCTGTTATGTTCTGATGTGGTGTGTTTGTTCTATCTATTTTAATTGAGAAGTTGTTATATAATTCAATAGCATTGGACATAGAATTATGATGGAACCGATTAACCGATTTTTAGTCGAAAACTACCGATTGATTAAATGATGGATTGTGATATATTTTAGATTATGCATAATTATATATATCCTAGTTACTGTGATATTTTGTTGGGAATTATTAAGCTGTGACCGGTGTTGAATTGCCTCTAATTATTGGCAAGAATTAAGTTGTGGGCCTATGGCCAATGTCGAGCTGTTGCTGTGCGGATTGATAAGTATTAGTGCTATGATTATGATGTTCATCTTTGAGTCGTATGGCATAACATATTAAGCTGGCCTGGATTGGTAAAATATTGAGCAGGCCTGGATTGGAAAAATATTAAGCGGAAGGCTTATGCCTTGTTGAAGTCAATATTAATTGACAAATTTTTAAGCTGGGAGTTCTGCTCCAATGGTACCACATGCATGTGCATTTTAAGTCGCATTTCATGTTGCATAGTTGTTGTTGTGTTGTTGATTAATGATGAAGTAAAAGTTGTTATTGTACTGCTGTTTTACGTTGATTGAGATGTTGTGAAGTGGTGATTGTATAATCTGATCTAATATATTACTTATCATATATCTGATTATATTGTTCGATATCTCACCACTTCTGTTTGAATGTTGCCCCTATGTTGACAACGTGCAGGTAATCAAGAGGAATAGCCGGTTACCTTAGTTCGAGTCGGTGGTTGTCGCTCTGATACGTAGCACTCGGGGGGATGACGCGTGTCTTATTTTGTTTATTTGTTTACATGCTGAATTTTTAGGTTGAATTGTCAAAGAAACACTTTGTTGCTTATTTTAAAGTTGTTTATGTTGGATAAAGATGCTATTACTTTGATTATGAATCTGCTGCGTCGTATTTTATAAAGTTGAGTTATTTTGGAGACTATCTGTTGATTTATGAGTTTTCTTTTCCTCAAACTTGCTATGTATCTTTCATGATTATCTATCATGTTAATGATTTTAAAGTTGAAAAATGTGACATCCTGTTTTATGTCGAAATTTTATCACTCTGATTTCTTTATAAATGTCGGGTAGAAATGGAGTGTTACACATTGCATTTACGTGCCCTTAGGCCACAATTCATCATCACAACATGTATTTCATGTATTTTCATCTCACCACAGCACATAAGTCATACAACATTCATAGAGATAGCACATAAGTCAATTACACACAATTATAACGACAAAAGTCGACAAAACGACACTATTCCAAATTCCCGACATAATTAAATTGGCCAACGATTTTAAAACCATCATCATAAGAAAGTTCAGTTCAATAGCTATCCAACGATACCAAGAATGTTAAAAACGGATAAACGGAACCCAAGTTACGGACTAAACAAGAAAAGACATCGCGAAAAAACCACATTTTGCAATTCTCCTGGCCATACGCGTATTGCCCTGAGCCATATGCGTATTGCCCTGTTCCCTCGCCCATTCCATACGCGTATTGCCCAAAGTCATATGCGTATGGGCAGAGACCCATTTTTCCCAAAATTCCCATTAAAAATCCAATACGCGTAATGCCTTACTTCATACGCGTATTGCCCTAAAGTCTTACGCGTACCATTACGCAAATGGGCAGATGGCCAAGAAAATGAAGCTCCATACGCGTATTGCCTTAACCAATACGCGTATTGCCTTGAGTGATACGCGTATGGGCAGTGGGAGAACCAGAATTTTCTGCAGAATTTTTTCTGCGTTTTCAACCCAAAATCAATCCAATTTTCACCTATACACCAGAAAATTACCAATACAATGCCTAACAACATGTATCTAACATGCATCAACAATAAGGGACCTGAAAACATGCTTTCCGACACAATTTAATCGAATTGTAACAATTTCCACATATTATGGTTTTTCACTCTATGTACAATTTCAATCCAATATCAACCAAAAACATACATACATAATCATACACAAGTATATAATAATCAAGTTTCGCACCCTTACCCGATTTAATCGTGTTTAAAAAGTCGGTTGTTTCGATTTCTTCTTTTCCAAGTTTTTCTCTCTTTCTCCTTTCTATCTCTTTTCTTCCCCTTTTTCCTTCTTCTCTTTTTCTTTCTCTCTATTTTTCTCTCTTTCTATTTCCTATTTTACTAACTTAAGGAAAATAAGGTGAAATGCCCAAAATACCCCTACACTCAAATATCTCGCAAACGTTCCCAAAACGCGATAAAATATCACAACATTGAAAAATAACACATTTCCAAATAAAAGTCGAAAATAAAATAATATAATAATAAAATAATCAAAACGACTCGATTAAATAAAACGGACAAAACTGGGGCGTTACACACACATTCTTCACACACTTCATTTGTATTATCGATTTCTTGTAACCATGAAACCATATTTCTTCTTTTCAGATCTCTGATGTCTTTAAAATTGAGATGGCCAAGTCTATAATGCCATATCTATTCATCCCTGCTAGCTGCAGTTGCAAGAAACTTGTGCTCCATCACATTAAGAATCAAAACGACCAGCACTCCTCCTAGCTCCTTTGAAATTTCCTTGACCATTCTGCCTATGCCTCCAGAGTCTGTTGACCCTCTTGGAAATCAAAGACACCTCATAATCATCTTCTGGGTCTTCATCATAATCTTGTGATTCTTCCTCAGCTTGATAAGATCTTGTCTTCTCAGGAATATACTTCAAGGCAACATATTTACCTCGCTTATGAGGTTCATCTCCTTCGAGTTCTATCTCATGGCTTCTCAAATAAATAACAAGTTATTCAAGACTAATATTGTTCAGGTTATTTGCCAACTTCAAGGCAGTTACCATAGGTCTCCATTTATTAGGGAGACTTCTGATGATTTTCTTGACATGGTTAGCCATAGAATACCCTTTATCTAAAACCCTGAGCCCTGGGACAAGCATCTAAAAACTTGAGAACATAGTCTCAACGGTTTCATCGTCTTCCATTCCGAATGCCTCATATTTATGGATTAAGGCCAGACAATTTGTCTCCTTAACTTGAGCATTCCCTTCACGAGTCATCCTCAGAGAATGAAAGATAGACTTAGCAGAATATCTGTTTGTTATCTTCTCATACTTAGTATAAGAGATAACATTAAGCAATATCGTTCTAACCTTATGATGATTCTTGTAATCCTTCTTTTGTTGATTTGTCTCTTGCTACTTTCTTTCCTTCAGCATCTATTGGGTGAACGTAGCCATCGACAACAAGATCCCAAATATCTACATCATATCCCAGAAAGAAACTTTCGTTTCTGTCTTTCCAATAATCAAACTATTCACCATCAAAGACTGGTGGTTTAGCGTTGTAGGGATCTTTCTCGTTGTTGTTAGAAGCAGAAGCAGCCATTGTTTGTCACACACAAACTAGATCGGTACTGAACACGGTGAAATGTTGATAAAACTTTATCACAATCAAAACCGGAGCTCTAATGCCAGTTGAAGGTGCCAAAAAAATAAGAAATGGGGGGTTTGAATTAGATTTTAAAAACAAAATCTTTTTTTACCAACTCAAAAACTCAACACAATCAAAAGATTGAAAAGAGAAAGACACAGGGATTTTTATCCTGGTTTGATTGAAATCAAAGTTAATCCAGTCCACCCGCCAAGCTGATTTCGCCTTATACACAAAGACTTAATCCACTATAACCAAATTGATTACAAAATCACAAATAACAACTTTCTTTGTCTTCTCAAGGGTCCGACTACAACCTAGTCTCCTTAAGGAATCACTAACAAACAAGTTTGAATAAAGATTTTTTTGTTACAAGTTGCTTCTACACAAGTAGATTTTACGCAAATGAAATAGACAAACTTAAAGAAAAGTATTCACAAAGTTGAGAGCTTTTCACGTAGAAACAATATTGTAAATTGTTTCACTTTTCTTCAAGTCTCCAAGTCCTCTTTATATAGCATGAAAAAGTAACCGTTGGAGGGCCAATTCGGAATATGCAAAAAGCAGTTGTCCACTAATGGATTAGTGACATGTGTGATGAATAGTATGGTTCTTCGCCTGTGTTTTCAGGTAGCGGAAGGAATATTTGATTTGTACCATGTACTATTTGATTACGTACCCTCTTGATATTATCTTCAAAATCATTAGCTTCTGATGAAAAGTTAATAAAGAATGAAAAGTAGAAACACACAGCTGAAATCTAAATCTTCAGAATTATCAGTCAGAACCTTTACAGCGTCAGCGTCGGACTTGAAATCTTCAGAGTCTTCAGCTAAGTAACAAAACTTTAGAAGCTTGATGATCAGAGTCACATCCAGAAACAGAAGCGGAGAGAACATTGCAGCAGCAACATAGCGTCTTTCCGTAAACTTCTCAGGAGTGAATCAACACAAAAGGGAATTTCATAACAAAATGTTCATAAACTGATGACATTGCACGTCAAATACTCAGAATCAGAACTGACTGTTAAAACTGCATAATACCAAATTGTTAGGGTACCAAAATTGTTCTCACACAAAAACTACATTGTTATCATCAAAACTCAAAGGTATAGATGCATAACCAAATATTGTTCTAACACTATTCCCATGCAGATCCATGCAGCGAAAGTAATTAATCTCGTGAAGGAGGATGGAGAGTGGAATTTGGACATTCTTTGCCACTGGGTGCCGGAGGATATTCTCTGTAGGATTGTCAGTATGATCCCTCCTCAATGTCGCTCCCGGGATTTTCATCCTGGTACAAACGCGAAAGTGGCACGAAACAGAGTCGCCAGCAATGTGTATTTATCCCAAAAGATGGAAAGGAATCACTGCGTAAACCTGAGAGGAAGGAAAGAGCATGGTCTCGCGAACCAAAAAGAAAGGGTAAGGGAGCCGGTTACGTGAGAGGAAGGTATTAGCACCCCCTCGCGTCCATCGTACTCGATGGGATCCGCGCTTGCTGCTTCAATCAAAGGGTGTAAGAAAAGGATACTGGAAAAGGAACTGGAAAAGGAATGGAAAGAGAAACAAACGTAGGGAAAATAAAAGAAGTGCTCGCATGGGCCCTACCCCACTGCCTACATATCTCATCGGGAGCATGAGAATCAGAGCGACGTAGTTCCCCTCACTAAGGGAAAAGTTGTTTGTGTTTTTTAGTGGAAACGTCAACGTTCGCGTCCTAGCAGTTAGGTATTGCAGCTCGCTGTATGGAGTCTTAGGCGTTACCTGTTTGCGGTAAAACAAACATGACGAGTCCTTAAGGAATGAGTGAAGAGATGAGAAGAGAATTGTTGTTTGTTTTTTATCTTTTAAGAGAGAAGTGTTTTGATTATTTTTGTGTTTTGTAACACATATTGTATTTAAGTCCTTCATGTAGGATCGAATGCCTCCCACATTGACCCAAGACGGGACGTACGCTAATCATTCTAAGAAAGTGAGAGAAGACCCTTCACCTCCTTATTCTCACATGAAAGGCTCAAATACAATATTTCTTATGCCTTTATTAAATGTTTTATGAAGATTATGAGATGAGAAGAAGAGAGACTCAAAAGGTGAAAAAGGTAAAATCTAATGGGGGAGACTAAGACTCAAATCCTAAAGTTGTCATACATGGATGTTCCTAATGGTTAAGTGTGGTATGAGAAGCACTATCCTAAAAAAAAAAAAGGAGAAGAATATAAGAAGCAACTTACTTCCAAGATGGAAGTTAAGTTGATCTTAAAGAGGGATGAAGAAAATTAAGCAACAAAAGAAGCATTTAATCAGGAACTAACAGAAATTAATCAAGATAACCCAAGTTGAATTAAAATGCTAAGTAAAAATCAAGATTAAATTCTAACAAGAAAAGCTAATTTGTCTAATTCTAAAATTAATCCTAAAATTAGTTCAAGGCAATTCTAAACTAAATCTAAAAAACATTAATCATAAAGTTAAATCTAGAATTAAAACTAATATTAATCCTAAAATTAATAGTTAATCAAGATTAGTAACTAATTCTAAAGAATTAAACCTAAAGCTTAAATCGAGTTAATTCTAAACTAAACCTAAAGAAAGTTAATCCTAAAATTAATTCTAGAATTAAAACTAAGATTAAAGTCTAAAGGGAAATTCTAATTTCTAATTAAATCTAGTCATAAACTAACCTTGAAAATTATTATCTAGTTAAAAACTAATTCTAAAAAATTAGTATTAAATTAGCTAGCTAAAACAATTATCCAAACAATTAAAAACAAACAATAAGGAGGGGTGTAAACAAATTCTGGGTGTGTGAGAAAGAAACCAGGCGCTGGGCCTCTGCACAGCAAGCCCAAGAAGCTCTTAGCAGCCAGGGAGAGTGCGTGTGAAAGAGTGGTGCTGTGAAAAGGAACTGGGCGAGTGGGCTTAAGGTCGAGGCCCAAAATAGTTGTTCATACAGGGCGGCATGATGAGAGAAATATATGTGGTGGTGTGAGTAAAAACGCATGGGCCTAAGGCCCGGTTCAATGTTGTGAAGGCCTGACCTAAAAACAACATCAAGAATAACCTAAAAACACTAAGACCAAACTCAGCATCAATCCTCCGCTCCTATTTTCCCCTTGCTCTTCATCTGTTCATCATCTCAACCTCTCTCCGTCCACCATCGTCGGAAACAACACCACACCTTCTTCTCTAAAACTCCGGCGACCAATCCCTTCTCCTTCTGTCCGCTTCCGTCTCAAACTCACCACAACTTCATTATCATCCTCTCCCTTTGTTCTCCTCGCCGGCGTTCCGAACACATCACTGTCTTCGCCATTCAACCGCGTGGCCACCGCCTCGCTCTCTTCTCCGGCGAATCGCCGTCACGGACCGCATCGTCACTGCTTCCATCTTTCTCAACAATATGCTAAGATTCGCAAACAAAACAGAACATCGCACAACTCTCTCTTGGATCACTCGATCTCTCAACAACGATTCAAACCCTCAGCACTCGCACACATGGATTCGGAATTGAGCAAGAACAACAACAAACCACGATCACATCGCGAGCTAGAAGCTACTATCTATCGATTCACAGAAAAAGAAACAACAAGGAGGTTTGACGAGCTTACCGACCGGAGACAGTCCGGTGCTTCTTCGAATCGGCGAATATAAACAAAAAACCAGAGGTAATCACTTCCTTCTTCGCTCTACTTCTGATTTGCGGTTTCTCTTTGCGTACTGCGAATCTTGAATTATTGATACGTTGAAATTCTGTTGAATCTATTCTTGCGTATTCTCGTTGCACTGAATTTCGTTGCAGATTCTTCTTCTGAGAATGTTAATGAACTGAACTTTATTGCAGGTTGAAGAATTTGACCGGTGGAAGCTTGAAGTTTGAAGATGGTGAATTGTTAAGCGTTGAATCTGAGATGAGAACTTGATAATAACGATGACGCGATGTTGTGGTTTCTACAGCTTGAAGTTTAATCTTGAATTTGATGCAGAGATTGATGAAGAATTGAAGATGAAAGTTAGAGGTTTGCAAGTGAAGAAAAAACTTGTTGAAGAAGAATGAAGAATGCAAATGGTGAGCGATTATGCAGAATGAAGAAAAAATTTCTTATTCTATTGCAATCTGAGTTTTTATAACAAACCTGGGAGGGTAATTTTGGTTTTTTCAATTGAAATCTGTTAGAAATTCTGTTAGAAAATTCCGTGTATGAATTCTGTCACGCGAGTTTGTAATTCTGCTATAATGAGCTTGCGTGAACTCTGTTATGGCTGAGTACTTTTTCTTTTTTTATTATTTCCCTTGTTATTTTACTGCTATAAACTGCTATGGATTTTTCTGTTAAGTCTCATGCGCACTCTTTGTATTTTCACTACCCTGCGCACCTTCTCTTTTCAATGTTGTTATGGACTTGCTTAAAAACAAAAGTTGTGGGGCCTTCCAATTATGTCACTTTCTCAAACTTCTCCTCAGGTGCCTTTTTTTAAAAATGGATAATTATAAATTTGGGTTATGGATACCTAATTAGAGAAGACGGCTTATAGAAAAAAAGATGGATGGAATGGTTTTGGGTCATTTGACTTGGTTTGGATACTTGAGTCGAAATTGGTTTAACAATGGGTAATTTGTATTGGAGATTGGTAAATGAATTAATGGATACTAAAAAGTGGATTAAAACTTGGATGAATTTAAAATGGATATTAAAATGAAATGGATATGGACCGAAAAGTGGTTTTGGATATAGAAAAAAGATCTAAAAATGAGAATTTGAAATTGGTTTAAGAACACAAAAAAAATGATTTGACCATGGATTGGAAAAAGGTTAAGAAAATGGATTAATGGATATCAAGAATTTGGAATGGATAAAATGAATTGACAATTGGTAAATGGATGTTGGACAATGATTTTGGTTAATGATGTGAAAATGGATAATTGAAAAGTGGTTTAATGAAAAATGACAAGAATGGATATGAATTAAATCTAGAATGGATTTAAAATGGTCATGGGTCAAAATGAATATAAAAATGGGTTATTAAAAAAAATGGGTAACAAAAATGGAAGTGGATATGAACCATGGATAGAAAATGAATTCAAAACTCATCACCAACTTTTCACAAGCCTCTGATAACATAGTCACATCTACCATTGAACAATCATCTGAATCAAACATCCTTTGCATTTCTGATCCATAGAACCCTGACTTTCTGAACCTACACCTCACATGGATCATTGTTTTTGACCTGATGAGTTCCACCCACAACAATTTGACCTTGAATATACACCGCCTGAGAAATAACCACTTTGAAGACACACTGATAATCTTCTGAATACGGAAAGCTCAAACCAAAGAAAGATGCCTTGATCACATGTCTTAGGAACTCAATGCGATGATATGATTATGAGTTATGGCCTAATGAAAAATGCAGATGATTATGCAAAACAAAAGCCAGAAAAAGGTAGGGCAAATTTTGGGGTACTACAGCTGCCCCTATTCAATCAACTTGGACCTGAAAGGATGATAGCAACTGCTTTCAGACATTCAAGGTAGAAGGTGATTGAATACAAAAAGAACCGCAAAATTTGCACTCTGTGAGGAGAAACAATAAAACTAGAGCCCAGTTACACTTCGCAAAGGAATCTGATGGAAAGACAACATACCCAGCGGACCACATCGTCGAAAAATGAAACCCCACCGAAAGGACACATTGTCAAAGTAATTTGACGGCAGGAAGACTCAACGGAAGAAACATATCGTCAAAGGAGTTTGATGGAAAGAAGACTCGAACGAAGAAAGCACGTCGTCAAAGGGTTGACGGAAAGAAAAGATACGCAACGGACCACATCGTCAAAGAATTGACGGAAAGAAACTGAACCGACCGAAAGACCACATCGTCAAGGGGTTGACGGAAAGAAAATGGAACCTAAGAAACACCTCGTCAAAGGGTTGACGGGAAGAAAACATACCCAACGGACCACATCGTCAAAGAATTGACGGAAAGACAGCCCAACTGAAGAGAACACATCGTCATAGGGATGACAGAAGGAAAGTCCAAATGAGGATAACACATTGTCATAGGGATGACAGAAAGGAAACCTGAATGGAGAGAACACATTGTCATAGGGACTTGACGGAAAGAAGATGAACCCCAAGAAACACCTTGTCATAGGGATGATAGGGAGAAAGATAACCAACGGACCACATCGTCAAAGGATTGACAGAAAGACAGCCCGAACACCCGACCGAAGAGACACATTGTCATAGGGATGACAGAAAGACGACCCTAAAGGATCACATTGTCATAGGGATGACAGAAAGAAGATGAACCCCAAGAAACACCTTGTCATAGGGATGACAGGGAGAAAAGATAACCAACGGACCACATCGTCAAAGAATTGACGGAAAGACAGCCTGAACACCCGACCGAAGGGACACATCGTCATAGGGATGACAGAAAGACGACCCAACTGAAGGAACACATTATCATGGGGATGACAGAAAGAAAGCCCGACTGAAGATAACACACTGTCATAGGGATGACAGAAAGAAGACTCAACCGAGGAAAACACATCGTCAAAATAATTTGACGGAAGGAAGACTCAACTGAAGCAACACATTGTCATAGGGATGACAGAAAGAAAACTTGACTTAGGGAGCACATCGTCAAAGGGGTTTGACAAAAAGAAAGTATAAACGAAGATAACACATTGTCATAGGGATAACAGAAAGAAATGGAACCCGAACGAAGCACATTGTCATAGGGATGACAGAAAGAAGACTCGACCGAAGGGAACACATTGTCATAGGGATGACAGAAAGAAAACCTGAACAAAGGAAACACATTGTCATGGGGATGACAGAAAGAAAATTCCACCGCAGGGACACATTGTCATGGGGATGACAGAAAGAAAATTCCACCGCAGGGACACATTGTCATGGGGATGACAAAAAGAGAACTTGACCGAAAGAGACACATCGTCATAGGGATAACAGAAAGTAAACTTGTTTTTGGAATGTCGTCATTAAAGGGTTGATGGACAAGGACTGATCGAGGGTAATATTGACATATGATCTACGACCCAAAAGAAAGATAAGCAGAGGGGTTGATTGTAATGTCTGCTGGGGATGTCACCGTCTTGACTGAAAATTGATTTGGGCTTCCACGCAAGGTGCCAAATCTGGCTTATGCTTCGCATGCATATGTTTGAATTTTCTTTCCATGGCGTAATGCTCCATACGAAATGGAAATGCTACGCGTTTGAGGATGCAATGATCATTATATGCAAAATGCCGACGCCTGCTCGGGCTACCGGGAAAAGAAGGACGTGCCAAGTACAATTGGACTTTGCTGGCAAGGACAGGTGAAACCTGATGGTGATTATTTTTTTAAAAGGAGAAATATTTCTAGGTACCAATGGGGATTGGATTTTGAATGAAGTGCCAATAGGGATTGGAGTTTTGCTTTGAAGGAAACGCCAATAGGGATAGGGCTTCAGGTCTTTGCAAGATGCCAGCAAAGTGGGCTGTGGAAGGTGTCGGGCAAGGTTGGGCTACGGATTTATGTTTGGTTTTACAAGGCTTCATGAAATGCTTTGCTGATGATTATGCAATGACAATGATTATGCAATGATGTTTATGATATGCAACAGGAGCACTCCAGCAAAATAAATGCTGAAGAGACGAGGCTAACTCTGCTGGGGATAACAAACTAAATCGCCTTCGGTGTCATAACTGCTCGAGATCCCGACTAAACCTCCATTTTTCAGGAAAGTACGAACAACAAACGTCTGCTGGAGAAACATCCCAGTAATCTACTGAAGAAAAAGTGCCAATGACAAGCCTTTGTATTGCTGGGGAAAGCTAACCACCACCCAAAAATATACTTGGGGGACAGTGGTTGACGATGTCAACTCTGTTAGGGGACAACATCGGACTTACTTCTCTGTTGGAGACCTACCTCTTACCCTTACTCTGTTGGGGAAACGGAAACAACTTTACCACACCAGGGAAGGACAAACCCAACACTCTTATCCTGTACAGGAATATGAACTATTGCTGACGAGAAGTCAACTTCACCGACCTGGATAGGGGATAGCTAACTCCTGAATTCTTGTTGGGGAGAATAATCACCATCTTCATAACACTCTGCCGAGAGTGATAAAAACTTCAGCCATCGCTGTCGAGGAGAGAAACTCTACTGGGGACGTCACATGTCAGCTATCAATATGGGCCTTGCAGATGTGATATAACCAAAAGAGGTGCTCTGATGCGGCATAACCTGCAAATGAACATGTCTTTAGAATGTCTCGTGAAGATTCGACATATATTGCCCCATGACTTTGATTAACCGTCCTCCGGAGAGAATAACTTCTTGCGCTCTTAGGGTGACCTGCCCCAGCCTTGAAATGATTTATGCCCCTGACTGTCTGATCTGTAAGGAATACCTTTAACTGACCTTTGAGATATTTGTTGAATCTCGACTTGATTGCCCCAGATTCTCAACATAGTTGCCCCAGATTAACTGAATCTTGGAATGGATCGCCCGTTTGGTATGACTTGCCCCAGCTCAACGGAGTACTCGGGCACTTTGCACCTTAGATTAATCAATCTTTCCATTGTAGAAACTTTCCTGATGTCAAGTACTGACTCGCAAGTAAAAACAATTCGTTTTGAAAAGATAATTTTGATGCAATGCATATGACAGTTTTGAAATCCAAGTTTGTTCACTGGAAAAGTGTTGTGACATATAGTGAACGAATCACTTATTAGAATGTCACATCGATACCAACATGAGTGGTAAGAAAGTCCTTTTGGGAGTCAGAACTGACGTGATTTTAACTGAAGTATGCTTTCGAAACAACCCTGCTTCAATTAGGTCTTTCGAAGGTTGTAACGTGGCCTGGTTCACGGTTTAAGAAAGAGAGGATATAAGGCTCAAAGTTTTATTTTAACCCACCCATTCTCCTTGATGTTCTCCAGTCCTACATTCAGCTAACTCGACACAAGAGCTCACCTTTCAAAAGGTTATGAACGGTATAAGGATGGTTAAGGAACCCACACGGTTTACAGAGTGACATTCACCCCTATTGCCTTTGGTGTCTGTATTCACACGATTTGTTCTTTGCTTGAGGAGTTTTCTTTTGTAATCCTTTTGTTTTTCATTCTTTTGTTTTTGATATCCCTGATTTTTGCCTGGACTGATTC
The DNA here is from genome assembly GCA_022829125.1 of Lathyrus tuberosus. Taxonomy (NCBI): domain Eukaryota; kingdom Viridiplantae; phylum Streptophyta; class Magnoliopsida; order Fabales; family Fabaceae; genus Lathyrus; species Lathyrus tuberosus. Next base: position 3,588,167 of record JALAZF010000254.1, read on the forward strand.
CTTTTGAATTTTCGATTTTGAAGTCCAGCGGGATGCCCTAACTTTTGCCTAAGTCACTTGTCTTCAAGTTTCGACTTAGCAGGCTTTCTTTTTCCTTTTGATTCTTTTTTTTATATATTTTTTTTAACAAATCGTGTGACACTGGCTTGTCTTACTTGTTTGTAAGGGTTGCGACCGTCTCACTCTTCGGTTGGTGAGGCATAACCGTAGATGTAATTGATCCTCGAACGGGACACTCCTTTTGAAATTTGAACGCACGGTCAAATTAACTGACACCTACCCTGCCCCAGGTTAAGATAGAGGGTTTTTCCGTTTTCAGAAAGAAACTCCTACTTCTAGGCTCAAAGGGGTTTACAAGGGATTATCTTCCTTATATCTCCGGTGTTTGGGAAGTTGAAACAATGCCTGTACATCATCAGCAGGGTTTTGTTCAAAAGCATACAATCGGAAGTTTTACGTCTTTAATTTCGTCATCCTCCCTCGGATCCTGCTTAAACAAGCATATAATATCGGTAAAAAGTATGAGTGAACACGACTGGATTTAATCAAAACATGTATATTCATTCATTATCATTATCAATTGAAAACAACAAGTTTTACAAATGAGTTTGTACATTTTAACAGAAAAGAAACTACAAATGCAAAGAAATGACATGATCTAAATGATTTCCAGCTTCGAGGAACTGGGCTTTCCAAGTTTGATTTGCAAATGCTAGCCATCTTCAGTATTGCTCGTTGAAGTTAGTCTTATAATCATTTGCACAACCGCTCTCGGTGACTTGGATTGATGAACCCACCTGAATGGATGAAGGAGGATTGTTGATCTAAATACCCTGAGGCGTGAATGAGAACAGGTTAGAGTCAAGCAATGTCTGAATCTTGCTCCTGAGCACCTTACAGTCTTCCGTTGAATGCCCCTGTACCCCAGCATGGTAGTCACAACGGGCATTGACATCAAAACCTGGTGGGTATGGAGGAATCACTGGCTTCAATTCCTTCGGCACTATCAATCCACCTTTGATCAAATCTGGCAACATCTGACTATACGACATTGGCAACTGAGCGAAATTCCTCTCTGGCTTCCTTGGTCTTTGTCGGTCGTGCTGACGCGGCTGACGGCGATATGATCGTTGACTCTGAGGAGGTCTCTGATTTGTAGAAGAATATTGTCCTTGATACGAAGACCCATAAGATTGCTGACTCTGAACAGTTGATATGTCTGAACACCGAGAACGAGGTGGTGAAGATTCCTGAATGGAACTATTTTCTTCCTCGAATTCTTCCTGAGAACTGACAACTGATTCATTCTCATTAGCTTGGAAGTTCGAGACGCCTTGGAGCTTTCCACACTTGATCAGACTCTTGATACGTTCTCCCACTATCACCAGGTCAGAAAATTTTGCTGCCCCATTGACAATCATCTTTTCCAAGTACGGCCCTTGCAAGGTATCCATGAACAAATCAACCAATTCTCTATCCGAAAGTGGCGGTTGAACACGAGCGGCTAACTCTCTCCATCTCTGAGCATGTCAAGATTATAGTTGTATTGCTTCACAAAGGCGTTGGCTAGATCTGTCCATGATCGGATGCTACCACTTTCCAACTGCATATACCAATTTAGTGATGCCCCACTCAGACTGTCTTGGAAACAGTGAATCATGAGCTTATCGTTGTCGATATGTGAGGTCATTCTTCTGCAGAACATCACCAAATGTAGCCTCGGACAGCTATCTCCTTTGTATTGGTCAAACTTCGGCATCTTAAACTTTGGAGGCATTACCAGGCCAGGCACCAAACACATGCTCAAAGCATTCAAATCAAGAGTATCACGCCTCTCCAGTGCTTTAATTTTCTCGTCCAACACACGGTATCTTTCGTCATCAACAAATCGTGGATCCTTAGGGTTCATCTTTGGAGCTACCCCTTGGACATCTGGCACAGAGAAGGAAAAACTCTGATAGTCTGTGGCATCAAGAAAAGAAGAATGTCCGTCTCGGATGATGGTACGCTCGTGTATAGCATGATTCTCAACAGGAATTCGCACAGGTTGAGCTTGGGCAACATTGTTCACCGCAGGTGGAATAACATTCTCATTTGTTTGAACATTAGCCTCCCCCCTTGTCATGGCGGCCATAGCTTCCATAAGTTGGTCCAACTGATTCTCCATCAAATCAACATCGGCCCTAGTCACAAACTGATTCTGTTCCCCAGAGTTCATGATTCTTCCAGAAGCTGATTCAAGTCCAATACGAAAGTAGGGAAATCCAACTGCAGTTCAGATAAAGGATGGATGAGCTCACTGGTCTGGCCTAGAGAAAGGATATGCAAAATGATGCAAGATGCAAATGCAATGCAATAATATGAATGTAATAAGACATGGGATCAAAGCTTCCACATATTCTGAATATCTGTTGTGCTGCTGACTGAATAAGCTCGAAGCTCGAAGGTCTGTTCTGAAGAGAATACCGAAACACCAGAATACCAGATGATTAAAATACCAGAATACCAGGCTGATAAGTCCACACTGATAGAAAATCCAGAATACCGGGTATGTTGAAGGTCAAGGTTACCTGCAAACATGTAAACAACCCGCCCCTCTCACATGTGGGTACTAGGATCCTCAGTATCCCGGGCTCTCAGGTCGAGAAATGATGATACGGTCACCACTTCTGGTTTGGCATCATCATCAATCGAGGAGGCCTCAACTGATTTTCCAAAATGAAAGGTCCTCAGCTTCTGGCACTGAGGTCGAGAAGCAATAGTACATTCATCCCTCGGGGTACAATACTATCGCCAATCGAGGAGTGCCTCCACTAATTCTCTTTCAAAAAGGATATCCTATAGCGAGTTCCCAGCATTGGGTCCTCGGATCGAGAATGTGCAATGGGTTTGCCATAAAGTGTGGTCTACCACTGTCACAACTCGGGAGGAGTGCCGCAACTGAGTCCTCGGGAATGGTCACCAGAGTCGACAATTCCTCCAGAGAATATCTACTGGCCTGTATAGAGCATACAGTAGCAGATAGCTCCGGATAGAACCTCGTCTGGTTGTGGGTCTCGTGAACACCCACACGCGGCAAAACACCACGGGAGCGACACGCCCACCCACACTAATACCTATGTGTATGCTCAAGCCAGGGTAGTGGGCTTATCTCTCAGAAATCTCAACCTGCCAAACAGAAAATCCAGTACAGCACAGCACGGTCCAACATAATAATGAAAGGCAAATGCAATAAATGCGGTAAATACAGTAATACAGTAAAGCAATAATGCAGTAAACAACAAATACAGTAAAATAGTAAAACAGCAAAACACAGCACCACAGATAAACACCCAATGCCAAAAACAGACAAGCGCTAGGATTTACTCGCAAAAGGGGATGGACCAGCAAGAGGTCAACCTTTCCCCAGCAGAGTCGCCAGCTGTCGCTCCCGGGATTTTCATCCTGGTACAAACGCAAAAGTGGCACGAAACAGAGTCGCCAGCAATGTGTATTTATCCCAAGAGATAGAGAGGAAACACTGAGAGGAAGGAAAGAGCATGGTCTCGCAAACCAAAGAGAAAGGGTAAGGGAGTCGGTTACGTGAGAGGAAGGTATTAGCACCCCCTCGCGTCCATCATACTCGATGGGATCCACGCTTGCTGCTTCAATCAAAGGGTGTAAGAAAAGGATACTGGAAAAGGACCTGGAAAAGGAATGGAAAGAGAAACAAATGTAGGGAAAATAAAAGAAGTGCTCGCATGGGCCCTACCCCACTGCCTACGTATCTCATCGGGAGCATGAGAATCAGAGCGACGTAGTTCCCCTCACTAAGGGAAAATTTGTTTGTGTTTTTTAGTGGAAACGTCAACGTTCGCGTCCTAGCAGTTAGGTATTGCAGCTCGCTGTATGGAGTCTTAGGCGTTACCTGTTTGCGGTAGAATGGACATGACGAGTCCTTAAGGAATGAGTGAAGAGATGAGAAGAGAATTGTTGTTTGTTTTTTGTCTTTTAAGAGAGAAGTGTTTTGATTATTTTTGTGTTTTGTAACACATATTGTATTTAAGTCCTTCATGTAGGATCGAATGCCTCGCACATCGACCCAAGACGGGACGTACGCTAATCATTCTAAGAAAGTGAGAGAAGACCCCTCACCTCCTTATTCTCACATGAAAGGCTCAAATACAATATTTGTTATGCCTTTATTAAGTGTTTTATGAAGATTATGAGATGAGAAGAAGAGAGACTCAAAAGGTGAAAAAGGTAAAATCTAATGGGGGAGACTAAGACTCAAATCCTAAAGTTGTCATACATGGATGTTCCTAATGGTTAAGTGTGGTATGAGAAGCACTATCCTAAAAAAAAAGGAGGAGAAGAATATAAGAAGCAACTTACTTCCAAGATGGAAGTTAAGTTGATCTTAAAGAGGGATGAAGAAAATTAAGAAAGAAAAGAAGCATTTAATCAGGAACTAACAGAAATTAATCAAGATAACCCAAGTTGAATTAAAATGCTAAGTAAAAATCAAGATTAAATTCTAACAAGAAAAGCTAATTTGTCTAATTCTAAAATTAATCCTAAAATTAGTTCAAGGCAATTCTAAACTAAATCTAAAAAACATTAATCCTAAAGTTAAATCTAGAACTAAAACTAATATAAATCCTAAAATTAAAAGTTAATCAAGATTAGTAACTAATTCTAAAGAATTAAACCTAAAGCTTAAATCGAGTTAATTCTAAACTAAACCTAAAGAAAGTTAATCCTAAAATTAATTCTAGAATTAAAACTAAGATTAAAGTCTAAAGGGAAATTCTAATTTCTAATTAAATCTAGGCATAAACTAACCTTGAAAATTATTATCTAGTTAAAAACTAATTCTAAAAAATTAGTATTCAATTAGCTAGCTAAAACAATTATCCAAACAATTAAAAACAAACAATAAGGAGGGGTGTAAACAAATTCTGGGTGTGTGAGAAAGAAACCAGGCGCTGGGCCTCTGCACAGCAAGCCCAAGAAGCTCTTAGAAGCCAGGGAGAGTGCGTGTGAAAGACTGGTGGTGTGAAAAGGAACTGGGCGAGTGGGCTTAAGGTCGAGGCCCAAAATAGTTGTTCATACAGGGGGGCATGATGAGAGAAATATAGGTGGTGGTGTGAGTAAAAACGCATGGGCCTAAGGCCCGGTTCAATGTTGTGTAGGCCTGACCTAAAAACAACATCAAGAATAACCTAAAAACACTAAGACCAAACTCAACATTAATCCGCCGCTCCTATTTTCCCCTTGCTCTTCATCTGTTCATCATCTCAACCTCTCTCCGTCCACCATCGTCGGAAACAACACCACACCTTCTTCTCTAAAACTCCGGCGACCAATCCCTTCTCCTTCCGTCCGCTTCCGTCTCAAACTCACCGCAACTTCATTATCATCCTCTCCCTTTGTTCTCCTCGCCGGAGTTCCGAACACATCACTGTCTTCGCCATTCAACCGCGCGGCCACTGCCTCGCTCTCTTCTCCGGAGAATCGCCGTCACGGACCGCATCGTCACCGTTTCCGTCTTTCTAAACAATACACTAAGATTCGTAAATAAAATAGAACAGCGCACAATGTAATGCCCCAGTTTTGTGTGCGTATTATTTAATCGAGTCGTTTGATTATTTTATTTTATTTTCGACTTTTATGTGAAAATGTATTATTTTTCATCGTGAATATGTTTTATCGGGCTTTGGGAATGATTGCGAGATATTTGAGTGTAGGGGTATTTTGGGCATTTTGATTTATTTGTTAAGTTAATAATAGAATTAGAAAGAAAAAGAGAGAAAAACATAGTAAGAAGAGAAAAGAAGAAATGGAGAAGAGTAGAAAAGAGAGATTTTGGGAAGAATTGGAAATCGATCAACCGACTTTTCTACGCGCTATTTAATCGGGTAAGGGTGCGAAACTCGATTATACTATGTTTGTGTATGATTATGTATGTGTTTGCTTGGATGTTTTATTGTTTTCCATAGCTTGAGAGTTAGGTCATTAATGAGAATTTTGTGAGAAATCGATGGTTTTGCGGTTGAAAAATTGTGTAAACGTAATAGAATCCTTGTCATCATGATGGAATTATGTTTTGATGGTTAGATGTCAGTTTGGAAATGTTTGGTTGGTGACAACATGAGTTTTGGATGGTCTGGTGCGCTGCTAGGTTTTGAGGAATTCACAGGTTCACACTGCGAATGGCCAGCGAGGGGGTGGCGAGCGTTCGCGTGGTGTTCGCACTGCAAACGTGGTATCATTTTTCCTTCAGCCACTGTTTGCTGGAGGGTTCACAATGCGAATAGGGTAGCGAGCATTCGCTGGGACGTTCGCACTGCGAACGAGGGTAATTTTCTAGGCTATTTTGCTTCTGCCTTGGTTCGCTGGGACATTCGCACTGCGAATTAAGTAACGAAGGACTCGCTAGGAGCTTCGCACTGCGAATGTAGCAGTTTTTCCCAATTTGTTTTCTTTGAAACTTTTGATATGTGATTCGGTTTGAGGCGTGGTTTGATGCATTAGAAAGCTTGTAGCATGTACTTTATTATGATGATGGTTTTGAGAATTGTTGACTGATTAAATTATGTTGGGGAGTAGAAAATGTGTTGTTTTGTTGTCGACTTTTGTCGTTTAGTGGTGTGAATTTGATGTGTATGTGCAATATGTTGTTGGGGTGGATAGGATATGACTTGTGTACTGTTGCCTGAATGAAATTGCATGAGATACCTATTGTGATGATGGTTGGTGGCCTTACGGCAAGGAAAGGTGATGTATGGTAATTGTTGATATCTGCATGATTATGGATGTGTATGTGTGTGCATATTAAATGTCATGAGTCTTTGTATGCCAAGCATCATGATATGCATTGTTGTGACGTCCTGAGTGACGGTTTGGTTCCAGAGGGAATCTGCTATAACATCGTGTGCCCGTGTGGGGACCGAAAACAATGGTTATAGACGATTGTGTGCCCGTGTGGGGACCGAAAGCGATCGGATTGTGTGCCCATGTGGGGACCGAAAGCAATCCATAAACGTCGTGTGCCCGTGTGGGGACCGAAAGCGACGGGTGAACATGGTATGCCCGACGGGGAGTTACACTAAGTAACGAGCGATGGTTCCAATAGTTCCTGAGTGAACTGGTGATGAGACATGAGAAACATTGGAAGTCGGTACCGCATGGCATGTGCATAGAGTCGTTGTGTCGGTCTCTGTGCATTTGCATAAATCATGGATTAATTGTGTATGCTAATTGCGAATGTGATTAATGAGATGGTATGTGTATAAATGTGCCGATGATTGATGTGCATTGGTGACGAATACCTGATACTTGTACTGTGTTGAGTTATATTTGACTGTGGTGCATTGTGGTGAGAATATTATTCTTGTGCATTTCTGTGCTATTATATAATCGTATGCAATTGTATTATGATTGTTTTTCTCACCCTTCTGCTATTTTATAATGTTTTATGAGGCATTGCAGATTAGAGTTGTTGGAGGTATTTTTGTGAAGCTTTGCGTCTTCATTCTTTTGTCGGTCGGCTCTGATATGTGACACCGGGTAGTTAGGGAGGCCGTTTGTGACTATTTGTGTATATGTGTATATATATCTTTTGGCTTGTGCCTGTATGACTGGATGTATGACAGATACACTTTTTATGATATATATATATATATATATATATATATATATATATATATATATATGATATTCAGTTGTAGATTTTCCGCTTTTATTCTAAATTCTGAAATGTGGGTGTAAGGAACTGAGTTCCTCTGTTGATTGCTACCCCACTGTTGCATATCTTTATGAGCAGGTGTTGTATGTTTGTTTCAAATTGATGTGATGCTCCCTGTCTATGCCGTGTGTTTAATTATACTCTGATGAAATTTTGAATTTTTAATTACCTAATTGTTTATTTGGGGGTATAGATTGGGGGTGTTACATTAAGTGGTATCAGAGCCAGTTTGTGTCAGTTGTGTCAGTCCTTGTTGGTCGTTGTGTTTGGGGTGAGCTGTTTGTTTAACCATAAGTTCTGTTATTGGAAATGAACAGAATATGGCTGGAAGGAACGATGCTGCTTTAGCTGCTGCTATGCAGGCTATGGCTCGTGCTGTGCAGGGTGCACCAAATGCAGGGGTGAATGATGAGTTTAGAAAGAATAGACCACATTTCTTCAAAGGGAGACATAATCCTGATGGAGCACAGATTTGGCTGAAAGAGATTGAAAGGATTTTCAAAGTGATGGATTGTGATGAGGACAGTAAGGTGAGACTGGGAACTCACATGTTACAGGAAGAAGCCGATGACTGGTGGGTTTGTACACGCCCAGTGTTGGAAGCTGGTGATGAAGAAGTAACTTGGGAATTGTTTAGCCAGGAGTTTCTGAGGAAGTATTTTCCCGAGGATGTTAGGGGAAAGAAGGAAATTGAGTTTTTGGAACTAAAGCAAGGTAATATGTCTGTAATTGATTATACAGCTAAGTTTATGGAACTTGTGCAGTTTTATCCTCATTATACTGAAGCGACCGCAGAATTCTCTAAGTGTGTGAAGCATGAAAGTGGATTGCATCCTAAGATAAAACAGGCAATCAGATACCAGAGGATAAGGAGGTTGGCTGATTTGGTAGAATGTTGTAGGATTTATGAAGAGGATAGTAAGTCTCGATCTACTCATTACAAGAGTGTGAGTGACAGGAAAGGGAAGCAGCAGTTTCATAGTGGTCCGTATGTAACGCCGGCTGATAAAGGTAAACAAAAGGGTACTTTTGATCGAAGGTCAGGTGGAGGGGGTATGCCTAATTCTTTGAGATGTTATAGATGTGGTGGATTGGGACACCGTCAGTCCGAGTGTAGGAAGAATTTGGATAAGTGTTCTAATTTTGGAGGCGAAGGACATGTTGTAGCTAATTGTAAAAGGAAGAATGTGGTGAAATGTTACAATTGTGGGGAACCTGGTCACATTAGCACGAAGTGTCCGAATCCGAAGAAAGCTCCAACTAGTGGGAAGGTATTTTCTTTGGCAGGAACTCAGACTTCAAGTGCAGATCGTCTGATTAGAGGTACTTGCTTTATTAATAGTACACCTTTAGTTGCTGTTATTGATACTAGAGCGACTCATTCGTTTATTTCATTTGAGTGCGCGAAGCGGTTGAATATTGTGTTATCTTTGATGGATGGTAAGATGGTTATTGATACTCCAGCGATGGGGTCAGTAACTACTTCTTTGGTTTGTTTGAGTTGTCCTTTCACCATTTATGGTAAAGATTTTGAGATGGATTTAGTGTGTTTGCCGTTGGAGGGGTTAGATGTGGTTTTGGGAATGAATTGGTTGCAATTTAATAGGGTTCATATTGATTGTTATCATAAGCTAGTAAGGTTTCCTTCTCTTGAGGAAGACGAAGACTCGAGTTTCTTATCTACCAAAGAGTTGAAGAAACTTTTGGCGGAGGAAGCTCAGTTGTTTGGGGTGTTTGCATCTTCGACTGTGGATAGTCAAGTTTCACTGGATGTGTTCCCTGTTGTGTATGATTTTCCGGGAGTGTTTCCTGAGGATATTTCAGACTTGCCACCAGAGAGAGAGGTGGAGTTTTCTATAGATCTAGTTCCTGGTACTAGACCTATTTCTATGGCACCTTATAGAATGTCGGCATCTGAGTTGGTAGAGTTGAAAAAGCAGTTGAATGAGTTGTTGGAAAAGAGGTTTGTGAGGCCAAGTGTTTCTCCTTGGGGTGCGCCAGTTTTGTTGGTGAAAAAGAAAGATGGAAGTATGCGGTTGTGTATTAATTATCGCCAGTTGAATAAGGTGACGATTAAGAATAAGTATCCTCTTCCGAGAATTGATGATCTGATGGATCAGTTGGTTAGTGCTTGTGTGTTTAGTAAGATTGACTTGAGATCAGGGTATCATCAGATAAGGGTGAAGGAAGAAGATATTCAGAAGACGACCTTTAGGACATGGTACGATCATTATGAATATTCTGTGATGCCGTTCGGGGTTTCTAACGCACCTGGTGTGTTTATAGAATACATGAATCGTATTTTCCACGAGCATTTGGATCGATTTGTTGTTGTGTTTATTGATGACATTTTGATTTATTCTAAGTCTCGCGAGGAGCACGCGGAACATTTGCGTATTGTTTTGTAGGTTTTGAAAGAAATGAAGCTTTTTGCAAAATTGTCCAAGTGTGAATTCTGGTTGTCGAAAGTGAGTTTTCTTGGACACGTGATTTCAGGTAACAGTATTTCTGTGGATCCATCTAAAGTAGAAGCAGTTCTACAATGGGAAGCTCCGAGATCTGTTACTGAAATTCGTAGCTTTTTGGGTTTGGCCGGTTATTATCGACGGTTCATTGAGGGGTTTTCTAAGCTAGCATTGCCTTTGACCCAGTTGACTTGCAAAGGTCAAGCGTTCATTTGGGATATTCGGTGTGAAGAGAGTTTCAATGAGCTGAAGAGAAGATTGACGACAGCTCTGATTTTGATTTTGCTGAATCCTAATGAACCATTTGTGGTGTATTGTGATGCTTCTTTGATTGGTCTAGGTGGTGTTCTGATGCAAGAAGGTAAGGTGGTGGCTTATGCTTCAAGGCAATTGAGAGTGCATGAGAAAAATTATCCTACTCATGATCTTGAACTAGCGGCTGTGGTTTTTGTGTTGAAGATTTGGAGGCATTATCTTTTTGGTTCGAGATTTGAAGTCTTTAGTGATCACAAGAGCTTGAAATATTTGTTTGATCAGAAAGAATTGAATATGAGGCAACGTAGGTGGTTAGAATTCTTTAAAGACTACGACTTTGGCTTGAATTACCATCCTGGTAAAGCTAACGTGGTAGCCGATGCGTTGAGCCGGAAATCTTTGCATATGTCCGCTTTAATGGTTAAGGAGTGGGAACTTTTGGAATCGTTTAGAGATTTGAGTTTGGTATGTGAAGTGTCGTCGGATAGCGTAAGGCTTAGAATGTTGAAGGTTACTAATGATTTTCTGATGACAGTTAGTGAGAAACAGAAGTTGGATGTGAAATTGGTGGATTTGATGTTGGTTGGAGAAAAAGATGCGAATAGTGATTTTCAAGTCGACGGTAATGGTGTTTTGAGGTTCCGAGGTAGAATTTGTATTCCTGATGATGCGGAGTTGAAAAAGATGATTTTAGAGGAAGGGCACAGGAGTAATTTGAGTATACATCCGGGAGCGAATAAGATGTACCAAGATTTGAAGAAGATTTTCTGGTGGTCTGGATTGAAGAGAGATGTGGCTCAGTTTGTGTATGCATGTTTGACTTGTCAGAAGTCGAAAGTGGAACATCAAAGGCCTAGTGGTTTGTTGCAGCCATTGGATATTCCTGAGTGGAAGTGGGATAGCATTTCGATGGATTTTGTAACGGGGTTACCGAACACTCAGAGAGGGCATAATGCTATTTGGGTGGTTGTTGATAGGCTGACTAAATCGGCTCATTTTATTCTGATTGACATCAGTTTTTCTTTGGAGCGGTTAGCTGAGATTTACATCAGTGTGATTGTGAAATTGCATGGGGTTCCAGTGAGTATTGTTTCTGATAGAGATCCAAGGTTTACATCGAGATTTTGGGAGAGTTTACAGAAGGCTTTGGGTTCTAGATTAAGATTGAGTTCGGCTTATCATCCGCAGACGGATGGTCAGACGGAGAGGACGATTCAGTCATTGGAAGATTTGTTGAGGGCTTGTGTTTTGGAACAAGGTGGTGCGTGGGATAGTTATCTTGAGTTGATTGAATTCACGTATAATAACAGTTTCCATTCTAGTATTGGAATGGCACCGTTTGAAGCGTTATATGGACGGAGGTGTCGAACACCGTTGTGTTGGCACGAATCCGGTGAGAGGAAGGTGGTAGGGCCGGAATTGGTACAGCAGACGACGAAAATAGTGAAGCTTATTTGAGAGAAAATGAAGGCTTCTCAGAGTAGGCAAAAGAGTTATCATGATCGGAGATGGAAAGATCTTGAGTTTCAAGAAGGCGATCATGTATTTTTGAGGGCTACGCCGGTAATGGCTGTTGGTAGTGCATTGAAATCGAAGAAACTTACTTCTCGGTTTATTGGTCCTTACCAGATATCCGCGAGAGTGGGTGCTATGGCTTATAGGGTGGCGTTGCCGCCGAATCTGTCGAATTTGCATGATGTGTTCCATGTTTCGCAGCTTCGGAAGTATGTTCTGGATCCGTCACATGTGATTCCGATGGATGAGGTTGAGGTAAGGGAGAACCTTACGGTTGAGGCTTTACCTGTTAGGATTTTGGATCGCGAGGTGAAGCAGTTGAGGGGAAAGGATATTGCACTTGTGAAAGTGGCGTGGGGAGGCGCTGCTGAGGGCAATTTGACTTGGGAGTTAGAGGGTCGGATACAGGAGTCGTATCCAGAGTTGTTTGTTTCAGGTAAGATTTTCGAGGACGAAAATTTCTAAGTGGGGGAGAGTTGTAACGCCCCAGTTTTGTGTGCGTATTATTTAATCGAGTCATTTGATTATTTTATTATTATTTTATTTTATTTTCGACTTTTATGTGAAAATATATTATTTTTCATCGTGAATATGTTTTATCGGGTTTTGGGAACGATTGCGAGATATTTGAGTGTAGGGGTATTTTGGGCATTTTGATTTATTTGTTAAGTTAATAATAGAATTAGAAAGAAAAAGAGAGAAAAACATAGTAAGAAGAGAAAAGAAGAAAAGGAGAAGATAAGAAAAGAGAGATTTTGGGAAGAATTGGAAATTGATCAACCGACTTTTCTACGAGCTATTTAATCGGGTAAGGGTGCGAAACTCGATTATACTATGTTTGTGTATGATTATGTATGTGTTTGCTTGGATGTTTTCTTGTTTTCCATAGCTTGAGAGTTAGGTCATTAATGAGAATTTTGTGAGAAATCGATGGTTTTGCGGTTGAAAAATTGTGTAAACGTAATAGAATACTTGTCATCATGATGGAATTATGTTTTGATGGTTAGATGTCAGTTTGGAAATGTTTGGTTAGTGAAAACATGAGTTTTGGATGGTCTGGTGCGCTGCTGGGTTTTGAGGAATTCGCAGGTTCGCACTGCGAATGGCCAGCGAGGGGGTGGCGAGCGTTCGCGTGGTGTTCGCACTGCGAATGTGGTATCATTTTTCCTTCTGCCACTGTTCGCTGGAGGGTTCGCACTGCGAATAGGGTAGCGAGCATTCGCTGGGACGTTCGCATTGCGAACGAGGGGAATTTTCTAGGCTATTTTACTTCTGCCTTGGTTCGCTGGGACATTCGCACTGCGAATGAAGTAGCGAAGGACTCGCTAGGAGCTTCGCACTGCGAATGTAGCAGTTTTTCCCAATTTATTTTCTTTGTAACTTTTGATATGTGATTCGGTTTGAGGCATGGTTTAATACATTAGAAAGCTTGTAGCATGTACTTTATTATGATGATGGTTTTGAGAATTGTTGACTGATTAAATTATGTCGGGGAGTAGAAAATGTGTTGTTTTGTTGTCGACTTTTGTCGTTTAGTGGTGTGAATTTGATGTGTATGTGCAATATGTTGTTGGGGTGGATAGGATATGACTTGTGTACTGTTGCCTGAATGAAATTGCATGAGATACCTATTGTGATGATGGTTGGTGGCCTTACGGCAAGGAAAGGTGATGTATGGTAATTGTTAATATCTGCATGATTATGGATGTGTATGTGTGTGCATATTAAATATCATGAGTCTTTGTATGCCAGGCATCATGATATGCATTGTTGTGACGTCCTGAGTGACGGTTTGGTTCCAGAGGGAATCTGCTATAACATCGTGTGCCCGTGTGGGGACCGAAAGCGATGGTTATAGACGATCGTGTGCCCGTGTGGGGACCGAAAGCGATCGGATTGTGTGCCCATGTGGGGACCGAAAGCAATCCATAAACGTCGTGTGCCCGTGTGGGGACCGAATGTGACGGGTGAACATCGTATGCCCGACGGGGAGTTACACTAAGTAACGAGCGATGGTTCCAATAGTTCCTGAGTGAACTGGTGATGAGACATGAGAAACATTGGAAGTCGGTACCGCATGGCATGTGCATAGAGTCGTTGTGTCGGTCTCTGTGCATTTGCATAAATCATGGATTAATTGTGTATGCTAATTGCGAATGTGATTAATGAGATAGTATGTGTTTAAATGTGTCGATGATTGATGTGCATTGGTGACGAATACCTGATACTTGTACTGTGTTGAGTTATATTTGACTGTGGTGCATTTTGGTGAGAATATTATTCTTGTGCATTTCTGTGTTATTATATAATCGTATGCAACTGTATTATGATTATTTTTCTCACCCTTCTGCTGTTTTATAATGCTCTATGAGGCATTGCAGATTAGAGTTGCTGGAGGTCTTTTTGTGAAGCTTTGCGTCTTCATTCTTTTGTCGGTCGTCTCTGATATGTGACACCGGGTAGTTAGGGAGGCCGTTTGTGACTATTTGTGTATATGTGTATATATATCTTTTGGCTTGTGCCTGTATGACTGGATGTATGACAGATACACTTTTTATGATATATATATATATATATATATATATATATGTGATATTCAGTTGTAGATTTTCCGCTTTTATTCTAAATTCTGAAATGTGGGTGTAAGGAACTGAGTTCCTCTGTTGATTGCTACCCCACTGTTGCATATCTTTATGAGCAGGTGTTGTATGTTTGTTTCAAATTGATGTGATGCTCCCTGTCTATGCCGTGTGTTTAATTATACTCTGATGAAATTTTGAATTTTTAATTACCTAATTGTTTATTTGGGGGTATAGATTGGGGGTGTTACATTAAGTGGTATCAGAGCCAGTTTGTGTCAGTTGTGTCAGTCCTTGTTGGTCGTTGTGTTTGGGGTGAGCTGTTTGTTTAACCATAAGTTCTGTTATTGGAAATGAACAGAATATGGCTGGAAGGAACGATGCTGCTTTAGCTGCTGCTATGCAGGCTATGGCTCGTGCTGTGCAGGGTGCACCAAATGCAGGGGTGAATGATGAGTTTAGAAAGAATAGACCGTCTGTCTTCAAAGGGAGACATAATCCTGATGGAGCACAGATTTGGCTGAAAGAGATTGAAAGGATTTTCAAAGTGATGGATTGTGATGAGGACAGTAAGGTGAGACTGGGAACTCACATGTTACAGGAAGAAGCCGATGACTGGTGGGTTTGTACACGCCCAGTGTTGGAAGCTGGTGATGAAGAAGTAACTTGGGAATTGTTTAGCCAGGAGTTTCTGAGGAAGTATTTTCCCGAGGATGTTAGGGGAAAGAAGGAAATTGAGTTTTTGGAACTAAAGCAAGGTAATATGTCTGTAATTGATTATACAGCTAAGTTTATGGAACTTGTGCAGTTTTATCCTCATTATACTGAAGCGACCGCAGAATTCTCTAAGTGTGTGAAGTATGAAAGTGGATTGCATCCTAAGATAAAACAGGCAATCGGATACCAGAGGATAAGGAGGTTGGCTGATTTGGTAGAATGTTGTAGGATTTATGAAGAGGATAGTAAGTCTCGATCTACTCATTACAAGAGTGTGAGTGACAGGAAAGGGAAGCAGCAGTTTCATAGTGGTCTGTATGTAACGCCGGCTGATAAAGGTAAACAAAAGGGTACTTTTGATCGAAGGTCAGGTGGAGGGGGTATGCCTAATTCTTTGAGATGTTATAGATGTGGTGGATTGGGACACCGTCAGTCCGAGTGTAGGAAGAATTTGGATAAGTGTTCTAATTTTGGAGGCGAAGGACATGTTGTAGCTAATTGTAAAAGGAAGAATGTGGTGAAATGTTACAATTGTGGGGAACCTGGTCACATTAGCACGAAGTGTCCGAATCCGAAGAAAGCTCCAACTAGTGGGAAGGTATTTTCTTTGGCAGGAACTCAGACTTCAAGTGCAGATCGTCTGATTAGAGGTACTTGCTTTATTAATAGTACACCTTTAGTTGCTGTTATTGATACTGGAGCGACTCATTCGTTTATTTCATTTGAGTGCGCGAAGCGGTTGAATATTGTGTTATCTTTGATGGATGGTAAGATGGTTATTGATACTCCAGCGATGGGGTCAGTAACTACTTCTTTGGTTTGTTTGAGTTGTCCTTTCACCATTTATGGTAAAGATTTTGAGATGGATTTAGTGTGTTTGCCGTTGGAGGGGTTAGATGTGGTTTTGGGAATGAATTGGTTGCAATTTAATAGGGTTCATATTGATTGTTATCATAAGCTAGTAAGGTTTCCTTCTCTTGAGGAAGACGAAGACTCGAGTTTCTTATCTACCAAAGAGTTGAAGAAACTTTTGGCGGAGGAAGCTCAGTTGTTTGGGGTGTTTGCATCTTCGACTGTGGATATTCAAGTTTCACTGGATGTGTTCCCTGTTGTGTATGATTTTCCGGAAGTGTTTCCTGAGGATATTTCAGACTTTCCACCAGAGAGAGAGGTGGAGTTTTCTATAGATCTAGTTCCTGGTACTAGACCTGTTTCTATGGCACCTTATAGAATGTCGGCATCTGAGTTGGTAGAGTTGAAAAAGCAGTTGAATGAGTTGTTGGAAAAGAGGTTTGTGAGGCCAAGTGTTTCTCCTTGGGGTGCGCCAGTTTTGTTGGTGAAAAAGAAAGATGGAAGTATGCGGTTGTGTATTAATTATCGCCAGTTGAATAAGGTGACGATTAAGAATAAGTATCCTCTTCCGAGAATTGATGATCTGATGGATCAGTTGGTTAGTGCTTGTGTGTTTAGTAAGATTGACTTGAGATCAGGGTATCATCAGATAAGGGTGAAGGAAGAAGATATTCAGAAGACGACCTTTAGGACATGGTACGATCATTATGAATATTCTGTGATGCCGTTCGGGGTTTCTAACGCACCTGGTGTGTTTATAGAATACATGAATCGTATTTTCCACGAGCATTTGGATCGATTTGTTGTTGTGTTTATTGATGACATTTTGATTTATTCTAAGTCTCGCGAGGAGCACGCGGAACATTTGCGTATTGTTTTGTAGGTTTTGAAAGAAATGAAGCTTTTTGCAAAATTGTCCAAGTGTGAATTCTGGTTGTCGAAAGTGAGTTTTCTTGGACACGTGATTTCAGGTAACAGTATTTCTGTGGATCCATCTAAAGTAGAAGCAGTTCTACAATGGGAAGCTCCGAGATCTGTTACTGAAATTCGTAGCTTTTTGGGTTTGGCCGGTTATTATCGACGGTTCATTGAGGGGTTTTCTAAGCTAGCATTGCCTTTGACCCAGTTGACTTGCAAAGGTCAAGCGTTCATTTGGGATATTCGGTGTGAAGAGAGTTTCAATGAGCTGAAGAGAAGATTGACGACAGCTCTGATTTTGATTTTGCTGAATCCTAATGAACCATTTGTGGTGTATTGTGATGCTTCTTTGATTGGTCTAGGTGGTGTTCTGATGCAAGAAGGTAAGGTGGTGGCTTATGCTTCAAGGCAATTGAGAGTGCATGAGAAAAATTATCCTACTCATGATCTTGAACTAGCGGCTGTGGTTTTTGTGTTGAAGATTTGGAGGCATTATCTTTTTGGTTCGAGATTTGAAGTCTTTAGTGATCACAAGAGCTTGAAATATTTGTTTGATCAGAAAGAATTGAATATGAGGCAACGTAGGTGGTTAGAATTCTTTAAAGACTACGACTTTGGCTTGAATTACCATCCTGGTAAAGCTAACGTGGTAGCCGATGCGTTGAGCCGGAAATCTTTGCATATGTCCGCTTTAATGGTTAAGGAGTGGGAACTTTTGGAATCGTTTAGAGATTTGAGTTTGGTATGTGAAGTGTCGTCGGATAGCGTAAGGCTTAGAATGTTGAAGGTTACTAATGATTTTCTGATGACAGTTAGTGAGAAACAGAAGTTGGATGTGAAATTGGTGGATTTGATGTTGGTTGGAGAAAAAGATGCGAATAGTGATTTTCAAGTCGACGGTAATGGTGTTTTGAGGTTCCGAGGTAGAATTTGTATTCCTGATGATGCGGAGTTGAAAAAGATGATTTTAGAGGAAGGGCACAGGAGTAATTTGAGTATACATCCGGGAGCGAATAAGATGTACCAAGATTTGAAGAAGATTTTCTGGTGGTCTGGATTGAAGAGAGATGTGGCTCAGTTTGTGTATGCATGTTTGACTTGTCAGAAGTCGAAAGTGGAACATCAAAGGCCTAGTGGTTTGTTGCAGCCATTGGATATTCCTGAGTGGAAGTGGGATAGCATTTCGATGGATTTTGTAACGGGGTTACCGAACACTCAGAGAGGGCATAATGCTATTTGGGTGGTTGTTGATAGGCTGACTAAATCGGCTCATTTTATTCTGATTGACATCAGTTTTTCTTTGGAGCGGTTAGCTGAGATTTACATCAGTGTGATTGTGAAATTGCATGGGGTTCCAGTGAGTATTGTTTCTGATAGAGATCCAAGGTTTACATCGAGATTTTGGGAGAGTTTACAGAAGGCTTTGGGTTCTAGATTAAGATTGAGTTCGGCTTATCATCCGCAGACGGATGGTCAGACGGAGAGGACGATTCAGTCATTGGAAGATTTGTTGAGGGCTTGTGTTTTGGAACAAGGTGGTGCGTGGGATAGTTATCTTGAGTTGATTGAATTCACGTATAATAACAGTTTCCATTCTAGTATTGGAATGGCACCGTTTGAAGCGTTATATGGACGGAGGTGTAGAACACCGTTGTGTTGGCACGAATCCGGTGAGAGGAAGGTGGTAGGGCCGGAATTGGTACAGCAGACGACGAAAATAGTGAAGCTTATTTGAGAGAAAATGAAGGCTTTTCAGAGTAGGCAAAAGAGTTATCATGATCGGAGATGGAAAGATCTTGAGTTTCAAGAAGGCGATCATGTATTTTTGAGGGCTACGCCGGTAATGGCTGTTGGTAGTGCATTGAAATCGAAGAAACTTACTTCTCGGTTTATTGGTCCTTACCAGATATCCGCGAGAGTGGGTGCTATGGCTTATAGGGTGGCGTTGCCGCCGAATCTGTCGAATTTGCATGATGTGTTCCATGTTTCGCAGCTTCGGAAGTATGTTCTGGATCCGTCACATGTGATTCCGATGGATGAGGTTGAGGTAAGGGAGAACCTTACGGTTGAGGCTTTACCTGTTAGGATTTTGGATCGCGAGGTGAAGCAGTTGAGGGGAAAGGATATTGCACTTGTGAAAGTGGCGTGGGGAGGCGCTGCTGAGGGCAATTTGACTTGGGAGTTAGAGGGTCGGATACAGGAGTCGTATCCAGAGTTGTTTGTTTCAGGTAAGATTTTCGAGGACGAAAATTTCTAAGTGGGGGAGAGTTGTAACGCCCCAGTTTTGTGTGCGTATTATTTAATCGAGTCATTTGATTATTTTATTATTATTTTATTTTATTTTCGACTTTTATGTGAAAATATATTATTTTTCATCGTGAATATGTTTTATCGGGTTTTGGGAACGATTGCGAGATATTTAAGTGTAGGGGTATTTTGGGCAATTTGATTTATTTGTTAAGTTAATAATAGAATTAGAAAGAAAAAGAGAGAAAAACATAGTAAGAAGAGAAAAGAAGAAAAGGAGAAGATAAGAAAAGAGAGATTTTGGGAAGAATTGGAAATTGATCAACCGACTTTTCTACGCGCTATTTAATCGGGTAAGGGTGCGAAACTCGATTATACTATGTTTGTGTATGATTATGTATGTGTTTGCTTGGATGTTTTCTTGTTTTCCATAGCTTGAGAGTTAGGTCATTAATGAGAATTTTGTGAGAAATCGATGGTTTTGCGGTTGAAAAATTGTGTAAACGTAATAGAATACTTGTCATCATGATGGAATTATGTTTTGATGGTTAGATGTCAGTTTGGAAATGTTTGGTTAGTGAAAACATGAGTTTTGGATGGTCTGGTGCGCTGCTGGGTTTTGAGGAATTCGCAGGTTCGCACTGCGAATGGCCAGCGAGGGGGTGGCGAGCGTTCGCGTGGTGTTCGCACTGCGAATGTGGTATCATTTTTCCTTCTGCCACTGTTCGCTGGAGGGTTCGCACTGCGAATAGGGTAGCGAGCATTCGCTGGGACGTTCGCATTGCGAACGAGGGGAATTTTCTAGGCTATTTTACTTCTGCCTTGGTTCGCTGGGACATTCGCACTGCGAATGAAGTAGCGAAGGACTCGCTAGGAGCTTCGCACTGCGAATGTAGCAGTTTTTCCCAATTTATTTTCTTTGTAACTTTTGATATGTGATTCGGTTTGAGGCATGGTTTGATACATTAGAAAGCTTGTAGCATGTACTTTATTATGATGATGGTTTTGAGAATTGTTGACTGATTAAATTATGTCGGGGAGTAGAAAATGTGTTGTTTTGTTGTCGACTTTTGTCGTTTAGTGGTGTGAATTTGATGTGTATGTGCAATATGTTGTTGGGGTGGATAGGATATGACTTGTGTACTGTTGCCTGAATGAAATTGCATGAGATACCTATTGTGATGATGGTTGGTGGCCTTACGGCAAGGAAAGGTGATGTATGGTAATTGTTAATATCTGCATGATTATGGATGTGTATGTGTGTGCATATTAAATATCATGAGTCTTTGTATGCCAGGCATCATGATATGCATTGTTGTGACGTCCTGAGTGACGGTTTGGTTCCAGAGGGAATCTGCTATAACATCGTGTGCCCGTGTGGGGACCGAAAGCGATGGTTATAGACGATCGTGTGCCCGTGTGGGGACCGAAAGCGATCGGATTGTGTGCCCATGTGGGGACCGAAAGCAATCCATAAACGTCGTGTGCCCGTGTGGGGACCGAATGTGACGGGTGAACATCGTATGCCCGACGGGGAGTTACACTAAGTAACGAGCGATGGTTCCAATAGTTCCTGAGTGAACTGGTGATGAGACATGAGAAACATTGGAAGTCGGTACCGCATGGCATGTGCATAGAGTCGTTGTGTCGGTCTCTGTGCATTTGCATAAATCATGGATTAATTGTGTATGCTAATTGCGAATGTGATTAATGAGATAGTATGTGTTTAAATGTGTCGATGATTGATGTGCATTGGTGACGAATACCTGATACTTGTACTGTGTTGAGTTATATTTGACTGTGGTGCATTTTGGTGAGAATATTATTCTTGTGCATTTCTGTGTTATTATATAATCGTATGCAACTGTATTATGATTGTTTTTCTCACCCTTCTGCTGTTTTATAATGCTCTATGAGGCATTGCAGATTAGAGTTGCTGGAGGTCTTTTTGTGAAGCTTTGCGTCTTCATTCTTTTGTCGGTCGGCTCTGATATGTGACACCGGGTAGTTAGGGAGGCCGTTTGTGACTATTTGTGTATATGTGTATATATATCTTTTGGCTTGTGCCTGTATGACTGGATGTATGACAGATACACTTTTTATGATATATATATATATATATATATATATATATATATATATATGATATTCAGTTGTTGATTTTCCGCTTTTATTCTAAATTCTGAAATGTGGGTGTAAGGAACTAAGTTCCTCTGTTGATTGCTACCCCACTGTTGCATATCTTTATGAGCAGGTGTTGTATGTTTGTTTCAAATTGATGTGATGCTCCCTGTCTATGCCGTGTGTTTAATTATACTCTGATGAAATTTTGAATTTTGAATTACCTAATTGTTTATTTGGGGGTATAGATTGGGGGTGTTACACACAACTCTCTCTTGGATCACTCGATCTCTCAACAACGATTCAAACCCTCAGCACTCGGACACATGGATTCGGAATTGAGCAAGAACAACAACAAACCACGATCACATCGCGAGCTAGAAGCTACTATCTATCGATTCACAGAAAAAGAAAAAACAAGGAGGTTTGACGAGCTTACCGACCGGAGACAGTCCGGTGCTTCTTCGAATCGGCGAATATAAACAGAAAACCAGAGGTAATCACTTCCTTCTTCGCTCTACTTCTGATTTACGGATTCTCTTTGCTTGCTGCAAATCTTGAATTGTTGATACATTGAAATTCTGTTGAATCTATTCTTGCGTATTCTCGTTGCACTGAATTTCGTTGCAGATTCTTCTTCTGAGAATGTTAATGAACTGAACTTTATTGCAGGTTGAAGAATTTGACCGGTGGAAGCTTAAAGTTTGAAGATGGTGAATTGTTAAGCGTTGAATCTGAGATGAGGACTTGATAATGACGATGACGCGAAGTTGTGGTTTTTGCAGCTTGAAGTTTAATTTTGAATTTGATGCAGAGATTGATGAAGAATTGAAGATGAAAGTTAGAGGTTTGCAAGTGAAGAAAAAACTTGTTGAAGAAGAATGAAGAATGTAAATGGTGAGCGATTATGCAGAATGAAGAAAAACATTCTTATTATGTTGCAATCTGAGTTTTTATAACAAACCTGGGAGGGTAATTTTGGTTTTTTCAATTGAAATCTGTTAGAAATTCTGTTAGAAAATTATGTGTATGAATTTTGTCACGCGAGTTTGTAATTCTGCTATAATGAGCTTGCGTGAACTCTGTTATGGCTGAGTACTTTTTCTTTTTTTAGGCTTAATTACAATTTTTGTCCCTCTATTTTCATTTTTTTTGAGTTTTGATCCCCCTATTTTAAAATCCAGAATTTTCGTCCATTTATTTTCAGTTTTTTTGAGTTTTGGTCCCCCTATTTTAAAATCCGAAATTTTTGTCCCACCATTTTTATTTTTTTGAGTTTTAGTCCCTTTATTTTCATTTTTTTAAACTTTTGGTCCTCCTATTAAATTAGTTCAAAATTGGAAGGGGGACTAAAATTCAAAACAAAACTTAAAATAGGGGACCAAAACTAAACAAAAATGAAAATAGAGGGACCAAAATTCTGGATTTTAAAATAGGGGGACCAAAACTAAAAAAACTAAAAAAGCAGGGACAAAAATTCCGGATTTTAAAATAGGGGGATCAAAACTCAAAAAAAATGAAAACAGAGGGACCAAAATTGCAATTAAGCCTTTTTTTTATTATTTCCCTCGTTATTTTACTGCTATAAACATCTATGGATTTTTCTGTTAAGTCTCATGTGCACCCTTTGTATTTTCACTACCCTACGCACCTTCTCTTTTCAATGTTGTTATGGACTTGCTTAAAAACAAAAATTGTGGGGCCTTCCAATTATGTCACTTTCTCAAACTTCTCCTCAGGCGCCTTTTTTTAAAAATGGATAATTATAAATTTGGGTTATGGATACCTAATTAGAGAAGACGGCTTATAGAAAAAAAAGATGGATGGAATGGTTTTGGGTCATTTGACTTGGTTTGGATACTTGAGTCGAAATTGGTTTAACAATTGGTAATTAGTATTGGTATTGGAGATTGGTAAATGAATTAATGGATACTAAAAAGTGGATTAAAACTTGGATGGATTTAAAATGGATATTAAAATGAAATGGATATGGACCGAAAAGTGGTTTTGGATATAGAAAAAAGATCTAAAAATGAGAATTTGAAATTGGTTTAAGAACATAAAAAAAAATGATTTGACCATGGATTGGAAAAAGGTTAAGAAAATGGATTAATGGATATCAAGAATTTGGAATGGATAAAATGAATTGATAATTGATAAATGGATGTTGGACAATGATTTTGGTTAATGATGTGAAAATGGATAATTGAAAAGTGGTTTAATGAAAAATGACAAGAATGGATATGAATTAAATCTAGAATGGATTTAAAATGGTCATGGGTCAAAATGAATATAAAAATGGGTTATTAAAAAAAATGGGTAACAAAAATGGAAGTGGATATGAACCATGGATAGAAAATGAATTCAAAACTCATCACCAACTTTTCACAAGCCTCTGATAACATAGTCACATCTACCATTGAACAATCATCTGAATCAAACATCCTTTGCATTTCTGATCCATAGAACCCTGACTTTTTGAACCTACACCTCACATGGATCACTGTTTGTTGACCTGATGAGTTTCACCCACAACAATTTGACCTTGAATATACACCGCCTGAGAAATAACCACTTTGAAGACACACTGATAATCTTCTGAATACGGAAAGCTCAAACCAAAGAAAGATGTCTTGATCACATGTCTTAGGAACTCAATGTGATGATATGATTATGAGTTATGACCTAATGAAAAATACAGATGATTAGGCAAAACAAAAGCCAGAAAAAGGTAGGGCAAATTTTGGGGTACTACACTCAACAAATGCAAGAACGAATGAGATAGCTGGCATTGGAGAAAATTGTCAAAAAAATCAGTTTGCACCATGTACAACATTTTGGATGATGAGGATAATCACACGAAGAATGATGTTTGGTCAGATATTTGGAGCCTTCAATCTCCTCAACGTAACTGAACCTTCATATGGTTGCTTATGCATGATGGTTTTCTCACAAACATGAAGAAGAATTGGTTTGACCTTGGGAGTGTGATGTGTTCATTATACGGTGATGTGGAAGAAGACATGTTACATGTCCTTCAAGATTTTCTGCATGTTATGGCTCTCTAGATGACAGCGGTTCACACTAACATGAGGTTTAATTTTTTTTACAGACGATTTAAAGCAATGGATACATAGCAACATGCAAACTAATATGGGGTGTTATGATAACGATGATTGGATGGTGTTTTGGGCAAATGCTTTCCATAATATTTAGAACTGACATAATAAAGAGACCCATGAAGATAGTTACTCTAGACCAATGAGTATGGTGACTCACATTAGTAAGCTAGTGCATGATTATAAACAATAGGAAGTTGTAACAGGCACAAACATGGACCATTACAGGGAGATGAAATTAATTAAATGGAAAGCTCCTGCAATTAGTAGAGTGAAGTTGAACACATATGGTGCTAGAGATAAGCAAGGTAATGCGGGTTGTGGATGTATTATTAGAGGTAATGAAAGATAATGGCTGGGGGGATTTTTAAAGTACATCAGAGTTTGAGATAGCTATAGAACTGAGCTTTGAGGAGTCTATGAAGGATTGCAGCTTGCAACAGAAATGGGATTTACGAGTATTGGCGTTAATATAGATGCTCGACAAGTGGTCACAAATATCAATATGAATAACACAAGCATCATCATGGATAGGAAACTGATCCCCAAAATCATATCATACCTCCATTATAATAGGGAGATTAAAGTCACACATGTTTATCGCGAAGCGAACTTATGTGCAGATGCTCTTGCTAGAAAAGGAATGTCTCTTCTTAAAGATAATTGTATCTTTGATAGTTTCCCGCATTTTGCTACTCACTTGTTAGAAGGTGATTTGATAGGGCTTTCAACCCCTCGGTTAGTACCAGTGTAATCTTTTTTCTTTGGGCTTAGGCCCTCATTTCAATAAAAAAAACTTCAAAATAAGACAAATAATTGTTTTTTTTCTTTTTATGTGAAAAATGTTAGAATATAATATTTTTTCTCAAAATAAACTATGGTATATTGGTAGAAACTTTTTTTTATTGAAACTAACATATTTTAATTGAAAACCTCAAAATTAAACTAAAATTAAATTAATATATACCAAGTCAAAATACACATATTTTCATATTTTAAAACTCAAAAGTAAAGGAAAAATTCAATATATATTGAAAATTGTCACTTTAAAATATATAAAATTCTTACTCTCTAAAAGAAAATTTATATATGAAATAATTTTATGAATAAAGATTGAGATTTTTCAAAATTTTTGCAAGAAAGACATAATTATTTGGCATAAACAAATCATTAAACAAATTGATGCAATAATTTTCTAATCAATTTGTTAAAAAATAAAATATAATATGAATCACAAAAGATGTAAGTGAACAAAAGAAGTACGTGAATTACGAAGAAAAAAACCATATACAAAATATTAAATGGATTCTGACAGTAATCACAAATCATCTTAATAAATCAAATATACATATTCTCTCTGATTCAATTGTTACAATTGGGTCAATAATTTATATATACAAATCATACTCAAATGCAAAAATTATAATTATAATCCTAATTTAAGGCGGAAGAGAAACAAACACATGAGCATGCATATAGATAACCTTAGAATCTATGACATATTGATATTAATGATTATAGGAATACCTTGACGGATATAATGAGAAAGCTTTCTAGACAATGACATCGATAATTCCAAAACACAAAAGTGTAGACACAAGTGTCTAACACTTGTTGGTATGTGGATCTTTCACAACCGGTACTCGTAATACCTTGAAAACTCTTTAAATGGGGATACGAGATAATTTGCTTGTAGTATGATATATTGAGATCATTGCCTATATATAGAATGATGATTATTTAGAATTTTCATTATTTTAAAATGGATTATTTTGACATCCACTTATATTTAAGCACATATTCAATTAAATAATTAATTATTAAATATAAATTTAATTATTCCTTATAATTTTATTTACTTACTAAATCGATTAAGACTCATATATATATATATATATATATATATATATATATATATATATATATATATATATATATATATATATATATATATAGGATTCATATCCTATAAGAATTCAATTTTTATGTAAGAATATGAGAACGAATATGAATCATTAAATTTTAAAATAAAGGGTGGAGATTATGTGTGGTTTTTTTTTCCTCTCTCCTCCATTATTAAAATATATGATGGAGGAGAGAGAAAAAAACAAACACTTAATCTCCACCATTTATTTTAAAATCTAATGGTTCAGATTCATTCTCATGTTCTCACATAAAAATGACATTCTCATATGATACGTTCTCTCTCTCTCTCTCTCTCTCTATATATATATATATATATATATATATATATAAAAGATAATTTTATGCATAAAGATTGAGATTTTTCAAAATTTATGCAAGAAAGACCTAATTATTTGGCATAAACAAATTGATGCATAAATTTTCAAATCAATTTGTTAAAAAATAAAATATCACAAGATGAATCACAAAAGATGTAAGTGAACAAAAGAAGTAAGTGAATTACGAAGAAAAAAACCATATACAAAATATTAAATGGATTCTGACAGTAGTCACAAATCATCTTAATAAATCAAATATACATATTCTCTCTGATGCCAATTATTACAATTGGGTCAATAATTTATATATACAAATCATGCTCAAATGCAAAAATTATAATTATAATCCTAGTTTAAGGCGGAAGAGAAACAAACATATGAGCATGCATATAGATAACCTTAGGATCTATGACATATTGATATTAATGATTATAGGAATACCTTGACGGATATAATGAGAAAGCTTTCTAGCCAATGACATCGGTAATTCCAAAACGCAAAAGTGTAGAGACGAGTGTCTGACACTTGTTGGTATGTGGATCTTCCACAACCGGTACTCGTAATACCTTTAAAACTCTTCAAATGGGGATACGAGATAATTTGCTTGTAGTATGACATATATTGAGATCATAGCCTATATATAGAATGATGATTATTTAGAATTTTCATTATTTTAAAATGATTATCTTGCCATCCACTTATATTTAAGCACATATTCAATTAAATAATTAATTATTAAATATAAATTTAATTATTCTTTATAATTTTATTTACTTACTCAATCGATTAAGACTCTGATATGTATATACGTACATATATATATATATATATATATATATATATATATATATATATATATATATATATATATATATATATATATATATATATATATATATATATATATATATATATATGATTCATATCCTATGAGAATACAATTTTTATGTAAGAACCTGAGAACGAATCTGAATCATTAGATTTTAAAATAAAGGGTGGAGATTATGTGTGGTTTTGTTTTTCTCTCTCCTCCATTATTAAAATATATGATGGAGGAGAGAGAAAAAAACTAACAAATAATCTCCACCGTTTATTTTAAAATCTAATGGTTCAGATTCATTATCATGTTTTCACATAAAAATGACATTCTCATATGATACGTTCCCTATATATATATATATATATATATATATAATATTCCAATGAAAAAGAAAAATATTAGAATTGATGTTTATGGTGAAAAAAGAGAACAATCA
Organism: Lathyrus tuberosus; assembly: GCA_022829125.1. Lineage (NCBI taxonomy): Eukaryota > Viridiplantae > Streptophyta > Magnoliopsida > Fabales > Fabaceae > Lathyrus > Lathyrus tuberosus. The sequence continues at coordinate 3,616,183 of JALAZF010000254.1, forward strand.
ATAATATCTCTTAGATTTAGAGATGACAATGGATAGGATTTGGACATAATAATATCGTACCTTTTCCTCATATATGAGGTTTAAAAAAAATCATTGTACTCAATCTCATACTTGTGTAGGTACAAACATTTGTACCAGTACTCGTACCACATGAGTATCTAAATACCCATACTCGTACTTGTTACCTGTATTTCTATTAAACATAAATCGATCAATGATAAAATATCATATCAAGTTAAGTTTTCAAGAACATAAAACAATTTAAAATATTTAATTGTTAGTTGATATGCCGCAAGCGTTTAGAAATAAAGAAGTAGTATAAAATATTTATCATTCCCACGAAGACAAGTTCTCTGAGTATTGGATTATATTACATATGTATTTAGCTAAAACCTTTAAAATTCTGTCTGGGATAATGTTTTTCTTTCAGTAAATAAAATATTTTAAAACATGACCTATGGTGCATGATTTTAATCGTTGATAGATTCGTGCAATCTTTCGAATCTAATAAGAGAAACGAGCTGGTAGTAAAAAAAATAGAAAAGTTGAACAATACGTACTTTCATCAGTGTGTTGTCTGTTGAAACAAATTTTGTTCATACCAAGAATCTTCCAAGATTTTGATGATAATAAAGTATTTGAAGAACAATTAGGATCTAACCAAATGGTTCATATGTACAGAATTAAATTTACTTGATGAAACGCGTTTTGTCACAGAAGTAACTATGTTTCGGTTCTGATCAGGTTCTTGTGAGAGAGTCGGACTAGAAAGATAATGTTGAATGCCAAACATGCTATAAATTGATCCTTATTGTAGCTAGCGATTTTTGTCGGTGACGCGACCACCTTATCGCTGAAAATGGGAATTCTTCACCTCAGTGGGAGGAATACATTGGGTGCTACTTTCTGATTACTTATTTATCTCGTGAAGCTGGAAGGGAAAGGGAAAGTTATCTAAAATGAACCTTGCAGGCATCTGTTTAACTGAACAAATGCTTGACAGAGATTGGGAGTTCGGGGTTAGGTTATACAATCGGGAGTTGTCAATTACCCATCCTATACATGGTTATCCATAAGATGATTGTTTTAGGATCAGCTTTAATACTTGATTGTGTTTGTCTGTGAAATGGGAAAAGTTTGTCTTGGTGGATGTGAGAGAGAGTTTTTGTTGTTTTTCGGGTTTTCCGATGTTTTTGGTAAGGTCAGGGACCTAAGGTTTTTTGTTTAGTGTGCTCGCTAAGATTATCGCAATCTTATGCCTACATATTCCCTATTATGGAGTATAGGGAAATCAGAGCAATCGTAGTTCCTCCTATTCTAAGAGAGAAACAAATGTCTGGTGTCTTGTTCAAAGCCCAAGAGTGAAGCTAAAAGGTTATTTGTTTATATCTTGTTCAAAGCCCAAGATTGAAGCTAAAAGGTTTGACAGAGAGAGAATTTGTCATCTCTAAAGAGAGATATCTCATCTGTTAATCACAGTTGTTTGGGTAACTGGTTTGATTATAAAGGAGAATTACTTTAACTAGACTGTATGAAGTCCAGCAATGCCATAATTGCCTTTACATGGTGATCTTTCCTAAAGGAGAAAACTTTAACTCAGTGTGAGCAATGCCATTTTTCCTTAGGAATTCATGCTAAAAGAGGGACAGTGGCATGGATGTTTGTATCCAGAGGCTTTCCACTTACAGCAATTAAATGAAGGTTTTAATCAGGATAATGATGGACAGACAACTTGGATGTTTATATCAACAAGTGTGCCACTTACAGCAGTTATCTGGAATTGAGGGTTTTGTTTTGATTGACTGTTTTGGTATGTGATTATACAGAGAAGTATCTTCCTGCAGAGATTTTGATTTCCTTTGAGGGGATGTTGATTTTTGTGTGCCTTGATCAAAGCCCAAGATTGAAGCTAAGAGGTTGATTGGATTCCACTGGGGGAAATCATTATACAAAGCCTAAGAGGAGGCTGGAGATTTGACTGACTCAACAAGAGAGTGTTTATTTGGTGTCTTGTACAAAGCCCAAGATTGAGGCTGAAAGAGAGATTTGACTCTTTGGGGAAATGATTTTATCTATCTTGTACAAAGCCCAAGATTGAGGCAAAATAGATTTGATGACTCCACTGGGGAGAATATTTATTGGTGTCATGTACAAAGCCCAAGATTGAGGCTAAAATATCCTAACTGACTCTGTTGTAGGATTTTATATGGTGTCTTGTACAAAGCCCAAGATTGAGGCTGGCTCTATTTAGGGAGTGTTATATATGTCTTGTACAAAGCCCAAGATTGAGGCTGACTCTATTTAGGGAGTGTTATATCTGTCTTGTACAACGCCTAAGATTGAGGCTAACTGTGAGGAACTCACCTGAGGTGTTTATCATTATACAAAGCCTAAGAGGAGACTGACTGCTGAGGGATGATCATTATACAAAGCCTAAGAGGAGGCTAGTTCTGTAGGGAAAAATTATTATACAAAGCCTAAGAGGAGGCTATCTTTGCTGGGAAAAGACAAAGAAATAAATCTTTATACAAAGCCTAAGAGGAGGCTAACTTCTGCTGAGGATTATTGAAATCCAACGACAGGTCCAATGTTTGGTAATTCAACTCTTGCTGGGGATTACAGAAAAGTTGAGGTATCAGAGACCTTGAGGTTCTGATGAGGTTTGTAGTGAAACGACCCATGCTGGAGTTTTAACTGAAAATGTGACAGTTGAGGATAATTGACCCTGACTGGGGAAGAATTAAAGGTAAGGTTTGAGTTGTGAAAATTGTTGGTTTTATTTCTGTTTGGAGATTGATCAGGTGATCAGGGTTATTTCCTGTTCTTTAAGAAAATGGGAAATCCAAAGGGTATGAGACTGTCCAAGTCTACTGGTATTTGAGAAATTGGTTCTCTGATGATGAATGATCTTTGTATTATGCCCAAGAGAAGGCTGGTAAGTTAAGGGATGAAGGTCAACCTATAATTGGTCTGTTGTTTTGACTCAGAAAGACTGCTCTAGCAAATGATGACTAGGTTATGTTCCTATACCTGTAGGAGGTCTCTGAGTCCTTGTACTAAGCCCAAGAGGAGGCTGAGAACTTCTAAGAAGCCTGAGGGTCCTTGTACAAAGCCCAAGAGGAGGCTGGGGATGCTTTTAGGAAGCCTGTGCGTCCAAACTTATGAATGTTCCAGAAAAGTTTCACCGGGAATTAATCCTTTCTGTAATGAACAGTTCTAGAGTTTGAAGAAATTCAAGAGAAGTTTCACCGGGAATTAATCCTCTCTGTGGGAATTGAATTTCTTTGACAATTTATTTAGTGACAGTCTGAGAAAAGGCTCACCGAGAATATTGACTTTCTCTTTGTTCCATATTGTTTAAGCCCAAGAGAAGGAAAGATTGTATCTGGAATCCTATAGGGGATCTATGTTTGACTGTATTGAGAGAGTTAACAACTGGCTTTACCTAATTCTAGACTTTGTTGCCGGGGAAAACTCTTAACAGATATATAAGTATATATACAATGATTATTTTTGTACAAATTATGGGGCTTACAACTCAAGGAGTGGCCTAGATGAAACAATGATCGCACTGTTTATTTTGAAAACTGTATCGGGTCTTATACAATGAATAAGGCCCAAAATTATTTATGTACAAAGGGGGGTTGGGTCTTACACTCTAATAGAGGCCCAAAAGTGTTTTTAAAGAAAAAAGATGGGTCTTATAGCTCAAGGAGAAGCCCAGGTTATTTGATTTTGAACTAGCGATCGCGTCGAAGTTTTTGAAAATGCAGTGGGAGTTATACAATGAAGGAGACCCAAAATGATTTTGGTTGAAAAAGGATTGGGTCTTACACTCTATTAGAGGCCCAAAGAGTTTAAAACTGAATGAAGACGGGTCTTAAAGCTCAAGGAGAAGCCTAGATGATTTTGTTAAAAAAGCGACGTTCACGTCGTTGTTTTGAAAATGTACAGAGGGACTTATACAATAAGTGAGGCCCACAAAGGGATTGCACAATTACTTCCTTTTGTAGAAGCGTGATTTACGACACTTTTACTTGGAGTTTGATCATCACCAATGTAACACCCCATTTCTACCCGGCAATTATATTGAAAATCAGAGTAGTAAAAATTCAATCAACAAGTACACAAACAGGATGCCACATTTTACAACTTTAAAAACTCATTCATTTAAGTCAAATAGTACATCGATACATAACACTTTTAATTTGGATGAAACTATAATAACAACTTTTATTCATTCTTGGAAACCAAAACAATTTTCACAACTACGCAGCGGATTCTCAAATATTCAAATATACATGATATAACATTTGTTCAACTTAAACAACTTAGTAACAACATATTTTCATGGAAACAACTTAAAACAACAACAGAGCAACTAAGCGTTCATCCCCCCGAGTGTTACGTATCAGAGCGACATCACCGACTCAACTAATGAAGATAGACGACCTTCATCTCTGCTAACCTGCACGTTACCAACATAGGGGTAACATTCAAACAGAAGGGGTGAGATATCGAATTTTATAAACGAAGTATGATAAATAATACATAGATAGGAATCATACAATTATCACCACTTCACATCAACAACACACAACAATCAACAATAACTTAACAATAATCCACAATTTATCAACATACTTTATCGACTTATTACACATATCAACATTTACGACATAATCACTACAATCAACCTAATCAACATAACCAACTTCAACTCTGAAATCAACGTAAACACCTTCATCAACCTCAACAAATATACTCAACGTGTTCAACTTCTTCAACATCAACATAATCAACTTCATCAACTTAAACAACGCAAACAACTTTATCAACTTAAGCAACATAAATAACTTTATCAACTTAAGCAACATGAACACTTTATCAACTTAAGCAACATGAACAACTTTATCAACTTAAGCAACGTGAACAACTTACTCAACTTCAACAAAACACAATCAACACAAACAACATAAGTAATGCGACACAGGATGCGACTCGACTATGCGTATGCATGTGGTACCATTGGAGCAAAACTCCCAACTTAGAAACGGAGCAGAACTCCCAACTTAAAAATGGAGCAAAACTCCCAACTTAAAATATACCAGGTTATCGAGGTATTTGCAAGGCATAAGCCTTCAACTTAGTAATATTGCCAATCCAGGCCAACGTGGTGAGCATCAGCTCCAACTTAAAAATTGCCAATCCAGGCCAAATTAATAATGCAAATGCTATGATGCAACGACTCAACACAAAACAACAACCAACTCCGAACAACATATAACAAACCACATAACAACTTTAATTCAACATGATTCAACTTTGGCCATAGGCCTACAACTTATATACATCAACGTTGGTCATACGACCTACAACTTTAACATCAACATTGGTTCTTCGACCTACGACTTAAAAATGCCCATAAACCGAGACAACACCACATAAGCAATGTACAAGAAATCCACACATACAACACGAATTCAACAAAATAAACTGACTAAAAATCACCTACTAATTATTAATAACTACCTCAACCATTTTCGTTAAATTCCGGGCAAATAAGTTTTCCGCCTAAACCGGCTAAACCGACTAAAACTGCACTGTTTTTAACTTCTGTTATTAATATCAGTTTATTATAAAACTCTGTTTTCTGTTACTATTGCCATTAAAATACATTCCAAGCTTCTGTCACGAATTTCACTCAGTTCAGTTTCTGTCAAGAACTGCTACTACTATAATTTCCAACTTTCTGCTAAGGTTAATTGGCTAATTCTGATTCCAATTCAGTGCTCTGCTAAGAAAATCTATTAACTTTCTGCTACCAATATTATTAGTGGCTATAATATTATTTTTCTGCTATCTACTATTCCTAACATATTGATTTAATGATATATGGTTAATTAATTAATCTACTGTCACTAAAACAAAACAACTCATAAAAAAGAAACAGTGGCTTGCGCCACATTCCTAAGCATTTCATAAAGAAAACATGATAATTGTTTAATAATACTTTATGTTAAAAACAAAAGGAAATGGTGACATTAGTTTGAATTAATCTGGAAAAAGGAGAAAAATGGAAGTGGGTCCCCCCTCCCTCATGGGTGGCTTGCGCCACCCTCTATGAGGAACCCCATGGCTTGCGCCATATCCCCCCTGTGGCTCCCGCCACGCGTTATTTCCTCTTATTATTTGGGTGGCCTGCGCCACCTCTATGTAAGTGATGGGTGGCCTGCGCCACCCCTAATGCATTTTCATCCCAACCAAAATTTTCCCAGAAAAATCGAATCTTCACGGTAACATTCATAAAATCACCAGCAACCAATTCCACAAAAATCGATGGATTAACATTGTTACAGAATCAATAAATTTCACTGCAATACTTACAAAATCCACCCAACGATAAAACTCAACAACTTCAACACAGAACAACCTCACAATAGCAGAATCACAATTTCACACAGACAACAACGAAAATCAGTGGAAACAGTCATATAATCCCCAACCCTTATATCATTCATCATAACCCGGTTATAATAGTCGAACCCACCCTTACCTTGGATTAAAGGTAGCTTTAGGTTCGATCGGATTCTGGGGGTTTGGCACCGGTATCAACTTCTCTCTCGCAACTTCTTCTCTCACGTTCTTCCTTTTTTCTCTAACTGATACAAACCTAACCATTTCTTTCTATTTCTTTTTATTATTGATAGTTCCTGGATTGGCTGGAATTTTGGTAAAACAAAGGTTATTCAATGTTGATGTCAAGGTGCTGATGTTGTAACATTGAAGTCTTAACACTGGGCTGTGTTAAGTAGTTAAGTGCTGAAGTTAGATGTCTGATGTCACACAGGTGATGTTGTAACATCAGACCTGCAGAATTAATAACAACAGCAGGTTGTTAGGGTACGCGTATTAGCTGGAGTTGTGGAGAGTGGTTGACTCATTGGATGAGAATATCTTGGGATAGATATTTTCTGTTACATGGGAGATTTGATTGCAGGTCTGTTGGAGAATTAAAAGGTTGAAGATTTAAAAAGATTTTGGGGATAAAATTTGTTTTGAAGATTCAGTTTTAATTAACAAATCTGATCAAATATTGTGACAAGTCCAAGCCCAATTCAAGGAGCTATATAAAGCGCACAAGACCAAAGGAAAAGGTACAGAAAACATTCAGAAGATCAAGAGCAGGAGGCTTAGTGTCTAGAGTTTGTTTAAAGTGCTTGTATTTACACTATTCTAGGGTTTGAATAGGTGTTGAGTTTCTGTCCTCTCTAAAGTTGTGAAGCAAAGAGAGTTGTGTGATTTGATCGAAATTGTGAAGTAAGATCAAGGGTACTCAAAGTGGTCTCTTTGAGTGTTTGTAAGGGATTGAGTGGTGTTCTCATACCTAAGTGGTTTCTTAGGTAGGAAGTCATTAGTAGAGTATAAGTTTAGGAGATTGTGAACGGGTTGTTGAGTCTGTAAATTATATCTACAAGTAGTGAATTCCATCCCTGGCTTGGTAGCCCCCAGAGTAGGTTGGTTGTAACCGAACTGGGTCAACAATTCTTGGTGTTATTTTACTGTTATTGCTGTCCATTGTGCAAAGTGTGTTGTTGTGACATCACACCTTAACATCACACATCTGATACCAGAATTTCAATTGGTATTAGAGCAGGCATCTTGTCTGTCTCTGGGTGAGATCTAGGGAAGTTACTTTCTGGTGTAAAGATGGACAAAGAAGTTGGAGGATTCGTCAACAGACCCCCTATTTTGGATGGATCCAATTATGACTATTGGAAGCCAAGGATGACCACCTTCTTAAAATCCTTGGACAGTAGGGCTTGGAAAGCTGTTATTAAAGAATGGAAAGCTCCTGTCATATGTGAGAAGGATGATGCTGGCAAAGATAAAGAAGGCACCTCTAAGCTAAAGCCTGAAGAAGACTGGACCAAAGAGGAAGATGAGCTCGCCCTTGGAAATTCCAAAGCTCTAAATGCTATCTTCAATGGAGTGGATAATAATATCTTCAGGTTAATCAATACCTGTGAAGTTGCTAAAGAAGCATGGGATATCTTGCAGGCTACTCATGAAGGAACATCTAGAGTCAAGATGTCACGACTTCAGATTTTAACATCAAAATTTGAAAGCCTGAAGATGAAGGATGATGAGACCATCCATGACTTCCACATGAATGTTCTGGAGCTGGCTAATGCATCCAGTGCTCTTGGTGAGAAGATGTCAGAGGAAAAGCTCGTGAGGAAGATCCTTAGGTCCCTACCTAAGAGGTACAAGATGAAAGTGACTGCTATTGAAGAAGCTCAAGACATCAGCAAGATGAGAGTAGATGAGCTCATTGGATCTCTTCAGACTTTTGAACTTGGTTTAAATGAAGAAGAACCAGAAAAGAAGCCCAAGGGTATTGCTTTGGTCTCCACTCCTGCAGAAGATAAGGTAGTCAAAGATTCTCAGGAAGATTTGTCACAAGCCATTGCAATGTTGGGAAAGCAGTTCAACAAAGTGTTAAAAAGATGGAACAATAACTACAAGCCTAGTGTCAAGAACAGTTCCTCTGACATCACAAATTCAAAAGAGAAAGATGAAGAGAAGACTGCTCAGGATAAAGGTGTTCAGTGCTTTGAATGTGAAGGGTATGGACATGTCAAGAAAGAATGTCCCACATTCTTGAAAAAGCAGAAGAAGTGCATGTCAGTTTCCTGGTCTGAATCTGATAGTGAAAGTGATGGTGAGTCAGCAAAGCATGCCAGAGCCTTAACAGGAACTGTTGTGGCTGATGATGATAGTGATGAAGAAATAACTTATGAGGAGCTAGCTTCTACTTATCGGGAGCTATGTTTGAAAAGTGCTGAGATCTGTCAAGAAAATAAGTATCATAAGCAACTGATTGCTCAGCTTGAAAATGAAAAAGCTGATCGGGAAAACGAAGTTGTGCTAGTTAAGTCCCAACTGGATCAGATGACTAAATTCATTAGGATGATGAACAGTGGTACGGCTGATCTTGATAAGATTCTTCAGTTAGAGAAATCTGCTAGAGATAAATCAGGCATAGGATATGTGGCTAGCGCTTCAGGAACAAAAAGGGAGATGTCTCAACCATTGTCTCAACATCAATCTACGAAACAGGGCCCTTCCCCAAAGAAGGTTGTTCAGCCCCAGAATACTGAGAAGAAGAATGGTCCTCATCAGAGGAAGATACAGCCCCAAGGAGCTAGTCAGTATATGCCTCCCCAATATTACCAGAATATGCAAGCTGTCAAGTTCAAGCAGAACATATCTCAGCAGAGGTTTCGACATCAGGAAAAATGGTATGGTTATGCATACAACAATGCTGTGACTTATGGAAGAAGGAAACCTCATCACCATAGAAGACAACCTAAGAGACAGCATCATCAATACAGGAAAAGACAATTCAACTATGGAATAAGGAGACAACAGTATGGGTGGCAGTCTCAGAATTATCAAAGTGGGAGAAGATTCAACCACTTCAGAAATGGCGGAGTCAGATGCTTCCATTGTGGCAGGATTGGTCACATGCAGTCCTCGTGCTTCAAGCTTCACGGATATCCTAATTCTGCTCCTCAACCCAAACAGCAAGAGGTTAGGCCTAAGGTGATGAAGAAATGGATACCTAAAGTTACCTGCTTGATAGCTCACACTTCCTTGAGGGTTTCTACCAAAGATGACTGGTATTTTGACAGTGGGTGTTCAAGACACATGACTGGAGTAAAGAATCTTCTTGTTGATGTGAAACCTCAGTCTTCTGGCTGTGTTACATTTGGTGATGGGATCAAAGGAGAGATAAAGGGGATTGGAAGACTAAACTGTGACAGTACTCCCAAGCTGGAGAATGTTCTTCTTGTTAAAGGATTAACAACTAATTTGATTAGTATTAGTCAACTTTGTGATAAAGGATTCAGAGTAGACTTCACCAAGTCCGAATGTAATGTGAAAGATGACAAAGGAGAAGTCATTATGACGGGAGCCAGATCTAAGGATAATTGTTATCTTTGGGTGCCGCAAAATTCAAATTCTTCCACGTGTGTGCTTGCTAAAGAAGATGATGTCAAAATCTGGCATCAGAAGCTGGGGCATCTTCACCTAAAGGGAATGAAGAGAATTATCTCCTCAGAAGCAGTCAGAGGGATTCCTAAACTTAGTATTGAGGAAGGAAAGGTGTGTGGAGACTGTCAAAAAGGAAAGCAGACAAAGATGTCTCATCCGAAGCTTCAACATGACACCACCTCCAAGGTATTGGAACTTCTTCATATGGATTTGATGGGACCTATGCAGGTTGAAAGTCTGGGTGGAAAGAAATATGCTTATGTAGTTGTGGATGACTACTCAAGATACACCTGGGTGAATTTCATCAAAGACAAATCTGAGGTGTTTGATGTCTTTAAAGAGCTCTGTCATAAACTCCAAAGAGAAAAGGAGAGTAAGGTCATCAGAATTAGAAGTGATCATGGAAGAGAGTTTGAAAATAACAAGTTTGAAGAATTTTGCTCGTCTGAAGGTATAAGTCATGAGTTTTCATCTCCTATCACCCCTCAGCAAAATGGAGTTGTTGAGAGGAAGAACAGAACTATACAAGAGTCGGCCAGGGCAATGATTCATGCCAAGAAACTACCTTATCACTTCTGGGCTGAAGCCATGAACACTGCCTGCTACATTCACAACAGAGTTACCCTAAGAAGAGGCACTTCATCCACTCTATATGAACTATGGAAGGGAAGAAAACCTACTGTTAAGTACTTCCATGTGTTTGGTAGTAAATGTTACATCCTGGCAGATAGAGAGCAGAGAAGGAAATTAGATTCCAAAAGTGATGAAGGGATATTTTTGGGGTACTCCATCAACAGCAGAGCTTATCGGGTCTTCAACTCCAGGACCAAAGTGATGATGGAGTCAATCAATGTTGTGATTGATGATAAAGAAAAGCATGAAGTTGAGGATGTCATAGAAGATGTTGGAACATTAACTGATGAGGTAGCTGTTGAAGTTGAAGAAAGAATTCCATCCCCTAGTACTGCTGACACTGAGCCTGAGCAACCTCAGAAAGATCCTTCTATCAGAATTCAGAAGGATCATCCTAAGGAGCTGATCATAGGTGATCCAAATTCTGGAGTAAGAACTAGGTCCAGAGAAATCATAGTTAGCTCGTGCTTTGTATCCAAAGTTGAGCCAAAAAATGTCAAGGAAGCTCTGACAGATGAATTTTGGATAAATGCCATGCAAGAAGAACTGGAGCAGTTCAAGAGAAATGAAGTCTGGGATCTTGTGCCAAGACCAGAAGGGGTGAATGTTATTGGAACAAAGTGGATCTACAAAAACAAGTCAGATGAGCTTGGAGTGGTTACAAGAAACAAAGCGAAACTTGTTGCACAAGGTTATACTCAAGTGGAGGGAATCGACTTTGATGAGACATTTGCTCCAGTGGCGAGACTAGAATCCATCAGACTACTTTTGGGTATGGCTTGTAACCTAAGATTCAAGCTGTTCCAAATGGATGTTAAGAGTGCATTTCTAAATGGCTATCTGAATGAAGAAGTCTATGTAGATCAACCTAAAGGATTCACTGATCCAATCTTCCCCAATCATGTGTTCAAACTGAGGAAGGCACTGTATGGCTTAAAATAAGCTCCAAGGGCCTAGTATGAGCGGTTGACAGAATTCTTAGTAGCAAATGGGTATAGAAAAGGATGCATTGACAAAACCTTGTTTGTCAAGGAAGAAGGAGTAAAATTAATGATAGCCCAAATTTATGTGGATGACATTGTATTTGGGGGGATGTCAGATGCCATGGTAAAACAGTTTGTACAACAAATGCAATCAGAATTTGAAATGAGTTTGGTTGGAGAACTTAGCTACTTTCTTGGATTGCAAGTCAGACAAATGGAGGATTCTATCTTTATTTCTCAAAGCAAATATGCTAAGAGCATAGTAAAGAAGTTTGGCCTAGATAAAGTAAATCACAAAAGGACACCTGCTCCCACCCATTTGAAGCTGTCCAAGGATGAGAATGGAGTGAGTGTTGATCACAGCTTGTACAGAAGTATGATTGGGAGTTTACTATATCTCACAGCAAGCAGACCTGATATTTCCTTTGCTGTTGGAGTTTGTACTAGATATCAGTCTGATCCAAAGGTAAGTCACTTGAATCAAGTGAAGAGGATTCTGAAATATGTAAATGGCATAAGTGACTATGGAATGTTATATAGCTGTGATTCTGGGACTGTTTTAAAAGGATACTGTGATGCTGATTGGGCTGGAAGTACAGATGATAGAAAAAGCACCTCAGGAGGATGTTTCTTTCTAGGGAACAATCTGATTTCTTGGTTCAGCAAGAAGCAGAATTATGTATCTCTCTCAACTGCTGAAGCTGAGTATATAGCAGCAGGAAGTAGTTGCTCTCAACTGGTCTGGATGAAGCAGATGTTGAGTGAATACAATGTTAAACAAGATGTTATGACTTTGTACTGCGATAATCTAAGTGCAATTAATATATCTAAAAATCCTATACAGCACAGTAGGACAAAGTACATAGACATAAGGCATCATTTCATAAGGGATCTGGTAGAAGAAAAAGTTATTACCTTGGAACATGTAGCCACAGAGAACCAGCTGGCTGACATATTCACTAAAGCCTTGGATGCAAACCAATTTGAAAGATTAAGAAGCAAATTAGGAATCTGCATTTATGAAGACTGAATCTGCTAGAGAGGTTGTGGGCAGTTGGGGTGGTTCTGAAAATGTATAGTCAACTGCCAGGTGAAGGTTGCCTAATTATGGCTAAAAAGGGGGAGAAGATAGCCAAGATAACGAAGATAGTCAAGAGGATTATTGCCATATGCTGCTGATGTGATGCAGTCATTGAGGGGGAGTATTAAAGATATCATAACATGAGGAGAGTGCAGCCAAGCAGACATCTAGGGGGAGTAATGTGCTGCACATTATGAGCTACTGAACAGCTGTGATGCTGGTTCATGTTTTTTAGGGGGGAGCACCAATTGGCTATTGTCAAAATAAAGATGGTGCTACAGCAGATCAAGTGATGAAGACTTTGAAGATTATCAAACTGCTGCTGATTAATGAGTTTCAAATTGATTGAAGATTATTCCGCTGCTGAAATCTCTGAAGGTGCAGAGTGCAGAAGTTGTTTGCAGAGTGCAGAGATTGTTTTAGCCAAAATTAGCCAAAGGGGGAGATTGATAGTTCCTGGATTGGCTGGAATTTTGGTAAAACAAAGGTTATTCAATGTTGATGTCAAGGTGCTGATGTTGTAACATTGAAGTCTTAACACTGGGCTGTGTTAAGTAGTTAAGTGCTGAAGTTGGATGTCTGATGTCACACAGGTGATGTTGTAACATCAGACCTGCAGAAATAATAACAACAGCAGGTTGTTAGGGCACGCGTATTAGCTGGAATTGTGGAGAGTGGTTGACTCATTGGATGAGAATATCTTGGGATAGATATTTTCTGTTACATAGGAGATTTGATTGCAGGTCTGTTGGAGAATTAAAAGGTTGAAGATTTAAAAAGATTTTGGGGATAAAATCTATTTTGAAGATTCAGTTTTAATTAACAAATCTGATCAAATATTGTGACAAGTCCAAGCCCAATTCAAGGAGCTATATAAAGCGCACAAGACCAAAGGAAAAGGTACAGAAAACATTCAGAAGATCAAGAGCAGGAGGCTTAGTGTCTAGAGTTTGTTTAAAGTGCTTGTATTTACACTATTCTAGGGTTTGAATAGGTGTTGAGAGTCTGTCCTCTCTAAAGCTGTGAAGCAAAGAGAGTTGTGTGATTTGATCGAAACTGTGAAGTAAGATCAAGGGTACTCAAAGTGGTCTCTTTGAGTGTTTGTAAGGGATTGAGTGGTGTTCTCATACCTAAGTGGTTTCTTAGGTAGGAAGTCATTAGTAGAGTATAAGTTTAGGAAATTGTCAACGGGTTGTTGAGTCTGTAAATTATATCTACAAGTAGTGAATTCCATCCCTGGCTTGGTAGCCCCTAGAGTAGGTTAGTTGTAACCGAACTGGGTCAACAATTCTTGGTGTTATTTTACTGTTATTGCTGTCCATTGTGCAGAGTGTGTTGTTGTGACATCACACCTTAACATCACACGTCTGATACCAGAATTTCAATTATAATTATTATTATAATTATAAATCTCCAATTGGGCCTACTAATCAACACGTCACTAATTACTACTACCAACGCAACGACTAAGCCCACTTAAAAAAAATACGCTTATATTCCATAATATTAATTCTAATATTATTTCTCTCGACTAAATCGACTAATTACCGACTATCAAATAAATCGTCCAAACCACCAAACCAACATATTTAACCGTAGACGGAAAATAATATTCAATAATATTTTTCCACAACTTAAATCAACTCGATTAATTAATCAAACTCGAACCAACTTAGAAACATCAACATAATATTCCGATATTCCGGAATCAACTTAAATCAACACAAATATCACAAACCAACGCAAATCGACACAAATACTCAAATCAAAGCGAATCAACACAACATACTACAATTATATTTAATTAAATACTTAATTAAATAAACGGACGTTACAACTCTCCCCCACTTAGAACATTTTCGTCCTCGAAAATTTATCCGATCCCACTACTCCAACTACTCATTCCATCCGACTAATCAACTCTCATTTCCGAAGGCAACCCATGTATAATACAAAAAAAATTCATAACATCAACGGCGAAAACAACCCGAATACTACTCATGCAACACACTTGACAACTTAACATCACAACATAAAGAGTAACCAACTTAAGAATTCACCGGTTTTAGAACTAGAACGCAACAACATACGAACACACCACTTAAACATGACATCAACGCAACCAACTCCCAACATCGTTGTTGCTCACGCATGAACAACTGTACAACACCGCGCGTTTGCTGCGCACTCTGATTACTTGCAAAGTATCAAGACTACTCAGTTTAACTCCCACTTCCAATCACCAAACCGACATAACAACGACTTTCGACTTAATTCTTCGGAATTTCCATCCCAACAGGTATTCTACACTTTTGTAGTTACCGAATACTTCGAACTTAGATCTGTAAGACAACACCTCTGAACGTTCAACATAATTACAACGACGACTACTTCCAATTCTTGGATAATATATACATGTACTTCCACGAATTTCCCGATTATCATCAAACATAAACTACAACTTTACCATCTCTTATTTACACGTTCCTCGAAAATCATCTTAAACACGCAACATCATTACAACAACATAGGGTACCTGTGTACAATTAACTTCAACTAGATAAATCATCTTTTCCTTTCCAACTAATCCAACAAACCAAATTATCGACTTTTACTCATACTGACACAATCTTCATAAATTCTAATCCGAATTAACACAACCAAGTAACTCATCTTTACCAACCAAAAAGTTCCACTTTTACAATTCAACTTATAACTTCACTTCTTTTTCTATTTGCAACTCAATTCTCAAATTACCCAGAACTCAACTGCGAATTTCCATACTACTCATCAATTAAATCGCAACCTCATGCCATCATCCTTAAATTCAACTAATATGTTCATATGTGAATCTACATCGACAAAATAAACAATCCACAAGCACTTGGCTTGACTTCAACCAATTCAACGTACGTACTATACTAGTTGGCACGACACATCTATCCATCAATTATGATTCCGTCTACTATCAACAAGAGATTAAGGGTGATCAGTTCCTCAATTTGTCAATAGACAACCGGCAACTATAACAGTGGCATAAATCATCATTACCCAACACGATAACGTACTACAACTTGTGCCCAAAGTCCGTAAGCACAATGCTCCGCCAACTCTCTGAGGCTTATCAACGTCTTCTTAGTTTCCTTAATTTCAACTTCGTCAAATATACCAAAACATCCAAAATCCAATACATAATCTCTTATACATGCTCGTAGCAACGACACAATTATTAAATGTCTTTCCAACACCGGAATCGCTACTACTTCAAGTACTATCCAACTCGGCTCGCTCCAATTACAACTCTTATCCAAGTTAAAAATTTTAATGTTGCAAATCAACCATCCGTCTTTTTCTCAACCTTACTATCACATGACATCATCACTTATTTCTCCTTATTCAACATAAATTGCATCTCGATGCTTTCTCAGATACCGTCACATCCTTATAATTACCAACATATTATTCTGATCAAAATTTCACATTCGGCTTCATCTTTCCAAATTTTTTAGCAGTAATCGCTCAACTTCAACCACAGATATCTCTTTTGATATAGACCTCTCAATCAGCAAATCATATTCTAAAATGAAGAGAATTTCGTAAAGATTCCAGAACTTCAAGAATCGCTTGAATCCGAGTTACGAGTAAAAAGTTATCATCCTTACAACGGGACTGGTTCAGAATTTCCATATGCAGAATTTTCAAAAAATCAGCATCAGACCCAATTATTAAAACACACTTTTCTCCCTCTTCACAAACTTCCTGAAGACAAATTGTATATTCAAACTGTAGGGAATTTCGTAAGCTTTCCAAAAAGTCCAGAACCGCTTCAATCGAAGTCACGAGTACAAAGTTATGCCTCTTTTACCGACAGCTGCTCCAAAATTGCAAAAATCAGAATTTGAGATTGATGAACATAAGTTCCATCTCTCTCCCGCTTGTTCCAAAATCTACCGACAATCCTTTCTTTTCATCCAACTCTAAAATTACTCGACTTTAATCCGACTATACTCAAGGTATATTAATCTACCGACTTGATCCATCAACTTATCATTTCCATTGGAATACTTCCTTATCTTCAATCAATTCCTCATCCATATTCCACACACTTCTCAAACTCGACCGATACGAATTCAAGAGTCTAAACTCTCGCCGGTCCGCAACAACGTCACTTCAACAACATTTGGACTCTTGCAATCAACATCACCTTGAACCAACTTCTACATACCAACAACACGTCCGGGAGACAAGCTTCTCCCCCACTTAATCCAAGCCAACACCTGCAGACAACGACTAGAAACTAACAAACAAGCACCGACAGTGTTTCCCACACATGTCGAGTACTAAGGAATAAACGACATTAGACAACACTGGCCGGACAGACCGACCTACTCTGATACCACTAATGTAACACCCCATTTCTACCCGGGAATTATATTGAAAATCAGAGTAGTAAAAATTCAATCAACAAGTACACAAACAGGATGCCACATTTTACAACTTTAAAAACTCATTCATTTAAGTCAAATAGTACATCGATACATAACACTTTTAATTTGGATGAAACTATAATAACAACTTTTATTCATTCTTGGAAACCAAAACAATTTTCATAACTACGCAGCAGATTCTCAAATATTCAACTATACATGATATAACATTTGTTCAACTTAAACAACTTAGTAACAACATATTTTCATGGAAACAACTTAAAACAACAACAGAGCAACTAAGCGTTCATCCCCCCGAGTGTTATGTATCAGAGCGACATCACCGACTCAACTAATGAAGATAGACGACCTTCATCTCTGCTAACCTGCACGTTACCAACATAGGGGTAACATTCAAACAGAAGGGGCGAGATATCAAATTTTATAAACGAAGTATGATAAATAATACATAGATAGGAATCATATAATTATCACCACTTCACATCAACAACACACAATCAACAACAACTTAACAATAATCCACAATTTATCAACATACTTTATCGACTTATTACATATATCAACATTTACGACATAATCACTACAATCAACCTAATCAACATAACCAACTTCAACTCTGAAATCAACGTAAACACCTTCATCAACCTCAACAAATATACTCAACATGTTCAACTTCTTCAACATCAACATAATCGACTTCATTAACTTAAACAACGCAAACAACTTTATCAACTTAAGCAACATGAACAACTTTATCAACTTAAGCAACATGAACACTTTATCAACTTAAGCAACATGAACAACTTTATCAACTTAAGCAACGTGAACAACTTACTTAACTTCAACAAAACACAATCAACACAAACAACATAAGTAATGCGACACAGGATGCGACTCGACTATGCGTATGCATGTGGTACCATTGGAGCAAAACTCCCAACTTAGAAACGGAGCAGAACTCCCAACTTAAAAACGGAGCAGAACTCCCAACTTAAAATATACCAGGTTATCGAGGTATCTGCAAGGCATAAGTCTTCAACTTAGTAATTTTGCCAATCCAGGCCAACGTGGTGAGCATCAGCTCCAACTTAAAAATTGCCAATCCAGGCCAACTTAGTAATGCAAATGCTATGATGCAACGACTCAACACAAAACAACAACCAACTCCGAACAACATATAACAAACCACATAACAACTTTAATTCAACACGATCCAACTTTGGCCATAGGCCTACAACTTATATACATCAACGTTGGTCATACGACCTACAACTTTAACATCAACATTGGTCCTTCGACCTACGACTTAAAAATGCCCATAAACCGGGACAACACCACATAAGCAATGTACAAGAAATCCACACATACAACACGAATTCAACAAAATAAACCGACTAAAAATCACCTACTAATTATTAATAACTACCTCAACAATTTTCGTTAAATTCCGGGCAACTAAGTTTTCCGCCTAAACCGGCTAAACCGACTAAAACTGCACTATTTTTAACTTCTGTTATTAATATCAGTTTATTATAAAACTCTGTTTTCTGTTACTATTGCCATTAAAATACATTCCAAGCTTCTGTCACGAATTTCACTCAGTTCAGTTTCTGTCAAGAACTGCTACTACTATAATTTCCAACTTTCTGCTAAGGTTAATTGGCTAATTCTGATTCCAATTCAGTGCTCTGCTAAGAAAATCTATTAACTTTCTGCTACCAATATTATTAGTGGCTATAATATTATTTTTCTGCTATCTACTATTCCCAACATATTGATTTAATGATATATGGTTAATTAATTAATCTACTGTCACTAAAACAAAACAACTCATAAAAAAGAAACAGTGGCTTGCGCCACATTCCTAAGCATTTCATAAAGAAAACATGATAATTATTTAATAATACTTTATGTTAAAAACAAAAGGAAATGGTGACATTAGTTTGAATTAATCTGGAAAAAGGAGAAAAATGGAAGTGGGTCCCCCCTCCCTCATGGGTGGCTTGCGCCACCCTCTATGAGGAACCCCATGGCTTGCGCCATATCCCCCCTGTGGCTCCCGCCACACGTTATTTCCTCTTATTATTTGGGTGGCCTGCGCCACCTCTATGTAAGTGATGGGTGGCCTGCGCCACCCCTAATGCATTTTCATCCCAACCAAAATTTTCCCAGAAAAATCGAATCTTCACGGTAACATTCATAAAATCACCAGCAACCAATTCCACAAAAATCGATCGATTAACATTGTTACATAATCAATAAATTTCACTGCAATACTTACAAAATTCACCCAACGATAAAACTCAACAACTTCAACACAGAACAACCTCACAATAGCAGAATCACAATTTCACACAGACAACAACGAAAATCAGTGGAAACAGTCATATAATCCCCAACCCTTATATCATTCATCATAACCCGGTTATAATAGTCGAACCCACCCTTACCTTGGATTAAAGGCTGCTCTAGGTTCGATCGGGTTCTGGGGGTTTGGCACCGGTAGCAACTTCTCTCTCGCAACTTCTTCTCTCACGTTCTTCCTCTTTTCTCTAACTGATACAAACCTAACCATTTCTTTCTATTTCTTTTTATTATAATTATTATTATAATTATAAATCTCCAATTGGGCCTACTAATCAACACCTCACTAATTACTACTACCAACGCAACGACTAAGCCCACTTAAATAAAATAATACGCTTATATTCCATAATATTAATTCTAATATTATTTCTCTTGACTAAATCGACTAATTACCGACTATCAAATAAATCGTCCAAACCACCAAACCAACATATGTAACCGTAGACGGAAAATAATATTCAATATTATTTTCCCACAACTTAAATCTACTCGATTAATTAATCCAACTCGAACCAACTTAGAAACATCAACATAATATTCCGATATTCCAGAATCAACTTAAATCAACACAAATATCACAAACCAACGCAAATCGACACAAATACTCAAATCAACGCGAATCAACACAACATACTACAATTATATTTAATTAAATTTTTAATTAAATAAACGGGCGTTACAACCAACGCAACGATGATCTTCATTAGTTCGTTGTTTGAGGCTTTCACTTAATCTCTACATCATAACATTCAATTAGAACATAAAACAAAAATAAGAACAATATATTCAATTAGAACATACAATATATATCATACAAAAGTAAGCGCGATTTACGACACATACCGAATACAACTCTTGTAACTTTTCCACTTCTTTCTCCCTTTTTTCCCTCTCCTCTTCAAGCAGCCTCCTTTGCTCTGCCAATTGCTTCTCAACATTCTCAATCTTTTGTCGTTGAACAAGAAATTCAGCGGTTTCGGTGCTTCTTCTTTGAGATCCAAAGTATGACCTCAAGCCGACACCATCTCCAACACCACGGATACGACCTCCATGCTCAGCTGTTTCGATAGCTTCGAATAATATGTCATGTCGTGCTTCCGGAACAAATGTGTCTTCACGGGCCGCCACAACCAAATTATCCTACATAAAATCTACATATTACATAAGCAAACGCATTTAAATAACAACTCATGAGCAACTTACATAAGCAAACACATTTAAACAAAACATATACTTACAATTTTCTCAGCAACTACTCTTGAAGCCTCAGAGGTGTACTCTCTATTAGGTCTTAATCGATCCCTCTTCCATTTCTCATGTCTTGAAGGTGGAGATGGAATGTCACCATCTCCTCCTTCTTGTTGTTTTTCCTGCATGATCCTCTTCTCAAGTTTCCTGTAACCCCCACGAGACAATCTATGGGGGTACATGTTTTTTGCCTTGTTCTGAATTCCTACTTCGCTTTTAGCCTGTTATTAAAATAGTGAAAAATGTGTATGATTAGTATCTATAACTCATTAGCATAACATTATAGGTTACATAAGACTAGTACAAACCTTGAATTCCTCAGAACGACGTTTCTTCGCAAACTTGTGCCACACCTTCTTCGATAAAAGACTATACCGAATCCATGGAGGTTAAAGACCGCTCTTAGGCTTCGTAATGTAGTCAGCCATGAGCCATGACTTAAATCCCCTCCAACGAACACCGGCATAAGTTATCCACTTTCTTTTCAATTTTGATTCATCGGTAAACTCAAAATTCAACTACATTAAATCAATATATAAGTATGAATTAGAAACTATAGGTAGTGATATCAAATATATGAAAATTATAGTATGAAATACCTTAACGTCTGTCCATATGCTGTCTTTGACATTAACATCCACTTCTCTCCAATCATCAATCAGTATACTGACTTTGCTACGTGTAAGGAACGCAACATAACTCCTAAAAGTAGCGTAATATGGACAATCCACTAATCTGTAGTGCGAATCAAACTCGATCGAAATTTTTACACCAGATGAGTTGCGGACTGATGTGAATTGGGGCATCATTGAGACACCTCTTTGTGATCGTTTCGATTGAGTATCAATCGTTTGAGTTGTATTCGCAGAACACTCAATCGTTTGAGCATCTTCGCTGCTTCCTGATGTAGAACTCGACAAGGTCGACATCTATGTTCAAAAACAACAACAAAAACATGAAAAACAATGGAAAATGAGTTTACTGTAGATGCATGGGGAAAATATTTTACGTACCCTAAACGTGACGACTAAGTAAACGATGTTGGTGTTGGTGTTGTTGTTGTCTTCCTTCCTTACGACAACGACGGTGACGATGATGACGACGGTGTTGGTAGGTGCGTAATCTTCTATTTTCTTCACGATCGTGACGATGATGATGAAAATGACAATAAAACGGTGAAGAAAGGATACTGATGATGCAAGCTTTGGTTGAAATCGTGTATTGTTTCACAGTATTGAACGTTAGGGTTTAGGGTTGAAATCGTATAACATTTCGTCTGGTTTCTATTTTCAATGGAAAAAAGGATACTGAAGAGAAATTGAAACTAGCTAGCTTGGAGAATATTGAAAAGCTACTGCGACGGTAAACATTCTAAACCGTTATGATATATTATTTTCATAATGAAATTTCATATTAAAGCGCCAGAGTTATATTTAGAATTAAAAATTAAAAAAACATACAAAATATATCACAGCGGTGTAAATAAACAACCGTAGTCATAACTTTTAATATTTTTAATTAAAAGTAAATAAAAAAGAAAATGCGTGCTTTAACATAAAAGGAATAATATATATGATAGCGCTGAGGTTCGAACACATGAAAGCTTAATGGTATCACCACGGTTGATTTATCAACCTTTGTTATATACAGATAATCACCACGGTTGGTTTATTAACCGTTGTTATATACAAATAATTTTTATTCAATAAACAAATAAAATACAATCGTACCTTAGTTTAGATATATCACAACGGTGTAGGGATGAACCGTTGTGAGCATGGCGTCGTTGTTTAAGCGTTTTGTAGTAGTGGCATGATTCTTGATGTGGGAGACCCCTTGATCCTTCATGGATGTTGGAGGGGTTAGAAAAGTTGAAGATCAAGTCCTTTCTTGATTGATCCTTTGTCCAAATGATCAGAGAGGGATGTAAACCCTAGTTATTGATTGAGTGAATGCTCAAAAATTCCCGAGGAGATTGATGAGGCATGATGATACATCCATATTATGATGATGATTCTCATAATGATGGGAAATCTTAGTGGTCAAAATTTGGGGTATAACAGATGCCCCTATTTAATCTTCTTGGACCCGAAGGTGTGAATGGCGAAGATATTCGGGAAATCAGGGTGCAAGAGGATTAAATACCGGAATA
Organism: Lathyrus tuberosus; assembly: GCA_022829125.1. Classification (NCBI taxonomy): domain Eukaryota; kingdom Viridiplantae; phylum Streptophyta; class Magnoliopsida; order Fabales; family Fabaceae; genus Lathyrus; species Lathyrus tuberosus. The sequence goes on from JALAZF010000254.1 coordinate 3,639,157, forward strand.
CCCGAAATTTTGACGGTGTCTATGAATGGTAGTTTACGCATTCATCTTCTTTTGCTAAGCGTTGATACTTAGAAAAGGTAAAACTTCCCCTCGATCCTGGTTTCTTACCAAGGAACTGGTCTTAGTTTCTTTTGTCAATAAACTTCCCCTCGATCCTGGTTGCCTAACAAGGAACTGGTCTAAGTTTCTTTTGCCAATAAACTTCCGCGCGATATTGGTTTCCTACCAAGGAACTGGTCTCAGTTTCTGAAATAAACTTCCCCGCGATCCTGGTTTCCTACCAAGGAACTAGTCTCAGTTTCTTCCTGTCGAGTTTCTTTCCTTGACAAGGGATGCCATCCATAGCGGTTTTTTATGAAACTTCTCGTCGAGTTTTCTGGGAGATGCCATTTGATGGAAAAAGGTTTGATGTCAGACTTGCTGGGGAAAACCCATTGGTCTGAGCTGTAGAGGTGTGCAAACTTCTCTGTTGGAGACGCCATTTGTTGACTCTACTGGGAAAAACGAGTCTTCTGAGAGACTTTCTGCTTAGGGATATTACATCATACTTGCCATGTGATGTAATCCAATTTTTAGGTGCAGATGACTTCATTAACATCGAGTTTCTTCGGAGAAAGACCGATGTATTGTCGAGAGTCATTGGTTGAGAGGCTTTCTCTGGGGATTTTCCTTAATCCGGGAAAGCAAAGGTATCATCTTCAAAAGTGAAGAGTGATGTTCCAAAGGATGTGTGTTAGACGTTTTGTTGTCCTTTAGAGGTTCAAGTTATTAAAGTGGTCGAGGACGGTTTCAATCTAGATGTAAACTGGAGAGAGAGATTGCTCAGACAAAACATTTCCTGACGAGGAAAATACTGACGACTCAACCGACGAGAGGATCACTTGGGAGTGAAACTGACCAGAGTGATAGTGATGTAATATGAACATGAATATGAATTAATAATGCATGATGTATGTATGTTTATGCTAACAAAACAGATGCGACACACAGACTAGTGAGTGAACTGGATTGGATATTCGACCGCTGCGGGGAATGAAGGGCACCTATGGTTCAAGATAACAATACTGCCTTGCTTAGGAGAAGTAGACTCCGCGGGGGAGAAAGAGATTGTTGATCGGTTTTAGGAGATAAGAACTCGGACAGGGAGATAATATGAGACACTGCATCTGAAAAGTTGATCCTTCAGTCAGATGCACTGGTTGAGAAGGAGTACTTTGATTCTGCACTTTGAAGTTAATCACTTCCGGGGAAGCTGTTGATGTGCTTTCAGACGTTTAGAGTCAAAAGGAAATGCCATCCTTATTTTAAACGCAGAAAATTTTTGCAAGTAAATTCATTTTTGTTTAATTTCAAGAATCATTGAGCATGTTAAATGTCATTCTATAAAGCAAAAACAAATAAGAATTGCAAACAAAAGCACGAGGGCTCAAATTTCATTGATTGGATGGTAATCAGCCAAGCGTGTGATACCATAGAGTATTTACAAAGTCTGAAAATGGTAATTTACGGGAAAAGGGCTACATTAAAACATAACGACCGTTATCCTTCTACCAACTTTGAATTCGGGACATTCTGGGCTTCTGTCGAAGATGACCAACTTTGGATGTAGTTACTTTCCATGAATCCCTAATTTTTGCCTGGATTGTACTTTGAGATTTCCAATCCACCGGGATCTCTACTTCTATAGAGAGTACTGCCTCCATGCCATATACTAGAGAGAAAGGGGTTGCCCCTGTTGAAGTACGAACAGATGTGCGATAACCGTGAAGAGCAAATGGGAGCATTTAGTTCCAGTCTTTGTAGGTTACAACCATCTTCTGAACGATTTTCTTAATGTTCTTTTTAGCCGCCTCTACCGCACCGTTCATCTTAGGTCGGTAGGGAGATGAGTTATGGTGTTCGATCTTGAACTCAGCACACAACTCTTTCATCATCTTATTGTTCAGGCTCGATCCATTGTCAGTAATGATCTGGCTCAGAATGCCATAAAGGCAGATGAGATTATTTTTGATAAAGCGGACTACCACCTGTCGGGTTACATTAGCGTACGACGCTGCTTCGACCCACTTGGTAAAGTAGTCAATGGCGACTAGAATGAAGCGATGTCTGTTTGAAGCTTTTGGTTCAATTATGCCAATCACGTCGATTCCCCATATGGAAAAAGGTCAGGTCACGGGAAACAAAGAACTTTGAGATGCGTTGGCGGTACATGGGTTTTGTCAGCGTATATCTGACACTTGTGACACTTTCGCATGTACTTGTAGCAGTCGGATTCCATTGTCAGTCAATAGTACCTTGCTCTTAGGATTTTTCTCGCCATTGTGTGTCCGTTGGCATGAGTGCCAAAGGATCCTTCGGGAATTTCTCAAATCAACATGTTTGCTTCTGGTTTATCTACGCAGCAAAGCAGAACCATGTCGAGGTTTCTCTTATAGAGTGTATCACCGTTTAGAAAAAAGTTTCCAGACAGTCTCCTGAGAGTTTTCCTGTCTTTTCTCGATGCCCCAGGTGGGTACTCCTATTTCTGAAGGAAACACTTAATATCGTGGTACCAAGGCTTGTTGTCTATGACAGCTTCAATTGTGAAGATGTAAGCGGGCCTTTCTAGGCGCATTACGTCAATCTTAGGTACGTCGTTCCATTGACTTACACTAATCATGGAAGAAAGAGTGGCTAATGCATCAGCCATGTGATTTTCATCACGAGGAATATGGTGAAACTTGATTCTGTTGAAGAATGGTAACAACCTTCTCGCGTAATCTTTGTAAGGGATCATCCCGGATTGGTATGTGTTCCAATCTCCTTAGATCTGATTGATAACTAGGGTTGAATTGTCGTAAACATCCAAGTTTTTTATCCTTAAATCGATCGCTTCTTCGAGACCCATGATACATGCTTCGTACTCGGCCTCGTTATTTGTACACTTGAATGTTAATCTGGCAGTGTAAGGAATGTGGGTACCTTGAGGGGTAACAATGATTGCCCCAATTCCGTTTCCGTAATGGTTGACAGCTCCGTCAAAAATTAATCCCCATTGGGATCCTGGTTCTGGCCCTTCACTGGGTAGCGGTTCATCGCAATCTTTCATTTTCAGATACATGACATCTTCGTGTGGGAAGTCAAACACGAATAATTCCTGATTGTCAATCGGTTGATGAGCCAAATCATCGGCTAAAATACTTCCTTTAACAGCTTTCTGAGCGTGGTACTCTATGTCATATTCTGATAAAAACATCTGCCAACGGGAAATCCTTCCCGTAAAAGCAGGTTTCTCAAAGACATACTTGATTAGATCCATCTCGGAGACTAGCCAAGTAGTGTGGCAAATCATGTACTGCCGAAGACGTTTAGCTGCCCAAGCTAAAGCACAACAAGTTTTCTCAAGCATAGTGTACCGAGTTTCACAGCCGGTGAATTTCTTTCTTAGATAGTAAATGGCAGACTCTTTCCTTTTGGTTTCGTCTTGTTGGCCAAGTACACATCCCATCAAGTCTTCCAAGACTGTCAGGTAAATGATCAGTGGTCTTCCTTCTACTGGAGGTGATAGAATTGGTGGGTTCAACAAGTATTCCTTAATACCGTCGAAATCTTTTTGACAATCTTCCTTCCACTCACAGCTTTGATTCTTTCTGAGTAGTTTTAATATTGGCACGCATGTCGCAGTCATGAGGGATATGAATCTCGAGATGTAATTCAGACGTCCGAGAAATCCTCTGACTTGTTTCTCTGTTTTAGGTGAAGGCATCTCTTGAATGGCCTTGACCTTGTCAGGATCGACTTCAATCTGTTTCTGGATGACGATGAACCCTAGGAGCTTTCCTGAGCGAACACCGAACGTACACTTGCGAACAATTTTGACAAATGTTCAACGTGTTCCTTCTCTGTTTTTGATTTGACAATCATATCATCGACATACACCTCGATTTCCTTGTGCATCATGTCATGAAACAGAGTTGTCATGGACCTTTGATAGGTTGCCCCGGCGTTTTTCAAACCAAATGGAATTACCTTGTAACAAAAGGTTCCCCATGGGGTGATAAAGGAAGTTTTCTCCATGTCTTTCGGCGCCATTTGGATCTGATTATAGCCCGAGAATCCGTCCATAAAGGAGAATACTTTGAATTTGGCTGTACTGTCTACTAGCATGTCAATGTGTGGTAAGGGGAAGTCGTCCTTTGGACTTGCCATGTTCAACTATCTGTAATCTACACACATTCTAACTTTTCCGTCCTTTTTCGGAACTGGCACTATGTTGGCCAACCACTGAGGGTATTCTGAGGTGGCAAGGAAACCAACGTCTATCTGTTTCTGTACTTCCTCTTTGATTTTGATAGCCATGTCCGGGTGAGTCCTTCTCAACCTTTGCTTTACTAGCGGACATTCTGACTTTAACGGTAGATGATGTTCCACGATGCTGGTATCCAACCCTGGCATGTCCTGATAGGACCAAGCAAATACATCGGGAACTCTTTGAGAAGCTTGATTAAGTCTTCTTTGACTGTTGGATCGAGCACTGCCCCAATCTTAATTTCTTTTCTCTCTTCCTCTGAACCCAAATTTACCGTTTCCAATGGCTCCTTGTGAGGCAAAATAGGCCTTTCCTCTTGTCTGAGTAATTCGGAGATCTCTTCCGAAATTTTTGTGTCCTCTTCTTCTTCAGCTTCAAATATCGAGAATTCAAAGTTGGGAGAAGGCATGGGATCGTATGTTTCAACGGGGTTTAAAACAAGCAATCTGCAAGGTGTGATGATTTGTTTTTAGAAGAGATAGAGAGAATGCAAGCGTAGTGTGCAATGTATTGAAAAATGCTTACTTTTATTATTGGATTTGTTTTAGAATTACCATTTTCAGAAAAGCGAAAAGAGAAAACAGCAATTAATGCGGGAATTACAGAATGACTTTTATTTATTCATGATTTGTCGATTCTTGAAATTACAGCCCTATAAAACAAAACTTTCTCGCTTTGGGCGAAGCGAAGAGGGATATTTACAAAAAAGCGAGCCCTATAAAACATCCGTTTCACCTGGGCAGGGTGAAAGGTTAAAATAAATATGGAAATTACTTAGACTTATGGACGACTTTCAGAACATCGACAACAACCCATTGGCGACGAACTCGTCGGTGAATCACAAAGTCAGGAACCTTCTTTCTTGGTTTGTCCTAAAAAATGACGCTGATTTCTGGCGGATCAGGACCATTGGAATCCTCTTCCCAGGCAGAGTTATTGTAAACAAACTCTTTTGTTGTATTTTCCATAGTTTCCTCGTTCTCAGGGGAGTCTCCCCATCCAGTTGGCTGGATATCCTCCAGTTTGATACGAGAGCTTTCAGGAGCAGTATACTTGACTAAGAAGTCGTACTTTCCGCTTGGCTGTCCTAAAGTGTCTGACACTTCTGTGGGGGAAGAGGAGTCATCTTCCTCGATGACGCTGACCTCTGGAAAAGCGTAATTGATGAACTTTTGTCCTGCAATCCATGCAGGTCATCGTTATGATGAGTATTCTCTTAATAGCCTGAGTAATGATCCCATGACTGAGTAGGGACATAGGCATTCTTCTCAATGTTGTTCAATTGATATGCCTCGTTGGGTTGACTCTTTTTCCTCAAGTACTCTAGATACGGCTGCCAGATAGGCAAGTCATCCATTGGGTCAAAATAGTCATAGTCAAAGTTATCTTTCATCGGATCATCTTCCAATGAGTTAGGTGGAGCACGACATCCCTCAGGATCACAATCTCCGTACATCATTTTGACGTTTGATCTCGGTATGAATCTCGGACTTTGTGTGGGAAAACAAAATGGCGTAGGTGTCTCTCCCTGAGACAAATAGCCATCCTCGTTGAGATATGATTTCCACTCTTCATCTATATCGGAGGATTTACTCCCATTAATAGTGTGTACTTCTTGAGACACTGGGTGAAGGAATCCTCCGCTGAGGAAGAAATCCTTAATGGGATGAAAGCTTTTGTCTTTCTTAGCAGTCTGGGCACAGGTCGAGGAGAATCCTAAACCTTTCTTTTTCTTGTCATCGGTAGGAATCACAAGTTGTCCCCATCATGTCGCGTTGTTACTCTTGATCACTTCAAGAGCGTCTTTGTATGAGGAAATCGATGTTCCTTTCTCAGGCCGATTATCATTGCTCACCGAAAGAGCTTGGAATTGAGTTCCAACTACCTCCTCTGGTTCTACACAGGAGAAAGATGATAAGTTACTTACTATCAAAGCTTGCTCTCCATAGAATGTAACGAGTTTGTCATTCTTGACGAACTTCAGCTTCTGGTGAAGTGTCGAAGTGACTGCCCCAGCGTCGTGTATCCAAGGTCTTCCTAATAAACAGCAATAACCTGCCCGGATGTCCATGACTTGGAAAGTGACTTGAAAAGTGTGGGGACCGATGGTTATGGGAAGATCTACTTCGCCAATAACTGTTTTCCTGGATCCGTCAAAAGCTTTGACAATGATCTCACTGCCCCTCATCGGAGCTCCTTGAAAGTATAGTCGTGTTAAAGTCGACTTTGGCATAACATTCAGAGATGATCCCGTGTCAACCAGTACGCTGGCTAAAGCATCGTCCTGACAGTTGACTGTAATGTTAAGCGCCATGTTATGATTTTTGCCTTCTTCCGGCAATTCCTCATCAATGAATCCTAAGTTGTTGCAGGAAGTGATGTTTGAAATGATACTGTCGAATTGTGTCATACCCCAAATTTTGACCACTAAGATTTCCCATCATGGTGCAAGTCATCATCATAATATGGAGGAACTTTCATACCTCATCAGTCTCCCCAAAGAGGGGTGAGCATTCACTACAAACAACTTAGGGTTTCAAGCCCTCTCAGAGCTCTTAGACAAAGGATCAATCAAGGAATGACATGATCTTCAACTTGTCTAAACCTCTCAAACATCCACAAAGGATCAAGAGGACTCCCGCAGCAAGAATTAAGCACAATGTTGCAGCATTCCAGGTGGATTAAGCCTCAAGATCGCCACTGTCACCAAATTAGGGTTTTGGTCGACCAGGGCCTCCAGATGGAAATTTTCCTCTGGGCATGAGCCAATGCTTCAAAGCATAACCTAAAATGCTCCATGGAACCTCATGGACCTAATCATCAATTCAATTTATCCTCAGGGGATGCATTCATAAAAAATCAGGAATTAAGGTTTCTTGACCTAATTCACCCCTAAGTTGACTTTTGGGACAGATCATGAGCCAAGACCTCAAGAGATGATTTGAGGGTCCCTAACACACCACATTGATCCATTTGCAATAATGGATTGATCCAAGAAGCTTGATTCCCAAGTTTCAAATTCATCAGAACCACAGTTAGGGTTTCGCAGAAAAATTCAACTGTACCTTTGACTTTTGACCAAGACATGCTCCCAAGCCTTGGGACATGATTCAATACACCCTATAACACCTATGAAATCAATCCATCAAGTTTGATTTAGGTCAAGGACTTGATTTCATAGAGGATCGCACAGTTTGAAATTCATCTGACAAAAAGTCAACTGTGCACAAAAGTCAACTTTGACTTTTTGAGATTTTTCACAAATATGGTTCTTTGACCCTAAAATGATGTTAATGTTTGATTTCAATCAACATTCATCAAGAAAAATTAAGAAAAGTGGGATAACTTGTAAAAGGGGTAACCATAAAAAACTTAGAAATTTTTCTAAGTTATGGAACAAAGTGGCTAGGGTACCAACTTTGGAGGATCATAACTCCTAAACCACAAGGTCATTTTTCCCCATTCAAAGCTGGATTTGTAGCCCTCATGGCCCTCTACAAAAGCTTCAACTACACCTCATTCCAATTCCTCATGGATTTTGAGTTATGGAATGGTCAAAATGGCTGAAAACATGAAATGTCATTTTTTCCAACACTTAGTGAAATTTTCACTAAGTCAAAATCTGCCTTCACTTTTTTCCAAATGTAGGGGAATTTTTCACTTGGATCCAAAAAGTATCAAAACCAATTATGATCAAACAGTTGTTGTATCATATAAGGGCTTTCCAAAATGGCCAAGAACTCCATCAAATTCCACTTGAGCCATGAGATATGACAATGCCAACATGCCTTGCTGCAAACTGTCATGGCAAGGCAGATTTTGGAGTTTTGCTCGATTTGCCCAAATTTTGCAAAGGGCAAGCAACTTTATCCATCTGAACACCTCAAGGGGGAACCAAGGAGGAAACAACTCTGATCCCAAGCCTCCCAAGTCTTTGGAACCAAAAATAGCATGCCAAACCTAGAAATGCCTAAAAGAGGGACAAGACTCCAATTTTGGATTGGAGCATTCAATGCATACACCAAGGTGGCATGGACTGAGCCATTTCTAACTGAATTAAGTCAAGACTTATCCAAGACCAAGGGAACCAGCAGCCTGTGCCCTAACCTCTAGTCAATGGCTAGAGGAGACTTGGATTCTCATTGCTCAACATTGGCCAAACCTCTGCTGCAATTTCCATTCACTATTGCAGCCAAAAAAAACTTGCTCTACTATAAAAAGACCTCAATTGTGTTCAGTTTGAGTACACCAAAGCACTACAACACTTGCTTTCCTCAAAATCTCTTTCTCTAGGTAAAAATACCTTCTTTAGCAAGATAACTCTGAGTTTTTAAGTTAGAGAGCAATTCCACCACAACTCATGATCCAAACACATCTAATATGCCATATCTAAGTTGTCCAAACTCTCACAAGTGACCTGTAACACCAAAATCACAAAGTCACCTCTCAAAACCTCAAAATAGACCTTTTGTGCATTTTTCAAGCCATGTCTTGATTCAGTCACTTTCCAAACCAGATAAAACCTCAAACACACTCCAAATATCATCCTTGAACTGTCCCAAATGGTTCCACACATCTGGAACATCATTTGAGAGAGTTGATATTTTGGCCACTTTTGCCCCTTTTGCAAGAAAGAGCTCAAACTTGTTCCTGAGGTTTCCAGCTGATTCCAATCATCCTAAAAGCTTCTAAGAGAACATTTGAGGGTGTCTAAAGCATCAAATCATTTCTGGAACAAGTGGCTTGGCAGATTGCACAAAAGCTCCAAAAAGAGGTAAGCATCACAACTTGGATTCTTTGAATCATGCTTTCTTTTGATGTCCAATGATCATGCATCTCTTATACATGTTATATGTGTTGTGTTTGCACCAATTTATCATGTAATTCATGCTTGTACCAAGAGATGGCATAGAAAATGCAAATCATGGCCTATTTCAAATCTACTATCGGGTTTTTCAATAGGAGCATGATCTGAAAAAAAAACACCACCACCATTGGATTCCTTGTGAAATTCTAGGCAGGATAGACCTAAATTATGTCCCAATCTATGGAGAAATGAGAAAGTTATGGCCTTCATGTTTTCAACTAAAATCTTGCCTTGCCTTGCCTTGGGCCAGGCCAAAAACAAGGCAAGCATTGTATATTTGTGGTTATGTTTCAATCAACGGATGTATCACCACCCCAGAGGTAAGGCGCGCGCCCTATACACAAGAGGTCTGGGGTTCGAATCCCCCTCGCCCCAGATCCTCTTTTTGCTATTTTTTCTACTTTTTATTATTTTTCTTATTATTTTTAATGATTTGAAAAATTAATAACTCCCTCAATTTTAATTATTTTTTATTGGTTCTTTTTGCAAAAAATCACAAAAATGTTGAAATATTTTATTCCACAAAAAAATTAAGTTTATATTATTTATTTAATATAATTAGTATTTTTGTGAATAATTTCCTTTTAATTGTTTTTTAAACATTTAAAAGTGAATATCTACTTTGAAAATCAAAACCAAATGAGTTTTAATTCATCTTGTGATATATTTGGTATTTTTATCATTTTTATTTGATTTTCTTTAAATATTTACTTTTAAAAGAAAACAAATTTAGGGTTTCCTTGATTTTCACTCAAACAAACATTTTGGGCCTCTAGTAGAGTGTAAGACCCAACCCCTTTTTGAAAACCAAAACAATTTTGGGCCTCAGTCATTATATAAGACCCACTGCATTTTCAAAAACCTCGGCGCGATCGCCATTTTCAAACAAACCAAATGGGCCTCTCCTTGAGCTATAAGACCCATTCCTTAAACTTTTGGGCCTCTAGTAGAGTGTAAGACCCAACCCTGTGTAGAAACCAAAATATTTTGGGCCTCAGTGTATTGTATAAGTCCCGATACCATCAAAAAGTTCGGCGCGATCGTCGCCTTTTTTAACAGAAACCCTGGGCCTCTCCTTGAGCTGTAAGCCCCACCACTTGTACAAAAATAACATTTTGGGCCTCTAATAGAGTGTAAGACCCAATCCCCTTTTAACCAAAACAATTTTGGGCCTCAGACATTATATAAGTCCCTCTGCGTTAAAAGAAAAATATCAGCGCGATCGCCATTTCAAAACAAAACCCTGGGCCTCTCTTTGATCTATAAGCCCCGCCACTTGTATAAAAGTAAAACCTTTGGGCCTCTTGAGAGAGTGTAAGACCCATCCCTTTGTACAGAGAACCTTTTTGGGCCTCAGTCACTTGTATAAGTCCCTGTACAATTTCAAAACAACGGTGCAATCATTGTTAAACTTTGGGCCTCTCCTTGAGCTGTAAGCCCCAACAATCTTTTCAAAGCACTTTCTCCTTTGATTCTGAATATGATATTGTTATCAAAGCTCTCTTTGTAGAACAAACTAACCAAACAGTATGGAAGCTCTACAACCGAGTAAGTATTTACCCGCTTTTTTTATCCGCTTTCATATATATAACTGTATTGTGGGGCTGCTCACTGTAAGTCTTCTTTCACAAACTTTTATACTTGTCAAATATCAACTGTGTAATACTAGTATAGCTATTTAGAGTTTTTCCCGGCAACTACGTCTAGCACTAGGTAAAGCCCTATTGGTCACTCTTAAATACAAACAAAACTAGATCCCCATTGGATTATCAGACACAGTCTTCCCTCCTCTTGGGGTTAAACAATATGGAGACGTGAAAGGCAGATTCTCTGTGAACCCTTTCTCGGACTGTCACCCTTAAAAATTTTCAAAGAAACTCTAACTCCCCAGAGATGATATTTTCTCCGTGAATGGCATCTCTTGAGTTTCTTCCAAATTCCAAACTTTCCTGGCTTGATCTATTCTCGGTGAATGGCATGTCTTGAACTTCTCGGGGTTTGGGGACCCACAAGCTTCTTAAAAACATCCCCGCCTCCTCTTGGGCGTTGTACAAGGACCCTTCGGCTTCTTAAAAGCTCTCATACCTCCTCTTGGGCTTAGTACAAGGACCCAGAGACCTCTACAGGTATAGGAACAGGACCTAGTCATCAATTTGCTAGAACTGTCTTTCTGAGTCAAAGTATCAGACCTGTTAATGGGTTGACCTTCATCCCTTGACATACCAGCCTTCTCTTGGGCATTATACAAAGATTATTCACTACCTGAGAATCGATTTCTCAAAACAACCGTAGACTTGGACAGTCTCAATACCCCTTTGGATTTCCCATTTCCTTAAAGAACAAGAAATATCCCTGATCCTCTGATCAATCCCAAGGTACAACATTATCCATATAAGAACTGATTTTCTCTTTTATCCAACATACTGGACTTGTCACTAAACCGAAACAGTCAATAGCACAATAGCCTTCTCTTGGGCTTTGTACAATGATTCTCCCCAAGGGAGCTAACCTTTTCAGACTCTCTTGTTGAGTCGAACCTCTTTAGCCTCCATCTCGGGCTTCGTACGAGATACTAAAACACTCTCTTGTTAAGTATAAAAGACTCACTTGTTGAGTCAAACCTCTTTAGCCTCCATCTCGGGCTTCGTACGAGATACTAAATCACTCTCTTGTTGAGTATAAAAGACTCTCTTGTTGAGTCAAACCTCTTTAGCCTCCATCTCGGGCTTCGTACAAGATACTAAATCACTCTCTTGTTGAGTATAAAAGACTCTCTTGTTGAGTCAATCCCTTTTAGCCTCTCCGTCTTGGTCTTCGTACAAGACACATACAAAAGCACTCTCTTGTTGAGTCAACCTTTTTAGCCTCTCTCTCGGGCTTCGTACGAGACACATAAAACACCCTCTTGTTGGGTCAATAGCCTCCTGTAAGCGGCAAGCCTCTAGATTATTTACATCCATGCCACTGTCCCTCTTTTAGCATGAGAAATTCCTAAGGAAAGATGGCATTGCTCTACACTGAGTTAAAGTCTTCCCCGTCAGGTTAGAAATCCCCTATAAAGGAAATTATGGCATTGTTGGATTCACATATCCCAGTTAAAGTCATTTTCCTTTATAACCAGTCACCCAATAGTTGTGGCAAACAAATCCTCTTTAGAGATGACAAATTCTCTCTAAAGTTAAAACCATTTAGCTTCATATCTTGGGCTTCGAACAAGATACAAATAGACCCTTCAGCTTCACATCTTGGGCTTTGAACAAGATACAAACCACCTTTAGCTTCACGTCTTGGGCTTTGAATAAGACACCAAAACAACCTTTTTCCTCCCATAGAATAGGAGGAACTACGATCGCTCTGATTTCTCTGTTTTGTTAAACGGAATACGTAGGCATAAGATTGAAAAATCTTAGCGAGCACACTAATCAAAAACCCAAAATCCCATACCTTCACACATCTATCGAAAAGCATCAGTCCTAACATCCTACCAATAGCATAATCATGTCATACTGTGTTCTTAGCAAAATAAGCAGAGAGAGGCCCATAATCTAAACTGCATCTGTAAACCAACAGTTTTGACTGTTTAACCTTAGTATGCAAGCAGGATTAATTGGAGACATCTATTTCCCTTCCTTCATCAGCTTCAATAGGATAAAAAATGAATCGACCTGTAGTACCCCAGAGCGACAGTGCTTAAGAACCACGTCCGAAATCGCTCGCTACAAATTGTCCAACAGTTACATCTTGTTCCACGTAGGCTTGCTCTAAAACTTTCTGCAGAGCTTCCCTGTGAGCTTCGGAACTAAGTAGGAGAGATAAAACAGAGTTTCTGGACGGAGTTTACAACAATTGGTCTACAATGTTGTAGTCGCTCCTTTGGATGAGCTTCAGCATCTCATCACTATTCTTTTAAAGTTCGGGACTATTGGACTGCCCGATTTACTGATTCGAAACTTCTGCCTGAGTTTATTTCTCTTTGGCAGGTTCTCCAACTCCTCGGTTGAAGATTCGACCACTCCGTGTGACTCGACTGATGTCGACAATGTTTACGACAGAGGGTAATGGAGTTTCCTTTCCATTTTCAACTGTTGTTGCATCGTACTTATAAGGGATCCCCTTATATGACTCGTACAGTAATGGTCCTGGTAAGTAAATTACCACTGGAACCTTTTGATTTTTCTGACCATCATACTTAGCCTCAATTGGTTCAAGGTTGAGAATCTTCCTACTCTCAAGAGGAATTTTCGACTCGTTGAGCAGAGGGATTATGGCACAAACGTCTTCGTCCATTTCATGATTGGAAATGATGACAACATCTTCACTCGGATCAGGAAGATAGTCTTGTATCACGTTGATCGACCCGATACTTGAACACGGTCGGATCTCATTTCGGTCCAGCTGATTTTGAAGAGTTGACCGCACAAGGTAACAGCCTTGGTTGTTCTCCGAACAAACCCTACATCGTTCATAGTTATGAGGGGGCACCCGGCCACACCCACTTCGTATACAATGCATTTTGACCAGATCTATTTCCATCGAGCGGACATCTTGACTCTGATGTCTACTGGGATTTTCGCCAGTCATACTGATTTTCTGCGTAAATTCATCCAAGTAAATTGGAAGCCACCAGTGGTCTAATATGTGTTGAAGTGTTCTCTTGACAAAGGCACAACCTTGGTCATCCTCTTGACACTCTTCACAGTCCTGATAATCATGTGAAGCTAGAAAACTGAGCCTGACTTGCTTAGCATGAAGTTCTACCAGACTGGTGTTCATCAAGCGTATGTCGAATATCTGAAGCATATTGACTTGATGAGTATTTCTTTCCTGGTAGTCCTGGATCCACCGAGATCCATCTGACGTTGAAGGGCCTCTTGTACAAAAGAGCATCCATGATTGCTTGTTAAGTAGATCAGACAGGCAACATAATCGTGTCGCGGCAGATTATGATATTGACTTTGCCTAGAGTGCATGGCTACCAAATTGACATTCATCGTAAGAATATCGCAGTTCTGAACAATGTTGGGATTTGCATGAGCCATGTTGACTTCTCAGATTCTGTGATCTTGAGTCCATCCGAGATTCATCTGTTCCTGTAGCGCTAGCTGTACTACCGAACATCCTTGGTTATTCTTAGAGCAGATATCACACTGGTGATACTTGTGAGGTGGTACGTGACCATACCCATTATGTCTGCAATGCATCCTGACCAGATTGGTCCCCAATTAGAGTACATCGCGAATTTGATACCTGCGGCTAAATTCCTCCTCTATCAGATTTACTGCAGCCTTGTCATCTTGTGGCAACGGGTTCGTCTGAACATTTGGATTAGTATCTTTAAAAGATAAGACCCTGTTCCGGACAAGTCTCTGTACGTCAGATTTGAAACTGAGACAGTTTTCGATATTGTGCCCCGATCCTCCTTGATGGTAAGGGCAAGTTTGGTCCGCTTTAAACCAAAAGGGCGGATTTTCCGGTATGGCAAGAGGAGACCTGGTCTGGACATGCCCCTTGGCTAGTAACAATGAAAAAATTTCCACGCACAACATGGGTATAGGGTCAAACCCTGGTGATCACGTTGCGCGATTGTTGTTGTTGTACTGAGGAAGAGCCTGCTGAAGAGCCTGTTGAGTCCTTTGTTGATACTGTTGTTGATTAGGTTGATTCTGAGCAACCTGAGGTTGATAAGTCAGAACTGGCACAGGGTTAATAGCAGGAGTTACCGCCGCTACTGGTTGGTACCGTCGCCTTTGTTTTCCTTGGGAGATATTGCTGATCTCCTGTTCCTTCTTTTTCTGAAGAGTAGTACCATACCTTTTGGTACTGCTGGAGGGTTCTGCCTTTTTGGCTAACCGTCCTTCGTGAACTGCCTCTTCGAGGTGTATTCCCATGTTTACCATCTCGGTGAAATCATTGGGCGCACTGGCAACCATCTGGTCGTAGTAGAATGAACTTAAGGTTTTCAGAAAGATCTTTGTCATCTCTTTTTCCTCAAGAGGTGGACAAATCTGGGCGGCAATTTCACGCCATCTCTGAGCGCATTCCTTAAACGTCTCTTTATCTTTCTGAGACATCGCTCTGAGTTGATCTCTATCAGGTGCCATGTCCAGGTTATATTTGTATTGTTGGACGAAGGCAACGCCAAGATCTCTGAAAGTATTGATCTTAGTGTGGTTTAAACCCATGTACCATCTGAGGGCAGCACCGGTTAAACTATCCTGAAAATAGTGGATCAGTAGCTGTTGATTTTCTGTCTGAGTTAACATTTTGCGAGCATACATCACCAAGTGACTTTGAGGCCAAGAGTTGCCTTTGTACTTCTCAAAATCGGGAACCTTAAATTTGTGCGGAATTTTGACATTCGGGACCAAGCAAAGGTCGGCGGCATCCTTTCCAAATAAATCCTAACCGTGAATAACATGCAATTCCTTTTGCATCTCTAAGAACTGTTCCTAGAACACGTTTATCTTTTCATACATTTCCTCGTTTCCAACAGAGGCCGTCTGTGGAATATGTCCTCCCGGGACAGTGTGTACCACCGCCTATGGTATGGTCATTACGGCTCTGACTCTGGGTTCCTCAGAGCCCTGAAGTTTGTAACCTTCAAGAATTCCTGTCGTAAATCTTGCGTCCTCACTTTCCCGAAGTTTGTAACCTTCGAGCTCAGTGGCTCCTGCTACAGTGTCCGGGTCGTCCGAGACCGGCGAAATGTATCCTTCAGGAATAAAGTTATGCGGCATGCCCCAGGGCCAACCTGGAGGCATGTTGTACTGCGGATGTACCTCAAGTGGCTTCTCCACTATCGGTGTAGAGATGATTTCCGAAATCACCGTCCTTTGACGTTGCTCCTGAGCTGCTGTCAAGGATTGCATATCACTATGAAGTTTATTTAGATCGTCCTTTAGAGCGTCAATTTCTTCTCTCAACTCTCTATTCTCTTCCTCGAGATCGTCCATTTTCTTTTGCCGATTCGCCCAAGTATTGTACGAGTGAGACAGTTTGATTCTAGAATCGAGACGTAGACGTGAGACTCGAGAGAAAGAAGAATGCGTTATGTGAGAATGATGAATGCAATGATTATTTTTTTTTAGCTTTAATCAAAAAGAAACTTTGAATAAATTGCAAATATCATACAGAGAGGGGAGAACCCCATTTTATTGAATTTTAAGGATTGCGATACGTTACAAAGAAAAGTACAATATTTTACAAAGTGCTGGTAAAAGGAAAGACTAAGCTTAAGGGTTCTGAGTCTTCTCTGAAGAGATCTCAAAAGCAGGTTCTGGTAGTTTCCTTTTCTTCGATCGAGGTTGTTCAACCGTTTTCGAGTTATCAGTTCTTTTCCAGATGAAAGGAGTGAGTAGGTTCTTTTGATCTTCCCGACTCTCCTCAACGTGTTGCTCTAATATTCCGATCAGAGCATTCTTTTCTTTTAACAGTTCCTAGAGTTTGACACACTCCACGTTGAGAGTCGTGTACTTGTTTTTCCAAGAGTTCCTCTCTCGCTAAATTTTGTTAAGAGCAACCTGGAGTTTTTCCATATTTGACATAAAATACAAGACATATTACTGCAGGGGAAAAACTTCTTGATGAGGGTATGGAATCCTCAGCTTGAAAGCTCTAATTTACACCCAGTTGAGATAGGGCTCCAAAGATATACAGTCCGGTTTTCCTAGAGACTCTGGTTCTTTCCTGTGAATGTGTTGCCAGGCATGCACTATTTCCTTTTTAAGTGCTCTGTCGTTTTCTCCTTCTTTGAAGAAAAGACCTTCCAGATGAACATTCCGCGGAATATGTCTCATCGGGTATCCGAAATGATGACGGGCTAGAAATGGATGATAGTTAATTCCACCTTTAGTTCCTATGAGGGGTACATTTAGGAAGTTTTCGCATCGATCGATGATTTCTACACCCTCATAAATCCTACTTGACCAGTCTATGTCAGAGTTGGTAAGAGACATGATTCTCTGCGACCAACGTAAAGTGTTCTTATGATCCCAAAATGCAGCATGTTAGACGATGGCTATAGATCTAGAAGGGGGGTTGAATAGATCCCTTGAGTTTTACACGCAAAAGGTTACCAAAAATTTAGTTTTAAAAATGTTTAACGGAAGCAACCACTGGATAGTACGTCTACCACGAACCTTCTACTAAAAGGATCGGATATGCACGAATATATCAAAAATGAGTATAGAAGAGAAAAGTTCAGTTTGATTACTACACTTAAAAACGCAGTCAACAAAATATCGCTTGCTTGATTTTTAATCCAAACCAATGAGGTAAAATGATAAACAATTAAAAGCAATGCGTTCGATTTTTGCTTTGAAACAAATTATCAAACACCTAGTGTGCGTAAACACACTAAGTGCAGAATTTCTATGGAATGTAATGTAAAGCTGCTCCAAGATACAATTCAAGGAATTGTATCAATTTAATAAAACAGTTTCTCAGCTCAAGATTACACTACAACGGAAAATTTTGATAAATTGCGACTTCACAAATTCGAACAAACTAAAATGTAAAAGAGTTAAGGGAAGAGAGAACCAACGCGATTTGATTAGGCAGTTCCCCAATCATCCTCGCTATGGGTACCTCTGCCCCCAATTACACAAATGGAATTGAGATATATATATATATATATATATTACCGTTACAATTGTGTTTATACAAGAGAAAACTATGAATATTCAAAATCTCGAACGTCTTCGATTGTTGATGCAGAGTCCTCTCTTCCCTTGATTCAAGACGAATCAAGTGCTTCAAATATGGTTGATCCAATTACCGTCCCACGCTACTAAACCGAAAGAAACCATCGTTCTTCGGTTACCTTCACTCGATGAATTGCGATCTACCAAAAATTCGAACCCAAACCTCTCTTCTACGATCCCGCGATTACAGCTACTAAACCGAATAATTGCTCCAATCTTCGGTTACCTTTGCCAGGCTGAATCCCTATAGAACGAAACGGTTTATGCAAAAACCCCCAAAATCTCTTTGATTCTTGGAGGATAAAACCTAGGGTTTTATTCAAGAAACACCTACCAAAATCTCAACTTAGAAATGAAGATCGCACACTTCCAAATTCTGAACCTTATCACTTCAAAACAATGAACAACACAAACAAAAATGATTATGTGTAATTATTTATTTACTCAATGAAGAAGATGAAGATGAAGAGAAACATTGATATCAATTTTCACGTTTCTTGTTGTTTTAGTGAAAAATGAGCAAAAATGATATATATATATATATATATATATATATATATATATATATATATATATATATATATATATACTATCCTAGAAAACATAAGAGAAATAACAGATTTTTAGAGAGAATAACACAGCATAAAATTGGTGCAAAACAGTGAACGGTCGACCTATACAGAAGATGCAGTCGACCTGAGCAATCTCGCGCGCAAATCTGCCCAAATTAACATACTATACGTCGACCTAAAGAGGGCTTGAGTTGACTCATAGCTCCCAGTTTTTGACAGATACAAACGCAAGATGACTGAGTCGACTGGAGAGTCGACGCGAGCATACCTGCAGGTTACACTAACAAATGCTACCTGTCTGGGTCGACCAGAACAGGGTTGTGAGTCGACTCACACCATTGGAACATGCAAAAATCACATTTTTTACTTTCCTAAAGGTGTTTAACCATATCTAATGTACCTAGAACATTGCCAACATGATCAAACATTCTTCATGTGAATCCTATATATGCTAAGCATGATAGTTTTGACATCATTAAAATCAAGTACATAGAGAGAGAGAGACTTCCCTCACATACTCCCCCTTTTTGATGATGGCAAAACAGTCAAACTAAGGTAGTATCCTCCCCCTGACTTTATGCATCCACTATTGTTTGATCATCTCAATACCTGTTATTTCCAATTTCTTCTCCCCCTTTGACAACATCAAAAAGAGAGAAGGATAAAGTATCAAGAATAGAAAATCGAGAGCTACATTTTTAACGAATTGCAACGAATAACCATTAACACATATCCACATATAATGCATGTTAACGAACAAAATGAGGATAAATATGAACAAGCAAATAATAACCAAACCAAAATGCTTAAGGAACACAAAGTTGATAACAGGAAATTGTCACTACATGGAGAAGCCAAAATGAAACGCCCATAGCTAACGGAAACATAGTAGAGTCATAAACATAAACAAAGCAAGAAACAAAGCATGAAAAGACATGATGAAGGATGCAATGATGATCCTTATGGCCTCCTCCCCCTAAATGAGTGGCCTCTTCCGCGAAACTGGTGAGTGTGATGAGGTGGTGGAGGTTGCATATCTA
Organism: Lathyrus tuberosus; assembly: GCA_022829125.1. NCBI lineage: Eukaryota > Viridiplantae > Streptophyta > Magnoliopsida > Fabales > Fabaceae > Lathyrus > Lathyrus tuberosus. Next base: position 3,658,626 of record JALAZF010000254.1, read on the forward strand.
ACTGCTCGGTTATCTCCAACATGGTGTGATTCAGAATGTTGAAGCTATTTGTAAGAGCACGGTGCTGATTAGCAGAAGTCTCAGCCATAGTGTTGAATCTTCCCATCACATTTGTGGAAAAAGAACCAAAGTTGTTGGTGTGAGTCTGAATTTCTTCGTGCAAAGACCTGAACCGTTCTTCTTGAGCTGTGGTAAACCGCTGTTGGTCAAGTTTCATAGTCCTCATAAGTTCAAGAATATCCTCATTGTTTTTTTGAGGACGCGGAGGTGAAGGAGGAGTATAATAAGACTCTTGATAGTCCAACCCTTGAGTTGATGGCATATAGTTAGAACCAAGAGTGGTCCAGCCATTATATTTCCATTGACCCCATCCTTGGTCAACTTCAGCTTCCATTTGAGAGGATTGAGGCATGTAATTACCTGTATATTGCCATTGATTCCATATTTGGTCTTCCTCAGACACCATGACAGATGAGTGAGGTATCCAAGCAGCATTATCTTCAACACCAATCTTCATTTGATGTCCTTGATTATTTTCACTTTGTTCTTCTTCAGCATCGCTTTGTTCTTCCTCTCCTTCCTCGCCTTCTTCTTCTTCCTCATCTTCTTCATCAGATTCTTCCAAGACAGTCGTGTTTGCTTTCACAATATACTTATACCTTTTATCTATGGCATCCCAAACATGACCCATCATAGTCATTGTCTTCTAGCAGAATTCTTGATTGATAGTGATTGATTTGTATAGAATATCAAGAACAACTATTTCAACATGGTTGATTACCTTTTGAATGAAGGATGTGTAGGATAGCGCAGTCCCTCTACCGGAGTCACGAAGAGAATACATTCTGCTTGCAATGTAATAAGGCCAGCTAATCCTTATTTTATTCATCAAAATGTACACCACCTGAACCTCGGGCTGATTCACCCTGGAGTAGCCCCCTTTCTTTGGTCTAAGAATATGAGAGACGATCCACTGCAAGATCCTTGCAACGGGAGTCAATTTCCCTGTTGTCACTATTTTAGGAAATAGATTGCTTGCCACAACCTATTCCGAATATTGTCTCCTCAACATAGAATTCAGTGCTCTCTTAAAATCATAATCTTTAACCTGACTTATATCGGTTATATGTTGGGTAGGTTGAGCATTAGTCACAGGCATATGGAACAAATCTCTCCAAGTAGTGTCATTGATAGCAATAGTCTTTTTCCCTAGCTTACAATTAAACATGTAATCATCAAACTTCCCAACTAAACCAGAATAGAAGATCCTAACCAAATCCTCATTGTATTTAGTGTCACATTCCAAAAACCCATTGAAATTCTTAAAATCCAATAAATCTAAGACTTCTTCTAAGTGCATACGTTCAACGGTAAGACGATAGTAAACAAATTGCTTTATAACAGACCGTTTGCTCAAGTTGTTCTTATATAGATCAGCATACTTATCAAAAATAAGAGAGGAAAGTGTTACCGGTTGATTTGAAGGAGGTTGAGAAGGACCCGCTAGAGATGAAGGCTCCCTTGAGACTCTTTTCCAAGTAATTCTTCGTGAAGCCATTGATGATGATGTCGGAGAAAGATGAACAGTGACGAATTTCTTCAATTTGTGTGAAACCCAAAAGTTGTTGGTAAGAGTGGTGAAGTTACGGTTTATGTAGATAAGATTTAGGGAAGAGGAGGAGATGAGAGAATGACTTGATTACAATGCATATGTTATGTTAATGCCACATAAAAATTCAAAGAAAAGGGATAAATGGGTCAAAAACACACAAAGACCAAGGAATTTTTCGCAGCTTTTTAGTGAGCGGTCGACCGTTAGGTCTGTGTGCTTCAACGCACACTGTAACTTTTTTTATTATTTTGAAAATCATAGCTATGAGCCGGCCTAAGTGTCAACCTGAGCATTCCCGGCTAAACACGTAAACTCTGCAATAAGAGTGATTCGACCAGAAGCATTATTGAGTCGACTCAAACAGTGAAATTTTGGAAAAATCATGTTTTTGTGTCATTTATGCTATGATATTGAATAAATAGAAAGCCAACATAAACATCAAACATCTAAATGGATAAAGTGGGCTTAATATGTGCACCAAACATCAATGTAATCACTCAACATGGTACATTTAATCTGAGAGAGTTTTTGAGACGGAACGATATTACCCCTATCACTATTGACGATGCGAGCCCTTACATATAGCTAAATATTTCTTTGCATTGTTAGTTAAAAGAATAAACAAGCATGTATATATGTGACGATCACTATCTTAAAGGATTATTAAACACGATCCGAGATATCGATAGCTAATGGTTTTGTAAAAATATCAGCAAGTTGATTTTTAGTGTCAACGTGCTCAAAAATCACATCACCTTTCTCTACATGATCCCTAAGAAAATGATGGCGTATTTCGATATGCTTGGTGCGTGAATGCAATACGGGGTTCTTAGTTAGATTAATCGCACTAGTGTTATCTCACAAAATTGGAATACGCTCAAGTTTTAAATTGAAATCAAGCAATTGTTATTTAAGCCATAGGACTTGAGCACAACAACTACCGGCGGCAACGTATTCCGCCTCGGCTGTTGATAAAGCAACAGAAACCTGTTTCTTGCTATGTCAACTCACCAAGGAATTTGTGAAAAGGTGACACGTGCGACTAGTACTTTTCCTATCCAACTTGCACCCGGCAAAGTCGGAATCAGAGTAGCCAACTAAGGAACAAACACTACCTTTGGAATACCACAGCCTATACTTTGGAGTACCTGAGAGGTATTGAAGTATGCGCTTAACTGCCTTTAAGTGGGATTCCTTGGGATGTCCCTGATACGTCGCACACATACATACACAGAACATAATATCGGGACGTGATGCGGTAAGATAGAGAAGGGATCCTATCATACCTCTATACCTTTTTATCTCTACGTCTTTACCATTCTCGTCACAATCAAGGTTTGCACTAGTCGGCATTGGAGTATCTATTGCTTTGCAGTTCAGCATATCGAAACGTTTTAGAAGCTCAAGACAATATTTTGTTTGACTCACGAGCGTGCCCTCTTCGAGTTGTTTGATTTGCAATCCGAGGAAATAGTTGAGCTCCCCCATCATGCTCATTTCAAACTCCCCCTACATAAGACTAGAGAACTCCTTGACCAAGGTCATGTTAGTAGACCCAAATATAATATCATCGACATAAATTTGTACCAAGATTAAGTGTTTCCTTGACGTTTAATAAAGAGGGTTGTGTCAACCTTTCCTCTTGAATAACCTTGATCAAGTAGATATTTGCTTAGACGTTCATACCAAGCCCTAGGGGCTTGTTTAAGTCCGTACAAAGCTCGTTTAAGTTTATAGACATGATCAAGATATTCGTGGGATTCAAAACCCGAAGGTTGGGCTACATAAACCTCTTCATTTATGTATCCGTTAAGGAACACACTTTTAACATCCATTTGGAATAATTTGAAGTTCTTTGTGTAAGCATAGGCAAGTAGAAGGCGTATAGCCTCGAGTCGGGTAACCGGCGCATAAGTTTCCTCATAGTCAATTCCTTCCTCTTGGTTATAGCCTTGCGTTACAAGCCGTGCTTTATTTCATGTTATTACTCCATTTTCATCAAGTTTATTCCTCAACACCCATCAGGTGCCGATTACTCGATGATCTCGCGGAGGGGGGACAAGGTCCCAAAACTCATTTCTCCTGAATTGGTTTAACTCATCTTGCATTGATAGAAACCAATGCTCATCGAGTAATGCCTCCTTTGCGTTTTTAGAGATATCACCGATGATATTGTGGATCGGATGGTCTTTGGAAGACTTCTATGCTGGAGGAAGGTCATCTTCATTAGTTGGATGATCCTCCTCACTCTTCAAGGGTTGGTGATCCTTTTCCTCCTCAATACGCACTGCTTTAGGCTAATTAGTTCCCTTATCAGTGTCCTTGAGAATGTCTTCAGTAGGTACACATGCACCATGAAAAGAACTACCTTCTCCGACATTTCTCGGATAAGACTCATCAAAGGTAACATGACCTGACTCTTCAACTACACGTAACCTCTTATTATAAATTCTATAAGCTTTACTCGACTGAGAGTATCCAAGAAAAATACCCTCGTCGGCCTTGGCATCAAACTTACCAAGAGTCTCTTTCCCATTGTTTAACACAAAGCATTTGCAGCCAAATACATGAAGGTGAGAGATATTTGGCTTACGCCCATTTAAAAGCTCATACGGTGTCTTGTTTAGAATAGGCCGGATGAGCACCCTATTCAAAACATAACAAGTCGTACTTATGGCGTCGGCCCAAAAGTATTTTGGTAGTCCACTATCGTTGATCATAGTCCTTCCAAGTTCCTCCAAAAACTCTATTTTTACGTTCCACTACCCTATTTTGTTTAGGGATACGTGGTGCGGAAAAATTATGATCAATTCCGTTGGAATCACAAATTGCTTCAAACAAATGGTTTTCAAACTCACCCCCATGGTCACTTCTAATTGACCCAATGTTTGTGTTTAACTTGTTCTGACATAACTTGGCAAATCGTTCAAAGGCCGAAAAGGTATCACTCTTATTTGCTAAGAAAATAGTCCAGCAAAACCTAGAAAAGTCATCGACTATTACAAACCCATAATAGTTACCACCTAGGCTTTTAACCCTAGATGGTCCAAAGAGGTCCATATGGAAGAGCTCAAGGGGTCTCATAGTTGAAATGATGTTTTTAGATTTGAATGAGATCCTTGTTTTCTTCCCCATTTGACACGCATCACGAAGGTGATCCTTTGTGAATTTAATTTTGGGCAAACCGATGACTAGGTCTTTAGAGACTATTTTGTTAAGCAAATCAAAGTTGATGTGAGCCAACCGTCTATGCCACAACCATGAATCTTCATTCATAGCGACTAGACATTTGTCTCCATTCAACAATACCTCATTTAAGTCTAGCATATAGACGTTGTTCACCCTCAAGCCCTTAAACACATTCTTTTTGTCACTATCTTCAACTATGCAACAATCCTTTGAAAAAGATACTTTATAATTCTTGTCACATAGTTGACTAATGCTTAAAAGGCTGTGTCTAAGGCCTTCCACAAGCAGCACATCAGAGATAGTAGTAGATGAGGGGTTACCGACACTACCTTTACCGAGAATCTGTCCCTTGTTATTATCTCCGTAGGTGATAAACCCCTTTTTCTTCGCCACTGTCATACCCCAAAATTTGACCACTAAGATTCCCCATCATTGTGAAAATCATCATCACAATATGGATGAACTATCTTGCCTCATCAGTCTCCCCAAAGATGGGTGAACACTTACTATAATCAGAATTAGGGTTTCAAGCCCTCTCAGAGTTCTTAGACAAAGGATCAATTAAGAAATTACATGATCTTCAACTTGTCTAACCTCTCAAATATCTACAAGGGATCAACAGGACTCCCACTTTAAGGATTAAGCACAAGGCTGCTCCCTTCCATGTGGATCAAGCCTCAAGATCGCCAGTGTCACCAAATTAGGGTTTGGTCGACCAGGGCCTCCAGATGGAAATTTTCCTCTGGGCATGAGCCATTGCTTCAAAGCATAACCTATGATGCTCCAAGGGACATCATAAACCCAATCATCAAGTCAATTTAGCCTCAGGGGATGCCTTCATCAAAAATCAGGAATTAGGGTTTCTTGACCTAATTCACCCCTAAGTTGACTTTTGGGACAAATCATGAGCCAAGACCTCAAGACATGATTTGAGGGTCTCCAACATACTACATTGATCCATTTGCAACAATGGATTAATCCAAGAAGCTTGAGCAACAAGTCTCAATTTCATCAGAGCCACAATTAGGGTTTTGCGAGAAAAGTCAACTGTAGCTTTGACTTTTAACCAGGACATGCTCCCAAACCCTAGGACATGCTTCAATATACCCTATAATACCCATGGAACATGTCCATCAAGTTTGATTTAGGTCAAAGGCATGATTTCCTAGGGAATCGCACAGTTTGGAATTCATCTGATAAAAAGTCAACTGTGCACAAAAGTCAAACTTTGACTTTCTGAGATTTTTCACTTTTATGGTTTTTTAACCCTAAAATGATGTTAATGTGTGATTTGAATTATCATTCATCAAAAAAAATCAAGAAAAGTTGTATAACTTGTAAAAGGGGTAACCATAAAAACTTAGAAAATTTTCTAAGTTATGAAATAAAGTGGCAAGGGTACCAACTTTGGAGGATCATAACTCCTAAACCACAAAGCCATTTTTCCCATCCAAAGCTTGATTTGTAGATCTCATGGTCCTCTACAAAATCTAAAAACTGACCCCCCCCCCCCCCCTCCAAATTCATTATGGATTTTGAGTTATGGTTGGATCAAAATCACTAAAAACATGAAAGTACAACTTTTCCAACACTTAGAAAAATTCTGGGCAAGGTAGATTTTGTGTTGAAACACCAAAACTTGTGGGATTTTTTCACATAGATGCAAGCTGAATCAGTTCCAAAGATAAACATCAATGTTGTTGTGCATGTTGCCTACAATCCAAGCAACTCATTGGCATGAAACCACTCCACTTGAGCCTAGAGTTATGGCTGCTACAACACACCATGCCAAGGCTGCCATGAAAAATCAGTTTGTGAGTTTTCTTGCCATCCACGATTTCTGAGTCAAAAGTAATGATCACTATGCCACATGCATCCAATCTAATTATAAGCCAATTGATCCAACTGATAGGGTTGAGTCCAAAGGGCAAGGGATCTTCCAACTTGAGATTAATGCATTTTGGCATATATACCTTGAAATTCAAAGGCATTTATGTGAAATAGGGCACTTTCAACAAAGCCACTCTACTCGGTCAAGTTCTCTAATTAAACAACAATAAAAACATCTGAAGAATGTGAATTTGGTCAAGGTATAGCCCTGCTCTTGGGATGGGCTAGGTTGCCTTGTGTGAGAAGAAATGCCACCAAGCCAAAGCCTTTGAATGTGATCTGATCCAGTCGCCATTCACTATTCCTCCAAGACAAGAGTTGATCACCTATAAATAGAGGTTCCAATGGATCATTCAACTCACACCAAAGTCAGTTATAGCACTGCTTTCTCTCATTCTCTCTTAAGTGCCAAGTTTTCTTGTTTTTGAGCAACCACTATCGGGTTTTGAGTTGCAGCCATAAGCAATCCATTCCAATTGCCCATACACATCACATATGATGTATTTGAGGTGTCTAAACACTTAAACACCAACTGTAACACCCCTAGCTCAAAATCACCTATCAACCTAGCCATTATGCTTCAATTATGCAGTTGGATGCTCTAGCTTGATCCAAAGACTTCCAAAGTGTTCCAAAGCTTGCAACACATTCCACAACATCCATTGAAGCTGTTCAGATCATCCCAACCCATCTCTAACACCTCCAACTCAAAAATCAAATTGCTCTTGCTGCCACGACCTTCAAGTAAGCCTAAACTTGGTCATCTCTCAATCTATGCATATTTCCTCGCACAATACTTTTACCAAATGTTCATAATCATGCATAGAATGTTTCCCCTCAATTAATTACTTTGTTTGAATCGTGTATCAAAATTCTCAACCTTCATGCAAATTTTAGGGTTCTTGAGGTTTTGTCTTGATTTCTTATTCCATGTTAAAAATAAATGAAATTAAATACCATAGACATGATCGTGAGGTTGAAACGAGCAGATTGATAGGTGGTTTGCATGATATAATCAAGTATTCAGGGAGATTGGAGAGAAAATGCAAATCTGGGCAAAAATTCAAATATTATTTAATTGGGTGTTCTTGGGTGTTCTTGGCGCCCTTTTTTGAAAATTCAAATATTTGAATTTTGTGATTTTATTTAATTGATTCAAAAATTAATTTCTCTCTGAGTTTTAATGATTTTGAGTTGATTCTTTTTTTTATAATTCACAAAAATGTTAAAATATTTTATTTTATAAAAAAATCCCAAAAATATTATTTATTTCATATAATTGATATTTTTGCAAAGAATTAATATTTTAATTGTTTTTGACATTTAAAATATTTTTTTCCTCTTGATTTTGTAAATTTTAATGACTTCTAATCATTTTGTAGGTCAAAACATGATTTTTGAAACATTAATCCAAGATCACAATTTGTTTTCCACATGTTTAACAATTTTGATCATTTTAATTGGATTTTTTATTCAATTAAAATACATTTTGGAAACAAATTAGGGTTTTGATTAATTCAACCCTCATCGTCCTTTTTTAAAAACACTTTGGGCCTCTAATAGAGTGTAAGACCCAAGCTTTTTTGTAAAATAACCTATTGTGGGCCTCACTTATTGTATAAGTCCCTCCGGGTATTTTCAAAAACCTCGGCGTGATCGTCGTTTTGTACGCAAATCATTTGGGCCTACCCTCGAGTAGTAAGACCCATTCTTCTTTTTCAAAACCTTTTGGTCCTCTATTAGAGTGTAAGACCCAATCCCCTTTTAACCAAAACAAATTTGGGCCTCAGATATTGTATAAGCCCCTCTGTGTTAAAAGAAAATCTCGGCGCGATCGCCATTTCAAAACAAATCATCTGGGCCTACCCTCGTGTTATAAGCCACATTCTTTTTAAACTCTTTGGGCCTCTTGAGAGAGTGTAAAACCCATCCCTTTGTACAGAAAACCTTTCTTGGGCCTCAGTCACTTGTATAAGTCCCTGAACAAATTCAAACTCATAGTGCGATCACTGATAAAACTTTGAGCCTCTCCTTGAGCTGTTAGCCCCAACATCTTTTCAAAGCACTTTCTCCTTTGATTTTGTATATAATATTGTTATCAAAGCTTTCTTTGTTGAACAACTAACCAAACAGCATGGAAGCTCTACAACCGAGTAAGTGTTTATATGTTTTCCTTTACCGCTTTCATATACATATAACTGTATTGTGGGGCTGTTTCACTGTAAGTCTTCTTTCATAAACTCATATCAACTGTGTAATAATAGTATAGATATTTAGAGTTTCCCCGACAACTACGTCTAGCATTAAGCCCGTTGATCACTCTTAGAAGTAGACAAAACTAGATCCCTATAGGATTACCAGACACAGTCTTCCCTCCTCTTAGGGTTAAACAATATGGAGACGTGAAAGGCAGCATTCTCGGTGAACCCTTTCACAGACTGTCACCTTTAGAAATTGTCAAAGAAACTCTATTCCCCAGAGATGATCTTTTCTCCGTGAATGGCATCTCTTGAGTTTCTTCCAAATTCTCGAACTTTCCTGGCTTGATCTATTCTCTGTGAATAGCATGTCTTGAATTTCTCAGGGTTTGGGGACCCACAGGCTTCTTAAAAGCATCCTCGCCTCCTCTTGGGCGTTGTACAAGGACCCGTCGGCTTCTTAGAAGTATTCGGAGCCTCCTCTTAGGCTTCGTATAAATGATTTCTTCCTCCGGGAATGATAGCCTCCTCTTGGGCTTCGTACAAATTGTCCCTCGGCTTCTTAAAAGTTTCCAGCCTCCTCTTGGGCTTCGTACAAATTGTCCCGACGACCTCCTAGAGGTATAGGAACATAAATTAGTCATCTTAATAGAACAGTCTTTTAAAAAAGTCTAGATCTTGCTACTGCTGTTTCTTAAACGTAGTACAAAAGATGAAACTCTAGACTTGGATAGTCTAATTCCCTTGAGTCTCAAAGACATTCTCAAGCTCCTTTCAAAACTATGAGATGAAACCCGTAGACTCGGACAGTCTCAATACCCTTTGGATTTCCCATTTCCTTAAAGAACAGGAAATAACCCTGATCCTCGAATCAAATCCCTGAGTGCAAACAGTACTCATATAAGAACTGATTTTCTCTTTTAACCAACATACTGGACCTGTCACTCAACTGAAATAGTCACCAACACCCTAGCCTCCTCTTGGGCTTTGTACAATGATTCTCCCCAGCAGAGCTAACCTATAAACACTCTCTTGTTGAGTATAAAAGACTCTCTTGTTGATTCATCCCTTTTAGCCTTCATCTCGGGCTTTGTACGAGATACCAAACACTCTCTTGTTGAGTATAAAAGACTCTCTTGTTGAGTCAAAAACCCTTTTATCCTTCATCTCGGGCTTTGTACGAGATACCAAACACTCTCTTGTTGAGTATAAAAGACTCTCTTGTTGAGTCATCCCTTTTAGCCTCCATCTCGAGCTTTGTACGAGATACAAAACACTCTCTTGTTGAGTATAAAAGACTCTCTTGTTGAGTCAAAAACTCTTTTAGCCTTCATCTCGGGCTTTGTACGAGATACAAAACACTCTCTTGTTGAGTATAAAAGACCCTCTTGTTGAGTCCAAGCTTTAGCCTCCGTCTTGGGCTTCGTACGAGACACATATAAAAGATTCCCCTGTAGAATCAACCCTTTTAGCCTCTCTCTCGGGCTTCGTACGAGACATACAAAAATCACCCTCTTGTTGGGTCGATAGCCTCCTCTTAGGCTTTGTATAAGGAAACCCCGGTTGAGTCAATCAACCTTTTAGCATCAAAGTTGTGCATCATTCACAGTAAATAAACATCAACAACTCCTTTCCCTTCATCTAATTGATGTAAGCGGCAAGCCTCTAGATCATCTACATCCATGCCACTGTCCCTCTTTTAGCATGAGAAATTCCTAAGGAAAGATGGCATTGCTCTACACTGAGTTAAAGTCTTCTCCTTCAGGTTAAAAATCTCCTATAAAGGAAATTATGGCATTGCTAGATTCACATATCCCAGTTAAAGTAATTCTCCTTTATAATCAGTCACCCAACAGTCGTGACAAATATCCCCCTTTAGAGATGACAAATTCTCTCTAAAGTCAAGACCTTTTAGCTTCATATCTTGGGCTTCGAACAAGATACAAATAGACCCTTCAGCTTCACATCTTGGGCTTTGAACAAGATACAAACCACCTTTAGCTTGACGTCTTGGGCTTTGAACAAGACACCAAAACACCATTTCCTCCTGTAGAATAGGAGGAACTACGATCGCTCTGATTTCCTTATTTCGGTAAACGGGAATACGTAGGCAGAAGATTGAAAGAAAATCTTAGCGAGCACACTCAACAAAAACCCACAATCCCATACCCACATACATCAATTAAAAAGTATATGTCCTAAACCCCTACCCATAAACAGTCCCGGTTTTTCACTCAAAGTAAGAAGAAAAAGGCCCCATTACCATATCGCATCCGTAACCTAACAGACCGCTGTTTAAACTCAGTATGCAAGCAGGGTTAGTTGGAGACATCTATTTCCCTTCCTTCATCAGCTCACAATAGGATAAAAAATGAATCGACCTGTAGTAACCCCAAAAAGAGCGGCAGTGCTTAAGAAACACGTCCAGTTTCGTTCGCTACAGCCACAAAGTCGATGAAAAGAGATATGTCGCCGGTCATATGTCTTGAGCAGCCACTATCCAGAACCCATCTTCTTTCGGTGGTCTCAAGACTTTGTTCCTACAAAAACAATCAAGGGAGAGTAGGTACCCAATTCTCATTGGGTCCTTTAAGGTGAGTGAAACCAAGACCGCACTTGGGTAACCATTGATAAATGCCTTTTGGAACAAGAAATCTTCTAAAACGACATTTAGCAATAGTATGATCAGGCTTGCAACAATATAAGCAATCACGGTTCATTTGGAACTTACCTTTGTTATCACTCTCTCGAATACCATACGTATACTTTTGATACGGATTATTCATACTTTCTCGATAATGTGATCGATCAATAGCAAATGTAATTTTAGGCTTAAGAGCCTTGTCTAACTTGGCTTTGAGGGTTCTTACCTCTTCTTGCCAAATACGACAAGTATCACAGCCCCAAAACTTGAACCATGGAGACTTATTCTCATCAATCTTAGTTTTTGATACATCCACCATGGAGTTTTTAAGATCTTCCAATTTCCTTTCGGAATCGGCAACCTTTTTCTCCAAGTATTTAAAGATCTTTTTGTTTGAGGCTAAGCGTTGAAAAGCTTCCTTAGCCTCATGGTGCAATGTATCAAAAGCTCTTATTAATTCAGCATGAGACATATTATGAGAATTTTCATATTTAGAGTGCTTTACCTCCTTTTTCTTGCTTCGTTGAGCCATAAGACATAAATTTATGGACTCGCTTTCCTCACTTGAGTTGTCCCCTTTTTCGGACTCACTATCGCTTTCCCAAGCGATGTAAGCTCGTCTTGACTTATTTGACTTCTTATTGTGACGACCCTTGTCCTTGTCTTTGTCCTTCTTAACCAATGGGCAATCCGGCTTGTAGTGCCTGAAATTCCCACAATTGAAACAAGATCCTTTGGCTTTGCTACTCTTGTTTCCTTCGTTTATAGATTGCTTCCTAAACTTGACTAATTTTTATCCGAGTGTTGGATCTCATTTTTTCAAATATACCTATTGTATCTCTTCACAAATAGGCCCATGTCTTCACCGGATTCATCATCTTCGTCGTTGTTGGTTTTGCTATCACTATGCTCTTGGTGTGTGGACTTAGAACAAAAAGTCTTAAGAGCAATCGACTTCTTCTCCGTATCTTTTGCCTTCTCTTTCTTTATGCTCTTTTCATGTTTTTCCAATCCAATAAGCACCTGCTCATGCTCATCGAGTTTACCAAAAAGTGTTGTGAGGTCAAGTGTAGCAAGATCGTTGGCCTCCTTGATAGTGGTGACCTTCAGTTGCCATTCCCTGTTTAAACACCTCAAAACCTTGTTAGTAGCAACCTCATTTGGAATTGGTTTACCAAGAACATGCAATTTGTTGATAATGTGAGTAAATCGTTTATGCATATCCGCAATGGTTTCCCCTTGCTTCATGTAAAACAAATCAAACTCTTGCGTTAGTGTATTAATACGAGCCATCTTAACATCATTAGTGCCTTCGTGGGCTACTTGTAAAGCATCCCACATGGCTTTGGCCGTTTCACAATGGGAGACACGATAATACTCGTCAACTCCCAAGGAGGAGATGATCATATTACGAGTCTCCTAATCATAGCTGTAATTTTTATCGTCCTCCTCATTCCATTGAGCTTCGGGTTTAGGAACGACAATGCCTTCCGCATTTGTCATAGTAATTTCCATGGGACCGTTTAAAATAACGTTCCAAACCTTGCCGATCTATAGAATTAATATGGACGCGCATACAATCCTTCCAGTAGCTGTAATTCTCGCCTGTAAAAACTAGAGCTCTATTATAAGCCCCTTTAGGTTCGTTCGCCATGATCCAAGAAGTTTTACCGAAGCACCAGAATTAACCGGAGCTCGTGATACCACTTGTTAGACGATGGCTATGGATCTAGAAGGGGGGGTTGAATAGATCCCTTGAGTTTTACACGCAAAAGGTTACAAAAAATTTAGTTTTAAAAATGTTTAAAGGAAGCAACCACTAGATAGTACGTCTACCACGAACCATCTACTAAAAGGATCGGATATGCACGAATATATCGAGAATGAGTATGGAAGAGAAAAGTTCAGTTTGATTACTAAACTTAAAAACGCAGTCAACAAAATATCGCTTGCTTGATGTTTAATCCAAACCAATGAGGTAAAATGATAAATAATTAAAAGCAATGCGTTCGATTTTTGTTTTGAAACAAATTATCAAACACCTAGTAGTGTGCGTAAACACATTAAGTGCAGAATTTCTATGGAATGTAATGTAAAGCTACTCCAAGATACAATTCAAGGAATAGTATCAATTTAATAAAATAGTTTCTCAGCTCAAGATTACACTACAACGGAAATTTCGATAAATTGCGACTTCACAAATTCGAACAAACTGAAATGTAAAAGAGTTAAGGGAAAGAGAGAACCAACGCGATTTGATTAGGCAGTTCCCCAATCGTCCTCGCTATGGGTACCTCTGCCCCCAATTACACAAATGGAATTGAGATATATATATATATATATATATATATATATATATATATATATATTACCGTTGCAATTGTGTTTATACAAGAGAAAACTATGAACATTCAAAATCTCGAACATCTTCGATTGTTGATGCAGAGTCTTCTCTTCCCTTGATTCAAGATGAATCAAGTGCTTCGAATATGGTTGATCCAATTACCGTCCCATGCTACTAAACCGAAAGAAACAACCGTTCTTTGGTTACCTTCACTCGATCAATTGCGATCTACCAAAAATTCAAACCCAAACCTCTCTTCTATGATCCTCCGATTACAGCTACTAAACTGAACAATTGCTCCAATCTTCGGTTACCTTCGGCCGGCTGAATCCCTGCAGAACGAAACGGTTTGTGCAAAAACCCCCCAAAATCTCTTTGATTCTTGGAGGATAAAACCTAGGGTTTTATTCAAGAAACACCTACCAAAATCTCAACTCAGAAATGAAGATCACACACTTCCAAATTATGAACCTTATCACTTCAAAACAATGAACAACACAAACAAAAATGATTATGTGTAATTGTTTGTTTACTCAATGAAGAAGATGAAGATGAAGAGAAATATTGATATCAATTTTCACGTTTCTTGTTGTTTTAGTAAAAAAATGAGCAAAAATGATATATATATATACTATCCTAGAAAACATAAGAGAAATAACAGATTTTTAGAGAGAATAACACAGCATAAAATTGGTGCAAAACAGCGAACGGTCGACTTATACAGAAGATGCAGTCGACCTGAGCAATCCTGCGCGCAAATCTGCACAAATTAACATACTATGCGTTGACCTAAACAAGGCTTGAGTCGACTCATAGCTCCCAGTTTTTGACAGATACAAATGGAGGATGTGTGAGTCGACCGGAGAGTCGACACGAGCATACCTGCAGGTTACACTAACAAATGCAACCTGTCTGGGTCGACCAGAACAGGGTTGTGAGTCGACTCACACCATTGGAACATGTAAAAATCACATTTTTTACTTTCCTAAAGGTGTTTAGCCATATCTAATGCACCTAAAACATTGCCAACATGATCAAACATTCTTCATGTGAATCCTATATATGCTAAGCATGATAGTTTTGACATCATTAAAATCAAGTACATAGAGAGAGACTTCCCTCACACAGCAGACTTGGGTAGATGGGAAATGAACCACTTGTACAACAAGGGTACACAGCATGTGATCATTCCTCCGATGTACAAATTCCTTAAGTGTACAGAATGATAAGCATCTGCGAGCAGGGTAGGTATAGGGTTTCCAATCAGGAATATCTTAATGGCATTGATATCGATGAAGTTATCGATGTTGGGAAAAAGGAATAATTCGTAGGTGAGTAGGGCAAAGATATCCTCGTAAGCGGTTAGGTTTCCTACACTGGCAAAGTATAAGGCTTTCTCCATCAGGAACTTAGCTGGTAAGCCCTGGATTCCTCCTTTGGTGGTTAAGTGAGTCCTGACCTCTGACTCGTCCAAATAGATTGCTCTTGCAATGATTGATTCCTTTATAATTTCTTCCAGTCCAGAAAAGGGAGTTTGGTCAGTAATCGGTAAATCGATAAGGTGAGAGTACTCCTCTAGGGTAGGTGTAAGTTGGTAATCCGGGAAGGTGAAACAGTGATAGATCGGGTCGTAAAACTGAATCAGCGCGGACAGAATTCCTTCAACGACATGAGTCCTTAACAAAGATAACAGTCCTCCGTGCTTGGCTCTGAAAGCCTCTGGGTTGGTAATCATCCTAGCCATCTTCCTTAAATCCTCCAGTTTTGGAACCTTGAAGGTGTACTTGTGCGTCTTTCTCCTACCAAAATCCATAACGCAATCCCTCTGATATTTGCAAATTATCGTTTAGTTTAATTTTGAAGAAAGAGAGGGATAAGAAGAGAAATGGTTTTTTCTTGTTTAAAAGTTTTTTAGATGAATGCATGAATGCAGCACACAAAAACATAGAAAAAACATGGGTTTAAGGGTTCAGCGTCACGAGCATGGAGTCATGGCTCTACCCATCCCCAAAGGTTGATTTATTTTGGTGATTTTTGTACCTGTAGAATGGGTAACGTCTCAAAAATCACTGATTTAATCCGGACAATACAACAGAAAGCTAGTTCACTTGAGCGAGCTATAGTATCCCAGAAGAAATCTCAGATTGAGTGTAGTTATCGCGTATCGACTATTCCCGATAGCCACCGCACGACCAAAAGGACACAGTTTTAAAAGTCTACTAAATCCTCAGTTTCCCGGGTCACCGCACTATGAAATCGTCTACTTTCACAACCATAGGTCGTTCAGTATAGTAACACACGGGTACCTCCACTAATTAGATGGTCTACTAGGATTGCTTATCCGGGACTCACTCCCTATAAGACCTCCCGTCTATGCCATCACTTATCTTATGGTTTTTCTCTCTTTCTAGATGCGACATCACTCGCAGTCCGATTGACAGAAAAATAAACCCGGATATCAAGTAGGAAAGCGATATATATAGTATTGATCCTAAAACTAACATCCTAGACCTCTTAGAAAGCTAGTTCTATACCTTAGACAGACAATGGCTCCCCAGTAGAGTCGACATTTTTCTGTAGCTAGCGATTTTTGTCAGTGAAATGACCACCTTATTGCTGAAATTGGGAATTCCTCACCTTAGTAGGAGGAATACATTGGGTGCTACTTTCTGATTACTTATTTATCCTGTGAAGCTGGAAGGGAAAGGGAAAGTTATCTAAAACAAACCTTGCACGCATCTGTTTAACTGAACAAACGCTTGACAGAGGTTGGAGAGTCCGGAGTCAGGTTATACAATGGGGAGTTGTCAATTACCCATCCTATACATGGTTATCCATGAGATGGTTGTTTTAGGATCAGCTTTAATACTTGATTGTGTTTGTCTGTGAAACGGGAAAAGTTTGTCTTGGTGGATGTGAGAGAGAGCTTTAATACAACATGGATATACAAGAATGAAGCTAAAAGGTTGTTTGTTTGTGTCTTGTTAAAAGCCAAAGATTAAAGCTAAAAGGTTTGACGGAGAGAGAATTTGTTATCTCTAAAGAGAGATATCTCATATCTTAATCATAGTTGTTTGGGTAACTGGTTTGATTATAAAGGATAATTACTTTAACTACACTGTATGAAGACCAACAATGCCATAATTGCCTTTACAGGGTGATCTTTCCTAAAGGAGAAAACTTTAACTCAGTGTGAGCAATGCCATTTTTCCTTAGGAATTCATGCTAAAAGAGGGACAGTTGCATGGATGTTTGTATCCAGAGGCTTGCCACTTACAGCAATTAGATGAAGGTTTTAACCAGGATAATGATGGACATACAACTTGGATGTTTATATCAAAAAGTGTGCCACTTACAGCTGTTATCTGGAATTGAGGGTTTTGTTTTGATTGACTGTTTTTGTATGTGATTATACAGAGAAGTGTCTTCCTGTAGAGATTTTGATTTCCTCTGAGGGGATGTTGATTTTTTTGTGCCTCGATCAAAGCCCAAGGTTGAAGCTAAGAGGTTGATTGGATTCCACTGGGGAAAAATCATTATACAAAGCCTAAGAGGAGGCTGGAGATTTGACTGACTCAACAAGAGAGTATTTATTCGGTGTCTTATACAAAGCCCAAGATTGAGGCTGAAAGAGAGATTTGACTCTTTGGGGAAATGATTTTATTTGTCTTGTACAAAGCCCAAGATTGAGGCTAAAAAGATTTGATGACTCCACTGGGGAGAATATTTATGGGTGTCTTGTACAAAGCTCAAGATTGAGGCTAAAATATCCTAACTGACTCTGCTGTAGGATTTTATATGGTGTCTTGTACAAAGCCCAAGATTGAGGCTGACTCTGTTTAGGGAGTGTTATATCTGTCTTGTACAAAGCCCAAGATTGAGGCAAAAAAGATGACTGACTCTACTGGAGAGGTATTTTAGGGGGTGTCTTGTACAAAGCCCAAGATTGAGGCTAACTGTGAGGAACTCAGCTGAGGTATTTATCATTATACAAAGCCTAAGAGGAGGCTGACTGCTAAGGGATGATCATTATACAAAGCCTAAGAGGAGGATAGTTCTATAGAGAAAATCATTATACAAAGCCTAAGAGGAGGCTATCTTTGCTGTGAAAAGACAAAGAACGAAATCTTTATACAAAGCCTAAGAGGAGGCTAACTTCTGCTGAGGGTTATTGAAATCCAAAGACAGGTCCAAAGTTTGGTAATTCAACTCTTGCTTGGGATTACAGAAAAGTTGAGGTATCAGAGACCTTGAGGTTCTTATGAGGTTTGTGACAGTGAAACGACCCATGTTGGGGTTTTAACTGAAAATGTGACAGTTGAGGATAATTGTCCCTGACTGGGGAAGAATTAAAGGTAAGGTTTGAGTTGTGAAAACTGTTGGTTTTATTTCTGTTTGGAGATTGATCAGGTGATCAGGGTTATTTCCTGTTCTTTAAGGAAGTGGGAAATCCAAAGGGTATGAGACTGTCCAAGTCTACTGGTATTTGAAAAATTGGTTCTCTGATGGTGAATGATCATTGTATTATGCCCAAGAGACGGCTGGTAAGTTAAGGGATGAAGGCCAACCCATAACTGGTCGGTTGTTTGACTCAGAAAGACTGCTCTAGCAAATGATGACTAGGTTCTGTTCCTATACTTGTAGGAGGTCTCTGGGTCCTTGTACTAAGTGTCGCTCCCGGGATTTTCATCCTAGTACAAACGCGAAAGTGGCACCGAAACAGAGTTGCCAGCACTGTGTATTTATCCCAAGAGAGGGAAAGGAAACACCGCATAAACCTGAAGGAAGGAAAGAGCATGGTCTCACGACCAAGAGAACTGGGTTCGGGAGTCGGTTACGCGGGAGGAAGGTATTAGCACCCCCACGCGTCCATCGTACCCGATGGGATTGATAAGTGCAAAATGTACCTATTTTTGTATATAAGTTTTGTTGCACTTATCATTACTTTGTGTTAAAATTGGTTGAATAAACCCCGCTTTGTTCGTAAATACGTTTACTTTACGTTTTCGGTGAATAGTGCGGTACCGTGTAAATATCATTGAGTTTAATTGATTTTCATTTATTTTTACAGGTGTTCCAGCAATGGGATTTTTCCATATTCATAAAGAGCATTGAATAAGCTTTCCAACGCTTCAAACCGTGCGTCAATCGGAGTTACGGTTCATGAGTTATGATCAAAACAAGTTCTGCCATTACTGTCATGTTCGCACAGCGAATGCCCGTGGCGAGCACTCGCTAGCAAGTTCGCACTGCGAACCCGGGGGCGAATGAATAGTGCCTGAATGCTTGAAAAACACAATTTTTGAAGCCCAAAAGGCGGTTTATGTTCGCAGTGCGAACGGGGGTTCGCAGTGCGAACCTGGGCAGTAACTTTTGCCTATAAACTTCATTTTTCAGCATTTTTTAGGGGATGGTTTTGGGGATTCTTGCTCCAACTCCATCAAACTTCATTTTTTCAGTAGATTAGCTTAGAAAACAACATGGAAGCTTGCATGTGGATGATCCGAGGTGGATTTCTCATCGATCGGCTCCGACAATCCGTGAAGTGTTTGGTTCATTTCTTTTCTTCTTTGTGTTTTTCTTCTATGTTGGGTTTTGTATATGTATTGACTACGATCTCATGTATATTTTTCGCCCATGGCGTTGTATAAACTTGTTTTACAAATCTTTATTGGTAATTGTCTCTGATTTTTGCTTTATGTGCGGGGTTTGGGTTGCGTTAGAGATAACCGTCGCAAACTTCGATTAGGGATGATTGTCTGTTAGTTTCTGGATTCTAGAGATAGATTTAGAGCTAACAATCTTCAATAGGCGTCGAAACTTAATGCCTTCCGTGTTTCGAGGCTTCGCTCGCGAGAGTGACGAAGAGAGTGACACGGTTGTTATCTCAACTGTGCGTTAGACATAACCTTTGTTGTGAGCGATGCTGGGTGATATTGAGGAGTATTATAGGTGGAGTATAACTGGTCGGTAAGTTTAAGTTTGTGAGGAGTGATTTATATGCATTGCCGGACGAGTTTTTCTTGCTGAAGAATGAATTTGTTTTAATGTTTTAATGTTTACTTTACTGTTTTCATGTTTTAAACCATTTAAAACCAAACTCATAAACGCAAGAGATTGTCGAACGACATTCTTTCCCTCGAACCGATCTCTGTGGACACGACATAAATCCCGGAGGGAATTCTTCCGAAAATAAATATTTTTGCTGCTTGCCCTATTCTGCACTCAACAAAATGGCGCCGTTGCCGGGGATTGGTTTTGATATTGAATCGCATTGCGGTAGTTTTTTTGTTTTTGAGTTTTGTAAATATCGTATATATTGTATATTTTCACTTGTTATACTGATACTTGTAGATTAACGTTTGTTTAAGTGTTTGGTTAGGACGCTTGCTTTTGGTTGCGCGGTGAGACATCACCATGGATTGAAGAGAGGAAGTTTCTAGCTAAGCACCTTAAAGGCGTCGAGCTTACGACGTAAAACAAGCATGTTTTATAGTTTTTCTTTTCGAATGTTTTTTGTTGTTGTTTGCTCACAGATTTTGATTGACTTATTTGAGGATGCTTTTGTGATTTTCCAAGTTGGTTCGTTTCAACTTGCGGATGTATGGTAATGATCTTGTTAAGTTTTGTACACGTCTGAGGTATGTATTTATCGCTTTCTATACTTTAGCATATTCATGATACTTAGGCATTTTACAAACTTCCATGCCATCCATTCTTTTGTATACTTGTTCTATTGTGAATCACTTTAGTTCCCAACCTTTTTGTGAGGTGGCCTTCTATTGTTCATATATGCGCGGAGTACCAACATTCTTGTTTTAACTGGATTTTATTATGTTGAATCTTTTGTTTGTGTTGATTATATAAATGCATGAAAAGGATCAAGGAAATTGTTTCATTTTGAGCACAACTACCTTAGCCAAATAGTCAATTAACCTTGTGAGTGTGTGAGAATTCGTAACCCCTTTGAGCTTTTTGATCCATGTTTTTATTTGAACTTAATGCTTGTCTATGAGTATGTAGTTCACTTATTTTTGAATGGATTTTGTTTTTTCTTGGACCTCAACTTTGTGTTGTTGTATGGATTTTTTCCTTGCCTTAGAAAGTAGGGAGTATTCACATGATGGTGTGGTTGAATTCAAGTTGGGGAGAGGATGATTGTATACTCATTGGTTGAATTCTATGAGGATTGAAAAAGAAAAGAAAAAAGAGAAAAATATGACAAAGAAAAGAAAAGAAAAAAGAGAAAAAGAAAGAAAAAGAAAATCCTTGAAAAAGGAAACATAAAGAGTTTCAATAATTGTGCTAAATAAGTATTGTGTGTTGTGTAACACTTGGGATGAAAGAAGAAGTTTGATTGAAATTTTGTGTTTGAACTTTTGTGAGTTGATCACTCCCTTAGGTTTAGGCAAGTTTTTGTTTCAATTACCTTTAGAAATTGCCCCTTGTTTGTTTACCCGACCACGTTACAACCTTGAAAGTCTTTGTGATTCTTGCCTTTGTATTTTCAATGTGAATTTGTGGATGTATGCATAATTTAGTCTTTCGTTTGCATGAGTGTTGTGTGAGTGTAAAGTACCTTATTGTGTGTTTTTCATCTACCGATGATTGTTTTCGCTAGGTGTGATTCACTTTGGAACTTGTGTTGTTTAAGAATGTTCGGCATGAATTTTTGTATTTTGCATTTGTTTCGTGACTATGTTGTCGTCGTAGTTTGGTGGTAAGTATTTACTTTTTCTGTGTACCGTTTTCATTTGAACCATTCATTCGTTTCCGTTTTTCAAAACCTGTTGATTCGTCATTCTTTGGATATTGCTTGTGCATTTTCAAGTTTGTTTGATTCTTGTTTGTGGATAAACAATTATGTAAGTTGGGGAGAGTTTGATAAGTGCAAAATGCACCTATTTTTGTATATAAGTTTTGTTTCACTTATCATTACTTTGTGTTAAAATTGGTTGAATAAACCCCGCTTTGTTCGTAAATACGTTTACTTTACGTTTTCGGTGTATAGTGCAGTACCGTGTAAATATCATTGAGTTTAATTGATTTTCATTTATTTTTACAGATGTTCCAGCAATGGGATTTTTCCATATTCATAAAGAGCATTGAATAAGCTTTCCAATGCTTCAAACCGTGCGTCAATCGGAGTTACGGTTCATGAGTTATGATCAAAACAAGTTCTGCCATTACTGTCATGTTCGCACTGCGAATGCCCGTGGCGAGCACTCGCTGGCGAGTTCGCACTGCGAACCCGGGGGCGAATGAATAGTGCCTGAATGCTTGAAAAACACAATTTTTAAAGCCCAAAAGGCGGTTTATGTTCGCAGTGCGAACCTGGGCAGTAACTTTTGCCTATAAACTTCATTTTTCAGCATTTTTTAGGGGATGGTTTTGGGGATTCTTGCTCCAACTCCATCAAACTTCATTTTTTCAGTAGATTAGCTTAGAAAACAACATGGAAGCTTGCATGTGGATGATCCGAGGTGGATTTCTCATCGATCGGCTCCGACAATCCGTGAAGTGTTTGGTTCATTTCTTTTCTTCTTTGTGTTTTTCTTCTATGTTGGGTTTTGTATATATATTGACTACGATCTCATGTATATTTGTCGCCCATGGCGTTGTATAAAACTTGCTTTACAAATCTTTATTGGTAATTGTCTCTGATTTTTGCTTTATGCGCGGGGTTTGGGTTGCGTTAGAGATAACCGTCGCAAACTTCGATTAGGGATGATTGTCTATTAGTTTCTGGATTCTAGAGATAGATTTAGAGCTAACAATCTTCAATAGGCGTCGAAGCTTAATGCCTTCCGTGTTTCGAGGCTTCGCTCGCGAGAGTGACGAAGAGAGTGACACGGTTGTTATCTCAACTGTGTGTTAGACATAACCTTTGTTGTGAGCGATGCTGGGTGATATTGAGGAGTATTGTAGGTGGAGTATAACTGGTCGGTAAGTTTAAGTTTGTGAGGAGTGATTTATATGCATTGCCGGACGAGTTTTTCTTGCTGAAGAATGAATTTGTTTTTATGTTTTAATGTTTACTTTTCTGTTTTCATGTTTTAAAGCATTTAAAACCAAACTCATAAACGCGAGAGATTGTCGAACGGCATTCTTTCCCTCGAACCGATCTCTGTGGACACGACATAAATCCCGGAGGGAATTCTTCCGAAAATAAATATTTTTGCTGCTTGCCCTATTCTGCACTCAACAGGGATCCACGCTTGCTTGTCTCGAACAAAGGGTGATAGAAAAGATACTGGAAAAGGAATTGCTAGCTGGAAAACTGGAAAAGGAAAGGAGAGAGAAAGAGAAACAAATGTAGGGAAAATAAAAGAAGTGCTCGAATGGGCCCTACCCCACTGCCTACGTATCTCATCGGGAACATGAGAATCAGAGCGACGTAGTTCCCCTCACTAGGGATGGATTGTTTGTGTTTTTTTTAAGGAACGGCTAAAGTTATAGCTCAGGTGTTGCAGGCTCGCTGGTCCGAGTGTGTTACCATGTTGCAAGAGAACGAGGAGGAGCGTGTTCGTACGTTGAGAATGAGTAAGATGAGAAAAGAGTTCCCGAAGGAAAGACGTTATTGTTTGTTTTTTGTCTTTTAAGAAAGAAGTGTTTTGATTATTTTATGTTTACAACGCATATTGTATTTAAGTCCCTCATGTAGGATCGAATGCCTCGAATATCGACCCAAGACGGGACGTACGCTAAACATTCTAAGAAAATGAGAGAAGACCCCTCACTATCTTATTCTCACATGAAAGGCTCAAATACAATATATGTTATGCCTTTATTAAGTGTTTTTACTTTTTGTTTTGAGATAAGAAGAAAAGAGACTCAAAGAGAGGATCAAAGGTGAAAACTAAGAGGAGACTAAGACACACCCTAGTGTTATCATGCTTGGAGATCCTAAGGCTAATGTGGTTCAACAAACCTACTTCTAAAAGAAAGAAGAAAAAGAGAAAAAGAAGCAACTTACTTCCAAGGAAGTTAAGTTGATCTTAAAGAGGGATGAAGAAGAGGTTATTCAAGGAAAGCATGTAAATGCTTATCAAACACAAATTTGAATGATTAAATGAAATAAGAAAAGTATAAGAGAAAGGGTTGTATGTGGAACTAAGTCCACACACTTACTTACCTTTAGCACCTACATGAAAATGTTAGTTCAAAACAATTTACAAGTAGTGCAATAAGAAAAGGAATCACAAGTGGTGAACAAACAAGTTAAGAGTTAAAGGAGAAAGCTCCTAAGAGATGAACCTCAATCAATATCAGAATCTATGCTCTAAGGGTGTTCTCTAATGTTAATTGATCAAACAAGAGTAAACTATGCACAACTAAAGATCTTAAACATCAAAGAAGTGAATCATGGAAGAAATAGATGAAGAATGAGTGGATATGCAAGGTGATCATGCATTAATGCTTCAAGTAATGTCAAAGTCAGAATGTGGATGACCTAAACATGTGCCTAAACATGGTATATAAATGTCATATGAGGCATAAAATCAAGCATTCACACATTAGAAGCATTTAGGAGAAGAAGTGAGAAGATATGAACATGAATTTAACATGGAAAGAAAACATTTGTGGCATAAGTCCAACCTACAAAAGTTCAAGATGAAACTCAAGTCCCAAAGTCAGAAGTGATATGACATGGTAGAGATGCACAAATTATCATGGCAAAAGCACATATCAATCAAGTCCATACAACCTAGCAAACATGCAAGAAGAAGTCACATAAAAGAATGAATAGGTCAGTAGCAAATCATGAAGTAAAATGCAAATGATATGATAACATGATCATATTAGAAACACACAACCAAACATGAAAAGCATAAGATGAAGGCATAAGAAAAATTAGTTCAAAAAGTCCCACAAGATGCATCATATAAAACAAAAAAATCAACACATGCCAAATGGACTTAACAATGATCAAACACAACTTATAAAAGTATAAACATGTTTCTTAAACCCAAACAAAAGACCTCAAATAATGGCATAAATGCCTCATGCAATGAAGGTTAAGGAAAGGCACATAAAGTTCAAGCAAAACCTCCTTCAAACACAAACACACCAACATATGTCAAAGTGAATTTAAAAATTATGAAATTAGAATGTAAATGACCTCAACCAGTGACCAATCACACATCAAAATTCCATCCAAAAATTCAGAGAGAAAGGGCCTCAAACAATCAAGCAATAGTCACTTATGAATCATGAACCAAACTGCAAAGATGGAGGACTTAAATGCAATAAAAAAAAGTTCTAAAAATGAAACAAAAATATTTTTATTAATTTTTGGATGTTACTGAATGGATGCAAAAAGATTGATACAAAAATGTTTAAGAACCTATGAGAAATAAATCTTTGAAATGCATATATGAAAATAGAAACAAGTTTCAAAAGAAATAAAAGAAAATTATGGAATAATATGCACATATTCACAAAATCAAAATTAAAAAATTATAGAAAATTATTCTAACATGCTAAGATATCACATGAATTTTTGTAGAATTTTCCATGAGGTTTTGGTATTTTTAAAAGTCAATTATGAAACAAATATGAAAAGAAATTAAAAGAAAAAAGAAAAAGAGCTAGCAGGGGGTGCAAAGAAGTAATTGAGCAGTTCAAAATGGTTGGGCTTCAGCAAAAGGGGGTGCAAACATCAAATTAAACCCAGTCCAATTAGCGTGTAGTTATGTGTGGCGCGTGTGCAGGCAGTCAACATACAGATGCAATCACGACCATACATCTAAATCAACCCACACAAATCAATAAAATATGCACATCTAACAATCCATGATGAAGGCACATGATAGTTCCCTTACATGCACACACACACAATCATCAGAATTAAAAAATAATAACACGTGAGGTGCATAATTTTCATTAATGTGTTGTCACACACA
This sequence comes from Lathyrus tuberosus, assembly GCA_022829125.1. Lineage (NCBI taxonomy): Eukaryota > Viridiplantae > Streptophyta > Magnoliopsida > Fabales > Fabaceae > Lathyrus > Lathyrus tuberosus. Next base: position 3,684,409 of record JALAZF010000254.1, read on the forward strand.
CAACCATCAGATCAAATCAATGCACCATATCAAGTCAACTGATCACCAAGCATGCAAGATCAAAGGTCCATATTAGATGCACACAATAAGAAACGTGGAATAGAGAACACACAATCACAAAATAAATGCAAAATTTAAAAGACGTGGAAACATGTTAACCACACGATGCACAAATCAAACGACCAGGATTCAAACTCACCAAAACCCTAGCAATTACAACCACCGGCCGGAGAAGGACCTCCGGTCATCTTCTCCGGCGAGCAACCACCACCTGTAAATCTCAAAATCTCCAGAAATGCACAAACATGATATCAAAATGAAGCTGACGCTATGTACATCACGAATCCATCATCACTTTTCACATAACAAGCACATACATAGAGAACAGAGGAGATTAAAATATGCCCTAGGTTTTGAAACTATGCCTCTAAGAGGCCTATCAACTAGTCGGATTGTCAAATGCTCCTATTGAGCTCATATCAACAAAAACAAGCTAAACAAAATGTAAATCGTGCCACAAAGGTTTGAGAGATTGAAACCTGAAAATGTTGAAAACTGGAGTTAAAAGAAAGACAGAGAGTTGTGCTTCCTCCTTGAGCTTCGATTGACCAAATAAAGGCTTGCAAACTCTAAAAAAATGGAGATGAATAGGGATCTGCAATGTAGTTACTCCAACAATTCAATGCTACTTCAAGTTCAATGATGCTCGAGGATGAATCTTGAAGATGAAGTTAGAGGAGAATGATGATGGATTCGTGTAAACTCAGAGAGAGTATGGAGAGAAATTGAGAGAGAAAGTGAGAAGAACTTTGAGGTGAATGTGGAAAAATGAAGTTGAAGTTCAATTAGTGAGTGAAGTTTTGATTTATAGTTTGAGTTAAATGACTTAACTCATGGTTAACTGAGTCACTGAGTAGAGTTAACTGAGATGCCTCTAACTAACTGAGTCAAGTTAGTTAGGGCGAGCTAGCTTGGCTGTGATATGGTGGTGGTGGTTTATGGTGTGTTATGGTGTGGTTGGACATGAATGGTGGTGATGAATTTGTGCAAGATCAATGGTGCAGCAGAAAACTTGTTCCCCAAGTTTGGTTCTTTTCCATTTCCATGTATGGCACGTGTTATGGCAAGTGTATGTAAGGGTAGTGGTGTGTTCAAATAAGGGAACACAGTACATGAGTTGTTTGATGGATTCCTGAACCAAATCGTGTACCAAGAGCCATCAATGCATCAGTGAAGAATAGGGTGATTTGTAGATGAAATTCTCCCTACTCAATGGATGGGTTGATGAGTTTTTGAGGTCAATGGAAAGAGGAGGTGTAATACTACATGTTTGGTATGCAACATGGTTGGAAACAAAGCTTCTAACATGTTCAAAAGTGACCTGAAACATTGGAAATCAAACTGGTGTGTGGCATGTTACTTGGCCCGTGGGCAAGGCATAATGACTTAAGGAATTCTCAGTGTGAAGCAACCATCTTTGGACCAATATATCTCCATCATAACTTGGTCAAATCAAAATTTGTCCAACATCAACATTGAAGAGGGCATGACAATGAACAACTTTGATGTTGAAAAGCTTTTCATTTGGAGCCTTTATCATTGAGAAATTAAGCTTGACTTTTGGCACAACAGGTGTTTGTCAAAATTATGGCGCGTGGGCCTAGGCATTCTTGGTCATGACTTGATTTTGGACCTACTTTTCTCAAACTTTGATCAACCATAACTCATTCAATTTTTATCCAATGGAGATGTTCTTTATATGGATTTGAAGCTTAGAACATGAACTTAAACTGGCTCAACTTGGGCCTGAGGTTTGGAACTTTTATCTTGGAGAAAGAGAGCCTCAAAGTAGGGTGCAAAATGGTCCAAACTTACTATTTTTGGCAACCCTAAAGTTTCCATTTTTGGCAGTCTTATGATTTCTTGATTTTTCATTATCCCTCCATCATTTCTTGATCAAATTTTGTCCATTGAACATATATAACATGAATTTCATGAATTTGACCTTGAAAAGTCAGGAGTTGACTTTTTTCACTGCACAGTTGACTTTTTTCCCCAATTTCTTGATTATCAAGCAACTGATCAATTGAGACCCTTCTGAAACCAATTGATGAGCAATTTTCCATCCATATACACTTAAGAACATAAGGAATACCATGAGATCAAGTATTGCCCAAAAAATCAGAGATAAACTGATTTTAGGTCAAACCCTAATTTTGGCACCCTCTGGTTAGGAGGAAATAGCACATCCTCCAAATCCAAATTCCTCTGAATATGATGTGTATCCTTTCAAACAATAATGATATATGCCCTTTAGAGATGATAAAAACTCAAAGAGCTTGCCTATTTGGGGGTCAAATCCCAACTTTTGACTACCTTGTGTAGGAGATGGTGTACTGCCCACTCTTCTTGATGAATTTTCCTTCTTTCAATGATTTGTGAGATCAAGTAGGGATGACATATGACTTAAGGGACCCTTGGCTCTTGTGAGAAACACGTGGCTCTTATTCTTTAGCTTTGGATGATCAACACCTTATAGAATCACCTGATCACATGCCCTTATGCATGATGTAATGCTAAATGCTTGATGTTTTGTTTTTCTATGCTTGAATGCAATGCAATGAAATGAAATCTCATGCTAAATGATATGAAGAAATGAGAGGGAAAATTTTGGGGTATTACACTAAGCCCAAGAGGAGGATGAGAACTTCTAAGAAGCCTGAGGGTCCTTGTACAAAGCCCAAGAGGAGGTTGGGGATGCTTTTAGGAAGCCTGTAGGTCCAAACTTAAGAATGTTCCAGAAAAGTTTCACCGGGAATTAATCCTTTTTGTAATGAACAGTTCTAGAGTTTGAAGAAATTCAAGAGAAGTTTCACCGGGAATTAATCCTCTCTATGGGAATTAAATTTATTTGACAATTTCTAAAGTGACAGTCTGAGAAAAGGTTCACCGAGAATACTGTCTTTCTCTTTGTTCCATATTATTTAAGCCCAAGAGAAGGCAAGACTGTATCTGGAATCCTATGGGGGATCTATGTTTGACTGTATTGGGAGAGTTAACAACTGGCTTTACCTAATTCTAGACTTAGTTTCTGGGGAAAAATCTAAACAAATATACTAGTATATATACAGTGATATATGACAAGTATTTAAAAGGATATGAAAGAAGACTTACAGAGGAGCAGTTTCCCACAATACAGTAATATATAGATGACATGTATTTAAAAAGATGAAAGAAAGACTTACAGGCGAGCTGCTTCCCACAATACAGTTATATATATGCAAAGCTTGTAAATGCAAGTAGATAAAAACTTACAAGTGAGCAAGCTTCCATGCTGTAATGTTAGTTATTGAAACATGTTTTGATAACAGTTATTTCAAAACAAAAAAGTTGGGGCTTATTCAACAAGAGATGCCCTGATGATTTATTTGAATACAGACTGTATTATTAACAGAGTATTTACAAAGAGATTTGGGTCTTATGCTCCAAGAGAGATGCCAAGGATTATTTTTGTACAAAGTATGGGGCTTACAACTCAAGGAGTGGCCCAGATGAAACAATGATCACACTGTTTATTTTGAAAACTGTATCGGGTCTTATACAATGACTGAGGCCCAAAATTATTTATGTACAAATGGGGGTTGGGTGATACACTCTAATAGAGGCCCAAAAGTGTTTTTAAAGAAAAGAGATGAGTCTTATAGCTCAAGGAGAAGCCCAGGTTATTTGATTTTGAACTGGAGATCGCGCCGAAGTTTTTGAAAATGCAGTGGGACTTATACAATGAAGGAGGCCCAAAATGGTTTTGGTTGAAAAAGGATTAGGTCTTACACTCTATTAGAGGCCAAAAGAGTTTAAAAATGAATGAAGATGGGTCTTATAGCTCAAGGAGAAGCCCAGATGATTTTGTTAAAAAGGCGACGATCGTGCCGTTGTTTTGAAAATGTACAGAGGGACTTATACAGTAAGCGAGGCCCACAATGGTTTATTTACAAAGGGATTGGGTCTTACACTCTATTAGAGGCCCGAAGTGTTTTGAAAAAGATTGGTGAGGGTGAAATTAATCAAAACCCTAATTTATTTGAAAATGGAATTAATTTTAATTAAAAATTAATAAAAATAATTGAAAACATGTGAAAAATGAGTTGTGATCTTGGATCAATATTTTAAAAATCATGTTTTTATCCACAAAATGATTAAAAACCATTTAAGTTTGGAAAATCAAGAAGGAAAAAATATTTTAAATATTAAAAAACAAATAAAAATTAATTCTTTGCAAAAATATCAAATATATGAAATAAATAATATTTTTGGGAAATTTTTGTAAAATAAAATATTTTAACATTTGTGTGAATTTTGAAAAAAAGAATCAACTCAAAATCATTAAAATTCAGAGAGAAATTAATTTTTGAATCAATTAAATAAAATCACAAAATTCAAATATTTGAATATTTTAAAAAAGGCGCCAAGAACACACCAAGAACACGCGCGTGTTCTGAGTTTTTGCAGATTTGCAAAACCTATGGTCTTTAACTCGATGAGATCACACAATCCACATATCATCTTGCTCGTTTTTAACTCACGATCATGTCTATGGTCTTTAATTTCATTTATTTTAAGTATGGAGAGAGAAATCAAAGAGAAACCTCAAGAACCCTAATTTCTGCAAGAGGGCTAGGAAATTCCATACACGATTCATACAAGGAAATTGATTGAGGGGAAACACTCTATACATGATTATGAACATATGGCAAAATTATTGTGCAGGAAAATATGCATGGATCATGGAGTTGGAAGAGTTCAGGCTTACCTCTTGCAGCTGGTGATCGTGTTTTGAGTTAGAGATGTTGCAAGCTGGTTCCAATGACCTGGATAGCTTCCTTAGGTGCCAAATGATGTGTCTGAATGCTTGGAGTGGTTTGAAACAAGCTGGAACTTGAGATGGTACCTCAACTACAACTCAGTCAAGAACTTGAGCAGTTGGATGGTGATTTTGTGAAATAGGTGTTCCAGTTGTGATTTTGTGTTATAGATCACTCATATATGATGTTTATAAGGTGTTAGGATGGTTGGTTTGGTTTGAATCACTCTCATTTTCAAACCCCGATAGTGACTTGGTTTAGAAGGCAAATTTGGAGTGAGAGAGGTGATTTTGAGAAAGGCATCTGTTTGGGGCCTTTGGTGTACTTGAACTGAACACAAATGAGCTCTATTTATAGTAGAGCAAGTTTGTTTTGGCTGCAATAGTGATTGGCAACTGGTACAGAGCTGTGACCAATGTGGATCAAAGGGAATCTCAAGTCTTCTCTAGCCATTGACTTGAGATTAAAGCACAAGCCTATGGTCTTTTGATGCAGGGATAAGGCTTGACTCATTTGCAATGTTGTGGACTGATACATGCCAGCTCTATGCATTCTTTAAATGGCTCATGACAAATTTAAAAGTTTTGGATTTTGGATTTTGAAGGTCATATGCCAAATGATGGTGTTTTGGATTTGCAAGGCTGGTGGCTCAGAGATATTTGCTTCAATCTAATCCTTAAAGATGACAAGGCTTGACAAGATGACAAAATTGGACAAAGAACTCGTGTGGCACAAGAAATGTGCAAAATCTTCCTAGTGTTGTCATGAAGACAGTTTGTAACAAGGCAACTTTGGAGATCCATAACTCCTAACTCAAATGGAGTTTGTTGGTGTTCTTAGGAAATTTGGAAAGCTAATGTATCCTACTTTAATGTGATGTCCAACTTTGGTTCTGAATTAACTTGCATTTGATTGAAAAATATCCCTACATTTTGAAAAAAGTAAGGCAGATTTTGACTTAGTGAAAATTTCACTAAGTGTTGGAAAAAGTGTGAAATCCTTATTTTTCTGATTTTGCTCCACCAATAACTCAAAATCCATAAGGAATTGGAATCCCTTGTAGTTGAAATATTTGAAGTATGTAAGGTGGACTACAATCTGAGCTTTGAATGGGAGAAAAAAGCCTTGTGGTTTAGGAGATATGGCCTTGCAAAGTTGGTACCCTAGCCATTTTGTTTCATAACTTAGAAAAATTCTAAGTTTCTAAGAATGCCCCTTTTACAAGTTATCTCATTTTCTTTGATTTTTCTTGATGAATGATGATTCAAATCACACATTAACATCATTTTAGGGTTAAGGAAACCTTGGTTGACCAAAATTTCAAAAAGTCAAACTTGGGTTTTTGTACAGTTGACTTTTTCAATAGATGAAACTTTGACTTTGTGATCCTTTTGTTAAATCAATCGTTAGGCCTAATTAAACTTCATGTATGGCCTCTAAGGGTATTTAGGAATGTCTTGGACCCTTCCCCAAGGTTTAAGAACAAGGGTAGGTCAACAGTCAATGGTAAGGTTGACTTTTTCCATCAAAAACCCTAATTTGTGATCAGATGGCATTGAGTTCTTGTGGTTATGATTTGAGCTCTATGAGTCAATCAAATCTTGTAGACATGTCAATGTAATGCATTTGAGGTCTTTGAAGTTCATCTTGAAGCTTCAAGTCATGTCTTGCTTCATAAGTTAACTCAAGGGTTGAATTAGGTCAAAACCCTAATTCCTGATTTTTTGATAGATGGTCCTTCAAGGTGATTTTTCCATTGTGGATGGGCTCTTGAGATTCTTTTGAGTTTATTGGACCATATATTGAGGTATTGGCTCATGCCCAGATGAAAATTTTCATCTGGAGGCCCTGGTCGACCAAACCCTAATTTGGTGACATTGGCGATCCTGAGGCTTGATCCTCTTGGAATGTTGCATAATTATGCATGATTCTTGATGTAGGAGACCCCTTGATCCTTCATGGATGTTGGAGGAGTTATACAAGTTGAAGATCAAGTCCTTTCTTGATTGATCCTTTGTCCAAATGATCAGAGAGGGATGTAAACCCTAATCTTTGATTGAGTGAATGCTCAACAAATCCTGAGGAGATTGATGAGGCATGATGATATATCCATATTATGATGATGATTCTCATAATGATGGGAAATCTTAGTAGTCAAAATTTGGGGTATGACACTTATTTATTGACATTTTTCAACTCTTTTGTTTTGTTGGATTTACTCCATTATATCATGTTATTCTTCAATATTGTTGAAAATACCTTTGGTTGCTTTGATCTGTGTGTTATTGTGCATAAATTAGGCATAAAACCAAAGGAAAAGAAGAGATTCAACATGTTCGTTGTGCGAACAACCAACAAGGAGTAGTAGTGAATGTTCACTGGGCGAACTCATGGCGAAGCCCCATCGAACCCTCTCAAAATAGAGTTAGTAAGAAAAAGGCACTAAGGTCGCTGGGTGAACTGGTAGCGAATGTTCGCTGTGGAGAGGTCTCAGCGAAGGACCAACGAACCATCCCAGACTAGAGTCAGTAGCTAAAGGACCATAAGTTTGTTGTGAAAACTTGTAGCGAGGTAGTTCATAGGTCGAATAATTGCTCGCACAACGAACTTCAGATATTTCTCAGGGGCGGTTTAACTGTTCAGAGGCACTTCAGGTGCCTAAAAGTGTGTTCGCTGGGCGAAGAAATGGTTCGCAGTGCGAACATGACAGATTCCAAAAGTACTATATAAATACTTTTCACAATTTTTGGGGATCATAACCCTATTTTTCACACCAAAAATTCATTTCTCAGTATTTTTTCACCAAAAGGTCATATTTTGCAAATAGAAGCTGGATTCACATCCGAGTTTGATTCTTCGACGTGGATGCTCATTCATCTTCTTCTAATACTTGTAAAGCAAACTACCATGGTTATGGGTAGCTAATTTGCTTTGTATCAAAGTTAGAGGTAGTCTACCATTAGCTTGTATGTATTTCTTTTGATTGGCCTTGTATGTGAACAAGTGATGATTAATATATGATGAATATTTTTGTTCTTAATGATCCATTCTTGTTTTGTAAAACTCTAGACATAGATTTTGTGAAACTTGACCTAAAATATTCATCTACCGGTTTATAAATTGGAGAAATCGGTCTATGGTCGATAGTTGCTTTGTGTTGAACTTAAAGCTTACTATATTGGTTGTTATATGGAGATATCGTGTAACGATGAATAGGGTATTTCTCACGACGCCGCTTTAGAGATAAACGGTGTTGAGAGAATGTGCGACGATATTAATTGGATCCGACTTCACATGCAAGATTGAAAGAATACGTATAAGTTAGGGTAGATGAAAACTACTTTTGATATACTTTGTTAATCAAAATCTTTAGAATTTATAAGCTTTGCTACTAAAAACGTGACAAGTTTAAGAACAAAACTTTGAAAACCTTTTTTCTTGAAACAATAAACTGTTGAACGACAAGCATTAAAATATCTGCAATCCCTGTGGAGACGATAACAAAACCCCCCTTTAACTACGATTCAAACATATATCTTTTAGATAAATCGGAATCAGAAGCATGCTAACCCTACCTCCGAAATTGATGGATGTCAACTCAAGGTCATAAATTATGGTATTTGAGAGTAGTTGATATTATCATAAAAAGATTGTGTTGTACTTGTTTCATAGAAGATTTCTTTGGACAAAAGCTTTGTTCAGTGGGTAATCCTTTGGCTACGAGTTCCAACACCTGCTTTATTGGAAAAGAAGATGTGAAAAAAGATTTGATCTGAATATAGTTGTTAGGTTGTTTCAACAACTCTATTTCTTCAACTATAAAAGGAGCAGAAGAATTGAAGATCAACTAAGAGAATAACACTACAACTACAATTGGAATATACACGCACTTCACACCTTTTGTATCAGATCAAGAGAAGCTAATCTGTTAAGAGTTCTTATTCTTGTATAGCTTAAGAATCTTTTGTAATGCTCGGTATAATATATACCTAGAATAATACTATACAAGCATTTTATTTGGTACTGACACCATCATAAGTGCCTAATGGCGTAATTCACATATTTGACCATTCTAAAAACATAATACAATCTATGGTACAAGATATGGAAACTAGCCAAAATAATAAAAACTAAGATCAATATACAATATCCTCAATTGTATACAAAAAATACACAGCGGAAAACTAAAGCTAAGCTTCTCTAGAAACATCCAAGCATAGCTCCATTTGTAAATCAAACCTGCAACACTGCCTGAAAAATAACAACAATAGTGGGGTGAGATATTAAATCTTAGTGAGTTTCCTATCTTATGGATTCTCTCGACTTTACAGGGTTCTAGCCAATCCTAACTCAAGTCAAGGGGAAGGGAATGACCTTGAGTTCACAATCTCAAACTATATGGAACCATGTTCCTGAGTTCACCAACTCAAAATATCACTAATCGATAACCTTACCAAGGCATCCCCTTTTCCCGTCCGCTTCTACGTCTAGAAGTCGACCCGAGTCATGGATCCTTGTAATTCGTACTGCACACGGGAATCAAACCTGCCAAGTAGTCATGCATACATTTCATAGGAGCCCGAGGCTCATGAAACAGCAACTCAAGGGAAATGGTTACGATTATGTGATCTCACACACAAGCGTGATTGTATTCGAAAATCACAAGGCCACAATGCCTTAATTACAAGGAACACAAAGGTTCACAGTCATGTTCCATACTAGTGTCTCACTCTCCTCCAGACCATTACTCGTGAAGGATGCACACAAAGGCATCGAACGCACGAGCATCGCCATCTAGATTCTCTATCAAAATCCTAGTCACAACCTAGAATCATATCATATTTTTTGGGGTAAAGTTTCCTCACTTTTCCTAACTCATTTTAAGCATGCATATTCTCTCATTCATACTTAACAATAGTTAGATAGATATGGCATAACACAAATATTACAATTAAACACATATAATAACACATCACATAAAACATCACTTTCATTCAATTGCCACCCATTCATTATTCTCACAACATACTCAATATTTTCATATTTTCTTGGGTAGAGGATCCTCATAGCTTTCCAACGATACCAATAACGCGTCGATCGGAATCACGGTTTAAAAGTTATAAACTTTCAAACATTTTTCAAAAACACAACAGTGGTAACAAGTTACCTCAAAATGAGTAACCGGTTACCCACTCTCACTGCGTATTCCAGTAGCCAAAATTCAATAGGATAAAAGATCTCCAATTGATATTTTATCATCTCACACCAATTGATCAATTATTAGAGTTACCATAAAATCCTCTCTTGAACTAATAAAAATTAATCCGTCTCTTTAATAAAATAATTGATCTCTTCAGAGTTCACTAGTTGCTCAATTGATCCCAATTAACAATACTTAAAGGATTCCATTATTCCAATTGATCAGATAGAGCACATAGACACTCATCTGACCTCGTATGATATCCAATTGAGCGATTGGAAAATGTAGGGTATTACACTCTCCCCCCTTTAAATTGAAATTTGCCCCCGAATTTCCTCTACGCGACAATAATCACAACTTATATCCTTGTCTTAGATTCACACTTAACTTTACTTCCGTTCAATTTCTGAAATTTTCCAATTCCAACTTAACTTCACAGACCAAAATCCTTATTTTCACGATTTTTCAAACGTCACGTCCTTAATTATACTCTTGTTCCAATATCGAGTTAACGTCTAACTTTGCTTCTCCTTAATTCATCTGTTGCTCCCTACTAAAACACTTGGTCACATTCTACCTTTGGAAAGAATGTACCATTCTATATTCCTCTACTGAGTCACAAACCAAACCGTAACACCTTATCTTGGTTCAGGATAACGACACTCACCAAATCATCATGAGATAATTCAGTGATTCCTTTCCTTTATGCAATTACCGACAACTATCCTTTTATAAATCCTTCAACGTTCAAAACCACTTCACAATTAGTCAAACGACTTCTTTACCAGTTTCATCTGGTCTGGTGTTGTACATTGTACCCATCACGTCTGATATTTCATCTCTTTCGTATCACACCAAAAGGTAACACACTTAGAACAAGATCTTCTTATTTCTAACCTTACAATCAATTTCTCCTCCGATTCTTATAAATCCGACTGAAACCTTTCATCTGTCACCTTCCACTGCGCAACTCTGATTCTAATAATGGAATACCACAAATTCTTAAGCATTACCAGGTAGTTAACCGTCGGCGGAGAAACACACTTATCCACTAGGGTTCTTACTAATCAACAACACAAGAAACTTATTGATATCTTATGGTAGAACAATTTCCTCGCCACACACAACACCTTAACCTCGGCCCAATACCCTCCAGCCGATAGAGATACATGAGTTATATTATTACGACCATAACATATACAACTCCAAATCGATTCTAAATGTGGGCCAATAAATCCAGAATAGTTTAACCACTTCCGGTCCTGGTTACCACATTCGATAACAATTCTTCTTGTGGGGTTTCCTACTTACTCAAGGTTTCTTGTTGACACGAGATCTCAATCAATAACGCGTAACACCATCACTAAACTTCAATCATATGCAAGTCACCACTTATTGGAACTTAAACCATCCAAAGCACAATTGTGAGTTTCCATATCACTCACCAATTCACATACGACACTCCATATACACATACACTTTTGAACTCTATAACACGCTTCTCAATTGAATCCACCTCTCTCAATCGTTCCGTTCCATATATGATCCAAGCTACATACTTAACTTCGGAACGTCCAATTCTTACTCGTAATTGGAAGGATAACCTTCAAATTCCCCTCTAGATAAAGTACAACTGTACACATCTGGTACTACTTTCACGGTCTAAGTCTGATGTCATGAACTCACGGAAGATAACAAATACTAATTCTGACCAGCCGCTCATCCTTACTAACACCATAATTTAATACCAAAATATTCCTTGCGAGATAAAAACTTCGTGAGCATTTTCTAACTTTATCCTTAAGGCTCTCAACAGTAATGATAACAGTACACTTAAGACTTTCTCACACTCACCACAGTTCACAAGGTTACTTCCTCAAAAGTCAAACTCTCTTGTCGACCAATTAGATCGTCAAATATGCAACACCCCTCAGAAGTTCCGATTTCAAAATACAAATCCGTCTTTCATTTACTTGCAATCCTGTTTTCCATTCACACAACACCTATCAATCAGAATAACATAAGGTAATAAATCGCAGATGATAGTTTCCAAGGGATTTCACAATTTACAGCTTTTAATCGATTACCCGTCTGAGGTTAATCGGTTAACTCCTCAAAATTCAGCGCAAAACCTTATTTTGGCACATGTTAATCGGTTAACCACATTGTGTTAATCGGTTAACACTGCTGCAGCAGCTGAAAAACCAGTTTCTCTTAATTCAAAAGTCATCACAACTCAAAACCATCAATCCGGCTTGCTCTAACCCATAATATCATTCTCAACTCACGACGTCTTAACTTGTATAACATTCACCAACCATGATAAACTCAAGGTAATACAAAGTTAAAACATGCAGATGACACACTCGAACCAAGTGACAAGGCAAAATTCCAGATTCCGACGCGGTCACACGACAAATCTTCGGCGGAATAGTTCATTCCCAGTTCATACAACTACACTAGTAGGAAGCCAAAAGATGACGACGTTCTAATGTTTAAGCCATGACTCATACTTGATTCGTCCACAAGAAAAACCCAACACGCAACCATTAAACGGTACCACAAAGCGGACATAACATGTCGAGCATACAACCTTGTTTTCTCACTTGAGTTTCTTTGAAGAGAAATAATACAACAACGTTCTTAGTCCAACAAAAGGTAGATTCCGAATAATCCAATCATTCACAAATACAGAAGCCTCTCTATACTTGAAAATAAATCACGGTAATGCATCCTCTTGAACGACCTTTCCATCACTTCGTACACCTTAACCGGGATTTCTTACCCTTCACTATCCATTGCATACCACACTTACACGAAATTCACTTAGCGAAAGATTCACAAACAACAATTCTCATCAACTACTTTCAAAACCCTTCCGGTATAAATTGTTCCATGATTTACACTTAGTCCTTAATAAGTCTTGATTTCCTCTCGTTGTTTTACCACAATTTTACTTCTTAGGACACGATGCTCAATGTTCCACAAGGTACATCCCTCCACACTTGTCTCAGGAATAAGAATCCTTCATGTACACTTATGACCACGGTGCTACCACTACGCTTGTTCTTAATACCGAGGTGTAACTTTTCCCATTCCACGTCATACTAATAGGGTCCTCATGGGTGAACCATCATTGATTACACTTCCTTAATTTAAGCTTCAAAACAACTTAATAACTATATTGCACACTCGTCCAAAAATACATTTCGTCGTTACTTTCTCATAACATACTGTTAATACCGTTCTCCACATCGCGCCTACTTCGCTTTCCATTGTAATCCTTTTAGGTCCAAATATAAAACATTCATACTGAAATTCCCTAAAATCTAAGATACTTACTCTCTTTCTTAATACAAACTTCTTCCGGTCCGTATCACTACACTTTCCGTTACTAGATAAAGTTCAAACTTTCTCTGACACGATACCATATAGTGTTCCTTGGGTAATTTAATAAATTCCAAATAGATCTCTCACCAAAAAAAGAAATTTTAATGTATTAACCCGAACCTGATCTCTCTTCATGATTGAATATACGCAATAAATCTCATACCATCCGTCCAACACATACTTGTTTCACTTGAAGCATGTAAACACATCCTTATGTTCCTTCTCACACTTCTCTACTACTTTAAGTTCCCATAAAAGCTGAACATCCTTAACTCTCCACTTTTAACCAGTTGGAAGACATTGTCCCGAACACATTCTTTAAGGTACTCTCGTCCATTCAAGATACCATAGCAACCTTAGAAACTGAAGCACCAATAACTATTTCACTTCCGGACCTTACGTCGAACGTTCCACAAAATAACTTTTCTTTTTAACGGAACGAGATTACTTGAAATCCTTATCCATACTAGTGGTCGATCTAGCTCTACTAGCGACTTTACATATTCCTCAATACCTTGACCAATCGTCCCATAGAGATCCCTAACTTTCAGACTCCATCTATTCCAAAGGATTGCTTGAACAACAGACCACTCTTCAATTCCATGCTACTAAAAGCACAACTTCTACTAAGACCTTAACTGAGCTAACCAAAACTCCTCACTACTAACTCTTGGCTTGAGCCTACCCTCACAACACAAGTTCCGACAACACTTCATAGTCCTCGTGGTCGCTTAACCATGATTCTACCTATCACATACCTAGTATTAAGTTGATCAGGCCCAACACTAGATAGTATGATATTAAGAGTCATGCTGGCAAGACACACTTAAGAGGTAGTAATAGATTTACTTATGATGTTTCAAGGCTAGGTCGAGGATACAATCAGGCTCTAATACTAACTGTAATGCCCGATATAATATATACCTAGAATAATACTATACAAGCATTTTATTTGGTACTGACACCATCATAAGTGCCTAATGACGTAATTCACATACTTGATCATTCTAAAAACATAATACAATCTATGGTACAAGATATGGAAAATAGCCAAAACAATAAAACTAAGATCAATATAAAATATTCCCAATTGTATACAACAAATTACACAGCGGAAAACTAAAGTTAAGCTTCTCTTGAAATATCCAAACATAGCTCTACTCGTAAACCAAACTTGCAACAACGCCTGAAAATAACAAAAATAATGGGGTGAGATATTAAATCTCAGTTAGTTCTTTATCTTATAGATTCTCTCGGCTTTACAGGGTTCTAGCCAATCCTAACTCAATTCAAGGGGAAGGGAAATGACCTTGAGTTCACAATCTCACACTATATGGAAACATGTTCCTGAGTTCACCATCTCAAAATATCACTAATCGATAACCTCACCAAGGCATCCTCTCTTCCCGTCCGCTTCTACGTCTAGAAGGCGACACGAGTAATGGATCCTTGTAACCTACTTGACATACGAATGGATTCGGGTTCTACGGGCCTTTTACCGTTATGAACTGTCACTTCACACGGGCATTATACCATCACAAGCATACGCTCCATGGGTGCCATTCGTACTGCACACGGGAATTAAACCTGCCAAGTAGTCATGCGTGCATTTCAGAGGAGCCCGAGGCTCATGAAACAGCAACTCAAGGGAAACGGTTACGATTATGTGATCTCACACACAAGCGTGCTTGTATTCGAAAATCACAAGGCTACAATGCCTTAATCACAAAGAACACAAAGGTTCACACACATGTTCCATACTAGTGTCTCAGTCTCCTCTAGACCATTACTCATCAAGGATGCACACAAAGGCATCGAACGCACGAGCATCGCCATCTAGATTCTCTATCATAATCCTAGTCACAACCTAGAATCATATCATTTTTTGGGGTAAAGTTTCCTTACTCTTCCTAACTCATTTTAAGCATGCATATTCTCTCATTCATACTTAACAATAGTTAGATAGATATGGCATAACACAAATATTAAAAGTAAACACATATAATAACACATCACATAAAACATCACTTTCATTCAATTGCCACTCATTCATTATTCTCACAACATACTCAATATTTTCATATTTTCTTGGGTAGAGGATCGTCATAGCTTTCCAACGATACCAAGAACGCGTCGATCTGAATCACGGTTTAAAAGTTATGAATTTTCAAACATTTTTTAAAAACACAACAGTGGTAACCGGTTACCTCAAAATGAGTAACCGGTTACCCATTCTCACTGCGCATTCCAGTAGCCAAAATTCAATAGGGTAAAATATCTCCAATTGATATTTTATCGTCTCATACCAATTGATCAATTATTAGAGTTACCATAAAATCCTCTCTTGAACTAATAAAAATTAATCCGTCTCTTTAATAAAATAATTGATCTCTTCAGAGTTCACCAGTTGCTCCATTGATCTCAATTAACAATACTTAAAGGATTCCATTACTCCAATTGATCAGAGAGAGCACATAGACACTCATCTGATCTCGTCTGATATCCAATTGAGTGTTTGGATAATGTTGGGTATTACATCTTTAGTGTTAAAATGTGTTGTATTATATTTGAACACCTCTGATTGTTAATCAAGTGTTGTTGTAAGTTATTCCTTCTCTAAACAGTCAATTTAGATAAAGTCTCTTGCTTTGTGCTTGAGCATAAAAGTCTTAAATTTGAGGAACCTGAGCAGGAAGTCTTGGACTGTAGGTCTAAACAAGGAAGACTTGTAATATAGGCTATAAGTAAGGAAGTCTTGAATCCAAGGGGTTTAAGCAGGAAAGTCTTAGGATCTAAGAATCTAAGCGGGAAGTCTTAATCAGGTGCTGATTGAGCGAGGAAGATTTAGGTTATAGGTCTGAACAGGAGAAAGTCTTATACTTGAGGGTATAAACAGTTGTAATCTTTTTTGTTATGGCAGAAATCTCTTGTGCTGCAAAGAGACTAGACTACTCTCAGTTGGAAAGGAACTAGGATAATTTTTGTGTGTTCTTTTCCTATTTATTTACTTTTGTTATTTTATCTACTACAACTTGTTAATCAGTTTCTAAACATTTGTTTAGATTCTGAACTCTAGTTCAGGAGTAAAAACGATTTGGCAAACACAATTCAACCCGCCTTTCTAGTATATTTTTCTCGCCTTCATTGTCCTGTTTTAAGCAAATAATATATCCACTTTCGTTGCCGAAATTTATTTGTTTAAGATTAATTTTAAAGCAACTATTAAAATTAGAATTTCTCAACTTAGTTCGAGACACTTTCGTCGCCTCAAACTCAATTGTTTAGAATTTTGTAATCATATATCGAATCACACCCTTTCAGCATATGAATGATATTTATAATATTTTTACGTTCGTAACGACATTTAAGTGAAAAAATCAAAATCTAGAAAAAATTATACATGTTTCTCGTAACAGAATAATAGAGAGTTTACATGAGGTCTGTCACAAGACAATCCTCATGACCCGTAATCCCTATAAATCTACTCAAACATGACAAAATACAAGGCACGCATCGAAATAAGGAAAAACGTAAACATCGTATGATAAATAATAAAGAAAACGAGATCGTATTGAAATAGTTCTCAGAGTTACAACTTGCTCCATATAGACTTTTACAAATAGCAACAAGAAACAAAAACGCGGGAATGTTAATTGCAGAGAAAATTAAATAATGTAAAAACTGAATTATAGAAAGTGTGTGGTCTTTGTTTCTCTCTAGATCCTAGCTACTTATAGGCCTTAGTACATGATTACAACACCAAATTCATATAATTATCCCTCATGAAATATTGTAATTGATAAAAAAACAGATGGAACTTGAAGAGGTAGAAGAAAACTACTCATCTCAAAGCAATATAAGGATGGAATTCGGACTACTACGACTATTAGCAGGCATTACAGATGGGTGGTAGCAGCCACTACGGCCTGTAGCTAGTTGGGTGGTAGAGGCCCCAGGTTTGTGGTATGCGACTAGGGCCATTGTGGTCCATAGTAGGTGCTACAACCAGGCTATAGTGGACTCTGATTTTTGTATCAGAGACTCCTCTCTTCGAGGTCTTTATGCATTTGGTTTCCCATGTCACCCATTTGGCACAGTTGATCTTCACCTTAAATGCGGGGAAAATACACAAAAAGCACAAAATTAGCAAAAACAAAGATTAAACAACATAAACTTGAATATAAAACATACTTGAAAACAACATTAACGTCATTGATCATTGAGTTATGAATTAAACAAACACTTGTACTAAAATGCATAATAATTTAATAGTGATATGTTATTACTAAAACAAATACAGATTCATTTAAATATAGGGTGAGTATCGTACTAGCACCTATATAAAAATGTCACTCCAAAATCTGTCTTATAGTTCGTAACTCCCACAAAAACATATCAAAATAGATTAAAAAATATTCCTATTTCAACTCTTAAGATTTATTAAATTTGTATTTTCGTATAAGATAATGTCTTAAAATAATATTAGTTAATATGCTACCATTTTTAAAAGAAAAAATATAAAACATAATTGATGACAATCTGTTATTGTTAGAAAAAACAAATCATAGAGAAAAAAGATGATCATAATAATCACACAAAAGATTAACTTAGAAATTTTAAAATTGGAGAAAACAATCACTACCGTTATCAAATGACAATTAAAAAATAACACAATGTTAAAATTGTTATAATAGATAGACTATTCTCAACCTTCGAAGGCTCCAATACACTTGCACTCTCTATAACAATGATTTAAATACTCCACAAAACCCAAAGTTAAAATGTCTTTTACTTATACATCTTGTAAAGAAGAACTTGAATCATTTATATAGATAGCTTTGGACTCCTTCTTTCTTTATAAAACTAAGCTATGAGACTTTTTCAACATCTATATTTTCAATCATCCCCAAGAGTTATAGATGTTTTTTTAGCATAATAGTAATAAGGGCTTTTACTTCCAATCGTTTATGTTTTTGCAGCTTTTACGAAAGCTGATAAAGCTAAAATTGCTAGCGACTTCCTGGAAAGAAAAAATGGTTTGTTGAGATATCAATCGACAGGTTAACGAGAATATCTTAGGCTAAAGCTAAAAAGCATCAAAGAACCTACTTTTAATAACTTAAATTGGAAGTTAGGTAAAAATTGCTTAACTTGTATATTTATTCATGATCTTTATTGAACTGTAACAATCATAATATAATATATACTCCCTCCGTCTCATAAAAAGTGTCCTATTTGAGCAATGCGCGGTTCTTAAGAAAATGATTAGATGTGTTGGTTGTAGTGAAAAAGTTAATGTCATTTACTAAAATACCCCTATTAAATGTAGTTGATAGAGTAGTTGAATAAAGTAAAATTTAATGAATAGGGGTATAGTAGTGGAAAAATAATAATGATTACAACATTGGTAATGTAACTGGACAATTATTTTGAGACAAAAATAAAGTGCAAATGAGACACTTTTTATGAGACGGAGGGAGTACTTAACTTGTAGATTTGAGAAATAAACTTTCCTTTGGAATCTTTTTTTCTTCTTTTCTTTTACTGTACTGGAATAATATCGTTTCATATTCACTATAAATATTCACATAGGATTCATGTTATATGCATTGGAACATAACATAAGGGTTAAACTTCTCACAAATGGAGAGGTCAACTATTTCTGAGACGCAGAAAAGTGAGACAGTGATTTTGACAGCCGCAAGAAATGGAATAGTTGAAATAGTGAAAGAGCTTATAACAAAAATACCAAGTTCAATATACGATGTTAACTTGGAAAATAAAAATGTTTTACTTGTAGCAGTTGAGAACAGAAGAACCAATGTTGTTGAGGCAATAAGGAAAGAGTTTGAAGAGGGTAGTAAAAAAGCGATATTTGAAAACTTAATCCAAGGTGTGGACGTGAAAGAGAACACTGTGTTACATTTAGCTGCTACAAGTTGTGATCCAGATTGGAACATTTCTGGATCTGCCTTGACAATGATGTGGAGTATCAAATGGTTTGAGGTATTTATATTTTTATATTTCAACTCCAACCTGTTTGAAACGACTTATTTGAGCTTATTTAAGGACATGAGCACTTGTGATGTTGTTTGGAGAGTTTATAAATGTTTTTCATAAGCTTATGAAGAAACATTCTACTTTGAAAATTGAAATGTTTGTCATCGATAAAACTTTTCTACTTAATTTGATATAATCTAATTTTCTAACAAGTTTTACATCATTAAGCAGTACACTAAAGGACTAGTGCCAGAGCATTTCATAGTTAGAACAAACATATACGACAAAACAGCAGGGGAATTATTCAAGAAATCACATGCAAAACTGGTACAAGATGGTAGTGAATGGTTCAAATACATTTCTGAGTCTTGTTCTGTAGTAGCAGTACTCCTTGCCGGTGTTGCCTTCTCTACGTCAAGCATTGTGCCGGGCGGCAACAAAAGTGATACAGGCGAACCAATATTAAAAGGAAAGTTTGCATTTGATACATTTTCGTCTATGTTTCTCTGTCACTGCACTCATAATGTTCCTTTCTATACTCACCTCTCAAAAAAAAGCCAGAGATTTTAGAATTGATTTGCCAAGGAAGCTTATTTTGGGGTTGAGTTCTCTTTTCTTTTCGATGGCTGCATTGTTCGTTGCTTTCTGTTCTAGCCATTTCTTTTTGATTGACGACAAGTTTAAACACATTGTGTTTCTGATTTATTCAGTCACGTGCTTCCCTTTGACTTTGTATGCAATATCACAACTTCCACTTTTCATTGAACTTCTCAGAGTTATTTTCGCCAAAGTTCCAAAGACAAGTGAGAAGGAGAAATACTTTTAATGGTGCGAAATGCATTGAGAATGTGTTTGGCTTGAGTACTACTTACTACCTAATGTTTGGCGCAGGCTATATATTTATTTGTATGCCTAATGTTGTGTTGGCATTAGCTGTCAGCATGATTTTAGGAATTATATTAGGAATATAGTTATTATTTGTTAATTATTCTGATTTGGTCATAATTAGAAATAGGGTTTTCTATGTATATAAGTATAGCCTATTCCTCTCCTGTAAAATATACAAAACAGAAAATAATATGAAATTAACGTATCAGTTTAACATGGTATCAGCCGCCAGGTTTTAACCTTGACCTACGGTAACACTTCCCATCCATCTTCCATGGCCGACTCGGATTCAATCTCCGATGACGCTACCTCGTCTTCTATTCTTGCTGAGTTGACGACGAAAATGACGGAAGTTCTGAACCGTGCTTCAGCCCCGTCACAGATTAGTTCTGACCATACGGTGGCACCGATTGGCATCAAGTTAGATGGCAGCAACTATCCCCTTTGGTCCCAGGTGGTCGAGATGTATATCTCCGGCAAAGACAAACTGGGATATATCAATGGAGATCTTCCGCAACCCCCTCAAACAGATCCTACCTTTCGACGTTGGCGGACTGACAACGCGATTGTTAAGGGATGGATAATCAACTCAATGGACTCTTCTCTAATCAGCAACTTTATTCGATTCTCCACTGCCAAGCTGGTGTGGGATGCAATTGCGACCACGTACTTTGATGGTAGCGATACCTCGCAGGTGTATGACCTTAGGCGACGGGTGACACGTCTTAAACAAGCCGGTGGTTCTCTTGAAAAATATTATAACGACCTCCAAGGACTTTGGCGTGAGATAGATTTCCGTCGTCCAAATCCGATGACATGTCAAGTTGATATCCAACACTACAATACACTTGTCCAAGAAGAACGAGTGTATGGTTTTTTGGATGGACTTGATGACCGCTTAGATAATATCAGAAGCGATGTTTTACAAATGAAACTGTTTCCAACCGTGGAGCAAGCATATGCACATGTTAGGAGGGAAGCACTTCTTCAGGCAGTGATGACAGACAACTCCAATGAAGTATCTGGAGCAGTTCTCACATCTAAGGGTCTCAAATTACAGAGCAGCAAAATATTCTCTCAATCCAAACATAAAGAATCATCTGATGGCACTAAGTGTTCTCATTGTGGAGGTAACAAACATACTCGAGAGACCTGTTTTAAGCTTCATGGCTATCCAGATTGGTGGACAGAATTTCAGACTCGAAAGCGTCGTGATACAACTGACAGCCACCCGGGAAAAGCTGCAGTAGCTACTGCCGAACCGCATCTTTCCCTCATTCCGCAATCAAGTTCCCACACCAGTGAAGGTAATGTTCTAATTTGCTCTAATCATGATGATGCCTCTAATGCATGGATACTTGATTCCGGAGCGACCGATCATATGACGTTTGATGCTGCTGATTTTTCTGAACGTTCAGCCCCTCGGTGCTCAAGTATTGCCAACGCAAATGGTGGTTTATCCTCGGTAACAGGGGCTGGAACTGTGATGTTATCACCAGCCCTCTTGCTTTCAAATACACTACTTGTTCCCTCTCTATCTCATAAGTTGCTGTCCGTGAGTCAAGTTACAAAAGACTTGAATTGTGTTGTGTTAATTTATCCATCTTTCTGTTTCCTTCAGGATATTCTCACGAAGGAGATCATTGGGTGTGGTACTAAGAGAGGGGGACTCTACTATATGGAGGATTTTAGTGTAGGCCGAGCGCATCACATGCATTATCCAAGAAACAATAAAATAGAGCAAGTTTTACTTTGGCATCGTCGATTAGGCCATCCTTCGTTTGGCTATCTGAAGCATGTGTTCCCAAATTTATTTTCAGATACATCTTTGTTGAACTTCAAATGTGAAGCTTGTATTTTAGCCAAGAGTCATCGAGTCACTTTTCCATTAAGTATGAATAAAAGTAATGTTCCTTTTGCTTTAATCCATTCTGATGTATGGGGTCCATCCCCGAAATCTTCTCTCTCTGGTTATCGGTGGTTTGTGATATTTGTTGATGATTGCACTCGAATGACTTGGATTTATTTGTTGAAACAAAAAAATGAAGTGTTGCACATATTTCAACAATTCCATAAAATGATTCAAACTCAATATTCAAAGAAGATTCGGATCCTTCGCTCTGATAATGGTGGGGAGTTTGTAAATCACCAATTCCGTGAGTATTTCAAAAAACACGGTCTTATTCATGAAACCACATGTCCACAAACTCCACAACAAAATGGTATTGCAGAACGGAAAAATCGCCACATCCTTGAAACAGCTCGTGCTCTTTTACATGGAGCACATGTGCCTCACCACCATTGGACTGATGCTGTTACTACAGCAGTATATCTCATTAATCGGATGCCATCGAAGGTTCTTGAATTTAAAACTCCGCTGCAGACCTTGTCTACATTTGTACCGCTGCCTACAATACAAATGTTACCACCTCGAGTCTTTGGTTGTGTTGCGTTTGTTCACCTACATAAAAACCAGCGTATGAAGCTTGATCCTTGTGCCATTCGCTGCCTTTTTTTGGGGTATGGTGTACACCAGAAAGGGTATCGTTGCTATGACCCTATTACTCGACGCATGTATGTAACTATGGATGTTACATTCTTGGAATTCGACCATTTCTACTCCTCGGCATCATCCAATTCTTCTCTTCAGGGGGAGACACCAAAAGAAGAGTCGAATTGGTCAACATTTGATTGGTTCAAGGATAGTGATATACCATCAACTGAAGCTTTTGATGATCCTGGTCAAATTCAAACAGATCATATGAGAACTGAAGTAGGAGTATACCCTCCTGAAGTTGAAGTATCGGAATTCCCCCCCTCTCCAGTACCGAACGATCCATCTCCTGAGAATATCATTGAGGTAAGCTCTCCTATATCTCCTAATAATAATAATGTTGATATCTCTGTTAGCTATGAATTACCGCACAGGCATAATCGGGGAAAACCACCGAAGCGATACTCCCCTGAAGAAGAGGATCATAGATCGAGGTATCCAATAGCTAATTATGTCTCTATGAAGGGCTTGTCCGAACCCCTTAAGAAGTTTGCAAATGAGCTATCTTCACACAGTGTACCTAGCAAGGTTGAAGAGGCCATTGAAGACCCTAGATGGGTTCAAGCTATGAATGAAGAAATGGAGGCATTAAACAAGAATGCAACATGGACTCTTGTTCCTTTGCCAAAAGGAAAGAAATCAGTAGGGTGTAAGTGGGTTTTCTCTATCAAGTACAAAGCTGATGGGTCTATTGAAAGGTACAAAGCAAGACTAGTAGCTAAAGGCTTTACACAAACATATGGCGTAGACTATCAATAAACTTTTTCACCTGTTGCCAAGTTAAGCACTGTCAGAGTCCTTTTATCCCTTGCAGTAAATCTTGATTGGCCTTTGCATCAGTTAGACGTAAAAAATGCCTTTCTCCATGGGCACTTGAAAGAAGAAATATATATGGATATCCCTCCGGGATACGTGACAAATTATGAAACTAAGGTGGTGTGTAAATTGCAACGCAGTTTGTACGGCTTGAAGCAATCTCCTAGAGCGTGGTTTGGGAGATTGAACTTGGCAATGAAAAATTATGGCTTCCAACAAAGCAACGCTGATCATACTTTGTTCTTGAAACATCGTCAAGGTAAGGTCACAGCCTTGATTGTGTATGTAGATGATATGATTATTACAGGAGATAACTCTGAGGAAATAGCAAAACTTCAAAAACAACTGGCAACTGAATTTGAGATGAAAAATCTAGGTGGACTCAAATATTTTCTAGGCATCGAAGTTGCTAGGTCGAAGAAAGGCATCTTTCTATCTCAACGAAAATATATCCTGGATCTTTTATCAGAGGTTGGGCTACTAGACTGTAAACCTGTAGATACTCCAATTGTCCAGAATCACCAACTTGGAGAATATCCAGACCAAGTGTCAACAGACAAAGGAAGGTGCCAGAGATTAGTTGGCAAACTTATTTATTTATCTCATACACGACCTGATATAGCGTATGCGGTAAGTGTAGTTAGCCAATTTATGCACAACCCGAGTAAAGATCACATGGACGCGGTAATTCGAATCATGCGGTATTTGAAGTCCTCGCCTGGAAAAGGCTTGATGTTCACAAAGAATAATCATGTACAAGTTGAAGGCTATACTGACGCTGACTGGGCAGGAGATATCACCAACAGGAAATCCACCTCAGGCTACTTTACTTTTGTTGGAGGAAATTTGGTTACATGGAAAAGTAAGAAACAAAAGGTTGTAGCATTATCAAGTGCTGAAGCAGAGTTTCGAGGGATGGCTAAAGGTCTTTGTGAGCTTCTCTGGCTTCGAAGACTATTAATTGAAATTGGCTTTGCTCCGAATAATGCTATGAACTTTTTTTGTGACAACAAGTCTGCAATTGAAATTGCTCATAATCCGGTCCAACATGATCGGACAAAACACGTGGAAGTAGATCGACACTTTATTAAGCAAAATTTGGAGACCAAGATAATTCAATTTCCGTTCGTTAAATCTGAAGATCAATTAACAGATATTGTAACGCCCCGATTTTGATTATTCCATTATTCTTGAGTCTTTTGTTTTAATTGGGTGATAAATTATTTTATTTGTTAAATTGGTGTGTTAAATATTATTTTACCGTTTTTGAGAGTTTTCGGGAAAATTAGAATGGAGGGTATTTTAGACTTTTCTCAATTAATCATAAGTTAGAAATTTTTTTGAGTTAGAATTTTGTGAGAAAAATGAATTAATTGATTTAGTGGAAAATGAGAGAAAAGAAATAGAAAAGAAAGAAAATAGATAGAAAAGAGAAAGAAAAGAGAAATAGAGAGAAAAAGGAGAGAAAGAAAGAAGAGGAAGAGAAAAGAAGAGAAAAAGAGGAAAACCAAGAAAATCAACCTCTAGGAATCGATTTAATCGGGTAAGGGTGTGAAACATTGTTATCTTATCAATGTATAGTATTATGTATGATTGTGAATGTGTGTATTGGATTGGTTGTGGTGTTTTCATAGTTTTCCATTTTAGGTCGATAATGAGAAATCGATGTTTTCGCGGTTGGAAATCGACGAAAATGTGGTAGAATGCTTGTTGCCATGATTAGATTGAGTTCTGATGGATGTATGTTGTTTTGAAAATGTTTTGGGTTGAAAAATAGGGTTTTTGGGTTTTCAACAGCGCTGAAGGATTCTGAGTTTTCGCAGGTTCGCCTAGCGAACCAATCAGCGAAGGGTAGCGAAGGTTCGCTACGGGTATTCGCCTAGCGAAGGCATGAGCGAAGGTTCGCTAGAGTGTTCGCCTAGCGAACTTTGGGTGTTTTTGGCTCTGTTTGGTTCTGACTTGGTTCGCCAAGTGCTCGCCTAGCGAACTTTGTGTCTGTTTTTAGCTAACAGTTGGTTCGCTGGAACATTCGCCTAGCGAAGGAGCTAGCGAATGCTCGCGAGGGATGTTCGCCTAGCGAAGGAGCTAGCGAATGCTCGCGAGGGAGGTTCGCCCAGCGAACAGTGCTGTTCGTGTAATTTTGTTTTCTGCACAACTTTTGATCTGTGGTTCGGTTTGAGGCGTGGTTTGATGCGTTAGAAAGCTTATGGAATGTTCTTTCTTAATATGATGAATTGGAAATTATTAGCCGATTAAATAAGTCGGAAAAGTCAGAAATAGTGCTATTTAGTGACTTTTACCGTTTTGACGGTGTGTTTGAATGTGAATCGTACAATAGTGCATTGACGTGAATGTATGTAGATTGTAGGTGATTGTATGAGATGAATGCATGTATATATTGTGAATATGTATGCATTTCAAGAATGTCTTGAGTCATTATCATGTGTAGCATAATGATGTGCATTCTTGTGCTGAGGGATTCTAATGAGAATCCGCTATAACATCGTGAGCCTCTCTCGGTGGAGGTGTGAGCGACGGTTATAGACGATCGTGAGCCTCTCTCGGTGGAGGTGTGAGCGACGGTTATAGACGATCGTGAGCCTCTCTTGGTGGAGGTGTGAGCGATCGGGTCGTGAGCCTTTCTTGGTGGAGGTGTGAGCGATCCAGAAACATCGTGAGCCTCTCTTGGTGGAGGTGTGAGCGGTGGGTGAACATCGTAGGCCCGACGGGGAGTTACTTTGGTAACGAGCGATGGTTCCAGCAGAAGTTCCTGAGTGAACTTGAGATGATTGAGTCGGTACCGCATTGCATTTGCATAGAGTCGTGAGTCGGTCTCTATGATTTGCATTTCTCATCTTTAAATGATGCATTGGTGAATAAACAGTTGTGTATGTTTATGTGGAATGATAAGAATTGTGAAAGTATGCCTGATGTGTATGCTTGGTTTTATATATATATGGATACATTGCGATGTATATGAGTGACTTGTGATGAATTGTGGTGAGAAGGTGAATTATGTGTAACTTTATGCTATTATATATAATTATATGCATTGTTATTATGATAATATTTCTCACCCTTCTGCTGTTTTATGATGCTCTATGAGGCATTGCAGAGTAGGTATGCTGGTGGTCTTTTTGTGAAGCGTGTCTTCATTCTTTTGGTCGGTTGGCTCTGATATGTAGCACCGGGTAGCTAGGAGGGCTATGATTCTTTTGTGATACATTATATATGTATCTTGTTGATAAATGTTTATGTAAACATGAATTATGTTGGTGGATAATACTTGGCGATGTATATATGTGTATGTATATATATGAATTAGCTGTTATTCAATGTTTAGATCTTCCGCTTTTATTCTAAATATTGACACGTGGGTGTAAGGACTAAGTTCCTCTGTTGCAAGTTACCCCACTGTTGCATATCAAATGTTGAGCAGGTGTTGTATGTTTAAATTTCGTAATTGATGTGACATGCCTCTTTTATACCATGTTTGTAATTATACTCTGACGAAATCTTTAATATGTGCCTAAATGATTATTTGGGGGTATAGAAAGGGGGTGTTACAGATATACTCACAAAAGTTGTATGTAGCAGAGACTTCTACAACGCACTTGACAAGTTGGGCATTCGAGATCTCTATGCACCAACTTGAGGGGGAGTGTTGGCATTAGCTGTCAGCATGATTTTAGGAATTATAATATGAATATAGTTATTATTTGTTAATTATTCTGATTTGGTCATAATTAGAAATAGGGTTTTCTATGTATATAAGTATAGCCTATTCCTCTCCTGTAAAATATACAAAACAGAAAATAATATGAAATTAACGTATCAGTTTAACATGTTGGACTGTGGTTTTTTTTAGTGAGACTCGTTTATTATGTACTATGTCTAAAATAGCAGGAATATGAGAATTTCAAATTTCAATAAAGGGTTGCCATGAATTCATGAATGTTGCATATAAAATAGGGTGTAGCAAGCGGAAAATTACATCAGAGTATCTCCACTTGTCACACACTGAGCATCTTTCAAACTTTGCACTGTTTTCCATCGTACAGAATTTACAAGACCAAGTGTTGTGCTTGGTAGTAACAACTTTTGGCTGTTGTGTGCCACAAAATTCACATATAGGGGCTAGTGACTGCTTCAATCAGAACAGTTCATATGCATTAAAAAAGGCAGTATGTTACAAGACCATAGGTAGTACTAACTGTATTCTTTGGATTAAATAAAAGCCACATAAATATTTCAAGTTTGTCCTGGAGTAAGTGTCTTCATTATAAGACTATCACCACCAATGCGATATCCCAACCACAGACCACAGTCTCTTTTCTGCAGCAGAGAGTGCAGATTTACGAAGAGATGGGAGTGGAGGTTGATTAGAATAACCACTAAAACGCCTTCCTGTAAGATCAAACCCTTCCCCGGAGCCAGTTATCCCCTTAGCCATCAACTCAGCACGTTCCTTTCTAAGTTCATCCCAGAGGATGTAGAACTCTGTATCATGATGAGGACCATGATCATTATGACAAAGCTCATGAAGCATCGTATCTAAAACTTCATCATATGGATAAAAAAAGTTTGAATCCCATTCAGAATTTCTCCGTAGCGTCTATTGATTGCGTTTACACTGTCTACCACCTCCATAATTATACACAAGATAATATTCATCCCATGGGTTACAATCATTCAAACAAGTTATTCACTCATATTCCACAAAATTTTAAAGTTTTGGAAAATTAAGCAAAAGCACTTACCAAAGTTTCAAAGTTTGATTAGGATAATAAAAAAATACAAAATGGTAAATTATCAGAACTCAGAGAGAAGATTGACGTTCCAATTGTGTTTTGCAATCTTCTCCAACATCTTTTGAATTTTTATTAAAACATGACCAAACAATTACAAATGGACCTAATCTCTAAAATAAAAGGTTTTTCTAATGTACCCTAGACATTTCTAATGCACCACGTGAATTTTTACATATGTTATTTTCTTTCGGAAATACATATCTAGAAATATTTTTTGTTATAAGTTGTGCATTTGTTTTCAGATAAAGTGTGAAACACGATATCGAATAAAAAATAGATGTACAAAATAATAAGAGACTAATACTGGATGTGTCGAAAATAATATAACAATATATGTAGAAAATGTACAATCGATATCTAAAATGTAATAAAATCGTAAAAATAAAGTAGAGAGTATAGTACTACAACAAAATAATAATAGACTACTATTATGTGTGTCTGACAACATCTCGTCTACCTCCTCTGCCTCCTCAGCCATCAATTTGAAGGATTTGTTAATCAACCGTCCCAAGAGCTATTGAGTCAGGGGCAGAACTCTTCAAAGTTCAAAATATTGGGGCAAGTCTTCTTGAGGTCATCTTATGACAAGTCTGTTTCAAGGCAAGGACTTCAATGACCCACCAACAGTGGCAAGTCTATTTCCCAGTTGTTAGTACCTGTAGCTTGCAATTTTTGTCGGTGACGCGACCACCTTATCGCAATAGGGATTTCCTCACCTCAGTGGGAGGAACGTTGGTTGCTACTTTCTGATTTCTTATTTTATCCCGTGAAACTGGAAGGAAAAGGTAAAGTTATCTAAAACTAACCTTGCACGCATTTGTTTAACTGAACAATTGCTTGACAAAGATTGGGGAGTCTGGGACACTACCACAAAAAAGACCTTAGACAGCGCTTTTTTTGCCATTAGACAGCGCTTTTAAGCGCTGTATAAACCTGCGCTGCTATAGGTTTAGACAGCGCTTTGGGTAATACCAAAAGTGTTGTCTAAAGGGGGTATATTTAATGAAAAGCGCTGTCTATGGTACCTTTAGACAGCGCTTTTTGACATTATAAGGTATACCTTAGACAGCGCTTTTGGAAAAAGCGCTTTCTAAGCCTCACCTTTTTTGACATTTTTTTGGTATACTTTAGACAGCGCTTTCACCAAAAGCGTTGTCTAAGCCCTACCTTTTTTTACATTTTTTTGGTATACCTTAGACAGCGCTTTCACTAAAAGTGCTGTCTAATGTCAACCTTTTTGAACTTTTCTAGGTATACCTTAGACAGCGCTTTTGTCAAAAGCGCTTTCTAAGCCCTACCTTAGACAGCGCTTTTGTCAAAAGCGCTGTCTAAGCCCTACCTTAGACAGCGCTTTCTCCAGAAGCGCTGTCTAAGGTATACGAAAAATTTTATATAAATTTTTTTAAACCACAATTTTTACCAGGTTTTTTCAACCAGAATTTTACCTGTTTTTCAACCAGCAATTTTTTTCAGAAATTGGCAATTCAAACCATTGGCAATTTACACCAAAATTATATATGCAAAACAATTGGCAATTCAAACCAATATATATATTTAAAATTACAAACCAAAATTATATATACACCTATTTATAATTACAAATCATTACATTTTTTCTACAAATGCACATATTACTTATACTAATACTTTTGCATCCAACCAAAGCATTGCTTCCAATCTACATTATAGGTCCTGAAAACACAAAGATTGTAATTCAATTAAAAGAATACATAAACAAAGTTACACATATTTAAATTCTCATCAATTAAAGTAAGAGTACAATATTATACCTTGTAAAATTCCGAGTTAGAAATTGAGTAATGAGCACACTTGCATTCTTCAAAGTACTACATAATAATATAACATAGTTTGATTTAGTTTTAACTATTTCATTAGACATGAGAGATATGTGTTAATATTAAAATAACTCATAAGTTAGAAATACATACATCGGATGAAATCTCTATTCGATCCAACAAAAGAGTGTCTCTCATAAACCTCAACATGAAATAGCCGCAATCTATTTGATTGCGTTGCCGAGGACACTACAAATGAAAAGAAAATATGGATAAATCCTAAGTTTTATCAAGTAGCATCACTAATATAATAAAACATGTGATAATTAATATACCTTCACATAATTCCATGTAATAATGGGGTTGACTCTCCGCTGTGGTTTTGGATCTTGTTGGAGTCTAAATAACATTACCATGTAAAAAATGAAAATAAAATGCTCTTTCACTAATATATAACAAATATGACATAATATATAACAAATATAATAAAGAAATCAAGTATATAACAAATTTTACCTCTTTCACTAACATCTCTTTCTTTTCTTAGCAAATATGAATATGAATCACTAATATATAACAAATATGAATTACTACAAATTGACCTAAAGAAAAAACACAAATTAGTTATGGCGCTTCTTACTTTCACTGGCAAAATAGAACGTATACCTATTGGTAGAAAGTGTTCCATTATAACATGGCAGTCGTGTGTCTTTAAACTCTTCAACGTGAGGTCTTTCATAGACACAAGTCTTCCGACATCTGAAGAGTATCCTTCTGGAACTTTAACTCCACTCAAAAACTTACACAATATTTTCTTCTCCTTTCTAGACAGAGTAAAAGCAGCAGGTGGTAGATATGTTCGTCTTCCTTTCTTCACGGGTGCTAATTCAGGTCTAATCCCCGTCGCTTCCAAGTCTTTTCTTGCTTTAAGGCCATCCTTAGTCTTTCCTTTTATATTGAGTAACGTACCAATAACACTTTCAAATACATTTTTCTCAATATGCATAACATCGAGAAAATGTCTCACATACAAAGACTTCCAATATGGCAATTCAAAAAATATCGACCTATTTTTCCACCCACCTTTGACAACCTTATGTGCAAAAGGTTTGCCAAACTCAGTACGCATATCTTTTACCTTTTTAAAAACTTGGTCACCTGACAACATAGGTGGAGCTCTACCTTGTTCGATGTCTCCATTGAATTCTTGTCTCCACCCACAGTAGTTATGTTTGGCATTTAAGAATCTACGATGACCGAGAAAGACATTCTTATGACCAAACTCCAATCGCTTCGAAACTGTTTTATCTTCACAAATAGGACACGCTTTTTCACCTTTTATGCTGTACCCTGATAGATTCCCGTAAGCTGGAAAATCATTAATTGTGCCAAACAACATCGCCCTCAAATTGAAACTTTCTTTCCTATATCCATCATAAACCTCCACACCGTTCTCCCACAATATCTTTAAATCTTCGATCAAAGGTGTCAAGTATACGTCTATGTCATTCCCTGGTTGTTTAGGCCCAGAGATTAACATAGATAACATCATGTACTTACGCTTCATGCATAGCGACGGAGGTAGGTTATAAATCATAAGAATCACAGGCCATGTGGTATGTGAGATACTTTGAAGACCATGCGGGTTCATTCCATCAGTAGATAATGCCAAGCGAAGGTTTCTTGCTTCTTCTCCAAAGTCAGGATAATCATTATCAATTTTCGACCACTGTGATGAATCAGCCGGATGTCGCAACTTTCCATCAATAATTCTTTCATCTGCATGCCAAGTCAGGTGTCTTGCATCAGTTTCACTACGAAACAAGCGCCTAAATCTCGGTATTATCGGAAAATACCATAAGACCTTGGCTGGAGACAATTTTTTCTTATATCGAGACAAACCGCATTTAGGGCACTCAGTTAACGAGGCATATTCGTTTCGAAACAAAACGCAATCGTTTGGACAAGCATGTATCTTATCATAGCTCATGCCAATAGAACACAACATTTTTTTGGCCTCATAGGTTCGATTGGGAAGAACATTATCCTCCGGTAGCATTTCTCTCAAAAGGGCCAACAACTCTGTGAAACTTTTATCCGACCATCCATTGCCCGCCTTTAAGTTGTACAACTTCAATACCGCAGACAGTCTTGTGAATTTAGTGCAACCTTGATAGAGCAGTTTCTCTGCATCGCTTACCAACCTCTCAAACATTTCGGGACAATCATGAAGATCTTCTACAACTGCTTCTGCAATCTCTTCGACTCGATCACAATCGTATGTTTCCGTGTCTTTGTCATCTGAAGCATAGGTCGTATTACTTTTCCCCGTCGGTTCAACATTCTCGTTAATTTTCTCCCCATGATGTATCCAACACTTATAACTTCGATCAATTCCATTCATCAGTAAATGCGATTTCAATCCATCTACGTCAACCCTACCCACATAACAACAATCCAAGCAAGGACATTTTATTCGATTGAGCTCTTCAGCGTCAGCGTGTTGAACAGCAAACTTAACGAAATCCAATACCCCATTCTCGTACTCTTTGGACAATCGATCGGCATCCATCCATTTTTTATCCATGGTTTTCCTACTTATTAAGGTCAACAAAATAACATTAATTCAACCATAATAATCAAGAAATGAAAAAGTTTGATAGTGTTTGATATGTAACTGGTTGAATTTCTTATGTTTTAGTGAAATGTTTATGTTCATTATATTTGTTTATTAACTCAACCATCTCAAATTCTAGAATTTTGAGGCTTAAAAAACAAGCTTTGAATTCTAAAATTCAGAGGACATTTCCATCAATTTTAAGAGTTTTTTAGAAGATTTAAGAGGTGGAAAAAATAAAACTAAACTAAACTATTTCCATCAATTTTAACAAAACTCCATCAATTTTAAGAGTTTTTTTAGAGTTTTTTAGAAGATTTCATCAAACATACTCATTCACTACAAAACTTCATTAACAAAACTTCAAACATACTCATTCACTACAAAACTTCATTAATAAAACAGTCCAACATAACTTCATTAACAAAACTCATCAAACATAATCATTCACTACAACATTGTAAAGCAACAAAACCCTACAACAACAATGTAAAGCAACAAAACCCTATTCTTCACAACAACGACGTACCTTTAATGACGGTAACAACGGCAATGCAAGAACGAAATGTATCAAAGAGAAGAAAGAGAAACGAACGACGACGGCAATGAGCAGAAACGAAAACGACGGCAGTGAGCAGAAACGGACGGACGACAATGCAACGACGGCAACAACGAACGACTGCACGGTGGAGGATGGTTGACGGTGAAGGTTTTTCGTTCGCAAGGGTTTTGAGCTCTGTTCGCTAGCAGGGGAGAAGAAAGAGCGGAAATATGAAAATGAATACTGACTATTCATATATTTTAATTTAATTAGACCTTAGACAGCGCTTGTCATAAAAGCGCTTTCTAAGGTTGATCTTAGACAGCGCTTTTCAAAGCGCTTTCTAAGGTTGGCCTTAGACAGCGCTTTTGATTTTATTTTTTTTTAATTTTTAAGACCTTAGACAGCGCTTTTAATGAAAGCGCTGTCTAATATTTTCCTTTAATTTTTTTTTAAAAATTAATAAAACTTTAGAAAGCGCTTTTTACGGAAGCGCTGTCTAAGGTCTTATATTTTTTTAAATTTATAAGATCTTAGAAAGCGCTTTTAACTAAAGCGCTGTCTAATATTTTCCATTAAATTCTTTTTTTAAAATTTATAAGACCTTATAAAGCGCTTTTGAACAAAGCGCTGTCTAAGGTCTTATATTTTTTGCGCTTTTATTTTTTTAAATGAATAGATTCCTTGTTTTTAACTTATAGCAGCGCTTTTGTATTAAAGCGCTGTCTAAGGTGCGATGTTATAACTTACTTTTGTTGTAGTGGGATCAGGTTATACAATGGTGAGTTGTCAATTACCCATCCTATACATGATTATCCATGAGATGATAGTTTATGTTCTGATTTGATACTTGATTGTGTTTGTCTGTGAAATGGGAAAGTTTCTTCTTTGTGGATGTCTGAGAGAGAGAGTGTTTTTGTTGTTTTTCGGGTTTTCTGGTGTTTTTGGTAAGGTCAGGGACCTAAGGTTTTTTATAAGTATGCTCGCTAAGATTTTGCAATCTTATGCCTACGTATTCCCTGTTATGAAGTATAGGGAAATCAGAGCGAACGTAGTTCCTCCTATTCTAAGGAAGAAACAGATGTCTGGTGTCTTGTTCAAAGCCCAAGATTGAAGCTAAAGGTTGTTTTGTTTGTGTCTTGTTTAAAGCCCAAGATTGAAGCTAAAAGGTTTTGACTGAGAGAGAATTTGTTATCTCTAAAGAGAGATATCTCATCTGTTTATCCCAAGTGTTTGAATGACTGGCTTATAAAGGAGAATTACTTTAACTAGAATGCATGGAGACCAACAATGCCATAATTGCCTTTACAGGGTCATTTGTCCTGAAGGAGAAAACTGTAACTCTGTGTCAGAAATGCCATTTTTCTTTAGGAATTCATGCTAAGAGAGGGACATTGGTTTGGATGTTTGTATCCAGAGGCTTGCCACTTACAGCAATTAGATGAGGTTTTAACCAGGATAATGAGGGACAGACAGCTTGGATGTTTGTATCAACAAGTGTGCCACTTACAGCAATTATCTGGGATTATGGTTTTGTTTTGATTGACTGTTTTGGTTTGTTATTTATACAGAAAAATATCTTCCTGCAGAGAGATTTTGATTTCCTCTAAGGGGATGTTGATTTTTGTGTGCCTTTATTAAAGTCCAAGGTTGAAGCTAAGAGGTTGATTGGATTCCACTGGGGAAATCATTATACAAAGCCTAAGAGGAGGTTGGAGGATTGACTCAACAAGAGAGTGTTTATTTGTGTCTTGTACAAAGCCCAAGATTGAGGCTGAAAGAGATTTGACTCTTTTGGGAAAAAAAGTTGTATCTGTCTTGCACAAAGCCCAAGATTGAGGCTAAAAAAGATGACTCCACTGGGGAAAATATTTATGTGTGTCTTGTACAAAGCCCAAGATTGAGGCTAAAAGGTTAACTCTGTTTAGGGAGTGTTTAATATCTGTCTTGTACAAAGCCCAGGATTGAGGCTAAAAGGTTGGCTCCACTGTGGAGGACTCTATTGGGTGTCTTGTACAAAACCCTAGATTGAGGGTGAAGATTCTGAGTGACCCTGCTATAGGATTTTATATGGGGTGTCTTGTACAAAGCCCAAGATTGAGGCTGACTGTTGAGGAAAAATCATTATACAAAGCCTAAGAGGAGGCTGGTTGGGGAAATTTCTTATATAAAGCCTAAGAGGAGGCCAACTTCTGCTGAGGATTATTGATATCCAAAGACAGGTCCAAATTGGGGAATTCAACTCTAGCTGGGGATTATAGAAGAGTTGAGATATTAGATGCCTTGAGGTTCTGATTCTGTTGAGAATTTTGACAGTAAATTGACCCTAGCTGGGGATTTAACTGAAGGTATAACAGTTGGAGTTCTTCTTCTTTTGAAGGTTTTTGTTAATGGTAAATTGACAGTAATTGACCTATATTGGGGAAAATTTAAGTGAAGGTTTATAGATTGAGTTGTGAAACCTGTTTGATTTTCAACTCTGTTTGGAGATTGATGGAATGATCAGGGTTATTTCCTGTTCTTTAAGGAACAAGGTTTCATTGAAATCCAAAGGGAAATGAGACTATCCAAATCTACTGGTATTGAAGAGATTGGTTCTCAATTGATGAATGATCTTTGTATGATGCCCAAGAGAAGGCTGGTATGTTAAGGGATGAGTTTCAACCCTAAACTTTTTTGATGTTTTGACTCAAAAAGACTGCTCTAGCAAAGGATGACTAGGTTATGTCTTATACCTTTAAGAGGTCTCTGGGTCCTTGTACTAAGCCCAAGAGGAGGCATGAGAACTTCTAGGAAGCCTGAGGGTCCTTGTACAAAGCCCAAGAGGAGGCTGGGATGCTTTTAGGAAGCCTATAGGTCAAAACTTAAGAATGTTCAGAAAACGTTTCACCGGGAATTAATTCTTTCTTTTTTGAACAGTTCTAGAGTTTGAAGAAATTCAAGAGAAGTTTCCCCGGGAATTAATCCTCTCTGGGGGAATTGAATTTCTTTGACGGTTTCTAATAGCGACAGTCTGAGAAAAGTTTCACCGGGAATAATGCCTTTCTTTTTTTTCCATATTGTTTAAGCCCAAGAGAAGGCAAGACTGTATCTGGAAAGTCCTATGGGAAACTAGGTTTGACTGTATTGAAAGAGTGATCAACTGGCTTTACCTAATTCTAGACTTAGTTGCCGGGGAAAACTCTAAGCAGATATACAAGTATATATACAGTTGATATATGACAAGTATTTAAAAGGATATGAAAGAAGGACTTGCATGTGTGCAAGCTTCCAGCAATATAGTTATATATATGACATGTATTTAAAAGAATGAAAGAAGGACTTACAGGCGTTCAAGCTTCCAGCAATACAGTTATATATATGAAAGCATGTAAAGAAAGCTGATAAAAACTTACAAGTGAGCAAGCTTCCATAGTTGTATTGTTAGTTGTTCAAAGAAATTGAAGAAAGTTTTGATAACTACTATACATTTGAATTTAAATTACAAAGAAAGTTGTTTTGAAACATAAGCTTGGGGCTTATTCAACAAGAGATGCCCAGATGACTTAATTGATAACATTGATCAGACTGTAATATTTACAGATGTTGTGGGACTTATACCATAGCAGGGGCCCAAGGTTTTTATTTTTACAAAGAGGGTTGGGTCTTACACTCCATTATTTTTGTACAAGAGATGAGGCTTACAACTCAAGGAGAGGCCCAGATGAAAACAATGATCGTACTGTTGTTTTGAAAACTGAATCGGGACTTATACAAATGACTGAAGCCCAAATTTATTTATGTACAAAGGGGGTTCGGGTCTTACACTCTATTAGAGGCCCAAAAGTGTTTTTAAGAAAATAAATGGGACTTATAGCTCAAGGAGCGGCCCAGATTATTTTGCTTTGAAATGGCGATGCGCCAAGATTTTTGAAATCGCAGTGGGTCTTATACAATGACTGATGCCCAAAATGGTTTTGGTTAAAAAGGGCTTGGGTCTTAGACTCTATTAGAGGCCCAAAGTGCTTGAAAAATGAATAAAGATGGGACTTACAACATAAGGGAAGCCCAGATGATTTTGTTGAAAAGACGACGATCGCGGCGTGGTTTTGAAAAGTACAGAGGGACTTATACAATGACTGAGGCCCAAAAAGGTTTTTGTATAACAAGAATTGGGTCTTACACTCTATTAGAGGCCCAAAAGTGTTTTGGAATTTAAAATCAAGAGGGTGAAACCCAAATTTTAAATTAAATTCATTTTTCAAAGACAAATTAAATAAAAATGATATAAAATATCAAAAATATTTAAAACAAGTGGTAGGTTTTGAAAAATGTTTTGAAAAATTATGTTTCTAAACACATGAAAGTGTAGAAATCTTTTGAATTTTGAAAAATCAAGATGGAATTTCATTTTAAAATATTGAAAAATAATTAAAATGAAATTATTCACAAAAATATCAACTACATTAAATAACATAAATATGATTATTTTTGCAAAATAAAATAATTTAACATTTTTATGAATTTTGGGAAAAAGAATCAATTCAAAAACACAAATATTCAGAGAGAAATTAATTTTTGAATCAATTAATAAAAATATCAAAATTAATTAAATAATTTAAATATTTGAAAATACAAAATCACGCGAAGAACATCATCTTCTTCGTTTTGCCACCAGAAACGGATTCAATCCAATCTCCCTTGTTTCTTAATGGAATTGGATGAAATAAGTATCAATCTTGCTCGCCTTTGAACAAGGAACAAGATGGTAACACTCAATTTCATTTAAATTAATTGTGGAGAGGATTATCATGCACGAACCAGATGAACCCTAATTTGCAAGTGAGAATCGAATTCCGATTTTGAGGTGTTGTAAGTTGGTTCCAATGATCTGGACAGATTCCTTAGGTGCCAAGTATTGTGTCTGAATGCTTGGAGTGGTTTGAAATGAGCTGGAACTTGATATGGTACCTCAATTGCAACTCTGTCAAGAACTTGAGCAGTTGGCTGGTGATTTTGTGAAATTGATGTTCCATATGTGGTTTTGTGTTATGGATCACTCATATATGATGTTTATGAGGTGTTGGCATGATTGGTTTGGTTTGAATCACTCTCAATTTCAAAACCCGATAGTGACTTGGTTTAGAAGGCAAATTTGGAGTGAAAGAGTGATTTTGAGTAAAGCCTCAGTTTGGGGGCTTTGGTGTACTTAAAATGAGCACAAATGAGCTCTATTTATAGTGTGTCAAGTTTGTTTTGGCATCAATAGTGAATGGCAACTACATCAGGCTTTTCTTCAATGGTGATCAAATGGAATCTTTGGTCTTCACTAGCCATTGACTTAAGTCAATGGAGACAGCCTATGGTCTTCTGATCTTGGAGTTTATCTTGACTCATTCAGTTGGTTTTGTCTCAGTACATGCCAGCTTGATGCATCTATTGAATGTTCCTTGCCAAATTTGGAGTCTTTGGATTTTTCATCATTGAATCTCACATGCCAACATTGATGGATTCTTGACTTGCAAGGCTGGTGGTTCAGAGATTTTTGCTTCAATCTGATCCTCATTGATTTGGGAAGATGACAAAGTTGGTAAGATGAAAAAATTGGACAAAGAACTCGTGTGGCACAAGAAATGCACACAATATGCCTAATGCTGCCATGAAGAAAGTTTGCATCAAGGCATTTTGTAAGGTTCATAACTCCTAGCTCAGATGGAGTATGATTGAGTTCTTGGACATTTTGGAAATCTGGTGTATCCTACTTCAACATGATGTCCAAATTTGGTTTTGAATTAACTTGCATCAAAATGAAAAATGTCTCTATATTTTGGAAAAAGTAAAACAGAATATGACTTAGTGAAAATTTCACTAAGTGTTGGAAAAAATGTCATTTTCATGTTTTTGTGATTTTGATCAATCCATAACTCATGATCCATGAAGATTTGGAATTTCTTGTAGTTGACACTTTTAAAGTATGTCAGATGCACTTTCATTTGAGCTTTGAATGGGAGAAAAAGGCCTTAGGGTTTGGGAGATATGGCCTTGCAAAGTTGGTACCCTAGCCACTTTTTCCCATGACTTGAAAAAATTAAGTTTTCTATGGTTGCCCCTTTTACAAGTTAACTCAATTTTCTTGATTTTTCTTGATGAATTATGATTCAAGTCACATGTTAACATCATTTTAGGGTTGAGGAAGCCTTGGTTGACCAAAAATTTCAAAAGTCAAACTTGGTTTTGGAACAATTGACTTTTTCATCAGATGAATTTTGAATTTTTGTGATCCCTTTGTGAAATCAATCCTTGGGCATAATTAAACTTCATGGATGGCCTCTAGGGGAATTTAGGAATGTCTTGGACCCTTCCCCAAGGTTTGAGATCATGGGTAGGTCAAAAGTCAATGGTAGGGTTGACTTTTTTCATCAGAAACCCTAATTTGTGATCAGATGGTTTTGAGTTCTTGTGGCTTATGAATAAAGATATTTTAGCCAATCAAATCTTGTAGATATATCAATATTATGTATTTGAGGTCCTTGAAGTTCATATTGAAGCTTCAAGTCTTGCCTTACTTCACAAGTTAACTCAAGGGTTGAATTAGGTCAAAACCCTAATTCCTGATTTTTTTTATTGATGGTCTTTCAAGGTAATTTTGCCATTGTGGATGGGCTCTAGAGATTATTTTGAGTTTATTGGACCATACATTGAGGTATTGGCTCATGCCCAGATGGAATTTTTCATCTGGAGGCCCTGGTCGACCAAAACCCTAATTTGGTAACATTGGCGATCCTGAGGCTTGATCCTCTTAGAATACTACATATTTATGCTTAATTCTTGATATAGGAGACCCCTTGATCCTTCATGGATGTTTGAGACACTAGAAAAGTTGAATATCATGTCAATTCTTTGATTGATCCTTTGTCCAAATGCTCTGAGAGTGGTTAAAACCCTAATCCTTGATTGTAGAGAAGGCTCAATAATCCCTGAGGAGATTGATGAGGCATGATGGTATATCCATATTGTAGTGATGATTCTCATGATGATGGGAAATATTGGTGGTCAAATTTTGGGGTATGACAGATGCCCCTATTTAAGCTTCTTAGACCCGAAGGTATGAATGGTGAAGATTTTCGGACATTTAGGGTGCAAGAGGATTAAATATCGGAATACCCTAAATTTTGACGGTGGTTATGAACGGCAGTTTGCTCATTCATATTCTCTTGCTAAGC
The DNA here is from genome assembly GCA_022829125.1 of Lathyrus tuberosus. Taxonomy (NCBI): domain Eukaryota; kingdom Viridiplantae; phylum Streptophyta; class Magnoliopsida; order Fabales; family Fabaceae; genus Lathyrus; species Lathyrus tuberosus. Next base: position 3,725,086 of record JALAZF010000254.1, read on the forward strand.
GTTGATATTTAGCAAAGGTAAAAGTTCCCCTCGATCGTGGTCTTTATCCCCGGAACTGGTCTTAGTTTCTTTTGTCAATAAACTTCCCCTCGATCCTGGTCTTTGGCCAAGGAACTGGTCTTAGTTTCTTTTGTCAATAAACTTTCCCTCGATCCTGGTCTTCGGCCAAGGAACTGGTCTTAGTTTCTTTTGTTAATAAACTTCCCCTCAATCCTAGTCTTTGGCCAAGGAAGTGGTCTTAGTTTCTTTTATCAATAAACTTCCCCTTGATCCTGGTCTTAGGCTAAGGAACTAGTCTTAGTTTCTGAAATAAACTTCCCCTCGATCCTGGTCTTCCACCAAGGAACTGGTCTCATTTTCTGAAATAAACTTCTCCTCGATCCTGTTCTTCCACCAAGGAACTGGTCTCAGTTTCTTCTTGTCGAATTCCTTTTCTTGACAAGGGATGCAATCCATAGTGGTTTTTATCAAACTTCTCGCCGATTTTTTAATGGGAGATGCCATTTGATGTAAAATTTGATGTTAGATCCGCTGGGGAAAACCCATTGGTCTGAGCTATAGAGGTGTGAAAACTTCTCTGTTGGAGATGCCATTCGTTGACTCTACTAGGGAAAATGAGTCTCTCGGGAGACTACTCTCGGAGATATCACATTTTCCTTCGGGATTATCATGGAGAAATGCCATTTGACGTAATCCAATTTTGAGATGCTAATAACTTCATTAACATCGAGTTTCTTTGGAGAAAACCCGATGCATTGCTGAGAGTCTTTTGTTAAAAGGCTTTCTCTAGGGATTTTCCTTAATCTGGGAAAGCGAAGGTATCATCTTTAATGGTGAAGAGTGATGTTCCAAGGATGTCCGTTGAACGTCTTCTTGTCTTTCAGAGGTTCAAGTTATCAAAGTGGTCAAGAACGGTTTCCAATCCATAAATAAACTGGAGAGAGATTGTTCAGACAAAACATTTCTTGACGAGGAAAGTTCTGACGACTCGATTGACAAGAGGACTTTATCACTGAGGAGTGAAATTAACCAATGTGGTAGTAATGCAAAATGAACATGAGTATGAATCAATAATGCATGAAGCATGTATGTTTATGCTGACAAAACTAACGCGACATATAGACTAGTGTGTGAACAGGAATAGATACTCGGCCACTGCCGGGAATGAAAAGTACTATTGTTCAAGATAACAATACTGCCTTGCTTAGGAGAAGTAGACCCTGCAGGGAAAAAGAAATTATTGATCGGTCTTAGGAGGTAAGAACTCTGTCGGGGATATCAGGTGTAACCTGACATTTAAACAGTTGATCCTTCATTCAAGTGCACTGGTTTAGAAGGAGTACTTAGATTCTGCATTTTGAAGTTAATCACCTCTAGGGAAGCTGTCGATGTTCTTTCAGACGTTTAAAGCCAAAAAGAAATGCCATATTTATTTTAAAAGCAGCAGAAAATTTTTGCAAGTAAATTCATTTTTGTTTTATTTCAAGAATCGTTGATCATGTTAAATGTCATTCTATAAAGCAAAAATAAATAAGAGTTGCAAGCAAAAGCACAAGGGCTCAAATTTTATTGATAGAATGATAATCAGCCAAGCGCGTGATACCATAGAGTATTTACAAAGTTTAGAAAATGGTAATTTACGGGAAAATGGCTACATTAAAACATAACGACCGTTATCCTTCTACCAACTTTGAATTCTAGACATTCTGGGCTTCTGTCGAAGATGACCTTGACTGAAGTCTTTTGGATGGGAAGTACTATCACTGGGGAATTTACCCGTCTTAGATGTAGTTACTTGCCATGAATCCCTAATTTTTTCCTGGATTGTACTTTGGAGATTTCCAAACCACTGGGATGATTTTCAGATTATGTCTCTAATTTTTGCTTGGACCGCCCATTCGGGTTTTCAATCCACCAAGACGTTTTTTTTAGTTTTAGGCGAAGTATTTCTTCTCTACATCAACATTTGTGGGGTAGGCAAATCCCTCTCCGACCATAGTTGTAAGTCTCTGGGCACCGCCTGAGAAGGCTTTCTTGACCACAAAGGGGCTGTCATAATTCGGAGTCCATTTGCCCCGAGAATCAGTGAGAAATGATTGTATCTTCTTGAGTACGAGGTCTCCTTTTCTGAAGACACGAGGTCGGACCTTTTTGTCAAACGCTTTCTTCATTCTCTATTGATACAACTAACCATGGCATAGAGCCGTTATTTGTTTTTCTTCGATCAGATTCAATTTGTCGTGGCGACTTTGACACCACTCAGCTTCTGTTAGCTTAGCTTCCATCAATACCCTGATTGATGGGATCTCTACTTCAATGGGGAGTACTGCCTCCATGCCATATACTAGAGAGAAAGGGGTTGCCCCTGTTGAAGTGCGAATAGATGTGCGATAACCGTGAAGAGCAAAGGGTAACATCTCGCACCAGTCTTTGTAGGTTACAATCATCTTTTGAACGATCTTTTTTATGTTCTTGTTAGCTGCTTCTACCGCTCCATTCATCTTAGGTCGGTAGGGAGATGAGTTATGGTGTTCGATCTTGAACTCAGCGCACAACTCTTTCATCGTCTTATTGTTCAAGTTAGATCCATTGTCAGTAATGATCTGGCTCAGAACACCGTATCGACAGATGAGATTGTTTTTGATAAATCGGACTACCACTTATCATTTTACATTAGCATATGACGCTGCTTCGAACCACTTGGTAAAGTAGTCAATGGCGACCACAATGAACCAATGTCCGTTTGAAGCCTTTGGTTCAATCATGTCAATCATGTCGATTCCCTATATGGAAAAAGGCCACGGGGAAGAAATAACTTTGAGATGCGTTGGCTGTACATGGATTTTGTCAGCGTATACCTGACACTTGTGACACCTTCTCATGTACTTGTAGCAGTCAGATTCCATTGTCAGCTAATAATATCCTGCTCTTAAGATTTTTCTCGCCATTGTATGTCTGTTGGCATGAGTGCCAAAGGATCCTTCATGAATCTCTTTCATCAACATGTTTGCTTCTGGTTTGTCTACGCATCGAAGCAGAACCATGTCGAAGTTTCTCTTATAGAGTGTATCACCGTTCAGGAAGAAGCTTCCAGATAGTCTCCTGAGAGTTTTTCTGTCTTTTCTTGATGCCCCAGGTGGGTACTCTTGTTTTTTAAGGAAGCACTTGATATCGTGGTACCAAGGTTTGTTGCCTATAACAGCTTTAATTGTGAAGATGTAAGCGGGCCTTTCAAGGCGCATGATGTCAATCTTAGGTACATCGTTCCATTGACCTACACTAATCATGGAAGAGAGAGTGGCTAATGCATCAGCCATGTGATTTTCTTCACGAGGGATATGGTGAAACTCGATTCTGTTGAAGAATGGTAACAACCTTCTCACGTAATCTTTGTAAGGAATCAGGTCGGATTGGTATGTGTTCCAATCTCCTTTGATTTAATTGATAACCAGGGCTGAGTCGGCGTATACATCCAAGTTTTTTATTCTTAAGTCGATCGCTTCTTCGAGACCCATGATACAAGCTTCGTATTCGACCTCGTTATTTGTACACTTGAATGTCAACCTGGCATTGAAAGGAATATGGGTACCCTGAGGGGTAACTATGATTGCCCCAATTTCATTTCCATAAGTGTTAACAGCCGTCAAATATTAGTCCCCATTGGGATCCTGGTTCTGGCCCTTCATTGGGTAATGGTTCATCGCAATCTTTTATTTTCAAGTACATGACATCTTTGTATGGGAAGTCATATCCGTCTGATTCCTGATCGTCAATCGGTTGATGAGCCAAATGATCGGCTAAAATACTTCCTTTGATGGCTTTCTGAGCATGGTACTCGATGTCGTATTATGATAGTAACATTTGCCAACGGGCAATCCTTCCCATGAGAGCAGGTTTCTCAAAGACATACTTGATTGGGTCCCTTTCAGAGATTAACCAAGTAGTGTGACAAATCATATACTGCTGAAGACGTTTGGCTACCCAAGCTAGAGCACAACAAGTTTTCTCAAGCATAGTGTATCGAGTTTCATAGTTGGTGAATTTCTTGCTTAAATAGTAAATGGCAGACTCTTTTCTTTTGGTTTCGTCTTGTTGGCCAAGTACACAACCCATCGAGTCTTCCAAGACTGCCAGGTAAATGATCAGTGGTCTTCCTTCCACTGGAGGTGACAAGATTGGTGGATTCAACAGATATTCCTTGATACTGTCGAAAGCTTTCTGACAATATTCTGTCCATACACAATCTTGATTCTTTCTGAGTAATTTAAAGATTGGCACGCATATCGCGGTCATGAGGGATATAAAACTTGTGATGTAATTCAGTCGTCCCAAAAATCCTCAGACTTGGTTTTCTATTTTAGGTGAAGGCATTTTTTGAATGGCCTTGACCTTGTCAGGATCAACTTCAATCCCTTTCTGGATGACAATGAACCCTAGGAGTTTTCTTGAGCGAACACCGAATGTACACTTGTTAGGATTCAAATGGAGTTTGTATTTTCGTAGATGTTCAAACAATTTTGACAAATGTTCAACGTGTTCCTCCTCAGTTTTTGATTTGGCAATCATATCATCGACATACACTTCAATTTCTTTGTGCATCATGTCGTGAAACAGAGTCGTCACGGCCCTTTGATAGGTTGCCCCAACGTTTTTTAGACTGAACGGTATTACCTTCTAAGAAAAGGTGCCCCATGGGGTGATAAAGGAAGTTTTCTCCATATCTTTCGGCGCCATTTTGATCTGATTATAGCCCGAGAATCAGTCCATGAAGGAGAATACTTTGAATTTTGTTGTACTGTCTACCAACATGTCAAAGGGTGGTAAGGGGAAGTCGTCCTTTGGACTTGCCCTGTTCTGATCCCTGTAGTCTACACACATTCTGACTTTTCCGTCCTTTTTCAAAACTAGCACTATGTTAGATAGCCATTAAGGATACTTTGAGGTGGAAAGGAAACCAGTGTTTATCTGTTTCTGCACTTCCTCTTTGATTTTGATAGCCATGTCCGGTGAGTTCTTCTCAATCTTTGTTTTACTAGCGGACATTCTGATCTTAATGGTAAATGATGTTACACGATTCTGGTATCCAACCCTGGCATGTCCTGATAGGACCAAGCAAATACATCGGGAAATTTTTTGAGAAGCTTTATCAAGTCTTCTTTGACTATCGGACTGAGCAGTTGTAACACCCCAAAATTTGCCCTCTTACTTTTAGCTAGTGGTTCATTGTGGAAGATATTTAGTGGATCAGTTACTTGTGAAGTAAGCAAAAGTCAACTGTAAGGAGGAAAGTCAACCATGGAATTTTGAGGTCCTCTTCATGATTTTTAAGGTCTTATGCCCTCATATGGTCCTCAAAGGCTAGGATTCCTACCATTCATCAAGAATCAAGAGTTTGTGCAAAAGTTACTATTTGTGGAAAATGACCTATAATGTGAAATTTCCATTTTTGGCAACTTTTCCAGCCATCTTCAACTTGACTTTTCATCATCAAGGAAGCTTCAAATGAATTTTCCTCAAACATGAAAGTTGAAGATCTCTCTCTCCCGTTTCCAAAAAGTACTAGATTGTCTCCATATCATTTGTGAAACTCAAGTTATGATCAAAAGACTCAAGGTTGGTTTTTAAGGTTTTCACATGGTTCCATTTTTCCACCTTTTGCATTTTGGTTCAAAATGGCTTGTAATGACCTCTAATGCTTCAAGTCACATTGCCATATTCAAGTACACTTCATGAGGACCACTTTTGACCTTTGAATCAATTTATTTCATGCCATATACCTCACTTATTTCGCATAATGCAAATTGGCAAGATGGATTGAATCTCACAAATCAAGCATCCACAAAGCCCAAACCCAATTCCATTGTGATCAGCAAGTGAAATGTGAGTGAATCATGATGATTTCATGACCAAGGCACGTGTGGATTAAGAGGTGCATCACAACTTGCATTTTTGCAAATTACTTCATTAGCCTTAATCAAGGGATTAATGAAACCCTAATCATGCTCAGAGGCCTAACCAAGTCTATATAAAGAGGATCACACGTTCATTTCACCCTCATGCACCCTAATTTGTTTTTCACTCACACTTTCTCTCCTTCGAAACTCTCTCATCTTAAGGGTTTCTGAAGATTTGTTTTCATATTCTTGATCTACACACTCCATAGAACAAGAATCAACCATCATTTGAAGCTCTAAGCAAGGTTTTCACCATATACAAATTTGAGGTGCTCACTTTCAAAATCCAAGATCCAGCCTGATTCAAGCCTCTATTTGCATCTATTTTGCAAATAGAGCTCAAAAGGGGAAGATCTGCACTCTTACACTGGGTTTCTAGGAGTATTTTTGCTAGTTTCAAGTTTCAGGTGAGTTGGATTTTATGATCTCATAACTTGTTTTTATGGTGTGCATCTTGTTCCTCGTGACTTGCTGATGATTCTGATATGATTTGTTGTGAATTTGAACGTGTATTATGGCTGTATTTTGGATCTGAAGTTTTTAGATCCAAACTTCTTTTCTTCGATTTGGCTTGTGTGTTTACTGTTTGTTGAAATGGTTTGCATATTTGAAATCCTTGTTGAATTCTGAATGGAATGGTATACTTGTTTGTGATTTCTGGGAAATATTTGGTGTATCTCCGTTTGGTGTTGCCGGAGAAGACAACCGAAGCTAGGGCTCCGACGTCTGGTTCATTTGCAGGTGATGAAGGAAGAAGACGTAATCCTGGCCATTGATTTGTTTGATCTGAGCGTCCATATTGCGCCAACGCATTAAAAATGCGTGTTTCCTGGCACGTTTTTTCTTTATTTCAGATGTGCAATATGTGTGGCTTCCTATCATAGTTATCATGTGCATGCTAATCTGAACCACTCATCATGTTTACTTGTGGATTTGATTGACTGATCTGGGACGTTGATTTAATCTAATGGTTGTTGATGTGCCAACGCATTAAAAATGTCCATGTGCTATTCACGTGTTGTGTTTTTATTTCTGATGATTGGATATGCGCGCTTGTACGTTGTTATCGTGAACTATTGATCTGAGCCTTTGATCCTGATTACCTTTGATTTTGGTTGACTAACTGTGGAGTGTTGGATTGATCTGATGGTGTGTGTGGGTCAAGATGATTGACTGGGTTTTGTATGGGATTGTTGACTTGTGCTGATGGATCATTTGACTTGGGCTTACTATCCCCACCCCCCTGTTCAGCCCATTCGATGTTTTGAACGTATAAATTGCTTGTGTTGCACCCCTGGCTGTTTTATTTTCTTTTTATTTTCATTTAATTGTTTCATTTTTCTTTTTTATTTTTTAAAAATAGTTTTAAGCATTCAAAAATTATAAAAAAAATCATGAAGCATCTTTGGAATTTTATAAAACTTTGGAAAATTTTAGTTTTCCATTTTATTCTATTTTGGGCATCTGATTTAATTGTTTGATTAATTTCTTTTTTAAAATGTTTCATTTATGCACACTTTGCCTTGTTGATTTTTGTTCTCATCATTGGTGTATGATTTGCATCCCATTATTTTTGTATATTTTAGAAGACATGTTGAGGTTCCTAAAAACATTTTTATCATATTTTTAAACTCTTTTCATATTGCATTTTAGTCCCTCTATTTGTGCATTGTTCTTCTTTGTTCTTATGCAACTTTGAGGTATTGTTTGAGGTACTTAACTTGTGAATTTTTGTGTGATATTTTGGCATGTTGCTAGCTTCTGACTTAGGTCATTTGGGTTTTAATTTCACAATTTCTGAATGTCATTTGATATATGTTTTATTATTTGTGCTTAAGTGAATCATTGCATGATCATCTCTTGACATCTCTTAATCCTAATTGATTTGCCATGCCTACTTGATTGAATTTCTTTATGATTCTTTGCATGACCTTTTGGTATGATGTTTACCCATGGTTAAGGTCCTTTGAGGCTTATTTTTGCAATTTGTGGATCATGTTTGGGTATGCATTAAGTGCTTGTACTTTGAGTTTCCTTTTGTGGACTTTCTTTGGTGCATATTGTTTCATGCTTTGATCTTCTTTTGCACATGAGAATTGTTGAAGATGGTATGATCTTGGTTCTGACTTGCTTTCATCTTCATCTTATTTTTCTCATTTCATCTTGATATGAAGTTCATTGGTGCTTAATTGTGCATTTCATATAAGTATGCTTGCATTCTTTCATGAGTACCTTTGCATGCTTACTTGAGATGTTTTGCATGACCTTTGAGATTTGTTTATTGACATGAGTTAGATATACTTGATTTGATGTGCTTGCTGCCCTATCTTTTTTCTTATCTCATCCTTTTCTTTCTCATTCTTCTCTTTCACTCTCTTCCTCCCATGAATCTCAAGACTTGTTTAAGTCTTGGATTCTCTCCCTTTAGAGCTACCTAGTCCAACTTAATTTTTGATTAAGCTTGGAGTAGGATTAGCATTAGGTTTTAGGTAGTTGTCCCTCCTAAGCCTCACTAACCATAGGTCACCCATGCATGATAACATTAGGACTCTTAGTTTCCCTTTAGAGTTTCCTTTGGGTCTTCTCTCTTCTCATCTCAAAACTTCTTGAAAACACTTAATAAAGATAAAGTGTATTGCGCACGAGCCTTAAGCGTGGGGAATGAGAAATGAGGGGCTTCCTCTCATCTTTCTAGAGTGCTTAGCGGGCGTCCTGTCTTGGGACGATTCGTTAAGTATTCGTCCCTGTGCCCTAGACTTGGGTGCAATGCAAGTTATGAACTAACTTAAAACACTTCTGTCTAAAAAACACAAAAACAAATTCAAATCTTTTTATCCTTCGGGATTGTTTGGTTCCAGACCATTTTCAGAAAAGAGCACGTTACCTTCCGTCTAAGTCGCAAACAGGCATCGACCCTAACTACCGGACGCGAATCTAACGTCACTCATAAAAAACACTTACCCATCCGTGGTCGTACCCACGAACTACATTAGCTCTAATTCCTCTCTCTCGTCCGATTGAGGATATGTAGGCACAAGACAGCGATTGTCTTGGCGAGCAACCTTCCCCCACAGTTCCCCGTCTGAACTACGTTGACTCTGACTTTCCCATTGCACTGAGGGAGTACGTAGGCTAGGGCATCGAATATGTCCTACCGAGTCCGTCTTAGTCACCCCCATCCCCGTTTTATTTTGTTCAGCCATAGATAGTAGGACAGCTCACCCTTCGTTTAGACAACGAGCGTGGATCCCATCGAGTACGATGGATGCGTGGGGTGCTAACACCTTCCCCTCGCATAACCGACTCCCGAACCCGGACTATGGTTACGATGACCATGTCTTTCCCCATTTCTCTTCAGGTTTATGCAGTGTTTCCTTTCCCTCTCTTGGGATAAATACACATTGCTGGCGACTTTGTGTCTTTTGCGCCACTCTCGCGTTTGTACCGTTGGATGCGAATCTTTCGGGAGCGACAGCTGGCGACTCTGCTGGGGACTCTGGTTGACCTTTTGCTGGTCCATCCCCTTTAGCGAGTCGATCCTAGCGCTTGTTTGTTTTTTTCGTTGGGTGTTTATTTGTTGTGCTTTATTATGTTGTATATTACTGTTTTACAGCTTTTACTGCATTGCATTTCATTTTATTACTGTCATACTAGATATTGTTGTGTTGTGCTGGCTGGTTTCGGTTTGGCAGGTTGGGTTGTTCTGAGAGATAAGCCCAATACCCAGGCTTGAGTACACCCTAGGACTAGAGTGGAGAGTAGTGGGACCTACGTGCCCGCTTGGTACGTTTGTGTGTTCACGAAATTTACAACCAGACGAGGCTATCTTGGGACGCATTCTGACGTGTGTGTCTTGCGCATGTTAGGGCGTTGATCTAGAGAGCTGTCGACTCTGGTGACCGTTTCTCCGATACCTCAGTTGCGCCTCTCCTCTCGAGATGTGACAGTGGCAGACCACGTTCCGTGGCAAACCCATTGCACATTCTCGATCCGAGGACCCAATGCTGAGGGACTCGCATAGGATGACCTTATTTTTTAGGGGAATCAGTTGAGGCCTCCTCGATTGATGATGATGCCAAACTAGAAATGGTGAACGTATCATCATTTCTCGACTTGAGAGCCCGTGATATTGAAGATCCTCGGTTTTTCTAGAACCCACATGTGAGACGGGATGGGTGTTTGCAAGTTTGCAGGAAACCGAATCCTTCAACCTACCCGGTTTTCTGGATTTCTCATCAGTGTTTGATTATTTGGGTTTCTGGTTATCTCAGTGGTTCGGTATTCTAGAATTCTGGTTGTGGTTCTTGTTCAGTTAACAGCACAGCACATGTCCAGAGCAGGAAGCCCTGATCCCATGTCTGTTGCATTTGCATCATCAATTTTTGCATACATGTTCTTGTATTTCCAAGGGATATTAACTTTGACACTTGCTGTTGAGCGTTTCCGTCTATTTCTTGTGGTTCTTTTGTCAAAAACTTGAATCAAAGCAGAATGATTCCTTGGAAATATTTGAACATGGAATTTGCATTTGCATACTCATACGCATAACAGGTGCTCAGGAGCGAATTTCTCATTCTGACTTGGTATTATCTTCAGAATTGACAGCTTGACCTGCCACCACTACTCAGCCTGTGATAATCAGAGGATAGCCATGGAACAACTCCGTGCAGAGGTGACTGAAATTAAGATTCAGATGAGGCAATTTGGGGAAGATATGTTGGTCATGTCCCAAGGACAGAAGCTGCTAAGAGAGGAAGTCAATCAGATGAGGACTCAGGTGGGCCTGGTTATGGAAATCTTGAATAAGGTGTTAAAGAAGGAAAACAATCATGTGCTCGCTTCCACAACAGAGGTCCTTACTCCTCCCATTTCTTTGGGATTTGCTCTAGATCGTGTATTGCCTCGTGAATCTCTTCCACAAACTGAAGTTTCAGAGCTTTCTCATCAGCAATCATTTCCTGCTCCTCAAGAGGATCCTAAGTCAGAGGGGCCTAAGAGGAAGTTTGATCCCATTCCAATGTCGTATGCACAGTTGCTTTCTTATTTGCTCGAGCTCAAACTGGTTGAACGTGTTAGTTTGGGACCTCTTCCCACAAAGCTTCCTCTGGGACCTAATGCTAATGCTAAATGTGAGTTCCACTCTAGGGCACCTGGTCACAATGTTGAGAATTGTACAAGGTTCAAGCATAAAGTCCAAGAGCTCATTGATTCAGTGGCAGTCAAGTTTACATCAGTTGGCACTGGTAAACAAGGTGATTTTACTCCCACTGTTGCAAAGGAATTGGGGAGTCCTTCCAAAGGATCCACCTCATGTCATGGATCTCTTCCACAGCCTTATGCTTCAGAAGTTTTGCGTCAGCAACCCTTGTTTGTGACTCAGCCGAATATGGAAAGGAAAGTACAGAGGCAGGTAGGGCGCCCGAATCAGCACCGGCAGCAGAACTATCAGCAGCAGGGGCACTTCAGACCAAGACGACCCAAGAGGATATTTGATCCTATTCCTATTCCTTATAGTCAGTTGTTTGGTCGCTTGCTCAAAAGCTCTCTGATTCAGCTGAGGAGTACCATGCCAGTGTCGTACCCTATTCCTCCAGACTATGACATGAATGCTAGGTGCGATTTCCATTCAAGAACGTTTGGGCATACAATTGATAATTGTAATGCATTCCAACACAAGGTGCAAGATTTGATCGACTCAAAGGTCATCACCCCAGATGGTACCCCCATGAGGTGAAGCTTCTTTTCCAGAGTGAGCACCAGATCGGAAGAGCGTCATCAGAAGCGATATGTCCAGACAGAGTCAAGCCTCCTCAACAATGGCAATATTCAGCTTCTTTACAGCATTTTCATTTGTAGCTTTCATATGTTTATTTAAACATTGTCTGCATGTAAAAACTTGTTTGTGTTTTAAATGCTGATTTTAATGCAATAAACATGTTGTTCCTGAAGTATCTTACTTTTATGCACTCATGTCATGTTTATATGCACTGCAATACCAACTTTCTTACCTTAAACTCTTGAGGGAGGATGATGAGGTAAAAACGCAAAATCTTCGGTTAGGTGATAAAACCCTGTTGAGGATGTACAGGCATTGTTTCAAATCCCTAAACACTGGAGATATAAGGGAGATAGACCCTCGTTAACCCCTTTGTGCCTTGAAGTAGGAGTTTCTTTCTAGAAACGAAAAAACATTCAATCTTAACCTGGGGCAGGGTAAGCATCAGTTAGTTTGACCGAGCGTTCAAATTGCAAAAGGAGTATGCATCTGAGGATCCATTACCTTCTATTCCACCGTCAAGAGGTTAAAAGATGTGAAACCACAATGGTTATCCCGCAACAATCAAGGAGTGAGGCAGTCACAACCCTTTCAAACAAGTCAGACAATCCAGTGTCACACGATTTGTTAAAAAAAAAGAGAATAAAAGAAAGAAAGCCCGCTAAGTCGAAATTTGAAAACAAGCGACTTAGGCAAAAGTTAGGGCATCCCGCTGGACTTCAAAAATAAAAAAACTCAAAAGAGTCGGTCCAGGCAAAATCAGGGAGATAAAAAAAACGAAAAGGATTACAAAAGAAAATCCTTGAGCAAGAACAAATCGGGTGACTACGGACACAAAAGACAAAAGGGGCGACTGTTGCTCCAAAACCTCATCAGGTCTCGAACCATCAATTGTATGGATTCTTTAAAGATCATAAAACCTTTTGAAAGATGAGCGCTTGCGCCAAATTAGCTTAACGTAGGACTGGAGAACATCACGAAGAGTGGGTGGGCACCAATAAACTTTGAGCCTTAAATCCTTTTTTCTCAAAACCATGAACCAGACCACGTTACAACCCTTAAAAGTCCTAATTGAAGCAGGGTTTATTCCGAAAATGCACTTTAGCGAGATAGCGTTCCTGACTCCTATGAGTTGTGCTAATAAGATTTTTGTTGGTATTGCATGTGCGTATTATTTTCCATTCAAAAATCAATGTCACATCCCCGCTAGTGATTCGTTCACAAGGCTTGGCGACGCATTTTCAATAAAACTTCAAGGTTAACACGGGTGTCGCATTAGAATTGTCATTCTCACAATAAACATTTTCTGCTTGCATGTGTTTGACATCAAAGAAGCTTACAGGTGAAAAGCTCGATCACGCCAAGTTAAGATGGTGAAAACTCTGGAGGACAGTCATGTCAAGGGGTATGTGGCCAAGAGACTGTGCGCAGCCTAGAGGTTCTCGATAAATGGTGATAAGAAGCAGCCAAACTGGGGAAATCACGTCGAGATTCGAAAAATCTCTCCACAAGCGTTTAATATGGGGCAAGTAGGTCGATTTGACAAATCTCTGTAAGATCAGTCAGGGGCAAAGTTCCTTCAAGACTTGGGGCAGGCCACCTCTAGAGCGTAAGAAGTTGTCCACTCCTGAAGACGGTTAATTGAGAGGACCTCTTCGAAGTTCAGAATACTAGGGCATAGTATTTCAGGTCATTACGAATCCTCTCGGGGCAGTTTACTTCATGGATTATGAAGTCTGGGGCAGTTATGTCGAGATCTGATAAATCTCTCCAAGAGTTTGAAGACCCTGGGGCAGTGTGAACACTCGGTCTTCTATAAAATCCTCTTAAGATGATTTCTTCCATTAGACCCTGTGGTCTAGGGCAAGTGGAAAGTTCAAGGGACCATTGGTCGTGCATGGAGATCAGTATGTATTTGATCAGCAGAAACGTGAAACACCCAAGTTTCTCCCCAGTAGAGCTACTCTCCTCGACATTGGAAAGTCCATCCTCCTCAGCAGGTTGTTGTTTCCCCAGCAAGAGACTTACAGAATATCTTCTTGGGACAAAAAAGTTATTTTCCCCACAGGATCTGAGCACTCGGCTAGTCAACAAATGTTTTTCTCACTAGCCACGGTATGAGTTAATCCCCTCCGAATGGGTAAGCTCGATGTTATCCGCTAGCAGGGTGGATGTCAGCATCTACCGTTCGCCAGGCAGGTTTGCTGATCATGGCCAGTATTCCCCAGCAGGGTAAAAGTACTAATATTTCCCGACAGGGTAAAGGTAAGAGCATCTCCCAAGCAGGTTCAAAATTATTGACTTATCTCCCCAGGCAGAGTTTGGCGGTGATCCTCTCAGTGGTTTGTTCAAACAGCCATCCCCAGCAGGTCTTAAGTCTAATTGTTATTAGCATCCTTTCAGATCCAGGTAGAAGTCAGTTGGTAATTCTCAGCGGAGAGAATCTCTCTTTGGGTTCCATCTTCAATATTCGTTCATAGTCATCCCCAACAGAGTGGGTTTTCTCTCGGAGCTTTCATCTCCAGCAGAATTTGTGATCAATGTCTTCCTCAGCAGAGTGAAGTCTTTCTCAGCAGGGTCTCTTATTTCGGAGGATAATTTATTTTGTTGTCCCCAGTGGAGTTTGCCTTCGCCTTCAGCATTTATTTTGCTGAGGCACCTCTTTTGCATTGCATAAGCATTCTTGCATGGCATCCTCCCAAACGCGTAGCATTTCCATTTCATATGGAGCATTACGCCATAGAAAAATTCAAACATATGTATTCGAAGCATAAGCCAGGTTTGATTTCCTTACCAGGTCCTTTCCCTAGCAGAAAGTGACATGAGGCAGGAGATTTTGTTCAAGCATCGCACTGCAACCAGTGGATTCATCCTTCTTGTCGGTCCTCCTTACGCTCCCCCCGCAGATTTGCCTGTTTAGATTTCTCTTATCCCCAGCGGAGTCATCTTTGTAGATCTTTTGATTCTACTAATCTTTGGAAGAGCGGTTTCGGTCGCTCTTTTCTTTCGAGTTCGCTTTCGGTCGTACTCGTTCTTTCCTTTCGAGTCCGCTTTCGGTCGTACTCGTTCTTTCTTTTCGAGTTCGCTTTCGGTCGTACTCGTTTGTTGATTGAAAGTCCATTTTCGGCCGGTCTTTCTTTTCGAATTTGTCTTTGGCCGTCCTCGCACTCTTTGTTATCCCTGGTAGAAGTTATCCTATGTGGTATATCCTTTCTTTGCAATGCCGTCTCCGGCCGGTCTTTCTTTTCGAGTCCGCTTTCGGTCGTACTCGTTTGGTTGTCGAAAGAGCGCTTTCGGTCGCTCTTTCTTTTCGAGTCCGCATTCGGTCGTACTCGTCTGTTCTCATATCTGCAGTGAGTCCGCTTTCGGTCGTACTCGTTTATCCTTTTCGAGTCCGCTTTCGGTCGTACTCGTCTATCCTTCTCGAGTCCGCTTTCGGTCGTACTCGTTTATCCTTTTCGAGTCCGCTTTCGGTCATACTCTTCTATCCTTTTCGAGTTCGCTTTCGGTCGTACTCGTCTATCCTTTTTTAGTCCGCTTTCGGTCGTACTCGTTTATCCTTTTCGAGTCCGCTTTCGGTCGTACTCGTCTATCCTTTTCGAGTCCGCTTTCGGTCGTACTCGTCTATCCTTTTTGAGTTCGCTTTCGGTCGTGCTCGTTTATCCTTTTCGAGTCCGCTTTTGGTCGTACTCGTTTATCCTTTTCGAGTCCACTTTTGGTCGTACTCGTTTATCCTTTTCGAGTCCGCTTTCGGTCGTACTCGTTTATCCTTTTCGAGTCCGCTTTCGGTCGTACTCGTCTATCTGCAGTGAGTCCGCTTTCGGTCTTACTCGTTTATCCTTTTCGAGTCCGCTTTCGGTCGTACTCGTCTATCCTTCTCGAGTCCGCTTTCGGTCGTACTCGTTTATCCTTTTCGAGTCCGCTTTCGGTCGTACTCGTCTATTCTTTTCGAGTCCGCTTTCGGTCGTACTCGTCTATCCTTTTCGAGTCCGCTTTCGGTCGTACTCGTCTATCCTTTTCGAGTCCGCTTTCGGTCGTACTCGTCTATCCTTTTCGAGTCCTCTTTCGGTCGTACTCGTCTATCCTTTTCGAGTCCGCTTTCGGTCGTGCTCATTTATCCTTTTCGAGTCCGCTTTCGGTCGTACTCGTCTATCCTTTTCGAGTCTGCTTTCGGTCGTACTCGTCTATCCTTTTCGAGTCCGCTTTCGGTCGTACTCGTCTATCCTTTTCGAGTCCGCTTTCGGTCGTACTCGTCTATCCTTTTTGAGTCCGTTTTCGGTCGTACTCGTCTATCCTTTTCGAGTCCGCTTTCGGTCGTGCTCGTTTATCCTTTTTGAGTCCGTTTTCGGTCGTACTCGTTTATCCTTTTCGAGTCCGTTTTCGGTCGTACTCGTTTATCCTTTTCGAGTCCGCTGTCGGTCGTGCTCGTTTTCATTTTTATTACCACAAGTTTGCAAATTTCCAGGTTTTTTTTGGTATTCAATCCCCCTGTATCCCGGTTGTCTTAAAGTCGTTGCTTCCACACCCTCGGATCCAAGGAGTTTGAATAGGGGCAGTTGTAACACCCCAATATTTGCCCTCTTACTTTTAGCTAACTGGCTTATGTTTCTTTGCATTTCTTGCATTAGCATTTGTGCATAGCATTGGTTCTTAGCATGGGATCAAGGTACTTGGTTCTTCTCAAAGGAGTCTCAAGCCTCAAGGTGGTTTGAGGAGTTCATCATATCTTCATAAGGTCAAGAATGGCAAAGGATTTCAATTGAATTTTTCCCTCCTAACCAGAGGGACCAAATTAGGGTTTTGGTTTCAAAGGGGCTTCTTGTTGAACTTTGAAGATTCAAGCATGCTCTCATGGGTTTCATATGCTCACAAGTGCTCATAGAGGAAGGCTTGGCTAGTGGTTCATTGTGTAAGATGTTCAGTGGATCAGTTACTTGTGAAGTAAGAAAAAGTCAACTGTAAGGAGGAAAGTCAACCATGGAATTTTGAGGTCCTCTTCATGATTTTTAAGGTCTTATGCCCTCATATGGTCCTCAAAGGCTACGATTCCTACCATTCATCAAGAATCAAGAGTTTGTGCAAAAGTTACTATTTGTGGAAAATGACCTATAATGTGAAATTTCCATTTTTGGCAACTTTTCCAACCATTTTCAACTTGACTTTTCATCATCAAGGAAGCTTCAAATGAATTTTCCTCAAACATGAAAGTTGAAGATCTCTCTCTCCCGTTTCCAAAAAGTACTAGATTGTCTCCATATCATTTGTGAAACTCAAGTTATGATCAAAAGACTCAAGGTTGGTTTTTAAGGTTTTCACATGGTTCCATTTTTCCACCTTTTGCATTTTGGTTCAAAATGGCTTGTAATGACCTCTAATGCTTCAAGTCACATTTCCATATTCAAGTACACTTCATGAGGACCACTTTTGACCTTTGAATCAATTCATTTCATGCCATATACCTCACTTATTTCGCATAATGCAAATTGGCAAGATGGATTGAATCTCACAAATCAAGCATCCACAAAGCCCAAACCCAATTCCATTGTGATCAGCAAGTGAAATGTGAGTGAATCATGATGATTTCATGACCAAGGCACATGTGGATTAAGAGGTGCATCACAACTTGCATTTTTGCAAATTACTTCCATTAGCCTTAATCAAGGGATTAATGAAACCCTAATCATGCTCAGAGGCCTAACCAAGTCTATATAAAGAAGATCACACGTTCATTTCACCCTCATGCACCCTAATTTGCTCAGAATTCCATTTTTCACTCATACTTTCTCTCCTTCGAAACTCTCTCATCTTAAGGGTTTTTGAAGATTTGTTTTCATATTCTTGATCTACACACTCCATAGAACAAGAATCAACCATCATTTGAAGCTCTAAGCAAGGTTTTCACCATATACGAATTTGAGGTGCTCACTTTCAAAATCCAAGATCCAGCCTGATTCAAGCCTCTATTTGCATTTATTTTGCAAATAGAGCTCAAAAGAGGAAGATCTGCACTCTTACACTGGGTTTCTAGGAGTATTTTTGCTAGTTTCAAGTTTCAGGTAAGTTGGATTTCATGATCTCATAACTTGTTTTTATGGTGTGCATCTTGTTCCTCATGACTTGCTGATGATTCTGATATGATTTGTTGTGAATTTGAACGTGTATTATGGCTGTATTTTGGATCTGAAGTTTTTAGATCCAAACTTCTTTTCTTCGATTTGGCTTGTGTGTTTACTGTTTGTTGAAATGGTTTGCATATTTGAAATCCTTGTTGAATTCTGAATGGAATGGTATACTTGTTTGTGATTTCTGGGAAATATTTGGTGGATCTCCGTTTGGTGTTGCCGGAGAAGACGACCGGAGCTAGGGCTTTTGGCGTCTGGTTCATTTGCAGGTGATGAAGGAAGAAGACGTAATCCTGGCCATTGATTTGTTTGATCTGAGCGTCCATATTGCGCCAACGCATTAAAAATGCGTGTTGCCTGGCACGTGTTTTCTTTATTTCAGATGTGTAATGTGTGTGGCTTCCTATCATAGTTATCATGTGCATGCTAATCTGAACCACTCATCATGTTTACTTGTGGATTTGATTGACTGATCTGGGACGTTGATTTAATCTAATGGTTTTTGATGTGCCAACGCATTAAAAATTTCCATGTGCTATTCACGTGTTGTGTTTTTATTTCTGATGATTGGATATGCGCGCGTGTACGTTGTTATCGTGAACTATTGATCTGAGCCTTTGATCCTGATTACCTTTGATTTTGGTTGACTAACTGTGGAGTGTTGGATTGATCTGATGGAGTGTGTGGGTCAAGATGATTGACTGGGTTTTGTATGGGATTGTTGACTTGCGCTGATGGATCATTTGACTTGGGCTTACTATCCCCACCCCCTGTTCAGCCCATTTGATGTTTTGAAGGTATAAATTGCTTGTGTTGCACCCCTGGCTGTTTTATTTTCTTTTTATTTTCATTTAATTGTTTCATTTTGCTTTTTTAATTTTTAAAAATAGTTTTAAGCATCCAAAAATTATAAAAAAAAATCATGAAGCATCTTTGGAATTTTATAAAATTTTGGAAATTTTATTTTTCCATTTTATTCTATTTTGTGCATCTGATTTAATTGTTTGATTAATTTCTTTTTTGAAATGTTTCATTTATGCACACTTTGCCTTGTTGATTTTTGTTCTCATCATTGGTGTATGATTTGCATCCCATTCTTTTTGCATATTTCAGAAGACATGTTGAGGTTCCTAAAAACATTTTTCTCATATTTTTAAACTCTTTTCATATTGCATTTTAGTCCCTCTATTTGTGCATTGTTCTTCTTTGTTCTTATGCAACTTTGAGGTATTGTTTGAGGTACTTAAATTGTGAATTTTTGTGTGATCTTTTGGCATGTTGCTAGCTTCTGACTTAGGTCATTTGGGTTTTAATTTCACAATTTCTAAATGTCATTTGATATGTGTTTGATTATTTTTGCTTAAGTGAATTATTGCATGATCATCTCTTGACATCTCTTAACCCTAATTGATTTGCCATGCCTACTTGATTGAATTTTTTTATGATTCTTAGCATGAGCTTTTGGTATGATGTTTACCCCTGGTTGAGGTCCTTTGAGGCTTATTTTTGCAATTTGTGGATCATGTTTGGGTATGCATTAAGTGCTTGTACTTTGAGTTTCCTTTTGTGGACTTTCTTTGGTGCATATTGTTTCATGCTTTGATCTTCTTTTGCACATGAGAATTTTTGATGATGGTATGATCTTGGTTTTGACTTGCTTTCATCTTCATCTTATTTTTCTCATTTCATCTTGATATGAAGTTCATTTGTGCTTAATTGTGCATTTCATATAAGTATGCTTGCATTCTTTCATGAGTACCTTTGCATGCTTACTTGAGATGTTTTCCATGACCTTTGAGATTTGTTTATTGACATGAGTTGGATATACTTGATTTGATGTGCTTGCTGCCCTATCTTGTTTCTTATCTCATCCTTTTCTTTCTCATTCTTATCTTTCACTCTCTTCCTCCCATGAATCTCAAGACTTGTTTAAGTCTTGGATTCTCTCCCTTTAGAGCTACCTAGTCCAACTTAATTTTTGATTAAGCTTGGAGTAGGATTAGCATTAGGTTTTAGGTAGTTGTCCCTCCTAAGCCTCACTAACCATAGGTCACCCATGCATGATAACATTAGGACTCTTAGTTTCCCTTTAGAGTTTCCTTTGGGTATTCTCTCTTCTCATCTCAAAACTTCTTGAAAACACTTAATAAAGATAAAGTGTATTGCGCACGAGCCTTAAGCGTGGGGAATGAGAAATGAGGAGCTTCCTCTCATCTTTCTAGAGTGCCTAGCGGGCGTCCTGTCTTGGGACGATTCGTTAAGTATCCGTCCTTGTGCCCTAGACTTTGGTGCAATGCAAGTTATGAACTAACTTAAAACACTTCTGTCTAGAAAACATAAAAACAAATTCAAATCTTTTTATCCTTCGGGATTGTTTGGTTCCAGACCATTTTCAGAAAAGAGCACGTTACCTTCCGTCTAAGTCGCAAACAGGCATCGACCCTAACTGCCGGACGCGTATCTAACGTCGCTCATAAAAAATACTTACCCATCTGTGGTCGTACCCACGAACTACATTAGCTTTGATTCCTCTATCTCGTCCGATTGAGGATATGTAGGCACAAGACAGCGATTATCTTGGAGAGCATCCTTCCCCCACAGTTCCCCGTCCGAACTACGTTGACTCTGACTTTCCCATTGCACTGAGGGAGTACGTAGGCCTAGGGCATCCAATATGTCCTACCGAGTCCGTCTTAGTCACCCCCATCCTTGTTTTCTTTTGTTCAGCCATAGATAGTAGGACAGCTCACCCTCCGTTTAGACAACGAGCGTGGATCCCATCGAGTACGATGGATGCGTGGGGTGTTAACACCTTCCCCTCGCATAACCGACTCCCGAACCCGGACTATGGTTGTGATGACCATGTCTTTCCCCCTTTCTCTTCAGGTTTATGCAGTGTTTCCTTTCCCTCTCTCGGGATAAATACACATTGCTGGCGACTCTGTGTCTTCTGCGCCACTCTCGCGTTTGTACCATTGGATGCGAATCTTTCGGGAGCGACAGCAGTGCTCCAATCTTGACTTCTTTCTTTCTTTTTCTGAACCCAAATTTACCGTTTCCAACGGCTCCTTGTGAGGCTCAATAGACCTTTCCTCTTGTCTGAGTAATCGGGAGGTCTCTTCCGAAATTTCTGCGTCCTCTTCTTCTTCAGCTTAAAATACCAGGAATTCAAAGTTATGAGAAGGCATGGGATCTTATGTGTCAACGGGGTTTAAAACAAGCAATCTGCAAGGCGTGATGATTTGTTTTTTTAGAAGAGATATAGAGAAATGCAAGAGTGTGTGTAGTGTATTTTCTGAAAAATGCTTGTTTTTTAATTGAGTTTGTTTTAGGATTACTATTTTCTGAAAAGCAAAAAAGAGAAAATAAAATTAATGCGGGAATTACAGAATGACATTTATTTATTCATGATTTGAAGATTCTTGAAATTATATCCCTATAAAACAAAACTCTGTCACTTTGGGCGAAGCGAAGAGGGACATTTACAGAAAAGCGAGCCCTATAAAAACATTTGTTTCACCTGAGCAGGGTGAAAGGTTAAAACAAGACGGCAATTACTTAGACTTATGGACGACTTTCGGAACATTGATAGCAGCCCATTGGCGACGAACTCCTCGGTGAATCACAAAGGCTGGCACCTTCTTTCTTGATTTGTCCTCAGAAATGACGCTGATTTTTGGTGGAGCAGGATCATTGGAGTCTTCCTCCCAGGCAGAGTTGTCGTAAATGAACTCTTCTGTTGTATTTTCTGCTGTATCTTCACTCTCAAGGGAATCTCCCCATCCAATTGGGTGGATATCTTCGAGTTTGATACGAGAGCTTTCAGGAGCAGTGTACTTGACTAAGAAGTCGTATTTGTCGCTTGGCTGTCTTAAAGTGTCCCATACTTCAGCGGGAAAAGAGGAGTCATCTTCCTCGATGACGTTGACCTCTGGAAAAGCATAATTGATGAACTCTTATCCTGCAGTCCTTGTAGGTTCATCGTTGTGATTAGTGTTTCCTAAATTGCCTGAGTAATGATCCCATGACTAGTTAGGGACACATGTATTATTTTCAATGTTTCTCAACTGATATGCATCGTTGGGCTGACTCTTTTGCCCCAAGTCCTCTGGGCATGGCAGCCAGACAGGCAAGTCATCCAGTGGGTCAAAATAGTCATAGTCAAAGCTACCCTTCATCGGATCATTTTCTAGTGAGTTAGGTGGAGCATGGCATCTCTCAGGATCGCAATCTCCGTACATCATCTTGACGTCTGATCTTGGTATATATCTCGGACTCTGTGTGGGAAAGTAAAATGGCGTATGTGTCTCTCCCTGAGACAAATAACCATCCTCGTTGAGATATGATTTCCACTCTTCATCCATATCGGAGGAGTTACTCTCATTGATATTGTGTACTTCTTGAGACACTGGGTGAAGGAATCCTCCGCTGAGGAAGAAATCATGAATGGAACAAAAACATTCGTCTTTCTTGGAAGTCTGGGTACAGGTCGAGGAGAAACCAAGACCTTTCTTTGTCTTGTTATCTGTAGGAATCACAAGTTATCCCCGTCCTTTTATGTCATTACTCTTGATTACATCGAGAGCGTCCTTGTATGAGGAAATCGACGTTCCTTTCTCAGGTCGATTCTCATTGCTCACCGAAAGCGCTTGGAAATGGGTTCCAACAGCCTTCTCTGGTTCTATACAAGAAAGTGATGATAAGTTGCTTACGATTAAGGCTTGTTCTCCATAGACTGTCACGAGTTTGTCATTCTTGACGAACTTCAGCTTCTGGTGAAGTTTCGAAGTGTCTACCCCAGCCTCGTGTATCCAAGGTCTTCCTAATAAACAGCTGTAAGCTGCCTGGATGTCCATGACCTGGAATGTGACTTGAAAAGTGTGAGGTCCGTGGTTATAGGAAGACCTACTTCACCGATAACTTTTTTTCTAGATCAGTCAAAAGCTTTGACAATGATTTCAGTGACTCTCATTGGAGCTCCTTGAAATGATAGTCATGTTAAAGTTGACTTTGGCATAACATTCAGATATGATCCTGTGTCTACCAGTATGCTGGCTAAAGCATCGTCCTGACAGTTGACTGTAATGTTAAGCGCCATGTTGTGATTTTTGCCTTCTTCCGGCAATTCTTCATCACTGAATCCTAAGTTGTTGTAGGAAGTGATATTGGAAATGATACTGTCGAACTGTCCCACAGTTACATCTTGTTCCACGTAAGCTTGCTCTAGAACTTTCTGCAGAGCTTCCTTGTGAGCTTTGGAACTGAGTAGGAGAGATAATACATAGATCCTAGATGGAGTTTGCAACAGTTGGTCTACAATGTTGTACTCACTTTTCTGGATGAGCTTCAGTATCTCATCTTTGTTCTTTGTAAGTTCGGGACTACTGGATTGCCCGATTTGCTGATTCGGAACCTCTGTTTGAAGTTCCTTTTCCTTGGCGGGTTCTCCAACTCCTCTATTAAAGATCCGGCCGCTCCGTGTGACTCGACTGATGTCGGCAATGTTTACGACGGAGGCTAATGCAGTTTCCTTTCCATTTTTTATTGTTGTAGCACCGTACTTATAAGGGATCGCCTTATCTGACTTGTACGGTAATGGTCCTGGTAAGTAAATCACTAGAGGAGCCTTTTGATTTGTCTGACTATCATACTCAGCCTCAATTGGTTCGAGGTTGAGAATATTTCTACTGTCAAGAGGAACTTTCAATTCGTTGAGCAGAGGTATTATGGCGCAAACATCTTCGGCCATTTCATGATTGGAAATGATGACAACATCTTCACTTTGATCAGGAAGATAGTCTTGTATCACGTTGATCGACTCGGAACTTGAGCATGGTCTGATCTCTTTTCGGTCCAACTGATCTTGAAGAGCTGGTCGCACAAGATAACACCCTTGGTTGTTCTCTGAACAAACTCTAAAGCGTTCATAGTTATGTGGTGGAACCCGGCCACGTCCGCTTTGTATACAGTGCATTTTGACCAGATCTGTTTCCATCGAGCGGACATCTTGACTCTGATGTCTACTGGGATTTCTGTCACTCATACTGATCTTCTGTGTAGCTTCGTCCAAGTAAATTGGAAGCCACTAGTGGTCCAACAAGTTTTGAAGTGTTCTTTGGACAAGCGCACAACATTGGTCGTCCTCTTGACACTCTTCACATTCCTGATAATCATGTGAAGCCAGAAAACTGAGCTTGACTTGCTTAGCATGTAGTTCTACCAGACTGGTGTTCATCAAGCGTATTTTGAATATTTGAACCATATTGACTTGATGAGTATTTCTTTCCTGATAGTCCTGGATCCATCTGAGATCCATCTGACGTTGGAGGGTCTCTTGTACAAAAGAGCATTCTTGGCTGCTTGTTGAGCATATCGGACAAGCATCATAATCGTGTCGTGGCAGATTATGATATCGACTTTGTCTTGAGTGCTTGGCTACCAAATTGACATTCATCGCAAGGATATTGTGGTTATGAACAATGTTGGGCTTAGCATGAGCCATGTTAACTTCTCGGATTCTGTGATCTTGAATCCATCAGAGATTCATCTGTTCTTGTAGAGATAATTGTACTATAGAGCATCCTTAATTATTCTTTGAGCAGATATCACACTGGTGATAATTGTGAGGCAGTACGTGACGATACCCGCTCTGCATGCAATGCATCCTGACCAGATTGGTCCCCAACTGGAGTACATCCTGAATTTGATAACTGCGGCTAAATTCTTCTTCTACCAAATTTACAGCAGCATTGTCATGTTGTGGCAACGGGTTTGTCTCAACATTCAGATTAGTATCTTTGAAAGAGAAGACCTCGTTCCTGACAAGTTTCTGTACTTCATATTTGAAACTAAGACAGTTCTCGATGTTGTGCCTCAATCCTCCTTGATGGTAATGGCAAGTTTGATCTGATTTGTACCAAAAGGGCGGATTTTCTGGTACTGCAAGAGGAGACCTAGTTTGGACGTGCCCCTTGGCTAGTAACAGTGGAAAAAGTTCTGCGTACAACATTAGTATAGGGACAAACCCTGGTGGTCGTGTTATACGATTGTTATTGTTGTACTGAGAACGAGCCTGCTGAAGAGGCTATTGAGTTCTTTGCTGGTAGTGTTGTTGACTAGGTTGATTTTGAGCAATCTGAGGTCGATATCACTACGCCAAAAAAGACCTTTAGCAGCACTTTTTTTGCCTTTAGCAGGGCTTAAAATCGCTTCCAAAGGTGGCGTTGCTAAAGGTAAAGACAGCGCTTGTTTTCCTTTAAAAAGCGCTGTCATAGGTCCCCTATAGGACCCCCTTTAGCAGCGCTTTTAAAAGCGCTTTCGTATGACCCCCATATAGCAGTGCTTTTAGAAGCGCTGCTATAGGTCCCCCTTTAGGCAGCGCTTTTTCAAAGAAAAACGCTGCTATAGGTCCCCCTTTAGGCAGCGCTTTTCTTTGGAAAGTGCTTTCGTAGGGCCTCCTTTAGCAGCGCTTTAAAAAGCGCTGCCTTATATATATATGCCATGACACTCCTTTAGGCAGCGCTTTTTTTAGAAAGTGTTGTCTTTTATAAAAGTGCTTTTTAAAAGCTTTTTTTTTTAAATCAATTATTAAACCTGTATAAACCTGTATAATATATCAGAATTCATAATCATTCATCACATTGCCTTTGATGTTATTATATGTCAACACATAGGCCTTATAGCATTATAATTCAACAATATGCCTTTATAAGATTAAAATTCAACACATAAATGGTAAAAACCTTTGTACAATGCAACACCAGTAAGATAGATCTGAGATCTAGGTATCATCAGATTTGTGTGAGGGCTGAAGATATTCAGAAGACTGCTTTTAAAACAATGTATGGTCATTAAGAATATTCTGTGATGCCATTTGGTGTGACTAATGCGCCAGGTGTATTTATGGAACACATGAACATGATTTTTCATCAGTATTTGGAAAAGTGTGTGGTTGTGTTTATTGATGATATTTTGATCTATTCGAAGAGTGAAGAGGATCATACTAAGCATCTGAGGATTGTATTATCTGTGTTGAAAGAAAAGCAGTTGTATGCTAAAATTTCTAAGTGCGAATTTTGGTTGAAGGAAATGAGTTTCCTTGTCCATGTGATTTCGAGTAGAGGTATTGCAGTTGATCCGTCGAAGGTTGAAGTTGTATCACAGTGGGAAGCTCCGAAATCAGTTTTGGAGATTAGAAGTTTTCTTGGTTTGGCAGGTTATTATCGGAAATTCATTGAAGGATTTTCCAAGTTATCTTTGTCGTTGACGCAGTTGACTAGAAAGGATCAAGCTTTTGTTTGGGATGCAAAGTGTGAAGAAAGTTTTCAAGAGCTTATGAGAAGGTTGACAGCAGATCCTGTTTTGATTTTGCCGAATTCGGTAGAACCGTTTGTTGTGTATTATGAAGCTAATTGGGTTATTGTGGATAGATTGACGAAATCTGCTCACTTTATTCCAATGAGAATGGGTTACCCGTTGGAGAAGTTAGCGAAGCTGTACATTGAGAAGATTGTCATTTTTCATGGTATTTCGTCTAGCATTGTGTCAAATAGAGATCTGAGGTCTACTTCGAGATTTTGGGAGAGTTGCAAAGTGCTTTGGGTACGAAGTTGCGTTTGAGTTATGCTTATCATCCGCAGACAGATGGTCAGACTGAGAGGACGATTCAGTCACTTGAGGATCTCTTGAGAGCTTGTGTGTTGGAAAAATGAGGTGTTTGGGATATCTACTTGCCTTTAATTGAGTTTACTTACAACAACAATTTTCATTCGAGTATCAGAATGACACCGTTTGAGGCATTATATGGTAGGAGGTGTAGAACGCCATTGTGTTGGTATGAGTCGGGAGAAAGTGTTGTAGTTGGACCTGATATAAGCCAACAGACTACTGATAAGATTAAGATGATTCAGGAGAAGAAGAAGATTTCTCAGAGTCTTCAGAAAAGTTATCATGATGAGAGGAGGAAAGCACTTGAGTTTCAAGAAGGAGATCATGTGCTTCTTTGAGTTACTCTTGTAACTGGTGTTGGTAGAGTGTTGAAGTCGCGTAAGTTGGCGTCGCGTATTATTGGTCCCTATCAGATTTTGCATAGGATATGAGAGGTAGCCTATCGTGTTACTTTTCCGTCGTCGCTTGCTAATCTCCATGATGTGTTCCATGTATCTCAGTTGAGGAAATACATTGCGGATCCGTCTCATGTAGTCCAAGTAGATGATGTGCAGGTGAGAGATAACCTGATTGTTGAGACATCACCTATGCAGATAGAGGATAGGGAGTTGAAGCAACTTCGAGGTAAAAAGATTGCTTTGGTGAAAGTAGCTTGGGGAGGACCTGTCGCTACTCGAAAAATAGTCGACCAGAGGCAAAAGAGGAAGAAACAGAGAGTCGCTATCAAACTTTATTTATCCCATGAGGGGAAGGGAAAACATTGAGAAAACCATGAGAAGAAAGAATAAGATGGTCTAACAACTAAATTATGGATTAGGAAACCGGTTATGCAAGGGGAAGGTATTAGCACCCCCCACATCCATCATACTCGATGGGAACCATTCGCTGGTCTATGTGTAAGGATGTTTGCTAAAGGTATTTCTTGATATGAGTGTTCTAAGAGGGAGATAGAGATTGATAAGAAACAAAGATTGAGAAAAGAAAATGATAAAGCAAAAGATAAGGGTGGAAACGAAAAGGAGGCTCGATAGGACTTCGCGGTCCTATGCCTACGTATTCCCTCGTGCAATGGGAAAGTTAGAGTCCACGTATTTTGGAGGACTACGGGTGAAGAAAATGGAAGGGTGCTCGCCAAGATCATCTCAATCTTGTTCCTACGTATCTTCACTTCAAGGAAGTGAAGAATCAAAGCATCTGTAGTTCGTGAGACTACGGGTGAAAAAGGGAAAGGTTGTGTGGACGATGCTAGCGTGATGGTTCTAGCAGTTAGGTGTATTGTGGCTCACTCAAGGAGTCTTATGTGTTACCTGTTTGCGGTAGAACGGGCGTAACATGCCCTTTTTGGGCGAGGGAAATGGAAGAGTATGGAAAACGGAAGATGGATAGAAGGTGGCTCGCCAAGATCATCGCAATCTTGTGCCTACGTACCTTCACTTAAAGAACTAAAGATTCAGAGCTTCCGTAGTTCGACCTACGGTTTGTGGGTTTTTTTTATGGACGATGTTATCGTGTGCATTCTAGCAGTTAGATGTGTTGCAGCTCGCTCGTGGAGTCTTATGCGTTAACTGTTTGCGGTAGAACGGACGTAACATGTCATTTTTGAAAATGTGTAGTTTTTCCCATTGAGGCAAGGTCTCACATTTGATTTGTGAAGGTTGATTTTATGGGTGAAATAAGTCCTCGGATAGGAACCTCTTCGGGTAGTACCCAATTCTTTATCTCAAAAGGTTTATTGTGAAAGTTGTGTGGCGAATATAGTTACGTCTTCGTATTGAAAGACGAGTATCGAGACCACACACTCTAAAGTGAGCATCCTAATACTCAAAGAGGAAGAAGTTTTCACCCAATTCTCTTTCTTTAGTTTAATACAAATAGAAACTTATTCTCTTATTTAAGGTGTTTTGATTTTTAGATGGTAAGTGCTTTACGACAATGAACCCTAAAGGTAATTTCAAGCACTCGGGATAGGAGAAGGCCTTCGCCTAACCACTCCACGACCATCTAAGTTTATTCACAAAAGATTTTGAATATGCACTTGGTACGAGACCAAGGTTTTAATCTCAAGGAGATAGAAGAAAGAGAGGAACGATTTTGAAAGAATGAAATAAGAACAAGAGATAAATAGTATAATATGTGCAAGAGTATATAGACAATGATATATTAACAGAAAAGTAATTGTAGCACGATCTATAAGGAAGATTATGCTATAGGAGGTTGCGCAAGAATGATTTTTGTGCTAAGACACGATAGAGAAATGATATTGTGAATCATTCTCTAAGGAATTGTGCCACATGAAAAGAAAAGGTAACGATCTCGTCTTAATCACAAACTTGCGTTAATTAATTAAAGGTAACCTATCACGATGTCAAAGTATAGAAAGAGATCTTAATGATCACTCACTACAGATTTGAAATAATGAAGGTTA
Source organism: Lathyrus tuberosus (assembly GCA_022829125.1). Taxonomy (NCBI): domain Eukaryota; kingdom Viridiplantae; phylum Streptophyta; class Magnoliopsida; order Fabales; family Fabaceae; genus Lathyrus; species Lathyrus tuberosus. Next base: position 3,754,030 of record JALAZF010000254.1, read on the forward strand.
ATCGCTTCAACAATCAATATTCGTGAATAGAAATACTTCATCGATCGAAAACGAAAAAGAAGATTGAAGAAGATAATGAAATCGAAATGAAATCGAAATGGTCTCATCTTAATCAAGATTTAAATCGATAATCTTTGATATTTGACTTTCATTGACCAATAAAAAAGAAAATGACCTCATATTGATCAAGATTTTGAATCGATTTGAATAAATCAACTAATCATGATTTTTGTTATATCATTGACCCATATGATAAAATCAAGAATAAAAATGGCAATCAAATAAGTTGCAAAACATTAAAAACAATTGAAAATGAAAAACTAAAAGTTATTATTTAAGAATTAATTTGAAACATAATAAAATATCATAAAATAGAGATTGGGGTGCGTAGAATTAAGGGTGGAAATACTGGTTGGGATCATTATGGGCCTAGGCCCACTCACCCACAAAAAATACGGGTTATACAAAGAAAAAGAGGGTGGAGAGTAAGAAAAAGGGTCACGAGCCTCAAGGCCCAGCATCTATTATTAACTCATTAAACCTACAAGTAAAATACATGTTGCTAAATGCAGAACACGCTAAAAGCTCATTAGCATAAAACAAGAATCACTCTTAAAACCAAATAAAGGAAAGGATATCGAGCAATACAAGGTACATCAATATCTCATCAGAATGAAAACATATTTCAACAACAAAAACGATGAAGGAAGAGATCTGTAGCGGCCATGGGAAGGAAAAGCATAAACTCGACCGAAATGAAGAACCGTGTCGATTTCTAATTTCTTCGCTCAATACCTCGTTTCAGTTTTGATCTTTCTCTTTTGTTCAAAACAAACTCTTCATCTCTCACTGCTTCTGGATTTATGTGTTTGTTTGTTTGAATCTGGGTTTGAAAATGGGTTGAAGTCAATGGTGGTTATGGTGTTGTCATGGCAGTTGGCGGTGGATCGTGGTTGTTGCTCCGTGTGCGGTGGTTCTTGTGTGTGTTGTGGAGTCGGAAAAAAGTTATCCGCTGTTATGGTTTTGATGGTGAGCTGAGTCACGGTTGTTGATTTATGGTTGCCTTGGGTTCTGTTTTATTGGTTTTTGCAGGTGATGGAAGGTGAATAGGGGAAGATGAAGGGTGAATGATTTGTGGATCTGTGACGTTCGTGTCTTGATGTTGCAACGGCTGGAAATGTCAATGGCTCTGTGTTATTGTTCTGTTGGTGAGAAGTTTGAACTGGTGTTGGAGAAGGGTAATGAAGTTGATGTTCAGAACAAGAGAAGGAAATAGTTGCGAGTATTGTGAGGTGGTCAAGTTACTGCGTGTATGAGGTTTGGTAGTGTTGTTCTGTTTTGAGTTTGAGAAGGTTGAAGAGGAAGTTCGTTACACAGGAGAGAAAAACTGTGAATATGATAACCAGATTTTTTATTCCCCTCCCCCTTTTCGTTGATTTCTCTCCCTCTCCTTTTAATCAATTCAAGCCTTACTTGCTAAGCATAAAAGTACAAAAATTTTGTTTGTTTCTACTTGACATGTCATTTTCAATTCCAGGTCTTTGTTGTTGTTGGTTGTTGATAGCAGGTTTTGGAGCATTGCGTATGGAGTGTTTTGGAGCTGACATGGTACGGTTGGTGGTGCAGACGAATTCATGTCGTTTTGATGCAGTAACAGGGAGGTACGGCTTGGAAAAAGCTCTTGGTTTAGCTCAAAGTTGTGGTGTACAGTGTGGCGTGAATCTGTTGTATTATCTTACTATGCAGGCTTGGCATAGTGTGGTGGAGCTGTACATTGCTTCATGGAATTGTGGGGTCTTGTAACATCTCTCTTTTTTTAAAAAGGAAATAGGATCATTTTGTAAAACTTAGACTTGGGCTTTGTCCAATGAACTTAATTACTTTTTTATAATTGGCTTTTTTTGTAACAAGATTTTTGAATCATTTCTGTGTAAATTTCATGATGAACTTTAAGAAAAAAAATATGGGCTTATAATAGAGATTGGACTATTATTATTTTTTGGCAATTTTATTGAAAATAGACAATGGAAGAAAAAAAAAGAAAGAAATGGATAAAATAGATGTTATGGATATTTGATGGAAATTAGAAATGAAGATGAAATTAAAGTGGATATCGAAATGAAATTAGATAATTGGCTTGTTTTTTGTGGAATGTAGTAATGGATAATATAAATAAATAAATAAAAAATAGTAAATGGTCTTAATAAAAATAAAAATAAAATGGATTGAATATAATAAAAATGGATTAAGAAAGTGGTTTGTGAATGGATATGGATTAGGAAAAATGGATAAATAACAAAGTGGATAAAAAAAGGTTACGGGAATGGATGTGAATTTTGTATTGTGCCTCCACACTTGAACAACACTAAACCTTGACAAGTGACCTTGAATGCCACAATTCTTGAATTAAATCGAAGAAGATCTTCCTTGAATCAATCTCTGATGGATGGCATCAAAACAAATGAATCCATATGAACCTAGCCATTTGAGTATTAATAAGTCAAAATCTTTATTTTGAACCAACTGAACATGCTTTTAAAATCAGAAGATTATGGATTGAACCATGAATCTCGATACACTGCACCAAACCTTGATTAGAAAGCAAATCTGGTCATTGGTAATCTTTAACCATGACGCACTTGACTTACACACAACCTGATAACTTGATCCACACACAGACAACCTTGAACTTGCTAGCCTCAAGTGAAACTCAACTGAACGACACTTGCCCAACTTAAACACAAAGGGTGAGAAACCCTAATCTTCTTGCGTTGAGTGCACATTGATGAAACCATGACTTAGGAAGTTGATGAGAACCAAAACCTTAATCCAAAATTTTTCCAGTTAGGCCACCGATGAAACCTAAACATCTGACACCCCTGAGGAAACTCAGAGAAACGGACGTTGTGCTTTGATTAACCTCTGATAAAATTGATGATTGAAAATCCAACACCTTCGCCTCAAACTTGAGTACAATAACTGGATGAAATAACCTCTAAACAATGGAAATCCAAATCAACAGAAAACCTCTGATCTCATGTCTTAAGAGTCCCATAAAATACATGCTAAACTATGTGGAACACGATGCAAAGTTATGACCTAATGGGATGCCTATATGATGGAAAATGATATGATATGCAAGGATAGGGTTATGGTGAAAATGAGGGTGTGACAGGATCAGCTGGTGGAAATGTGACTTGGGAGCTTGAGAATCAGATGAGGGAGTCTTATCTCGAGTTGTTTGTTTGAGGTAATTTTTTAGGGCGAAAATCTTTTAAGTGGGGGAGGATTGTAACACCCCAATTTAATAATTATTTATTTATATTAATTAATTGAGTGATTTAATGAATTATTTGATTTATTGAATTTATTTGAATTAATTGATTTATTTGATTTAATTGAATTATTTGATTAATTTGATTTATTTGGAATAATTGATTTATTTAATTTATTTGAGTTAATTGATTTATTGATTAATTGATTTGTTTTAATTAATTTATTTGGTGGAATAAAATATTGAATTGGTAGAAGTAAGGAAGTGGGCCTAATTGAGAGTGTGAATAAAACTTGTGATAGTGGATTGAGTGAGCCCAAGAGTTTAATGTGAATTTGTGAGAGTTGGTAAAGTAGAGAAAGAGAAAGAATAGAGTTAGAAAGTTGGTAAAGAGGAAAAGAGGTAAGAGGGAAAGAGGATTGGAGAAGAAGAGGAATTCAAATTCAAGAACTCAAGAAATTCAAAAAAATCAAGGTAAGAGTGAGTTTTTATATAATTATTGAGATTATTTGATAGTGTCTAATGGGTAGAAACATGTTTAGGTTGAAACTCCTAAATTTTCCATGAATTTGAAATTGTTAGGTTTGAGTGATAATCTTTGAGATGTATCAATTTAATTGTGTTTGGAATTGATATATTGATATGTTATAGAGACTCATTCAATATTTGGAGTAAACCTATTGACATTAAGATATTTATATTTGCTGAAACTGTAGCGGAACATAGAAATGTATTGTGGCACTTCCATTAGCTTACTGTAGTGAAATTAATTGAAGTGAAAAGTCATAGTATATATAGAATATACTGTAGCGCATGAAATAATTATGGAATGTGGATCTTTCTTTTAATTCAAGCCCTGTAGCAATACAATATAGGATAGGTAATGAGGTGATACTATATATTGAAAATTTTATCCCCATACCCCATCATTTATTTCCCTACCCCTACATTATATTTTTTTTACCAAAATATCCTCATATAAGTAAGGGTAAAATTTTCCCAATTTAATTATTTGATCCAGAATTTAATAACTAAATCTATCTTTAAAAGTTACTTTATTAATATTTTTAGCAAACATGACAAGTATGATCTATACTATTATGTAATTGTATAATGTCTCCATCAAAGATTTCCCGTTAAAACTTTTTTCTTTAATTAATTAATTAAATATAAATATATTTATTATTAACTCCTTTTAAAACTTCCGACATTCTTATATTTTAAATAATTATTATTTAACAAATGCAATAAGATACGACCTAATTTTTTTTTAAATGCAGCCATCTATCGAAAATTAATTAAATATAAATATATTTATTAATAACTCCATCATTTAAAACTTCTGACTAAGTCACATTCTTATATTTTGAATAATTATTAATTAACAAATGCAATAAGACACATCCTGAATTTTTTTAAAAATGTAGCCAGCTACCAATAATATGTTAACATAGTAACTACCCAATATAATTTTTCTCTTCATTCTATTAATTAATATTTTATTATTAATAATTAAATATTATTTTTATTCATTAAATAATAATTAAATTAAAATATTTAACATGTTTATTTCTAAAAATTTTATCCACTTAACACTCTTTATTTATATCATACAAACAATTAATCGCTCTACTCATAACATCTCTCTAACCCCACATTAATAGGACACACAGTAATATTAAATTAAAAAATAAAAAAAGTAAATAAATTAGACATATAATGCAAACTTTAAAATTACTTAATACAAAAATAAATTAATAAATATAATTCATAAAACGTTAAAGTTTTTTATAGCCTCCACTAATTTCATTACTTTATTCCATTTTTCCTCAAAATTATCTTCCCACTAATCAAATTTATATCTCATCAATTAACCTCATTACTTTATTCCATTTTTTCGTCAAAATTATGTTCTCACTAATCAAATTTATATCTCATCAATTTATATATTTATTTTAGTATTTACTAGCTTTAAAATTAAATTAGTTGGGCTATAAAAAACTTAAACCATTTTATGAATTATATTTATTAATCTATTTTTGCATTAAGTAATTTTAAGGTTTGCATTATATGTCGAATTTATTTATTATTTATTTTTTAATTTAACATTAGTATGTGTCCTATTAATGTGGGATTAGAGAGATGTTATGAGTGGATAGAGGTTAATTGTTTGTATGATATAAATAGAAAGTGTTGAGTGGAGAGAAATTTGAGAAATAAATATGTTAAATATTTTAATTTAATTATTATTTTATTAATAATAATAATATTTAATTATTAATAATAAATGATTAATTAATAGAATGAAGAGAAAAGTTATGTTGGGTAGTTATTATGTTAACATTTTATTGGTAGCTGGGTGTATTTTAAAAAAAAATCCAGGACATGTGTTATTGCATTTGTTAATCAATATTTATTTAAAATATAAGAATGTAACTTAGTTAGAAGTTTTAAATGATGGAGTTAATAATAAATATATTTATATTTAATTAATTTTTGGTAGGTGACTGCATTTTAAAAAAAATTTAGGACGTGTCTTATTGTATTTGTTAATTTATATGTATTTAAAATATAAGAATGTGCGATAGTCGGAAGTTTTAAATGGAATTAATAATAAATATATTTATATTTAATTAATTAATTAAAGGAAAAAAGTGTTAGTGGGAAATCTATGATGAAGACATTATAAGATTATATAATAGTATAGATAAATAATAGTTGTCATGTTTACTGAGAATATTAATAAAACAACTTTTAAAGATAGATTTATTTATTAAATTCTGGATCAAATAATTAAATTAAAAAAATTTACACTTATTTATATGGGGATATTTTGGTAAAATAAATATAACGTAGGGGTAGAAGAATAAATGATGAGGTATGGGGTAAAATTTTCCTATATATTAGAGGTGGCAAAATGGATGTATGGGATGAATATGGATTCGATTATTAATTGATGGGTCAAAACAATCCATTAATCCATTAATCATCCACTAAAAGTTACTTTAAAAAATCCAATCAAATCCATCCATTAAAAGATATAATCCATCCATTAACAACTTTTTAGTGGATGGATATTCATCCATCCAAAAAAAATTTAACTAATTTTATTATTTTTTATATTTTATTTTTTAAATTTCACATAAAATATTTTTCAAAATTTATTTTTATTAAATAAAAGGCTTAAATGCAGTTTTGGTCCCATAGTGTCATTTTTCTATACTTTTGAACCCCTTTAAAATTGGTCCCATAGTATCAATTAGGATATGTGGCATTTTTATCGCTGATGTGGATTGCTGACTAGGATTATTTATTATTTATATTTATTTACATAATTAATTGATAATTTTAATAGAGTTTCTCTAAAACTTAATTAATAAATATTTTTTAGAAATTAGATAATTAAATTTTTTTAAAACAGTTTGGGTCACAAACCCAACTCATTTTAACACAAGCCCAATATACAAGTTTACACTTTGTAGTCTTAATGAGCTATATAAACACTAACCACTTTTATTAAAAAATCAATGTGTGACTTTAATGGGAAACAAAATCCACACTACACCTGTAACTTTTGTTTTATAACAATGGGGACCAAAAATGCATTTAAGCTTAAATAAAATTATTTTATAACAATTTTTTAATTTTAAAAATATAATTTTTCAAAATATGCCTCCCGTCTCTCTCCTCCGTGAATTTGTCTACTAGTAAGTTTTCACAATTCTAAAAATTAAACTGGTGAAGCATATATTAATTCACTTATTAGTTGTATTGCATAATTATACACGTGAATGTCAGTAATAAAACGTGTATTAGAACAAATTAATCATAAAATAGGTGAAAACATTAAAAAGACAATAGCATATAAATTTACATTTATTAAAAGAAATGTGACACCTGAAAGCATTTCACACCCACACCCTATAATATAATTTGTGGCTGCTAAATAAAATGGGTAAGCTGAATCAGTATTATCAAGGACTTTTTTAATTTAATAATATTTAATATAAATTAAATTAAAAATTTATTCTTATTCATTATAAAATATATTAATTTTTTAATTATTATAAATTCAACAGTAACAGTTATTTCAAATTTGGTACCAAATTAATATGAATTTTAATAGAAGCTTTTATTAATTTTATTCACACATAATATGCCGTAGATCCACAAGTAAATTAGTTCGGGTGATTACGTCGTTAATAAATGGTTGTGTATCACAGCTCAAATGTTTTATTCACGTGGAATAATATACAGTATATTTATTCACATTGTTCAATAAGAATTTAAATTAAAAAAAATCAAATTCAAAACACGTTAATACTCAAGCTTACAAGTGTAATCACAGCTTAAATCTTACTAATCATGGTTTATAAAATGTTAATCAAATTAAATGTTGGAAATTCAAGTTCAAAAACGTTAATTCTAAAAAAAGAGATTATTTGTTTTGATATATATTTTCATAACAAAATAAAATATCATTCAAAAATTAAAAATAGCAATTTTATTTTAATTATTTTTCTTTAATATGCATAGATAACTTTTTATTATTTTACTATAACATAATTTAATAAATTTAGAATATAAAATAAAAAGATCCATTGGATTTTTTTTAAATGTTGGATGGATTGGATTAATCCATTTATATAAATGGATGGATTTGATCCAATCCATTAATGAACTTTTGATATATTAGATGGATTGGATGAATTTTTTAGTAAATGAATTGGATGGATAATTGTTTAATGGATCTAATTGCCACCCCTACTATATATATTAGTATCCTGTAGCGCAAACTAACAAAAAGGAAGAAAATATGATTTTTTTTACCTAACAACTAGTAGGAAACCCGTGCGGACCGCGGATATGTCATCAGTTAGTTTATGAAATATAAAAAAAAAACCAACAATATAAAATGTTGTTTTAATTTCAAAAAGATTTATCATGAAACATCCAAAAAACAATTTATTTTTTTCCGTATATAAATATTATTTATGTTTTGACACTATTTATAAATAAATTTGAATCAATAGTAAAGTTGTTTCCGTTTATAAAAATGTGTAAATCAAAATAATATTTTTGTTTTGGCATTTTTTATAAATATATTTGAATCAATAGTAAAGTTTTTCCCGTTTATAAAAATATTTAAATAAAAATATATTTTTGTGACAATACTTATAAAAATAGGTATGTTATTTTGTAAAATTAAATAACTTATAAAAAAAATTGTAGTAAGAATTGAATAAGTTATAAAAAATCATATTTTCAATATAGTTATTTGAATTTTTTTACCAATCATTCAGTCCATTGCATTAGCACAAAAACATATATACTATAATACTATTTCGTATACCATTATATTGTAACAATATTTAATAATAATTAAGAAATTTAATAATGTTTGTATATAGAGTATGTCAATGATGTACAGAAGTCCTAAGTGCAAGAGTACATCAAATTAAAATAGGAATACAAACAATGGCACGGTTGATAGTAAAACTTATTTCCGTTAATGTTAAATAGTTTTATCAGTAACTCCGTGTTCCTGTAAACAATATATTTTGTGTCGTATATAAAAATAATAAATAATTTTTTTGTTTTCATAATATTTGTAAAAATATATGAATGTATAGTAAATTTAGTCACGTTTATATCAATAACACTGTTTAAAAAAATTTTATGAAAATATAATTACTCGATAATATTAACTTTAGAAAGAGGTCACTACAAACACTAATATGCATTACATTAAGAAGACAAAAAACATATTAAGTTAGCCGACAAGAAACTTCATGGTCCCGTTAATCTTCAATATTTTGATCAAAAACTTCATGTTCCCGTTAATATTCAATATTTTAATCAGTAACTTCGTGTTCCCGTAAATATTCAAATTTTCTATCAATAACTTCAAATTCCCGTTAATATTCAATAGTTTGATCAGTAACATCGTGTTCCCCTTAATATTCAAATTTTCTACCAATAACTTCAAATTCCTGTAAATATTCAATATTTTGATCAGTAACTTCATGTTCCCGTTAATATTTAATATTTTGATCAGTAACTTCATATTTCCGTTAATATTTAATATTTGGATCGGTAACTTCGTGTTCCCGTTAAGATTCAAATTTTCTATCAATAACTTCAAAATCCCGTTAATGTTCAATATTTTGATAGTATGGATAAGTTGTGATTTGTTCAAAATTTGTTTTCTATCGTTGATAAACATAAATAAAAATGGGCTAAAAAAATAGAGTAATATAAAAATATTTATGTATTTATTGATTTAATAAAAAAAATCAATTAAAATCAAAAGATATGGACTAAGAAATAGAGTAACATTTGGTTATAAATTAAAATTTTAATAAAGTTTATTATGTTTAAGTATGTTACATTTTTAGAACATACTTTTTCTATCTGTTATTAAATTATAAAATTTAATAAAAAATAAATATTCCATATAATTGATTATAACTATTTTTAACTCGTAGGATGGATCTTCCCATTTTTAGAACATACTTTTTCTATCCATTAACGTTATTAAATTATAAAATTTAATAAAAAATAATTATTCCATATAATTGATTATAACTATTTTTTTCAGATCAGTATAATGGATATTATGAAATTGAATTTTAAGAAATTGAATGGTAATGAAATTAATTAAATTTATTGAAATTTATTAACTACCATAAAATAATAATAAAATATCCAAATTTCTATTTGTCGGCACGTTATAAAAATCAATTTTTATTGAATACTAAAAGTAAGTCAAGGTAAAGATAAAATAAATCATAAATCATTTTATTATATTTTTATACTAAAGAAGAGGTTTAGTAAAACATATAAGTCTATTTTTTCATGACATTTTATACATAAAATTAACTTTAAAAAATGTCTAAAACATCATGCTTCATCAAAAAACTTATTTTAGCAGATAGCAGAAAAGAATAAATTTTTTATTTAAACACAAAATGCCCTTAAATTGATAAAGTGACATTTTATTAGGCAAAGACAAAATTAGATTTTTATCCATTGATCTACATCCAAAACAGAAAAGGAATACATCCATTGATCTACATAAAGACATCTCAATTCCAATCTTGAAAAACCTTGAGACCTGAACGTCGAAGAAAGCTTGAATTCAGAGGTTCCAACCAGCAAAACATACACAAAGGAAAAAAGAGGAAGGAGCTCCAATAAGACTCTAATCAGACAACAGCCAGTAGTCCACTGATATCGCACAACCTCATCACTGATGCAGAACCGAAAAAAAAGGATCGAGCAAGATTCAAAGATACTGTAGCAACACCAAAGGATGTCCACTTAAACGAAAGTAAAGCCGTAGTTGTAAACACGAGAGAACTTCTAAAAACCACCATTTCTATAAAGAAAAGACAAATGTATTTTAAGAAATATCTAAACTTACCCCTTCCATAAGAAGTATAAAAGTATCACCCAAACTTGTTAGGTGGAAAATATTTAAATGATAATCCATAATTGCTTATCATCATCACCTTCAACATATCGTAAAAATGAAAAGTTCAAATTTTCAAGGGATGTTACAGTGTGAGATTACACAATCAACAACTCTAAAGAAGAAGGAAAGTAAAATTTGAAGAGCTACCTGTGTAAACAAACAAATACGAACAACATAATACAACAGCATACAAATACTGATCAAACTATAATGGAAAATATACAAATTCAGTATATAACAACCTAAACAATGATAGATTTTTTAATCTAACACTATGCCAAAATTGGCTTTTCGCATCGCCACAAAGACAGCGCTTTATGCAAAAAGCGCTGCTATAAGTCTTTAAAAAATTTCGCTAAAAAAAAGCGCTGTAAAAGACAGCCTTTAGAAAGCGCTTTTAAAAAGCGCTGCTAAATGCCCTAAATTGAAGCCACCTTAGAAAGCGCTTTTTGAAAAGCGCTGCTATAGGTATTACCTTAGAAAGCGCTTTAAAAAAGCGCTGCTATAGGTTAACCTTAGAAAGCACTTTCAGAAAGCGCTGCTATAGGTCTTAAATTCTCCCCACTTAAGAAAGCGCTTTCTAAGAAAAGCGCTCTTAGAGGTGGCACTTAAGAAAGCGCTTTTTGAAAAGCGCTCTCTAAGGTAAATTATGAATTAAAATATAAAACACATTTCTAATCATTTTAAGAAACTTATTTTCATTTTCTTCTCTCGACCGTTTCTTTCTGAAACTCTTGCTTTCGTTCATTCTTGCCATTTCCATTGTCATCGTCCATTGCCGTCGTGAAGAAACCCTTGCCGTCGTTCTGAAACCCTTGCCATTTCCATTGCCGTCGTCCATTGCCGTCGTGAAGAAGAAGACAAAAACGAAGAAGAGGTACGTTGTTGTTGTTGTTTCTTCCATTGCCGTCGTCCATTGTCGTCGTTCTGTTGTTGTTGTTGTTGTCGCCGTTCTGTTATAGTTGTTGTTGTTGTTTCTTCCATTGTCGTCGTCCATTACCATTGTCGTCGTTCTTGTTGTTTGTTGTCGTAGCTTACATTTGTCGCAGAAGCAGCATATTAAGTTGAAAAGGATGAAGCAACATTATTTAAGAATTTATCCGTATGCTCATTAATCTTAATATGCGTACTCCCTCCGTCCCAAAATATAAGAGAAAAAAATGCATTTTTCTTGTCCCAAAATATAAGAGAAAAAATTAACTTTCATCATTTTCAAGGTAAAATTAAATGCAAGTTGCATTTAATTTGCTTTCTCTCTCATCTTTTCTATAAACAACAACCAATTAGAATTGTTTTTACATCTTTCAAAACAAATTTTTTCAACAAAATCTTAGTCCAACTATTATGTTTTTTATTTTTCTTAATAAGTGTGTTTCTGAGTTTTTCTCTTATATTTTGGGACGGAGGGAGTATTATTTAAGAATTTATCCGTATGCTCATTAATCTTAATATGCTTTAAGAACTTGCTTAAACAGAAGCAGCATATTAAGATATCCATGAGCCGTATGCTAACATCTCTTTTTGATATAGCAAAAGAATTTAACTGGCCATTATTTGTAGCTAACATCTCTTTGTTTATGCCTAATGCGCAACAGCAAAATTTGTGTTAAAGTTGAAAAGGATGAAGATTAAGGCATTTTTTAAATATGCTCTTTTAAAATATAATATTATTGCTTAATTTTTTTAAAACATGAAGCTCTATTATAACAGCTTTTGTCTAATTCTCATTCAACTAAACTCTTTTTAAAACTAAGGATTTGTTTCTAAATTTCAGTTTGATTATATTTATAAGTGATAACTTGCATTAGGTTTAGGACGAATTGCTTTAATGCTTGGTTACTTGTTTAACTATGATTTTATTAATTGTATTATTGTGTGATAATTGATGAACTTATTATTTAACTAAATGTGTAGTTAGAAGAGACGAAAAGTGAAGAATCATCACTTCCGGATCATGTTTTGTGGAAGGAAGCTCGTGTGGGTAAGGATGGAGTTGTTAGGGAAGATGTTCAGCATGTTTATGACGAATGTGTAAGTATAACATTATGTCTTTAAGTTAATCGAAATTTTATTAAAATATAATTAATTTTTAATCTCCACTAATAATTTTTGATATGTCAATGAATTTCAGGAGACTCTATCTAAATCCTTAACCACAGATGATGAGGATTGCAGGAGCATTCTTAGTCGAGTACTAAATGTTCCTGAGTATTCCGGTCGGGTGAGAGGTAAAGGATTTGGCGTGACTCCATCTTCGTTGTATAAGCAACCAAAGAGAAAAAATCCCAGCAACCAAGAAGTCATGCAATCACTGGAGGAACTAAAAGCGCAAGTCCGTGAATTGCAAAAGGATAAAGAGAGATATGAGGCGGAAAAGCGCGGTTCCGTGTTGAAAGATACTAGTGACAAAGCTAGTATCAATTGTCAAAATAAAATTCCCGAGGTAATTAGCACATATTTATTTTAATTAAATTAACACATTTATTTTAATTGACCTTTATACACATTAACAGTTACATATTTATTATTGCTTCAAGGCATTTCATCTTGTCAGCTGTATTTGTCGTTACCGACTTATCGCATGGTTGGCAAGGGAAAAGTGCATAACAAAGTCGGAGAGTTACTTCACCATAAACCGCTCCCTCATGGATATCTTAAAGTGTCGGTTGATATCAGTTTAGATACGGATGTGGTACTACCTATGCCTGACTCGGTTTCAGAGGTTACATTGATGCGGGATGCAATAGGTTCGTTTGTTGCATGGCCGTTAGACCTCATTTCCATAGATGATGAGGTATGTTGAAAACCATTACGAATCTCTTAGTATTCAAATGTCAATTCTGAACCATTATGAAAATCATTCTGAACCATTACGTACATTTTTTTTACATGGTAATGTTAGACTCTTACAAAACCCACAGCTAAGGATAGAGGGGTTTTGCGGCAAAACGTGTCTGTTTCATCACAAAGAGAGGTACATTTTAAGTGTTATTCTATTATCCAAATTCAAAAGTTTCATGATATTCTACTTTACCTAACTAATATGATTGTTAGGTTCCTGCTCAAGCTTTACAACAGGCCAGCAAGAAAAAAGCTCCTATTAGGACCGTGCAGGCAAAAAGAGCTCCTCATCGCTTTCAGTCGTGTCTTGAAACACTTGTGGCAACATCAGATCTGATGGATGGTGCTATTCGTCAAATAGACATGGACGAAGGTGTTTTTGGTTTTCCTCACTCCCAGATAATCGGAAGAGAAGACATGGAGCAAATTTTCATGCATCTTGAATTAGGCATCGGTGTTATGCGTTCATACATCTGGTACTCCGATCAATCTATTATTTATTTATTTGAACATTTTATTTACACATTTCAATGAAAATAGTCTAATGTTTATTATGTTTTTATTTAAGGTGTTTGTATGAAAATTTGACGAATAGTCTAATGTTCAACGAATAATATATATATAATAAAAAAAAAAAATATATATATATATATATATATAATCAAAATATATATATATATATATATATATGATCGTACCTGGATCAGACAGTTTCTGTGGCCAACAACGTCGTCTGGGCTTCAGCTCCGATGCGGTTGAAAGACGGCGGGGGGGTGTACCTGCAAGGTACTCCGACGCTCAAGTAAGGTGACTGTCAGAGAATAAGCAAGTACAAATGAAGAAGGTGAAAGTGAACATAACCTGACCCTCTCAAATGAGAGGGTATTTATAGAGAGCCCCCAGCGCGGGGCCAACGGTTACTTGCATTGGACTGGATCGTCAGGCCCAATCCAAGTAACTGCCAGGGCTTACGTGGCATAGTGAAGACCAGCACGTGGTCTTCGCCCTAGGGTAACCGTTTCTAAATCTCCGGAATTAGGGCAGACCAATTCCATCGGCAGTGGGGCGGTTACATGAGAATGTGTCCTCGCGGGGAGGACTCTCGCGTGTCGGGGAGAGACGTGTCCTCGCGGGGAGGACTGACTTGCGGGCGAAGACGGTTCCTCCCGGGGAGGATCGCATGGGCGTCGAGGCGAGGCGAGCCCCGGAGCTGAGGACCTGTGCCCGACGGCCCACCCGAGGGTGCCGTACACATCCGAGGTTAGGCGTGTGCCCGACCTGTGGAGACGAGTCTGTGCTGGACAGTGATCTTGTTAGGAGCCCTTATTGGGCCGTCCCAGGCCTTGTGGGTTGGGTCTGCTCAACTGATGAGCATGCCCTGGCCCAGTCCAGAACAATATATATATATATATATATATATATATATATATATATATGTGTGTGTGTGTGTGTGTGTGTGTGTGTGTGTGTGTGTGTGTATTATAAATTAGAATTTTTAATTAAAATATTAAATGTTTTATCACATATTAATTAATTATTTAAAACATTGATTATTTAATTAATTATTGATAATTTATTTAAATATTGATTATTTAATTAAATATTGGTTATTTATTAAATATGGATTATTTACTTAAATATTAATTACTTATTGAGGTATTGATTATTTATTTAGATATTGGTTATTTATTTAAATATTGATTATTTATTTAGATATTAAATTATTTATTAAATATTGAATTGTTTATTGAATATTGATTATTTAATTAAATATTGATTGTTTATTTTAAATATTGATTATTATTTATTGAATAGTGAATATTTATTGAATATTGGATTCAATTATTGGTGATGGATTAATTATTCTTTGAAGAATGAATGTCTTGATTTTCAAAATGTGATTGTGTGTGCAATTGTGTGGTAATTCAAGTGTGATGAATTATTGAGGATATGCATGATATTAAGATTAGGGAATGGTCTTAACTGCATATGATTGTTGATTGCATACGCTTCATTTGTGTCAAGAGGCGATGCTTGTTAGTTCCGTAGGAGCTAGTGACTTGTCCCAAACCTAGGGCGGGGTTTGAAAGCTTAGGGAACAGGATTTTTGTGTGTTATTGGTCTAGGGAACGGACCAGGTTTAAATGTAAAAACCAAAAAATAATAACAAGTTTGGTACCACATGGCATGAGTTGCATTATGTCTCATTGTGTATATTTAAGAATTTATCCGTATGCTCATTAATCTTAATATGCTTTAAGAACTTGCTTAAACAGAAGCAGCATATTAAGATATCCATGAGCCGTATGCTAACATCTCTTTTTGATATAGCAAAAGAATTTAACTGGCCATTATTTGTAGCTAACATCTCTTTGTTTATGCCTAATGCGCAACAGCAAAATTTGTGTTAAAGTTGAAAAGGATGAAGATTAAGGCATTTTTTAAATATGCTCTTTTAAAATATAATATTATTGCTTAATTTTTTTAAAACATGAAGCTCTATTATAACAGCTTTTGTCTAATTCTCATTCAACTAAACTCTTTTTAAAACTAAGGATTTGTTTCTAAATTTCAGTTTGATTATATTTATAAGTGATAACTTGCATTAGGTTTAGGACGAATTGCTTTAATGCTTGGTTACTTGTTTAACTATGATTTTATTAATTGTATTATTGTGTGATAATTGATGAACTTATTATTTAACTAAATGTGTAGTTAGAAGAGACGAAAAGTGAAGAATCATCACTTCCGGATCATGTTTTGTGGAAGGAAGCTCGTGTGGGTAAGGATGGAGTTGTTAGGGAAGATGTTCAGCATGTTTATGACGAATGTGTAAGTATAACATTATGTCTTTAAGTTAATCGAAATTTTATTAAAATATAATTAATTTTTAATCTCCACTAATAATTTTTGATATGTCAATGAATTTCAGGAGACTCTATCTAAATCCTTAACCACAGATGATGAGGATTGCAGGAGCATTCTTAGTCGAGTACTAAATGTTCCTGAGTATTCCGGTCGGGTGAGAGGTAAAGGATTTGGCGTGACTCCATCTTCGTTGTATAAGCAACCAAAGAGAAAAAATCCCAGCAACCAAGAAGTCATGCAATCACTGGAGGAACTAAAAGCGCAAGTCCGTGAATTGCAAAAGGATAAAGAGAGATATGAGGCGGAAAAGCGCGGTTCCGTGTTTAAAGATACTAGTGACAAAGCTAGTATCAATTGTCAAAATAAAATTCCCGAGGTAATTAGCACATATTTATTTTAATTAAATTAACACATTTATTTTAATTGACCTTTATACACATTAACAGTTACATATTTATTATTGCTTCAGGGCATTTCATCTTGTCAGCTGTATTTGTCGTTACCGACTTATCGCATGGTTGGCAAGGGAAAAGTGCATAACAAAGTCGGAGAGTTACTTCACCATAAACCGCTCCCTCATGGATATCTTAAAGTGTCGGTTGATATCAGTTTAGATACGGATGTGGTACTACCTATGCCTGACTCGGTTTCAGAGGTTACATTGATGCGGGATGCAATAGGTTCGTTTGTTGCATGGCCGTTAGACCTCATTTCCATAGATGATGAGGTATGTTGAAAACCATTACGAATCTCTTAGTATTCAAATGTCAATTCTGAACCATTATGAAAATCATTCTGAACCATTACGTACATTTTTTTTACATGGTAATGTTAGACTCTTACAAAACCCACAGCTAAGGATAGAGGGGTTTTGCGGCAAAACGTGTCTGTTTCATCACAAAGAGAGGTACATTTTAAGTGTTATTCTATTATCCAAATTCAAAAGTTTCATGATATTCTACTTTACCTAACTAATATGATTGTTAGGTTCCTGCTCAAGCTTTACAACAGGCCAGCAAGAAAAAAGCTCCTATTAGGACCGTGCAGGCAAAAAGAGCTCCTCATCGCTTTCAGTCGTGTCTTGAAACACTTGTGGCAACATCAGATCTGATGGATGGTGCTATTCGTCAAATAGACATGGACGAAGGTGTTTTTGGTTTTCCTCACTCCCAGATAATCGGAAGAGAAGACATGGAGCAAATTTTCATGCATCTTGAATTAGGCATCGGTGTTATGCGTTCATACATCTGGTACTCCGATCAATCTATTATTTATTTATTTGAACATTTTATTTACACATTTCAATGAAAATAGTCTAATGATTATTATGTTTTTATTTAAGGTGTTTGTATGAAAATTTGACGAATAGTCTAATGTTCAACGAATAATATATATATAATCAAAAAAAAAAAAATATATATATATATAATCAAAATATATATATATATATATATGATCGTACCTGGATCAGACAGTTTCTGTGGCCAACAACGTCGTCTGGGCTTCAGCTCCGATGCGGTTGAAAGACGGCGGGGGGGTGTACCTGCAAGGTACTCCGACGCTCAAGTAAGGTGACTGTCAGAGAATAAGCAAGTACAAATGAAGAAGGTGAAAGTGAACATAACCTGACCCTCTCAAATGAGAGGGTATTTATAGAGAGCCCCCAGCGCGGGGCCAACGGTTACTTGCATTGGACTGGATCGTCAGGCCCAATCCAAGTAACTGCCAGGGCTTACGTGGCGTAGTGAAGACCAGCACGTGGTCTTCGCCCTAGGGTAACCGTTTCTAAATCTCCGGAATTAGGGCAGACCAATTCCATCGGGAGTGGGGCGGTTACATGAGAATGTGTCCTCGCGGGGAGGACTCTCGCGTGTCGGGGAGAGACGTGTCCTCGCGGGGAGGACTGACTTGCGGGCGAAGACGGTTCCTCCCGGGGAGGATCGCATGGGCGTCGAGGCGAGGCGAGCCCCGGAGCTGAGGACCTGTGCCCGACGGCCCACCCGAGGGTGCCGTACACATCCGAGGTTAGGCGTGTGCCCGACCTGTGGAGACGAGTCTGTGCTGGACAGTGATCTTGTTAGGAGCCCTTATTGGGCCGTCCCAGGCCTTGTGGGTTGGGTCTGCTCGACTGATGAGCATGCCCTGGCCCAGTCCAGAACAATATATATATATATATATATGTGTGTGTGTGTGTGTGTGTGTGTGTGTGTGTGTGTGTGTGTGTGTATTATAAATTAGAATTTTTAATTAAAATATTAAATGTTTTATCACATATTAATTAATTATTTAAAACATTGATTATTTAATTAATTATTGATAATTTATTTAAATATTGATTATTTAATTAAATATTGGTTATTTATTAAATATGGATTATTTACTTAAATATTAATTACTTATTGAGGTATTGATTATTTATTTAGATATTGGTTATTTATTTAAATATTGATTATTTATTTAGATATTAAATTATTTATTAAATATTGAATTGTTTATTGAATATTGATTATTTAATTAAATATTGATTGTTTATTTTAAATATTGATTATTATTTATTGAATAGTGAATATTTATTGAATATTGGATTCAATTATTGGTGATGGATTAATTATTCTTTGAAGAATGAATGTCTTGATTTTCAAAATGTGATTGTGTGTGCAATTGTGTGGTAATTCAAGTGTGATGAATTATTGAGGATATGCATGATATTAAGATTAGGGAATGGTCTTAACTGCATATGATTGTTGATTGCATACGCTTCATTTGTGTCAAGAGGCGATGCTTGTTAGTTCCGTAGGAGCTAGTGACTTGTCCCAAACCTAGGGCGGGGTTTGAAAGCTTAGGGAACAGGATTTTTGTGTGTTATTGGTCTAGGGAACGGACCAGGTTTAAATGTAAAAACCAAAAAATAATAACAAGTTTGGTACCACATGGCATGAGTTGCATTATGTCTCATTGTGTATATTTAAGAATTTATCCGTATGCTCATTAATCTTAATATGCTTTAAGAACTTGCTTAAACAGAAGCAGCATATTAAGATATCCATGAGCCGTATGCTAACATCTCTTTTTGATATAGCAAAAGAATTTAACTGGCCATTATTTGTAGCTAACATCTCTTTGTTTATGCCTAATGCGCAACAGCAAAATTTGTGTTAAAGTTGAAAAGGATGAAGATTAAGGCATTTTTTAAATATGCTCTTTTAAAATATAATATTATTGCTTAATTTTTTTAAAACATGAAGCTCTATTATAACAGCTTTTGTCTAATTCTCATTCAACTAAACTCTTTTTAAAACTAAGGATTTGTTTCTAAATTTCAGTTTGATTATATTTATAAGTGATAACTTGCATTAGGTTTAGGACGAATTGCTTTAATGCTTGGTTACTTGTTTAACTATGATTTTATTAATTGTATTATTGTGTGATAATTGATGAACGTATTATTTAACTAAATGTGTAGTTAGAAGAGACGAAAAGTGAAGAATCATCACTTCCGGATCATGTTTTGTGGAAGGAAGCTCGTGTGGGTAAGGATGGAGTTGTTAGGGAAGATGTTCAGCATGTTTATGACGAATGTGTAAGTATAACATTATGTCTTTAAGTTAATCGAAATTTTATTAAAATATAATTAATTTTTAATCTCCACTAATAATTTTTGATATGTCAATGAATTTCAGGAGACTCTATCTAAATCCTTAACCACAGATGATGAGGATTGCAGGAGCATTCTTAGTCGAGTACTAAATGTTCCTGAGTATTCCGGTCGGGTGAGAGGTAAAGGATTTGGCGTGACTCCATCTTCGTTGTATAAGCAACCAAAGAGAAAAAATCCCAGCAACCAAGAAGTCATGCAATCACTGGAGGAACTAAAAGCGCAAGTCCGTGAATTGCAAAAGGATAAAGAGAGATATGAGGCGGAAAAGCGCGGTTCCGTGTTTAAAGATACTAGTGACAAAGCTAGTATCAATTGTCAAAATAAAATTCCCGAGGTAATTAGCACATATTTATTTTAATTAAATTAACACATTTATTTTAATTGACCTTTATACACATTAACAGTTACATATTTATTATTGCTTCAGGGCATTTCATCTTGTCAGCTGTATTTGTCGTTACCGACTTATCGCATGGTTGGCAAGGGAAAAGTGCATAACAAAGTCGGAGAGTTACTTCACCATAAACCGCTCCCTCATGGATATCTTAAAGTGTCGGTTGATATCAGTTTAGATACGGATGTGGTACTACCTATGCCTGACTCGGTTTCAGAGGTTACATTGATGCGGGATGCAATAGGTTCGTTTGTTGCATGGCCGTTAGACCTCATTTCCATAGATGATGAGGTATGTTGAAAACCATTACGAATCTCTTAGTATTCAAATGTCAATTCTGAACCATTATGAAAATCATTCTGAACCATTACGTACATTTTTTTTACATGGTAATGTTAGACTCTTACAAAACCCACAGCTAAGGATAGAGGGGTTTTGCGGCAAAACGTGTCTGTTTCATCACAAAGAGAGGTACATTTTAAGTGTTATTCTATTATCCAAATTCAAAAGTTTCATGATATTCTACTTTACCTAACTAATATGATTGTTAGGTTCCTGCTCAAGCTTTACAACAGGCCAGCAAGAAAAAAGCTCCTATTAGGACCGTGCAGGCAAAAAGAGCTCCTCATCGCTTTCAGTCGTGTCTTGAAACACTTGTGGCAACATCAGATCTGATGGATGGTGCTATTCGTCAAATAGACATGGACGAAGGTGTTTTTGGTTTTCCTCACTCCCAGATAATCGGAAGAGAAGACATGGAGCAAATTTTCATGCATCTTGAATTAGGCATCGGTGTTATGCGTTCATACATCTGGTACTCCGATCAATCTATTATTTATTTATTTGAACATTTTATTTACACATTTCAATGAAAATAGTCTAATGTTTATTATGTTTTTATTTAAGGTGTTTGTATGAAAATTTGACGAATAGTCTAATGTTCAACGAATAATATATATATAATAAAAAAAAAAATATATATATATATATATAATCAAAATATATATATATATATATATGATCGTACCTGGATCAGACAGTTTCTGTGGCCAACAACGTCGTCTGGGCTTCAGCTCCGATGCGGTTGAAAGACGGCGGGGGGGTGTACCTGCAAGGTACTCCGACGCTCAAGTAAGGTGACTGTCAGAGAATAAGCAAGTACAAATGAAGAAGGTGAAAGTGAACATAACCTGACCCTCTCAAATGAGAGGGTATTTATAGA
Organism: Lathyrus tuberosus; assembly: GCA_022829125.1. Classification (NCBI taxonomy): domain Eukaryota; kingdom Viridiplantae; phylum Streptophyta; class Magnoliopsida; order Fabales; family Fabaceae; genus Lathyrus; species Lathyrus tuberosus. The sequence continues at coordinate 3,775,764 of JALAZF010000254.1, forward strand.
GAGCCCCCAGCGCGGGGCCAACGGTTACTTGCATTGGACTGGATCGTCAGGCCCAATCCAAGTAACTGCCAGGGCTTACGTGGCATAGTGAAGACCAGCACGTGGTCTTCGCCCTAGGGTAACCGTTTCTAAATCTCCGGAATTAGGGCAGACCAATTCCATCGGCAGTGGGGCGGTTACATGAGAATGTGTCCTCGCGGGGAGGACTCTCGCGTGTCGGGGAGAGACGTGTCCTCGCGGGGAGGACTGACTTGCGGGCGAAGACGGTTCCTCCCGGGGAGGATCGCATGGGCGTCGAGGCGAGGCGAGCCCCGGAGCTGAGGACCTGTGCCCGACGGCCCACCCGAGGGTGCCGTACACATCCGAGGTTAGGCGTGTGCCCGACCTGTGGAGACGAGTCTGTGCTGGACAGTGATCTTGTTAGGAGCCCTTATTGGGCCGTCCCAGGCCTTGTGGGTTGGGTCTGCTCAACTGATGAGCATGCCCTGGCCCAGTCCAGAACAATATATATATATATATATATATATATATATATATATATATATATGTGTGTGTGTGTGTGTGTGTGTGTGTGTGTGTGTGTGTGTGTATTATAAATTAGAATTTTTAATTAAAATATTAAATGTTTTATCACATATTAATTAATTATTTAAAACATTGATTATTTAATTAATTATTGATAATTTATTTAAATATTGATTATTTAATTAAATATTGGTTATTTATTAAATATGGATTATTTACTTAAATATTAATTACTTATTGAGGTATTGATTATTTATTTAGATATTGGTTATTTATTTAAATATTGATTATTTATTTAGATATTAAATTATTTATTAAATATTGAATTGTTTATTGAATATTGATTATTTAATTAAATATTGATTGTTTATTTTAAATATTGATTATTATTTATTGAATAGTGAATATTTATTGAATATTGGATTCAATTATTGGTGATGGATTAATTATTCTTTGAAGAATGAATGTCTTGATTTTCAAAATGTGATTGTGTGTGCAATTGTGTGGTAATTCAAGTGTGATGAATTATTGAGGATATGCATGATATTAAGATTAGGGAATGGTCTTAACTGCATATGATTGTTGATTGCATACGCTTCATTTGTGTCAAGAGGCGATGCTTGTTAGTTCCGTAGGAGCTAGTGACTTGTCCCAAACCTAGGGCGGGGTTTGAAAGCTTAGGGAACAGGATTTTTGTGTGTTATTGGTCTAGGGAACGGACCAGGTTTAAATGTAAAAACCAAAAAATAATAACAAGTTTGGTACCACATGGCATGAGTTGCATTATGTCTCATTGTGTATATTTAAGAATTTATCCGTATGCTCATTAATCTTAATATGCTTTAAGAACTTGCTTAAACAGAAGCAGCATATTAAGATATCCATGAGCCGTATGCTAACATCTCTTTTTGATATAGCAAAAGAATTTAACTGGCCATTATTTGTAGCTAACATCTCTTTGTTTATGCCTAATGCGCAACAGCAAAATTTGTGTTAAAGTTGAAAAGGATGAAGATTAAGGCATTTTTTAAATATGCTCTTTTAAAATATAATATTATTGCTTAATTTTTTTAAAACATGAAGCTCTATTATAACAGCTTTTGTCTAATTCTCATTCAACTAAACTCTTTTTAAAACTAAGGATTTGTTTCTAAATTTCAGTTTGATTATATTTATAAGTGATAACTTGCATTAGGTTTAGGACGAATTGCTTTAATGCTTGGTTACTTGTTTAACTATGATTTTATTAATTGTATTATTGTGTGATAATTGATGAACGTATTATTTAACTAAATGTGTAGTTAGAAGAGACGAAAAGTGAAGAATCATCACTTCCGGATCATGTTTTGTGGAAGGAAGCTCGTGTGGGTAAGGATGGAGTTGTTAGGGAAGATGTTCAGCATGTTTATGACGAATGTGTAAGTATAACATTATGTCTTTAAGTTAATCGAAATTTTATTAAAATATAATTAATTTTTAATCTCCACTAATAATTTTTGATATGTCAATGAATTTCAGGAGACTCTATCTAAATCCTTAACCACAGATGATGAGGATTGCAGGAGCATTCTTAGTCGAGTACTAAATGTTCCTGAGTATTCCGGTCGGGTGAGAGGTAAAGGATTTGGCGTGACTCCATCTTCGTTGTATAAGCAACCAAAGAGAAAAAATCCCAGCAACCAAGAAGTCATGCAATCACTGGAGGAACTAAAAGCGCAAGTCCGTGAATTGCAAAAGGATAAAGAGAGATATGAGGCGGAAAAGCGCGGTTCCGTGTTTAAAGATACTAGTGACAAAGCTAGTATCAATTGTCAAAATAAAATTCCCGAGGTAATTAGCACATATTTATTTTAATTAAATTAACACATTTATTTTAATTGACCTTTATACACATTAACAGTTACATATTTATTATTGCTTCAGGGCATTTCATCTTGTCAGCTGTATTTGTCGTTACCGACTTATCGCATGGTTGGCAAGGGAAAAGTGCATAACAAAGTCGGAGAGTTACTTCACCATAAACCGCTCCCTCATGGATATCTTAAAGTGTCGGTTGATATCAGTTTAGATACGGATGTGGTACTACCTATGCCTGACTCGGTTTCAGAGGTTACATTGATGCGGGATGCAATAGGTTCGTTTGTTGCATGGCCGTTAGACCTCATTTCCATAGATGATGAGGTATGTTGAAAACCATTACGAATCTCTTAGTATTCAAATGTCAATTCTGAACCATTATGAAAATCATTCTGAACCATTACGTACATTTTTTTTACATGGTAATGTTAGACTCTTACAAAACCCACAGCTAAGGATAGAGGGGTTTTGCGGCAAAACGTGTCTGTTTCATCACAAAGAGAGGTACATTTTAAGTGTTATTCTATTATCCAAATTCAAAAGTTTCATGATATTCTACTTTACCTAACTAATATGATTGTTAGGTTCCTGCTCAAGCTTTACAACAGGCCAGCAAGAAAAAAGCTCCTATTAGGACCGTGCAGGCAAAAAGAGCTCCTCATCGCTTTCAGTCGTGTCTTGAAACACTTGTGGCAACATCAGATCTGATGGATGGTGCTATTCGTCAAATAGACATGGACGAAGGTGTTTTTGGTTTTCCTCACTCCCAGATAATCGGAAGAGAAGACATGGAGCAAATTTTCATGCATCTTGAATTAGGCATCGGTGTTATGCGTTCATACATCTGGTACTCCGATCAATCTATTATTTATTTATTTGAACATTTTATTTACACATTTCAATGAAAATAGTCTAATGATTATTATGTTTTTATTTAAGGTGTTTGTATGAAAATTTGACGAATAGTCTAATGTTCAACGAATAATATATATATAATCAAAAAAAAAAATATATATATATATATAATCAAAATATATATATATATATATATGATCGTACCTGGATCAGACAGTTTCTGTGGCCAACAACGTCGTCTGGGCTTCAGCTCCGATGCGGTTGAAAGACGGCGGGGGGGTGTACCTGCAAGGTACTCCGACGCTCAAGTAAGGTGACTGTCAGAGAATAAGCAAGTACAAATGAAGAAGGTGAAAGTGAACATAACCTGACCCTCTCAAATGAGAGGGTATTTATAGAGAGCCCCCAGCGCGGGGCCAACGGTTACTTGCATTGGACTGGATCGTCAGGCCCAATCCAAGTAACTGCCAGGGCTTACGTGGCATAGTGAAGACCAGCACGTGGTCTTCGCCCTAGGGTAACCGTTTCTAAATCTCCGGAATTAGGGCAGACCAATTCCATCGGCAGTGGGGCGGTTACATGAGAATGTGTCCTCGCGGGGAGGACTCTCGCGTGTCGGGGAGAGACGTGTCCTCGCGGGGAGGACTGACTTGCGGGCGAAGACGGTTCCTCCCGGGGAGGATCGCATGGGCGTCGAGGCGAGGCGAGCCCCGGAGCTGAGGACCTGTGCCCGACGGCCCACCCGAGGGTGCCGTACACATCCGAGGTTAGGCGTGTGCCCGACCTGTGGAGACGAGTCTGTGCTGGACAGTGATCTTGTTAGGAGCCCTTATTGGGCCGTCCCAGGCCTTGTGGGTTGGGTCTGCTCGACTGATGAGCATGCCCTGGCCCAGTCCAGAACAATATATATATATATATATATATATGTGTGTGTGTGTGTGTGTGTGTGTGTGTGTGTGTGTATTATAAATTAGAATTTTTAATTAAAATATTAAATGTTTTATCACATATTAATTAATTATTTAAAACATTGATTATTTAATTAATTATTGATAATTTATTTAAATATTGATTATTTAATTAAATATTGGTTATTTATTAAATATGGATTATTTACTTAAATATTAATTACTTATTGAGGTATTGATTATTTATTTAGATATTGGTTATTTATTTAAATATTGATTATTTATTTAGATATTAAATTATTTATTAAATATTGAATTGTTTATTGAATATTGATTATTTAATTAAATATTGATTGTTTATTTTAAATATTGATTATTATTTATTGAATAGTGAATATTTATTGAATATTGGATTCAATTATTGGTGATGGATTAATTATTCTTTGAAGAATGAATGTCTTGATTTTCAAAATGTGATTGTGTGTGCAATTGTGTGGTAATTCAAGTGTGATGAATTATTGAGGATATGCATGATATTAAGATTAGGGAATGGTCTTAACTGCATATGATTGTTGATTGCATACGCTTCATTTGTGTCAAGAGGCGATGCTTGTTAGTTCCGTAGGAGCTAGTGACTTGTCCCAAACCTAGGGCGGGGTTTGAAAGCTTAGGGAACAGGATTTTTGTGTGTTATTGGTCTAGGGAACGGACCAGGTTTAAATGTAAAAACCAAAAAATAATAACAAGTTTGGTACCACATGGCATGAGTTGCATTATGTCTCATTGTGTATATTTAAGAATTTATCCGTATGCTCATTAATCTTAATATGCTTTAAGAACTTGCTTAAACAGAAGCAGCATATTAAGATATCCATGAGCCGTATGCTAACATCTCTTTTTGATATAGCAAAAGAATTTAACTGGCCATTATTTGTAGCTAACATCTCTTTGTTTATGCCTAATGCGCAACAGCAAAATTTGTGTTAAAGTTGAAAAGGATGAAGATTAAGGCATTTTTTAAATATGCTCTTTTAAAATATAATATTATTGCTTAATTTTTTTAAAACATGAAGCTCTATTATAACAGCTTTTGTCTAATTCTCATTCAACTAAACTCTTTTTAAAACTAAGGATTTGTTTCTAAATTTCAGTTTGATTATATTTATAAGTGATAACTTGCATTAGGTTTAGGACGAATTGCTTTAATGCTTGGTTACTTGTTTAACTATGATTTTATTAATTGTATTATTGTGTGATAATTGATGAACTTATTATTTAACTAAATGTGTAGTTAGAAGAGACGAAAAGTGAAGAATCATCACTTCCGGATCATGTTTTGTGGAAGGAAGCTCGTGTGGGTAAGGATGGAGTTGTTAGGGAAGATGTTCAGCATGTTTATGACGAATGTGTAAGTATAACATTATGTCTTTAAGTTAATCGAAATTTTATTAAAATATAATTAATTTTTAATCTCCACTAATAATTTTTGATATGTCAATGAATTTCAGGAGACTCTATCTAAATCCTTAACCACAGATGATGAGGATTGCAGGAGCATTCTTAGTCGAGTACTAAATGTTCCTGAGTATTCCGGTCGGGTGAGAGGTAAAGGATTTGGCGTGACTCCATCTTCGTTGTATAAGCAACCAAAGAGAAAAAATCCCAGCAACCAAGAAGTCATGCAATCACTGGAGGAACTAAAAGCGCAAGTCCGTGAATTGCAAAAGGATAAAGAGAGATATGAGGCGGAAAAGCGCGGTTCCGTGTTGAAAGATACTAGTGACAAAGCTAGTATCAATTGTCAAAATAAAATTCCCGAGGTAATTAGCACATATTTATTTTAATTAAATTAACACATTTATTTTAATTGACCTTTATACACATTAACAGTTACATATTTATTATTGCTTCAGGGCATTTCATCTTGTCAGCTGTATTTGTCGTTACCGACTTATCGCATGGTTGGCAAGGGAAAAGTGCATAACAAAGTCGGAGAGTTACTTCACCATAAACCGCTCCCTCATGGATATCTTAAAGTGTCGGTTGATATCAGTTTAGATACGGATGTGGTACTACCTATGCCTGACTCGGTTTCAGAGGTTACATTGATGCGGGATGCAATAGGTTCGTTTGTTGCATGGCCGTTAGACCTCATTTCCATAGATGATGAGGTATGTTGAAAACCATTACGAATCTCTTAGTATTCAAATGTCAATTCTGAACCATTATGAAAATCATTCTGAACCATTACGTACATTTTTTTTACATGGTAATGTTAGACTCTTACAAAACCCACAGCTAAGGATAGAGGAGTTTTGCGGCAAAACGTGTCTGTTTCATCACAAAGAGAGGTACATTTTAAGTGTTATTCTATTATCCGAATTCAAAAGTTTCATGATATTCTACTTTACCTAACTAATATGATTGTTAGGTTCCTGCTCAAGCTTTACAACAGGCCAGCAAGAAAAAAGCTCCTATTAGGACCGTGCAGGCAAAAAGAGCTCCTCCTCGCTTTCAGTCGTGTCTTGAAACACTTGTGGCAACATCAGATCTGATGGATGGTGCTATTCGTCAAATAGACATGGACGAAGGTGTTTTTGGTTTTCCTCACTCCCAGATAATCGGAAGAGAAGACATGGAGCAAATTTTCAAGCATCTTGAATTAGGCATCGGTGTTATGCGTTCATACATCTGGTACTCCGATCAATCTATTATTTATTTATTTGAACATTTTATTTACACATTTCAATGAAAATAGTCTAATGTTTATTATGTTTTTATTTAAGGTGTTTGTATGAAAATTTGATGCGCGGGACGCAATTGTCAAACCGATTCTGTTTCTTCTCTTGCACCCGTGTCAATGCACCGGTAATTGGTATGAATCCACTTTCAGTAAGAGACCACTTAATTGAGAGATTTATGGCCAGCCAGACAGAAAGTTTGTTTCTTTTACCGTATAATACTGGAAACGGGTAAGATTTTCATTCTAATTTCATTATAATCTTTGTATCTTTTGCGTAGAAATTATCCATCTAAAATTTTGTTATATTTTACAGTGGACACTGGTTGTTGGTTGCCAATAATCCTACAAGAGAAGTGGTCTATTATCTGAATTCATTGGATCATGATTGGTCAACATATGAGAGTATGAAGGATGTGGTTGATACGTAAGTAAGATTGTTCGAAATATTTGTGTGTATTTGTATATTTAATTATTTCTGTGAGATTGTTCTAAATTTACGTTTTTCTTTTATAGAGCAATACTAGTATACCGAGCACAAAGAGAAGCTCGAGTAGCACGGGCTAAAGCAATCAGCGTTACATGGGTCAAAGTCGAGGTATATTAATTTTCACAATGTTGTTTATTAGTGATGCTACTTGATAACACAAAACAACTATATATTAATTCTTATTTGTTTGTCTATATGTAGTGTCCTCGTCAGCGTAATGGCATAGACAGCGGGTATTTCGTTTTGAGGTTTATGAGAGAAATCCTTCAAATGGATCGATTAGAGATTCCTATCATGGTATGCATGGATTTATAACTTAGGATTTATTTTAATACTTATCGGATATGTCATATAATTTATTATTTTAAACTAAATAATGCATATTTTGTTTTGTTATGTAGTACTTTGATGAATACGTGTGTTCTCATTACACGAAGGATAAATTGCAAGAAATTAAGGAGGAATTGTGCGAATACCTTATTGGAAAAAGAATCATATAAGGTATAGGATTATGGGAATATGTGAATGTATAGTTTTGTGAATGGTTTATTTTATGGGATTGTATAGTTTTGTGAATGGTTTATGTTATTTATGTGATTTTGGATTGTAATTGTATAGTTTTGTGAATGGTTAATGTAAATGACTTGAATTATAATGGAAATGGTTTATGTGGTTTATGTGATTTATGGGATTAGTGGGAATGGTTAATGAATCATACTAGAAATTGTTAATGGAAATGTGAATTATACAGGTTTATTGAAATGGCTTGAATTATACAGGTTTCTGCATTAAAAAACGGTTAAAATGAGATTTTTAAAAAAATTCATTAAAATTATACGTATAGAAAAGACAGCGCTTTCTAGAAAGCGCTGCCTATAGTTCACAAAAGAAAGCGCTTTTTCAAAAAAGCGCTCTTTAAAGGTATAGAAAAAAATTCATTAAAATTATAGGTATACATTAGAGAGCGCTTTAAAAAGCGTTGTCTAAAGGGGGACAAAAGAAAGCGCTTTTTCCTGAAAAGCGCTCTCTAAAGGTATATAAAAAAATTCATTAAAATTTTATACGTATACATTAGACAGCGCTTTCAAAAGCGCTGTCTAAAGGCCCATTTTAGAGAGCGCTTTTAAAGGGAAAAGCGCTACTAAAGGCCTACTTTAGAAAGCACTTTTAAAGGTAAAGCCCTGCCTAAAGTAGGCCTTTAGCAGCGCTTTTTCATAAAAAAAAAATGTTGTCTTTACCTACGACAGCGCCACCTTAGGCAGCGCTTTTAAGCGCTGTTAAAGGCTAAAAAAAAGCGCTGTCGTAGCCCTTGTTTGGCATAGTGTAATTTTTGAGAAGCAATATAATTTAGGCAACAACATTTAGTAATTATACCAATCATGTGATGAATTTTATTTAGCAAAGTGATATTCACGTGCAAAATTGTATAATGCTAAGCTTAATAGATTCGCACCACACATGGCAAATAAGTTTCTTCAATTTACCTTCATGATCCAAAATTCCACCAGTAAAATACAATATTATATACCAAGCACCATATCATAAGTTAGAAGTTAAAAAACCATACTCAGCAAATCTAAGGGCATTTTATGCTCAGAGACAAAGAAGGAAATTTAATAGAATTTTCTTCAGAATGTGAGAGAAAAATGAAAAGGTGTTATAAGTACATCTCAAAAGGTAGAGAGAAAACACTATACCCGAATGTGTTTCATTTCAGGAGTGTTCTTTGGATCACTTAAATCTGGGGATCCATCATTGTCACCGGGTGAAACTGATGCATATTTACGACAACTTGCAACTTCCGAATTTTGTAAGTCCACAGAAATACTTATCGAAGCTCCAGCACACACCACACCAGAGTTCGCAATACAAGAACCCTTTGGAAGACCGCAAATCCCAGAACCTCCATTTTCAGGCTTTGAATGTTGAACCTCCAACTTACCAGGATCAGACATTAAAGGCTTCGAACGATTTTAAAACTATAAACTGCTTTTCCAATGTTTGAAACTATACTAAAAATGTTTGAAACTATAAACTGCTCTTCCAAGGAGTACTAAACCCAACAATACTGAAATTGTTGCTATAGATGTTCCATGAAAAAATATCATTCAAAAATTAAAAATAGCAATTTTATTTTAATTATTTTTCTTTAATATGCATAGATAATTTTTTATTATTTTACTATAACATAATTTAATAAATTTAGAATATAAAATAAAAAGATCCATTGAATTTTTTTTAAATGTTGGATGGATTGGATTAATCCATTTATATAAATGGATGGACTTGATCCAATCCATTAATGGACTTTTGATATATTGGATGGATTGAATGAATTATTTAGTGAATGGATTAGATGGATAATTGTTTAATGGATCTAATTGCCACTCCTACTATATATATATATATATATATATATATATATATATATATATATATATATATATATATATATATATATATATATATATATATATATATATATATATCCTGTAGCGCAAACTAACAAAAGGAAGAAAATATGATTTTTTTTTACCTAACAATCTTGTAAAGAAAGTGAAAAGGTGGCACCTTCTTTTCCAACTCTTCCTGTAGCGCCTAGAAATAAAAGGGGTTGGGGAATGAAATGTAAATTTTCTTCATGCCTATAGCAATGCCATCAATTAATAGGAAATAAAGTGCTATATGTATAATGCCCCGTGCACTTTTCTTAAGACACCCAATAATAGTTTAATATAATAGTACATGATGTAGTGGTGGTATAAAGGCAATTTGGAAATGAATCTTGTAATCCTTTTAATGTTATCCTGAAGCAGGCCAAGAAAAGATGGAAAGTGATACTTTAGAATGTGTTGTAGCGATACAATTTAGCTAGAATGATATTGTGAATTCCTATAATTCATTAATATCTACCATATAAGAACATAATATGTTCTATAAAAGACTAATTTGTCCCTTTGACTCCTAAGCTTGCCACGTGGATAGCCTAACTGAACACTAATTCAATCTTCCTTTGCAATCCACGTTATGCTTTGGGTTTATTGGGTTTGGTTAACAAAAATCATTAATTGGGTATGAAATATTAAATATTAATATTAAATATTAAATATTAAATATTACTTTGGTAGGATAAACAACTCTTTGCATACCCTATTCCCTACATCTCTATGACCTATTTTTACGTTTCCAAGATTTTTGCAGAGACTTTGCTTCTCCTCTATGCGTCCAATCGCCGGATTTCCTTCTCTTTTATATACCAAACCCTAAATCATGCAAATTCGTCTCCTTTCTCTCTATTTTTTTTCTCTCTCTCTCTTTTCTTCTTCTTCCTTCTCCCTTTTCTTTTTCCTTTGTAAATTTGAACTATAATCAGATGGAACAAATACTTACAGATCTAAAATGAATATTTCTTTGCTAACATTAATGTTTTATTTCTTCAGATTGTGTTACTGTGATCTGAAACGACTTCCGGCAGATCTCAAATCGAAACCATCGGATTTGAATCTGAAACCACTCGATTTGAAATGAAAACCACCGGATCTGATATCAAAACCACCAGATCTGAAATCAACACTCAATTTTTTTATACTTACAAGGTTTGTTTGTTCACTCTTGCCATTGTTGTATACAAGGTTATGCTTTCTATTTTTTATTTTATGTGTTCAAGGTCAAACAGTGAGCAATATGTGTTGCAATGCTGAAACTTTGATGTTGCGGTTTTTTATTCTTAACCTTTTATGTTTTTCAGATTTCACCATCTTCTTTCAGACATCAACTTGCTCAACTTTTCTATTTTTTTGATGTTGCGATTTTCCCCCCTCATTAAAAATAAATTTGTATTTGTTCACTTTAGAAAGCATTTTGTATGCATGCAAGTTTTTTTTTATAACTAGGTAGACAATCCAATGAGTTATTTTTTTTAATAAGTCAATCTTGATCTTAATTAATTTTTTGTTCCAAATTACAGAAGAATAACAGATTTCAATTACAGTGGAGTAAAGCAAGTTGAAAAAAATAAACAGATTTAATTTAGAGTGGAGTAAAGCATGCTGGAAAAAAATAAAGAGGATGGTCAAGGTAAGACTTCATCAACCGGTAGAAAGTTATCAATGTTAGTTTTATTTATTTATTTTATTTAGTGCAATTGTTAGGTTCTATTTATTATGTTTGGATATTGATGCTCCCATTGAAGATTAAAGATTATTTGATTGAATTTGAAGATTGTTATTGAAGATTAGGCTGCAATTTTGAGTTTCAATATTACGGATGAGATATTTTGCATTTTTAGATTGTAATTTTAGGATTGTTAAGATTTCAGTTTTAAGATTTAATGCAATTTTTAAAAGTTTAAGCTTTACGAGTTTGAAGATTATTTTTTTTGAATTAAGGAGTTTGAAGATTATTAGATTGTAATCAATATTATATCAATGTAAATAGCAGATTTATTCTTTATGTTACTGCAACTTTTATTATTCTGTATGTTGTACCTTTGATTATCATATTTTTTATGTTCTTTAATATGACAATAATATTTACCAAGAGATCTTATCTATCCACTTAAGTTGAAATTCTTGTATTAATTCCATTAATTTAGTTTTGATGTTACAGTTGTACTTTTTAATATAAAATTATTGAGATTTCATTTTTCATATATATTTTAAACAAATAAATAGTGTAAGTAATGAATTATTAAATTATCATTTGTGTATAAATATATTTACAAATGACTTTTTATATTCAAAGACAAAATAATTTACATTCACGAATATAATATATATAAAAAGTATAATGACACCTTAAATTGTATTAATGTTTAATTAAAATAATATTATTGGCTTTGTCTTCAGTTTAATTTCACCTTGAAGTATTTTATTTCCAATTGAATGCATTACCTATGAGTTGTTTCACACTAATTACATTTGGTTTTTTCAATTACCACTGTGAGCTGTTTCACACTAATTACACTTTGGTTACTTTTGCTATTTCCATGTAGTATTGTGGAAAATGTAAACACATCAATATTCCTCAATAAAGTGTGTTGTGTGACACCTATACAAATCAATAATTTAATGTTTTTCAATCAAACAATTATACAATAACATATAATGTTAAATACTCAAATCTCTTAATTCAATTAATATTAAAAAAATGAAAATGACGTTGATACATTATTATTTGCCAATTTATTAAATTAATTTTTATTTGTCAATTTAATAAATTAAGTAATTATCATCAATAGTGTCCTACTTAAAATGAACGTGTGGAAATGTAGCAATGAAATAGGGATATGAAAATGTTAGTATACTAAGTGTGAGAATTTAATTTATAATGTCGTATTTCTTTTTTTTTACTTAACAAAATTATTTAATTATTATTTATCAATTTAATAATTTAATCAATTAATTATTATTGTTTTCGATAAAAAAAACTTTTGGCGGGAACTATTTATGATAAAAGTTATAGGATTATAATATACTTACCAAATAAAATAGCCACCATATAATATATGTACTATATAATTATAGTACTACTAATATAGTATTAGTGTATCAAAAAAATATTATTAGTAATATAGTATTAAAAATAAAGGTATGGTAATTACATACACAGTGATTTTGTACAGTAGGAGTTGGCAAAAATGACAGTGTTAAGTTTAGGATGGAATAATTGCTTAACCCAACTAATAACTGTTGGGTTGTTTTTGTGTCAGAGTTGTACATTTTACCGTGGCAATTGCAAAAGCAAAAAATGCAGAAAAAGAAATGTGATTACAAATTAGATAGATGACAAGTTCAACCAGAAAGACTTTGTAAACGTAGCTTCATTGGTCATGTCATGTCAGCTTTTAAATATTAGTAGTAGGAAAGAGATATATATTACTTTTGATTTATAAAAATATATAATTTCACATTTATTATATCATTTTTATATTTATATTTTTATATTTTTTATAATTATTATAATGTATGATAAGTGCATAATGCCCCTGCTGAATTGCATCCAACATTTATTTTGAATTCTCAGTTACACCTTTTGTACAACTTTTATGCTACAATATTTGCCATCGATTCATTGAAACATCACTTTCAACTCTGTCTGCACCTCTCTTCACTATATTCAAATGCAAGTTGTAATGTACTTGCTATTGAATGCTACATAATTTACACTCTCTCTACTCATTAGTTCAGTTCTTCTCCTTTCTCTTTTTTTTTTCTTTTTCTTTCTCATTCTTATCTCAATTTGAATTTCATTAATTTTTTTAAGGGTTAATAGCATTTTACCCCCCTGCCATATGAGCGTACCCCCCACAGTTGCCAAAGGCAGGTTTTGGCAACGGTTTGCTTGAAAAAACCGTTGCCAAAAGTCAGGGAGGGGGGAAAAGCAAAATTCGCTAATATTATAGGGGTAAAATTCACTATTAACCCTTTTTTTAATGATTCAATCTGAAACCATCACAATTTTAAATTTAAAAGTAAAACAAAATAATAAATTAAAATATTAAAATAAGAAAATAAATTAAGTGGGAACAAATCTAAAAAATAAATGCGTATAATATCACATTTTTATGTAATATCTTGATTCATTTTTAGAACATAATTTTCTCTTTACAATAATATTAATATTTTCTTTTCAAAAAATTAATAATATTAAAAATAAATAAAAAATGCAATTTTCTAAATCAACATAAGACTAAATAAAAAAAATAAAAAATAGAAATAAATTGATTTGTTGAAACAAAACAAAGGCAATAATACTTCCTTGCACAATGGAGGCAATATACTTTCCCATGTGCATCTTTCAAATATATATACATGGACAAAAGATCTCTTACCTTCTGCTGCCAATATGAGAATTAGTTACAATCAATAAAATCAATTATTATAAATATTACTCTAATTTTTTAGTTTATATCTCTTAATATTTATTTATATATTATTCTTTAAACTATATTATTATGCTATATTAAGAATTATAAATATTTATTTATTTAATTCTCCTTCACCTTTTTTCACACGTACCACCCAATTTTCACGCCCACCTAATTTCTTTGCAACCAAAATCAAGTTTTAATATTCTCTAATACAAATAATAATTAATATCAATATCTGTAATAAAAAATAAATATTTTTATTGATTTTTTTTATGACTGCATTTTTATAATCAAGTTTTAAAACCCTCTAATACTATTAGTAATTATTATCAATAATTGTAACAAAAAAAAGATTTTTGTTGATTTTTTCTTAAAATACAAATGACACAATTAATTAGATAATATAAATATTTAGTTGTACCAATAAAAATATAAACTTTTACGTTGTTTACATACTTTTAGATTTTTTTATTAATAAATCACGATATAAATTTTGAACTTTAGTTAAGTTTTTAACTTTGTTTATATCTTTAACGTTTTCTAATAATAAATCTTTATATTTTATTTATATATATATATATATGTACTTATGCATTTAGTTTCTACATTATGCTGCTACTACTATGCTCTGCTATGAATCTAAGCAATCAATTAAAAATAGATAAAATTTGAACACTTGAGTACATGAGTACATGTTGCTACTATCTACTATAGCTCTATGACTATGACAATGTTCTGCTATGGTTTTATGACTATGACAATGCTCTCTTATGACTTTATGACTATGGATTTGTAATGTTAAACAATAGATAATTATTATTTGTTTGTTTTAAAAAATATTAATTAATATCTTTTATTGTTTTAAATTTCACCAATCTCCATTACACGTATTTTGTTTAAAATAATTTGTGTGACTTGAGTTATTTTACAATAAAACTAATTTATTTTTGGCAAAATAATCTTTTTCGTCCCTTAACTTTGTCTCAGGGTCCAATTTGGTCTCTAAACTTTAAAAAGTGGCAAATTCGTCCCTTAACTTTTTAAATGGTGTCACGTTAATCCTTCCGTTTGATTCTGTTAGTCAATGGTTGAAAACAGGTGCCACGTAGTTTCCTGTGGACTTTATGTGGGTGACGTGGAAATAAGGACATGTTTAAACAAATTGAAGTAGCTTTTCATCACCACCCGCTTACAAAAACTGGTTTTTTCAGAAGCATACATACATACATAAGCTGAAGAAAAAAAACCAAGACTTTATCCTCCATGACCAACATAAAACTTCACTCTTTCTCCTTCATAAACATCAAACAATAACTTACAAACCTCCATTTTTTCACCAAACGAACCTTACGACAAAACCGCTTGCAACGTCATCATCACGTCGGAGCTACAACAAAATAATTTCATCATTGTTTCTTCCACAAAAACACAACCAACAGTAACGCCTCCACATCTTCACGTTGACGTACACAACCGACACAGCTCCAACCACCAAACCGCATAGCTTCGACATCTAAACAACACCGCAATCACTTCAGATCTGCGTTCGAACCACAATGACGACTTCATGTGAGTGACAAAGTGATGATGAGAAGTTCTAGCACTGCTTCCTAATAAGTCACACTTTGTAACAATAAGAAGTTCTAGCACTGCATTTCGATATGAATAAGAAGTCCATACTTCATTTCGATATGAATAACAAAAGAGATCGAAATATAAATATTGTGATGATACTTGTTTCTCTTAAAACTCTAGCTAAAAATTGCATATTTTGATCTTGACCCATTATAGAAAAAACCTTCACTTTATTTTCCATTCTCTTCATTTCGCAAAGTTGCATTGATATTTCCTTCTTTGCCTTCTTTCTAAAGCAATCATACTCATAAATGCTACTTTCAATGCTTGATGTCGAATCTCCTCTTCTTCTACGTATAGCAGATTGAATTGTTTGAACATGTTGTTTGAGATTTAAGAGTAATTCCCTTGAAGAATTACATGCATCTAAAAGTGTGACTGAACCACCTAATGAATTCTCCACTAGTTTTCCATTTTGGTAGTGCAAAGGAGCTTGTTTTGTTTGTTGAGAATGAAAGAGTTCCTCCATGCATGCAATTGTATAACTCTGCGAGCACAACTAAATCACTCTGAATTGTATCTGCTTCAAAAGAGAATGTTCTTGAAAGAGATTGGGAAGAATTTTGTGGTTTAAGATGGTTTAATAATGCTTCAACTCTTTGTGAAGATGGGTGAATGCTTGTTGGTAAACTAATTGACCTTAATGGTTGATGAGCAGATGATAACATAAAAATTGTTTACATTTTTTTTAATGGTTGCTAAGGCCAATAAATCACACTTTGTAACAATAAGAAGTTCTAGCACTGCTTCCTAATAAGACCATAAATAAAACAAAAGGTGCTATACATGCATGCTTGTATACTTAATTGGATGAAAAATAAATGATGATTCTATATACATGTTAATCTCCGACATGCAATATAAATACACATAGACCACAACAACAAAAGGAAAAACAAGTCATGAACATGCAAATCAACACAATTAGATAATTGTAAAACATAAGAAAAAGCAACAGTATGCTCATGTAAACAGAATAAATACCTCACTAGCCATAAACCTTCTGTTAGTCCATACTTCATTCCAGAAGGTCCATAAACCTTCTGTTAGTCCCTGCTTCACCCGAGTAATCAGACACAAACCCAGTTCTCTTTGCCCAAGTCTTCAACTCTTTAGGATTATGATCTCTTCTAGGAACAAAAGGTTCAAGTTTTATACCATTACTAGAAAGTTCCTTCTTTTTCCTATTGCCACCTCTCATAACTCTGCCCTTATCTAAATTTTTCGAGCTTAACCCAGTTTCCATTTTAGCTTTTTCCTTTGAAAACTGCATTGAAAACTCAAATAAATTCAACCCAATATAATGCAAAGAAAAAAGATAGTAACTTTACTATGAGGAGAAGCATGAGGCTTCACACTACAACAAGAGAAAAAACAAACTCCAGATGAAGAGACAGAGAGTAGAAGCAAAGGTACAGTGAAAATGGCGACAAGTTTAACTCAGTGCAGCTAGCAAGTTTCTATCATAAGATGTGTGAGTGAAAGTTTTTGACATGTTTGATGTTGACAACGTAACAAACTAATTTAGGAGGTGAATTCTGAGATGGAAGGTGTCTGAATCTTAATTATATTGTTTTAGTTTTCTTTATTGGTGGAAAGTGGAAACTGATACTACAACAATGTAGCAGGGAGAATAGGCTAAGAAAGAAGAAGATAATGTTTTAAATCCATGTCACCTGCCACGTAAGAAAGAATAAACAGACGTTTGAGCCAACTAACGGCAAGGACTACTTTGACACCTTTTTAAAAGTTAAGGGACGAACTTGCCACTTTTTAAAGTTAAAGGACCAAACTGGACCTTGAGGTAAAGTTAAGGGACGAAAAAAGTTATTTTGCCTTTATTTTTTATGTTAGACACTTGATAAAAATCGGTAAATTTGTAAGCTTTTGCATCTGTCAATTTTATTTATGTACCAACTACATTATTTTCCTTGGTTAAATACTATGACTCTAATATATATAAACTACTATATTTAATTAATTTACCTTAAGTGTAATATATATATATATATATATATATATATATATATATATATATATATATATATATATATATATATATATATATATATAGTCATTATAAATATTTATTGGACTACATTGAACATTTAGTCATTACATAGTAACTTGTGGCACATACTAGCTGCTACAGAGCTAGATATTCATAATTACCTCACGTATTTTCCATGTATAGGACTTTAGGTAGCTAAAAAGAGCTATAAGGTGAATTGCTATATATAAAGTACAGTATCTGACAATTTGTAACTAAAATTAACATAAGATACACATACTTTTTCTATGCATTTTGTTTTACGTGAACTTCAATTTCTCAACTATATAAACCAAACTCGCTAGCATATTTCTATCATAAGTAAATAAACAAAAAGAGTTTAATATTAAAATCTTCTTTTTTAAAAATATGTTTAAAATCTTTTTATTTTAAACTCTTTTTTACAAATATTAAAATACTTTAAAATTCTAAATAAACAAAAAGAGTTTAATATTAAAATCCTTTATATTTCCTATTAAATTTTTTTTTTTTTACAAATACTTCTTTTTTACTAATATTAAAATCTTTTTTACATATTAAAATTAAAATTGTGTGAGTATTTCTTTTTAAAAAAAATATTATTTAGAATTAGAAATATTATATTCTATTAAAATATAATCAATGGTATTAAATTTTATATTTATGGTACGATGTTATTATTATTATTATTATTGTGTATCATTTGTACTCTATGTTCACTAATATAATATTTATTATAAATTTTTGTGCAATTAAAGCATGAGAAATACTATGAGCTAAAAATCTACACACGGAAAACATGTGTTTTTTTAAAATTAGTTAAACATGTTTCCACCATAATCTATATTATTAATTGTAATTTACATAATTAAATTGTATTAAAAATGTAAGATATATCAACAATTCATAAATACCACTTGATAAATGGGAAATATTTTACTGGGATTATTTATTGGAAAATACTATTATGGTACTCTCTACAAAATTACAAAATTGGAAAATACAAAATTAATTTTTATATAGGTAAAAAAAATGTATTGTTGATACAAATATTTTAATAAATGGTGTTATTTTTATAAACGGGAAAAAAATATATTGTTTACACTTTGGCATTGCAATATAAATACTTTATTATTATTTTCGGGAATGTCAATATACTCTTCTATTTTAACTCATCCATACATACAACTACTAATATTCTTTATATTTTTACACTTCTGTCTATCACAAAATAAATTGTAAGAAATAATATACAAATAATTAATTACATTCATTCATTTTTTATATATAATATTCCATTATAAATGATTGTTAATTTACATTTAAGATACATTAAATAGAAATACAAAATAATCATTTTTTTAAGAAAAATATATTCATAATCTATATTAAATTTGAAATTTATGTTACTATTATTTGGTGTTATTTATACCATATAATCATTACACTATTGATAAATTTTAGTACTCTTTAAAAAAAATCATTATTTCTTTTAATAATAACGGATACATGTATTAGAAAAATACAAAAATAAATAAATTATGAGACAAATTTGTCTCATTGATAAATATTAAAAAATACTAAAAATATTTAAAAAATATATATAAAACAAAGTTATTACGGGAAAATAAATAAATGAAATGTCTATTGTGTCTAATATACGAGATCAAATTCGTTGTTGATTAAGTTCGTTGTCAAAATATACGGGATCAAATTCGTTGTTGATTAAATTCGTGTCAAAATATACGAGATCAAATTCGTTGTTGATTAATTTATTTATATATACGGGAAAAATATCATTGTTATAAATGAGAATAATTTTAGAATAAATAACTTTTTTGATTAAACAACTTAATTTTTTAAATATCATTTTTATTATATTTTAGAATAAATGCGCGTACAATGGTATATGTTATTGATGTAAATAAGGAAAATATATATATCTACGGGAAAAGTGTACTACTTATCCAAAAATGAGAAAAATATTTTTCTTATACATAAATTTAAATATCTAAATACGGGAAAAAATAAATGTCTTTTATAAATTAATTTAAAATATTTTTAAATTAATAAGTCAATGTTAATAGTATTTTTTTACGAGAACAAGTTTATTATTTATGAAAATACTGGAATATATTTTGCCATTGACAAGTCAATACACATGCGAACTCACGGGAAAAATATACGATTGATCCAAATATTTGTATATATGAAAAAACTATATCTATGCTTCAAATATAAATAAAATATGCTCTTTTTCTAAAAATATTTTATTTTTTTTGGTAAAATAATTTTGTCTTCATTTTTATTTTTCCTTTTTATTTTAAACAAATACACATCACCAACCGATATCTACGGGTATTTATTCTATTTTTTTAAATATAAATTTTTTTTTCTTATTATTAATTTTTATTAATTTTATTTTTTTAAAATTTTAAATGTAAACAAATACGCATCACCGCTAGTTTTTAGTATAAAGTAGGATGGGTTCTTGGTAGCATTTAATATCAAGGTAATAGGAATAACACGTGGATTCACCTGTAGCATATATATATTAATTTTGGAACTACATTAATTATAGAATTTTGTGTAAATAAATGAAACTATATTTAATATTGAATGACTATATTTAATATTGAGTATCTATATTAAATATTGAATATCTAGTGAACATTAAATAATTATTGATTAATTATTAAATATTGAATATTTATTAAAATAATGATGGTTTGTTAAAACATTGATTATTTATTGAATAATGAGTAATTTTTGAATTATTTATTGAATAATTGAATTAATTTGTGAATTTTGTTTTGAATTCAATTTTGAACGTGATATGGACTTTAAGTTTTAATAAGTTGATTTGGTTTCTTGTTGTGTAATTGCAGCTGTTAGTATTAGGAAACATTATTATGATGAGGTAAATGGATAGCAGCTAGGAGCCTTACTGTTACAGGTTGTAAAACGCTTAGTGTCAAATAGAGCGGAATTGGCCATTAGTGAAACTGTAAGCTAAATGAATCTAATGAACCTCACTTGTTATGGCATGGCTTGAATTAAAAGAGGAAGTTAAATTGATGAGTTAATGTCAAGACGTTAATGTAATGAAAATGGAAGTGGTAATAGTTATATATATATATATATTCTCAATTTTCATGTAGCGGACCTATATATATATATATATAATCAAAAAAACAAAAAAAAAAATAATAAAAAAAATAAAATAAATATATATATATATATATATATATATATATATATATATATATATATATATATATATATATATATATATATATATTGATTAAATATATATATATATATAATCAAAATATATATATATATATATGATCGTACCTGGATCAGACAGTTTCTGTGGCCAACAACGTCGTCTGGGCTTCAGCTCCGATGCGGTTGAAAGACGGCGGGGGGGTGTACCTGCAAGGTACTCCGACGCTCAAGTAAGGTGACTGTCAGAGAATAAGCAAGTACAAATGAAGAAGGTGAAAGTGAACATAACCTGACCCTCTCAAATGAGAGGGTATTTATAGAGAGCCCCCAGCGCGGGGCCAACGGTTACTTGCATTGGACTGGATCGTCAGGCCCAATCCAAGTAACTGCCAGGGCTTACGTGGCGTAGTGAAGACCAGCACGTGGTCTTCGCCCTAGGGTAACCGTTTCTAAATCTCCGGAATTAGGGCAGACCAATTCCATCGGGAGTGGGGGCGGTTACATGAGAATGTGTCCTCGCGGGGAGGACTCTCGCGTGTCGGGGAGAGACGTGTCCTCGCGGGGAGGACTGACTTGCGGGCGAAGACGGTTCCTCCCGGGGAGGATCGCATGGGCGTCGAGGCGAGGCGAGCCCCGGAGCTGAGGACCTGTGCCCGACGGCCCACCCGAGGGTGCCGTACACATCCGAGGTTAGGCGTGTGCCCGACCTGTGGAGACGAGTCTGTGCTGGACAGTGATCTTGTTAGGAGCCCTTATTGGGCCGTCCCAGGCCTTGTGGGTTGGGCCTGCTCGACTGATGAGCATGCCCTGGCCCAGTCCAGAACAATATATATATATATATATATATATATATATATATATATATATATATATGTGTGTGTGTGTGTGTGTGTGTGTGTGTGTATTATAAATTAGAATTTTTAATTAAAATATTAAATGTTTTATCACATATTAATTAATTATTTAAAACATTGATTATTTAATTAATTATTGATAATTTATTTAAATATTGATTATTTAATTAAATATTGGTTATTTATTAAATATGGATTATTTACTTAAATATTAATTACTTATTGAGGTATTGATTATTTATTTAGATATTGGTTATTTATTTAAATATTGATTATTTATTTAGATATTAAATTATTTATTAAATATTGAATTGTTTATTGAATATTGATTATTTAATTAAATATTGATTGTTTATTTTAAATATTGATTATTATTTATTGAATAGTGAATATTTATTGAATATTGGATTCAATTATTGGTGATGGATTAATTATTCTTTGAAGAATGAATGTCTTGATTTTCAAAATGTGATTGTGTGTGCAATTGTGTGGTAATTCAAGTGTGATGAATTATTGAGGATATGCATGATATTAAGATTAGGGAATGGTCTTAACTGCATATGATTGTTGATTGCATACGCATCATTTGTGTCAAGAGGCGATGCTTGTTAGTTCCGTAGGAGCTAGTGACTTGTCTCAAACCTAGGGCGGGGTTTGAAAGCTTAGGGAACAGGATTTTTGTGTGTTATTGGTCTAGGGAACGGACCAGGTTTAAATGTAAAAACCAAAAAATAATAACAAGTTTGGTACCACATGGCATGAGTTGCATTATGTCTCATTGTGTATATGTTTGTGATATGTGGTTATGTGTATTTATGTGAATCGTTGAATTGGTGAAATTGTGGATTGTGTGTATATACTTGTGTATGATATGGTTACTTGAGTAATACTTTATTGTGAAACCTTGAAGTGTGAGAATAATTGTGACTATGTTTGTATGCTTTAAATTATATATTATCTTATGATTTCAATAATTATGTGAATTCTCACCCTTCTGTTGGAATGATGTTTTGTACGACATCGCTCAGGTACTGAAGATTATAGTTGCTTGCTAGTACGGGAATAGTTATTTGGAGTAGCTTGTTTAGTTTCTTATTTATGTTGGGTCGAGTCGTGCTCTGATCATGTAACACTTGGATCGTTTTAATTTATTTTTGAGAGATACTTTATGTATTATATTTCATTCTGTTATTGTCATTATGAATTGTATGAAGTTTTGGTTTTTATGCCTAAGTATTGATTATAAATGTGATGAACATGAAACTTTTATTTATGTCTATTAAGATTGAAGTAAATCCGCTGCTACATGCTAACGTGAATGTTTTTGAAAAGCATGAATTTAGTTTAAGTGTTAATGAGCATGACAGGTGTTTGTGAAGTTTTGAAATGACATGTGACACCCTTTTGTGAAATGCATGATAATTATTCTGATTTATTTATAATTATTCTGCGGGAGTTAGAAGGGTGTTGCACAGATCACAGATGTCCTAAGAGATGTCAAGACATAGATCTCTGCTAAAACTGAACAAGGACAGAAACAAGAACCTTCAATAAAACTGCAGATTCAGAAAACAATGTCGTGGAAGATGTTTCAACATCACCCAAGACATACACTTCTGATTAAGAAAGCAGATTGAATTGAGCAAAACAAAAAGATAAATAACACAAGGATATGATGACCCATGTTCGGTGCAATTCACCTACGTCTGGGGGCTACCAAGCCAGAAATGAATTCCACTAGATATTATTAATTCTAAGCTAAACTCCCTTGTTTACAACTCTTCACTTAATCCCTACCTGTCATACCCTAAATTTTGACCCTAAAATCCCACATCATTTGCATATCATATGAATATACTTTCATGCGTCACTAACCCATTAGAGAACACAAAGTTTGTTGCTTTTGTCATTTTTTACTGCAAATTAGGGTTTTGAGCCTCATAAAGGATTCAGGCAAAGGATAAATAAAAAAATTGCTTGATCTTCAACCTATCAAGTCTCTCATTCATCCATAAAGATCAAGAGGTCTCCTTCATCAATAATCAAGCACAAGTATGCATCATTTCAAGTTGATCAAGCCCCAATTTCATCTGAGTCACCAAACTAGGGTTTTGATTGGTCAAGACCTCCAGAGTGAATTTTTCATCTGGGCCTGAGCTAATACCTTAAGATATGATTCAAGGAGCTCAAATATACATTTTAAGTCCATTCATAATTTTACAATTGCCTCAGGGTATTCATTCATTAAAAATCAAGAATTAGGGTTTCACTGCACAAAATTCATCTGATACCCAAAATCAAAAGTTTGCCTTTTTGGACAAAATTGATCATCAAGGGCTATTATTCAAGAAAATATGATCCATAGTTGCATTTAATCAAGGATTGATCAAGAAATCAAGGTTACTTGTAAAAGAAGCAAAATTGGAGGAATTGAAAATTTCACTAAGTTATTAAAATTCATGTTCAAGTACCTAACTTTACAAGGTCATAACTTGTGATCCAAGCAACCATTTTTGTACTCCAACAAGATTTTTGGGCTGAGTCACCCCCAAAAAGTGCATAGATTTTGAGATATGAAGCTATGAAGTTAGGGTTTCAAGACCAAATGCAAACATCAAAGTTAAAGTAGGATATCTCAGCTTTCCAAAAAGTACAAGAACATCCATTAATTCTACTTGAGCAAGGAGATATGATCCTCACAACATGCCATGATCAAACTGATTTTCAAGACAACATTGGTGCATTACTTGTGTCACACGATTTTCACTTTCAAGTTTTGTCACTTTACAATCTTTGTCATCATTAAAGATCAACATAAATCTTGTAGAGTCACACAAAATCTGCAAGAATATACCAATGAGTAAAGGATCTATCCTTTAGCATGTGAGAATCATCATTATAAAGCCATGAAGTCAAGTTTGTCATTTGGCATTTATGTGAAACATTAAATTGGCAAGATATGAGCCACACCAGTTCAGATATGTTCAAAAACAATGAGTGTTCAAACCTGCAAAATGCCAATTAAGTCAAGATTCTAGTTATGCTATAGAAGACTAATGGTACCTTAGAATTTAAGTTAAAGCTACATGGCTATATCCATTGGACAATAACATGCTCCCTCATCCAATACTATTCATCCAAAACCAAAACATTTTCCTATAAATAGAGGACTTCTCTGATCAATTAAAATACATCCAAACAATACTAAAGCTTGTTTTCGGACATTTACTCTCTTGTTTCAAAGTTGCATAGTTCAAAAGTTGAGAAGTCAAATTTCTTATTTCAGAGCAATTCTACTCAAACCAATCATCCACACACCTCACATACATCATGTATAAGTGATCCAAACACTTAAACATCATGTGTAACATCAAACTCACCAAGATCACAACCTCACTTGACTCAGCTGCAGTTGGATTCGAGCCCATCAATCCAGAAGGTTTCCATCCATTCCAAGCACATCAACACATTCCTTGAGGTATAAGGAAGTTGTCCAGATCATCATTTCACATCCGTAACACCTACAACTGAGGATTCGATCTCCTCTTGCAAGGTAAGCCTGAAGCTTTTCAAACTCGATGAATTATGCATCTTAAATTTTATTTCAAGTTACCAACATACTTCTGGTAGTTCATAGATCGTTTACCCTCAATCAATTTCTGTTTATCATTCGTGTATGGAATTTCATATTAGTTTTTGCAAATTCTAGGTTTTCTGTGTTCATACATGATAACTCGTGCCACACTAAAAATAAATAATATAAAAAGAGCCATTCAATTCCTTGTTAAAAAACACACAACTTTGATGTTTACATCGTGTCAAATGGTTGCGTATTGAGAGAGATAGCATAGGTTTTGTAAATTCAAAAGCTGGCTCGAGGAAGAAGATGAAGTCTGGCGCGAAATTTTGAATTTACCACGCATTTTTAATATATTATGTGATGGTTTGGTTTAGTTGACACCAACGCGCGTTGGCTCATTTGGCAAGGGCTTGTTTTGTTGATGTGATGCGTGAGGGCATGGGTTCAAACCCCACCCATTCCATTTCTTTTTACCACATTTTATATTTTCTTATTTATTTTTTTCAAAATTTCAAACTATCATAACTTTCTCATTTTTTATCATTTTAAACCCATTCTTTTAGCAAATTGTTCATAATAATGTCTATATTATATTTATGAAAAGAAAATACCAAAAATAATTATTTTTGATGCATTTATGGATGTTCAAAATTTGTGGGTATTTTAGGGTTTCCTTAATTTCATCTTGATTCTATTGAATGATTTCTTGATTTCTCTTGTAAATGCTAGCTTGTGTGAGCCCTACACACTTTGTAGAAACCTTGCATGACTTCATAAACTTATACAATATGTTCTTGCTTAAAATTTTATGCTTGGTTGATACATGTTCACATGATTAAAGTTTATGATGAATCTTGTTCATACCATGAGCTATTTGCTTGATCATTTTTGCCTTAACATGAGATGATTTTTTTCCATGTTCACATAACCATGATGTGCATATTTGTCTGTGTTGCTTTTACCATGTTTAGGTGACCTTATACACTTGAATTTTTGCCTTGAAAATGCCATTGAACACATGTTTGTATGCTTAAACTTTTATGGCGTTTCTTACTTGTTTATGACCATGTTTGAACCCTAATATCCATGTTTGGTTGTTACCAACTTTTTTTAACATGTTTAAACTTGTCCATGCTTAAATGTTCAAGAAATGCCTTAACTTGTTCATATGATGCTTAAACTTTAGATTTGTCATTCTCATATGTCATCTCTTGTATGTTTAAATCTTCATCCACATATTGTGTCATAAACATGTCCTTTTGTTCAAAGTATGCTTGGTTGTTTCCCTTACTATATTCATTGAATCCTCGATTCATCTTGAAAACATGTACTTGCTTGAACTTCTCTGTGATTGCTCCCATGGATTAAACATTTGCTTACATGTTCAAGTATTTTCTTCATAAACTCCTACCATGATGAATATACCATCTTTTTAAATCTCAAAATCTTGGGCCTCTGTTAGAGTGTAAGACCTGTCGCGGCCGGCAAAAATATTCGAGTTCCCACCATATTTTTTAAAGGAAAATAATGATAAACCTAAATATCCTAATCCTAAGGTAGAGATTCCTACGGTTCGGGAGTCATTTAAGTGAAGGGAAGGTGTTAGGCACCCCTCACTTCCATTGTACTCAATGGGATCCACCTTTGAATTTAGGGTATGTTTGTTTGTCTAAGTTATGAGAAATCCTAAGTTTTTTATTAATTATACTCACTAGGGTTGGTTTGCAACCCTATGCCTACGTATCCTCAAAATGAAGGATTAGAGTAACCGTAGTTCACCTCCCCTATTCCTACCCCCTAATCCCATTCCTAAATCCCAAGTCCTATCCCTAAATCCCATCCATTATTTATACTCTTGGATAAAGAGTTCTATCCCTTAAATCTAGTGTTTATACTCCTAGATGAGGAGTTTTATCCCTTAAATCCCTTGTCCATTATTTATACTCTTGGAGGAAGAGTTTTATCCCAAAATCCATATCCCATCCCTTGTTTAGACTCTCGGACCAAGAGCTTTATCCCCATGTATAAATCCCTTAAAATCTTAAAAATCCAAAAAAAAAACCACTTTTTCTAATTAAAAGAAAAGAAGTTGAACCCCGAAGTTGAATAATTTAATATGTCAAAGAACAAAATAGTCCCCAAAATAAAATCCAAATTCCAAAAATTCTTTAAGAAAATATTTTTTATCCAAAATAAGATTAAACTTATTTTTTTAAATCCACACCCCATATTTATCCTTTTTTGTTAAAATAATTTCTCCTTAAAATTAAAAATACAAATAATATTTTTAAATTACATGAATCATTAAAAACTTAATTACAACCAAATAAAAAAAATAAGTTAAATTATAAAAAAAACTAAATTAACAAATCAAAAGAAAATGAAAATTTTATCTCACAACTTGAATCAAGGAATTGATTCAATGGTGGTTTTTTCTTAGAATTAAAAAAAAAGATAAAAATATGTTTAATAAAATAAAAAAAAAATAAAAAAAAACACAAATCCCAAAATAAATCCCTAAACCCTTAATTTGTCCTAAAAACCTAAATATCCTAAGTAACCCTCAAATAATTAATAATTAAATTATATTATATTAAAAAATGCAATTAATTAAATAAAAAAAGAACCAGAGGGTGTAAAACCCTTTTAAACAGCAACTGAGCCATTGGTGGGGGTGTAGATAGTGAACTGGGCGCTAGGCCCAGTTGCTCTAAGTCCAAAAGAGAAAGAAAAAACCCCAATTCACAATCAACAACAATAAAATCTCAACAACCGATCAAGCAAAGAAACGAAAAAAAAGCTAAGTTTCTGTTACCTCCCCTGCCGTGTCCGATTTATGCTGCTCCTTACTCTTTTTCCGTTTCCGATCACTAATCCCTTCTTTTTTCTTTTGCAGGTTTTAAATGGGGTTTTGCT
This sequence comes from Lathyrus tuberosus, assembly GCA_022829125.1. Classification (NCBI taxonomy): domain Eukaryota; kingdom Viridiplantae; phylum Streptophyta; class Magnoliopsida; order Fabales; family Fabaceae; genus Lathyrus; species Lathyrus tuberosus. The sequence goes on from JALAZF010000254.1 coordinate 3,804,255, forward strand.
CAGGGGCTTAGGGTTCTAATGATGAACCCTAAGTTTCTATCTGATTGAGCTTAAAGTGGAGGTTGGGAATTCACGCAGCGATTTTTCACCTTAGGGTTTTCTGTCCCTTTTTCTGAATTTCTTTTAGGTTTTTATAGATAAAAATTAGGTTTTAGGAATTTAATGTTAGAGTAGATTTAGAAATTATTAATGTAATTTTGATTTGATTTTGCAATTTGATTCGATTTCTGTTGTAAGTGATTCCAGAAATACATAAAAAGATTTGATTTTTTTTATAAATGTTAAAAAAGAAAATGATAATTATAAATGTTAAAAAAATAAAAATAAAAAGAAAATGATAAACATAAAAAAAACTACCGGTCCCAAAATAAAAAATAAATAAATAATTATAATTGATAAATAATTAACAAAACATGACTATTATGTAATTATTAACTCGAAAAAAAAAATATTAAATCACGGAATAAATAAAATAAATAATATAAAACCATATTAATTAAGATAAAATAATAACAAGAATAATATAATAGTTATTAAATAATAAATAAAATACGATCTCAATTAATCCTAAACCAAAACTAATAATATATATAAATTTGTCCCTAAATAATAAATAATACTATATATATATATATATATATATATATATATATATATATATATATATATATATATATATATATATTTAAAATTTAAAGCGAAAATCTTAATAAATTAACCTAATTAATAATTTACCTTAATTATTTTCTAAAAAAAAACTAAAAACTATAAAAATTTAGTATAATGATAAAACCCAAAAAAACCCTTTTTAATAGTTAATAAAAAATTTCAAAAATCTAAGAATGTAAAAAATATAAAAAATAAAAAATAAAAAACCTAATTATTTTCCAATTAACCTAAAACTAAAATTCTAAAATAAAACCCACTCAAATTTCTTAAAAATAGTAAATTCTACATAAAATTCTATATAAAAAATCTAAATTCTAATAAAAAGATTTAATCCCTAATTAATGAATAAAATAAAAAAGTATATATATAAAAGTTATATTACTAATAATGATAATCATGAAAAGTGATACCTTAATATATAATAATTCCTAAACAACATTCCTAATTAACAAATAAAAGCCAATCAAATAAATATTTAAAAACCACTAATAATACAAATTAAATTAACAATCTAATATTGAATGATCCTTAACTATTAATAAAACCACAAATCCTAATTAATTTAAAAATCAAAATCTAATTTCTATATAAAAAATAAAATCTCTCTAATGACATTAATTTTAATAATATTTCTAACAAAATAAAATAAACCTAATTATCTATTTTTAAATAAATAAAACAAAATTCAAAAATAAATTAGTAGTACCCACTAACATTTTATGATCTAAACAAAAATTATTTAAAAAAAAACCTCAACTAGAAACACATTTAAAATGGGCCCAAAAATTACTTAACAAACCCCCCCAATACCCACATGACACTCCCTAGAAATCCAAAAAACCAAATGGTCAAAATTTAGGGTACTACAGCTGCCCCTATTTAATCGTCTTCGGATCAGAAAGAGGAAGACAAAGTGTCTTTCTCTTTTGAAGAAGAGATGATTAAATATAAGAAGGACCCTAATTTTTGACCACCAAGTCAGGCAAGCAACACGCTGACTATCCCTGAGAACCCTAATAACAAACCCGTGGTTAGATATCCGATTAAAACCCTTTACCCTGGAAGAAAATGATCCTATGCCATGTATGCAGGTATGAAAGCATGTATGCTCTTATGTATGATGCATTATTTGGGCTAACGCCTCTTTTATGATATGCAGTGCATGTTTTTACGGAAACCATATCCTTCTTTTAACATTCCAACTTCTCGACCCTTGAACCCTTAACTCCTTTTGATGAGTGCAACAAGCCCTTTGCTCTTGACATCTGGAGATGCGTAGAGAAATTCCAATAGTGATTGAATCCTGACCGTCAATTTGTGGATCCTTTATTTTTATCTTTGAGAGAAACACTGATCCTTTTGCTGTTCCTGAATCGAAGTAAAATACCTTTCCTTTTTCTCTTTTTTTTTAGCTTTTGATTATACCCAATGTTTCAATGCGTTATTATAAATAAAATCGGCATTTTGTAACCAAACAGAAAAAAATTGAAAAGCAAAGAGAATTTTATTTATTGAAGAAAGGCCCATAAATAGGCAATAGTACATAAGGAAAGCAAATCCTCATAAGGAGGAAGTACTACAAAACAAGAAAAGAAATGACAATAGGAAAAACAAATTTATCCATGTCCCTATTAAATTTAAACACTGGCTAATATCCCTAAATCTCCGAGGTCTTGACACTGCGCTTCTGAAGATGATGACTGGATCGATCATTCCTTTCTGAATTCCATTAGTGCTATCAGTCTTATGCCTTTTGGATATCCTTAATTTTGCCTGGACCGTTCCTTTGGAATCTTAGTCCACCAGGATGTTATACCATTTTTTTTTCACTAAGCCGCCCTTTAGGGTTTTCGACTTGTTGGGTATCATTTTTTTCACCAAGTCCCTAATTTTTGCCTGAATTGCTTTTTCGAGTTTTCAATTCACCGGGACGCCCTAACTTTTGCCTAAGTCGCCCTTTAGGGTTTTCGACTCAGTGGGCTTTTATCCTTTTTTTCTAGGCATAGTATATTTTTACTGAATCGGAATTTACCGTTCGTGGTAAATCCACTCCATCCATAGTAGTCAATATTAAAGCTCCTCCTGAAAATGCGATTTTTACGACATATGGTCCTTCATAATTTAGAGTCCATTTGCCGCGAGGATCTTTATGGATAGGTAGCACTTTCCTTAACACCAGGTCTCCTTCTTCAAATAGGCGAGGACGAACTTTCTTATCGAATGATTTCTTGAGTCTCCGCTGATATAGTTGACCATGACATACAGCGGCCATGTGCTTTTCCTCTATGAGATTCAGTTGATCAAGTCTATTCTGTACCCACTCTGCTTCATCCAGCTTAGCCTCCATTATGACCCTTAGTGAAGGGATTTCTACTTCAACCGGGAGGACTGCTTCAGTGCCATATACCAAGGAAAAAGGAGTAGCTCCTGTCGATGTTTGAACTGAGATTCTATAGCTATGTAGTGCGAAAGGGAGCATTTCGTGCCAATCTTTGTAAGTCTTCACCATTTTCTGGATGATCTTCTTGATGTTCTTATTAGCCGCTTCAACTGCGCCATTCTTCTTAGGGCGATAAGGTGATGAATTATGGTGATCGATTTTGAAACTCTCACATAACTCATCCATTACTTTGTTATTCAGATTGAGCCCATTGTCTGTGATGATCTTGTTTGGAACCTCATAGCGACAAATTATCTCTTTCTTGATGAATCGTGCAATAACTTGCCTTGTCACATTGGTGTAGGAAGCAGCTTTGACCCATTTGGTGAAGTAGTCAATAGCAACTAGAATGAACCGGTGTCCATTTGATGCCTTAGGTTCGATCATCCCGATTATGTCTATCCCCCACATAGAGAAAGGCCAAGGAGCAGTTAAGACATTCAGAGGAGTTGGTGGCACATGAATCTTATCTGCGTAGATTTGACATTTATGACACTTCTTGACATATTTGAAACAGTCTGATTCCATGGTCAACCAATAATATCCTGCTCAGAGAATCTTCTTAGCCATTGCATGCCCATTTGCGTGGGTCCCAAAGGATCCATCATGTATTTCTTTGATATGCATGTCCTGTTCATGTCCATCTAAACACCGGAGTAACACCATGTCATGATTCCTTTTGTAAAGTACTTCTCCATCTAGGAAAAACTGGGCCGCCAGTCTTCTAAGTGTTTTCTTATCCACGCTGGAAGCATTTGCAGGATATTCTTATTTCTGGAGGAACTGTTTGATATCATAAAACCATGGTTTATCATCCACTTCTGCCTCTACTGCTCCACAATAAGATGGTTCATCAAGGCGATCAATCCTTATGGCTGGCGCTTCATTATACCATTTGACTTTGAACATGGACGCCAAAGTTGCCAAGGCATCTACCAGTTGATTCCGATCTCTAGGAATATGATGGAAGGTGATCTCATCAAAGTACACTATCTTTCTCCAGACACAGTCTCGATATCGAGTTAATTTGGTATTGAGTGTCCTACATTCCCCTTTGACTTGATTGATGACAAGAGCTGAATCTCCATATACCTCTAAGATCTTGATTCCAAGATTGATGGCTTCATTAATTCCCAAGATACATGCCTCATATTCCGCCACATTGTTAGTACATGAGAAGCATATCCTTGCAGTAAAAGGTATGTGAAATCCTGTGGGAGAAGTTATAACAGCCCCCACACCATGTCCTTCTGCATTTGAGGCTCCATCGAATATAAGCTTCCACCGAGATCCGGGTTCAGGTCCTTCATAAGAACTTGGGATATCATCATCTCTTACAGCCATTACATCCTCATCAGGAAAATCAAATTGCATAGGCTGATAATCATCCAACGGTTGATGAGCGAGATGATCGGCTAACACACTTCATTTTATGGCCTTCTGGGTGACATACTGGATGTCATATTCAGTGGGTAACATCTGCCACCTAGCCACTCTCCCAGTCACTCCAGGCTTCTCAAATATATACTTGATAGGGTTCATCCTTGATATTAGCAAAGTAGTATGGCATACCATATATTGTCTTAATCGCCGGGCAGCCCATACAAGAGCACAACAGGTCTTCTCCAAGAGTGAGTATCTGGATTCGTAATCCGTAAATTTCTTACTCAAGTAATAAATTGCATGCTCCTTTCTCCCTGTTTCGTCTTGTTGTCCGAGTACACAACCCATCGAATTGTTAAGCACTGTCAGATACATTATGAGTGGTCTTCCAGGTACAGGTGGTACCAATATGGGTGGCTCTTGTAAATACCCTTTGATTCGATCGAAGGCCTTTTGACAATGTTCATCCCATTCAAGGCTTTGACCTTTCCTTAATAACTTAAAGATTGGTTCACAAGTAGCAGTAAGGTGTGAGATGAATCTAGCAATGTAATTCAGTCTCCCTAAGAACCCTCGTACTTCTTTTTCAGTCCTCGAAGCAGGCATTTCTTGAATGGCCTTCACTTTATCAGGATCAACCTCTATACCTCTTTGACTGATGATGAACCCCAACAGTTTCCCAGATCTTACTCCAAAAGTACACTTTGCAGGGTTTAATCGTAGCTTAAACTTCCTCAACCGTTCAAACAACTTTTGTAGGTTGACTATGTGCTCTTCTTCAATTTTTGATTTAGCTATCATATCATCCATATAATACTCTATTTCCTTGTGCATCATGTCATGAAAGAGAGTGACCATTTCCCTTTGATAAGTTGCCCCATGCGTTCTTTAATCCAAAAGGCATCACCTTGTAACAGAAGGTGCCCCAAGGAGTAATAAAGGTAGTCTTTTCCATGTCGGAGGGAGCCATCTTGATCTGATTATATCCGGAGAACCCATCTATAAATGAGAATACCGAAAATTGAGCCGTGTTATCCACCAATACATCAATGTGAGGTAATGGGAAATCATCTTTAGGACTTGCTCTATTGAGATCTCGGTAATCTACACACATTCTGACCTTTCCATCTTTCTTTGGTACAGGCACTATGTTGGCTACCCACTCTGGATACTTTACTGCGGCTAAGAACCCTGCGTCGAACTGCTTTTTAACCTCTTCCTTGATCTTGAGAGTCATATCTGGTCTAGTTCGCCTTAGTTTTTGCTTGACCGGCGGACATTCGGGTTTAAGCGGGAGCTTATGCTCAGCAATATCTGTGTCCAAACCGGGCATATCTTGGTAGGACCAAGCAAACACATCCACATATTCACGTAACAACTTGATCAACCTCTCTTTTACATCCTCGTTCAAAGAAGCACCCACTTTGACTTCCTTTTTATCCTCATCAGTCCCCAGATTGATCACATCCACTGGTTCCTGATGAGGTTGTATCACCTTATCCTCTTGCTTTAACATTCTGGCTAGCTCTTCAGGAAGTTCACAATCATTCTCATCACCCTCTTCCGCTTGGTAAATCGGGAACTCGAAGTTGTAAGGGATTATAGCAGTGTCATTTTCAATAGGTTCATTTTTAAATCTGCATGAGGAATATTTTTATGCTTATTATTTTTTTGAATTTGAAAAAAATGAAAGTACTTGAAAAGAAAAAGAAAGGTGTATTGCCATTTGAAAAAAGAATAACTAAGAAAGAAACAAAAAGGATCTTAATTGAAAACAAAATGCAACTTTATTATTAAATAATTCAAAGAAACAAAAGGTGGCCCTACAAAGCTTGTCCATTTGCCTTGGGCATAGCAAGGGACTTATTATTATTTTTTTAAGAAAAAGTAAATTACTTTGAAACAGAAATCATCTCAGGAATCTCGATGGCTCTCCAGTTGTTGAGAACTGTATCTGGAGAGCACTAGCATATCCAATCTGGTATTCCTTTGTCTTCCACTTCAATTGCGGTCACTTGGTCTTTTTCTTCGAATCTAACACTATGGAAACTCTCTTCAAGTGGAGGAAATATCATTGGACCGGTCTTGCGCTCTTCATTTTTAGCCGGTTTGTAACCCAGCCCAAACCAATCCCTCTTCTCAGGTACCTCTATTACCTTGCCCCAGCCCCTAGTATCCCCATTCTGGATTAAATCTGTGATTTTTCCTGGCTTTATCTCCTGTCGAACGACTTGTTTACGACTAACCGTTGCAACCTCTAAGGCCTGAAAAGGTACTTCCAACGTCTCCCCATCCACCTCTATATATCTGAAAGATGAGAGATGACTGACAAATATATCCTCTTCCCCATCCACAATTATCAAGCTATTTCCGGATATGAACTTCAACTTCTGATGGAGCGTTGAAGTAACTGCGCCCGCAGCATGAATCCAAGGTCGTCCTAAAAGACAAGTATAGGAAGGATTGATGCCCATGACTTGGAAAGTGACCATGAAGGTATGAGATCCTATCACTGTAGGTATATCCACCTCTCCAATTACCATTCTCTTTGAACCATCGAAAGCCCTAACAACCAAGGAACTAGTCTTCATGAAGGTTCTCACAGATGTTAACTTCATTAGGGTATCCTTAGGCATGACATTCAGAGCAGACCCTGTATCCACCAACACTCTTGAAAGGACAGTGTCGTGGCATTTAATTGATATGTGCAAGGCCTTATTATGCTTTTTCCCTTCGGGAGGTAGTTCATCACTACTGAAACCCTAACAAGTACCAGCGGAGATATTGGAGACCACTTCATCAAATTGTCCCACTGATATATCCTTAGTAACATGTGCCTCATTTAAGACCCTTAGTAGGGACTCCCTGTGTGCTTCTGAGTTTAACAATAAGGACAAAATAGAGATTTTGGAAGGTGTTTGATTTAGTTGGTCCACCACCCTATAATCACTTTTCTTTATGATCTTTAAAAACTCTTCAGCGTCTTCTGGAGATATGTTCTTTTTGGAAGACCCTTCCTCTGTGTTGGTAGTCTCCTTCCCTTTTGAACTTTCAGGGATATCCTTCTTAGGTGGCTCAGATGAGTTTACCCTTCCACTACGAGTCATCCCTCCAATACCAGCTATATTAGGGACGGCTGGTGTTGGTGTTATAACCTTTCCTCCCACAGATGCAGTGAGGTCATACTTCCAGGGTACAGTCTTGGTACTTTCGTAAGGAAACGGTGCTGGAACATGAAAGACAATTGGGCCTTCAGATCTTGCAGGTACAGGGATCTTGACTGGTGCAGGAACCGGTATCTGAATTGGAGTTCGTGCAGATCCTGGAACTGGTATCTAGACAGGTGCATGTGTAGGTCTTGGGACCTAAATTTGAATGGTCGTCTGTCTTGGGACTGGTATCGGGATGGGCGCCTGCCTTGGAATTGAAATTGGAATAGGCGCCTGCCTTGGAACTGGTATTTGAATAGGAGTCATATTTTCCCTTCCTTGATAGTGAGTCTCAGAAGGTACATGCCCCTGAGGTTCTAAGGCATCCACTTCATTCATTCCCCTTGAATATCCAATTTGTACCATCCCTTGATCCATCAACTGTTGAAGAGTCCTCTTCATCTTTTCACAACTGTCAGGGTCAGATGAACAGACCTTGCAATTGCCATCTAGTTCCTCGAACTCTTCATACCCAATTAACATCTCCCTTACCTTAGTCAAAGAGGTCTTCACTTGCCCCACACTCTTGATCAGAACCTTTTCATCCAGCCCTTCAATGGAATTAATATTTTCCCCAGCATGTCCGGGGAAAGGATTATCACCTACGACCAGAGTATCGTAAGTGAAGCTGATAACTTTTTGATCCAACAGATCCTGCACCCTAAACTTGAGAGCCAAGCATTTTTCAGTTGTATGCCCTGGTGATCCAGCATGATAGTCACATTTAGCATTAGCATCATATCCTTTAGGAAGAGGCGTAGGAGGAGGTCCTAACGACTTGAGTTCCACCAATCCTTTTTCAATTAACATGGATAATACCTGAGTATATCTGGAAGGTATGGGGTCAAAGTCCTTCCATGGTCTCTTCTGCTCCCTTCGGGGATACCTCTGTTGTTGATTTTGCTGAGGTGGCGCCCTTGGTTGTTGCACTTGCAGAGTAGGAGTTACTTGATTGGGAGCCATAGCAGCCACATAAGGTGCAACAGAAATGGTGTTAGCCTCCCTCTTTGAACCACTACCAGAATACCTTCGGTTGTTTGATTGACTGGAGGATGACTTTCCAATCTTTCCACTTTTCAAACCATTCTCGATCCTTTCACCAATGATGACTAGATCAGTGAACCCAGTTGAAACAGATCTGATCATCTTCTTATAGTAGATTCCTTGCAGCATTCCCATGAATATATCCACTAGCTCATTTTCCCTTAATGGAGGTTGTACACGAGAGGCTAGCTCCCTCCATCTTTGGGCATACTCCTTAAAGGATTCATTCCCTTTCTGAGACATATTTTGCAATTCCAAGCGATTAGGAGCCATATCCACATTATATTGGTATTGCTTTATAAAAGCGTCTCTCAAATCCTCCAGTTCCTAATATGAGTCCTTTCTAATTGCATATACCAATCCTAAGATGCCCGAGTAAGGCTATCTTGGAAAACGTGTATCATCAGCTTATCGTCTTTAGCATGGGCCCCCATCTTCCTGGAGAACATCCGGATATGGTTCTTCGGACAGCTTACTCCTTTATACATCTCAAAGCCAGGTGCCTTGAACTTAGGACATACGACCACATCAGGTACCAAACACATCTCCAAATCATCAATCCCACAGACCTTAGATCCTTCCACAGCCCTTAGTCGTTCCTCAATCATCTTGTATTTCTCATCATATTTCCTTTCTTCCACAGCAGCTACCCTAGTGTCACGACCCATCTGCCTTGAATCCTCTTCTCCAAATTGGAGATTCCAGTCGTCATAGTTTTCACGCGAAACCGGTATCTGCACTGGTCTTGTCTCTACATTAGGACAAGGTGGAGGAACAACCCCTCCAGGAGGATGAGCACTAGTCTTGTCTCTTACTACCTCTCCTTCTTCACGGTCCAAGTCAGCAACAAATCCCAAGAATGGATTGTTATCTCCATTTTGGGGAGTAAGGGTAGGGATAGGAGCATTTCTTCGGTTGCTAGCCTTAGCATCCCTTGCCAGCAAATTATGGATTGCCATAGTCAGTTGGTCAATCTTGCTCTTCATTTCCTCCACGTTTCCCTTGACAATATCCACATTTCCCCTCAAAGCAGCATGATTCTGTTCCATTTGGTCCATAGCTTTCTTTCGTTGAGCACAGGTGTTGGGTCGAGTAGTCAGTTTGTTGAGATGATTCTGAGAAACAAAATGATTTCCATTTAATGCCTTTTTTTTATATGTTATGCATGAATGAATGTATGAGTATGAAAAATGTTTTTTTTAGGAATCTTAAATTTTCAACCAATTAAGAGTTAAACCAAAGATAATGGAAATTCAAACATCTTTATTAATGAAAGAGAGTACTTAGGGTCGAAGCCCTATTTATTACATAAGTAAAACCAAATTGGGGGATAACCCTTAAAATATTCATAACAAAATCCCAAAAGTAAGAAACCAAACATAAATAAGCCTAAATCCTTCTCCTAATTCTGGCCATGAAGTCTTCCACCATCTCACGACAAAGTGTAAGGAAATCAGAAATCTCCTTCGCTGGCTTGAAAATAATGGCTATTTCCTCAGCTTCCCTTAATTTCGGAGGGATATCATGTATAATGTCATTGGTCAAGAAGACCAACTTATCATATATGTCTTCAAAGTATGCCTTTTCCCTTTGTAGATTATCCATGATCGCCAAGTCTTCTGCAACGGTGTGCTCCAATTAGCTATTGTGGACTTCAGCATAGTGGCCCCACTCTCTAAGCTCTTCGTAGGATCCTTCCAATTCTTCATAGGCTCTCTTAAGTGCATGGTTTTCCTCTTGAGCTTGTAACCATCCTTCAGGTCGTTGGGCAAGAGGTTCTTCAGTCGTTCTCATCCGCACGATCGCATCCAACGCTTGCCTTTTACTCTTGAGGAGAGCATCTGCCAAACTTTGAACCTCAGATTCTAAGTCAAAGATTCGCCTATCATACCCTTCCCTGACCTGCCTTTGTGTTGAGGACATCCATAAGTTTCTCCATTCGTCCCTTTGCCTCCAAGCCCTATCTAGGTCCACTTGTTGAGTTTGAAGGCGTGAGCTCATAGCTTGAAGATCAGCGTGGGCACGCTCCTTCCTTTCCTCTTCCATTCTAGCCAACCCCTCACAGACCCTAGCTTGATCCATGGCTTCGTTAAGACTTATCCTTAATTGGCTACTTTCCCCAGTAGCTTGGTTGAATTTGTCTTCCCATTCTCCTTTCTCTTTTGTTAACCTTGCAATGGTCTCCTTAAGCTTTTCACTTTCTTCCACGGAGATTGCGGTAGGTGGAGGAACCATGGGATCAACGGGACGATCTAAAGTAAAGGGAAGTTTTACCTTCCTTATCCTTTCTTCCATCTACTGAGAATAGGGGACTCTAGAATCCTCTCTTGGTCTTTTCAGGCTGCTCTTTCCTTTTATGCTTTGCTTCCATGCTTCAGAAATCCTAAGGACATCAGGATGATCTTCTTTTACACCTTGTAGGACGAAGCCTTTTAGCAACTTGTCTTCTGGCTTGTAGGACAAAGGGTGTCCTAGCTGCCTCATCGCCAGAACAGGATTATAGCTTATGCACCCTCTTGAGCCAATCAAAGGTACATTAGGAAAGTTCCCACTACTCAAGATCACGTCCTCCCTTTGGATTATTTGGGGAAACCATAGGATGTCCTTATCAACACGGGATACCAGATATTGGGACCACTCGTAGGCCTTCATTTGTCTCATGTCTCCTATGTCCTTCACTAGATGGGAACACAACCACTTGTATAATAGATGAGGACAACATAACATAGTTCCTCCCTTTTTCTCAAACCTACAATGGAGAGTGAAGTATATGTCTGCAAGGAGAGCTGTTGAATAGTCTTCTTCTCCAAGGGTAACAGCCAGAAATAGATTGACAGCGGTGATGTCTATGAAGTTCGGAATACTTGGGAATAAGACCAACCAAAAGATAAGTAATATCATGACGGTGTCTAGGGCTACCCAATTTTTGCAAGCCGCGAAGTGGCTGGCTTTACTCTCTAAGAACCATTTAGGAAACCCTTCGAAGTCATCTTTAGTTTTCCAATGAGCTTGTAGGTCCCCTACACCAATATACAAACAGCTTTCCATTTCTTCAAAAGAAGGTCTATACCCCAATGTTTTGAATGGACCCTTATTGCCTTTGGGGAAATCAAGTATCCTTCGAACCTCTTCTAAAGTGGGTGCTATCTGGAAGTCCTTGAATTGGAAGCACCTTAACTCGGGATCATAAAATTGGGCCAAGGCAGTTAGACCCTCCTCTTGCATAGGAAATAGAACTAAGTCCAATATATCTCCATACCTACGGAATATAGGCTTCCTTCTTTCTTTAGGTAATTCAGCAGCATAAGTCTTTAGGCTTTTTATATCTGATATCCTTACTCTAATAGGGAGAGTTCTCCTTTTTCCAACTTCCATTATCCTTCGATTTAATCTTTTTTTTTGTAAAATTTTAAGATTCCTGTGAATGCAAAAAAAGAAAAACTTATGAGGATGATGAATGCACATGATGTTTTGATTAGGGTAAGGGTATTGTGTAAGCATACCCCTAGTGAGGTGGGCTTCCCTAGAACAGGCTGGGTCTAAGTTAAGACTACCCAATCCCCTCACATGTAGGTTACCTAAATTTGGCCAGCATAACGACCCCAAAATGTTTAGACTATACCCTTGTTTTACCATGAGAAGGAGCAAGCCTTCCTACGGTAATCCTCCGGGATAAGTCTCATTTAGGATAGGACCCTAGTAACAACCCTTGAGGGTTGAATACATAAGGTCCATGATTGGTGTGGGGTAGGTTAAGGTCCTCAGAGTCACGGACCACATCCAAATCATTCCACTACGAAAGGTGTTAGTCCTTTCGTGAGGACGACTTTGGAAGGATCTACTCTGAGTGTGGCATCAAGGCATTTTAGGGGACGTTGCGTCCCCCGCAAAAACATTTCCGTTCAACTTTAGGTTCTAGGGTTATCCTCCAAGCTTTGGGTTTTAGCTTCACTCCTTTTTTTTATGCCCCAATCCCTTGCATGATAATATAAAAAAAAAAACAAAAATGTTAAATAAATAAATATATGAAATAAAAATAAATAAATAACAATAAAATAAAAAACCAAAAATAAACATCCAAGACAAATAAATCCCTAAATCCTAAGGCTAGGATTGACTCTCGCTAGGAAGGAATCCCCAGTGAAGTCGCCAGCTGTCGCGACCGGCAAAAATATTCGAGTCGCCACCATATTTTTTAAAGGAAAATAATGATAAACCTAAATATCCTAATCCTAAGGTAGAGATTCCTACAGTTTGGGAGTCATTTAAGTGAAGGGAAGGTGTTAGGCACCCCTCACTTCCATTGTACTCAATGGGATCCACCTTTGAATTTAGGGTATGTTTGTTTGTCTAAGTTATGAGAAATCCTAAGTTTTTTATTAATTATACTCGCTAGGGTTGGTTTGCAACCCTATGCCTACGTACCCTCAAAATGAAGGATCAGAGTAACCGTAGTTCACCTCCCCTATTCCTACCCCCTAATCCCATTCCTAAATCCCAAGTCCTATCCCTAAATCCCATCCATTATTTATACTAATGGATAAAGAGTTCTATCCCTTAAATCTAGTGTTTATACTCCTAGATGACGAGTTTTATCCCTTAAATCCCTTGTCCATTATACTCTTGGAGGAAGAGTTTTATCCCAAAATCCATATCCCATCCCTTATTTAGACTCTCGGACCAAGAGCTTTATCCCCATGTATAAATCCCTTAAAATCTTAAAAATCCCAAAAAAAACCACTTTTTCTAATTAATAGAAAAGAAGTTGAACCCCGAAGTTGAATAATTTAATATGTCAAAGAACAAAATAGTCCCCAAAATAAAATCCAAATTCCAAAAATTCTTTAAGAAAATATTTTTTATCCAAAATAAGATTAAACTTATTTATTTAAATCCACACCCCATATTTATCCTTATTTGTTAAAATAATTTCTCCTTAAAATTAAAAATACAAATAATATTTTTAAATTACATGAATCATTAAAAACTTAATTACAACCAAATAAAAAAAATAAGTTAAATTATAATAAAAACTAAATTAACAAATCAAAAGAAAATGAAAATTTTATCTCACAACTTGAATCAAGGAATTGATTCAATGGTGGTTTTTTCTTAGAATTAAAAAAAAAAAGAAGATAAAAATATGTTTAATAAAATCAAAAATAAATAAAAAAAACACAAATCCCAAAATAAATCCCTAAACCCTTAATTTGTCCTAAAAACCTAAATATCCTAATTAACCCTCAAATAATTAATAATTAAATTAAATTATATTAAAAAATGCAATTAATTAAATAAAAAAAGAACCAGAGGGTGTAAAACCCTTTTAAACAGCAACTGGGCCATTGGTGGGGGGTGTAGATAGTGAACTGGGCGCTAGGCCCAGTTGCTCTAAATCCAGAAGAGAAAGAAAAAACCCCAATTCACAATCAACAACAATAAAATCTCAACAACCGATCAAACAAAGAAACGAAAAAAAAGCTAAGTTTCTGTTACCTCCCCTGCCGTGTCCGATTTATGCTGCTCCTTCCTCTTTTTTCCGTTTCCGATCACTAATCCCTTCTTTTTTCTTTTGCAGGTTTTAAATGGGGTTTTGCTCAGGGGCTTAGGGTTCTAATGATGAACCCTAAGTCTCTATCTGATTGAGCTTAAAGTGGAGGTTGGGAATTCACGCAGCGATTTTTCACCTTAGGGTTTTCTGTCCCTTTTTCTGAATTTCTTTTAGGTTTTTATAGATAAAAATTAGGTTTTAGGAATTTAATGTTAGATTAGATATAGAAATTATTAATGTAATTTTGATTTGATTTTGCAATTTGATTCGATTTCTGTTGTAAGTGATTCCAGAAATACATAAAAAGATTTGATTTTTTTTATAAATGTTAAAAAAGAAAATGATAATTATAAATGTTAAAAAAATAAAAATAAAAAGAAAATGATAAACATAAAAAAAACTACCGGTCCCAAAAAAAAAAAAAAAAATAATAATTGATAAATAATTAACAAAACATGACTATTATGTAATTATTAACTCGAAAAAAAAAATATTAAATCACGGAATAAATAAAATAAATGATATAAAACCATATTAATTAAGATAAAATAATAACAAGAATAATATAATAGTTATTAAATAATATATAAAATCCGATCTCAATTAATCCTAAACCAAAACTAATAATATATATAAATTTGTCCCTAAATAATAAATAATACTATATATATACATTTAAAATTTAAAGCGAAAATCTTAATAAATTAACCTAATTAATAATTTACCTTAATTATTTTCTAAAAAAAACTAAAAACTATAAAAATTTAGTATAATGATAAAACCCAAAAAAAACCCTTTTTAATAGTTAATCAAAAATTCCAAAAATCTAAGAATGTAAAAAATAATAAAAAACCTAATTATTTTCCACTTAACCTAAAACTAAAATTCTAAAATAAAACCCACTCAAATTTCTCAAAAATAGTAAATTCTACATAAAATTCTATATAAAAAATCTAAATTCTAATAAAAAGATTTAATCCCTAATTAATGAATAAAATAAAAAGTATATATATAAAAGTTATATTACTAATAATGATAATCATGAAAAGTGATACCTTAATATATAATAATTCCTAAACAACATTCCTAATTAACAAATAAAAGCCAATCAAATAAATATTTAAAAACCACTAATAATACAAATTAAATTAACAATCTAATATTGAATGATCCTTAACTATTAATAAAACCACAAATCCTAATTAATTTAAACATCAAAATCTAATTTCTATATAAAAAATAAAATCTCTCTAATGACATTAATTTTAATAACATTTCTAACAAAATAAAATAAACCTAATTATCTATTTTTAAATAAATAAAACAAAATTCAAAAATAAATTAGTAGTACCCACTAACATTTTATGATCTAAACAAAAATTATTAAAGAAAAAACCTCAACTAAAAACACATTTAAAATGGGCCCAAAAATTACTTAACAAACCCCCCCCCCCCCCCCCAATACCCACATGACACTCCCTAGAAATCCAAAAAACCAAATGGTCAAAATTTAGGGTACTACAAGACCTATCACATTTTCAATTCAATAATGTTTTAAACTCTTTGGGCCTCTATTAGAGTGTAAGTCCCTCCCCTCCTCCTCAAAACTTTCTTCAATTTCTAAAATATTTCAATCGTTCAAGTCTCCATCTTCAACTTTCAACACATCAAAACCCTTAAGATGCAAAATCTTCCATAAATTCAAGCATGTCATATCAATGTATATACTTGTTAATCTTCAATCATGTTTGTTCATATTTTGTTCAGTTTCTCATGACATTTATATCATCCTTAGTTTAAATATAGGTCAAACAATGGGATCCCTTCAATCACAAGTTATTCCAAACAACTAGCATCATGGCCTCCTCTTGGGCCTTACACAAGCATCATAGCCTCCTCTTGGCCTTCATTCAAGGAGACTTGGGTAGTATCAGCCTCCTCTTGGGCATCATACAAAGATTTCTACCCAGCAAGACAGCCTCCTATTGGGCATCATACAAGGAGACTTGGGAAGTCTCATTCTATCCCCCACAGCCTCCTTTTGAGCTTAACACAAGGATCCCCGGGCTTCTTGAAAGCATGAGTCAAGTCTTAGTCATCTATACAATAAATTCTTTTAGCCACATTCATCCTGGGCTTTGTACAGGATACAAATAAATTCTTTTAGCCTTATTTATCATGGGCTTTGTACAGGATACAAATAAAAATCACCAAAAGAGTCAGTCTCTTCAAATTTCCTCAACAATCATTAACCCTTTTCCAGGCTTTTGCATAAATAATTTCCCCCAGTCAGTCAGCCTCAATCTTGGGCTTTGTACATAACTCCCCAGTTGAGTCAGTTTTTAATCTTTTTCAGCTTCATATCTTGAGCTTCAATCAAGATACCTAAATAAATCCATCTCCTCACAGATGAGACCTTGAGTCATCTCTGTAGGAAGATATATCTTTTAGTCACTACATTTCAAATCAAAGAATCAAAACTTTTTTTCAGATAATTGATGTAAGTGGAACTCTTATTGATTCAAAATCCAAGTTGGAGTCCCTCCTTTATCATGGTTCAAAAACTTTTCTTTCATCTAACTGATGTAAGTGGCACAGTTGTCAATTCTATATCCAAGTTAAAGTCCACCTATTAGTATGTAAAGAATTCATAAAGGAAAAAGTGGCATTGCTTAATACAATAAGTTTAAAGCTTTCTTCCCCTATGACATCACTCTAAAATTATTGTAGTGAATAGGTGAGATATTTCCCTTAAAGACGACAACTTGTCAAACCTTTTAAACACTCTTTTAGCTTTATCATCTTGGGCTTTGAACAAAATATAAAACAAACTTTTTCCTCCCATAGATTAGGAGGAACTACGAACGCTCTGATTTCCCCAGTCCTCTTTTCTGGAATACGTATGCATAAGGTTGTAAGATCTTAGCAAGCACATTAATAAAAAACCTTAGGTCTAGGTACCTTCCAAAAATAATAGAAAACCAGGAAAACAACAAAAACATTTCCTCAATTTTCACAAAGGAGAAACTTTACCAATTAAACAACAAACAAACTTAAGCAAACAAATAATTCAATAGTAGAAATATATACAATAAAGGTTCCTATAGATTAGTGTAGATATTTAGGGTGTTAATAGCTTCCCTTAGTATAACCAACCCCCGATTCCAGATCTCTTCGCATTTGTAGGGAAAACATTTGTGCGCAGGGTTAGTTTAAGATATCTTCCCCTTCCTTTTAAGCTTCATAGGATAAATATTAGAAATCAGAAAGTAGCACCAAATGTGGTAGTGGTCGCGTCACGAAAACTGGAGCTACAGAAAAATGGCGACTCTGCTCGGGAACTTTGTACAATCTCCTAAGAGGGTTAAGCCTTGTATAGTGTATATTTTTACTGTTTTTATTATTTGCTTATTGCTTTTTCATTTGATATCATTTTCTATTTTTTATTATACTATTTGTTTATTTGCCATACTTGTTTAAATTACTTTTATCTGGGAATGTGATTAATACACATGCGGTGAATCAAAAAGTCCTTAGTGGGCTTGAGAGCATATTTTAAGATAGGAGGTGGCAAAATCAAGAAGGCTTATAGGTAGTGAGTCCCGACCCAGCTAACTTGAAAGTCCACCAAATCAGTAGAGGTACCCTTTTGGAATTACTGATGTTGAGCGAGTCATCCGCGAATGCATTACTTTTCCCCTGGGAACCCGTGATACTGAGGATTAGTAAACATTAAACCATTCAGCCATTTTAGGACGTAGTGCGGTGACTATCGGGAATAGTTGATACGTGATACTACACTCGAATGAGATCCATCTTGGGGATATTACAGCTCGCATGAGTCAATCAGTTTGCTGGTAATATCCTAAAGATGGGTCAATGATTTTGGGAACCTTGTTAGAACTTGTTCTACAGGTACAAAATGAACCCCTAGTACAATCCTTTGGGATGGGTAGGTCCATGGCTCCATGCTTGTGATGATAAACCCTTAAACCCATGTTTGTGAATATTTGTTTTTGTGCATACATATATTCATGCATTCATTAAAAAAATTTCAAGTTTTTCAAAAGAACTAAAAAAACGGGTTTTTTGCAAATATTAGAAATTGTGCTATGGATTTTGGTAGAAGAAAAACTCAAAAGTATACCTTCACAAGTCCAAGACTTGAAGACCTGAGAAGATTAGGAAGGTTGATTACTAATCCTGAAGCTTTCAGAGCTAAATATGGAGGGCTTCTGTCCCTTTTAAAAGTCAACATGGTGGAAGGAGTCATATCTACATTGGTTCAGTTCTATGATTCGGTGTACCACTGCTTCACGGTTCCAGATTATCAGCTCACACCAACATTGGAAGAGTAATCTCTGCTGATTGATTTACCCATTTCTGATCAAGACCCATTCTCTGAGCTGGAAGAGATTCCCAAAGATCAAAACATTGCAAGAGCTACCTCCTTGGAAATGTCAGATATCAAAGCTAACATGACCACCATGGGAGGAATTCAAGGTCTACCAGCTAAGTTTCTAATGGAAAAATCCCTACACGTTACCAGTATAGGAAACATGGTTGCTTTCGAGGATATCTTTGTTCTACTCATCTATGGGTTATTCCTTTTTCCCAACATTGACAATTTCGTTGACATTAACGCTATCAAGATATTCTTAATCGGGAATCCAATCCCAACTTTGATTTCAGATGCTTACCACTCAGTGCATCTAAGGAACTTGTACAGTGGAGGGATGATTACATGTTGTGTACCATTACTCTACAAATGGTTTATTTCTCACTTGCCCAAATCTGTTGCTTTTTGGGATCTCAAAAGTGGTATGCGATGGTCGCAAAAGATTATGTCCCTCACTCACTCTGACATAGATTGGTACAACTGGGTCTATAACGAAATAAAAATCATTGACAGTTGTGGAAATTTCCCCAATGTACCCCTCATTGGTACTAAAGGAGGAGTCAACTACCACCCAGTTTAAGTCCATCGTCAGCTGGGGTACCCTATGAAGGACATACCATATAACATTCATTTGGAAGGTCTTTTCTTCAAGGAAGGAGAAAATGATAGAGCACTTAAGGAAGAAATTATGCATTCCTGGCATCATATTCATAGGAAAGAAAGAGAATCTCTAGGAAAACCAAATTGCATCTCTCCGGAGCCTTATCTCCAATGAGTACAAGCTAGAGCCATCAAGTTAAAGATGCCTTACCCTCGTCAAGAAGTATTTCCCCTAAAGGAATCTATCCTCTACTTTATGAACGACACAGAGAAACTCCAGGCCGCTTTTAATAAGACTCAACATGAAAAGAACTCTTGGAGGAACAAGTATCAAATTGTCAGCTTGGTGTGCACGAAGATCCAAGAACAGCTAAAGGAAAAATATGCTCTGATTGAGATACTAGAGCAGCATGCTGTAGAAAGTCAAGAGGAACGGAAAAGTTTACTTTCTCCTTTCACCTGGCAGAGGATCATCGACCCGCCAACGGTTGAAGAAGCCCGATCAAAGAGGCAAAAAAAGAAGTCAGCAACAAGCATCTAGACCTTCGTCAAGGATTCCTTAGGATTCATAGGCCTAGTTTTCCTTCCTGCACTTTGTAAAATAATGTAATTTTCTCTGATATTGTAATCCTTTGAATTCAATGAAAAGTTTCAGTCGTTGTATGATATTTGCAACATAAATGTTAAAAGTTATTTTTTTTTTAAATGGGGGGAGCATTTGCATTCTTTGCACATCATGCATCATTCTAGCATTTCACACATTTCTTTCATAAAAAACTTACTCATTTATCACACTTTAGAGTCAAACTATCTCATTCGTACAATAATCAGGCCAATCGTCAGAAAAAGATGAACGATCTTGAGGAAGAAAATTGAGAACTAAGAGAAGAATTTAATACTATGACGAAAAGTCTAGAAAGACTCAACGTCATGATTGAATCACTGGCAGCAGCCCAGGATCAACCGTCTCAAAGGACTGCGATCTCAAAAATTATGTCTGCACCAACATTTGAGGTACCTGTCTGTCTTCCTCAGTACAACATTCCTAAAGGTTTCCCTTGGGGCATGCCTTTTAATTTTGTGCCTAAGGGATATATACCTCTGGTCACTGAAGACCCAGAAGCTACAACTAGAATCTCCAAACCTGAAGGTTACAAACTTTAGGTAAATGAAGATGCAAGAGCTACGACAGAGACTCCTATACCTGAAGGTTATAAACTTCAGGTCACCGAAACGCCAAGAACCGCAGCAATAATGTCTGTACCACAACCTATGATACATACTACTCTAGAAGAAAAAAATCTTTCATGCCACTCCAAGCAAGGATATATAAGCATGTGAAAGAATGAATGAATTCCAAGAAGAGTTATTGGAAATGCAGAAAGAACTTCATGCCATTCACGGATAGGACTTGTTTGGGAAAGACGTTATCGATCTCTGCTTAGTCCCAATTGTTAAAATACCACACAAGTTCAAGGTGCCTGAATTTGAAAAGTACAAGGGAAACTCCTTCCCACAAAGTCACTTGGTAATGTATGCTCGAAAGATGTCTACCCAGACAGAAAATCAACAGTTACTAATCCACTACTTTCAAGACAATTTAACTGGTGCTGCACTCAAATGGTACATGGGGTTAAACCGTACAAAGATTAGTACCTTCAAAGATCTTGGGGAAGCTTTTGTTCAGCAATACAAATACAATTTGGATATGGCACCCGATAGGGATCAACTCAGGGCTATGTCTCAAAGGGATAAAGAAAGTTTCAAAGAATATGCTCAGAGATGGTGTGAAATTGCCACCCATATTTGTCCTCTTCTCCAGGAGAAAGAGATGACAAAAATCTTCTTGAAAACTTTGAGTTCATTCTATTATGACCGAATGGTCGCATGTGCGCTTAGTGACTTCACCGAGATGGTGAACATGGGAGTACGTCTTGAGGAAACAGTTCGAGAAGGTCAATTAGTCAAAGACGTAGAACCATCCAGTAGTAGCAAGAGATATGGAAGTGCTTTCCAAAAGAAGAAAGAGAAAGATATCACCACTATCTCACAGGGTAGACAAAGACGAAGATACCAACCTCGGCAAGTAGAAACAGTATCACCTGTTATTAACTCAGCGCCAGTTCAAGCATATCAACCACACATTTCTCAAAATCAGCAAATTCAACAACCATAGTATCAGCAAAGGTAGCAACAGCCTCTTCAACATGCTCGCCCACAATACAACAACAACAACAATCGTATCTCAAGGTCACCAGGCTTTGATCCTATCCCAATGCCCTATGCGTAGTTCTTCCCAGTTTTGCTAGCAAAAGGACACATTCAAACCAGGACTCCTCCAGCCATTCCTGAGAATCCCCCTTATTGGTTCAAGGATGACCAATTTTGTGTCTATCATCAAGGAGCACTGGGGCATAACATCGATAATTGTTTCAGTTTTAAATCCGATGTACAAAAACTTGTCAAGAATGGAGTTTTGTCTTTCAAGGACACTATTCCAAATGTTTAATGGAATCCACTACCTCTGCATGAGAAAGCTTTTGTAAACTTAATTGATGAAAGTCTTGGCAACAGTTACCAAATTCATGATGTACGCTTACTGAAAACAAATCTAGTTAAGATGAATTGTAGGCAAAGTGGATACGGCCATGTGCCACCTCACAACTATCATCAATGCAACATTTGTTCCGAGAACAACCAAGGGCGCAACATTGTACAGGAAGCCCTTCAAGAGAAAATGGATCTGGGCCAGATCCAAGAACATAGAATCCGTGGAGTAAACATGGTTTATGGATGCCCATACATTTTTCAATTTTTGACATTTGCTGAATGAATGTAAATTTGGTGGCAATGCACTCCAGACAAAGTCAACACCACAATCTCTCATCGCACGACTACAGCGCCTGCCCAATTTGTTCAAAAGATAATCAAGGATGTCATTTTGTGCAAGAAGCTCTCCAACGTCAAATGGATCTAGGGTGGATTCAAGACTATCATGGAAGGAACGATCATCATATCAACATGATTAATGAATGTCCAAACAAAGTTCAAATCTTTGACATTTGCCTGATGAACATAAGTTTTTTAGAATTACACGCCAAACTGGTTCGACTTGGATTTTTTGCATCACACAACTATCAAGATTATAAAGTCTGCTTCGAGAACGATTAAGGTTACATGCTAGTATAAATAATTCTTCAACACTTATTAGATCACTGGTGGTTTCCAAATACCAGAACACAGAGACTCATCAAGTTAACATAGTTGATGAAGGCCCAAATAGACACAAAAGCTGTGACATTCGCTTATTGGAAACAAACTTGGTAAAGATGCATTGCATATAGAGTGGATACGGTCGAGTACCCCCTACAATTATGAATGTTGCGGGGTATGTTCAGAGAATGACCAAGGATGCTACCTCGTACGAGCAGCTCTCTAGAATCAGGTAGACAGAGGAGAGATCCTACCAAACAAAATGGAGGATTATCAGTCAATCAATATGGTGCAAGGTTGTCCAGGGAAATACGTAGTTCATGACCTCAAACACATTGAAACATCATTGGTTAAATTTCACAAATGCTTGTGTGGACTTAACTACTTTGGTCCAAATCACCATGATCACTCAGCTTGCAGAAAATTCCACAAAAGCCAATATGGTTTCCTCCGCATCCGAAATGAGATTCAAGGACTGTTAGACTGAAGGACCATCACAGTCTTCAATGAAAGAGAATCCCTTTCGACAGTGGAAAAGTTCCCGATATCACCAACCTAGAACCAATAGAGATTTCCTATGACTGTCGAAAGAGTCACATAACTCCTTTGGGCATCTACTTGCCAGGCCCGATGCCATATGAATAAGAGAAAACCATTCCTTACAATTACGGTGCCACCATGATGGAAGATGGAAAGGAAGTCCCGCTGCCATCCATTGTCAACATCGTTGATATAAGTCGGGTCATCCGAAGTGGTTGAATCTTCAACAGAGGAATAGAAGATCCCATAAAAGAAAAAGAACCTCAAATTGAAGTTCCTGATAAACAGATTGGCCAGTCAAGTGGTACAGATCAGGCAAAAAACAATGATGAAATTTTAAAGCTAATCCAGAAGAGTGAATTAAAGCTTATCCCTTCTACTGAGTTCGGAACCTCACAGGGAAGCTTTACAAAAGGTTTTGGAACAAGCCTTCGTGGAACAAGACGTAACGGTGGATCAATTTGATAACATCATTTCTAACATCACTTCCTGTAACAACTTAGGTTTTAGTGATGAAGAAACCCCAGAGGAGGGTAAAAATCATAACATGAGACTCAATATCACAATCAACTGCAGGGACGATGCTCTGGCGAGTGTACTAGTGACATTGATTTATCTCTAAATGTCATGCCGAAATCAACTCTTGTATAA
The DNA here is from genome assembly GCA_022829125.1 of Lathyrus tuberosus. Lineage (NCBI taxonomy): Eukaryota > Viridiplantae > Streptophyta > Magnoliopsida > Fabales > Fabaceae > Lathyrus > Lathyrus tuberosus. The sequence continues at coordinate 3,827,954 of JALAZF010000254.1, forward strand.
TTATCTTTTCAAGACACTCCAATGAGAGGCAGCGAGATCATAGTCAAAGCTTTTAACGAATCCAGAAAGACAGTTTTTGGCGAAGTCGACCTTCCCATAACCATTGGTCCTCACACTTTTCAAATCACCTTCCAAGTAATGGATATCCGAGCAGCGTACAATTGTTTATTGGGACGACCTTGGATCCATGAAGCAGGAGTAGTCACCTCAACACTTCACCAGAAACTGAAGTTTTTAAAGAACAACAAGTAGGTCACAGTATGTGGAGAACGAGCTTTAATCGTGAGCAAACTATCATCATTCTCCTACTTGGAACCAGAAGAAGTCATTGGAACTCAATTCCAGGCGCTTTCGGTGAGTAACGAAAGCAAACAAGAAAAAGGAGCATTTATTTCCTCCTATCAAGACGATGTTCGAATAGTGGAAAATGGTGCCACTAAAGGATAGGGACAAGTTATGATTCCTACCGATAACAAAACGAGAAAAGGTCTCGATTTTACACCAGAATTTACCAAGACTACGAAGAAGGACGAAGCCAGTTGCCTTATTCAAGATTTCTTCCACGACGGAGGTTTCCTCCATCCTACTTCCCAAGAGGTCCACACCATCGAAGGAGATGACTTTAAAGACAATTCTTCCGATCCAGATGAAGAATGGAAATCATATTTCAACAATGAAGGTTATATGTCACAAGAAGGGACGTCCATGCACTACTACAAAACGCGCATACATCAACGCCAGGTTTACAACGGCTTGCTGTCGCTCCCTGGATTTTCATCCTAGTACAAACGCGAAAGTGGCACCAAACAGAGTCGTCAGCAATGTGTATTTATCCCAAGAGAGGGAAAGGAAACACCGCATAAACCTGAAGGAAAGGAAAGAGCATGGTCTTGCGACCAAGAGAAAGGGTAAGGGAGTCGGTTACGCGAGAGGAAGGTATTAGCACCCCCTCACGTCCATCGTACCCGATGGGATCCACGTTTGCTTGCTTTGATCAAAGGGTGTAAGAAAAGAATACTGGAAAAGGAACTAAAAGAAAAAAAAGGAGAAAGAATGGAAAAGGAACAAGAAACAAATGTAGGGAAAATAAAAGAAGTGCTCGCATGGGCCCTACCCCACTGCCTACGTATCTCATCGGGAACATGAGAATCAGAGCGACGTAGTTCCCCTCACTAGGGATGGATTATTTGTGTTTTTTAGTGGAATACGTCAACGTTCGCGTCCTAGCAGTTTAGGTGTTGCAGCTCGCTGTAGGGAGACTTAGGCGTTACCTGTTTGCGGTAGAACGGAAATGACGCATCCTTAAGGAAGGAGTGAATGAGATGAGAAAAGAATTCCCGAAGGAAAGACGTGATTGTTTGTTTTTGTCTTTTAAGAGTTCTTTCATTTGTTTGCATATGATAGTGTATCCAAATCTTAGCCATTGGAATGTGTACATTCTCACATTCCAAGATGGAATGGGTAAGAAAGCACACTAAGAGTGAAGAAGACCCCCACACTTAGTTCCAATTGTCAAGGTTCAAACACACTAGCATACTTGTGTTTATTAAGTGTTTTTGTTGATTATGGGGTGAAGAAGTGTTTTTTATTTGTACCTTCAACAAGTATTGCATTTAAGTCCCTCATACAAGATCAAATGTCTAACACATTGACCCAAGATGGGCTATATGCTACACATTCTAAGATTATAAGAGAAGACCCCTTATAATCTTTTCTTTATATGAAAGGCCTAAATGCAATAAGTGCCTACCTTTATTACATATTTTGAGTTTTTCTTTGAGATGAGAAAAGAGACTCAAGAGAGGAGAAAAGGTAAAAGTCTATTGAACTAAGACTCAATCCTAATTGAAGATTAAAGGGAGTGATCCTAATGGTTTGTGAGGTTTCAACCTAAAGTCTAAAGAAAGAATGAATTAAACAATTCACTTCTAAAGTAGAAGATGAATTGTAATTCAAAAGGGAAAGTGATGAGTTATTAAGAAAAAGCACATAAGTGCTTAACAAACACAAGATGAAATTGTAAAAGAGAAAGGATAGAAGTTTGAATGTGGATTCCTTATCCACACTCAATTGCAACTTACCAAAGCCCCTACATGGTTAGTAAACATGTATAAGAAGTATAAGAAGCAAAAGAACACTTAATGCACCATAAAGATCAAAAGAATAAGATGAAAGATCAAATCCTATTAATCACAACCAGAATGTACCTCATATGGAACATGTTACCATAAGAAAAGGGAGAATGAAAGATGAAAAGAAATGGAAGAAACATGCCTAAATAGAACATGTAATCCAAGGATCAGAATTGAAATGAAATGAAGAATGATATATAAACACATCACAAGCATTCATGAAACACCTATCAAGCCATTCAAGAAGCAATAGAAGAAGAAAGAAAATGGAAATTCAAAAGATAACACAAGTACTTCATATTAAGGACACACAAAGTTTAAATGAAAGTGAACATGCAATGATGACACATAACATGTACCAATGACCTATAATGTCAAATGGATAGTTCACAAAGTAGGCAAATGATCATGCAAGTATGCACAAAAGCAATCATGTAACCATGCACAAAGATTACAAGGATATGACATGTTGTAATGCTTCAAATGAAATGTTTTAAACAAAAATCAAATGAGTTCATGAAAATTATGAAAACATGGTATTGAGGTTCACAAATCAGAGATGAATCACATATCAAAGTATCATGTAAAAAATTCAAGGCAAAAAGGCTTTATACAATGCACTTAAATCAAATTGGATGCACATGCAAAGTAATGCAAAGATGAACATCAAAACATGCCATAACAGGACCTAAAAAATCCAATAAAAATCACTTAACACAATTCAAGATGTTAATGACTCACTACAAATAGAAGCAACTCAAAACAATTTTTAATGATCAAGAACAAAATTAAACAAAATCATGTACCACATTAAGAATGCATACAAAAGAAAATCAAAGAAAATTGTGGAACAGGGGCAAAAAGGTCATAAAATCAAGAAATAAAATCATGAAAAATTTTCTAAATGTTTTAATGATGTTCATGAATTTTTGTGGAATTTTATAATGCCATTTGGTATTTTTAAAAATTAAAAAGCAAACGTGTAGAAAAAATGAAAATAAAAATGAAATGCAATATAAATGGGGGTGCATGCATAGTAATTGTTCAGTTCAAATTAATTGGGCTTGAAAACATGGGAGGTGTGGATATCAATCTGACTAAGTCCATTACACGCGCAATCCACAATAACTACCATGCTCTTCAGTCAACACAAGTCAAAGCAAGGATCACTGTTGGATCAAGTCAGGTCAACAAACAAGTCAAAGTAAACAACATCAACGCGCACATGTGAATGTCCACACTCCCTATCGTGTACCACACCACATAACGTTTAAATGAAATCAGAAAAAATGCACATGACATGCACATGCGTTTTAATGTGTTGTCATGCTCCTAGCCACACGATCATGCAAAACGAACGGACACGATTAAAACATGGCGAAAACCCTAGCAATTAAAGTCACCGGCCGGAGGTGACCTCCGGTCACCTTCTCCGGCTATACCACCACCGTCTGCAACTTTACATATCACCAAAATGCACAATCCATACACCAAATTGAAGCTGAACTTGTCTAGATTAAGGATATGCTCATGAAAAACACAAATCACATGCACATTGCAAGAACAGAGGAGATCAATTTATGCCCTAGGTTTTGCAACTAAGCCTTTAGAAGGCCTATCAACTAGCCGGTTTGAGCAGAGCTTCTAGCAAACTTAAAGCACCAAAAACAAATGAAAATAGCCAGAAATCGTGCAGTCTAATTTCATAAATTCAAACATGAAAGTGGAGCAACTTGATGTGTTGAGAAAACCAGAGAAAAGCTTGAGGTCTTGAGCTTGATTCGTGCAAAATAAATGCAGTTGAGACTTGAGATATTGAAGTAAATCACAATGAAAACTCAACTGAACCACACTACAATTGATGCATTCAACTTCCTCTCCCTAGCTCTTGATCAGAAATAGCACATTGAGGATGATGAAGACAAAATGTGATAGAGGATGATGAGATTCGTGTACAGAGAGAGAGAAAAATCAGAGAATGTAGAGAGAATGAGAGTGTTCTTGGGAGTGAAAAATCAAAAAATGCAGTTGAAATGAGAAATGTGAGTGAGATTTGGTTTTATAGTGTGAGTTAACCAAGGTTAAACTGAGTGAGGTTAACTGAGTTAAAGTGGTTATGCTGAGTCCACCCTAACTAACTGAGTTAAGTTAGTTAGGGGGCGAGTGGTCAAGGTTGGGTTATGGTGAGGTCAAGCTCATGACAGTTATGGTGGAAGGGAGAAATGATAGTGAAGCTTCAGTAAGCAAACTTGTAGTGTAAGCTTGTTCATTCCCTTTTTATGCATGGTACAGCATGTATGCATGCGTGTGTAGTAGCATGTTTGGCTTAAAGAAGAAAGAGATGTGGAAAGGTATGCGTGTGAATGTTACACAATAAAACATCATTTTCATTTTCTGATTTTATATGACAGTTTGGAATCAATGCAACAGTGGATGTTTGATGGTAAATATCTCTCATGTTAATGCATGATTTAATGAGGTTTTGGTGTCAAATGAAAGAGGAGCTATCATGGAACAATAGTGATGTTGAAAACAAGTCAAATGGAAGTGTGTAAGATGGTGAAAAATAGCTCCAAACATCAAGACACAAATCTGGCTTCATGAGCGTGTGACTTGAGGCATGGCAAGGCAACATGGCGCCTGGGTTTCAGTCACGATCACCATGACTTTGGACCATCATAACTCCCAATCCAATGATCAGATGAAAAATTGATAAACACCAACTTTGAAATCTCACATAGAGGAACAACTTTGATGTTGAAAGATTTTCCATTTGAGGTCTCTAACCATGAGTAATTGATCCATACATTTTGCCCACCAACTGTTTGAGAAAATGATGTGCGCGTGACATGAAAATCCTTGGTCATGACCTGGTTTTGCTCAAGTTTCCTCCAACTTTGATCCATCATATCTCCCTCAATTTTTATCCAATGGAGATGTTATACACATGGATTTGAAGCTTAAAGCAAGACCTTTTGTTGTGGCAGAGTGGAATTTTCATTTGGTGCTTCAATTTTAAATGGCCTTGGTTCAAACTCTGATGCAAAAATGGCCAAAACTTGCTATTTTTAGTAACCCTTCTTCATCCAAAAATGGCAACTTTCCACCTCTTGATTTTTTCATGATTCCTTTGGAGTTTCTTGATAAAATTTTGTACATTGGACACATATAACATGAATTTCATGAATTTGGCCTCAAAAAAGTCAAGAGTTGACTTTTTCCTCTGATTATTTGACTTGGCCCCAATTTCTCTGATTTTTTATCTTTCTTCCAATTGAACCACTTCTAAAACCAATTGAGAGGTGATTTTCCACATACATACACTTAAGAACATATAGAATACCATGACATCAAGTTTTGTCCAAAAAATCAAAGATATCCTGATTTTATTAGAAACCCTAATTTTGACCCCCTCTGGTTAGGAGGGAAAAGTGCAGTCTTCAATTTCAAATTCCTCAGAGTATGTTGTGTATCCCTTTAAAGAATGATGAGATATGCCACTTGAGATTGATTTTGGATCAATGAGCTATCTCTTTTGAGGGTTTTCCTTCAGTTTTTGAATCTCTTGCATGTTGAAGTATGTATTGCTTCAATCTCCCATTGGATCTCACTTCCTTGAGATTGTGGATGATCAATTGAGATGGTATGAGACATGAGAGACTCTTGGCTTGCCTTGAGGCAACTTGATTGACCTTTTTGTGCTTTGAATGATCCCTTGATTGTCCACCTTCCACCTGATCACATGCCTTGATGGTAAGAGGAATGCTATGCTTCATTTTTCTATGTTAAATGCAATGCAATGCTAATGAGATGGATATGATATGATATATGATAATGCTGAACTATGATGCCAAAAGGGGAGAGCAAATTTTGGGGTATTACAGCTGCCCCTATTCAAACACTGTAAACCTGAATGTCTGAAAGCGATTGCTTTCAGACTTTCAAGGTATATAGTGATTGAATACCAAATATAACAAAAAATTTGCTCTGGATGATGAAGAATAAAAGGGATATAAACCCAATGAGACTGCTGGATTGAATCTTCAATGAACGTGGTCGGAGAAATCTGTCTTTTGAACGACGCCAGGCGACTACTGGCTTGCCATACTGTTGATGGACTTCAAAAAAATGTCTTTTTGAACGACGCCAGACGACTACTGGCTTGCCACACTGCTGGTGGACTTTAATAATGTCTTTTAAACGACGCCAGACGACTACTGGCTTGCCACACCGCTGGTGGACTTTAGCTGCTCTGCCATTCAAAACAATGGACTTTTATCAGTTCGTGCTGGATTTTTGCCAATATGTCGTTGGACTTCAATGATTACCAAACAGGCTTTGGAATCTCAAAATTGCCATCCTCAGATGGACTTTTGCAGCTTTGCCAAATTAAACTTGGACTTTGATGCTTACCAAACCAGCTTTGGAAGCTTTGCCAAATGATCATCCCACCTACTGGAACAACCACCTGCAATATTATCCCACAGGCTGGAATAATATGAACGATTGTATATACTGATCACCCCACTGGCTGGAACAACCATCTGCCATACTATTCCACCGGCTGGAATAATATGAACAAACTGTATATAATGATCATCCCACTGGCTGGAACAACCATCTGTCATACTATCCCACCGGCTGGAATAATATGAACAAACTGTATATAATGATCATCCCACTGGCTGGAACAACCATCTGTCATATTATTCCACCGGCTGGAATAATATGAACAGCTGTATATGTGCCAAAAATAAATTGGACTTTTAGTTGTAAATGGGCAATGCCAAGAATTACACCATCGGCTGGGTAATATCATATGCTGACACCTTGCTGAAGAAGAGATTCCCTTGATCCATTTAGACCTTGCTGGGGAGAACCACAACTCCGCTGGGGAGTATAGCTGACCAGATTCAATGTTGAACTCTGTGGGGATATCATTACCAAAGATATGATCTTACCAGGGATCAGGGCTGCTCTGCGGGGACATGCAAATCTTGGTTGAAAGCCAATCCACTGCAACACGCTGAGAAAGAGTCCCTATAGATCTGTTAGGGAAGCCCAAAGCAATTCCACGATAATCTGCTGAGGAAGAAAACTGTCGAGCTTAGGATAAATGTCACAGTGCCCCCTGTTGGGAGAACTTTCCCTTTGACGACTCCGCTGGGGATAATGAGTTTACAACACACCCTGCTAGAGAAAACTGCTTTAAAGCGTCTCATGCTGGGGAATGCCCTTTGAGAGGATTTTACAGAAGACCAAATGTCCTCAAACTCTACTGGGGATTATAGATCGGGGATATCCTTTACTGGGGAGGTTACATGCCCCATGCATGGGATGGTCAATAACTCCACTGGGGATTATTCTTTGACAAATTTCCCATGCTGAAACCTGCGGGAGACATGATACTACCACTTGCTGGTACATCCTGCCAAGAGTAAACTCCACAAGGGATGTTGGTACTAAAAGTTTCATCTCTTAAGAGGATTTTATAGAAAGCCAAGCATTTTCAAACTCTTAGACAAACACTATGCCTTGAACTACCTTTCACATCGTCTGCAAGGTACTGGAGGATTGGCACTTGTTGTCAACCTGGAGTATTCACTGCATTAATAACCGTTATCAACACAGAAGAAATCCATCTTCGAACACCGTTGCCGTCACGAAACTTAGTGGGAACTCTTGAATGGAAGAATCGACTTAATAAGATACAACAGTATCAAGTCATAGCAAATATCTGCTCGTGGTTACGATCATGCTGTTTGGATCGATCGTGCTCATTACCTGCAACAGAAAAAGAATATGCACATGCCCCAGGATATTGCGTGGTCTTTTGGGTCCACCATCCAAGGTTGTCCAACAAGCAACGTAATTTCCATTGTCTTTGTGCATGTTTTTGCAAGGCCAAGATATTTTCAAAGTAACGTTTTATTATCAAAAATCGGACGTTTTTGCAAACAAAACAGTAAAATGAAAATAAAAGCCCGTGACTGAATATTCAACTTTATTGATGAAATGCCAAAAATTGGCGAATTTACAATCAGAAGCAAACCCCTGAAAGAGGCGATTGCCATAAAATTGAGAAAAGGAATCTATCCTAATGATAATGCGGAAATTGGATTCCAACTGATTTCTGATTTTGTTATAGCCAGTATGTACTCCAACTCTCCTGATTATCTTTGCCTTTAGAAGCTCATGATTGGACCAATTCCTCCTTTGGAATTTTGCCAGTTTGCTGAAGAGTAGAAAACGTACAGATTAATTCAGACTGCAGTCATTCGCTTTAATCCCTCTTTTGTGTGGATCGCCTTTTCAGGTTTTCAATCCACCGGGATACCCTTTTTTGCCTAAGTTGCCCTTTCGGGTTTTCAACTTACCGGGTGTACAATTCTTTTCAATTATATCCCTAATTTTTGCCCGAACCTTTATTCTGTTTTTGGTTCGCCGGGATGCCCTTTTTTGCCTGGATTCTTTTTTTTTTTATCCAGCGGGTCTCTTTATACGAAGTATTTTTTAACTGCATCTAAATTAACAGGGGATGAAAAATCTTCACCATCCATGGTTGTCAGCAACAAGGCTCCACCTGAGAAAACCTTTTTTACCACGAACGGACCTTCATAGTTAGGAGTCCATTTGCCCCTGTGATCTGTACTCGGAGGAAGTATTCTCTTGATTACCACATCCCCGACCTTGTAGACTTGAGGTCGAACCTTTTGATCGAATGCCCTCTTCATTCTGCGCTGGTATAGCTGGCCATGGCATACCGCTGCTAATCGCTTCTCCTCAATAAGGCTCAGCTGATCAAATCTGGCTTGTACCCATTCAGCTTCATCTAGCTTAACGTCCATCAATACTCGGAGAGAGGGAATCTCCACTTCTATCGGTAGAACTGCCTCCATACCATATACAAGCGAGTATGGTGTTGCCCCAGTGGACGTGCGGACTGATGTTCGATACCCATGCAAAGCCAGTGGTAACATCTCATGCCAATCTTTGTACGTGACAACCATCTTCTGCACAATCTTCTTGATGTTTTTGTTGGCCGCTTCGACTGCGCCGTTCATCTTCGGGCGGTACGGAGAAGAATTGTGGTGCTCAATTTTGAAGTCCCGACATAGTTCAGCCATCATCTTATTATTCAAATTAGAACCATTATCGGTAATGATTCTTTCGGGCACTCCATATCGACAAATGATGTCCCTTTTCAAGAAACGAGCCACTACTTGCTTAGTGACATTGGCATATGATGCTGCTTCAACCCATTTAGTGAAGTAATCAATGGCGACCAAGATGAAACGATGGCCGTTTGAAGCAGTAGGCTCAATTTTTCCGATCATATCAATGCCCCACATTGCAAATGGCCATGGAGAAGACATGATGCTCAACGGATTGGGAGGAACGTGCACTTTATCTGCATAAATCTGGCATTTGTGACACTTGCGTGCATACTTGCAGCAATCTGACTCCATTGTCAACCAATAATACCCCAATCTCAACAATTTCTTAGCCATCGCATGTCCTCCGGCATGGGTACCGAAAGAGCCTTCGTGCACTTCAATCATCAACAGGTCTGCCTCGTGTCTATCCACGCATCTGAGCAGGACCGTGTCAAAATTCCTTTTATACAGCACGCCATCTTTGTTCAAGAAGAAACTACCAGCTAGCCTTCTTAATGTCTTCTTGTCATTGGAAGATGCCCCAGGCGGGTATTCTTGATTTTTCAAGAAGCATTTGATGTCATGGTACCAAGGCTTATCGTCAGACACTGCATCAACCTCAAACATAAAAGTCGGCCTATCAAGACGAGATACATCAATCCTGGGTACAAAGTTCCAACCATGCACTTTGATCATCGAGGATATGGTGGCCAAGGCGTCTGCAAACTTATTCTCATCTCGGGGAACATGGTATAACTTGACAGTTGTAAAGAATGTCAGCAATCTCCTCGTATAATCTCTATACGGAATCAAATTCTGCTGATGTGTGTGCCAAGTTCCCTTTACTTGATTGATTACCAGTGCTGAATCACCAAAGATATCGAGGGTCTTGATTCGTAAATCAATAGCCTCCTGGATCCCTAGTATGCAAGCTTCGTATTCTGCTTCATTGTTGGTACACCCGAAAGTTACTCGGGCAGTGAAGGGCATGTGAACACCCTCTGGCGTAATAAGGACTGCACCAACTCCGTACCCATTCATATTAACTGCCCCATCAAACATCAAACTCCATTTGGACTCAGGGTCAGGCCCCTCCTCCAGAAGTGGTTCCTCGCAGTCTTTCGCTTTGAGAAACATGATGTCCTCATCAAGGAAATCAAATCTCATGGGCTTTTGCGAAGTAAATTGAATATCGTACTCTGTCAGTACCATCTGCCACCTTGCAACTCTGCCTGTAAGTGCTGGTTTCTCAAAAATATACTTGACTGGATCCAACTTTGAGATCAACAAGGTTGTATGTGTGAGCATGTATTGTCTCAATCGCTTGGCGGCCCATGCGAGTGCACAACATGTCTTCTCAAGCATTGAATAACGCGATTCACAATCTGTAAATTTCTTGTTCAGGTAGTAGATAACATGTTCTTTCCTACCTGTCTCGTCGTGTTGACCGAGAACACAACCCATGGATCCTTCGAGCACTGTCAAGTACATAATCAGTGGTCTCCCTTGAACTGGAGGTATCAGAATCGGAGGTTCTTGCAAATATCTTTTTATTTTATCGAATGCATTTTGACAATCATCATTCCACCTGACCGTTTGATCTTTTCTTAGCATTTTGAATATCGGTTTGCAAGTGGCAGTTAGGTGAGATATAAACTGTGAAATGTAATTCAATCTCCCTAGAAAGCCGCGAACTTCTTTCTCAGTTCTCGGTACAGGCATATCTTGTATAGCTTTCACCTTAGCAGGATTAACCTCTATCCCTTTTTCACTGACGATGAAACCAAGCAATTTTCCAGACCGTACGCCGAAAGTACACTTGTTAGGATTCAGTCTCAACCTGAATTTCCTCAACCTTTCAAACAACTTCTTCAAGTTGATCAGATGTTCCTCTTCTGTCTTTGATTTAGCAATCATGTCATCCACATAGCACTCGATCTCTTTATGAATTAGATCGTGGAATAACGTCACCATTGCTCTTTGATAAGTTGGCCCTGCGTTTTTCAACCCAAAAGGCATTACTTTGTAACAGAAGGTACCCCACGGGGTAATGAATGTCGTCTTCTCCATGTCTTCAGGCGCCATCTTTATCTGATTGTACCCTGAGAATCCATCCATAAATGAGAACACTGAAAACTGAGCGGTATTATCAACCAGCACATCAATATGAGGGAGTGGAAAATCATCTTTAGGGCTCGCCCTGTTGAGATCTCTGTAATCCACACACATTCTGACTTTGCCATCTTTCTTCGGCACCGATACTATATTGGCCACCCAGGGAGGATAGTTGGTTACTGCCAGAAAACCTGCATCCAACTGTTTCTGTACTTCTTCCTTGATCTTCAAAGCCATTTCTGGTTTTGTCCTACGCAGCTTCTGCTTGACCGGTGGGTAGTCCTCTTTCAATGGTAGTCTATGCACAACTATGTCTGTATCTAAACTTGGCATATCTTGGTATGACCAAGCAAAGATGTCAACGTATTCACGTAGCATGACTATCAGCTCTTGCTTTACATCAGCCCGCAGACTCGCACCAATCTTGATCTCTTTCTTGCTTTCCTCTGACCCAATATTGATGATCTCAAGAGCTTCCTGATGAGGCTGAATGGTCTTCTCTTCCTGTTTCAACAACCTAGCCAACTCTTCCGGGAGTTCATAGTCTTCATCACTTTCTTCCTCAGCTTGATAGATCGGATTGTCGAAATCATACGTGGGCATAACAGAATCATTTTCAGAGAAATCCACAGAATCCAGTCTGCATGATTGGGTTTATGCTTTATTTTAGATTATTTTTTGCTTGAAAACAAAAGAAAAGAAAGTACATTATAATTTTTAATTTTGTTTGTGCAAAAATAAAATAAAGAAAGAGTAAAGGAACACAAATTTGTAAACAAAAACGTCCTTTTATTGATATTTGAACATTATATGAGAAAATATGGTGGCCCTACAAATGGATCCTCACACCTTGGGCAGAGTGTGGGATTTCATGCATTATGAAAGATAAGAATTATTACTCTGAATGGTGAACAACATGAACGATTTCTTTACTAGACCAATTTTGCAACGCCTCGCCTGGAGCCAGTGCCTATACCCATCTGTCCAGATAATCTGAGCTTTCAGCGCCATCTTCTATTACTGAGCAGGACTGGTTGGGATTGATAATTCCTCCACTGTTGAAGTTGATTGGCCCACGGAATCGAGGAACTGGCATCCGGCCTGGCTGGTATCCAATGCCAAACTTATCTTCTTTCACAAACACATCTATAGCTTTACCCCAACCTTGGGCATTTCCGCTTTCGACCACTTCTCTGGCCTGCTTGTATGACGCAATTGATGCACTCGGCCCACCTAGCACGTTCGACACCACCGCTGCTGAAGTAGATTCTGGTAAGTTGTTGATATTCAGGGCTTCAAAAGATTGGCACAATGTTTCATGAATCTCTCCATCCATTTCCACATATTTGAAAGTGGATAGATGACTCACGAATATATCTTCCTCGTCGCAAACAGTAACCACTTGACCCTCGAACACATACTTGAGCTTCTGATGAAGTGTGGAGGTAACTGCGCCTGCTGCGTGAATCCACGGTCGGCCCAACAAACAGCTATAAGCAGGCTGAATGTCCATAACATGAAAGATCATCTTGAATATCTGTGGACCAACCTGTATTGGTAGTTCAACCTCCCCAAACACCGATCTTTGGGATCCATCGAAAGCTCTCACAATCAGATCGCTGGGTCTCAGAACCAATCCATCTACTTCAATTTTCATCAGGGCTTTTTTGGGTAACACATTTAAGGAAGAACCTGTGTCAACCAGCACATGCGACAAAACTGCTCCTTTGCATTCAAGTGTGATGTGTAGTGCTTTGTTGTGGTTACGTCCGTCCGGTGTCAAATCCCTGTTCGTAAATCCTAACCCGTGGCTCACATTCACATTAGAAATTACTCCCTCCAACTGATTCACTGTAATCTCTTGGGGAACGTATGCCATATTCAGAACTTTCAACAAAGCAGCCCGGTGTGCATCTGAACTCATTAACAGGGATAATATCGAAATTTTAGAGGGTGTCTGATTAAGTTGGTCAATGATCTTGTAATCACTCTTTTTGATAACCCTCATAAATTCCTCAACATCATTATCAAAATTGACTATAGGGTCCTCTTCCTGAGCAGGCACCTTGTCATCAACAACCTGTTTTCCTTTCGCTCTTGCAGCGGCTTCAGCCTCTTTATCATTCCTTAGGGTCTGGGGAGCAAACAGTCGACCGCTCCTAGTAAAACCACTTGGTCCACTGACATTCTCAATGCTAGTACCAACAGCCTCTGCCTTCTGCCGACTTCCTCCTTGACGAGTATCAGTTCCATACTGCCACGGAACTGCCCTATTAGACACATAAGCAGCCGATTCAGGAACTATAATCGTAACTGGTCTCGGCCTCTCGGGCACGATGATAGCAACAGGCTCCTCAACAGGCACCTGTATCTCGACTGGATTATAGTAAATGGTAACGGCAGAAACATCCTGTTCTTTCTCTACTTTATCAAACTGAAGACTTCCCTCGTCCATAAGATCCTGCAGTCTAACTCTCAACTTACTGCAGCCATTAACCTGCTTTGAACAATCCTCGCAATCGGAGGCGCATCCAGGAAATACCTTTCCTTTTAACAAACGTTCTTTTACAATCAACAGCGGAGTCTTCACCAAATTAACATCAGTAATGAAATTCAACTTCTCGCCATCAAAAATAGCATTTGTGCCTGCACCTCCATGATGAGGCATTGGATTGTCACGAACATTCGGCGGCCTAGAGAAGTTAATAGGTTTTGCGTCGATCAGATCTTGAACCTTATGTTGAAAGGCCCAGCACTTTTCTATTGAATACCTGGCGCACCAGAATGATATTCACATCGAACATTAGCATCGTAACCTTGAGGCAATTTTCTGGAATCCAGCGGCTTCATAGTCCGAAGTTCAACCAACTTCTCTTTGAGCAGTTGTGGTTACAAAGCAGCATATGTCATAGGCAAGGGATCAAACTTACGGTCCCTTTGTCTATTGTTCTGAAATCGGGGTCTACCTTGCTGATCTGGCGTTTGCTGTCCAGCTGGAACCGGAATGGTTACCGCATCCACCTGATGATAGGACTGATTCCTTCCTCTGCCCCCTCCTCTATACACAACGCTTGACTCCCCTTCTCTTTTCCTTGGTCCATTGGCAAAGGGTTTCTTCGAACTTGAAGCAACATCTTGAATCTTACCCAATTTCAGCAGACTTTCTATTCGTTCCCCAGCAACGACGATGTCGGCAAACCCCGTGGAGGGACATGCAGCCAGTCTATCCAAATACGTCCCTTGAAGTGTGCTCATGAACATATCAGCCATCTCACGATCACTCAAAGGTGGTTGAACTCGAGCAGCCAATTCTCTCCATCTCTGTGCGTACTGCTTAAAGCCCTCCTTGTTATCCTGAGTCATACTCTGCAATTGAGTATGATTAGGCGCCATGTCCAGATTATATTGATACTGCTTCAGAAACGCAACGCACAAATCTTTCTAACTCCTTATATGAACCCTGTCCAGCTTAATGTACCATTCCAGGGAAGCGCCTGACAGGCTATCCTGGAAAAAATACATCCAGAGCTTTTGGTGTTCAGTGTAAGCGGCAATCTTGCGATTGTAAGCTTGCAAATGTGTTTTGGGACAGGTACTGCCGTTGTACTTATCCAAAGCAGGAAGCTTGAACTTGGGAGGAATTCGCACACCCTGCACGAGACCCATGTCATCTACATCAATTCCAAGAGGATTTTGGCTCTCAATAGCCTTGAGTCTTTCATCTAGCCCTTCATACTTCCGGTCGTCATTGTAGAAACCCATGTCATTGTTGAATGCAGTGAACTGGTCCTCCTGACCATCCTCATTGTTATCAAATCCCAGATGTACCCCACCAGCAGGGATTGTGCCAACAGGAGGAGTGCGCACGTTGCGATTTGGGATTTCAGTTTCCAGCCTCTGGATAGTGGTTCTCATAGCTTCTTGTCCAATCCTCATGTTTTCTTGACCGGTCCTCAGCTCTTGCTGACCTTGTGCAATCCCCTGCATGAGGTTCATGAACTGTTCCATCCTTCCCCTCAAATCAGCTAACTCTGTCTGAACTTGCTCCATGACTCTTGCTTGATTGCGTCGGGTAGAATATCGGTGAACTGGGGTATCAGCTATCGTGCCTGAAAACCAAATAAAGGTTAGCAAGCGCCTGCAAAAGGAAAACCTGCGATGCAAAAATGATATGCAAATGCAAATGCAAAGTTATGTTTGCCATTTCAAAATACTTTTCATATCCTGATTCCAATCGTAACCAAGAATTCCTGAAGACCAGGAGTCATGATTACTGAGTTTTGCCATGAAGAGATATTCATATACATCGATCACAGATGTCTGAAGACCAGAAATAGTGATTTTGTAGTGTGCTAGTGTGCAGATATCACATCACATATATCTGAAGATCAGAAATTGTGAACAGAAATAACCCATTTCATACAAATTCCCAAAACTTCTCAAGCATGTTGTCGTAGTTTCAGCAACAAAATAAGAAACAGGCAGTCAAATGGATCCATCAACAATTCTGATGGTAACCATTACAAATTACAAAGAAATGACAAAAATCACTAATCTGACAGCTCTACATCCTTCAGCTTCTGGCTGGAGTACTTAATCTCTTCAAACAGGATGCGGGTGACGCTCCCGGGATTTTCATCCAAGTACAAACGCGAAAGTGGCACCGAAACAGAGTCGCCAGCAATGTGTATTTATGCCAAGTGAGGGAAAGGAAACACTGCATAAACCTGAAAGAAAGGATAGAGCATGGTCTTGCGACCAAGAGAAAGGGTAAGGGAGTCGGTTACGCGAGAGGAAGGTATTAGCACCCCCTCGCGTCCATCGTACCCGATGGGATCCACGCTTGCTGCTTCAATCAAAGGGTGTAAGGAAAGGATATTGGAAAAAGAACTGGAAAAGGAAAGGAAAGAGAAAGAGAAACAAATGTAGGGAAAATAAAAGAAGTGCTCGCATGGGCCCTACCCCACTGCCTACGTATCTCATCGGGAGCATGAGAATCAGAGCGACGTAGTTCCCCTAACTAGGGATGGATTGTTTGTGTTTTTTAGTGGAATACATCAATGTTCACGTTCCAGCAGTTTAGGTGTTGCAGCTCGCTGTAGGGAGACTTAGGCGTTACCTGTTTGCGGTAGAACGAAAATGACGCATCCTTACGGAAGGAATGAATGAGATGAGAAAAGAATTCCCGAAGGAAAGCCGTTATTGTTTGTTTCTGTCTTTTAAGAGTTTTTTCCATTTGTTTGCATATGATAGTGTACCTAAATCTTAGTCATTGGAATGTGTACGTTCTCACATTCCAAGACGGAATGGGTAAGAAAGCACACTAAGAGTGAAGAAGACCCCCACACTTAGTTCCAATTATTAAGGTTCAAACACACTAGCATACTTGTATTTATCAAGTGTTTTTGTTGATTATGAAATGAAGAAGTGTTTTTTATTTGTACCTTAAACAAGTATTGCATTTAAGTCCCTCATACAAGATCAAATGTTTAACACATTGACCCAAGATGGGCTATATGCTACACATTCTAAGATTATAAGAGAAGACCCCTTATAATCTTTTCTTTATATGAAAGGCCTAAATGCAATAAATGCCTACCTTTATTACATATTTTGAATTTTCTTTGAGATGAGAAGATGAAAGACTCAAGGGTAAGAAAACAGAAGTTAGTTGTTAGTGTGCTCGCCGAGATATCGCATCTCGTGCCTACGTATCCACAATCTGAAAAGAAAGAGGAATCAGAGCATCCGTAGTTCACGGTACTACGGGTGAACGGGAAACGGTCTCGATCGCATGGGTGCGAGAGAAATGGTGATACTCACGGAAAGTCTACGGGGGAAACTCGGTCCTACAAGTCAGCATGCAATGATGGTCCTAAAGTCAGGATCAGGAAGGAAGCTACCTAATGTTATCAGGCATGGATTGCTATCCTAATGTCTCTCCTACCTCCGACTTAATCAAAAATTAAGCGGAGCTAGGAATCCTACGGGATCATGTCATCAGACAAGTAAACACAGGATGAATCAATCACAAAAAGGACTAAAAGCAACGAAAGAGTAAACAGTGTTAGTCCTATGTTATGTTTTCTAACCTATCTAACTTGGACAAGTTAGAATAGGTATCCTAATGAGGAAGCAAAAGCTAAAACAAACGATACAATGATATCAAATATCAAAGTAGATCAATAAAAAAAAGATGTGAATGAGATCACATAAGCATCAACATCGGTCGATGTGAGCTAATGACAAAGCATGGGGGTTGGTTGCGAACCCTATCTTCCACTTGACCGACTCGATAACAGGAGCAGGTAATGTTCAAAGCTTCAATCATGTAATGAGAGCTAAGAACGACTCGACTAGAATAACGGGGGTCGATTGCGAACCCTAACTTCCGTCAATTGCCTCTTTAGAGGTCTTCAGCACAATATCAAACAAGCACAATCATGGCCTCACTTGAGGGCTTTCCATGCAATCCTACTTATCATGGCATCGACTATTCCTACTTCTCATGGTATTTGAAAGCATTAAAGAGAAGTGAAGAGATAAGAGGTCCTACCAAACGGATATGAATCCGTAGCAAAGCAACGAAAGCGCAACGAAAGCAAGTCACGAAAGCACCTATAAACAAATAGCAAACCAAGTTAGAAACAAGATTTTATTTACAAAATGAAATGGTCGAGCCACCTTTGGAATGTCTCCTTTATGTACCTTGCACATGTGAACCAAAGACATTAGTAATAACAAGAGAGTGTATGTACAACATGAAACCTAAGTCTAATGGGTATGTACATTTGAGTCACACTAGTCAAAGTGAAAGACCTAAAAGGATTATGAAATTATGAGTCAAGTTACAACTATGCTACAAGACCAACCAACAAAAGAAATCACCTAAGGGTTACAAGTATAGGCAAAGGACATGAAAGTAAACCAAAACCATAATTGAACTCATGTTAGAAGTGCGCACATCTCTTATAAACATCCACCAATGGCTAAAGTAAAACAAGTTTAAGTCCTTAAGACGAAACAAGGCAATGAGCCATAAACAGCAGCAACAACAGCGCTCCTGCACCTGCATAGCTATAAAAACCAGCAACAAGTAAAAGCAGTCTATAACAGCTACTATTTCCAGAACGGGGCAGGTGTGTATACAATCAGGCAGAATAGCAACATTTTACAGCATACTTTGTGCACAGCAGCTGTATATGTGGCAGCAACTTCTACATTTTACTAATCAAGTGTAAAACACTACAAAACAAACTCAAAGGTTAGTCAAACTTCAAATGGAAAGATCAATAAAAAGTAATTGAAATCAATACTAAATGTAACCAACAATTAGTCAAAAATCTATGCAAAACATATTAAAGACTATTAACAAAGTTACCAAATGAAACTATTAAAATGATTAGTCAATGTTATCATTAAAATCTAAGTAAAGTCCATGTAAGAACAAAATCAATTCAAACTATGTCAATGTCAATTAGTCCAAAGTTAATTTCTAATTCTAAAATGATTAATGAACAATTAGTGGTCAATGAAGCCAAAAACCTATTATCAAGTCATCAAGCTACAAAACAACTATCAAGCAATTAAGCTAAAACCGATTAGAGAACCATTAGGCAAAAACATCAATTAGGATATGATTAAGCAAAAACAATTATTGAACGATTAATCTAAAAAATGATTAGTGAACTAATGGTGGCCAATTAAGCCAAAAACCCAATTAAAGCAATTAAGCTAAAAAACAATTAATGTGATTAAGCAAAAAATCAATTAAGGCAATTAAGCAAAAATCAATTAGTGCGATTAAGCAAAAAAGCAATTAATCAAAGACCATTATCAACATCAAAGCCATGCCAACATTAGTCTACCAAATCGATTGTTAAACCATGTAAAAAAAATCAATTAAGGAACATGGTTAAAATCAAAGTGATAGTCAATATTAGAATTCTAATTCGAAACGAATTCTAAATGTTGTGAATTAAACCTAAAAATTATAATTCTAATACTATAATCAAGATCTAATTCTAGAACAACACTAATCTAATTATCCTAAATCATTAACCAAAGTTAATTGTCAAAACTAATTGTCTAGAACTAAATGATTAACAAGAACAAATAATTTACAAGGAGTAAAAGAGGGTGCAGCAGTGATTGTGGGAGTGTGGAAAGTAGGCACCTGGCGTATAGCTTTTTTTTTTTGTGAACAGGGAGGTGCGATAAGTGATTATGGTGGTGGAAATGAACATAGGGGTTGGTAACCCGGTCCAAGTATCAGAACACAAAGGGTAAAAACCCTAAATACCTCAGATCACCTTATATTTTCTACTCCCTTCCATGCGCCTTCTACATGTCTTCTTCGCAAAAATCCGCCGACGTCTCCTCTTCTCCCTCAACCTTCTGCGATTCGCCGACTCACCACAACCCCCTCCGTTCGCCTTTCCCCCATTTCACGTTTCTTCATCCTTAGAATCTTCTGATACCTTTTCTGTAACTTGTTGCCATTCACCAGATCGAAGATCCTTTCCTCCATGTTGAAGAAACTGATCCCTTCACTCATCAAGAAAAACAAATGTATCTTTCTCAGTTCGTTCGCTGAAGGAATTTCTAGCACCAAAAGACGGTTTAGTAGCTGAAGAAGCTGCAGCGGATGGTTCCGGTACCCGAGCTTCGACGTCGACGACGAAGCCTAACGATGACGAACATTGGAAATAGCTCAGGTAAACCTTTGCTCTCTTCTTCTTCTTCCAATTTCTTCTTCTTTTCCTTTTGATTCTCCGAACGTGTGTATTATTGTGTGTACTTGTTCTTGGAGATACTCGGTAAAATCTGAATCGTGGTTTTTTAGATTCTCGATGAATTTACGAATTACCTGGTTTTTGTGACGAATTTGCAGAGTTGTTGATATTCTTGGATTAGAGAGAATTGAAGATGACGATGAAGAACATTGGTGATCTATGCAAATTCAGAGGCTATGTTTGAAGGTTGATGATGAAATCCAAGATCGATGAAGTTGGAGAATGGTACTGAAGATGACGCTGATGAAGATTGAAAGGTTTCGCAAACAATGGATGGAGATTTCAGAATTGGGGAAGAAGAAGGTTGCAGAGAGTTTTTTGTTAGAAGTTAGAAAAAACTGTTAGAGATTCCGTTAGGTTCTCTTGTCTAGAATGGTTAGAGAAATTGTGAAACGGTTACGGAAAATCCTCTGTAGAATTGGTTCGCGACTTTGTTATGAAGAATTGGGTTAGAGGAAATGGCGTTTCTGTTATTCTGCTGTGTAACTTTTTTGGTGTGAACTTTTCTCCCATGCTATCTATTTTCTTTTGTGAAAACCGCCACGGACTGGCGCTGTGAATTTAGATTTATTGTTATGAATTTTGGTCTGGGATTGTGAATTTGGACATTCTTGACCTGGGTTAAACAAAACGGATTTGGAAAGTGAACCTCGAAAGTGGATCACGGTTTAAGGACTTTGGATATAGAAATGGAATTTAAATGTGGTTTACAAATAAAATTGGATTAAAATTGGATAATGGAAATTTAAATCTAAATGGGTATTGAATTGGTTTTGAATATTTGAAAATGGTAAAATGGATTGTATGTGGATATTGATAATTTTGGATCTCGAAATGGATATTTTGGAAATGGATTTGGATTTAGAAAAATGGATTGCTGGATTTAAATGGTTTTAAAATGAAATGCGGTTGTGAGATGAAATGGATAATGAAATGGATAAATTGGTTTAGAAAAAGGGATATTAAAATGGATATGGACCAAAAAAAGTGGTTTACTAATTTGGATATTAATGGATTTAAAAGTGGATTATAAGTGGAATTTGGAATTTATGGAAATGGTATCAGAATGGTTATGGGTTAGCAAAAAGGATCCATGTATCTCGAATTCCAAGTAAGTCACATGATCAATCTCAACACATTCAATCCACCTCAAACTTCAGGTCCAATACAAACTCGTGTCCTTAATGGCTCCGCAAATTCAACCCTGAATGAGGAACCTTGATTCACCTTGCATGCGCACAAATATCCTGAACAGAGAAGGAACCAAACCCTGATTCACACCCAATAAAACCTAACTCAACGCCTCTGATGAATCCTCTAGAATAAGAAACCCTCTCTTGATGTACACTGATAATCTTCTGAATACGGAAAGCTCCAACCAAAGGAAGATGCCTTGATCACCCGTCCTTATGCAAAATGCAATGCAATGCTTAATGTTTTATTTTTCTATGCTTGAATGCAATGCAATGAAATGAAAGCTCATGCTACATGACATGAAGAAATGAGAGGGCAAATTTTGGGGTATTACAGCTGCCCCTATTCAATCACTGTAGACCTGAATGGATGATAGCGATTGCTGTCAGACTTTCAAGGTATGGAGGGATTGAATACCCAAAATAACCCGAAAATTTGCACTCTGTGGAGAAGAAGAAAAGGGATATAAACCCAACCAAATGAACTCTGCTTGAATATAACTCTGGTGATGAAGAACAAAAGGGATATAAACCCAACAAGACTGCTGGATTGAATCTTCAATGAAGCGTTGTCGTAGAGATCTGTCTTTTGAACGACGCCAGACGACTACTGGCTTGCCACACTGCGGGTGGACTTTAATAACGTCTTTTGTACGACGCCAGATGACTACTGGCTTGCCACATTGCTGGTGGACTTTCAACAATGTCTTTTTGAACGACGCCAGACGACTACTGGCTTGCCACACTGCTGGTGGACTTTCAACAATGTCTTTTTGAACGACGCCAGACGACTACTGGCTTGCCACACTGCTGGTGGATTTTCAACAATGTCTTTTTGAACGACGCCAGACGACTACTGGCTTGCCACACTTTGGGTGGACTTTCAACGTCTTTTTGACGACGCCAGACGACTACTGGCTTACCACACTTTGGGTGGACTTTCAACAATGTCTTTTTGACGACGCCAGACGACTACTGGCTTGCCACACTGCTGGTGGACTTTAGCTGCTCTGCCATTCTAAACAATGGACTTTTACCAGTTCGTGCTGGATTTTTGCCAATCTGTCGTTGGACTTCAATGATTACCAAACAGGCTTTGGAATCTCAAAATTGCCATCCTCAGATGGACTTTTGCAGCTTTTCCAAATTAAACTTGGACTTTGATGCTTACCAAACCGGCTTTGGAAGCTTTGCCAAATGATAATCCCACCTGCTGGAACAACCACCTGCAATATTACCCCACCTGCTGGAATAACATGAACAAACTGTATATAATGATCATCCCATCTGCTGAAACAACCATCTGCCATACTATCCCACTGGCTGGAATAATATGAACAAACTGTAATATAATGATCATCCCACCTGCTGGAACAACCATCTGCAATACTATCCCACCTACTGGAATAATATGAACAAACTGTATATAATGATCACCCCACCTGCTGGAACAACCATCTGCCATACTATCCCACCTGCTGGAATAATATGAACAAACTGTATATAATGATCATCCCACCTGCTGGAACAACCATCTGCCATACTATCCCACCTGCTGGAATAATATGAACAAACTGTATATAATGATCATCCCACCTGCTGGAACAACCATCTGCAATATTATCCCACCTGCTGGAATAATATGCACAAACTGTATATAATGATCATCCCACCTGCTGGAACAACCATCTGCCATACTATCCCACCTGCTGGAATAATATGAACAAACTGTAATATAATGATCATCCCACCTGCTGGAACAACCATCTGCCATACTATCCCACTGGCTGGAATAATATAAACGAACTGTATATAATGATTATCCCACTGGCTGGAACAACCTTCTGCCATACTATCCCACTGGTCGGAATAATATGAACAAACTGTATGTGTGCCAAAAATAAATTGGACTTTGAGTTGTAAAGGAGCAATGCTGAGAATTACACCACCGGCTGGGTAATATCATACGCTGTCACTTTGCTGAAGAAGAAGTTCCCTCGATCTATTTAGACCCTGCTGGGGAAATCACTTGTCAAAGTGTTGAACACTGTGGGGACTTCTCTGGGGAGAGAACAATTCAGCTGGGAATTATTCTTTGGCAAATTTCACATGCTGAAACCTGCGGGAAATATACCTTGTTAACACTACCACTTGCTGGTAAATCCTGCTGAGAATAAACTCCACAGGGGATGTTCAAATCTTGGTTGGAAGACAATCCGTTGCAACATGCTGAGAAAGAGTCCCTAGAGATCTGCTGGGGAAACCTAAAGCAATTCCACGGTAGTCTGCTGAGGAACAAAACTGCCGAGCTTAGGATAAGTGCCATAATGCCCCATGCTAGGCGAACTTTCCATTTGACGACTCCGTTGGGGATAACGAGTTTACAACAAACTCTGTTGGGGAAAACCGCTTTAAAGCGTCTCGTGCTGGGAATGCCTTTTGAGAGGATTTTACAGAAGACCAAACGTCCTCAAACTCTACTGGGGATTATAGATATAGAACATCTCCTGTCGGGGGAAATTCAAGCTGCCCCATGCTCGGGAAGGTCAACAACTGGCTTTTTTCCCCATGATATAAGTCTGATCCAAAGAAAACATCATAAGAGGATTTTACAGAAGATTAAGCATCTTCAAACTCCTGGCGACCTCACTGGGCATTGACCATTAATTTGTATCCGCTATCGACACAGAAAAGCATGTAGCTGTTGGAAGTACTAAGTGAGAGAATCGACTTAATGAGATACAACGATACCCAGTTGAACTCAATTCACCGATATCGAAACGCCGCGAACCACCACCGACCAGATGATGGACTCAATCAGTAAACGTTGTGACAGAAGGGTGACAAGTGAACCCTTCCCTGAATATGATTGCCCCAGTCTTCTGCATGGGAACAAGTGATTACTCGTCTAGGAGAGATGATCCATGATCTCGAAAAGGCTTCCATCTTGCTTTTGAGCCTAGTATGAGGCTGCTACCTGCAAGCAAAGGATATGCACGTATGCCCCGTGCTGGATATGACTTCTGTAATTGAGAAAATCCAAATCTAAACCACCACTTGTTGGGGGAGAAAGGTTTTGCTGCATCTCTTGCTAGGGTCATCAAATGCCTTGGGTTGGAATGCCCCTTTGTTTCAAGCCTCTTGGCTGATTGTCTGCCTATGCGCGACCAACAGGTTTCTTCACTTGCCCCAGACCAACATGGTCCACCAAAAGAAATTGTCTCAAGAGGATTTTACAGAAGACTTGACATCCAAAATGCCTCAATGCCTTCAAACTCTTGGAGAGATTCGTCGGATCTCGAAGTAACTGCCTCAGACCGTATGGATTACTTATAAGAAGTCATCTCAAGAGGATTTTACAGAAGACTTGGCATGCTCAATGCTTCAGTGTCTTCAAACTCTTGGAGAGATTCGTCGGATCTCAAAGTAATTGCCCCAGTTTGGCTGAACTTTGAAGAGATTTCTCGACGTGATTGGCTCAGATTGGCTACACCTTAAAGAGAGGATTCGACGTGACTGCCCCAGATCGACTACGTCTTAGCACACCTTGTTGGAAAAGCTCCTGCTCGACAAAGTTTCCTGAGGAATTACCACTGGATGTGGCTGTCCTTCAGGAGTTTCAGGATTCTCAACTCGGCAAGATTAAGCTTCTGGACTGAATTTCCATATGTACACTTCTTTTGATGTCAAACATATGTATGCAAGCAGAAAATATTTTATTCTGAGAATGAAAATTCTAACGCAACACACATGTTAATCTTGAAGTTTTACTGAAAAGATGTCGCAAACCCTTTGTGAGCGGATCACGGGTTAGGATACGACATTAATTTTTCGAATGAAAGGATACAATGCACATGCAACACCAACAAAGATCTTTTAGCACAACTCATAGGAGTCAGGAACGCTATCTCTTGGTAGTATGCTTTCGAAATAACCCTGTTTCAATTAGGACTTTTGAGGGTTGTATCGTGGCCTGGTTCACGGTTTCGAGAAAAATGGTTTATGGCTCAAAGTTTATTGGTGCCCACCCACTCTTCGTGATTTTCTCCAGTCCTACGTTCAGCTAATTTGGCACGAGCGCTCATCTCTCAAAAAGATGTTATGATCTTTAAGTAACCCATGCATTTGATGGTTTGACACCTGTCGCTCCCGGGATTTTCATCCAAGTACAAACGCGAAAGTGGCACCGAAACAGAGTCGCCAACAATGTGTATTTATCCCAAGAGAGGGAAAGGAAACACCGCGTAAACCTGAGAGAAAGGAAAAGCATGGTCTTACGACCAAGAGAACTGGGTTCAGGAGTCGGTTACGCACGGGGAAGGTATTAGCACCCCCACGCGTCCATCGTACCCGATGGGATCCACGCTTGCTGCTTCAATCAAAGGGTGTAGGAAACTGGAAATGAACTGCTAGCTGGAAAGGAAAAGGAACAGGAAAGGGGAAAAAGAACGGAGAGAAAATAAGAAGCAAATGTAGGGAAAATAAAGGAAGTGCTCGCATGGGCCCTACCCCACTGCCTACGTATCTCATCGGGAACATGAGAATCAGAGCGACGTAGTTCCCCTCACTAGGGATGGATTGTTTGTGTTTTTTAGAGAACGGCTTACGTTCTAGCTCAGGTGTTGCAGGCTCGCTGGTCCGAGTGTGTTACCGTCTTGCAAGAGAACGAGTAGAAGCGCGTTCGTGCGTTGAGAATGAATGAGATGAGAAAAGAATTCCCGAAGGAAAGACGTTATTGTTTGTTTTTGCCTTTTAGAAGTTTTTTTCCATTTATTTGCATATGACAGTGTATCTGAATCTTAGTCATTGGAATGTGTACATTCTCACATTCCAAGATGGAATGGGTAAGAAAGCACACTAAGAGTGAAGAAGACCTCCACACTTAGCTCCAATTGTCAAGGTTCAAACACACTAGCATACTTGTGTTTATTAAGTGTTTTTGTTAATTAAGAAATGAAGAAGTGTTTTTTATTATTTGCACCTTCAACAAGTATTGCATTTAAGTCCCTCATACAAGATCAAATGTTTAACACATTGACCCAAGATGGGCTATATGCTACACATTCTAAGATTACAAGAGAAGACCCCTTATAATCTTTTCTTTATATGAAAGGCCTAAATGCAATAAATGCCTACCTTTATTATATGTTTGGAATTTTCTTTGAGATGAGAAGATGAAGGACTCAAGAGAGGGTAAAGGTAAAAATCTATATGGACTAAGACTCAATCCTAATTGATTAGTTAAGGGAGTGATCCTAAAGTTTGTGAGGTTTCAACCTAAAGTCTAAAGATAGAATGAATTAAACAATTCACTTCTAAAGCAGAAGATGAATTGTAATTCACAAAGGGAAAGTGATGAGTTATTAGAAGAAAGCACATAAGTGCTTAACAAAACATAGAATGGAATTGTAAAAGAGAAAGGATAGAAGTTGAATGTGGATTCCTTATCCACACTCAATTGAAACTTACCAAAGCCCCTACATGGTTAGTAAACATGTATAAGAAGTATAAGAAGTAAAAGAACATTTAATGCATCATAAAACTCAAAAGAATTAAATGAGAAAACAAATCCTAGAACCACAACCAGAATGGGCATCATATGGACAACAAGTGAATATCATCATACAATTGCAAGTGAATAAGCAAAAATCATCACCCATTAGCATTTAAACATGTTACAAGAAGAAGGGGTAGATGAAAGATGGAAAGAAATGAAGAGGACATGCATAAATGGAACATGTAAATCAACAACCAGAATTGAAACTAAATGGAAAATGGTTTATAAGCATCTCAAAAGTATTTATGAATCAACTTCAAGACATTCAAGAAGTAATATAAGAAGAATTGAAATGAAAGTTCAAAAAGAAAGTGCAAACAATACATGTTAATGATGCACAAAGTTCAAATTGAAATGAACATGTAAAGATGACCTATAATGTGTATCAAAGACCTATAATATCATATGAATGACTCACACAACTATGCAAATGCTCATACAAATATGCACAAAAAAATTCATGCAAACATGCACTAAAGTTAAAATGACAGGACATGTATTATACTTCCAATGTAATGCATCAAACAAAAACCAAATGGATTCATGAAAATTATGCCAGCATATTATTGGAATTCCTAGGTCAGAAATGCATCATACATCAAGATAGCATGTAAAAATTCAGAGCAAAATGACTTCAAACAAAGCAATTAGGTCAAATTGAAACATCATGCAAAGTGGTGCAAATATAGGCATCAAAACATGTAATAAAGTGACCTAAAAAATCAAACAAAAATCATCTAACATGCTTCAATGTATTAGTGAATCAATGCAAAAAGAATCATGTCAAAACAGTTGGTAATGAGCAAGAACAAAATTAAACAAATTCATGTATCATGCTTAGAATGCATCTAAATGGAAATTCAAAGAAAATTATGGACCGGGGGTAAAAATGTCATAAAATCAAGAAATAAAATCATGGAAAATTTCCTAAATGTTTTAATGATGCTCATGAATTTTTGTGGAATTTTATGATGATGTTTGATATTTTTAAAAATCAATTATGAAACGTGTAGCAAAAATGAAAATAAAATATGAAATGCAATGTGAATGGGGTGCAAACATAGCAAATCCATAGTTCAATTCGCTTGGGCCTTAAAAGCGTGGGGTGTAAATAACAATCTGTCATAGGTCCAATTACGCGCAAAACACCATAGTAACCATGCACTCCAGTCAACAAAATTGACTCATCAATAGCCATTAGATCAAGTCAAGGTCAAGCCAAAATCAAAGTACGCAGATCCAACACATGCGGATGAGGACACACACTCACTACCATGTACCATGCCACACAATGTTTAAGTAAATTCAGAAATGGTGCACATGATTTGCACGTGAATTTTAATGTGCTGTCAACTTTTGGACCACACGATCATGGAAAATGAATGGACAAGATTAAAACGTGCATAAACCCTAGTCATAACAGTCACCGGCCGGAGGGGACCTCCGGTCACCTTCTCCGGCCAACAGCCACCACCTGCAACTTTCGAACCTCACCAAAATGCACAAAACGTATATCAAAATGATGCTGAGCTCACGTACATCATGGATATGCTCATGAAATCCACAAAAAACACACACATAGCAAGAACAGAGGAGATCAATTTATGCCCTAGGTTTTGCAACTAAGCCTTTAGAAGGCCTATCAACTAGCCGGTTGGAGTAAAGCTTCTATCAAGCTTAAAACAGCAAAAATAACTCAAAACTAAAGAGAATCGAATGAAGAAAAGTGAATGATGAAACCTGAAAATGTGGAGAACCTTGAGATGTTGAGAAGACCAGGGAAGAGCTTGATACTTTCAGCTTCTAGATTTCCACCTTTAGCAAAATAAATGCCTCTGACTCACGTATTGATGAAAGAATACCAAGATTGCAGTGAGGCTAAGCTTGCATAAATGGAGTTATTCTTGCTGTTCTTGATTCAATCACACTAAGCCATGAGGAATGAAATCACAATGAAGATGAAATCGTGGAGAGGAAGATGAGAAAAATCAGAGAGAGTGAGAGGAGAATTCTGAAGTGTTTTTGAGAGAATGTGGTTGAAAAATGAAGTTGTGAGGTGAGATTTGGCTTTATAGTGTGAGTTAACCAAGGTTAAACTGAGTGAGGTTAACTGAGTCACAATGGTTTGAGTGAGTCATCCCTAACTAACTGAGTCAAGTTAGTTAGGGAGAGCAATGATATGGTGCAGCTGGTTTATGAAGAACTATGGTGGAGATGAAAATGAAATTCCAATGGCACGGCTATGTAGCATAAACTTATTCAGCAAGTTTCATTCTTTCCCTTCTCATGCATAATGAAGCACGTGACATGGTGAATGTAAAAAGTGTTTGGTTTAAAAGGGTAATGGATGGAGAGTGTGATCAAGCATGCGTGGGAATGTGACAATCAACAACATTCATTTCTGATTTTTTAGCAGCTTGGAATCAGTTGGAACATGGTAGTTTAAAGATGATTTTCCCTCTGCATTGTGAATGGTTTGAGAAGGTTTTGGGATCAAATGAAAGAGGGAATATCATGGAGCAATTTTGGTGTTGGACTTGAGTTGAAATGAGGTGTGCAAGAGGCTTGAAAATAGCTGTGAACATCAAAGTTTGGGGACTGTATGGTAGGCGTGTGAAGTAGGTCATGGCATGGCAGTGGAATGCATGAAATTTCAACCTAATCAACCTAACTTGAGACCAAAATTTCTCCCTCATAAATGGATCAAATGGAATTTTGTCCAACATGAATGTTGAAGATGACACTACAAGGAACAACTTTGATGTTGAAAAGTTTTGCAAATGAAGCCTCTAACTATGAGAAAAATAGGTATACATTTGGCCCACCAAGTGTTTGAGAAAATGACTGCGCGCGTGCCCTGAAAATCTTGGTCATGACCTAATTTTGGACCTACTTTGCTCAAACTTTGATCAATCATATCTCACTCAATTTTTATCCAATGGAGATGTTCCACATATGGATGTGAAGCTTAAAACAAGATCTTTTGTTGTGGCCTGGTGGAATTTTCGTTTGATGCTCCAATTTTAAATGGCCTTGGTTCAAACTCTGGTGCAAAATGGCCAAAACTTGCTATTTTTAGTAACCCTTCTTCACCCAAAAATGGCAACTTTTTACATCTTGATTTTTTCATGATTCCTTTGGAGTTTCTTGATCAAATTTTGTACATTGGACATATGTAACCTGAATTTCATGATTTTGGGCTCAAAAAGTCAAGAGTTGACTTTTTCCTCTGATTATTTGACTTGGCCCCAATTTTCCTGATTTCTGATCTTTCTTCCAATTGAACCACCTCCAAAACCAATTGAGGGGCAATTCTCCATACACATACACTTAAGGACATGTAGAATACCATGATATCAAATTTTGACCAAAAAATCAGAGATAACCTGATTTTACTGTAAACCCTAATTTTGACCCCCTTTGGTTAGGAGGAAATTGCACATCTTCCAAATCCAAATTCCTCAGAGTATGTTGTGTATCCTCTTAAAGGATGATGAGAAATGCCACTTGAGGATGATTTTGAATCAATGAGCTATCTCTTTTGAGGATTTTCCTTCAATTTTTGGACTTCTTGCATAGTGTAGGATGTAATGCTTCAATCTCCTATTGTATCTCTTATCCTTGAGGTTGTGGATGATCAATTGAGATAGTATGAGACATGAAAGGCTTCTTGGCTTGCCTTGAGGCAACTTGACTGACCTTTTTGTACTTTGAATGATCTCTTGATTGTCTACCTCCCACCTGATCACATGCCCTGATGGTAAGGAGGATGCCATGCTTCATTTTTCTATGTTAAATGCAATGCAATGTTAATGAGGTGGATATGATATGATAAATGATAATGCCATGCTATGATGACAAAGAGGGAGAGCAAATTTTGGGGTATTACAGCTGCCCCTATTCAAGCGCTGTAGACCTGAATGCCTGAAAGCAATTGCTTTCGGACTTTCAAGGTATACAGTGATTGAATACCAAATATAACCAAAAATTTGCTCTGGATGATGAAAAAGAAAAGGGATATAAACCCAATGAGACTTCTGGATTGAATCTTCAATGAACGTCGTCGGAAAAATCTGTCTTTTGAACGACACCAGACGACTACTGGCTTGCCACACTGCTGGTGGACTTTAATAATGTCTTTTATGCAATTCCAGACGACTACTGGCCTGCCACGCTACTGGGGGACTTTAGAAATGTCTTTTTGAACGACGCCAGACGACTACTGGCCTGCCACACCACTGGTGGACTTTGATAATGTCTTTTATGCAACTCCAGACGACTACTGGCCTGCCACACTACTGGTGGACTTTGCAGCTTCGTGCCACCCGAAGATGGACTTTTGCCAATCCACTGTTGGACTTTTGCCACCCGAAGACGGACTTTTGCCAATCCACTGTTGGACTTTTAGAATATGCCACCCTTAGATGGACCTTTCGCCAATCCACTGTTGGACTTTTGCCACCCGAAGACGGACTTTTGCCAATCCACTGTTGGACTTTGCTAACGTCTTTTAACAATGCCAGACGACTACTGGCTTGCCACACTACGGGTGGACTTTCGCAAAATTCCTATACTAGATTACACTCTGCATCCGTGTCAGACATCTCTGCCGACTTTGCTGAGGAACAAAGACCAATGATTTGACTTTGGAGACTCCTGAAAGGATAACCTCTCTACTGGAGAATGAATGAACAATCCGTCTGCTTCGAATTGTCAAGCTTGCCAAAAATAAATTGGACTTGAAGAATAATAAATCTGCCAGGAATCACTTCATCTGTTAGGGGAATGAATTCTGGTCACAGCGATTCCGCTGGGAATGAGAATTCCTTTGCATGGCGTCTTGCTAGGGAGGAAGAGTCATAAAAAACTCTGCTTGAGGATCTATCCAATCCAAGACCCTTTATAGGGGTTATCAACCTTCTGACCTGGCTGGGGAAAGACTGTACCATCCTTGTTGAGGAATAGATTTTGTCGATCTGATAAACCTCTGCGGGAAGAACAACAACTCAGCTGGGAGTTGCTGACAAGATTCGATGCTGACCTTTGTGGGGATACCATGACCAGAGATACGATCTTGTTGGGTATCAGGGCTACTCTGCCAGGGATATGCAAATCCTGGTTAGAACATTCCCCTGCAACTTGCTAGGAAAGAGTCCTTTGGGGAAACTCAAAGCAAATCCACAGTAGTCTGCTGAAGAATATGACTGTCAAGCTTAGGATAAGTACCACAATGCCCCATGTTAGGCGAGCTTCCCTTTAGACAATTCCGTTAGGGATGATGAGTTTATAACAAACTCTGCTGGAGGAAACTGCTTTAAAACGTCTCGTGCTGGAGAATGCCTTTTGAGAGGATTTTACAGAAGACCAACTGTCCTCAAACTCTACTGGGGATGATCAACACTTCATGCTGGGGAAACAAACATGCCCCATGCTTGGACAAAACAACAATTCGTCCCCGAAGAGGATGTCATAAGAGGATTTTACAGAAGATCTAGCCTCTTCAAACTATTGTGACTTCGCTGGGGATAATGACCATCAGTTTCGGTGTCGACGAGACCACTCTTTTGGGGAACCTGTGACTGTTATCGACATAGAAAAGCTTGTAGCTGTTGGAAGGACTGAATAAGAGAATCGACTTAATAAGATGCAACGGTACCCAGTTGAACTTAATTCACTGATATCGACCCGTTATGAACAATCGTCGACCGAACGATGAACGCCGATCTCCTTACCCATAACTGCCCCAGTCTTTTGCATGGGGTGATTTATTGCTGGTCTTGTGCTTAAAATCATCTGCACCTGCTACCTGCAACAAAAGAATATGCCCACATGCCCCGAATATCGCGTGGCTAGAATCCATCATCTGGGAGTATTCAACATTCGAAGTAATTTCAAATGTTTTTTCTGCGCATGTTATTGCAAGGCTGCCATATTTTCAAATGCAATGTTTTATCAAAAATTAGGACGTTTTTGCAAACAAAGCAATAAAACAAAAATAGAAAGCTTTTTATTGAAATTCAATTTATTGACTGAGAGCCCAGAATAGGCAATTACATTTGGAAGCAATCCCTGGAAAGAGGTGATCGCTGAAAATTGAGAAAAGAAACTATCCTAATGGCAATGTGAAAACGGAATTCCACTGAGTTTCCATTCTGTTATGACCAGTATGTCTTCAAAACTCCCCGACCTTGCCTTCTGAGAAACGATTGGACCGATTCCTATCTTTCAGAACGTCAGTTGTTCAAACGATAATGGGGTACAGATAACTCAAACCGTAGTCATTCGCTTAAATCCCTCTTTTGTGTGGACCGCCCTTTCAGGTTTTCGATCCACCAGGATACCCTTTTTTGCCTAAGTTGCCCTTTCGGGTTTTCAACTTACCGGGTGTACAAATTTTTTCAATTATATCCCTAATTTTTGCCCGAACCTTATTCTGTTTTTGGTTCGCCGGGATGCCCTTTTTTGCCTGGATTTTTTTTTATTCTTATTATCCAGCGGGTCTATTCATGCGAAGTATTTTTTGACTACGTCCGAGTTGACAGGGGATGAAAAGTCTTCGCCATCCATGGTTGTAAGCAATAAAGCTCCGCCCGAAAAGACCTTTTTAACCACGAATGGACCTTCATAATTAGGAGTCCATTTGCCCCTGTGATCTGTATTGGGAGGAAGGATCCTTTTGAGTACCACATCTCTGACTTTGTAAACCCGAGGACGCACCTTTTGGTCAAATGCCTGCTTCATTCCGCGCTGGTATAATTGCCCATGACATACAGCCGCCAATCGCTTTTCCTCAATAAGGCTCAGCTGATCAAATCTGGCTCGTACCCATTCGGCTTCATCTAGCTTAACATCCATCATAACTCTGAGGGACGGAATCTCTACTTCAACCGGTAGCACTGCCTCCATACCATATACAAGTGAGAATGGGGTTGCCCCAGTGGACGTGCGTACCGACGTTCGATACCCATGCAAAGCAAATGGTAACATCTCATGCCAATCTTTGTACGTGACAACCATCTTCTGCACAATCTTCTTGATATTTTTGTTGGCCGCTTCGACTGCGCCATTCATCTTTGGGCGGTACGGAGAAGAATTGTGATGTTCGATTTTGAAGTCCCGACATAACTCAGCCATCATCTTATTGTTCAAATTAGAACCATTATCAGTAATGATTCTTTCGGGAACTCCATATCGGCAAATGATATCCCGTTTTAAGAAACGAGCGACCACTTGTTTTGTAACATTGGCATAGGATGCGGCTTCAACCCATTTGGTGAAGTAATCAATTGCCACCAAGATGAAACGATGACCATTGGAAGCTGTAGGCTCAATCTTTCCGATCATATCAATGCCCCACATGGCAAACGGCCAAGGCGACGACATGATACTCAACGGATTTGGAGGCACATGCACCTTATCTGCATAGATCTGGCATTTATGGCATTTGCGGGCATATTTGCAACAATCTGACTCCATAGTCAACCAATAATATCCCGACCTTAACAACTTTTTAGCCATTGCCTGCCCTCCGGCATGGGTACCGAAAGAGCCTTCGTGCACTTCAATCATCAACAAGTCTGCTTCACGTCTATCCACACATCTAAGCAGGACCGTGTCAAAATTTCTTTTATACAGCACGCCATCTTTATTCAAGAAGAAACTACCAGCTAACCTTCTCAACGTCTTCCTGTCTTTGGACGATGCCCCGGGCGGGTACTCTTGACTTTTTAAGAAACACTTAATGTCATAAAACCATGGCTTGTCATCAGACGCTGCATCGACCGCAAACACAAATGCTGGTCTGTCAAGGCGGGATACCTCAATCTTAGGTACATGGTTCCATCCTTGCACTTTGATCATGGAAGACAAAGTGTCCAAGGCATCCGCGA
Source organism: Lathyrus tuberosus (assembly GCA_022829125.1). Classification (NCBI taxonomy): domain Eukaryota; kingdom Viridiplantae; phylum Streptophyta; class Magnoliopsida; order Fabales; family Fabaceae; genus Lathyrus; species Lathyrus tuberosus. The sequence goes on from JALAZF010000254.1 coordinate 3,862,792, forward strand.
ACCTATTCTCATCTCGAGGAATATGGTACAGTTTCACTGTTGTGAAAAATGTCAGCAATCTCCTCGTATAATCTCTATACGGCACTAGATTTGCTTGGTGCGTGTACCAACTCCCTTTCACTTGATTGATTACCAAAGCTGAATCACCGAATATATCAAGGGTTTTAATCCGTAGATTAATCGCCTCCTCGATCCCCATTACACAAGCTTCGTACTCTGCTACATTGTTGGTGCATCCGAAAGTTATTCGTGCAGTGAAAGGCATATGAACACCCTCCGGCGTGATAAGAACTGCTCCAACTCCGCACCCATTCATATTGACAACCCCATCAAACATCAGACTCCATTTGGATTCAGGGTCTGGCCCCTCCTCCGGGAGTGGTTCCTCACAGTCTTTAGCTTTGAGAAACATGATGTCTTCATCAGGGAAGTCAAATTTCATGGGTTGGTAATCATCAATCGGCTGTTGCGCAAGATAGTCAGACAAGATACTTCCTTTGATGGCCTTTTGTGAAGTGTACTGAATGTCATACTCTGTCAAGACCATTTGCCACCGTGCAACTCTGCCTGTCAATGCTGGTTTCTCGAAAATGTACTTGATAGGATCCATTTTTGAAATCAACAAGGTCGTGTGCCTAACCATATATTGCCTCAATCGCTTAGCGGCCCATGCAAGCGCACAGCATGTCTTTTCAAGCATTGAGTATCGGGACTCACAATCATTGAACTTTTTGCTCAGGTAGTAAATAGCATGCTCCTTCCTACCTGTCTCGTCATGTTGACCGAGAACACAACCCATGGAACCTTCAAGCACTGTCAGATACATTATCAGCGGTCTCCCTTCAACTGGAGGCATTAGAATCGGAGGTTCCTGCAAGTATTCTTTTATCTTATCGAATGCCAATTGGCAATCGTCATTCCACCTGACCGTTTGATCTTTCCTTAACAATTTAAATATTGGCTCACACGTGGCTGTTAGGTGAGATATGAACCTTGCAATGTAGTTCAATCTACCCAAGAAACCACGAACCTCTTTTTCTGTTCTCGGTTCAGGCATTTCTTGTATTGCTTTCACCTTGGCAGGATCAACCTCGATTCCTCTTTCGCTCACAATGAAACCTAACAACTTTCCAGAACGCACCCCAAACGTGCACTTGTTTGGATTTAATCTCAGACATAACTTTCTCAACCTTTCAAACAGCTTTTTCAGGTTAACCAGATGTTCCTCTTCTGTTCTCGACTTGGCAATCATATCATCTACATAACATTCGATCTCCTTATGAATCAAGTCATGAAACAGTGTCACCATCGCCCGCTGGTACGTTGCCCCTGCGTTTTTCAACCCAAAAGGCATTACTTTATAACAATATGTACCCCACGGAGTAATGAACGTGGTCTTCTCCATGTCTTCAGGTGCCATCTTGATCTGGTTGTACCCGGAGAAACCGTCCATAAATGAGAACACTGAAAACTGAGCTGTATTATCGACCAGCACATCAATATGAGGTAGTGGAAAATCATCTTTCGGGCTAGCTTTATTAAGATCTCGATAATCCACACACATTCTCACTTTTCCATCTTTCTTCGGTACTGGCACGATATTGGCTACCCACGGAGGATATTTTGTCACGGCAAGAAAACCAGCATCCCACTGCTTCTGGACTTCCTCCTTAATCTTTAAAGCCATGTCGGGGTGAGTCCGACGAAGTTTCTGCTTGACTGGCGGACATTCTTCTCTTAATGGCAGCCTGTGCACGACAATATCCGTATCCAACCCCGGCATGTCTTGATACGACCAGGCGAAGATGTCAACATACTCGCGCAACATTTCCGTCAAAGTTTGCTTCACATCTGCTTGCAAGCTGGCACCAATCCTGATCTCTTTCTTGGCGTCCTTGGTACCAATATTGATGATTTCTACAGTCTCCTGATGAGGCTGGATGACCCTTTCCTCTTGTTTCAACAATCTGGCCAGTTCTTCAGAAAGTTCACAATCTTTCTCATCCCCTTCTTCGGCTTGATAAATCGGATTGTCAAAGTCATACATGGCCATATCAAAATCGTTATCAGTGGTATCCGGAGGATCAAGTCTGCATGAACGGGTTCATGCCTTATTTTAGAATTTATTTTTAAGCAAAAGAAAATGAAACATTGCCATTTTATTTTTTTTGTTTTTTGTGCAAAAATAAAAACTGAAAGACAGAGAACAAAATTTGATTGCAAAACGTCCTTTATTAATGATTAAACATTGCAAATGCAACCATAGTGGCCCTACAAATGAATCTATACGCCTTGGGCAGAGCGCAAGATTTTGACATGCATTATGGTTAGAAAAAACAAAGAAAAATTACTCTGTCTGAAGAGTAACCCGGATGACTTCTTCAACGAACCAGTTCTGCACTTGTTGTCCCGGAACATGAGGGCGTACCCAGTTGTCCAGGTCACAATCACTGTCAACACTATCCTCTGTGGCTGCACAAGACTGGTCCGTGTAGATAATTCCCCTACTATTGAAAGTAATGGGTCCCCTGCTCCCCGCATCTGAAGTTGTAGAGGGATGATAACCAATACCAAATTTGTCTTCCTTCACTGGGGTCTCTATCAACCTGCCCCAACCTTGGGCGTTGCCTGCCCTGACGACTTCGACAGCTTGTTTGTAAGATGAAATGGAGGTACCAGCCCCAACTGGTACAGAAGAAGACTCAGGTGCATCGTCAATGTTGACTGCTTCAAATGATTGGCACAGCATCTCATGAATTTCCCCATCCATTTCAATGTACTTGAACGTAGACAAATGACTCACAAAGATGTCTTCTTCCCCACACACTGTCACAACCTGCCCTTCAAACTCATACTTCAGCTTTTGATGTAGAGTAGAAGTAACAGCCCCGGCTCCGTGAATCCAAGGGCGTCCCAATAGGCAGCTATATGCAGGTTGTATGTCCATTACATGGAACGTGGATTTGAATACCTGTGGTCCAATCTGTACGGGCAATTCCACCTCACCAAACACAGATCGTCTAGTTCCATCGAATGCTCTGACCACCAATTCACTAGGCCTTAAGATCAAACCGTCAACTTCCAGCTTCATTAATGCCTTCTTGGGCAAGACATTGAGTGATGAACCAGTGTCTACCAGTACATGAGATAACACTGCGCCCTTACACTCCAGCGTGATATGCAAAGCCTTATTATGGTTTCTTCCTTCAACAGTCAAATCTCTACTTGTAAAGCCCAAGCCATGGCTATCATTAACATTGGAGATTACGCCCTCGAGCTGATTAACAGTAATTTCTTGTGGCACGTATGCACTCTTCAACACTTTCAACAACGCCTGCCGGTGCGCATCAGAGCACATCAATAGTGACAAGATTGAAATCTTTGAAGGGGTCTGATTCAGTTGGTCCACAATCTTATAATCGCTTTTCTTGATTATCTTCATAAATTCTTCCATTTCCTTATCAAAAGTAATCTTTGTCTCTGCTTCAGGTGTAGGCGCACTTTCAACCACCTGTTTACCCTTAGCCTTTGCTGCAGCTTCTGCCTCTTTATCACTTCTCAAGGTTTGGGGAGCGAACAACCTTCCACTCCTTGTAAAGCCCCCTACACCCCCTACATTATCAATATTTGGGCTGACTGACGGCTCAACTTCCTGCTTTTTACCTTCGTAATATACATCTGCCCCATAGTGCCATGGGATAGCCTTCGTAGACGTGAACGGAATTGGTCCTGGCACCGTGATAGTGACAGGACTGGGCCTTTCGGGCGCAACACTCGCCACGGGAACTGTATTGACCGGCATTTGAATCTCAGCGGGAGTGTAATAGATGGTCACGGTTGATATCTCATCAGTGTCTTTCACGACTCTGTCGAACTGTAGACATCCTTCATCGATCAGATTCTGTAAACCCATCTTCAACTTATCACAGCCGTTATCCTGATTCATACACTCAGAGCAATCTTGATTACAGCCCGGGAACACCTGTCCCTTCAATAAACGATCTTTTACAACCAACAAAGAAGTTTTCACTTGATGAACGTCTAACACCAAATTCAATCTCCTCCCATCTTCAATAGCGTACACATTTGCTGCACTATGATCAGGCATGGGATGCTGAGTAATATTAGGAGCGGGAGAGAAATTGATGGCTTTAGCATCAATCAAATCTTGTACTTTATGATGGAAAGCCCAGCATTTTTCAATGGAGTGCCCCTGAGCACCTGAGTGGAACTCACAACGAGCATTAGCATCGAAGTTAGGTGGCAGGTTTCCAGCAACCGGAGCTTTCATAGTACGGAGTTCTACCAACTTTAACTCGAGTAGCCGGGGCAACAGCGCGGCATAAGTCATAGGGAGAGGATCCATCTTACGATCCCTCTGTCTAGACCTTTGCTGGAAAAAAGGTTGTTGCTGTTGAACTTGTTGTTGGGGTTGTTGTTTCTGAACAGACGGTGTGGGGATTGTTACAGCATCTACCTGATAATAAGCTCGAGAACGCCCTCTGCCTCATCCTCTAAACACAGCATTCGTATCACCTTCTCTTATTTTCTGGTTACTAGCAAACGGTTTCTTCGTCCTCGAAGAGCCAGCCCCACTCACATCCTGGATCTTTCCAAGCTTTAACAGACTTTCTATTCTTTCTCGCGCAATCACAATATCAGCAAATCCAGTTGACGGACAAGCAGCTAATCTATCCAGATAGGCCCCTTGCAAGGTGCCCATGAACATATCTGCCATTTCTCTGTCTGACAAGGGAGGTTGGACCTGGGCAGCCATTTCCCTCCACCTCTGTGCATATTCTTTGAAACTCTCCTTGGCATTCTGGGACAATCCCTGCAATTGGGTGCGGTTGGGCGCCATGTCGATATTATACTGGTATTTCTTCAGGAACGCTTCTGCCAGATCTTTCCAATTCTTCACAGCAGCTCTATTCAACTTCATGTACCAGGTCAAGGACGCCCCAGCCAGACTGTCCTGAAAATAGTGCATCCATAGCTTCTCGTCATCCGTATGGGCTGAAATCTTCCCAAAGTAAGCTTGAAGATGCGTTTGGGGACACGCATTGCCGTGATACTTATCAAAAGTGGGAGGTTTGAATTTAGGGGGAATTCTGACTCCTGAGACCAGCCCCAAGCTGGTAACATCAATACCCATAGAGTTCTTGCATTCTATGGCCCTGATCTTCTCTGCTAACTCATCATACCTTCGATCCCCTTGATTACCCACATCAGCATCCAGCAGAGTAAATTGGTCTTCTAGAGTATCTTCAAGAGTAACACCAGCATGCCTACCATTTCCATTACCCCGATTGTTACCACCAGGAGGAGGGTTGCCACCGGGAGGAGGAATGCCATGTCCCTGTGAATTGTCATGCTGATCACCTTCGGGCCCATTGTCTGGACGCTCTACCAGAAGCCTTAATCTCTCTTGATTTTGCGCCATGCCAGTCATGAGGGTCATGAACTGGTCCATACGCGCCCTCATTTCAGCCAAATCACTTTGTACTTGATCCATGATTCTTACTTGATTCCTTCGCGTCGAATATCGGTGAATATGACTCTCCGCTATACTGCCTGAAAATGAGTAAAGGTTAGAGTCCCTGCAACGAGTACCTGAAAAGCAAGTAACAAAAAATGCAAAATGATATGCAATGCCATGTTTGTCATTTCCGAGGTGCTTTATACCCTGATTCCAATCCAACCACAGAAATCTGAAGACCAGAAATTGTGATATAAAGAGACGTGTCGTGGTCATGTGCTTGTGTGTAGCTATCTGATAAGGAATAATTCTGAATAAAACTGCTCATACTCATTCAACAAAGTATTCAAGTATATTTAAGAAAGGTTCAACCGCAAATGCAATACAAGGAAAAATGGATCCATCAACAAGCCCGATGGTAACCATTAATAACAAAATATAAGGAAAAGAACATCAGTCTGACAATTCCACACCCTTCAGCTTATCACTTGAGTATTTGATCTCCTCAAAAAGTATACGGGTACGCTGGTGATTTGGCTTTTCAATCATTTCTTTGATCAAGACATCCCTTTTCTCAAGAGCTTCAGTTAAAGAACCCATATGCAGCATCAGAGCCTCGTCATCACACACTCCTTTGTGTCTCTTTATGCCGGCTTGCGTCTTGAGTATCTCCCTTTCTATCATGACTTCTTCAAGCTCTTTCTTGGTATTCCTCAGCTCACCTCTAGCTTCTTCTAGCTGTTCTTGACTCTTACCGAGGCTTTCCCGATACTTTCTCCTCTGCTCATGCGCCTTTTCAAGCTCTTCGTCCTTAATCTGCAACTGTTCCTGTAATTCAGCATTCTCTATCCTAACTTCGTCCCAAGCGTGCTGAAACTTTGATAACTTTTCTTTGGTCTGTGCTAACGCCTGTTTGGTTTGCTTGTGGGCTTGAGTAGCATCATCAGCACCTTTACTAATCTTCCGGAAATGTTGGGCTCTTCCAGCAAAGTCTTTTTCTTTTGCAGTTAGGATTTGTTCAGCATCTTGGGCTTTCCGCTCCAGCTCTTTGTTGGCATGTAGAGCATTCTGAAGATGGCTGCTCAACTCGGAATTCTCTCCTTAGAGCTTTTTCACCAAGGCTTGCAACTTGTCAACTTCTTCCACAGTAGCAGTGCTTCTTGCTTTCTCATTCTTCGGATACAAAAGAGGTGCCTTACCAAAAGGCAAGAGAAAATCTTCAACTCTTTTCTTCACCCACTCTTCATATGCTGGATAAACCCGGTTGTTAGGCTTTCCTAGAGTAACTTTCCCCTTTTTCAGTATGCTACGCCAGCTTTCAGAAGCTTTCTGTGCTGCTTCCCACCCATCTGATGTATGAAAATAGAGGGACTCCTCCACATCTCTCTTAATAGGCGGACCTGTCAGGGCATACCCAAATTGTCGAATGGCCAAAGAAGGATTGTAGTTAATCCCACCCAATCTTCCTATCAGTGGAACGTTAGGGAACTTACCACAGCTGTGGATAATATTCTTGCCAATCAGCCCATGATCTACCCATACGATGTCCTTGGCCACCAATCCCATTAAACGCTGTTTCCACTCTAGAGAATCTTTGGAATCCACAAAAGCCCCTGATTGTGGTAAACGGCCTGCAAACCACTTATAGAACAAGGGTGCACAACAACGAATTATCCCTCCTCTTTTCTTTTCGTTTCGGTTGTACAACGAGTAGTGAAGATCTCCCAGTAGCGTTGGCACCGGGTTCTTCATCAGGAATATTCGTATAGCGTCCGTATCAATAAAATCCGGCTCATTGGGAAACAACACTATGCCGTATATACAAAGGGCTAGCAAAGCATTAAAAACAAGCCAATTCTCGCCTTTAGCTGCTTCCTGGGCCTTCTTAATCAGATATTCCAGCTTGTAACCACGAATCTTTCCTTTGTTGGAGACATTGTCGCTTAACTCTGATTTGCTCAAATAAAGAGCACCAGCCACCTTCCCAAAGTCAAGATCCCCCACTGATCCAAAGAAAGGGGGCTCCTCCTTGATAGCAATCCCCAACATGTTGGAATACTCCTCCAGGGTAGGAACCAACACATAGTCTGGAAATACAAAACACCTCAGAGGCGGATCATAGAACTGCATCAACGTATGGAGACCTCTGGCTTCATAATCACTGACATTACGGACCATAGATAAAATCCACCCATATTTCTCTTCAAAAGCTTCTCGTACTGCAGGACTCGCCATTCCCTTCAGCATAACAATAGGGCCTAAAGTAGGCGTAAGGAACTTATAGCTGATGATATTCTTCCTCTCTTTAGTGTTCATCTTTGCAGGGACCTGATGACTGGAATCAAGGGTAATATATGCACCTGGAAATGAATAAACATGTATGTTAAAATATGATAATGCAATGCAAAGGGCAATGTGATCAGGTAATCAGGTGTCTGTGCTGAACTGTGAACGGTGTCAGTGTAGCTCTGAGACTAATATAGAACCATAGATAAGAACCATCTGAATACAATAGGATGAAACTTCCTTTTGGTGCAATGATGATAGAAAACCGGGTATGTAGGAGGTCATGGTTACCTGCAAACCTGTAAACAACCCGCCCTTCTCACATGTGGGTACTAGGATGTTCAGTATCCCGGGCTCTCAGGTCGAGAAATGATGATACGTTCACCATTTCTGGTTTGGCATCATCATCAATCGAGGAGGCCTCAACTGATTCTCCAAAACAAAAAGGTCCTCAGCTTCTGGCACTGAGGTCGAGAAGCAATAGTACATTCATCCCTCAGGGTACAGTACTATCGCCAATCGAGGAGTGCCTCCGCTGATTCTCTTTCAAAAAGGGATGTCCTATAGCAAGTTCCCAGCATTGGGTCCTCGGATCGAGAATGTGCAATGGGTTTGCCACGGAATGTGGTCTGCCACTGTCACATCTCGGGAGGAGTGCCGCAACTGAGTCCTCGGGAATGGTCACCAGAGTCGACAGTTCCTCAAGAGAATAACCACTGGCCTGCATAACATGCAGTAGCAGAAAGCTCCTGATAGAACCTCGTCTGGTTGTGGGTCTCATGAACAACAATACGTGGTCACCACCACGCAAGCGTCATGACTATCCACTCTAATACCTATGTATGTACTCAAGCCTTGGTAGTGAGCTTATCTCTCAGAACACCCATCCCGCCAAACAGACAAAACAGTGCAACACAATATAATATATGATATGTAATGCTAAAATGCGGTAAATACAGTAAAATAAATAAACAACAACATATAGCACAACAGTAAACACCCAATGAAAGAAAAGCAGACAAGCGCTAGGATTGACTCGCTAAGGAAACCAGAGATTCTGGGTTCTGTCCCCAGCAGAGTCGCCAGCTGTCGCTCCCGGGATTTTCATCCAAGTACAAACGCGAAAGTGGCACCGAAACAGAGTCGCCAGCAATGTGTATTTATCCCAAGAGAGGGAAAGGAAACACCGCGTAAACCTGAGAGAAAGGAAAAGCATGGTCTTACGACCAAGAGAACTGGGTTCGGGAGTCGGTTACGCACGGGGAAGGTATTAGCACCCCCACGCGTCCATCGTACCCGATGGGATCCACGCTTGCTGCTTCAATCAAAGGGTGTAGGAAACTGGAAATGAACTGCTAGCTGGAAAGGAAAAGGAACAGGAAAGGGGAAAAAGAACGGAGAGAAAATAAGAAACAAATGTAGGGAAAATAAAGGAAGTGCTCGCATGGGCCCTACCCCACTGCCTACGTATCTCATCGGGAACATGAGAATCAGAGCGACGTAGTTCCCCTCACTAGGGATGGATTGTTTGTGTTTTTTAGAGAACGGCTTACGTTCTAGCTCAGGTGTTGCAGGCTCGCTGGTCCGAGTGCGTTACCGTATTGCAAGAGAACGAGTAGAAGCGCGTTCGTGCGTTGAGAATGAATGAGATGAGAAAAGAATTCCCGAAGGAAAGACGTTATTGTTTGTTTTTGCCTTTTAGAAGTTTTTTTCCATTTATTTGCATATGACAGTGTATCTGAATCTTAGTCATTGGAATGTGTACATTCTCACATTCCAAGATGGAATGGGTAAGAAAGCACACTAAGAGTGAAGAAGACCTCCACACTTAGCTCCAATTGTCAAGGTTCAAACACACTAGCATACTTGTGTTTATTAAGTGTTTTTGTTAATTAAGAAATGAAGAAGTGTTTTTTATTATTTGCACCTTCAACAAGTATTGCATTTAAGTCCCTCATACAAGATCAAATGTTTAACACATTGACCCAAGATGGGCTATATGCTACACATTCTAAGATTACAAGAGAAGACCCCTTATAATCTTTTCTTTATATGAAAGGCCTAAATGCAATAAATGCCTACCTTTATTATATGTTTGGAATTTTCTTTGAGATGAGAAGATGAAGGACTCAAGAGAGGGTAAAGGTAAAAATCTATATGGACTAAGACTCAATCCTAATTGATTAGTTAAGGGAGTGATCCTAAAGTTTGTGAGGTTTCAACCTAAAGTCTAAAGAAAGAATGAATTAAACAATTCACTTCTAAAGCAGAAGATGAATTGTAATTCACAAAGGGAAAGTGATGAGTTATTAGAAGAAAGCACATAAGTGCTTAACAAAACATAGAATGGAATTGTAAAAGAGAAAGGATAGAAGTTGAATGTGGATTCCTTATCCACACTCAATTGAAACTTACCAAAGCCCCTACATGGTTAGTAAACATGTATAAGAAGTATAAGAAGTAAAAGAACATTTAATGCATCATAAAACTCAAAAGAATTAAATGAGAAAACAAATCCTAGAACCACAACCAGAATGGGCATCATATGGACAACAAGTGAATATCATCATACAATTGCAAGTGAATAAGCAAAAATCATCACCCATTAGCATTTAAACATGTTACAAGAAGAAGGGGTAGATGAAAGATGGAAAGAAATGAAGAGGACATGCATAAATGGAACATGTAAATCAACAACCAGAATTGAAACTAAATGGAAAATGGTTTATAAGCATCTCAAAAGTATTTATGAATCAACTTCAAGACATTCAAGAAGTAATATAAGAAGAATTGAAATGAAAGTTCAAAAAGAAAGTGCAAACAATACATGTTAATGATGCACAAAGTTCAAATTGAAATGAACATGTAAAGATGACCTATAATGTGTATCAAAGACCTATAATATCATATGAATGACTCACACAACTATGCAAATGCTCATACAAATATGCACAAAAAAATTCATGCAAACATGCACTAAAGTTAAAATGACAGGACATGTATTATACTTCCAATGTAATGCATCAAACAAAAACCAAATGGATTCATGAAAATTATGCCAGCATATTATTGGAATGCCTAGGTCAGAAATGCATCATACATCAAGATAGCATGTAAAAATTCAGAGCAAAATGACTTCAAACAAAGCAATTAGGTCAAATTGAAACATCATGCAAAGTGGTGTAAATATAGGCATCAAAACATGTAATAAAGTGACCTAAAAAATCAAACAAAAATCATCTAACATGCTTCAATGTATTAGTGAATCAATGCAAAAAGAATCATGTCAAAACAGTTGGTAATGAGCAAGAACAAAATTAAACAAATTCATGTATCATGCTTAGAATGCATCTAAATGGAAATTCAAAGAAAATTATGGACCGGGGGTAAAAATGTCATAAAATCAAGAAATAAAATCATGGAAAATTTCCTAAATGTTTTAATGATGCTCATGAATTTTTGTGGAATTTTATGATGATGTTTGATATTTTTAAAAATCAATTATGAAACGTGTAGCAAAAATGAAAATAAAATATGAAATGCAATGTGAATGGGGTGCAAACATAGCAAATCCATAGTTCAATTCGCTTGGGCCTTAAAAGCGTGGGGTGTAAATAACAATCTGTCATAGGTCCAATTACGCGCAAAACACCATAGTAACCATGCACTCCAGTCAACAAAATTGACTCATCAATAGCCATTAGATCAAGTCAAGGTCAAGCCAAAATCAAAGTACGCAGATCCAACACATGCGGATGAGGACACACACTCACTACCATGTACCATGCCACACAATGTTTAAGTAAATTCAGAAATGGTGCACATGATTTGCACGTGAATTTTAATGTGCTGTCAACTTTTGGACCACACGATCATGGAAAATGAATGGACAAGATTAAAACGTGCATAAACCCTAGTCATAACAGTCACCGGCCGGAGGGGACCTCCGGTCACCTTCTCCGGCCAACAGCCACCACCTGCAACTTTCGAACCTCACCAAAATGCACAAAACGTATATCAAAATGATGCTGAGCTCACGTACATCATGGATATGCTCATGAAATCCACAAAAAACACACACATAGCAAGAACAGAGGAGATCAATTTACGCCCTAGGTTTTGCAACTAAGCCTTTAGAAGGCCTATCAACTAGCCGGTTGGAGTAAAGCTTCTATCAAGCTTAAAACAGCAAAAATAACTCAAAACTAAAGAGAATCGAATGAAGAAAAGTGAATGATGAAACCTGAAAATGTGGAGAACCTTGAGATGTTGAGAAGACCAGGGAAGAGCTTGATACTTTCAGCTTCTAGATTTCCACCTTTAGCAAAATAAATGCCTCTGACTCACGTATTGATGAAAGAATACCAAGATTGCAGTGAGGCTAAGCTTGCATAAATGGAGTTATTCTTGCTGTTCTTGATTCAATCACACTAAGCCATGAGGAATGAAATCACAATGAAGATGAAATCGTGGAGAGGAAGATGAGAAAAATCAGAGAGAGTGAGAGGAGAATTCTGAAGTGTTTTTGAGAGAATGTGGTTGAAAAATGAAGTTGTGAGGTGAGATTTGGCTTTATAGTGTGAGTTAACCAAGGTTAAACTGAGTGAGGTTAACTGAGTCACAATGGTTTGAGTGAGTCATCCCTAACTAACTGAGTCAAGTTAGTTAGGGAGAGCAATGATATGGTGCAGCTGGTTTATGAAGAACTATGGTGGAGATGAAAATGAAATTCCAATGGCACGGCTATGTAGCATAAACTTATTCAGCAAGTTTCATTCTTTCCCTTCTCATGCATAATGAAGCACGTGACATGGTGAATGTAAAAAGTGTTTGGTTTAAAAGGGTAATGGATGGAGAGTGTGATCAAGCATGCGTGGGAATGTGACAATCAACAACATTCATTTCTGATTTTTTAGCAGCTTGGAATCAGTTGGAACATGGTAGTTTAAAGATGATTTTCCCTCTGCATTGTGAATGGTTTGAGAAGGTTTTGGGATCAAATGAAAGAGGGAATATCATGGAGCAATTTTGGTGTTGGACTTGAGTTGAAATGAGGTGTGCAAGAGGCTTGAAAATAGCTGTGAACATCAAAGTTTGGGGACTGTATGGTAGGCGTGTGAAGTAGGTCATGGCATGGCAGTGGAATGCATGAAATTTCAACCTAATCAACCTAACTTGAGACCAAAATTTCTCCCTCATAAATGGATCAAATGGAATTTTGTCCAACATGAATGTTGAAGATGACACTACAAGGAACAACTTTGATGTTGAAAAGTTTTGCAAATGAAGCCTCTAACTATGAGAAAAATAGGTATACATTTGGCCCACCAAGTGTTTGAGAAAATGACTGCGCGCGTGCCCTGAAAATCTTGGTCATGACCTAATTTTGGACCTACTTTGCTCAAACTTTGATCAATCATATCTCACTCAATTTTTATCCAATGGAGATGTTCCACATATGGATGTGAAGCTTAAAACAAGATCTTTTGTTGTGGCCTGGTGGAATTTTCGTTTGATGCTCCAATTTTAAATGGCCTTGGTTCAAACTCTGGTGCAAAATGGCCAAAACTTGCTATTTTTAGTAACCCTTCTTCACCCAAAAATGGCAACTTTTTACATCTTGATTTTTTCATGATTCCTTTGGAGTTTCTTGATCAAATTTTGTACATTGGACATATGTAACCTGAATTTCATGATTTTGGGCTCAAAAAGTCAAGAGTTGACTTTTTCCTCTGATTATTTGACTTGGCCCCAATTTTCCTGATTTCTGATCTTTCTTCCAATTGAACCACCTCCAAAACCAATTGAGGGGCAATTCTCCATACACATACACTTAAGGACATGTAGAATACCATGATATCAAATTTTGACCAAAAAATCAGAGATAACCTGATTTTACTGTAAACCCTAATTTTGACCCCCTTTGGTTAGGAGGAAATTGCACATCTTCCAAATCCAAATTCCTCAGAGTATGTTGTGTATCCTCTTAAAGGATGATGAGAAATGCCACTTGAGGATGATTTTGAATCAATGAGCTATCTCTTTTGAGGATTTTCCTTCAATTTTTGGACTTCTTGCATAGTGTAGGATGTAATGCTTCAATCTCCTATTGTATCTCTTATCCTTGAGGTTGTGGATGATCAATTGATATAGTATGAGACATGAAAGGCTTCTTGGCTTGCCTTGAGGCAACTTGACTGACCTTTTTGTGCTTTGAATGATCTCTTGATTGTCCACCTCCCACCTGATCACATGCCCTGATGGTAAGGAGGATGCCATGCTTCATTTTTCTATGTTAAATGCAATGCAATGTTAATGAGGTGGATATGATATGATAAATGATAATGCCATGCTATGATGACAAAGAGGGAGAGCAAATTTTGGGGTATTACAACACCTAATGAGGCTTTGGAGTAACAGTCACCCCTTTTGTCTTTTGTTTGTAGTCACACGACTTTGTTCTTGCTTGAGGATTTTCTTTTGTAATCCTTTTGTTTTTCGCTTTCGCATTCTTTTGTCTCTTTTTTTTTATCCCTAATTTTTGCCTGGACTGATTCTTTTGAATCTTTCGATTTTGAAGTCCAGCGGGATGCCCTAACTTTTGCCTAAGTCGCTTGTTTTCAAGTTTCGACTTAGCGGGCATTTTCATTTCTTTTTTTTTATTCTCTTTCTTTTTCTTGAACACGTCGTGTGACACTAGCTTGTCTTGACTTTGTTGAAAGGATTGTGACTACCTCACTCTTTGATTGTTGATGAATAACCATTGTGGTTTCACATCTCTTGCCCTCTTGGCGGTGGAATAGAAGGTAATGGATCCTCAGATGCACACTCCTTTTAAAGTTTGAACGCTCGGTCAAATTAACTGACGTCTACCCTGCCCCTAGGTTAAATGTGAGGGTTTTTCATACGAAAGAAACTCCTACTTCAAGGCTCAAAGGGGTTAATGAGGGTCTATCTCCCTTATATCTTCAGTGTTTGGGGAGTTAAAACAATGCCTGTATATCCTCAACAGCGTCCTGCTCAAAAGCACACAATTAGAGATTTTTGCGTTTTCAACTCATCATCCTCCTTCAAGAGTTTAAGCACGACAGTTGGTATCGCAATGCACATATGCAAACTTATGAGTGAATACAAATGGATTACTTCAGGAAAAACATGCGTATTGTATTATGATTGTCATTCAAAAAACAAACAAGCTCTTACATGCAAACAATGTTTAAACAAACAAATAAAAGCTACATATGCAAATGCAGTAAAGAAGCTAAATGATTGTCCTTGTTGAGGAGGCTTGACTCCGTCTGGACTTATTGATTCTGAAGATGTTCTTGCAAACTGGGTGCTCAATCTGACGAAGAAAGTTCAATATATGGGCCATCCATCTGGTGTGATAACCTTTGAGTCAATCACGTCTTGCACCTTGTCTTTACCTTTACCTCTGAAAGACTTGCAATCGTCAATTAAATGGTCAAGTGCCTCAGGATGGTAGTCATACCTGGCATTTGGCATTGAAACCCCAAAGGAAGCTTTGTCGAAGATGATCCTGATGCAACTAGCTCAACCAGTTTGAATTTGAGCAAACAAGGAAACCCGTTGCGCGTACGGCATCTGAATAGGATCAAACTTCTTCTCAAGTTGTTCTGGCCTTTGCCCATATGCTCTGCCCCTAGGACTCTCTTGGGGAGATGGAGTTGGAAGCTGACAAGAGATATCTGGAGGAAAGAAATTGATAAATAAGGTTGATAGATAAGGTTGCTCGCAAAGATCTCACACGATCTCCTGCCTACGTATCTCCATTGACTAATGAAGAATTAGAGCGACGTAGTTCCCCTCAACAGGGATGAGGATTGCTTTGTTTCCTTAACACCGCATTCTGGATTTCTGTAAGCGGACCCATCTGAGACTTCACCCGGTTGACTTCTTCTCTCAGTAGTTTCTGACCGCGGGACAACGCTTGAATGTCCACCATAAAATGCCCCACCTGGGCCCTCCTCTCAGTCACTTTTGCTCAGAGTTGTTCCATAACTACCCTCTGATTGTTATGAGTTGAGTGGTGGGAGAAGTCAAGTTGGCCGTTTCTGAAGAGAATACCCGGTCAGAATGAGAAATCCGCTCCGGAACACCTGTTATGCATATGAGTATGAGGATGCCATGCAGAATGCCATGTTCAAATATTTCCAAGGAATCATTATGCTTTGATTCAAATTTTTTTTTTAGAAAAAATATAAGAAATGGATGGAAATGCCCATTGGCAAGTCTCAAAGTTAACATCCCTTGGAAATACAAGAACATGTATGCGAAAATGATGATGCAGATGCAACAGACATGGGATCAAGGCTTCCATATAATCTGGATAACTGTTGTGCTGACGGCTGAATAAGCTCATAAGTTTGCTCTGAAGAAAATACCGGAATACCGGAATATCCGAATAATCAGAATGCCAGGATGCCGGGATATCGGCATAATCGGAATACCAGAAGGCCAGAATATCGGCATAATCAGAGCACCGACCTGATCAGAATACCGGGATGGTCAGAATAATCATGATGCCATAATACCAGGCTGAGGAGTCCACACTGATAGGAAATCCAAAATACCGGGTAGGTTGAAGGTCAAGGTTACCTGCAAACCTGTAAACAACCCGCCCCTCTCACATGTGGGTACTAGGATGTTCAATATCCCGGGCTCTCAGGTCGAGAAATGATGATACGTTCACCATTTCTGGTTTGGCATCATCATTAATCGAGGAGGCCTCAACTGATTCTCCAATACGAAAGGTCCTCAGCTTCTGGCACTGAGGTCGAGAAACAATAGTACATTCATCCCTCGGGGTACAGTACTATCGCCAATCGAGGAGTGCCTCCACTGATTCTCTTTCAAAAAAAGATATCCTATAGCGAGTTCCCAGCATTGGGTCCTCGGATCGAGAATGTGCAATGGGTTTGCCACAAAATGTGGTCTGCCACTATCACATCTCGGGAGGAGTGCCGCAACTGAGTCCTCGGGAATGGCCACCAGAGTCGACAGCTCTCTAGATCAACATCCTGGAATACGCAAGATGCGCACGCCATGATGGGTCCCAAGATAGCCTCGTCTAGCTGTGAATTTCGTGATTACCCACGTACACAGATGGCACGTAGGTCCCACTACTCTCCACTCTAAATCTAAGTGTATACTCGAGCCTGTGTACTGAGCTCATCCCTCAGAAATCCCCTCCCGCCAAACAGAAAACAGCACAGTCCAGCACAACAGTAATAATATGATATGTAATGCTAAAAAGCAGTAAATACAGTAATGTGCAGTAAGGCAATAAATA
This sequence comes from Lathyrus tuberosus, assembly GCA_022829125.1. Classification (NCBI taxonomy): domain Eukaryota; kingdom Viridiplantae; phylum Streptophyta; class Magnoliopsida; order Fabales; family Fabaceae; genus Lathyrus; species Lathyrus tuberosus. Next base: position 3,879,870 of record JALAZF010000254.1, read on the forward strand.
ACCATACAATAAAACAGTAAATACAACACAACAATAAACACCCAATGAAAGAAAAACAGACAAGCGTTAGGATTGACTCGCTTAGGATGGACCAGCAATAGGTCAACCTGTCCCCAGCAGAGTCGCCAGCTGTCGCTCCCTGGATTTTCATCCTAGTACAAACGCGAAAGTGGCACCGAAACAGAGTCGCCAGCAATGTGTATTTATCCCAAGCTAGGGAAAGGAAACACTGCATAAACCTGAAAGAAAGGATAGAGCATGGTCTTGCGACCAAGAGAAAGGGTAAGGGAGTCGGTTACGCGAGAGGAAGGTATTAGCACCCCCTCGCGTCCATCGTACCCGATGGGATCCACGCTTGCTGCTTCAATCAAAGGGTGTAAGGAAAGGATATTGGAAAAAGAACTGGAAAAGGAAAGGAAAGAGAAAGAGAAACAAATGTAGGGAAAATAAAAGAAGTGCTCGCATGGGCCCTACCCCACTGCCTACGTATCTCATCGGGAGCATGAGAATCAGAGCGACGTAGTTCCCCTAACTAGGGATGGATTGTTTATGTTTTTTAGTGGAATACATCAACGTTCACGTTCCAGCAGTTTAGGTGTTGCAGTTCGCTGTAGGGAGACTTAGGCGTTACCTGTTTGCGGTAGAACGAAAATGACGCATCCTTACGGAAGGAATGAATGAGATGAGAAAAGAATTCCCGAAGGAAAGCCGTTATTGTTTGTTTCTGTCTTTTAAGAGTTTTTTCCATTTGTTTGCATATGATAGTGTACCTAAATCTTAGTCATTGGAATGTGTACGTTCTCACATTCCAAGACGGAATGGGTAAGAAAGCACACTAAGAGTGAAGAAGACCCCCACACTTAGTTCCAATTATTAAGGTTCAAACACACTAGCATACTTGTATTTATCAAGTGTTTTTTTTATTATGAAATGAAGAAGTGTTTTTTATTTGTACCTTAAACAAGTATTGCATTTAAGTCCCTCATACAAGATCAAATGTTTAACACATTGACCCAAGATGGGCTATATGCTACACATTCTAAGATTATAAGAGAAGACCCCTTATAATCTTTTCTTTATATGAAAGGCCTAAATGCAATAAATGCCTACCTTTATTACATATTTTGAATTTTCTTTGAGATGAGAAGATGAAAGACTCAAGGGTAAGAAAACAGAAGTTAGTTGTTAGTGTGCTCGCCGAGATATCGCATCTCGTGCCTACGTATCCGCAATCTGAAAAGAAAGAGGAATCAGAGCATCTGTAGTTCACGGTACTACGGGTGAACGGGAAACGGTCACGATCGCATGGGTGCGAGAGAAATGGTGATACTCACGGAAAGTCTACGGGGGAAACTCGGTCCTACAAGTCAGCATGCAATGATGGTCCTAAAGTCAGGATCAGGAGGGAAGCTACCTAATGTTATCAGGCATGGATTGCTATCCTAATGTCTCTCCTACCTCCGACTTAATTGAAAATTAAGCGGAGCTAGGAATCCTACGGGATCATGTCATCAGACAAGTAAACACAGGATGAATCAATCACAAAAAGGACTAAAAGCAATGAAAGAGTAAACAGTGTTAGTCCTATGTTATGTTTTCTAACCTATCTAACTTGGACAAGTTAGAATAGGTATCCTAATGAGGAAGCAAAAGCTAAAACAAACGATACAACGATATCAAATATCAAAGTAGATCAATAAAAAAAAGATGTGAATGAGATCACATAAGCGTCAACATCGGTCGATGTGAGCTAATGACAAAGCATGGGGGTTGGTTGCGAACCCTATCTTCCACTTGACCGACTCGATAACAGGAGCAGGTAATGTTCAAAGCTTCAATCACGTAATGAGAGCTAAGAACGACTCGACTAGAATAACGGGGGTCGATCGCGAACCCTAACTTCCGTCAATTGCCTCTTTAGAGGTCTTCAGCACAATATCAAACAAGCACAATCATGGCCTCACTTGAGGGCTTTCCATGCAATCCTACTTATCATGGCATCGACTATTCCTACTTCTCATGGCATTTGAAAGCATTAAAGAGAAGTGAAGAGATAAGAGGTCCTACCAAACGGATATGAATCCGTAGCAAAGCAACGAAAGCGCAACGAAAGCAAGTCACGAAAGCACCTATAAACAAATAGCAAACCAAGTTAGAAACAAGATTTTATTTACAAAATGAAATGGTCGAGCCACCTTTGGAATGTCTCCTTTATGTACCTTGCACATGTGAACCAAAGACATTAGTAATAACAAGAGAGTGTATGTACAACATGAAACCTAAGTCTAATGGGTATGTACATTTGAGTCACACTAGTCAAAGTGAAAGACCTAAAAGGATTATGAAATTATGAGTCAAGTTACAACTATGCTACAAGACCAACCAACAAAAGAAATCACCTAAGGGTTACAAGTATAGGCAAAGGACATGAAAGTAAACCAAAACCATAATTGAACTCATGTTAGAAGTGCGCACATCTCTTATAAACATCCATCAATGGCTAAAGTAAAACAAGTTTAAGTCCTTAAGACGAAACAAGGCAATGAGCCATAAACAGCAGCAACAACAGCGCTCCTGCACATGCATAGCTATAAAAACCAGCAATAAGTAAAAGCAGTCTATAACAGCTACTATTTCCAGAACGGGGCAGGTGTGTATACAATCAGGCAGAATAGCAACATTTTACAGCATACTTTGTGCACAGCAGCTGTATATGTGACAGCAACTTCTACATTTTACTAATCAAGTGTAAAACACTACAAAACAAACTCAAAGGTTAGTCAAACTTCAAATGGAAAGATCAATAAGAAGTAATTGAAATCAAGACTAAATGTAACCAACAATTAGTCAAAAATCTATGCAAAACATATTAAAGACTATTAACAAAGTTACCAAATGAAACTATTAAAATGATTAGTCAATGTTATCATTAAAATCTAAGTAAAGTCCATGTAAGAACAAAATCAATTCAAACTATGCCAATGTCAATTAGTCCAAAGTTAATTTCTAATTCTAAAATGATTAATGAACAATTAGTGGTCAATGAAGCCAAAAACCTATTATCAAGTCATCAAGCTACAAAACAACTATCAAGCAATTAAGCTAAAACCGATTAGAGAACCATTAGGCAAAAACATCAATTAGGATATGATTAAGCAAAAACAATTATTGAACGATTAATCTAAAAAATGATTAGTGAACTAATGGTGGCCAATTAAGCCAAAAAACCAATTAAAGCAATTAAGCTAAAAAACAATTAATGTGATTAAGCAAAAAATCAATTAAGGCAATTAAGCAAAAATCAATTAGTGCGATTAAGCAAAAAAGCAATTAATCAAAGACCATTATCACCATCAAAGCCATGCCAACATTAGTCTACCAAATCGATTGTTAAACCATGTAAAAAAAATCAATTAAGGAACATGGTTAAAATCAAAGTGATAGTCAATATTAGAATTCTAATTCGAAACGAATTCTAAATGTTGTGAATTAAACATAAAAATTATAATTCTAATACTATAATCAAGATCTAATTCTAGAACAACACTAATCTAATTATCCTAAATCATTAACCAAAGTTAATTGTCAAAACTAATTGTCTAGAACTAAATGATTAACAAGAACAAATAATTTACAAGGAGTAAAAGAGGGTGCAGCAGTGATTGTGGGAGTGTGGAAAGTAGGCACCTGGCGTATAGCTTTTTTTTTTTGTGAACAGGGAGGTGCGATAAGTGATTATGGTGGTGGAAATGAACATAGGGGTTGGTAACCCGGTCCAAGTATCAGAACACAAAGGGTAAAAACCCTAAATACCTCAGATCACCTTATATTTTCTACTCCCTTCCATGCGCCTTCTACATGTCTTCTTCGCAAAAATCCGCCGACGTCTCCTCTTCTCCCTCAACCTTCTGCGATTCGCCGACTCACCACAACCCCCTCCGTTCGCCTTTCCCCCATTTCACGTTTCTTCATCCTTAGAATCTTCTGATACCTTTTCTGTAACTTGTTGCCATTCACCAGATCGAAGATCCTTTCCTCCATGTTGAAGAAACTGATCACTTCACTCATCAAGAAAAACAAATGTATCTTTCTCAGTTCGTTCGCTGAAGGAATTTCTAGCACCAAAAGACGGTTTAGTAGCTGAAGAAGCTGCAGCGGATGGTTCCGGTACCCGAGCTTCGACGTCGACGACGAAGCCTAACGATGACGAACATTGGAAATAGCTCAGGTAAACCTTTGCTCTCTTCTTCTTCTTCCAATTTCTTCTTCTTTTCCTTTTGATTCTCCGAACGTGTGTATTGTTGTGTGTACTTGTTCTTGGAGATACTCGGTAAAATCTGAATCGTAGGGGTGTGCAAAATATCCGGTTGTGATGCTCAAATCCATAACCAAATCCAAATCTGTTTTAAATATCCGGATATAATTGAATGGTTATTAACCGGTTTAGTGTTTAATGGTTTTGGTTATCCATTTATATAATCCGGATATAATTAAATGGTTATTAACCGGTTAAATTTTTTTGGATTCGGTTATAATCCGGTTATTATCCAAAATCCAAATTTTTTAATTTTTAAAATAAAAAAATATATATTTTTTTTTAATATTTTGTTTAAAACTGGATTTTTTAAAAAAATCCGGTTATATAACCATAACCAAATTTATAACTGGTTTTATAACCGGTTTTGATTAAAATGTGGTTTTGGTTATAAATCCAAACCATTTAAATGGTTTGAAAATGGTTATGATTTGGTTTCTCAAAATAACCAACCATGCACACCCCTACTGAATCTTGGTTTTTTAGATTCTCGATGAATTTACGAATTACCTGGTTTTTGTGACGAATTTGCAGAGTTGTTGATATTCTTGGATTAGAGAGAATTGAAGATGACGATGAAGAACATTGGTGATCTATGCAAATTCAGAGGCTATGTTTGAAGGTTGATGATGAAATCCAAGATCGATGAAGTTGGAGAATGGTACTGAAGATGACGCTGATGAAGATTGAAAGGTTTCGCAAACAATGGATGGAGATTTCAGAATTGGGGAAGAAGAAGGTTGCAGAGACTTTTTTGTTAGAAGTTAGAAAAAACTGTTAGAGATTCCGTTAGGTTCTCTTGTCTAGAATGGTTAGAGAAATTGTGAAACGGTTACGGAAAATCCTCTGTAGAATTGGTTCGCGACTTTGTTATGAAGAATTGGGTTAGAGGAAATGGCGTTTCTGTTATTCTGCTGTGTAACTTTTTTGGTGTGAACTTTTCTCCCATGCTATCTATTTTCTTTTGTGAAAACCGCCACGGACTGGCGCTGTGAATTTAGATTTATTGTTATGAATTTTGGTCTGGGATTGTGAATTTGGACATTCTTGACCTGGGTTAAACAAAACGGATTTGGAAAGTGGACCTCGAAAGTGGATCACGGTTTAAGGACTTTGGATATAGAAATGGAATTTAAATGTGGTTTACAAATAAAATTGGATTAAAATTGGATAATGGAAATTTAAATCTAAATGGGTATTGAATTGGTTTTGAATATTTGAAAATGGTAAAATGGATTGTATGTGGATATTGATAATTTTGGATCTCGAAATGGATATTTTGGAAATGGATTTGGATTTAGAAAAATGGATTGCTGGATTTAAATGGTTTTAAAATGAAATGCGGTTGTGAGATGAAATGGATAATGAAATGGATAAATTGGTTTAGAAAAAGGGATATTAAAATGGATATGGACCAAAAAAAGTGGTTTACTAATTTGGATATTATGGATTTAAAAGTGGATTATAAGTGGAATTTGGAATTTATGGAAATGGTATCAGAATGGTTATGGGTTAGCAAAAAGGATCCATGTATCTCGAATTCCAAGTAAGTCACATGATCAATCTCAACACATTCAATCCACCTCAAACTTCAGGTCCAATACAAACTCGTGTCCTTAATGGCTCCGCAAATTCAACCCTGAATGAGGAACCTTGATTCACCTTGCATGCGCACAAATATCCTGAACAGAGAAGGAACCAAACCCTGATTCACACCCAATAAAACCTAACTCAACGCCTCTGATGAATCCTCTAGAATAAGAAACCCTCTCTTGATGTACACTGATAATCTTCTGAATACGGAAAGCTCCAACCAAAGGAAGATGCCTTGATCACCCGTCCTTATGCAAAATGCAATGCAATGCTTAATGTTTTATTTTTCTATGCTTGAATGCAATGCAATGAAATGAAAGCTCATGCTACATGACATGAAGAAATGAGAGGGCAAATTTTGGGGTATTACAGCGGCCCCTATTCAATCACTGTAGACCTGAATGGATGACAGCGGCCCCTATTACATCAGCATGAGGATGTCTCGAGGCATAACCAAATTGTCTAACTGCCAACACTGGGTTGTAATTAATCCCACCTCTTCTTCCAAGTAGAGGCACATTAGGAAAACTTCCACATTTGACAATAAGCTATACCGTCAGTAATTTGGGATCAAACCAAATAATATTATTGGCAGTCCAACCTATCAGTCTCTTGGACCACTTCATTGTCTCAGCAGTTTCTACAAACGCACCAGTCCGGGGTAAATGTTTGAAGAGCCAATGGCATAACAATTGGGTGCAATAACTAACCAAACTCCCTCTTGCCTTCTCATTTTTGTAGTGTACGGAGTGATAAAAATCCCCTAGCAGGGTAGGAATCGGATTCTTCGAGACAAACACTTTCAACGCCTACATATCAACAAAATCAGGCTGACCGGGGAAAAGCACCAAGCCATAGATACAAAGAGCTAACACAGCGTTGTAAGTAGTCCAATTGTTAGCCTTGGTAGCTTCCTGAGCTTGTCGAAAAAGAAACTCCAAGTGAAATCCTTCATCTTCTTTGAGTCTGCTTAGGCCACTTTTCACAACAAACAGGTCCAGATGTAGAATAGCAGCAATTACTTCAGGGGCAAGAGCACCTTTAGAAAAATACGGTATAGCAGACGTTATTGGAATTCCCAAAATAAATGAGAATTCCTCCAGGGTGGGTATCAGAATGTAGTCAGGGAATAGGAAACATCTCATTGATGGCTCATAGAACTGTAAGAAAGTATGCAACCCATCCTTCTCATACTTTGTGAATGCACAGACCATCTTAATCAGCTCTCCATACTCCTTCTGAAAAGTGCTGAGAACACCAGAACCAGCCATACATATCATCTTGTTCAATACATCCAGCTTAGGATCAGGGAATTTGTATGACACATTATTCTTCCTTTTAACCTCAGCATCTTGGGAACTCATGATTGGAATCAGACAATATGGTAAGTACCTGAAAATGACAAACATAACCTGTTATGATATGATTATGCAAATGCAAAAGGCATGTGATCAGGTATCCAGGTGTCGGTGTCTGTGTTGAACTGTGTGCACTGTGTCTCTGTACTGAATCTGGCAATATATCTGAGATGAATACTCAAACCACTGTCATAGGATACACTGTCTGTAATAATCATAGAATCACAAGTACGGTATGTAGGAGGCCGGGATACCTGCAAACCTGTAAACATCTCACCCATACTCACATGTGGTTCCTAGAAAATAAGGCTTGTCAGCTTCGGAGGTTTGAGAAGCGATAGCACATTCAGCCCGTAGGATCCAATGCTATGCCAATCAAAGAAGTCGTCCACTGACTCACCTTAGAAAATAAAGGTCATCCTATGCAAGTACCAAAGTGGGCCCTCGGGTGCGACTGGGTTTGCCACAGAATGTGGTCTGCCACTGTCACCGCTAAAGAGAGATGTTTCCACTAAGGTCCTCATGATCGGTCACTAGAGTCGACAGCTCTCTAGATCGACATCCTGGAATACGCAAGATGCGCACGCCATGATGGGTCCCAAGATAGCCTCGTCTAGCTGTGAATTTCGTGATTACCCACGTACACAGATGGCACGTAGGTCCCACTACTCTCCACTCTAAATCTAAGTGTATACTCGAGCCTGTGTACTGAGCTCATCTCTCAGAAATCCCACCCCGCCAAACAGAAAACAGCACAGTCCAGCACAACAATAATAATATGATATGTAATGCTAAAAAGCAGTAAATACAATAATGTACAGTAAGGCAATAAATAACCATACAATAAAACGGTAAATACTGCACAACAATAAACACCCAATGAAAGAAAAACAGACAAGCGCTAGGATTGACTCGCTTAGGATGGACCAGTAATAGGTCAACCTGTCCCCAGCAGAGTCGCCAGCTGTCGCTCCCTGGATTTTCATCCTAGTACAAACGCGAAAGTGGCACCAAACAGAGTCGCCAGCAATGTGTATTTATCCCAAGAGAGGGAAAGGAAACACCGCATAAACCTGAAGGAAAGGAAAGAGCATGGTCTTGCAACCAAGAGAAAGGGTAAGGGAGTCGGTTACGCGAGAGGAAGGTATTAGCACCCCCTCACGTCCATCGTACCCGATGGGATCCACGCTTGCTTGCTTCGATCAAAGGGTGTAAGAAAAGAATACTGGAAAAGGAACTGAAAGAAAAAAAAGGAGAAAGAATGGAAAAGGAACAAGAAACAAATGTAGGGAAAATAAAAGAAGTGCTCGCATGGGCCCTACCCCACTGCCTACGTATCTCATCGGGAACATGAGAATCAGAGCGACGTAGTTCCCCTCACTAGGGATGGATTGTTTGTGTTTTTTAGTGGAATACGTCAACGTTCGCGTCCTAGCAGTTTAGGTGTTGCAGCTCGCTGTAGGGAGACTTAGGCGTTACCTGTTTGCGGTAGAACAGAAATGACGCATCCTTAAGGAAGGAGTGAATGAGATGAGAAAAGAATTCCCGAAGGAAAGACGTGATTGTTTGTTTTTGACTTTTAAGAGTTCTTTCATTTGTTTGCATATGATAGTGTATCCAAATCTTAGCCATTGGAATGTGTACATTCTCACATTCCAAGATGGAATGGGTAAGAAGGCACACTAAGAGTGAAGAAGACCCCCACACTTAGTTCTAATTGTCAAGGTTCAAACACACTAGCATACTTGTGTTTATTAAGTGTTTTTGTTGATTATGGGGTGAAGAAGTGTTTTTTATTTGTACCTTCAACAAGTATTGCATTTAAGTCCCTCATACAAGATCAAATGTCTAACACATTGATCCAAGATGGGCTATATGCTACACATTCTAAGATTATAAGAGAAGACCCCTTATAATCTTTTCTTTATATGAAAGGCCTAAATGCAATAAGTGCCTACCTTTATTACATATATTGAGTTTTTCTTTGAGATGAGAAAAGAGACTCAAGAGAGGAGAAAAGGTAAAAGTCTATATGAACTAAGACTCAATCCTAATTGAAGATTAAATGGAGTGATCCTAATGGTTTGTGAGGTTTCAACCTAAAGTCTAAAGAAAGAATGAATTAAACAATTCACTTCTAAAGTAGAAGATGAATTGTAATTCAAAAGGGAAAGTGATGAGTTATTAAGAAAAAGCACATAAGTGCTTAACAAACACAAGATGAAATTGTAAAAGAGAAAGGATAGAAGTTTGAATGTGGATTCCTTATCCACACTCAATTGCAACTTACCAAAGCCCCTACATGGTTAGTAAACATGTATAAGAAGTATAAGAAGCAAAAGAACACTTAATGCACCATAAAGATCAAAAGAATAAGATGAAAGATCAAATCCTATTAATCACAACCAGAATGTACCTCATATGGAAAACAAATGATCATTATCATGCAAGTCTAAGTGGATAGGCAACAAACATCATCCATGACATTAGAACATGTTACCATAAGAAAAGGGAGAATGAAAGATGTAAAGAAATGGAAGAAACATGCCTAAATGGAACATGTAATCCAAGGATCAGAATTGAAATGAAATGAAGAATGATATATAAACACATCACAAGCATTCATGAAACACCTATCAAGCCATTCAAGAAGCAATAGAAGAAGAAAGAAAATGGAAATTCAAAAGATAACACAAGTACTTCATATTAAGGACACACAAAGTTCAAATGAAAGTGAACATGCAATGATGACACATAACATGTACCAATGACCTATAATGTCAAATGGATAGTTCACAAAGTAGGCAAATGATCATGCAAGTATGCACAAAAGCAATCATGTAACCATGCACAAAGATTACAAGGATATGACATGTTGTAATGCTTCAAATGAAATGTTTTAAACAAAAATCAAATGAGTTCATGAAAATTATGAAAACATGGTATTGAGGTTCACAAATCAGAGATGAATCACATATCAAAGTATCATGTAAAAAATTCAAGGCAAAAAGGCTTTATACAATGCACTTAAATCAAATTGGATGCACATGCAAAGTAATGCAAAGATGAACATCAAAACATGCCATAACAGGACCTAAAAAATCCAATAAAAATCACTTAACACAATTCAAGATGTTAATGACTCACTACAAATAGAAGCAACTCAAAACAATTTTTAATGATCAAGAACAAAATTAAACAAAATCATGTACCACATTAAGAATGCATACAAAAGAAAATCAAAGAAAATTGTGGAACAGGGGCAAAAAGGTCATAAAATCAAGAAATAAAATCATGACAAATTTTCTAAATGTTTTAATGATGCTCATGAATTTTTGTGGAATTTTATAATGCCATTTGGTATTTTTAAAAATTAAAAAGCAAACGTGTAGAAAAAATGAAAATAAAAATGAAATGCAATATGAATGGGGGTGCATGCATAGTAATTGTTCAGTTCAAATTAATTGGGCTTGAAAACATGGGAGGTGTGGATATCAATCTGACTAAGTCCATTACATGCGCAATCCACAATAACTACCATGCTCTTCAGTCAACACAAGTCAAAGCAAGGATCACCGTTGGATCAAGTCAGGTCAACAAACAAGTCAAAGTAAACAACATCAACGCGCACATGTGAATGTCCACACTCCCTATCGTGTACCACACCACATAACGTTTAAATGAAATCAGAAAAAATGCACATGACATGCACATGCGTTTTAATGCGTTGTCATGCTCCTAGCCACACGATCATGCAAAACGAACGGACACGATTAAAACATGGCGAAAACCTTAGCAATTGAAGTCACCGGCCGGAGGTGACCTCCGGTCACCTTCTCCGGCTATACCACCACCGTCTGCAACTTTACATATCACCAAAATGCACAATCCATACACCAAATTGAAGCTGAACTTGTCTAGATTAAGGATATGCTCATGAAAAACACAAATCACATGCACATTGCAAGAACAGAGGAGATCAATTTATGCCCTAGGTTTTGCAACTAAGCCTTTAGAAGGCCTATCAACTAGCCGGTTTGAGCAGAGCTTCTAGCAAGCTTAAAGCACCAAAAACAAATGAAAATAGCCAGAAATCGTGCAGTCTAATTTCAGAAATTCAAACCTGAAAGTGGAGCAACTTGATGTGTTGAGAAAACCAGAGAAAAGCTTGAGGTCTTGAGCTTGATTCGTGCAAAATAAATGCAGTTGAGACTTGAGATATTGAAGTAAATCACAATGAAAACTCAACTGAACCACACTACAATTGATGCATTCAACTTCCTCTCCCTAGCTCTTGATCAGAAATAGCACATTGAGGATGATGAAGACAAAATGTGATAGAGGATGATGAGATTCGTGTACAGAGAGAGAGAAAAATCAGAGAATGTGGAGAGAATGAGAGTGTTCTTGGGAGTGAAAAATCAAAAAGTGCAGTTGAAATGAGAAATGTGAGTGAGATTTGGTTTTATAGTGTGAGTTAACCAAGGTTAAACTGAGTGAGGTTAACTGAGTTAAAGTGGTTATGCTGAGTCCACCCTAACTAACTGAGTCAAGTTAGTTAGGGGGCGAGTGGTCAAGGTTGGGTTATGGTGAGGTCAAGCTCATGACAGTTATGGTGGAAGGTAGAAATGAGAGTGAAGCTTCAGCAAGCAAACTTGTAGTGTAAGCTTGTTCATTCCCTTTTTATGCATGGTACAGCATGTATGCATGCGTGTGTAGTAGCATGTTTAGCTTAAAGAACAAAGAGATGTGGAAAGGTATGCGTGTGAATGTTACACAATAAAACATCATTTTCATTTTCTGATTTTATATGAAAGTTTGGAATCAATGCAACAGTGGATGTTTGATGGTAAATATCTCTCATGTTAATGCATGATTTAATGAGGTTTTGGTGTCAAATGAAAGAGGAGCTATCATGGAACAATAGTGATGTTGAAAACAAGTCAAATGGAAGTGTGTAAGATGGTGAAAAATAGCTCCAAACATCAAGACACAAATCTGAGGCATGAAAAATAGCTCCAAACATCAAGACACAAATGGAAGTGGGTTTCAGTCACTATCACCATGACTTTGGACCATCATAACTCCCAATCCAATGATCAGATGAAAAATTGATAAACACCAACTTTGAATATCTCACATAGAGGAACAACTTTGATGTTGAAAGATTTTCCATTTGAGGTCTCTAACCATGAGTAATTGATCCATACATTTTGCCCACCAACTATTTGAGAAAATGATGTGCGCGTGACATGAAAATCCTTGGTCATGACCTGGTTTTGCCCAAGTTTCCTCCAACTTTGATCCATCATATCTCCCTCAATTTTTATCCAATGGAGATGTTCTACACATGGATTTGAAGCTTAAAGCAAGACCTTTTGTTGTGGCAGAGTGGAATTTTCATTTCGTGCTTCAATTTTAAATGGCCTTGGTTCAAACTCTGATGCAAAAATGGTCAAAACTTGCTATTTTTAGTAACCCTTCTTCATCCAAAAATGGCAACTTTCCACCTCTTGATTTTTTCATGATTCCTTTGGAGTTTCTTGATCAAATTTTGTACATTGGACACATATAACATGAATTTCATGAATTTGGCCTCAAAAAAGTCAAGAGTTGACTTTTTCCTCTGATTATTTGACTTGACCCCAAAATCTCTGATTTTTTATCTTTCTTCCAATTGAACCACTTCTAAAAGAAATTGAGAGGTGATTTTCCACATACATACACTTAAGAACATATAGAATACCATGACATCAAGTTTTGTCCAAAAAATCAAAGATATCCTGATTTTATTAGAAACCCTAATTTTGACCCCCTATGGTTAGGAGGGAAAAGTGCAGTCTTCAATTTCAAATTCCTCAGAGTATGTTGTGTATCCCTTTAAAGAATGATGAGATATGCCACTTGAGATTGATTTTGGATCAATGAGCTATCTCTTTTGAGGGTTTTCCTTCAGTTTTTGAACCTCTTGCATGTTGAAGTATGTATTTCTTCAATCTCCCATTGGATCTCACTTCCTTGAGATTGTGGATGATCAATTGAGATGGTATGAGACATGAGAGACTCTTGGCTTGCCTTGAGGCAACTTGATTGACCTTTTTGTGCTTTGAATGATCCCTTGATTGTCCACCTTCCACCTGATCACATGCCTTGATGGTAAGAGGAATGCTATGCTTCATTTTTCTATGTTAAATACAATGCAATGCTAATGAGATGGATATGATATGATATATGATAATGCTGAACTATGATGCCAAAAGGGGAGAGCAAATTTTGGGGTATTACACTTGCCTATACACCGTTATAATAGATGCGCGCATTTTTTAAATCTCATTAAAAGGCTTTTAATGACGGTTAATATTCCAACGGTAGTGAAATGTGAGGCCTTTCACCACAGATATTTAAAAAACCGTCATTATAGGTAGCGACTGGTCATGGGTTCAATTCCCAGCACCAACATTTATGGTTTTTTTACATATTTTTTCAAAAATGCCCACAACCTTTCACCACGGGTATTTGCAAAACTGTCATTATAACATATAGTTTAGTTTTATGTCTTGCTCTTCAAAAAATCGGTTTTAGGGAAAATCGTCTCCTTTTTTAGATCTGTTTCGTGCATCTGAAGCAGAAAAATCATGCAGTCATTAATCCCGTACTCTGGAAGAGTTACGGGTTTTCACCCTCAAAACCCCAAATTCATCTTTTTTTCCTATTTTTAATGAATTTTTACTGTTTTCATAGTCTCAAAAAATTCTAAAAAAATTCTCAAAATTCTTATTTGACCTAATTAGATTAAATTTCGTGTTTTTAGATTTTTCTGAATTTATTTTAATCATGTTACTTCTTTCCTATTTTTCAAAATGCTGACAGACCATTAACCACGGGTATTTAAACCAACCGTCATTATAGGTGGCGTTTTTTACTTATTTTTTCAAAATGCTTACAGGCCTTTCACCACGGGTAATTTAAACCAATCATCATTATAGGTAGCGTCTTGTCATGGGTTCAAGTCCCAGCACCAGCATTTTCAAGTCTCATTACCAACATTATAGGTGGCGTGCATATTGAGTTTATTCACTATCCTTAAATAAGTCTTGGTTGTCCATTTAGTGATTATCAACGGCCAAAATACTACTATTAGTGATCCGCATAAAACCTAAAACTTAGACATCTTCTACCTCCAAACATCATCTTTCATTTACGATACTCTATTTCTCCACTAAACCAAATTTCAGAACTCGAGTTAGCAATGTTAGTTGTTGATGTTCTTTTTTAATTATTGTTGTTCTTTGTTGTTCTTTTTTATTATTGTTGTTCTTGTTGTTCTTTTTTAGTAATGTTGTTCTTTTTGTTATTATTGTTATTATTGTTGTTGTTGTCGTTGTTGTTCTTGTTGTTGTTATTGTTCTTCTTCTTCTTCTCATTCTTTTTGTTATTGTTGTTGTTGTTGTTGTTGTTGTTGTTGCTGTTATTGATGTTGTTGTTGTTGTTGTTGTTATTGTTGTTGTTGTTGTTGTTGTTCTTATTGTTGTTCTTGATGTTCTTGTTGTTCTTCCTGTTGTTCTTGTTCTTGTTGTTGTTCTTGTTCTAATGCTGCAATTTTTATTTTATTTTATTAAAATACATACAACAACGGGTATTTAAAATAACCGTCATTATATGTAGCGCGTTTTCCAATTTATTACAACGCTTTATGGGCCGTGATTGTAGGTATCATATATACAACGACACTCTACATAACAACGCATGCGCCTGCGTCATTATATCTCTTTTGCAACCGTTGTTAAATGTGTTTTCCGTAGTAGTGATTCTATTTTTCTATCCACAACAAAACACCAGATATATACCAAAATCAGATGTCGAGATGATCTACGGAGATTACGATACTGAAGGATGTTGTGCTCCTCCCAATTCATTGGAAACTGATACTCTGATGAAAGATAACTTTGACTACAGCTTGGATGATCCCCTAGATGATTTACCTATTTGGGAGCCTAACAAGGAAGATCACGGGTATCAAAGCCAGCCAGAAAATGCATATCTGCTGAACAACCCTGAAAAAGATTCATCTGTTCCTTTAGAAGAATGGAGGCCTAATATGAAGAATCCTAAATATGTCAATCATCGTCTAGATGAAGTTGCAAGAATTGCTGGACAAGAGTTTATTAACTTTGCACTACCAGAGATCAACGCAATTGAAGAGGATGATTCCTCAGTTTCATCAGAGAACTGGGATACCTTGGGACAGCCAAGCGGCCAGTTTGATTTCCTAGTAAAGTATACTGCCCTTGAAAGCTCTCGCATCTTGTATGAAAACATCCAACCAACTGGATGAGGAGATTCTCTTGTATACAAAAATGCGTACAAGGAAACAACAGAAAATTTCTCTGCTAATAACTCTGCATGGGAAGAATACTCTAGTGATCTAACTCCGCCAGAAGTCAATGTCATTACTGAAGACAATCCCAGAAGGAAAGTACCAGACTTTGTAATCCATAGAGGAGTTCGTCACAATTGGGAAGTTATTGATGTCCCGAATATTGTTCACATCTCAAAGTAAATGCCTCGTCTTTATTTTGACCTCTCACCTTGCCCGGGTGAAAGGATGTTTTATAGGGCATCGTTTCCTATAAATATTTCCTCCCTGCCTTGCCCATGGCAGAGGATTTTTGTTTTGTAGGGCTTGTGTTTCAGGAATTGACAAATCATAAATAAAGATGTCATTCTGAATTCCCGTATTTATCGTTGTTTTTTTTTCTTTTTCATAAAATGGTAATCCTAAAACAGACAAAAACAACAAACGTTTTCAAAATACACTGCACGCTACTTTTTACATTTTTGCTATCTTTTCTAAAAAGAATTATCAATCACATTATGTAGATTAATTGTTAAAAACCCCGTTGAAATATATGATCCATTGCCTTCTCCCAACTTTGAGTTCCTGGTATTCGAAGCTGAAGAAGAAGAA
Organism: Lathyrus tuberosus; assembly: GCA_022829125.1. Taxonomy (NCBI): domain Eukaryota; kingdom Viridiplantae; phylum Streptophyta; class Magnoliopsida; order Fabales; family Fabaceae; genus Lathyrus; species Lathyrus tuberosus. The sequence goes on from JALAZF010000254.1 coordinate 3,896,104, forward strand.
GACAAAGAAATTCCATATGAGATCTCTTGACTACTTAGACAGGAGGAAAAGACCATTCAACCTTACAAAGAACCATTCGAAACAATCAATTTGGGTTTAGAAGAAGAAAGAAAAGAATTTAAGATTGGAGCTCTGCTCAGTTCAACAATCAGAAAAGTCTGGTAAAGCTTCTCAAAGAATTTTCAGATGTGTTTGCTTGACCCTACCAGGATATGCCAGGGTTGGATACCAATGTTGTGGAACATCATTTGCCATTAAAGCCATAATGTCCGCCAGTCAAACAAAAGTTGAGAAGGACTTATCCGGATATGGCCATCAAGATCAGAGAAGAAGTCCAAAAGCTTATCGATGCAGGCTTCCTTGCCACATCAAAATATCCTCGGTGGCTAGCCAACATAGTGCTAGTTCCTAAGAAGGATGGAAAAGTCAGAATGTGTGTAGACTACAGGGATTTAAACAAAGCAAGTCTGAAGGATGACTTCCCTCTACCACACATTGACATGTTAGTTGATAGCATTGCAAAATTCAAAGTCTTTTCCTTCATGGACGGGTTTTCAGGCTATAATCAAATCAAGATGGCACCAGAAGATATGTAGAAAACTTCATTCATTACACCATGGGGAACCTTTTGCTACAAGTTGATGCCATTCGGTCTAAAGAATGCAGGCACAACCTATCAAAGGGCAGTGCAACTCTATTTCATGACGTGATACAAAAGAAATTGAAGTGTATGTGGATGACATGATTGCTAAGTCTGAAACAACGAAGAACATGTGGAAAATTTGTCAAAACCATTCGAGCTTCTGAGAAAATACAAACTCCACTTGAATCCCAACAAATGTACATTTGGCGTTCGCTCAAGAAAGCTTTTGGGATTCATCGTTAGCCAAAAGGGAATTGAAGTTGATCCCGACAAAGTCAAGGCCATTCAAGAAATGCCTTCACCCTTAACAGAAAAGCAAGTAAGAGGATTTTTGGGACGTCAAAATTACATCTCAAGATTCAAATTTCTCATGACAGTGACATGTGCACTGATTTTCAAGTTCCTCCAAAAGGACCAAGGATGCGTATGGATAAAAGATTGCCAAAAAGCTTTTGAAAGTATCAAAGAATATATGCTGAATCCACCTATTTTGTCTCCTCTGGTGGAAGAAAGACCCATGATCATCTACTTAACAGTCCTAGAAGATTCCATGGGTTGTGTGCTGGGTCTACAAGACGAAACAGGTAGAAAAGAATACGCCATTTACTACTTGAGCAAGAAATTCACAGACTGTGAAACATGATACACTATTCTCGAGAAAACCTGTTGCCCTTTTAGCTTGGGCTGCTAAACGTCTTCGCCAGTATATGATTTGTCATACAACTTGGTTAATATCCGAAATGAATCTGATCAAGTATGTCTTCGAGAAGCCTGCTTTAACTGGAAGAATATCCCGTTGGCAGATGTTGTTATCAGAATACGACATCAAATACCGTGCTCAGAAAGCTGTCAAAGAAAGTATTCTAGCCGATCATCTGGCTAACCAACCAATTGAAAATAATGAATCAATCAACTTTGAATTCCCAAACGAGGATGTGATGTACCTAAAGATGAAAGACTACGATGAACCGCTATCGGACGAAGGACCAGATCCAGGATCCCGATGGGGACTAATATTCGACGAGACTGTCAGCGCCTGTGGAAACGCAATTGGGGCAATCATTGTTACACCTCTGGATACCCATATTCCTTTCACCGCCAGATTGGCAATCAAATGTATAAACAATAAGGCCGAATATGAAGCTTGCATCATGGGTCTCGAAGAATCCGTTGACTTAAAGATAAAACATCTAGATGTGTATGGAGAATCTGCTTTGGTTATAAATAAGATCAAAGGAGAATGGGACACATGTCAACCTGGTTTAATTCCATAAAAAGATTACACAAGAAGGTTGTTACCTTTCTTCAACAAAGTTGAGTTTCATCACATTCCTCGTGAAGAGAACAATATGGCTGATGCACTTGCTACCCTATCCTCCATAATTAGTTTGAATCAATGGAACAACGTACCCAAGATTGACATAATGCGCCTTGATAGGGCCGCTTACATATTTGCAGTTGAAGCAGTCCTCGGCGACAAGCCTTTGTATTACGACACCAAGCTTTTCCTTCAAAAACAAGAATACCTGCTTGGGGCATCAAGAAAAGATATAAAGACTCTCAGAAGACTGGCTGGTAACTTCTTCCTGAATAATGATGTACTCTACAAAAGAAACTTCGACATGGTTTTGCTCAGATGCGTGGACAGACACGAAGCAAACATGCTAATGAACGAGATTCACGAAGGATCCTTTGGCACTCATGCCAATGGACATATAATGTCAAGAAAAATTTTAAGACCATGATATTATTGCCTGACAATGGAATCTGATTGCTACAAGTACATGAGGAAGTGTCATAAATGTCATATTTACGCCGACATAATTCATGTGTCTCAGACATTTATCAAAGTTCTATCCTCTCCATGGCCTTTTTCTATATGGGGGATCAACATGATTAGCATGATTTAACCCAAAGCTTCAAATGGACATCGTTTCATCCTGGTGGCCATTGATTATTTCACCAAGTGGGTCAAAGTAGTATCATATGCCAATGTGACCAGACAAGTGGTGGTCCGGTTTATCAAGAACAATCTCATCTGTCGTTATGGTTTCCAAGCCAGATCATTACTGATAATGGATCAAACTTGAACAACAAAATGATGAAGGAATTATGTGCTGAATTTAAAATTGAACACCATAACTCGTCTCCCTACCGGCGTAAGATGAATGGAGCAGTTGAAGAAACTAACAAAAATATCAAGAAGATCATTCAGAAAATGGTCGTGACTTACAAGGATTGGCACAAAATGCTCCCATTTTCTCTTCACGGTTACCGCACATCCGTCCTCACTTCAACAGGGGCAACCCCTTTCTCTCTAGTATATGGCATGGAAGCAGTGCTCCCCATAGAGGTTGAGGTCCCGAAGAGTCTTGATGGAAGCCAAGCTAACAAAAGTTGAATGGTGTCAAAGCAGATACGATGAACTGAATCTAATCGAAGAAAAAAGAATGACGATTTTATGCCATGATTAGTTATATCAACGAAAGATGAAGAAAGCTTTTGACAAAAAGGTCCGACCTCGGGTATTCAGAGAGGGCGACCTCGTGCTCAAAAAGATCCAATATTTCCTCACCGACTCCAGGGGGAAATGGACTTTAAATTATGATGGCCCATATGTTGTCAAGAAAGCCTTCTCAGGTGGTGCCTTAAAAGAAGCAAAAAAGAGCGTCTCGGTGGGCTGAAAATCCGAAAGGACGACCCAGGAAAAAATTAGAGACATAAACAGAGAATAACTATCCAGGTAGATTGAAAAACCTGAAAAATAAATCTAGGTAAAAGTTAGGTATTCATGGCAAGTAACTGCATTCAACGAGATTGGATCATCTAAAGCAACGTCATCTGTCAAAGAATCATCGATCAAGTCACCTTCAAGGAAAGCTCAAGAATATTTGGAATTCAAAGTTGTTAGAAGAATAGTGGTCATTATGTTTCAATGTAGCCTTTTCCCTTTAAGTTATCATTTTCTAACTTTGTAATGCTCCATGGAATCATGCATTTGGCTGATTACCATCCTATTAATAAAAGTTTGAGCCTTTGTGCCTTGTTGTTTGCAATTCTCACTTTTATTCTGCCTTGCCAAATGACATATTTTATCTGATTTTCATTATAAAAAAATTATAATTTTTCTTTTAAAATAAAGATGGCATTTTCCTTTGATTTGTGAACATAATAAGGAATAACAACAGCTTCTCCAAGAGTGATTAAAATCTTGAAATACAAAATCAAATGCTCTTGCGATCGATCTCGTGAATATCCCTAAGTGGCGGATCATCACCTCAAATAGATAAGATTAGACATCTTATTCATCCCCAGTAAGGGTCAAGTTTCATTTCTTCTACCAAATGAATGTTGGAATCAGGATGAATATTTAATCCTTTTCCCCAAGAAAAGTGCTACCTCCGGGAATCAAGATAAGATCTGGTCCTTTTCCCCGACAGGGTTTTAGCATTAAAAACACCAATGATGCCTATATTCCCCAGAATAACCGAGTATCCGGTTTTGTTCGTCACCAATTTGTGTGTCGTGTCTGTTTTGTCAGCATAAGCATAACATTCATTCATACATCATGCATAATTAATTTATATTCATATTCATATTTATAATACCTAAGTTGTGTCAACTTTAAGCAGGAAATGTACGTTCTTTCTAAAAATCCCCACTGCGTTTGATTATCGTGGAAGTTTCACTTCAGTTCTCCTTTCCACACTTGGATATGATAAAATTCCCAGTTTGGGTTCATTCCTCATCTGGAAGTATCTTCTTTTACATAGTCTCTCTGGATTGAAAACGGTCCTTGACCATTTTGATAACTTGAACCTCTAAGGGAGAAGGACATCCATTGGAACCTTACCCTTCCCCAGTGAATACATAGTTTGCTTTCTCTGGTAAAGGAAAATCCCCAGTGAAAGTTTTTCAGCAAAATCTCTTGGTAACAAGGACATCACATCTCCCAAGAAGTATCTACCAATCGACAAATGGAAGTCTTTTTAAGAACAGATTGTCTATCTTCATCAAAGATACGTTTATTCCTTATTGGAATCTACACCTGACGAAACAAGTGACAATCTCTTAAGAAGCTTATTTTTGTCCCCAGAAATTCCCCGTGAGTCGACGAACGACAATCTCTCCCCGAGAAGCTTGTCCACTCTTCGAATAAAGTCATCATCACCTCAAAATTGTCCTACATCACATGGCATCTCTCCGAAGAAGTCTCGAAGGGAATTATGATGAATTCTCTCCAAGAAAATGGCATCTCAACAGAGAAGTTTACAAACCTCTACATTACAGTCTGTGGCATTCCCTGGTATGACTGCTATCAGATCTTCGCTCATCCTATGTCATCTCTCCGAAGAAGTCTCGAAGAGAAGTATGATGAAGCCTACTTCCATCGAATGACATCTCCTCAAGTGAATTCGAGCGAGAAGTTTGATGAAGACCCTCACAGATTTCGAAATCTATCCAACAAGATAATTAGCCCGCATCTCCTCGAAGATTCCCGGCGAAGTAATTAATCCAGTAAGTGATCACCTTTTCAGAAGCTTGTCTGCCTAAACCTTGTCAAGAAAAAGACTTGATAAGAAGAAACTAAGACCAGTTCCATGGCAGATTTCAAGAAACTCAAACTAGTTCCATGGCTGAAGACCAGGATCAAGTGGAAGTTTTACCCTTTTCTAACTAGAATTTCTTAGTAAAAGAAGATGGATAAACATATTCTAGCATTGGGAATTTGTTACCATTCAAGTTATCATATCATATCATCTACATTTGCAGTCAAAATTCTGGGTATTCTGATATTTAATCCTATTTTACCTTGAATGTTTAAATGTCTTCATCATTCATACCTTTAGGTCCAAGAAGATTAAATAGGGGCATCTGTTATACCCTAAATTTTGACCCTAAAATCCCACATCATTTTCATATCATATGAATATACTTTCATGCATCACTAACCTATTAGAGAACACAAAGTTTGTTGCTTGTTTCATTTTTTACTGCAAATTTGGGTTTTGAGCCTCATAAAGGATTCAGGCAAAGGATCAATCAAAAATTGGCTTGATCTTCAACCTATCAAGTCTCTCATTCATACATAAAGATCAATAGGTCTCCTTCATCAAGAATCAAGCACAAATATGCATCATTTCAAGTTGATCAAACCCCGAGTTCATCAGAGTCACCAAACTAGGGTTTTGATTGGTCAGGACCTCCAGAGTGAATTTTTCATCTGGGCATGAGCTAATACCTCAAGATACGATTCAAGGAGCTCAAATATACCTTTGAAGTCCATTCATAAGTTTACAATTGCCTCAGGGTATTCATTCATTGAAAAATAAAAAATTAGGGTTTCTCTGCACAAAATTCATCTGATACCCAATGTCAAAAGTTTGACTTTTTGGACAAAATTGATCATCAAGGGCTATTATTCAAGAAAATATGATCCATAGTTGCATTTAATCAAGGATTGATCAAGAAATCAAGGTTACTTACAAAAGAAGCAAAATTGGAGGAATTGAAAATTTCACTAAGTTATGAAAATTCATGTTCAGGTACCTAACTTTACAAGGCCATAACTTGTGATCCAAGCAACCATTTTTTGTACTCCAAAGCTCAAATGATAGATCTTCTTCCATACAACAAGGTTGATGGGATGAGTCACCCCCAAAAAGTGCATAGATTTTGAGATATGAAGCCATGAAGTTTGGGTTTCAAGACTTTTTTAACTTTGACACTTACAAAAAATTTTAGGCAAAGTTTGTTTTGTGTTTTAGCTAACTTTGAGGCCATTTTTATCCAAAATCCATGTTGAATCAAGACCAAATGCAAACATCAAAGTTAAAGTAGGATATCTCAGCTTTCCAAAAAGTACAAGAACATCCATTAATTCTACTTGAGCAAGGAGATATGATCCTTACAACATGCCATGATCAAACAGATTTTCAAGACAGCATTGGTGCATTACTTGTGTCACACGATTTTCACCTTCAAGTTTTGTCACTTTACAAGCTTTGTCATCATTCAAGATCAACATAAATCTTATAGAGTCACACAAAATCGGCAAGAATATGCCAATGAGTCAAGGATCTATCTTTTAGCATATGAGAATCATCATTATAAAGCCATGAAGTCAAGATTGTCATTTGGTATTTATGTGAAACATTGAATTGGCAAGAAATGAGCCACACCAGTTCAGATATGTTAAAAAATAATGAGTGTTCAAACTTGCAAAATGTTAATTGAGTCAAGATTCTAGTTATGCTATAGTAGACTAATGGTACGTTAGCATTTAAGTTAAAGCTACATGGCTATATCCATTAGACAATAGCATGCTACCTCATCCAACACTATTCATCCAAAACCAAAACATTTTCCTATAAATAGCAGACTTCTATGATCAATTCAAATACACCCAAACAATACCAAAGCTTGCTTTCTCACATTTCCTCTCTTGTTTCAATGTTGCATAGTTCAAAAGTTTAGAAATCGAATTTCTCATTTCAGAGCAATTCTACTCAAATCAATCATCCCCACGCCTTACACACATCATGTATAAGTGATCCAAACACTTAAACATTATCTGTAACATTAAATTCACCAAGATCCCAACCTCACTTTACTCTGCTGCAGTTGGATTCGAGCCCATCAATCCAGAAGGTTTCCATCCATTCCAAGCACATCAACACATTCCTTGAGGTATAGGGAAGCTTTCCAGATTATCATTTCACATCTGTAACACCTACAACTGAGGATTCAATCTCCTCTTGCAAGGTAAGCCTGAAGCTTTTCAAACTCCAGGAACCATGTATCTTAAATTTTATTTCAAGTTACCAACATGCTTCTGGTAGTTCATAAATCGTTTACCCTCAATCAATTTCTGTTTATCATTCGTGTATGGAATTTCATATTAGTTTTTGCAAATTCTAGGGTTTTTGTGTTCATACATGATAACTCGTGTCACACTAAAAATAAATAATATCAAAAAGAGCCATTCAATTCCTTGTTAAAAAACACACAACTTTGATGTTTACAATATGCCAAATGGTTGTGTATTGAGAGAGATAGCATATGTTTTGCAATTTCAGAAGCTGGCTCGAGGAAGAAGATGATGTTTGGCACGAAATTTTGAATTTACGACGCATTTTTAGTATATTATGTGATGGTTGAGTTTAGTTGACACCAACACGCGTTGGCTCAGTCGACAAGGGCTTGTTTTGTTGTTGTGATGCGTGAGGGCATGGGTTCAAACCCCACCCATGCCATTTCTTTTTACCACATTTCATATTTTCTTATTTATTTTTTTCATAATTTCAAACTATCATAACTTTCTCATGTTTTATCATTTTAAACCCATTATTTTTTAAAATTGTTCATAATAATGTCTATTTTATAATTGTGAAAAGAAAATACCAAAAATAATTATTTTTAATGCATTTATTGATGTTCAAAATTTGTTGGTATTTTAGGGTTTCCTTGATTTCATCTTGATTCTATTGAATGATTTCTTGATTTATCTTGTAAATGCTAACTTGTGTGAGCCCTACACACTTTGTTAAAACCTTGCATGACTTCATAAACTTGTACAGTATGTTCTTGCTTAAAATTTTTTGCCTTGTTGATACATGTTCACATGATTAAAGTATATGATGAATCTTGTTCATACCATGAGCTATTTGCTTGATCATTTTTGCCTTAACATGAGATGTTTTTTTCCATGTTCACATAACCATGATGTGCATATTTGTCTTGTTGCTTTTACCATGTTTATGTGACCTTATACACTTGAATTTTTGCCTTGAAAATGACATTGAACACATGCTTGTATGCTCAAACTTTTATGGTGTTTCTTACTTGTTTATGACCATGTTTGAACCCTAATATCCATGTTTGGTTGTTACCAACTTTTCTTAACATGTTCAAACTTGTATTCATGCTTAAATGTTCAAGAAATGCCTTAACTTGTTCATATGATGCTTAAACTTTAGATTTGTCATTCTCCCATGTCATCTCTTGTATGTTTAAATCTTCATCCACATATTGTTTCATAAACATGTCATTTTGTTCAAAGTATGCTTGGTTGTTTCCCTTACTATATTTATTGAATCCTCGATTCATCTTGAAAACATATACTTGCTTGAACTTCTCTGTGATTGCTCCCATGGATTAAACATTTTCTTACATGTTCATGTATTTTCTTCATAAACTCCTACCATGATGAATACACCATATTTTTAAATCTCAAAATATTGGGCCTCTGTTAGAGTGTAAGACCCATGACATTTTCAATTCAATAAATGTTTTAAACTTTTTGGGCCTCTATTAGAGTGTAAGTCCCTCCCCTCCTCCGCAAAACTTTCTTCAATTTCTCAAATCTTTCAATCTTTCAAATCTCCATTTTCAACTTTCATCAAATACACCCCTAGTGGCATTCAAATCTCAAAATCTTGGTTCTCTTCTTAGAGTGTAATACCCAACACCTTTGTACATAAATCTTGGGCCTCTGCTTAGAGTGTAAGACCCAACACCTTTCTACATAGAATAAATCTTGGGCCTCTGCTAGAGTGTAAGACCCACCACCTTTTCTTTTCTTTTCAATAAATCTTAGGCCTCTATCAAGAGTGTAAGACCCATTACATTTCAAACTCTTTGCCTCTGCTCAGAGTGTAAGACCCAAAACCTTTGTACATAAATCTTGGGCCTCTACTTAGAGTATAAGATCCAACACCTTTATATATAGAATAAATCTTGGGCCACTGCTAGAGTGTAAGACCCACCACCTTTTCTTTTCTTTTCAATAAATCTTGGGCCTCTGTCAAGAGTGTAAGACCCATTACATTTCAAACTCTTGGGCCTCTTCTTAGAGTGTAAGACCCAACACCTCTGTACATAGAATAAATCTTGGGCCTCTGCTTAGAGTGTAAGACCCAACACCTTTGTGAATAGAATAAAATGAATAAATAAAACATTCAACACATCAAACCCTATAGATGCAAAATCTTCCATAAATTCAAGCATGTCATATCAATGTCTATTCTTGTTAATCTTCAATCAAGTTTGTTCATATTTTGTTAAGTTTCTCTTGACATTTATATCATCCTTAGTTTAGACATAGGTCAAACAATGAGATCCCTTTAATCACAACTTAGTCCAAACAACTAGCATCATGGAATCCTCTTAGGCCTTATACAAGCATCATAGCCTCCTCTTGGGCTTCATACAAGGAGACTTGGGTAGTCTCAGCCTCCTCTTGGGCATCATACAAAGATTTCTCCCCAACAAGACAACCTCCTCTTGGGCTTCATACAAGGAGACTTAGGAAGTCTCATTCAATCCCCCACGGCCTCCTTCTGGGCTTTATACAAGGATCCTCAGGCTTCTTGAAAGCATGAGTAAAGTCTTAGTCATCTATACAATAAATTATTTTAGCCTTATTCATCTTGGGCTTTGTACAAGATACAAATAAATTCTTTTAGCCTCATTTATCCTGGACTTTGTACAGGATACAAATAAAAATCACCAAAAGAGCCTGTCAAATCCTCAGTATAGAGTCAGTCTCTTCAAATTTCTTCAACAATCATTAAGCCTTTTCTCAAGCTTTTACATAAATAATTTCACCCAGTCAGTCAGCCTCAATCTTGGGCTTTGTACAAAACTCCCCAGTTGAGTCAGTTTTCAATCTTTTTCAGCTTCATATCTTGTGCTTCAATCAGGATACCTTAATAAATCCATCTCCTTACAGATGAGACCTTGATTCATCTCTGTAGGAAGATATCTCTTCTAATCACTACATTTCAAATCAAAGAATCAAAACTTTTTTTTCCAGATAAATGATCTAAGTGGCACTCTTGTTGAATCAAAATCCAAGTTGGAGTCCCTCCTTTATCATGGTTCAAAAACTTTTCTTTCATCTAACTGATGTAAGTGGCACACTTGTCGATTCTATATCCAAGTTAAAGTCCTTCTATTAGTATGTAAAGAATTCATAAAGGAAAAAGTGGCATTGCTTAACACAATAAGATTAAAGCTTTCTTCCATTATGACATCACTCTCAAATGATTGTAGTGAATAGGTGAGATATTTCCCTTAAAGACGACAACTTGTCAAATCTTTTAAACACTCTTTTAGCTTTATCATCTTAGGCTTTGAACAACATCCAAAGCAAACTTTTTCCTCCCATAGATTAGGAGGAACTACGAACGCCCTAATTTCCCCAATCCTCTTTTTTGGAATACATAGGCATAAGGTCGTAAGATCTTAGTGAGCATGTTAATAAAAAACCTTAAGTCTGGGTACCTTCCAAAAACAATAGAAAACCAGAAAAACAACAAAAACATTTCCTCAATTTTCACAAAGGAGAAACTTTCCCAATTAAGCAGCAAACAAATAATTCAACAGTAGAAATATATATAATAAAGGTTCCTATAAATTACTATTGATATTTAGGGTGTTAATAGCTTCCCTTAGTATAACCAACCCCCGATTCCAGATCTCTTCGCATTTGTAGGGAAAACACTTGCGCGCATGGTTAGTTTAAGATATCTTCGCCTTCCTTTTAAGCTTCATAGGATAAATATTAGAAATCAGAAAGTAGAACCAAATGCAGTAGTGACCGCGTCACAAAAACGGGAACTACACTACCCAGTACAATTCTATTTAGAAATAACCATCTAGATAAGAGAAACCCATCTCAATTCCTAAATCACCTCAGTGATATTTAACATTTACAACCTCCGGTAACTGTATTAATCTGTTCAATTGAAAGATACTTCTTCCAATACAATATTCAGTCAAGACTCTTGACCAACAATGACTCTTGGATTTGCTTAATAGCTTCATCTAAGAACAATACACAATTCATTACCTACAGGTTTCTGAATCTGTAAAACTATGTCTACCACAATTTATCAAACGATACAAAGGGTCTTAATAAAGTACACGACTCTCAAAACCCTAAATCCTTATTTTCTACTTTAAAAAAGTCTTAATAAGAATTCTTTAAAATCTATATTCTACCCTAGGTCTTGGTCTTCCCTTTATAATATTCAGCTGTCCATGGGCTTCGAAATATCTGCTTAATTATTCCTTGATCCACGCTCCGATTGCTCCTTAAATCTTGGACCAGATCAGCAACAACCTACTATATCAGGCCAAGATGTCGAGACACAAGCTAGGACATCTTGTCTGACATGTCTTCTTTCAGCAGACTTCATCATGTTGGAACATCTTGTGCAACACTTTATTTTACCAAAATTTAGTCAAATATTTTAGAGCTTTCAAACTCCCCCTTTTGACAAATTTTGGCTAAAATACCTTTTGCACAATAAACCCAAGATGCTCTAGAGAGAGAAAGAGAGAGTTGAAAGTCCCGAAGTCATTTCAGCCAGAAGCTTGCACTCTTCCCGTGTACCCATTACCCATTGTCTCGGTGTACATGAGGAAGAAGATGCACACCACTCCCCCTCAAACCCAGATCCAATACTTGTTACCGGAGCAACCAAATACCAACCTGAATTATCCCGTCAAGGACTCAGGGGAGCAGACTGCTACTCCGGGTAACTCAGAACACAAGACACAAAGGAAAGACTCAGAAAAGAACCTGAGACTCAGATAGGATGTTAAAACATCCCATCCAACATCCTTGCAAAACAATTGCAAGAATGGACTCCACACCAAAAAGGATATCAGTTGTGTGTTGTAAGGACCAACACACAACCGAGATGAATACACACCCATTCTTCCCCTTTTTAGCCAAAAATTGGCAAAAATAGCCAACATAGTTCCATACCCACATGGTACTTACCCAGGCCTGGACAAAAGACATGAAGACACAACCTAGCACAAGAAACACAATCTGAGAATCCAGAAGTAGCGACCCCATTTAAATACCCAAGCAGTTTCTCTAGGAATTTACGGTCCATAGAAGTTACCGATGAACAATTTAATGGAGAAATAAATTTAGGTAGGTAACTTCAACATAAATGACTGTGCATCGCCCAACTAGGATTTGACTGTTTCAACTTTAGGATAAACCTTCCAAAGAATGCACATTCACTGAGACACATGTTAAACACGCCTTTTCTAAGACACAATCTCCACCGTCCAAGGAACACGTCCAAAGAAAGCAACTTGAAAACAACCACAAGTCCTAAACAATGTCTTGACACCTTGTCAGACTTTGTCCATTCCATTTTGTAAACTCTGAAGAATAGTCACAATGTCTTCCAACGAGCCCCATGGATACTCCTTTCAACCAGAAGTAAAAATAACTGACCAATATGTTAAGACATTCCTTCTAACATCTCCCAGTTAACAACAAAGACTCCCATGAGCCTTATCTCAATCTACAGAGAAAAATAAATTCTCCAAGTCAATACTCACTCTTATTTCTCAGGCCTCTCCTAAGAATTACGAACAAAGTTGATATAAGTTAATAGCCTTAACAGATCAAACTCCAAAGTAGAACTGTCAATGTCACAAAATCAACACACCATAATGTCAAGACTTCTTTCCTAACATCACATCTTCACAAGAATCACATAAGCATCTTCATGCTTATAAGTGAAAATAGACACTAGGATCACACTCCTTGTATCATAACCAACGAACTCTTGGATTGAGACCAGATAACACCATTGATCACTCTCCTCATGAACATATCCATACCCTGTACAAATTCACCTTGAATTTTATAGCCATAGACAACCCTGTCCTTTGAGAATGAATCCAATCAAATCTGGAATGCTCACATCCACGAAAGAGACATACACATTATCTTAACTTCTTAGTTAGACAAAATGGCATTCACACTTGAAAGACGCCAGACCCCTTCTCCATAAGAAGAGTGATACACCTTCAGCCTGATACAATCTCTTCTAATGATACTTTCAGCAGAACCTATCACCAGAATCCACACAGGCTTGACCAGTAGCTCTACACCATACTCAACCATGAGTAGATATAGCTCCAAGGTTGAACGTCAACCTCAGTTATCCTTCAAGAATAACCAAAACCAGAAATGAGGTTCCAACATCATTTAGGACACCAGGCTCAATGACTTTGATTCTTAAACCACTAAACATTGAACTTACCATTATCATACTTCCATTGGCAAGGAACACATGATAATCACAAGTAGATCATACACCCTCACAGAAGTCAGAATACCCCAGAGAGAAATAAATTCTCACCACCCTCATGAAGCTTCACAAAGATCATACATCCCAATCTAAACAGACTCCTCGGTAAGATCTACTTCTCCTCTGCACTTCAGTCTTCTATCCCTTAAAACTCCACCTTGCTCAGTCCCCTACGAGACACAATACATCAGTACTGGCAAAGTCTAATGTTTTAACAGAAGATGACACCACAAGCCTAGAGCAACAGGCTTGAGCATGTAATTTCTTGAGTCACACTTAAGTACCACCTTCTACCAATAGTGACCAATCAGAAACCTTCCACAAGGTCCTTGATTAGCTGAAGCTTCCAGTACGAATATCTTCTTACCTTAGACAAAACTCTAGACACTCACAACCAACATCTTAGATGAGACTTCAAGATGATATAAGCAATCACCAACACCCCTAATCCAAAGATGTTAAGATAAACTTTGGCAACAACCTTATAGCTGCAGAGTAACCACTCCTAAGAAGACCAGCCTATACTAGATGATACAACTCCATTGCACACAAATGACTATAGCAAGAACATCCTGATGTTTAGTCCCATGTCAGAACATTTGATCTACATCAATGACTTAACTAGCCAACTGATGAAATCACACATGTTTGACTCAGTCTTGAAGGTCAAACTCTTTGACTTCTAGATAATATCCCACCTTGAGTGGCCTTTCCACCATATAAGAACAAGAGTTCCATGTTCTCATAGACTTGATCATGAAATCAAGTTTGAGTAAACAACCTTCATCCTGAACATAAGACAGAAAACCAACAACCAGTCCTCTCAAGGAATGAACAAGTACCCTGATGACAACCTCCTTCAACCATAATTCTCCAAGGAAATCATTCACACAAGATTAGATTCCACGCCAGAACCAAACCAAATAGTCATAGCTATTTGCATGATCCTTCAGATTCAACTCTAAAAGACCAGTCAAGTCTCCAAGATGTCAGGGAAAATGTCCTAGACATGTTTCCTTAACTTCCAAATGTACAAAATCTGGTAGAGATGTCTTCACACTCCTCCATCAGTAGTTTGAACCCAACCTCTTATACAGGAACATAACTTTTACATTCCTATATGCTTAAACCACAAATAAACTGACCCAATGTATGTTCTTCAAGACAATCTTCTCTTCCTCAACAGTAAGTTTTTAGAATAAGAACTTACTAGACTGCATACCAGCTGACTCTTTAAGTCCAATCAGAAGAAGATTCCCAACACCTTCAATTAACACACAATTGTTTAGCCATCAGAGCATATGCCACAACATTACTTTTCCAAAAGGTTCTTTCCTTGGGTCAACAAAATTCAACACCCACTCATCTGGAAAGATGTTTCATCATATGATTGAACATCGGTTGCTTTTCCAATGAACAGATCATTGAAATTGGTTCTGAAACCACACCTTGATCATAGTTAAGAATCTTTTGAAAAATTCACACAAGATACCAATTGTATCCATTCTTCAAGCTAGACCAGATGCAAAGAGTAGATTCTTGAGTTCTTGCAACCATCAGAAGCTACTCCTTCTGGTGTGATCATCTTTCTTGAACACCAGACAATAAGATAATCAATTAAATACTTGCTCAAGCAACAAATAGAAATTGATCTTAAATCCCAACTCTGTATTCTTCAGATCTGAATTCCTCCTTACTCTAGCTACTAAAACCAGAAAGAAGACTTCCAGCACAACCTTAAGCATAAATCTTCCTTAGAAGACCATCTTCATAATATCAGTAACATCCTTGGACAAATAGAATCACTTCCCAAGGCAAAGATCCAAAAACTTCACACTCATGAGACTGCTTGAACATTGATCAGTAATCACTCCAATTTCAACCTAGCTGAATGTCAGAATACTTGTGCAATTCTTCCTATATACATCCATCCAGTAGATCTGATAGGAGATTCTCAAGCAGAGACACTCTCTTATAGGGTTGGAAGCAAAAATAAATTTCTTATGGCTCTTCTTCCAAGATATGACATTCTCATGTCACACTTCTAAGTACTTCTGCAACATCTTCTTGACCATCTTCTCTTCTAACTCTATTATTCAAAAGTGCCTTTATGAGTGGACTTGATAGAAACCTCAAGTATTTTGGTCTACTTTCAACATGACATAAAGTGTTTTATTAATGAATTGGATACATAATACCTCAACTCAACCTTTTTCCTTCTATTTCTCTTCATGTTACCTGATTGAAACTATCTATCAAGCAACATAGAGAGATCCTTCAGAGGACTCCAGGTCACAGTGCTTTTTCTGTCTATAGGTTCCAAGAACAACTATAGAAACAAACACCATATTCAACATGCACCAGGTAAGATGTCAGAACATCTTAAAAGGAACCATGCACAACAATAACATCATCATCAGCAACAGCGGAGAATCTTCACAACGTATCAGACAACCATCAATAGCAACAAGAGATTGTCTGATCATACAACCTCCTTCCTTGTTCAAGGACCAAAAAGTATCTTCCCTAGAAATCATCCAGAAACATACCAGGATGCATGCACTGATACCAATTAAAATTCTGGCATGCAGATCACAGATGTCCTAAGAGATGCCAAGACATAGATCTCTACTAAAACTGAACAAGGACAGAAACAAGAACCTTCAATAAAAATGCAGATTCATAAATCAATGTCGAGACAAATGTTTCAACATCAGTCAAGACATAAACTTATGATCAAAAGAGCAGACTGAATTGAACAAAACAGAAAGATAAATAACACAAGGTTATGATGACCCAGTTCGGTGCAATTTAGCTACGTCTGGGGGCTACCAAGCCAGGAATGAATTCCACTAGATACTATTAATTCTAAGTTAAACTCCCCCATTTACAACTCTTCATTTAATGCCTACCCAGTACAATTCTATCTAGAAATCACCGTCTAGATAAGAGAAACCCATCTCAATTCCTAAATCACCTCAGTGATATCTAACAGTTACAACCTCCGGTAACTGTATCAATCTGTTCAATTGAAAGACACTTCTTCCAATACAATATTCAGTCAAGACTCTTGACCAACAATGACTCTTAGATTTGCTTAATAGCTTCATCCAAGAGCAATACACGATTCATTACCTACAAGTTTCTGAATCTGTAAAACTATGTCTACCACAATGTATCAAATGATACAAAGGGTGACTTACAACACAAGTAAGTACACGACTCTCAAAACCCTAAATCCTTATTTTCTAATTTACAAAAGTCTTAATAAAAATTCTTTAAAATCTATATTCTACCCTAGGTCTTGGTCTTCCTTTTATAATCTTCAGATGTCCATGGGCTTCGAAATATCTGCTTAATTATTCCTTGATCCATGTTCTGATTACTCCTTAAATCTTGGACCAGATCAGCAACAACCTGCTATATCATGCCAAGATGCCGACACACAAGCTAGGACATCTTTTCTGACATGTCTTCTTTCAGCAAACTTCATCATGTTGGAACATCTTGTTCAACACTTTGTTTTACCAAAATTTAGTCAAATCTTTTAGAGCTTTCAACCACTTCATGATTACAATCGCTTATGCTTCTACATAAGTCTTTTACACTTGTTTAGACCAACTTTTTGAGACTTTATTGCTTAGAGCACGTGTCTAAGACTTTCCTTGCTCACACTTTCTGACCGAGCCACCTGCTCTTCTGGCCATCCAGACTGAGACTTCCTTACTCAAGAAGCACTTGAGACTTCCTGCTCACGCCCCTCAAACGGAGACTTTCCTTTGCTCAATCAGACAAGCTAAATAAGACTTTCACAACTCAAGCACTTAAGTAATGAGACTTATGTGGCTTAAGCATCTTAGCTCAAGACTTGTTGCTTGAATCCCAATGAGATAAGATTTTTACTCAAGCATATAGAAAGATAATTGATCTAAACTACTGAAGGCTAAGCAGAATAGAGAACAAGATGTACATGATACAAGTATCAGATGTACGGGAAATCACCATAAAAAAGACCTAAAGCTCTTAAGATTTCTAAGATATGCAATGGTAAGAAATCTTAAGGCTTTTACAATTACAACCTACGACAGAAAATTTGCATATTACAATAGAGTTGATAATTGCTTGATCTAGCTACTCCATCGTTTGGAGAATCCTTGTTAAAATTCAAAATTGAATCTTCAGCCATATTTATAGACTTTGCAAAAACTAGTCGTTGAGGAAGTAACTTGATCAAGTGTCTTTACCTTTTCCCCATAGTACAAGAGACGTTGAAGATGGATACACAGCAGATTCTGAATCCAGTGTGTAACACATTTAACCTTTGTGTCTTCAAGAGGTTTTGTACTGATAGAGTTGTTGAGAGCAGAAATCCGTAGAGTATGACAACCTTCTTGAGCCTTGCAATCTTGTAGACTCTAGCTAACAAGCTGATAAAAAATACAACTTGCTTTCTACATTATGGACAATCCACAGCTTTATCACCAACTCTGAATGGTACCAGATGCTGATATACAATTACCAAGTATAGTAACTCGTCTGAATGTTGAGGCCTTTAGCTCAAAGTCTACGCCAAGCCACACTAGGAATTGTTCTTCTGACTCTGTCACCAGAAGCTATCAATGAAGCAATTCCCAAATGTGTCTAAGTAAAACAGATTTTATTATTTATGTACGATAACAAGAACCTGCATAAATAAAACACATATCAAATAAACCATTGTTCTTTCAATACTTTTGTTATCATCAAACCTAAAATCGAATATGTCATGAACAAATATGTTTTAACAATGATCATGTGATCAACGTAAACCTCAATCTCTTTGTGCATCATATCATGAAAGAGGGTGACCATCGCTCTTTGATCGGTTGCCCCTACGTTCTTGAGACCGAAAGGTATAACCTTGTAGCAATATGTTCCCCAAGGGGTGATGAACGTGGTCTTTTACATATCATTAGGATCCATCTTGATCTGTGTATAGCCTGAGAATCCATCCATGAAGGAGAAAATAGCAAACTTAGCAGTGTTGTCTACCATTGTGTCAATGTGTGGCAAAGGGAAGTCGTCCTTCGAACTAGATTTATTTAAATACCTATAATCAACACACATTCTAACCTTTCCATCATTTTTTCATACAGGCACGATGTTGGCCACCCATTTAGTATACTTTGAAACTGCTAGAAAACTAGCGTCGAGTTGTCTTTTGACCTCTTCATGAATCTTCAGAGCAATGTCTTGACTTGTTCTTTAGAGTTTCTGCTTCACTCGTGGACATTTTGGTTGAAGTGGTAGCTTGTTCACAATAATATCAGTATCCAGACCTGACATATCCTAGTACGACCATGCAAACACATCCACAAACTCTTGCAGCAGCTTCACCAATCTCTCTTTAATGCTTGCCCCAATCATGGCTCCGATCTTGACCTCTTTCTTCTCTTCCTCTATGCAAAGATTGATTATCTCCACCAGCTCTTGATGTGGTTGGAGGGCTTTGGACTCATGCTCGAGCAGCCTTTCCAATTCATCGGGGATATCACAATCTTCCTCACCTTCTTCTTCCGCATAGTAGATAGGGAACTCAAAGTTATGAGAGGGAGTATAGTTATTGGATTCAATGGGCACTACTACGAAAAACCCATTTAACAACGGTTGGGAATGACATATAATGACGCGGGCGAGGGCATTGTTATGTAGATTGTTGTTGTATATATGATACTTACAACGACGACCTTGTGTTGCATTGTAATAATGAGGAAAGCGCGCTAACTATCACAACGGTTTTACATTACATCGTTGTAAAAAATATAATTGTCCTCGGTTCGATTCCCAGCAGCACAGTTTTGATATTTATTTTTTGCTGGACAACGCGCCAGATATTATAAAGGTTAGGAAATATAACCGTCACTAAAGTTTCAGTAAAATTAACAAATATCATCCTGCTTTTATAATTAATCCCATTTTTTTGCCTGTATTATTGTTCTCCATATCTCAGCACAGCAGAAAAATACAATTCAAATTTTGTGATACAGTTTTCATAATAATATTAATCGTGTCATATTCATAATATCACATATACCAGAATACAGTTTATCAGAACAAACAACCTACATAAATAAAATATCACATATACCATATTACAGTTTACATACATTACATAACTTCACATAATTGTAACTTGGTGTATTGGTATCTTGTCTCTTGGTGTTTTGTCTCCTGGCCTGGTGTCTGGACTCAAAATACCTATGATTTCAAATAATTATACTTGTTAGTAAAAATACTTCTAAACTATAACATACAATTAATATATTATGAATAAATAATAAATTACGTACTTGTTAATTTTCCCATATGCCTTCTTCATGATCGAGTCGTATAGCATGCACGACATCTCCATCAACTTCATCATATGAGGTAGGAACTTGTGTTGTGTAAGAAGGTGTGGACGGAATATCAAGACTTTCATCACTAAGAGGAATGTATTTTCCTTGGAGAACGATTGACCATTTCCCCGATTTGTCCGATGGATCGGAAACATAGAAAACTTGTCTTGCTTGAGAAGCCATGATGAATGGTTCTGTATTAAAAGGTTCCTTGCCAAGGTCGACCCGGGTGAATCCTAAGTCATCAATGTCTACACCATTACTATTATTGGGAACCCACTTGCATTTAAATAAATCCACTTTGAAAATAACATAATCAATCTCCCAAATCTCATCAATGACACCATAAAACGTGGTAGTTGCCAATACCGGATTCTTATCTTTCGAACTAGAGAAATACATCGATTCGGCTTCAACCATAACCCCACTATTTTGCATTGTACTACGATCATCTTTTGATTTTGTATAAAAGGTATAATGACCAATGTCGTATGCACTCCAGGTAATGACACAAAATTTTGGCCCGTACGACAACCATCTAAGTATCTCGGATGCACTAGGATCATTAGATACACTTTTATTAAACCAATCCATGAATCTATTGTTATGCTCTATCAACAACAACTTGTCATTCATTCGGGGATATTTTTTCTTCATAAGTCTTTTGTGAGTATCTACGAAAGGTTGAACCTCATCTATATTATTCAAAATATAGAAATGTGATTGAATAACTACATCCCGAGCCATTGACCTAACATTTAGACCTTGAATACCTCTTCCGTCTATGTCAGCATGACGAGACTTTGGAATTCCTATAGAATCTGCATCCGACAAATAGTTTGTACAAAACTCAACAGCTTCTTCTGTGATGTACCTTTCAACAATCGAAGCTTTCGGTTGGTGATGATTCTTCGTATATCCTTTAAAGATCTTCATATATCGCTCTATTGGATACATCCACCTTAAATAAACTGGACCACAAATTCTGATTTCTCTTACGAGATGAACAAGTAAGTGAACCAAAATGTCAAAAAATGATGGCGGAAAATACATCTCCAATTGACACAAGATTATGGCAGCCTCATCTTCTAATTCATCCAATTTTTTGAAATCAAGAACTTTATTACATATGGCATTGAAGAATAAACACAGTCTCGTTATAGTTACTCTTACATTTTTTGGAAGGATCCCACGGATAGCCACTGGTAGAAGTTATTGCATCAATACATGACAATCATGAGATTTTAAACTAATTAACTTGAGATCTTTCATTGATACAAGTTTCTTGATGTTTGATGAGTAACCTTGTGGAACTTTAATACCTTGCAAACACTCACAGAACATCTTCTTTTCCTTTTTAGATAGAGTGTGACATGCTGGAGGCAGATAAGTTCTTTTTCCTTTCTCTATTGGAGCCAACTGTTTTCGTATACCCATCTTCTCCATATCAAGACGGGAAGTCTTACTATCTTTAGTATTGCCCAGAATGTTTAGAAGTGTGCCAATCAAACTATCACACGCATTTTTCTCCACATGCATCACATCAAGACAATGTCTAACATCAAGACTTGACCAATATGGAAGATCAAAGAAGATGGACCTCTTTTTCCATATATTTTTCTTAATTGCCCCTTTTTCTTTTCCTCTCTTCCCACCTTTTTCTTTTTCTCGCTTCCCACCTTTTTCTTTTTCTCTCTTCCCAAGGACAACATTAATGTATTCCTGCAGTTGATAAACTTCATCACCGGTTAAAGGTTTAGGAGCCTCACCAAACTCTTGCTCTCCATTAAAAGCCTTTCGCAATCTACGATAAGGATGACCCAGTTTTAGAAATTTTTGATGCCCAAGGTAAACGGTCTTTTTTCTAAACTCAAGTTGGTGATAACAAGTATCATCTTCACATATAGGACACGCTTTATGTCCTTTGACACTGTATCCCGCCAAGTTACCGTAAGCCGGAAAGTCGTTAATTGTGCAAAATAACATTGCACGCATATTAAACTTTTCCCCAGAATATGCATCATCAACTTCAACGCCTTCATCCCACAAGAGTCGTAAATCATCAATTAATGGACTAAGATAAACATCTATGTCGTTACCAGGTTGTCATGGTCCAGAAATCATCATACTTAACAGTATATACTTGCGCTTCATGCACAACTAAGGAGATAGGTTGTAAATAGTGAGAAGAACAGGCCACGAAGTATGATTAGTGCTCATATTACCAAAGGGGTTCATTCCATCGGTGGCAAGCCCAAGCCTAAGATTTCTTGGCTCGACTCCAAAATCCGGAAACAACGAATCAATTTTCTTCCATTGCAAAGAATCAGCTACATGGCGAATGTTTCCATCACGAATCCTTTCATCTGCATGCCATCTAAGATTCTTTGCATCATTCGAATTAGCAAAAAAGTCTCTTTAATCGTGAAAGTATTGGCAAGTACCATAACACTTTAGCAGGAGGATGCTTCCTACTAACATTGTCATAGTGATCATTGTCATCACCATTGCTAGCCTTCTGCTTGTAACGCGACACACCACATTTAGGACATTGAAACAAGTCTTCATACTCTTTCCGGAATAATATGAAATCATTAGGGCAAGCATGTATCTTGATATACTCCAGACCCAGTGGACACAATATTTTCTTGGCCTCATAACAACGATCTGGTAATTTGTTATCTTCTGGTAACATTTGCTGTAGCAATTCAAGCAATTCTGTGAAACTTTTATCCGACCATCCATTTTTTGCCTTCAGATTAAACAACTTTAACACCGCCGACAATCATGTGAACTCTGTGCATCCCTTATATAAAGGGGTATCTTTATCACTACATAAATTATCATAAATATGAGCATTCATAAAAGAAGATTCCCCAATATCACGGAACATATCCTCTAGGTGATCTTCCATATATTCATCATCCTCCACTCTTTGACTTTGTGACGCCCGACTTTCCTTATTATCCACCTCACCATGCCACGCCCATATTATATAATTTTGACATATACCATCACAACAAAGGTGATTGTGTATTTCTTTCTTTGTACCCTTTTTGATATTAGCGCAAACAACACAAGGACAATAAAAGATACCATCATTGTCGGGAAGATGTTTATCAGCGTATTCAAGGAATTCACAAACTCCGTTCTCATAAACCGGATCTAATCTATTGGCTTTCATCCAACTACGATCCATTACAACTTCTGAAATTTATACATGTATAATAATGTGAATGACACACCAAAATCTAATCCAAACACTCAAGCATATGCATATACAATATAAACAAAGAAAAAATCAATGAAGATGTACTCTAATACTAAACGTAAAGCATATGAAACATCTCATTCTAATTTGAGCATATACAATATGAACAAACAAATAAGGAATGAAGATGTTGAAGAGAACCTTACTTCGAAGCTGAAGAAGCAAATGAATGATGAAGACGGTCAATATTTGAGCATAAACCAAGAAAAAATGAATGAAGATGTTGAAGAGAACCTTACTTCGAAGCTAAAGAAGAAAATGAATGAAGACGGTCAATATTTGAGCATAAACCAAGAAAAAAGGAATGAAGATGTTGAAGAGTACCTTACTTCGAAGCTGAAGAAGCAAATAAGACGGTCAATATTTGAGCATAAACCAAGAAAAAAGGAATGAAGATGTTGAAGAGTGTAAAGGTTAGGGCGTCGCTGGCTCACTTGTTCGATTAGGGCGTCTTATGAAAGAAATACATAATAAGTTTTGTTTTAATTTATCAGTAAACCTTTTAATATCGGTGGAGAAACAAACCGTAGTGGAATCTTAAGTGAAATGTACTCTACAAAATGGAAAAAATGTAGTTGCAGGGAATCGAAGCTTGTTACATTTCATTTATTACTACGGTTGCTCATCTTAACCGTTGTAAAATAATTTACAATTTATTTTATAAATAATGGACTTAATTGACACACGCTAAATGTACTCTAAAAAATGGAAAAAATGTAGTTGCAGGGAATCGAAGCTTGATACATTTCATTTATTACTACGGTTGCTCATATTAACCGTTGTAATATAATTTACAATTTATTTTATAAATAATGGACTTAATTGACACGCGCTAAATGTACTCTAAAAAATGGAAAAAATGTAGTTGCAGGGAATCGAAGCTTGATACATTTCATTTATTACTACGGTGGTTTCATTCAACCGTCATTAAATGACTCAGCTTTTAAATGGGCGCGGAATTTTTAACCTATTACAACGACATAAAAGGATGCGTTGTAAGCCTGGAGTTGTTGTTTTAGCGTTTTGTAGTAGTGGGGATTATTGATTATTCTGCATGTTTTTGAATGATGGCTTTTTATTAAAAGTGAAAATTAAAAATTGCAAAAGGAAAATATTTTTGTAGTTTTTGAAAGGATTGCCATTTTCTAAAAAGAAAAACAAATAAAATGAACAACAAGAATTTAACAAAATTCCTTTTATTTATCATGATGATTTTGAAAATAAAAATGGGCCCTACAACATGATCTATTAGCCTTGGGCAGAGCTAAGGATTTAAAAAACAAAGGAAAATAACAAATTACTTTGACATACGAATAATTTCAGGAATCTCAATTGCTTCCCAATTGGCCAAAGTTGCCTCACACTGATACACAACATTTGACATGTCTTCATCTTCAGTGTCTTCTTCAATTGTGCTGATGAATACTTCTTGAATGCTTCGCATTCGGTCCTCTGCAGGGAGTTCCTTCTTTAGTAGATGTCTTGTACCCCAAACTGAAACTGTCTCTCTTCATGCTGATGTCAATAACTTGTCCCCAACCTTCAGGGCTTCCATTCTCGATGGTCGACTTTGTACTCTTCACAGATGCAAATGACGGACTGACCTTCTCCACAGATTCCTTAGCTTCCATAAAAGTGGCATTGGCTATCTCAAGAGCTTGGAAAGAAGTTTTCAAAGCGTCTTCACCAGCCTCAATGTAACGGAAAGAGGAGAGGTGGCTAACCATGAGGTCTTCTTCATTGGAGACAATCGCAAGCTTCTTGTTTATGACAAACTTCATTTTTTGATGTAAGGTGGAGGTCACTGCCCTAGCGGCGTGTATCCAAGGTTGCCCCAATAGGAAACTGTAGGCTGGATTATTGTCCATGACTTCAAAAGTTATGTTGAATACATGCGGGCCAATCAAAATTGGTAACTCCACCTCACCAATTACAGTCCTCTGAGACCCATCAAATGCTTTGACAATTAATGCACTAGGCCTCATTTTTTATCCTTGAAAAGCCAATTTGGCAAGTGTCCTCTTTGGTAGAACATTGAGTGAGGACCTTGTGTCCACTAAGACTCAAGCTAGAGTATCCTCTTGGCACTTCACTGACACATGCAAGGCACGATTGTGATTTTGTCCTTCCTTCAGCAACTCTTCACCACTGAAACTCATAGTGTTTCAATAAAGCATTCCTATGAGCTTGGGAACACATAAGCAAAGATAAAATGGAAAATGTTTTACGGCGTCTGGTGTAGTTTATCAACTACTTTGTAATCACTCTTTTTAATAATCTTCGAAAATTCAACATCTTCACTAGATTGAACCACATTTTTCTTCTTAGTAGGGAATGCCGTTGTAGCTTCCTTGGTTGGTACTTGAGAGGTCACATTAAACTGGGGAGTGTATATTCGGCCACTAGCAATCATTATGCTTATCCCTGTGACGTTTGAGATATCGGCACCATCAACCTTCAAATTTTTCTCTTGTCTAACCTCTTCAGACTCTTTGTCAATGGCAGTTATATCATATTTCCATGGTACTGCCTTGGTACTTTCGTATGGGAAAGAACTAGGCATACATACGACTACGGGTGACGGGTGATTACATGACTGAACAATATTTTTTCTACGATAGGTTATCTCAATTGGCTCTCGTAAATTGAAACATGGCTCAATTAATGCTACTTCATCTCTTTTCACGAGGCTACTAACTTGTAACACTCATTGGTTTATCAAGTCTTGGACATCTCTTTGTACCATCTCACATCCATTTGGATGAAAGGCACATTCTACACAATCTTTATGACAATCACTAACCAGTCCAACTTCCACCAGTGTTGCATGGAGCACTAGCAGAGGAGTCTTGATATTTGTAACATCTCTAATTACATCACCATCAGACGCTTCTTTAGTCACATTAATAGCTCCATATGCAGACAAAGGATTAATCTTGACATTTGGCCACACATCTCTGAATGAAAGAATCTTCTTTTCCACCAATTCTCGCACTATATGATTCAAAGCGTATCATCCTTCTAAATCATGCCCAAGTGCACCCTCATGGAAATGGAAATGAGCATTTGGGTTGTACCATGGAGGAAGAGGATCACGGGGAGGACCTAGAGGTCTATGAACCACTAACCTCTTTTGCAGTAGCGAAGGATATAACTCAGTATATGTCATCGAAGTCAGATTGAAAAGGGATTTAACACCTTGTCTTCTATTATGAGCTAGAGCATTTTAACGAGGAGCTTGAGATTTTTGTTGCTAATATGTTAGGGTTGTAGGCGCTTGTTGATATGCAGGAGAAGCCTGAGCGAGTTGATAAACTCGGGTTTACTAAATAGGTTGATAAATAGGTACTTATAGTTGGTTAAAATATGGTGCAATTGCTACCACATATGGTTGTTGAACATACTTCACAGGGTATGTTGGTTTTTGTTGATTGAATTGTCCCTGTTGTTTCCTCCATGAGTGACTCCTTCCTCGACTGGATGATACAACATTAGTCTCACCTTCTTCTTTTTCTGAAAATTTCCGAAAAACATCTTAGCATTATTGTTGTTAGAAGTTCCAGCAACACTTACCATCTTTCCATTCTTCAAACCATGCTCGACTTTTATGCCTACAGCAACCAAGTCATAAAAACTTGTTGTCACGCTTCCAACCATTCTCTCACAGAACATTAGTTGTACGATATCCATGAACCAATCGGCTAAGTCTTTCTTTGCCAAAGGTGGTTCAACCTAAGAATCCATTTCTCTCCAACATTGTGCATACTCTTTAAATGACTCGTTGTCCATCTGAGACATATTCATCAATTTTATTCTTTCTGGAGCCATATCCCTATTGTATTTGTAATGCTTTATGAAAGCATTAGACAAGTCTTGGAAGCAATATATATGACTTTGATCGAGGCTTAGGTACCCCTTAGAGGGGGCAACCTTTAAGCTGTCTTGAAAGCAATGGATCATAAGCTTATCGTCTTCAACATGGACAACCATATTTTGGTAGTACATGACAAAATAGATTTTAGGACATGTGTGGCCTTCGTATCTATCTAAGTCGGGAGTCTTGAATTTCACAGGAATTACAAGACGAAGACACTAGGCACATCTCTCTAGAGGCAGCGCCAAAAACATGGTCACCTTCCATTTCCCTCAGTCTCTTCTCAAGAATCTGAACATTCTCTTTAATTCCATTTATATCTTAATGGCTTTCTTCTTCTTCATCAGATATTTCAGGAGCATGTTGTTGATCTTCAAAGTAAGGTTGCACACGAGCATGGACAGTCGGAGGTGCAAATGTATGAACCACATGGTGAGCCTCGGTGGCTACTGGTAGAGGAATAGTCTATTGAGTGGATTGCACTACGTCGACAAATACTTCAACTTGAGGTGTGAAGCCATGAGGTAGACCAAAAGGAGGCCATATAGAAGGTACCGCTCTTGCGAGTTGGGGTTCAAGCGTTGGACCGGAAATCTTTGAAATAACCATTGTTTGTGTGTCCATCTTGGCTTTGATAACCTGAAGCATCTCCATGTTTAACCCATGCTTCCTCGTAGGTCCTCGAGCTCGGAGCTCACTCTCTCCAATTCATGCTCTTGTTCTGCCATTCTTTGTCGAGCGCTAACTCTGGTGTTGTAGTTGTGTTAAGGACTCTGTGTAAATTGTTGTGGGGGAGATAACAGAATGATTTTTTATTTTGAAGAATGCATGAATGTATGTATGAATGCATTATGGATTTTTTATGTTTATTTTGTTTATTTTCAGGGATTCTTATGAACTTCACAGTTGTTAACATGTATTTTGTAAGTAATATGAGCACAACAAGAAGACAAAGTTAGAAACAAAAGACTTATTCATTCAATAAGAGCGAGAATACTGAGTACTAGTGAATATAATGAACTGAGCCAAAATACAATAATCTGAAATCAAGTACATGAATAATAAGAAACAACACTCAAAAGGTCTTCTTTGCTTGACGCTCTTGGAGTTCCTTCAACTCGCCTTTGAATATTTGCATCATCTTCTTACAAAGGAGAATGAAATGAATAGCAGAGGGGTGAATATTGTCTTCATCCATGCCTTCCAAAGCCACCTCTAGCCTCAAAGGAATTTCTCCGACTATCTCTTTATAGAACTTAATCAAGCATGCAAATTTATCACGGTAAGTGATAGTAGTTGGCTAAAGGAATTTGATGGTGTGCTCATAAGTATTCAACACTTCATCTAAGTGTTTCTTCTCGTTCACCCAACCCATACTTTGGCTTTTCAGATTCTCGTACTAGGTTTTCCAATGATTTGCTAGCTCCTTGCTAGTTGTCAGCTTATCATATTTCTCTTTCCATGCAGTATGATTGATTTCAGAAGCTTTTCATGCTTGCCATTTGAGGAGATGCTCAAGCTCCACTTCGGCTTCAAATTTTGGAGAAGCTCTTTTAGCTCTTTGATCTGGGTCTCAATCTTCTCTCTCACTTCCTTCTTTTTTTAAGTAGCTCGGTTCCACCATTGTTTCCATTCTTGTCCATTTCTTTTAGCTCTGCCCAACTGGTCATGAAGTGAACCCAATCCACTATTAGCTTGATCAAAGAATTCCAAGACTCTTTCCTTGATATCTTGCTTAACTTTGTTCTTCTTTCGGCTTTCCTCCAAAAGTTCCTTCATTTGGTTGCTCTACCTTTTGAGGACCATGTTTTCTCCAGTTGTCTTGTTGAGTTCATATTACAGATCTTCTTTTTCCTTTCCAAGCTTAGATACCATGGCTCTAAGCTCATCTACCTCTTCAAGGGAAATAGGTACAAGTTCTGGTGAATTAGACTTTGGAGGAATCTCTATAGAGAACGGGAGGTTCATAACCTTGACCCTCTCCAAGACCCATTGCTGATAAGGTACTCTTGCCACCTCATTCCTCTTTGACAACTTTGTTCCCTTAGTATGATCCTTCTCCCAAGATCTGACGATCTTATGGAGTAGAGTGTGATAATTGGCTCCTATGTCATTCAAAACCATTTCTTCCAACTCTTTAACATCAGGCTTGACACGCATAGGGTATCCAAGTTGTCGCAGAGCTAACATAGGGTTTTGTCTTATGCAACCTTTAGAAACTATTAGTGGTACATTTAGGAAGCTTTCATAACTGACAATGATTTCTTGGATGTTCATCTTGCAACAGTACCAAGGGATATCTCGACTAGATAACGACACCAGAAATTTAGCCCAATCCCCGTTGGACATTTCACTGATATGAGTGTTAGGCTTAAACACACATGAGGTAAGCCAATTATAGATCAAAGGAAGACACCATTTTAATGTTCCATTCCTGTTATCATGACGAGTATGCAAGTTATGAAAAGTGCCTGCTAGGAGTGGAGGGACTAGACTTTGTTTTTCCTTCCAAATGGCCCAAAAGACGCTAATGGCAGCAGAGTCTATGAAGCCTTCGTGGGTTGGAAACAATACTAGCCCATATATGAGAAGAGCTAATACATTTTCCAACGCATCCCAATGACATACCAAAAACAACCTTTCACCTTCTTCTTCTAGATAAGCTCTCCAAAAACCAACTGAAGGTGAGAAAAGTACACAAGAAGGGAGGTTGAATTGTGTTTTCTGTTTTCTTAATTTCCGTCTGATCAAAGTTCAGAATCTAAACTGGTGTTGATATTCTAGTTATACTTAGCAGTGAAATGTTAACATAAGCAAATAAATAATAGCAGAAGACACGAAGATTTATATCGGTTCCTCCCAAATGAGAGTAATCCAGTCCCCTTGCTTCTCAAGAAATTTTCACTATAATCAAATCATGATTACAATTGCTTATACATTCTGCATAATAATTTTACATTGCTTAGACCCTAAGTCTTACTTCTTTCTCAAAGCCCTAACGCTCAAGACTTCCCTTCTCAAGTTCTATAGACTCAATACTTTCTTTCTTAGACCCTTAGCCTAAGACTTTCTTGCTCAGGTCCCTCAGACCCGAGACTTCCTTCTCATGCCCCTTAGGCCCAAGACTTCTTGCTCAGACCCACAGTCCAACACTTCCCTAATTAGGTTCCACGAACCCAAGACTTCATACTTAAACCCCTCAGGTTCAAGACTTCTACTCAGACCCTTGATCCGAGGCTTACTTGCTTGAATCCCATGAATTTAAGACATCTGCTCAATCAATCCACCTGATTAAGTTTTTCATTGCTCTAGCACATAGCAAGAAACTTACATGGCTCAAACAACATGGCGAGAGACTTGGTTGCTCAATCAATCCACTTGATTAAGACTTTCAATGCTCTAGCACATAGAAGGAGACTTACATGTCTCAAGCATCTTGGCGAGAGACTTAATCTAAACTGATAAACAACATGTTTCAGCAGAATAGAGAACAAGGTGTCCTTGATACAAATATCAGAGGTACAGGGAAATGATCATACCAAAGACCTAAAGCTCTTAAGATTTCTAAGATATTAAATGTTTAAGAAATCTTAAGGCTTTTACAATTATAACCTACAACATAAATTCTGCATACTTAATTGTGTTGCTAATTGTTGATCTTGTTACTCCTCCATCACATTGATCCTTGTTAAAGATTCAGTTAGAACCTTTAGCTATTTATATAACTTGATCAAGTGTCTTTGCTTTCTCCATAGTACAAGAGACGTTGAAGATAGATACACCAAAAAATCTTGATCCATTGTATAACGTGTTTAACCATTGAGTCTTCAAAGAGATCATGTATTATAGAGCCGTTGAAAGTAGATATCTATAAAGCATGACAACTTTTCTTGAGCCTTGTGAACTAAGACTCTAGGTGACAAACTGATTTGACAATGAATCTTGCTTTCTGCAGTACAAATAGCTTCAGCTTTATCACTAACTATGAATGATCACCAGAAGCCAATTTACATTCACCAAGTGTAGAGACAATTATGTTGCTTCTTTTGATGTTGAGACCTTCAGTTTTAGAGTCTACGCCAGACATCACTTAAAGAGTGTTCTTCAGATTCTGCACCACCAGAAGCTAGCAATTCAGCTTCTCTCAAGTGTGCCCTTGTATATCAGATTCTGAATATATATCTATAAGTATTGGAACTTGCATACATGAAACACACATCAAATATAACCATTTTTCTTTTAATACTTTGTTATCATCAAAACCCAAGGAATATATGTCATGAACAAATCTTGTTCTAACATCATTGAGTCCAGAGATAAAGGATACAAGTACAACTACAAGCTCGTTGAATCCTATCTTATGAAAGATCCAACACCCTTCATACCAAACTCATTCACTTTAGGATATATCCACTATGATAGTCGGATGATTCACTTTGTTATCAATCCCATACTTTTCCAAGAAAGAGCAATTTTAGCCTTATAACCCAATATGATGTTGAAGTCCTATGGTGTATGTCATACCCCAAATTTTGACCACAATATTTCCCATCATTGTGAAGATCATTACCACAATATGGATGTGCCATCATACCTCATCAATCTCCTCAAGGATTGTTGAGCATTCACTACAACCAAGAATTAGGATTTTGAGCCCTCTCAGAGCACTCAGACAAAGGATCAATCAAGAATTGACATGATCTTCAACTTGTCTAGCCACTAAAGTATCTACAAATGATCAAGAGGTCTCCCATATCAAGAATCAAGAATAAGAGTGAAACATCTCAAGTTGATCAAGCCTCAAGATCGCCAGTATCACCAAATTATGGTTTTGGTCGTCCAAGGCCTCTAAATGGAAATTTTCCTCTAGGCATGAGCCAATACCTCAAAACAAGATCCAATAAGATCAAAGGGACCTCATGGATCCAATCATCAAGTCAAAACAACCTCAGGGGAAGCATTCATCAAAAATCAAGAGTTAGGGTTTCTAGACCTAATTCACCCTTAAGTTAACTTTTGAGACTAGACATGAACCAAGACCTCAAGACATGATTTGAGGGTCTCAAATACACCACATTGATCCATTTACAACAATGGATTGATCCAAGAAGCTTGATTCACAAGTTTCAAAACCATTTGGACCACAATTAGGGTTTTGAAGAAAAATTCAACTGTACCTTTGACTTTGGACCAAGACATGTTCCCAAACCTTGGGACATGATTCAAGACACCCTAAAACACCTATGGAATCCATCCATTAGGTTTGAATTAGGTCAAGAACTTAATTACATAGAAGATCACACAGTTTGGAATTCATCTGATAAAAAGTCAACTGTGCCCAAGATCAAGTTTGACTTTTTGAATTTTCTCACAAATGTGGCTCCCCTAAGTCAAAAACAATGTTAATGCATGGTTTTGATCATCATTCATCAAGAAAAATCAAGAAAAGTGAGGCTTCTTGCAAAAGGGGCAACCATAGAAAACTTAAAATTTTATAAGTTATGGAACAAAATGGATTTGGTACCAACTTTGCAAGGTCATAACTCCCAAACCCTAAGGTCTTTTTCTTCCATCCAAAGCTCAAATGAAATTTCACATGACATACTTCAAATATGTCAACTACATCTCATTCCAAATCATCATGGATTCTGAGTTATGGTTGAATCAAAATCACTAAAACATGAAAATGCTTCTTTTTCTAACACTTAGACAAAATTCTGTCCAAGACAGATTTTAGGTAAAACACCAAAACTTGGGAGATGTTTACACCTATTTACAAGAAGAACCAATCTCAAATGTGAACATCAAAGTTGCTATACATGTTTCCAACAATCCAAAGAGTTCATTGGCATGAAACAACTTAAATTGAGCCAAGAGTTATGGCTGCCACAAGAGGCATTGTTGCAATTGTTTTCATAACAGTTTGGGAATTAACCTTCCATACACGATTTTGAGTCAAGGGTCAATGATCAGAAGATCCAAATACATTCAATA
Organism: Lathyrus tuberosus; assembly: GCA_022829125.1. Taxonomy (NCBI): domain Eukaryota; kingdom Viridiplantae; phylum Streptophyta; class Magnoliopsida; order Fabales; family Fabaceae; genus Lathyrus; species Lathyrus tuberosus. Next base: position 3,929,393 of record JALAZF010000254.1, read on the forward strand.
TGATCATCACAACTCAGATCAAACCTGCAAAATTAGGCTGAGATGCCAAGAAATTTCTCATTTTGAATTGATGAGTTTTGGCATATATGCCTTGAATTCAAAGGGTAATAATGTGAAATAGTGCATAATCAAAATTCACACTCCTTGTAGTCAAGATGCTCTAATAAACATCATTTAAAAGAACTGCAGAATGTGGATTGAGTCAATACGTAGCTGAGCTATTTGGGACTGTTATTGTACCTTGTGTAAGAAGCAATTATGCCAAGCCAAGACCATTGAAATCAGTTCTTATCCCTCAAAGTTCCAACTGTTCATGCTTGACAAATCTATTCACCTATAAATCTCACTTCTGATGTTTACAAACACACCAAAGCAACTTACAACATAGCTTTCTTTCATTTCCTTCTTAAGCACAAAAACTCCATTTTCTTGAGAAGGCATTATCGGGTTTTGAGTTGGAGACCAATGCAACTCAAACCATTGGTTCACACACCTCATATACAATATATAGAAGTAATCTAAACACCTTGATCACTTCTGTGACACAAGAATTAACATATCACTAGTCAACTTAATCCAGATACAACTGAATTCCTGCCAAGTGATCTAAGGAGTTCCAAAGGGCTTTGAAGCTTGCAACACAATCCATACCATCAAAGGAAGCTGAAAGGATCATCATTTCCCTTCTGTAACACCTTTGGAGCAAAGTTCCATTTCTTCTTGCAAAGAGGTAAGCCTTGAATCTCTAACTATGTGAAGCATGCATTATCTGTTAGGCCTTAAGTTTGCCTTAAGTATATAAACACGTGTTAAGCAATTCCCCTCAAACAATATAACCAAAATCATCATGTACACGATTGCATAGCTTGTTTTGCATATTTTAGGGTTTATCTGATCATCATGATATAACTTGTTGCACACTAAAAATAAATGAAATTAAACCATATCACTGAGTTCCTGGCACAAAAGCACACAACTTTCATGTTTATTTCATTCAAAAGAATTGCAAAATGAAGGAGATAGAGTAGTTTTTGCAACCTGCGAGCCAGCTCAAGGAAGAAGATGGCCATGGCGCCATTTTTAGGTTTTAGAACCAAACATAGTATATATTATTCCATTTCCAATATATGTTTGAATTGGCATTGCACCCTAGTGGAAACACTGGTATTTGAGTGTGTGTGTGTGTGTAGCGAGCAAGAGGTCATGGGTTCGAATCCCCCTCGCCCCATACCTTTTTGGTATTTTTTTGAACCATTTTCAAAAGAAGGTTTCCTATATTATTTACTCTTTCCATTCTCTATCAGCCAACACACATGGCTCAGATGGTAAAGTTTTAAACTCTTCACCCCAAGGCATGGGTTCAAACCTTGGGAGGACCATCCCATATTTTTACCACTTAATTCCTTCATTTTTTTACAACTTCTAAAATAACTTCAAAAATTAATTTCTCTTTCAATTTCAATCATTTTTTAATAATTCTTTTTTCCAAAATTCACAAATATGTTAAAGTATTTTATTCCACAAAAATCAAAAGGATATTATTTATTTAATATATTTTGAATTTTTTAAAAGAATGTCTTTTTAATTGTTTATAAACATTTTAAATAAATTCTTTCTCTTGATTTTTCAAATTCAAATGATTTTTAAATCATTCTATGGATATAACATGACTTTTTTTCAAACATTTATCCAAGATCACAATTTGTTTTTTACACATGTTTGATAAATTTTGATCATTTTAATTGATTTTTATTCAAATTAAAATGTATTTTCAAATCAAATTAGGGTTTTTATTATTTTCACTCTCACAAACATTTTTCAAAACACTTTTGGGCCTCTAATAGAGTGTAAGACCCATCCCTTGTCACACACAAATTTTTTGGGCCTCAATCATTGTTTAAGACCTGATACGATTTTCAAAACGACGGTGCGATCACTGTCTTTCCTCTGGGCCTCTCCTTGAGCTATAAGTCCCATTTACTGTATAAAAAATAAACTCTGGGCCTCTAATAGAGTGTAAGACCCATCCTCTTTGTAAAAATACAAATAATTTGGGGTCTCAGTCATCGCATAAGTCCCTCTGTGGTTTTCAAAACTACGACGCAATTGTCATTTTTTCAAAAGAGATTCTATGGGTCTCTCCTTGAGTATAAGCCCCAAACTTCCTTTTAAAATAACTTTCTTTTCTATTTAGGTTCAAATTCTAAATTCTATCAAAACTTTCTTCAATTTCTTGAATAACTAACCATACAGTTGTAAGTTGCTATGCTTGGGCTTGCTCAACTATAAGTTCCACTATCCTTCTCAATATATGCTTGTTTATATATTTTATCTGTATATACTTGTATATATTTGCTTAAAGTTTTCCCCAACATTTAGGTCTAGGATTAGATCAAACCGGTGGTTGCTCTTTCAATACAGTCAAAACTAGTTCCCCTATAGGAAATTCCAGATACAGTCTTGCCTCCTCTTGGGCTTATACAATATGGAACAGAGAAAGGAATTATTCCCAATGAAACTTTTCTCAAGACTGTCACAATTTAGAAATATTTGTACAGGAAATTCATTTCCCCAAAGAGGATAAATTCCCGATGAAACCTCTCTTGAATTTCTTCAAACCATAGAACTGTTCACTAAAGAAAGGATTATTCCTGGTGAAGCTTTTCTTGAACTTTTCTCAGGTTTAGACCCACAGGCTTCCTAAAAGCATCCCCAACCTCCTCTTGGGCATTGTACAAGGACCCTCAGGCTTCTTAGAAGTTCTCAGCCGCCTCTTGGGCTTAGTACAAGGACCCAAAGACTTCCTACAGGTATAGGACAGAACCTAGTCATCTTTTTCTAGTTCAATCCTCCAGAGAGTCAGAATCCCAAAACATCAGACCAGTTTAGGGTTGATTCTCATCCCTTAAAACATAAGCCTTCTCTTGGGCATTATACAAAGATAAACCTTTTCCTACCAGTAGATTAGGAAAGTCCCATCTCCTCTTGGATCTCAAAGAAACCCTCAGGTATCCTAAAAGCACAGGAAAAATAAAACCTGATTATTTCATCAATCTCCAGCATAGTTAGAACCTCCATAGGTTTTAAAACTCAATATTTAAGCCTTCAGTTTAAATTCCCCAGATAAGTTCAAATTACCACCAATAAACCCTCAGAAAAATCAGAACCTCAAGACATTTGATATTTAAACCTTTCTTCACACCTCAGCAAGAGTTGATTCCCCAACTTAGACCTGCCTCTAGATCTCAATAATCCTCAGCAGAAGTTAGCCTCCTCTTAGGCTTCATATAAGAAACACCCCAACCAGCCTCCTCTTAGGCTTTTTATAATGATTTTCCCTTAGCATATTCAGCCTCAATCTTGGGCTTTGTACAAGACAGACAAAATATTTTCCAGCTGAGTCAATAACTTTTAGCCTCAATCTTGGGCTTTGTATAAGACAGATAAAACCTCTCCCCAGTAGAGTCAATAACTTTTTGCCTCAATCTTGGGCTTTGTACAAGACAAATAAAACCTCTCCCCAGTAGAGTCAATTCTTGTAGCCTCAATCTTGGGCTTTGTGCAAGACAGACAAAACTTTCCCCAGTAGAGTCAATCCTTTCAAGCCTCAATCTTGGGCTTTGTACAAGAAAGAAATAAAACTCCCTAAACAGAGTCAACCTTTTAGCTTCAACCTTGGGCTTTGATCAAGGCACACAAAAATCAACACCCCTCAGAGGAAATCAAAATTTCTCTGTTGGAAGACATTTCTCTGTACATCACACATCAAAACAGACAATATAAAAAACACAAATAAGATAATTGTTGTAAGTGGCACACTTGTTGATTCAAAAATCCAAGTTGTAGTCCCTATTTATCCTGGTAAAACTTCCTCTTTCATCTAATTGCTATAAGTGGCAAGCCTCTGGATTATTTACATCCAATCCAATGTCCCTCTCTTAGCATGGAAGACTCCTAAGGAAAAATAGCATTGCTCTACACTGAGTTAAAGTTTCTTCCTTCTGGACACTTCCCATATAAAGGAAATTATGGCATTGCTGGATTCCATACATTCCAGTTAAAGTAATTCTCCTTTATAATCAGTTACCCAACAATTGTGATGAACAGGTGAAATATCTCCCTCTAGAGATGACAAATTCTCTCTCAGTCAAAACCTCTAGCTTCAATCTTGGGCTTTAAACAAGACACCAAACATCTTTCCTTCCATAGAATAGGAGGAACTACGATTGCTCTGATTTCCATGTTATCTTTACGGGAATACGTAGGCATAAGATTTTGAAATCTTAGCGAGCACACAAATCAAAAACCTTAGGTCATGTACCTTACCAAAAACATCGAAAAACCCGAAAACAACAAAAATACTCTCTCAACACTCCCAATGGAGAAACTTTCCCAATCTATAACAGATAAACACCAGTAAGTAGATAATAGAGAAACATTCCAAAGAAGATCTATGGATAACCATATATACGGTGGGTAATTGACAACTTCCCTTTGTATAACATGACCCCGACCCCCCAATCTCTTAGCATTTGTTAAAGAAAACATTTGCGTGCAAGGTTAGTTTTAGATATCTTCCCTTTCCTTTCCAGCTTCATAGGACAAATAAGAAATCAGAAAGTAGCACCCAATTCCAATCATTGCTGTAAGGTGGTCGCGTCACCGACAAAAATCGCACGCTACAGAAAAATGGCGACTCTGCTGGGGACTCTTTAGGGTTAGCGTTCCTAAGAGGTCTAGGTTTTGTTTGGAATTTTCAATACTATATATATATATCATTTATTGTTATACTACTTGATACCCGTGTTCTATGTTGTCAATAGAGGTTGATGCGGCCGCGATCGCGGCGCTCCGCGACAAAAACGGCCTCGCCGCGTCAAGCAAAGCTGGTCTGACGCTTTAGGGCATAGCGGTGATATCGCGGGATGCGCGACCGCTTTTCTGGGTGCCGATCGGTGCCGATCGGGGCAGTAGCGGCCGAGTTTCAAGCCAGGTCGGATTAGCGGGTCATGGGCCATTTATTTTAAAAAACATAAAAAAAACCCTAATTTTTTATACCGAAACTTCCTCTTCTTTTCCTTCATGCGATAACGACTCTTTTCTCTCTTATTCCTGCTACTGTAATGGTCTCTTCTCTCTTCTTCCTGCTACTATAGAGGTCTCTTCTCTCATCTCTCTGGCGTAACTTCATCTCTCCGGTGGAAGTTCTTCTTTTTCCGGCGCAGCTACTTCTTCTTCTTCAAGTAAGGGTTTTTTTTTCTCTGTTTTTTTTTCTTCTTCCTCTGTATGAGCAAAAGAGTAAATTGTTGAAGATTGTAAAGAGGTGTTCGTTGTCGTCTACTGCTATACTACATAGATCCATCCTGATAACATGTTAAAAAAACCCAAATAAAATTTATCTTGGAATAATAATAAAAAAATTATAAAATTACAATTTCAAAATAATTTTTTTATTCAATTCTTAACTAGTTTATTATCATAATACTGAATTTTACTAAATTAATATTGTAAATATATTATAAAATAAATATAGTATAATATAATAATTAAATAATATAATTGGAAAAATAGTAATTATTTTTACATTGAAAGTGATAATAACATTGAAACAAATTTATTTATTGAAATGAATGTGATTTTGAAATTGAGGAAGTATTTGGTTTACAACACTCGGTCTTTTATAATGTGTATTGTCTTTTAATGGTATTTGGAATTGGTCTTTTATAATGTGTATTGTCTTTTAATGGTATTTGGAATTGGAAGTAATGAATGCTATTATGAATTTGAAGTAGTATATGCTATTATGAAGTTTGAGTTTTTTTTAATATATTTATTAGTATATTTCCGCGTCCGCGTCGGAAAATAGCGCCCGCGCCGCTCCCATTTTCGGAGTGACCGCGCCGCGCCGCTTTCCGAGATTAACAACATAGCCCGTGTTTAATTTTTCTCTCAAATGGGAATGCGATTAATATGCATGTGGAAAGTTTTAGAGAACATTAAGATAAGTGGTGGCATATCCAGGAAACGCTTATAGGGAGTGAATCCCGACCAAGCTAACTTGGCAGTCCACCGAATCAGTTGAGGTACCCGTGCGGAAGTATCGATGTTGAACGACCGATTATCGTGAAAGCACTGTCTTTCCCAGTGCGGTACCCATGACCCTGAGGATTTAGTAGACATTAACCATATGACCATTTGGTAGTGCGGTGACTATCGGGAATAGTTGATACACGACACTACACTCAAATGAGATTCATCCTAGGATATTACAGCTCGCTCGAGTGAATCAGCTTGCTGTTGATATCCCTAGAAGGGGTCAATGATTTTTGGAATCTTAGAACCCGTTCTACAGGTACAAAAATTGACCAAAATAGTACAACCTTTGGGGATGGGTAGAGCCATGACTCCATGCTCGTGACGTTGAACCCTTGAACCCATGTTTTCAAATGTTTTTGTGTGCTGCATTCATGCATTCATTTAAAAAAAACTCTTTTCAAACACGAAAAACAATCTTTTTTCAAAAGAACTAAAACAATAATTGCAAATATCAGAGGTTGCGTTATGGATTTCGGTAGAAGAAAGACGCACAAGTACACCTTCAAGGCTCCGAAACTAGAACACTTGAGGAAATTGGTAAGGATGATTACCAATCCCGAGGCTTTCAGAGCTAAGCACGGAGGATTGTTGTCTCTGTTAAGGCTTAACGTGGTTGAAGGAATCATGTCTACACTGATTCAGTTCTACGATCCGGTTTATCACTGCTTCACTTTCCCGAATTACCAACTTGCACCAACACTGGAAAAGTACTCCCATCTGATTGATTTACCTATCACTGGTCAAGCTCCATTTTCTGGACTGGAAAAATTCCAAAATAACAAACCATTGCAAGAGCAATCTTTTTGGATGAGTCAAAAGTTAGGACTCACACGACCACTAAAGGAGGAATCCAGGGTTTACCGGCTAAATTCCTGATGGAGAAAGCTCTATACTTTGCTAGTATAGGAAACATGACTATGTTCAAAGACGTCTTTTTTCTGCTCATATATGGGTTATTCCTCTTTCCTAACATCGACAATTTCGTTGATACCAATGCTGTTAAGATATTATTAATAGGAAACCCCGTACCAACCTTGCTCGCAGATACTTATCATTCTATACACTTAAGGAATTTGTATAGTGGAGGAATAATCACATGATGTGTACCTTTACTCTACAAATGGTTCATTTCCCATTTGCACAAGTCTGCTGCTTTTTGGGATCACAAGAGTATTCTACGTTGGTCACAAAGAATTATGTCTCTTACCAATTCTGACATAGATTGGCACAATCGGATTTACTAAGGGATAGAGATCATCGACAGATGTGGAAATTTCCCTAACGTACCTCTCATTGGAACTAAAGGAAGAATCAACTACCATCCAATTTTAGCTCTTCGTCAACTCGGATACCCGATGAAGAATATCCCACATAATGTTCATCTGGAAGGTCTTTTCTTCAAGGAAGGAGAAAATGACAGGGCACTAAAGAAGGAAATAATGCATTCCTGGCAACACATTCACAGGAAAGGGAGATAATATCTGGGAATACCAAATTGTACCTCCATGGAACCTTATCTCCACTGGGTGTAAACAAGGGCCCTCAAGATAAGGATGCCTTACCCTCGTCAAGAAGTTTTTCCATTAAAGGAATCTGTCCTTTATTTCATGTCTGATGCGGAAAAACTCCAGGCCACTCTCAACAAAGTTCAACGTGAAAAGAGATCTTGGAAGAACAAATAACGAATCCTCAATTTAGAGCGTACCAAGATTTAAGAACTGTTAAAGGAGAAGGATGCTCTGATTGAGATATTAGAACAACCTGCTATAGAAAGTCAGCAAGACCGCAGAAATTTGCTCGCTCCTTTCACTTGGCAAAGGACTGACAACCTGACAACGACTAAAGAGCCCCGATCAAAGAAAAGGAAAATACAGGAATCGACATCTGAGCTTTCTTCAGAGAGGAATCAGGATCCCTCTCAACACTTTGTAAAATACTGTACTTTTCCTTGTAAAATACTGCAATCTTTTGAATTCTATAAAAGGGGTCTCCCCCACTGTGTGATATTTGCAAACTATTTGTTGAAGTTTCTTTTTGATTAAAACAAAAACTAAAAAAAATTTCATTGTATATCATTCATCATTCTCACATAACGCATTTTTCTTATCTTTGAGTCTCACGTATGTGTCACAATTCTAGAGTCAAACTGTGTCACTCATATAATACTCGGGCCAATCGACAAAAGAAAATGGACGATCTCGAGGAAGAGAACAAAGAGCTGAGAGAAGAAATCGATGATCTGAAGGAAAGTTTAGAAAAACTTCACAGTGACATGCAATCCCTGGCAGCAGCTCAGGAGCAGCGGCATCAAAAGACCTTGATCTCAGAGATTACATCTACGCCCATTATGGAGACACATGAGAATCATCCTCGGTACAACATGCCTAAAGGTCGCCCCTAGGGCCTGCCTCTCAACTTCATACCTGAAGGATATATCCCACCGGTCACCGAAGACCCATAAGCCGTAGCAGGAACCACTGGATCTGAAGGTTACAAACTTCGGGAAAGTGAAGATGCAAGGGTGACGACAGTAACTCTTGAAGGTTACAAACTTCAGGGCATTGAAGCCCCAAGGGTCACCGCTATAATGTCTATACCACAACCAGTGGTTAGGGATGTAAATGGATATCCATGGGGACGAATATTATGATATCCGTATCCGCCCCGTTGGATAAATATGATATCCATATCCGCCCCATATCCATGCGGATATCAGTTAAGCAGGTAATCCGCGGGTTTTACGGTATCCGTGGATATTTACAGATATCCATGGATAATATTTTTTTTATAAATATATTTTTAACTTCTTTTAAAAACACAAAAAGTTATTACCACATAACATTCATATAATTCGCTCTTAATTTAACAATAAAATTACATCACATTTATTTTCTTCTTATTCACCAAAACATAATTAGATCCAAACATAATATCCATACATTTCATTTTTAACCAAATAAATAAAAGATATTGTGATTGTGAGTTATGATGAAAGAGCGGACGGCAGAGGAGTAGGAATAGAGACACTGGTTCAACAGAGGAATGACGAAAATTTGGTTAGACTGTGAAATTTTTGAAGTGAGGTATGAAGTTTTGAAGAGTTTAAATATGAAATGCCAAATAGAATTTGAATGAAATGCGAAAGGTTTTCTTCAAAGAAAATTTCAAAAAAAAAGAAAGAAATATAATAAGACTATTTTTTTAGAAGATGAAAAGATAAAGTATAATAAACTAATGATATTTAAGTGATTTTTATAATTTATTAATGGATATGGATATCCGCGGCCATATCCATTAACAAACGGGTATTTAAATATCCATTTATTTTATCCATGGATATCCATAAAGCTATCCGCCCCATATCCGTGACAGATTTTATCCACGGATATCCGCTGTAGTAACCCAAAATTTGACCTCCTTGTTTTTCTTTTTGCATATGCATGTGCATTCGCATCGCTGGCATGCGCACTTGCACTTTTTTCTTTGTATTTTTGTTGCAGGAATATTTAGGTTTTCAACGCCTGATTAATCGCCTCCTCGCAAATTCATCACATTATCACATCAAGCAAAATACAAAGGTCTCATACATATCAAAGCATCTCAAACCATTCATAAAGGCCTCATGGTTCAGCATAAATCATTTCAAGGGTTTTCAAAGTGGATAGGGAAGGCATTGAATTCATCTGGTCAAAAAGTCAACCGCCGCCCTACAAAGGTCAACTCTTGAGTTCTTGGGTCCTATTTGGGTATTTCAAGTCATCATACATGTTATTATGAGGTTTTATAAAGAGGAATAAAGAGAAATCATAAAAGCGGGCGAAGTTGCCAAATTGGGGTATTTGGATTTTTTCTAAGTAAGGAAATTCAGCTTGGAGGACATGTTTTCAAGGGTAATTCTATTTATGATCCAAGCTTCTTCTCACTCTTCTTCCCTCATAAAAATGTTCCTCATTCTTCAAGCTTTCTTTCGATACCAAGAACGCATCATTTGGATTCCTATAACTCAAGTTATGATGTTTGAAAGGTAGGAAAGTGAAGTTTGGACTGAAGTAACTGGTTACTTCACCAAGTAACCGGTTACATCACTGTTTTTGCAGAAAAAATCTATATTTTCATCACATTGCAACAACTCCTTCCACTTCCTTTTGGTCCACTTGGTTCTAGCAGCATGTGGAACATTCTAGACATCTCTAGATAGCTCAAGATCATTCTAGCCACCACAAGTGCATTTATTCCAATGCACCACTTTAAATTAAGTGCACCATGTTCCTTGATTTCCAAGTATGTCAACCTTTAGATGTTGGAGCTCACATTGGGATTGTTACCGAGTTGACCCTAACTAACCGAGTTAACCACCTTGACTCGGTGAGTCAAGTGTAACTAACTCCTAGCCTAGTTCCAAATCACCCAAAGCTAAGTCCTAACCAAATTCCAAACCTCTCACACTCCAAACCAAAAGTCTATATTGTGAGAGCAAGAGTTGTCTCTACAAGTCGTCTCTATGTTTTGATGATAACAATAAATATTTGTGAAAGAACTATTTTATGTTCTAACGTGTGTTGTGTGCAGATCATAATCATAGAAGATATCAGATCCAACAAGCACCAGCCAGATGTGCGTAATTAATAATATGCGAAGTTACTATGTGTGACGCAAGTCGCAAGAACGCTTCTATATCTGATCATGATCTGTCAGATCCAAGGATGTTGATATTACTGTTGCAATGCTATTGTGGATGCTCTCTGAAAGTGGTTGAGATTCTGAAGATAGTGAAACTTATGAAGAAGATAATCTTATGGAGAACCGAAGTGCTGAAGACTCTCATGACTTGAAGTTCTGAAGGCTGGAGGCTCTGAAGACCAAGTGTAGAAAAACTATGAAGACTTATGTGTTCTGAAGATTACGGTTCCAAAGGTCAAGTGCTGAAGACTCTGAAGACGGATTCCTAATGGACAAGTTCTGAAGTTTCGGAAGACTTGAAGCAGTAAAGGATAACGAATTTAAAGACAAATGCTGAAGTTATGAAGGCTGATTCCTAATGGACGACTTCGAAAGACTGAAGACTTGGAGTTTCAGATATCCTGTTAAGAAGTCTCTGCTCATGCTTCATTTAATTTCCATCAGAAGCCTCTGAAGATTTGAAGACAAATGTTACCGTTGTGAACGACTGTACACAGTGCCCAAGAAGATATATCCTGTCACTTCTCCCACAGTAAAAAGGAGATGTGTCAGTACAACTAATCTTTACACAATGTCTCTTTTCTAACAGCCAACAGTAATTCAAACGGCTACATTTTACTGAGCTATTTAAAAGAAAGGAGTTCTCGCTTCTGAAGTGTCGATGGAGTCAATGATACATCTATTGTATAATCTTGTAAATTACAGAATTGACCAAGTCATTGTGTGAAGATAACAACAACGATGAGTTCTCGTTGTAACACTTAAAATATCCAAAGCTGTCATCAATTTACACATGACCATTGTTGTTGAAGCTTAAGATCAGAAATCAACACAACAACAACAACAAATTAGTAAAGAAACTGTTGATGAAGAAGACAACATTGAAAATCAGTCAAGTCATCAACCACCTTCTCGTCAGTGCTACATTGAAGATCTGAAGCAAGGAGTTGTTGCTCAAAGCTTGCTCAACCAAGAAGACGAAGAAGAAGAAGAAGATCTACAAGATGTCAACAACTGTCAAATCAATATACATCTTTGTAGTTTCTTAAGATAGCAAGGAGCTGTTGCTCACATCTTGATTGAACACTTGTGTGTTCTTATGTACTTAAACTTAGGAGTAATCTGCTTGTTAAGAAGCATTATTGTAATCTCCTGTTGAAGTAATTCTTGGTGAATTAGGATTCCTTGAGTGCTCAGTGTGACCGGAGACTCGAGAAGACAATGGCTGGGTGTCATTGTGGTAAAGCCTAAAATAGGGTTAGTAAGCATTATATTCATTGCGATGAATCCCTGAAAGTCTAGCTGTGAAATCCTAGCAGTAGATCTTGCGAGATTGGAACCTGCAGGTTAATGTCTGTTATATTCATTCAAGTGAATCCCTAAACGGTTCATTGTGTGTTAGTCACCGGCGTTAGCCCGTGAATCTGTAATCGAGATTGATTATAGTGGATTAAGACCTTGCGTTCAAGGCGAAATCACCTGAGGAGGGTGGATTGGATTAGCCTTGTGGTGAACTAGGATATATCATGTGTTCTTAACTCTTGTTATGCTTTATGTTATTGTTTATGTTTCTGCAATGAGTATCAGAACCTTACATAAGCAAGTCAGAACCTTGCAGCTTAACTCTGACAAGCTTCCGCACTGCAAGTTCTGAGTAATGCATATTGTGTTCAGACTCTTGTTGGTTCTTATGTCTCACGCATAGCAAGTCTGAGTGTTGATTTGCGAATCAGAGTCTATCAACGAACTCTGATGTTACTTAAAACATCTTAATGATAAGAAGCGAAAAGTTTGTAAAAGAGTGAATACACAATTCAAACCCCCCTTTCTTGTGTCTTTCTCGCACCTTCAATTGGTATCAGAGCTCCGGTTCGGTTATTGATGGATATCAAACACTTAACAGTGTCAGAAAAAGATCTAGATGCGGTGCGTATAAATACTCTGGGTGAGATTTCAATCCACTTACAATTTCTGTAACAGCTCAGAAGATGACTGTGTACAAAATTGTAGTCAATCAGATTACATGAGCAAAATCACTGATTCTGGAAGTTTTGCAGTTGTTAAACAATTAAATCTTCCTCACTTAAGCTTTGATGAAGATTAAAGAATCAACTGATAAGATAGATTCATCAGATAAGAAGTTGTATCAGTTGAATGCTTATCTTAAGAAGATACGTGTGGATAAACCACGTATTTGCTCAAAGATTGAATCATCAGAAAACAAGAAATCTTGTTTACTGAAGATTTATTCTTTATAAGTTTTTGAGATGTTTTCAAGAAACAGATTAGGTCCACCCTTGACTTTCACATTTAAAGCTCATTCAGAACTTCTTCATGTAAAGAAGAAAGATTGTTGTTCTATGATTTTGAATTTCAGAGTAAAGTCTGTTGAAGTCAGAAATCTGAAGAATTCAAACTCTTAGAAATGATTCAACATATGAATCTTGAATGATCAAGAAGTCAAAAGATTCAATAAAGAACTGAATATTGTTTTCTTGGAAAGCTCTGCAGAAAACTGTAAGAATATTCAGGAAGAAGAATTTAACAGATTCTTCAATTGAACCAAATGTTATTGATCAGATCACTATCTGATAAGGTTCTCAGAACCTCCTAAATCCGGACTCAAAAAATGTCATTAAGTAATGATCGATCCAGATGTCACTCAGGTCAGACACTAGAGAATTCATGGAAAGATCTTAGTAAAGAATCTCTGCAAAAAGATCTCAGTATCTCCAAGGTATGGTTTCTTTTATTCTTGATTAATTTTAACAGTAACAATTTATCTAAACACTGGCCAAATACTATCCCTTTAAGCTTTATAAGAGTAATTAATAATAAAGTTAGATTCTCACGCATTTATGATTAGACATTTTTCAAGAATTAAATAAACAATTACGATTACATGGTGTCAGCTACTACACCTCTATCCATAGGTATACGACGATTTAGTCTATCATATGTCCTTTCAGGTGACCGCCACAGCTATTCATAGCTTGTCTAGGAAATGATGACCTCGCGTGTTCCAAGCTTGATAAATAGCTATCATTCCTTAGTTCTCCTCACAACATTATCCCTTCCCTAGAAAGAATCACTAAGAATCTACTTAGTGAGGAAAGAGAGTCTAAGGTTATGACCTCTATCTTCAAAGAAGAAGTTACAGCTGAGAACCAAATATTCTCAAATCTGAAGGATTCACTACAAGTTTGGTTCAGAATACTACAAGGAAGTGTCTTTCACCATCTTCCTTCAAATCAACTTAACGACACTAAAAAATGCGTCTTGTTCCTTCTCCTTAAAGGAATTAAGGTACATCTTCCTTCCATCCTCTTCAAACTTCTAAAGGAAGCTATAAGAAATTCCAGATCGGACTCTAAAGCAAAAGTCAGACAAATTCCATATGGAAGACTCATTTCTGACATACTGGTTGAATCAGAAGTAGTTGATGATATTTTAATCATTGAAGGAGAATCAAGAAAGCTGCTTAAAAGCACAGGGAAGATTCTCAGGTTTGAGGATCTCAATAAGGAAGACGCCACTCTAGATGATACATCCTTTAGGGAACTGACTTTGACTCCCAGGGTTCCGGTTGAAGGATTTCCAAAATTTGCCACTCACAATCAAGCAGAAGTCGGGAACTATCTGAAACGATTTAAGGATGAAGACATCAGTATATGGATTAACATGAAGAATATTACTGATGTACTTCAAGAGCTCTCGGATTGGAAGAGAGTAAGTAAGAAGCAGGAAAGGGTTGATGATGAGGAACCTTCATCAAAAAGATCAAAAACTATCAATAACGCATTCACATCCTTCAAGGATAATGCTATCTCAAGAATCCAAAAGCTTAGTGGATGCATCTAGTTCCTGTGTAAACCCCATGGAAATAGGAAATGTCTGGACTGAATTCCATGAATGGATCTCAGAAGAGATTGTGAAGAACAAGAGGCTGGCAATTAATCAAGCAGAAGAAAAGCTGCATGCCTCAAGAACTGATGATTCTGAAAGCTTACTCTCATCTTCTTCATCATCATTAGGCTCCCTTTAGTCTAACCCCTAGGAACCTATTCTCATTAGGTCTATGTTTTGATTACCTTGAACTTTTTAGGATTAAGATTAACCTATGCTTTAAATTTCAAGACTATTTTGTTGTCCTGTGTTGATGTTTCCATCTAATTGTCCATCAATGAAAATGCTATGATTAATCTCTAAAGATGTTTATCACTAAAACGGTTCCTTATCATATCAATCTAAGTATGCTTAATGCTTAAATTCTCAAACGCTCTAAACTTTTTGATGATGTCAAAAAGGGGGAGAAAGATTAGAATTTTGATTGGAAAGAAAGAAACATTAAAACAGAAAGAATGCAAACTCAAACAAGTAATCAATCATATAAAATGCGTTTACCACTAACGATATTGTTTGATGTTTAACCGAGCAACTCTGAACAAGTTCATTAGGCATTCAAAGAACAGGTTAAGAAAGAAGAACTTGCTAAAAGTTCTTATGGACTGTTTGTTCATATGATCGAAGTTGTACACTTCGTGAACAAGTGTTCAGAATCAGATTTACCCAGTACTATTCAGAAGTTGAGAACTTTCTGAAAGTCAAAGTTTATCGTGATCTCTGTCTCACTTGGTTCAGAAGCTGTAAGCTGTCTGAGAATATGAGATTCAGAACGTAAGAATCAAAAGAAGGCAAGCTCTGAAAGAAATCAAAACAAATTCTACATCTCAAGATACTTACTCAGAAGAACTGTGCAAATCAGAAGTCAAGAACTGTCTGAAGATCTGGATTGAAGATCCAAGAAGAAGTAGTTCTGATGTTTACCAAGAACCAATTAAAAAGAAAATGATTTGGTATCAGACTGAATCAACAATTGGTAATCAGACTCAATACATAAAGCTTGGTATCAGACTCAGTATGCAGTAATATCAATCAGAGAAAAGCTATGAAATATTGTCAAATACCTTCACTGGTATCAATTTTAGCACACTAAGGAAACACCTTTCAAGTGATATGAGAAAAATACCTCAAGTGGTATCAGACTCAACATACTGTGGTATCAGACTTAGCACATATCTTGGTATCAGACTAAAATTAAATCATGTGTACCAGATTCAGAATCAAGCGTTGATTGATCACAAAATTAACCTTCTATTGGTGTCTGATCAAAAATCAAGCTTTGATGAACCACTGATTTGTGACAGTAACAAGGTTTTGAGATGAAGACCTGTGTTCAAATTCAAACTCTGAAAAGTCATTATCTATATTGGTGATTAAAAACTTATATTTCTGAATTACAATTCTGAAGATCCCAATATCTGACTTATGGAAATTAGGAGGAGACTACCCAGAAGATTCAAATGTAAAATCTAAAATATTCACAAAGTCTGAAACTTAGGGGGAGTTTCTCAAAGACATTGTCTGTCTCTGATAAATAGCGAGGCTATGTTATTAGACATGAAATGTTCTGTTTCATGCTTAAATGATTTTGTTGAAAAGTAGAAATGCTTCAGATGTCTCTGAAGATTATTAGCTCTGATACGACTACAAAAGGAACTGAGTTCTGAAGATCTGAAAATGGAAGTTCTGATGAACTAGTCCAGATGCTAAAGACTCTTTGTTTCCTTAAAGACAAAATAGAGAAGTAATCATTTTCTACTCTTTGTTCTGGCAACTCAAGTTGTTACTCTGTATGTCTTTTAATCATATAAGATTCTAGATGATCACAGATAAAATTTTGAGGATAACACATTCAGGGGGAGTTGTTGTTCCAGACTCTGAATATGCTTGTTTGGTGATTACCTTGTATAAAATGTTCAATAAAAATACTTGGTTTTGTCATCATCAAAAAGGGAGAGATTGTGAGAGCAAGAGTTGTCTCTACAAGTCGTCTTTATGTTTTGATGATAACAATACGTATTTGTTAAAGAACTATTTTATATTCTAACGTGCTTTGTGTGCAGATCATAATCATAGAAGATATTAAATCCAACAAGCACCAGCCAGATGTGCGTAATTGATAATATGCGAAGTTACTATGTGTGACACAAGTCACAAGAAGCAAGAACGCTTATGTATCTGATCATGATCAGTCAGATCCAAGGATCCTGATATTGTTGTTGCAATGCTCTTGTGGATGCTCTCTGAAAGTGGTTGAGATTCTGAAGATAGCAAAGCTTCTGAAGAAGATAATCTTATGGAGAACCGAAGTGTTGAAGACTCTCATGACTTGAAGTTCTGAAGGCTGAAGGCTCTGAAGACCAAGTGCAGAAAGACTCTGAAGACTTATGTGTTCTGAAGATTACGGTTCCAAAGGTCAAGTGCTGAAAACTCTAAAGACGGATTCCTAATGGACAAGTTCTGATGTTTCGGAAGACTTGAAGCAGTAAAGGATAACGAATTTAAAGACAAGTGCTGAAGTTCTGAAGGTTGATTCCTAATGGACAACTTCGAAAGACTGAAGACTTGGAGTTTCAGATATCCTGTTAAGAAGTCTCTACTCATGCTTCATTTAATTTCCATCAGAAGCCTCTGAAGATTTAAAGACAAATGTTACCGTTGTGAACCACTGTACACAGTGCCCAAGAAGATATATCCCGTCACTTCTCCCACAGTAAAAAGTAGATGTGTCAGTACAGCTAATCTTTACACAATGTCTCTTTTCTAACAGCCAACAGTAATTCAAACGACTACATTTTACTGGGCTATTTAAAAGAAAGGAGTTCTCGCTTCTGAAGTGTTGATGGTGTCGATGGAGTCAATGATACATCTATTGTATAATCCTATAAATTACATAATCGACCAAGTCATTGTGTGAAAATAGCAACAACGATGAGTTCTCGTTGTAACACTTAAAATATCCAAAGCTGTAATCAATTTACACATGACTATTGTTGTTGAAGCTTAAGATCAGAAATCAACACAATAACAACAAATTAGTATAGAAGTTGTTGATGAGGAAGACAACATTGAAAATCAGTCAAGTCATCAACCACCTTCTCGTCAGCGCTACATTGAAGATCTGAAGCAAGGAGTTGTTGCTCAAAGCTTGCTCAACCAAGAAGACGAAGAAGAAGAAGATCTACAAGATGTCAACAACTGTCAAATCAATATACATCTTTGTAGTTTCTTAAGATAGCAAGGAGTTGTTGCTCACATCTTGCCTGAACACTTGTGTGTTCTTATGTACTTAAACTTAGGAGTAATCTACTTGTTAAGAAGAATTATTGTAATCTCCTGTTGAACTAATTCTTGGTGAATTAGGATTCCTTGAGTGCTCAGTGTGACCGGAGACTCGAGAAGCAAATGGCTGGGTGTCATTGTGGTAAAACCTGAAATAGGGTCAGTAGGCGTTATATTCATTGCGATGAATCCCTGAACGTCTAGCTGTGAAATCCTAGCAGTAGATCTTGCGAGATTGGAACCTGCGGGTCAATGTTCATTATATTCATTCAGTTGAATCCCTGAACGGTTCATTGTGTGTCAGTCACTGGCATTAGCCCGTGTATCTATAATCGAGATTGATTATAGTGGATTAAGACCTTGTGTTCAAGGCGAAATTACCTGAGGAGGGTGGACTGGATTAGCCTTGTGGTGAACCAGGATATATCATGTGTTCTTAACTCTTGTTATGCTTTATGTAATTGTTTATGTTTCTGCAATGAGTATCAGAACCTTACATAAGCAAGTCAGAACCTTGCAGCTTAACTCTGACAAGCTTCCGCACTGCAAGTTCTGAGTAATGCATATTCCGTTCAGACTCTTGTTGGTTCTTATGTCTCACGCATAGCAAGTCTGAGTGTTGATTCATGAATCAGAGTCTCTCAGTGAACTCTGATGTTACTTAAAGCGTCTTAATGATAAGAAGCAAAAAGTTAGTAAATGAGTGAATACACAATTCAAACCCCCTTTTCTTGTGTCTTTCTCGGACCTTCATATATAAACAAAGCTTCACTCATTTTTCAAGGATCCCAATCACAATTCACCATTTCACATAAACTTCTCAAATTTCAATCTCAATTCTCTCACATTTCTCTTGGAAGTTTGCTGCAACTTCTTCATCTTCATCTACAATTTCTTCCCAAACCTCACCATAGCTCTTCACCTTTGAAGAATAATCACTTCTAAATTGGAAGTGATTATTTCTTGAGATTAACCTTCATCCTCTTGCAATTATACTTGGAATTCTGGAGTTCTATTAGCTTTTGGATTCATCTCAAGTGTTTTCTTCAAGATTCAACGGTTCGAATTCGCATTTCGGAGTTTTATCGCAATTTGCTCGGTTTCGATATGGTTCGGCTATAATTAAAGATTACTCTGGTTTTCTTTGATTATCTTCACCAAGATCACTTTGCAACAATCACCAAGCCAATCCTCTGGCTTGTAGGTTGGTAGATCTCACTCATTTTACTGTTTTGAACGTTTTCGTATCTTTCGCAATGTAGTTCGATACTTTTTCATGTGTGAATTGATTTCGCATTTGCTTGATCCATGATCTTGATGATTTACCGATTATCACTGTTATTAAACTTGTTTTTTCGTGCATAATAATTTGCCCTAGCATTGGAGTGATTGCACAATCAATAAGTGGAAAAAGCACTTCTCAAAAGTGTTTTTTTGTTGAAATTCTGTTTTGCTGAATTTTGCTGTTTTTGCTGAAGTAATAGGTTACCTCACAAGGTAACCAGTTACTTCACCTTTGTCACGCCCCTGGAAGTGCAATTTTTGCTGAAGTAACGTGTTACCTCACCAAGTAACCGGTTACTTCACTACTGTTTGGCCAAAATCGTGTTTTTAAGGGATGTTTTGGATGTTTTGATCATATTTCTTCACATGTTTACTTGTATACATGTTATTGCTACTGTTTTAGGGCAGAACCTTCATGACATGACCTTTTCTCGATTAATTGCATAATTTACTTCGATTGTTTTGAAATTTAATCATGTATTCCAAGCACTTTTTGTTCACTTTTTCTTATCTTTGTGTTAACATGATTAGTGATGCATGCTAATTGATTCTTGTTAATACTTGGCAATATCATCCTTGTTGGTATTAAGTTTGTTCTTTATTGAACAAATTTAATTTGGTATAATCAATAATTCACACCTTTTGCTTTAACGACTTTTCATCCTCTTTGGAAAATTGTTAGCATGAATTTTCCCTTTGATTAATTAATTGAAACCTTGTTTCGATTAGTTAATCCTCCCTTTCTCCTCTCTTTAGGACTCCTTTAGGCTCTGGTCCTTCTTGATCCCCTGCTGAGTCGGAGATTTTCACGACGTACAACACAGGAGCACTGTACAACTTGGAGCTGTTACGCTGTCCGTTTCAATTTTCGCACTATACTTTGAGTGCTAGAGAAGGAATGAGGATGGAATTGTCCTACCCTTATTCTGACTATTTCTTGGGTAAGGGCATTTGGCCCTCTCGCTGAGAATAGTCACCTCTATCCTCAAGCTGTAGTGTTTTTCCTTCGCCAGTCGAGTCGATCCTTGATCACTTGTACTCCTCTCAATCTCTCTTTTGATTAATCACCATCCTTCTTGGTTAAGATCATTATCGTGAGTTAGCATTCCTCTCCTTTGTCTCAACGTTCTTTTCTTGTGGCCAATCATTACTCTTTTTTATTCCCCTGAAGAGTCTCAAACCCTTTTCATCGGTTAATCACAGGTTTTCTGTTAAAACCAAATCCCCAGGAGTTCGCAACCTTCTATTGGTTCTTCTCCTTTTGTTTGGTTAACCACTGCTGGTTCAGTTAAAACACCAATTCGCACTGTCCTCTCAGTTAACCACAGTCTATCTGTTAACACACTGAGTTCCTTTTAGGTTAATCACCTTCTCTTAGTTAATCACCCATTTTTTCAGTTAACCACAGTCTATCTGTTAACACACTGAGTTCCTTTTGGGTTAATCACTTTCTCTTGGTTAATCACAATTTTCTTCAGTTAACCACAGCCCCGTCTGTTAAAACACTGAGCCATTTCGAGTTAATCACCTTCTTTTGGTTAACCACTTACTCTTCTTTTCGGTCAATCACAATTTTCCTGTTAGCACCAAATCCTCAACGGTTAGCAGCCTCTTTTGGTTCAATACCTTTCTATTGGTCAAGTACTGTTTGTTCAGTCAGTACCGACATCCCCTTTGGGTCACCACCTTGATTTGGTCCCACACCCATTCTTTTGGTTGATCACAGTTCACCTGTTAAAACCAATGCTCTTCTCTCCCCATAGAGTTGTGCTCCTTTCTTCCTTCGATTAACCATTGTTTATCAGTTAATATACCGAGGTCCCCTCAGAGTCAAACATCTTCTCTTGGTTCAGTACTCTATCTTTTGGTTCATCACAGCCTGTCTATTGACACTAACTTCTTTTCCCCACCAGATTTTTAATCTCTTCTTCTTCGGTTAGCCACTGCCAGTCAGTTAATATACCAAATTTTCTTACCTCCCCAGTGGAGTCCTTTCTGTTCCTTTTGTTCTTTTATCTTCTTGGTTTCGACACCATTGTTGCACTTTATCCTTAGCGGTTACTATCTTTTTCTTTGCACTCCTTTCTTGGTTTTGACACCATTCTTTTGCATCCCCAACGGAGTTTCTTCCTTTCTTTTATTTTTTTGGTTTTGACACCACTTTCCTTTCCTTTTATTTTCCGTCTTAGTTCCCTGAACTACGAAAGCTCTGATTCTGCATTCATTCGAAAGTATGATACGTAGGCACGAGATCGCGATGATCTTGGTGAGCACACTTCCACACTCACCCTTCCACTCTTCTTCCATTCCCCTTTCTTTTCCCTGGTTCCTTTGAACTACGGCACTCTGACTTCCTCATTGCACTATGAGGGTATGTAGGCACGAGGGCCCAAATCCTCCGCGAGCACTTTCTCGGTTTCTTTTTTTCTCTTTTCTCTTTTCTCTCCTTTCTTTTAGCTAGAAGCCTTTAGATAGATAACCCATCCAAGCCTAGAAGCAAGCGAAATAGTTCCCGTCGAGTACGACGGATACGTAAGGTGCTAGTACCTTCCTTTCGCATAACCGACCCCCGTTCCCGTTTCTCTTCCCCTTGGGTTTTATCAATATTTTCCCTGTCCTTTGGGACTAAATAAAGTTCGGTGTCGACTCTGTGTTAACTTTAAGTGTGTGATTCACTCGGGTATAAACCAGCCATCTTCAGCTGGCGACTCTGCTGGGGAAACCTTGCTTGCAAGTTGGGGTCTCGCCTAGTTTTGTTTACTTTCTTGCTTGTTTAGGTGTTTATCTTTAGCGCTTTACTAGCTTTATCTTTACGCTTTATTTGCTTTGTGTTTATTTATTGCATTTTTTTACTACTTTAAATATTCATATGATGCATATTCTGGATATCTGTTATATTCTTTATTGTTGGTGGGATGGGTGTTCTGAGAGATAAGCCCACTACCCAGGCTTGAGCATACACTTAGAATTAGAGTGGAAAGTAGTGTGACTTGTGTGGCATTTGGCCAGACTTAGTATACACGAAAACTCCACATCCAGACGAGGTTCTCTGTGGTAATGTTCTATCCTACGCATTGGGGTAGATGATAGAACATGACTTAGAAAACTGTCGACTCTAGCGACCATTCTCGAGGACTCAGTTACGGCAATCCTCCCAATAAGCGATAATGGCAGACCAGAAATGGCAATCCCATTATGCTTCTTGATCCGGGGACCCAAAGCTGGGAACTTGCCATAGGATGACCCTTTTTTAGAGGAATTAGTGGAGGTCTCCTTGAGGAGTAATAATGCCAAACCAAAAATGGTGAACGTATTATTACCTCTCGACTTGAGAACCTGAGAAACTGAGGACCATTCTTGATCAAGCTCATACCTGTGAGGGGGATATTGGGTTTTTCTGTAGGAAACCAAGACTCTTCCAACCTTTGTTCTCTCATCACATCAGATCTTTGCACCGACACAGAGCTGCATGCGCAGATTATCCAGAAGATGTTGCATCCCTAACTTTCATTATTGCATAATGTTATCACATAATTTTATTGCATCATCATGTATGCTTAACTTTTGCACTTGAGTTAGTGCATCACCATATGTATGCTAAACTGTTGCATCATCTAACCTTTGCATCATTGGGTGTTGCATACCTCATCTGCATTCCATCTGCATAAGCAACATATGAATACATACAATTGCATTGCATGCATCCAAACCAGAGAAAGCTCACTTTTTCCCTTCATCAACCAGAAGACAGTGACGACCCGACACCGGTACTTCATCAGATCCAACAGATCTAGAATCATGGCTGATTCTCAGAATACTGGTTACACGGAAACCTTGACTCAGCTCCAGGGTAGGATGGGTCAATTCCAGGATAATATGGACGCCATCATGGAACTCCTTCGTACTCGGAGGGATGCCACTGTTACCTCTGCTATTGCCACTGTCACTGATGAAACTATTGTTTTTCCGGTTGTTACTTCTTCTCTTGCTGTTGAAGTACCAATTGAGACTGTTGTTCAATCTATTGTCAATTTTCCAAGCTCTCAGCCTAATTCGAATCAGATGCCTGCTGCATTTCTGTGGGGAATGCCCCCGAATTTCACTCCTCAGATCGCCGGTGGTGGTGCCTTTATGCCATATCAACCTTTTGTTGTGCCCGTGTCTAATGGGAATTATGTTGCTTACCCATGGGGCATGCCTACTCCAATTCCACCTCCTGTGGTGAACAATGATGACCATGAGGTTCTTCAGGCACACACTCACCAGACTCCTGTGCCAACTGATATTGAGACTCCCGAGGAAGATGAGAATGTCTACAGAGGTCCTCCTGCTCATGGTCCAGTTTTGTCTCAATCTGCTCAAACTGCTGTTCAGAATGTTCATTCTGGAATACTTTACCCTGGGGCATCCTCAGCTGCTATGACACCTATTCTTGGTTATCCATATGGTGTTTAGATGGGTCAGACTGCGAGTTAGATGGTTAGTTCTAGGTTGATACATCCATCTCAGTTTGCTTATCCTCAAGTGCTTGCACCAACCGCGTCTCAACTGCCAAATCTCAGATTCTTGTCAGGCCTGCTAATTAGAGTATACCTGCTGACTACAAGTTATTGGAAGACCGAATCAGAGCTATTGAGGGGTTTTCTGCTTTTGGCTTGGAGGCTAGAGATTTATGTCTGGTTCCGAATGTTGTACTGCCCTAGAAATTCAAGGTGCCTGATTTGCCCAAGTACAAGGGGTTGAGTTGTCCACGAAGCCACATTACAATGTATTGCAGAAAAATGGCTTCCTACATAGACAATGATGATCTGCTCATCCATTGTTTCCAGGATAGCCTATTTGGGGCTTCCCTGGATTGGTATATGAATCTTAAGCAAGGTAAGATCAGAACCTTGAAAGATCTATCTGAAGCATTCTTGAAGCAATACAAATACAGTCTTGATCTGGCGCCTACCAGGTTACAGTTGCAAAATCAGTCTCGGCGCTCAGCTGAAACATTTAAAGAGTATGCACAAAGGTGGCGGGAGATGGCTTCACGAGTTTGGTCTGCTCTATCTGATTCAGAGCTGGTTGACATATTCATGGGCACTCTTCATGGTTTGTACTTTGAGAAGATGGTTGGTAGCTCATCCTCCAATTTTGCTGATGTTGTGACCATTGGGGAACGTATTAAGAATGGGCTCAAAACAGGGAAAATTGCTGGCACCATAAACCAACAATCAGGGATCAATAAGCCACGGGGGGGTTTCTCTAAAGAAAATGAAGAGGAAACAAGTGTTGTCATGGCAAGTGTCCACCTTCAAGCGCAAACTCCCATGGCCCCTATGCCATATTATCCGTACCCATATGGTGTTGCTGCACAATACCAGCAATCACCGTATCAACAGCCTCTTCAGGCTCATATTCAACAAGCCCAAGGCCGAGAGCTCCAGAACCAGCGTAAGCCCCGAAATAATCTAGAACAAAGAAATGCTCCTCTAGATTCGATTCCTGTGACATACACTCAACTTCTCCCACATCTGGTTCAAAACTCGCTGGTGGTTCCCAAAGCTTTGAAGCCTCCTCCAGAGCCATTCCCACCTAGGTATGATCCTAATGTGCTATGGGGATATCATGCTGGGTTAGCTAGACATTCGACTGAGGATTGCAATGCTTTCAAAGCTAAGGTCCAACAGTTGATTGACAAGAAGCACTTAACCGTTCTAGGTGATAAACTGTGGGTGAAAGAAAATCCCTTGTCCGTGTAAGGGCCGAGTTTGCAAAAGAATCCCTTGAATAAGCATGTGAGCACTTCCTCAACATCGGTAACCATCATGTCATTCCATTTTTCCCTTTTGTAATCTTATTGTTTGTCAAGCATTGTTCATTTGTAAAACTTGTGTATTTTTTTAATGATAATAATAATGAAATGAATATGCATGATTTGAATAAATTCATTCATGTTCACTCATACTTTTCATCTGTATCACACATTTGATCAAACAAAATAAAAAAGAGAATGATGAAATCAAAAGACATGAGACCACTGTCTGTATGCTTTTGAATAAAACCTTGCTGACGATGTAAGGCATTTGTTCAAATCCCCAAACACAGGAGTCATAAGGAAGATAATCCCTAGTCAATCCCTTTGGGCCTTGAAGTATGAGTTTCTTTCTGTATACACAAACCCTCAATTTTAACCAGAGGCAGGGTAGTCTTCAGTTAGTTTGACCATGCGTTCAAATCTTAAAAGAGGAGTACTGCATTTGAGGATCAACCACATCCTATCCCTCATTTGAGGTTGGAAAATCACAAATCCACATTGGATATCCCTCACCGATCAAAGGAGCGGGGCAGTTACAACACACCCTTACAGATCAAACAAATACATGTCACACGATTTTGTTCAAAAAAAAATCAAAATCACAAAAGCAAATGAAAAAAAAAGCAAAAAAAACAAAAAGCCCGCTAAGTCATGAGCAAATGAATTAGGCAAAAATTAGGGCATCCCAGTAGACTGCAAAGTCAAAATAATCAGTCTACGCAAAAATTAGGGAAAACAAAAAGAACAAAACAGAGAATCAAACGAGAAAAATCCTCAATAAGAACAAGTTCGTGTGATCACATGTGACAAAACAAAAAGTGAGTGACTGTCGCGCCAAAATCCCCGTCGGTTCCTTTACCATCGCGTCTACCATTCAAAGCCTTTTTGAAAGATGAACGTTTGTGTCAAACTAGCTGAACGTAGGACTGCAGAACATCAAGGAGAATGAGTGGGTTAAAATAATTTTTGAGCCTTATATCCTTTCTTTCTGAAAACGTGAGCCAAACCACGTTACAACCCTCAAAAGTCCTAATTGAAGCAGGGTTTATTTCAAGAGCATACTACAGTGGGATCATGTCAAAGTTGACTCCCAAAAATTGGCTTATCATTTGTGCTGGTACTGACATGGCATTCTAAATGGTCATCCATTCACTATATGTCATAATCTTAGTGAACATACTTGGATTTCAAAACTGACATATCCATGGCATTAGCATTATCATTTTCAAAAACTTTTAACTTGCGAACAGGCATTTGACATCAATAAAGTTTCCATAATGGAAATTGGGATCACCACAAGGGACAAAACGCCTAAAAACTCTATGGAGCAAAAAGGGCCTAGCCACCTCAGGATTCAGTCAATCCGGGCTAACCACGTCAAGACTCGACAAATCTCAAAGATCAGTTGGTCAGGGGGATTCCTCCAAAGATCGATCAGCCAGGGGCAAAATGACTTCAGATCTCATATTGGGGCAGGTCATATCAAGAGCACAAGAAGTCAACTCTCCAAGAGATGTTTGATCAAGGGCATACTGTTCCGATACACTGGGCCAAGCCGGATCAGAACATCCTATGACACAACTATTTCCTACCTTGTGACTGGGGCAATCTATGTAGATACCCAACAGACTGAGGCAGATACACGCTACCAAGATCGTTTCAAGGGAAGAGCAATGGTGTATCAACGACTGATGATACTGAAGTAGGTGTCGGGGAATCACGTCTTTATGGCTTGCACCTTAACCTCAACTCTTTTACCTCCCACAACAAAAACACTTGACAGATTCTCAAGAACCGTTGCATAGATCTTTCTCATGCTTTGATCATGTCGCTTCATTCATGCATATCCCTCATCTTGTATACCATGAAGCCTTGACATAAGCCCGATCATACTTAACATCTCTTCAAAACCTGATCATTGACATTCTGCGTATGGTAATCATCATCGCATAGCATGGAACTTTCAAACGCACAACATAATCACCAATATGGAGCATTACACCATACAACTTCAGACGTGCCTCCCAATCAAAACCCAGTTCTCGTCTGGTGGTCAATTCTCGTTTGACCTTGTCTCTTTAAAATCCAGTTCTCGCCTTGTGGTCAATTCTCGTTTGACCTTGTCTCTTTAAAATCCAGTTCTCATCTGGTGGTCAATTCTCGTTTGACCCTGTCACTTTAAATTCCAATTCTCGTCTGGCGGTCAATTCTCATTTGACTTGTCTCTTTCAAACCCAGTTCTCATCTGGTAGTCAACTCTCGTTTGACTTGTCTCTTCCAAATCTAGTTCTCGTCTGGTAGTCAGTGCCCGTCTGACCTGTCTTTTCAAAGTCCAGTTCTCGTCTGGCAAACTTTTCCAGTTCTCGTCTGGCGCACATTTTCAAAGTCCGGTTCTCGTCTGGAGCACTCTTCCAAAGTCCAGTTCTCATCTGGCAAAATTTTGCAAAGTTCAGTTCCCATCTGTTTTGTCCTTTCCAAGCCCAGTTCTCGTCTGGTAGTCAGTTCTCGTCTGACCAATCTTTACCAAAATTCAGTTAGTTCCTGTCTGATTTATTCAAACTTTCCCAGTTCTCGCCTGGCGACCTTTTTAATGTTTAGTTCTCGCCTGGAAAACTTTTCCAGCGTCCGGTGCTCATCTGGCCAATTTTTTCAACGTCTAGCTCTCGTCTGGCACACCTATTTCCAAGTCTAGTTCGCGTCTGGCAAACTCCTTTACACTTTCTTCCTTTCATTTGGTTCATCCAAAGTCCTTTCCTTATTCTTTGGCCTGTCCAAAAACCTACAAACTCGTAGCATAGTACTTTAGGTTGCATCCTTGCATTGCATGACATCAAGCATCATGTAGATCACATACATAGCATATTCATCGGCCATACTCCCTTTCTTTTGGCCTGATTCATCTCCCCAGCAGATTTTCAGCCAAACTTTAAACATCCTACACTTGCTCTCTTCTTTTGTCACCGTCGGCCAAATTTTCGAGATACTCTTTTATTTAATCCCCTTTTACCTCGAATCATTGAAACGCTAGCGCAATTCGTACATTCAGGTCCAAGAGGATTAAATAGGGGCTGCGGTAGTAACCCAAAATTTGACCTCCTAGTTTTTCTTTTTGCATAAGCATGTGCATTTGTGTTTTTGTTGCAGGAATATTCAGGTTTTCAACGCCTGATTAATCGACTCCTCGCAAATTCATCACATTATCACATCAAGCAAAATACAAAGGTCTCTTACATATCAAAGCATCTCAAACCATTCATAAAGGCCTCATGGTTCAACACAAATCATTTCAAGGGTTTTCAAAGTGGATAGGGAAGGCATTGAATTCATCTGGTCAAAAAGTCAACCGCCGCCCTACAAAGGTCAACTCTTGAGTTCTTGGGTCCTATTTGGGTATTTCAAGTCATCATACATGTTATTATGAGGTTTGATCAAAAGGAATAAAGAGAAATCATAAAAGCGGGCGAAGTTGCCAAATTGGGGTTTTTGGATTTTTTCTAAGTAAGGAAATTCAGGTTGGAGGACATGTTTTCAAGGGAATTATCTTTATGATCCAAGCTTCTTCTCACTCTTCTTCCCTCATAAAAATGTTCCTCATTCTTCAAGCTTTCTTTCGATACCAAGAACGCATCATTTGGATTCCTAGAACTCAAGTTATGATGTTTCAAAGGTAGGAAATTGAAGTTTGGGCTGAAGTAACTAGTTACTTCACCAAGTAACCGGTTACATCACTGTTTGTACAGAAAAAATCAATATTTTCATCACATTGCAACAACTCCTCCACTTCCTTTTAGTCCACTTGGTTCTAGCAGCATGTGGGACATTCTAGACATCTCTAGATAGCTCAAGATCATTCTAGCCACTACAAGTGCATTTATTCCAATGCACCACTTTAAATTAAGTGCACCATGTTCCTTGATTTCTAAGTTTTTCAACCTTTGGATGTTGGATCTCACATTGGGATTGTTACCGAGTTGATCCTAACTAACCGAGTTAACCACTTTGACTCGGTGAGTCAAGTGTAACTAACTCCTAGCCTAGTTCTAAACCACCCAAAGCTAAGTCCAAACCAAAAGTCTGTATAAACAAAGCTTCACTCATTTTTCAAGGATCCCAATCACAATTCACCATTTCACATAAACTTCTCAAATTTCAATCTCAATTCTCTAAGATTTCTCTAGGAAGTTTGCTGCAACTTCTTCATCGTCGTCTACAATTTCTTCCCAAACCTCACCATAGCTCTTCACCATTGAAGAATAATCACTTCTACATTGGAAGTGATTATTTCTTGAGCTTAACCTTCATCCTCTTGCAATTATACTTGGATTTGTAGAGTTCTATTAGCTTTTGGATTCATCTCAAGTGTTTTCTTCAAGATTCAACGGTTCGAATTCGCATTTCGGAGTTTTATCGCAATTTGCTTGGTTTCGATACGGTTTGCTATAATTGAAGATTCCTCTGGTTTTCTATGATTATCTTCACCAAGATCACTTTGCAACAATCACCAAGCCAATCCTCTGGCTTGTAGGTTGGTAGATCTCACTCATTTTACTGTTTTGAACGTTTTCGTATCTTTCGCAATGTAGTTCGATACTTTTTCATGTGTGAATTGATTTCGCATTTGATTGATCCATTATCTTGATGATTTATCAATTATCACTGTTATTAAACTTATTTTTTCATGCATAATTATTTTCCCTAGCATTGGAGTGATTGCACAATCAATAAGTGGCCAAAAGCACTTCTCAAAAGTGTTTTTTTGTTGAAATTATGTTTTGCTGAATTTTGTTGTTTTTGCTGAAGTAACGGGTTACCTCACAAGGTAACCGGTTACTTCACCCTTGTCACGCCCCTAGAAGTGCAGTTTTTGCTGAAGTAACGGGTTACCTCACCAAGTAACCGATTACTTCACTACCGTTTGGCCAAAATCATGTTTTTAAGGGTTGTTTTGGATGTTTTGATCATATTTCTTCACATGTTTACTTGTATACATGTTATTGCTACTGTTTTAGGGCAGAACCTTCATGACACGACCTTTTCTCGATTAATTGCTTTATTTACTTCAATTGTTTTGCAATTTAATCATGTATTCAAAGCACTTTTTGTTCACTTTTTCTTATCTTTGTGTTAACATGATTAGTGATGCATGCTAATTAATTCTTGTTAATACTTGGCAATATCATCCTTGTTGGTATTAAGTTTGTTCTTTATTGAACAAATTTAATTTTGTATAATCAATAATTCACACCTTTTGCTTTAACGACTTTTCATCCTCTTTGGAAAATTGTTAGCATGACTTTTCCCTTTGATTAATTAATTGAAACCTTGTTTCGATTAGTTAATCCTCCCTTTTTCCTCTCTTTAGGACTCCTTTAGGCTCTGGTCCTTCTTGATCCCCTGCTGAGTCGGAGATTTGCACGACGTACAACACTGGAGCACTGTACAACTTAGAGCTGTTACGCTGTCCGTTTCAATTTGTGCACTATACTCTGAGTGCTAGAGAAGGAATGAGGATGGAATTGTCCTACCCTTATTCTGACTATTTCTTGGGTAAGGGAATTTGGCCCTCTGGCTGAGAATAGTCACCTCTATCCTCAAGCTGTTGTACTTTTCCTTCGCCAGTCGATTCGATCTTTGATCGCTTGTGCTCCTCTCAATCTCTCTTTTGATTAATCACCATCCTTCCTGGTTAAGATCATTGTCGTGAGTTAGCATTCCTCTCCTTTGTCTCAACGTTCTTTTCTTGTGGCCGATCATTACTTTTTTTTATTCCCCTGAAGAGTCTCAAACCCTTTTCTTCGGTTAATCACAAGTTTTCTGTTAAAACCAAATCCCCAGGAGTTTGTAACCTTCTATTGGTTCTTCTCCCTTTGTTTGGTTAACCACTGCCTGTTCGCACTGAGTTCCTTTTGGGTTAACACACTGTCCTCTCAGTTAACCACAGTCTATCTGTTAACACACTGAGTTCCTTTTGGGTTAATCACCTTCTCTTGGTTAATCACCCATTTTTTCAGTTAACCACAGTCCATCTGTTAACACACTGAGTTCCTTTTGGGTTAATCACTTTCTCTTGGTTAATCACCCTTTTATTCAGTTAACCACAACCCCGTCTGTTAAAACACTGAGCCCTTTCGAGTTAATCACCTTCTTTTGGTTAATCACTTGCTTTTCTTTTCGGTCAATCACAATTTTCCTGTTAGCACCGAAGCCTCAACGGTTAGCAACCTTTTTTGGTCCAATACCTTTTGAAATTCTGGTATCAGACGTGTGATGTTAAGGTGTGATGCCACAACAACACACTCTGCACAATGGACAGCAATAACAGTAAAATAACACCAAGAAATGTTGACCCAGTTCAGTTACAACCAACCTACTCTGGGGGCTACCAAGCCAGGGATGGAATTCACTACTTGTAGATATAATTTACAGACTCAATAACCCGTTGACAATCTCCTAAACTTATACTCTACTAATGACTTCCGACCTAAGAAACCACTTAGGTATGAGAACACCACTCAATCCCTTACAAACACTCAAAGAGACCACTTTGAGTACCCTTGATCTTACTTCACAGTTTCGATCAATTCACACAACTCTCTTTGCTTCACAGCTTTAGAGAGGACAGAAACTCAACACCTATTCAAACCCTAGAATAGTGTAAATACAAGCACTTTAAACAAACTCTAGACATTAAGCCTCATGCTCTTGATCTTCTGAATGTTTTCTGTACCTTTTCCTTTGGTCTTGTGCGCTTTATATAGCTCCTTGAATTGGGCTTGGACTTGTCACAATATTTGATCAGATTTGTTAATTAAAACTGAATCTTCAAAACAGATTTTATCCCCAAAATCTTTTTAAATCTTCAACCTTTTAATTCTCCAACAGACCTGCAATCAAATCTCCCATGTAACAGAAAATATCTATCCCAAGATATTCTCATCCAATGAGTCAACCACTCTCCACAATTCCAGCTAATACGCGTGCCCTAACAACCTGCTGTTGTTATTAATTCTGCAGGTCTGATGTTACAACATCACCTGTGTGACATCAGACATCCAACTTCAGCACTTAACTACTTAACACAGCCCAGTGTTAAGACTTCAATGTTACAACATCAGCACCTTGACATCAACATTGAATAACCTTTGTTTTACCAAAATTCCAGCCAATCCAGGAACTATCAATCTCCCCCTTTGGCTAATTTTGGCTAAAACAATCTCTGCACTCTGCAAACAACTTCTGCACTCTGCACCTGCAGAGATTTCAGCAGCGGAATAATCTTCAATCAATTTGAAACTCATTAATCAGCAGCAGTTTGATAATCTTCAAAGTCTTCATCACTTGATCTGCTGCAACACCATCTTCATTTTGACAACAGCCAATTGGTGCTCCCCCCTCAAAAACATGAACCAGCATCACAGCTGTTCAGTAGCTCATAATGTGCAGCACATTACTCCCCCTAGATGTCTGCTTGGTTACACTCTCCTCATGTCATGATATCTTCAATACTCCCCCTCAATGACTGCATCACATCAGCAGCATATGGCAATAATCCTCTTGACTATCTTGGCTATCTTCTCCCCCTTTTTACCCATAATTAGGCAAGCTTCTATAAGGAGCCCTATTAACTATAGTCAGTATACCCTAGCTCTCATTGTTAGCCTCTCAAGTAGTAAACAGGTAAACAAATCATAGAAGGAAACTAAAATCATAATCAGTGCATAAAACAGCACAATATTCAAATTACAAACCAAGCACATTAAGTGCCAAAACAAAGACAGAAATTAAAGCTAACACTATAAACTACAAACAGTAGAAGGAAATCAGTCTTCATCCGAGCTGGTACTCTCACCATCCTCATCACCTTCACCTGACCTGGACTCCTCAATGTCACCATTCCCAGCATCTTCTCCCTGTTCCAAGTCTTTGATCATCTGCTCAATCTTCATCTTCCTAACAGTGCTGTTACTGATAACCATATCAAGGTCCTTGCAGGTTGCCTTCAGTCCTTCAATCAGCTCTGTTTTTGTAGTGACATTCTTACCTCCAGAACTTGATGTCATGACAATGTCTGGAACATGACTCCCAGCAAACAGTTTGGGATGCAAAGATAAAGCTGATTTCCTCTTACATGTTGTGTCTGAACTTGTTAAGATGCCTGGATGTTGTTTCATCATAACTCCACAGATGAGCGAAGGAAATGCTATAGGCAGTTTGATAGCATTAGTGGTGGCATGTCTTGCAGTCTGCTCAAATACATATGCTCCATAGTCAAACTTCTTCTTAGTACCCACAGCATAAATAAACCTCCCTAGTCCCACAGCTGTTGTGGTTTTATGATTGGTAGGCACCCAATTTGCGGCTCCAATTCTGTGTAAGACAGCATACTTAACACTGAGTTTGCTAGTTGGCAGTTTCCCTTTCAAGGGCCACACCTTAACTTGACCAGCAGTTAATTCCTTGCAGATCTCATTCTCAGTGGGTTCTAGCTCAGCAAATACTTTATCTTTTCTTCCTAGATATTTGTTTATAACTTCAGGAGAGAAATCAACACATTTTCCTCTCACAAATACTTTCATGTAGTCCATACTGCTTTTGTTTGAAATCTTCACAGGAATATTTACCACAAATTCCTTAACCAAGCTGTCATAGCACTCGGAGAACCCATGAACCGTCTTCATCAGACCAGCAGTCTTAATCACCTCTATGATTTCTTTGATCTCCATAATTTCTTTCCCAATCTCTCTTTCAAGAGCAAGTCTTCTTTGACAGATGAACTTCCACATCGACGCACTGCTTGCATAATGGAATGAAATGTTATCAACCGGAACCTCAGGGATCTTGTCAGCAATTCTCTTCAATATTGTCTTTCTGACAGGAGTGATGTCTTGAACATCATCCTCAACATCATACTCTAATTCGGATTCTTCCATTAGCTTCCTTTTTCTGGGATTCACATCAACCTTACTCCATGCTTTTGTTGGCCCAACAACACTCTTTTTCTTCTTCTCATCAGAAGCTTTCTTTGACGACGATTCAACCATCTTTCCTTTTCTTAGTCTCTTGGACAGTCTAGGCACTGCTCTTCCAATGACTTCATTATCAGACAAGTCATCAACATCAATTACATCAGTAGTCTCAGCATCCCCCACTAAGCGATGTTCTAACATCTGCTTCAACAGAAGTGGGTTCAGCAGATGTCCTAACATTCTCCTCAACATTTGTTTCTTCATGCATGTCTTCACTCTAATCAGCATCTTCAATAGCTGTCATTGCAAGTTGTTGAAGACTTGACTTAACTTTCTGTATGTTGTCTTTCTCAGCTGGCATCCGATTCAGTGGGATTGAAATTCCTTTGACAGGGATGCCTTTGTCAAGAATCTTTGAGGCAAGATTACCCATCCTTTTGTCTACATCAAGCTTCTCTTCAATAGTCTGAGACGTAGATGATTTCGGCACAGTTTTATCCCCAAATAACACACTCGTAACAACCTTCTTTGTTTCAGGATTCTTGAAAATAGTAGCAGGTCTCTTAGGAGTTAGTTTAGTGGGTCTCGAAGTACCTGATTTTGGGAGCATCACTGAGATAGGTTCTATATTCAAAGCTTCTTCTGCAAATCCCTCTTCTGAAGAAACCCTCGCCTTATCTCGCGAAGAGCTTTGAGCGACAGATTTCTTTGATGGAGACGACGTCTGGTTTGACATTGTTCCCTTGAGGCAGTATGAGGTCAGATGATCCTTCTTGTGGAGGACGACGAATGGAAGGAAGAAATACTCTTTGATGAACCGTGACCTTGCTGCACTAGAGAATGATGGTCTGAGGTATGGCACCAGCTTTTCAGTATTTAAAGACCAATTACTAATTTTCTCCCTCCATAAAAAATTCACATCAGAACATACTAACTCTGAGTGCCCTTTTAGCATCATGATGTCATAGTCTGATGTTATAACATCAACCTGAGCATCAATAGTTGAATTTCCTTCAAGAGAAATCCACTGATAGCAGTTATCCTTGGTTCTAGCACCCTTCATAACAATCTGATTAAGCTCATCAGAAATCACACACTCATCCTTAGTGTAATTTACCTTGTAACCTTCATCACACAACTGGCTTATGCTGATCAAATTTCCTTTTAATCCACTGACAAACATCACATTGTCAAGATCTGGTCTACCATCACCTTCCACTTTCCCAAATCCTGCAACTATACCTTTCTCTCCATTGCCAAACACAACCTCATGAGAGGAACAATGACTGACTTCAGCGAACATAGATCTACATCCAGACATGTGTTTGGAACACCCACTGTCAAAGTACCATGTTCCTTCTTTAGCCTCTTTGTCATCCAAGTGAGCCAATAAGCACTTCACCTTCTCCTTAGGTACCCATTGTTTAACAACTTTGGGCCTGTGCTCTCTCCATCTGTTTTGAGGCTGAGGGTATCCATGCAGCTTGTAGCAAGAGTACTGCATATGTCCAAATCTTCCACAATAATAACATCTCATCCTTTCATCTCTGAATCTTCTGCCATGATGAGATTGCCTATGCTGCCATCCATGATGTGGTCTCCTTCTACCATAACTGCCCTGCCATCTATTCTGTTGATATCTTCTCCCATAAGTCGGCTGAGAATGTTGTTTCCTGGATTGTCTCCCATAATGGTGAGGCTTTCTTCTTCCATATCCATAAGGAACAGCATTGGTGTATCCATAACCATACCTATACCAGTTGTCCTGATGTTGAGACATCTGATGAGACATGTGTTGTTTGAACTGAGAAGCTTGCATGCTCTCATGGTATTGTGGGGGCATATATTGGCTAGCTCCCAGTGGCTGCTTTCTCTTCCGATAAGGACCAGTCTTCTTCTCACACCTCTTAGGTTGTGAAACATCAACTTTCTTAGGAGTAGGATCCTGCACCTTTGGCTGATGTTGAGACAATGGTTGAGACATCTCCACTTTGGTTCCTGAAGTGCTTGCTTCAGTAGTTACAAATCCTAATCCAGTCCTGTCTCCAGCTACCCTTTCCGTCTGAAGAATCTTGTCAAGAGTGTCTGTACCACTGTTCAGCATCCTAACAGTTTTGGTCATGTGATCAAGATGAGCTCTGACCAACAAAACCTCATTTTCCAAATCACCTTTTTCATTCTCAA
Organism: Lathyrus tuberosus; assembly: GCA_022829125.1. NCBI lineage: Eukaryota > Viridiplantae > Streptophyta > Magnoliopsida > Fabales > Fabaceae > Lathyrus > Lathyrus tuberosus. The sequence goes on from JALAZF010000254.1 coordinate 3,965,591, forward strand.
GCTGAGCAATCTGTTGCTTGTGACACTTGTTTTCTTGACAAATCTCAGCACTTATTAAACACAACTCTTGATAAGTAGATGCCAACTCCTCATAAGTTACTTCTCCATCACTAGAATCATCATCAGAAATCACAGCTCCTGTTAAAGCTCTCACATGCTTTGCTGACTCGCCTTCACTTTCACTATCAGAGTCAGACCAGGAAACTGTCATGCCCTTCTTCTGCTTTAAGAAGGTGGGACATTCTTTCTTGACATGTCCATACCCTTCGCACTCAAAGCACTGCACTCCTTTATCTTGGGCAGTTTTCTCTTCATCCTTCTTGCTGGTGTCAGAGGTCATGTTCTTGACATTAGGCCTGGAGTTATTATTCATTCGCTTGAATACTTTGGTGAACTGTCTTCCCAACATCACTATGGCCTGAGATAAATCCTCCTGGGATTCAGAACTCTCTTCTTCATTATTTGACACCAAGGCTATACTCTTTGGCTTCTTTTCTGGTTCTTCTTCATTCAACCCAAGCTCAAAGGTTTGAAGAGATCCAATGAGCTCATCTACTCTCATCTTGCTGATTTCTTGTGATTCTTCAATGGCAGTAACCTTCATCTTATACTTCTTAGGTAGGGACCTAAGGATCTTCCTTACAAGCTTCTCATCTGACATCTTCTCACCAAGAGCACTAGATGCATTGGCCAGCTCAAGAACACTCATGTGGAAATCGTGAATAGACTCATCTTCCTTCATCTTCAGGCTTTCAAATTTTGATGTTAAGATCTGAAGTCTCGACATCTTAACTCTAGACGTTCCTTCATGTGTAGCCTGCAGGATATCCCACGCTTCCTTAGCAACTTCACAGGTATTGATTAACCTGAAGATATTCTTATCCACTCCATTGAAGATAGCATTCAGAGCTTTGGAATTTCCAAGGGCAAGCTCATCTTCCTCCTTGGTCCAGTCTTCTTCAGGCTTTAGCTTAGAGGTGCCTTCTTTATCTTTGCCAGCATCATCCTTCTCACACATGACAGGTGCTTTCCACTCTTTAATAACAGCTTTCCAAGCCCTACTGTCCAACGATTTTAAGAAGGTGTTCATCCTTGGCTTCCAATAGTCATAATTGGATCCATCCAAAATAGGGGGTCTGTTGACGAATCCTCCAACTTCTTTGTCCATCTTTACACCAGAAAGTAACTTCCCTAGATCTCACCCAGAGACAGACAGGATGCCTGCTCTGATACCAATTGAAATTCAGGTATCAGATGTGTGATGTTAAGGTGTGATGTCACAACAACACACTCTGCACAATGGACAGCAATAACAGTAAAATAACACCAAGAAATGTTGACCCAGTTCGGTTACAACCAACCTACTCTAGGGGCTACCAAGCCAGGGATGGAATTCACTACTTGTAGATATAATTTACAGACTCAACAACCCGTTGACAATCTCCTAAACTTATACTCTACTAATGACTTCCTACCTAAGAAACCACTTAGGTATGAGAACACCACTCAATCCCTTACAAACACTCAAAGAGACCACTTTGAGTACCCTTGATCTTACTTCACAGTTTCGATCAATTCACACAACTCTCTTTGCTTCACAGCTTTAGAGAGGACAGAAACTCAACACCTATTCAAACCCTAGAATAGTGTAAATACAAGCACTTTAAACAAACTCTAGACACTAAGCCTCCTGCTCTTGATCTTCTGAATGTTTTCTGTACCTTTTCCTTTGGTCTTGTGCGCTTTATATAGCTCCTTGAATTGGGCTTGGACTTGTCACAATATTTGATCAGATTTGTTAATTAAAACTGAATCTTCAAAACAGATTTTATCCCCAAAATCTTTTTAAATCTTCAACCTTTTAATTCTCCAACAGACCTGCAATCAAATCTCCCATGTAACAGAAAATATCTATCCCAAGATATTCTCATCCAATGAGTCAACAACTCTCCACAATTCCAGCTAATACGCGTACCCTAACAACCTACTGTTGTTATTAATTCTGCAGGTCTGATGTTACAACATCACCTGTGTGACATCAGACATCCAACTTCAGCACTTAACTACTTAACACAGCCCAGTGTTAAGACTTCAATGTTACAACATCAGCACCTTGACATCAACATTGAATAACCTTTGTTTTACCAAAATTCTAGCCAATCCAGGAACTGTCACATTTCTATTGGTCAAGTGTTGTTTGTTCAGTCAGTACCGACATCCCCTTTGGGTCACGACCTTCGTTTGGTCCCACGCCCGTTCTTTTGGTTGATCACAGTTCACCTGTTAAAACCAATGCTCTTCTCTACCCACAGAGTTGCGCTCCTTTCTTCATTCGGTTAACCACTTTTTATCATTTAATATACCGAGGTCCCCTAAGAGTCAAACACCTTCTCTTGGTTTAGTACTCTATCTTTTGGTTCATCACAGCCTGTCTATTGACACCAACTTCTTTTCCCCACCAGAGTTTTAATCTCTTCTTCTTCGGTTAACCACTGCCAGTCAGTTAATATACCGAATTTCTTTCTCTTGGTTTTGACACCATCCTTTTGCTTGATCCCCAGTAGTGTAGCTTACCCTCTGATCCCTAGTACAATTCTTTATTTTCTTACCTCCCCAGTGGAGTCCTTTCTGTTCCTTTTGTTATTTTATCTTCTTGGTTTCGACACCATTGTTGCACTTTATCCTTAGCGGTTACTATCGTTTCCTTTGCACTTCTTTCTTGGTTTTGACACCATTCTTTTGCATCCCCAACGGAGTTTCTTCCTTTCTTTTATTTTGTTGGTTTTGACACCACTTTCCTTTCCTTTTTTTCTCCGTCTTAGTTCCCCGAACTACGGAAGCTCTGATTCTGCATTCATTCAAATGTATGATACGTAGGCACGAGATCACGATGATCTTGGCAAGCACACTTCAACACTTCCACCCTTCCACCCTTCTTCCATTCCCCTTTCTTTTCCCGGGTTCCTTTGAACTACGGCGCTCTGACTTCCTCGTTGCACTATGAGGGTACGTAGGCACGAGGGCCCAAATCCTCTGCGAGCACTTTCTCTGTTTCTTTTTTTCTCTTTTCTCTCCTCTCTCCTTTCTTTTAGCTAGAAGCCTTTAGATAGATAACCCATCCAAGCCTATAAGCAAGCGAAATGGTTCCCGTCGAATACGCCGGATGCGTAAGGTGCTAGTACCTTCCTTTCGCATAACCGACCCCCGTTCCCGTTTCTCTTCCCCTTGGGTTTTATCGATATTTTCCCTGTCCTTTGGGACTAAATAAAGTTCGGGGGCGATTATGTGTTATCTTTGAGTGTGCGATTCACTCGGGTATAAACCAGCCATCTTCATCCGCGGGTATGGATTTTTTTACCATCCCTACCAGTGGTACACACTGTCCTAGAAGGACATTTTCCGCAAGCAATTTCTGGTGGAAATGAAGACATGTACGAAAGGATGAATGAGTTCCAGGAAAAATTCTTGGAAATGCAGAAGGTACTGCATGCCATTCGTGGTCAAGACTTATTCGAAAAGGACGCCACAGACCTCTGTTTTGTCCCTAATGTAAAGATACCGCATAAATTCAAGGTGCCTGACTTTGAAATATATAAAGGCAACTCTTGCCCTCAAAGTCAGCTGGTGATGTACGCTCGAAAAATGTCAACTCAGACAGACAATCAACAGCAACTGATCCATTACTTCCAAGACAGGTTAACCGGTGCCGCACTCAAATGGTACATGGGTTTAAACCGCACCAAGATCAGTACTTTCAGAGATCTCGGCGTTGCCTTCGTTCAACAGTATAAATACAACTTGGACATGGAACCAGATAGGGACCAACTCAGAGCAATGTCACAAATGGATAAAGAAACTTTCAAAGAATATGCTCAGAGATGGCGTGAAATCGCCGCCTAAATATGTCGTCTTCTCGAAGAAAAGGAAATGACAAAGATCTTCCTGAAAATATCGAGCTAGTTTTATTACAACCGAATGGTCGCTAGTGCACCCAGTGACTTCACTGAAATGGTGAACATGGGAGTACGCCTTGGAGAAGCAACCCGAGAAGGACGATTGGTCAAAGATCCAGAGCCATCCAGAAGTACTAGAAGATACGATAGTGCTTTGCAAAAGAAGAAAGAGAAGGATATCAGTAATATCTCTCTGGGAAAGCAAAGGCAAAGGTATCAACCAGTAGCGGCGGTAACTCCCGCTATCAACCCAGCGCCAGCTCCGACTTATCAACCTCAGGTTGCTCAGAGCCAACCAAGTCAACAACAGTATCAGCAAAGGCCGCAACAGCCTTTTCAGCAGGTTCGTCCACAGTACAACAACAACAATCATACTACACGACCATCAGGGTTCGACCCTATACCGATGTTGTACACATAAATATTTCCACTTCAACTGGCCAAGGGGCACGTCCAAACCAGGACTCCTCTAACAATACCAGAAAATCCACCTGTTTGGTTCAAAGCCGATCAAACTTGTCCTTACCATCAAGGAGGATCGGGGCACAACATTGAGAATTGTCTCAGCTTCAAGTCTGATGTACAGAAGCTTGTCAAAAATGGGATCTTATCTTTCAAAGATACTAATCCGAATGTTCAGACGAACTCGTTTCCACAACATGAGAAGACAGTAGTGAATTCAATAGAGGGAGAATCTAGCCGCAGTTATCAAATTCACGATGTACTCCTATTTGGAACCAATCTGGTGAAGATGCATTGCAAACGGAGCAGGTACGGTCATGTGCCATCTCACAACTATCATCAGTGTAATATCTGCTCCAAGGACAATCAAGGGTGTGCCATAGTACAAGCAGCTCTGCAAGAACAAATGAATCTGGGTTGGATTCAGGATCACCGGATTCGTGAAGTAAACGTGGCCCATTCACATCCCAACATTGTTCAGAACCACAACATTCGTTCAATGAACGTCAACTTAGTGGCGATGCATTCGAGACAAAGTCAGTATTATAATCTGCCACGACACGATTACAGTGCTTGTCAAATCTGCTCAATAGATGATTAGGGATGCTCTTTTGTACAAGAGGCCCTCCAGCGTTAGATGGATCTCGGATGGATCCAAGACTACCGTGAAAGAAATGACCATCAAGTCAATATGGTTCAGATCTTTGACATACGCTTGATGAATACCAGCCTAGTGGAATTACATGCTAAACAGGTCAGGCTCGGTTTTGTGGCTTCACATGATTATCAAGACTGTGAAGAATGTCGTGAAAATGACCAAGGGTGTGCGCTTGTACAAAGAACCCTTCAACATATGTTGGACCACTGGTGGCTTCCAATCTACTTGGATAAAGCTACACAACGAATTAACATGACTGATGGGAATCCTGATAGACATCAAAGTCATGATATCTGCTCAATGGAAACAGATCTAGTAAAGATGCACTGCATACAAAGCGGGCGCGGTCTGGTACCACCGCACAATTATGAGCGCTTTAGAGTATGCTCGGAAAATAACCAAGGATGTTATCTCGTACGAGCAGCCCTCCAAAATCAGTTGGACCAGAAAGAGATTCGACCGTGTTCAATTTCTGGGTCGATTAACATAATACAAGACTACCTCCCTGGTTAAAGCAAAAGCGCTGTCATAATCTCCAATCATAGAATAACAAAGGACGTTTACGCCATAATCCCTCTACTCAATGAATCAAGAATCCCTCTTGATGGTAGAAAAGTTCTCAACCAGGAACTGATTGAGGTTGCCTATAACGGTCAGAGAAATCAAAAAGCTCCTGTGGTTATCTACCTGCCAGGTCCAATACCGTAAAAGTCAAAGAAGGTTGTCCCTTACAAGTATGGTGCAACGACCATCGAGAACGGAAAAGAAACTCCATTACCCTCTATTGTGAACATTACCGACATCAGTCGAGTTACCCGGAGTGGTCGTATCTTCAACAGAGGAGTTGGAGAACCTACCAAAGAAAAAGAACCTCAAACAGAAGTTCCCAACCAACAAGTCGGTTGATCTAGTAATCCAGAACTTATAAAGAACAACGATGAGATGCTGAAGCACATCCAGAAAAACGAGTACAACATTGTGGACCTATTGTTGCAAACTCCGTCTTGAATCTCTGTACTATCTCTCATGCTTAGTTCAGAAGCTCACATGGAAGCTCTAGAGAAAGTCTTAGAGCAAGCCTTCGTGGAACAAGACGTGACGGTAGGGCAATTTGACAGCATCATCTCCAACATCACTTCTTGCAACAACTTAGGATTCAGTGATGAAGAATTGCCAGAAGAAGGCAAGAATCATAATACGGCGCTTCCCATAACCATCGGTCCTTACACTTTCCAAGTCACTTTCCAAGCCATGGACATCCGGGCAGCATACAGCTGTTTACTATGAAGACCTTGGATACACGAAGCTGGGGCAGTCACTTCGACACTTCACCAGAAGTTGAAGTTCATCAAGAATGACAAATTAGTCACAGTGTGTGGAGAACAAGCCTTAATCGTGAGTAACTTATCATCATTCTCCTGTGTGGAACCGGAAAAGGTTGTTGGAACCCAGTTCCAAGCACTCTCGGTGAGCAATGAGAATCAATCAGAAAGAGGGACATCAATTTCCTCATGCAAAGATGCTCTTGAGGTAATCAAGAGTAATGACACAAAAGGATGGGGACAGATTATAACTTCAACTAATAATAAGACGAAGAAAGGTCTTGGTTTCTCTTCAACCTGTGCCCAGACTACAAAGAAAGACGGAAGTTTTTGTCCTATTCAGGACTTCTTCCACGGAGGAGGCTTCCTCCACCCAATGTCTCAAGAAGTACACACCATCAATGAGAGCAACTCCTCTGACACGGATGAGGAATAGAAGTCCTATCTCAATAATAACGGTTATATGTCTCAGGAAGAAGTGCACATGCCATTCTGTTTTCCAAAGCAGAGCCTGAGATATATACCGAGATCAGACTTCTGGATGATCTATGGAGATTGTGATCCTGAAGGATGTCGTGCACCACCCAATTAATTAGAGGAAGACATTCTAATGAAAGACAACTTTGACCACGATTATTATGATCCCCTGGATGACTTGCCTATCTGGAAGCCATACACGGAAGACTTGGGACAAAAGAGTCAGCTGGACGATGCCTATCAGCTAGGTAATTTTGAAAAGAATACCCAAGTCCCCACAGAGTCATGGGATCATTACTCAGGACATTCCGAAGATATCCAGCACCACAGTGATGAATTCGCAAAGATTGCGGGACTAGAATTCATTAACTATGTCTTCCCTGAAATCAACGTCATTGAGGAAGATGACTCATCCATTCCCACAGGGACATGGGACACCTTGGGACAGTCAAGCGGCAAGTACGACTTCTTAGTCAAGTACACTGCTCCCAAAAGCTATCGCATCAGATACAAGGACATCCAGCCAACTGGATGGGGAGATCCTCTTGAGAGTGAAAACACTATGAAAGATACAACAGAAGAGTTCGTTTATGAAAATTCTGCATGGGAGGAAGACTCCAACGATCCTACTCCACCAGAAGTTAGCGTTGTTTCTGAAGACAAACCAAGAAATAAGGTACCAAACTTTGTGATTCATAGAGGAGTTCGTCGCCAATGGGTTGCTGTCGATATCCCAAAAGTTGTCTATAAGTCTAACTAATTACCATCTTTGTTTTAACCTTTCACCTTACCTTGGTGAAATGGATGTTTTTATAGGGCTCACTTTTCTATATATCTCCCTCTTCACTTCGCCCAAAGCGACATAGTTTTGTTTTATAGGGCTGTATTTCAAGAATCGACAAATCATGAATAAATAATGTCATTCTGAATTCTCGCATTTATTGTTGTTTTAACTTTTCGTTTTTCAGAAAATGGTAATCCTAAAAACAACCCAAAATAAAAAACAAGCATTTTTCAGATAGTACACCACACACACTCTTGCATTCTCTCTGTCTTTTCTAAAAAACGAATCATCATGTCATGCAGATTGCTTATTTTAAACCCCATTGAAACATACGATCCAATGCCTTCTCCCAACTTTGAATTCCCGATATTTGAGGCTGAAGAAGAGGACGAAGAGATTCCTGAAGCGATCTCCCGATTACTCAGACAAGAGGAAAGGTCTATTGAGCCTCAGAAAGAGCCGTTGGAAACGGTCAATTTGGGTTCAAAAGAAGAAAAGAAAGAAGTTAATATTAGAGCACTGCTCAGTCCAACTGTCATAGAAAACTTGATAAAATCTCTCAAAGAGTTTCCAGATGTATTTGCTTGGTCCTATCAGGATATGCCAGGGTTGGATACCAGCATCTTGGAGCACCATTTACCGATAAAGACAGAATGTCCTCTGGTGAAGCAAAGACAAAGAAGGAATCATCCGGATATGGCTATCAAGGTTAAGGAGGAAGTGTAGAAATAGATCCACGCAGGTTTCCTTGCCACATCGGAATATCCTCAATGGCTAGCTAACATAGTGCTAGTTCTGAAAAAGGACGGAAAAGTCAGAATGTGTGTAGACTACAGGGATCTGAACAAAGCAAGTCCAAAGGATGACTTCCCCTACCACACATAGACATGTTGGTTGACAGTACAGCTAAATTCAAAGTCTTCTCCTTCATGGATGGATTCTCGAGCTATAATCAAATCAAAATGGCGCCGGAAGATATGGAGCAAACTTCCTTCATCACCCCATGGGGCACCTTTTGTTACCAGGTAATGCCATTTGGTCTAAGGAACGCGGCGGCAACCTACCAAAGGGCCATGACAACTCTGTTTCACGACATGATGCACAAAGAAATTGAAGTGTACGTCGATGACATGATTGCCAAGTCTAAAACAGAAGCAGAAAACATGACACACTTGTCAAAGTTATTCGAGCGTCTGAGAAAATACAAACTCCGCCTAAATCCCAAAAAGTGTACATTCGGTGTTCGCTCGGGAAAACATCTAGGGTTCATCGTCAGCCAGAAAGGAATTGAGGTTGACCTTGATAAGGTCAAGGCCATTCAAGAAATGCCTTCTTCAAAGACCGAAAAACAAGTCAGAGAATTTTTGGGACGTTTGAATTACATCTCAAGGTTCATATCCCTCATGACCACGACATGCGACCCCATCTTCAAAGTACTCAGAAAGAACCAAAGTTGTGTATGGACAAAAGACTGCCAAAAAGCTTTCCATAGTATCAAAGAATATCTGTTAAATCCACCGATTCTGTCTCCTCCAGTGGAGGGAAGACCATTGATCATATACCTAACAGTCTTGGAAGACTCTATGGGTTGTGTACTTGGCCAACAAGACGAGACAAAAAGAAAAGAGTCTGCCATTTACTACTTAAGCAAGAAATTCACACACTGTGAAACTCGATACACTATGCTAGAGAAAACTTACTACGCTCTGGCTTGGGAAGCCAAACGTCTTCGCTAGTACATGATTTGTCACACTACTTGGTTAATCTCATAAATGGATCCAATCAAGTATGTCTTTGAAAAACCTGCTCTCACAAGAAGGATTGCCCGTTGGAAAATGTTGTTATCGGAATACGACATCGAGTATCATGCTCAGAAAGTCATCAAAGGAAGTATTTTAGCCGATCATTTGGCTCACCAACCGATTGACGATCACGAATCAGTCAAATTCGACTTCCCAGACGAAGATGTCATGTACTTGAAAATGAAAGATTGCGATGAGCCACTACCCAGTGGAGGGCCAGAAACAGGATCCTAATGGAGACTAATATTCAACAGGGTTGTCAACACTTATGGAAACAGAATTGGGGCAATCATAGTAACACCTCAGGGTACCCATATTCCTTTCATTGCCAGACTAACATTCAAATGCACAAACAACGAAGCCGAATACAAAGCTTGTATCATGGGTCTCGAAGAAGCTATTGACTTAAGGATTAAGAACTTGGATGTTTATGGAGACTCAACCCTGGTTATCAATCAGATCAAAGGAGAGTGGAATACATACCAATCAGGACTGATTCCTTACAAAGACTACATGAGAAGGTTTTTACCATTCTTCAACAAAATCGAGTTTCATCATATCCCTCGTGAAGAAAATCACATGGCTGATGCATTAGCCACTCTATCTTCCATGATTAGTGTAGGTCAATGGAACGACGTACCTAAGATTGACATAATGCATCTTGAAAGGCCCGCTTACATTTTCACAATTGAAGCGGTCATAGATGACAAACCTTGGTATCACGATATCAAGTGCTTCCTTCAAAGACAAGAGTACCCGCCTGGGTCATCAAGAAAAGATAGGAAAACTCTCAGAAGACTGGCTGGCAACTTCTTCCTGAACGAGGATACACTCTATAAGAGAAACTTCGACATGGTTTTACTCAGATGCGTAGACTAACCAAAAGCAAACATGTTGATGAAAGAGATTCACGAAGGATTCTTTGGCACTCATGCCAATGGGCACACAATGGCAAGGAAAATTCTGAGAGAAGGATATTATTGGCTGCCAATGGAATCTGATTGCTACAAGTACATGAGGAGGTGTCACAAGTGTCAGATATACGCTGACAAAATCCATGTACCACCGACGCATCTCAAAGTTCTTTCTTCTCCATGGCCTTTTTCTATATGGGGAATCGACATGATTGGCATGATTGAACCCAAAGCTTCAAACAGACATCGGTTCGTCCTGGTATCCATTGGCTACTTCACAAAATGGGTCGAAGCAGCGTCATACACCAATGTGACCTGACAAGTGGTAGTCCAATTTATCAAGAACAATCTCATCTTCTGTTATGGTGTTCCAAGCTAGATCATTACTGACAATGGATCCAACTTGAACAACAAGATGATGAAAGAGTTGTGTGCTGAGTTCAAGATCGAACACCATAGCTCATCTCCCTACCGACCTAAAATGAATAGGGCGGTAGAAGCACCTAACAAGAACATTAAGAAAATTGTTCAAAAGATGGTTGTAACCTACAAAAATTGGCACGAGATGCTACCCTTTTCTCTTCACGGTTATCTCACATCCGTCTGAACCTCAACAGGGGAAATCCCTTTATCTCTAGTATATGGCATGGAGGCGGTGCTCCCTATAGAAGTAGAAATCCCATCAATCCAGGTATTGATGGAAGCTAAGCTAACAGAAGCCAAATGGTATCAGAGCCGACACGATGAACTGAACCTAATTGAATAAAAGCGAATAACGGCTCTATGCCATGGTTAGTTGTATCAGCAAAGAATGAAGAAAGCATTTGACAAAAAGGTCTGACCCCGTGTCTTCAGAAAATTAGACCTCGTGCTCAAGAAGATACAATCATTTCTCACTGATTCCAGGGGAAAATGGACTCCGAATTATGATGGCCCTTACGTTGTTAAGAAATCCTTCTCAGGCGGTGCCTTGAGACTCGCAACCATGGATGGAGAGGAGTTTACCTACCCTACAAATGTGGATGTAGTCAAGAAATACTTCTCCTTAATAAAAAATAAATAAATAAAAACGTCTCGATGGATTGAAAACCCGGAAGGCGGTCCAGGCAAAATTTAGAGACATAAGCGAAAATCATCCTGATGGATTGAAGACCTCAAAAGACAATCCAGGAAAAAATTAGGGATTCATGGCAAGTAACTACGTCTGACAGGGTTAAATCCCCAGCGGTAATGTCATCTGTCAAGAAATCTTCAGTCAAGGCCATCTTCGACAGAAGCTCAGGATATCCAGAATTCAAAGTTGGTAGGAGGATAGCGATTGTTATGTTTCAATGTAGCCCTTTTCCCTTAAATTACCATTTTCTAAACTTTGTAAATGCTCTATGGGATCACGCACTTGGCTGATTACCATTCTATCAATAAAATTTGAGCCCTAGTGCTTTTGTTTGCAATTCTCATTTATCTCGCTTTACAAAATGACATTTTTAACATGATCAACGATTCTAGAAAAATGAATTTAATTGTCAAATTTTTCTTCTGCTTTTAAAAATAAAGATGGCGATTCCTTTTTGACTTTGAACATCAAAAGGAACATCGGTAGCTTCTCCGGAAGTGATTAAACCTCAAAATGTAGAATCAAAGTACTTCTTCTAAACTAGTACACCTGAATGAAGGATCAACTGTTTCAGATGTGATATCCCATCTGATATCCCCAGCAGAGTTCTTACCTCTGAAGACCAATTGATGATTTTCTCCCCCAGCAGGGTCTATCTCTCCTAAGCTGGACAGGATTGCTATCTTGAACCAATGGTACTTTTCATCCCTCGCAGTGGCCAAGTATCCTGTCATGTTCATTCACCAGCCTGTATGTCACGTCTGTTTTGTCAGCATAAACATACATACATCAAGCATAATTAACTCATATACATATTCACATTGCATAATATCACTTTGGTCATTCTCATCCCCAAGTGATAAAAGTCCTCTCACCAAAAGTTGTCATTTCTTTCCTCGTCCAGAAAGGTATCGTCTGAGCAATCTCTCCCCAGTTTATTTCTGGATTAGAGCCTGTCCTCGACCACTTTGATAACTTGAACCTCTGAAAGGCAAGAAGACATTCGACAGACACCATTGGAACATCAATCTTCACAAGATGATATTTTTGCCTTCCCGGATTAAGGAAAATCCCTAGAAGAAGCCTCTTAACTGAAGACTCTCGGCGATGCATTGGTTTTTCTCCCAAGAAATTCGATGTTAATGAAGTCATCAACACCTCAAAATTGGATCACATCACATGGAATTTATCCGAAAAGATCTTGAAGAAAAGTATGATGTAAGGTCCCCAAGTAAAAGCAGTCTCTCAAGAGACTCATTTTCCATAGTAGGGTCAACAAATGGCATCTCCAACAGAGACATTTACGTACCTCTACAGCTTAGACTAATGGGTTTCCCCAGCAAGTCTGACATCAAATTTTTCCATCAAATGGCATCCCCCCAGTGAAAATTCTGCGAGAAGTTTGATGAAGACTGCTACAAGCGTTCCTTGTCGAGGAAGGAACTCGACAAGAAGAAACTTAGACCAGTTCCATGGCTAAAGACCGGGATCGATGGAAAGTTTATTTCAGAAACTGAGACCAGTTTCGTGGCTGAAAACCAGGATCGAGGGGAAGTTTAGTTCAAGAAGAAACTTAGACTAGTTACATGGCTGAAGACCAGAATCAAGGGGAAGTTTATTTCAGAAACTGAGACCAGTTCCGTGGCTGAAAAACCAAGATCGAGGGGAAGTTTGTTTCAAAAGAAACTGAGACCAGTTTCGTGGCTGAAGACCAGGATCGAGGGGAAGTTTTACCCTTTTCTAAGTAACATTGCTTGGCAGAAGAAGATGAATGAGCAAACTGCTATTCATAACCACGGTCAAAATTTCGGGTATTCCTATATTTAATCCTTTTGGACCCTGAATGTCCGAATATCTTCGCCATTCACACCTTCGGTCCAAGAAGATTAAATATGGGCATCTGTCATACCCCAAATTTTGACCACAAGATTTCCCATCATTGTGAAGATCATTACCACGATATGGATGTGCCATCATACCTCATCAATCTCCACAAGGATTGTTGAGCATTAACTACAACCAAGAATTAGGATTTTGAGCCCTCTCAGAGCACTCAGACAAAGGATAAATCAAGAATTGACATGATATTTAACTTGTCTAGCCTCTCTAGTATCTACAAAGGATCAAGTGGTCTCCCATATCAAGAATTAAGCATAAGAGTGAAACATCTCAAGTTGATTAAGCCTCAAGATCGCCAGTATCACCAAATTAGGGTTTTGGTCGACCAAGGCCTCCAGATGAAAATTTTTCTCTGGGCATGAGGCAATACCTAAAAACATGATCCAATAATCTCAAAGGTAACTCATGGATCCAATCATCAAGTCAAAACAACCTCAGAGGAAGCATTCATAAAAAATCAGGAATTAGGGTTTCTTGACCTAATTCACCCTTAAGTTGACTTTTGAGACTAGACATGAACCAAGACCTAAAGATATGATTTGAGGGCCTCAAATACACCATATTGATCCATTTACAACAATGGATTGATCCAAGAAGCTTGATTCACAAGTTTCCAAATCATTTGGACCACAATTAGGGTTTTGAAGAAAAAGTCAATTGTACCTTTGACTTTGGACCAAGACATGTTCCCAAACCTTGGGACATGATTCAAGACACCCTAAAACACCTATGGAATCCATCCATTAGGTTTGAATTAGGTCAAGCACTTAATTACATAGAGGATCACACAGTTTGGAATTCATCTAATAAAAAGTCAATTGTGCCCAAGATCAAGTTTGACTTTTTGAATTTTCTCACAAATGTGGCTCCCCTAAGTCAAAAACAATGTTAAAGCATGGTTTTGTCATCATTCATCAAGAAAAATCAAGAAAAGTGAGGTTTCTTGCAAAAGGGACAACCATAGAAAACTTAAAATTTTCTAAGTTATGGAAAAAAATGGCTTTGGTATTAACTTTGCAAGGTCATAACTCCCAAACCCTAAGGTCTTTTTCTTCCATCCAAAGCTCAAATGAAATTTCACATGACATAATTCAAATATGTCAATTTCATCTCATTCCAAATCATCATGGATTATGAGTTATGGTTGAATCAAAATCACTAAAACATGAAAATGCTTCTTTTTCTAACACTTAGACAAAATTCTGTCCAAGACAGATTTTAGGTAAAACACCAAAACTTGGGAGATGTTTACACCTAGTTACAAGAAGAATAAATCTCAAATGTGAACATGAAAGTTGTTATACATGTTGCCAACAATCCAAAGAGTTCATTGGCATGAAACAACTTAACTTGAGCCAAGAGTTATGGCTGCCACAAGAGGCATTGTTGCAACTGTTTCCATAACAGTTTGGGAATTAACCTTCCATACACGATTTTGAGTCAAGGGGCAATGATCAGAAGAGCCAAATACATTTAATATGATCATCACAACTCAGATCAAACCTGGAAAATTAGGCTGAGATGCCAAGAAATTTCTCATTTTGAATTGATGATTTTTGGCATATATGCCTTGAATTCAAAGGGTAATAATGTGAAATAGTGCATAGTCAAGATTCACAATCCTTGTAGTCAAGATGCTCTAATAAACAACATTTAAAAGGACTGCAGAATATGGATTGAGTTAATACATAGTTGAGCTATTTGGGACTGCTATTGTACCTTGTGTAAGAAGCAATTATGCCAAGCCAAGACTATTGAATTCAGTTCTTATCCTTCAAAGTTCCAACTGTTCATGCTTGACAAATCTATTCACCTATAAATAGAGCTCACTTCTAATGTTTACAAACACACCAAAGCAACTTACAACATAACTTTCTTTCATTTCCTTCTTAAGCACAAAAACTCTATTTTCTTGAGAAGGCACTATCGGGTTTTGAGTTGGAGACCAATGCAACTCAAACCATTGGTTCACACACCTCATATACAACATATAGAAGTAATCCAAACACCTTAATCACTTATGTGACACAAGAATCAACTTGATCCAGATACAACTGAATTCCAGCCAAGTGATCTAAGGAGTCCCAAAGGGCTTTGATGCTTGCAACACAATCCATACCATCAAAGGAAGCTGAGAGGATCATCGTTTCCCTTCTGTAACACCTTTAGAGCAAAGTTCCATTTCTTCTTGCAAAGAGGTAAGCCTTGAATCTCTAACTATGTGAAGCATGCATTATCTGTTAGGCCTTAAGTTTGCCTTAAGTATATAAACATGTGTTAAGCAATTCCCCTCAAACAATTGAACCAAAATCATCATGTACACGATTACATAGTTTGTTTTGCATATTTTAGGGTTTATCTGATCATCATGATATAACTTGTTGCACACTAAAAAAGAAATGAAATTAAACCATATCACTGAGTTCCTAGCACAAAAGCACACAACTTTCATGTTTATTTCATTCAAAACCATTGCGAAATGAAGGAGATAGAGTAGTTTTTGCAACCTGCGAGCCAGCTCAAGGAAGAAGATGGCCATGGCACCATTTTCAAGTTTTAGAACCAAACATAGTATATATTATTCCCTTGTCAATATATGTTTGAATTGGCATTGCGCCCTAGTGGAAACACTAGTATTTGTGTGTGTGTGTGTGTGTGTGTGTGTGTGTGTGTGTGTGTGTGTGTGTAGCGAGCGAGAGGTCATGGGTTCGAATCCCCCTCGCCCCAGACCTTTTTGGTATTTTTTTGAACCATTTTCAAAAGAAGGTTTCCTATATTATTTACTCTTTCCATTCTCTATCAGCCAACGCACATGGCTCAGATGGTAAAGTTTTAAACTCTTCACCCCAAGGGCATGGGTTCAAACCTTGGGAGGACCATCCCATTTTTTTTACCACTTAATTCCTTCATTTTTTTACAACTTCTAAAATAACTTCAAAAATTAATTTCTCTTTCAATTTCAATCATTTTTGAATAATTCTTTTTTCCAAAATTCACAAATATGTTAAAGTATTTTATTCCACAAAAATAATCAAAAGGATATTATTTATTTAATATATTTTGAATTTTTGAAAAGAGTGTCTTTTTAATTGTTTTTAAACATTTTAAATAAATTCTTTCTCTTGATTTTTTAAATTCAAATGATTTTTTAATCATTCTATGGATATAACATGATTTTTTTTCAAACATTTATCCAAGATCACAATTTGATTTTTACACATGTTTGATAAATTTTGATCATTTTAATTGATTTTTATTCAAATTAAAATGAATTTTCAAATCAAATTAGGGTTTTTAATATTTTCACCCTCACAAACATTTTTCAAAACACTTTTGGGCCTCTAATAGAGTGTAAGACCCATCTCTTGTCACACACAAATTTTTTGGGCCTCAATCATTGTTTAAGACCCGATACGATTTTCAAAACGACGGTGCGATCACTGTCTTTCCTCTGGGCCTCTCCTTGAGCTATAAGTCTCATTTCTTGTATAAAAAATAAACTTTGGGCCTCTAATAGAGTGTAAGACCCATCCTCTTTGTAAAAATACAAATAATTTGGGGCCTCAGTCATCGTATAAGTCCCTCTGTGGTTTTCAAAACTACGACGCAATTGTCATCTTTTCAAAAGAGATCCTCTAGGTCTCTCCTTGAGTATAAGCCCTAAAATTCCTTTTAAAACAACTTTATTTTTTATTTAGATTCAAATTCTAAATTCTATCAAAACTTTCTTCAATTTCTTGAATAACTAACCATACAGCTGTAAATTGCTATGCTTGGGCTTGCTCAACTGTAAGTTCCACTATCATTCTCAATATATGCTTGTTTATATATTTTATCTGTATATACTTGTATATATTTGCTTAAAGTTTTCTCCAACAGTTTCCTCTAGGATTAGATCAAACCAGTGGTTGCTCTTTCAATACAGTCAAAACTAGTTCCCCCATAGGAAATTCCAGATACAGTCTTGCCTTCTCTTGGGCTTATACAATATGGAACAGAGAAAGACATTATTCCCAGTAAAACTTTTCTCAAGAATGTCATAACTTAGAAATATTTGTACAAGAAATTCATTTCCCCGGAGAGGATTAATTCCCGGTGAAACCTCTCTTGAATTTCTTCAAACCTTAGAACTGTTCACTAAAGAAAGGATTATTCCCGGTGAAACGTTTCTTGATCTTTTCTCAGGTTTGAACCCACAGGCTTCCTAAAAGAATCCCCAGCCTCCTCTTGGGCTTTGTACAAGGACCCTCAGGCTTCTTAGAAGTTCTCAACCTCCTCTTGGGGTTAGTACAAGGACCCAAAGACCTCCTACAGGTATAGGACAGAACCTGGTCATCTTTTGCTAGTTCAATCCTCCAGAGAGTCAGAATCCTAAAACATCAGACCAGTTTAGGGTTGATTCTCATCCCTTAAAACACCATACTTCTCTTGGGCATCATACAAAGATAAACCTTTTCATACCAGTAGATTGGGAAAGTCTCATCTCCTCTTGGAAAAAGAAAACCTAATTATTTCATCAATCTCCAGCAGAGTTAGAACCTCCATAGGTTTTAAAACTCAATTTTTAAGAATTTGGTTTAAATTCCCCAGCTAAGGTCAAATTGCCACCAATAAACCCTCAGAAAAATCAAAACCTCAAGGCATCTGATATTTCAACTCTTCTTCACTCCTCAGCAAGAGTTGATTCCCCCAACTTGGACCTGTCTCTGGATCTCAATAATCCTCAGCAAAAGTTAGCCTCCTCTTAGGCTTCATATAAGAAACTCCCCAACCAGCCTCCTCTTAGGCTTCGTATAATGATTTTCCCTCAGCAGATTCAGCCCCAATCTTGGGCTTTGTACAAGACAGACAAAATATTTTCCTGCTGAGTCAATAACTTTTAGCCTCAATCTTAGGCTTTGTACAAGACAGATAAAACCTCCCCTAGTAGAGTCAATTCTTTTAGCCTCAATCTTAGGCTTTGTGCAAGACAAACAAAACTTTCCCCAGTAGAGTCAATCCTTTCAAGCCTCAATCTTGGGCTTTGTACAAGAAAGAAATAAAACAACCTAAACAGAGTCAACCTTTTAGCTTCAACCTTGGGCTTTGATCAAGGCACACAAAAATCAACACCCCTCAGAGGAAATCAAGATTTCTCTGTAGGAAGACATTTCTCTGTACATCACACATCAAAACAGACAATAAAAAAAACACAAATCAGATAATTGTTGTAAGTGGCACACTTGTTGATTCAAAAATCCAAGTTGTAGTCCCTCTTTATCCTTGTAAAACTTCCTTTTTCATCTAATTGCTGTAAGTGGCAAGTCTCTGGATTATTTACATCCAAGCCAATGTCCCTCTCTTAGCATGGAAGACTCCTAAGGAAAAATGGCATTGCTCTACACTGAGTTAAAGTTTCTTCCTTCGGGACACTTCCCTTATAAAGGAAATTATGGAATTGCTGGATTCCATACATTCCAGTTAAAGTAATTCTCCTTTATAATATGTTACCCAACAACTGTGATGAACAGGTGAGATATCTCCCTTTAGAGATGACAAATTCTCTCTCAGTCAAAATCTCTAGCTTCAATCTTGGGCTTTAAACAAGACATCAAACATCCTTCCTCCCATAGAATAGGAGGAACTATGATTGCTTTGATTTCCCTGTTATCTTTAAGGGAATACGTAGGCATAAGTTTGCGAAATCTTAGCGAGCACACAAATCAAAGACCTTAGGTCATGTGCCTTACCAAAAACATCGAAAAAACCCGAAAACAACAAAAATACTCTCTCAACACTCCCAAAGGAGAAACTTTCCCAATCTATAACAGATAAACACCAGTAAGTAGATAATAGAGAAACATGCCAAAGAAGATCTGTAAGTTCTAGTAATTGGCTGAAATTTTGTCAAAACAATGTTGATGTCCTGATTGATGTTGCAACATTAGCTTCTAACAGTATAGCTAACATTCTGGTTTATTGTTGAAGAATTAAAGTACTGAAGAGTGATGTCACATGCGATGTCTTAACATCACTATACCAGAACATTAAAACATCAGACAGTTATGTGATTAGGGTTGCACGTGTTTCTGATGTGAATGAGAAATTCTACTAAAGAGAATCAGAGAATATAAGCGAAGATCAAGGGAGAGATATATTCTGTTACAATCAGTTATGAAGATCAATTTGTTGCGCATTTAAAGCATAAAGATATGGAGAATATTCAGAGTTAATAATTGAAGATTTAATTGAAGATATGATCTATTCAGAAGCAGATTTGTTACAGGAGATATGATATGATTTGAAGGCCCAAATCCAGTTGGATTACATTATAAATAGAATGCTTGTAACCTAGAATAGGTACGGGTCCAAGATGTAGATCATTAGGGCTTTGTCTAAGTGAACCACTCGGGTTATGAGATGGTCACTGTATTTAACTCATAAACCTGTAGGTAATGAGTTTTGTGTTGTTCTTGGAGGAAGCTTTGAAGCAACTCCAAAGGGTGTCATGGAAGGGTGTCTTCCATGGTTGTACAGTTATTGGTAATCAAGTTGTTGATGCAGTGACGGTGTAGTTGACTGCTAGACATCATAGTGAAGATAGGAAGTGAGATGGAGTCTCTTACCTAGGGAGGACTTAGGTAGAAAGGTCATTGGGTAGTGATTAAATTAGGTAGATTGTCAACTGGTCTGTTGAGTCTGTAATTTGATACTACTAATAGTGGACTTCCTTCCTGGCTTGGTATGCCCCCAGATGTAGATTGTTGAACCGAACTGGGTGAACAATTCAGTGTGTTATTGTTTCTATTATTTCCTTGTTCACCAGATTGCGATGTTGTGACATTGCATAATGACATTACACATCTGTACCAGAATTTCAATTGGTATCAGAGCAGGCATCCTGTCTGTTTCTGGATGAGATCTAGGAAAGATACTTTCTGGTTCATGAGCAAGGAAGATAGTCAGAGTATTTTGTATTATCCCTTGGAGTAAAGAATGAAGTTATCAGGCCTGTTGCTGTGTGATTTTCAAACCTATGATGACCTAGTGCACTTGGAGTGTTGGGCAAGGGTTATTATGCCTGAAGACTGCAACATTCTGCTCTCCTCTGAAGATGTGGTGATTTGTGAGGACATCTTCAACTAGCTTGTTCATCCCAAGTCCACTCATAAAGGATCTCTTATATAAGCATGTTGACAAGAGGTCTGAAGAAAACCTTGCATGATCAATCTCTGGTTTGTGTTAAAGGATCTTTTGGTGTGAAGAGATTGTGACATAACAGATGCTTGGGGGGCTAAACAAATGTGTTAATCACATCTGTTTGGAACCTACTCCTGACTTGGAAGAGGAGACATCTGGGTTGTGTGAAGATTCATCAAGAAAGAAGCTGAGCGTATTATGTCAAGCAGCTTTTGGTCAATTGGAGTTGGTCCCTGCATTAGCCTTGTGTCTGGAAGGATCAGAAGAAGAAGACCATTTGTTCAGTACTGTGACTCCTTCATCCTTGTTGATGTTGAAAGAAGAAGGGAGAGCCAAAGCAAAAGAGTTTCACTGTCAAAGTTTTCATGCGGGAGTGAAGATCTTGATAAGTTATCTCTTAAGCTTAGTTGTGGTAACTTAATGAGGATGGCATCAAAAGTTTGAAGATTCTTGAAATATTAGAAGATGCTGGTTCATTGGTGATGTTGAAACATTATTTCAGTCTTTGCCTTCTCTGCCAAAGGAAGTAAAGTGATCAGTGGTGTGGATTAGCGAGAGAAGGATCAACCCGTGCCTCAAGTCTGCAGGAAAAGGATGTCAGACCAGATAAAATGTTGTATCTTGCATATTTGTCTGATTAGGGAGACTTTGTATTTGTCTGAGGTTAAAGTGCAGGACTGCAGAAGTGTTGAGAAGTATTTTCAAGGGTTAAGCACTTTGGAGATGAGTCAATTAGTGGGGTTGATTGATGACTATGGAGTATCATCCAATTTGTCAGGGATGAGTTTGAGTTACTCTTGGGCAGTAGGGCAATAAGTGAAAGACTCAAGGAGACTATTCTTCTTGAAGAAGGATGAGAGGAAGATTATGCCCTGGTTTAGAAGATTGATGCCTACATCATGCTTAAGGAGCGTCTACATAATCATACGGGAGAATGATGAAGTAGAAGGTCTGCCTTAGATGAAGAGGTTAATAGAGAATGACTGCCTTGAGAGAAAAGGACAGTGGTACCAAAATGCATATGCTCAGAAGTGTGCTCAAATGTTCATCCTCATCTAGAGCATTAGTTAACCATGACAAGGAGAATACTTGGTTATGGATTTTGGCTGCAAAGGTATATATAAAGATTGCATGCTGATTGTGAAGAAGAGATAATGTCGGATAACATGTTATGACATTAGGCTGTTGGATGGCATGTTGGTTCTACCCTTGTGAAGCTAATTGTTTAAATCATATGTGCACATGTTTCTGAGGAGGAGTCTGAAGGACAGCTTTGGATGTGAAAAATTTGCGTTTCTATGCAAGTTTTGGAAGAACTCAGTAGGGGTTTGTGTTGATGGAAGGTGGTCTTTTTAGGGGGAGAATGATATTATGGGAGCTTGTGGTGTTGGCACTTAGGTTAAAGTAAATTGAAAAGTTGTAAAACAGAAATTTATTGCATTGATGAAAGGTTACAAGATTAAACAGACAAAGTGTCTAAAGATTATCCCAACCCCCCGAATCAAGAAAAGTTTTCCAATCTTCATCCCATTCATCATCAGAGGCTTGAAGCTGCACTTGGTTTTTCTTGATAGTCTTCATCCTGGTTTCTGATGTCTTGCGTGTTCTTATTGCTCCAGAAGATGCTCCGGCTTTGGACAGTGTTGTGTCCTGCAACTTTTGAGGATCTGGCTTCTTGTCCTCTTGCATGTGTCTCCTTGCTGCATTCATGTTAGACTGTCTCATGTTTCCTTCCTTCGTGTGCTGATAGGAGCAAGGAGGTTTGATATTTATAATGGAGTATATGGCATTGTTTGTATCGCCTGACTAGTCAGAGTAGTCTTTGGTGTGGGAATCTGCTCTTCTTGGGAATCTGCTTTTCTTAACATATTGGTTACCAGAACTTCGTGCTTGGTGCCTGGGTGGAAGTGGACCTAGTAGGATGAAGCTAGGTCTTGTCTAGTTGTCTGATGGTATAACTACTGGTGCTGATTAAGTGGGGTGGTCTTTTGTCACGTGCTGATGTCCTACATGTTGTTACAACATTATGGTTGGGTAGGTACCATACTTATGGAGTTTGAAGAAGCAACATTATTGTCTGAAGTGGCAGTTCTGACATAGTGTGGATTAGAATGGGCAGATTCTAATCTTGATGGTAAGTAGTTCAGGAAATACATGGCTACTTTCATGTTGAAGACTTCATTAGGAGCTGGTGAATGTAAGGACAGAAAGGTGTTTATCTTGTGTGAGATATTTCCAATCAAATGGGCCTTTGTCTTTTGGACTTGGCAGACCTTATATCTAAAATCCCCATAAGGAATGAGGCATTAGTAGTGGGATATCATAAAAGGCATTGTATGTAAGACTGTTAACTATAGCCTATTGCAGCATGTGTGGTGGTCAAGCTTGTGCAGTGTGTTGATGGGACCTATCATAGCTGTGTGAAGATAGTACCTATGCAGGAGAGGTCTGATTAAAAAATTGGTGTACTTGGCTGATGGTTGGAAGTATTCTAGAAAAATTTGTGAGAAGATGCACCTACACCCATTAGATAAGAAGATGTGTTTGGTTAATAAGCCAGCAGGCAATGTCTGAAGTGATGTCAGAACATGATATAGGACATGTTTTTCTTGAGCCAAACAGGGAAGTATTTTGGACGGTGGTGTTAGGATAAAGTGAAACACGTGGCTTCGAATATGCATAGAGTGTTATTGGCCTAATTTATGGTAAGATTCAGTTGTGAATTATTTAAGGCAGTCAAGGCAGTTTTTGGAAGGTAGGCATTGAATTTGAATGCAGTTTTTGATACCTAAAATAGCGTTTATTTGATCAAGAACATTGACATATTCAAGGCTCGTTAATTTCTAAGTTACTGGTCAGCTATTTATAGGGGTTAGTTTGTTCTCCTTCAGCCAGTGAGTGTTTGTATCTCATAAGTCTTATGGCTTTTATTCGTGTTTGGGTAAGCACTTCTAGGGTCTGGTTTTGTGAGGGTTTCCTTTGCCAATTTGTGGCTAAAAAGGGGGAGAAAGGAGAGAGATGGTCTATATGGGTTGCGCAGTGGTTATGCTTGGAACCTACAATTCCTGATGCAGCAGAAGAGGATGGTACATCCTTGAGTTGATGTTGAGTCTATGTGACTTGTGTCCTGAGTTATGAACACAGTTGTGACCTGTGTTCTGAGTTACCTGGGCTGGCAGAATGACAATTCTCAACGTGTCATGTTATGCCACAGATTGACCAGGGGGTCTGGTCAAAGAAGGTGTGCAGAATTCTCTCATGCCACCATTGGTCTTTGGTGAACAGACACACACTTCTTTTATGGGGGAGTCTTCCACAATGATTCCAGGTCTGAGTTGAAAGGAAAAAGAAATGTGCTACATCAAGGGGGAGTGTCTAAAATCTTCTTCCTCATGTACACCAGATCTCTGTAATCTGAGTGCACAACTTCGGGACTTTCTACTTCTTCCTCCTGATGTGCTGCCTGAAGTGATTGTGGTGGGTTGTGCTGCCAAAAGAAGGTGTCAGACATGATGTCTTAACATCATTCAACTATTCCCTAGAAGATGTTCTCCAGGATTGCTGCGCACAGTCGCTACTGATGGTTACTGATAGGTTCAGTGGTTACTGTTAACTACTGACAGTAGTATAGAGTTGTAATTACTGCGGTAATTTAAGTTGTAATGGTTATATAGTTGTTTTAGCCAAAATTAGCCAAAGGGGGAGATTGTAAGTTCTAGTAATTGGCTAAAATTTTGTCAAAACAATGTTGATGTCATGATTGATGTTGCAACATGAGCTTCTAACAGTATAGCTAACATTCTGGTTTATTGTTGAAGAATTAAAGTACTGAAGAGTGATGTCACATGCGATGTCTTAACATCACTATACCAGAACATTAAAACATCAGACAGTTATGTGATTAGGGATGCACGTGTTTCTGATGTGAATGAGAAATTCTACTAAAGAGAATCAGAGAATATAAGCGAAGATCAAGGGAGAGATATATTCTGTTACAATCAGTTATGAAGATCAGTTTGTTGCGCATTTAAAGCATAAAGATATGGAGAATATTCAGAGTTAATAATTAAAGATTTAATTGAAGATATGATCTATTCAGAAGCAGATTTGTTACAGGAGATATGATATGATTTGAAGGCCCAAATCCAGTTGGATTACATTATAAATAGAATGCTTGTAACCTAGAATAGGTACGGGTCCAAGATGTAGATCATTAGGGCTTTGTCTAAGTGAACCACTCGGGTTGTGAGATGGTCACTGTATTTAACTCAGAAACCTGTAGGTAATGAGTTTGGTGTTGTTCTTGGAGGAAGCTTTGAAGCAACTCCAAAGGGTGTCATGGAAGGGTGTCTTCCATGGTTGTACAGTTATTGGTAATCAAGTTGTTGATGCAGTGATGGTGTAGTTGACTGCTAGACATCATAGTGAAGATAGGAAGTGAGATGGAGTCTCTTACCTAGGGAGGACTTAGGTAGAAGGGTCATTGGGTAGTGATTAAATTAGGTAGATTGTCAACTGGTCTGTTGAGTCTGTAATTTGATACTACTAATAGTGGACTTCCTTCCTGGCTTGGTATGCCCCCAGATGTAGGTTGTTGAACCGAACTGGGTGAACAATTCAGTGTGTTATTATTTCTATTATTGCCTTGTTCACCAGATTGCGATGTTGTGACATTGCACAATGACATTACACATCTGTACCAGAATTTCAAGATCTATGGATAACCATACATACGCTGGGTAATTGAAAAAATAGGATTCAATTTTGGAGATGAAAAGCACAAAGTAGAAACAACTAAAATAGGAAAATCATTTCTACCATCAACGAGATTTAAGATCATCAATGGAATAATGATTGAAAATTCCCATCAAATGAGAGGAAATAAACTCAAATATGTGAGAACAAGATTTGGTTCTGCAATAATGCCTCTGAGTTTTGATGATATCATACAAGTATGTTTGTATGAACAATTTTGTAAGTCTAATGTTTGTTATTTTTGAGAATTTAACAAACAGGATCTGCTTCCGATAAATAGCGTGGCTAAGTTGTTAGAAGAGAATATTTTCGCCTATGCGCTACACTTGATCTGCTAAATAGCAGTAAGTGCTTCAGGAGAATCTGAAGATTGCAAGACTCTGATAAAATGTCTAAAGAGAACAAGTTCTGAAGATTTGAAGACAGAGGTTCTGATGAACAAATTTCAGATGCTGAAGACTTACACTCCCTAGATAACGGGTTCTGAAGACCAAGTGTTGAAGACTCTGAAGACGCAGTTCTGAGGACTCCAAGACTTGAAGATCTTAAGAACCAA
The DNA here is from genome assembly GCA_022829125.1 of Lathyrus tuberosus. NCBI lineage: Eukaryota > Viridiplantae > Streptophyta > Magnoliopsida > Fabales > Fabaceae > Lathyrus > Lathyrus tuberosus. The sequence goes on from JALAZF010000254.1 coordinate 3,991,466, forward strand.
GCTACGTTTTCCCTTCTTACTCATGCTCGCAAGAAGCCTCTGAAGTCAAGAAGATAAGAAGACTAAGCAACGAAGTACAACTATACAACAGAACAAACGAATATATCTTGAAAACTGTGCAACAGTACAAACGAAGATATCTTGACCAGACAGGACACAAAAGTTCTATGTGTCCTCACGTCTCTATCAAGCCGCCGTCAGTCTAAATCGCTATGATCACTCTTCAACGGTCACATTTTACACGGCTATATAAAGACATGAAGATTTGAAGAAAGATACAAGAAAGCTCACTACAAAAATACTCTCTTACTAATATCTTTCTTAAGTCATTTAGATCCAAAAATTGTTTACATCTCAGCTTGTATAAGAAGCACTATTCTGTAAACTAAACTCTTTTAAAACTTAGGTTTGGGTTCCTTAAGAAAAACCTGTAAGGTTGGATTTCTTGAGAAGTCTAAGACGTGTTGTTTTAGAGGTTGTTCCTTGAGAAAGACCGGTAAGGTTGGATTTCTTGAGAAGTCTAGGACTTGAGAGTCTTATAGGTTGTTGTTAGTCACCAGCAGTTTGGCTTGTGCACTGATTTAATCTGATTGATTAGTGGATTAAGACATCAATTGAGGGAGGCAAAATCACCTTGGCGGTGGACTAGATTAGCTTGAGGATTTATCAAGTGAACTAGTATAAACATACTGCGTTATCTCTTTCTAGCTTCATTAAGATTATTACTCATAAGTGAAAGTTTTGTTAAGGGGATTAGTTTATATAGAAACGATTTTATTTTGAAAAACCAATTCAAACCCCCCTTTCTTGTGTTTTTCACACCTTCAATTGGCATCAGAGCTCCGGTTTTGAGGTGATAAAAAGGTTGAATTTTTATCAAGCACTTAACAGTGTTCAGTACCAATCCAAGTGTGAAAAACAATGGCTGCAGCTGAAGCTACTGCTGTCATTTCTGAAAGAGATTCATATAATGCAAAACCTCTTATCTTTGATGGCAAAAAATTTGACTATTGGAAAGATAGAATTGAGAGTTATTTTCTGGCTTTTGACTTAGATCTATGGGATCTGGTAGTTGATGGCTACAGTTACCCAGTAGACTCTGAAGGCAAAAAGATTGCCAGAAGCGTATTGACAGATGCTCAAAAGAAGATCTACAAGAATCATCACAAAGCAAGAACGATTCTGTTAAATGCAATTTCATATACAGAATATGAAAAGATTACAAACAAAGAAACTGCAAAGTTTATTTTTGACTCTCTCCGAATGACTCATGAAGGCAACGCTCAAGTTAAGGAGACAAAGGCTCTTGCCCTAATCCAGAAATATGAGGTCTTTAGAATGGAAGACGATGAATCTGTGGAAACTATGTTTTCAAGATTCCAGATGCTTGTTGCAGGACTCAGAGTTCTGGACAAAGGTTACTCTATTACTGATCATGTCAAGAAGATTATCAAAAGTCTGCCTATCAAATGGAGACCAATGGTAACAGCTTTGAAATTAGCAAAGGATTTGAACAACATTAGTCTTGAGGAACTAATTAGTTCTTTAAGGAGTCATGAAATAGAACTTCAAGAAGATGAACCTCAGAAGAAAGGTAAATCTATTGCTCTAAAGGCTAAGTCTGAGAAGAAAAAGGCTTATCAAGCAGAAGAAGAATCAGAAGAATCTGAAGAAGATTCAGACGAAGATGAACTATCTCTCAAATCAAGGAAGATAAGCCAACTGTGGAAATACAGAAAGAATAAGTTCAGAGGACCAAGAAGAAGATCTGAGTCTACATATGGTCAAAAGAAAGCTTATGGAAAAGAAGTTACATGTTTTGAATGCAAGGAGCCTGGACATATCAAGAATGATTGTCCAAAGTTCAAGAAAGATGGAAGACCTAGGAAAGCTAAAAAGGGTCTTATGGCAACATGGGATGATTCAGAGTCAGAAGAAGATTCTGATGGAGAACATGCCAACGTGGCATTCATGGCTAAGACCAGCACAAACGAAGCCTTATCAGAAGGAGAACTGATACTTGATAAAGAATCAGACTCTGATGACGACAGAGAGGTACTTTCTTCCTTATCTCGTTCTGAACTTGAAATAGGATTATCTGAACTTATGAAAAGGTATCAACTTCTTCTAAGAAAACACAAAACTCTGAAAACGACTTTTGTGGTTCCTTCCGAGGACCTTACTAAGAGCAAGCAAACTATTTTTGAATTAAACGAAAAATTATTCTTTTTATAAAAATCAAATGATGCTTTAAAAAGTAAAGTCTCTAAGTTAGAAGAAGAGATCACCTCTGACATAAATGGAACTAATGAAGTGGTCAGATATGATAGAGCTTTTCAGCACTTCCTTGCTAAAAGCATAGATAGAAGCAAAATGGCTTCAATGATCTATGGAGTTAGCAGAAATGGAAGTAGAGGTCTGGGATATTCAGGACCATCAAAACCATATGATGAGACCAAGAGTATCAAACTAATACCTCTATCTAAACATTTTGTGCTTGCTGACACTAAACTGAAATGTCCAGAACCAGCAGGTTCTAAGTCTGTTGCACCACAAACACAGACACGGAAGAAAACTTCTAAGCTTAAATATCATGCACAAATTCCACACTATTATCCTGTTGCACGGAAATCCAAAGGTGTCAGGACCTCTGGAAAGACTAATGTGAAAGGACCCACAAAATGGGTACCTAAGGATAATATAATTTATGTTACAGATATCCTTGATGGCGCCACTGAAACGCCAGTCATGGTACCTGGACAATGGATGCTCGCGATACATGACGGGAGAAAAGCATATGTTCCAAGATTTGGAACTTAAGCCTGGAGGTATCGTCGGTTTCTAAGGAAACCAGAAGGGAAGAATCATTGGCTCCGAAACTGTTGGTAATGTTTGCAGATTTGGAAATCAGCTTTTTCAGAACCTAAAGAAAAGACAGAAGAAGTTAAAGCTCCAGAAGTTCCTACTTCCGACATTATTGATGTACCTTCTAGTACTCCACAACAAAAGAAAAGTAGAATTTCAACTTCACACCCTGAAAAAACTGATTCTGGGAAGCAAGGACGCTCCCATCAGAACCAGATCAGCTTTCAAACTGTCTGAAGAAATGCTTCTGGGATTGGTGTCTTTAATTAAGCCAGCGTCAGTTGATGAAGCTCTTCTGGACAAGGACTGGGTTCTGGCAATGGAAGAAGAAACAAGCCTAAAGGTGTCCATGTAATTGGAACTAAATGGGTATTCAGAAATAAGCTCAATGAAAAGGGTGAGGTTGTCAGAAACAAGGCACGACTAGTTGCACAAGGTTACAGTCAACAAGAAGGGATAGATTACAATGAAACCTTTGCTCCAGTCGCCAGACTAGAAGTCATACGCTTGTTAATTTCCTTTTCAGTAAATCATAACATCATCTTATACCAGATGGATGTTAAGAGTGCATTTTTGAATGGTTATATATCAGAAGAAGTCTATGTCAAACAACCTCCTGGATTTGAAAACTCAGAGAAGTTAGATTTTGTTTTAAAACTCAAAAAATCTCTCTATGGTCTGAAACAAGTTCCCAGAGCTTAGTACGACAGATTGAGCAATTTTCTTTTAGAAAATAACTTCACCAGAGGCAAGGTTGACACCACTCTCTTCTGTAAATTATACAAAAATGATATACTCATAGTTCAGATTTACGTTTATGATATTATTTTTGGTTCTGCTAATCCCTCTCTCTGCAAGGAGTTTTCTAAGCTAATGCAAGCAGAGTTTGAAATGAGTCTGGTGGGTGAGTTGAAGTTCATTCTGGGAATTCAAATTAATCAGAAACCAGAGGCTACTTACATTCATCAAAGTAAGTACACTAAAGAACTTCTGAAGAAATTCAACATGATAGATTGTAAAATAGCAAAGACTCCAATGCATCCAACATGCATCATGGAAAAAGAAGAAGTAAGTGGTAAGGTTTGTCAGAAGATCTATCGTGGTATGATAGGCTCTCTTCTGTATTTAACTGCTTCTAGACCTGATATTCTATTCAGGGTCCATCTGTGTGCTAGATTTCAATCAGATCCTAGAGAATCTCATTTAACTGTTGTTAAAAGAATTCTAAGGTATCTGAAAGGAACTACTAACCTTGGTTTGATGTATAAGAAAGCATCAGAGTACACTCTTTCTGGTTACTGTGATGCAGACTATGCTGGAGACAGATTGGAAAGAGAAAGCACATCTTGAAACTATCAGTTTCTAGGGAAAAATCTGATCTCATGGTCAATCAAGAGACAATCAACAATTGCTCTCTCAACAGCAGAAGCAGAGTACATATCCGCTTCCTTATGCAGTACGCAGATGTTGTGGATGAAGAATCAGCTAGAAGATTAACAGATACACGAGAGTAACATTCCTATCTTCTATGATAATACTGTTGTTATTTGTTTAATTAAAAACCCAATCTTACATTCTAGGGCTAAACACATAGAAATAAAACATCATTTTATCAGAGACTATGTTCAGAAGGGAATTTTGTGCTTAAAATTTATTGTAAAGACCATCAATGGGCTGATATTTTTACAAAACCCTTAGGTGAAGATAGATTTCAAATTATTTTGAAGCATCTGAAAATGGAATATTGTCCAGAGTAAGAGTGCATCAGAATCAGATGTGTTTAGTCAGTGTAAGTATTTGTTTATTCTCAGCCATCAGAAGCTACTTCGGTCAGAAGTGTCACTGATCTGATGGAAACTTTTGGGTATTCCAAATTCTGAGAACATTAAAATGTATCACTTAATTAGAAAATGATTAATGCCTGTAATTTCGATTATACCTAAATCATTACATCTACTTAATGTACACAATGAACAGTAATTTTCTTGGAATTGACTTAAATCATGATTACATTCATTCATTAATCCCCAGTACTATGTTTAACCTTTCATTTTCAAAAAAATTTTATATACCCACTGACACTGCCTTATTTCCACTTCCACACGATTAGAAACCCTAAAACCCTAAATCGCTTCTCTCTCTCTCATTCACTCATTCACCGTCTTCATCTTCAACCATCATCATGATGAATAATATTCAACAAGCAATCGTTCGCTTTGCCCAAGATATAGAAGCGTCACTGAATCCCTCCAAAGAGTTACCATCTCCATCAGTTGCGCCTTCTACAACTTCTACAATCACCGCAATTGTTGCTTCAATTTCATCGTCACCTCCTAAGATCGATGAAAACCATGTAACTCAAAGAGATGCCACAGTTACTTGTGTTCTTCATGCAGACGATCTAACTGTTCTCAAAGAACTAGATGTCGACTTTAACAATCTTCATGATAATGGGTTTAGCCTTAATGATCAACTAAACATTCAAGGTTGGAAAAGTTATTTTGACAGACTTAGAGGTCCTACCTATGAAGCACTAGTAAAAGACTTCTGGAGGCAGGCTAACACTGACGACCTTCATGTTGTCTCTTTTGTTATGGAAAAGAGGATTGTTATCACTGAGAGGTTGTAATACCCCAAAATTTGCCCTCTCTTTTCTTCATATCTTTTAGCATAAGCATCAAGCATTTAGCATTGCATCTTGCATAAGGGCATGTGATCAGGTGATTCTCCAAGGTACTAATCATCCAAAGAAGAAGACCAAATGTTTCTCACAAGCCTCAAGGATCTCTTACATCATGTATCATCTCCATTTGATCTCACAAGTCATGGGAAGAAGAGAATTCATCAAGAAGATTGGACAGTGCATGATCTCCTACACAAGGCAGTCAAAAGTTGGGATCTGATCCCCAAATGGGCAACCTCCTTGAGTTTTTATCATCTCCAAAGGGCATATCTCATCTTTGTTTGAGAAGATACACATCATATTCAGAGGAATTTGGATTTGGAGGATGTGTTTTTTCCTCCTAACCAGAGGGTGCCAAACTAAGGTTTGACCTAAAATCAGTTTATTTCTGATTTCTTGGGCAAGACTTGATCTCATGGTGTTCCTTATGTTCTTAAGTGTTCATGGATGGAATTTTTGTCATTGGTTCTTTGAGGAAGATGTTCAATGGATCAGTTACTTGTGAAATAAGGAAAAGTCAACTGTAAATGAGAAAGTCAACTGTGGAATTTTGAGGTTCTTTTCATGGTTTTCAAGGTCTCACATCCTCATATGGTCCTCAAATGTCAAGTTTCACATCATTCATCAAGAATCAAAAGTTTGTGCAAAAGTTACTAAATTTGGAAAATGACCTATAATGAAAACTTTCCATTTTTGGCAACTTTTTCACCACATTCAACTTGACTTTTCATCATCAAGAAAGATCCAAATGAATTTTCCTTCAACATGAAAGTTTAAGATCTTTCTCTCCTATTTCCAAAAAGTACTAGAACATCTCCATATCATTTGTGGAACTCTAGTTATGCTCAAAAGATGACAAGGTGCATTTCATGGATTTCTTATATGTCAAATTTTCCACCTTTTGCATTTTGGCACAAATAGACTTGTAATTGATTTTTTTGGTTCATGTCATATTACAATATCAAAATGCAAGTCAAGAGGAGCAATTGTGGCCTTTGAATCAATTCATTCCATGCCATATTTTTCATTATTTTCACAAAGTGCAAAAATGCAAATTGATTCAAAACTTGCAAACCAAGAAAGTACAAGGCCCAAAATCAATTCAGAAGTGATCCATGAGTGAATTGGAAATGAATCATGCTGAGTACAAGGGTGTTGCACGTGTGGATTAGTGGTGGTGGTGGTACAAAATGCATTTTTGCAATTTCACCCAAATCTCACTAACCAAAGGATTAACCACTTGCTAATTACAATCAGTAGACTAATGAAGAGTATATAAGTTAACTCATGCCTCCCAAACTAGGTCATGCACTCTCATTTGTTCAGAATTTCAAAAACTCACTCTCACTTTCTCTCCTTCAAATCTCTCATTCCTTGAGGGTTTTGGAAAATTTCTTGGCATATTCTTGATCAGTGAGTTGAAAGGAGCACGAATCACCCATTGTTTTAAGTTGAAAGGAAGGATTTCACCAAGTTCCATTCAAGAGGGTTCAAGTTCAAATCTCTAGATCCAGTATGATTTCAAGCTCTAGTTGCATTTATTTTGCATCTAGAGGTTCCAAGGAGTGGATCTGCAGTTTTTGGAGGGATTTCTTGGAGGTTTTCAAGTTCTACAAGGTTCAGGTTGGTGAATTTTTCATACTCACAGAACTCAGTTTTCTTGTGTGCATTATGATCTATGATGTTCACTGATTATCCTGATCTGTTTTATTTGAAGTTTGGACGTGCGAATTGTGTGTAATGTGGATTTAAAGTTTTAGATCTAAAATTGTTTTTGTTCGATTTTCATTGTATGTTTGTTATTTGTTGAAATGGTTTGGATATTCGTAATCCTCATAAAATTCTGGTTGGAATGGTCTACCTATTTGCAATTTCTGGGAAAAAATGCACAGCATCTCACCGGAGAGGGTGGCCGGAGCCCTAGCTCCGGCGGCTGGGAGAAGTTCAGTCCGGCGAGGGTTAAGTTGAAGAAGAGACAATCACGCCCGTCCGTCCTTTGGATCTAACGGATCTCATGCTGCCACATTTTTTTGTTTTATGTTTTTATTTCAGTGTTTGTGTGCTTGCCACTCCATGTGTGTTAATGTGTACCTTACTTCTTAGCCTTTGATTGTGGTTAAATTTTGAACTGATGATGTGATATGGCGCGTTGAATGCATCGTGTGGATGCTGGTGAGCCAGCGAATTAATGAGGACCATGTGCCTATCACGTGGGAGTGCATGGTATGCTACTTGATTGTGTGTGCGTGTATACATGTGGATTATGATGTGCTTTGGGATTCTGACCGTTGATCTTAATTACTCTTTGATTGCATTGACCTCTAGCATGCGTTGGATTAAATGGTTGGTCTGGATTAAATCTGCATGTTGACTGAATTGCATGGGATATTTGACTTTCGCCTTTAGACCTTTGTCCTTGGGCTTTCTTTCCACACCCCCTCCTTTAGGCCTGCTCTTAATTCCAACGTGTTTCTCTTTCTATTTGCACCCCATTCTTCTTTCATTTCTTTTTTATTTTTATTTTTTGTTTGTTTTGCATTTTATTTTCTAAAATCAATTTTATGCATCTAAAAATCATAAAAAAATTCATGAAACTTCTTTTTAGTTTTATAAAAATTTTCCATATTTTATTTTCTCATTTTATTTTGTTTTTGGCTTCTGATTTAATTAATTGCTTTATTTTCCATTTTAATTGTTTCAATTGCACACTCCAACTTTCAAATTTTATTTCTTTTCATCCACAACACATTTTCAATCCATTCTTTTTGCATTTGTTAGATAAGATTATTATTTGCATGAAAACATTTTTGTTTCATTTTTAAAACTTTTTCATATTGCATTTTGGTCAATCTCTTTGCATAGTGAATCATGGTGCTTACTTGATCTTTGCCTATTTGTTTGAGGTGCTTAACATGTGAATTCTTGTGAGATCTTTTGGCATGTGATTGGTATCTGACTTAAGTCACTTGTGTTCTGATTTCATAATTTTGGAATGTCATTTAATGCATGTTTGATTTTTGGTGCTTATGTGACTTATGCATGACTATATCTTGACACTTCTTTGCACATCTTGACTTGTGATTCACCTTTTGGCAAGCTCTTTAACTCTTTTTGATCCAATCTTTTTGCATATGTTGCTTGACTGAGTTAAATTTCATTTTATTATTTTTGGGGATTTTATTGAGCCACTTTGCTATTTTTGGTTGAGTTTTGCTTGTGATACAAGTTTGATTGAGGTATACTTTGATTAATGATCTAGTTTGAATGCATTTTCTTACTTGTAATGGAATGATGCTTGAGATGTTTTTATGGTATAACCATATTCTGTTTGACCTTGCTTGTGGCTTTGGAATCATCCTCATGTGGTCATTTTTCAATTTGTTCTTGATTTTACAAGTTGATGTTGTTTTGAACTTGAATCTTGTGGTATGTTCAACCTAATCTTGTGAATGCTTCTTTGTGTGAATTCATTCATGTATGAGACCTTTTGTTTGGTTTGTATGACATGCTTGAGGTTCTGGTACTTTTGATTTAAGGTTCATTATGTGATTTTCATTTCACTTTATGCCTCACACTTCTTTGCTTGCTTGCATGAATAATAAGTGAATGTCTTTCTCAATTTTGATGCATGTTTTGAATGTGTTGCTTGATGATTAATCTTGTATGACTTGAGTTTGATCTTGGCATGATGCTAATGTGTATGCTACTGCCTTTTGGGTTCAGTACTTGATTTTCATCTCACTTGATCTTCATGGTTTGAATTATGTGATGCATATCATTCCCTTTGCTTTGTAACTTCTTTAGTGCATCATATTGCATAATGTGAACCTCTTTTGCACATGTGAATTGTTGAGGATGATATGATGTGAGTTATGGTCTTGTTTCATTTTCATCTTGTCTCCTTCATTTCACTTTGATATGAAATCCATGTGTGTTTAATTGTGCATTTAATTCAAGTATGCTAGCATCCTTTCATGTAGATCTTTCCATGCTTACTTGATTTGTTTTGCATTGATCTTTGAAACATGTTGATTGATTTGAGTTGGATTTTTATGATATGATGTGCTTGCTGCCACTTATTGTATCTCATCTCTCTTCTTCTCCTTCTCTTTTCTTCTCTTTCACTCTTTATCATCCCATGAATCTCAAGACTTATTCAAGTCTTGGATTCTCTCCCTTTAGAGCTACCTAGTCCAACTTAATTTTTTATTAAGCTTGGAGTAGGATTAGCATTAGGTTTTAGGTAGTCTTTTCCCCTAAACCCCACTAACCATAGGATCTCCATGCATGATAACATTAGGACCCTTAGTCTCCCTTTAGAGTTTCCTTTGCGTTTTCTCTTCTCATCTTCAAACAAAAGTAAAAAACACTTAATAAAGGCAAAACAAACATTGTATTTAGGCCTTTCATGTAAGAATAAGATAGTGAGGGATCTTCTCTCATTTTCTTGGAATGTTTAGCGTGCGTCCCATCTCGGGTCGTTATGCGAGGCATTCGATCTTACATGAGAGACTTAAATACAATGTACGTTACAAAACACAAAACAATCAAACACTTCTTTCTAAAAAACTTCAAACAAACAATAACATCTTTCCTTCGGGAATTCTCTTCTCATCTCACTCACTCTCAGCGTACGAACGTGCTCCTACTCATTCTATTGCAAGATGGTAACGCACTCGGACCAGCGAGCCTGCAACACCTGAGCTAGAACGTTAGCTATTCCCTAAAAAACACAAACAAAGCGACCCTCGTTGAGGGGAACTACGTCGTTCTGATTCTCATGTTCCCGATGAGATACGTAGGCATTGGGGTAGGGCCCATTCGAGCACTTATTTTATTTTCCCTACGTTTGTTTCTCATTCTCTTTCCTTCCCTTTTCCAGTTTTTTTTCTATCACCCTTTGATTGAAGCAGCAGGCGTGAATCCCATCGGGTACGATGGACGCGAGGGGGTGCTAATACCTTCCTCTCGCGTAACCGACTCCCGAACCCAGTTCTCTTGGTCGCAAGACCATGCTCTTTCCTTTCCCTCAGGTTTACGCAGTGTTTCCTTTCCCTCTCTTGGGATAAATACACATTGTTGGCGACTCTGTTTCGGTGCCACTTTCGCGTTTGTACTAGGATGAAAATCTCGGGAGCGACAGTTGGCGACTCTGCTGGGGATTGAACCCAGAATCTCTGGTTTCCTTAGCGAGTCAATCCTAGCGCTTGTCTGTTTTCTTTCATTGGGTGTTTACTTTTTTGCTGTATTTACTGTTGTACTGTATTGCTGTTTACTTTATTACTGCTTTACTATATATTACTGTATATTACTGCATTTACTATATTTTAGCATTTTCATTTCATGTGATGTATTATGCTGCACTGTTGTACTGTCTTCTGTTTGGCGGGATAGGGTATTCTGAGAGATAGGCCCAATACCTAGGCCTGAGTGCACTTAGGATTAGCGTGTTTCATATCCTCTCGCATTCTATCTCGGTTCGAGGAGGGAATATGAAACACAATCTGGATATGGTTCTCTCTAGAGAATTCTGCATTGTGGATTTCCCACGATGGTAGAGCTATCTGGAAGAGCTGCTAAGTCTGGATGACCTGTTAAGATGACCCCTCTTTATTTTGAAGTGAATCAGCAGACGACCTCTTTGATTGGCGATAGCATTGTATCCTTCGGGCTGAATGTGCTATTGCTTCTCAAACCTCTGAAGCTGAGGATCTTTCGTCTTGGAGAATCAGTTGAAGCCTCCTCGATTGATGATGATGCCAAACCAGAAATGGTGAACGTATCATCATTTCTCGACCTGAGAGCCCGGGATACTGAACATCCTAGTACCCACCTGTGAGATTGGGGGGATTGTTTACAGTTGTGCAGGAACCCTTGACCTTCAGAATACCTGGTTTTCTTTTTTGTTCTGGATTGGTTACTGAAGTTATGACCCTGATCAGCTCACATGTGGTTCTGTATTTGTTATTAGATTTCTTATCCTGGGGTTGTATATCTCACCAAACTCATATTGTAGTACAGTGGATGCAGCAGTATTTGTGCAGCACTGATCACATGCCCTTGCATACATATCATCATTAGCATTCTTACATTTAACCTTCATGTTTATTCATTTGCAGGGTACACTTCCTTTCGATTCCGGTTGACAGTCCCATTTTGCAGTTATGGAGATTCCCAGGAAGAACAATGTGCATTATACTTTCTTTGATACCAAGATAGGCCAATTGCAGAAGATGGTTTCTCTGATTACTCCAGACCATGTGGGTATGTTCAGAAAAGCTTATGGGGAGATTTTGACTGTGGTGGATGACTTGAACGCTTCAGAGAGGAGTGCCATTCACACCTGTTTGCAGTTTTATAACCCGCGGCTGAGGTGTTTCACTTTTGCAGACTTTCAGTTGGCCCCGCTGTTAGAAGAGTATGCTCATCTTCTAAATGTGCCTCTCAAGTACAAGATTCCTTTCAACTCTGACATGCGCCCTCCAAAGCCTAAAGAAATAGCTAAGGCCCTTCATTTGAGCGTACCTATGGTAGCAGACAATCTCGCCACCAAAGGAGAATTATCTGGTTTTCATTTGGACTTCCTGGTTGCCAAAGCTGAAGAATTTACTGCTAAATATCAGTGGGAAACCGTTTGTGCCATCCTAGCTTTGAGCATCTATGGAATTATGATGTTTGCTGATGAACCTAAGTTCGTGGCCATGAGTGCAATCCATATCTTCGTAATGAAGAATCCCGTACCTACATTCCTGGGTGATTTGTACTATTATGTGCATTCCTGGTTACCTCTGTTCCATAAGTGGCTCATGAATCACTTGCCAAATTCAGATGCTTTTTTGGATCCTCATCCTGCAAAGAACTGGGCTAAGAGGATGATTCAATTGACAGCAAAGGATATCCGTTGGCTCAATCAGAGGACAATGGGGAGAGATTTCATCAGCAGCTGCGGAAGACATCCTAACGTGCCACTCTTGGGAGTAAAAGGTTGCATTAATTATAACCCTGTTATTCTCAGGAGACAATTAGGATTTGCCTTAGTAGAGCCTCCGAGGGACGGTGATTTGGAAGAGTCTTTCTTTTTCCCTGTGAAGGATAACCTTTTGTTGGTAAGGCAAGCGGCTGGAGCTTGAGGTAATCTGCAAATGAAGGGTAAAGTCGTCTTCGAAAAGTGCAACAATGTGTCTTCCTCTCAATAAGATGCCTGGTTGAAAAGAAGGGTTCAGATTACTCTTTTGTCATTTTCTCAGGAAAGACCGTCAGATCCAGTTGTTGTGGAACCAGTAACCATGATAAGCATTACTGAATATGACAAGCTTAAAGCGGAGATGGATAAGACTGTCAAAATGAATGAGAAGCTAAGTGAAGGACTCAGAAAGACTCTTTTTGACAAGCGTAAGGTTGAGTATGAACTGCAGAAGCTGACTGAGCATCATGAGGCCAATGAGAAAAGAATTGCCGAAGACACTATCTATATTCGTAAGGTCAAACAGAATGAGATGGCACTAAAGGAGGCGTGCAAGCACATTATTGAGCAGTTGACCAAATCAGAGAATGCCCTTGCCAAAGGACAACAGAGATGGGATGAGTTTTCTGAATGCCAGAGGGAGATCGAGGCGAGAATCAGGGCTGAAAACGACGAGTTGAGGAAAAATTTGAAGAGCAAAGAAAGTGAATTTCTCCAGCAACTAAGTTCAGCTAATCAAGAGATCGAAGATCTGAAGATCCACGCCGGAGTAAAGAGAGCGAAAGAGTCGGCTGTTAAAGATCAAATCCGAAAGTTAGAAGAGGCTGTCAAATTAAGGAGTCAACTGATCAGAAGCCTTACCGAACGCCCAAATGATCCAGCTACTGAAGCGCTTCTCAAAGAGGTCCGGGAAGATTTATATGGGCTCAGTGTTTGAGTTGTATTGTTGATATGCTGGGAGTCACCATCAGGCTTGTTGATGGGTTTCCCTTTTATTTGTATTCATACTATTTGTTCGAAAACAATTTGTATTTGATTGTTCCACACCTGGTTGTGGGTTCTTTTTTTTTTCATTTATTCTATTGGATTTGTTGGTAATTATTGAGGTGGATTCTTTGTCAGATTATACATTGATTCACACACTCACTGGGCTGTATGATGGGTATGCTGAATTATTAACGTACACCTCTGGCTTTCTGTCGTTGTTAGCAACTGCAGGGATATGCGCTCTTCTCTTTTGGTCAAACTGGAATCGAAGGAAGGAATGCCTCAAAATGAATAAACATTGCATTGCATCGCATATCATACTGCATTCTGTTGTTTGTTTTCAGGTACTTGTTGCAGGAGATCTCTAACCTTTATTTGGTTTCAGGAACTATAGCTGAGAATCACTTTCACCGATACTCAACTCGAGGAAATCAAGCAAGGATAATGGATCAAATGCAGAGTGATTTCGCTGAAATGAGGGCACGTATGGACCAGTTTATGACTCTTATGACTGGTATGGCACAAACTCAAGAAAGATTGAGGCTTCTGGTCGAGCGTCCAGAGGCCACACCTGGTGGTAATCAGGATGACAATTCATAGACTCATGGCACTCCTCCTCCTGGTGGCAATCCCCCTCCTGGTGGTAATCTGGGTAATGGAAATGGCAGAAATGTTGGTGTTATTCAGGAAGATGCTCAGGAAGACCAATTTACTTTTTTGGATGCTGAGATGGGTACTCCTACTGATAAAAGGTACGATGAGTTGGCTGAAAAGATACGGGCTATGGAATGCAAGAATTCTACGGGTATTGATGTTACTAGCTTGGGACTGGTACCAGGGGTCAGGATCCCTCCCAAATTCAAGCCGCCTACTTTTGATAAATATCAGGGTAATACGTGTCCCCAGACACATATCCAAGCTTATTTTGGGAGGATCTCACCCCATACAGATGATGAGAAGTTATGGATGCATTATTTTCAGGACAGTCTGGCTGGAGCTTCTTTGACCTGGTATATGAAATTGAACAGAGCTGCCGTGAGAAGTTGGATGGATCTGGCTGAAGCACTCCTAAAATAGTACCAGTACAATATTGATATGGCACCCAACCACACTCAATTGCAGGGGTTGTCACAGAATGCTAAGGAAAGTTTCAAAGAGTATGCACAGAGGTGGAGGGAAATGGCTGCCCAGGTCCAACCTCCTTTGCTGGATAGAGAAATGGAAGACATGTTTATGGGCACCCTGCAAGGGGAATTTCTTGAAAGATTGGCTGCCTTTCCATCAACCGGATTTGCTGATATTGTGATTGCTGGAGAAAGAATAGAGAGTCTGTTGAAACTTTGTAAGATTCAAGATGTAAGTGGGACTGGCTCTTCTGGGACGAAGAAACCATTTATTAGTGGTTAGAAAAGAAGAGAAGGTGATACAAATGTTGTGTTTAGAGGACGAGGCAGAGGACGTTCTCAGGGTTATCATCAGGTAGGTGCAGTGACGATCCCAGCACCGTCTGTTCAGCAACAACAACCCCAACAGCAAGTTCAGCAGCAACAACAGCAACCTCCTTTCCAACAGAGGTCTAGGCAGAGGGATCGTAAGATTGACCCTCTCCCTTTGACTTATTCTGCTTTGTTACCACAGTTACTCAAGTTGAAGTTGGTTGAGCTCCGTACTATGAGACCTCCTGCCGCTGGCAACTTGCCTCCTAATTTTGATGTTAACGCTCGTTGCGAGTTCCACTCAGGTGCTCAGGGGCACTCCATTGAAAAATGTTGGGCTTTTCATCATAAAGTGCAAGACTTAATTGATGCCAAAGTAATCAATTTCTCTCTACCTCCTAATGTTCTTCAAAACCCCATACCTAATCATGGTGCGGCAAATGTGCATGCTATCAAAGAAGGAAGGAGATTGAATTTGGTAGCAGACATCAGTCAGGTGAAGACTTCTTTGTTGGTTGTAAAAGATCGTTTGCTGAAGGGACAGGTGTTCCCGGGTTGTGGTCAAGATTGTTCTGAGTGTATGAATCAAGAGAATGGTTGTGATAAGTTGAAAATGGGTTTGCAGAATCTGATCAATGAAGGATGTCTGTAGTTTGACAGGGTTGTGAAGGAAACTGATGGGGTATCAACTGTGACCATCTATTATACTCTCGCTGAGATCCAGGTACCAGCTAGTACAGCTCCCGTAGCAAGTGTTGTGCAAGAAATGCCCAGTCCTGTTACCATCACGGTGCCAGGACCAGTTCCGTTTTCAACTACAAAGGCAATCCCATGGCACTATGGAGCAGACGTGTATTATGAAGGTAAAAAGCAAGAAGTTGGGACATCAGCTGATTCAAATATTGATAATGTGGGTGGTGTAGGTGGTTTTACAAGAAGCGGAAGATTGTTTGCTCCCCAAACTTTGCGCAGTGATAAAGAAGCTGAAGTTGCAGCAAAAGCTAAGGGAAAACAGGTGGTCGAAAGTGTGCCTGTACCTGAAACAGAGACAAAGATTACTTTTGATAATGAGATGGAAGAGTTCATGAGGATTATAAATAAGAGTGATTATAAGATTGTCGATCAGTTGAATCAGACCCCTTCGAAGATTTCAATTTTGTCATTGTTGATGTGTTCTAACGCACATCGGGAGGCTTTGTTGAAAGTGTTGAAGAGCGCATATGTGCCACAAGAAATCACTGTTAATCAGCTGGAGGGTGTAATTTCCAACGTCAATGTCAGCCATGGTTTGGGCTTTACAAGTAGGGATTTGACTTCTGAGGGAAGAAACCACAATAAAGCTTTGCACATCACGATGGAGTGTAAGGGTGCAGTGTTGTCCCATGTACTGGTAGACACTGGTTCCTCACTCAATGTCTTGCCTAAGAAGGCACTAATGAAGCTGGAAGTTTATGGTTTGATCTTAAGGCCTAGTGAGTTGGTTGTCAGAGCATTCGATGGGACTAAAAGATCTGTGTTTGGTGAAGTAGAATTGCCCGTGCAAATTGGACCGCAGGTGTTCAAATCCACATTCCATGTAATGGACATACAGCCTGCGTATAGCTGCTTATTGGGTCGCCCTTGGATTCATGCAGCTGGGGCTGTTACCTCCACCTTACACCAAAAGCTGAAGTATGAGTTTGAAGGACAGGTCGTTACAGTGTGTGGTGAAGAAGATATCTTTGTGAGTCATTTGTCCACATTTAAGTATGTGGAAATGGATGGGGAAATTCACGAGATGCTTTGCCAGTCATTTGAGGCGGTAAATTTTGACAATGTGCCTGAGTCTTCCTCTACACCAGCTGGGGCTGGTACTTCCATTTCCTCCTACAAACAAGTTGTCGAGGTCGTCAGAGCCGGTAATGCCCAGGGCTGGGGCAAACTGATAGAGACGCCAATGAAGGAGAACAAATTTGGTATTGGTTATCATCCCTCTATGACTTCAGATGCGAAAAGCAGTGGACCCATCACTTTCAGTAGTGGGGGAATTATTTACACAGATCAGTCTTGTGCAGCTACAGAAGATGGTGTTGACGGTGACTGTGACTTGGACAACTGGGTACGCCCACGTGCTCCGGGACAATCATTGCAGAATTGGTCTGTTGAAGAAGTCATCCGGGTTACTCTTCAGACAGAGTAATTTTTCTTTGTTTTCTAATCATAATGCATGTCAAAATCTTGCGCTCTGCCCAAGGCGTGTAGATTCATTTGTAGGGCCACCCTGTTTGCATTTGCAATTTTAATTATTAATAAAGGACGTTTTGCACTCAAATTTTTGTTCTCTGTCTTTCAGTTTTTATTTTTGCACAAAAATAATAAAATGGCAATGATTCTTTTCTTTTTGTTTTATAATTCTAAAATAAAGCATGAACCTGTTCGTGCAGACTTGATCCTCCGGATTCCATTAATAATGATTTTGCTATGGCTATGTATGACTTTGACAAACTGATTTATCAAGCCGAAGAAGGGGATGAGAAGGACTGTGAACTCCCTAAGGAACTGGCTAGATTGTTAAAACAAGAGGAAAGGGTCATCCAGCCTCATCAGGAGACTGTAGAGATCATCAATATTGGTACCGAGGATGCTAAGAAAGAGATCAAGATTGGTGCCAGCCTGTAAGCAGATGTGAAGAAAACTTTGATTGAGATGTTGTGTGAATATGTTGATATCTTCGCCTGGTCGTATCAAGACATGCCAGGGTTGGATACTGATATTGTTGTACACAGGCTGCCATTGAGAGAAGAATGTCCACCAGTCAAGCAGAAACTTCGTCGGACTCACCCCGACATGGCCATAAAGATCAAAGAAGAAGTTCAAAAACAATGGGATGCAGGGTTTCTTGCAGTGACTCACTACCCTCCCTGTGTTGCCAACATTGTCCCAGTACCGAAGAAAGACGGAAAGGTTAGAATGTGTGTGGATTATCGAGATCTTAATAAAGCTAGCCCAAAAGATGATTTTCCACTGCCTCACATTGATGTACTGGTCAACAATACAGCTCAATTTTTAGTGTTCTCGTTTATGGACGGTTTCTCCGGGTACAACCAGATTAAGATGGCACCTGAGGATATGGAGAAGACCACGTTCATTACTCCATGGGGTACATACTGTTATAAGGTGATGCCTTTTGGGTTGAAAAACGCAGGGGCTACATATCAGCGGGCAATGGTAACTTTGTTTCACGACTTGATTCATAAAGAGATTGAGTGTTATGTGGATGACATGATTGCCAAGTCGAGAACGGAAGAAGAACATCTGATCAACTTGAGAAAGCTGTTTGAAAGGTTGAGGAAGTTCCGCTTAAGGTTGAATCCAAATAAGTGCACTTTTGGGGTGCGTTCTGGAAAGCTACTGGGTTTCATTGTGAGTGAAAAAGGAATTGAGGTTGATCCTGCCAAGGTGAAAGCAATACAAGAAATGCCTGAACCGAGAACGGAAAAAGAGGTTCTTGGTTTCTTGGGTAGATTGAACTACATTGCAAGGTTCATATCTCACCTAACAGCCACGTGTGAACCAATTTTTAAACTGCTGAGAAAAGATCAGACGATCAGGTGGAATGATGATTGCCAATTGGCATTCGATAAGATAAAAGAATACTTGCAGGAACCTCCAATCCTCATACCTCCAGTTGCAGGAAGACCTTTGATAATGTATTTGACAGTGCTTGAAGGTTCCATGGGTTGTGTTCTCGGTCAACACGACGAGACAGGTAGGAAGGAGCGTGCTATCTACTACCTGAGCAAAAAGTTCAATGATTGTGGGTCCCGGTACTCAATGCTTGAAAAGACATGATGTGCACTTGCATGGGCCGCTAAGCGATTGAGGCAATATATGATTAGGCACACAACCTTGTTGATTTCCAAAATGGATCCTATCAAATACATTTTTGAGAAACCAGCGCTAACAGGCAGAGTTGCACGGTGGCAAATGGTTTTGACAGAGTATGATATTCAGTATACTTCCCAAAAGGCCATCAAAGGAAGTGTCTTGTCAGACTATCTTGCGCAATAGTCGATCGATGATTACCAACCCATGAAATTTGATTTCCCTGATGAGGACATCATGTTTCTCAAAGTTAAAGACTGCGAGGAACCACTCCCGGAGGAGGGGCCAGACCCTGAATCCAAATGGAGTTTGATGTTTGATGGGGCCGTCAATATGAATGGATGCGGAGTTGGAGCAGTTCTTATCACACCGGGAGGTGTTCATATGCCTTTCACTGCCCGAATAACTTTCGAATGCACCAACAATGAAGTAGAGTATGAAGCTTGTATAATGGGGATTGAGGAGGCGATTAATTTACGAATTAAGACCCTTGATATCTTTGGTGATTTAGCTTTGGTAATTAATCAGGTGAAAGGGAGTTGGTACACACACCAAGCAAATCTGGTTCCGAATAGAGATTATACAAGGAGATTGTTGACATTCTTTACAACAGTGAAGCTGTACCATATCCCTAGAGATGAGAATAGGTTTGCAGATGCCTTGGCTACATTGTCTTCTATGATTAAAGTGCAAGGGTGGAATCATGTGCCTAAGATTGAAGTGTCTCGTCTTGACAGACCTGCATTTGTGTTTGCTGTTGATGCAATGTCTGATGACAAGCCATAGTTTCATGATATCAAGTGTTTCTTGAAAAGTCAAGAGTACCCGCCAGGGGCATCTACTAAAGATAAGAAGACGTTGAGAAGGTTGTCTGGTAGTTTCTTCTTGAATCAGGATGATGTGCTGTACAAACGGAATTTTGACATGGTTCTGCTCAGATGCGTGGATAGACATGAGGCATACTTGTTAATGCATGAAGTACATGAAGGCTCTTTTGGGACCCATGCCGGAGGACATGCAATGGCTAAGAAATTATTGAGATCAGGATATTATTGGTTGACTATGGAGTCAGATTGTTGCAAGTACGCCCGCAAGTGCCACAAATGCCAGATCTATGCAGACAAAGTGCACGTTCCTCCAAATCCGTTGAGTGTCATGTCCTCTCCTTGGCCCTTTTCTATGTGGGGCATTGACATGATCGGAAAGATTGAGCCTACTGCTTCAAATGGCCATCGTTTCATCTTGGTCGCCATTGATTATTTCACCAAATGGGTTGAAGCAGCATCTTATGCCAATGTCACTAAACAGGTGGTAGCTTGTTTCTTGAAACGGGATATCATTTGTCGCTATGGAGTGCCCGAGAGAATCATTACTGATAATGGTTCTAATCTGAACAACAAAATGATGGCTGAGCTATGTCGGGACTTCAAAATTGAACACCACAATTCTTCTCCATATCGCCCAAAAATGAACGGCGCTGTGGAGGCGGCCAACAAGAATATTAAGAAGATTGTGCAGAAAATGGTGGTCACATACAAAGATTGGCATGAGATGTTACCATTTGCTTTGCATGGGTACCGAACGTCAGTGCGCACGTCCACTGGGGCAACCCCATTCTCACTTGTATACGGTATGGAGGCAGTACAACCGGTTGAAGTTGAAATTCCATCCCTCAGAGTCATGATGGATGTCAAGTTAGACGAGGCTGAATGGGTGCGCGCCAGATTTGATCAGTTGAGCCTTATTGAGGAGAATCGACTGGCAGCTATTTGTCATGGGCAGTTATACCAACGGAGGATGAAGCAGGCATTTGACCAAAAGGTGCGTCCTCGGGTTTACAAAGTGGGAGATGTGGTACTCAAAAGGATCCTTCCTCCAAGTACAGATCACAGGGGCAAGTGGACTCCTAACTATGAAGGTCCATTCGTGGTTAAGAAGGTCTTCTCGGGCGGAGCCTTGTTACTTACAACCATGGACGGCGAAGATTTTTCATCCCCTGTCAACTCAGACGTAGTCAAAAAATACTTCGCATGAATAAACCCGCTGGACAAAAAAAAAAGAAAAGAAAAAGTCCAGGCAAAAAAGGGGCATCCCGGCGAACCACAAAAACAGAATAAAAAGGTTCGGGCAAAAATTAGGGATAATGAAGAAAAATTGTACACCCGGTGAGTTGAAAATCCGCAAGGACAACTCAGGCAAAAAAGGGTATCCCGGTGGATTGAAAACCCGAAAGGGCGGTCCATGCAAAAGAGGGATTTAAGCGAACGACTACGATCTGAGTTATCTGTACTCCATCACTGTTTCAACAACTGACATTCCAAAGGGTAGGAATCGGTCTGATCATTCCTCAGAAGGCAAGGTCGGGGAGTTTTGAAGACATACTGGCCATAGCAGAAATGAAACTCAGTGGAACGCCGCTTTCACATTGCCATTAGGATAGTTTCTTTTCTCAATTTTCAGCGATCACCTCTTTCCAGGGATTGCTTCCTGATGTAATTGCCTATTCTGGGCCCTTTGATCAATAAATTGAATTTCAGTTAAAAGCTTCTTATTTTGTTTTACTGCTTTGTTTGCAAAAACGTCCGAATTTTTGATAAAACATTGCATTTGAAAACATGGTGGCTTCACAATAACACGTGCAGAAAATATTTAGAATTACTTTGAATGTTGAATAATCCTGGATGGTGGAATCAAACCACGCAATATTCCGGGGCAGGTGTGTGTTTTCTTTTGTTGCAGGTAACAGATTCAGATGATTTCAAGCACAAGACGGATAATCACTTATTCCCACACAGGAGACTGGGGCAATCATGTTCAGGGAAGGGCTTACTGGTCACCCTTTTGTCACAACGTTTACTGGTTGAGTCCATCATTCGGTCGACGGTCGTTCACGACGCCTCGATATCAGTGAATTGAGTTCAACTGGGTACCGTTGTATCTTATTAAGTTGATTCTCTCGTTCAGTACTTCCAACAGTTACAAGCTTTTCTGTGTCGATAACGGTTGCGAATTCCCAGTAGAGTTACTTCGTAGACACCGAAGTTGATGGTTAATCCCCAGTGAAGTCGTCAAGAGTTTGAAGATGCTTAATCTTCTGTAAAATCCTCTTATGACGTTTCTTCAGATAAGTCCTGTATCATGGAGCAGAAAGCAAGTTGTTGACCGTCCCAAGCATGGGGCATCTTGAATTTCCCCAGCAGGAGTTGCCCCAGATCTATTATCCCCAATAGAGTTTGAGGACATTTGGTCTTCTGTAAAATCCTCTCAAGAGACGTTCCCCAGCATGAGACGCTCCAAAGCAGTTTTCTTCAGCAGAGTTGTTATAAACTCATCATCCCCAACGGAGTCATCAAACGGAAAGTTCGCCCAACATGGGGCAGTGTGGCACTTATCCTGAGGCTCCACAGTCTTATTCCTCAGCAGACTACTGTGGAGTTGCTTTGGGTTTCCCCAGCAGATCTAAGGACTCTCTCCCAGCATGTTGCGGCAGAACATGTGCTAACCAGGATTTGCATATCCCCGACAGAGTAGCCCTGATCCCCAGCAAGATCGTATCTCTAGTAGCGGTATCCCCACAGATTTAGCATTGAATCTTGTCAACAGTATTCCCCAGCTGAGTTTATTATTTTGTCCCCACAGAGGCTTATGGATCAACAGAATCTATTCCTCAGTAGAGTGGTAGTATATTCTCTCCTCAGCCGAGTTAGAAGGTTAATTCTCCCCGCAAAGGATCTCAGGTTTGATAGATCCTCAAGCAGAGTTTTAATGACTTTTCTTCCTTAGCAAGAAGTCATGCAAAGAAATCCTCATCCCCAGCGGAGTTGTTGTGACCAGAATTAGTCCCCAAACAGATGAAGTAATTCCTGGAAGAATCATCATTTCCCCATATTCCAAAGTCCAATTTATTTTTAGCAAACTTGACAGTTCGAAGCAGACGGATTGTTCATTCATTTTCCAGCAGAGATATTATCCTTTCAGGAGTCTCCGAGATCAAGTCATTGATCATTGTTCCTCAGCAGAGTCAGCAGAGATGTCTGATATGCATGCAGAGAGTAGTCCAGTATTGGAATTTTTAAAGTCCAACCCTAGATTGGCAAAAGGTCCATCCAAGGGTGGCAAATTTTTAAAGTCCAACCGTAGATTGGCAAAAGGTCCATCCAAGGGTGGCAAATTTTTTAAAGTCCAACCGTAGATTGGCAAAAGGTCCATCCAAGGGTGGCAAATTTTTAAAGTCCAACCGTAGATTGGCAAAAGGTTCATCCAAGGGTGGCAAAGTTTTAAAGTCCAACCGTAGATTGGCAAAAGGTTCATCCAAGGGTGGCAAAGTTTTAAAGTCCAACCGTAGATTGGTAAAAGGTCCATCCAAGGGTGGCAAATTCTTAAAGTCCAACCGTAGATTGGCAAAAGGTCCATCTTAGGGTGGCAAATCAGCAAAGCAGAGTCCAACCGTAGATTGGCAAAAGGTCCATCCAAGGGTGGCAAATCATTGGAAAGTCCAACCGTAGCTTGGCAAAAGTCCACCCGTAGTGTAGCAAGTCAGTAGTCGTCTGACTCCCTTTAAAAGACAGCAGCTAAGTCCAACCGTAGATTGGCCAAAGGCCATCCAAGGGTGGCAAATCATCAGCAATTCCAACCGTAGATTGGCAAAAGTCCACCTGTAGTGAGGCATCTCAGCTGCAAAGTCTAACCGTAGCTTGGAAAAAGTCCAACCGTAGTGTGGCAGGTCAGTAGTCTTCTGACTCCATTCAAAAAAGGCAGTCCACCCGTAGTGTGGCAAGCCAGTAGTCATCTGGCATTGTAAAAAAGCCTTTGTTAAAGTCCACCCGTAGTGTGGCAAGCCAGTAGTCGTCTGGCGTTGTACAAAAGACGTTGTTAAAGTCCACCCGTAGTGTGGCAGGCCAGTAGTCGTCTGGCGTTGTACAAAAGACGTTGCTAAAGTCCACCCGTAGTGTGGCAAGCCAGCAATCGTCTGGCGTTGTATAAAAGACATCTCTCCAGTGGTTTTTCTTCTCATCGGAGTTTTCTTCGGGCAGAGTTCGTTTGGTTGGATTTATATCCCTTTTCTTCTTCCCTGCAGAGCGCAAATTTTCTGGTTATTGTCAGTATTCAATCTCTCCATACCTTGAAAGTCTGACAGTAATCGCTATCATCCGTTCAGGTCTACAGTGATTGAATAGGGGCAGCTGTAATACCCCAAAATTTGCCCTCTCTTTTCTTCATATCTTTTAGCATAAGCATCAAGCATTTAGCATTGCATCTTGCATAAGGGCATGTGATCAGGTGATTCTCCAAGGTGTTGATCATCCAAAGAAGAAGACCAAGTGTTTCTCACAAGCCTCAAGGATCTCTTACATCATGTATCATCTCCATTTGATCTCACAAGTCATGGGAAGAAGAGAATTCATCAAGAAGATTGGACAGTGCATGATCTCCTACACAAGGCAGTCAAAAGTTGGGATCTGACCCCCAAATGGGCAAGCTCCTTGAGTTTTTATCATCTCCAAAGGGCATATCTCATCTTTGTTTAAGATGATACACATCATATTCAAAGGAATTTGGATTTGGAGGATGTGCTTTTTCCTCCTAACCAAAGGGTGCCAAACTAGGGTTTGACCTAAAATCAGTTTATTTCTGATTTCTTGGGCAAGACTTGATCTCATGGTGTTCCTTATGTTCTTAAGTGTTCATGGATGGAATTTTGGTCATTGGTTCTTTGAGGAAGATGTTCAATGGATCAGTTACTTGTGAAATAAGGAAAAGTCAACTGTAAATGAGAAAGTCAACTGTGGAATTTTGAGGTTCTTTTCATGGTTTTCAAGGTCTCACATCCTCATATGGTCCTAAAATGTCAAGTTTCACATCATTCATCAAGAATCAAAAGTTTGTGCAAAAGTTACTAAATTTGGAAAATGACCTATAATGAAAACTTTCCATTTTTGGCAACTTTTTCACCATATTCAACTTGACTTTTCATCATCAAGAAAACTCCAAATGAATTTTCCTTCAACATGAAAGTTGAAGATCTTTCTCTCCCATTTCCAAAAAGTACTAGAACATCTCCATATCATTTGTGGAACTCTAGTTATGCTCAAAAGATGACAAGGTGCATTTCATGAATTTCTTATATGTCAAATTTTCCACCTTTTGCATTTTGGCACAAATAGACTTGTAATTGATTTTTTTGGTTCATGTCATATTACAATATCAAAATTCAAGTCAAGAGGAGCAATTGTGGCCTTTGAATCAATTCATTCCATGCCATATTTTTCATTATTTTCACAAAGTGCAAAAATGCAAATTGATTCAAAAATTGCAAACCAAGAAAGTACAAGGCCCAAAATCAATTCAGAAGTGATCCATGAGTGAATTGGAAATGAATCATGCTGAGTACAAGGGTGTTGCACGTGTGGATTAGTGGTGGTGGTACAAAATGCATTTTTACAATTTCACCCAAATCTCACTAACCAAAGGATTAACCACTTGCTAGTTACAATCAGTAGACTAATGAAGAGTATATAAGTTAACTCATGCCTCCCAAACTAGGTCATGCACTCTCATTTGCTCAGAATTTCAAAAAATCACTCTCACTTTCTCTCCTTCAAATCTCTCATTCCTTGAGGGTTTTGGAAAATTTCTTGGCATATTCTTGATCAATGAGTTGAAAGGAGCACGAATCACCCATTGTTTTAAGCTGAAAGGAAGGATTTCACCAAGTTCCATTCAAGAGGGTTCAAGTTCAAATCTCTAGATCCAGTACGATTTCAAGCTCTAGTTGCATTTATTTTGCATCTAGAGGTTCCAAGGAGTGGATCTGCAGTTTTTACAGGGATTTCTTGGAGGTTTTCAAGTTCTACAAGGTTCAGGTTGGTGAATTTTTCATACTAACATAACTCAGTTTTCTTGTGTGCATTATGATCTATGATGTTCACTGATTATCCTGATCTGTTTTATTTGAAGTTTGGACGTTCGAATTGTGTGTAATGTGGATTTAAAGTTTTAGATCTAAAATTGTTTTTGTTTGATTCTCATTGTATGTTTGTTATTTGTTTAAATGGTTTGGATATTCGTAATCCTCATAAAATTCTGGTTGGAATGGTCTACCTATTTGCAATTTCTGGGAAAAAATGCACAGCAGCTCACCGGAGAGGGTGGCCGGAGCCCTAGCTCCGGCGGCTGGGAGAAGTTCAGTCCGGCGAGGGTTAAGTTGGAGAAGAGACAATCACGCCCGTCCGTCCTTTGGATCTAACGGATCTCATGCTGCCATGTTTTTTTGTTTTATGTTTTTATTTCAGTGTTTTTGTGCTTGCCACTCCATGTGTGTTAATGTGTACCTTACTTCTTAGCCTTTGATTGTGTTTAAATTTTGAACTGATGGTGTGATGTGGCGCGTTGGATGCATCGTGTGGATGCTGGTGAGCCAGCGAATTAATGAGGACCATGTTCCTATCACGTGGGAGTGCATGGTATGCTACTTGATTGTGTGTGCGTGTATACATGTGGATTATGATGTGCTTTGGGAATCTGACCGTTGATCTTAATTACTCTTTGATTGCATTGACCTCTAGCATGCGTTGTATTAAATGGTTGGTCTGGATTAAATCTGCATATTGACTGAATTGCATGGGATATTTGACTTTCGCCTTTGGACCTTTGTCCTTGGGCTTTCTTTCCACACCCCCTCCTTTAGGCCTGCTCTTAATTCCAACGTGTTTCTCTTTCTATTTGCACCCCATTCTTCTTTCATTTCTTTTTTATTTTTATTTTTTGTTTGTTTTGCATTTTATTTTCTAAAATCATTTTTATGCATCTAAAAATCATAAAAAAATTCATGAAACTTCTTTTTAGTTTTATAAAAATTTTCCAAATTTTATTTTCTCATTTTATTTTATTTTTGGCTTCTGATTTAATTAATTACTTTATTTTCCTTTTTAATTGTTTCAATTGCACACTCCAACTTTCAAATTTTATTTCTCTTCATCCACAACATATTTTCAATCCATTCTTTTTGCATTTGTTAGATAACATTCTGATTTGCATGAAAACATTTTTGTTTTATTTTTAAAACTTTTTCATATTGCATTTTGGTCCATCTCTTTGCATAGTGAATCATGGTGCTTTCTTGATCTTTGCCTATTTGTTTGAGGTGCTTAACATGTGAATTCTTGTGAGATCTTTTGGCATGTGATTGGTATCTGACTTAAGTCACTTGTGTTCTGATTTCATAATTTTGGAATGTCATTTGATGCATGTTTGATATTTGGTGCTTATGTGACTTATGCATGACTATATCTTGACACTTCTTTGCACATCTTGACTTGTGATTCACCTTTTGGCAAGCTCTTTAACTCTTTTTGATCCAATCTTTTTGAATATGTTGCTTGATTGAGTTAAATTTCATTTTCTTATTTTTGGGGATTTTATTGAGCCACTTTTCTATTTTTGGTTGAGTTTTTCTTGTGATGCAAGTTTGATTGAGGTATACCTTGATTCATGATCTAGTTTGAGTGCATTTTCTTACTTGTAATGGAATGATGCTTGAGATGTTTTTATGGTATGATCATATTCTGTTTCATATTACTTGTGGCTTTGGAATCATCCTCATGTGGTCATTTTTCAATTTGTTCTTGATTTTACAAGTTGATGTTGTTTTGGACTTGAATCTTGTGGTATGTTCAACCTAATCTTGTGAATGCTTCTTTGTGTGAATTCATTCATGTATGAGACCTTTTGTTTTGTTTGTATGACATGCTTGAGGTTCTGGTAATTTTGATTTAAGGTTCATTATGTGATTTTCATTTCACTTTATGCCTCACACTTCTTTGCTTGCTTGCATGAATAATAAGTGAATGTCTTTCTCAATTTTGATGCATGTTTTGAATGTGTTGCTTGATGATTAATCTTGTATGACTTGATTTTGATCTTGGCATGATGCTAATGTGTATGCTACTGCCCTTTGGGTTCAGTACTTGATTTTCGTCTCACTTGATCTTCATGGTTTGAATTATGTGATGCATATCATTCCCTTTGCTTTGTAACTTCTTTAGTGCATCATATTGCATAATGTGAACCACTTTTGCACATGTGAATTGTTGAGGATGATATGATGTGAGTTTTGGTCTTATTTCATTTTCATCTTGTCTCCTTCATTTCATTTTGATATGAAATCCATGTGTGTTTAATTGTGCATTTAATTCAAGTATGCTAGCATCCTTTCATGTAGATCTTTCCATGCTTACTTGATTTGTTTTGCATTGATCTTTGAAACATGTTGATTGATTTGAGTTGGACTTTTATGATATGATGTGCTTG
Source organism: Lathyrus tuberosus (assembly GCA_022829125.1). Taxonomy (NCBI): domain Eukaryota; kingdom Viridiplantae; phylum Streptophyta; class Magnoliopsida; order Fabales; family Fabaceae; genus Lathyrus; species Lathyrus tuberosus. The sequence goes on from JALAZF010000254.1 coordinate 4,019,574, forward strand.
CTGCCACTTATTGTATCTCATCTCTCTTCTTCTCCTTCTCTTTTCTTCTCTTTCACTCTTTATCATCCCATGAATCTCAAGACTTATTCAAGTCTTGGATTCTCTCCCTTTAGAGCTACCTAGTCCAACTTAATTTTTGATTAAGCTTGGAGTAGGATTAGCATTAGGTTTTAGGTAGTCTTTTCCCCTAAACCTCACTAACCATAGGACCTCCATGCATGATAACATTAGGACCCTTAGTCTCCCTTTAGAGTTTCCTTTGCGTTTTCTCTTCTCATCTTCAAACAAAAGTAAAAAACACTTAATAAAGGCAAAACAAACATTGTATTTAGGCCTTTCATGTAAGAATAAGATAGTGAGGGATCTTCTCTCATTTTCTTGGAATGTTTAGCGTGCGTCCCATCTCGGGTCGTTATGCGAGGCATTCGATCTTACATGAGAGACTTAAATACAATGTGCATTACAAAACACAAAACAATCAAACACTTCTTTCTAAAAAACTTCAAACAAACAATAACGTCTTTCCTTCGGGAATTCTCTTCTCATCTCACTCACTCTCAGCGTACGAACGTGCTCCTACTCATTCTCTTGCAAGATGGTAACGCACTCGGACCAGCGAGCCTGCAACACCTGAGCTAGAACGTTAACCGTTCCCTAAAAAACACATACAAAGCGACCCTCATTGAGGGGAACTACGTCGCTCTGATTCTCATGTTCTCGATGAGATACGTAGGCAGTGGGGTAGGGCCCATTCGAGCACTTCTTTTATTTTCCCTACATTTGTTTCTCATTCTCTTTCCTTCCATTTTCCAGTTTTTTTTCTATCACCCTTTGATTGAAGCAGCAGGCGTGGATCCCATCGGGTACGATGGACGCGAGGGGGTGCTAATACCTTCCTCTCGCGTAACCGACTCCCGAACCCAGTTCTCTTGGTCGCAAGACCATGCTCTTTCCTTTCCCTCAGGTTTACGCAGTGTTTCCTTTCCCTCTCTTGGGATAAATACACATTGATGGCGACTCTGTTTCGGTGCCACTTTCGCGTTTGTACTAGGATGAAAATCCCGGGAGCGACAGAGGTCAATCTCCGATCTGCTAGGAATGAAGTTCTTGGAAGGCAAACGAGTTTATGGGAAGAACGACAAATCTGACTCTGTCATCAATAAAGCAATTTTTACAAATTATCAATATGGGAAAACAGAGTATAAAAGCAAGGACTTGCGTGATAATCTAAGAATCTGGCATAAGATTATTCTTGGTTGTATCAATCCAAGACCTTCAAAGAGTGCTGAAGACTACTTCAATACAAACCAAAAGTACATGATGTACTATCTGCACAAAAATGAGAAAATGTGTCTACCATTTATTCTGTTTTACCATCTAAGGGATATGGTGAGCAAGACAAGAACAACAGCTTTGCCAGAAAAGAAAATTACAACTTATATTCCCTTCGGAAGATTGCTCTCTGATATCTTTGTTGAAAGTGGCTTAGTGGATTATCTAGTTAAAGAAGCCAGATATACAGAAGACTTAATTCCAAGCATAGGAGAAGCCTTCAATGCTATGAATCTTAAGCATATGAAAATGATCGAGAATGTTGAAGTAAAACCTCTGTCTATCTCTCATGACACTATGATTAAACACAGAATTCCAGTGGTGAACTATCCTTTCTATCACAGAGGCGATCATATACAACCAATTGCTTCATTTGTTACTCTGATGAGAGAAGAAGGACATGACATGTCCAACTTCAGAATTGAAGATGTTGCTCCTAAACCTCAATATGTTACCAGAAGCAAGAGGAAGCAAACTGAAGAGGATTCTGAGCTTAAGAAAAAGAAGGATGACAAGTCTGAATCTTCCAAGACTTCCACTCTGCAGTCTCTCCTTTTTGAGAAATCTAGTAAGTCTGCTACCAATTCTTCTATTTCAATGGATGTTACTAAGCCTGTTACTGCATCATCATCATCATTTCAAACTACTTTCATTTCTACCTCCAACCCACAAGTAAAGTTTAAACCACCATCTTTTTCAATTCCTCCTCTAACTACTACTATTCAACTGCCTCCCATTTCATCAATCAGTACACCTATTCCATCTAAAACCATTCCTATCTACACCTCAACAATAACCTCTCTACTCATTCAACCAAATGAACCAGGTTCTCCGAACCTACTCTCTGATTCTCATACCCTTAACATTGAACCAGGATCTGAGGAAACCATCTCTGATACTTTATAAATTGTCACATCTGAACCTTTCACGGTCTCAGAAATCCTTGAGTTATTGTCCCTTATTGATCAACCAACATCTGAACTTGTTCATACTGAGAATATTTCATCTCAACCAGCACCTTTTGAAACTAACTCTGCTGAGCCTAACCTTGCCTTGGTCATCTATGACATACCCTTTCCAACAACCCTTGAAGAATGCATTGGTCAGTTTCGTAACAAGGCAATAAAGAAGGTAGCAAAATTAAGAGCAGAAGCAAGCACAAGTGTTAATCCTCTGGAGCTTGAGAATTCTTGGGAAACCTTTCAGAAATGGTTAGATTCTGAATTTGCAAGAATTACAAGCTTCTCAGACGCCACTAAAACTGCTAGAGTTCAGTTGATTGAGGAAATAGCAGAAGCTGAAGAGCAGATAAGGGAATTCAAGCTTTTAGCTATAAAGCAGAAAGAAGCTGAAGAAAAAGCTATTGAAGAAGCGGGACTTCTGGCAGAAGAGGAAGCCAGATTGGCGCAAGAAGCTGAAGCTACAGAAAAAGCTAAGCAAGACGCCTCATTCGTTTCCTCATCTGAACCTGCTGTGGTGCGTTTGGAAAACGTAATTAAAGAAATCAGAGGAGAACAACAGATTTTCAGAGAAAATTTTACAGAACAAAAGGTTGTCAGTGCAAATGTTCAGAGCTTGCTTCAAAAAGGGGCACCTAATTTTTTAGTTGATAATGACAAAAAGGGGGAGAAGTAATGAATGTGATATTTTGGTTCTCATAGTCAAACTCTAAAAAACAAGTTGTTTACAGTCTAACCAGACTGTATGACCTATGAAGGAATTCACCTCGAGAGGACTTGTAATGACTTGAAATACTATGCCTCGGTATTTTGAACCTTGAAGAGGTGCTTCTGTTTAACCGTCTTCTGGAGAGGACAACTTCTCATGCTCTTAAGGTGGCCTGCCTCAATATGAGCTTTGAAGTGACTTTGCCCCGATCTTCGAATGAATGCCCCAGAATGACTGAACTTCGGAGAGGTTTCTCGATGTGACTGCCCCAGATTGGCTACATCTTAACACAACTTACTGGGGAGAGCCCACTCTGCACTGAGTCTCTTGGCAACGTGCCCCTTGATATGACTGTCCTTTAGAATTTTCAAGCATCCCAACTCGGCATGATCAAGCTTCTCGACTGACATTAACTGTGTAGGCTTCCTTAATGCTTAGGCACATGTATGCAAGCAGAACAAGTTTATTATGAGAATGAAAATTCTAATGCGACAAACATGTTAACCTTGAAGTTTATTGAAAATATGTCGCTAAACCCTGTGAACGAGTCACTAGTTACGACATTGATTTTTGAATGGAAAAACAATACGCACATGCAATACCAACAAAAATCTTATTAACACAACTCATGGGAGTCAGGAACGTTATCTCGTTGAAGTACGCCTTCGGACTAACCCTACTTCAATTATGACTTTTAAGGGTTGTAACGTGGCCTGGTTCGCGGTTTTAGAAAAAAGGATTTATGGCTCAAAATTTTGTTTGTACCCACCCATTCTCTTTGATGTTCTCCAGTCCTACGTTCAGTTAATTTGGCACAAGCGCTCATCTCCCAAAAGGATTTTTGTGAGGATCGATGGTTAAGGAACCCATGAGGTTTTCGAAATTACAGTCACCCCTTTTGTCTTCAGTGTTTCGGTCATACGACTTGTTCTTTATCGAGAACTTTCTTTTGATCATTTCTTTCTTGTTTCGCTTTTTTTTATTTCCCTGATTTTGCCTGGACTGATCTTTTTTGAATCTTTCGATCTTGAAGTCCAGCGGGATGCCCTAACTTTTGCCTAAGTCATTTGTTTTCAAGTTTGGACTTAGCGGGCTTTCTTTCTTTTTTTTTCTCTTTTGATTTTTTTTTGAACAAATCGTGTGACACTGGTTATTTGACTTGTTTGAAAAGGGTAGTGACTGCCTCATTCCCTGGTTGGTGAGGGATAACCATAAATGCATTTGATCCTCGAATGGGACACTCCTTATGAAATTTGAACGCTCGGTCAAATTAACTCACACCTACCCTGCCCCAGGTTAAATGTGAGGGTTTTTTCACATGAAAAGAAACTCCTACTTCGAGGCTCAAAGGGGTTGACAGGGGTCTATCTCCCTTATATCTTCGGTGTTTGGTGATTTGAAGCAATGCATGTACATCATCAACAGGGTTTTATCCAAAAGCATATAACCAAAGATTTTGCGTTTTTACCTCATCATCCTCCCTCCAAGAGTTTAAGCAAGAAAATTGGTATTGCAATGCACAGAAACATTTATGAATGAATAAGAAAAGAAAACTTCAAGAAAAACATATTCATTGCATTAAGATCATCATTAAAAACAAACAAGTCTTTTCATGCATACAATGCTTTAACAAGAAATGAAAAAATACAAATGAAAATGCAGTAAAGAAACTGAAGGTTGCCATTGTCGAGGAGGCTTCATTCTGTCTGGACTTATTGCTTTTCACGACATACTTGCAGTCTGAGTGCTCACTTGAGAAAGGAGGCTTCAATTGATGTATATATCATCTGCAGTGAATGCAATGATCTCTGAGTCTACCAGGTCTTGCACCTTGTGCTTGAACACGTTGCAATTTTCAATTGAATGACTCGGTGTGTCTGAGTGATACTCACATCTGGCATCCAGATCATAATCAGGAGGAATAGGGTCGGGAACAGGCTTGGCATCCCTTAGTTGAACCAGATAACTTTCAAGTAAACGAGCAAGAACATGACTGTGCGGCATATGGAGTGAATCAAACCTTCTCGCAGGCCATCGTGATCTTTTTTGTCCCTGCTGCTGATGAGCATAAGGTCGCTGATACCGAACAGGCTGTTGAACAACAGGAGGAATATACACAGCACTAGCTTCTCCTTCCTTTCTCTTGGAGGACCCAGCATAAGGTTTCTTTGCATCTTCAGTAGCAATTTGAATCTTTCCCATTTTGATGTCGTTTTCGACTCTTTCTCCTGCCAATACAAGATTTGAAAATCCAGCTGACAAACATTCAACCAATTTCTCATAATAATGCCCCAGAAGCGTATCCATGAACATATCAATGAGCTCTCGCTCCAACATCGGAGGTTGGACTCGGGAAGCCAATTCACGCCACCTCTGGGCGTAGTCTTTGAAGCTTTCGTTTTGTCTCTGAGAAAGACTTTGCAATTGTATTCTATTGGGCGCCATGTCCGTGTTGTACTGGTAGTGCTTAATGAAAGCTTCTGCCAAATCTCTCCAGCTCTTAATGTGCGTTCTCTCCAAGCTCAGATACCAGTCTAAAGATGCCCTAGCTAGGCTGTCTTGAAATAAATGCATCAGCAGCTTCTCGTCATCCGAATAGGAAGACATTTTTCTGGAATATGCCCTGATGTGAAACTTGGGGCAGGTGGTTCCATTGTACTTTTCGAAAACAGGCGCCCTGAACTTCGGAGGAACTTTCACACCTGGGACCAATCCTAAGTCAGACATGTCCATACCCAAAGCATTCTGGCTCTTAAAAGCCTTCAATCTCTCCTCGAGCATACAGAGCCTCTTGTCCGTATCAGTAGGGAAACTCATTTCAGCATCATAAAATTGTTCATCCTGATTATCCACCTCCCGACGAGGAATAGGTATCTTAGCAGCACTTCCTCTAGATTGACTCATAGGAGGAGGTGGAGGATGATCAGTACGTGGAGGATTCACAACTCTGCCTGGAGTATTACCAACAACATTCCCATTACTAGTCTCTGGAATAACAACAGCAGCCCTGTGAATAACCGCCCTTAATTCCTCTTGACGTTGAGCCATACCCTACATCACCTCCATGCACTGAGCCATACGAGTTTGGAATTCCAACAACTCTGCTCGCATCTGATCCATGATTATCTTCTGATTGCTTCGAGTTGCGTAGTGGTGAGAAGTCAGGTTTGCAGTTCTGAAGAAAATACCAAGTCAGAATAAGAATCCCCATCTTTGAATACCTGCTATGCATATGAGTATGAGAATGCAAAATGTCATGTGATGCAAATGCAAAGACACGGGATCAAGGTATCCATAAATTCTGAATAACTGTTGTGCTGATGACTAGATAAGTTCAAAGGTCTGCTCTGAAGAGAATACCAGAATACCAGAATATCCGAATAACCCGAATACTAGAATAACCAGAATACCAGGCTAATAAGTTCACACTGATAAGAAATCCAGAATACCAGGTAGGATGAAAGTTACGGTTACCTACAAACCTGTAAACACCCAGCCCCTCTCACATGTGGGTACTAGAAAATCGAGGATCCTCAGTATCCCGGGCTCTCAGGTCTAGAAATGATGATACGTTCACCATTTCTGGTTTGGCATCATCATCAATCGAGGAGGCCTTAACTGATTCCCCTCAAAAAGGATATCCTATAGCAAGTTCCCAGCATTGGGTCCTCGGATCAAGGATGCGTAATGGGTTTGCCATTTCTAGTCTGCCATTATCACATCTCGGGAGGAGTGCCACAACTGAGTCCTCGGGAATGGTCACCAGAGTCGACAGTTCCTCAAGAGAATAACTACTGGCCTGTATCAACATACAGTAGCAGATATCTCCCGATAGAACCTCGTCTGGCTGTAGGTCTCGTGAACACCCGACGTGGCCAACACCACGGGAGCATCACACCTACCCACGATAATACCTATGTGTATGCTCAAGCCTGGGTAGTGGGCTTATCTGTGAGAAATCCCAACCTGCCGAACAGAAAATCCAGTACAGCACAGCACAACCCAGCATAATAATGAAATGCAAAATGCAATAAATGCGGTAAATACAGTAATACAGTAATACAGTAAAATGAAGCACCACAATAAACGCCCAATGAAATAAAAATAGACAAGCGCTAGGATTGACTCGCAAAGGGGATGGACCAGCAAGAGGTCAACCTTTCCCCAGTAGAGTCGCCAGTTGTCGCTCCCGGGGTTTTCATCCAGGTACAAACACGAAAGTGGTGCAGAAACAGAGTCGCCAGCAATGTGTATTTATCTCAAGAGAGGGAAAGAAAACACTGTGTAAACCTGAGGGAAGGGAAAAGCATGGTCTCGCGACCAAGAGAACGGGTAAGGGAGTCGGTTACGCGACGGGAAGGTGTTAGCACCCCACGCGTCCATCGTACTCTATGGGATCCACGCTTGCTGTCTTAATCAAAGGGTGTCGTCATCTGGAGCTCCACTGCTACTAGAAAGGAAAAGGAACGGGAACGGAAAAGAACGAAGGAACGAAGAAGATAAGCAAAAAAAAGTGACTCGATAGGACATCGCCGTCCTATGCCTACATCTTCCCTCATGCAATGGGAAAGTCAGAGTTAACGTATTTCGGACGACTACAAACTATGGGGGGGTTGCTCGCCAAGACATGCCGTCTTGTGCCTATGTATCCTCAATCTAACCAGAGAGAGGAAATCAGAGCAGTCGTAGTTCGACCTACAGGTCGGTGAAAAGATCTCGATCGCACTGGGGCGAGAGAAAGGGTTCGATTAACAAAGTCTCGATCACACTGAGGTGAGAGGAAAAAGGGGAAGTTAGTTGTTAGTGTGCTCGCCGAGATATTGCATCTCGTGCCTACGTATCTCATCGGAAATGAGAATCAGAGCATCCGTAGTTCGCGCTACTACGGGTGAACGGAAATAGGATCTCGATCGCATGGGTGCGAGAGACAAGGCTCACGGGAGGTCTACAGGAAACTCAGTCCAACAAGTCAGCATACAAGATGGCCCTAAAGTCAGGATTAGGAGGGAGCTAAACTACTGTTATCATGCTTGGATTGAGAGCCTAATGTCTATCCTACTCTGAGCTAAATCAGAAATTAAGTCGGACTAGGAGCCTTAAGGGAGCATGTGAATACAAAGTAATCAACAAGTAAACACCAGACAACTCAATCACAAAGGAAAACCAAATACGAAACCAAGTTAAGAGAAATTCAAGTACAGAGAGAAAATCAGGAATTAAACAGAATAATCATCAAAATCAAGATTAACAATTAGTTAAAAATATCCAAGTGAGAATTAAAATGCTAAGTGAAATCAAGATTAAAAATTAACAAGAGGAGTTAATCTAAAATTAAAACGAATTCTAAAAATTAAACCTAGAGTTGATTCAAGTTAATTTCTAAAAATTAAATAAAAAATTAGTATTAAAAATAAAAATCAAAATAAAGTTCTAAATTCTAATTATCCTAATTCAAAATTAAAACTAATATTCAAATTAAGATTGAAATCTAAAATCTAAATCAAAATTAAGTTATAATTAAAAAATAATAACTAATCTAATTACTAATTAACCAAAATTAATTGTTAATAAAACAAATTATCTAAACCTAATTAAAAAACTAAAGTTTGATTAAAACAAAGTCTAAAAACTAAAACAATATAAAAGGGAGGCAGACGTAAAAAACAAGGTGCGAAAATGGCTCATGGGGGTGAGGCCCAATCCGATTCAGCTCACAAACAGGGCGGTGCAGAGAGACGTGTGGGTGGAAAAAGAAAGTGAAGTTTAGTGGGCTTACTGAGCCCGGTCAACAACATTCAAAACTTAACCTAAAAAGACTAAAATACTACACACTGTGTTCAGCTTATCTACTTCATTCAACCCGCCGCACCGTCGCACCTTTCTTCACACGTCGTCGTTTCTCACCCATAGCACATGATATAACACATCGCCGGAGGAGGAAAGAAAATCTGCCGCGCCATCCACCTTCACCTTCAACATCAACGTCTCAACCTAGTCTCCCTAATCCGCTCGAACACACTTCACACGCAACGAAAAAAGGAAGTTACCACACAATGAAACATGGAAGCTCTATGGCAATACAGAGTAACAACCTCGATCGCTATTCAAAATCATAGATCTCGTAAATCACTTGAATCACGACACGAACGATGGAAAGGCAATCACAAAGCAAATCACATCCATACTTTAAACGAATGTTATGCGATACAACGAATGCTATGAGATACACACCAGGGCGGAGCAGGGAGGATCTCCGACACGGCGGACTTTCGATGACCTTACAGGTATTTCTATTCCTCTTTCTCGCTCGCTTCTCTTCCTTGAATTCGCTTGCGTCTTCTTCTGATGTCGTCGTTCTTTTGTGCGATTTGCCAATTGCTGTGACTTCTTGTGCTGTGTTGATTTCGCTTCCTTAAACTCCCTCTGCCCGATTCTCTGAATTTGTTATTGATGTTCTAAATCTGGAGCTTGTGTGGTTCAGCTTCTGACTTGAGATTGTGATTTCTGAAGTTGTTGCGATTGTTGCGATTTGTTGCAGGTTTCTTTGAAGTTGCAGAGATTGAAATTTGTTGATGAAACTCTGGTGAAAACAGAGCCAAGTTTGAAGATGGATTTAAGAAGAAATTTGAAGGTTGAAAAGTTTGTTACAGAGGGAAGAGAAGAGTGGAGAATTGAAGATGATGGAGCTCTGTGTAGATGAATGGATTATGGTAAGTGGTGATCCGAAAAATGCAGATCTGATACAACTTTTATACCAGAAATTGGGAGGGTAGGATAGGAATTTTTCAACTCAAATTCTGTTAGAAACTTCTCCTTCTCAATTCTGTTATACAGAGTCACCAATTTGTTGTTTTGCACGTTATGAATCCATTTTTGTGAAATTCTGACGTGACTTTTTTTCATTTTCCTGTTATTGTATTTCACCTTGTATCCACTTATGTTGAGAATTTTGCTTTGAGCTGTGAAATCCTATTGTAAAAATGTCACGCCTTTTGCACCTTTTGCTACGCACTTATTCTTTTCTCAGTGCAATTTATTTTTCTGCCATAAACTACTACTATGATGCTCTCTCATATGCAAGCGCAAGTATTTTGTGGTTCTTTTTTTTTTTCTAAATACACCCAAACTATTTGTTGACAGCCACGTGACCAGTTATTTTGCCCAAATCACCAACATCTGATAAGTTCAAGTCACAACCAAAATTAATAAGGCAATAAATTGGCAATGGAATGGATATTATTTTTGGACCGGGTTAAAAAAAAAAGTGGATATGAGACATGGTTAATTGGATTTTTGAAATGGACATTGGAAAGTAATATGGATATAAATGGATTAGTAATGGATTATAAAAATAAATGGTTTATGATATGGATTAAAAGTGAATTTTAAAATGGTTATTTGGATTAAATTGGATTAAAATGAATGTTATGGAGGTTACTAAAAATGGATAGAAAATGGTTTGAGAAAAGGTTATGGAAAAATGGTTAATAAAAAAAATGGAGAATGGATATGGTAGGAAAATAATAAAGAATAGTTCTAAAAATGGACAACCACATCACACCAATCTCTGAACTTTTCATAACATCTGATTAAAGGCACACGACTACCACTGAACAACTTGCAAAAGAAACAACAACCATCTGAGTCAATTTGAAACCTTGCCCTGATTACTGAATCTGCGCTGAGGAAAATAAATCCACAGTTGAACCACTAATGGAATGATGAACTTGATTTTCTGTACTAAACCTCACACGAACCACTGCTTGATAACCTGATGAAATCCCCAACTCAACCTTGGAAACACACTGCCTAAGAAGTAAACCACTGAAACAGATAACTTGCAATTGCAGCAAACTCCTAATAGTTTGACCAAGATTAGGTCAAACATCCACAGGAATTGGGTCGTGACTGAACAACCATACTTGCCTTGAAGCTAGACCCTTATCTTTGAATGCACACTGATACTCCTCTGAATACAGAGGATTCGAACCACATGAGAATGCCTTGATCCCATGTCTTAGAAGACCAATGCGATGTATGATTATGAGTTATATGACCTAATGCAAATGCAAATGAAAGAAACACAAGCCAGAAAAAGGTAGGGCAAATTTTGGGGTGCTACAGCTGCCCCTATTCAATCTTCTTGGACCTGAAAGGATGATAGCAATGGCTTTCAGACATTTAAGGTAGAAGGTGATTGAATACAAAGAGAACCCAGAAATTTGCAAATTGTGGGGAGAGAAATGACATAGTGATTGCCAGCCGAAGGTGGACTCACAACCAAAGGTTAGTAGAATCAACAGACCTACAAAGATGACTCCGCTGGGGATACATTGGTAGACCATCAACTCTGAGGTTGAGGAAAAGGTAGACATCAACTCTGAGGTTGAGAAAAAACCATAACTTCAACTCTGGGGTTAAAAGAAGAATATATGTCAACTCTGAGGTTGGTAAAAAGGTAGACATCGATTTTGAAACCGGAGATAAAAATATTGACTTCAACTCTAAGGCTGGAAGAAAGGAATCGGTCTACACTGAGGTTGGAGACATGCCACAATATATGTCAACTCCGAGGTTGGGGATGAAAGAGTTACGACAACTCTGAGGTTGGAGAAAAGATATGCGACAACTCTGAGGTTGGTGGAAGAAAGAGGTACGACAACTCTGAGGTTGGAGAGAAGATATACGACAACTCTGAGGTTGGTAAAAAGGGGCATTAACTCTAAGGATGGGGAAGAGAGGTACGACAACTCTGAGGTTGGGGAAAGCTATTCATCAACTCTGAGGTCGAGAAAAGGTATACGACAACTTTGAAGTTGGGTAAGATAAGGATATTCATCAACTCTGAGGTCGAGAAAAGGTATACGAAAACTTTGAAGTTGGGGAAGAAATGGTTATTCATTAACTCTGAGATCAAGAAAAGGTAAGCAACAACTTTGAAGTTGGGGAAGAAAATGATATTCATCAACTCTGAGGTCGAGAAAAGGTACACGACAACTTTGAAGTTGGTAAAAAGGGGCGTCAACCCGGAGGCTGGGGAAGAAAAGGCATCATTCATCAACTCTGAGGTCGAGAAAAGGTATACGATAACTTTGAAGTTGGTAAAAGTGGCGTCAACCCTGAGTTTGGGGAATCACTGTTTTGATTGAGGGTTGGTCTGGGCTTTCACATAAGGTACCAACTCTGGCTTATGCTTCGATGCATATGTTTGAATTTTCTTTCTATGGCGTAAAGCTCCATATCAAATGGATATGCTACGCGTTTTGAGGATGCAATGTAATGATGATAACTACATGCAAGAATGAGAGGACACTCCACCAGGGAATGCACAAAATGGAACAAACAAACTTCGCTGAGGAGGGGATCACCAATATCTGACCACCAATAACCACTGGTGATGCAAATTCTGTTGGGAAACCGCAAGCTAAATTGCGAACTCTGTTGGGGAGATTCCAATGAAGATTGGACTTTAAACTGATGAGAGTGCCAATAACCATTGGACTTTGACTTGCGGGGAAATACCTAATTTGACTGTTGGGGAAGAGAATACTCTGAATTTTCACCGTCTTCAAACTGCTTGAAAATATTCCATCGTCTTATCCTGCTGAGAATGAGGAATTCACCTACACTGCTAAGGATAAGGAATCTTCACAAAGAACCCTTTTCAATTTGAGGACGATTCTCTGCTTGGGGAAGAATAACAATTCCCACACCTTTCTAGGACAAAGATACCTTCTGGCTCCTTGCTGGGGGAGAGACTTCGAAAGCTTAGCGCTTCAAGTTTCTGCTGATCAACTGCTTACAGATTATCAAAAGTGAACAGCGGATCCTTTAACTCTCCACTTGCCCCAGACCGCAAGGTTTAATGGAGGAAATCATCTCAAGAGGATTTTATAGAAGACCGGGCGTTCACACTGCCCCAGGGTCTTCAAACTCTCTGAGAGATTTATTGGATCTCGACATAACTGCCCCAGACTATATGACCTATGAAGGAATTCACCTCGAGAGGACTTGTAATGACTTGAAATACTATGCCTAAGTATTTTGAACCTTGAAGAGGTGCTTCTGATTAACCGTCTTCTGGAGAGGACAACTTCTCATGCTCTTAAGGTGGCCTGCCTCAATATGAGCTTTGAAGTGACTTTGCCCCCGATCTTCGAATGAATGCCCCAGAATGACTGAACTTCGGAGAGGTTTCTCGATGTGACTTCCCCAGATTGGCTACATCTTAACACGACTTACTGGGGAGAGCCCACTCTGCACTGAGTCTCTTGGCAAGGTTCCCCTTGATATGACTGTCCTTCAGAATTTTCAAGCATCCCAACTCAGCATGATCAAGCTTCTCGACTGACATTAACTGTGTAGGCTTCCTTAATGCTTAGGCACATGTATGCAAGCAAAACAAGTTTATTATGAGAATGAAAATTCTAATGCGATAAACATGTTAACCTTGAAGTTTATTGAAAATATGTCGCCAAACCCTGTGAACGAGTCACTAGTTACAACATTGATTTTTGAATGGAAAAACAATACGCACATGCAATACCAACAAAAATCTTATTAACACAACTCATGGGAGTCAGGAACGATATCTCATTGAAGTACGCCTTCGAACTAACGCTGCTTCAATTAGGACTTTTAAGGGTTGTAAGGTGGCATGGTTCGCGGTTTTAGAAAAAAGGATTTATGGCTCAAAATTTTGTTTGTACCCACACATTCTCCTTCATGTTCTCCAGTCCTACGTTCAGTTAATTTGGCACAAGCGCTCATCTCCCAAAAGGATTTTTGTGAGGATCGATGGTTAAGGAACCCATGAGGTTTTTGAAATTACAGTCACCCCATTTATCTTCAGTGTTTCGGTCATACGACTTATTCTTTATTGAGAACTTTCTTTTGATCATTTCTTTCTTGTTTCGCTTTTTTTTTATTTCCCTGATTTTGCCTGGACTAATCTTTTTTTAATCTTTCGATCTTGAAGTCCAGTGGGATGCCCTAACTTTTGCCTAAGTCATTTGTTTTCAAGTTTGGACTTAGCGGGCTTTCTTTCTTTTTTTTTCTCTTTTGATTTTTTTTTAACAACTCGTGTGACACTGGTTATTTGACTTGTTTGAAAAGGATGGTGACTGCCTCATTCCCTGGTTGGTGAAGATAACCATAGATGCAGTTGATCCTCGAATGGGACACTCCTTATGAAATTTGAATGCTCGGTCAAATTATCTGACACCTACCCTGCCCCAGGTTACATGTGAGGGTTTTTTCACATGAAAAGAAACTCCTACTTCGAGGCTCAAAGGGGTTGACAGGGGTCTATCTCCCTTATATCTCCGGTGTTTGGTGATTTGAAGCAATGCTTGTACATCATCAACAGGGTTTTATCCAAAAGCATATAACCAAAGATTTTGCGTTTTTACCTCATCATCCTCCCTCCAAGAGTTTAAGCAAGAAAATTGGTATTGCAATGCACAGAAACATTTATGAATGAATAAGAAAAGAAAACTTCAAGAAATACATATTCATTGCATTAAGATCATCATTAAAAACAAACAAGTCGTTTCATGCATACAATGCTTTAACAAGAAATGAAAAAATACAAATGAAAATGCAGTAAAGAAATTGAAGGTTGCCATTGTCGAGGAGGCTTGATTCTGTTTGGACTTATGTCTTTTCACGACATACTTGCACTCTGAGTGCTCACTTGAGAAAGGAGGCTTCTATTGATGTATATATCATCTGCAGTGAATGCAATGATCTCTAAGTCTACCAGGTCTTGCACCTTGTGCTTGAACACGTTGTAATTTTCAATTGAATGACCCGGTGTGTCTGAGTGATACTCACATCTGGCATCCAGATCATAATCAGGAGGAATAGGGTCGGGAACAGGCTTGGAATCCCTTAGTTGAACCAGAGAACTTTCAAGTAAACGAGCAAGAACATGACTGTGAGGCATAGGGAGTGGATCGAACCTTCTCGCAGGCCTTCGTGATCTTTTTTGTCCCTGTTGCTGATGAGCATAAGGTCGCTGATACCGAACAGGCTGTTGAACAACAGGAGGAATATACACAGCACTAGATTCTCCTTCCTTTCTCTTGGAGGACCCAACATAAGGTTTCTTTGCATCTTCAGTAGCAATTTGAATCTTTCCCATTTTGATGCCGTTTTCGACTCTTTCACCAGCCAATACAAGATCTGAAAAATCCAGCTGACAAACATCCAACCAATTTCTCATAATAATGCCCCTGAAGCGTATCCATGAACATATCAATGAGCTCTCGCTCCAACATCGGAGGTTGGACTCGGGACGCCAATTCACGCAACCTCTGGGCGTACTCTTTGAAGCTTTCGTTTTGTCTCTGAGAAAGACTCTGTAATTGTATTCTATTGGGCGCCATGTCCATGTTGTACTGGTAGTGCTTAATGAAAGCTTCTGCCAAATCTCTCCAGCTCTTAATGTTCGTTCTCTCCAAGCTCATATACCAGTCTAAAGATGCCCCAGCTAGGCTGTCTTGAAAGAAATGCATCAGCAGCTTCTTTCATCCGAATAGGCAGACATTTTTCTGGAATATGTCCTGATGTGAAACTTGGGGCAGGTGGTTCCATTGTACTTTTCGAAAACAGGCGCCCTGAACTTCGAAGGAACTTTCACACCTGGGACCAATCCTAAGTCAGACATGTCCATACCCAAAGCATTCTGGCTCTTAAAAGCCTTCAATCTCTCCTCGAGCATACGAAGCCTCTTGTCCGTATCAGTAGGGAAACTCATTTCAGCATCATAAAATTGTTCATCCTGATTATCCACCTCCCGACGAGGAATAGGAATCTTAGCAGCACTTCCTCTAGATTAACTAATAGGAGGAGGTGGAGGATGATCAGTACGTGGAGGATTCATATCTTCGCCCGGAGTATTACCAACAACATTCCCATTACCAGTCTCTGGGATAACAACGGCAGCCCTGTGAGTAACCGCCCTTAATTCCTCTTGACGTTGAGCCATACCCTGCATCACCTCCATGCACTGAGCCATACGAGTCTGGAATTCCGACAACTCTACTCGCATCTGATCCATGATTCTCTTCTGATTGCTTCGAGTTGCGTAGTGGTGAGAAGTCAGGTTTGCAGTTCTTAAGAAAATACCAAGTCAGAATAAGAATCCCCATCTTTGAATACCTGTTATGCATATGAGTATGAGAATGCAAAATGTCATGTGATGCAAAGACACGGGATCAAGGTATCCATAAATTCTGAATAACTGTTGTGCTAATGAGTGGATAAGTTCAAAGGTCTGCTCTGAAGAGAATACAGGAATACCAGAATATCCGAATAACCCGAATACTAGAATAACCAGAATACCATGCTGATAAGTTCACACAGATAAGAAATCCAGAATACCAGGTAGGATGAAAGTTACGGTTACCTGCAAACCTGTAAACACCCAGCCCCTCTCACATGTGGGTACTAGAAAATCGAGGATCCTCAGTATCCCAGGCTCTCAGGTCGAGAAATGATGATACGTTCGCCATTTCTGGTTTGGCATCATCATCAATCGAGGAGGCCTCAACTGATTCCCCTAAAAAAGGATATCCTATAGCAAGTTCCCAGCATTGGGTCCTCGGATCAAGAATGCGTAATGGGTTTGCCATTTCTGGTATGCCATTATCACATCTCGGGAGGAGTGCCGCAACTGAGTCCTCGGGAATGGTCACCAGAATCTACAGTTCCTCAAGAGAATAACTACTGGCCTGTATCAACATACAGTAGCAGATATCTCCCAATAGAACCTCGTTTGGCTGTAGGTCTCGTGAACACCCGACGTGGCCAACACCACGGGAGCGTCACGCCTGCCCACGCTAATACCTATGTGTATGCTCAAGCCTGGGTAGTGGGCTTATCTCTTAGAAATCCCAACCTGGAAAACAGAAAATCCAGTGCAGCACAACACACTCCAGCATAATAATGAAATGCAAAATGCAATAAATGCGGTAAATACAGTAAAGTAGTAAAATAGTAATACAGTAATAAAGTAATACAGTAAAATGAAGCACCACAATAAACACCCAATGAAATAAAAACAGACAAGCGCTAGGATTGACTCGCAAAGGGGATGAACTAGCAAGAGGTCAACCTTTCCCTAGCAGAGTCGCCAGTTGTCGCTACCGGGATTTTCATCCTGGTACAAACGCGAAAGTGGCGCAGAAACAGTGTCACCAGTAATGTGTATTTATCCCAAGAGAGGGAAAGGAAACACTGCGTAAACCTGAGGGAAGGGAAAAGCATGGTCTCGCGACCAAGAGAAACGGGTAAGGGAGTCGGTTACGCGAGGGGAAGGTGTTAGCACCCCACGCGTCCATCGTACTCGATGGGATCCATGCTTGTTGTCTTAATCAAAGGGTGTCGTCATCTGGAGCTCCACTGGTACTAGAAAAGAAATGGAACGGGAACGGAAAAGAACGAAGGAACGACGAAGAGAAGAAAAAAAAGTGACTCGATAGGACATCACCGTCCTATGCCTACGTATTCCCTCGTGCAATGGGAAAGTCAGAGTCGAGGTAGTTCGGATGACTACAAACTAAGGGGGGAGGTTGCTCGCCAAGACATGTCATCTTGTGCCTACGTATCCTCAATCTAACCAGAGAGAGGAAATCAGAGCAGTCGTAGTTCGACCTACGGGTTGGTGAAAAGATCACGATCGCACTGGGGCGAAAGAAAGGGTTCGATTAACAAAGTCTCGATCACACTGAGGCGAGAGGAAAAAGGGTAAGTTAGTTGTTAGTGTGCTCGCCGAGATATCGCATTTCTTGCCTACGTATCTCATCGGAAATGAGAGTTAGAGCATCCGTAGTTCGCGCTACTACGGGTGAACGGAAACAGGATCTCGATCGCATGGGTGCGAGAGACAAGGCTCACGGGAGGTCTACAGAAAACTCAGTCCTACAAGTCAGCATACAAGATAGCCCTAAAGTCAGGATTAGGAGGGAGCTAAACTACTGTTATCATGCTTGGATTGAGAGCCTAATGTCTATCCTACTCCGAGCTTAATCAGAAATTAAGTTGGACTAGGAGCCTTAAGGGAGCATGTGAATAGAAAGTAATCAACAAGTAAACACCAGACAACTCAATCACAAAGTAAAACCAAATACGAAACCAAGTTAGGAGAAATTCAAGTACAGAGAGAAAATCAGGAATTAAACAGAATAATCATCAAAATCAAGATTAACAATTAGTTAAAAATATCCAAGTGAGAATTAAAATGCTAATTGAAATCAAGATTAAAAATTAACAAGAGGGGTTAATCTAAAATTAAAACTAATTCTAAAAATTAAACCTAGAGTTGATTCAAGTTAATTTCTAAAAATTAAATAAAAAATTAGTATTAAAACTAAAAATTAAAATAAAGTTCTAAATTCTAATTATCCTAATTCAAAATTAAAACTAATATTCAAATTAAGATTGAAATCTAAAATCTAAATCAAAATTAAGTTCTAATTAAAAAATAATAACTAATCTAATTACTAATTAACCAAAATTAATTGTTAATAAAACAAATTATCTAAACCTAATTACAAAACTAAAGTTTGATTAAAACAAAGTCTAAAAACTAAAACAATATAAAAGGGGGGCAGGCGTAAAAAACAAGGTGCGAAAATGGCTCATGGGGGTGAGGCCCAATCCGATTCAGCTCACAAACAGGGGGGTGCAGAGTGACGTGTGGGTGGAAAAAGAAAGTGAAGTTTAGTGGGCTTACTGAGCCCGGTCCACAACATTCAAAACTTAACCTAAAAAGACTAAAATACTACACACTGCGTTCAGCTTATCTTCTTCATTTAACCCGCCGCACCGTCGCACCTTTCTTCAACACGTCGTCGTTTCTCACCCATAGCACATGATACAACACATCGCCGGAGCAGGAAAGAAAATCCGCCGCGCCCTCCGCGTTCACCTTCAACATCAACGTCTCAACCTCGTCTCCCTAATCTGCTTGAACACACTTCGCACGCAACGAAAAAAGGAAGTTACCACACAATGAAACATGGAAGCTCTATGGCAATACAGAGTAACAACCTCGATCGCTATTCAAAATCATAGATCTCGTAAATCACTTGAATCACGACACGAATGATGGAAAGGCAATCACAGAACAAATCACATCCATACTTTAAACGAATGTTGTGCGATACAATGAATGCTATGAGATACACACAACAGGGCGGAGCATGGAGGATCTCCTACACGGCGGGCTTTCGACGACCTTATAGGTATTGCTATTCCTCTTTCTCGCTCGCTTCTCTTCCTTGAATTCGCTTGCGTCTTCTTCTGATGTCGTCGTTCTTTTGTGCGAGTTGCCAATTGTTGTGACTTCTTGTGCTGTGTTGATTTCGCTTCCTTAAACTCCCTCTGCCCGATTCTCTGTCTTTGTTATTGATGTTCTAAATCTGGAGCTTGTGTGGTTCAACTTCTGACTTGAGATTGTGATTTCTGAAGTTGTTGCGATTGTTGCGATTTGTTGCAGGTTTCTTTGAAGTTGCAGAGATTGAAATTTGTTGATGAAACTCTGGTGAAAACAGAGCCAAGTTTGAAGATGGATTTAAGAAGAAATTTGAAGGTTGAAAAGTTTGTTACAGAGGGAAGAGAAGAGTGGAGAATTGAAGATGATGGAGCTCTGTGTAGATGAATGGATTATGGTGAGTGGTGATCCGAAAAATGCAGATCTGATACAACTTTTATACCAGAAATTGGGAGGGTAGGATAGGAATTTTTCAACTCAAATTCTGTTAGAAACTTCTCCTTCTCAATTCTGTTATGCAGAGTCACCAATTTGTTGTTTTGCACGTTATGAATCCATTTTTGTGAAATTCTGACGTGGCTTTTTTTCATTTTCCTGTTATTTTATTTCACCTTGTATCCACTTATGTTGAGAATTTTGTTTTGAGCTGTGAAATCCTATTGTAAAAATGTCACGCCTTTTGCACCTTTTGCTCCGCACTTATTCTTTTCTCACTACAATTTATTTTTCTGCCATAAACTACTACTATGATGCTCTCTCTTATGCAAGCGCAAGTATTTTATGGTTCTTTTTTTTTTTTAAATACACCCAAACTGTTTGTTGACAGCCACGTGACCAGTTATTTTGCCCAAATCACCAACATCTGATAAGTTCAAGTCACAACCAAAATTAATAAGGCAATAAATTGGCAATGGAATGGATATTATTTTTGGACAGGGTTAAAAAAAAAAGTGGATATAAGACATGGTTAATTGGAGATTTGAAATGGACATTGGAAAGTAATATGGATATAAATGAATTAGTAATGGATTATAAAAATAAATAGTTTATGATATGGATTAAAAGTGAATTTTAAAATGGTTATTTGGATTAAATTGGATTAAAATGAATGTTATGGAGGTTACTAAAAATAGATAGAAAATGGTTTGAGAAAAGGTTATGGAAAAATGGTTAATAAAAAGAAAATGGACAATGGATATGGTAGGAAAATAATAAAGAATAGTTCTAAAAATGGACAACCACATCACACCAATCTCTGAACTTTTCATAACATCTGATTAAAGGCACACGACTACCACTGAACAACTTGCAAAAGAAACAACAACCATTTTAGTCAATTTGAAACCTTGCCCTGATTACTGAATCTGCGCTGAGGAAAATAAATCCACAGTTGAACCACTAATGGAATGATGAACTTGATTTTCTGAACTAAACCTCACACGAACCACTTCTTGATAACCTGATGAAATCCCCAACTCAACCTTGGAAACACACTGCCTAAGAAGTCAACCACTGAAACAGATAACTTGCAATTGCAGCAAACTACTAATAGTTTGACCAAGATTAGGTCAAACATCCACAGGAATTGGGTCGTGACTGAACAACTATACTTGCCTTGAAGCTTGACCCTTATCTTTGAATGCACACTGATACTCCTCATAATACAGAGGATTCGAACCATATGAGAATACCTTGATCCCATCTCTTAGAAGACCAATGCGATGTATGATTATGAGTTATATGACCTAATGCAAATGCAAATGAAAGAAACACAAGCCAGGAAAAGGTAGGGCAAATTTTGGGGTGCTACACCCAGTCTGAGATTCAGAGGGAGTATCTCATGCGAAGGATAAGTATTCCATAACCTCCTTATTTCGATTACCCTTGTGTTATGTACAAAATTGCGTCATCAAAATACATAGTTTTGTCATCATCAAAAAAGGGGGAGATTGTGAGAACAAGATTTGGTTCTGCAATAATGCCTCTGAGTTTTGATGATATCAAACAAGTATGTTTGTATGAACAATTTTGTAAGTCTAATGTTTGTTATTTTTGAGAATTTAACAAACAGGATCTGCTTCCAATAAATAGCGTGGCTAAGTTGTTAGAAGAGAATATTTTCGCCTATGCGCTACACTTGATCTGCTAAATAGCAGTAAGTAATTCAGGAGAATCTTAAGATTGCAAGACTCTGATAAAATGTCTAAAGAGAACAATTTTTGAAGATCTAAAGACAGAGGTTCTGATGAATAAAGTTCAGATGCTGAAGACTTACACTCCCTAGATAACGGGTTCTGAAGACCAAGTGCTGAAGACTCTGAAGACGCAGTTCTGAGGACTCCAAGACTTGAAGATATTAAGAACCAAGCTACGTTTTCGCTTCTTACTCATGCTCGCAAGAAGCCTCTGAAGTCAAGAAGATAAGAAGACTAAGCAACGAAGTACAACTGTATAACAGTACAAACGAAGATATCTTGAAAACGGTGCAACAGTACAAACGAAGAAATCTTGACAAGATAGGACACAAAAGTATTATCTGTCCTCGCGTATCTATCAAGCCGCCGTCAGTCTAAATCGCTATGATCACTCTTCAACGGTCACATTTTACACGGCTATATAAAGACATGAAGATTTGAAGAAAGATACAAGAAAACTCACTGCAAAAATACTCTCTTACTAATATCTTTTAGTCATTTAGATCCAAAAATTGTTTACATCTCAGCTTGTATAAGAAGCAATATTCTGTAAACTAAACTCTTTTATAACTTAGGTTTGGGTTCCTTAAGAAAGACCTGTAAGGTTGGATTTCTTGAGAAGTCTAAGACGTGTTGTTTTAGAGTTTGTTCCTTGAGAAAGACCGGTAAGGTTGGATTTCTTGAGAAGTCTAGGACTTGAGAGTCTTAGAGGTTGTTGTTAGTCACCAGCAGTTTAGCTTGTGCATTGTATTAATCTGATTGATTAGTGGATTAAGACCTCGATTGAGAGAGGCAAAATTACCTTGGCGGGTGGACTAGATTAGCTTGAGGATTTCTCAAGTGAACTAGTATAAACATATTGCGTTATCTCTTTCTAGCTTCATTAAGATTATTACTCATAAGTGAAAGTGTTGTTAAGGGGATTAGCTTATAAAGAAACGATTTTATTTTGAAAAACCAATTCAAACCCTCATTTCTTGTGTTTTTCACACCTTCAAAATAATCAAGAAGTACCCATAGAGATAGAATATTTCGATTACTTTATTCCTCAACCTTGATGGTTCAGGAAACACAAGAAAGGTGGGATTGAATTAGGTTTCAAATATGACAATTTTTCTTTATCCCAAAAAGAATAACAACAATGATAAAGATGACAAGATATTTTTATCCTGGTTCACCGTTAACGAGGTTAATCTAGTACACTTGTCCGAGTGATTTTTCCTTTTCAACAAGACTTAATCCAATAATAAAACTTATTACAATCTCAAAGACTACCCGTCAATGACTTCTTACAGATTTTGACTAAACTTAGTTCCATAAGAAATTATAACTCAAAGACTACCCATCATACTTCTTAAGGATTCTGAGTAAACTTAGTCCCTTAAGGAATTACAACTCAAAGACTACCCGTCAATGCCTTCTTAAGGATTCTGACTAAACTTAGTTCCTTATGGAATTACAACTCAAATATTACTCGTCAATGACTTCTTGAGGCTTCTGACTATAACGTAGTCCCTCAAGGAATTTAACAACTGTTAAATACAAGATTTGTGTTTACAAAGTTGCTTCTAAATAAGAAGATACACAAAATGATTATCATACTTTACACTTAAGAAAATATGAAATGAAGTTCTAAGTGTTCCTCTCTACTTTCTCTTTCTTGATATTGATTTTCTTTATTGAAATTACTTCAGCATGAAGTTCATCGTTTTGGTGCGTCAAAATTGTTATATCTTCACAATCCCTTTGTCCTCTTTATATATATGAAGAATAAGATTGTTGGAGGATATCATTGGAAACTCCTTCAAATCTACAGTTATAATAGTAGGTACGAGGTTCAGTCGTAAATCGTGGGTAGAGGAGAGAAAATCTTTTATAGCCATTTGTAGTAATGTCCTTTTGATTTTGCGGTTTAATTTGTACTATATTCTTAGAATATTCATTCATTCATTATTTCTATTTCTCTAAATCATTGGCTTCGTATATGAGATATTTGAAGCTTGATTAGAGTTCAAAGCCTTGATAATTAGACTTCAGAGTCTAGTAAAAATGAGGCTTGAATATATCAGAGTACATCTGGGTTGTTTACTTCATAAGCGTTGACTGAGATATCCATAGTTGAATTTAAGTTTAGCACTTCTTCATATTATCACTTTGGTTCAGAACCTGATGATGTATAGAGTTCAGAGTCTCTATATCTAGAGTCTTTCTTAATCCAGAGTCTAGATTTTCTCTATCCAAAGTCTCTCTTTGTCCAAAGTCTAGAGTCTATTTTAATCAGCATATGGCTTGTTCTAAGTCTTCTCTATTCAGGATCCGGCTTAATCAGAGTATTCTCTATTTAAGATCTAGCTTGATCAGAGTCTGCTTCATCTAACTTCTGACTTGTTCATATTTTGCTTACTCAATAAACTATTAGAGTACAAAATTATTCTTTATATTTTATTATCATCAAAACTCAAAGATTGTAGTAGAACCAAACTTGTTCCACAATCTCCCACTTTTTTATGATGACAAATATTCTAAATTTTATGAACAATTTTGACTAAATAATTAATCCACTAAAAGTCGAAGTTAGGTTTGGAAGCTCCCCCTAAATTTTAGACATCAAGATTTTCTTAGCTTAAGTTTACAGAGTTAGGTTTGCAAGCTTCCCATGAGATTAAGACTTTGAAAAATTGTTATATTCAATCAACACAGATAGTCATATAGTTTATCTAATAAATATAACATGTTTAGGATTTATCTTATGATATAAATGAATCAAAATCATTTTTTTCTCCCCCTTTGTCATCAATCAAAATGAATAGATAAAATGTAAAGACTTAAAAATTGATTTTGAAAGTGACGATACAAAATAAAAACATAATCAATCTAGCAACAAAAAATATTTGGATGAAGATGGTGGTAAACTGGCTAGAATAGTTTATAACATCTCTTTAATTCTCGAGTTGGTCCAATCTTGTTATGACAACTGAACATATGAAAGAATTAGTAACAGT
The DNA here is from genome assembly GCA_022829125.1 of Lathyrus tuberosus. Taxonomy (NCBI): domain Eukaryota; kingdom Viridiplantae; phylum Streptophyta; class Magnoliopsida; order Fabales; family Fabaceae; genus Lathyrus; species Lathyrus tuberosus. Next base: position 4,044,050 of record JALAZF010000254.1, read on the forward strand.
CAAACCTGGGGAGATGTGCTTGAAGACCAAAAATATTTCTCTCTCCTTTGTCCATTGGAGTACGTTAAATAAAGTTGATTATACTTTATCTCAAACTCTCTATATAATTGATGATTCGTTACTAGAAAGATCGCATTTCTTTCTTTTCCATTTAGTTATTCTCATATTTGATAATATGAGCAAATCATATGAGAACTCTAAGAAGGGCTTGTCCAAATAAATCAGCAAGGCCTTTTGGAAACTCAATCATGTTGAGGGGAAGAAGCAGAAAGATGATAGGTTCAAATCCTCTGAAGGTGCAAGAACACAAGCTGGTACATCTGTCGGAGCAACTGTGTCAGGAAGAACTTCAGTGTCAATGATGAAAAACCTCAAGAAGAAGTAGCCAGATGAAGACGGTGGATCAGACACTGATGAGGATTATAGGATCTTCCTCAGGTTAGGTGGTTGAAATGTTGACTGGTCTGAAAGTTGTAACCTTTTGTTGTGCTTCTATTTGCTTTTGAAATAGATTTTGAATCATTAATGTTTTCTGAGCAATAATCGTTGATCATTTCCTCAATACTTTTGTTTATGATACTCTTCTCACTAACCGATGTTGATGGAGAAGTTTCAGAGAAGTTTTCAACCATTTCAGTCGGGTTTTGTTGAACAACCTTTAACATTTTAGGTTTTTAGGGTTGAAAAGATTCAAGTGTGAGTGGTGAGAGTTGTGTTGTGTGTGAAAAGAGTGATACGATGAGTTTTTGAAATTTGTTTTAAACACAAAAACATTTGAAAACACATGTATTGACCTTGGAAAATACTCAGTAAAAATGTCTATAACACGACACGTTACCTTGCATGATTGTCAGAAGACATCGTTACTATACTAAAAAAAGAAAAACAATTAATGACAAAGGGTGCGTCAGAACATAAATTTTGTTTTACCCCAAAAATATTTCTCAATGTTTAATCAAGCATTCTGTTGTTGTAAGAATTAATAGGACACGTGTCAACATAGTTCTTAGTCACGATGAAAGCGCATGTGTAAAAGACATTAATATCATTCAGAGTCCAGAATACATTAGTTTCTAAGGGATTCTAATTTTGGACTTCTAATCTAGAGAACCTTTTCACTTCAAGAAATTAACTAATTTAGTGTCATGTTTTTCTCAAATTCTCATTTTAACTTTCTAGAAGCAGCACACATTAAGACTTGTTAAGAATTAATCAAACCATAAGTTGAGCTATTCTTGTATTGATGATATACAATTATCATTGTTCAGAGTTAATAGATTAATCCAAATTTAGACTAATTCTTGAATGAAAAATTTATTTTGAGAAGATCCTTTTTTTCGCCTAGTAATTTATATTGTTTAGATGAAAAATTTAATTTTCTATTGAAAACCAGTTAAACACGATGATATAGGGATGTTTTAACAAGTATCTTAGGCTAAAGTTAAAAAGCATAGAAGGACCTACTTATACTCACTTAAATTCATGATCTTTATTGAATCGTAAAGATTATAATATAATATATACTTAACTTGTAGATTTGAAAAACAAACTTTCCTTTAGAATTTTTTTCTTCTTCTTTTCTTTTACTGTAGTTCTGTGCTTCTGTACTGGAGTAAGATCTTTTCATATTCACTATAAATATACACATAGGATTCATGTTGCAAGCATTGGAACATAACGTAAGAGTTAAACTTCTCACATTGTTCTTTCACTCTTCATTTCAACCTTGAAGATCGCCATGAGCATTATTGAAGTCAGAGAGTTTATTTATGACACCACATACACTTCCGAAGGTAAATCATAATGTCCGTCTCTAATTTCTTAGCTATTTTATTTCTAGTAGTAAATTTAGTTCCAACAAATTATTAACTCTGTATGAAATGTGACTATCTAGAGGACGAGGGTTTACAATAGAAGGAAAATGGGATGAAGTCATAAACCTATACGAATCTGATCCAAGATTCAGCACAATAAACATCAACGAAAGTAGAGGAACAGCACTACATGTGGTAGTAAATGATGACAATGAAGAAGTTGTTAGAAATCTTGTTAATTCAATCATAGTTCACAAAAATGAAAAGGCCCTTGAATGTAAGAACGAAAAGGGTGACACTCCATTGCACCTAGCAGCATCAAAAGGATTCAAAGATATATGTGAATGTATAATTGGAAAAAATGGTGAAAGGAAGTATTTGATTGATGTCAAGAACAACGATGGAGAGAGTCCTTTGTTTCTTGCTGCGTTGTCTTGGCAAAAACAAACGTTTGTTTATCTCTTCAACTTTAAACCAAGGGAGGGTGATGGTAATTATTCTTATTCTAAAGATCTTATCAGAAACAATGGAGATAGTATTCTTCATTGTGCCATCAAGAGAGAATTTTTCGGTAATTAATTTTTTTTTACTTAATTTGCATATTTACTTCTTATCGGATTCCACATGCATTCACGTATCATGTCAGTAGATATATGAAAATCTAAATCTGCATGAGAATCTAGTGCGTCATAAAAACAGTATCTATAATACTAATATTTGTATATGTTGCAACAGATTTGGCACTTATAATTATAGATAAATATCCCGACCTTATTAGCATTCGGAACAGACATGGATTTAGTCCTTTTAAACTTCTTGCTACTAGGCCCTCAGCATTCAAAAGTGGATGCAACACTACAACAAAAAGGACTTATAACATCTCACCTTAGACAGCGCTTTATTACAAAAGCGCTGCTATAGGTCAAAAACACGGAATCTATTAATTTAATAAAGGAAAAGCGCAAAAAAATATAAGACCTTAGACAGCGCTTTAGTGAAAAGCGCTGTCTAAGGCCTTCTAAATTTTTAAAAAAATTTAATGGAAAATATTAGACAGCGCTTTCCTTAAAAGCGCTGTCTAAGGCCTTTTAAATTTAAAAAAAATATAAGACCTTAGACAGCGCTTTCAAGGAAAGCGCTGTCTAAGGTCTTAAATATTTAAAAAAATAAAAACAAAAGCGCTGTCTAAGGCCAATCTTAGAAAGCGCTTTTAAAGCGCTGTCTAAGGGCCACCTTAGAAAGCGCTTTGTTTAAAAGCGCTGTCTAAGGTCTAATAAAATTAAAATATATGAATATACTCAGTTTTCATTTTCAGTTTTGCGCTCTTTCTTCTCCCTCCCCTGTTGCGAACGGATACTTGCGAACCTGAGCTAAACCCTTGCCGTCGTCCACCGTTCCTCCCTCATTTCGCGACTCCGACGACCTTTACTCCACCGTGACCGTCTGTTCCTCTCTCATTTCGCGTTTTCGTCACTCAGTTTGGAAGTTTAAGAGTTTCAGATTATTACACATTTTATAAGGTATGCTGATAATGTTGCTGTTGATAATGTTGTTGTTGATGTTGATAATAATGTTGTTGTTGATGTATTACACATTTTACACGTTTCAGAGTATTACACATTTTACACGTTTCAGAGTTTCAGTTTGGAAGTTTCAGAGTTTCAGAGTTTCAGTTGATAATGTTGCTGATAATGTTGATAATGTTGTTGTTGATGTTGATAATAATGTTGTTGTTGATGTTGATAATAATGTTGTTTATGTTGTTGCTAATGTTGGACTGTTGCTAATGTTGATAATGTTGCTAATGTTGTTAATGTTGTTGCTAATGTTGGACTGTTGTTGGATATAAGAATAAAATATGTGCTAACTTCATTTTTGGTGATATAGGAATAGAATCAATATAATGTGTTAGTTTAGTTTGTTCTTGTTAACATTTTTCTACATTGTTAACTATTGCTATATAATGTGTTTGTTTAGTTTAGTTTAGGTTAGTGTTAGTGTTAGTGTTAGGTTAGTGTTAGTGTTAGTGTTAGTGTTAGTGTTAATGTTAATAATGTAAATTCTTGAGGTTGTTGTTCTAAAGAACCGAAATTCAAAGCAATTTTGTTAATGAAGTTAATTGCTTTGAATTTCTTAGTTTGGACTTGTTATGCTAATGTTAAATTCTTTCTAACTGTTAGGATTAATAAGTAGGAAAACCATGGATAAAAAATGGATGGATGCCGATCGATTGTCCAAAGAGTACGAGAATGGGGTATTGGATTTCGTTAAGTTTGTTGTTCAACACGCTGACGCTGAAGAGCTCAATCGAATAAAATGTCCTTGCTTGGGTTGTTGTTATGTTGGTAGGGTTGACGCAGATGGGTTGAAATCGCATTTACTGATGAATGGAATTGATCGAAGTTATAAGTGTTGGATACATCATGGTGAGAAAATTAACGAGAATGTTGAACCGACGAGGAAAAGTAATACAACCTATGCTTCAGATGACAAAGACACGGAAACATACGATTGTGATCGAGTCGAAGAGATTGCAGAAGCAGTTGTAGAAGATCTTCATGATTGTCCCGAAATGTTTGAGAGGTTGGTAAGCGATGCAGAGAAACCGCTCTATCCCGGTGTGGAGGTTTATGATGGATATAGGAAAGAAAGTTTCAATTTGAGGGCGATGTTGTTTGGCACAATTAATGATTTTCCAGCTTACGGGAATCTATCAGGGTACAGCATAAAAGGTGAAAAAGCGTGTCCTATTTGTGAAGATAAAACAGTTTCGAAGCGATTGGACTTTGGTCATAAGAATGTCTTTCTCGGTCATCGTAGATTCTTAAATGCCAAACATCACTACCGTGGGTGGAGTCAAGAATTCAATGGAGACACCGAAGAAGGTAGAGCTCCACCTATGTTGTCAGGTGACCAAGTTTTTAAAAAGGTGAAAGATATGCGTACTGAGTTTGGCAAACCTTTTGCACATAAGGTTGTCAAAGGTGGGTGGAAAAAGAGGTCGATATTTTTTCACTACAAAAACAGATAGTTATTACCTTGTGTGAGCTTGAAATGTATTTTCCTCCCTCTTTTTTTGACATAATGGTACATCTTGTTGTTCATCTTGTGAAAGAGACACAGATGTGTGGACCAGCTTATATGAGATGGATGTACCCTGCTGAACGTTATATGAAAATATTAAAAGGGTGCGTGAAAAGCCGAAGTCGACCAGAGGGATGTACCCAAAGCTCATATTTTCGAAAAAAAGGATGGTAAAAAATTAATTGGAAATAAAATTGTGACAGTATCAAGGGATGAACGGGATCAAGTGCATTTGTATGTTCTGCACAATGATAATGAGGTTGAGCCATATGTTGAGATGCACAAGAATGTACTCCGAAGGTTAAATCAGAACAGAAATGAAAATTGGATAGTACGAGAGCACAATCAAAGTTTCATACAATGGTTAAAGGATCATATTTATTTGAAGCGCTCTTCAGATCCTGCTTCAGTAACAGAAAGGTTGAGATGTTTGGCATATGGTCCAACTTTGCATGTGTATTCTCATAGCGCATACGCAATTAATGGATACACATTTTATACCAAAGAACAAGACGATAAAAGTACTATGCAAAATAGTGGTGTCACCGTCCTAGCTGAAGCAATGCACATATCAAGTATGAAGGACTTAAACCCCAAATATGCAAATCTGTCATATTTTGGAGTTATTGAGCACATTTGGGTGTTTGATTACGAGAAGTTTCAGATTCCAATCTTTGGTTGCAAGTGGGTAAATAGTAGTGGCATACGAATGGATAAGTCTGGATTTTTGCAAGTGGATCTTAATAGGGTGGGGTACAAAGATGAGCCTTTTATTCTAGCATCGCAAGCTAGACAAGTGTTCTATGTCACTGACCCGACGAGTATGAAATGGTCTATAGTGCTTCTATCTAACAAAGTGGTTGATGATAGCGGTGTAGATCAATGTGATAGCGGTGTAGATCAATGTGATATTGATGTTGAGAATGGGTTGAATAGAAATGATCAAGATGAGGATCTTATAGCGGATGGGTCATATATCAGAAATGACCATAACGAGGGAATTTGGATCCATTCATCCGTCCGCATTGATAAGAAACAAGTAATTCATATTCCAACCAAGAAAAGAAAGAGATGTTAGTGAAAGAGGTAAAATTTGTTATATACTTGAATTTGTATGGCTTTGAATTTGACCAGAATGTTGGTAATGAAGACTTCGAGCAAGTTTTCCAACATACAGAATTGGGCGTCACTGTTGTCAATATATACTTGAGGTATATCCGATCTACTTTGGTAATTGAACAACTTATTTACTTTATTTTTCAAATGAATATTCTAATGTTAATGATGTTTTTATTTCAGGTTTCTGTATGACAGTTTTATGCGCCCCCGGGGATTGGAGCAAAGATTTGCATTCTTATGCCCCAGCGCTGTCAACTTAACCGAAATATTGACGAAACCAAATGAGGTCCATGCGTATATACGCAACGTCTTTATGGACAACCAAGAAACGGAAAAGTTGTACTTTTTACCGTTTAATACTGGGTTAGATTTTCATTCTAAATTCATCTATTATATTTTTTTTTTGTATTTTGACTTCGTGTAGAAAGTTTCTATCTAACACTTGTTTAATCTTACAGTGGACATTGGTTGTTGGTTGCAATCAATCCTATCCGCGGAGTAGTGTATTATCTGGATTCCTTAGGAAATGATTGGACCACATACCCGGATATGAAGGACTGTATTGACACGTAAGTGAAATTGTTCTAAATAGAAATGTGTATATTTATTTATTTATGTGAATTGTTCTAAATATTCATTTATATTTTATTAGCACTATACAAGCATTCCTAGAACATCGGGGAATCGACCACACCATTACATGGAATTATGTGAAGGTATATTAATTATCACATGTTTTATTATATTAGTGATGCTTACTTGATAAAACTTAGAATTTATCCATATTTTATTTTCATTTGTAGTGTCCTCGGCAACGCAATCAAATAGATTGCGGCTATTTCATGTTGAGATTTATGAGAGACACTATTTCGTTGGATCGAATGGAGATTCCACCCGATGTATGTATTTCTAACTTATGAGTTATTTTAACACATATCTCTCATATTGTCTAATGAAATAGTTAAAACTAAATCAAACTATATGTTATATTATTATGTAGTATTTTGAAGAATTCAGGAGTGCTACTTACACAAAGGCTCTATTGGATGAAATCAAAGAGGAGTGGTGTCAATACATTATGGAGCTCGGAATTTTACAAACTTAAGGTATAATATTATACTCTTACTTTAATTGATGAGAATTTTAATATGTGTAACTTTGGTTGGAGTAATGCTTTGGTTGGATGCAATTTTGGTGTATATACTTTGAATTGCAATTTTGGTGTATATACTTTGAATTACAAACTTTGAATTACAATTTTGGATGCAATTTTGGTGTATATACTTTGAATTACAATTTTGGTGTATATACTTTGAATTGCAATTTTGGTGTATATACTTTGAATTACAAACTTTGAATTACAATTTTGGTGTATATACTTTGAATTACAATTTTTGGTGTATATACTTTGAATTTTAATACTTTGAATTACAATCTTTGTGTTTTCAGGACCTATAATGTAGATTGAAGCAATGTTTTGGTTGGATGCAATTTTGGTGTATATACAATTTTGGTGTATAAGTAATATGTGCATTGTAGAAAAAATGCTTTGGTTGGAAGCAATAACTTTGGTTGGAAGCAATGCTTTGGTTGGATGCAATTTTGGTGAATAAGTAAAATGTGCATTTGTAGAAAAATGTAATGATTTGTAATTATAAATAGGTGTATATACAATTTTGGTTTGTAATTTTAAATATATATATTGGTATGAAATGCCAATTTTGGATATATAATTTTGGTGTAGAAAGGCCAATGGTTTGAATTGCCAATTCTGAAAAAAATTGCTGGTTGAAAATTACAGGTCAAATTCTGGTTGAAAAAACCTGGTAAAATTGTGGTTAAAAAAAAATTATATAAAATTTTTCGTACACCTTAGACAGCGCTTTTGGTGAAAGCGCTGTCTAAGGTCCACTTTAGACAGCGCTTATGGTGAAAGCGCTGTCTAAGGTGTACTAAAAAAGTCAAAAATGGAAGGTCTTAGACAGCGCTTATGGAGAAAGCGCTGTCTAAGGTGTACCAAAAAAGTCAAAAAAAGGAAGGTCTTAGACAGCGCTTTTGGAGAAAGCGCTGTCTAAAGTAATCCATATAATGTGAAAAAGCGCTGTCTAAAGGTACCATAGACAGCGCTTTTCATTAAATACACGCCCCTTTAGACAGCGCTTTTGGTAATACCAGAAGCGCTGTCTAAACCTATAGCGTCGCTGGCTTATACAGCGCTTTAAAGCGCTGTCTAAAGGCTAAAAAAGCGCTGTCTAAAACCGTTTTTGCGCTAGTGCAAGATGATATGGTGGAAGAGGCTTCTGTACCACTGTAAGTGTGCAACATTTCAATATTGTGTACATTATTGTCCATTATTAGGGCCGTCTTTGAGGCTGTACAAGACGGGCTATCCATAGGAACTAAAAAAAGTTTCGTAAAATATTTGTAACGGTCAAAACATGACAAAATAGGATCTCTATTTGTCACGGGCTAACTAATAGTGGCTAATTTACACAGGGCTCCTAAGACGATTATGTCCATTATACATGGTTTTAATACATTTATGCATTACAAGATTGAATGTGTTGGTCTCATTAACATTATGACACACTATATATCAATAGGTATACCTGTGGCAAACCTAAATGTGAAAGAAGCTGTCGAATATTATGCTATGAAACAATCTAACTCAAGCTCAAACAAAAAATGTCCAAAGAACTATGACGCGTGTTATCAATTTATATACCATACAAGGCGACTGGTGATGAAAAAAACTACTTCTACTGCTGCATATGGTATGAGTAAATTACATCTTACAGTGGTTTACATATGGAAGGAATAAATTACTCAAAAATGAAACGCTTATTGAATTGCAGGATTTGAAAATATTGAACATCGCAATATACCAATGCAATCTAAACACAAACCTCTTCCAGAAAACTACGCTACGTTTCTTTGGTTTATGTGGTTTATGAAGTTTGCATGCATCTACATCCTTGGCCTTTCAGGAGTAGGTAATTAAATGTCTCATCTTAGTTGATCATATGAATATTCAATGTTTGTTTTATTGTTCTAAGGATTATGTGTTCAAAATTTATTAAAAGGGATTGAAGAAATCACAAAGATGAAACAAAAACACAAATGGAGTGGTCAACTATTGAAAAGATTTATGGAGAAACCTTATCAATCGTATTTGGGAACCGGCACCAAACCAATACAATATGCCATTGGAACAGATTTCCTTTCTGCTTACAAGCCAAACCAAGGTGAGTTAAATCTTTATTAAACCAAGTGGCTTTTAAGATATGGTTCAAAGTAACAAAATGAAACTTGCAGGAGATAATAACAGTGAGGAGCCAAAGATTTCTACGACGCTGGAAAATGAGACAACAATTTTGACAACAGCAAGAAATGGCATAGTTGAAATAGTGGATGAGCTTATAATAAAAATACCAAAGATTTATACGACGCTTGAAAGTCAGGCAGCGATTTTGACAAAAGCAAAAAATGGCATAGTTGAAATAGTGAATGAGCTTATAACAAAAATACCAAGTTCAATATACGATGTTAACTTGGAAAATAAAAATGTATTACTTGTAGCAGTTGAGAACAGAAGAACCATTGTTGTTGAGGCATTAAAGAAACGGTTTGAAGAGTCTTGTAACAAAGCGATATTTGATAACTTAATCCAAAGTATGGACATGAAAGAGAACACGGTGTTACATTTAGCTGCTACAATAAGTGATCGAGATTGGCACATTTCTGGATCTGCCTTGAAAATGATGTGGCATATCAAATGGTTTGAGGTATTTATATTTTTAATATAGCATAAGTTCAACTCCAACCTGTTTGAAACGGCTTATTTGAGCTTATTTATGGACATAATCACTTGTGATGTTACTTGGAGAGCTTATAAATCAGCTTATGACATGTCTGTAAATTACTTATGATTGTTTTTCATAAGCTCTCCATGATGTCTTACGAAAATATAGGATATAACTAGCTTTTTTTGTAAAACTGACTTATATATGAGCACTCAAAAAATTAATGCTTATCCTATAAACTCTATATTAAACTATCTGTCCAAATAGGGTCACATTGTGTTTGGTTTGGATTAACTTATGAAGAAACTATTTAACGAGCTCCACTTTGAAAATCAAAACGTTTGTCATTGATAAAACTTTTCTACTTAATTTGATATAGTCTAATATTCTAACAAGTTTTACATCATGAAGCAGTACACTAAAGGACTAGTGCCAGAGCATTTCATAGTTAGAACAAACAAAGAGGACAAAACAGCAGGAGAATTATTCAAGAATTCCATTGCAACAATGGTACCAGATGATAGTGCATGGTTCAAATATATTTCTGAGTCTTGTTCTGTAGTAGCAGTACTCCTTGCCGGCGTTGCCTTCGCTAGGTCAAGCACTGTGCCGGGGGGCAACAAAAGTGATACAGGCGAACCAATATCGAAAGGAAAGCCTGCATTTGATACATTTGCCACATCTTCACTAAGTGGTCTTTGTTTCTCTGTCACTGCACTCATAATGTTCCTTTCTATAATCACCTCTCAAAAAGAAGCCAATGATTTCAGAATTGATTTGCCTAGGAAGCTTCTTTTAGGATTGAGTTCTCTTTTCTTGTCGATGGTTGCATTGTTCGTTGCTTTCTGTTCTAGCAATTTCTTTGTGATTGACGACAAGTTCAAACACATTGTGTTTCTGTTTTATTCAGTCACGTGCTTTCCTTTGACTTTGTGTGCAGTATCACAACTTCCACTTTACATTGAACTTCTGAGAGGTATTTTCGCCAAAGTTCAAAAAACAAGTGATAAGGAGAAGGACTATTAAAGGTGCGAAATGCATTGGAAATGTGTTTGGCTTGAGTACTACATACTACCTATGTTTGGAGCAGTTTATATATTTATTTGTATGCCTAATATTGGATTGTGGTTTTTTTAGTGAGACTCTTTTAGTATGTACTATGTCTTAAATAGCAGGAATAATGAGAATTTCAAATTTCAACATAGGGTGTCCATGAATTCATGAATGTTGCATATCAAAGTCAAATTTTAACATTAGTATAGATAAAATAGGGTGTAGCAAGCAGAAAATTACATGGTTCTGTCAAGGGCCAATGTTGGGGCCATTAGAGTATCTCCACTCGTCACACACCGAGCATCTTTCGAACTTTGCAATGTTTTCCATCGTACAGAATATACAAGACCAAGTTTTGGCCGTTCCGTGCCACACTATTCACATACAGGGGCAAGTGATTGGATCAATCGGAACATTTCACGTGCATTAAAAAAAAGGCAGTATGTAATAAGACCATAAGTAGTGCTAACTATATTAAAAGCCACATCAATATTTCAAGAATGTCAAGAAAATAACTGTAATGAATGAAAGAAATATAATTGAATGCTTACATTGTTTAATAGAGTGCACGTCAGACACTGCCACATTCTGAAGTGTTCTATTATCGCCAGATCTTAAATCCTTGTCACGACTTCTTTTTCGAGATGTCGGATCCAAAGCTAGAGTAGATTTGTCAGACGGTTTTGAGCTTCCCACAATTACCTTCTTTTTGACATGGTTTTCAGCTGCATGATCTGAAGATTGAGAACAGCGCCTTAAGTCATCTTGTAATCTCCTTTCCGTGGCCATCACAGCAGCTTGTCCTGGAGTAAGTGTCTTCATTATAAGACTATCACCACCGATACGATATCCCAACCATGGTCTCTTTTCTGCAGCAGAAAGTGCAGTTTTACGAAGAGATGAGAGTGGAGGTTGAGTAAAATAACCACCTAAGCGCCGTCCTGGGAGATCAAAGCCAGTTATCTCCTTAGCCATCAAGTTAGCACATTCCTTTCTTAGTTCATCCCATAGCTCGTAGAACTCTGTATGATGATGAGGACCATGTTCATTATGACAAAGCTCATGAAGCAGTATCTAAAACTTCATCATATGGAAAAAAGTTTGAATCCCATTCTGAGTTTTTCCGTAGAGTCAACTGAATGCGTTTACACTGTCTACCACCTCCATAATTATACCCAAGATAATATCCATCCCTTAGGTTACAATTATTCAGTCATATTCCACAAATATTTAAAGTTTTGGAAAATTAAGCAAAAGCCCTTAGTTTCAAAATTTTGACTAGTATAAATCAAAATCACGTTAAAGTTTAAAAGAATAAAAAATAAAACACAAAATGGTAAATTACCAGAGCTCATAGAGAAGCTTGACACTCCAATTGTGTTTGCGCATAATAGGCTGAACCAGTTTTGCAATTTTCTCCAACATCTTTTGGGCTTGTTCTGCACCTGGCCTACTAAAAACGAATAAATGAGAATTTGGAGAGTTATTAAGAGTGAGGAATTGAAAAGGAAACATCAAAACCAAAACGGTTATTGATTCGATTTGATGTTTACGCGCGAGATTTGGGGGATTTTGAATTTTAAAATAACTCGGCCTGCGTGGACACATTTTTCCGTATATTTTATTTTTCTTTTTGTAGATTATACTACCTTATATTGTGTGTTAAATTATTACTATAAAGTTGACTTTTTAATTTTATTAAATAATTATTCATTTTATTAAATAACTAGCGTCCAAACGTGCACTGTCCGCTTTTTTTAATGCACACACAGAGAAAAATAAACGTGTCTATATTATATATGAGGTGTTTATCGTTCTTTACATTAAAAATAATATTGTTTAGACAACATATGCGTGTGTTTATTAATGTACTTATTGAATACAAATACATTTATTATTGGTGTCATATACATATTAAGTTTTGTTTGCAATATGTAATATTCACGCATTAAATTTTGCTTGAATTCAGAATATCGCATTGTGACGTGACTTTATTTAATCAGTTTTTTTAAGCAAATCAATAATGTGAGTGGAATAATTTGGTGGTTAGGATTATCGTATTATGAAAAAAGAAAATAGGTTACACCAAAATTAAGTTTTGTATTTATATATTGTTATAGATTGTTCAAAACCATAAGAAGATTTAGATAGAATAAGAACAAAAATCTTTCTTACATATTTTTAAACAAATAAACATAAACATTAACAGAGATATTAAGTTATATTTTTTGCTTAATAGGAAGGTCAACCATGGAATCAAAATCAGAAATGTCTCTTGTTTCACTGCAAAACAAATGAAGTAAATTTTAGTAGTCAACGATATAGTGTAATCTAGTAAGTACACGCTTAGTGTGACATTGCAAAAGTAAAGTTGAATAATTTAACATAATAGATAAATACTTGAGTTTGTGACAACAAAATTTCTTTAAAAACTATATTTTTGGTAAACTCCCCTTCTTCCCCCTCTACTCTTCTGTCTTTAATTAGTACTTTTGTTGCAGCCCGCGAAACACCTCTTGATAAAGCAACATACAATTGTCCGTGACTGAAAACATGTCGTGGAAGATAAATTCTGACATTTGGAATTGTTTGTCCTTGTGATTTATTTATAGTGATTGCAAAGCTCGGTTTGACAGGAAACTGTTTTCTAATAATCACAAAAGGAAGTCTCACACCTTCAGTGGTTTTGAGCTTAATTCTTGGCAAGAAAGCTCTTTTTCCAGCGTTGTGGCCTGTAAGTATTTCAACATCAAGCAAATTCATAAAAAAAACCACGATATAACAACCTTGTCCCATTACATAACCCAAATTTAGGGTCTATGTTTCGCAACAACATCAGTGGAGCCCCTATTTTTATCTTTAAAATATGTGGTGGTAAAGTACTATGAGCAATTATGTTCAAGTATTCCTGTTGATATAGGTTATGAGTATCACCCTCAACCTCATCAAAAGATAACAAAATATGTTCATCTCCAGGGATTTTTTTAATAACCATGTCATTCAACATATGCACATCACAATTTTTGGGAGTAAGTATCGCTCTCTCCACCATATATGAAGTATCCCATCCATGGTTCTCTAATTGGGGAAATGTATGTTGTATAAGCTTTTGTATGGAGCTTTCTTCTTCCTATGGTATTACAATTTCAGCAGGCATCCTGACCATGTCATCCTCTTTAGTAGGTTCATTGCCATCTCCAATCCTCATCAGAAATTGTGCAAAGTCGTGGTCATGAAGTGATCGCATATTTTGGTGCAAATGCAAGACCTTTGTGGTGGCCCATAATCGAGACCTAACAATACACGCTGAAATCATTTATCCTCTATTTCCTTTTTCAATAACAGGAAGCACCTGACAAAAATATCCGCCCATGATCATTATTTTTCCACCAAATGAAGCATTGTTATTCATGATATCTTGCAGTGATCGATCTAATGCTTCTACACAATATCTATTTAGCATGGGTGTTTCATCCCAAATGATTGCATTGGTTATTCTAATGAGTTTTGCAAGGTCAAAATTCTTTGCTATTTTGCAAATAGAATGGGGCTTTATATCTATGGGGATCCCAAATCGAGAGTGTGCAGTTCTACCACCAGGTAATAATGTAGCAGCTATGCCTGAGGAAGCTGTTGCTAAGACTATTTCATTATTACGTCTCAAATTTGCGATTATAGTTCGATAAAGGAAAGTTTTACCTGTCCTTCCAGGACCATCAACAAAAAAAATTGACTTTGTTTTTGGTGGATGGCGTTCATAATTATATTGTAAGCACTCATCTGGTCATTATTTAACTTCTCAACAGATTGAACGTCTTCATTTGGAATTTGGACCGATAACTCTTCCTGAATAATTGTTGGCACTCCCCCGACTTCATTTGCTTCCATTGTCAACATTGAAAGATCATAGTTTTTTATTAGTTTTCCATGTAGTAGCAAAAGATCCCTCAATAACATATTTTCAAAGTTATCTCCCACAACAATATTTGTCATTTGATAATCCTCCACCATGTAGGGATAAAACTCATTAAATAGGCCTCTAACATCAGTTGGTTCACAAAAAATTAATATAGTCACAAACAACCTTCGTAAAGCATATGGTATACGCATATTTGATGCCTCAAGCAAACATTCACGGATAATATTATCACTCTCTAATAACCCTAATCCTCAGCTGCTTTTTTGAATGTGAAAAAACTTGCACCATTATGTGTAAGAAGGCATTCCCAGCTTGTTAGACCTCTTAAATGAGACAACAAAACACGTAAATAAAATTTATCACCTTTTGAAGGGGATATTGTATAGATTCGACCAATAACTTTTCGTTTTATCCGTCTTCGCTGCCATTTCTTGAACCCTTTTAGCCAACAATAATGCTCTGGAATCTCTCTGTACAAATAATTCCTAGCATGTGGATCCATTTGGTTTAGTGCAAAGAATTTAGTGAGCATGGTTACTGCATTTTGGTTATCATTTAGTATATCTGTGATTCTTTGATGCTTATAAAACCGCACTTGAAAATGATTTGGCAAGTGGATTTGTAGTCTTTCAACAGAGGGATATAACTTGTAAAGTGTGAATTTAAATATTTTCCACAATTCCTCTGGAGCACAAATCCATCTTGCATCAACATATTATTGAATCTCATCCAAACCTATACCTCTGTGAACTTCCATTGCAACTCGATCAGGACCTTTGTAAACATATTTATACAAATATTTAATGCTTTTGATGTTGCTGCAAATCTCAACATTGATGTGACAATCATACTTCAACAACAACCATGGATTATAAGGAACCACCCATCTATTATCAATAGACTTATTTCTATTTAGAAAAATGGGATCACTAAACCTTCTTCTGTATTCCGGGTATGAGTCATTTCCCTAACGCGTCTCTTCACAAAAGTATTTTGGATATCTTTTTTTACAATGACCATTCTTCATACATGGAGAGTTTTGATTCAATACTCCACATGGCCAATGGATCATGTGTTTTAACACCGCTTCATACAATTCTGGTTCAGATTCATGTCATGGTATTTTCGCTTTCACCACACTATTATACTCTTCAGGTTCCCGTAACTTGTCATCTGTATCCAAGATGAGTAGCATATGCACATGTGGTAGTCCACGTTTCTGAAATTCTGTCACATACATATAACTTTTAACTCTCCCTAACACTCCTTTGTTAATGACATCATCCTTCAACTGCTTAAATTTTGATCGAAAAATTCTTGTTAGCAAATTAGGTCGATCTTGTGGAGTTTGATGAAGGCCTAACTCGGAATTTATCTCAATCCAAGAAGGATTGCATGTCATTGTAAGGAATATATCTGGTTTACCGTCATTAAGAACTATAGCCATACCATCTTGATATCTTTGTGTCATGTCTCGCTTACTGCCAATAAATGAAGATGGCAATATTGTCCTTTGTCCAACATTATCTATAGAAATATATGAAAATTATAAAAATTAAATGTGTCGATAGTGGTAAACATAAAGTGGACGCTCTTCATGTATAAATCTAACATGTTATATTAAATACATGCGTTATTCTCCCCATCGTGCAATGCATCTTGTAACCTCTGATACACCTCAGACCGAATATTATTTTGAATTCTTCGAATCCATCTCAACCTTCCTGTTTCAATCTTTACATAATTGTCTACAACATACTGTTGTAAGAGTCGACCCAATTTTAGCAATATAGATTGATCATTATGACGAATCTACATTGAATAAAATAATCAATCATGACTTATTTTTTCACACTTTTAGAAGTAAATTTCTTAGAAAAATAGTTTAGCATGTACCTGAAGCACATAACTGTAGTACTCTCGGCATGTAACATTTTTTCCAACATTATTTTTGTGTCTATGTCCCAACTGTATGTTCCAACAGAAATAATATAGGATATTGTAAAGGATCATAATACCCAATTATTTCTTGAACCTTTGTTAGATTTCCATCACAGTTGATGACATTTATATCTCTTCCACGTTCTATTGTATCTTCATCACCACCACCAATAAAAATTGCTGCGACTTGAGAAGCTGAAGGGAGACTATATTGTGCCTGATTTGATGGACGTTCTTTAATGAGTAACCTATATTCTTCAACATTTGGCTCTAGTGCAAGCTGCCTAAACATAATGACAAATAGGTTGCATTGGTGGAGTATTTTTTGCAATTTATACACTATGGCTTGGTTAAGTATTGGGTTTTCCCTCATCCTATTTTGAATCTCATGATCGGTATCATAAATGTATAGCTGCAAGTAACATGGCCTTGAACCTTGATTCGGATGAAAACCTCCTATTTTGTGATAAATTGTGCCTTGAGCACGGAATGTGTAAATACCACGACCAGTTGCAACCAAACTTTCGTCAACATGAACACCAAGTGAAGTAAACGACATTACATGGTTGTAACTTCTAATATGTTGTCTAAAATGTCGTCCTTCAATTGAAGTGTCTGAAAATAACTGTAACAACTCGTCAGGAGCAGGCACCTGCGTAATTGTCACCTTTCCACCTTTGCAATACATATCTTGAGATTCTCTATGAAACAATTTTGTAGTGCATCGTCTACACTCACTCGTAGTAGGCAGTAGGGATTTGATTGTCATAATAATATTTCGAAAAATTTCTAGCAATGTTATGTCTTGCTTGTAAAATATATCGTGATTTTGTATTTTATTACATACAAAACATTCATTAAAAAAATTTTACTTATTATATACATGGTTACTAACATGAAATTTATAACCCTTTAACAATTTTAGTTGGATATATATATATATATATATATATATATATATATATACCCATTTTACCCCTATTATAATGTGTAACTTACACAATAGCTTTCATTGAAACCACTACTATTATCTTTCATATAACTTCCTACTATTAACTTTTTACCCAATTTTCTACCATTAACTTCCTACATAACTTCCATTTAAAACTAATATTAAATAAAAAATATCATTTAAATTTTTACGTGTGCGTTAAAAAAGCGGATACACGGGCACGCGAGTGCCTGTCTGGACGCTAGTAATATTTAAATAAAAACATACAATATATGTTATGGATTAAAAATACATAATCGTATCTTGATCAAAAACTGTTTGTGTTTCGTGAGTTTCAACAGGTGAATTCATATTTTGTGAAGGTGATTCTATAAGAGAAAGTATTGACTTCAATATAGAGTTATAGTTTAAAAATCAAAATAATGTATAAATCTAAATATGTATTACTATTAATTTGATTATTGAAAAAACTATACTTACCACAATCATTGTCATCAATATTTCTTATTAATGGTCTTGCTTCGTTGTTATCAGTTTGTTGGAAAATTGAGTATGTAAAATTTTGATCTGTAAATTAGATTTGAATTAATAGACCAGCCAATTATTTTTGCATAATTAATTGATATTTTTTAAAATATAATGTATTAAAGTATAATCTATAACATAAATTAAAGTTTCTAACTCGGGGATGGATTGTGTCTGGCATGTGTGGTACTCGGTCCAGCTTCACTGTTATGAGCTCTTGGATAAAATCGAGAAGCAAGATTGACATTCATCAAGTCTTGAAATGGCATCATGGTTCTCATATCAGAAATATGAGATGTTTGAAATTGTTTTCCTTTGTCTTTATTTTGTCTGTAATTCGAACGCTTTCTAGCTAATTCTTGTTGTCTTTGATCAATACTCATCTGTTGTCTTCGATCTCTTCCATTTTGTGCTCGTCTTTCTCTTTGACGTTCTCTTAAATCTTGACTACGGATATTTTCCATTATATTATTCTATTTATAAAATTAAATGTAGTATATAAAAATGAATGTGTCATGTACATAAATGAATGTGTCATGAACAAAAATGAATGTGTCGTGTACTATAGATACGGTATGACATTATCCCAACCAATGTAATAACTCTAATAATTTTATCAATGAATCAAAAAATAAATATGTCTATATACAGCACATATTTTCATACAACTATATATTCACACATGTATCTACATGACACTTAAATATTGTAGGTTACTTTCATATACTTTTATAATTTGATAGCTTATAACGTGTATAATGAATTTTATTTAGTTTAGTCTGTGACATGTAGTATATTGTCATGAAAATTTTAGTCTGTATTATGCAGTATGTCACTATGAAAATTCCATTGGTGCACATTAATTTTGTATTTCTTTATTTCATGCATAATAAATAAATAATAGTATAATGTTTTATTAAATCTTCAACATGTTTTACTCTTCAAGTGCAGTAAAAGTAAAGAGAGGTTATAATTAAAATTCTCTCTTATGATATATATTGATGATATGACATATTTAAAATGTACATTGAGGATATACATTATAAAATAATAATTTATAATGTATAACACCAAATTTAATTAAAATATATATTGAAAATATACATTATAAAATAATAATTGTATAAATGTACATGTTTGGAGAAACGTTTTTGCCATTTTTGTCTTTAATTGTATAAATTTCAATATGCCATTTTCATACTGTTTTTTCACAGAAGGAAAATAACTGTTATTGTTACCGCATATGCCGTTGTAGTCGATTGGTGGAAGAATACCACACTCTCCTGCAATGTCAAGTAATTTGTCTGCACTCAAAACAACGGAAATTAAGCTTAGTAATAGAATTGAAATGGCATACTATAGGTATACCGACATTAGCATAGGAAACCGCAGGTTTGGTAACAATATCATAAAGTAACATTGAAACACAGTCGAAAAAAACAAAGGCAAAAGAAGCACATTATAGGGTCAAAGATCTTAACCAAAGATTTTCAAAAAGAAAATTGAAAGTTTACCAAGGATGAAAAATACAATTTGATACTTATGAAAATTTTGACAGATAAGAATCTTTAAGCAGAAAACTAAAAGCTTACTATAGAAAGAGATGAGTTTTGAAGATATTTTACTAATGTTCAAATTAACACTCTTGTACCTGCTTTATTAAGTGTACAGACGCGTCAAAACATAAACGTATTTTTTTTATATAATTTTGTTTCTAATTTAAATTATTTATGTTATAAATTTTGTGATATACATTTATTCTTAGGAACTTAATTTTGTATTAAATATGTGATAAATATGATAAAATTAATATATAATCATATAAATAAGTTTTTTTTTTGGTAATAAAGGGGGTCAAAGATTCAAAGAGAAAAAGAACTACAAGGACACTTTTCTAGAGGTGTAACACCCCACAATATCTTATACTAACAACTTCTCAATAAAACTAGGGAAATAGTACAACGATGAATATCACTATTTAATTTGCAATCGGCTTTTGCTAAAGCATCCGCACACCGGTTAGATTCTCTAAACGCATGTTCCACAAAGGCTTCTTTTAGTAATAAAGGGAGCCAAAGATTCAAAGAGAAAAGGAACTAGAAGGACACCTTTCTAGAGGCGTAACCCCCCACAATATCCTATACTAACAACTTCTCAATAAAACTAGGAGAAACAGTACAACGATGCATATCACTATTTAATTTGCAATCGGCTTTTGCTAAAGCATCCACACACCGGTTAGATTCTCTAAACGCGTGTTCCACAAAGGTTACTTCGAACCTACACAATAGGCTCTCAATCTTCTTGAGCATCTCTAAACCTTCACTTCTTCTAGATCTTCCCTAAGTAATATCCATAACAATTTAAGAATAATATGTATTTACTTCTACTCTTTCGATCCAAGGTCTAAAACTAACATCAAACCTTCAAGTAATCTTCATAACTCAGCCATGTAGCAACTACAGATGCCCGCATTCTTGGCAAAACCACCCATCCAACAACCCTTACCATCTCTGACAATTCCCCCACACCCCGCATCAATTCCCTCTACGCAAGCACCATTAATATCAAGTTTCATCATACCTGAGCTAGGAGGAACCCACTTAACAAGCCTAATCTCCTTGTTTCTCCATATTGTCCTATTATTCATTTTCAACGTTTCACCATACTCCTTCAACCATAATGAGACTTGTAGGATAGGGTTAAACACTCTTACTAATTTCTCGATGTATTTCTCTTTATTATGCCAGAACCAGAGAGAATGACAACCCAACGCTCAATAAGAACTCCAACCAACATTCTCATCAGAACTCCAACCAACATTCTCATCAGAACTCCAATTAATATTCAAATTAATCTAATCTTCCAACTCCAAATTGAAAAACTCATGTTGCAACTCCGTTGGAACTTTATTCACCCAAATTTCCAAATCACAAGGACATTCACGAAACACATGCAACATAGTTTCATTAGCATGCCCACACAAATTACAAGCAGCTGCATCAACGCCTCTCCTGCTCTTGCTCTGGTTGATCAATAATTTATCATGCTTCAACAGCCACACAAATGTTTTGATCCTCTTTGGAACTTTAAGCCTCCAGATTATCTTCCAATTATGGGATGCATTAGCATGATCATGATGCGCTATTAAGCTGTAAAAGTGCTTCATTGATCCAACTCCATGAACCACACCGTCCATCATAAATTTATCTGCTTCTGTTTACTTGGAAATTTGGTAAATAAAACAAGTTTTTATTGATACTTAAGGGATTAAACTCCAAAATTTCCCAGGATATATTTGCGTGTATTTAAAACTTTGAACACATTGTTGTCGAGATCGAAATGTAATGTTTAAAGAATGACAACGTGAATTTCAACAAGACTTGGAATACAAGGTTTTTAAGATAAAAAATGACTGAAATTGAAATGTGCAAACTAAAGACTAAATGACAAATATCGAAACGTAAATGAATGCAAGAAAATACTACTTTTACTAGTCACTAGGAATTGACTTAATAATGTCGAAACCACCAGGATCAACAATGCTGAGACAGCACACTCTATAGTACTTTCCAAACACAATACCCAAGTCAACTTTGTTTCCATTGTAATGATGAAATCCAACCTTAAACAACATACCATAGTATTCAATCAGACAACGAACCCACCAAAATCCTTAAAATTTTCACTAAGTCCCCAGATTCTAACAATGCTCTTCGACCTTCAGCTGTTTCGACCAGCATCATCATGCATTACTTTCGGCATTAAATCCACTTACCACATTCGATTTCAGCTTTCAACATGGCACACTTATTTGTCTTACTTTCCATTTATAGTTATGTCGAAAAATCCAAGGTAACAAGTTGCCCCCCAAAATGCCATATTCGACTTGGATCAGAAAAGAGAAACGTGGCATTTTTTATTGTATTTTTCGACACCGCTTTCACTTCTCTGCTAACGTCATTGTCATCATTACCCCTTTTACACCGCATTTTCATTTTCAATGAGATTCGTCCAGAATTTCATCGTCACTCCTATTACCTAGGAAGTCATGGTTGTGCATGTCTGCCGTAACTGTTCCACTTACACCAATGCTTCACTTCGTAAACCACGAAAATACTTCAAAATCTCCAAGCGAATGCCATGTGTCTGACTTTAGGCATGCAACAAAACACTTATAAGTACCCAACTTTAGCTTCTTTCTCTTCTTCTTCATTTCATCCATTTCTATAGCTTTCTCATGCAGAGCAAAACCTTTCATTTTCTTCAAAAATATCCATATTCATCAATGGCGTCCATTAAAACAATACCTTCCAAGTCTGACACAAGAAATAATCTGATAGCCTTCACAATCCCACCATATGAGGATGAAGAAGGAAGAGATTTCATCCTTGAACCTCCACTGTCGAAAGAAAAAATCTCTATCTGGGAAAAACAAGTACTCATACCTTTTTCTCTGTCTAACAAACTTTTTGCTTTCTTGGAGCCATTTTCGACTGCGAGGTCGAACACTAGGAGAGTTTCATGCTTTTTCCCAGGTTACTCAGTCACCATGAATTCAGCGTTTGAACAACGCTCCCTCGACTTGTCCTTCATGGACAAACCTGAAATCGTATTCTGATATGCCCTACCTACTCATAGCAAAGAGTACATAGCCTAGCTCAATAAGGTTCAACCTCAAAAAAAACAATGGCAAGACCTAGGCATTTATGACATGATTAAAATTTCTAGGACTGGCCCTAGGTATAACCCAGCCATGTTGCTGATATCGATCTTCTTTTAGGAGGTAATTGATGAAGAGGCCACTAGAGGTTTCGAACATGTTGAAGTCGCTCTCAACCTAGGTCTTGAAGCCAATTCCTTAGAAGAATTTCATGACTGACTGACTGCTAGACTTGACTTCTCTAAAACCAAGCTTAAGGAATTCAAATCAAGATTTCCAATTTAAATTGCACTCCTTTTACTTTCCTTCGCTTTTGATATCTTGTAATGACAATGTCATTTTGGCACCCTTTAATACCATTTTGGCGCTTTTATTTCCCTATTTCATATTACTCTTTAGCAATTCTAATTTCTTTTAGCATATGTTTATACCTCTTAAGGCATTTACCATTTACTCTTAGAATCTATTTATAAACTACCAATTCTTCAATTTCATTTCATAAGAATTACTTGAAAATGTTTGAATAACTCGAAATGGACCCTCCCAATTAGGACACCATTTGTCTAGAGCTTTGTCTCTTCGATCCATAGGTAATATAACCTTCCAAACATAATCTCCAATCGAAAACTCCTTTGCTTTAACCTTCCTATTATAAGCTTTAGCTACTTGTTCATTTTGTCTTATCAAGGCATCCAAGACTGCCAACCTTTCTTCATCTAGATCGACCATTTCATCTAACATCATGTTCCAATAATGGTCATATGGGATATCGTCCTGCCTCTGGATTTGAACCGATTGCAAATAATTCTCAACAGGTAAGACAGATTCATGTTCGTAGGTCAACCAAAATTGAGTCGTATTTGTCGCCTATTTGGGAGAGGTTCGACACCCCTATAAGACCTAGTCTAACGTTTTATGGCAATTCCTTAGTTTCTTCCCAATGTGCTTCTTAATTAAACTAATAAAGATCTTATTGGCGACTTTGACTTGTCCATTTGCTTGAGCATAGTAAGGCGTCGAAGTTAACAATTTAATCCCCATTTCGAATAAAATTCCTACATCTTTCTACCAGTGAATATCGACCCTTGGTCTGTCTTGATAGTCTCAGGAATTACAAACCTATAAATGATATTCCTTTGGATAAATTCAATTATGGCATCTTTGTCGTCATTAACTAAAGGAACTGCTTCGATCCACTTTGTAAAATAATTAATGCCGACTAGAATATATTTCTGACTCTTAGAGGACGCAGGTCGGATTTCCACAATCAAATCTAGAGCCCATCCTTTGAATGGCCATGGCTTTACAATTGCACGCAGTTCACTTGTAGGAACATGTTGTATGCCTGAATGAACTTGGCATTCTTTACAACCTTTAGCGAAGTCAATGCAATCTTTAAGCATTGTAGGCCAATAAACACCCTGGAGACACAGTAACCATCTCATCTTGTGCCCTACTTGATGAGCACCATGTAACACCCCACTTTCCCATTTTCGAAAAATACACAAAATTCTATGAAACAATCAGAGTTTTTACACCAAAAACAAAGTAGGATGCCACATTCATAAAACCAACATCAAAACTCCTTTTATTAAATGAAATAAAACAGCGAAAAATAATTTATTTATTCATTTCACGGCCACATGCCAACAACTTCAAAAAAAAACTCCACATAAACTCGTGGTTCACCATAAATTCATCAAAAAGAAAGATATGTAACAAAAACGAATAACAAATAACAAATAATTGAAATCCCCATAATTCCCGTGTTACGTATCAGAGTGACTCCTGCGACTCGAACAAGCAACACGCACTCCAGCAACCTAAGTACCTGGATTATCTGTACTTCCGAAGAAGCACAGACACAACAACAACAAAGGGGTGAGAATTACATTCAATACCTAACGGTGAACAATACATGATAAGAGTAAGTATTCACACACAATCATACAATTACGACCCACTGGTCAACAAATCATCACCATACAAACAACACATATCAATAATGGTGCAATGCGACTCAACATTAGACATAATGCATGTGGTACCAACATCATGGTTCATTCAATCGAACCCGGATAGATCACATACACCCCTACTTGGCAATGATCTATCTCCACCATTCTCCATATCGGAGTACGGATGAATCACATACACTCCTCCTGAGCAATGATTCATCCCACCAATCCCATGAAATGCATGACACAATTATGCATATGAAACACATGTATAATTGCATATAGATACATGTTCACGATCCTCCTGATCACACCTGGATCACACATCAACATCCAACACCATACGATTACTTCACACAACATTAATCAACTATTAATTAATTAATTCCCTAAAATTATTAAATTAATTATTTTCGTCACCAATGTCACACTACTCAAGTTCTGGCATCTAATCCCAACCTCCCAAACCATAAGAACTGCATTGGACGCGGGATCGGGAAAGAAATCGCAGAACACCAAAATTTTCCACGCACACTGGTCATACACGTACTGACCTGAGCCATACGCATATTGCCAAACTCTCCTTCCCAACCATATGCATACCAGACGCGTAAGGCCTTCTGCCTCGCCCTTCCATACGCGTATTGCCTAACCTCATACGCGTATGGGCAGAGAGCCATTTTCACTCCATTTCCATTCTCAGATCTGCATACGCGTAGTCCCTCTCTTCATACGCGTATTACCTCACATCCTACCTTGCCATACGCGTATTAACACGTGTGTTACGCGTACAGCCCCTCAGCACGACCAGCCATACGCGTATGCCCTCCTTGGTACGCGTATGGGCAGAAGCTGTAAAAATACCCATTTTTCTCATCTCAGTCCGAGTTCTACCACATTGATCCCCATTCTACCATTCCAAATGATCCTAAAATGAGTTCTACATCAGTTTTATGTCCCGTTATTCATCTTACATCCTTTTCTAACATTACTAAATCAGATCTATGAGTTCTATGTCTAATTCTTTTCCTACAACCTGCATCAAAACCAGATCTGCAACATAATGCATCCTTACAACAGTAACAACAATAGAATTCAAGATCGGACAAATCAATTCACAAATAATTTCATCATCAAACCAATCTTACAACAATAAATCCACACAACAGAAATAATCATACAATTTCTTACAGGGTTAAGGACTCCCCACTACCCTATCATGATAGAACCACCAATATCAAACCCATTCTCCCCCTTACCTCGAATCTTTGATCAATTTCCTGCGAAATTATGATGAAGATGATAGCCCTAGCACACCCTTGTTCTTCCTCTTCTTAGACTTTCTCCTTCTCTCTCTAAAATTCTGATTATAGCTAAACCCCCACCAATTTTTCACTAATCATCCTATAATTACCAAACTGCCCTTATTATTTTCTATTAGCCCATTATCTAATTAATTACATCAGATTTTTATTTAATAAAATTATAATACTAATGTTACTAATAATAATTTTAATAATAATAATAATAACCATAATAATAATAATATGAAATATACTATTAATAATAATAATAATAATAATAATAATACTAATAACAATAAGTTCCAAATTACTATTAATGGATACACCCCCCACCTTATCACTATTAACATTACCCCTTCGTACTCAGACACCCCCTAATCAAGGCCAAATAATTGAAAATAAAACACGACGATTAAATAATTTAAATTGGGGTGTTACACACCATATTCCCCACTGTGGACATTTGACACAGTCAAATATGCCACTCCTTTACCAAGGAACTTGAGTAACACTCCTTCAGGTATCTTCTTGAATAATTCATTTCCTATGACTACATAGTTTAGATATCTATACTTAACCTTTCAATTTGTCGACCCAACTGGGTTTTCTAAATAACTAACTATTGGTTTTCTCCAATCAGTATCAGCCAAATTTTCAATAGTACAGATCTCAAAGTTTTATGGATCCACTGATCCTATCTTAGTCAATGTTAGATCTGATAGGGGGAGTCTTATTTATTTTACCTTTCCTCGAACTTCAATCAAGTCCTTCACCTTTTCTTTGGACATTCTATACCCTGAGGCAAGTTATGTCAATTCGTTTGCTTATTGGTTCTCAAGTCTAGGGACATGATGGATATCCACAAAGTTGAAACACTTGATCAGCTGATTCACTATGACAAAATACATGATCATATTTTCCTTAATAAATATGTATTCTTTTGTTATTTTCTTCACCACCAATTCATAATCTCCTTTTAATTTGACTCGTTTTGCCTCAAAATCTAACAAGATCTCAAGAGTGGCTATTTTAGCCTCATACTCAGCCTCGTTATTTGAACAAGAACCGTTGATTCTATATTTAAACTTAGTTGGAATCTTATTTCGGGAAACAATTAACATCCCAACACCAGTCTCATTCCTATGGCTGGAACCATTGATGTATAACTTCCAAGGTTATGTCTCGACTATCGCATGATCTACAATAAAGTTAGCGACTACCTGTCTCTTCATGGCCTTTAGAGGCACATATGCAAGGGAGTATTCTGTTAGTGCAAGAGCCCATTTCCCAATTCGACTACGTAAGATCAGTTTAGAAAACATTTACTTCATAATATCAAAATGAGAAGATACATAAACATCAATCATCTTTATGCAATGCTTTAACTTTATACAAGAAAAATACAAACAAAGGAACATCTTTTCTATAAGACTATACCTAGGTTTTGCATCATTCAAGACTCGACTAAGGTAATATATGGCATTTTCGACTCCATTATCATCCTCTTACGCTAACATACTTCCTATAGTCAAGTGTGAGGCAGAAATGTACAACCTCATGCATATATTCCTAACTGGAGGGGAAAATATGAGGATTTTCTAGGTACTCCATTATCTCATCAAACACCCTTTGATGCTCTGGTTTCCACATAAATTATTCTTTCTTCAGGTGGAGTAGCGGCGAGAATGCTCGAACCTTGCCACTGAGGTTTGAAATGAACCTCCTCAAAAATTTAATCTTCCGTAAAAGAGATTGAAGCTCTTTCTTGGTCGAAGGAGGCTTTGTTTCTCTAATATCCTTCTTCTTATTCTGGTTGATTTTGATTCCCTTTTTATGGACCACGAAACCAAGAACGTCCCCGGCCTGTACACAAAAAGCACACTTAAGAGGGTTCATTTTTAGTCCATGCTTCCTCATCCTTTCGAATGAGTGTCGAAGGTGGTCGAAATGACCACTTCCTGAAGTGAACGTAATAACTATATCATCAATATATATTTGAAAGAAAGTTTTGATATAGTCATGAAAGATAGAATTCATCACCCTCTGGTGGGTTTCCCTAGCATTCTTTAAGCCAAATGGCATCACTACCCACTCGTAGGTATCTAAAGCTCCTGTGCATCAAAATAGCGTCTTCGACACATCTTCATCTGCAATGAAAATTTGGTTACATCCAAAATAACCATCTAACATACTAAGGTATTCAAAACTCGCTCCTGAGTCAACCAACATCTCGGTGATAGGCATTGGGTATTTGTCTTTCGGGGTCGCAGCGTTCAGATCTCTGAAATTGATACAAACTTTAATGTTCTATTTTTCTTAATTACTGGAACAATATTTTCAAGCCATTCGATATATCTTGACGTTCATATGAACTTGCTTCTTAAGAGTCTTCTGATCTCCTCCTTTATCTTGAACATGATTTCTGGGGCAAACCTCCTAGGCGTCTGCTTGACTAGTTTCCTCTCATTATTGGCAGTTTCAACTCCACCAAATCCCTGCTTAAACCTGGCATTTCATTATAATCCCAAGCAAAACAATCTTTAAATTCTTGAAATAACTTAATTACCTCTAATCTCAGATTTGGATTGATGTTGGTGTTGATGTACGTCGGTCTTTTGGTAGATCGATCACCCAAATATATTTCTTCAAGTGGATCTTGAGGTTGCATATTTGTAGTATACGCAGTCGGATCCTTCTCAAAACCCAAATCTATTCCAACTCAATCATCATCACCAAATTCGTTGCCCTAGCCTGTTGGCCAGATTGTATCTGAATCATAAAACCTCTCCCTCATGAGCTCTCTATCCCATGGGAATCCATGGGTAGGGTGAAGTTTCAAAGAGTAAAATGCCTCATCTAGAGGTATGTATGCCAACCCTGCTGATGTGAAAGGCGCTATGTTGACCAGATTTCTATCAAAATTTCTCTTATCTACATGGTTGACTTCTGCCACGTAGTATCCCTGATCAGCCTCAGTATTCATGACTATTCCATCCTCACACCAGATTGATATCCTTTGGTGGAGTGATGAAGGGGCTGTCCCCACTCCATGTATCTATTCTCGCCTCAATTGTAAGTTGTAACTTGCCATTGATGTTATAACCATAAATGTTGTTGGTCGAGTTATGGATCCCACTATTATGTCAACTTGGATAACTCCCATAGACTGGCCAGTCTTACCCTCATAATTTTAAAGCACCATGTTATGGTGACTCAAGTCTGTATCGAATTTTCCTATTTTGGCCAACAAAAAATGAGGCATCAAATTCACATCTGCCCCACTATCCACCAAAATGTTGTTTACCATAGTGCTTTTGACTTTTGCCCTTATAAAGAAGGGCTTCAAATGACTTTTCATACCCTTATGGGGCCTCTCGAAAAACGTATTTTGTTCTTAAATACATATGTTGTTCATCACAAATTAACATATCGGCTTGTGTTTCGCCATCTCTTCCTCCTCATAATCTTCAAGTTCAGCAACTTCTGTCACACAGTTGTACTCCCTAGGGAGTACAAAGACTACTTTACAAAACACGTCAAAATCCTCTTCCGAACCAGAATCAAAATTTTCTGTTACTAATTCATCTTCCTTCGCCTGCTCCACTTCCTTGACCTTTCCTTTCAATTGACTTGTCTTAGGAGAAAACAACTTTCTTCCCACTGGCTTCTTCACCTGGTCATTTGTTAGAATTTGATGTTTTTTATTATTGCTTGACTCTGCAACCTCCCTCTCAGCATTGTTCTTTCTCTGGAACCTCCTCCATTGCGTCCTTGATATATGATTTTTTCCTTTATAATTATTAGGCCCATACGAGTGCCTCTCTGACATCGTGAAGTTCTCTCAGTAAGTCATAGAGAACCTTTGACCCATTTCAAAGTTCCTCCACTTAGGGTTTTTCAGCCTGTTCCTTACCAGCAGGTTTAGTCCACCTCACTTGAGGAGCATTGGACGTAGGTACGTAAGTGTTAGGTCTAGCCTTCTGCTGAGCGGAGGCTTGTTCCTTCTTTTGGGAACCCCTTTTTATCAAAATAAAATTGGGGCATATTCTTCCTCCAATTCTCCTTCCTCTTTGCCTATTGGGCGCTCTCGACCCTCTTTGCAGCTTTCTTATCAAATACAGCACTGCATCAAGGACACAACATTACCTCTGAATCTTTAGCCTTGCATTTGTGGAGAAATTCCACAAGTCCTTCACCAGCCTTTGGTTACATAGCTTCAATCTGATTTTCACTCTCCTCGAACTCATCCATGTCGAAATCCTCAGAAATTTCGACCATGTTAATGGCCACAGGCTCCATATAGTTAGTGTCCCCGACTTGTAAAGGGTCAGAGTCAATCTTCATTGGAACTTTGCGTTTGGTAAACTTCAACTTGCCTTCATTCAGTGCGTTCTAAACAAGATCCCTGAAAAGAAAGCATTGTGAGGTCCAGCCCTAAAAAATTATAATATTTACAAAACCCTCATTTCTTTCTTTGTTCTAATGGTGGTACTTTTATGCCTAGTGGTACTAGTACTTGACCATCTGCAACCAGCAAATCAAAAATTTCATCGCATTTGGTCACGTCGAATGTATAGGTTTTCTTAGGGAATTTATCACTTTTCTTCGGATCGGGAGAATTCTGCATGTGTAACTAACTTACACACATATGGGGGACCTGGCTTTAACTCAACCACATTAACCTCAATCTCTTCGACATGGTTATATTCGACATCTGACATCAAGTCACTATCCTCCATATTGACGTAAGCCACACGCTCCTTCTTACCCTTGCTCACTCTGGCTTTCTCAACCTTCAGTCTTTCGAATTGTCAAACTCTATCTGTCAACTGGTCCATATCTCTAAGGTACTGTGCATCTAGTTTCTTCCTAATAACATAATTTAATCCCTCAGTGACCATCTCGACTAGCTCATGCTCATGCACCTGAGTAAAGCACCTTGTTTGTAATAAATGGAATCGATTCAAGTAGTCGTCAATTGATCCAGGGAACTTTTGCTTCACACTAAAAAATTCTTTCAGACTAATCATGGATTG
Source organism: Lathyrus tuberosus (assembly GCA_022829125.1). Classification (NCBI taxonomy): domain Eukaryota; kingdom Viridiplantae; phylum Streptophyta; class Magnoliopsida; order Fabales; family Fabaceae; genus Lathyrus; species Lathyrus tuberosus. Next base: position 4,075,221 of record JALAZF010000254.1, read on the forward strand.
CCCCATGTAAAACTATTCATGGAACAATCTTTCTAATCGACTCCAATCATTGATGGAATGAACAAGAAGGGTTGTAAACCATGTAAAAGCATTCTTTGTGAGAGAATTATGAAAGTATCTCATCCTTAAGTTCTCATTATTAGCTATGTCTCCTGCCTCAGTCAAATATCGGGCAATGTGCTCGACACTAGACACATTAGTGTCACCAGCAAACTTTGTGAACTTAGGGACTTTCCACCCCCTTGGCAGTTTAGTCTGTAACACATACTCTAAAAGGGGAAATGTATAATTTTACCTTTGCAGGCCCATGTTCACCCCCATTTTGAGCCATTATCCTTTCAATAGTAGTCGTGAGGCTATTCTCTCCTAACAGATTTCTTTGTCAAACCTGGTAAACGAATTGATCAGCGTCCTGATTTCGATTAACTATCTTAAGATGTGGACGTTCTGCCTTTCTAGGCATCTCTTGCTTGACCACTTGGGGCACAACCTGTTGCCCCTGATTTACTGTGTTCTCGTCCAAAACCACCCATTCGCTCCTAACTTGCCTAATGATCTAGGGTTGTATGATGGGTCAAACTTACGTTGGCGGAGCGCCAAAAAAATCAGCACTTTGATTCATATGAGTTGCCAATTATTGGTAACTCTGATTCGTTTTTTAAATCAATGGGTTAAATATAGTACCCATATGTTGGGTAAGAGTATTTACTATATCACGATTACTCTCATCTATTTGCTGCCTCATAGCCAATATTGAATTTATCGTAAGTGTTGGCATTGCCTGGGAGCCAAATCCCATTCCCATCTAGGGAGGCATAGTTCGTCCCTGGTTACCTATGGTCGAGCTAGATGCCAAAATTGGGGAATATGTATTCCCAAAGTTATTAGCAAATGTCGACGAATTGCTATGCATGCTTACTATCACTGTTGTTGGCATCCCATGGAGTTGTTCACGCCCTAACATGGACATTCTGAAAGTCATGGCGAAAGTCTTGAATTATGGCACCACAATTGGTCTGGGAGTCACTAGGTGACTTTGAGTTACTGAAAGGGAAAAATCATCCCTTCAGGTATGGTCGGTGGTGCATCTGTTGTAGACGGTATAGTCGTAGTACTAGTGATCGAGTGGATTGGCACAGTTGTCGTTACAGCGATCGTGTCTGCCTCAGCGCTATGAGAAGGTTGTTCTCCATTTTTGTTCCTGGGAATTTCCATTCTCCTAACTTATCTTCTCACAGGTTTTCTAACTTTTCTCTTTGTTATTTTACCACTCCTTAGTCTCATGCACACTCACATGATGAGAAGTTAATGAAATGAAGAACTATACTTTTCAGAATGGAAAGAAAAAACACACGCAAAAAAGGTCCCACTGGGCGTGTTAATTTGTTTACTTGGAAATTTGGTAAACAAAACAAGATTCTATTAATACTTAAGTGATTAAGCTCGAAAATATCCCGAAACATATTTGCGTGCATTTAAAACTTTGATCATGTTGTTGTTGTCGAGATCGAAGCGTAATGTTTGAAGAATAACAACGTGAATTTTAACAAGACTTGGAATACAAAGTTTTGAAGATAAAAATGGCTGAAATTGAAATGTGAAAACTAAAGACAAAATGACAAAGATTGAAATGTAAATGAATGCAAGAAAACACTTGAATGTAAAAAATTGCTTGAAACTTATAAATGTGGAACACATACGTACATTTACTTCACTCCTTTCTCAATTACGTAGATACTTTGAGTATATAGAAATTTGAGTATAATTGCTGACCTTTAAAATGTAAACAGTCGTCTCTTTATATGCTAATCCAAAATAACTACCTACAAACGGTCGACTAACCCCATCACGACACGTCTTAGTTTCATGCAGTTGTTTTCTTCGACGAGTCTCCACGTGTCTTCAAGTAACCACCCGCTTCAATTCAATTCCCGCTCTTTCAACACCATTCAAATATCTTAACTACTTTTAGTGGTCACTAGGATTTGACTTAATAATGTCAGAATCACCAGGATCAACAATGCTAAGATAACACACTCTATAGTACTTTCCAAATACAGTACCCAAGTCAACATTGTTTCCATTGTAATGATGAACTCCAACCTTAACCAACATAGCATGGTATTCAATCAGACAATGAACCCACCAGAATCCTTAAATTTTTCACTAAGTCCTTAGATTCTAACAACATTCTTCGACCTTTAGCTGTTTCGACCAGCGTCATCATGTATTACTTTCAACATTAAATTCACTGGCCACATTCGATTTCAGCTTTCAACATGGCACACTTATTTTTCTTACTTGCCATTTATAGTTTTTTCAAAAAATTCAAGGTGACAACTTCGAGATCGCCATTTAGAGGATAAATGTTACTTATCTTGTCCAATATACCTTGGGGTAGCCAATGCTAAAGAATTTTCCAATTCCAATCCCTACTACCAGTCACCAAATTACACACCTTGGCCCCTCGTAAATTATCTAGTATCGACTGCACATGATTAATGATGCAAGTCCCAACCTCTATTCAATTATCTTCCCATGCATCAACACTCATGCCATCACCAATACTCCATTTACCATGCTTCAACAGATGAGGTAAAGATTTATTTATCGCCCTCCAAAGATCAGAACCCAAGCTCTTCTTGGTAGGAGTATGACTCAAGTTCACATCCTTGTAGATACCTCTCAATACTTTGCACCACAGATCTTCATATTCATTAATTAACTTCCAGCTAAGCTTCAGGATGCAAACATTATTCATGGCTGCTAGATTCCTGAGACCTAACCCTCCATGATCCTTTGGTAATGTAACAGTATTCCAACTTACAACCTGAATTTTCTCACACCTACCAGTATCACCCTAGATGAAATTCCGTTGCACTCTTTGAATCTCCTCTAGACAGGACTTAGGAAGCAAATTCGTCATCATCGGGTAAATTGAAATAGCCTCTAACATACTTTTAACTAAGGTAGTTTAGCCAACTAAAGATAGGCAGCTCGCTTTCCAATTCGTAAGTCTTGCAGATATTTGATCGATGATATATTAAAAATTAGCTCTTCTCAAAGTATTACAACTAAGAGGAACCCAATGGTATTTATCAAACTGACTAGTTTCTCTGAACTTGGAAATTTGAAGTAACTTGTGCCTTAAGCTTTGAGTAACATTACTAGAAAAAAAGATGCTAGATTTTTCCTCGTTCACCTCTTCCCCTATTAAGCTACAGAATTTCTGAAGAGTCTCCATCACACATTGCATTTGTTTCTCTGTTGCTTCACCAAACAAAAGTAAATCATCCACAAACATTAGATGAGATATTTTAGGTCCTTGAGAACCCATTTTGATTGCTCTCCAATTCTCACTAACAACCTCTTGCTCAATAAGATGAGAGAGTTTATACATGCACAACACAAAGAGGTAGGGATAAATGGGATCCCCTTGACGAATTCGTCGTTGAGGTCGAATGAATTCACCACGAGCTCCATGCCAATTCACATTCAGCTCGGTGCTAGTGAGTGCATGCATGATGATATTGTTCAATTCAATGGGAAGGTTAGCTTCAATGAGAACTTGCCAAATACATTTCCAATTTATCTTGTCATAAGCCTTGGAAAGGTCTATTTTGATAGCAAACATTCCTTTTTTACCTTTCTTTTGGTGGATAATACGCATAACCTCTTTGGCAATGATGATATTTTCATAGATGGATCTACCTGGAACAAGTCATGCCTGAAAAGGAGAGACTAACTTGGGCATGCACACTTTTAACCTCTCAACTATAATTTTACTAATAACCTTATAGGGTGAATTACACAAGGAAATTAGACGGAAATGTGTAACATGTTAAGGATGACCTCTCTTCGGAATCAAACAAATATCTGTTTGATTTATCATAGCTAAATCTCCCGGTTCATTCCAAATCCCATGCACAAACTTACAAATATTATGACCAATGATATCCCAGGACTTTTGATAAAACCCCGCCGGGAAGCCGTGAAGACCAGGGGTTTTCCAAGGCTTCTTGGCAAACATTACTCTCTTTATCTCAGCATCACTGATAGGTTCTCTTAACTTATGAATATCAGTATCATTTATTGTGTTTCCACTCTCTCCACATATGCTTAACTGCAAATTGATTCTTGTAATAATCTTTAACCAAGGCTTGAAGTTGAATCGAGTCTTGTATCCATTGATTTGCATCATTCTTTAACATACTAATTCTATTTCTTTCCCTTCTATTGATAGTTATGAGATGATAATATTTAGTATTTCGGCCACCATCAGCCAGCCACTTCATTCTAAACCTCTGAAACCATATAATCTCCTCTTGCTTGAGAATAAAATTCAATTCAGTATGAAGCTTTTTCTCTAAGGTTCCCATTTCCCAGTAATTATCACCCCTATGCAACCTTGAACACCATTTATATTCCTCTAAGTAATATAAAATAAATATTACTTAAATTTATTTTTATAATTAAAATCAAATGATAGATGTTTACTTTCAATATGTTTTAATAGTTTATTATCGAAATTGAAGTAAAATAAGTTTTAATAATTTTCTTTTAAAGTAAGTGTTCTGGACTGGACCAATGGATAGAATTGGCCCAATAAGCCTCTGCTACAGAGCGGCCCAAATCGCCTAAGTCCAATCCGCAGGAGGGCAAAAGTTACCTTTCTGCCCCTCCTACCAGGCAAGGAACATAACGTTCCTCCCCGGACATTCTGCCCAACGTGCACAGCTTCAGTGCTCCCCGACAGCCATGGGCAGATGCCCGAAACTAAGCATATGCCCGACATAACGGCTAGTTTTGGACACCCTACCCGTCGTAACGGCTAGTTTGGGCAGCGACCGATTCTTTAAGGAAAACGGTTATTTCGCCCCGAAAATAGGACCGTTAGCCACGCGCTCAGAGCCCTATATAAACCCTCTCACTTGAGAGGGTCAGGTATCAAATATTCACCCTACGAACTAATACTTTGTACTTGCCCCTTTTTTCTGACCCTTTCTTACTTGAGCGTCGGAGTGCCTTGCAGGTACACCACCACCTCTCCTCAATCACTTACCGGACAGCCAGTACGACCAGCACCCATCCAGACACCTCCATAACGACCAGCCCGCGTGGACCCGTTCGAGCACATCGGATCAGTGGCGCCGTCTGTGGGAACTTCTTGTTCTCCCCTTCTTTCATTCCTCCTCGGAAATCGAAAGATCAAAACATATTCTCTTTAATCCGCCCACGTATGGCTGCCCAGAATTTCGCGATAGGTGCTGACACCACTGTTCTCATCCCCGTCAACAAGGTGGACGTTGACGGCCATTCTTTGTTACCTTCTGACCCCCGTTTCCGTCGGGACGGGGCTACTGCATCTCCAACTCCTCCTCCCACCGGGCAAGGAGACGTGCAGATCCCATCGGAAGACCGGCCAGTTCCCGGTCCACCCAGCGCCGATTTGGCCGTGGCAGCCCTTCTGGAAGCTGTTAACCGCACCAACCTCCTCATCCTACGATAAGGAGAAAGGATAGGAGCTCTTGAGGAGGCATCTTTCCCAAGATCCTCTCCTCCCCGGAATAAAGCCCGAAGATCCAAAAGCCCGCCACCTAGGCACGGAGAAGACCGTGCGGTTAGGCACGGGCCTGAGATACGACCCACTCGCAAGCGCGACCAGATCTCCCCGCGAGATCGATCCCCGTCGAGACGCAAAAGAACGAGGCAAGATAGGCCCTCCCCGCCGGGCAGACCTCATGATCGGTCTCGTTCACCCTCACCTCACAGAAACCGCCGCCGCGAGCGCAGACGACGGTCACCGTCAGAGCCAAGTTCAGATAGCGACGACGAACCTCGCGGCCCGTTGTCCCGGGAGATCCTAGCAACCCGCCTTCCTAAGGGGCTGGAGAAGCCTCCGTCACTAGGGACGTACGACGGAACCACCGACCCGGACGAGAATATAGAGAACATCGACGCTCTCTTGGATTACAGAGGGGTACGGGGAGCCATCAAGTGCCGCCTGTTCCCGACCACGCTCCGTAAAGGAGCAATGACGTGGTACAAGCAGCTGCCCGAGGAATCCATCACGTCATGGAGACAGCTGGGGAGGATCTTCTCCCGTCATTTCACCGCTTCACGACGCCACCCCAAGACCGAGGCGTCCCTGGGAGCCGTCGTACAAGGCAAAGAGGAGCCTCTCCGGGCTTATATCGAGCGCTTCAACAAGGAGGCTGTCCAGGTACCAACGACTGACGCCATGAAGAAATTCTTGCTCGAGCAAGGGTTACGTCCTGGTTCCGATTTCGCGAAAGCCATCGGCCTCGACCCACCGAGGAATCTCAATGCACTTCTCCACCAGGCCCAGTCACATATACAGTACGAGGAGAAGGTCGCGGCCCACTCGGTCCGGACATCTCGCAACCAAGAAGGTGCCCGGACGTCCAGAGTTGAAGAACCCTCGACCTCCCGTCGAGGAGACAAGAGACGCGACGATCGACCTCGCGATACACGCGAGCAGAGAGCACCCTCCGGGCGATTCCACGATTATACCCCCCTCACTGCCTCGGGGGAGAAAATACTGTCCGAGTGCGCCAACTCGGAGTTCAAACAGGCGGGAGTCCGCTTCCCCAAGCAGTTACCGGTCAGACCAGGGATGGACAAGTCCAAGTACTGCCGTTTCCACAAGAGTCACGGCCATACAACGGAAGAGTGCATCCACCTCAGAGATGCCATAGAGATCCTCATTCGCGACGGCCATCTGAAGTAGTTCGCAAAAAAGAAGGACGCTCCCCGGCAAGAGTCCCAGGAAAGCAAAAAGGTCGCAGAAGAAATTCCGCCCTCCGACGACACCAACGTCCAGGTCGCAATGTCCGTGACTCGACCAGAAGACTTTCGCATCCCGGACGACCTGCTCGTCTCCACATACCTCGCTGCCAGCAGCCCATGGGAGGCATTCCCGTCGGTCATGGTGATCTCCGGGGGTGGATTCAACAAAGTCACAATTGGCTCGGTCAAAAGGAGATTCGACCAACTGATCAGCAAAAGCTCCAACGAGGTCACCACGCTGGACACCACGCACAAAGGGTCCGCTCCCATTTCCTTCTACAAGGAAGAACTCCTTGGCGGGGCACCGAATTCGAACATCCCACTGCTTATCCGGGCAAGGATGGCGAATTTTGATGTCCGAAGGATACTCGTGGACCAGGGCAGTTCGGTTGACATAATGTACAACCACCTGTTCGAGACATTGCAGTTGAACGACTCTCACCTCACTCCATACGTCGGATCCGACCTGCAAGGGTTCAACGGAGCGGTGACAAAGCCCCGAGGTTACGTAGAGCTCATCGTAACCTTCGGTTCAGGAAAGACAAGCCGAGCAATCAAGGCACAGTTTCTGGTAATCGATTGCCCGTCACTATACCAGTGCATCTTCGGAAGGCCAACCCTGGCAGAGTTGATTGCAGTACCTTCCACCGTACATCTCAAAATGAAGTATTACACTTCTGAAAGGATGGTCGCCACCCTCTATGGCGACATCGAGGCTGCCCGCCGCTGCTTTGAAGCAGCGTCAAAGGGACTTAACACCATCTCGGCGAAGCCAAAAGCATCTGGTCGTCCCCACCTGCCCAGCAGCTCCGAGCAGCCAAGACCACTCCCCCAGGTCGAATCAATTGATCTAGACAGCCGGTTCAGCGAAGAAGATTGCGCCAAGGTTCCGACACCGTCGGGCATTAAGTCCAACAACAGCGGCCATCTCCTACGACCTGTCCCAGATGGCAACTTCGAGATCGTTCCGTTCGGAGAAGACCCCCAACGGGGAGTGAAGATAGGAGCAGATCTGCCCGACCTGGCCAGAAGACAGCTGAAAGCGTGCCTCCGCAAAAATGCAGACCTGTTCGCATGGAGTGCTGCTGAGATGCCCGGATTGGACCCCTCCGTTGCCTGCCACCAGCTCACGATCGACCCAACCGTCAAAGCCGTTGCCCAGCGCAGAAGGAAGCAATCCCCGGAGAAGACAGAAGCCGCGGAGAAAGCTGTCAAAGACCTTCTAGAAGCTAGGTTTATTTCCGAGGCCAAATATACTACATGGCTCTCTAATGTTGTACTTGTACTAAAAAATAATGGCAAATAGAGGATGTGCGTTGATTATACTGATGTTAATAAGGCCTGTCCGAAGGACGCCTACCCCCTCCCCAATATAGACAAACTCGTAGATAATTCGGCCGGTTTTAAAATGTTATCGTTCCTCGACGCCTACTCGGGCTACAACCAAATACTAATGGCCGCGAGCGATAAAACTTACACAGCCTTCATGACCGAATCGGGCAACTATTACTATAACGTAATGCCCTTCGGACTGAAGAACGCCAGCGCTACATACCAACGAATGATGAACAAAGTCTTCCGCGAACAGATAGGCGACATGCTCGAGGTATACATGGACGACATGATCGTCAAATCCCATGAGGAACTAGACCATGTTGCCCACCTCCGCAAAATTTTCGAGCAGGCAAGGAAATACCAAATGCGTTTCAACCCGGAGAAGTGCACGTTCGGGGTACGAGCAGGTAAGTTCCTCGGTTTCTACCTTACGGAACGAGGAATAGAGGCTAACCCCGATAAATGTCGAACATTCTCCGAGTTCCCAACGCCCACGTCTAAAAAGAACATCCAATCCCTCAACGGAGTGCTGACCTCGCCGTCCCGCTTCGTCGCAAAGTCCGCCCAGCACGCCCTTCCTTTCTTCAAGCTCTTGCGGAAAAAAGCAGCGTTTGAATGGACCGAAGAATGCGAGGCGTCCCTCCTCCATTTGAAGCAAGCTCTATCGGAAGCGCCCGTGTTGTCACGACCAGATACCGGGGAGGTCTTGTTCCTGTACCTCGCCGTCTCCGTCGAGGCCGTTAGCGCCGTTCTCATCCGCGAAAATCCTTGCGGGCAAAAGCCGGTATATTTCACGAGCAAGGCACTGCAGGACACAGAATTGAGATATCAACAGATAGAGAAGGTAGCATTGGCCCTCGTCAACGCTGCCAGACGACTAAGACACTATTTCTTGGCCCACACGATCGTGGTGAGAACAGATCAACCCATCAAGCAGCTACTGGGACGACCAGACATGGCCGGGCGAATGCTCAGATGGTCGCTAGAATTGTCCAAATTCGACGTCCAGTACGAAAGCAGGAAAGCTCTTAAAGCCCAGGCCCTGGCCGATTTCGTAGCAGAAGTGACCTTTTCAAACTCCTCGCCCCACGTGACAAATAGATGGACCATCTATGTGGACGGGGCATCCAGCTCGAGCGGCAGCGGGGCAGGCGTAATTCTGGAAAACGACGAAGGGACCATAGTCGAGGCTTCTCTCACATTGTCTTTTCCCACGTCAAACAACCAGGCCGAGTAAGAAGCCTTCCTCGCCGGGCTACGCCTAGCCGAAGACCTGGAGGCCGAGGAAGTCATCATCTGCACGGATTCGCAGCTCGTAGCCAACCAGGTGTCCGGGGAATATCAAGCCAAAAACGACAGTCTCTCCGAATACCTCACCCTCGTCAGAGAAAAGATGTCGAACTTCAGAACAGTAGAAGTAAGACACGTTCCACGCGAACACAACGTACGAGCAGACGTATTGTCAAAACTGGCAAGCACCAAGAGGAAAGGCGAAAACAGGTCAGTCATCCAAGAGATACTTCCCCGGTCAAGCATCACTAAGGGATCTTCGACCCTACACGTACACGCGATCGGGGATAGCGATTGCTGGATAACGCCCGTTTACAACTACCTCACCAGGGACGAACTTCCAGAGGATCCCAAGGAGGCCAGCACCATCAAACGAAGGGCCTGCTCGTACGTTATCCTCGAAAACAAACTCTACCGGCGGGGCTTCTCCATCCCACTTCTTAAATGCATAGAAGAGGAGGTCGTCCCCCACGTATTGCGAGAAATCCATGAAGGCATCAACGCCCAACACCTCGGAGGAAAGTCCCTTGCCCGTAAGGCCCTCCGAGCAGGGTACTATTGGCCGACCATGCAACAAGACGCCAAGGAGCATGTGAAGAAATGCGACAAATGCCAACGACACGGGGATATGCACCTAGCTCCTCCAAACGAACTAAAAAGCATGACCTCCCCGTGGCCATTCGCCTGGTGGGGCCTGGACATCCTAGGACCCTTCGTGACGGGGTCCAGCCAAAACAAATACCTGATAGTAGGCGTAGATTACTTCACAAAGTGGATAGAAGCAGAAGCTTTAGCCAAGATAACAGCGCTCAACATTCTGCGCTTCTACAAACGGAACATCCTTGCCCGGTTTGGGATCCCCCAAGCAATTGTCACAGACAATGGAACACAATTCACAGACAAAAAATTCCAAGACTTTGTCGCACACCTCGGAACGAGGCAGCACTTCGCTTCCGTGGAGCATCCCCAAACCAACGGGCAGGCAGAAGCGGCCAATCGTGTCATACTGCGCGGCCTCAAGCGAAGACTGGACGAAACAAAGAAAGCCTAGGTCGAGGAGCTTCACAGTGTCCTATGGGCATACCGCACCACTCCCCAGTCCACCACCGGGGAAACACCTTTCCGTTTGGCATATGGCACCGAGGCGGTTATACCCATCGAAATCTACGTACCGTCCAGGAGGACGGAATCACCCCTGGACGAGGAAATGAACGACGAAGCGATAAGAGAGGAGCTCGACCTCGTCGAGGAAATCCGAACAGGAGCAGCCCTCCGCGAGGCATCTCTTAAGCAAAAAATAGCGATCAGGCACAACGCCAAAGTCTTGCGACGGGAATTCGACGTGGGCAGCCTCGTCCTGTGAAGAAACCACAAGGACTCCCGCGAAGGTAAACTGGCGCCCAACTGGGAAGGACCATACCGAGTCCGCGCCAAAACGGGGAACGGCGCATACTTCCTCGAAAACCTCAACGGGGAAACGCTCCCTCGACCATGGAACGCTGAAAAACTTAAGCAATACTACAGCTAAAAGGCACAAGAAGCTTCCTCGCGTCACAAGGCCGTCTAACGGCCATCAAGCTCGTCCAGGTACAAACGACGCGTACGTACAAAGCGGAATCCCGCTCAAATAAATGAGCCGGAGCTCCGCTCGTCGGCGGTCCTCGATCGAGCACCGCCTTCGCCCAAGTACCATGATTGGCAGAACCCCAGCTCGCGATGGGACGTTCACGCCGCGACCTCAGGCCTCAATCGCGACCTGATATTCGCAACCTCGCCAGGATCTTCCCCGGCTGTTCGACCAGTTCCCCACACTGGCGAATTCATAACACAACGAGCAATCTGTCAAAAATAAGCCTTGTTGACAAACACACCCTCCGACGGGCAGTCACGCATACACAATTAAAACAAAATACAACAGTATAAACAGAAGTTGTATAAATTAATCGGGCATTAAATTAAAAGGCCACAAGGGCCAAAGATTGTGCTTGTTACATCAAAAAGGGGCCACGCCCCCAGAACAAAAATAAGATTACAACGAGTTCAACGGCACGCAGGCCGGACAAGATACAGCTAAGCAACAAAAACTCTTCAGTCTTCCACACGCTCGGTTGACGCTGCTTCAGGCCTTGGCTCCTCCACGGGCTGCTCCTCGATATGTTCCTCGGGAGTATCGAGAACAAGACCCTCGGGCAGGACAATGCGGCCACCCTCCACACGAGCTAGGTAGTGAGTACCCCCGGTCGAAATCTCGAGCCCAGGGTTCACCACTCGCAACTGGGCCACCGCACTATCAAAAGACTCCGCGGCCACAGCAATACCATCATCCTCGGCCTACAGAATGCCAGCGACCAGCTCTGCCCGAGTCTTCAACACCCTTATCTCCTCTGGTTCGTCATCACCTGGGGCATTGGCCGCCATCAACTCCGCGTTCAACTCCTCGGACGCCTTCTTCTCCGACTTTAGCTTGGTAACTTCCTCCCTCAGCGTTGTCGCCTCTTCCTCGGCTTTCTTCTTCGCCTCACGGGCATTCCGGACCTCCTCCTTCAGCGTCGCTTCGGAGGCCCGAGCAGCAGTAAGCTCAGCCTCGAGCACGTGGTCCCCCTCAGCGTACACAGCTGCCATCTCGAGCATTCTCACGAGGGCAGAAGTATCCCTGGCCACCATCGCACTTTTGCCCACGCGATCCATGTTCCCCAGGCTAAGAGATTCAGCCCGAGGAACAACCAAGGTATTACCCTAAAAGAACCTCATATCGTTGATGCACGGAGGAAGTTCGAACTTCCCCTTCTCAACTGCCCCCCTCAGATCCACCGTATCTGTTGTCCGGAGGCGCTTCTGTCGCCCGACCAAAGGCAGCGGAGAATACCGCGGACAGGGAGTGGGAGAACAGGAGGTCCCCGGAGCAGTTTGAACAGGGGGAGGCGCACGAGCACCAGCAGCAGTCCGGATCTTGGAGGGGGTCGTTCCGGCATTACCCCTCGCCATAGCGTTCCTCACCACACGGTCACGGGCTTGAGGCATCTCACCTGCACAACGAAAACAAGCGCGTCAGAAACGAGGAAGAAAGAATAGCAAATAAAGTCTAAGTAACTAAATCTACCGAGCAGCGCCGTGACATCCGCAGAAGTCTTGCACTCCAGCAGTGCCTTGACGGGGATAAACCGGCGCTCGACCCTTTGACTGCCATCCTCCTCGAAGATAGGATTACCCTTGCTCGTCCAACAGGTCGCGAGCTGAAAGGAGTTGACCCACTTCACCAGGGTCTCGTAAGACGCGGCATCCTGCCCGCGTAAAGCACTCGGCTCAAAAACATAGGCACTGGGCTTCTTTGAGAAGTGGTCGGGCGTCCAGCGGATTGGGAACTTGTACACTCTCTCCCCAATGTACTTCCCTTCCTCGTTAATCAACTCATCCCCGTTCTCATCACATTCCACCTCCCAGTAGTACGTGTTGTCCTTAGCAGCTTCAGACAGAGGCTCGACGATGTAGTACAGTCTCTTGAAGTTTCGGATGGATTCCGAGAACGGCTTGAACAGTTTTTTGGGCTGCTTCAAAGAGACCCATCCGTACCTCTTCCCCGTCAGCTGCCGCTGTAGGTGGAAAACAACAAAGAACAGAGGGATGGTGAGCCCCAAAGCAAGGTGCTCGCACACCAACTCAAAAGCCCGTATAAAGGCCAGCGAATTGGGGTGGAGTTGGGAAGGCGCCAGCTTCAGATGATGGAACACCGACCACTGGAAGTCAGTGAAGGGAAACCTCAGCCCCAGTTCTTTGAAGACGTATTCGTACATCCCGAAGCAGTCCCCGAAGCTCGAGCATATTCGCTCGCCCACGCTAGGCAGAAGCACCCTCCATTCACCTGAAGGCCCCACCTCAGTAAAAGTGTCCGCCGCAAACCTCGCAAACGTGGAAGTGTGTTCGGAAGGCTCGGCCACCTCCCACTCTTCCGGGCAGAACGCGTCTACGTCCTCTTCCATTACATCTTCCTCCACGACCCCCAGGTCATCTCCCTCCTCGGCATCACTCGCTTACCCCTCGACGTCGCTCGAGGAATTCGAAGCCGACGAACTCGAGGACGCAGAACTCGAGGCCGTTGCACTGCTGCTCTCATCGGAGACAGTTTCTTCGGACGTAACGGGTATAACCTCCCTCTCGGGCTCCATCGCCACTATGATCACCTGAAAAAGCAGAGAAAGGCAGTGAATTCGACAGGAAATCAAATCCACCCTTCCACCGCTAAGACAAGTGAAAGGGCGCGCGAAAGGCTAGGGACAACGCCCCCGGCCTAGGCCCCAACATCGAGCAAAGAAGAACAAAACATCCCCGCGAAGAGATTCCCGAGACATGTCAACTTCCTACGAGTAACCTCCCCGCGGATATGCCCAGATTCCGTTGAAGCTCAGCCAGGAATCGTACAACTCCACCGGAATCTGGAAACATTCTACTAGGAAACTCACCAAGTACCCCAGAAAACGATAAGACGCGGTGGTCACAACTCACAACCACCACGTGGACCACCACGCCCACCTAGCGCACTACCTACTCCGACGAGATGCTTGGCGCAGCAAAAGGGCAAAACCACCGCCCACCACCAACACTCACCGGAAATCTACCTATCTTGTCATCTAAAACTAACCCTAGCCACATGCAACCTACCACTAACAACAAGAGGAAGCAAAACAAACAGAAAATCTGAAAACTTACTTGATTTTACTGGAAGAAAAGCAACTGCTCGAAACTTGTTGCGGTGGCCGGTTGCTTGGAGCCGATGACAGACAAGAACAAAGGCGGCGACGGGGAAGAATCAGAAAGGGAAAAGTGAAAAATGGGACGGTTTCCCCCATTTTATACCAAGAGGCACGTGCACACACGCGCCCGTAGGTAATAATGACGACCCACTAGCCATGATTACCTACTTAACTGCTACACAGGTCTCGATGCACACGTGGCGACCCAACGTTTTCCATTCCATCTGACGCGTCACCTCCCCGAATACCGGGCAAGAGGGATTCGACCACGAGCATCGCGGACACGGAGAACCACGAGCACCTCGGGACAATCGTCCTCGTATCCAACGACGACTTCATTATAGTCCCCCGGGACAACAAGGAGTCCTTAAGTCATCACTCTCATGCCCGGGAGCAACGACTTGGGGGGCTCCTGTTCTGGACTTGACCAATGGATAGAATTGGCCCAATAAGCCTCTGCTACAGAGCGGCCCAAATCGCCTAAGTCCAATCCACAGGAGGGAAAAAGTTACCTTTCTGCCCCTCCTACCAGGCAAGGAACATAACGTTCCTCCCCGGACATTCTGCCCAACGTGCACAGCTTCAGTGCTCCCCGACAGCCATGGGCAGATGCCCGAAACTAAGCATATGCCCGACATAACGGCTAGTTTTGGACACCCTGCCCGTCGTAACGGCTAGTTTGGGCAGCGACCGATTCTTTAGGGAAAACAGTTATTTCGCCCCGAAAATATGACCGTTAGCCACGCGCTCAGAGCCCTATATAAACCCTCTCACTTGAGAGGGTCAGGTATCAAATATTCACCCTACGAACTAATACTTTGTACTTGCCCCTTTTTTCTGACCCTTTCTTACTTGAGCGTCGGAGTGCCTTGCAGGTACACCACCACCTCTCCTCAATCACTTACCGGACAGCCAGTACGACCAGCACCCATCCAGACACCTCCATAACGACCAGCCCGCGTGGACCCGTTCGAGCACATCGGATCAGTAAGAATATATATATATATATATATATATGTGTGTGTGTGTGTGTAACTCTAAACTTTCTAATAGCAAAAAATGAAGCAGTTGTTTTATAAACCGTTATTGAGTTCAATGAGTGAACGATTATTTAACAAAAAGGATAGAGGTTATTAATTTAGTAGAATAAATGTCTCTATATCTTGTCACAGCCCTCAATTTTCTCTCATTTTTGATCTTTTCAATTCTCACACTCTTTAATTTTAACTTCTAATTCTATTTGACAAATTCTATTTTTTTTTATACATAGTCATTTCTCTTTTTGTATGCATTTGGTGTTAGAAGAAGATTTTACTTAGTGGAATAATCATGACTAAGATCAGTAAAAAAAGACAGAATATATCAAAAGGTCTATTTATGATTTTATATTTGAATTTGTATCATAGTACTTTTCACATGACAAAAGAACCATAATTAGTTTTTATACAATTGTTACCGATTCATTGGTAACTTCTTTGGCAAAATCTTTTCGCACCCGTTTTTGGGTGTGATATAATTTTAAATATATATTTATTTGCAAATTGTCATAAAAATAAGAAATTAAAAAAAAACTTTAATAATAATAATAATAAATTTAAGTTAAAATAGTAACACATATAGAAAATGAAAACTATTGTCACTTGTATTAGATATATCAACCATTTTAGTTTTTTCTTTACAAATAAGATAAATAAGACAATTATTTTATAAGAGAGAATAAAATTTTAAAATATCTCCTCAATATTTTCTAATTAGCTCTTTTAATCTTTTTCACATATTTGAAAAAAATAGTCCATAAATTTTCATAATTCAATATTTGAATCAATAGTTTTATTTTTTCCGTTTCATATAATTTCTACTATATGAGAAAACAAAATTTATTAAAATTTTATTGACTCACTACATATTTGATCAATAGTGTCATATTTCCTGTTTCTTATAATTTCCACGATATTAGAAAACAAAATTTATTAAAATTTTACTGACTCCTTACATATTTGAATCAGTTGTTTCATTTTTCCCATATATTATTTTGAACAGCATAATTATACACACATGATTTTATAAGCGCATTTGAAGACACATTCAAGCAAAAAATAAATTGTAAAATATACTTAATTAATTTATATGTGTCATATTTTTTTATATTTGAATCGTAAATACAATTTTTTTCATATATAAAAATATTTTGATCAACCATAGATTTTTTTTTCTTATATAAACATTATTTTTGTCGACAATATATTTTTTTACCTGTATAAAAAAAGAAAAAGAAATTTTGACATTTAAAAATAATTTTTTTATCTTTTAAACAAAAATAATTGTTGATTAAAATAAAATAGATATTATTGTTATAGTGAGCAATAAAAGTTATAATAGTAACTTATTAATAGGATTAATAATTATATTAATAAGATTAATAATTATATTAATAATCTATTTAGGAATAAACTACTATTTTAAATTTTAAATTATTTTAATCCCCTTGCTTCTCATATTCTCAAACTACTACTTAAAATGTTAAATTATTTCGAAATATAAAATAGTGATTCTTTTTATATTTTCATATTTAAAATAAATAGCTCATAACATTCACCTTTTGCAATATAAGATAATATTTTTTTTTACAAATGGATCAAATTCAACTTGTATATTACTCATATAGAAGATTCTAAAATTTTTTGTTCCGAACTGGATCAATGGCTAGGCATGACCCAATCCACTTCTGCTTCTAGAACGGCCCAATTGTCTGAGTCCAGCTGGTTCGGGACAACATTTACCTTTCTGCCCCTCTACCGAGCACATATAAACAGATGAACCTCAAGGTCATTTGCTCCTCCCCAGCATTTCTGCCCGTTTCGCACGGCTCCATCATCTAAGAACATTCATAACGCCTGTGCCCGGAACTACGCATTTGCCCGTGGCAACGACTAGTTTTGGGCATCTCTACCCGTCATAACGGCTAGTTTTTTGCAGTTGCCTATTCTTCAGGAAACGGTTATTCCACCCCGAAAATAGGGACCGTTGGCCACGCACTGGGGGCATTATAAAAACCCTCTCATTTGAGAGGGTCAGGTATTCCAAATCATCCTAAGAAACACTTACCTTTGTACTTGCCTTTTTCCTCTCCTGATTCTTACTTCAGCATCGGAGTACACCCCCTCCTCATCTCACATGCCCAGCATCACAGATGTTTCTCTTGTCCCACTTCAGGTTCTGACCAGCCTTCAAGATCAGTGGCGCCATCTGTGGGAAACTTATTATCCCCGTCTTAACATCCACCTCAGATTCAAGACCAAAACAACCCTCTGTCTAAGATTACGATCATGGCTTGCCAAGATCATGTCCAAGATGCTCGCAATCCTTCTTTTCTCCCCGTCAACAAAACTGATGTTGACGGGTCCACGTCCTTCCTCGGAGGAGACGCCCCTCGTCTGAGAGACGGAGCTACTGCGTCTCCCTCCCCCACTCGTACTGATCGTGTTGAAGATCGGCCCTCCAGCCCGTTCCAGCTCCACCCAACGCCGACCCGGCCGTGGTGGCCCTCCTTGAAGCAATCAACAAGACCAACCTCTGGATCCTCCAACAAAACGAGAGGATTGGGGCGTTGGAAGAGTCTGCCCAACTAAGATCCCCTCAGTCAAGGAAAGATCGACGACGATCCAAAAGCCCACATCCCCAGCGGGAAGCATATCGTCGGGTGCGTCAGGAACCAGAGTCTCATGTCGTCCGAAAGCGTGACCACGTTTCCCCGCAAAACCAACATTCCCCGGGCAACAAGAGAACTGGAGAGATCAACGTTCACCCTCAGTCAGATCGAAGGGTCGGGCACGAACACCATCTCCCCGTAGAAGTCGCCGCCATGTCCCCGAGCGAAGCATCCGCTCCCCTTCCTGGACCACTTCCAACAGCGACGATGAGCCTCATGGTCCATTGTCTCAGGAGATCCTGGTTACGTGCCTCCCCAAAGGCTTGGAGAAACCACCATCTTTGGGCACTTACGACGGAACAATAGACCCAAATGAGCACATAAAAAATATCGATGCGTTGCGAGACTATCGTGGCGTCCGGGGCACCATCAAATGTCGTATATTCCCTACCACGATTCGGAAAGGGGCAACGACCTGGTACAAACAACTGCCCGAGGAGTCCATCACCTCGTGGAAGTAGCTGGGAAGAATGTTTTCCAGATACTTTACGGCATCACGCCGCCATCCAAAGACCGAAGCCTCCCTTGAGGCCATATTCAAGGGAAAGATGAGCCTCTCCAGACATATATTGAGAGGTTTAAGCGGTGCAAGTCCCTACCACCGATGACATGAAGAAGCTTCTGCTCGAAAGAGGACTTCGCCCCCATTCAAAATTTTTTAAAGCTATTGACCTTGCACCTCCAAGGAGCCTGGACGCCTTCCTCTTCAAGGCGCAGGCGTATATTCAGTACGAGGAAAAAGAGGCGGCCAGCTCCGCCCGGGCCTCACGCCATCAAGAAAGCGCCCGAGCCTCCAAAAGCGATGAGCCCTCGACATCCCGTTGAGGGGAGAGAAGACGCGAAGATCGTCCCTGGGAATCTCGGGACAACAAAGGGCCCTCCGGCCGCTTCCATGATTACACTCCCGTGACTGTCTCCAGGAAAAACATTCTCTCTGAATGTGCTAACTCAGAGTTTAAACAAGCGAGGGTTCGATTCCCTAAGCAGGTACCGGCCAAGCCGAACGCCGATAAGTCGAAATACTTCCATTTCCACAAGAGTCACGACCACACCACTGAAGACTGCATCCACATAAAGGATGCCATAGAAATACTAATCAGGGACGGCCACCTGAAGTAGTTTACAAAGAAGAAGGATGCTCCCCGGTAAGACGCCCAGGAGTCAAAGAAATTCGAGGAAGAGGTGCCTTCCTCAGAAGAGACCAACCTCCAGGTCGCCATGAGTATATCACGACCGGAGAACTTCTATGTTCCCGAGGAACTCAGCGCTCCCACATATTTCGCAGCCCATAGCCCATGGGAAACTTTCCCCTCTACAATGGTCATCTCCGGAGAGGGCTTCAACAAAGTCACCGTGGGCTCCGTGAAAAGAAAGTTCGAGCACCTACTCAGCACGAGCTCCAACAAGGTTACAACACTCGACAAGGCCCAAAAAGGATCAATCTACTTCTCTTTCTACCGGGAAGAGCTCCTCAAAGGGGCCCCAAACTCAAGTATTCTGCTGCTCGTAAGATCCCAGATGGCAAATTTTGATGTTTGTAGGATCTTGGTCGACCAAGGCAGCTCGGTCGACATTATGTACTTGTAGCTGTTCTCAACCCTCCAGATGGATGAATCGCACCTCACTCCGTACGTGGGTTCTGACCTACAGGGTTTCAACGGGTCGGTCACAAAACCCTGGGGGTACGTCGAGTTGATCGTGACCTTTGGATCTGCAAAGACTGCCAGATCTATTAAGGTTCAGTTCCTGGTAATTGACTACCCATCTCTATATCAGTGCATATTCGGGTGGCCAACCTTAGTCGAATTGGTGGTCGTGCCATCAACTGTCCATCTCAAAATGAAGTACTACACTTCGAAGGGTATGGTCGCCACCTTACACAGGGACATTGAGGCTGCGCGGAGATGCTTCGAAGCAGCCACCAAGGGACTCAACACCATCGCTGCCAAGCCAAAGACATCCAGCAAGCCAGCCTTGCCCAACAGCTGAGAGGAAACCAAGCCACTGCCACGCGTCGACTCCATCGACCTCGACAGCCGCTTCTCCGAAGATGATCAGAAGGAGGACCAGTCTTGCTCAAGCAGCTCATCCGCCTCGACCAGCACCAGCAACGACTCCCATCCGATGCGCCCGATTCCAGATGGCAAGTTCGAACTCGTCCTGCTCAGTGATGATCCTCAGCGAAGAGTAAAGATATGGATCGGCCTCCCCGACATAGAGAGGAAATAACTCAAACTTGCCTCTGAGAAAACGCCGACTTATTTGCCTGGAGTGCCGCAGAAATGCCCGGCTTAGATCCTGTTGTCGCCTGCCATCAACTCACAATTGACCCTGCCATCAAAACAGTAGCACAACGTAGGAGAAAGCAGTCTCCGAAGAAAACAGAGGCTGCAGAACAAGCTGTAAAAGACCTCCTCGAGGCAAACTTTATTTCGGAAGCCAAGTACACCACTTGGTTGTCCAATGTTGTACTCGTCAAAAAATATAATGGAAAGCGGCATATGTGTGTTGATTATACTGATCTCAATAAGGCATGCCCAAAAGATGCCTACCCCCTCCCCAATATTGATAAACTTGTTGATAACTCTGCCGGTTTTAAACTATTATCATTCATGGACGCCTATTCGGGCTAGAATCAAATATCAATGGCGAAAAGTGATAAAAAAATACACAGCGTTCATGACTGAGTCGGGCAATTATTACTACAACGTAATGCCCTTCGGCTTGAAGAACGCCGGTGTGACCTACCAAAGGATGATGAACAAGGTCTTCCGGGAAGAAATCGGCGACATGCTCGAAGTCTATATGGACGATATGATCGTGAAATCCCACAAGGAAACCGATCACATGGCCCATTTAAGAAAGGTCCGAATAGGCCAGGAAATACTGGATGCGTTTTAACCTAGAGAAATGCACTTTCGGGGTACGGGCGGGCAAGTTCCTCGGCTTCTATTTGACAGAATGAGGAATTGAGGCCAACCCCGACAAGTGCAAGGCATTCTCCGAATTTCCAACACCTAACTCGAAGAAGTCCATCCAATCCCATAACGGTATTCTCGCTTCTTTGTCTCGTTTCGTGACCAAGTCTGCCCAGCATGCTCTGCCCTTCTTCAAACTCCTCCGCAAGGAGGCAGCGTTTGAATGGACGGAGGAATGCGACTAGGCTCTCCTCCATCTGAAACGAGCACTATCAGAACCGTCAGTCCTCTCTTTTCCAGATAACGGCGAAACTTTGTACCTCTATCTCTCCGTAGCAACCGACGCCGTTAGCGCCGCCCTCATCCGTGAAACGCCCGACGGGCAAAAACCTATATAATTCACAAGCAAAGCATTGCAGGGACCAGAGCTGAGATACCAGCAAATAGATAAGGTAGCTCTGGCCCTCATTAACGTTGCGCAAAGACTGGGGCACTACTTCCTGGCTCACACGATCATGGTCCGAACAGATCAACCCGTAAAACAGCTAATAGGACGACCAGATATGGCCGGAAAAATGCTTAAATGGTCATTGGAGCTATCCAAGTTTGAAATTTAGTATGAAAGCCGAAAGGCCCTCAAGGCCCAGGCATTAGCCGATTTCGTCGCAGAGATGACATTCGCATATTCCCCCACCCACGGGGCGCGTAAGTGGACAATCTTCGCTGACGGAGCATCTAGCTCGGCGGGAAGCGGGGCAGGTATAATCTTGGAAAACAACGAGGGAATCATCGTTGAGGTATCACTCACTTTATCCTTCCCTACTTCGAATAACCAAGCTGAGTACGAAGTTTTCCTCGCCGGTCTACGCTTGGCCGAGGACCTGGGGGCAGAAGAAGTCGTCATCTGCACCGATTCGCAACTCGTGGCCCTTTAAGTTCGAGGAGAATACTAGGCCAAAAACGACAACCTATCCGAATACTTGTCCCTGGTCAAAGAAAAAATGGCGAAGTTCGCTACAGTAGAAGTAAAGCATATTCCCCGCGAACATAACGTCAGAGCAAACGTGCTGCCTAAACTGGCGAGCACGAAGAAAAAGGGCAGAAATAATTATGTCATCTAGGAGGTGCTTCCTCGACCCAGCATCGAGAAGACCCCCACGATCCTCGACGTACAACTCATCAGCGACAACAACTGCTGGATGACCCCCGTTTATAACTACCTCGCTAGGGACGAACTTCCATCCAACCCCAAAGAGGCCAGCACAGTCAGGCGCAGAGCCTGCTCCTACGTCCTGATTGAAGACAAGCTCTACAGGCGAGGGTTCTCCATCCCTTTACTCAAATGCTTCGAGGAAAAGATGGTCACCCACGTCTTACACGAGATCCACGAAGGAATCAACGCCTAACATCTCGGGGGAAGATCCCTCGCCCAAAAATCCCTTCGAGCAGAGTACTACTGGCCAACCATGCAGCGGGATGCAAAAGAGCACGTGAAGAAATGCGACAAATGCCAACGGCACGGGGACATGCACATGGCTCTGCCTAACGAGCTCAAAGTTATGTCCTCCCCGTGGCCATTCGCATGGTGGGGCCTGAACGTCCTGGGGTCATTCGTAGTAGGGTCAAACTAGAACAAGTACTTGATAGTAGACGTTGACTACTTCACAAAGTGGATAGAAGCAGAGGCTCTGGCCAAAATAAAGGCCCTCAACATACTTCATTTCTACAAGCGGAACATCCTTGCATGTTTTGGCATTCCCCAAGCAATAGTCACCGACAATGAGACGCAGTTCACGGACACGAAGTTCCAGGATTTCGTCGCTCAACTGGGCACGAAACAACACTTCGCATCCGTTGAACACCCCCAGACTAACGGGCAAGCTGAAGCAGGAAATCGGGTAATCGTACGAGGCCTTAAACGGAGGCTAGACGAAATGAAGAAATCTTGGGTAAAAGAGCTTCACAACGTTCTATAGGCGTACCGCACAACTCCCCACTATTCAACCGGGGAAACTCCCTTTTGTCTGACCTACGGGACTGAGGCAGTGATCCCCATCGAGATACACGTACCATCCAGGCGGACTGAATCACCCCTAGACGAGGAAAAAAATGACGAGGCACTAAGGGAAGAGCTCGACCTCGTCGAAGAGGTCCGGTCAGGAGCAGCTCTTCGCGAAGCCTCATTAAAGCATAAAATCGCAATCAGGCACAACGCCAAAGTGATACGGCGAGAATTCCAAGTGGGCAGCCTTGTCTTGAGAAGGAACCACAAGGACTCTCGGGAAGGCAAACTCTCCGCTAACTGGGAAGGACCCTATCGCGTCCGAGCAAAGACGGAGAATGGGGCCTACTACCTAGAACACCTCAACGGGGAAGAACTTGTTCGACCATGGAATGCCTAAAAGCTAAAAGAATACTATAGCTAAGGCCCTAATTGTCGGTTTGATTTGTCAAAGCAACAAACTTAACATCCTGACTACGATGCGCGCCCAGGTACAAATGTCACATACAAGCCAAGGCAGGATCCCGCTCAGGATCGAGCTGGGTTTTTGCCCGACGACGGTTCCTCAACCGAGCCTGCCGTCGTCAAAGTACCATGATAGGAAAAACACCTAGCTCGCAATGGGAGGTTCATGTCGTGAACTCAGACCTCAAACGCGACCTAAACTCCGCTATCATGCCCAGAAATTCCCCAGGTCGTTCGACCAGTCCCCCTCACAGCCGAACACATCTAATTCAAGCAATTCCCTAAAGTAATAAGTGAATCAAAGTCATCTCTATCACGGACACACACGTGTATTGAGCAAAGATATAACACTTAGCAAAAATAAACAGCAAATAAAGCCATGCGCGAATATACAGCATACAAAAGCGGCCAGGACGGTCGGATACATACATATCAAAATAATTAGTGGCTACAAGGGCCACAATTGTGCATGTTACAAGATAGAGGGGCCATACCCCGCACTGCATAAAATTGCAAAAAATATGGCACGCAGGTCAGAAACATTACAACAACAAAAGAAGACATCTTTCCTCCATCTGCTTAGTCTGCTCGAGGGTAGGCTGCGTCAGCTGGGGCTCCTCGTTCAGGAGATGGGCTTGCTCATCGCCAATATGGAAGAAGTCTGGATTAACAATTTTGCCATCTTCAACGTGGCCCAAAAAGTTGGTCCCCTCTGTGGATAGCTGGATCCCTGGATTCACCACCTTGAGTTGAGCCATAACATTATTGAACGACTCCTTCCCAATGGCAAGGAAATCATCCTCCGCTCGCACGATACAAGCAACCAGCTCGGCCCTAGTCTTCAGCGTCTTCACTTCCTCAGCCTCATCTTTAGCTGGGGCCGCCGCATACCTAATTTGATCGACCGGGTCTTCAGAAGCCTTCTTTTCAGCAACCAGACTCTCATTTTCCCCTTTCAGTTTAGCGGCCTCCTCCGTCGACTTCTTCCTGGCATTGTCAGCAGCCCTGGCCTCCTCCTTGGCCTTCTTCACTTTTTCCTCCAGAGCAGATATCGCCACCTGGGCCTTCTTTAGCTCGGAGGAGGAGGAGTCTTCCTTGGCATAGACCGCCGCCATCTCCAGTACCTAGAACAATGCAGAAGCGTCATGCGCCAGCATTGCCCTCTTGCTCGGTCGGTCTATGTCTTCAAGCTTGAGGGACTCTGCCCGAGGAACTGTTAGGGATGTCCCCTCGAAAAACTTTTTGTAGTGAAGGCAAGAAGGAAGCTCAAACTTGCCCTTCTTCGCTGCCCGATTGAGATCCACCGGGTCATTCGGTCTGGTCCGCTTAAACCTTAAAGCCCCAGGCACAGGAGATCCCTGGGTAGGAGAAGGAATAGGCGAGGAGCTCCCTGCAGCCAGTTGAGGAGGAGGCACCCGCTGAGTAAACCGAGACTTTGGGTTGGTCGCGCTCGCCTTGCCTCTCGTTAGAGCATTTTCACCATCCTCTCATGAGCATAAGGCATTTCACCTGCAAAAGAACGTAACAAGCATGTTAGCAACTAAGGAAATCATAATCCGGGCAAGCTAGAAAAGTAAAAACTACCAAGCAACATAAGGGCGTCAGCATGGGTCTTGCACTCCAGAAGCTCCTTCGTATTGATATAGCGGTGCTCCACTCTTTGCCCACCATCGTCGTCAAAGACCGGGTCCCCCTTTTTCGTCCAGCACTCCTAGAGTTTAAAACTATTAACATATTTGACCAATGCCTCGTAGTAGGTTGTGTCATCCTCATTCAGCATCTCCGGTTGAGTGAGATAATGGTCAGTACCCCGGGTAAAATGGCTCTCGCTCCAACAGAAGGGGTACTTAAACACTTTGTCAGCCAGCTACTTCCCATGTTTGTCGTACATATCATTGTCGTCCTCGTCCGTTGACACTGCCCAGCGTATGTGGTTTCCTGGGTCTTCTCCGACACAGGTTCAATAATATAGAACCTCTCCTTAAAGGTCCAGATAGACTCCGAGAAGGGCTTGAACAGTTTTCTCGCTTGCTTCAGCGAAATCCAGCCGTAACTTTTCCCTGAAACCTGCCTTTGAAGGTGGAAGATTATGAAGAACAAGGGAAAAAAAGCTCATATCTTCAGGAACTCGCAGGTCAGCTTGAAAGCGCGGATAAACGCCAATGAATTAGGGTGCAGCTGCGACGGGGCCAAGTCTAGATGGACGAAGACGGACCGCTGAAAGTCGGTGAAGGGCAGCCTCATCCCTATATCCTTGAAAGCATACTCGTACATTGGGAATCTTTCCCCGTAATCCGTACATATGTGGTCGTCTTGACTGGGGAAGTTCACCTTCCACTCCCCTTCTGGCCCTACATTCGTGAAGACATCCCCGATATAGGAAGCAAAGGTGGATGCATGCTCGGTAGGCTCCGCAACCGTCAATTCCTCTGCTGAAGCATGCTCGGGATTCTCCCTGACCTCGCTGGGGGCGGTTGAAGCCTCAGTGTCACTGCTCTCCGAAGAGCTCTCCTCTGACGAGTCTATGAGAATCTCCTTCTCGGGTTCATGTGTTATCTCGTTCACCTGAAAAATAGAGGACAAAAGTGAATTCTGTTAGACGATGACTATGGATCTAGAAGGGGGTTGAATAGATCCCTTGAGTTTTACATGCAAATGGTTACCAAATATTTGGTTTTTAAAAAAGTTTAACGGAAGCAACCACTGGATAGAACGTCTACAACGAACCTTCTACTAAAAGGATCGGATATGCACGAATATATCGAGAATGAGTATGGAAGAGAAAAAATTCAGTTTGATTACTACACTTAAAAACGCAGTCAACAAAATATCGCTTGCTTGATGTTTAATCCAAACCAATGAGGTAAAATGATAAGCAATTAAAAGCAATGCGTTTGATTTTTGCTTTGAAACAAATTATCAAACACCTGGTGTGCGTAAACACACTAAGTGCAGAATTTCTATGGAATGTAATATAGAGCTGCTCCAAGATACAATTTAAGGAATTGTATCAATTTAACAAATAGTTTCTCAGCTCAAAATTACACTACAACAGAAATTTCGATAAATTGCGACTTCACAAATTCGAACAAACTGAAATGTAAAAGAGTTAAGGGAAAGAGATAGCAAACGAGATTTGATTAGGCAGTTCCCCAATCGTCCTCGGTTTGGGTACCTCTGCCCCCAATTCCACAATTGGAATTGATATATATATATATATATATATATATATATATATATATATATATATATATATGTAGCTGTTGCAAATTATTTATTACAAGAGAAAACTATGAACATCCAAACCCTCGAACGTCTTCGATCGTTGATGCAGAATTTTCTCTCCCCTTGATTCAAGATGAATCAAGTGCTTCGAATATGGTTGATCCAATTACCGTCTCACGCTACTAAAATGAAAGAACCCACCGTTCTTCGGTTACCTTCACTCGATCAATTGTGATCTACCAAAAATTCGAACCCAAACCTCTCTTCTACAATCCTTTGATTACAGCTACTAAACTGAACAATTGCGCCAATTTCAGGTTACCTTCGCCCAGCCGAACCCCTGTAGAAAGAAACAGTTTGTGCAAAAACCCCCCAAAATATATTCGATTCTTGGAGGACAAAACCAGCTGGTTTGATTCAAGAAACACCTACCAACCTCTCAACCCAGAAGATGAAGATCACACTTCCTAAATTCTGAACGTTATCACTTCGAACAATGGGCGACACAAACAAAGAAGATTATGTGTGATTGTTTGTTTACTCAATGAAGAAGATGAAGATGAAGAGAGAAATGGCATAAATTTTCACGTTTCTTATTGTTTCAATAATGAGATGACCAAAACAATTTATAGAGAATGAAATGACCCACCAAAAAAAAAAATAACAGAAATAACAGAAGAAAAATTTAAGTGAAAAATATCAGTTCAGGAAATCATGCGTCGACCCACAACAACCATACGTCGACGCACAGATGAAATTTTTTGGTTTATTCAAAATCATGCGCTTTCCCGCTGGTTTCTATACGTTAGCGCATAAACTGGGAGGTTAGCGTATGAGCTGGGAGGGTTAGCGCATGAACTGCAAATTTTTGGAAATACAATTTTCAGCGCATTTTCAACTGACCAAGTCCAGAAAAACATACTAGACACTACTAAAATGGTAATGAACATTTGTTTATGGGAAAGACAAGGTCCTATACATCTAGACACATGAACAATAATGATTAGACGCAATATGCCTGACACGTGAAGTGATACTGCTCAAATTACAATCTAAAACTTACATATTTGTTGACATCATTAAAATAAAGTAGATGAGAGACCATAGCCCTCCCATACTCCCCCTTTTTGATGATGGCAACACTGTCTTAGCTGTCACGTCATTTGTAATTTGAGAGCGAACAAGCTCCCCCTGTCTTTAACACTTGGTTAATCTCTGTTAAAATTTCTGCTTGTTGTTATTCTTCTCCCCCTTTGACAACATCGAAAAGAAGAAGAGAAGGTGGTCAAAATAAAACACTATAATACGTAAGGAATCATCACATATTTGCAACACATAAACATTAACACGCATCCATATATCATACAGCTAATGTAAAAATAGAAATGGATAAATACAAAACAAAAACATAAAAGCAATACAGTCAATCCGGAAGAATTTAAACCAACTGAATCAAAAGTCAAGGTTAAACAGCAGGAGAAAACATGAAAACAAAATAACAAAACATAAATGCAAAACACAAATGATGCTATGCCCTAATCTTTATGGCCTCCTCCCCCTATATGGATGACCTCTTCCTCCATAATACTGGCCTGGTGGTGGCAAATCTTCTAAGTGCAGGTTGAGTTCGATCAGGGTGTGATTTAGAGTACCAAGGCTATTGGTAAGATTCAGATTTTGTTGAGTCAAGTTCTCGTCCATTTGGTTGAAGCGAGTCATAGACGCGTCAGCAAACCTGTTAAAGTTAGTGATGTGAGTCGAGACTTGATCGGATAAGTTTGTGAGTCGTTCTTCCTGAGCATTGTAGCGACTCTCTTGCAATGCTTGGAATTCTTGTTGTTGAAGATTCATCTCATTTAATCGTGCTAAAATCTCTTCAGATGCCTGGTAATCATACTGAGGCTGTGGAGTTGGAGGTGCCGAGTAATCAGGTTGTTGCTAACCATACTCCTCGTCGTAGGTGGGAGGAACATAGGCGTTACCAAGAGTAGTCCAGCAGTTGTTTTGCCACTCTCCCCAACCCTGATTTTCAGAATCTTCCTCATGTGGATCGCCCATCCATGTGTCGTTGTCATTCTCTTGCATAACCACATCAGCATCATTAACCTCTTGATGATCACCATCATGTACGTCCTCATCAGTATTTCTTTCATAGTGAACAGGTTCTTCAGGTGCAGATTGGAAAGGATGAGTCGATCTGTGTCGATAATTGAATTTCCTATTAACCTTATCCCAATGGTAGCCCATCATGGTGATGGTTTTTGGTTGAAATTGTTGTTCAGATGAAATCTCAATGTAAGGAATATTTGGAACTGAAATCCCAGCCTTGTTCAGGATGTTCTGAATACAGGATGCATAACCTAGAGCCTGATATTTGTGAGAGCTGCGGGTAACGAACATCCGATATGCAAAATAGTATGGCCAATTGATTTTGATCCGATTTTTTAGAATATACATGAGATGAACTTCAGCCTTCTCAACCCGTGAGTATCCACCTTTCTTAGGTCTCAAGATACGAGCAACAATCCATTGCAAAATGCGGTCTTCAAATTTCAGATGACCAGTAGTGACATTTTTCGGAAAGATGTCACTTGCTACATCATTGTCAGGATATGGTTTCCGTAGCATAGAGTTTAGAGCAGTGTTGAAATTAAAGTTCTTAACAAATGTTTTATCAGTTACTCTAGGTAGATCTTCATTTGTGTCCAAACTAAACAAAGTAGCCCATAAATCATTGTTCACATCATGAACAACATTATTCATAGAAAACTTAAACTCATCCCCCTTAAATTTACCCTTGATTCCACAGTAGAACACTCGAATCAGATCACTATTGTATTTATCATCACATTCCAGGAACTCACCAAGATTCTGAACATTGAGTATTTCAGTTATCTCAGGAATGTGATAATCTTCACCCATCAATACGTAGAAACCATGTTGTGGTATAACATCACGAGTACTAAACAATGCCTCATAAGGAGTAGATAATGCATCAGAAACTAAAGAATTAACGGTTACCGGTTGTGAAGATGATGATATGGTTGTCCTGGTTGCTGATTGTGAAGATGAAGCTCTTGTTGTCCTTTTACCAATGTTTCTTCTTGAGGCCATGGTTGATGAAGAGTTGAAAGAGAATGATGAACAATGATTTTCGCAGAAAATGGAGAGGAGAGATGTTCAGCCCTTAGAAACCCTTGTATTTGTAACTTAGAGAATTTCCTCTTTGTGGGTTTTTGATTTTTAGGGTTTTTGATGAGAATTTGATGGATAGTAATGGGTATTGATGAGGTTTAATGGAGAAATAGAGATAGAGAGACCACTAAATCTGATGAGATGACATGCAATGAACCTATATCGATGTGCAATAAAGATATGTAGTGAAATTAGGCATCACTAGGTCAGCGCACGCGTCCCACTAAAGCAGGAATTCTGAACGCTGCGTTTATGCATCGACCTATGTACCTTGTGCGTCGGCACATGATTACTGAAGCTACTTAAAAATTTTCAAAAGCCAATGATGTGCTGACCCGAATTTTTCACCAAGTCGGCGCACATGTCATGAGTCGACGCATGAAGGTATAAAAATGACCCAGAATGAAATTTTGCAATTTTAAGTTCCAAACAGATAAATAGACATGCACACATATAGAACAAAACATCCACATGAACGATATGTGCTCAAAATACAATAAACATCAAGATTACGGTACTTAATATGGCACAAAATATGATAAACATCTATGAATCAGAACGATATTACCTTGATCACCATGACGATAAGAGCCCTCACATATAGCTAAATATCTCTTTGCATTGTTAGTTAAAAGAATAAACAAGCATGTATATATGTGAAGATCACTATCTTAAAAGATTATTAAGCACGATCCGAGATATCGAGAATGCCAAGTTCCCTACGGATGTGAAAGAAAGGCTCTGTAGCTAATGGTTTTGTAAAAATATCAGCAAGTTGATTTTTAGTGTCAACGTGCTCAAAAATCACATCACCTTTCTCTACATGATCCCCAAGAAAATGATGGCGTATTTCGATATGCTTAGTGCGTGAATGCAATACGGGGTTCTTAGTTAGATTAATTGCACTAGTGTTATCGCACAAAATTGGAATACGCTCAAGTTTTAAATTGAAATCAAGCAATTGTTGTTTAAGCCGTAGGACTTGAGCACAACAACTACCGGCGGCAACGTATTCCGCCTCGGCTGTTGACAAAGCAACGGAAACCTGTTTCTTGCTATGCCAACTCACCAAGGAATTTGCGAAAAGGTGACACGTGCCACTATTACTTTTCCTATCCAACTTGCACCCGGCAAAGTCGGAATAGGAGTAGCCAACTAAGGAACAAACACTACCTTTGGAATACCACAACCCATACTTTGGAGTACCGGAAAGGTATCGAAGTATGCGCTTAACAGCTTTTAAGTGGGATTCCTTGGGATGTGCCCGATACCTCGCACACATGCATACACTAAACATTATATCGGGACGTGATGCGGTAAGATAAAGAAGAGATCCTATCTTACCTCGATACTTCTTTACCTCAACATCCTTACCCTTTTCGTCACGATCAAGATTGGCACTTGTAGGCATAAGAGTGTCTATTGCTTTGCAGTTTAGCATATCAAAATGTTTAAGTAACTCAAGACAATATTTCGTTTGACTCACGAATATTCCCTCTTCAAGTTGTTTTATTTGCAATCCGAGGAAATAGTTGAGCTCCCCCATCATGCTCATTTCAAACTCCCCCTACATCAAATTAGAAAACTCCTTGACCAAGGTCATGTTAGTAGACCCAAATATAATATCGTCAACATAAATTTGTACCAAGATTAAGTGTTTTCCTTGACGTTTAATAAAGAGGGTTGTGTCAACCTTTCCTCTTGAATACCCTTGATCAAGTAGAAATTTGCTTAGATGTTCATACCAAGCCCTAGGGGCTTGTTTAAGTCCGTACAAAGCGCGTTTAAGTTTATAGACATGATCAGGATATTCGTGGGATTCAAAACCCGGAGGTTGGGCTACATAAACCTCTTCATTTATGTATCCGTTAAGGAATGCACTTTTAACATCCATTTGGAATAATTTGAAGTTCTTTGTGCAAGCATCGGCAAGTAGAAGGCGTATAGCCTCGAGTCGGACAACCGGCGCATAAGTTTCCTCATAGTCGATTCCTTCCTCTTGGTTATAGCCTTGCGCTACAAGCCACGCTTTGTTACGCGTTATTACTCCATTTTCATCAAGTTTATTCCTAAACACCCATCGGGTGCCGATTACTCGATGATCTCGCGGAGGGGGGACAAGGTCCCAAACCTCATTTCTCCTAAATTAATTTAGTTCATCTTGCATGGATAGGAACCAATGCTCATCGAGTAACGCCTCCTTAGCGTTTTTAGGTTCAACTTGTGACACAAAAGCAGAGTAATAGTAAAAATTACTAAGTTTAGAGCGAGTGGTTACTCCCTTAGATATATCACCGAGAATGTTGTTAATTGGATGGTCTTTTGAAGACTTCCAAGCTGGAGATCTTTATCAGCATGATGACCATCCTCACTTTTCACTGGTTGGTGATCCTTTTCCTCCTCAATACGCACTGCTTCAGGCTGATCAATTCCCTTATCAGTGTCCTTGAGTATGTCTGCAGTAGGTACACCTGCACCATGAAAAGAACTACCTTCTCCGACATTTCTCGGATAAGACTCATCAAAGGTAACATGAATTGACTCTTCAACTACACGTAACCTCTTATTATAAATTCTATACGCTTTACTTGACTGAGAGTATCCAAGAAAAATACCCTCGTCGGCCTTGGCATCAAATTTACCAAGAGTCTCTTTCCCATTATTTAACACAAAGCATTTGCAACCAAATACATGAAGGTGGGAGATATTTGGGTTACACCCTTTTAAAAGCTCATACGGTGTCTTATTTAGAATAGGCCGGATGAGCACCCTATTCAAAACATAACAAGCCGTACTTATGGCGTCGGCCCAAAAGTATTTTGGTAATCCACCATCATTGATCATAGTCCTTCCAAGTTCCTCCAAAACTCTATTTTTACGTTCCACTACCCCATTTTGTTGAGGGGTGCGTGGTGCGGAAAAATTATGATCAATTCCGTTGGAATCACAAAATGCTTCAAACAAATGATTTTCAAACTCACCCCCATGGTCACTTCTAATTGACCCAATGTTTGTGTTTAACTTGTTATGAGATAACTTAGCAAATTGTTCAAAGGCCGAAAAGGTATCACTCTTATTTGCTAAGAAAATAGTCCAGCAAAACCTCGAAAAATCATCGACTATGACAAACCCATAATAGTTACCACCTAGGCTTTTAACCCTAGATGGTCCAACGAGGTCCATATGGAGGAGCTCAAGGGGTCTCATAGTTAAAACGATGTTTTTAGATTTGAATGAGATCTTTGTTTGCTTCCCCATTTGGCACGCATCACAAAGATGATCCTTTGTGAATTTGATTTTGGGTAAACCGATGACTAGGTCTTTTGAGACTATTTTGTTGAGCAAATCAAAGTTGATGTGAGCCAACCATCTATGCCACAACCATGAATCTTCATTCAAAGTGACTAGACATTTGTCTCCATTCAACGATACTTCATCTAAGTCTAGTATATAGACGTTGTTCACCCTCAAGCCCTTAAACGCATTCTTTTTGTCACTATCTTCAACTATGCAACAATCCTTTGAAAAAGATACTTTATAATTCTTGTCACATAGTTGACTAATGCTTAAAAGGTTGTGTCTAAGGCCTTCCACAAGAAGTACATCAGAGATAGTAGTAGATGAGGGGTTACCTACACTACCTTTACCAAGTATCTGTCCCTTGTTGTTATCTCCGTAGGTGACAAACCTCTTTTTCTTCGCCACAAAGTCGATAAAAAGAGATATGTCTCCGGTCATGTGTCTCGAGCAGCCACTATCCAGAACCCATCTTCTTTCGGTGGTCTCAAGACTTTGTACCTACAAAAACAATCAAGGGAGAGTAGGTACCCAATTCTCATTGGGTCCTTTAAGGTAAGTGAAACCAAGACCGCACTTGGGCAACCATTGGTAGATGCCTTTCGGAACAAGAAACCTTCTGAAGCGGCATTTCGCAATAGTATGACCAGGCTTACAACAGTAAAGACAATTACGGTTCATTTGGAATTTACTTTTGCTATCACTATCTCGAATCACATAGGTATACTTTTGATATGGATTATTCATGCTCTCACGAAAATTTGATCGATCAATAGCAAACGTAACTTTTGGCTTAAGAGCCTTGTCCAATTTGGCCTTGAGGATTCTCACCTCTCGCTGCCAAATATGACAAGTGTCACAGCCCCAATTGAACCAAGAGGTAGGGTCCTTTTCAACCTTGGCTTTTGATGTGTCTGTTGCGGTGAAAATCGGATAACAAACTATTAATTAACTTGCATCATATTTCTTTTACAACCGACTTTGATTTATCCAAAGGAAAGGTTCAAGATCGTTAGAAAAACCTAAAGGGGGGAGATCTAAGGTTCGGGGGTTGGTTACGCCTAGGGAAGGTATTAGCACCCTAAACGTCCGTAGTACTCTACAGGAACCTCTTGTTAAGTGTTATCTTATGTTTGTTAAAGGTTCTATGCTAAAGGTTAAAACCCTAGGGGTTAGTATCTAAGTATACTCGACAAAGCATCGCACATTGCGCCTACGTATCCTCGGGTATAGAATCAGAGTATGCGTAGTTCTACTTCTACTGAATGATTGACCGTGGTCAATATTCAGAGGGGAAAGGAGTGTGACCTCATTGTAGAGTATAAGAACTCTCTAAGTCTAGTTATAATGGTCCTATGTTATGTTTTAGTCAATAGGGAAAGTGAGTATTCATTAGGATGAATATCACCAAGAGTGTAAGAACTCTTTCCTAAGGCTAGTAATGACTTATTGGCTCTTAGGAGGCCAAGAAGTGAAAGTCATCTCCTAAGAGGCTACTAAGGTAAGATGGGGGCTATGACTTTAAGAGTCAACATTAATCACCTTCCTTTGGAATGGGGATAATAACAGTTGATAAGATATTAAAAGATAACAAGAGACATTAATAAAGATGAATAAGATAACAACAATAACATGAGTATGGCAAGAAGTATTTCATAATAAAGTATGGATAAGATGGACATGATCATCATAGAAACATGTAAACAAAGACAAATCAATATGTTTCAATCTTAAGGAAGACAAACATAAGGAACACTCACAAGATAAAGAGGCATAATATTAAACTAATATGATATTTAAAGAAGAACAAAATTCACACATCCAAGTCAAACACATGATGAATCAAACATGGGATAAATTTATTCAAAACTTAAATAATTATTAGTGAATAAACACTCAAATGATCAATAAAGGTGCTTCATAAATAAAACTAACAATTAGTCCAATTAAGAAACAATTTAAACTTGAATAATTAAGAAACAATTAGAAATAAATCACATATTAATTATTAAGCTTAAATAAACAAGAGAGAATTAAAATAAATCACATATTAATAATTAAGTTTACATAAACAAATAAGAAATAAATTGATAATTAAAATTAAAATAAAGATAAAATATTTTTGGAGTTTTTTTTTTTGAAATAAAGAAAAAAGGTTTTAAATAAATAAATAAAACACAAAAGGTTTAAAAAAAAGATTTGAAAAGGAAATATTTTAAATAATAAAAAAAACCAACAACGCGCAGGGGGGTGCGCTAGTAATTGACATGGTTGAAAAAACAAGAGAGTATGAATTGGGCCCAAAAGGGGGGTGGTAAGAGCACAAGGCCCAGGCGAAGTGGCTGTGAAAAGGCAAGGAAAATAAAACACAAAAGGATGGTCTGGGGGGATCGAACCCAAGACATCCTAGTTAACAAGGGCAAGGTCTGAACCACTAGGGTGGCGATACATCCATTGTATACGCCACCCAGTGTAATACTTAAACCCAAATAAGTCATAAGATGCATTAAAGGAAAACACACGCGTTGCTACAATGAATCAGAGTGTATTACATAAATCAATTGGTCAAGTTCATTTAAAAACACAACACGACAAAACCAACGTCAATAGCCAATCAGAAAGCACGCATGGGAATGGAAACATGCAGAACAAACACAAACCATCGTGTTTCATCTTTTGAACCTCAAAACAAACATCCAACTTCAATCCAACCTAAAACCCTCAAAACTTAACCAAATATCATGAAATAACATACTGAAATGAAGTATTCAAAACATAGAACACGATGGAGCCCTAATCTAAACAAGTTAATGACCACATCATGAGCAAGAAGCAAAGGAAAACACAAGTTCAAAATTAAAACTCAGTTCAGAAGAAGATGAGAAACCACACTCTGTTTCAAACCTAAACCAACATACTGCTTTAAAAACTTAACAACAACATGTAATAGGACAAACCACAACTTCCTGAACCTCCATCACACGATAACATGAACAAGCATCAATATTTAAAACTCAAATGAGTTGGAAATAACATTAAATAACCAGCATACATCCATGCACGAATTACAGTCATGCACACATGATGAACATTCAGAGTTAGTAGGTTCAGCATGCATCTGATCAAAGGAAATATACCTTCACATAGTTATTCATTTTAACATGGTTAACAAATTTTTTATCAGAAACAAACTTGATTCATTATGGCAACCATGGAGAGGTATGAAACTTCTAAGACAACTCAACAGAGGTTTATGACAATATATATATCATGCATAGATACCATGAACACACAAACATTGAAACAGAGAATGATCTCTAACATTAAACTAGCATGTATTCAACATAGCATGATAAGCATGATAAGCATGATAAGCATGATAAGCATGATAAGCATGATGAGCATGATAAGCATGATAAGCATGATAAGTGGAGGGTTGAGGAACTTACTTGGTTCCTGAGTGAGCAACAAAAACTCCTTCCTCTGCAGCTAGCTCGTGAGCTCCCAGAGTGTTTTTTTTCAGAGTTGTTTGGTGTTGATTGTTGATGAGAAATGAATGAGAGTGCATCTCCTTTTATAGGTGAACTGGTGGTCCAAACTCAGTGGTCATTGGCTTGGCACAAAGGAGAAAAATCTCTTCATGATACTACACGCATGGCCCCTCCTTCACTTTTCAGTCTTGAGCCGAGTGAAGATTGTCTTAGTTGCTGATTTAGGGTTTAAGTCAGAAAAGAAGCAGTGGCAATGACCCAGGGAGAAAGAAACAACGAAGCATTACACGAGGGATCTTTGTTTTGGCCTGTGGTTGTTAGTTTGCAAGTACAAAAGGTGATGTACTTGAATACTTCCCTTGCACGGTTCTGTGACAGAAAATGTTGGAAAAAGGTAAAGAGAAGGTCAACTGGTGTGTACTTGATGTATGGTCAGATTGTGTTTCCAGTGGTAGTTCAACGAGAAACATATTTAGGGCCAAGAAAC
Source organism: Lathyrus tuberosus (assembly GCA_022829125.1). Lineage (NCBI taxonomy): Eukaryota > Viridiplantae > Streptophyta > Magnoliopsida > Fabales > Fabaceae > Lathyrus > Lathyrus tuberosus. Next base: position 4,112,193 of record JALAZF010000254.1, read on the forward strand.
CAAATCGTGCACTCCACTTTGGTGCATGATATCTATTTTTCCAAAGAGCCAAATGAGATGATTTCTTTTCCTCTTAGAAGATTGGAGATAATAGAGTAACTTTGGTGTTGGGAATTGCTAGAAATTCAGCCCATAATCATGTGAAAATTCATGGACAACATTGAGGTGCCAAAAGGTTTGAAAGATTCTGAATTTCTCAAGTGTACATATTTCAACATGTCACCTTTAGTGTACCATAACTTGATAACCATTTCACCAATCCTTGAAGTTTTTGATTCTATGTAAAGAGGGCATTTGATAGATCAATTCTTATGTGGAAAGTTACTTGAGATAGTGATTGTAACATTGAGAAAGAAATCCATAAAGTCATGCGCATGGGAAGGCAAAAAGGACTTAGAAAAAATTTCTAAGTTATTAGATTTTTACAATTTAAGGTACCTAACTTTAAAACACCATAACTTGAGTTTGGCTCATTCAAATGAGATGTTCCACATATGGTTGGAAAGCTCTCATCATGCTCTAAAACTTTCATTTAGGACCAAAGTCTTGAATCCAAGTGGAAATGGGTGAAAAATGAGGTCAAAGTTAGAGAAAAAATGTGAAGAAAAGTGTTGAAATTTTCTAAGTGTTGGGTCAGATTATCTTGCAAGCTTCATAACTCAAAAACCAAGCATTTTTGGATGAAAAGTCATATGGAACAAATTGAATATCTTGAAAAGGGCTTTCCAATGAGCTTTGAGTCACTCAATTTGAGTGTGTGGTTTAGGGGTTATGGTCATTTCAAATTGTGCTATTAGAGGGAAAATCTCACATATGAAGTCTTTCATGATCAAAACCTTACTTCTCTTGCAAGAAACCTCATGAAACTTGATCTTGATGCTTTGAATACCTCCTGAGACAGTCTATGATGATTAGAACCATTGACACTTCATTTGAACCAAAATTCCCAAGGATTAGGGTTTCAGTCAAAAACCTAATTTTGACTGTGAATGCACTGAGGTCAGATCTTGTAAATTTGCTTCTTCCTTCTCATCTAAAGGTATTAGGAGACTCTTGAGGATATTGATAAGCCAATAGAATCAAGAATTAGGGTTTGGGAGTTCATCTTGATGAAAATCAAGGTCATTGGCTGATAGGTGTCACAGAAACCCTAATTTGGAGGTGTAGTGAGGCTGAGGCTCAAACTTCTCTTGTTGAGGACCAATAGATCTTGGATTCCTGTTGAATGATGTCTCTTGGATGTAGATGACCTTAAGTGGTAAGTGAACCACACAAATCTTGACTTGATAGAGTCAATTTCTCAATGATTTCTTCAGAGCAAAACCCTAATTCCAAAGTTCTTGCACTGGAGATCTTTTGTTGACTTGACTTGCTTCAAAATAACTTGTGGAGCTTCATGGTGATATGCAAACCTAATTTGAATCACAAAGAAACAAACTGTGAGATATGGGTTAGCTCAAACAATGCAGAGATGCTTGACCTAAGATTCACAAATGAAGATGACATCTAAGGGTAAAAATTTGGGGTACAGCAGTTGCCCCTATTTAAATAGCTTTACCGGATGGCACGAGGAACGGAGATTCCAGGGGCGTCAAGGTGAAAGGTATTTAAATATAGCAAACCAAAAATTTTGCCCTTAGATGGAATGCAAATGCTAAGGACAAACGACAGACATGCAAATGCTGACATGCCATGAACTTCTAAAATGATGATATGATACCAAGAAGGTGCAAAGATGCAGACATACCAGACACCAGGGACAACAGGAAGCAAACACACAAGATAAGCTCCACCGGGGAAAGACGAAAGCTAGTATCCATGAGAAAAATTCACTGGGGATACAGGCTAACCAGCGAAAGAGACTCACTGGGGAGACTCCAAAGAAACACCGGGGAAAAAACCAAAAAACAATCTCCACTGGGGAAAGATCCGGGGAGATAGACTACTGGGGACAAAACAAACCCACACTCTTCCTGGGCATGAAACCATAAAGAAAAACCTGATCCGGGGATCAGCCTAAAAAAATAGACAACCAAGCAAAGACTTCCTGGGGATTCTTATACCGAAGAGTTCAAGATGGGATCTTCAAGAAAAAGCCAGAAAGACAGAGACAAACTCTGCACACCAGATAGGAGTCTTAATAAAGCAAATTGTTCCAAGAAGCTTGGCTTAAAATTAGTTTTCAAAAATCAAGGGTAAAGGTTCAATGTCTGACACGATTCGAACAAGAACGGTTTTAAAACAAGAAGACAGTGCTTGACATGATTCAAACAAAGTCCAAGTTCAAGTTTGACACGATTCAAATAAGAACAAGTTTTAAAAATCTTTAATGTTAAACTTCTTGGGGAACAGCAAAAGGTTTAAAGATTCAAATCTGGCGCGCAAAGGTTAAGACCGAACAAGCACGACACAAAGCAAACCGGAAATGTCCTTACTTCACTGGGGAATAAAGACAGGCACAAACAAAAGACCACAAGCGAAACAAAGCACAAGGAGTCAAAATCTGGCACTCAAAGGTGGTGACCGAACGTAAGCCTAACTTAGGCAAAGATTTTGGACATACCGGGAATGTTTTTACTCCACTGGGGAAGTAAAGGTTCACATCGTCAAAGGATAGACGGTAAGGGATAATTGAATCGAAGGTTTACATCACCAAAGGATTGATGGAAGAAAAAAACTGGCATCGTCAAAGGATTGACGGAAAAAGCAGTTGATCAAAATGCGACATCATCAAAGGGTTGATGGAGAAAACAGTTGATTTAAATAAATAAAGACCTCATCAAAGGGTTGATAGGGGAAAAAAACTGGCATCATCAAAGGATTGACGGAAAAAAAAAGCAGTTGATCAAAATGCGACATCATCAAAGGGTTGATGGGGGGAAAAAACTAGCACCGTCAAAGGATTGACGGAAAAAATAATTGATCAAAATGCGACATCATCAAAGGGTTGATGGAGAAAATAGTTGAGATCGTCAAAGGATTGACGGAGAACACAGATGATTCAAATAAATAAATGTACTTTCGAAAGTAGGTTCGGAAACCACCCCTGTCAGGGACCAAAGTTCAATCTAGGAACAAGCTAGAAAGAAACGGTCAAACAAGACTCCAATTGAGGAATGAACTCAAATGGAAATTTATCTTATCCACATGTGGAAAAGATAACTGAACCAACCATCATCCACGAGAATCAAAGTCTGTGGGGAATTCAGAAAAGATGGGCACTTTATGCCTAGGGCTGACTTTCTATTGGAGAGAATAGACACACCCGGTCACTTGGGGAGATAAACACCAAAGTGAACCAAAACAAGGAAACACCAGAAAAGGAAGCAAAAATGCTAAGATACTATTCGTATGCCATGCTTATTCTTATGCTGACAAAACAGACAAAAGGAAACGAGACTGAAGATGAAATAAACATCTCGACAAGGATACCCAGCCAAACCCAACTGGTCGGACCAATACTGGGGATGAAGAAGAAGAATCAACAACTTCATTGGTGAAAAGAGCATTCCACTTGAGGTATAACATCCTGAGGATTGCCCTCGTGAGCTTGATTTCTTTGTTGGTAGAGGATCCATGGAGAATTTGTCAAGATTAGCTGAAGTAACAGCTTATTGGGGAGCTAGCAAAGGATATTGGCATAATGATCATCTTCAAATCTCATCTGCCCCAGGCCATATGGTTTGTCGGAAGACGATAACAAGAGGATTTTATAGAAGAATTGGCATACAAGGTGTTTCAATATCTTCAAACTCTTGGAGAGATCTCGGCGTAACTGCCCCAGATTAAATGCATTTACACAACAGGGTCCTTGAACTTGCTTCAGACTGGTTATCTGACGAAAAAGGAACAAACTTGCCCCAGTCAGCTTGGTTGATCTATGAAGGAGATGTCGTTGATTTTTAGAGATTTATCGAATCTCGACTTGACTGCCTCTGATTAATTGGTTGGTAATCAAAAGGATTTTACAGAAGAATTGGCATACAAGGTGCCTCAATATCTTCAAACTTTTGAAAAGGTTTCTGAGCCTTGACATAACTGCCTCTGTTTAGCTGTATTCGTAATATTCAAACTGTAGTAGAAACGACCGGGGAACAAAACTTGCCCCTGTTGATGGGTCACTGGAGTCCACATCTATCATAAGATGACCTAGAGAAGATTTGTTCCAGTATTTTGAACTTTGACGAGTTCTGCCCCTGATTCGGTAGATTGGCAAATCCTTCCGCTTGGTTGCCCCTGACTGAGCTCCTTTATCAAGTCGAATCCCCTAACTGGCTGCATTGTTGGGATTTCTTTGATATTAAGTTGTCTTGCAAACAAGTATTGTTCATTAAAAATTGGCAATTTCAATGCGATATTCATGCAAGCCTTTGAAATCGAGTTTCATTGATGAAACACACACGGTGGAATGATTAAATCAAAAACAAAGATGGATCTAGTCAGAAGAAGTGATCAACACACGCAAATAACAAAGATTATTAGGAGTCAGGTTAATCAACCTTGCTGTAGTATACTTTCAAAACAACCTTACCTCAATTAGGTCTTTTATGGGTTGTAATGTGGCTTGGTTCACGGTTTATGAAACAAAGGATAAAGGCTCAAAGTTTATTTGTCCCCACCCAATCTTCGTGATGAACTTCAGTCCTATGCTCAGTTGGCTTAAGCTACACATTTACGTTCCTATATAGATTAGGAATGCATTGATGATAGAGTTGATTGACGCCTTACACGAAGCGCTTGTATTTGATTGCATATCCAAGTTAAACTGAGAACTACCCTGCCCCAAGATTGAGATTTAAGGGTTTTTTGTGTAAGGAAAGAAAACTCCTACTCCTGGGCTCGAAGGGTTAACGAGGGATTATCTTCCTTATTTCTCCAGTGTTTAGGGATTGAAATAATGCCTTACATCCTCGGCGAGGTTTAATTGAAAGCATACCACAAAAATTATGAACATAACGTTTTCATCATCCTAAACAGTTGAATAAAGGGAGTGAAACAAGGTGAAGGTACATTTTGTATTTTTGTATGGCGATAAAAATATATGAGTGAAACGAATGGACTTAATCAAAAAGATGCACAAACATTTCATTAACCTCGCCAATTTGAAAATACAATACTGCTTATAAGCAAAAACAGATTCAAATATGCAAAGAAAATACAACAAAAATGCTGAAACAGTCTAAAGTTTGCCAGCCTCAGGGAACTGGGCTTTCCTTCTCGGCTTGCCAAACGGAGATAGTCATCTTCAAAACTGATTGTCGAAATCCGTCTGAGAATTATCTTCACATCCACTCTCGACAATTTCTTCCTCTTCAGGGTCTGATGAATCTGCTCGATTAGGTAAAGGACGGTTGATTTGAATTCCTTGAGGCGTGAATGAGATCATCTCAGAATCAAGCAGCGTCTGAACCTTGCTTCTGAGTACCTTACAGTCTTCGGTCGAATGCCCATGTGCCCTAGCGTGGTAGTCACATCGGGCGTAGGCATCAAAGCCTGGTGGGTAGGGAGGGATCACTGGATCTATCCCTTTTGGCACTATCAATCCCCCTTTGATTAAATCTGGCAGGAACTGACTGTATGGCATTGGCAACGGAGTGAAATTCCTCTCTGGCTTCCTTGGCCTTTGTCGTGCATGCTGACGTGGCTAACGGTGGTAGTACCGTTGATACAGAGGAGGTCTTCGATTTGTAGAAGAATATTGCCCACGTGGAGAGATTGGTGTCTGATGCAAAGACCCAAAAGGTTGATGATGCTGAACACTTGAGTTGCAGAAGCGCTGAGGTATCTGGGATTCCCATATAGAATTACTTTCCTTCTCCCATTCTTCTTGAGAACTGACAACTGATTTATTCTCACCGGCCGGGATATTTGAGATGCCTCGGATCTTTCCTTTCTAGAGACCACTCTCAATGCGTTCTCTAGCTTTTACCAATTCAGAAAAGTTTGACATCACAGTGCTAAACAACTTTTCTCAGTATATACCTTGCAAAGTATCCACGAACCAGTCAACCAATTCCTTGTCCGAAAGTGGTGGTTGAACACGAGCAGCTACTTCTCTCCACCTCTGAGCATACTTTCTGAAGGACTCATTTTCTTCTTGAGATAAGTCTAGCAAATGTAGGCGGCTGGGAGCCAAATCAAGATTGTAGTTGTATTGCTTCACAAAGGCACTAGCTAGGTCTGACCATGATTGGACATGACTACTCTCTAGCTGCATATACCAATTCAGTGATGCTCCACTTAGACTGTTTTGGAAATAATGGATCATGAGTTTGTCATTGAGGACATGTGAAGTCATTCATATGCAAAACATCACCAAATGCTGCTTTGGACAGCTATCCCCTTTATACTTCTCAAACTTCGGCATTTTGAACTTAGGAGGTATCACGAGGTCGGGTACCAAACACATGTCCAAAGCATTCAGATCAGCAGTGTCACGGCCTTCAATGGCATCAAGCTTCTTTTCCAAGGCACGACATTTTTCCATTAGCTCAATGTCTCGTGGATCCTGGGTTTTCATCACAGGGACCACTTCTTGGGAATCTGACTGCGATATTCCATAGCATCAATAGAAGAAGAATGTCCATCTCGGACAATGGCATGTTCTTGTATAAACTGGTTCTCAACAGGAATTTGCACAGGTTGGGCTTGGGCAACATTATTCACAAACATACCCTGAATATTGGCATCTCTTTTTGCCAAGGCTGCCATAATCTGATCCAACTGGCTTCTTAACAAGTTGAAATCCACTCTGGTCACAAACTGGCTCTGCTCCTCTGAATTCATGATCCCTTAAAGCTTCTTCAAGTCCAATGCTTGCTTTGGGAGGTTAGCTGGATTACAGACAAAGGACGGAGGAGACTCAAGACCGAGAAATGCAAATGCAATGCAAGTGCAAATGAAATGCTAATGCAAGCCAAATGGTTTCAAGGAACTCGAAAGGAGAGTTGCAAACATTTTCGGGAAAGCTGAAAAGTTTTGTTTTAAAATCTAAGATCCCGATTAATCTTTGCAAAGAAAAGAACGTCTGAGTTCATTGAAACCAAATGGTTATCATGAGATGTATGCAATGCACAAAACACGGGCACACAAAAACACTAACATATGCACACACAACAGCGCACAAGTCCTAGGTTTAAGGGTTACGAGCATAGAGTCAAAGGTCTACCCATCCAAAAGGTATGCACTATGGTTTTCACCTGCCGAACAAGGTTCTAAAGGGTTCCCAGAGTCTACAATCCATCTTTCGGATTTTATCGATTTCCCAAATGACTTGGTAATCAACAAAATTCTCAAGAGAACCTCATCTGAGTGTAGTATCGCGTAGCAACTAATTCAGAAATAGACTTCTTCATAGTCCCCGCACTACATCTAAAAGGCTTAAGTGGGGTTTGGAAACTACGGTTCTCAGTATCAATGGCACCTAAATTGAGAGTAGCACGCTTTCAAGAATAGGATCGTTCAACATGACTAAACTCTCAAGAGGGCCTAAACTGAGTGATGGTGTCTCAAGTTAACTTTTTCAGGAATCGACTCCTTCAAAGCCTCCTTAAATATACCATCGTCCTATCATAAGTGCACTCAAAATCTGGGTTAGTATTTATCTCACCACTCAACAATGTCAAACCCAAAGAAAGAACTCAAGCAAATATACAGACATACACAGATATGTACAAGCAAAGTAAACAAACATAAATAACATAAGCAAAAGCAAGGTGGGCTTAACCCTCAAAAAGTTTTATCCCCAGTGAAGTCACCATTTCTGTTGCGGTGAAAATCGGATAACAAGCTATTAATTAACTTGCATCATATTTCTTTTACAACCGACTTTGATTTATCCAAAGGAAAGGTTCAAGATCATTATAAAAACCTAAAGGGGGGAGATCTAAGGTTCGGGGGTTGGTTACGCCTAGGGAAGGTATTAGCACCCTAAACGTCCGTAGTACTCTACAGGAACCTCTTGTTAAGTGTTATCTTATGTTTGCTAAAGGTTCTATGCTAAAGGTTAAAACCCTAGGGGTTAGTATCTAAGTATACTCGACAAAGCATCGCACTTTGCGCCTACGTATCCTCGTGTATAGAATCAGAGTATGCGTAGCTCTACTTCTACTGAATGATTGACCGTGGTCAATATTCAGAGGGGAAATGAGTGTGACCTCATTGTAGAGTATAATAACTCTCTAAGTCTAGTTATAATGGTCCTATGTTATGTTTTAGTCAATAGGGAAAGTGAGTATTCATTAGGATGAATATCACCAAAAGTGTAAGAACTCTTTCCTAAGGCTAGTCATGACTTATTGGCTCTTAGGAGGCCAAGAAGTGAAAGTCATCTCCTAAGAGGCTACTAAGGTAAGATGGGGGCTATGACTTTAAGAGTCAACATTAATCACCTTCCTTTGGAATGGGGATAATAACAGTTGATAAGATATTAAAAGATAACAAGAGACATTAATAAAAATGAATAAGATAACAACAATAACATGAGTATGGCAAGTAGTATTTCATAATAAAGTATGGATAAGATGGACATGATCATCATAGAAACATGTAAACAAAGACAAATCAATATGTTTCAATCTTAAGGAAGACAAACATAAGGAACACTCACAAGATAAAGAGGCATGATATTAAACTAATATGATATTTAAAGAAGAACAAAATTCACACATCCAAGTCAAACACATGATGAATCAAACATGGGATAAATTTATTCAAAACTTAAATAATTATTAGTGAATAAACACTCAAATGATCAATAAAGGTGCTTCATAAATAAAACTAACAATTAGTCCAATTAAGAGACAATTAAGAAACAATTTAAACTTGAATAATTAAGAAACAATTAGAAATAAATCACATATTAATTATTAAGCTTAAATAAACAAGAGAGAATTAAAATAAATCACATATTAATAATTAAGTTTACATAAACAAATAAGAAATAAATTGATAATTAAAATTAAAATAAAGATAAAATATTTTTGGAGTTTTTTATTTGAAATAAAGAAAAAAGTTTTTAAATAAATAAATAAAACACAAAAGGTTTAAAAAAAAGATTTGAAAAGGAAATATTTGAAATAATAAAAAAAACCAACAACGCGCAGGGGGTGCGCTAGTAATTGACATGGTTGAAAAAACAAGAGAGTGTGAATTAGGCCCAAAAGGGGGGTGGTAAGAGCACAAGGCCCAGGCGAAGTGGCTATGAAAAGGCAAGGAAAATAAAACACAAAAGGATGGTCTGGGGGGATCGAACCCAAGACATCCTACTTAACAAGGGCAAGGTCTAAACCACTGGGGTGGCGATACATCCATTGTATACGCCACCCAGTGTAATACTTAAACCCAAATAAGTCATAAGATGCATTAATGGAAAACACACGCGCTGCTACAATGAATCAGAGTGTATAACATAAATCAATTGGTCAAGTTCATTTAAAAACACAACACGACAAAACCAACGTCAACAGCCAATCAGAAAGCACGCATGGGAATGGAAACATGCAGAACAAACACAAACCATCGTGTTTCATCTTTTGAACCTCAAAACAAACATCCAACTTCAATCCAACCTAAAACCCTCAAAACTTAACCAAATATCATGAAATAACATACTGAAATGAAGTATTCAAAACATAGAACACGATGGAGCCCTAATCTAAACAAGTTAATGACCACATCATGAGCAGGTAGCAAAGGAAAACACAAGTTCAAAATTAAAACTCAGTTCAGAAGAAGATGAGAAACCACACTCTGTTTCAAACCTAAACCAACATACTGCTTTAAAAACTTAACAACAACATGTAATAGGACAAACCACAACTTCCTGAACCTCCATCACACGATAACATGAACAAGCATCAATATTTAAAACTCAAATGAGTTGGAAATAACATTAAATAACCAGCATACATCCATGCATGAATTACAGCCATGCACACATGATGAACATTCAGAGTTAGTAGGTTCAGCATGCATTTGATCAAAGCAAATATACCTTCACATAGTTATTCATTTTAACATGGTTAACAAATTTTTTATCAGAAACAAACTTGATTTATTATGGCAACCATGGAGAGGTATGAAACTTCTAAGACAACTCAACAGAGGTTTATGACAATATATATATCATGCATAGATACCATGAACACACAAACATTGAAACAGAGAATGATCTCTAACATTAAACTAGCATGTATTCAGCATAGCATGATAAGCATAATAAGTGGAGGGTTGAGGAACTTACCTGGTTCCTGAGTGAGCAACAAAAACTCCTTCCTCTGCAGCTAGCTCGTGAGCTCCCAGAGTGTTTTTTTTCAAGAGTTGTTTGGTGTTGATTGTTGATGAGAAATGAATGAGAGTGCATCTCCTTTTATAGGTGAACTGGTGGTCCAAACTCAGTGGTCATTGGCTTGGCACAAAGGAGAAAAATCTCTTCATCATACTACACGCATGGCCCCTCCTTCACTTTTCAGTCTTGAGCCAAGTGAAGATTGTCTTAGTTGCTGCTTTAGGGTTTAAGTCAGAAAAGAAGCAGTGGCAATGACCCAGGGAGAAAGAAACAACGAAGCATTACATGAGGGATCTTTGTTTTGGCTTGTGGCTGTTAGTTTGCAAGTACAAAAGGTGATGTACTTGAATACTTCCCTTGCATGGTTCTGTGACAGAAAGTGTTGGAAAAAGGTAAAGAGAAGGTCAACTGGTGTGTACTTGATGTATGGTCAGATTGTGTTTTAAGTGGTAGTTCAACAGGAAACATAGTTAGGGCCAAGAAACCAAATCGTGCACTCCACTTTGGTGCATGATATCTACTTTTCCAAAGAGCCAAATGAGATGATTTCTTTTCCTCTTAGAAGATTGGAGATAATAGAGTAACTTTGGTGTTGGGAATTGCTAGAAATTCAGCCCATAAACATGTGAAAATTCGTGGACAACATTGAGGTGCCAAAAGGTTTGAAAAATTCTGAATTTCTCAAGTGTACATATTTCAACATGTCACCTTTAGTGTACCATAACTTGATAACCATTTCACCAATCCTTGAAGTTTTTTATTCTATGTAAAGAGGGCATTTGATAGATCAATTCTTATGTGGAAAGTTACTTGAGATAGTGATTGTAACATTGAGAAAGAAATCCATAAAGTCATGCGCATGGGAAGGCAAAAAGGACTTAGAAAAAATTTCTAAGTTATTGGATTTTTACAATTTGAGGTACCTAACTTTAAAACACCATAACTTGAGTTTGGCTCATTCAAATGAGATGTTCCACATATGGTTGGAAAGCTCTCATCATGCTCTAAAACTTTCATTTGGGACCAAAGTCTTGAATCCAAGTGGAAATAGGTGAAAAATGAGGTCAAAGTTAGAGAAAAAATGTGAAGAAAAGTGTTGAAATTTTCTAAGTGTTGGGTCAGATTATCTTGCAAGCTTCATAACTCAAAAACCAAGCATTTTTGGATGAAAAGTCATATGGAACAAATTGAATATCTTGAAAAGAGATTTCCAATGAGCTTTGAGTCACTCAATTTGAGTGTGTGGTTTAGGAGTTATGGTCATTTCAAATTGTGTTATTAGAGGGAAAATCTCACATATGAAGTCTTTCATGATCAAAACCCTACTTCTCTTGCAAGAAACCTCATGAAACTTGATCTTGATGCTTTGAATACCTCCTGAGACAGTCTATGATGATTAGAACCATTGACACTTCATTTGAACCAAAATTCCCAAGGATTAGGGTTTCAATCAAAAACCTAATTTTGACTGTGAATGCACTAAGGTCAGATCTTGTAAATTTGCTTCTTACTTCTCATCTAAAGGTATTAGGAGACTCTTGAGGATGTTGATAAGCCAATAGAATCAAGAATTAGGGTTTGCGAGTTCATCTTGATGAAAATCAAGGTCATTGGCTGATAGGTGTCACAGAAACCCTAATTTGGAGGTGTAGTGAGGCTGAGGCTCAAACTTCTCTTGTTGAGGACCAATAGATCTTGGATTCCTGTTGAATGATGTCTCTTGGATGTAGATGACCTTAAGTGGTAAGTGAACCACACAAATCTTGACTTGATAGAGTCAATTTCTCAGTGATTTCTTCAGAGCAAAACCCTAATTCCAAAGTTCTTGCACTGGAGATCTTTTGTTGACTTGACTTGCTTCAAAATAACTTGTGGAGCTTCATGGTGATATGCAAACCTAATTTGAATCACAAAGAAACAAACTGCGAGATATGGGTTAGCTCAAATAATGCAGAGATGCTTGACCTAAGATGCACAAATGAAGATGACATCTAAGGGTAAAAATTTGGGGTACAACAGTGTCCACTATAGAGTTTTTGAGGGCTTCCAATTCCTTTTCGGAATCGGAAACCTTCTTCTCCAAATACATGAAAATCTTTTTATTTGCGGCTAAACGTTGAAATGCTTTCTTAGCCTCATAGTGTAACATGTCAAAAGCCTTTTGTAACTCTAAATGCAACGTAGTATTAACATGATCATATTTAGAATGCTTTACCTCTTTTGCTTTGTTGTGGCGTGCCATAAGACAAAAGTTAACGGATTCACTTTCGTCACTTGAGGAATCATCTTTCTCCGACTCACTATCACTTTCCCAAGCGATGTATGCTCGTCGAGACTTGTTGGACTTTTTGTTTGAGCGACTCTTGTCATTATCCTTATCTTTGTCTTTTTTTAGGGATGGACAATCCGGCTTGTAGTGCCCAGATTTTCCATAGTTGTAGCACGTCCCTTTTACCTTGCCATTTTTATTTCCTTCGCTTCTAGATTGCTTCCTGAACTTGACTAGATTTCTATCCAAGTGTTTAATATCGTTCTTACGAACATATCTATTGTACCTCTTCACAAATAAGCCCATATCATCACCGGATTCTTCATCTTTGTCATTATTGGCTTCATCATCACTTAGCTCTTGATGTGTGGACTTTGAACAAGAAGCCTTAAGAGCTATCGACTTCTTCTCGGTATCTTTTGCCTTCTCTTTCTTGATACTCTTTTCATGTTTCTCCAAGCTAATGAACATCTGCTCATGCTCATCGAGTTTACCAAAGAGTGTTGTGAGGTCTAGTGTAGCAAGATCATTGGCCTCCTTGATAGCGGCGACTTTCGGTTGCCATTCCCTGTTAAGACACCTCAGAATTTTGTTAGTAGCAACCTCATTTGGAATTGGTTTACCAAGAACATGCAATTTGTTGATAATGTGAGTAAATCGTGTTAGTTTTTTAATTTTAAGGGTTGGCATTAATTTTGTAAAACAAATAATAACAGCAATATGTTAGATAGGATGTTTTGTCTTGCTAAAGAAGAACAGGTTGAGCAATAGTGTGCAATGGAACAAGTTGGGCTGAAGAATAGCATGTCGTATCAAGATGTCTCATGTAGGTCCATTCGACATCGCGCCAGAACTGAAGAGAATTTAGAATTCTGTTATGTTTTAACAGATGCAGAAGATTCAGGAAATAATATGCAAATTCCATGTGGCGCTGAATTAAAAGGTCTGAAGAATCAAGTCTGAAATTGAGAAGAATATTGGAAAATATACACTTTCTAAATTTGGAGATATTTTAGGAAGTTATAGATTGAAGTCCTATTTTGAAGCAGAAGTTTCTGCTGATTTGCTGCAGCTCATTTGCTGTGGTTTTTGTAGGCCCAAATCCAGTTGGGGATAGGTTATATATAGATACATTGTAACCTACTATTGTAACGCAACCAAAGATGTAAAAGTTCTAGTATTATGGTTGGTTCTTGTACCACTCGGCATGTGAGTTAGACAGCTTGTAAGTGTGATCCTCAAAGCTGTTAAGTAAGAGGAGTATTGTTCTTGGAGGAAGCTTTTAAGTAACTCTAAGTTGTGTATTGGAAGGGTGTCTTCCTTGTTGAACTGTTGTATAGGTAAAGAGTCGTTGATGCAGTGGCGGATTGTCGACTGCTAGACATCATTGCGATGATTGGGAGTGAGAAGAGTTTCTCATAGCTAGAGAGGATCTAGGTAGAAGGGTCATTGGGTAGTGATTGAGTGATAAGCTGTAAACGGAGAGTTTAGCTTTGAATTGATACTACTGATAGTGGACTTCATCCCTGGCTTGGTAGCCCCCAGAGTAGGTGTGTTAAACCGAACTGGGTTAACAATTCTGTGTGTCTTGCTTTTATCTTTTCAATACCATGATTATTGCTATATACCTTGCCCTTTGTGATCATGTCAGACCAGATGTCGAACGGCATGTTCTAGGACATCTGAATTCTGTACATGTACCAGAATTTCAATTGGTATCAGAGCAGGTCATTCTGTTCTATATCTGGATGAGATCCGAGGGAAGATACTTTCTGGTTCATGGTCAAGGTAAAAGTCTTCTACTGAAAAGTTGTTTGAACTTGGAGGAGTTCATATAGGTGTGAGAATGGTCCCTAGAAGTAGAGGATGGACTGTTCGTGACAAGCAGTGGCATGTGCTGAAGGCTTGGAGGTTTGGTGTGGTTATGATTTATTTTCAAACCTATGGTATTGTGGTGCCTCCTGGATTATGAGGCTAGGGCTAATATATGACACCTGAAGGTTTTGAGGAGTTTGTATTTTGATCCGCTGCATACCTATCTGAAAACTCGTGAGGTTTTAACTGAGAAGGTTGTTCTTCTATGAATGTACATCCTGTGGTGATGGGATATATGTAAAGCTGCTTCAACTTACTTTGTCAATGATACTTGACGATTAGTGTTCAAGTCCACTCATAAAGGCATGAAGTTGTAATGAAGAGACCTGAAGATAGTGAGGAGTAATTTTTTGTTGCCTCTATTCCTAAAAGGGCTAATCTCCAGTCCTTGATCTCTTGGTGTGTTCCTTGGAATGATGTCCTATCTTGTGTTAGAACATCACTTCAAAATTGTGTAGAATTCTGTGGTCTAAAGGAATGGCATAGCAGATGCTCTGGGTGCTGAACTAATGTGGTTTGATCACATGAGTTTAGAACCTACTCCTGATCTGGAAGAGGAGGCATCTGGGTGGTATGTCTAAGAAGTTTCTGGCCCTAGAACTTATCTTAGATGTGTGAGTTGGTCATGGTGTGATCAACATGTTATTTACTTCTGAGGTCAGTTTATTTCTGGTCCTTGCTGCAGAAGTTGAGAACCTGAGATTTCAAGAAGTATTCTCGCTAGCAGACTTCTTGGACATGAAGGTCAAAGATCAAAGAGCCATGATTTTTCTCTGGAAGTATCATCTGAATGATCGTGTGAAGCTAGACTAGTACTGACTGTGTGTGAGTCAATCATAGGCTGTGCTGCTGTTAAAGGTGATTGATTACAGATTAGAGAGTTGGATGAGAGAATACTACTCTCATGCTTATGTGATGTGTTGGGTTATGATGGTTGCTTCTGGTCCCGAGGCTTAAAGGGGGAAGTTTGGAGACTCGGGTTTGGAATGTGGTGTTTCTTTTGTATAGCTGGACTCTGTCAAGACAGATGTCGTAACATATGTTGACAGAACATTCTGTTCAGAGGGTTATGGTGTTTGTCTCCTGAGATCACAAGCCTCTACCTGATTTAAGTACTGTTGTGAGGGTCTAGCAGTAGGTGAATATGTTCAGTAGGTGTGTTAAACAGAGAGTGCGCTCTTGAAGACATGAAGATGAGTCTCATGTTCTCCATTCATTTAAGGTGTTCCACTTGCAAAGGAGTACGAGTGGTCTTAGATAGAGAAAAGTTGATCAGATTGGGATCATGTGAGTATTGGTACAAGTGATGATTGTGTTCAACTTGTGAGTTGAACAAAGAGTGAGCTCTTGAAAACATGAAGATGCGTCTTATGTTTTTCATTCTTCAAGGTACGAAGAAGCACATGTTATTCTTGATAGGGGGAGAGTGTTTCAATTTTATGCAGCTGGATGTGTGATGTTAAGGGGGAGATTGATTATTCTGCGGCTTTTGGTGTTGGTACTTACTTAAGAATTTGCAGACATAAGGATTTAGTACTGCATTTGTTTAGTTAATTGGAACAGAATTAAAACAGAAATTTATTGCAACTTTGATAGCATGCAAGATTGGTAAAAACACCAAACAAAGGGTTTAAAGGTTATCCCAACCCCCCGAATCAAGAAATGTTTTCCAATCTTCGTCCCATTCGTCATCAGAAGCTTGAAGTTGCACTTGGTTTTTCTTGATGGTCTTCATCCTTGTTTCTGATGTCTTTCGTGTTCTTGTTGCTCCTGAAGTTGCTCCAGCTGTGGACAGTGTTGTGTCCTTCAACTTCTGAGGATCTGTCTTCTTGAGTTCCTGCATGTGTCCCTTTCCTGCATTCTTGTTAGACTGACTCATGATTCCTTCCTCGGTGTGCTGATAGGAGCAAGGAGGCTTGTAATTTATAATGGATGAAAAGACCTTGTTTGTATCGCCTGACCAGTCAAAGTAGTCTTTGGCGTGGGAATTTGTTTTCTTGGGAACATGTTGGATACCAGGACTTCGTGTTTGATGCCTTAGTAGAGGTTGTCCTAGTGTAACTAAAAGGATAAGCATAGTTTTTGTCGAGTTGTCTGGTGTGACTCCCTCTAGTTTGCTTTTGGTGCTGGTTGTGATCAAGTGGTGTGTTCTTTTGTCTTGTGCTGATGTCCTACATTTTGGTACAACATTTTTGGTTGTTGTGTACCATACTTATGGAGTTGGAAGAAGCAGCATTATCGTCCGAAGTGGCAGTTCTGACATAATGTGGATTAGAATGGGCAGATTCTGATCTTGATGGTAAGTAGTTCTGGCAATACATGACTACTTTCATGTTGAAGACTCAATTAGGGTGCTACGAATGTGAGATCGGATTGGCTGAAGATAAGAAGGTTTCTTCTAATACAAGTAAAAGGTGGTGGCAGTCCTTACTTTGTGTTACAAGTAATCTAAAGACATCTGTTATGGAATATGTGAGAAATTTCAAATTAAATGGGCTTTTGTTTATTGAACTTGGCAGATCATGTATCACCATGGTGAGGTCTTGCTAAACACATACCAGAATGTGGTAATATTGGTGTGATATCATAAAGAGCATTGAATGTTAAGGCTGGTGTCTATAGCCTACTGCTATAAGTGTGCCGATTTCTGTGTAGCATGTGTGCTGGTCAAGGTTGTGCAGTGTGATGGGACATATCATAGCTGTGTGAAGTTAGTGATTATGCAGGAGAGGTTTGAAAAGCAGAATTGTTGTTTCTAGGAGAGTTCATTTTTCTACTGTGCTGAAGGAATCTGGAAGAGATTGTAGGTTGGGTCGATCGATAGAAGTCATCTCAGTATCCAACGGACAAATGTGCTTGGAATGTATAAGTTTCTGTGGAGTCTTGGGTTGATAATTTTATGAGCAAGCAGACAAACTGTTTTGGTAAGATGTCAGAACATTGTACAGGACATGTTTCTCTTGAGCCAAACAAGGAATTATTTTGGTCGGTAGTGCAAGGATAAGGTGAAATACGTGTCTCTGCCTATGCATGGAGCGTTATTGGCCTAATTTATGGTAAGATTCAGTTGAGAAACATTTAAGGCAGTCAAGGCAGTTTTGGAAGGTAGGCATTGAATGCAGTTTTTGATACCTAAAATAGCGTTTCTTTGACCAAGAACCTTGACATTTTCAAGGCTCGTTAATTCCAAAGTTATTGGTCAGCTATTTGTAGGGGTTGCTTTCTTCTCCTTCATCCAAGTGAGTGTTTTGTTTCACAAGTCTAATGGCGTTTGTTCGTATTTGGGTAAGCATCACTTGGATCTGGTTCTGTGAGGGCCTTTTTTGCCAATTTTTGGCAAAAAAGGGGGAGAAAGGGTATGTGAAATGGGTTGTGCAGATGCCTTGTTTGGAGTCTGCAGTTCCAATTTTGTGCAGAGATGTCGAAGAGGGTGTCCTTTCCTTGAGTTGGTGTTGAGTTTCTTGTGACTTGTGTCCTGAGTTATGAACACAGTTGTGACTTGTGTTCTGAGTTACCTGGGTTGATAGATTGATACTTCTTAAGTTTCATCTTATGCCACAGGTTGATTGGGGGTGTCTGATCATTTAAGGTGTGCAGAAATCTCTCATGCCACCATTGGTCCTTTGTGTCAAGACAAACGTTTCTTTTCTGGAGAAGTCTTCTACAATTCATCCAGGTCGGAGCTGGAAGGAAAAAGAAATGTGTTGTATTAAGGGGGAGTGTCAGACATCTTCTTCCTCATGTACACCAGATATCTTCTTCCTCATGTGCGCCAAATGACTTCAGGACTTTCTACTTCTAAGGTCCTAATGTGCTGCCTGAAGTTACTGTGCTGTGGTGCTCGAAGGTGATGTTAGGTTATTGTGCTATTGTACTGAAGTTGTCAAACATGATGTCCTAACATCCTTCAAGTATTCCCAAGAAGATGATTCTCCATGATTGCTGGTCACAGTAGCTACTGATGGTTACTGTTAGGTTTAGTAGTTGCTGATGACTACTGACAGTAGTATAGAGTTGTGATTGCTGCTGTAATCTGAGTTGTAATGTTTATGTATTTGTTTTAGCCAAAATTTGCCAAAGGGGGAGAATGTTAGTTTTTTAATTTTAAGGGTTGGCATTAATTTTGTAAAACAAATAATAACAGCAATATGTTAGATAGGATGTTTTGTCTTGCTAAAGAAGAACAGGTTGAGCAATAGTGTGCAATGGAACAAGTTGGGCTGAAGAACAGCATGTCGTATCAAGATGTCCCATGCAGGTCCATTCGACATCGCGCCAGATCTGAAGAGAATTTAGAATTCTGTTATGTTTTAACAGATGCAGAAGATTCAGGAAATAATATGCAAATTCCATGTGGCGCTGAATTAAAAGGTCTGAAGAATCAAGTCTGAAATTGAGAAGAATATTGGAAAATATACACTTTCTAAATTTGGAGATATTTTAGGAAGTTATAGATTGAAGTCCTATTTTGAAGCAGAAGTTTCTGCTGATTTGCTGCAGCTCATTTGCTGTGGTTTTTGTAGGCCCAAATCCAGTTGGGGATAGGTTATATATAGATACATTGTAACCTAATATTGTAACGCAACCAAAGATGTAAAAGTTCTAGTATTATGGTTGGTTCCTGTACCACTCGGCATGTGAGTTGGACAACTTGTAAGTGTGATCCTCAAAGCTATTAAGTAAGAGGAGTATTGTTCTTGGAGGAAGTTTTTAAGTAACTCTAAGTTGTGTATTTGAAGGGTGTCTTCCTTGTTGAACTGTTGTATAGGTAAAGAGTCGTTGATACAGTGGCGGATTGTCGACTGCTAGACATCATTGCGATGATTGGGAGTGAGAAGAGTTTCTCATAGCTAGAGAGGATCTAGGTAGAAGGGTCATTGGGTAGTGATTGAGTGATAAGCTGTAAACGGAGAGTTTAGCTTTGAATTGATACTACTGATAGTGGACTTCATCCCTGGCTTGGTAGCCCCCATAGTAGGTGTGTTAAACTGAACTGGGTTAACAATTCTGTGTGTCTTGCTTTTATCTTTTCAATACCATGATTATTGTTATATACCTTGCCCTTTGTGATCGTGTCAGACCAGATGTCGAACGGCGTGTTCTAGGACATCTGAATTCTGCACATGTACCAGAATTTCAAATCATTTTTGCATATCCGCAATGGTTTCCCCTTGATTCATGTAAAACAAATTAAACTCTTGCGTTAGTGTATTAATACGAGCCATCTTAACATCATTAGTGCCTTCGTGGGATACTTGTAAAGCATCCCACATGGCTTTGGCCGTTTCATAATGGGAGACTCGATAATACTCGTTAACTCCCAAAGAGGAGATGATCATATTACGAGCCTTCCAATCATAGCTGTACTTTTTCTCGTCCTCCTCACTCCACTGGTCTTCGGGTTTAGGAACGACAATGCCGTCCGCATTTGTCATAGTAATTTGCATGGGACCATTTAAAATAATGTTCCAAACCTTCCGATCTATGGAATTAATATGAACGCGCATACAATCCTTCCAGTAGCTGTAATTCTTGCCTGTAAAAACTAGAGCTCTATTATAACCCCCTTTAGGTTCGTTCGCCATGATCCAAGAAGTTTTACCGAAGCACCAGAATAAACCGGAGCTCGTGATACCACTTGTTAGACGATGGCTATGGATCTAGAAGGGGGTTGAATAGATCCCTTGAGTTTTACATGCAAATGATTACCAAATATTTGGTTTTTAAAAAAGTTTAACGGAAGCAACCACTGGATAGAACGTCTACAACGAACCTTCTACTAAAAGGATCGGATATGCACGAATATATCGAGAATGAGTATGGAAGAGAAAAAATTCAGTTTGATTACTACACTTAAAAACGCAGTCAACAAAATATCGCTTGCTTGATGTTTAATCCAAACCAATGAGGTAAAATGATAAGAAATTAAAAGCAATGCATTTGATTTTTGCTTTGAAACAAATTATCAAACACCTGGTGTGCGTAAACACACTAAGTGCAGAATTTCTATGGAATGTAATATAGAGCTGCTCCAGGATACAATTCAAGGAATTGTATCAATTTAACAAATAGTTTCTCATCTCAAAATTACACTACAACAGAAATTTCGATAAACTGCGACTTCACAAATTTGAATAAACTGAAATGTAAAAGAGTTAAGGGAAAAAGAGAACAAACGAGATTTGATTAGGCAGTTCCCCAATCGTCCTCGCTTTGGGTACCTCTGCCCCCAATTCCACAATTGGAATTGATATATATATATATATATATATATATATATATATATATATATATATATATATATATATATATATATATATATATGTAGCTGTTGCAAATTGTTTATTACAAGAGAAAACTATGAACATCCAAACCCTCGAACGTCTTCGATCGTTGATACCGAATTTTCTCTCCCCTTGATTCAAGATGAATCAAGTGCTTCGAATATGGTTGATCCAATTACCGTCTCATGCTACTAAACCGAAAGAACCCACTGTTCTTCGGTTACCATCACTCGATCAATTGCGATCTACCAAAAATTCAAACCCAAACCTCTCTTCTACGATCCTCTGATTACAACTACTAAACCGAACAATTGCGCCAATTTTCGGTTACCTTCTCCCAGCCGAATCCCTGTAGAAAGAAACAGTTTGTACAAAAACCCCCCAAAATCTATCCGATTCTTGGAGGACAAAACCAACTGGTTTGATTCAAGAAACACCTGCCAACCTCTCAACCCAGAAGATGAAGATCACACTTCCTAAATTCTGAACGTTATCACTTCGAACAATGGGCGACACAAACAAAGATGATTATGTGTGATTGTTTGTTTACTCAATGAAGAAGATGAAGATGAAGAGAGAAATGGCATAAATTTTCACGTTTCTTATTGTTACAATAATGAGATGACCAAAACAATTTATAGAGAATGAAATGACCCACCAAAAAAAAAAATAACAGAAATAACAGAAGAAAAATTTAAGTGAAAAATATCAGTTCAGGAAATCATGCATCGACCCACAACAACCATACGTCGACGCACAGATGAAAATTTTTGTGTTATTCAAAATCATGCGCTTTCCCGCAGGTTTCTATAGGTTAGCGCATAAACTGGGAGGTTAGCGCATGAGCTGGGAGGGTTAGCGCATGAACTGCAAATTTTTGGAAATACAATTTTCTGCGCATTTTTAACTGACCAAGTCCAGAAAAACATACTAGACACTACTAAAATGGTAATGAACATTTGTTTATGGGAAAGACAAGGTCCTATACATCTAGACACATGAACAATAATGATTAGACGCAATATGCCTGACACGTGAAGTGATACCGCTCAAATTACAATCTAAAACTTACATATTTGTTGACATCATTAAAACAAAGTAGATGAGAGATCATAGCCCTCACAAATTCGACTGCAAAATCAAATCCACCATTCCACCGCTAGTCAATTGAAAGGGCGCGCAAAGGGTCAAGGACGACGTCCCCAACCTAAGCCCTAAATCAAATGGCACGAGGGTATTGTGCGAGGAGATGCCCAAAGGCAGCCCCTCTTATTCGCACGGGGAGATTCTCCCCGCAACATTACCCATTTTTCGTTTGAAGCTCCGCCGGAAAACTCATACATTCATCGGAAAATTCATGAGGGCGCCAGAAAACTCATGAGCTCCGCCAGGTACGCTCACCCTCGTCGTCGCAATGGCGTTGGAAACATCCTAACTCTACGGCCCTTTGAAACTCTAGTGACCACAGCAGTAGCAGAAAGTGGCCCAGCCACCGTCTACCACCAACAGTCGTCGAGAAACACCACGATTTCTACCTAAATTCATCTTAGCCACATGCATTCTAACAAAACGGAAGCAAAAAAAAAGCTAGAAACAAAGCTGGGAATGAGTAACTTACATGGTCGAAGAGGATATGAAGGGTCAAAGACCTGGCTAGGAACTTTATATGGTGGCTGATGCGGTGGATGACGGCGGCAACTGGCTGGGAACTCAGAAAGAAGAACGAGGAAGGATAGAGAAGTGAAAAACGCAAATGAGCAGCTTCTCCCTCTATTTGTAGGCAGTCTTAAGGCACGAGCACGCGTGGCTAGGGGCATCATCACGACCCTAACCTAGCCATCATAACACATTTAATGCTGCACAAGGCTCGAGGCACACGTGGTGTCACGTCCCTTCAGAATACCTCAACTGTTGGCCTCCCCGCACGCCGGGTAGACCCAACAACGTTACATATCCTGCGGGCACTGGTACCCCCCAGGAATCCAAGGACAACTCCATCTCGTCGACAAACTACGACCCCTTCATAGTTCTCCGGGGCTGCGAGCTATCCTTAAGTCATCACTCCCATGCTCGAGAGCAACGACTTAGGGGGCTCCTGTTCCGGACTGGACCAATGGATAGGCATGGCCCAATCCACTTCTGCTTCTAGAACGACCCAATTGCCTGAGTCCAGCTGGTGCGCGGCAGTATTTATCTTTCTGCCCCTCTACCGGGCACATATGGACAAATGAACCTCAAGGTCATTTGCTCCTCCCCGACATTTCTGCCCATTTCACACGGCTCCATCATCCAAGAACAGTCATGATGCCTGTGCCTGGAACTACGCCTTTGACCGTGGCAACGACTAGTTTTGGGCATCTCTGCCCGTCATAACGGCTAGTTTTTGGCAGTTACCTATTCTTCAGGAAACGGTTATTCCGCCCCGAAAATAGGGACCATTGGCCACGCGTTGGGGGAATTATAAAAACCCTATCATTTGAGAGGGTTAGGTATTCCAAATCATCCTAAGAAACACTTACCTTTGTACTTGCCTTTTTCCTCTCCCGATTCTTGCTTCAGCATCGGAGTGCCTTGCAAGTACACCCCATCCTCATCTCACACGCCCAGCATTATCGACGTTTCTCTTGACCCACTTCAGGTTCTGATCAGCCTTCAAGATCACTTTTGTTTTTCAATCTTCACATCTAACTCCAGTAATATATACATGGTATTCAAGGTACTAACTTCCCCACAATATTGATATCAATATCATTTTGTAATTTGCTAATTGTTTTAGTTGCTTGATTACTCAGATAGTTAAAAATATTTATGGCTAAAAATATTTATGGCTGGTAAGAGGAAGTATTTAGTCTTAGTCAATTCAACTTTTCTTTTCTTCCAATAAAAAAGAATTGAAAAAAATCCACATCACTTAAATCGGTTTAAATTAAAATTAGATCTGACAGAATCATTGGTGCATAAAATTTTATATTTTTCTTCATTTTTCTATTCCCTTAGTGAGTCAAAGGCAACATCATAGACAATAAATAATTACTAAAAAATGATAGAGTAATGTTTCATTTTCTTATGTACACTTGTCAATTTATGTCCCATAATGGGTAATTTACCCATCTTTTTATTAAGGTAACCTAGAAAAAACCTTTAGTTATTAAAAGTTAATAAATACCAACAAGCAAGGAAGAAATGGTCTTCACAATGTTTATTATACTTTTATGTTTGACCATATTTTTTATGAGAAGAAACACACAATATAGATTAAAGTGAGCTTTTATTTGGACACTATTCATTTATTTGTTGTGTGTTGATATAAAGTGAGCTTTTATTAGCCTAAGTTTTGTGAGATTATTTGTTTAAGATAACTTATGAAAATAACTTATAACATTGTTTATAAGGTATTTTCATCTTATTTGCATAAGTTTTCCAAGATAACCAATTTTTATTTATGTATTTTAATTCATAGTATAAAATATAACATAATGATAATAAAAAAATGGCTTAATACCCTTTTTGGTCCTCTAACTATAGGTCTATGTCTAATTTGATCCTCTTTCTTTTAAAAGTTCCAAATTGGTCCCTTACGTTATTAAATAGGTACATAGTGATCCTTTCCATTAAATAAAGGTAAACAGTGTTAAATTTGATGGTGTGTAATCTGAGTTAGATGGCTGGTTTGCACAATCAACATCTCTTTCTTCCTTGATTCAGATACTGTTATAAAACCACCCCCAATTGCGAACCCTAGGTCACATATTCCCCAAAATTAACCAAATTGAAACGAAAATCGTCTTCCAATCATGAGTTATGGGCGCGGATCGTCTTCATCTTCAAGAACCCGCATCGATTCGCAAGTGTATACCAAGTCTATTTGTTCTCTTGCAAAATCATATTAATGAAAAATACAGTGTAACAGAATTACAATGATGAAACACAATTAGAACCTAATAAGAAATTTAGTTTAAATTTAAATATGCTATATAGTGTAGAGAATATTACCCTTTCTATAGGCATGTCCTTAGCATTTTGTATCTTCAAGTTTATTACAAAATTGCTGAAATCAGCCAAGACACCTTTTACATTAAGAACTTCTGGAAAGCTTCCCTTGTATCTTCCAAATAAAACCGATGTACAATTTGACGAAAGATCTGGAATATGTGAAGAGTACACCTATATAAACATTGCAAAATTCCATTAGAGAGCTACAAGATCAAGGAAAGCTAGATAAAAATGCAACACATACTACATAAAATTAATTGCAAAAATTTGACACAAGTATGTGAATTCCAACATTGATATCATCATATAAAAGAGTCATCATATTTTAGTAAGAAGGTACAGACCGAAAAAATCACGACAGATAATGTATGTGCAACACAAAAATCATTTCAAATCCCCCATCGGATTTGGAAACTGCAAAAATCAGTAGGCCGAAAAACAAGTCACTAGCATAATGTGTTATCAGATAAGAGTAAAAAGTTTACCTCAACTTCATCCAGGTCATCGAGCATGTCCATTGTGATATTTTCAAGAACAAGAGATGAAGCTTTGTTAAATAGTTTTAGCATTTGAGGCTCAACCAAATCTGGAAATAAATAGTTGAAATTGGTCAGTTACATTGGAAATACTTCTAATGTTTATTTATTAACTACAATAACCTTTTAAGTTAGAAAGGGTGAAAAACTCAGCATTGAAAAATAAAAACCGTGTCACATCCCCCATTCACTAACATACACATAAGCTCAATCAATCCACGTCATCAACCTTTTAAGTGAAATTCTAACTTTTCTAACGGCGAGGACAAACGTGTACCTATTTAATAACGTAAGGGACCAATTTGGAACTTTTAAAAGAAAGATGACCAAATTGGACCCGGGCCTATAGTTAAAGGACCAAAAAGGGTATTAAGCCTAAAAAAATTATTCATATTTATTTAAATAGGTCGGTCTCTTAGGCTTAAAAGACATTTTTCAAGGACCGAGGCCTAGTCTTTTTTAACTAAATAGGCTTATTAAAAAGCCTAGGCCTTTTCTATTTTAAAAAAACTTGGTCTGGCCCTAGCCTGTGTAGACTAGGCCTGTAGGCCCTGTTATTGGTCTGACCTATTTTCACCCCTAATCTCAAACCAAAGCCTGAATTCATGTATCATTATGGAAAAAATGTTTTTTTATTATTCTTTTTATTTTATTTTTTAATAGAAAAATATGGGCAACCAGTGTAAACTAACTTTATAAATGATTGACTGTTTTTTATATGGTATACAATATACATTAAGACATTCTTATGGGATGTCTTTATTGCATTTTAATTTGACAAAAAAAATCTATAATATAAACAAATTAGATGTTGTGGAAACGACATAAATGCCATTGCCTACAAATTTGCCACCTCTTCAATTTTTGGATATTCTTTGTCTAAATATTACTTTTTTCAACTATTGTTATGTTCTGGTTTGATGATGACTGATTATTTAATAAAACAAACTGGTTTCATTTGTTTTCACTTGCTCTTCCAACTAAATGGCTAGTTCGACTTTAAAAGTAACATTCTGTCAAATTAATCTGCTTCACTTCCATCATAATTCTCTTTTCTTTTTTCTTTTCTCTTTTCTCTCACTTTTCACTTCCCACTTCTTTCACTTCTCACTTTTCACTTCCATGTTCTCTTTTGTTTGTGTCTCTTTCAACCATTTGTATCTCCTTCTTCATCCATTTTTTTAAAAACATGTAAAGTAGTTGTTGTTTATTATGTATTTTATGATATTTTGATTATAATTATGCTTTACGGTTCATGTTTAGGGTTTATTTTGTGCTATTATGTTATTTTCGTACACATCCATTTGATTATGGTTCATTACTTTTTTATGTTTAGGGATCATGAAGCTACTTGTGTGAGATATTGGATCAAACTATAGTTTAGCATGTCGTAGAAGTCTGCTCACATGTTGTTGTCGAAGACCTACATGATGTAGTTGAATTGTGTTCTAGTATGTAGTTGTCGAATTGGGCCTTGTGTTAAGGATCCAATTGTTTAAGTTAGCTTGTACCCTAAGTTAGCTTGTAATGGGTAACTGATAAAAAGCTCATTAGTTTAGTAAGTTAGGTTTTATTATAAATAACATACTAGTCTCTCATCTTAGTGGTGTGACAAATCCTAATTAGGGTGAGATGGTTATTTGTTATTCTTGAGTACTTGTAATCTGATTTGAAAAGAAAGTAAAAAATAATAGTTATAACCAATTCTTATTGTTTTTCCTTGTTAACCCTAACCCTTGTGTGTTTCTTGTCTATAAAGAAACCGAGTATATTTTGTTTTAAGGAATCCTAATTCACAACAAATTGGTGCGGTGAGCATGGAGAAAGATGCCTTCAACAAAGTATGAGATTGAAAAGTTCACTGGAGTGAATTACTTAGGTCTGTGGCGCTTGAAGATGAAAGCCCTGCTGGTTTAGCAGGGTTGTTTAGAAGCATTGAAGGGAGAGGCAGCGATAGAAGCTGCATTAACGGAAAAATAAAAGATGACCATGATAGAGAAAGCCCACAACACAATATTGTTGAGCCTTGGTGATAAGGTTCTCCGACATGTATCAAAGGAGACGACGGCATCAGGGTTATGGTTGAAACTTGAAAGCTTGTACATGACCAAATCTTTGGTGGATCGACTCTACCTGAAGCAAGCTTTGTATTCTTTCAAGATGAGTGAAGACAAAGTGTTGGTTGAGCAGTTGAATATGTTCAACAAGCTGATACTTGATCTTGAAAATATTTATGTGAAGATTGATGATGAAGATCAAGCACTATTGTTGTTATGCACTTTGCCCAGAACACATGCTCACTTCAAAGAAACTCCACTGTATGGAAGGGAGTCCCTGAGCTTTGAAAAAGTTCAATCAGCCTTGAATTCTAAGGACCTAAACGAACGAAAGGAGCATAAACCTTCGACGGTGGGTGAAGTTTTGGTCGTTAAGGGAAAATTCTTGCGAAAGGATGGTAAGTTCGACAAGAAGAAAGGTAAATGTCAGCAGAAGTCTTATAGTGGCGAGGCATCTGGTATTCGATGCTATCACTGTAAGAAGGAGGGTCACACAAGAAAAGTGTGCCCTGGGCGCCTGAAAGATCATGGAGGTAAGGATAATGGCAACACAACCATTCTTCAAGATGATTTTGAATCATCTGATGTTCTTGTGGTTTCAAGCGGCGACTCAAGAAAGGGGTGGATTATGGATTCAGGTTGCACTTGGCACATGACTCCAAACAGAGAATTGTTTGAGGAGCTATGTGATCAAGATGGTGGATCAGTGTTGCTGGGAAACAACAAAGCTTGCGAAATTGCAGGTATTAGATCTGTGAGATTCAAGCTACATGATGAGTCAATAAGGTTATTGACTAAAGTCATGTATGTACCTGATTTGAAGAGAAATTTGATTTCTCTTGGCGAATTCTACAAGAAGGGATATGTTTTTCAATGAGAGAAAAGTATCCTAAGAGTCGTGAAGGGGTCGAAGGAAGTCTTGAGAGGCGTAAAGAAACAAGGCTTGTATACCCTTAAGGCTGAAGTTTTAAGTGTTTTGACAAATTTTGCATCCACGAAACCTTTGTCGAAGACACAAATTTGGCACATGAGATTGGGCCATGTCAGTGAAAGGGGTTTGGTCGAATTGGGGTAACAAAATTTGCTTGGAGGAGACAAAGTCGAAAAGCTAAAATTTTATGAACCCTGTGTACTTGGAAAATCTTGTAGAGTGAAGTTCAACAAAGGCAAACAAAGAACTCATAGATCCCTTAATTACATTCATGCTTGTCTTTAGGGGTCTGCAAGGTGTACATCACATTCAGGAGCAAGGTATTTTCTATCCATAGTCGATGATTATTCCAAAAAGTTATGGGTATTCATCCAGAATACTAAGGATGAAAATTTTGAGAATTTTAAAGGTTGGAAGACTTTGTTCCAAAATGAGACTGGCAGAAAGGTCAAGAGGTTGAGAACCGACAATGGCCTTGAATTTTGCGATGAGGCGTTCGATAGTTTTTCTGCTGCCTCAGGTATTGTAAAGCACAAAAATACTGCAGGTACTCCACAACAAAATGGTTTGGCAGAGAGGTTTAATCAACCTATTTTGGAAAGAGTTAGATGCATGTTGACTAGTGCTGGGTTAAAGAAGGTTTTTTGGGCTGAGGTTGTTTCGACAACAACATATCTGATAAACAGATGTCCTTCGACTGCGTTAGATATGAAGACACCTGAAGAAGTTTGGTCGGGACATCCACCTAGACTCGACAGACTAAGAGTATTTGGCTGTGTGGCCTATGCTCACATTAGGCAAGAGAAGGTCGAACCTAGAGCTCTAAAATACATGTTCATGGGATACCCTGAAAAAGTCAAAGCTTATAGGCTATGGTGCATAGAGCCAGGTCACAGGAGGTGTATCACCAGTCGAGATGTAGTTTTCAATGAAGCTGAGATAGCTTTCAAGAAAACTAATGATGCTGACGAAGAGTTGGAA
Source organism: Lathyrus tuberosus (assembly GCA_022829125.1). NCBI lineage: Eukaryota > Viridiplantae > Streptophyta > Magnoliopsida > Fabales > Fabaceae > Lathyrus > Lathyrus tuberosus. The sequence continues at coordinate 4,141,407 of JALAZF010000254.1, forward strand.
CAAGGAGAGATTCCTGTTGAGGTGGAGCATGTTATCCCAGATGAAGTCGAAGAAGAAACAGAAGATGTTGTCGAAGATGAGGAGACTGATAATGACTACCTACTAGCAAGAGACGGGTCAAGGAGAATCGTCAAGCCACCTCAGAGACTTGGTTATGCATATCTTATAGCTTATGCCTTAATCTCTACAAGTGAGGTTCTAGACATAGAACCTAGAGACTATAAGGAAGTTTTGAGGAGTCGAAAGAAGACTGAATGGCTGAAGGCCATGGGTGATGAGATGAAATCTCTTGATGATAACAACACTTGGGAACTGATCAAGAAACCTGTTGGAGCCAGGTTAGTAAGATGTCAATGGATTTTCAAAGTTAAGGAAGGAATTAAAGGAGTGGTGTCGAAGAGATACAAGGCAAGATTGGTCGCTATGGGTTTCACTCAGAAATAAGGTGTTGACTTCAATGATGTGTTCTCTCCTGTTGTGAAGCACAGATCCATTCAAACGTTTCTTGCCATGGTGGCACAGTTCGACCTTGAACTGGAACAGATGGATGTGAAGACTGCGTTCTTGTATGGTGATCTAGATGAAACAATCCTGATGAGGCAACCTGAAGGGTATGTTGAAAAGGGGAAGGAAGATTATGTGTTAAAGCTGAAGAGAACTTTATATGGACTGAAATAATCTTCTCGATAGTGGAATAGGAGATTCGATAAGTTCATGGCACGCATAAGTTTCATTAGAAGTCAGTTCGACCATTGTGTTTACTTCAGATTTCGACCTGGTAATTCATTTGTTATTTTGTTGCTTAATGTTGATGATATTCTAATAGCAAGCAACAGTGTCGAAGATGTAATGAGGGTGAAGGTTGAACTCAATAAGGAGTTCGACATGAAGGATCTGGGAGTTACGTCCAGTATTCTTGGGATTTACATCCGAAGAGATAGAAAGCAATCGAAATTATGCTTATCTCAAGAGGCATACCTACAGAAGATTCTCGAAAAGTCTGGTATGTCAAATTCAAAGCCTGTTGTGACTCCGACAAACCCTCAATTCAAGATGAGCATATATCAGTGTCCCAATATTGATGTCAAAAGAGCCTATATGAATAACATTCCATATGATAATATAGTGGGTTCTTTGATGTATGTTATGGTCTGTACTAGACCCAACATAGCATATGTAGTAAGTCTTGTAAGCAGGTACATGGCGAATCCAGGAAAGGCTCACTGGCAAGCATTGAAGTAGATTCTGAGGTACATAAATGGGTCTCTGAACAGAGTCTTAATTTATGGTGGAGCCTTGGGTGAAGATAGTAAAGCAGAAATCGAAGGATATGTCGACTTTGATTATGCAGGTTGTATGGATTCCAGAAAATCAATTTCTGGATATGTGTTCACTATGTTTGGCACAAAAATCAGTTGGAAAGCAACACTTCAGAAGGTTGTTATCTTATCAACCACTGAAGCAGAATATATCTCCCTAACTGAAGTTGTGAAGGAAGAACTGTGACTTGAAGGTTTTGCAAAAGAGCTGAAACTTCATGGTCAAGTTTTCACTGTTAAATGTAATAGTCAAAGTGCAATACACCTATTAAAGAATTCAGCCTATCATGAGCAAACCAAACACATTGATGTGAGGTTGCATTTCGTCAAAGGGGTAATCGAGCATGGAGAAGTCCAAGTGCTGAAGGTTTCGACAAATCATAATGCTGCTGATATGATCACCAAGATGTTGCCCAGTTAAAATTTTTCCACTGTATGCAGTTGATAAAGCTGCATAAAGAAAGCTAGTTCATTTCTTGAGGTTATAGAGTTAGATCCAAGGTGGAGATTTGTGAGATATTGGATCAAACTCTAGTTTAGCATGTCGTCAAAGTCTACTCACATGCTGTTGTCGAAGACCTACATGCTGTAGTCGAATTGTGTTCTAGTCTATAGTTGTCGAATTGGGCCTTGTGTTAAGGATCCAATTGTTTAAGTTAGCTTGTAATGGGTAATTGATAAAAAGCCCATTAGTTTAGTATGTTAGGTTTTATTATAAATAGCATGTTAGTCTCTCATGTTAGTGGTGTGACAAATCCTAATTAGGGTGAGAGGGTTATTTGTTATTCTTGAGTACTTGTAATCTGATTTGAAGAGAAAGTAAAGAATAGCAGTTATAACCAATCCTTGTTGTTTTTCCTTGTTAACCCTAACCCTTGTGTGTTTCTTGTTTATAAAGAAATCGAGTATATTTTGTTTTAAGGCGTCCTAATTCACAACAATTTCCATACACGTCCTTTGGGTTTCCATATTCATATTCCTCTTCCTCTTCCTCTTCCTCTTCTTCATTCTTTTCTCTATTTCGGTTTCAAGATTTACATGTTTCTTTTCTCTTCCGCTTTCTCTCTTAAAGATAGGAATTCGAGGATGAAGAACATGATTTGGTTGAAGACAACGATGAGTAAACACCAAAGTAACAACAATAACCAATTGGTAGTGCGGAATTCAGGAAGTTTAAACTTTTGTAGTCACTTTTCTAATGAAAATGAAGAGATGTCTATGTCCGCTCTTTCAACTTTTAGAGATAAAAAAGAAGAAATTGAAAAGAAAGAAAATGCAAATGGGAGAGAAATTTTCATTTCAGTTATATCGTGTTGAAGAAAAAATCAAACGTCTTGCTACAATTTATAAGGTATATATAATTTATATTTCTCTTTTTTTCTCTTCAGATTTAATTTTCAGTTTCATTCAAACTTGGATTTCAGAAACCCTTTTTGATATTATTTCTATCTACTTTTTTTGTTTATTTTTAATAATTTTTTTGAAAAATTTTTAATCGACCAAACCATAGTACTAAAATTTTAGTATAAAATACAAAGAAGTATTTGTGTTGTTGGAATCTGGTGAACAAGAGTTTGTTGGCATAGTTTTTTTCATTTAATTAGTTTAACTATTTATTTTTGCAAAAACACAAATAACTTTGGTTTTTTCTTCAAAAAAAATTGTTAATCAATCAAGTTTTGTTGTAGTAAATATAATTTCTTTTTCCTTGAGTTTTTGAGGAAAATAATTTAAAATTTGAAAACTCTTATAATTCTCATGTATATGTTCTTATCATAAAGGAATGTTAATTTGTTTGTGAAACAAGTAATTTCTTAAGCCATCAATTTTTTATAGTATTTGTGTGTGTATCTGCAATTTCGTTTTTTATATAAGCATATTGAATAAATTGAAATTTTTTTGTTATTTGAGGAATTTCAGAAGCTTGAATGACTTACAGGTCCAATGAAAAAACAAGTTTAGTTGTTAGAAAGAAAATTAATTCAGTAAACAAAGAATTAAAGTTGTTGCTTCTTAACCATGATGTTACAGGTATTGTTTTTTCTAAAGGTTTAGCTCATGTGCAATGACCTCATAAAGGGTGAAGTTTTAATGAGAGTGTGAGGATTTGTCTTGAATGAGATGGAGAAAAATAGAAGGTAGTCATTTTTTTTCTTTATGTTTTAATACCAAGATATTAGATTGATTTAAAGAATCTTTTTGTTCTTTATGTTCAAATTTACAAATTTGCTTCGTTGACCTTTAAATATCTTGCCCCTTAATCTAATTAATTTTCTTTAATGTTGCAACATATAAAATGGAAGCTTAAAGGAACGTCTCAATGATAAATTTAAAAGAAAAAACAAAAGTTTAGAGGAGCTTCTTGAGGAACATCTTAATGGTTTTATTTGAATTTTAATTTATGATTTTCTTGCATTTTTTAGCGGTTTCAATGTGATTTAAGGTTCAACATTCAGTGAGTATGTCTTATGCTATTTTCGTCTTGCTTCCAGGTATTCTATTGTAATGTTTTCTCTTCTTTTTCTGAAAACTTCACTACTTTCACTGTGTTGCATTTGATATGCTAATTTGTTATTTATCAGTTTTACTAAAATAGGTGGAATGCAGGATCCTACATGAGGGACAATTGATAAGAGTTTTGGCGAGAAATTTGTGCTGAAAATTTGCATATAACATAAAGATGATTTGACTTTTGTTGATTTTGAAGATTTTTCTTTTATTGCATATTTTGTACATCACTAATGTTAAGTAGGCTTGCTTCTGGTTTTTGCATATTAAAAATGAAGACTGTTGTTGATTTTTTACATATCAGATAATGAAGATAATATATGTTATTGTTTTTGTGTGCATTAATTAATGCATACTATTGTTGTTTTTTCACATCACGTAATGTAAAGTTTTATGCTTTTAAAGTGTTATATAATGGTATATATTATTATGGTATTATTTTTAACATTTTTGTTATGGTGGAATATGTTGTTATGGTGTTATAATGTATCAGGGCCGGCCCAATAAATCCGGAGGCCCCGTTCTAATTTTAAAAAATGGGCCCAATTTTTTTTTAAATATGCAATTAAAATAACTAAAAGTAACATATAAAAATATAATTATATATTAATAAAAAATTAATTTAATTATAATCATTTTAACTTTGATCCATCCATCTGTTTTTTTATGCATTGAGTTTTTATTATAGCATTTTTTTATTTTATTGAATTTTTATTAAAATAATTTTTTATATTTTTTTTAATATTAATAAAAAAATTGCTAACTTATAAAATTTGGGGCCCTCTAATATTTGGGGCCCTGTGCGGTAGAGCTTGTTGCTCTTGCACAGGGCCGGCCCTGTATTGTATATAATGTATAACATATGTTATATGTTGTTACTGTTATGCTGCAACAGACCAAACCAAAAGTATAATAAATTATATAAAATGCAATTGTATTTGTTGCCCAAAACTAACAACATAGTACTAATAATAACAGTGCAAGATTCCTACCAACTGTCCCTAGTATTTTTCAGACTATGTCTCAAACAATGACAAATTAATAGTTGTCTCCCCACTAGACAACATTGACATTGCTCTGAAAAGAAAATCTATCTTACTCTCCCTTTTTCTAGCAATAACAACACATGGTTTTGCGACACATCTCTCAAAACTCACACCACTTGATAAATGGTCCCCACAACCATGTGTCTCTTCATCACATGTCCAATTCTTAATGGTATTTTTTATTCTCAATTATTTTAAACGACAATTCTATTTTGAACAAAATTTTCATTACCGTAACTAAATAATTGTTTTTAATTAATTGTTTTCTTAATTATTATATTCACAAGTTAACTGTTCTGAATTAATTATTTTTCAAATTAATTAATATATATGTTAAACAACTCAAAATTGATTTTATGATCACCAACCTATGGTTAATATATAAGTTGAACATCTCAAAATTTAAATTTAAATAAAATTAATTATTTATTTTAATTTTAAATTATTTTTTACATCAACTATTAAAAATATTATAAATACATTTTGAACTAAAAAATAGTAATAAAATCGCTAAACTAATATTTTTTATATTAATTAGTTGTTTTAAATTTGAATTTATAGTTTAATACATATATTATACATTTATACTTCTATTCCTATCAGGATTAACACAGGTATACAAAATTTTAATAAATATAATATATTGTGTCAAAAAATAATATATTAATTACAATAACATATATGGATACATATTCAAATATAATTAATAATATTAAAATTTAAAAATATAGGAAGATTATAATTTTATAATTAGAAATTGTATATACACGTTAATTCGTGTTTGCTTAAAAATTTGTTTGTTAAGTATAGTATTTATGTTGATATCTACATTTATATATAATTATATGTAGTAATTTGTGTATATCACATATTAATAAATAAAAATTAATGCACAAATATTTATCACGATTATTTGTCATTGATAAATGACTAAGCATACAAAATTATTTGTTATAAATATACAAATAAGAACTCGAAAAATATTTGTCACAAATATACAACTAAACACTGAAAATTATTTGTATTGACAACATAACAAATATTTGTTACAAATAACTTAAATAAATACATGAGACCAAACAAAAATAATCTTTACATACCAGAAAAAATGTAGCGATGATCCAAATATTTTTTTTCTTACTAAAATTGATAACATTTAAATAATAATTTATTAAATATGTGATATTGATTTAAATACGAAAAAATATGTATTAATGATTCAAATACGAGAAAATAAACAGTGATATTGAAAAATATTTTTGTTTTATTAATTCTCAACTAATAAAAATGAACCAAAACAAAAAAAAAATCTTTATATACGAGAAAAGTATAAATTTTTTTATAAATGGAAAAAAAATTATTATTGGTCTAAATATTTTTATAAATAGTGTCAAAACAAACATATTTGTTTATATACGTAAAACATATATATTATTCATCCAAATATTTTTATAAATTGTGTTTTTTTTAAATGGAAAAAGATTTATTAGCGATCCAAATATTATTTTATAAATGATGCTAACAACAAAAATAATATTTATATATGGAAAAAATCTACTATTTCATTATAATTATAATGTTAATAGACAAAAAAATATTTACTATTGATCCAAATAATATTTTTAAAATATTTATAAAAAAATAATATATTTTATCATGTATTAATTATTGTTCTGGACTGGGCCGTAGTTTCCTACAATCAAACAGGCCCAATACATACAACTTGAAGAAGCCCAATAAAGTCCTAGAGAAGGACACATGACTGCCATACGCAAGGCCAAAGGTATGTCGGGCACCTGACATCTTGACAGTGTCGAGCATCTGAAGACAAACAGGAAAGGAAGACATCACCCCCGATGAAATGGACCTCCTCGACAGAATAACTCCTCCCTGCGAGAATACTCTCAATCTCGTCGACTCATAGGTCCTCGACAAGCATGGTCCACGACCGTTAGGTCACGACCACCATATCTCCTCGACATTGCAGACTCTCCCCCGAGGAACCTACTAACGGTCTTATCCACACAGATATGTTTCATGTAACCCTCTACTAATGGCAATAAAGGAACGGTTACACTGGGGTGTTGACCACGAGCTGGTCATTATTACTACACGTAAGCCCTAGTAGTTACTTGAAACGGGTCACACACTGGTCCCACCCGTTGCAAGTAATCGGTGGCCACGTGCTGGGGGTCTCCTATAAATACCCTCTCACTTGGGAGGGTCAGGATAGTTAACTTCTTACTCTCACTCACTCTCTCTGTATTTGTTGTGCATTCACTAACTTAAGCATCGGAGTGTCCTGCAGGTACACCCCCCCCCACCGTCTTTCATTATCATTGAAGTAACAACAAGTCCAGACGTCGTTGGCCATCATCAAATTGTCTGATCCAGGTACGATCAGTGGCGCCGTCTGTGGGAACTCATAAGCTTCCCCGTTTTTCCCTCGCGATAAACAAAAGCTTCCTCATTCAACTACCAGCAATGGCCAACCCGTCAGCGAATCAAGCTATCGACAATGTCATCACACAACTTGGTGGTAACCCCCATGGCGACAACGATGTTCTTCAGCCTATTGTGGAGAATGATGTCAGAGATGGAATCACCGCCTCCCCATCTTCCGATAAGGTGGAATACGAGACTGCTCAACAAGACAGACAGGAAGCAATCTTCCAGCCCACCTACCATCTTGTGGATCCACCACCAAATGCAGATCCAAACACTGCTGCCTTGTTTGCATTGGTCAATCAGACCAATCAAATGATCTTCAACCAAAGCTTACGGATCGAGAAGCTGGAAAAAGGCCGTGGTCAAACTTCCCCGCGAAGACACCCACCACCTCCTTATCCCGGACATCCACAATCTCTAGTGGAATCTCGCAGCCCCTCCCTAGTAAATAGAGGTCGCAGGCCACGTTTGGAGCGTAACCAGACCGAGCATCCACAGAAGCGTCATCGCTCCCCGCCACCAAAAGGGCCCACTCGTCCCTTGAAGACTGAGAGGAACAAGCCTGATGTCGAGGAGCCAAGAGGCCGTCATAAGGAAAACTCCCCGAGACGTCACTATGTTCGTGCTCATAACTCTCCTTCGGTATCCCCGAGAGGCAGCTAGGATGACGACTACCAGACTCCTCTATCCAGACAAATAATGGAAGCTCCTATTCCTAAAGGCTTGGAGAGACCTCCATCTTTGGGGACGTACGATGGAACATCTGATCCGGACGACCATTTAGAGAGCTTCGAGGCTCTTCTCGACTTTAGAAACGTCTCCGGCGCTATCAAATGTCGATTATTCCCTACGACTCTTCGGAAAGGGGCCATGGCTTAGTATAAAAACCTGGCACCTGAATCAATAACGTCGTGGAAAGCTCTAAGAGAACGTTTCAGGAAGCATTTTACAGCTTCTCGAAGACATCCAAAAACTATATCATCCCTGGAGGCCATCTTCCAAGATAAGAAAGAATCTCTCCAGAGCTACATAGAAAGATTCAACAAAGAAGCGGTCGAGGTCCATACGACCGACCATGTAAAATTATATCTCATTATCAAAGGACTGCGAGTTGGTTCCAAGTTCGCAGAATCTGTCGGATTACACCGTCCTCGCAGCTTCGAAGGGTTCCTCGAACGAGCTCAATCACACATTGAGTTTGAAGAAGCGGAAACAGCCCAGATTGCCCTAGATTTAAGAAGCAGAGAAGGCCCCCGCGGCCGAAACAGGGAAGACTCCCCTCCACATAGGAGAGGAGGGGATAGGAGAAGAGAAAACTCCCCTCCACCTAGGCGAGGCAGGGAGAGGAAAAAAGAAAATCGGAATAAAGACTCCCGCGAATCTCGGGGACCTGCTGGTCTTTTCAAAGACTACACTCCACTTAACGTGTCCCGGGCACGCATTTTTTAATGAATGTGCAAATTCGGAGTTCGTGAAAGGGGGAATCTGCTTCCCAAAACCAACAACTCCCAAACCAAATACGGATAAATCCAAGTACTGCCGGTTCCATCGCAGTCACGGGCATGTTACTGAGGATTGCATCCACCTTAAAGACGCAATCGAAACGTTGATTAAAGAAGGCTACCTGAAAAAATACACCAAACAAGACGAGGCTCCACGTCCCACCGGCCAAGAAGCTCTAAATACTGAGGAGTCTAGCCCTCCGGACACTGGAAAACTGCAGGTTACCTTAAGCATCACACGACCTGAAGACTTCGTTTTCCAAGAAAATGTTAGCGATGTCGAAGCTGTTCGAAACATGTGGAAGAGCTTCCCGGCAGAAGACCTAGTAAGTGTTCGCAGCACCTGGGAAAGTTTCCCCCAAGCCCTAGTCATACCGGGCGGAAACCCTGAACGAGCGACCGTCGGTTCAATAAAGAGGAAGTTCGACGAACTAAGGACATCCACTCCTCGAGACCCCACTCTCAGCTTATCTCGTGGAAAATCATGCCTTATAAGTTTCTATCTCGAGGAATTGCTAGGGGGATCCCCGAAGTCTAATATACCCCTCCTAATTCGAGCACAAATGGCCAACTTTGATGTGCATCGGATTTTGGTCGATCAGGGAAGCTTAGTGGACATCATGTACACTCACCTCTTCGACACTCTCCAGCTGACAAAGCATCACCTGTCCCCATATGTGGGATCCAATCTACAAGGCTTCAACGGCGCGTCTACTAGACCTCGAGGTTATGTAGAATTGTTGGTCATATTCGGAGCAGGTGAAACAGCTCGACAGGCGAAGACGTGTTTCCTAGTGGTCGATTGTCCTTCTCTCTACAACTGCATCTTGGGAAGGACCACTTTGGCTGAAATAACAGCTGTACCATCCACTGTCCACCTAAAAATGAAGTATTATACGTCCCGAGGACGTGTGGTAACCCTCCACAGGGATATTGAGGCAGCTAGAAGATGTTTCGATGCAGCAATCAAAGGTCTAAGCGTCGTCGGTGGCATCCACCCCAAAAGGGCAGCTTCAGATGTCGCACAGGTGCCACTACCGCCGGTCAGCGCGGTTGACCTTGATAGCAGGTTCTCCAGGGAACACGAAGAAGTCGCTGACAAAGACCTCCCAGTTGAAGTCAACGGGCAGCCTCTCTACCCAACGCGCCCCATCCCAGACGGAGATTTCGAGCTGATCCCTCTTGGCGACGACCCAAAGCGAACGGTGAAGATCGGCCATGGACTCCCCGACCTGGCGAGGAGGCAGCTGAAGGCATGTCTCCGAGAGAATGCAGATTTATTCGCTTGGAGCGCTTCGGAGATGCCCGAATTAGATCCTCAAGTGGCTTGTCACCAGCTGACCATAGATCCAAATGCTAGGGTTGTAGCTCAACGTAGGCGCAGGCAGTCTCCAGAAAAAATGGAGGCTGCTGAAAAAGATGTAAAAGACCTCCTAGAGGCAAACTTTATTTCGGAAGCCAAGTACACCACTTGGTTGTCCAATGTTGTACTTGTTAAAAAATCTAATAGAAAATGGAGGATGTGCATTGACTACACGGATCTTAATCGGGAATGCCCGAAAGACTCTTACCCATTGCCTAACATCGACCGACTGGTCGACAACTCTGCAGGATTTAAACTGTTGTCTTTCATGGACGCTTATTCGGGATATAACCAAATTCCCATGGATGAGGCCGACAGAAAGCATACAGCTTTTATGACTGATTCGGGCAATTACTATTATAATGTAATGCCCTTTGGTCTGAAGAATGCTGGCGCCACATACCAACGAATGATGAACAAGGTCTTCCGAGGAGAAATTGGTGACATGCTCGAAGTCTATATGGACGACATGATCGTCAAATCCGCAGAAGAAGCCGACCACGCTGCTCATCTTAAAAAGGTGTTCGAAACGGCGAGGAAATGTCGCATGAGATTCAACCCCGACAAGTGCACTTTCGGTGTTCGAGCAGGGAAATTCCTCGGCTTTTACCTTACGGAGAGAGGAATCGAAGCGAATCCCGACAAATGTAAGGCCTTTTCCGAGATTACTACTCCGAACTCAAAGAAGTCGATACAGTCACTTAACGGGATGCTAACTGCTCTCTCTCGTTTTGTCGCTAAATCTGCCCAATACGCGCTCCCATTTTTCAAACTTCTTCGACAGAAAACAACATTTGAATGGAGTGAAGAATGTGAACAAGCCCTCCTCCATCTAAAACAAGTCTTATCACAACCCCCGGTCTTGTCCCGACCAGATGACGGGGAAACACTTTTCTTGTACCTGGTCATCACCAGCGAAGCGGTAAGTGTTGTCCTCATACGGGAGACCCCCGACAGACAGAAACCAGTTTGTTTCACGAGCAAAGCTCTCCAGGGTCCCGAGCTCAGATACCAACAGATCGAAAAAGTCGTCTTAGCCCTCGTAACTGCAGCTAGAAGACTACGCCATTACTTCCTGGCCCACACAATTGTGGTAAGAACTGAGCAGCCTATCAGACAGCTCCTTAGTCTACCAGATATGGCGGGGAGAATGCTCCGGTGGTCTCTCGAGCTATCCGAGTTCGACATTCGATACGAAGGAAGAAAAGCCTTGAAAGCTCAGGTACTGGCCGACTTCGTAGCAGAAATGACAGTCCCCGAATCCTCGGCCAATGGCTCCCAAAAATGGACAATCTACGTCGACGGAGCTTCAAGTGCAAAGGGCAGCGGGGCAGGCATTATCCTTGAAAACGAGGAGGGCATCTTAATAGAAGTCTCACTAGAGCTATCTTTCAAAACATCAAATAACCAAGCTGAATATGAGGCATTCCTCGTAGGACTTCGACTTGCAGAAGACCTCGACGCAAAAGAAGTCAAAATCTTTACAGACTCTCAGCTCGTAGCATCACAAGTTTGGAGAGAATTTCAGGCCAAAAATGATAATCTCATTGAATACCTTACCTTGGTACAAGAAAAGTTGAAGAAATTTGTCTCCGTGGAGGTGGCTCACATCCCGTGCGAGCATAACACTCGAGCAGACGTGTTCTCCAAGCTAGCGAGCACTAAGAAGAAAAGAGGGAACAAATCAGTGATCCAAGAGATACTGATCCATCCGAGCATAAACAAACCTACCTCGACCACAGAGGTGAACGTTATTGGGGACGCAAACTGTTGGATGACTCCAATTCACGAATACCTGATGACGGGCATACTGCCCGACGATCCTAAAGAGGCTGGGACAGTTAGGAGGCGGGCATGTGCTTACACCATAGTCGACGGTAAGCTATATCGCCGAGGATTCTCCATCCCTCTACTCCGGTGCATCGAGGAAGGTAAAGTTTCAGAGATTCTCCAGGAAATTCATGAAGGAATCAACGCGCAACATCTAGGCGGAAGATCTTTGGCTCGAAAAGCCCTCAGAGCAGGATATTACTGGCCCACTATGCAACAAGACGCAAAGGAACACGTCAAAAAGTGTGACCGTTGTCAGAGGCATGGAGATATGCACCTCGCTCCTCCAAACGAGCTTAAATCATTGTCTTCCCCGTGGCCCTTTGCGTGGTGGGGAATGGATATCCTCGGACCTTTCGTAGTAGGATCGTACCAAAATAAGTACCTCATCGTCGGGGTAGATTACTTCACAAAGTGGATCGAGGCGGAAGCATTAGCCAAGATCACTGCTTTCAACATATTACGTTTCTATAAGAGAAATATACTCGCCCGATTCGGCGTGCCTCAGGCCATTGTCACAGACAATGGGACACAGTTCCCTGACGGAAACTTCCAAGACTTCGTTGCCAAGCTAGGTATGAAGCAACACTTTACGTCGGTCGAACACCCACAAACCAACGGACAAGCCGAAGCCACGAACAGAGTAATACTCCGAGGACTCAAACGACGACTCGGCGAAGCCAAACAACGGTGGGTCGAGGAGTTACACAGCATCCTCTGGGCATATCGAACTACCCCTCATTCCACGACCGGGGAGACCCCATTCCGGTTAACATATGGAACCGAGACAGTAATTCCCGTGGAAATCAGGGAACCTTCGAGAAGGACAGAAGCTCCTCTTGACGAAGAAGCGAACAACGAAGCCCTTCGCGAGGAACTCGACCTTGTCGAAGAAATAAGGACGGGTGCATCCCTCAAAGAAGTCTCTTTAAAACAAAAAATAACTTTGCGTTATAATGACAAAGTCATCAAACGAGATTTCCAAATAGGCAGTCTCGTCCTACGGCAAAATCAGAAAAATTCGCGTGAAGGAAAGCTGCAGCAAACTGGGAGGGCCTCTACCGCGTCATTGCAAAGACGGGGACAGGTGCTTATTACCTCGAAAACCACCAAGGTGAACAACTTGCTCGACCATGGAATGCTGAGAAGCTTAAACAATATTACAGTTAAACACCACATGTAACTATACAAAAGTTGTCATTACGGGGAGCGTGCCATGGTACAAGCACGACACCTCTATATGCTAACGAAGGTCAAAAGTCACGTTGCGTGTGCATTGAACTTTGGCCCGGTGAGGAGTACTCTATCGAGCTCCGTCGTCAACGTACCTTGTAGGCAGAACACCTAGCTCGCGATGGGAAGTTCACGCCATGAAACTAAGACCTCGATCGACCTCTCAGCTTCATTGAAGGTCGGGGTACAACCCCTGACCACTCGACCAGCTCTCTTCGCAGTCGAGGATCACTAGAGTCGAGCAAACTCCCAAGTATCCAGCAATTTCAAAATAACTTAGATAAAAATAAGCAAAATACCACACACAGAGCAGATAAAGAGGCAATATGGAAACACTAAGTCGGGCAAGCCCATTGTAAAAATATTACATAAAACCCTGGCTCTTAGGCCGGGCAAATCAAAAAGTATGGCACGCAGGCTAGTCAATACAAAAAATTGGCACGCAGGCCAAACTGACTACATTATCGCTCCACACCAGCATCAGCTGCCTCGGGATTCTCTTGCTCCCCGTTTCCTCCATCAGCATTCACTGTTTGTCTGGGCAACACAATCGCACCGTCGACCACCTCAAACTTGGAATCAGCTCCATCGGTCACAAGGTCCGGATTCAAGAGTTTAAGCTGCGCCACAGCGTTCTGGAACCCGACATCTGCAAACTCTAGAGCATCATCTTCAGCCAACCGAAGATCCTTCTCGACTTCCCTGAGCTTGGCTATCAGGGCTGCTCGAGAGGTCAATAGTTTGTCCTCCTCACTTTCATTCTCGGCTGGCCGAATAGCCTCTTCCAGTTCAGCTATCATGTCCTTGAGACGTTGTTCTTCCTCTTCCAATGTAGTGATCCGAACAAGATAGCCCTTTGCTACATCCTCAGCCTCCTTCAACTTTTTCTCCGACTGTTTTTGCTGCTCGCCTTGTTCTCTGTTCAGCTCCCTACATTCTTCCAAGTCTTTCTGCATGCCGAGCAATTCAGTATCCAAAATCTGAAGTCTTTCTTTCAGTCGAGAAAGCTCAGCAGCAGAGCAACTCTCATCATTCAGAACGAGGGCAGCCGAACAGAGCCGCATGATGGCAGACATATCCTCGACAATTATCTTCCTTCTCGCTTCAGAAGTACTCCCCAACAAAGCCTGGACTTCAGCAGGGGCAACACGAGGACAAGTAACCTCAGAGAAATAGCGACGCTGGAGATAACACGGAGGAATCTCAAAGCTTGTAGGAGGGGGAGGGGAACTCCCTTCCACATCAACAATGGGCGGCCTAGCAGTCTTTGCCCACTTAGATGCCCTTTGGGTCCCCGGGGACTGATTCTCAGAACTCACAGTTGCAGTTAAAACAGCAAGAGATTGCTCAGAACCCTCGGGCACTGCAGTAGAGGGAGCACTCTCAGGCACTGTCATTGAAGAGAGATGATGGGGGGTGCTTTGTTCGGTCGGACGGGACTGTTCTTCCCTAGCTCTCTTTGCCTTTAACCTCGAATATCTTTCTGCAGCTTTGACCATTTTCCCTACAAAAAGAAAGAAAAATATTTGTTAAACAAGATACACAAACAAGAGACAAATCTAACTCGAGGATCGCTGCACCACCTAAAAGCTCGACAGCCTCCTCATCGGAGAAAGTCTCGAGCAGAACGCGAGTATTAATCAGGCGACGGGTCTTCGTCACCTGCTCATCACCACCTGTCGAGGTCTCTTCGCCCTCGGATACGCTTGAGATTTTATTCAAACTCTCCACGTACTTAACAATCTTGCCATAAGCACCGCGATCCTCGACACTGAGCTTATTATGTCGTACTTTATATTTGTCTACCCCCTCTTTGAAGTGCTCCTCTGTCCAATAAAGGGGGAATTTTGGCACCATCACCTCGGTAGACAGCCCATCCACTTCTTGAGTCACCCTTTCATATATTGAATTAATAGCCTCGGGAGTGATCGGCTTCACAAAATAATAACGCCACTTGAAGTCTCGAACAGAGTCCAAGTAGGTGTGGAATAAAGCTTTATTTTGTTTGAACGACACCCAGCCGTGTCGACCATCGGTTGTAGATCGCTGCAGATGAAAAATTCGGAAGAAAAGGGACACCGTTGCCCTGATGTCCAAATATTTACAGACGAGCTCAAAAGCCCGGAGAAAGGCCAATGAGTTCGGATGGATTTGAGACGGAGCCAACTTTAACCATTTGAAGACCCCCTCTTGGAAGTCTGTGAAGGGGAGCCTCCACCCCGCCTCTTGAAACATAAATTCATACACCGGGAAGCGCATTCCCATATAAGGTGTACATATACGCTGGTCCTCGTTGGGACGGTACACTTTCCAGGATTGCTCAGAACCGAGCAACCTATGCTCAACAGTGCAAAACCCATTTTCGTCGGGGAATGTGAAGACGGACGACATAGTGAGGGCCTCATCACACACCCAGTCCTCAAACGGACGCTCTTGCCTAAAGGCCATATGGGCCATCAAAATTTCAGCTTGGTTATCCTCCTCGAATTCACCTACGGCCACTTCAGCAGCCAATCTGTCCATCAACCTGAAAAGCAGAATGGAACAGGTGAATTCGACGAGTCATACCAAACTAGCCAGTCGATGACGAATAACAGATGTCCTCGGGAAACTCATCGCTTCCCCGGATAATCTTGCCCTTTTCCCCGTGAAATCAACGAAAAAGAGTAATTGTTGGGGACCCAAAACATTATCAGGTCCCCGCGATGTTCATCACACTCCCCGGAAAGTTTCTATAAGTCCCCGGAATATTCTCCCAGCTCCTCGGTTTTATTCAACAGAAACAGAGAAAATCTCACACAATTTTTCTCTTGAAACAGCTAAAGATCCCTGCCGTACTCGCCAGGAATCCTTCCATTTCTCATGAGAACTTCATCAGTTCATCAGAGAAATGATTTCAAGCAAGTCAAACTTAAAGAAGATACCAGAAAAAACAACAGTTTTGAAGAAAATACCTTGTAAATGGTGGAATAGGGTTCAGGCACGGCGTAGCACGGCGGTTCACGACGAACTTGCGGTGGTTGACGTTGGCAAATGGAGGATGAGAAAACGGAGAAAGAAGAGGAAATGATTCTTGAACGAAAGAGCGAAAAATGAGAAATGAAGGGAAAAGAGAGTATTTATAGACAAATCACGAAACTCGAGAAGCCTGCGGCACTTGAGTACTCTACCCTAGGCAGCCACCCTATGCAATGATGACTAGTGACACGTGGCACACTGACACCGGTCAAAAAGTCCACGCATGTCCTTTCATCATCCCATCATTTCAAAACAGAAATTTCTCACCAGATGCAACTCTTTGTTGCCCGCAAGTCATCAGTGCCTGCCTATTGATAATTGCTCGCAAGTTATCCGTGCCCGGCTCATGATAATTGCTCGCAAGATATCAATGCCCGACGTCATGATAATCATGGGAATTTTAACTATACTGATACCCTCCTCGGATCATGTCTTGGCTTTTCCCCGACACGATTATTGACCCTCAAGTCATTACTCTGATACCTCAAAGCAACGACTTGGGGGGGGACTCCTGTTCTGGACTGGGCCGTAGTTTCCTACAATCAAACAGGCCTAATCCATACAACTTGAAGAAGCCCAATAAAGTCCTAGAGAAGGACACATGACTGCCATACGCAAGGTCAAAGGTATGTCAGGCACCTGACATCTTGACAGTGTCAAGCATCTGAAGACAAACAGGAAAGGAAGACATCACCCCCGATGAAATGGACCTCCTCGACAGAATAACTCCTCCCCGCGAGAATACTCTCAATCTTGTCGACTCATAGGTCCTCGACAAGCATGGTCCACGACCGTTAGGTCACGACCACCATATCTCCTCGACATTGCAGACTCTCCCCCGAGGAACCTACTAACGGTCTTATCCACACAGATACGTTTCATGTAACCCTCTACTAATGGCAATAAAGGAACGGTTACACTAGGGTGTTGACCACGAGCTGGTCATTATTACTACACGTAAGCCCTAGCAGTTACTTGGAACGGGTCACACACTGGTCCCACCCGTTGCAAGTAACTGTTGGCCACGCGTTGGGGGTCTCCTATAAATACCCTCTCACTTGGGAGGGTCAGGATAGTTAACTTCTTACTCTCACTCACTCTCTCTGTATTTGCTGTGCACTCACTAACTTAAGCATCAGAGTGTCCTGCAGGTACACCCCCCCCCCCCCCACCGTCTTTCATTATCATTGAAGTAACAACAAGTCCAGACGTCGTTGGCCATCATCAAATTGTCTGATCCAGGTACGATCAATTATCATGTATCAATCTATCCAAGAAATAAGTCAACAATAAAACTGTTTTTTTTTGTAATAGTTTTAGTGTTTTAGAACGACGTACATTATTTTACGACTATTACCCAGTAAGGATGTCATTTGTGAAGGTGCGAGAAAGACACGAGAAAGGGGGGTTTGAATTGTGTATTTTCTCTTTTAACAATCTTTCGCTTTCTTGTTGTTGAGACGCTCAAGTATATCAGAGTTAGTTGAGAGACTCTGATCTGGGATGAGACATTCAGACTTAGCGAAGCACAGGGCATAAGTGTAACACCCCAATTCCCATCACGAATAAATAATACATAAATAAATCAGAGTAACTAAAAATTTATTTTTTCGACAGAAACAAGGATGCCACATTTTAAAGAAAGAAAACACAAACTCTGCTCAATTATTTGATACATAACACAAAATGGAATCACCTAAAAGGGAAACTTTTTCCATATAAAAGGAAAGTTCAATTATGGAATAAAGCGATAGATCCATAACCGACTTGTTTTAAAAACTAAATTGTTTTATAACATCAAAATATACATACAAAGGTAATACAAAATAAATCTAACAAAGGTATACATATATAACATAATCGTTCCCCGACTCTCGTGCTACGTATCAGAGCAGACACCAAGACCGACAAAAGAATGGAGAACTAATCTTCACAAAAGCCTCCAAGACTACAAATCTGCAATTGCCTCATAGAGCAACAAACCACAGCAGAAGGGTGAGAAATAACAACTAAATCAAGATTGCATAATAATATGCAATACATATAAATTCACGTACACGGTTATTCTCACCACAAGCATCACATACAATACATATAGCATATATCAATTATACCAACATAATAACACATTCACACATAATGCACACCAAAGTTATGACATATGGAAACACATCACCACATCACATAGCATATGCCTATACATAAAACATATTATCCACAACCAATGCATTTATCACATATGCACATCAATTCACCAATCCAATCATAAATCTCAACACATACTCAATCAATTCACAATTCCACACATAATCACATAATCAATCCATTCATGATTTATGCAAATGCACAGAGACCGACACAACGACTCTATGCAATGCATATGCGGTACCATCCATCCATCAATCTCATCACCAGTTCACTCAGGAACTATTAGAATCATCGCTTGTTACTTAGTGTAACTCCCTGTCGGGAAAACGATGTTCCCCGTCGCTCACACCTCTTATTTTTTTAAGGCACATGACATTTATGGATCGCTCACACCTCTTTGTATAAGGCACACGACCCGATCGCTCACACCTCTTTGTATAAGGCACACGATCGTCTATAATCATCGCTCACACCTCTTTGTATAAGGCACATGATGTTATAGCGGATTCCCTCTGGAATCGATTCATCGCTCACACACACTAGAGCACACGACACCACAAGATGCATATCATGATGCTTGACACACAAGAACTCATGACAATCAAATGCATCTTCACAATTCAACCATATGAATTATCTCATCATCATTATTCATGCATTGAAAACACTTCAAACAATAAATTTCATCACAAACCCCAAACCACAACAATTAGCATTTTATCATATACATTCATATCAATTCACATCAAGAATTACTCACCATCAACCACAACAATCATACAATGTATTTCACCACACAACAACATCATTATCATACATTGAAATCAAACCCAAAACAACACATTTATTTCTCCATAAGACCACAAACCATCATCACCAACACTCATCATATATATTCACATCATATGACAGCACACAAGGTATACGATACATATTAAAAGCATATCACATGATAACACATCAATCACACACACTTACGACGGTAAAAGCCGACAAAACGATACGTCTCCACATTCCTGACATAATTAAATCGGACACTAATCTTAAAACCATTTTAATAAGAAAGAACATGTCAAAAGCTTTCCAACGCATCAAACCTCGCCTCAAACCGAGTTACGGATCAAAAGTTATAAAGAAAACAAATTGGAAAAAGCTGTCATGTTCGCAATGCGAAGCTCCTAGCGAGTCCTTCGCTCCCTCATTCGCAGTGCGAATGTCTGGCGAACCAAGTCAGAACTGAAAATAGCCTACAGTTTCGCAGTGCGAACTCCCAGTGAACCTTCGCTGTCCCCTTCGCAGTGCGAATCCCCCAGCGAACCGTGGCAGAAAGAAAAACAACACAACGTTCGCAGTGCGAAGCTCTGGCGAGCATTCGCTGCCGTTCGCAGTGCGAACCTGCGAATTCTGGGATTCGCAACAGCGCTGTTATAGGTCATTATGGGCCAAAATCATCATTCTCCCACCCCAAACACTTCCAAAACATACTATAACAACCAAAACATGATTCAAACCTAACAACAAGTATTCTACTCAGTTTATATCGAATTTCATCTGTGAAAACCTCGATTTCTATCAATTGCTCCTAATTTTAATCGATAAGAAAAGTAGCGAAACAACCAAAACAATTACAACAAACCACACATATACATACACAAGCAAGATATAATTGAAACTTCTCACCCTTACCCGATTATTCGCGCTCGAAACGGAGGTTTCCTCGATTTTCCTCTTCTCCTCTTTTCTCTCCTCTTCCTTTCCATCCCTTCTCTTTCTTTCCTTTTTCTTTTCTCTCTATTTCTCTCCACTTTCTATTTATATAAAAATATCTAAACCCCTAAAAAGACCATTTTACCCCTTAACTCAAATATCCCGCAAACGCTCTCAAACGCGATAAAACATAAACAGCGATGAAAAATAATATATTGTCAAATAAAAGTCAAGAATAAAATAACATAAAACAAAAATAATTAAATCGACTCGATTAAATAAATAAGACAAAACCGGGAGTTACAATTCTCCCCCACTTAGACATTTTCGTCCTCGAAAATATACTGAGACGAACAACTCCGGACCCGACTCTCGCATCCGACCAACAAACTAACATGCCAACAAAAGCACACCACGAATAACCCAAACTAACAAATCACCTCGCTAACAGCAACTACAACAACGACACGACAACGACAATAACTACAATGACAAGATGCAAAGCCCATACAATGCACTTGACGACCAACTCACGACTCAAAGAAAACCATGTTACCAACACCCAGGTAACACTCGCCTAATCTCCTACAAGGAATTAGCTACTCGCACTCGAACCATCACGATGGAAACGAGGCCACAACAAGGACAAGAACCTAAAGTTCCACGACCCAACATCGTTTCAACAACCTCTACAAAACCAGAATACCAAACATCCTTGTCACACAACAATATTACAACAATGCTACGATTCCCCAAACGAACACACAACCAAAACCTCCATCTACATAGTAGCCCATGAATAATATTTAAACCTTTCGCCTAACACTTCCATACTGAAACGTCCAATAGTCTTACCATTCCTACATGTCCCCAATGTTCAACTTATGAATTCTTACAAGTCACACCCGCAAATACAAAATGTGCCACATCACGCTTTCGCTGGGCACTCTGATTACTCAGACCCATCAAGCCTACCAATCTCACACTCTCCTGTGTTATCCCACACACCAGACACACGTCTCTGAACTGCTCAAACAATTCTAATTCTCTGACCATCAAAACACACTTACATAAAAACTTTCGGCTTAACTCATCAGGAATTCCAACCATCCTCGCTGTCTCATACTATATTCCTTCCGACTAAACAGGTACCCAATATTCTTGTGATTTACTAAACACTTCGAACCTAGAACCATAAAGATAATACCTCCAAATTTTCCAACACAATACCACCGCAACCAATTCCAAATCCATAATAATACAGATCCTTTTATGAATCCTCAATTGTCATAAAGCATAAGCCACGACTTTACCCTCTTGCATTAACACACTGACCAAACTCATCAAAGACGCATCCCAATACCTCACAACCGGTTTATCCGAATCACGCAGTATCAAAACTGGAGCCGTAGACAACTTCTACTTCAGCTCACCAAAACTTACTCACAACTAACATCCAAAACAAACGACTCACCCTTTGCAAGTCAACTGAGATACTAGAAGTACGAACTCAACAAAGTCTTCCATAACCTGCAATAACAACCAATTGAGCCCAAAAGTTTCTAATCTCCTTAACCAACTTCGGAGCCTCTCATTGTAGAACTACATCTACTTCCGATGGATCCAAAACAATACTCTCATCTGAAATAACATATCCAAGAAAACTAACCCTTTTCAACCAAAATTCTCACTCGAATAACTTAGCATAAAACTTCGTCTCTTTTCAACACTTGCAATTCCAATCTCAAACATTCTACCTGTTCTTCCTCTGAGTTTATAACAGATCCAAATATCCTCAATCAAAATCACTACGAACTTATCCAATTAAATATGGAAGATACGATTCGTCCACTCCACAAACATTCCAGATACCTTACTAACACCAAACAACATCACTGTGCATTGTAATGCCCAACCAAATTCCAAAAGATATAAATTCCTAAATCTTTTGCAAAACTCCCATTGGGTAACTGGTTACTCACATACAAGCTTAACCGAGTAAATAACAACCTATTCTGAGGATAACAAACCTAACCAGTCACATTAAATCGATCAAAGCCTCAACTCACACAATTCACCATTCTTATCAAACATTCCAAACAATTGTAATTTCACTCAAACTCAACCAAATCATTCCAGCCATCTATTCCTGAAAGTCGACACTTGTTCTCCATCATTACCTTATTCAACTGTTAGTAATCCATACACAATTTCTTCTCCTGACCATCCAATTCCACAAATCCCAACCTGTATCAACAACCAACCAAAAAGAACTCTCAAACACAATGTTACATCCACCCACAAGGGTTTCCTCACAATTTTCCATTAATGCTCTACAATTCCAAAGACTCCAAACCTCACCAGAACTCTAAGTCTTGCTTCCCATAGTCTCAATACCATTATACACATCATGCTTGTTATTCCATTCAATCATCCATCCTTTTTGTTACTAACAATACTGGAGCTCTCTAAGACTACACACTTGGTCTCACAAATCCCTTTTCCAGTAAATCTTCCAACCGCTCTTTCAATCTGAGTTTCACTTCCTAAAAGTTCTTCTACTTACTTAGCAGATCCAAACCTCAAATCTTCACCTTTTCCAAATTTGAGTTCACACTCTACTCTCTGAGAACAACCATTAACGATACCCAATCGTTTTCTCTTCACGACTTCCCGACTGAACCATCATACCAAAAACCTCTAATCTGTCTCATCTTCCAGTATAAGAAGCTTCATCGACTCGTCAAAATAATCCGTAACCATTTCTTAAATCCAAACAATTCATTACCCACACTATCAAGCCGGAAAGACACGTCTATTCCATCCAACATAATTCTGTCTATTATCAACAAGAGATTAAGGGTGATCAGTTCCTCAATTTGTCAATAGACAGCCGACAATCATGATGGGGCATAAACCGTCCTTACCAAACTATAATAGCCTTTCATGCATCTCGTGCACACCACTACCTAAGGCACAATTCCTTAGTCGACATAAACCTTACCTCCGCATTCCCTCCGGAACTGGGAACAACATTGTCCAAAGAGCACTTACAATGTTGCAATTCACAACACACTGAGCCAACGCTCCACACCTGAAGCAACTTGGAGAAGTACCAGCTTCTCCCCCACTTATCTCATTCTAACTCCTGTAGACAACGAAAATAGAAAAACCAGAAAGTACTGACAGTGTTTCACACACCTATCATGTAATAAGGGACAACCAACAATGACAGTATTCAACTGTCACACCAACTGACTCAACAACTTGGCCAGACGGACCGACCTGCTCTGATACCACTAATGTTAAAATTCTGGCAAAGATATCAGATGTCCTACACAGATGTTGAGACACTGATATCCAACACAATGAACAAGATAACAATAATAATAACAGTGCAGAAAGTAAAGAACACAGTGATATGTTTACCCAGTTCGGATCAACAATCCTACTCTGGGGGCTACCAAGCCAGGGACGAAACCAATATACGATAATATCAATTCACAGATCATACAATAACCACACCCGGTTACAATCTGCTCACTTAATCATTACCGTTCCTATGACTTCTACCTAAGACTCACCTAAGTATGAGGCCCTCCTCAAATCCCTCTACAATCACAACCCATGATTGGTTCCTTTCAACACAAGTAACAAAAACGAAAGTCACACTTTCAAAACACACAATTCTCAATACTTCAAAGCTTATGAGAATTGACACAAGAAACTCAATGCTTAAAAGCTTATGAGTAACTGACAGAACTTACAACACAAAAACCAGTCCTTATACTGTTATCAGAATGATACTAGTTAGGCTCACAAATAACATACGAAAACCCTAACAAAAACACACGTAAGTTCCACACCTAAACTAGGTTTACACCAGCCAATATATAGCATTTAATCTGGACTGAATTGGGCTTCAAAAAACGCAGCAAATAGACTGCTCACAAATCTACAAAATAAACTCCAACAAAATAGGTCTTCAATCTAAAGTTTCCTAATTTGTCTCCATAATTAGAAACATCTGAAAATCCGAAAAACCAAGACATAAACACAATCCAAAAATGCTTTGTATGCCACATAGGATAACCAAATATTCATAGAATATTCAGTAACAAATCTTAGCAACAGAATCTGCCTTTAAACTGAATCCAGATACGATGTCCTATGAGCAGGTATGAGACATCTTCATTCGACATGTTGGGTGCAGCACAATAGAACATCTTGTTTCAACATCTTCCTGCTAGAAAAAGTTTTAGCAAAATAAATGCCAACCACAGAATCAAAGAATCAATGAAATAACAATCTCCCCCTTTGGCTTATTTTGGCTAAAACTACACACCAAACAAATCTTGTAAAGAAGCACAAGCAAAAAAACCATATCAGAAAGCAGCGGAAAAACACACAAGAACAACAAGAACAACCAACATGCAACACAGCATAGCAGCAAAAAACAGCATAGCAGCACTCCCCTTCAACTGCATACAACACATAAAAAAACTCCCCCTCAACTGCAGCAACACAAGTATTCCACATTCTCCCCCTCAACTGCAGCACCAACACAAGCACACCACACTCAAACATACTCCCCCTTTTTAGCCAAAAATATGACAAAGGCAAGTAAAACAGTTATTAATATTTGAGAAATGATCAAATCATAAACCAGAATAAACAGCATCAGAGATTAGATGCACACAACATCACATGACCAAGTGTCATGCACAAACTTCAGCATTTTCCCTTCATTCACACACTGCACTACCAGAACCTCCTTTAAGCTTTCCAATATGGCAGCCAGAAGGAACATTAATTGCTATAGTTCTTCATGAATGCAAACCCCAAGTCTGCTCCTCAGGTTTTCAAACTGAACTGCATCCAGAGCCTTGGTAAATATGTCAGCAAGCTGATTTTCAGTGCTCACATGCTCAAGATTTATGACTTTGTCCTCCACAAGTTCTCTGATGAAGTGATGCCTGATATCAATGTGCTTAGTCCTGCTATGTTGAATAGGATTCTTGGAAATATTTATAGCACTCAGGTTGTCACAAAATAATGTCATGACATCTTGTGTGACATTATACTCAGATAACATTTGCTTCATCCACACAAGTTGAGCACAACTACTTCCAGCTGCTATGTACTCAACTTCAGCAGTAGAAAGAGATACAGAATTTTGCTTCTTACTAAACTACGAAATAAGATTATTTCCCAAAAAGAAACATCCTCCAGAGGTACTCTTCCTATCATCAGCACTTCCAGCCCAATCAGCATCACAGTAACCTACTAAAATGGGACTTGAGTCATGGGAATACAACACCCATAATCACATGTACCACTCACATACTTAAGAATTCTCTTAACTTGATTGATGTGACTGATCTTGGGTTTTGCTTGGTATCTTGCACATACGCCAACAGCAAAGGTTATGTCTGGCTTACTTGCTGTAAGATACAGCAAACTTCCAATCATGCTTCTGTATAAACTTTGTTCAACATTCACTCCCTTTTCATCTTTGGATAACTTCAAGTGAGTAGGAGCAAGAGTTCTCTTATGCTTGGCATTATCCAGTCCAAACTTCTTCACAATATTCCTAGCATATTTGCTCTGACAAATAAAAATGGAATCTTCCATCTGCTTGACTTGTAATCCAAGGAAGTAAGTTAATTCACCTACCAAGCTCATCTCAAATTCAGACTTCATTTGGTTGACAAAATGTTGGGCCATTTCATCCGACATCCCACCAAACACAATATCATCTACATAAATCTGAGCAATCATTAGTTTCCCATCCTTCTCCTTGACAAAAAGTGTTTTATCAATACCACCCTTCATGTATCCATGGTTGACTAAGAACTCAGTCAGCCTTTCGTACCAAGCTCGTGGAGCTTATTTCAGCCCATACAAAGCCTTTTTTAGCTTGAAAACATGATCAGGAAAATTTGGATCCACAAACCCTTTAGGCTGCTCAACATAGACTTCCTCATTAAGATAGCCATTCAGAAAGGCACTCTTGACATCCATTTGAAACAGTCTGAATTTCAACAAACATGTCACTCCTAGCAGCAATCTCATGGATTCCAATCGAGCCACAGGAGCAAATGTTTCATCGAAGTCTACTCCTTCAATCTGTGTGTATCCTTGAGCAACTAATTTGGCTTTGTTCCTGGTAACAACTCCTTGTTCATCAGACTTATTCTTATAAACCCATTTTGTTCCAATCACATTTGTTCCTGCTGGTCGTGGTACTAGTTCCCAGACTTCATTCCTCTCGAATTGACAAAGCTCATCTTGCATAGCACTTATCCAGAACTCATCTTTCAATGCTTCTTTGACATTCTTTGGTTCAATCTTTGAAACAAAGTATGCATTTGACACAGCCTCCCTCGTTCTGGTTCTTACACCTTCATTCAGATTTCCAATAATCAATTCCTTAGGGTGATCCTTCTGAATCCTTATAGAGGGTCCCTTGTTAGCATTCTCTACCTCTTCATTCTCAGGTCTAGTGTCGGTTTCATGAGCATTATTTTCTACGAACTCAATGTCTTGTGAGATTTCATTGTTCATGGGAAGGCATGCTCCAACATCATCTGTGACATCTTCGTCTTTCCCAAAGTCATCAACCACCACATTTATGGATTCCATCATCACCTTAGTTCTGGAATTAAATACCCTATATGCTTTACTGTTTGTAGAGTATCCCAAAAATATCCCTTCCTCGCTCTTAGGATCCATCTTTCGCCTCTGCTCACGATCCGCCAAGATATAACACTTACTCCCAAACACATGGAAATACTTCACATTTGGCTTTCTACCTTTCCATAGCTCATAGAGAGTGACAGAAGTACCTGATCTGATAGTCACCCTATTGTGTATATAGCAAGCGGTATTCATGGCTTCAGCCCAAATATGATATGGAAGCTTTTTGGCATGAATCATGACCCTTGCACACTCTTGTATAGTCCTATTCTTGCGTTCCACCACACCATTCTGCTGAGGAGTGATTGGTGATGAGAATTCATGAGTGATTCCTTCAGATAAGCAAAACTCTTCAAACCTGCTATTTTCGAATTCTTTCCCATGGTCACTTCTGATTCGAACAACACCACAATCCTTTTCCCGTTGAATCCTTTGACACAATTCTTTGAAGGCTGCAAATACTTCAGACTTTTCTCTGATAAAACTTATCCAGGTGAATCTGGAGTAATCATCAACGACAACATAGGCATACTTCTTCCCACCAAGACTTTCAACCTGCATAGGTACCATTAAGTCCATGTGAAGCAGTTCCAGAACTCTGGAAGTTGTGGTAAGATGTTGAAGCCTCTTGTGTGACACCCTTGTTTGCTTCCCAACTTGACATTCACCACATATTTTATCCTCATCAATCTTCAGCTTGGGAATACCTCTAACAGCTTCACTTGACATAACTTTCTTCATCCCTTTCAAGTGTAAGTAACCCAATTTCTGATGCCACAGTTTGGTTTCATCTTCCTTTGACATCAAACAGGTAGACAAACTTTTCGGTTCTTGAGGATTCCACAAATAGCAATTATCCTTAGACCTGGTTCCCTTCATAACAACTTCATCTTTCTCATTGGTTACTAGACATTCAGATTTAGTGAAATTCACTTTGAGACCTACATCACACAGTTGGCTTATACTGATCAAATTTGCGGTCAGCCCTTTGACAAATAGAACACGATCCAGATTTGGTTGTCCTGTGTAGTCCAGCTTTCCAACACCTTTTATTTCACCCTTTGATCATTCCCCAAAAGTGACATAATTGGTGGAGTGAGGCTTGATATCTGACAAGAATTTCTTCACACCAGTCATGTGTCTTAAACACCCACTGTCAAAGTACCAATCTTCCCTAGAAGATGCTCTAAGAGAGGTATGTGCTATGAGACCAGCCATCGTCTTTCTAGGAGTCCATCTTTTCTTAACTTTAGCCCAACTCTGTCCTTTATTTTGTTGATGAGCAGTTTTGGGATATCCGTGCAGCTTGTAGCAAAAGGACTTTAAGTGACCAATCTTTCCACAGTAATGACATTTCCATGGTTTATACTTTGAACTACATACTCTTTTCTGATGCTTCATCTGATGTTGAAACATGTGACTTGACATCCCCTCTTCTTGCTTTCTTTTCTGAGGAACAAACTTTAATACAGGCTTCTTGTAGTTCTCTGCTTGATTGTTAAAACCAAGGCCTTGCACATTTCCAGCATCTTTCCCAGTCTGAAGAATCTCATCCAGTTGCGTGGTACCATTGTTCAGCATTCTTATAGATTTGGTCATATTGTCAAGTTTTGACTTTTGCCATACAACCTCCTCTTTCAGATCAGCAATGATTGATAGATGTTCTTCCTTTTTAGCTTCTAGTTGAGCTATCAGAACCTTCTGTTCTAATATTATCTGGCACCTTTCTTCATTCTTGATACACAACTCTGAGAACCCGGTGAAGACTTCTTCCTTAGTGAGTTCTCCAATATAAGATTCTTTGTCAGAGTCAGACTCACAAGTAGTTTCTCCATCAGCCTTACATATCCCGGTCAGGGCTGTAACCAATTTTGCTGATTCTTCTTCAAGATAACTCTCAGACTCCCCTTCTGACCAAGACACATATAAGCCCTTCTTCTGCCTTTTGAGATACGTGGGACACTCAGTCTTTATGTGCCCAAATCCCTCACATTCAAAACACTGAACTCTCTTCCCTTGATTGGAGTCTTCTTCAGTTCTGGACCTTCTGCCTCCATCCTGATTTTTACTGATGTCGAGTGACTTGTTCTGAGCATTTGCTCTCGACTTCCAGTCAATCCTTTTCAACACTTTGTTAAATTGTATTCCAAGCAATACCAGATCTTTAGACACCCCTTCATCTCTGACCAGGTCACCTTCATCTTCTGAATCACCAGCATTTGACACAAAAGCTATGCTCTTCTTCTTTTCAGATTTTTCACTAATCCCTAATTCAAATGTTTGAAGAGATCCCACAAGTTCATCCACTTTCATCTTGTCTATATCTTGAGCTTCCTCTATAGCAGTCACTTTCATGTCAAATCTCTTAGGTAAAGATCTGAGGATTTTTCTGACCAGTTTGCTGTCAGACATCTTTTCACCTAGGGCACTTGAGGCATTAGCTATCTCAATAATGTTCATGTGAAAATCATGAATGCTCTCATCCTCCTTCATCTTGAAACTCTCAAACTTGCTAGTGAGAAACTGAAGTTTTGACATCTTCACCTTTGAAGTCCCTTCATGAGCAACCTTCAAGACCTCCCACGCTTCTTTTGCAATGGTGCAATGTTCAATCAACCTGAAGATATTCTTATTGACACCATTAAACAATGCATTCATGGCTTTGGAATTTCACACGGACCATTTGTAGTCTGCATCATCCCAGTCTTCCTCTTCCTTCACCACATCAGTAGGGGTACCTTTTTCATCTTTAACCTTTGGGGGTTCCCATCCTTTTATAATAGCTTTCCATGCTTGATCATCCATGGATTTGATGAAAGCTATCATCCTCGGTTTCTAATAGTCATAGTTTGAGCCATCAAGCAGAGGTGGTTTGTTAAAAAATCCTCCATCCTTGTCCATTGTACCAGAAAGTACCTTCCCTGAATCTCACCCAGAACCAAACAAGGGTGCAAGCTCTGATACCAATTAAAATTCTGGCAAAGATATCAGATGTCCTACACAGATGTTGAGACACTGATATCCAACACAATGAACAAGATAACAATAATAATAATAATAGTGCAGAAAGTAAAGAACACGGTGATATGTTTACCCAGTTCAGATCAACAATCCTACTCTGGGGGCTACCAAGCCAGGGACGAAACCAATATACGATAGTATCAATTCACAGATCATACAATAACCACACCCGGTTACAATCTGCTCACTTAATCACTACCCTTCCTATGACTTCTACCTAAGACTCACCTAGGTATGAGGCCCTCCTCAAATCCCTCTACAATCATAACCCGTGATTGGTTCCTTTCAACACAAGTAACAAAAACAAAAGTCACACTTTCAAAACACACAATTCTCAATACTTCAAAGCTTATGAGAATTGACACAAGAAACTCAATGCTTAAAAGCTTATGAGTAACTGACTGAACTTACAACACAAAAACCAATCCTTATACTATTATCAGAATGATACCAGTTAGGCTCACAAATAACATACGAAAACCCTAACAAAAACACACGTAAGTCCCACACCTAAACTAGGTTTACACCAGTCAATATATAGCATTTAATCTGGACTGAATTGGGCTTCAAAAAATGCAGCAAATAGACTACTCACAAATCTGCAAAATAAACTCCAACAAAATAGGTCTTCAATCTAAAGTTTCCTAATATGTCTCCATAATTAGAAACATCTGAAAATCCGAAAAACCAAGACATAAACACAATCCAAAAATGCTTTGTATGCCACATAGGATAACCAAATATTCACAGAATATTCAGTAACAAATCTTAGCAACAGAATCTGCCTTTAAACTGAATCCAGATACGATGTCCTATGAGCAGGTATGAGACATCTTCATTCGACATGTTGGGTGCAACACAATAGAACATCTTGTTTCAACATCTTGCTGCTAGAAAAAGTTTTAGCAAAATAAATGCCAACCACAGAATCAAAGAATCAATGAAATAACAAATGTAACACCCTAATTTCCATCGCGAATAAATAATACATAAATAAATCAGAGTAACTAAAAATTTATTTTTCCAACAGAAACAAGGATGCCACATTTTAAAGAAAGAAAACACAAACCTTGCTCAATTATTTGATACATAACACAAAATGGAATCACCTCAAAGGGAAACTTTTTCCATATAAAAGGAAAGTTCAATTATGGAATAAAGCGGAAGATCCATAACCGACTTGTTTTATAAACAAAATTGTTTTATAACATCAAAATATACATACAAAGGTAATACAAAATAAATCTAACAAAGGTATACATATATAACATAATCGTTCCCCGACTCCCGTGCTACGTATCAGAGCAGACACCAAGACCGACAAAAGAATGGAGAACTAATCTTCACAAAAGCCTCCAAGACTACAAATCTGCAATTGCCTCATAGAGCAACAAACCACAGCAGAAGGGTGAGAAATAACAACTAAATCAAGATTGCATAATAATATGCAAAACATATAAATTCACGTACACGGTTATTCTCACCACAAGCATCACATACAATACATATAGCATATATCAATTATACCAACATAATAACACATTCACACATAATGCACACCAAAGTTATGACATATGGAAACACATCACCACATCACATAGCATATGCCTATACATAAAACATATTATCCACAACCAATGCATTTATCACATATGCACATCAATTCACCAATCCAATCATAAATCTCAACACATACTCAATCAATTCACAATTCCACACATAATCACATAATCAATCCATTCATGATTTATGCAAATGCACAGAGACTGACACAACGACTCTATGCAATGCATATGCGGTACCATCCATCCATCAATCTCATCACCAG
Organism: Lathyrus tuberosus; assembly: GCA_022829125.1. NCBI lineage: Eukaryota > Viridiplantae > Streptophyta > Magnoliopsida > Fabales > Fabaceae > Lathyrus > Lathyrus tuberosus. The sequence goes on from JALAZF010000254.1 coordinate 4,173,077, forward strand.
TTCACTCAGGAACTATTGGAATCATCGCTTGTTACTTAGTGTAACTCCCCGTCGGGCAAACGATGTTCCCCGTCGCTCACACCTCTTATTTTTTTAAGGCACGCAACATTTATGGATCGCTCACACCTCTTTGTATAAGGCACACGACCCGATCGCTCACACCTCTTTGTATAAGGCACACGATCGTCTATAATCATCGCTCATACCTCTTTGTATAAGGCACGCGATGTTATATTGGATTCCCTCTGGAATAAATTCATCGCTCACACCCACTAGGGCACACGACATCACAAGATGCATATCATGATGCTTGACACACAAGAACTCATGACAATCAAATGCATCTTCACAATTCAACCATATGAATTATCTCATCATCATTATTCATGCATTGAAAACACTTCAAACAATACATTTCATCACAAACCCCAAACCACAACAATTAGCATTTTATCGTATACATTCATATCAATTCACATCAAGAATTACTCACCATCAACCACAACAATCATACAATGTATTTCACCACACAACAACATCATTATCATACATTGAAATCAAACCCAAAACAACACATTTATTTCTCCATAAGACCACAAACCATCATCACCAACACTCATCATATATATTCACATCATATGACAGCACACAAGGTATACGATACATATTAAAAGCATATCACATGATAACACATCAATCACACACACTTACGACGGTAAAAGCCGACAAAACGATACATCTCCACATTCCTGACACAATTAAATCGGCCACTAATCTTAAAACCATTTTAATAAGAAAGAACATGTCAAAAGCTTTCCAACGCATCAAACCTCGCCTCAAACCGAGTTACGGATCAAAAGTTATAAAGAAAACAAATTGGAAAAAGCTGTCATGTTCGCAATGCGAAGCTCCTAGCGAGTCCTTCGCTCCCTCATTCGCAGTGCGAATGTCTAGAGAACCAAGTCAGAACTGAAAATAGCCTACAGTTTCGCAGTGCAAACTCCCAACGAACCTTCGCTGTCCCCTTCGCAGTGCGAATCCCCCAGCGAACCGTGGCAGAAAAAAAACAACACAACGTTCGCAATGCGAAGCTCTGGCGAGCATTCGCTTTCCTATTCGCTGCCGTTCGCAGTGCGAACCTGTGAATTCTGGGATTCGCAGCAGCGCTGTTATAGGTCATTATGGGCCAAAATCATCATTCTCCCACCCCAAACACTTCCAAAACATACTATAACAACCAAAACATGATTCAAACCTAACAACAAGTATTCTACTCAGTTTATATCAAATTTCATCCGTGAAAACCTCGATTTCTATCAATTGCTCCTAATTTTAATCGATAAGAAAATTCGCGAAACAACCAAAACAATTACAACAAACCACACATATACATACACAAGCAAGATATAATTGAAACTTCTCACCCTTACCCGATTATTCGCGCTCGAAACGGAGGTTTCCTCGATTTTCCTCTTCTCCTCTTTTCTCTCCTCTTCCTTTCCTTCCCTTCTCTTTCTTTCCTTTTTCTTTTCTCTCTATTTCTCTCCACTTTCTATTTATATAAAAATATCTAAACCCCTAAAAAGACCATTTTACCCCTCAACTCAAAAATCCCGCAAACGCTCTCAAACGCGATACAACATAAACAGCGATGAAAAATAATATATTGTCAAATAAAAGTCAAGAATAAAATAATATAAAACAAAAATAATTAAATCGACTCGATTAAATAAATAAGACAAAACTGGGGCGTTACAATAAGAACCAGTGAGAGTCTGAACTCTAAACGTCATATTCAGAACTTGCAGTGCGGAAGCTTATCAGAGTTAAGCTGCAAGGTTCTAACTTATCTAAGTAAGGTTCTGATACTTTATACATAAACATAGGCTAAGATATTAAGCATAAGAGTAAAGAACACACGATATATCCTGGTTCACCACACGGGTTAATCCAGTCCACCCTCCACAGGTGATTTCGCCTTGAACACAAGGTCTTAATCCACTATAACCAAACTTGATTACACATGCACGGGCCACACCGCTGACTAACACACACTGAACTGTTCAGGGATTCACTCAGTGAATATAACAAACATTGACCTGCAGGTTCCAATCTCACAAGATCTACTGCTAGGATTTTCACAGCTAGCCGTTCAGGGATTCATCACAATGAATATAACGCTACTGACCATATTTCAGGATTTCCCACAATGACACCCAGCCATTGTCTTCTCGAGTCTCCGGTCACACTGACCACTCAAGGAATCCTAATTCACCAAGAATTAGTTCAACAGGAGATTACAATAGTGCTTCTTAACAAGCAAATTACTCCTAAGTTTAAGTACAAAGAACACACACGTGTTCAAGCAAGATATGAGCAACAACTCCTTGCTAGCCTAAGAAGCTACATAGATGTATCTAGATATGACAGTTGTTGACATCTTGTAGATCTTCTTCTTCTTCGTCTTCTTGGGTGAGCAAGCTTTGAGCAACAACTCCTTGCTTCAGATCTTCAATGTAGTCCTGACGAGAAGGTGGTTGATGACTTGACTGATCTTCAATGTTGTCTTCTTCATCAACAACTTCTATTTCTAATTGTTGTTGTTTTGTTGATATGATCTTTAAGCTTCAACAACAATGGCCATGAGTGAATTGGTGACAACTTTGGATATTCTAAGTGTTACAACGAGAACTCATCGTTGTTGCTATCTTCACACAATGACTTGGTCGATTCATGAGTAAAGTATCCAATGGATGAATAATAGAATTCTTAAGATCATGGATCAATCGACTCAATAGGCTTGATCGAATCATCGATACTTCAGAAGCGAGAACTCTATCCTTTAAATAGCCCAATAGAAATGTAGCCGTTTGAAATACCGTTGGCCGTTGGGAAAGAGACGTTGTGTAATAATTAGTTGTACTGACACATCTCCTTTTTGCTGTGGGAGGAGCGATAAGATATCTTCTTGGGAAGTGTGTACAGTTACTCACAACGGTAACATTTGACTTCCAAACTTCAGTGGCTTCTGATGGTAAATTGATGAAGCATGAGTAGAGTCTTCTTAGCAGGATATCTGATACGTCAAGTCTTCAGTCTTTTGAAGAAGTCCATTAGGAATCAGTCTTCAGAACTTCAGATCTTGTCTTTAAGAACCTTATCATTTACTTCTTCAAGTCTTCCGATACTTCAGAACTTGTCCATTAGGAATCCGTCTTCAGAGTCTTCGGAGTCTTGATCTTCGGAGCCATAATCTTCAGAACACATAAGTCTTCAGAATCTTTCTACACTTGGTCTTCAGAACCTTTCGTCTTCAGAACTTCAAGTCATGAGAGTCTTCAGCACTTCGGTTCTCTAGAGGATCTTCTTCAGAAACTTCGCTATCTTCAGAATCTCAACCACTTTCAGAGAGCATCCACAATAGCATTGCATCAGCAATATCAGCATCCTTGGATCTGACTGATCGTGATCAGATACAGAAGCATTCTAGCTTCTTGCGACTTGTGTCACACATAGTAACTTCGCATATTATCAATTACGCACTTCTGGTTGGTGCTTGTTGGTTCTGATATCTTCTATTCTTATGATCTGCACACAACACGTATTAGAACATAAAATGGTTCTCTCACAAATACGTATTGTTATCATCAAAACATAGTTTGACTTGTAGAGACAATTCTTGCTCTCACAATTTGGAGGTCATGCTTGCATAAAGTAGCAGTCAACATCCATTAAAATCACGAATTGTGTACAGTCTGTTCAAACCTGACCCTTGACTTGCAATGTAAACACATCGACAAAATCTCTCATCTTTAATATACATAAACTTAGAGTGTCGACATTGTAATAGAACATAACAACAAAATTTTCTCATCTTCATTTCACATTATTGTTTTTTTCCTGCTCATACTTTTTTGTTTATTTTCTAATAACGGAAATATTTGTTTTTGTTATAATTTCTTATTAAGAAAGCAAAAAGATCTAGATATTATTAAATATAGGTTAATTTGTATCTCTTTTTATAACAATTAATTCAATACCTTTTTACAATAGATTTATCAAAAGTTTGAATGTTTGTCCATGCTAATTCATTCTTAATATTGCCATAGATTTACTAAAAGTTTTTGGGTTTTTCTAGGTTACCTTGACAAAAAAAATGAGTAAATTACCCATTATGGTGTGAAGCCACTTATAAGTTGACAAGAGTACATGAGAAAATGAAACATTACTCTAAAACTAATAAAATGATATTAATTATTAACGTGTAGTTAAGACATTTAATGTATCTTATTATTGGAATACGTGTCATAATTTGATTGGATATATGTTAAATGGGTATGTTACCCATGTTTTTTTATAGGGTAACCCAAACCTCACCATAACTAAATTGGTGTCTGTTAAGATGATTTGAGGTAGATGGAAGAAAAATCTAGCAAGCTTACATCATACCTTAATTATGACAAGTCTTTTCATCACTTTAATCTGACGATTCTTATACACCCAATTTTGTTGTTACTTTTTTCTTTCACAATGGTAGTTATATATCTACACCCTCTGGTCACTATTATAAGTAAATTTATCTTTTTGTGATACATTTGACTATTAATATATCTAGTCTATATATGGACTAGATACATTAATAGTCAAATGTACCACAAAAAGATAAATTTGCTTATAATAGTGATCGGAGGGTGTATGTTTTAAAATTGTTCACATATGTTTATATATGGTAACCATAAAGGATAAAATATGGTAACTGTGAATGGTAAATATGATACACAAATCTATATTTTTATATTGTATATATATATATATATATATATATATATATATATATATATATGAGAAACTTCGGAGAAATTATATAGGGAGTAACATCTAAAAAACATTGATAAAATAAAACATCTAAAAATCATAAATTAATTTTAAAAATTTAACATTCATACAAAATCATAGATAGAAGAAAATATAGAGAGAAGAAGATATAGAGAGAAAAAGATATAGAGAAAAGAAATGGGAAGATGAAAAAAAAGAAGAATGAAATGTCATTACATTGAATGATGGAAGTCATTCTTTTCTTTTTTTTCCCGTGTTAGATTTCATTCCTACTTTGTTTGTATCATTCTTCCTCTATTTTTTCTTTTTTGTGTATGTTACAATTTTCTTCTAAGATCTATTGTCATTTTTTCTTTGTGTGTGTGTGAACTGCTTATCCATAATTCACTTTCAGTAACTTTCTTATTTAAAAATAAATAAAAGAAAAAATTAGTGGATAAATAAAAGAAGAAAAATGGAAAGTTAAAAAAGAGCAAAGGTGGAATGTAAAAGAGCAAGCCCAGTTTCTTCTATCCCCTTTATCTAAAGATATAGATTATATTTTTACAAGAAAGAAGAATACTGGTTTGACATTGTCTTTTTAAAAAGTTAATCTGGCATGAAATTTAATTTTAATGGTTGTTTCACATTAAGAAATTTTAAATATTTTATTTTTTATCCATTTTTCTACATAGACAACAATGCATTTATTTTTAATAGATATGCATTACTGGCCAAATATAAGCCTTCATAGGTTTCAATAGTCTAAGTATGGTCTATTTTATTAAATAGAATTTAAAAAAAAAAAGGCTAAGTCAAGCTTTTTATTAAATATGTTAGGCTTAAATAGATAAAGCTAAATGCCCCCGTATTCCAGACTTATTCCTATTTTTAATCATAAGAGAAATCATGGCAAAAGAGATAAAATTGGAAGAAAAATAAAATTATAATCAGAATGGATGAATTCCTTGATGAATAATCTCCAACTCCCAACCTTAAGCTCTCAAGAGTGGTTTCTTAGTGATAAAATTCAGAATATTTATAAAGAATTTTTAGATCTGGTGCAATCACATTTCATTGTCATATTTATGTGTTTCATTTCATTAATTATGCTGATGTCTCCATCGAGATCTCAGTAAAACGTGTTGTGATCCCCTGAAGGGTACAATACATTTTTTCAAGGAGTCGTTAGAAAATTCAGCTTCATGAAATTTTGCCTATTTTTTATTTTAATTATTGTATACATGTCTTCAACTTTCTTGTCACCGTAACTTCTATAGAAAAAACACTACAAAATTTGTCTGATTAAAATGATTTTGGGACTGATAAATCTTTTACACAATTCTTCAGGATCTTATTAAAAAGATTCAAAAGCATAAAAGATTAGAAGTAAATGCTCTTACAACTAATATAAATTAGGCTTAAAACGATATTATTGATTGTCATCATAACCTCAAACTTGAAACTTTCATTGTCTTTAAGAAACAAGGTTGTGAATTTAGACTCTATTAAAAAATATAATAAATATGCATGTTTTGATGATATTTTCTAAGTTCGACTGTACTTCCATGATCATGCTCAAGTCCAACTTCTTTTCTGAAACCTCAATAGGAATTATTAATGTAAGTTAGGAGTGTGTCTAAGAGAGAGGGGGGGGGGGGGGGTTGAATTAGGACTTATAAAAATTTATCTGGTTTTTATGGATCTTTGTTTTATCTTTTCTGGTTAGGTTAAGCAATGAAAACGGTAAAGTGTGAAAAAGTAAAGAACACCGAGAGTAATCCTATTTCCCCTCACAATCCGAGAGTACTCCAGTCACCTTACCACATGTAAGAGATTATATTATAGTTAGATCTCCCTAAACAAAATTCTAACCAAGTTATCAAGAACAATCATCTTGAAACTTGTTCAACCAGAAAAGAAAACAATCCTCTCTTTTCTTGTAACCTTGTCTCCAACAATATTGGATGAGAAGTAACTACACCTAATATCAAACAATCCTTGATACTTAGGAATTTACAACAAAACAATGTATATAGAAGTAAATGAAATTTGTAGAATTCTTTAAGACTTATTCTAAAAGAACAAAGCCTTCTTCTCTTTCAAGTATGAAAATTCAAGAACAAATTCTCTCTAAGTGCTCAATATACAAAGACTTATTCTAAAAAAAATGATGTGAAACTGTATTTAAAAAAGTATCTAAGTATGAAAGTTATGTTGAAAAATATGCAGAGAGATTTGAAGAATTTTATTGAAAGAGGTGAATGTAAAATGAAAAATTAAAATGAATTTATAGTGATGGAAGCAACCATTCAAAAATCATGGCAATGATTAGAGAAATTCTAAAAGTTTATTAGAGAAATGATGTAAAGGTTTCCATGAAAGATATGATGAATATGTGCAATAGAATAAAGTATTTTTCAGAAATCAAACAAGTGCAATCGATTGCACCAAAACTACAATCGATTGTACCAAGTGTAACGTTTAAAAATTTTGAAAAATTGCCTTATGACAATCGATTGTGCCAAGATGACAACCGATTATTGCTTTAGAAAAATGCAATTTTAACTAAGTCAGTGGCTAAAACGACTTTGATGCAATCGGTTGTTGCCAAAGTGCAATCGATTGTCATTATTGAAGAATTCAAAAATAGCTTATGCAATTGAACCAAACTCATGTATCATCTAGAGTTTTAACCAAGACATTAGATGATCTTTGAAAAATGTTTTAACATGGTTTAAAATTTAAAATAGTTTTTTAATGCATGATTAAAAACTTGAGCACTACGAGTGTATTAGTCAAGAATTTCATATACCTAAAAATTTCATTAATCCCATCTTGCAAGTGAAATAAAGTCTTAAGCACTTTTCTTTTTCCTTCTTTGATCATATCATTGTTGATCTTGTCTTTATTAAAACATGTTGGAAGCTTTTCTTCACATTATCCCCCTTTTTTATGATGAAAACCATGAAAATTATGAAATCTTGAGAAACATAAATTGTTGAAGCATGACCGTGTTATTGATGTCTTCGTATTTGCTTAAGATCATAAGTAAACTCCCCTTTAATCTTATATCCATATTTTTTAGAGAAACTCCCCCTAAATTTGACAATTCATTCTATCTTTGATTTTTCCTGAAAAAGATTATAGTACAAGCATACAAACTATATGGTATCTTATCCCCCTTTGTCATTATCAAAAAGAAGGGAAAAGAATAATTGAAATAACAATGAATATAAATAATGAACACAAATAATATAACATAGAAACTTAACATAACAATTAATCATAAACATATTGTTTAAAACATAAACACACTACCATAAAAAGTACATAGTCTTAGACATAACAATAAAATAAAATTAGACTTAACATAACAGAAACTGAACCAAACATGAACTTAAACATACTAATAATAATGATAGGAAACATAGAAAACACATTCATCATGTGGTTGGAAGAAAGGGTGATGGTATGGTTGGACTTTATATGGAGGAATGTTCAAGTGAGCATTTTAGTGATCAAATTGGCAATTAGTGTTGTGGTTCACATAGTGCATATAATCATAGACTTGGTCATTGGTGTCATACCCTAAATTTTGACCCTAAGACTTCACATCATTGTGCAAATCATCACCACAATATGGATGTACTTTCATATCTCCCTAATCCTTTCAAAGATTGTTGAGTGTTCACCTTGACCAAGAATTAGTTTTCTTAAGCCCTACAGAAGATTCAGGCAAATGATTAATCAAGAATTGACATGATCTTCAACTTATCAAGCCTCTCAATCATTCATGAAGGACAAGATGTAACGCCCTATTTTGTCTGATTTATTTAATCGAGTCGATTTAATTATTTTTGTTTTATATTATTCTATTCTTGACTTTTATTTAACAATATATTATTTTTCATCGTTATTATGTTTTATCGCGTTTTGAGAGCGTTTGCGAGATATTTGAGTTGAGGGGTAAAAGGGTCATTTTGAGGGGTTAGATATTTTAGAAAAATTAGATATTTTTATAAATAGAGATTTGAGAGAAAAAGAGAGAAAAGAAAGAGAAAGGAAATAAAGGAAGAGGAAGGAAAAGAGAGGGGAAGAGGAAATCTTCAATACTCTGTTTCAAGCGCGATTAATCGGGTAAGGGTGAGAAGTTTCGATTATATCTTGCTTGTATATGTATATGTATGTATTTGTTTGAATGTTTGGTTGAAAAATATATGTTTTCCACTTGATTGGAATTGTGATCATTTCGATAGAATTGATGTTTTCACGGTTGGAAATCGATATGAATCACGTAGTATGATCGTATTATATGTATGAACATTGTTGATACTTGTTCTGATTGATTGAAAACGTTTTGGTTGAAGAAAGTTGGATTTTGGGGTTTGGAACCGTGTAACCCGCAGCAGAAAAAATTCTGGTTCTGATGCGATTCGCCAGGCGAATTAGGTCTCGCCACTAGTTCGCCAGGCGAAGTGCTGGCGAAGAGGGATTCGCCAGGCGAAATCATAAGTCGCCAGGCGAAAACGGGGAGACAGAAATGTGTTAGCTACTGGAACTCTTGGGTGTTTTCTAAAATTGTGGTTCGCCACTAGTTCGCCAGGCGAAGTGCTGGCGAAGGGGGATTCGCCAGGAGAAATCATAAGTCGCCAGGCGAATCTGGCTGTTTCTCAATAAATTCTTTTCTTTGAAAATTCATAACTTTTGATCCGTAACTCGGATCGAGACGTTCTTAGTACCGTTGGAAAGCTAATGAGATGTTCTTTCTTATAAAAATGGTTTTGATATTAGTGGCCGATTTAATTGTGTCAAGAATTTGGAAACGTGTCGTTTTGTCGACCTTTACCATCGTAATTGTGTGCGATTGATGTGTTATCATGTGATATGCTTTTGATATATAACGTATAGTTTGTGTGCTGTTATATGATGTTGAAGCATGTGATAAGTTGTTGTGGCCTTATGGCAAAATACTTGTTGACTTGAATACAAATGTATGGTATTAATGTAGGTTATTGTGGGTAGCCTTCGTGGCGTGAATCCTAGTGTTGTGAGTATCATTGTATGATGGCAGGATTGTTGTGGTTGATGGTGAGTAATTCTTGATGTGAATTGATATGAGTGTATATGCTAAAATGCTAATTGTTGTGGTTTGTGGATTATGATGAAATGCATTGTTTATGTGAAATTCAATGTGTGTTATTTGGTTGCCTTATGGCAAGTAAAGGCATTGTTTGAATTGATTTTCCAATGCATGAATAATGATGACGAGATAATTCATATTGTTGATTTGTGAATGTGCATTTGATTGTCATGAGTCGTTGATATGACATGCATCATGATATGCACCTTGTGATGTCGTGTGCCTTTGTGGGGTATGAGCGACGAAACGATTCCAGAGGGAATCTGCTGTAACGGTCGTGAGCCTTATACAAAGAGGACCTAAAGCGACATTATAGACAATCGTGAGCCTTATACAAAGAGGACATAAAGCGATCGGATCGTGAGCCTTATACAAAGAGGACCTAAAGCGATCCATAAACGTCGTGAGCCTTATACCAAGAGGACCTAAAGCGACGGGGAACATCGTTTGCCTGACGGGGAGTTACACTAAGTAATAAGCGATGGTTTCAATAATTCCTGAGTGAATTAATGATGATGAGAATGATGGAGGGAATGAGCTTCCACACTTAGTGAAATTCTGCCTAAGGTAAGATCAGTCAAACCATCAAAATGTGGAGGGATTTTTCACCATGATCCAAGATGAATCAAGTCCAATGGTGAACATCAAAGTTGAAGTGCATCATCTCAGCTTTCCAAAGAGCCCAAGAGCATGAGATAACTCCACTTGAGCAAAGGGTTATGGAGGTCTCAATACACCTTGTTGCAAACTGTTTTGAAAAATCAGTTTTGGTTATTTCTTGCACTACACGATTTTGAAGTCAAGTGCAATGATCATGATCATACCAATTCAACATGGATCAGAATGAGTCACCATAAACCTGCAAGATCAAGTGATGAGTCAAGAAGAAACACATTTGGAATGATGAAGCTTTGTCACATATGCCTTGAATTCAAAGTGCATTTATGTGCAATAGTGCACATTCAATAAAGGTACTCTTTTCAGTCAAGATTCATGCATAAACAACAATAAAAACATTTGAGGAATGTGGAATTGGTCAAAAGTTAGCTATGCTACTTAGAAGTGACAATGTACCTTGGCATGGAAATAATAGTATCTTGCCAAAAACATTGAATGAGCTCTTATCCTTCAAGCTATCACTATTCAGCCAAGACAAACTCATTCACCTATAAATAGAACTCATTTCTGATCATTCAAACTACACCAAAACAACACAACACTTGTTTTCTCTCATTTATTTCTTTCACTCCAAGTTTCAAAATTTTCAAAAGTGAGAATCGTGTTTTCAAAACCAGAGCTTATTGGCTCAAACTTTTGGTTCAAACACATCATATACATCATGTATGAGTGATCCAAACACTTAAACATCATCTGTAACATCAAATGCATCAAGATCATAGTCCATCCCAAACAAGTTGCAGTTGGAGTCGAGCCCATCAAACCAGGAGGTTTCAATCCATTCCAAGCACATCAACACATTCCTTGAGGTATAGGGAAGCTATCCAGGTCATCATTTCACATCTGTAACACCTACAACTTAGGATTCGATTTCCTCTTGCACAGGTAAGCCTGAACTTCCCAAACTCCATGAAACATGCATCATTTTTTATATTTCAAGTTACCAACATGTTTATGCACATATATAGAATGTTTTCCCTCAATCAATTGTTATGTATCAATCGTGTATAGGATTTCAAATTATTCTTGCAAAACTCAGGGTTCATCTGTTCATCACTTGATAACTCACTCCACGCTTAAAATAAATTAAATTAATTGGTATCATCGTTTCTTTGTTCAAAAGCGAGCAAATTTCATGTTTACATTGTGCAATTTCATTACGAATTGAGTGATATTGGAGGGATTTTGCATCTGGCTGGCACGAGGAAGAAGAAGATGTTCTTCGCGTCATAATTCAAATTTTTGAATTTATTATTTTCAAAAATTATTTTCTATATTCAATTTTAATTATTTTAAAATGAATTTTTGCACAAATATCATCCACATATTTAAATAATTTATTCACCAAAAAAATCAAAAAAAATATTTTGTATTTGATATATTTTTAATTATTTTAAAATAATTTCAAAATTTTGATTTCTCCTATCAAATTAATTATTTTTAATCCCAATTTTTTCACACATATCATTTTTTTTTTGGAATAAGGATAATATTATTACCAAAAAACCAAGAATACAAGCCGATCAAAACGATCCAGGCACCAAGAGGACAACAAAAGCACAAAGCAACCTAAAGCCTATTACAAAAAGCTTTAAGCTTCCTACTAGCACTAGCTCTACCAAAAACCATCTCAATTACACTATCACTATTCAGCATATTAATATCCCCATTTTGAAAAACAATTTTGTTCCTAATAGCCCAAATATGGTAAATAACCTCAGTAAGAGCAGCTTTTAGAACTCTAGCTTAACTCCCTTTGCCTTTAGAATGCTGGAGAATCAAAGGCAACTCAGTATTCCACGCGGTTGGCATATGAGACCAACCAAACCTTTGCAACACCTCAGCCGAAATCCTCTTTGTAACAACACAATCAAAGAATAAGTGAGAGATGCTTTCAATTTCTTTGCAGAACACACAATCATCAGCAATTTGCATACCATGCGCTTTTAACCTATCTCTAATAGGCAACCTATTAAGACAAACCAGCCATAAACAGAACATAGCCCTAGGACGAGCAACATTACCATACATTATTTTCCTCCAAGCAACGTCACATATCATTTAAATACCCTATTATTTTGATCCACATAAAAATCACAAGAATAATTTTTATTTGATATATTTTTAATATATTAAAAATATTATTTTAAATTGTTTAAAATATTTTAAAATGATTTCTTTTCTTGATTTTTCTTAAACCAAAATGATTTTAAATATTCATGTGGATAAAATATCTTTTTCATAAACCTTAATCATTATTTATAACATGATTAATGGATTCATTTGATAAATTATACATTTTTATTGATTTTTCTTTGAAAAATATCTTAAAAAATGAAATTAGGGTTTTACCTTGATTGAATCTTTCAAACTTCATTTCAATATCTTTGGGCCTCTATTAGAGTGTAAGACACAACCCTCTTTGTAAATAAACCACTTCATGGGCCTCTATTAGGAGTGTAAGTCCCATCTCTCTATACATAAACTTTGTTTTAAATAAACATCTGGGCCTCTAATAGAGTGTAAGACCCAACACCTCCTTTTGTAAATAAAAAATCTTTTAGCCTCATTCATCCTGGGCTTTGTACAGGATACAAACAATCATCTGGGACTCTATTTAGAGTGTAATACCCAACACCTTTGCTTCTCTCTTACTTAAGACCAAGTCATCTTTAAAGTTAAAACTTTCTTCAATTTCTTCAAAACACTAATCCAATCTTGAAGAAAACATCTAATCAATCATAATACACTTGGGTCTCTATCCAAAGAATAAGACCTGCCACCTTTCTCAATTCAATTCATACTTGTTTATATACTTGTTCATATATCTGTATATATACTTGTACATATCTTGTTAAGTTTCTCTTAGCATTTAAATCATCCCTAGTTTAGACTAGTTCAAACAATAGGATCCTTTCAATCAGTATAACTTAGTTCAAACAACTAGTTCCCTCTTGTACAAAGGAATTCTTCTTCCCAATATAGTCATCCTCCTCTTGAGCTTTGTTCAATTTATTCAACCTTGAAACAGTTCAATAAAGAGAGGATTATTTCCCGGTGAAACCTCTTCTTTAATCCCTTTAACCCTGAAACAGTTCAACAAAGAAATGATTATTTCCCGGTGAAACCTTTCTTGAACTCTTCCTAGACTTGGAAAGTATCAACACCTAGCCTCTTCTTGGGCTTCATACAAGGACCCACAGGCTTCTAAGTGTGATAACAAGATTTGGTTCTGCAATATTTTCTCTAAGTTTTGATGATATCAGATGAATATTTGTATGAACAATTTTGTGCAACTAATGTTGTTATTTGTGAGAACCTAGCAAACAGGTTCTGCTTCCGTGAATTGGCGCAATGCTTAATGAAAGATGCTTCGAAGAACTGAACTCAATTCGAAGATAAGACAAGATTCACATAACTCTGATACGAAAGGAAAAGAGAATGAATTCTAAAGGTCAAAAGACAAGGGTTCTGATGGAACAAAGTCCAGATGCTGAAGCCTCACGGATTTCGATCAAGGTTCTGAAGACCTACCCACAGTCGACTTTCATGCTTCAATCAAATATTATCAGAAGCCTCTGAAGATATGAAGAAAGTGGATTAAGAGAACAAGGTTCTAAAGACAAGTTCTGAAGATTCTGGAAGCGTAGAGCTGATGATTCGAAGACTTTATAAATCTCAAGAACCGAGCAATGTTTTCCCTTCTTACTCACGCTCACAAAAAGCCTCTGAAGTTGAGAAGCCAAGAAAACCTGCCACACTGTACAGCTGTACCACATTACAACGTTAATATTCTTGAAGACTGTGCGAAATACAAACTAGACAATTTAACACAGACAGGACGCGCAGTATGCAGAAGATTTTATACATGTCCTCACGCTTCTAGCCATAAGCCTACCTAGCCTTCATGATTCCATCTCAACGGCTCTTTTCACTCGGCTATAAAAGGAAGCTCAAAGACTTGAAGAAAGATACACATGCGAACAACGACAATACTTTCTAACTCCATTCTTTCTTAAGTCATTCCTGGTCTAAAAACTTGTTTACATTATCAGCTTGATAAGAAGCAATTCTCTGTAAACCCATTGTATTTGAACTAAAAGTTGTATTCCTTAAGAGAGTCTTAGTGACCAGATCTCTTGAGAAGTCTAGGACGTGTGTCTTAGAGGTTGTGCCTTAAGTAAGACCTGTGTGGTTGGATTACTTGAGAAGTCTAGAACGTGTGAGTTCTAGAGGTTGTTGTTAGTCACCAGCTGTGTAGCTCGTGCAGTGTACTATTTTGTTGAATAGTGGATTAAGACCTCGTTGAGAGAGGCGAAATCACCTTGGCGGGTGGACTAGATTAACTTGAGAGATTCTCAAGTGAACTAGTATAAACATAACGTGTTTATATCTCTTTCTTTAACTAAGCTGTTGTTCTTTAGGAAAGGGTAAAAGTTTTAACAAGAAAGTTATTTAAAAGAAACGATTATTTTGAAAAACCAATTCAAACCCCCCTTTCTTGCGTTTTCCACACCTTTAATTGGTATCAGAGCTCCGGTTATGAGGTGATAAAAAGATTGAATTTTTATCAAGCACTTAACAGTGTTCAGTACCGATCCAAGTGTGAAAAACAATGACTACACCACCACCAACAACTTCTGAAACAAATGTTATTGAAAGAGAATCTTACACTGCAAAACCTCTCATCTTTGATGGCGAAAAGTTTGATTATTGGAAAGATAGAATTGAAAGTTATTTCTTATCATTTGATCTAGATCTATGGGATCTAGTACTTGATGGCTATAGTCATCCTGTAGATTCTGTAGGTAAAAAGATTGAAAGAAGTGAGTTTACAGATGCTCAGAAGAAAACTTACAAAAATCATCACAAAGCAAGAGCCATTCTATTGAACGCAATTTCTTATACCGAGTATGAGAAAATCACAAACAAAGAAACTGCAAAGTCCATCTTTGACTCTCTTCGTATGACTCACGAAGGAAATGCTTAAGTCAAGGAGACGAAGGCTCTTGCGCTAATCCAAAAATACAAAGTCTTCAAAATGGAAGAAGATGAGTCTGTTGAAACCATGTTCTCAAGGTTTCAAATGCTTATTGCCGGACTCAGAGTTCTGAACAAAGGTTATTCTACTGCTGATCATGTCAAGAAAATCATCAAAAGTCTTCCGGCAAAATGGAGACCAATGGTGACTGCCTTGAAACTTGCAAAGGATTTGAATAATATCAGTCTTGAAGAACTTATCAGTTCTTTAAGAAGTCATGAAATAGAGCTTCAAGGAGATGAACCTCGGAAGAAAAAAAATCCATTGCACTAAAGGTAAAGCCAGAAAAGAAGAAGGTGTATCAGGCAGAAGAAGAAATGGAAGAATCTGAAGAAGATTCAGAAGAAGATGATATATCACTCATATCAAGAAAGATAAGTCAACTTTGGAAATACAGAAGGAATTAGTTCAAAGGACCAAGGAGAAGATTCGAATCTACATCTGGTCAAAGAAGAAACTATGGAAAAGATGTTACGTGCTTTGAATGCAAAGAACCTGGACATCTCAAATATGACTGTCCAAAGGCCAAGAAAGAAGAAAGACCTAGGAAAACCAAAAAGGGTCTCATGGCAACCTGGGACGATTCATAATCTGAAGATGATGATGATGAAGGTCGGGTCAACATGGCTTTCATGGCAGAAACCAAAAGTGAATCGTCAGAGGAAGAACTATCAGACTCCGACGATGAAAGAGAGGTACTTTCTTCCTTATCACGATCTGAACTTGAATTAGGATTAACTGAACTTATAAAAAGATATCAAAACCTTCAAAGCAAATTCAAAATCTTGAAAAAGAGTTTTATAGTTTCTTCAGATGATCTTACTAAAAACAAGAAAACCATTTCTGAACAAAATGAGAAAATATTTGTCTTAGAAAATTCAAACACTGTCCTGAAATGTAAAGTATCTAAGTTAGAAGAAGAAATTGTTTCAAACTCAACTAACACTAGTAAAGAAGACAAATATGATAACACATTTAAAAATTTTCTTGCCAAAAGCGTAGATAGAAGCAAAATGGCTTCACTAATCTATGGAGTCAGTAGAAATGGTAGTAGAGGTCTAGGATATTCAGGACCATCTCAACCATATGATGAAACCAGAAACATCAAAATAATACCTCTATTCAAATAGTTAACTCCCTCTGGTATTGGCCTTAAGCATTCAGAACCAAAAGGCTCAAACACTGGGATTACACAAACACACACACACTAAGGAAATATCCTAAACACGAACACTATGCACAAACTCCACACCGATTCACTAACGTACGGAAATCTAAAGGGATCAGAACCTTTAGAAGAACTAATGTGAAAGGACCCACAAAATGGGTACCTAAAAACAAGATAATCTATGTTGCAGATATCCTTAATAGCTCCATTGAAACACCAGTCATGGTACCTGGACAGTGGGTGCTCACGACACATGACGGGAGAAAGGCTTATGTTCCAAGATCTGAAACTTAAACCTAGAGGCATCGTCGGTTTCGGAGGAAATCAGAAAGGAAGAATCATTGGCTCCGAAACTGTTGGAAATGGTAAGCTTCCTTCCATTAAGAATGTTCTATTAGTAGAAGGTCTAATGCATAATCTGTTGTCAATAAGTCAACTTAGCGACAGTGGCTATGATCTCATTTTTAATCAAATGTCTTGTAAAGCTGTAAGTCAGAAGGATGGATCTGTCCTATTCAACGGAAAGAGGAAAAACAACACTTACAAAATTAAGTTATCTGATTTATAACATCAAAATGTAAAATGTCTTCTTTCTGTAAACAAAGAGAAATGGGTCTGGCACAGACGTCTTGGCCATATCAGTCTGAGAAGAATCTCTCAGCTTAACAAGCTTGGTCTTGTTAGAGGCTTGCCAAATCTGAAATATTCGTCAGACGCTCTTTGTGAAGCATGCCAGAAAGGAAAGTTTTCAAAAACCTCTTTCAAAACTAAAAATGTTGTTTCTACCTCTAGACCGTTGGAACTTATTCACATTGGTCTGTTTGGCCCTGTAAAAACGGCCTCTCTCAATGGTAAGAAATATGGACTAGTCATCGTTGATGACTACAGCAGATGGACATGGGTAAAATTCTTAAAACACAAGGATGAATCACATTCTGTGTTTGCTTCCTTCTGCACTCAAGTATAAAATGAGAAAAATTGTAAAATAGTCAGAGTCAGAAGTGATCATGGTGGAGAATTTGAAAATAAAAACTTTGAAGAACTTTTTGATTCACATGGAATATCTCACGATTTTTCTTGCCATAGAACTCCACAACAAAACGGAGTTGTAGAAAGAAAGAATCGAACTTTACAAGAAATGGCTCGCACCATGATCCAAGAAACTGACATAGCTAAGCACTTCTGGGCAGAAGCAATTAACACAGCATGTTATATTCAAAATAGAATCTCTATAAGACCTATCTTGAATAAAACTCCATATGAATTGTGGAAGAATAAATTACCCAACATCTCTTATTTTCATCCATTTGGATGTGTCTATTTTATGCTTAACACTAAAGAGAATCTTAGCAAGTTTGATTCCAAAGCACAGAAGTGCCTGTTGTTCGGATACTCTGAACACTCGAAAGGCTACAGAGTTTACAACACTGAATCAAGAATTGTGGAGGAATCTATTCATGTTAGATTTAATGACAAGCCTGACTCAGAAAAGTCAGAGCTAGTTGAGAAACTTGCAGATTTAGAAATCAGATTCTCCAAACCTAAGGAAAAGACAGATGAAGTTAAAGAACAGCAAGATCCCACACAAGAAACCACTGAAGTAACTCCAAATACCCCATCTCAACGAAGAAGAAGATTGTCCACATCATATCCTGAGGAACTAATTCTGGGTAACAAAGATGCTTCTATCAGAACCAGATCGGCCTTTAGACCATCAGAAGAAACACTGGTAGGACTAGTATCATTGATAGAACCAACTACAATTGAAGAAGCCCTCATGGATAAAGACTGGGTTCTGGCTATGGAAGAAGAACTCAACCAATTCTCCAAAAACGATGTTTGGGATCTAGTTCCTAAACCCAAGAATGTTCATGTAATAGGAACCAAGTGGGTATTTAGGAACAAGCTAAATGAAAAGGGAGAAGTTGTCAGAAACAAAGCACGACTTGTTGCTCAAGGATACATTCAACAGGAAGGAATTGACTACAACGAAACATTTGCTCCAGTTGCAAGACTTAAAGCAATACGTTCGCTAATATCCTTTTCAGTAAATCATGACATCACTCTATATCAAATGGATGTTAAGAGTGCATTCTTAAATGGTTATATATCAGAAGAAGTTTATGTCAAACAACCTCCTGGTTTTGAAAATTCAGAAAAATCAGACTTTGTTTTTAAACTTAAAAAATCACTCTATGGTTTAAAACAAGCTCTCAGATCTTAGTATGAAAGATTGAGCAAGTTTTTACTAGAAAACAATTTCACCAGAGGAAAGGTTGACACAACTCTTTTCTGCAAGACATATAAGAATGACATTCTCATTGTTCAAATCTATGTTGGTGACATTATTTTTGGTTATGCTAACTCTTCTCTATGTCAAGAATTTTCAAAGTTAATGCAGGCCGAATTTGAAATGAGCCTCATGGGAGAACTAAAGTTCTTCCTTGGAATTCAGATTGATCAAAGATCAGAGGCCACTTACATTCATCAAACCAAGTACACAAAAGAACTTCTGAAGAAGTTCAATATGACGGATTGCAACATTGCTAAAACACCAATGCATCCAACGTGTGTCATGGGAAAGGAAGAAACATGAGTTAAGGTTTGTCAAAAACTCTATCGTGGCATGATAGGTTCTCTCTTATATCTAACTGCTTCTAGACCTGATATATTATTCAGTGTACATCTATGTGCTAGATTCCAATCAAATCCAAGAGAATCACATTTAACCGTTGTCAAGCGAATTCTAAGGTATCTGAAAGGAACAACTAACCTTGGCCTGATGTATAAGAAAACATCAGAGTATACTCTTTCTGGTTACTGCGATGCAGATTATGCCGGAGACAGATTAGAAAGAAAGAGCACATCGGGGAACTGTCAGTTCTTAGGAAGCAACCTAATCTCATGGTCAAGCAAGAGATAATCCATTATTGCTCTCTCAACAGCTGAAGCATAATACATATCAGCTTCTCTATGCAACATTCAAATGCTATGGATGAAAAATCAGTTGGAAGACTATCAGATATATGAAAGTAACATTCTTATCTTCTGTGATAATACTACTGCTATCTGCTTAAGTAAAAATCCAATTTTGCATTCTAGGGCTAAACACATTGAAATAAAACATCACTTTATTAGGAACTATGTTCAGAAGGGAACTATATGCTTAAAATTCATTGATACAGACCATCAGTGGGCTGATATTTTCACAAAACCCTTAGCTGAAGATAGATTTCTAATCATTTTAAAACACCTGAATATGAAATACTGTTCAGAATAAAACATTTTCAGAACCTCATGTGTTTAGTCAGAGAAAAGCATTTTTCAAATCATCAGAACCATTTTCTTAACACATCTCAAGTTCTGATAATTTTGTGACATGTCATATTTTCGGAAAATTATTTTTGCACGTGATTTAAATAAAATTAAGTTACTTTAACTATTTAAATTAAACGAACAGCATTTCTCTCGAGATTGACTCAACTTTATCACATTTATTAGCTTATCCCCTCAAGAGTGTATCTGTCCTTTAAACCCCGAGAATTTTTTTCTCTCTCTCACAAACCCTAAAAAGTTAATCGACTTTCATCTATTTCTCTCTCTATCTATCACTCTCTCAAAATCAACTCAAAGTTCAATCCTCATTCCTTCTTACCACCGTAAGGATGAACACTCATCAACAAGATACTGTTCAAATCTCCCAAGAACTGCCATCCTCATCCATCACACCCACTACTACTCTCTCAACGACTGAACCAGTTGTTTCAGATCCATTAAATCTTCCATCAATTGATGCAAACCATGTCACCCAGAAAACTCGCTCTGTGACATGTGTGACACATGCAAACGATCTAACTGTTCTGAAAGAGCTAGATGTTGATTTTAACAACCTCTCTGATAATGGGTTTAACCTAATTGATCAATTGGGTGCTCAAGAATGGAAGAATTACTTTGATAGACTAAGAGGTCCATGCTTTGATGATCTACTGAAAGAATTCTGGAGACATGCAGATACAGACGAATTCCATATGGTATCTTTTGTTCTGGAGCAGAAGATTATCATCACTGAGAGATCTATCTCCGAATTGCTAGGAATGAAGTTCTTGGAAGGAAAGAGGGTGTACGGAAAAACTGAGAAATCTGAGTCAGTCATCAACAAAGCTATCTTCAAAAGCTGTCAATCAGGAACAACAGACTACAAAAGCAAAAACTTGCGTGATAACCTAAGGATCTGGCACAAGATCATTCTTGGATGCATCAATCCAAGACCAGCAAAGAGTGCTATAGATTTTGCCAACGCAAATCAAAAACACATGTTGTACTACCTGCACAAACATGAGAAAATGTGCCTTCCCTCCATTTTGTTCTACTATTTAAGGGATATGGTGCGCAAAACCAGAACAACGGCCTCACCAGAAAAGAAGATTGTTAACTACATTCCTTTTGGAAGACTGGTCTCTGACATTCTGGTTGAATGCGGATTAGTGGATTATCTGACCATGGAAGCAAAGTTCACGGAATATCTGAATGAAAAAGTTGGAGAAGTTTTCAATGTTGTAAATCTTAAACATATGAGGATGATTACAAGTGTAGAGGTGAAACCAACACCTATTTCTCCCGACACGGTGAAAAAGATCAGGAATCCAATGGAAAACTATCCATTCTACCAAAAAGAAGATAATCCAACAACAATAGCCTCTTACATTGCCATAATGAGAAAAGCAGAATCTAGAGTTGAAGAAGCTGTCCCTCAGTCAAAGCATATTACCAGGAGTAAGAGGAAGCTTGCTGAAGAGGATGCGGAGTGTAAAAAGAAGAAAAATGATGAAACTGAAATCTCCAGAAAAGAAGCCCTTCTCCTTGAGAAAATCAATATAGTTGATGCAAATCCATCAGTTGTTACACCATCTTCATCAATCACCTCTACCTTCATTCCACAAGTAAGGTTTAAACCTTCATCTTTCTCTATTCCTTTACCAACCACTAACAGTCCATCAATAACTACCCCAATCCTGTCTGAGATTATTTTTACCCATATTTCAACAACAACTACCTCAATAATTCAGCCAAATGAACTAGAACCAACAAATCAAATCTCTGAATCTCAAGCTCCCATTACTGAATCTAGTTCTGAGGGAACCTCCTATGAATCTCTAGAAATTGTCTTACCTGAAAACCTCATGAACTCTGACAATCTAGAAGTCACCTCTCCTAACAATCAACAACAACCACCTGAACCTGCTGCGACTGAGATTAACTTATCTCAGCAAACACCACCAGAAACCAACTCTGCCGAATCTAATCTCGCTCTGGTTATCTACAATGCTCCACCTCCAACTTCCTTTGAAGAATGTACAAGTTAATTTCATGACAAATCACTTGATAAGTTTTCTAAGTTAAGAGCGGAACTTTGTACAAGCACAAAGCTCATGGAACTTGAGAGTGCCTGTCAAAGCTTTCAAAAATGGCTGGACATGGAACTTACAAGAATTGTAAGTTTCTCAAACACAACCATAACTACTGAACTAGCAAAAGCTAAGGAGATAGCAGAAGCTGAAGCGAGAGTCAGAGTACTCAAGTTCTTAGCTGCTAAGCAGAAAGAAGCTAAAGAAAAGGCTGCTAAAGAAGCAGAAGAGCAAGTTGCTAGAAAGGCACAAGAAGCTGCAGAGGCTGAAAGAGCTAAAGAAAGTGCTATGATTGCTTCCACCTCTGATCTTGTCATCAAGCGTCTGGGAGACGCCGTTGATGAAATTAGAACTGAACAGAAGAACTTCAGAAAAAGGTTTGACAAGCAAGATACTGTCAATGAAAATCTTCAGATCATGATGAAGAAAATCTGGGACAAACTGTCCTCTGACAGCAAATAAACCTCTGTTTTTCTTTTAAGTTTTAATTCTGTGTTTTTCACCCTTGGACTACCCTATGTTTATCTTTTTTATTCATGACAAAAAGGGGGAGAAAGTATATGAATGTGATAATTTTGATCCTATAGTCATTCTCCGAAAAACAATGTTGCTTACATGCTAACAGATATATCCATCAGATTGTTTTTCAGTATTTTTTTCTGTGCAGATAACTCAGAATTCTGATGATGAAGAAAGACTCAAAAGGTTAATGAAGTCAGGGGGAGCCTAAGCAAGAACCTTAATCTAATACTCAGAGGGAGCACTTCATAAAAAGGATAAGCTATCCTAAAAACCTTTCCATTTTCCCTGTGTTATATATATCAAAATTGTGTCATCAAAATATATAGTTTTGTCATCATCAAAAAGGGGGAGATTGTTAGAATAAGATTTAGTTCTGCAATATTTTCTCTAAGTTTTGATGATAACAGATGAATATTTGTATGAACAATTTTGTGCAACTAATGTTGTTATTTGTGAGAACCTAGCAAACAGGTTATGCTTCCGTGAATTGGCGTAATGCTTAATGAAAGATGCTTCGAAGAACTGAACTCAATTCGAAGATAAGACAAGATTCACATAACTCTGATACGAAAGGAAAAGAGAATGAATTCTGAAGGTCAAAAGACAAGGGTTCTGATGGAACGAAGTCCAGATACTGAAGCCTCACGATTTTTGATCAAGGTTCTGAAGACCTACCCATAGTCGACTCTCATGCTTCAATCAAATATTATCAGAAGCCTCTGAAGATATGAAGAAAGTGGATTAAGAGAACAAGGTTCTAAAGACAAGTTCTGAAGATTCTGGAAGCGCAGAGCTGGTGATTCGAAGACTTGATAATCTCAAGAACCGAGCAATGTTTTCCCTTCTTACTCACGCTCACAAAAAGCCTCTGAAGTTGAAAAGCCAAGAAAACCTGCCACACTGTACAACTGTACCACATTACAACGTTAATATTCTTGAAGACTGTGCGAAATACAAATTAGACAATCTGATACAGACAGGACGCGCAGTATGTAAAAGATTTTGTACCTGTCCTCACGCTTCTAGCCGTAAGCCTACCTAGCCTTCATGATTCCATCTCAATGGCTCTTTTCACTCGGCTATAAAAGGAAGCTCAAAGACTTGAAGAAAGATACACATGCGAACAACGACAATACTTTCTAACTCCATTCTTTCTTAAGTCATTCCTGGTCTAAAAACTTGTTTACATTATCAGCTTGATAAGAAGCAATTCTCTATAAACCCATTGTATTTGAACTAAAAGTTGTATTCCTTAAGAGAGTCTTAGTGACCAGATCTCTTGAGAAGTCTAGGACGTGTGTCTTAGAGGTTGTGCCTTAAGTAAGACCTGTGTGGTTGGATTACTTGAGAAGTCTAGAACGTGTGAGTTCTAGAGGTTGTTGTTAGTCACCAGCTGTGTAGCTCGTGCAGTGTACTATTTTGTTGAATAGTGGATTAAGACCTCGTTGAGAGAGGCGAAATCACCTTGGCGGGTGTACTAGATTAACTTGAGAGATTCTCAAGTGAACTAGTATAAACATAACGTGTTTATATCTCTTTGTTTAACTAAGCTGTTGTTCTTTAGGAAAGGGTAAAAGTTTTAACAAGAAAGTTATTTAAAAGAAACGATTATTTTGAAAAACCAATTCAAACCCCCCTTTCTTGCGTTTTTCACACCTTCACTAAGAAGCATCCTTAGCCTCCTATTGGACTTCATACAAGGACCCTCAAGCTTCCTAAAAGCATATGATAGATCCTAGTCATCTTTATCAATACACCAGTCCCCAAGTGAGTCAAAACCTCTAAAGACATTTAAACCCATCCTTTAAGTCTCTTCTGATCCTTAACAAGGTTTGGTTTCCATTTTAAAACCCCCATCCAGGGTCAGGTTACAATCAATAAATCCCCAAAAGAATCAAAGCCTTTGTGGCATTTAATAATTCAACTCTCTTAAGCAAGAGTTAGTTCCTTTTTTGATTCCTCAAAACAGTTTAGACCTTCTCTTAGATTTAAATTTCCTCAACAAGAGTCAATCTCCACTATTCACTCAGCCTCCTCCTAGGCTTCATATAATGATTTCCCCAACCAACCTCAATCTTGGGATTTATACAATACAGATATAACACTCCCCCCAGTTGAGTCAGTTTTCAACTTTTTTCAGCTTCAACCTTGGGCTTTGATCAAGGCACAAAATTTAACATCCCCACATATGAGACTATGATTCCTCTCTGTAGGAGGATATCTCCTCTATACATCACATTTCAAAACAAACAATCAAAACTTTTTTCTAGATAATTAATGTAAGTGGCACACTTGTTGATTCAAAATCCAAGCTGGAGTCCCTCCCTTATCATGGCTAAAGTTCTCTTTCATCTAAATGATGTAAGTGGCAAACCTCTGGATTCTACACATCCAAGTCAATGTCCCTCTCTTAGCATGAAAAGATTCATAAAGGAAAAAGTGGTATTGCTCTACACTGAGTTAAAGCTTCTTCCTTCATGATTTTTCACTTCTCCAATAAAGTAAGATGTGGCATTGTTGGATTCCACACATCCCAGTGAAAGCAACTTCCCTTATAAATCAATTCTTTAATGTATGTGATGAATAAGTGAGATATCTCCCTTTAGAGATGACAAATTCTCTCTCAAACACTCTTTTAGCTTCAATCTCGGGCTTTGAACAAGACACAAATACTCTTTTAGCTTCAATCTTGGGCTTTGAACAAGACACCAAACTTTTTCCTCCCATAGAATAGGAGGAACTACGAACGCTATGATTTCCCCAAATCTCTTTAGGTCAAGTACCTTCCCAAAAACAATAAAAAACCCTAAAACAACAAAAACATCTCCTCAACCTTCACATAGGAGAAACCATCCCTATTCAATAGCAAATGGATTTAAGCAACCAAGCAATTCAACAATAGAAACATATGCAAATAAAGGTTCCTATAGATTACTATAGATACTTAGGGTGTTAACAGCCTCCTTTTGTATAACCAACCCCCGATTCCAGATCTCTTTGCATTTGTAAAGGAAAATACTTGCACGCAGGGTTCGCTTAAGATATCTGATAAGTGAAAAATGTACCTATTATTGTATATAAGTTTTGTTGTATTTATCAGTACTTTTTGTCTATATCGGTTCAAATAAACCCCACTTTGTTTATAAATACGCTTACTTTATATTTTAGTGTATATATTGCGTATTGTTTAAATATTACTTAGTTTAATTGATTTTTATCTCAATTTTGTAGGTAGTTAATAAATGCTATCTTGCCATATTCTTGAAGAGCATTGAATAAGCTTTCCAACGCTTCCGACCGTGCGTAAATCAGAGTTTCGGTGAAGAAGTTGTGCAAAAAATAAGGGTTGGTTTTCTATCATGTTCGCACTGCGAACTGGCAGCGAGCATTCGCTTTGCGAAGACCAGCGAAGGCCACATCGAAGGAGGCCAGAAAGAGGCAGAGGAGAAACAAGCCAAAGTTCGCACTGCGAGCCAGTAAGTGAGCATTCGCACTGCGAATGATTCGTTCGCACTGCGAACCAACGAAGGAAAGCAAAGGCGGTTTAGCAATCAGAGGCACTTAAAGTGCCATTTTTTGAGTCATTCGCACTGCGAATGATCGTTCGCACTGCGAACTGTGCAGAATTTGCAATGTATATAGTTTATTTCAGTCATTATTTTTAGGATGGTTTTGGGGATTCTTGCTCCAACTCCATCAAACTTCATTTTTTTTTTCAGTTGATTAGCTTAGAAAACATCATGGAAGCTTGCATGTGGATGATCCGAGGTGGATTTCTCATCGATCGGCTCCGACAATCCGTGAAGTGTTTGGTTCATTTCTGATTTTCTTCATGTCTTTCTTCTTTGTTGGGTTGTGTATATGTATTTGCTATGAACTCATGTATATTTGTCGCCCATGGCGTTGTATAAAACTTGCTTTACAAATCTTTATTGGTAATTGTCTCTGATTTTTGCTTTATGCGCGAGGTTTGGGGTGCGTTAGAGATAACCGTCGCAAACTTCGATTAGGGATGATTGTTTGTTAGTTTCTAGATTCTAGAGATATATTTAGGGCTAACAATCTTCAATAGGCGTCGAAACTTAATGCCTCCGTGCCTTGAGCTAGCATACGAAAGTATCGGCAATGGTAACACGGTTGTTCTCTCAACTTTGCGTTAGACATAAACTGTGTTGTGAGCGATGCTGGGTGATATTGAGGAGTATTGTAGGTCGAGTATAACTGGTCGGTAAGTTTAAGTTTGTGAGGAGTCGATTATGTGCATGCCTGATAAGTTTCTTGTTGCTGAAGAATGAATTTGTCTTTTTGTTTTAATGTTTACTTTTTTGTTCTTGTTTTCAAACCATTTTAATCCAAACTCATTAACGCTAGAGATTGTCGAACGACATTCTTTCCCTCGAACCGATCTCTGTGGACACGATATAAATCCCGGAGGGAATTCTTTCCGAAAATAAATATTTTTGCTGCTTGCCCTATTCTGCATTCAACAATATCTTCCCCTTCCTTTTAAGCTTCATAGGATAAATATAAAATCAGAAAGTATCACTAAAAGTGGTAGTGGTCGCGTCACAAAAAATTGGAGCTACAATTGGTCACTTCAACTTGAGGGGCTTGAGCTTGTGCTTGAGGTTGATTGATGTAGGTAATGGTTCTTGCAATAGGATCGAATCTAACCCCGGTCTTGGTGGTATAAACCTTTTTAGGAGTGATTTCATGTTTTGAAGAACTAATTTCAAGCACTCTTTCTCCGATCAGATTGAGATTATACTTCTTGAAAACATAAGTTAACCAATGAGCATAAGGAAGTCCATATGAAAATTCACTATGCATAGCCAAGTGATTAAGAATCACATATGTCCAGTTAATCTGCATGTTATTCTTCATAGCAAACAAGATCTGCATCTCTCAATCGTTAATAGTCTAACAATTAGAGTACTTTGGCATGATAACATAAGCAATGCGGTAATGAATCAACCTATAATCAATAGTAAGAATGCCACCAGACCAAGAATTTCTTTCTAGAGGACCACCCACAATCCTCTGTCTCTTTTGAATAAACTCATGTTCAAGAATTCTAGCAATACCATAATAAAACTCTCTTTTATTTTATCCAATTAAATTTGCATTTGCATTCAGCCTAATTTGGACTCCTTCATATGGAATATCTAGAATTTCTCCAAATTATTTGACAGAAAGAGAAATAGGAATTCCTTTAACATGTGAAACTATGTTACCATTGACTACATCCATGTTATTATAAAATACCCTAACTAGATATGGGTAAACTTCTCCATAACTCCCAATAAACCTATCAATCCCTTGAGCCTTAAACAGAGCAGGAAAGCTAAAACACTCGGAGATGAAATTGTCAAGATTAGCAAACCTGAGAGGAAGAAGCATCTTCTTTTGAAAGTGTTTCTCAAACCGGTCTCTTTGAGCTTTGGTTGGAAGGAGTCTCATAGCTTTATCATTGTTGGTTTTGTGATTCTAAAAAATTAGTGATGGTAATCAACTATTAAAGCTTGTGTCTTAACCGTAATAAAGGAACAACATTTTTGCAATATGTTTTGTTATGATTATGCAGGGTTTCAAAAAAAAATACACACATAAGATGAATATTTGATTTTGTAGATAGTTTTTAATAACAAACATGTTGGAACTTATTTATATGTGACATTATTATGTTAATGTTTTTGAAACTTAAAAGTCTTCCAAGTTCATCTGATGAAGAATGAGAATCTGTGCTACAAACAATATCAAATGTTGACAAGTTTTGTGATATTATACAAAAAAACATCTTCACAAACATCTTTATAAGAATAACAAGATGAACTAATAGAAAGTTAACTTGAAAATATGTTGTATTCTTATTATTTCTCGATGATACATGACATCTTTGTTGGAATATTTTAGAATATTAATATTATTTAATTATTATATTCCAATAGTTATTATGTAGACATATATATTTTAATTATATTAGTTATTTCTCAAATTAAAATCCTTAATTGACTAAATGGTCAAATAAATTTAAAAGACTATTTAGATTTCTATTTAGTAATTAATTAATTAATTGGATATGGGTTCAAATATGAGTGGATGTCAAGATGACCCATTTAGGAATAATGAGAACCCTAATTGACCATCATACTATATATATATATATGCAATGGTCCCCAATAAAGTGTACACAAGCAAATTATTTTTTCTCCCCATCTGAAGAGAATTCAAATTATTAGGAGTACCGGTTGAGGAAGAACCACAAGTCAACGGGTGCTCGTCATTCATCTCTCTTTACTTTGTGTTTCAGGAAAGTGTAAAGTTCTCGTGTCAATGATTCGATTATAGGTATTCCTAATCTCAATCCTTGATAAATTAACATGTTGTAGATCATAGTTTATATATATATATATATATATATATATATATATATATATATATATATATATATATATATATATATATATATAGTTTTAATTTTTGTTGTTATTGAACATGTTTGTATAATTATTATTAAATTAATTCAAACAAGTGGTATTAGAGTAAATCTTCATGTTTAGTTTATTGAGATTTGTCCTCTAAACATCAATTTTTTATTTATTTATTTTGGATTATGAAACATATATTTGAAATTCATGTTTTTCTTTCAATATTGATATATATGTTTTAAGAGACATGAAGTTTTAATGATAATTTTTTGTACACTTACTATTAAGTTTATGGTTTGTGTTATATTTATTTTCAAAAGATTTATATGGCTTTAGGATCTTCCATATTTTGTATGAATCTTTGAAAATAAATTTGGTTACAATATATATTTAAATAATATTTATTTTGGTGATCACATTTATAATTATAATTGTGATTTGAAAACTATAATATCATGGTAAGAATCTATTTTAAGTTATAATTCCTAGAATTATATTTGTGATAATGGAAAGTTTTGAATTTGGCATAGAAACTATATGATAAAGATTTGTTTGAAAATTTATATTTAAATATTTTTGGAAGAAAAATGTTTGTGAAAATTTTGGTTTTCTTTGGGAGATATATTATTTGATATATATAATGATAAATATATTTGAAATCACATGTATGATTATGATGGATGATTGAGAATCCTTAAATCTATTTTTCTTTTAAAGAATTTTAATTCTCAACCGTTTATTTATGGCAATAGATAATATATTTAAAAATATATGTTCATGTCAATTATTTGGGAAAGATAAATATTGAATTTAAAACATGGTGATCTGATTCTTGGTTTTGAATTAAAAAAAAGGTTTTATTATCAAATCTTTTTATTTGATTTTTTTATTATTGTTTTATTTTTCAATTTGATTTACATACAATCTTCATATGAATTTAGATTTTAAGGGATAAGACAAATATTAATTTGTTATATATATATATATATATTATGGAGTTTTTTTGAATATTTTGAATTTCTCTCAAAATTATAAGATCAATTACCTTTATATAGCACTTAATAGTGAATCTCAAAATATTGTGATCTAATTTTGGTAAGTACTAAAATTAAGATTTTGATTCTTTAAATTTTAAGAAATTTACATTCTAGATTTATGGTTTATTTATAAGCATGCGAAAATTTGTTTCATTTATTATTATTATTATTTTATTTTTTTTAAAAGCTTTATCTCTAGAATATTTTTTCATTTATTTAAAGAGTCATTGAGTATGTCCTGGAATCAATTTTTGCATGAAGTAATTGTTTGCTATATATAAAGATTTAATTTTAATTTGAATTAAAATTGAATATTTGGTTTATAGCATGATTATGATGTTTTAATTTTATATTATTAATTTACGGATTTGGCCTATATTCTATAGGTAGTGCATTGTGATAGTTATGCAAAAAAAAACATCTTTACAACCATCTTTATAAGAATAACAAGATGAACTAATAGAAAGTTAACTTGAAAATATGTTGTATTCTTATTAGTTCTCGATGATACATGACATCTCTATTGGAATATTTTATAATATTAATATTATTTAATTATTATATTTCAATAGTTATTATGTGGACATATATATTTTAATTATATTAGTTATTTATCAAATTGAAAGCCTTAATTGATTAAATGGTCAAATAAATTTAAAAGGGTATTTAGATTTCTATTTAGTAATTAATTAATTAATTAATTGGATATGGGCTCAAATATGAGTGGATGTCAGTATGACCCATTTGCGAATAACCCTAATTGACCATCATACTATATATATGTTATGGTCCCAATATATTGTACACAAACAAATTATATTTTCTCCCCATCTGAAGAGAATTCAAGGCATTAGAAGTACTGGTTCAGGAAGAACCACAAGTCAATGGGTGCTCGTCATTCGTCTCTCTTTACTTTGTATTTCAGGAAAGTATAAAGGTCTCGTGTCAATGATTCGATTATCCTGGTATTCCTAATCGTAAATCTTGATAAATTAACATGATGTAGATCATAGTATATATATATAATATATATATATATATATATATATATATATATATATATATATATATATATATATATATATATATATATATATATATATATATAATTTTAATCTTTGTTGTTATTGAGCATGTTTGTATAATTATTATTAAATTAATTCAAAAAGTGGTATCAGAGTAAGTCTTCTTGTCAAGTTTATTGATATTTGTCCTCTAAACATCAATGTTTTATTTATTTATTTTGGATCATGAAACATATATTTGAAATTCATGTTTTTTTTCAATATTGATATATATGTTTTAAGAGGTATGAAGTTTTAATGATAATTTTTTTTACACTTACTATAAAGTTTATGGTTTGTGTTATATTTATTTTCAAAAGATTTATATGGATTTAGGATCTTCCATATTTTGTATGAATCTTTGAAAATAAATTTGGTTACAATATATAGTTAAATAATATTTATTTTGGTGATCACATTTATAATTATAATTGTGATTTGAAAACTATAATATCATGGTAAGAATCTATTTTAAGTTATAATTCCTAGAATTATATTTGTGATAATGGAAAGTTTTGAATTTGACATAGAAACTATATGATAAAGATTTGATTGAAAATATAAATTTAAATATTTTTGGAAGAAAAATGTTTGTGAAAATTTTGGTTTTCTTTGGGAGATATATTATTTGATATATATAATGATAAATATATTTGAAATCACATATATGATTATGATGGATGATTGAGAATCCTTAAATCTATTTTTCTTTTAAAGAATTTTGATTCTCAACCGTTTATTTATGGCAATAGATAATATATTTAAAAATATATGTTCGTGTCAATTATTTGGGAAAGATAAATATTGAATTTAAAACATGGTGATCTGATTCTTGGTTTTGAATTAAAAAAAAGGTTTTATTTTCAAATCTTTTTAATTGATTTTTTAATTATTGTTTTATTTTTCAATTTGATTTACATACAATCTTCATATGAATTTAGATTTTAAGGGATAAGACAAATATTAATTTGTTTATATATATATATATATATATATATATATATATATATATATATATATATATATATATTTATATTTATATTTATATTTATATTATGGATTTTTTTGAATATTTTCAATTTCTCTCAAAATTATAAGATCAATTACCTTTATATAGCACTTAATAGTGAATCTCAAAATATTGTGATCTAATTTTGGTAAGTACTAAAATTAAGATTTTGACTCTTTAAATTTTTGGAAATTTACATTCTAGATTTATGGTTTATTTATAAGCATGCGAAATTTTGTTTCATTTATTATTATTATTATTTTATTTTTTTTAAAAACTTTATCTCTAGAATATTTTTTCATTTATTTAAAGAGTCATTGAGTATGTCCTAGAATCAATTTTTGCATGAAGTAATTGTTTGCTATATATAAAGATTTAATTTTAATTTGAATTAAAATGAATATTTGGTTTATAGCATGATTATGATGTTTTAATTTTATAGTTATTAATTTACGGATTTGGCCTACATTCTATAGGCAGTGCATTGTGATAGTTATGCAAAAAAAACATCTTTATAAGAATAACAAGATGCACTAATAGAAAGTTAACTTGAAAATATGTTGTATTCTTATTAGTTCTCGATGATACATGACATCTCTATTGGAATATTTTATAATATTAATATTATTTAATTATTATATTTCAATAGTTATTATGTGGACATATATATTTTAATTATATTAGTTATTTATCAAATTAAAAGCCTTAATTGATTAAATGGTCAAATAAATTTAAAAGGCTATTTAGATTTTTATTTAGTAATTAATTAATGAATTAATTGGATATGGTCTCAAATATGAGTGGATGTCAGTATGACCCATTTGCGAATAACCCTAATTCACCATCATACTATAGATATATGTTATGGTCCCCAATATATTGTACACAAGCAAATTATCTTTTCTCCCCATCTGAAGAGAATTCAAGGCATTAGGAGTACCGGATGAGGAAGAACCACAACTCAATGGGTGCTCGTCATTCGTCTCTCTTTAGTTGTATTTCAGGAAAGTATAAAGGTCTCGTGTCAATGATTCGATTATCCTGGTATTCCTAATCGCAATTCTTGATAAATTAACATGTTGTAGATCATAGTATGTATGTATGTATATATATATATATATATATATATATATATATATATATATATATATATATATATATATATATATATATATATATATATATATAGTTTTAATCTTTGTTATTATTGAGCATGTTTGTATAATAATTATTAAATTAATTCAAAAAGTGGTATCAGAGTAAGTCTTCTTGTCAAGTTTATTGATATTTGTCCTCTAAACATCAATGTTTTATTTATTTATTTTGGATCATGAAACATATATTTGAAATTCATGTTTTTTTTTTCAATATTGATATATATGTTTTAAGAGGTATGAAGTTTTAATGATAATTTTTTTTACACTTACTATAAAGTTTATGGTTTGTGTTATATTTATTTTCAAAAGATTTATATGGATTTAGGATCTTTCATATTTTGTATGAATCCTTGAAAATAAATTTGGTTACAATATATATTTAAATAATATTTATTTTGGTGATCACATTTGTAATTATAATTGTGATTTGAAAACTAAAATATCATGGTAAGAATCTATTTTAAGTTATAATTCCTAGAATTATATTTGTGATAATGGAAATTTTTGAATTTGACATAAAAAAACTATGTGATAAAGATTTATTTGAAAATTTAAATTTAAATATTTTTGGAAGAAAAATGTTTGTGAAAATTTTGGTTTTCTTTGGGAGATATGTTATTTAATATATATTATGATAAATATATTTGAAATCACATATATGATTATGATTGATGATTGAGAATCCTAAAATCTATTTTTCTTTTAAAGAATTTTGAATCTCAACCGTTTATATATGGTTATAGATAATATATTTAAAAATATATGTTCGTGTCAATTATTTGGAAAAGATAAATATTGAATTTAAATCATGGTGATTTGATTCTTGGTTTTGAATTAAAAAAAAGGTTTTATTATCAAATCTTTTTATTTGATTTTTTAATTATTGTTTTATTTTTCAATTTGATTTACATACAATCTTCACATGAATTTAGATTTTAAGGGATAAGACAAATGCTAATTTGTTTTTTTTATATATATATATATATATATATATATATATATATATATATATATATATATATATATATATATATATATATAATTTTTGGATTTTTTTTGAATATTTTGAATTTCTCTCAAAATTATAAGATCAATTTCCTTTATATATCACTTAATAGTGAATCTCAAAATATTGTGATCTAATTTTGGTAAGTACTAAAATTAAGATTTTGACTCTTTAAATTTTAGGAAATTTGCATTCTAGATTTATGGTTTATTTATAAGCATGCGAAAATTTGTTTCATTTATTATTATTATTATTATTATTATTTTTGGAAACTTTGATTCTAGAATATTTGTTCATTTATTTAAAGAGTCATTAAGTATGTCGTGGAATCAATTTTTTCATGAAGTAATTTTTTGCTATATATAAATATTTAACTTTTATTTGAATTAAAATTGAATATTTTGTTTATAGCATGATTATGATGTTTTAATTTTATAGTTATTAAATTACGGATTTGTCCTACATTCTATAGGTAGTGCATTGTGAATTTAAGACCTTTTTCAATTTAATTTATTCAGTTGTCTAGTAATTTTGATTGAGTCGGTTGAAACAACAAGTTGCAAAAGTAACCTTTGTTGCGTATATTTGATTTAGTTGAAATTACAAAATATGTAGTATGAAATTATTCATGTTAATCGGCCAAAAGGAAGACACAATTTTGTCGGATAATTACATATCTGTGATGGTGAATATGTGATAATTATTAAGTTTTTTTTCCACGTGGGCAATGGATGGTGTCAAAGAGCACATTATCTGACAAGACTTATTACCAATGTTTAATCATTACGTCGAGAGTACTGTTTGCAGTTAATTCTTGGCAGTCAAAGATTATGGATTAATGGTGTGTTTGATATCTTGTTTTTTGTCTTATAATTTACAATTAAATATCTGTATGTCTCTATAATAATTTATTGATGTGCCTAATAAAGTCGTGTGAATGTAAACTCATGAAAGTATTCAATGGATTACATTCACACCTATGATGGTAAACATGTGACGATTATAAGGATTTATTGTTTATCAATATTAATTGTCAATGTTTGATCATTGTAACAAAATACCACTAGCAGTTGATGTTGTTGTCTAAATACTTGACATGAATGATGCACTTGATATTTTTGGTGAGTGCATTTTTTTGTTATCTATAAACTAATATAGTTTATGTATCTGCAAAATAAGTTATATTTTGATTCTCAGACGTTTTAACTTTTAGGAATAAACTATGAACATCATGTTCTTGGATCTAGACCTTACATAAGGATGGAGAAATTCAAATTCTCTCACAATTTAGTATATTTAAAGTGAGACTCAAGTATAAAAAGTGAGTACACTCCAAATTACACAGGTTTATGATCTTAAAGCTTTGCAATCCAGAGACATTAGAGGTGTTATTTATGATGACATAAATTTCGTTATATTATCTTTGCTTAAACTCTAGTGCTTCTAAAGCAATAAAGCGAAAGAAAAACTCTTATTGGAGTGATGACTTTTTATTAAGATTATTAAGCAAAAAAAAATATCAGAAGCGCAATATGAAACTATTTAATCTTGCAAAAACGCTATAGTTTCGTCAATTAGGTGACTTTGACGAAAATTTAGTATATGGTATTCTCTTTGCCCAATTAAGTTTATGGCTCTGTTTGGTAAAACTAGCTGGTAGCTGTTAGCTAGTAGCTGTTAGCTGATAGCTGGTAGCTGGTAGCTGATAGCTGATAGCTGATAGCTTATAGCTGATGGCTGGTAGCTGATAAGTTAATTTGAGTATTTGGTAAATTAGCTGTTACACTAGCTGATAATTACAAAATGACATAAAAGGACATTTTAATTAAGAGATTGGTGATTTTATTATCTTGTTATATCATATTATTAAATTAATTTTTATTATAAAAATAAATGTATTAATAACAAAAACAAGTTTATTGTCTAATATTTTAAATTTCATTGATTTTCCTCCAATATTTCACTAACTTGAGAATTATCAACAGTATTTCTAAATTAATTATATAATTTATATTTATTAAATAAAAATAATGTTTAATAAAATAAAAAAATTAGTAAAAATTTTCTATAACATTTTTCAAAATCTCTCTAAATTCAATCTTTTAAAATTAATTTTTTAATAGAGTATATATATATATATATATTTAAAATAATAAGGGTATAATTGGAATAAAAAGTCATAAGCTAAAAGCTACAAGCTCAAAAGCTACTTTAAATAGCTTTTGAAAAAAAAACTAAAAGCTAGTTAAAAAGCTAAAAGCTATAAGCTAAATGCAGTTACCAAACAGAGCTTTTTAATAAAAATGAGCTGAAAAGCTAAAAGCTACAAGCTAAAAGCTCTTTTTCTGGTGTTACCAAATAGACTCTATAACTATTAAAGTTAGAAATTATTCTTTAATAGAATAATTTTATAAAGTGTGCAAAAAAAAGATTGAAGCAAGAGAAATTTTATAAGATAAATTTTGTAATTTATCTTGAGAATATTGAGTTTGGGGGAGAGATATGGTCAAAGAACGAAATTGAGTGGGAAAAAATTAATTCTAACTCAATTCATATAGTTGTTATTTATATAGCAAATTTGGACCCTCATCGAATATTATTGTTCTTTCTCTCAATTAAATTAAGAAATTAATTCTTGAAGATCAAACACAACATCCTCAAGAACTAGAGCATCAAATGTCATAAAGAATTGACTGAAAAGAGAAATTATATTCGGTATGATTGAAAGACCCTATTATGATAGTTGTGACACTTGGTACTTGTTATAATTTTGGAGCTTCATAAGATGGATATCAAGTTAGTGTTTCTTAATGGCGATATTAAGAAATACAATATGGTACAATAAGAGAAAATTTTGTGTCAATAAATACAAAGTTAATAGGTTGTGAACAGATAAAATCCATTTATGAGTTAATGAAATTGTCTCATTAGTGATACCACAATATTTTTTAAGGTAATTGTCTCGTTTGATTTTGAGATGTCTATTATGACAAATTATTGGGTTTTACAAGTTCAGTGGGAGTAAGTTTATGTTCCTAGTTTAACGTGTCGATTTTATTTTATTTAGTTAGCAATGATATATGATTGTTGTGTGAAACCAAGAAATTTCTAACAAAAGTTTAGCGATGAAAGATCTTGGGCACATCTCTTTTGTAATAGCTATTTAAATACTTAGAGATTATTCTCAAGGTATCATCCAGTTATCACAAAAGATTTATGTATATATCAATAAAGTTGAAAATAAAACTGACATGAAAGACAATAAACTAGGGTATGTCTCAATTATCAAAGGAGACTATTAAGTCTCAATCATTGTCTAAAAATAAGAGAATATGGAAATTTAGAAAATTAAGTTTTTTTTTTATACTTTTTTCAGTGTTTTAGAATCTTATGTATATGCATCCGGAATAATTGTATACGTAATGAGATCATTTGGCAGATACGAAAATTCAAAGTTTGAATTGTTGAAATGAGGCAACCATAAGGATTGTTATAGGGAACAAAAGAATTTGTACTCACATATTAGAGATGGTATAATTTGGAGATCACCAGGATGTTCGACTTTGATCCTTTTGGATGTCTATATATAATGGGCATCCTAACTCAAGAAATGACTATAAGTATTTATGTCTCTTGGTTGCATATAGTAAAAGATTTCGAAAGACAACTCGAGTTATATTCTGACATAAGTCAGTTAGATAATGCTTCAACAACTGTTTTATAAAGTTCATTGATTAATAAGTTATTGTTGTTGTTAAAGGATAGAACAGATTGGCAAATATTTTATGCTAACTGACTTACTAATCAAATACTTGACATATAAGATATTTCATATGATTGTTGTCACTAAGGATATCCTATATTAGTAGGAGTCACTCATTCTTTATGTTTTATAATATTGTTTTGATATTGGTATAAACTTTATGTTAATATTATATGCAGAAATATAGTTTATGAGGTTATTATTGTTAAAACCATTTCGGAATCGTTTGTGCAAATATTGAATTTGCAAACTTTTGTTTGATCTCAATAAAGAATTCAGTTGGATCAGTTGAAAATAGGCACGATTCAGAGATCATATTACATGAAATTTCCATGTCACTCATCCATATCGATCTATGTCATCAAGTACATAAGTGTCGTGGTCGTCGGAATTTTGTCACGTTATACGTTAGAGACAACAGCCACGGTGGTCCGATTATTGATGTGTGAGGTGGAGCAGATTGTAAAGTTGAAATTTAAAGATAAATAGCATCCGGATGCGCGCTTAAAGAATTGTGATATAATTATTAAAAGTATATTGCCCAAGTGGGAGATTGTTGGAATATTTTATAATATTAATATTATTTAATTATTGTATTTTAATAATGATTATGTGGGCATATATATTTTAATTATACTAGTTATTTATCAAATTAAGAGCCTTAATTGATTAAGTGGTCAAATAAATTTAAAAGACTATTTAGATTTCTATTTAGTAATTAATTAATTAATTGGATATGAGCTCAAATATAAGTGGATGTCAAGATGACCCATTTGGGAATAGTGGGAACCCTAATTGACCATCAGACTATATATAGGTCATGGTCTCCAATATACCGTACACAAGCAAATTATTTTTTTTCCTATCTGAAGAGAATTCAAGGCATTAGGAGTACCGGTTCAGGAAGAACCACAAGCCAACGGGTGCTCGTCATTCGTCTCTCTTTACTTTGTGTTTCAGGAAAGTATAAAGTTCCCGTGTCAATGATTCGATTATCCAAGTATTCCTAATCTTAATCCTTGATAAATTAACATGTTGTAGATCATAGTTTATATATATATATATATATATATATATATATATATATATATATGGTTTCCGCACTAAAGTAAGATTATAGTTTTAATCTTTGTTATTAAGCATGTTTGTATAATTATTATTAAATTAATTCCAACAATGTCTTTATATATAGGCTGATGATTTACCTTTTAGAGCTTGAAAATATGATCAACCTTAACAAACTAATAACAATCCTAACAAACCCCAACAAACTAATAACAAACTATTAAATTTATCTCTAATATTCTAATACTACCCCTCAAGTTAGAGGATGAGGATTATGAACACCCAACTTGAACACGAGGTCTTGAAAAACTTTTACGCCTAAAGACTTAGTAAAAATGTCAACATTTTGTTGTTTGGTAGGCAAATAAGTTTTGCTTATGGCACATGACTGTGTGTGTTCCCTGATAAAATGACAGTTAATTTCAATGTGCTTTATTCTTTCATGGAAGACCGAGTTTGCAACTAATGAATAATTGATTGGTTGTCACAGTGCAGAAGCGTGGGTTTGATGCATGGAACTTGCAAAGTCTCTAACAAATTACGTATCCATAGTATTTCACTTGTGGCATATTCCATTGCATGATATTCAACCTCACTTGAGAATCGAGAGATTGTGGCTTGTTTCTTTATTTTCC
This sequence comes from Lathyrus tuberosus, assembly GCA_022829125.1. Taxonomy (NCBI): domain Eukaryota; kingdom Viridiplantae; phylum Streptophyta; class Magnoliopsida; order Fabales; family Fabaceae; genus Lathyrus; species Lathyrus tuberosus. Next base: position 4,213,013 of record JALAZF010000254.1, read on the forward strand.
ATGATAATGTAGCACTGCCAAGTTTCATTAGATAACCTGAGATGAACTTTATAGTAATGGGACACGATGCCCAATCTGAGTCACAATAGCCAACTAGTTGTAGATAATTATGCTGTGGAAGAATGATACCTTGACCAAGAGAAGATTTGAGATATCGTAAGACTCACATAACATCATCTCAATGGTCTTGGAGTGGGGTTTGCATGAAGTGACTTAGAATATGAACTGAGTAGGTTAATTCAGGCCTAATGATAGTTAAGTAAATCTGGCATTCAACTAATCTCATATACCTTGATGGTTCTAAGAGTGGAGGTCCCATGGCCAAAACAAGTTTATGATTTTGTTCCATTGGATTACATAAGACTTACAACTAAGCATTCCACATTCTTGTAGAATGTCTAAGGTGTATTTTCTTTGAAAAAGAAATATCCCTTCTGATCCTTGTGCTAGTTCTAGGCCTATGAAGTATTTAAGCGAACCAAGATCCATCATGTGGAAACATTGACTTAGATATTGCTTGAACTGATCATAGATGTTCTGGACTGGGCCGAGGCTGCCCAACAGTCGAGCAGGCCCAACCCATACAACCTAGGGAGGCCCAATAAGGCCCTTCTACAAGACACGCGACTGCCACGAGCTAGCCGCAGTTTCGCCGGGCACTTAAGCAGTGTCGGGCACTTGGTTCAATAGGAGAGGAGGACCTCACACCCTGCTGAGATGTATATCCCCGACAGGCTAGCTTCTCCCCGCGAGAATGCTGCACATCACTCCTCGACGACCATGGCTCCTCCCCGCGAGGCCATGTCCGTTCCACGGGCATCGTCTCTCCTCGACGCATAAGGCTCCTCCCCGCGAGGAGTATACATGATTCACATCTCCTCGACCACACGAGGCTCCTCCCCCGCGAGGAGCACCCAACGGCCCACCCCGCGTGGACACGTTCCAAGTAACCTCCCACTTCCGAAAGATTCGGTCTGCCCTACTTCCGGAAATCTAGGAGCAGTTACTCTAGGGCGAAAACCACGTGCTGGTCTTCACTACTACACGTAAGCCCTAGTAGTTACTTGGAGTGGGCCTAGTTGATCCAGCCCATTACAGGTAACAGTTGGCCCCGCGTGGGGGCTCTCTATAAATACCCTCTCATTTGAGAGGGTCAGGTTAGACACTTTCTTCCTACCTTTCACGCTTTCTGTATTTGCTGATATTCTGTACACTCTCTCACTTGAGCGTCGGAGTACCTTGCAGGTACACCCCCCGCCCTCTCTCATCACCATCGGAGCTGCCGTTCCAGACGCCGTTGGCCACTATCACTGTCTGATCCAGGTACGATCAATAGACCTCAAGATCATTACTAGCAATGATCAAGTCATCAACATAGATCAAAACAACAACAAAAATTGATCCATGTGAATAAGTAAATAGACTATGATCAAACTGGTTGTCTTGGAAACCATATTTTATCAAAAATTGAGTTAGCTTGATATATCAGTTTCTAGATGCTTGTTTCAAACCATACAATGACTTCTTTAATTTGCATACCAAATCTTTGTTTGGAACTTTATTGTGGAGGACTCATATATACTTCTTTTGTCAATTCTCTATGTAAGAAGGCATTGCTAACATCTATTTGATGTAATTTTCACCCTTTCGCCACTGCAACTGTTAACAAGCATCTACTATGGTCATTTTGGACACTAGTGTAAAAGTTTCATTGAAGTCCTCACCTTCTATTTGTGTGTAACCTTTAGCAACTAATATGGCCTTGTACTTTTCAATCTCACATGTAGCTTTATGTTTAATTTTGTACACCCATCTACATTCTATAGATTGTCTTCCATGCGGTAAATGAGTTAGTTCACATGTCTCATTGTCTTCCAGAGCCTTGATTTCTTGAGCCATAACCTTCCTCCAAACCGTTTGTTTGACTGTTTGGGTATATGACGAGGTTCTTCGTCATTAGTGACGGCTGCAAGGTAAGCTCTATGTTTTTGTGAAAACTTATCATATTTTAAATTTTTTGAGATGAGATATGTGATACCTGAAAAAGGGCCCTAGAATTGATGTTATGCACTTGAAGTTTATGTTTATTTTGCCACAATCATAGTCTTTTAGATAATTTGGAGGTCGTTTTATGCATGACATGTTATAAGGCTCCCCCTCATTTGAGACTTCTCCTTCACTTCCATTTGATGATTCCTTTTGAGAATCATTGGTGACTTCCTCAATCACGTCATCTATGGATATATGTTCTTGCTCTATAGGTTCGCTCTCAGTTGACTTGTGTATTCGGTCTCCTTAATGGGTAAAATTTTCTATAAGACCTGATGTTTGGTCATTATGGGAAATTTCCTCAATGTTTGGTACTTCTAGTTCTGCATCATTATAGAGTGAAGACTCATCATTATAGGTCAAAGGAGATCAAATTGATTGATCTTGAATAAAACAAAAAATTACAACTGCACCATTCACACGGTTAAAAGGATCAACGCTGAAAAGTTTATTGGGCAGTGTTTGTATGAATACGCCACAATAAAGAAATTTTGTAAGAGAAATGTTTTAACATTTAAGATTCGTCGATTTTCAAAATACTTATATATTAATTTGAGGAGAAAGTAATTGCTATTATTCTAAATTTTTATTTTTGGGTTTAAGGATTAGTTGTTTCAATGCATTTTAAAGTATGTTTTAAATATTATAATTCTTTGGAATTTACGGAGTTTTAATCATGTCACTAATCGATTGTTTTGAAATTTTTTGTTTTTTTTAACAAGAAAAAGTTACTATTCATTCATAACAAAAAGAATTAATAAACGGACGGTTAGAGATCTAGTTAACTGTAGCTGAGGCAGTGAAAGTGAATCCGACTCAAAACATAAACCCTCATTCTAGCCATGCCACTGCCGCCGCCTCCTTGTTTATGTTCATTTCTCTAACTTCACCGCCGCTCGCACAAAGGTACATCCCAAACCCTTCCTTATCTTCTCTCAGCACCTTCAAACTTCATCATCTATTTATTTATTTATCTTTTTCTTTATCAGGTTGAATAAATATCTAGTTTCGGCGTTGAATCGTGTTCGCGGAATCTCCGATATGGCTTCCGACGGTGGCAAAAAGTTCGCTCGCAGAGACCGTCTTCGCGAGATCGAGGTAAAAGTCCAACAATGGTGGGAAGAGAAACAGGTTTTCAAATCTGAGCCTGGTGATAAACCACCGGAGCCAGGTCAAAAATTCTTTGGAAATTTCCCTTTTCCTTACATGAACGGTTATTTGCATCTAGGTCACGCATTTTCCCTTTCGAAACTTGAATTCGCTGCCGCGTTTCACCGGCTCCGCGGCGCGAATGTTTTGTTACCTTTTGCTTTTCATTGTACTGGTATGCCGATTAAAGCTTCTGCGGATAAATTGGCTAGAGAGATTCAGCAGTTTGGTAATCCACCGGTTTTTCCGGAAGAAGTTGTTGAGGAACTGGAGAGTGTTGCTATTGTTGAGAGTGTAGGGGATGAAAATGAAAATGGTGCTCCGGCTAAGTTTAAAGGGAAGAAATCTAAGGTTGCGGCGAAATCGAGTGGACAGGCTTATCAATGGGAGATTATGCGGAGTGTTGGGATATCTGATGCTGAGATTTCGGAGTTTCAGGATCCTTATAAGTGGTTATCTTATTTTCCGCCTTTGGCTATTGAGGATCTTAAGGCTTTTGGTTTAGGTTGTGATTGGAGAAGGTCGTTTATTACGACTGATATGAATCCTTACTTTGATTCTTTTGTTAGGTGGCAGATGAGGAAATTGAAGTCACTAGGGAAGGTTGTTAAGGATGTTAGGTATACTATTTTTTCGCCTTTGGATGGACAGCCGTGTGCGGATCATGATAGGGCTAGCGGTGAAGGTGTTCAGCCTCAAGAGTATACTATTATTAAGATGGAGTTGGTATCGCCTTTCCCGGAGAAGTTTAAGGTTTTGGAAGGAAAGAAGGTTTTTCTTGCTGCGGCAACGTTGAGACCTGAGACTATGTATGGTCAAACAAATGCATGGGTGTTGCCTGATGGGAAATATGGTGCATTTGAAATTAATGAAACCGAGGTTTTTGTTACAGCGCGTAGGGCAGCTCTTAATCTTGCTTATCAGAATCATTCTAGGGTACCTCAGAAACCAACTTGCTTGCTTGAGCTTACGGGTCATGATTTGATTGGACTTCCATTGAAATCTCCTCTTTCGTTTAATGAAATTATATATGCACTCCCTATGCTGTCTATTTTGATGGATAAAGGTACAGGGGTGGTGACCAGTGTACCCAGTGATGCTCCTGATGACTACATGGCGTTGCATGATTTAAAGTCAAAACCAGCTTTTAGGGCAAAGTACGGTGTGAAAGATGAATGGGTGTTGCCGTTTGAGATTGTGCCTATCATTGATGTTCCTCCGTTTGGAAATAAGTGTGCCGAGACGGTTTGCTTGCAGATGAAAATTAAAAGTCAGAATGAGAAAGACAAGCTTGCAGAAGCCAAGAAGCAAACATACTTGAAAGGATTCACTGATGGAACTATGATTGTTGGAGAATTTTCCGGGAAGAAAGTTCAGGAAGTTAAGCCCTTGATTAGGTGCAAGCTTTTGGAAACAGGTTAGTGTTCAACTTGATAGGCTTTCTTTTACTCTTTGGGTGTATTTTCCTTTTAAAATTACCAATATAGTGTAAGTTTAAAAAATAACTATCATATTGGGGCAAGTTTACAACAAGAGCAACCTGCATAACAAAATCCTCAATCATACACAAAACTGTACTCTTAAAAATAATTGGTGGTTGTAGATGTACAGTTTAGCATATATATTGCCTTCCATAAATCCAAGTTTCTATTTTCTTGTCAATAACTTTACTTTTGAAGGATTAGAATACTACATTGTATTTGCATTTGCATTTGCATTTGCATTTGGCACTAATATTCTGTTCTTATGGACCAAAATATAATTTAAGAAACAAAAATTCTTCAACATTGAAGTATTAACAGTTATTCCTTTGTGGAGTACAAAGTAGATTGACATCTTTCATATATTTTACAAACTCATGTTTTACAGCAATTCTGCTTTGTGTTCTTCTACTGTTATTATAGAAGAGTTTTTTCTGATTTATCAAATGTTCCGGATGTATTGGCATCCCATATCTACTGTTGGGTATAAGTCATCTCTTCTCTTTTATTCATAATATTGTTAAAGAAACTTGGCTTCACATTATTATAACATATGGATAATCGTATTATCCTCGTACATCTCAGAATTTGTAGAAACTTACTTCCACATCCTGTGTAATACAATCAGAAATTGAGAGGCTAAATTCTTCAAAATATTATAGTAACATATTATTAAATGAGGTATTAAAATAGTTGTGCTAATAATCAACAGAAATTAAATTAATTGATGATTTACATTACTTTTTGGCATGCAAATGTTAATAATTATTTTGTTCCTGCATTATTGTGAGTCATCTTATGCTCATTACTTGAATTTTTTATTTTGCACTTTCAGGTCAAGCTATTATATACAGTGAGCCAGAGAAGCGAGTGATGTCAAGATCTGGTGATGAATGTGTTGTAGCTCTGACAGATCAGTGGTATATTACATACGGGGAATCAGAATGGAAGAAGTTAGCTGATGAATGCCTGTCTAACATGAGCCTGTATTCCGAGGAGACGCGTCATGGATTTGAGCATACTTTAGGCTGGTTGAACCAGTGGGCTTGCTCACGATCATTTGGTCTTGGGACACGCATACCATGGGATGAACAGTTCCTAGTTGAGTCTTTATCGGATTCTACCATTTACATGGCTTATTACACCATAGCACATTATTTGCAGGAGGGTGACATGTATGGATCCAGTGAATCATCTATCAAACCTCAACAGCTCACTGATGATGTCTGGGATTATATTTTCTGTGATGGACCTCTCCCTAAGTCCACCGATATTTCATCATCCGTTTTAGAAAGAATGAAGCTCGAGTTTGAGTACTGGTATCCATTTGATCTCCGGGTTTCTGGTAAAGATCTTATCCAAAATCACCTTACTTTCTGCATTTACAACCATACTGCAATTTTCCCCAAACATCACTGGCCTCGTGGGTTTAGATGCAATGGCCACACAATGCTCAATTCTGAGAAAATGTCCAAGTCCACTGGAAACTTCAGAACTATTCGTCAGGCAATTGAGGAGTTTTCTGCTGATGCTACACGGTTCTCTTTGGCTGATGCTGGTGATGGTGTTGATGATGCAAATTTTGTCTTTGAGACAGCAAATGCGGCAATTCTCAAGCTCACCAAAGAGCTTGCATGGTATGAATCAATTTTGCCTGCAGAATCTTCTCTGAGAACTGGTCCACCGTCTATTTATGCCGATCGTGTATTTGCTAATGAAATTAACATTGCTGTCAGAACAACTGAGCAAAATTACTCCAACTATATGTTTCGAGATGCGCTCAAGACTGGCTTTTATGATCTTCAGGCTGCTAGGGATGAGTATATATTGTCATGTGGGGTTGGCGGTTTAAATCGTGATTTGGTGTGGCGTTTTATGGATGTGCAGACACGCCTTCTAGCACCTATCTGTCCACATTATGCAGAGTTTATTTGGAGAGACATTTTGAAAAAGGATGGTTTTGTGGTGAAGGCAGGTTGGCCAACAGCGGATGCTCCTGACCTTACACTAAAGAGTGCCAACAAATATCTACAGGATTCTATTGTGCTGATAAGGAAGTTGCTTCAAAAGCAACTTTCAGGCTCAAAGAAAGGAAATAAGAAATCCGCTCCAGTTGTAACGCCGGGACAAATCAAGGTAAAATGCTTGGTATATGTGAATGAGCAATATGACGGTTGGAAAGCTGAGTGCCTTAGTATTCTCCAAAACAGCTTTAACAAAGATACTCGAACTTTTCCTCCGGATTCAGAAATTAAGGAGGCGTTACAACAGAGTTCTTTTGGTCAATCTGCTGAATTTAGACGTATTCAGAAGTTATGTATGCCTTTCTTGAAGTTTAAGAAGGAAGAAGCAATTGCAATTGGGGAACAAGCCCTGGATTTGAGATTGCCATTTGGTGAAATTGATGTTCTTAGGGAAAACTCTGAATTGATTAAGAGACAGGTAAGTTCAAAAGATGTTCTTGTGGAAGATGTGACCATTGTATCTGCTGCAGATGCTGATTCAGTGGCTAAAGCTGGATCTCTTGTAACTATACTTAAAGAAAATCCTCCATCCCCTGGAAGTCCTACTCCCATCTTCTTTCCTAATCAGTAGATACTGGGTAAGTTTCTTGAAATTTCCCTTCTTAAAATAGGTCACACTTCCTACTTTTTTTCCTTTTGTGAAGTTTAGGGTCAAACCTCGAGTGTTGTGCTGCTTGTCTTGATCTGACTTGAAGATTAATTTTGTTTTTCTTCCATATCTTGTCATGCGTTTCTTGTTTGGATGGTGCATCCTCCCCAAACCTATGAATTATTCAGAGTCTAAGCAGCCCCGGTTCAACTAAAAATTTAATTCATTAAGCCCCTTTCAGTCAATAATATTTTTTGGTTGAAATTTGGATGAGTGTTTATGAAAAGATGTGCACAAGCTCTGGTTTTAGGGATGTATTTGATACGTCTTACTCATTATACAAGACGAATCCAACAAACTGAAAAGCAGTGTCCTAGGCTCTTTCTCTTTTATAATTTGACAAAACAAATAGGTTGTGGTTTACAAGGCACGTAAATTGCAATATTCATGTCAAGATGAAGGATTTGCAAAATGCATTTGTTATGGTTTGTTAATATCCCCTCTTGTCATAAATGTATTTAGTAAAGTTAGATTTGTTTTCCCATATTCAATAAACTGTGTTAATTGGGAGACATATATGTATTAACTGTTTGGCTGAGTGAAGTCTGTTTTCCATGGTGAGTTGGTGTTCTGTGAAAAGTGTTGGATTCTTTCGGATTTCATGGAATTGAATACAACTTAATTATTAAAAAAAGCCTGTAATTTTGCATATTTTATTAGAGATAAGAAGGAAAGAAAAAGGTATAATGTAAGTTTGGGCATGTTTTAATGCATCTGTTTCGGTTTCATTTTGCAGGATCTCTACAAAACGAAGATGTGAATCTCAAGTTGAAGATTAGAAATGCAGCGGGCCAGTTTGTCTCTCTATTGGCAGAAATCTATGTGAAAACAGGCTGAAATTTTGTTACATTGTATCTTCAAGAACCTAGTGCTTTTACAATTATTATCATAGTACAGTTACATTACACTGACCAACTTAATTTATGATGCTTTATTTCCAGTCAACAATTGTGTCCATTAGGCATATTTTTGTTTTGTTTATCGGTTTATGCTGTCAGAAGACTGTTTGAAATTTTGTATTTGGAAAGTTGATTTTTTAAATTTGAGAAGTTTGTTATAATGTTATTCAATTGGGAAAATTGATAAATGAGTTTGGATCACGGTAATTAACACCGGGCTGGACCGGCCGGTTCAACCGGGCAACCGACCTGTGTCCAGCCATTTAGCTTGGAAAACTGGCCAGTCATACTGGATAAAAACTGGGAAAAATCGGAAAAACTGACGGGTTTGACTTGAAGGGATTGGAACGGTTTTTTTCATAGGTTTCACCTAGATGTGAAATATCCTGCAACATTACATATTTATCTTTTTTCTTCTGCTAAACTTTACCAAAATTTCTGTCTTTTATATTCATTTTCAATGCTTTTCTAGGTAGGCTAGAGATTTAGAACTTGCATGAAAAAATATCGAGAGAAGATGTGAAGTAGAAAATAGGAGGAGATGAGAAGTTTACTTTGCAAGAAAAATAAGGGAATTTTTTACTTCACTCTATGAATTTCTAGTACACAATGTGAAAATAAAAGAGAATATTGTTAAATTTTGGAGATGCATATTTAAATGTACCATAACTTAATTTATTTTTGAAAATGATTCTAAGCTAGTGTTAACTAAATATTATGGAGATGTATCTTTGTGTATATTATAGAGATGCATCTTCGGACGTTATTTGTTAAAAAATGTGCTGAAACTCTTCTCCGTCTCCACTTCTAAAAAAAGAACTCTAAACCTATCTCAAACTTTCTCAACTCATATTTTCTTAAAACCTATTAACTAAAAGCTTCTTCCATCAACGCTAACTACATCAAAGAGTTTATTCAACATTCAAGTAAATTCACAATTTGTAAGTTTTTTATATTTGTAAACTTTTTTGAGTTTTTGTATAAATTTGTAGAAATTGATGATTAGGTTATGAAATAGATAGTTTTTGCATGTTTGATAGTTTATATGCTTGATAGTTTATACATAATGAGAAACATGTTTGATAGGTAAAAGTATTGATCAATGCATTATTTTTGGCATTTTGGTGGTCTGTATTAACGCCATTGCCGAATGTGTGAGTTGTAGAAAAATTCAAAGATGCATTTTCATAATTTTTCAACATTTTGATTCCCAAGAACCGAAGATGCATCTTTGTAGTTTATCCACCAACATTTTATTGGCTTTTCTTGCTTGTAGTCATTGGGTGACGCTTATGTGGTTTACTTAAAGGCATTATGGCGGATAGAGAAGACAAATTGAGGCATGATTGGATTGCACATCATGCATCAGTTCAGAGGGAAAAAAAGTCAACCATCGCAGGCTCCTATTACCTTCAGCATTAAGGCTTAATGCATCATTTGGTCTCTTATCTTAATTTCAAATTTCACTTTCGTCCCCTATTTAATAAATGTTCGCTTTGAATCCCTTAAATCAAGTTCCGTTAGCCACATTTGTCTTTTCCGTTAAATTTTATTAAAATCCAATTAATTGTATAGATATAGCAGTCCAATTGTTATTAATTTAGTTGATCTGGAATTATTTTATTAATATTTTATTATTTATAATATATTAAATACTATTTAATCCACCATATCTTCCTCACTTCTCCTAATCCTAATCGTCACCTCTAGGGCTGGAAATGAGTCGAGTCGAGTCGAACTCGCCTTAGCTCAGTTCGACTCGTTAAGAATTAGCCGAGTTCGAGTTCGAGTTCGAGTTCGAGTTTATCACGAACTTTTTTTCAGCTCAAACTCGACTCGTTAAGAATTGACCGAGTTCGAGTTCATCACGAACTTTTTTTTCAGGTCAAACTCGACTTGTTAGAAGTTCACGAATATCTCGGTTCAACTTGTTAGGTTTATCTTGTTAGGCTCAACTCGCTTATTTCACAGACTTAAAAGTAATTTTTTAAAGTCTATATATATATATATATATATATATATATATATTTGACATTTTAAATTAATATTTTTTAAATAAAAAATATAGAAATAAAATAAAGTTATAAAATTGAAATTTATACGATGTTAATTTTATTTGTATAATTATTCGTAGAAATATTTTACTCACTTGAGAATATAAATTATCAATTAAAACCGTTAGATTAAAAAAAATATGAGGTTAAGATTTAGAACAAATCTTTAAACATACTATTAAAGACAATATAATCTATCTCATATATAATCGAATTGACTCATGAACCTAACGAGTCGAACTATGTATAGTTCAAGTTCAGATCATTTAGTTAACGAACTTAGTTTTTAGCTCATATTCAGCTCATTTGGTTCATGAACCTAGTTCAACGATTTAATTTTCGAATCGAATTTCGAACTATTTCCGAGTTGGTTTGGTTCATTGCCAGCCCTAGTCACCTCTCTTGCTCTCTTCTTCCCCTATTTTTCTAATTCTTTTTCAACCATTACTTTCATTCCTTTCAGATCTATTATTAATTCTCTTAAGTTTTTTTTGTTGGTTTGGAATAACAAACTGTTCTGGACTGGACCAATGGATAGAATTGGCCCAATAAGTCTCTGCTACAGAGCGGCCCAAATCGCCTAAGTCCAATCCGCGGGAGGGAAAAAGTTACCTTTTTGCCCCTCCTACCAGGCAAGGAACATAACGTTCCTCCCCGGACATTCTGCCCAACGTGCACAGCTTCAGTGCTCCCCGACAGCCATGGGCAGATGCCCGAAACTAAGCATATGCCCGACATAACGGCTAGTTTTGGACACCCTGCCCGTCGTAACGGCTAGTTTGGGCAGCGACCGATTCTTTAGGGAAAACGGTTATTTCGCCCCGAAAATAGGACCGTTAGCCACGTGCTTAGAGCCCTATATAAACCCTCTCACTTGAGAGGGTCAGGTATCAAATATTCACCCTACGAACTAATACTTTGTACTTGCCCCTTTTTTCTGACCCTTTCTTACTTGAGCGTCGGAGTGCCTTGCAGGTACACCACCACCTCTCCTCAATCACTTACCGGACAGCCAGTACGACCAGCACCCATCCGGACACCTCCATAACGACCAGCCCGCGTGGACCCGTTCGAGCACATCGGATCAGTGGTGCCGTCTGTGGGAACTTCTTGTTCTCCCCTTCTTTCATTCCTCCTCGGAAATCGAAAGATCAAAACATATTCTCTTTGATCCGCCCACGTATGGCTGCCCAGAATTCTGCGATAGGTGCTGACACCACCGTTCTCATCCCCGTCAACAAGGTGGACGTTGACGGTCATTCTTTGTTACCTTCTGACCCCTGTTTCCGTCGGGACGGGGCTACTGCATCTCCAACTCCTCCTCCCACCGGGCAAGGAGACGTGCAGATCCCATCGGAAGACCGGCCAGTTCCCGGTCCACCCAGCGCCGATTTGGCCGTGGCAGCCCTTCTGGAAGCTGTTAACCGCACCAACCTCCTCATCCTACGACAAGGAGAAAGGATAGGAGCTCTTGAGGAGGCATCTTTCCCAAGATCCTCTCCTCCCCGGAATAAAGCCCGAAGATCCAAAAGCCCGCCACCTAGGCGCGGAGAAGACCGTGCGGTTAGGCACGGGCCTGAGATACGACCCACTCGCAAGCGCGACCAGATCTCCCCGCGAGATCGATCCCCGTCGAGACGCAAAAGAACGAGGCAAGATAGGCCCTCCCCGCCGGGCAGACCTCATGGCCGGTCCCGTTCACCCTCACCTCGCAGAAACCGTCGCCGCGAGCGCAGACGACGGTCACCATCAGAGCCAAGTTCAGATAGCGACGACGAACCTCGCGGCCCGTTCTCCCGGGAGATCCTAGCAACCCGCCTTCCTAAGGGACTGGAGAAGCCTCCGTCGCTAGGGACATACGACGGAACCACCGACCCGGACGAGCATATAGAGAACATCGACGCTCTCTTGGATTACAGAGGGGTACGTGGAGCCATCAAGTGCCGCCTGTTCCCGACCACGCTCCGTAAAGGAGAAATGACGTGGTACAAGCAGCTGCCCGAGGAATCCATCACGTCATGGAGACAGCTGGGGAGGATCTTCTCCCGTCATTTCACCGCTTCACGACGCCACCCCAAGACCGAGGCGTCCCTGGGAGCCGTCGTACAAGGCAAAGAGGAGCCTCTCCGGGCTTATATCGAGCGCTTCAACAAGGAGGCTATCCAGGTACCAACGACCGACGCCATGAAGAAATTCTTGCTCGAGCAAGGGTTACGTCCTGGTTCCGATTTCGCGAAAGCCATCGGCCTCGACCCACCGAGGAATCTCAATGCACTTCTCCACCAGGCCCAGTCACATATACAGTACGAGGAGAAAGTCGCTGCCCACTCGGTCCGGACATCTCGCAACCAAGAAGGTGCCCGGACGTCCAGAGTTGAAGAGCCCTCGACGTCCCGTCGAGGAGACAAGAGACGCGACGATCGACCTCGCGATACACGCGAGCAGAGAGCACCCTCCGGGCGATTCCACGATTATACCCCCATCACTGCCTCAAGGGAGAAAATACTGTCCGAGTGTGCCAACTCAGAGTTCAAACAGGCGGGAGTCCGTTTCCCCAAGTAGCTGACGGTCAGGCCAGGGATGGACAAGTCCAAATACTGCCGTTTCCACAAGAGTCACGACCATACAACGGAAGAGTGCATCCACCTCAGAGATGCCATAGAGATCCTCATTCGCGACGGCCATCTGAAGCAGTTCGCAAAAAAGAAGGACGCTCCCCGGCAAGAGTCCCAGGAAAGCAAAAAGGTCGCAGAGGAAATTCCGCCTTCCGACGACACCGACGTCCAGGTCGCAATGTCCGTGACTCGACCAGAAGACTTTCGCATCCCGGACGACCTGCTCGTCTCCACATACCTCGCTGCCAGCAGCCCGTGGGAGGCCTTCCCGTCGGCCATGGTGATCTCTGGGGGTGGATTCAACAAAGTCACAGTTGGCTCGGTCAAAAGGAGATTCGACCAACTGATCAGCAAAAGCTCCAACGAGGTCACCACGCTGGACACCACGCACAAAGGGTCCGCTCCCATTTCCTTCTACAAGGAAGAACTCCTCGGCGGGGCACCGAATTCGAACATCCCACTGCTTATCTGGGCAAGGATGGCGAATTTCGATGTCCGAAGGATACTCGTGGACCAGGGCAGTTCGGTTGACATAATGTACAACCACCTGTTCGAGACATTGCAGCTGAACGACTCTCACTTCACTCCATACGTCGGATCCGACCTGCAAGGGTTCAACGGAGCGGTGACAAAGCCCCGAGGTTACGTAGAGCTCATCGTAACCTTCGGTTCAGGAAAGACAACCCGAGCAATCAAGGCACAGTTTCTGGTAATCGATTGCCCGTCACTGTACCAGTGCATCTTCGGAAGGCCAACCCTGGCAGAGTTGATTGCAGTACCTTCCACCGTACATCTCAAAATGAAGTATTACACTTCTGAAGGGATGGTCGCCACCCTCCACGGCGACATCGAGGTTGCCCGCCGCTGCTTTGAAGCAGCGTCAAAGGGACTTAACACCATCTCGGCGAAGCCAAGAGCATCTGGTCGTCCCCACCTGCCCAGCAGCTCCGAGCAGCCAAGACCACTCCCCCAGGTCGAATCAATCGATCTAGACAGCCGGTTCAGCAAAGAAGATTGCACCAAGGTTCCGACACCGTCGGGCATTAAGTCCGACAACAGCGGCCATCTCCTACGACCTGTCCCAGATGGCAACTTCGAGATCGTTCCGTTCGGAGAAGACCCCCAACGAGGAGTGAAGATAGGAGCAGATCTGCCCGACCTGTCCAGAAGACAGCTGAAAGCGTGCCTCCGCGAAAACGCAGACCTGTTCGCGTGGAGTGCTGCTGAGATGCCCAGATTGGACCCCTCCGTCGCCTGTCACCAGCTCACGATCGACCCAACCGTCAAAGCCGTTGCTCAGCGCAGAAGGAAGCAGTCCCCGGAGAAGACAGAAGCCGCGGAGAAAGCTGTCAAAGACCTTCTAGAAGCTAGGTTTATTTCCGAGGCCAAATATACTACATGGCTCTCTAATGTTGTACTTGTACGAAAAAATAATGGCAAATGGAGGATGTGCGTTGATTACACTGATGTTAATAAGGCCTGTCCGAAGGACGCCTACCCCCTCCCCAATATAGACAAACTCGTAGATAATTCGGCCGGTTTTAAACTTTTATCGTTCCTCGACGCCTACTCGGGCTATAACCAAATACCTATGGCCGCGAGCGATAAAACTTACACAGCCTTCATGACCGAATCGGGCAACTATTACTACAACGTAATGCCCTTCGGACTGAAGAACGCCGGCGCTACATACCAACGAATGATGAACAAAGTCTTCCACGAACAGATAGGCGATATGCTCGAGGTATACATGGACGACATGATCGTCAAATCCCACGAGGAAGTAGACCATGTCGCCCACCTCCGCAAAATTTTCGAGCAGGCAAGGAAATACCAAATGCGTTTCAACCCGGAGAAGTGCACATTCGGGGTACGGGCAGGTAAGTTCCTCGGTTTCTACCTGACAGAACGAGGAATAGAAGCTAACCCCGACAAGTGCCGGGCATTCTCCGAATTCCCAACGCCCACGTCTAAAAAGAACATCCAATCCCTCAACGGAGTACTGACCTCGCTATCCCGCTTCGTCGCAAAGTCCGCCCAGCACGCCCTTCCTTTCTTCAAGCTCTTGTGGAAAGAAGCAGCATTTGAATGGACCGAAGAATGCGAGGCGTCCCTCCTCCACTTGAAACAAGCTCTATCGGAACCGCCCGTGTTATCACGACCAGATACCGGGGAGGTTTTGTTCCTGTACCTCGCCGTCTCCGCCGAGGCCGTTAGCGCCGTTCTCATCCGCGAAAATCCTAGCGGGTAAAAGCCGGTATATTTCACGAGCAAGGCACTGCAGGACACAGAATTGAGATATCAACAGATAGAGAAGGTAGCATTGGCCCTCGTCAACGCTGCCAGACGACTAAGACACTATTTCTTGGCCCACATGATCGTGGTGAGGACCGATCAACCCATCAAGCAGCTACTGGGACGACCAGACATGGCCGGGCGAATGCTCAGATGGTCGCTAGAACTGTCCGAATTCGACGTCCAGTACGAAAGCAGGAAAGCTCTTAAAGCCCAGGCCCTGGCCGACTTCGTAGCAGAAGTGACCTTTTCAAACTCCTCGCCCCGCGTGACAAATAGATGGACCATCTATGTGGACGGGGCATCCAGCTCGAGCGGCAGCGGGGCAGGCGTAATTCTGGAAAACGACGAAGGGACCATAGTCGAGGCTTCTCTCACATTGTCTTTTCCCACGTCAAACAACCAGGCCGAGTACGAAGCCTTCCTCGCCGGGCTACGCCTAGCCGAAGACCTGGTGGTCGAGGAAGTCATCATCTGCACGGACTCGCAGCTCGTAGCCAACCAGGTGTCCGGGGAATATCAAGCCAAAAACGACAGTCTCTCCGAATACCTCACCCTCGTCAGAGAAAAGATGTCGAAATTCAGAACAGTAGAAGTAAGACACGTTCCATGCGAACACAACGTACGAGCAGACGTATTGTCAAAACTGGCAAGCACCAAAAGGAAAGGCGGAAACAGGTCAGTCATCCAAGAGATACTTCCCCGGTCAAGCATCACTAAGGGATCTTCGACCCTACACGTACACGCGATCGGGGATAGCGATTGCTGGATGACGCCCGTTTACAACTACCTCACCAGGGACGAACTCCCAGAGGATCCCAAGGAGGCCAGCACCATCAAACGAAGGGCCTGCTCGTACGTTATCCTCGAAAACAAACTCTACCGGCGGGGCTTCTCCATCCCACTTCTTAAATGCATAGAAGAGGAGGTCGTCCCCCACGTATTGCGAGAAATCCATGAAGGCATCAACGCCCAACACCTAGGAGGAAAGTCCCTTGCCCGTAAGGCCCTCCGAGCAGGGTACTATTGGCCGACCATGCAACAAGACGCCAAGGAGCATGTGAAGAAATGCGACAAATGCCAAAGACACGGGGATATGCACATAGCTCCGCCAAACGAACTAAAAAGTATGACCTCCCCGTGGCCATTCGCCTGGTGGGGCCTGGACATCCTAGGACCCTTCGTGACGGGGTCCAGCCAAAACAAATACCTGATAGTGGGCGTAGATTACTTCACAAAGTGGATAGAAGCAGAAGCTTTAGCCAAGATAACAGTGCTTAACATTCTGCGCTTCTACAAGTGGAACATCCTTGCCCGGTTTGGGATCCCCCAAGCAATTGTCACGGACAATGGAACACAATTCACAGACAAAAAATTCCAAGACTTTGTCGCACACCTCGGAACGAGGCAACACTTCGCTTCCGTGGAGCATCCCCAAACCAACGGGCAAGCAGAAGCGGCCAATCGTGTCATACTGCGCGGCCTCAAGCGAAGACTGGATGAAACAAAGAAAGCCTGGGTCGAGGAGCTTCACAGTGTCCTATGGGCATACCGCACCACTCCCCAGTCCACCACCGGGGAAACACCTTTCCGTTTGGCATATGGCACCGAGGCGGTCATACCCATCGAAATCCACGTACCGTCCAGGAGGACGGAATCACCCCTGGACGAGGAAATGAACGACGAAGCGATAAGAGAGGAGCTCGACCTCGTCGAGGAAATCCGAACAGGAGCAGCCCTCCGCGAGGCATCTCTCAAGCAAAAAATAGCGATCAGGCACAACGCCAAAGTCTTGCGACGGGAATTCGACGTGGGCAGCCTCGTCCTGCGAAGAAACCACAAGGACTCCCGCGA
The DNA here is from genome assembly GCA_022829125.1 of Lathyrus tuberosus. Lineage (NCBI taxonomy): Eukaryota > Viridiplantae > Streptophyta > Magnoliopsida > Fabales > Fabaceae > Lathyrus > Lathyrus tuberosus. The sequence goes on from JALAZF010000254.1 coordinate 4,230,082, forward strand.
AGGTAAACTGGCGCCCAACTGGGAAGGACCATACCGAGTCCGCGCCAAAACGGGGAACGGCGCATACTTCCTCGAAAACCTCAACGGGGAAACGCTCCCTCGACCATGGAACGCTGAAAAACTTAAGCAATACTACAGCTAAAAGGCACAAGAAGCTTCCTCGCGTCACAAGGCCGTCTAACGGCCATCACGCTCGTCCAGGTACAAACGACGCATACGTACAAAGCGGAATCCCGCTCAAATAAATGAGCCGGAGCTCCGCTCGTCGGCGGTCCTCGATCGAGCACCGCCTTCGCCCAAGTACCATGATTGGCAGAACCCCAGCTCGCGATGGGACGTTCACGCCGCGACCTCAGGCCTCAATCGCGACCTCGCCAGGATCTTCCCCGGCTGTTCGACCAGTTCCCCACACTGGCGAATTCATAACGCAACGAGCAATCTGTCAAAAATAAGCCTTGTTGACAAACACACCCTCCGACGGGCAGTCACGAATACACAACTAAAACAAAATACAACAGTATAAACAGAAGTTGTATAAATTAACTGGGCATTAAATTAAAAGGCCACAAGGGCCAAAGATTGTGCTTGTTACATCAAAAAGGGGCCACGCCCCCAGAACAAAAATAAGATTACAACGAGTTCAACGGCACGCAGGCCGGACAAGATACAGTTAAGCAACAAAAACTCTTCAGTCTTCCACACGCTCGGTTGACGCTGCTTCAGGCCTCGGCTCCTCCACGGGCTGCTCCTCGATATGTTCCTCGGGAGTATCGAGAACAAGACCCTCGGGCAGGACAATGCGGCCACCCTCCACACGAGCTAGGTAGTGAGTACCCCCGGTCGAAATCTCGAGCCCAGGGTTCACCACTCGCAACTGGGCCACCGCACTATCAAAAGACTCCGCGGCCACAGCAATACCATCATCCTCGGCCTGCAGAATGCCAGCGACCAGCTCTGCCCGAGTCTTTAACACCCTTATCTCCTCTGGTTCGTCATCACCTGGGGCATTGGCCGCCATCAACTCCGCGTTCAACTCCTCGGACGCCTTCTTCTCCGACTTTAGCTTGGTAACTTTCTCCCTCAGCGTTGTCGTCTCTTCCTCGGCTTTCTTCTTCGCCTCACGGGCATTCCGGACCTCCTCCTTCAGCGCCGCTTCGGAGGCCCGAGCAGCAGTAAGCTCAGCCTCGAGCACGTGGTCCCCCTCAGCGTACACAGCTGCCATCTCGAGCATTCTCACGAGGGCAGAAGCATCCCTGGCCACCATCGCCCTTTTGCCCGCGTGATCCATGTTCCCCAGGCTAAGAGATTCAGCCCGAGGAATAACCAAGGTATTACCCTCAAAGAACCTCATATCGTTGATGCACGGAGGAAGTTCGAACTTCCCCTTCTCAACTGCCCCCCTCAGATCCACCGTATCTGTTGTCCAGAAGCGCTTCTGTCGCCCGACCAAAGGCAGCGGAGAATCCCGCGGACAGGAAGTGGGAGAACAGGAGGTCCCCGGAGCAGTTTGAACAGGGGGAGGCGCACGAGAACCAGTAGCAGTCCGGGTCTTGGAGGGGGTCGCTCCGGCCTTACCCCTCGCCATAGCGTTCCTCACCACACGGTCACGGGCTTGAGGCATCTCACCTGCACAACGAAAACAAGCGCGTCAGAAACGAGGAAGAAAGAATAGCAAATAAAGTCTAAGTAACTAAATCTACCGAGCAGCGCCGTGACATCCGCAGAAGTCTTGCACTCCAGCAGTGCCTTGACGGGGATAAACCGGCGCTCGACCCTTTGACTGCCATCCTCCTCGAAGATAGGATTACCCTTGCTCGCCCAACAGGTCGCGAGCTGAAAGGAGTTGACCCACTTCACCAGGGTCTCGTAAGACGCGGTATCCTGCCCGCCTAAAGCACTCGGCTAAAAAACATAGGCACTGGGCTTCTTTGAGAAGTGGTCGGGCGTCCAGCGGATTGGGAACTTGTACACTCTCTCCCCAATGTACTTCCCTTCCTCTTTAATCAACTCATCCCCGTTCTCATCACATTCCACCTCCCAGCAGTACGTGCTGTCCTTAGCAGCTTCGGACAGAGGCTCGACGATGTAGTACCGTCTCTTGAAGTTTCGGATGGATTCCGAGAACGGCTTGAACAGTTTTTTGGGCTGCTTCAAAGAGACCCATCCGTACCTCTTCCCCGTCAGCTGCCGCTGTAGGTGGAAAATAGCAAAGAACAGAGGGATGGTGAGCCCCAAAGCAAGGTGCTCGCACACCAACTCAAAAGCCCGTATAAAGGCCAGCGAATTGGGGTGGAGTTGGGAAGGCGCCAGCTTCAGATGATGGAACACCGACCGCTGGAAGTCAGTGAAGGGCAACCTCAGCCCCAGTTCTTTGAAGACATATTCGTACATCCCGAAGCAGTCCCCGAAGCTCGAGCATATCCGCTCGCCCACGCTAGGCAGAAGCACCCTCCATTCACCTGAAGGCCCCACCTCAGTAAAAGCGTCTGCCGCAAACCTCGCAAACGTGGAAGTGTGTTCGGAAGGCTCGGCCACCTCCCACTCTTCCGGGCAGAACGCGTCTACGTCCTCTTCCATTACATCTTCCTCCACGACCCCCAGGTCATCTCCCTCCTCAGCATCACTCGCTTACCCCTCGACGTCGCTCGAGGAATTCGAAGCCGACGAACTCGAGGACGCAGAACTCGAGGCCGTTGCACTGCTGCTCTCATCGGAGACAGTTTCTTCGGACGTAACGGGTATAACCTCCCTCTCGGGCTCCATCGCCACTATGATCACCTGAAAAAGCAGAGAAAGGCAGTGAATTCGACAGGAAATCAAATCCACCCTTCCACCGCTAAGACAAGTGAAAGGGCGCGCAAAAGGCTAGGGACAACGTCCCCGGCCTAGGCCCCAACATCGAGCAAAGAAGAACAAAACATCCCCGCGAAGAGATGCCCGAGACATGTCAACTTCCTACGAGTAACCTCCCCGTGGATATGCCCAGATTCCGTTGAAGCTCAGCCAGGAATCGCATAACTCCACCGGAATCTGGAAACATTCTACTAGGAAACTCACCAAGTACCCCAGAAAACGATAAGACGCGGTGGTCATAACTCACAACCACCACGCCCACCTAGCGCACTACCTACTCCGACGAGATGCTTGGCGCAGCAAAAGGGCAAAACCACCGCCCACCACCAACACTCGCCGGAAATCTACCTATCTTGTCATCTAAAACTAACCCTAGCCACATGCAACCTACCACTAACAACAAGAGAAAGCAAAACAAACAGAAAATCTGAAAACTTACTTGATTTTACTGGAAGAAAAGCAACTGCTCGAAACTTGTTGCGGTGGCCGGTTGCTTGGAGCCGATGACAGACAAGAACAAAGGCGGCGACGGGGAAGAATCAGAAAGGGAAAAGTGAAAAATGGGACGGTTTCCCCCATTTTATACCAAGAGGCACGTGCACACACGCGCCCGTAGGTAATAATGACGACCCACTAGCCATGATTACCTACTTAACTGCTACACAGGTCTCGATGCACACGTGGCGACCCAACGTTTCCCATTCCATCTGACGCGTCACCTCCCCGAATACCGGGCAAGAGGGATTCGACCACGAGCATCGCGGACACGGAGAACCACGAGCACCTCGGGACAATCGTCCTCGTATCTAACGACGACTTCATGATAGTCCCCCGGGACAACAAGGAGTCCTTAAGTCATCACTCCCATGCTCGGGAGCAACGACTTGGGGGGCTCCTGTTCTGGACTGGACCAATGGATAGAATTGACCCAATAAGCCTCTGCTACAGAGCGGCCCAAATCGCCTAAGTCCAATCCGCAGGAGGGCAAAAGTTACCTTTCTGCCCCTCCTACCAGGCAAGGAACATAACGTTCCTCCCCGGACATTCTGCCCAACGTGCACAGCTTCAGTGCTCCCCGACAGCCATGGGCAGATGCCCGAAACTAAGCATATGCCCGACATAACGGCTAGTTTTGGACACCCTGCCCGTCGTAACGGCTAGTTTGGGCAGCGACCGATTCTTTAGGGAAAACGGTTATTTCGCCCCGAAAATAGGACCGTTAGCCACGCGCTTAGAGCCCTATATAAACCCTCTCACTTGAGAGGGTCAGGTATCAAATATTCACCCTACGAACTAATACTTTGTACTTGCCCCTTTTTTCTGACCCTTTCTTACTTGAGCGTCGGAGTGCCTTGCAGGTACACCACCACCTCTCCTCAATCACTTACCGGACAGCCAGTACGACCAGCACCCATCCGGACACCTCCATAACGACCAGCCCGCGTGGACCCGTTCGAGCACATCGGATCACAAACATTATACATTTTTATATTTTTTATGTGTTGTTTTGGATTGTTGATCTGAATGATATTATAGCAAGATGAGAATGCGATTGTGAAAGAAACTATTTCTGTTCCTCCGCCCCAGTTTCATGTTTATTCGTTTTGTAAAATTTTGACAACTTTTGATCCTAGTACCCACGGTGGGTTTCCTTTTTTTCTTCCATTTTTTTCTTCTCCCGCATAGTGCTGTTTCTTCTTTCATTTTTTCCTTTATAGGCTTATAGCAGAAATTGAAGGTGTTTTTGTTTGTTGATAGAACATGCCAAAGCAACCACCTAAAAAGAATTCTGATGTGTGAATTGAATTTTTTTAGGCCACCTGCGTAGACATTTACTGTAGAGAATTTGGAATGTTTTTGTCAGTTCTATGAGGCTGGTTGCTGGAGATGCATTTATATTTCTAAGGTTTACTAAATCATGTGAACATGTTATTTGAGTTATGTTCTGTTACTATTGTTGTTTTTTACTAATTTAGAAATTTTCAGAGGTGAGAATGAGGAGCCTCAAGTTTTAGGAATGTTTTTCTAAACAGTAGAGTTCTAAAATTGCTCAGAATATGTATGGTCATTTGTGCTGCAAATTCATCATCAACAATAGATCTAAGTTGTTTTCTTAATTCCTTGTTTGTATAGTGTGAATCACAGTATTGTATAAATTTGTGCTAGTTCATAGGGGTGGCAAAATGGGCCCGACCCGTTGGGCATGCCCGTTTTACCCGCACTTTAGTGCGGGGTGGGCCAAGGGTTTAGGCCCTCACCCTCTAATGTGTCCGCCCCACCCTGCCCCGTTTTTTTCGCGGGCACAAACATTTACATAAAATTTTGCATTTTTAGGCTTAAAAGGTACAGTGCCCGCGGGCTTTCCCCGCCCCGCCCTCACTTTTTTGCGGGGTGGACCTAGGTTTTAGGCCCGCATCCTCAACTATGACCGCCCCGCCCCGCCCCGTTTTCTTGTGGGCATTTGCGGGGTGGGCCTAAACAAGGCAGACATGCCCGTTTGCCACCCCTACTAGTTCATTGTTGATTTTTCATATTTCTGGATTTTCATTTTTATGTTCTGTTACTGGTACTGTGTCACTCATTACTTTTTTTTGAAAAAAAATGTTGATTATTGTGATAACAACGTGGTGTTATATTTTTTTAAACAAAATACTAATTTTTTAATACATATGATGACTCAGCTTATTAATAAACACTTTGTTGTCATGCCACATAGTCAAAATTAGCGTTTTTTATTTATTTAAAATATATCAATAAAGATTAATTTGACTAACATAATAGTTTTTAAAAGACTAATATATAACCTTTATTAGATAAGAGATTAAAGTAAAATTTAAAATTAAATTAAAGAATTTTGGTACAATAAATAACAAATACTATGTGACAGCAATGGATTGTTTTAATTGAAAAGTGTCAATTCAATTAATTGAAAAAGCTAAATGTTGGACAGTGTATTATTCATTTGAAAAATGTGATTATGTTGAGAATGATTACCTGTATTAGAAAATATGATGTACGTTTTTATTTTGAAATTTGATTTTTATTTCTTTTATAATCAATACAAGTACTATGAGCATTATGTTTTCTTTCATTTTCTTTAACAGAATAATCATTATGTAATGTAATGATAACTATTGAATTTAATTAAATTTTTGAGTTTTTAATATCATTAAATTATTAATAATTTATTTTATTATTATATTTTATATGACAAAATATATTAAAAATTAATTATTAAATTATTACCAGTTCGATTTCGATTCAATTTTGGTTAACCCTTTAAATCTTAAACCCATACCTATATTGGTTTAACATCTGATCCTGTTAGGGGTGGAAATAGGCTGAGCCGAGTTAGAGTTTGTCAAGCCTAAGTCTGACCTGCCTAAAAAGCTTAAGCTTAAGCCTGACCTGTAACCTGTTATATGTTTATTTTTAGGCCTGAGCGTGACATTTTCTAAACCCTGATTAACTTGTTAACTTACATAAACGCTTATTATTTTAGACATATGTAAATAAGCAATTAAAATAATGTTTAAATAAACTAACAAATTAGAAAGCCAATGAGACTAAAACGTTGTTTGTATTGATTTATTTTAACTTATCTATTAACATAAGATTTGTGAGACTATTTGTTTAAGATAACTTATGAAAACAACTTATAACATTGTTCATAAGGTGTTTTCATCTTATTTTCATAAATTTTCTAAAATAACCATTTTTTATATATGTATTTTAATTCAAAATGTAAAACATAACATAATGATGATAAAAAAGTTATTCATATTTATTTAAATAGTCGACCTGTTAGAATTAAAAAGGTTTTTTTATGGTATGAGACCTAACTTTTTTAGTTAAATAGACTTATAAAAAAACCTAAGACTTTTTTATTTAAAAAAAAAATTGGTCTGACCTTAATCTATATAAGCTAGACCGTAGACTCTTATTATCGGTTTGTCCTATTTTAGAGGTGTCCCGTCAAGGATTGCATTATGTTCAACAGAAGAAACCTGATTGCACTATGTTCAACAGAAGAAACCTGGTCCTCATATTGGAGAGCTTTGGTATCTGCTAGTACCTGCTTCGAATCATTAATCTACAAGCTAATATAACGATGAAATCATAATATACAAGTTGATATAGCGATGAAATCATAATCTATAAGTTGATATAGCAATCATTATGAACATGTCATTGGGTTTAATTACTGAGCACTGCCAGTTGAAAGTAGAGAGAAATCTTAATGGGTTAGTGAAAACAATATAGCTATTTTTCGAAAAATAGGTCCTAGTAGGAAAAGGGTCAAGCTTAGCCCTTCCAATCAATAAAATGAAGCAAACTAATTTAATCAAGCAAGATTCTACTATACCTTAAAATTTGATACATATTTTATATACATGATGGTGAAATAATCAAAACATTGCAAAGATCCACTTTAGTAGTCAGATAAGAAACAAGGTATAATTTGCATTTTTGTTTGATAAAATAAAGAGTTTAGTGTATTTTTGGTCTCTTAATTTAATTAATATTTCGTTTTGGTCCATTAACTTAAAAATGTTACATACTAATTCCTTAACAACTATTTCATTACATAAAATAATCTTTGCTGTTAAATTTTCTGAAAGAAAATGTTAATTTTGACTACGTGACAATGTTGATAAATTTTTAATATCTGACGTGATTTTTTTAATTTTATTATTTAACTTATATTCTGAGAATAAGCGATGTAATAAAAGAAACAAAAAATGGAAACTTAGTGTCGACAGTGAAGTAATATTGTTGAATCATGCTTTCTTTCTTAATCATCATCCTCATAATGTGATAACCTTGAGTTTTGAAAAGGCTCTAAGCTGTGAGATGGAGGAGATGTCTCAATTGTGAGGTCAAAACCATGGTTGAAGTTATTCATGTTCACGAGGTTCTTTCTCCCTGATTGATTCAACTCTACCATCACAAACCTCTTTTACTTTCCAACCAAACTGTTAACTTTTCCATTTCGTTTTACCAATAACTTTCCCCCTTTGTTTTACCGGCTTTTCCCATTCTTCTATCCTTGATCTAATACTTCGTGTAACTTTGTTTTTTTCTATCAGAGAGGATTTTGTCCTGTTGTTTCTTTCTGAACTCTTTAGAGGTGTTGCTTTCCACTTCACAATAACTTCTAGATCTGCTGATTTCGATTTCGATCCCAAGAATGACTATGCATATCACTTTATGTAGTGAATTTTCAGTGATCTATTTTGATTTTGTAACTTGTATTCATCGACTATTGTTATAGGAAACTTATTTGTGTGACTGATCTTGTTGTTGTTCTGTTTGTTATTCAGGTATCTGTTTGTGAAACTTTGCTCTATTAACAAAGTTATTCTACTATGATAAATTGGTTTTGCATTTGATCTCAAGAAAATTGGTTTTATCATTATGATAAATTGGTGTGCCGCTTAAATTTCTCTTAGAAACTTGTGATGATATCTTATATTCTATCTTATACTATGAGAATAAGCGATGTAATAAAAGAAACAAAAAATAGAAACTCAGTGGCGACAGTGAAGTAATATTGTTGAATGATGCTTTCTTTCTTAATCATCATCCTCATAATGTGATAACCTTGAGTTTTGAAAAGGCTCTAAGCTGTGAGATGGAGGAGATGTCTCAATTGTGAGGTCAAAACCATGGTCGAAGTTATTCATGTTCACGAGGTTCTTTCTCCCTGATTGATTCAACTCCACCATCACAAACCTCTTTTACTTTCCAACCAAACTGTTAACTTTTCCGCTTCGTTTTTCCGATAACTTTCCCTCTTTATTTTACTGGCTTTTCCCATTCTTCTATCCTGGATCTAATATTGCGTGTAACTTTGTCTTTTTCTATCAGAGAGGATTTTGTCCCGTTGTTTCTTTTTGAGCTCTTTGGAGGCGTTCCTTTCCACTTCACAATAACTTCTAGATCTGCTGATTTCGATTTCGATCCCAAGAATGACTATGCATATCACTTTATATAGTGAATTTTCACTGATCTATTTTGATTTTGTAACTTGTATTCATCGACTATTGTTATAGGAAACTTATTTGTGTGACTGATCTTGTTGTTGTTCTGTTTGTTATTTAGGTATCTGTTTGTGAAACTTTGCTCTGTTGACAAAGTTATTCTACTTGTTGTAAGATACTTGTATATGCACAAGTATACAAAAAATACTTGTTGTAACAAACTATATATGCACCACAGGCACTGTTAGATGTCAAACATGCTACATATTTGCATTCAATACTTGGCATTTTTCATTACTTTCTATGGTTAACTTGTTGATTTTTGTGGTGATTTGTTGTAGTTCTTCAAACATTGGAATATACTTTTGGTGCTTGTAATTTGTGTGCTATTGTGCAGAAATAGGCATGAAATGATCAATAAAGTAAGACACAAGGAGTGGATGCAAGCTGCCAAAGAACCAAGAAAGCAACAGCAGGGTTCGCTAGGCGAATCCTGGCGAAGTCACCAGCGAACGTTCGCCTAGCGAACGGTGGCGAGGCTTCCAGCGAAGAGAACCAGAAAGAGGCAGTGTGAAAAGGGAGTAAAATTCGCTTCGCGAAGTGCCAGCGAGTGTTCGCTGCTTTGCTCGCTGGGCGAAGGTCCTGGCGAAGGAAGTCTTGGCTGAGGCAGTGGAGAAATGGACCAAAATTCACTAGGGCGAAGGTTTTGGCGAATGTTCGCCTAGCGAATGAAATGTCCGCCTAGCGAACCCGCGATAACAATTGTGGGCGGTTTAAGTTCTGAGGCACTTAAAGTGCCATTTTTTAGTCCATTCGCTAGGCGAGTGAATCCTTCGCTAGGCGAAGTCTGCAGAATTTCAGTATCTTATAAATAGATTTTCACTTTTCCAAAAGGGGGACTTTTGCTATTTTCACACAAAAACATAGTTTTCTGTAGTTTGATCATCCAAGAGGAAATTTTCCCATAGAGAAGCTGAAGTCACATCCATTCTCGATTATTCGACTCGGATGTTCTTTCATCTCCTCTTGAAACTTGTCATCCAAGCTACCTTGAGAATGAGTAGCTAAACACTTTTGTGTTAAGGTTAGATGTAGTTGATCTTGGTCATATGTATTTCTTTTGATCTTTTGTATATGAACAAGGTTTATGATCAATATAGATGAAGTTATTTGTTCTCAATGATGTATGTGTGGTTTGTATTGCTCTAGACATAGATTTTGCAAATCATGACCTAATATTTTCATCTCTTAAAAACCAAACTCTAGACATAGATTTGGGATTTGTTATTAGCTTTGTGTTGATTTTAACGATTGTTATTTCGATTGTTAGCGTGAGACATCATCTAACGGTCTAAACAACGATACTCACGACTTTGCTTTAGACATAAACTTAGTCGAGAGGATACGCGGTTGTATTGGTCAGAAACTAAGTTCATATGCTTGATTAATCGAATATGTGTGAAAACGATTAACGAAACCTAACCTTGACATGCTTTTCTAAAAACCTTACAAACTCTTTGCTACAAATTTACTCTTTGCTACAAGTTAATGTTAAACAAAATCAAGAACCATTTGAAACTCTTTAACTTAAAACATTGTGACTATTGAACGACAAACATCAAATATTGCACAATCCATGTGGAGACGATAAAAACACCCCCCGAAATACTGTTTCAACAAAATGGCGCCATTGTCGGGGATTGCTGATTGATATTGCAAGCATTGCAATAGTTGTTTTGTTTTAAGCTTATTAACTTTTTCTTGAGCTTGGTGATTTGTTTTGTTTAGTGTGCAGACTTTGTTTTATGCGAGGGAAACTACCGGCGGACCAACTTCTGTTCGATCCTGAGATTGAAAGAACCGCTCGTAGAATCAACAGCAGAACGAGACGAAGGAGGCAACTAGCTAGACAAAGGCAAGAACAAGAGGGAAGTTCGACTTCTACACCACCACCATTTCCACAGTTACTTCCAGCTATAGAACATCCACCACCACCGCCTCCACCTGCTTCTAGACCGTGTACCAACAGTCCAAGACATAATGCACAGTTTGCTCGCAATGCTCACAACGGTCGGCATTCAGAAATGAAGACTGGTATTCTTCAGCTTTTATATCAGAGTCCTTTTACTGATATGGATCATGAGGATCCTTTTACACATCTGACAAAGTTCTATGAGATTGCGGGAGCAACTGGTGCGTCCGAAGCTGAAGAGAAATCTCTGTTTAAGAGATTATTCGCGCATTCCCTCATTGGGAAGGCCAAGGAATGGTATCTTGATTAGTTGACGGCAATAATGACTGATTGGAATTTACTTGAAGAAAAATTTTTGGAGCGATTTTTCCCACATAATCGTTTCATGGAGGCAAAGACCGCAATAACAGTGTTCACACAAGGTGCAAACGAATCTCTCAACGAAGCGTGGGAGAGATTCAAATTGATGTTGAGGAAATGCAAGGGGCATGGCTTTGATGAATTGTCTCAAATTCATATTTTTCGGAATGGACTTCAACTAGTGCAGAAAACATTGTTGGATGCCACCGCAGGTGGATCTTTGATGAGCAAGAGTGCCGAAGAAGCCATTGCCATATTTGATAAGATGGCTTTGAATGACCATCAGGGAAGCCATAACCGTGGCACTTCTCAAAGGACTCCGGGAGTTTTGGAATTGCGAACCAATGATGCAATACTTGCTCAAAACAAGTTATTATCCCAACAAGTTGAGTTGTTGACGAAACAAATGTCTAAACTTCTTCAACAACTTAAAGAAATTCATGACTCCTCGAGTAAAAATGTGCAGGTATTGGTATGTGAACTTTGTAGAGGCGACCATCTTACCGGATATTGTCCTTCGGTTGTGGAGGAGGTAAACTATGCTGGAAATCAAGGAAACCAACCCCGACATCCTTATTAACAAGGCAACCAAGGTTACCAAAAACGGGGTAACCAAGGTTATCAACAACCATGGAGACCACAAGAAGTCGGACCGTCAAACCGTCAACAATACCAAAATTAGACTCAACCTCCGCAAGCTCCCGTTGGAAATACGAAGATGGAAGACACTCTCACACAATTGATACAAATGTCAATGTCCAATCAGAAGAATACTGATGCAGCCATAAGGAATCTTGAAACACAAGTCGGACAATTATCAAAACAATTGGCCGACCAACAAAAAGGAAACTTTACAGCGAATACTCTACCAAATCCTAAAGAGCATTGTAAGGCTATTCTAACAAGAAGTGGAAGAGAGATTGACATGGGTGTAGGTGAAGTTGTAGTGGAGGAGGAGGTTGTAGTAGAAAAAGAAAAAGATAGTGATGAGATTGAAGTAGAAAAAAATGTTGAGGGTGATCTAGTTGAAAATAAGAAGAAAAAAAGTGAGGATGATGAAAAAAGAAAGAGAGAAGAAAATTTGAAAAAAACTAGGAAGGGGAAAGAACCGTTGAATAATATTCTGATCCAACATTTACCATATCCTCATGCTCCTACAAAGAAAGATAGTGCTAGGCACTACGCTCGGTTTATGGATATTTTCAAACAATTACAAATAAACATTCCATTTTCCGAAGCTTTGGAGCAAATGCCGAAATATGCAAAATTTATGAAGGATATTCTCACAAAAAAGAAGAGGTATACAGATCAAGAGACTATCATGGTAGATGCTAGTTGTAGCGCTATCATTCAACGTACTCTCCCGAGGAAAGAGTGTGATCCGGGACGAGTCACCTTGCCGGTTACTATAGGAAATATCTATGTGGGCAACGGGTTGATTGATTTGGGCTCTAGTATCAATTTGATACCTTTGTTGATTGTGAAACGGTTGGGACACATGGAATTGAGGTCCACTCAAATGACATTGCAACTCGCCGACAAATCCACTACTCGTCCTCACGGTGTAGCGGAAGATGTATTGGTTAAAGTGGACAAATTCTTATTTCCTATTGACTTCGTGGTAATTGAAATGGAGGAAGATGAAGACGCTCCATTGATTCTTGGGAGACCGTTTATGAAAACTTCTAGAATGGCAATTGATATGGACGACGGTCTTATGAAGGTTAGAGTCCAAGATGAGGAGGTTTGTTTCAATCTATTTGAGGCCATGAAACACAAGAATGACAAAGGTGAATGTTTTAGAATAAACGCAACGGAAGAAGCTATTATGGATGTCACAAAGCAAGTTCATGTAGTGTCCCCTTTGCAAAGAGCTCTTGATGATTCCTTTGAAGTATTCTCCGATGAAGAGGAAAGAGCACTTGAAGAGTGTTTAAAGGAACTTGAATCTTTGGAGGAGTTGCAACCTTGGGAGTGTGAAGTGGAAGTGTTAAAAAAAGAGGTGAGTGATGCAAAATCTCAACTTGAATTGAAGGTGTTGCCTTACAATTTGAAATATGCTTTCCTTGATGACGGTTGTAACAAACCGGTTATAATTAGCAACATTTTATCTGACAATGAGGAAGACCGGTTAATTCAAGTTTTTAGGAAAAATCAAGAAGCAATGGGATGGACTCTTTCCGATCTTAAAGGCATAAGTCCCTCTTATTGTATGCATCGCATATTCATGGAAGAGGATTTCAAACCGGTCGCTCAACCGCAACGCCGTTTGAATCCAACGATGAAAGAAGTAGTAAGAAAAGAAGTAGTCAAGCTCTTGGATGCCGGTATGATTTACCCAATTTCCGATAGTCCTTGGGTAAGTCCGGTCCATGTTGTGCCTAAAAAAGGAGGAATGACCGTGATCCAGAATGAAAAAAATGAGTTGATCCTGACAAAAACGGTGACGGGGTGGAGGATGTGTATAGACTATAGGAGGCTAAACACCGCGACAAGGAAAGACCATTTTCCACTTCCTTTTAGGGACCAAATGTTAGAAAGATTATCGGACCAACAATTCTATTGCTTCTTGGATGGTTATTCCGGGTATAACCAAATTTCAGTGGACCCGGATGACCATGAGAAAACGGAATTCACTTGTCCTTTTGAAAATTTTGCCTACCGAAAGATATCGTTTGGTCTATGCAACGCACCGACAACGTTTCAACGGTGTGTTCAAGCAATTTTCTCCGATTTTATTGAAAATACGATGGAGGTTTTCATGGACGACTTCTCCATTTTCGGAGCGTCTTTTGATCTTTGTTTGAGAAATTTGGAGGTTGTGCTTGAGCGGTGTGTTGAGACGAATTTGGTATTGAACTGGGAGAAGTGCAACTTTATGGTTACGGAGGGAATAGTGCTGGGCCACAAAGTCTCCTCCAAAGGTCTTGAGGTTGATCAAGCCAAAGTTGAAGTGATTGAAAAGTTGCCTCCTCCAACGAATGTCAAAGGCATCCGAAGTTTTCTCGGACATGCGGGATTTTATAGGAGGTTCATCAAGGATTTCGCGAAGATTGCAAAGCCTTTGAGCAATTTGCTCAACAAAGATAAGTCTTTTGATTTTGATGAATCTTGCATGTTTGCTTTTAATTTTTTAAAGAAAAGTTTAACTACCTCACCCATAATCATCGCACCTAATTGGAAATTGGATTTTGAACTCATGTGTGATGCGAGCGATTATGCGGTGGGTGCGGTTTTGGGTCAACGGAAAACAAAAAAATTTCATGCTATACACTATGCGAGCAAAGTTTTAAACGAAGCTCAAGTAAACTATGCAACAACTGAAAAAGAGTTGCTTGCGATAGTGTATGCATTGGAAAATTTTTGTTCCTATTTGATTGGGTCGCGAGTTGTCGTTTACACGGATCACACGGCGATTAAGTATTTGCTCACCAAGCCCGATTCTAAACAAAGGCTAATTCGTTGGATCTTCTTGTTGCAAGAATTTGATTTGGAAATTCGTGACAAGAAAGGATCCGAGAATTTGGTGGCAGATCACTTATCCCTCCTTGTAAATGTTGACGTGACCAAAAAGGAATTTGAGGTCAAAGAGGAATTTTCGGATGAAAAATTGTATATGGTGCAAGTTAGACCTTGGTTCGCCGACATGGCTAATCACAAAGCCGTCGGATTGATACCGGATGGTCTAACTCATCATCAAAAAAAGAAATCTTTGTCGGACGCCAAGTCTTTTGTTTGGGATGAACCACATTTGTTTAAGCTTGGTGTCGACAACCTCTTGAGAAGATGTTTGTCAATAGAGGAAGGCACAAACATACTTTGGCATTGTCACAACTCTCCGTATGGAGGACATTTTAATGGGTTAAGAACGACAACGAAAGTCCTTTAATCGGGCTTTTATTGACCTTCTTTATTCAAAGATGCGCATGCGCATGCCCAAAGTTGTGACAAGTGTCAAAGAAGTGGTGGAATTTCAAAGCGGCATGAAATGCCTTTACAAAATATGTTGGAAATTGAAGTATTTGATTGTTGGGGAATCGACTTTGTTGGGCCTTTTCCATCTTCATTTTCCAACGAGTACATTTTGGTCGCCGTTGATTACGTTTCCAAATGGGTTGAGGCAATAGCATGTGCTAAGGCCGACGGAAAAACCATAATAAAATTTTTGAAAAGAAACATTTTTGCTCGATTTGGTACTCCGCGAGTGTTGATAAGTGACGGAGGATCCCACTTTTGCAACACTCAGCTTGAAAAAGCTTTGGAGCAATATGGTGTTAAGCACAAGGTTGCAACACCATATCACCATTAGGCTAATGGGCAAGCGGAGGTATCAAACCGGGAAATTAAAATAATTTTGGAAAAAACAGTTTCATCCTCAAGGAAGGATTGGTCGAATAAGCTTGATGATGCTTTGTTGGCTTA
This sequence comes from Lathyrus tuberosus, assembly GCA_022829125.1. NCBI lineage: Eukaryota > Viridiplantae > Streptophyta > Magnoliopsida > Fabales > Fabaceae > Lathyrus > Lathyrus tuberosus. The sequence goes on from JALAZF010000254.1 coordinate 4,245,673, forward strand.
TCGGACAGCTTTTAAGGCTCCGATTGGTCTCACTCCTTTTAAAATGGTCTACGGTAAGAATTGTCATTTACCAGTCGAGTTGGAGCATAAGGCATTTTGGGCCTTGAAATTTCTGAATTTTGAGCCAACTTTAAGTGGTGACAGAAGAAAAATGCAATTACATGAATTGGATGAATTGCGCCTTCAAGCGTATGATTCCAATAAGCTTTACAAAGATAGAGTCAAAACTTACCATGACAAGAAGATAGTGACCAAACAGTTCGAAGTGGGGCAGCTGGTCCTATTGTTCAATTCTCGATTGAAATTGTTCCCAGGTAAATTGAGATCTAAATGGTCTGGTCCATTTTGGATTCGAGAAATCAAGTCATATGGGGCAATAGTGATTGAAGACGCAAAAATAGATGAGAGTTAGACTGTTAATGGTCAAAGGTTGAAAGTTTATCTTGGAGGTGATTTTGAGCGGAATCCCGCCGTTGTTCCTTTTTGCGATCCTTGAGGTTGCATTGGACCGTCGAGCTTAGCCGAAGTTAAACAAGCGCTTGTTGGGAGGCACCCCAACATTGTAAGTATTTACTATTTTGTTTGCTGTTTTAAGTATTTGTGAAGTTTTGATGTGTTGAGAATGTGGTGAAGTACTGAAATTTTGAAAAAAAATCCTGTCATGTTCGCTGGTGTTCGCCTAGCGAGCCTGGGGCGAGCATTCGCTGGCTCCTTCGCTTAGCGAACCCAGCGAGACAGGTCATGCTGATTTGCCACATCAGTTAAAATTGGGGGTAATTTTTGGGTGGGCCAACCAATTGGGCCCATGACCCAACTCGTCTGAGAATTATGAGAGGGAAACCCTAGTTTCCTTGCTCACTTTGCCTCTCCCAACATTTTCAAAACTTTCTCACCTCTCAAGAATTCTTTGTACCCATTGTCCCTACCAGCGCATTTCACCAAGTTCTCCTTTTTCATTTGAAAAATTCAGGTGTGAGCAACCTTGTCATTTTTATTTTCTGTTTGACAGTAGTTTAGAGAATGATTTGGATTTTAGATGTAAATCACTTAGGTTTTCAAAATTCATGTACCTCTGTTCATAATGTTTATGTGCTGCATGTTGTAAATTAATCAAGCATTATGAATAGGGTGACGTTCTAAAAGTGAGTTTGGTGTTGGACTGGTTGTTTGATATTGTTTTTCTGCATTTTCGTGGGTTCGCTGCCGTGTTCGCTTCGCGAGCCTGCGCGAGCATTCGCCAGCATTCGCTTCGCGAACCTGGGGCGAATGTTCGCCAGCCTTCGCCTAGCGACACCTGGAGCGAACATAAGAAAATTTAATTTTTTTTATGAAGTTTAAGTCTCTTGCTGTGTTGGCTTTGTTCACTAATGTGTTAGTTTGTTGTTGTTGTGTTTTATTGGTTGTTTTGTTCAGATGGCACCTAAAATGGCAACCAATCATGCAAAGAAGAGGAAAGCCTCAACTTCGAGGCAAGTACCAATTAGGTTTGATGACGCTAGATTCAGGGGAGCCAAGCAGGCTGCACGTTACGAGACCTTGGAAAGGAAACATATTCTGGCAGAGAAGAGGTTTAATCTAAGCGACTGTGGAAGTTATAGATTGGTGGATGCACTTCTGGCAGCAAAGAAGTGGGATCGTTTAATGACACCTCTGGATGGTTATAAGGCGGAGATTGTCCGTGAATTTTATGCGAATGCACTCCCCGAAGATGGGGAACGGTTTAGTTGGACGTCTCAAGTGAGGGGGACTGTGGTGAGATTTGATAGGAGGACTATAAACACGGTTCTTGGCGATCCGTTGCCGTTGGTAGGTACTCAGTTGGATGCTTATCATAGAGATCTCCATCTTCATCGTGACATTTCGAAGATGACCAGTGATCTGCTCGTTCTGGGTAAAGAAGTGGAACACAACCCATCTGGGGTTGCCATTAGATACTGGAGAGTGGATATGCTACCCTTGGCCCAACTCATTTTACTTTTTGTGCTTACAAACATCAAGCCAAGGTCGCATCATAACACCATCCCTATACAGTTGGCCCACCTTGTCCATAGCATTCTTACGAATGTAGAGATTGACGTGGCCCGCATTATTGCGGATGAGATCAAGGCCATTGTCCTGAGTGGTCTTGGAGGTACTGCTGCTCGGGCGAATGCCCTACTTGCTTTCCCGTGTCTCATTATGTCGCCGTGTGCTCATGCTGGGGTTGATATACGCGCACGCCGACAAGTCACAATTTTGTAAGCCCAGAGGGGCAATTGGTGAGACATCTGGTGCTGGTACTGATGCTGGCACAGGGGCTGGTGAAGCTTCTGGTTCAGGGTCTCATGCTTTTTATCCCTTTCAGCAGGAAATCTGTCAGTACAACTGGGATTGGATGGCGGCGTCTCAGCGCGCCATGACTGACCTTCATGATTCTATGCAGGTTCTTCAGTTGCAGATTCGAGATCCTACCGGTGAGCATTCCTTGATGTCTAGGGAGCAGTTCCTGACACATGCTGGTTGGCCTGGGGTCAGGCCAGTATTCGGAGGGGAGGAGGATGCAGCTGATGATGTTGCTGTTGATGATGATGTTGCTGCTGATGATGTGGTTGATGAGGCTGGTGATGATGATGAGGCGACTGGTTCGGCCCGTGGTTGAGAGGAGGAGGATACTGAGTTGTCCGAGGAGGACTGATTTTGGAGTTCAGATTTTGTACTTCCTTTGTTGCTACAAAGTGAAGTTTTATCATGTTTTATGTATTTTGTTTTATTTCAGTTTGTATTGATGTACTTTATCCACTTTGTGGATTATTTTGGATATGGATGTATTGGTCAGAAACTAAGTTCATATGCTTGATTAATCGAATATGTGTGAAAATGATTAGCGAAACCTAACCTTGACATGCTTTTCTAAAAACCTTTCAAACTCTTTGCTACAAATTTACTCTTTGCTACAAATTAAAGTTAAACAAAATCAAGAACCATTTGAAACTCTTTAACTTAAAACATTGTGACTATTGAACGGCAAGCATCAAATATCGCACAATCCCTGTGGAGACGATAAAAACACCCCCCGAAATACTATTTCAACAGGTACATATCTTGTCTCAAATGTACCCTTGTAGTGAATGTATATATCATTTTCAAGAAGTTCTCAAGTATATTAATCTTTCACATTTTAATTAATTAGGATTTTTTGTGCCATTTTTTTGTTTAAAAAACATCAATGATTGAAGTTGCTTATGTGTAACTAAAATATCATAGATTTAAGTTGTGAAATCATTCTATTGCAAATGCAAGATAAGGTTGCCTATAATAAACCTGCAATGGGTCCAACCCTTTCCTAGATAAGGTTTCCTGAAGGTTACTCCTTAGGTTTATGTAGAAGTTACTGCTCCAGCTTCGATAGAGCTGTCTGTACACATAAATGAAGGGTTTCTTGGAAGGCCCAGTAAACGTTTTGTGCTCACTGGATATATTGATCACGTGGCATTCAAATTATGGTAGGGAGAGGTATGTATATATTATGTTGAACTTAAATTTATTTATTATTAATATGTTAAAATAAGTGATGCTTTTTACTTTACTTGTTACAAGACCGACTGTGCTGAAGGTGCTCACCCATGAGGTGAAACTGAAGAAGTTCTTAGATGCCCCGATGCCACGGGAGGTCAGAGCGATTTTCGAAGATTACAACTTCCTTTCATTAGTAGATTATTCACTGGCCATGTTCGACGCTTCACAATTGACAACTTTTGTTGAACGATGACATAAGGAGACATATTTCTTCCATCTTCTTTTGGTGAGAGGACGATTACCTTAGATGATGCCTCCTCTATGTTCCATCTTACCCTGCCAGGTAGTTTTTTAACCAATTCTCTCATTAGCCAGCAGTTAGCATGTATTTGTGCTGTATAGGACTTGGGGGTTATCGAGGAGCATGCTTTAGAGGAGTTTAAGGCTAACAGGTGTGCTCATTTTCACCTATCTTGGCTTCGGAAGAGGTATGTCGATCTGATGCAGCAGTCTATATATGAGATAGCCGCTAGGATATACACGCTACATCTTGTAGGATGTACTATCTTAGCGTATAAGTCTTATGCATAAATATATGTGAAGTACATGTGGTTGTCTAGTAACCTTGACCATGTCAGATTGACATGCAGGTGTGTTGAACTAACTGTTCTATATTCTGCACTTGGAGAGACGACTATCTTTGAGACTAGGCTATATGCAGGTTATATGAGTTTATTTCAGGTATAAAATTTATTATTTCTTATTAATTTAGTTGTAATTTATGGCATTTATTTATTTTCATATGTTCTTGTGCAGTGTTGGATATACGAGCATTTCCTATCCATTTGTGACAGGAGGGTTATTTCTACCACTGCTGGCTCCACACGGGCCATGAGATGGAAGACCTGACATTCACACCCAGGTGATGTTCTGGAGTACCAAAGGAGGATTAATGCGCTGACTAATGACGATGTCATCTGGACACCATACCCAAACCATAAAGTGAATCAAGAGTTCGATAAAAATTCACTTTTTTCTGGTTATCTGCGATGGAAGACCTTAGTGACTAGATACTTATCTGAGAGGTGTCTACGCCAGTTTGAGTATGTCCAGGACATCCCATGACCAGTCCCTGCTGTTCCACCTGAGGGCATTAATAGATGGTTTGTGGATATTTTAATAGATAACATTTTGTTGCTTTCATTGTTGCAGGATGAACATAACTTAACATTTGACAAATAACATAACACATGACGATCAACATAACTTTAGACCGACGATTACATAACTTAACAAAACAATAATAAATAACAAAAGCTAGACACTACTAGATGATTATGAACGTTTCAACATCTTGATTATGCCGTCGACAAATTTAGAAATTGTCGCATCAAACTCAATCGGTCCCTTTGTTAGCCTACGATGATATATTCTCCACATTAACCTTTAAATCTTCATTAGTCTTGAGCTCAATATGGTTGTATTTCACATTTCCATCAGTATCAATCCAAGGTGCACGAAACTCGATCTTACTCACCTTTCTTTTCTCGATTTCAGGCAATATATTATTCAATTTTGATCTCAGAAGAGCGAGGGACGTGGTGTCCTTCGGGAGCCCCAAATCAATATGAGGTATCACACCGTTGTAGTACACACATGCCATAAACAGATAATGAGACATTTTAAGATGTTTTTTAAACAAAAAATTATCCTTATTTATACAAGTTTGGATTCATTCTGGACCAAACATAGTTGTCGGAGCAATCATAGCTGTGCAAAACGGTCGACAAAATCTCAACCGTTGAAAATTACTTTATCGGATTTTTTTGAAGCTCCTCTAAAAGTCTGGGAAATGCATGTTGTTTTTAAAAAATACGATGATTTTTGACTACCGGAATTTTCAAAGTTTACAAAATATCCGGTACAACATGGTGATTTTTAAAAAAATCAGTAAGTTTTTCCAGACATTGTTTTTTTTTAAATCGATATAAATGCATATTGAACTTTTAACATACCCTACCGATTTTTTTTATTTATATCGTATATTTCATTTAATACATTATATATTTTTTTTGCACATTTTTTTGCTAAAATTTGGCAAGAGAAATAGTAATATTATTGAAAATTGTGGGGGTGCCATGTTAGTACAGGGTGGCAAGAAAAATTCTTTAGAGATAGCAATGCACAAACCTATATCGCTAAGTTATGGGCCTAGAGGCCCAAGTCTGAAAAAAAACAAATGAAAAAATAGAAAATAAAATAAAACTAAAGATAATTCTAATTCGCTGCACAATCTTTCGCTTCAGAGTGTGAAGAAACAGAATCAGTGAAGAAGAGGTTTCAATTCAATGGCGGTTTCTTCTCTCTCTACAACGTTCGTTCCTTCTCTTTCTCTCTCCTCCAAACCGAAGCTCCAATCTCTATGCTTTCTCTCCGGTAACACTTTGAGGTTTACGAATTCAAAGCCTCTTCATTCATCAACTGTGGTTCATGCTGCTCCGGAAGTGTTGAATTCCGCTGAAACCAAAGATGTTGAGTCTGTTGACAGTGGCGTTCAGGTTTATGAATTTTCTTTTTTGCCTTTTTTTTTTCTTCATTTTTGTTCATGTTCATTTAGTAATTGAATTTAGGAAATTGGTTCTGTAGTGAAGACAACTGATTTGTGTGAATTGATTCTATAAAATTGATTCCGAAGAAAAGTGATTTATGTTTGGATAAATTTTGAACACTAAATTTCAGTGTAGAAATCATAAAGCTACAAAACCTAGCTTCAAGTATAATCAATTCTAGAAAACCAAACATGTCAAAATCAATTATACATAAAACAGTACATACACTAAAATTAAGCGGAACGGAATGTGATTTTTGTTTCAGTGTAATAGTGAGTAGTTTGAAGCTAAAATTCAATAGAACCAAAAACTTCAAATTTTAGTTTCAAATTGGAATCAATTTTGAAGGGAACCAAACATAAACTAAGAAGATGGAAGTGATTAGATGTAACCAAGTTAGTTAAAGTCATCAGAGTGTCCAACATCGACTCGTGTTAGACACTGAACTCACCTTCAATTTGTTAAGTAATGAATACTTTGAAGTTTTCTCTTTGCTTGGTTAATTATGTCTATACAATGTATTGACTGTGTTGAAGTTGGAATTTGTGTTGTTGGAGTATGTTTGAAGTCCCACATTGATTATGTTCCACTGTTGATTGTATAAATATATGAGGGAAACCTCACCCTTTGAGCTAACAGCATATTTAACATGATATCAGAGCCGAATTAAGGACTGCAACATGGGAATTTGACCCAGACCCACGCTAGGCGTGAGGGTGGGTGTTGAAGTTGGTATTTGTGTTGTTGGAGTCTGTTTGAAGTATCACATTGCTTAGGTTCTCGGGCTATTGATTGTATAAATATGTGAGGGAAACCTCACCCTTTGAACTAGCTTTTCGGGTTGAGATTTAAACATATTTATCAAACTGAACTTATGCAAAACATTGTGGTTTGAATTTACGTAATATAAGCTTGATGGAGAAAAAAGAGAAGGGGACAGTGATAGTTGTTTATGGAAGTGCCTATTCAATTTTTTGGATTTGATATGTAGGTTATTAAGGTTGATTAGTGAATACGAATTGCTTTAACTTTAGCATTGTTATGGTTTAGATTGGCCTGCTTCTTCCTTTTTCCTCAATCTTTTGAACTTAGTTCGTAACTTTTGTGATGAAATGTCTTGGTATTTTAGGTTGATGAGTTGGAGACTCCAAGCACTTCATCAGTTAGCGTTGGAGCTGATGCAGACATGGTATGTTGATGGATCGGTTTCCTATATTCAGTTGTTGGTTAATATTTATTTGCTTTTCCCATTATGTATTTTCCAGTCATCCAATATAAATGAGAAAAAGGAACACTTGTCGTCAGTGTAATAAGTTGTATGCTAACGTCATAAAAATCGAGTAATTTGCAATTATTTTTAAAGTACAGTGTATTTCTATTAAACTCATATACTATAATAATGAAATTTTGTTTGCCATGTAAACTTAAATTAGAACAACAATTCATGTAATGCTAATCATATTCTGTAGATTCTCTAAAAACTCCTGTCATCTGATAATATTTCTTTCACTTTTGCAGATGGCACCAAAGCAAAAAATCAGAATCAAACTTAGATCTTACTTTGTGCCATTGATAGAGGATTCTTGCAAGCAGATATTGGATGCAGCAAGAACTACCAATGCAAAAACAATGGGTCCTGTTCCTTTACCAACCAAGAAGCGAGTTTTTTGTCTTCTTAAATCTTCACACGTACACAAAGATGCTCGGTTCCATTTCGAGATCAGAACTCATCAGCGTGTCATTGATATTCTCTATCCTACCGCTCAAACAATAGATTCTCTTATGCTACTTGATCTTCCTGCTGGTGTTGATATCGAGGTCAAGCTTTAGAGATATTTGCTTCAGGTTGATAAGCATCTTGATTATGAGTGAGAACTTCAACTTGCTACTTATAGCAAAAGGTAGATAATTGGCAGATATCATGCATTTCAATCTCTGAACTTATTTCTTTGAACATTGCAAATGATCCTTTTGTTTGCTTTAGATTTTTAGAAAGCTTATTCCTTTTGTTGCATAGATATTTGCATTTCCTATTCAACAATGTAATGTAAGTTTTGTATTATGAAGTGTTATATTATGCACATGAGTTTATATTTATTGGTTTTAAAAAATATGTGTATTAATATAACTCTGGAACTTGATTAAATACTTAGAAGAATACATATTTATTAACGTTGTTGTTAATGCAGAAAAAGAAAAAACTGTTAAAGAAAATGTTTAATTTGTAAAGTTTTGACGAAAAGGGATAAGCTACGACAATCAGATACATCCAACAATTAAAAACCATTACACCTAATGAATGATCTAAACATCTTGGATTTAAAGAATGGTCACGCCCTATTATCTTATTAGATTAAGGTCGACTAAGCACCCAGAGACCGTTGGATGAGACCAGTGGCGGAACTAGATTATAAAGCTTGAGGTGGCCACAAAATTAATCTATAATTTATAAATCAAATATTTATACTATAATGTATATAAAATGTCTAAATTATAATAAACACATAGTTGAACATGAAATGATTAAAGAGTATTACATAAAAATACCTTAAAATAATGCTCTACGGTTTTTGAGTAACTTGAAATCATCAATAATAGTCTCAGAATCAATATTTGCAGCAATTTCTCTTTTAATATTAATCGTTATGCCATCTCCTAGAAAATCAGCTTTCATTTTGTTTCTCAATCTTGTCTTGATAATTTTCATTGCGGAAAAAGATCTTTCCATAGTAGCTGTAGATACAGGCAGAGTCATGATAAGGCGGAGTAGTCTATCAATCAAATAATAAATTTCCTTCTTTTCAGTTGCAACCAAAGATGAACATAACTCTTGAATAGTCGACAAATTATTCAAACTCGATGCTTGACGATCGTCAATAATAAAATGCCGAAGTTAAAATTTCAAATTAATCTTCTCTTGCTCATTGAAGTCCATAGGATAATATTTTTCAACTAGAGTGCAAATGGTATCAAGGTTAAAAGCCTTGTAATTATCCTTGGGAGTCAAAGCACCACTTAGAGTTAACAAATCCATCTTGCAGTTGTTTGTCAATGGTAGTGAGAAATATTTCAACTCTAAAATAATGCTCAATGGTTACCTGGTTATCTTCAAGACGAGAACGACCGAATCTTGTTGTTGAATGAACATCATTAAGATCAGGAATCTCAATATCATGTTTTTCACAAAAAGACTTCACAGAAGCAAACAATTCATCCCAACCAGTTTCTCTTAATTCTTGAATAAGAGTTTTTGTTGTACTAACTAAATGCATAGCATTAACTACATCCTGAGATTGTTGTTGTAAAGCTTGACAAAGCATATTTGTGATCCCCATAATTTATTTCATCAAATGCAATATGAATATGAAATCAAATGACTTCAAATAATTGTAAGCACTATCAACATCTCCACGTGAAGCATAACTTAATCCCTCCTTTGCAAATTTTCTTGAAATATGACAAGTTGCTTCATACATATTCATTAAGCTAGAAATAGAAGAGAAGCGCGATCCCCAACAAGTATCCCCAACTCGCTTTAAAGTACCAATTTGATTTTCACCTTTACCAGTTACAACCTCACCAGTCTCTAATAAGTGTTCATTTTAATCAAATTGAGAAGCTTGTAACTCGTCGTGGCGCTTTGTAGAAGAACAAACAACATTGAAAATTAAAGTAAGCTTCTCAAAGAATTGATGAATTGGTTTAACTTCTCTTGATGCAGTAACCAAAACAAGTTGCAATCGATGAGCAAAACAATGAACATAATATGCATAAGGACAATCCTTCATAAAGAGTGCTTGTAAACCGTTACATTCTCCTCTCATATTGCTAGCACCATCATACCCTTGACCACGAATGTTGGAGACATCAAGGTTATGTAGAGAAAGTATATCACAAACTTTTTGCTTAAGAGTTAAAGACGTAGTGTCACTAACACGTGCAAGACCAAAAAATCTCTCTTGTATAAAATCATCTTTATCAACAAATCTCAAAACAAGAGACATTTGCTCTTTTTTGGATTCATCACGCGCTTCATCTACAATTATACAAAACTTTGAATCACCAATTTCTTCACGGATATACTTTTTCACCCTACTTGAAAGAATGTGCAAGATCTCTTTTTGAATTAGATGTGAAGTATACTTGCTATTAGATGAAGCATTTTCCAACACAACTTTTGCAACTTCATCATTGTAACTTGCTAAGAGTTTTATCAATTCAAGAAAATTGCCTTTGTTTAATGATTCTGTACTTTCATCGTGACCTCTAAAAGCACACGCTTGAAAAGTTAACCAACGAACATTGTCAATTGAAGTCTTGAGACGTAGTCGATTCTTCATAACTTCAATTGAGCTTTGAGCTTGAATAATATTCCTAGTGTGACCATCTTGATTCAACAAGTCTTGACAAGATTTCATAGCATTGTTATGTGGAGAACAAGGATCTTTCCCTATGTGTTTAAGAAATGTACAATTCTTTCCATTTCTAACTTTCTTCCAACCTCTAAAACCTGTAGAAATGAAGACATCGGAACCAGGACGTCCACTTGGTCTTTTGCTAAAAAGATAACATGGTAAGCAATAAGCAGCATCTTCTGAAGGTGAATATTCTAACCATGAAGGAAAAAGGCTAAACCAAGCATGTTGAAAACGCCTTTGATGGTCTTCTTTACCAGACAATGGATATTGCTCTAAATTCCTTTGATATGGACCCCATTTTAAATAAGCTCTTCGTATTTCATCCATTTGATTTACTGGATATTCCACATTGAAGAACGTTTTTCAGGATCACGTTCTAAAGAATTCTCAATGTCATCCGAACAAACTCTATTAACGTTTCTTCAATTCTTGGATTCTCAATAACTCTTGTAGGTTCAGACATAGATGTTAAATTCTCTTCATCTCTTTCTTTCCTCTTGAAAAAAGAATCAATTTTTCTACTCTTCATTATCACTTTTGTGTTGCATAAGCAATTAAATAAATTAAAACAACACAATAAAATCCCAACATAATTCAATTCTACAAATATTAATAAGTTAGTAACTTAGTAATAAATTGCTAACAAATATCCAACATAATTCAACATTTCAAACTTATTTTATTTCTATTTCTCTATTGACCTGCTTTTTGTAAAAACAATTGAAGAGAAAAAAAATATAAGTTTTTGATAATATCATATAGGTATGAAATCACTACGCCAAACAAGACATTAGACAACGCTTTTTTAGGCCTTAGACAGCGCTTAAAAGCGCTGCCTAAGGTTGCGCTGTCGTAGGTAAAGACATCGCTTTTTATTTATGAAAAAGCGCTCTCTAAAGTATACATTAGAGGGCGCTTTTTAAAGAAAAATCGTTGTCTAAAGGCCCCATTTAAAAAGCGCTGTCTAATATATGCCTATAATTTTAGTTATCAATTTTTCTATACCTTTAGAGGACGCTTTTTCAAAAAAAAAAACGCTGTCTAAAGGCCCCTTTAGACAGCGCTTTTTAAAGCGCCGTCTAATGTTTGCCTATAATTTTAGTTATCAATTTTTCTATACCTATAGAGGGCGCTTTTTAGAAAAAGCGCTTTCTGTTGTGAACTATAGACAACACTTTTTTTAGAAAGCGCTGTCTTTTCTCTACGTATACTTTTAATAATTTTTAAAAAAAATCCCATTTTAACCATTTTTTTTATGCAGAAACCTGTATAATTCAAGTCATTTCAATAAACCTGTATATTTCAAATTTCCATTAACAATTTCTAGCATGGTTCATTAACCATTTCCACTAATCCCATAAATCACATAAACCACATAAACCATTTCCATTATAATTCAAGTCATTTACATTAACCATTCACAAAACTATACAATTACATTTCAAAATCACATAAATAACATAAACCATTCACAAAACTATACTATCCCATAAAATAAACCATTCACAAAACTATACATTCACATAATCCCATAATCCTATACCTTATATATATAGGATTCTTTTTTCAATAAGGTATTCGCACAATTCCTCCTTAATTTCTTGCAATTTATCCTTCGTGTAATGAGAACACGCGTATTCATCAAAGTACTACATAACAAAACAAAATATGCATGATTTAGTTAAAAATAATAAATTATATGACATATCCGATAAATATTAAAATAAATTCTAAGTTATAAATCTGTGCATACCGTAATAGGAATCTCTAATCGATCCATTTGAAGGATTTCTCTCATAAACCTCAAAATGAAATACCCGCAGTCTATGCCATTACGCTGACGAGGGCACTACACATAGACAAACAAATAAGAATTAATATATAGTTGTTTTGTGTTATCAAGTAGCATCACTAATAAGCAACATTGTGAAATTTAATATACCTCCACTTTGACCCATGTAACGTTGGTTGCTTTAGCTCGTGCTACTCGAGATTCTCTTTGTGCTCGGTATACGAGTATTGCTCTATAAAAGAAAAACGTAAATTTAGAACAATCTCACAGAAATAATTAAATATACAAATACACACGAATATTTCGAACAATCTCACTTACGTATCAACCACACCCTTCATATCCTGATATGTTGACCAATCAGTATCCAATGAATTCAGATAATAGACCACTTCTCTTGTAGGATTAATGGCAACCAACAACCAGTGTCCACTGTAAAATATAATAAAAGTTTAGATGGATAATTTCTACGCAAAAGATATAAATTAAAGATTAGAATGAAATTAGAATGAAAATCTTACCCGTTTCCAGTATTATACGGTAAAAGAAACAAACTTTCTGTCTTGCTGGCCATAAATCTCTCAGTTAAGTGGTCTCTTACTGAAAGTGCATTCATACCAATTGCCGGTGCATTGACAAGGGTGCAAGAGAAGAAACAGAATCTGTTTGACAATTCCGTCCCCCGCATCAATTTTTCATACAAGCACCTTAAATAAAAACATAATAAACATTAGACTATTTTCATTGAAATGTGTAAATAAATTGTTCAACTAAATAAATAATAGATTGATCGGAGTACCAGATGTATGAATGCATAACACCGATGCCTAATTCAATATGCTTGAAAATCTGCTCCATGTCCTCTCTTCCGATTATCTCGGAATGAGGAAAACCAAAAACACCTTCGTCCATGTCTATTTGACGAATAGCACCATCCATCAAATCTGACATTGCCATAAGTGTTTCTAGACACGACTGAAAGCGAGGAGGAGCTCTTTTTGCCTGCACGGTCCTAGTAGGAGCTTTTTTCTTGCTGGCCTGTTGTGAAGCTTGAGCAGGAACCTAACAATCATATAAGTTAGGTAAAGTAGAAAATCATGAAACTTTTGAATTCGGATAATAGAATAACACTTAAAATGTACCTCTCTTTGTGATTCAACAGACTCGTTTTGCCGCAAAACCCCTTTATTCTTAGTTGCGGGTTTTGTAGGAGTCTAACATTACCATGTAAAAAAAATGTAAGTAATGGTTCAGAATGATTTTCATAATCGTTCAGATTTGACATTTGAATACTAAGAGATTCGTAATGGTTTTCAACATACCCCATCATCTATGGAAATGAGGTCTAACGGCCATGCAATGTAACCTCTGAAACCGAGTCAGGTATGGGTAGTACCGCACCCGTATCTAAAGCGATATCAACCGACACTTTCAGATGTCCATGAGGGAGCGGTTGATGGTGAAGTAACTCTCCCACATAGTTATGCAATTTTCCCTTGCCAACCATGCGATAAGTCGGTAACGACAAATACAGTTGGCAAGATGAAATGCCCTGAAGCAATAATAAATATGTAACTGTTAATGTGTATAAAGGTCAATTAAAATAAATGTGTTAATTTAATTAAAATAAATATGTGCTACTCACCTCGGGAATTTTATTTTGACAATTGATACTAGCTTTGTCACTAGCATCTTTCAAACCAGAGCCGCGCTTTTCCGCCTCATATCTCTCTTTATCCTTTTGCAATTCACGGACTTGCGCCTTTAGTTCCTCCAATGATTGCATGACTTCTCTGTTGCTGGGATTTTTTCTCTTTGGATACAAGGAAGATGGAGTCACACCAAATCCTTTACCTCTCACCCGGTCGGAATACTCAGGAACATTTAGTACTCGACTAAGAATGCTCCTGCAATCCTCCTCACCTGTGGTTAAAGATTTAGATAGAGTCTCCTGAAATTCATTGACCTATCGAAAATTATTAGTGGGGATTACAAATTAATTATATTTTAATAAAATTTCGATTAACTTAAATACATAATGTTGTACTTACACATTCGTCATAAACATGCTGAACATCTTCCCTAACAACTCCATCCTTACCCACACGAGCTTCTTTCCACAAAACATGTACTGAAAGTAATGATTCTTCACTTTTCGTCTCTTCTAACTACACATTTAGTTAAATAATAAATTCATCAAGTATAACACAATACTACAATTAATAAAATCATAGCATTAATATATACTTACCAATTTTTGCTGTAACCGTCCATATCCCAAACGCCCTTTTTTGTATGGATACGCGGGTTTTGATGCTCTTTGGCGATTAATGGCACTCAAATCCTGGATAAACAAGTTTAAGTCATATCATAACAAACTAATGCAACAAGTATATAATACAATTAATAGACATGACAAGATAACATTACATTGAATTTTTCAGTTTTCCGTTTGGTTATAAACGTGCTCCATTCTTCGGGTTCAATCACGTCCGCATACAACTGTGGAAGTTCTGCTTCAACAAAATTTTTATCCGCATCCCTAAGATATTTGTTTGATAATAAGGCTCGGAACCATCTGTGTCTCTTTCCGGCCAACTGAAGATAATATTTTTTCCGGCTTTCATCAATATTAAAGAACCTCTACAAAAAAACATACACATATAAACATAAAGTGTGTTAGTATAAGTAAATTAAAGACTTATCTTATCTTATAAACATATAAACATAAAGTGTGTTAGTATAAGTAAATTAAAGTACCTGTATCTCAGTCCATATCTTATCTTTACCAGCTTTCAACTTTGGACTCCTCCAATTATCACTGGTAATTGGAATATGCTGACGGACAAGTGAACCAATGTATGAAGACAACATTGAACCCTTTGTCTCTAGCACGGATGATTGACTTCATAATAGTTATTCCACGTTTTATTTCACTTTCTACATTCGAAGGTTCATTCTGAGCTTCATTTTCATCATGTGTCTCGTGTGTGTCGTCCTGGTTACTAGCTATTTGACCTGTAAGAAAGAAAAAAACAAAAAGAAAACTAACTAACTATAACAAATTTTAACATAACAAACTTTAACAAACTTTAACAAACTTTAACAAATTTTAACATAACATAACTAACTAACTATAACAAATTTTAACATAACAAATTCTGAGCTTCATTTCCACGTTCTAAAAGAAACTAACTATAACAAATTTTAACATAACAAACTTCTATAACTATAACTACTAACTTCTATAACTATAACTACTAACTTCTGTGAAGAAACTAACTAACTTCTAAGAAAATTTTAACATAACAAATTTCTAAAAGAAACTAACTATAGAAAATTTTAACATAACAAATTTCTATAACTATAACTACTAACTTCTAAAAGAAACTTTTAACTAATTTCTAACAATTCAACATCAAACTAACTTTCACAATAATACATTAACATAACAATTAGCTTACTAATCATCTCAAAAACAAGATTCAAAAAGAAAAATTCACATACAACACATTTCAGAAAAAGGAGAGGCATCTGCATAAATTCTCACATACATCAGTTCATAACAGAGGAACCAAAACATACACCAGAAAAATCAGAGAGAAAAAGATTTGCATTCACACATCGAAATTGAACAGCAAACATACACACAGTTGAGAAAAGAGTCCTTGAACCCACACAGATACTCACACCAGTTCACACATCAGCACAAAAACGAAAAGACTCTGGGAGACACAAACATACAGAGAGAAGATACGCAGAAACAATACACACTCAGATTCACAACCACACCCATTCCCAGAAATCACAAACAACACACAGCACCAACAAAAACAACGTCAACAATATAAGCATTGCAATCACAGTGTTCGCGTATTCATAAAATTCAGGACAGGATTCAAGCAATATCAAACATTTATGCTAACATTTATCTTGATACATTTATATAAAACATTCACGTACAACAACAACAATGTTCCCTAACAATGTATGAAGCAAGAACAACAACAACAACGTACCTCTTTTTTTCGTTTTCGTCTTCTCCTTCACGAATACAAGAATGGACGATGGCAACGGTGACGGCAACGGTTTTAGAACGACGGCAACGGTGACGACAAAGGTTTCAGAACGACGGCAATGAAAGCAAGGGTTTTAGAAAGCATGCAAGAACGATTGAACGCAAGGGTTTCAGCAGAAAGAAACGGTCGAGAGCAGAAAATGAAAAGAAGTTTCTGAAAATGATATGAAATGTGTTTTATATTTTAATTCATAAATGACCTTAGAGGGCGCTTTTCAAAAAGCGCTTTCTTAAGTGCTACCTATAAGGGCGCTTTCCTTAGAAAGCGCTTTCTAATGTGAGGAGAATTTAAGACCTATAGTAGCACTTTCTGAAAGCGCATTCTAAGGTTAACCTATAAGAGCGCTTTTTAAAGCGCTTTCTAAGGTAAAACCTATAGCAGCGCTTTTCAAAAAGCGCTTTCTAAGGTGGCTTCCATTTAGGACATTTAACAGCGCTTTTAAAAAGCGTTTTCTAAAGGCTGTCTTTTACAGTTTTTTTTTTAGCGAAATTTTTTAAAGACCTATAGCAGAGCTTTGTCCAAAAAGCGATGTCTTTGGTGCGATGTGAAAAGCCAATTTTGGCGTAGTGAATTAAAAACAGGTTATGAAAAAAAATTTCATAGCTATCATTGAAAAAGTTTGATAATATTCTAAAAGAGTTTGAACACAAATTCATATTACAACAATTAAAGGTTAAGTTAAAGAAAATTAGTTTAATAACAATATGCTCCATTATACTACATTAACAATTTTATACAAGAGGGATGCTACAACAAATTAAAATAAGTGAAAACAAGAATTTTAATCATAGTGAAAACAAGAATTTTTGTGAGAAAACTCAAAGAAACTTGTAACTAATAAGTACTAATAAAATAAAATCTAAATTAATCATAATGAAAACAAGAATTTTATATATTATGTGGATTGGGAGCAATTTATTTTGAACAATTTTAGATGAAGAAGATCAAGATGAACAAAACAAACTCACAGCGGTCTCCGGTGGTGGCATTGGTGGTTGACCGAACGAGTCTCATACCGGTACCGGCGAAGCAGTGACGTGGATTTTTTAGAATTTGTTTTTCTGGAACTTGAATTGAACGAGAAAGAGAGACAGCATCTTTTGGAATAAGATAAATTAGAGTTTGTTTGTTTAATAGTGTAATGGCAAAATTGTTATTTTTAATTATAAGTAAGGTTATTTTAGTATTTTCACTATATTAAAAAAAAATTAAACAAAAGTTTGGGGTGGCCAACATTGTTCCGCCACTGGATGAGACAGACAATAAGATGCATCAACTTCAACCCTATAAGATAGGTGTTAATAAACATTTGATGAGAGATATAGGATCCTAGAGACCACCAAATCATACTTTTAGAGATCTTTTAATACATATCCTCAATAGAACCCTAGCAAACACAAGTTCTTATGTCCTTGTAAATCCTATGATATCACTATAAGAGGGAGAAGATGAATTTGTCTCAAGTACATACTATTCTAACTTGAAAATTTGACACTTACAGTCGTATCTAACTTAAGCGTCAGAGCATTTGGAAATACATTCATGCCATCAAATGAAAATATGAGATTGTTCTCCGAGATCATCATCAGCTTCTAATTCAACAACAACACGAGAATCAGAAAGGTCATTTCCAAATCATTTGTTGCCACTTGTGGGAATCATCCTCCAACGTTTCTACAATTTCATCCAACATAAATCTCACTGTGAACAAGAGTAAGCAAGCAGCTGCCACCACCTTGGCTTAAGGATGCCCTTATGTTATTAGTGTAGTCATTAGAGTGTATAAAGAGCCCTCAGACGGGCTAACCACATCAACATTGTTCATGGAATATTGGCACATTCACCTCCCATAGATCCTCCAAATGACAAAACTACACCACCTCCACCTGAAAATCCCACCAGAGACAATGAGATCCCAGCAGCTCCGACAATAAACTACAAAATAAACAATTTAATGATAACCTTGTGGTTGTTGTTCAAATGCAATACGTAGCCTTCGAGCAACAAAACGAATGACTGAGGGGATAAGGAGACCGAATTCGACCCTCGGATACCACCGTCAATACCCTAAAGGGCATATAAGGCATAATCTTCTTGGACGAGAGGAACACTTTCTACACTGATAAAAATCGGTTGACGTGATGTCAGATTTGCGTCCTAGATCCTAAAGCCAAAAACACACCCCAAACAGACCTAAATACATGATACCACAAAGGCAATTGCCTTTTAAACCCCATTATTATCATCGTGAACACGACACGTGTCGTAGAGGCTCCACATTGTCTTCCTTTTATGATAAATCATGTGGTGAAGATAATACCCTGAGAAGGAGCACATTCCCACAAAGGAACATATATAAACCAATAAGGTTGGGAACATATGACCGAACAACATATTCTAACAACAACATCAAACTAGAGTATGTCCTCATAAACGTTTAGGACACCAGGGGGAGGTGAAGTAAAAATTGTTCATCCTCCCTTTGAAAAGGGTAGATAACTTTGGGGAGATTTACCCAAACGCTAGGATGCATCTAAAGTTAGTAGATATCTTGGAAACAATTAGATAGGAGACCGACGAATCATTAAGGTTTTACACTAAAAGATTCAAAATGAGGTTGTCCAAGTAAAGGACACTCGAGATAAATTAAAGAACTTGTTGAGTTTTAGACTTTAAGGAGGATCAAATTTTTCAAAGACTATAATAAAGGATCCAAGATCTTCAATGACTTGCTCGAAAGAGCAAAAAATACATCATATACAAGGAAAGTTTAATGGCAAGCAAGGAGATCTATTATGGAGGTTCTAAGAAGACTAAGGTAGATAAAATGTCTGATGAGGACATAAAGAAAGAGTCGCATCCTAACAAATACCTCCAAAAATTATATCCTTTAAAAGTGAACCAACCCAGAGATTCACGAAGAATAGGTGGAATTCCCAAAGAGGGTTTAGGAACGTACGAGCTGAGACAAGTGAAAGTATTTATGTTACCACTCAACCAAAGACCGTAAGATGAAGGATTGCATCCAGGTAAAGAATGAAATTGAAGGTTCGATCTAGCAAGGGAAGTTGTCAATATGGACTCTAATCGTTTATGATCTATCAAATTAAGGAACAATTTACTAGATTAGAAGCATAATCAATTAGAAGGCTTCTTAATCGATTATTGAGCAGTTTTCTCCAGAATAAATTAGATATGATCCATAATCAATTATAGGCCAAATTATTTATGTATAATCAATTAAGTATATTTCGTAATCGATTACACATTGGTCAGAACCATTTTAAGAAGGTTTTGAAAATATATGAAGTTTAGAAAATATCTTAAGTATGTGTTTTTTATCTTAGTACTTTGGGAGCTACTCACACTTAATATAACATATGATCGTATAAATCAGATACATAGATAGAGAATGATCACTACAAAGCTTTAGCAGATGACTTTGTTTCATAATGATGTTCTTTAGCATATGACTCTTTTAGGCCAATCATAAAAAACTTATCCCTTTTTGATTTACTTCAATATTTTTCTTCACTTAATTATTTTTATGATAGATTACTTTTTTTTCTCCGTCATTATTAAAACATGTTAAACATGTTAAGCACATAGAATCACATTCTCCCCTATTTGATTATGACGAAACATATCTTAGTGAGGTTCCTTTGAAGAGAGGTTAAGAAGAAAAGATTTGAGTATATTTCCATTGAGAGTATACTTCTCTCCTTTTGCATTATCGAAAAGTGGGGAAATGCATAATCATAGAAAAGAAAGCAAATAGGGCACATAGAGAAAAATAGATGAGAATAACTCACTTAAAATGAAACGGACGTGTTACCTGATAAAAATGAAAAAAAAAAGTGTACAGAGGCACATTTAAAAATGACATCAGACCATACTTCTTCCCACTATGGGCGACATCGAAATTTAAGACAAATTTATTGAGCAAAAGTCTTTGATGTCTTTTAGTTTAGATTTTAGGTTGGGCATATGTACGTATTTAGATCATTTTGTCCCTTTTATTTTACTTAGATTTGGATGGAATACGCATTATCTTATTAGTCTAATTTACAAGAAAAACTAATAAAAGATGAAGGATAAAATGTAGAAATTTAAAACGATACCAAAACATATAAATGTTCAAACAAATGGGAAAAGTAAAGGAGATAGATTCTTACTTTGATTCTTACTTCTTATACCCACTTACATTCTTCATTTCATTGACGTAGAATAGGAATTAGAGATTAATTTTTTATTTCAGATTCTTAAGAACATATTCAATTGTTGATTTATTTAAGAATTCCTTCTCCTTTTGAGACATTTCCTATGTTATTCGTCAAGATCCTTCATCTTTGGAGGTTGCCTATTCTTTGAGTTTGTTCTTCCTCATCTTTGTTTTTATCTTTTGAGATACTTTTTCTTAGAATACTTGCACAGGAAATACTTTTACCTCTACAACATAAAATGGGGTTAGTTTCATCAAATGTAACGTGTTCGAATTCTTCTATACTCATGGTCTTTTATACTTTTGAAAATGTTTTACTAAAAAACATAAAAAGAATTATTTTCGGGTTTTAATGACCTTGCATATAGAAGAATTAAATCATACTCCATTACCCCTGCCATACAATTTACTTAATACTAATTAAATTGTGTTATGAATTATAGATAACCAAAACAACTTAAAGGTACGATTAAGGCTCTTACCATTAGTAGCAGAACCAACAATTTTACTTTTGTTATCACCATAAGAAAAAAAGTCTCCTTTCTTAGGTGTTAAGGAATATAAGATATTTTTATCTTCGTTCATATGCTTTGAACAACCACTATTAAGATATCATTTTTAGTTCAAGTTGTAAACCACGTCTGCATCAAAACTTAAGTTCTTGACCTTTGATACTCAAATATTTTTGGGTCTTATTGCATTAGTGGAATACGAATAATTTCTAGGAGTCTGATTAATATTATTTTCATAATTTTTCTTTGATAAGTGAGATGAATAATAAGAGTTCCATTTCATATTAAAATCATAATTTTTCTTTTAATGTAAATCATTTCTTTTTCATATCGCCTTCTTCGCTTTCAACAAAGTAGTTTAGTTCAATTTTGTATTTATGCAATTTACCTAAAAGAGTATCCAAATCCACAGAGGTAAATATTTAGATGCATAAATCGCAGTACTTTTTAGTTTCCACTTAAGTTTTAAGCATCTAAGGACTTTGTTAATTAAATCCTCATTTTGAAAACTTTACCAAGAGTTCTTATATGATTAACAATATGAATATACTTTTTTTCCATTTCTTGAATATTTTCTTCAGGCTTCATTCTAAAAAAAGTTTATACTCGTGGATTAAAGTGTCCATTCTACCCCTTCTTACCTCGATTGTTCCTTCACAGGTAACATGAATGGTGTCTCACATTTTCTTAATAATATTATAATTCAAATTACAAAAAGACTCATCTATGTATTGTTGCACCCTAATTTTTGACCCTAAGATCCCCGCTTTGCTCTTTGCATAGCATATTAGGTCAATCATTCGTGCACAACTAACCGTTTTGTCTAGCTTTGTCTATTTTGTTAGGATAGGTACTGCTGCAGAAAGTTCAAGGTCTTGAAGGATGTGTTGTGTGTGTGCTCATGGAGGTTATAGTCCCTTACAAGTTGTGTAGAATTCTTGAGAGGATAAACTCTCACGTTTGTGATCCCTTAGCCACTACAAGATTTCTCAAGGCGTGGTTCATGAGAGGCTTTATTCTTGTCCATAAGGACGAATCGTTATTTTTGTTTCCTCTGTGATCGCAAATAAAGGAATGTGAATTCTCCCGTTGATAATAAGTTGTGCGCTTCAAAGTAGTAAAGTTTGGATAGGGAGTTTGGCAAGAAATAATTCATTTGAGTTCACCATCAAAAATCCAAGAGCAAGGAAGTTTTTGCATCATGTCTTAATTATAAAACTCAAGAAATGCATAATTTCAATTTGAGATGAATACAAGATTAAAAGAATTCTTTTAAGTCAAGACAATTCAAAATTCAAAGATTCAATACTAGTTCGCATGATTAAAATCCGGGACAAAATTCATGAGCTTTTTTATATATATATTTAAGTGAACCCAAGCTATCAAGCTACAAGGGAGGATATTAAGGATTCACTGATTTATGAGTACAAGAAAAATGCAAAATTCAAAAAAGGCTTTGAAGATTCACAATCTTATTTCAAATTCAAGAATACAAACTCAATGGTTCTTATAAAATCCACATTACATAAAGAATCATTACTTGGAAAGTCAAAGGAATTTCAATGTGGTCGCCTATGAAAACACCGTCACAGCCAAATTCACGACCCATGTCGAAGCAAGTAGCAATACATTAGATTGTATGGTGTTGACAATTTGGTGGTGCATTCAAAGCATGTCACAGTTACTAATAAGAAGCCTAAGTTTTCTTTTGACTAACATTGCACACAAGTCTTAATAGGCTATTTGTAGAGGCGACGTGTACATTTATCTACTTATTCTCATTAGATAATCACAAAGGCATATAAGGATAGAACACCACATTTCCACTGCCTTGACGGTATTTCACATCTAGAATCACACTACAGGACTCTATACTAAATGCTTTTAATTACATCTGAGTGGCATGGATTGAAGACAACTCGTAAGTTTGGTTTTTGTCGTACGGTTCTCACGACATGTCCATGTTGTTATAGGTAAGAATGCTGCCGAGGCACGATGTTTTAGTCTTGACCTATGGAGAAGCAAGTTACTTTATAGCGTGACCGATACCTTTCCGTATTTGCTTCAAGACCTGAACACGTAGATAGGCAAAAACAACCATGAGTAATCACAGTATACAAAAAAAACCATCCCCCTAGATACTATTGAATTGGCACTTACAACAAGGGGCTCATGCTCATGAATGTGGAGGAGATGCTATCTGATATGCCTGAAATACTGTTAAGAATTTGCAATCACCCTCTTTGCTGGGAATAATTAAGATGCGAAATTTGCGGATATGCCGGTTGAAATTACTGTTAGACAATCAATACCTTAGAATCTTGTGGAAGAAACTCGCAACCTTATGATGTTAATCATACTTTTCACAACGCAGGAAAATCTCTTTCCATTCTCCTTCTAAAAACCTGTTACCAAGACCAAGAAGTCACAATTCTCAACAAAAATCCAACACTTTTCCACATATAGATTGGTCATACTAACTATCTTTGAACACAACATATATTGTTGGAAAAGAGATGAATGATGAGCCGTAAGTACAAAAAATAAAATTGGTTAAGTTCGCGAGAACATACCATGATATTGAAGCCAGTGATCATGCCGCCTTTGAGAACAAAAACTTGTTACGCGTATGTCTGCAAGGAGACCAAACTCGCAACTTTCCAAAGGATTTATGGAAAGACCTATCGAAGAGACTTCAAGCCGTGTACAAGATCAAATTGGTACTGGTGTAGCTTGGTCCCGCCTTTCAGCCAGCCACCTCAAGGATAGGCAATTAGAAGCCTTGGGCCATTCATGTTGCTCTAATTGACATATATAGAACCTTCCAAGCTTTCTTTCATGAGATCATTACCATCACTCCAAGCTGCAAAAGAAATAGTGACATTATGATTTACCTACAATACGAAGCTAGCTTCTATGAATTGCAAACCATCAGAACTCACAAGAAAAAGATGGAAGCAGCATAAAAAACAAGCATAACTTACAAGAACAAGGTGTAGTGTTCAAAATCACCAGCCGATTTTGATTTGAATTTGCAAAGCCTCTTAATCTCTATTTCCAATCAGCCTATCCAAGACTTTAGTTCTGTTCATCTCAATCTCACCCGCTAACATTAATAAATCCAAATAAATAAGTCAATGACAATATCATAAGGCAAAAGAAAGAAGTTTCAAGTTATACAAAGTTTAAAAGTTCATAGAACACCCAATAACCATGTGCAGCATGTGGATGCAGTATGTTCGTATTCTCAAACGCCTTTTGGTGCTTCATCACTAACATCAGGAAATGAATAAGCCTAATAGCAACAAATCAAGAAAAAATCAAAAGTTATTATCACGATCAGCATTTCCAAACATAAGCAAGAGAGAGATGGACACTCAATAATTTCAGAATTTATAGCCATCAAATTCGAACGTAGCAGAAACGACATGAAATCATAGTCATTAATATGAGCACAAATTGAATTGGAAAGTCACGATTAGACAAATTCAAATACCTTCCAAAACACGCCAGACATATTGGGTTTAAATGGAAAGAATAGAACACGTTTCAATAGGAAAAAGAATGTTTTAATTTGACCCAAACGTGTTCAGGACAACAGTTATTTCATTTGCAAAACAAGAATACACATTTAATTCGAATCAAGTCCACCAAGCCTATAAAAGAGGATGACACGCACAAAGAAAAGAAATCTCATAATTTGCACACATTTGCAGAGAGAATCCACATAAAAAAAAATTCAGAGCAAATTCACAAACTGGGAGCAGTAAATAGCAAGAGGAAATCTAATCCCTTCCAGGCACCACAAACCAACACACATAAGAAAATCCCAGAAGAGCTCATGCCAAATCGAAAGAAACATAACATAGCAACAACAATAGAATAACATGCACATACACGAGCAATCGCAACAATTTCGAAGCTAAATTGAAAATCCAACAACATCAACAAACGCACGCAAGTTTCCCTACAGGCTATAGCAAAGAAAAAGAAGGAAGAACTTATCTTTGGAGATCGCGAGTCTCGACCGCATCCGTTTGTCTTCAACCGTCGGCGCTCATTCCCCTTCCCTTTTTACTCTAAATCGTTGTATTTTGTAATCAACCAATAATGAGAATGATGGGGTCAGGGTTTTGTGGGGATCAGGGTAGATTTAGGTCTTTTTCTTGTTGATTTTGTTTTGGGTTCATTTGAGCGAGAGAGAAAGAGGCGCGAGAGAGAGAATACGAGTGAGGGGAGAAATCGAGAGAGGGTTTGAGCAGCGACGGCGGATTCGTTTTTTAGGGTTCTTTCTACCCCTTTGAGAGAGACGACTGAGAGAGAGCGCTCCCTCGGTTTCTTTTTTCCTTTCTTTTGTTTTTTTTTTAATTTTAAAATTAAAACCTTTAATAATTCAAATTAAAACCTTTTAATAACTAAAATTAAACCATTTTTTATAATTAAAATGAATTTTTTTTTAATAATTAAAATCAAACTTTTCTTATAATTGAAAAATTAAAATTTTTTTTATAATAATATTTAATTCCAAATTTTTTTAATTAAATTTAACCCCCCTTTTTTTAATAACTAAAATTTAACCTCTTTTTATAATAATTAGTCCAAACTTTTTTTATCAATTAAAATTTAAACCCCTTTTTTATTTAATTCAGGACCCATTTATAATAATAATTAAGATTAAACTTCTAATAATAAATTAAATTTAAAATATTTTAATAATAATTAATTCAACCCCCTTTTATAATAATCAATCTAAACTCTTTTTATAATAAATAAATAAAACCTTTTTTTATTAAATACGAAATCTTTTAATCTTCTTCTAATATTAATAACCCCCTTTTTCATTAAAAGATTAAAATTAGAGTTTTTATAATTAGGGTCATTATCCTTTTTTTTTTATAATAAATACAGATTTTCAGAAATTCTCCAATTAAGATAACAAACTTTTATTAAAATACTAAAAATTAAAATCTTTTCTAATTAATAAGAAAAACTTTTTTTTTCTTTCTTAATATAACTTTAAAACTAAAATAATAAAATCTTTTTTTAAATAATTAAAAGCTTTTATAAATAAAAACCTCTAACTTTAAGTTAATACTAATCCTTAATATTAATTTTAAATAACCCTTTTTTTCTTAAATTAATCAAAACTCTTTTTCTTAATAAATCGTACCCTATTTAGGATCCATTACGCGCCTGAGTGAAGCGATTGCTTATATGTTTATCATGTCTTACTTCTATTTGTATGCTTATTTGTTATTGTCTAAACCTTTTCAAAAACTTACAAAAAATTTTGATCCAACGTCGAATCCCTTTTCTACCCATGTAAGTCGATCGCCTTAGGGCATCGCATTCAACCTACCGGTCACTAGACACAAGTCTAGCATCACTTTGCTAGCACTCTCGACTAATATAACAATTAACCGCATTAATATCCAAGGGAAAATCCCATGCATGATAATCATATTATTGTGCATGGTGCATATCATTTGCATCATAATCGACACTCTTAAGACAATTCGTTAGACAACTTAGGATAGACTTCCTAGGTAAGTCCCCCTTCAACTTTGATTTTTAATCAAATTTTAGCCTACCTAATTCTCCACACAAGAGAATTAGATGTTAATCATCTCAAAGAAAGGGACATACAATCCCATACCCCACAAATACAAACATTTTCAAAGAACTATGGTGGTTTTCTTAAGATGATGACTCATCTTCTTTTCCTAAACCTTTTAAACATTTAGTATCCTTAATAAGGAACTACAAGTGCTCTGATTCCCTCCTGACAGGATATGTAGGCACAAGATGTGATATCTTGTTGAGCACACTTAGGAATAAAAATAATAAATCACCTACCCTTAAACCTTTAGCAAAACAGATAACAAATAACATAAGAAAATCTAGATGTTCCTGTAGAGTACTACAGATATCTAGGATGCTAACACCTTCCCTAGGTATAACCAACCCCCGAACTTAGAATCATAGTGCATTTGCATTGCATTGTGGGAATTCGATTTTTCTCCCTTCCCTTGGATAAAATCAAAGACCGGTGGTGACATTAAAAATGCGATCCTAGTTAATCAATAACTATGGTATCCAATTTTCACCGCGACAGAAATGGCGACTTCACTGGGGATCTCTCATAAGAGGGTTCCCCCTAACTTGATTAATTATGTTTTTTGTTATATATGTGTATCTGTTATGTTTGCTTGGGTTGTCACTTTGAGTGGTGAGACAAAGTCCTACACCCGGACTAGAGTGAAAATTATGATAGGAACGGTGAGAATTCAAGGATACTTTGAGGGAGTCGATTCCTGAAGAAGTTGAATTGAGACTTCACCACTCAGTCTAGGCCCTCTCGAATTTAATTTTGTCCAACGAGTCTATTCGTGAAGACGATATTATTTCGAACTAAAGGCCATCGAGACTGGGGACCGTAGTTACCTTTAACCCAACTTGGCCTATTAGGATTTAGTGCGGGGACTATGCGAGAGTCTATTTCTGCAATAGTTGCTACGCGATACTACACTCAGATGAGATTCTCTTGAGAATATTATTGACCACCAAGTGATTTGGAAAATCGATAATATCCGAAAGATGGATTGTAGACTCTGGGAACTTTGTAGAACCCGTTCGGCAGGTACATTTGAAACTATAGTGCACACCTATTGGGGTGGGTAGACCTTGGCTCCATGTTGTGACCTTTCAAACCTAGGGCCCTTTTCCTGTTTGTTTTGCTTGTGTGTGCTTTGTGTTGTTTGCCTTGTGTATTGCATACATTCATAAGCATCATATCATAAAGATTCATGGAAATCAGTCTTATTTGTAAACATCGTAGGGATACCATAGACTCCGAAAAAGAAAGAAAACATTGAAGTACACTTACAAGAGTCATAACTTGGACGATCTAAGGGGACTGGTGACCTTGCTGACGTATAAAGAAAGATTCGAGACCAGATATGGGAAGTTATTATCTTCATTCTACTACTATTTCCTTGATTATCAATTGGTACCTATCCTTGAAGAATATCCTCAGCTGACGGAGTTACTAATTGAATACCAGTATTCATTTCTCATCTTCGGTTAATATTCAAGCCAACATGACTACAAAAGGATAAATTTTGGGAAGAAGTTACTCTAGTCCTTAATCAATACCTTGGAGGCTCAATTAGAAGAAGAAGTCAAACGAAGACCATTGGAAGAGTCTCCTTAGATCCATCATTATTAGCTTTACGTTATGACTGTTGTAAGGCGTACAGACGCGTTTTAATTTTGTATTAAATCAATTTTTAGTCTTCTGATACTAATGATTGTAACCGTTTTTACAAAAAAAAAACGAGTCTCTTGATATTCCCTGAGGATTATAAATAGTTAAGTTCCATGAATCTTGCTGCATCATTCGCATTCGCATTTGCATTCCTTTGCATTCCAGGTTCTCATTCGTGTCTCTCTTCTCAGACTCCGAATCATCGATACGATACTCGAGCTGGTCGCAAGAAAATGATGAATCATTTGGAACAGGAAAGCCAAGCACTCTGAGCGGAGATTGCCACTCTAAAGGCCAACATGGAAACTTTTTCTACTACTATGAACAATCTGATAGACACTCAAGAGCATGAAAATCAAGAACTTTGCGACAAAGTTGTAAACTTAAAGGTTACCAAGAGGAGCCTGATGGATTTGGTCAAAGAGTTGGCCATATCCCAACGCCAGGACGGTTCTTCTGCCTCCTCCACTAATCGGCCAGTTGAACGAAGTGGTGAATATAGGGACATCCATGTGCTCTACGCTGATCTATTCCCTACCCTCCTACAATATGGTTTGATCAAGAAGGAAACTCCACTATCCATCCCGATGACCCATAGGAGTCATCTCAAAGCTAATGCTTTTTGCGCCTTTCATCAAGGGGCACCCGACCATGATATCGAGGAATGTTATGTCTTGAAGGAGAAAGTGAGAGAGATGGTTGAGAAGGGAGTCTTGTCTTTTGAAGTGGGCGAACCCCAAGTTGAGATCCGTCTCTCACTCGAACAAGAAGCAATCCCCTCCTTGTACATGGTGGATTGATACCAAGGACGGTTTCTTTAAGGCTACGTCTCGTCATATTTTATGCTTATTTGCTGTTTTCATATGCAATTCTCTACGATTGTTAATGCATTTGTTTTGGCGTGTAAGAACTTGTTTGTTTTGAATAATTAATGCAATAATAATGTTTGTCTTGAAGAAATCCATTCATTTCACTCGATTTTAAATGTTCTTTCTATTTTACAATGCCAATACTACCCCAATCTCTTAGCAGAGAATTGGAAGGAGGATGATGAAATCCCGAACGCAAGATCTCTTGTTGTATGCTTTTGAATAAAACTCTGCTAGTGATATAAGGCATTGTTTCAAAATCTTAAACACCGAAGATATAAGGAGATAGACTCTCGTTAACCCTTTCGAGCCTTTGAAGTAGGAGTTTTCTTCTCCAAATCAAAAAACCCTCATTCTTAACCTGGGGAAGGGTAAAAAAAAAAGGGAGTAAAATAACACGAAGATTGGGTGGGCACAAATAAACTTTGAGCCTTATATCCTTTGTTTCTTAAACCGTGAACTAATCCATAATACAACCCTTAAAAGTCCTAATTGAAGCAAGGTTTATTTCAAAAGCATACTCATTGAGATATCGTTTCCTGACTCCTATGAGCTATGCTCAAAAATTCTGAATAAAATCGGTAATTCAAACACCAAAAGATTCTGAATAAAATTTTCAAGACAAATTACGTTGCATTATCGATTTCAGAATTAACATTTTTCTGCTCGCTAGCATTGCTTGACATCATAGAAGCTAGCATACGAGCATCAGCGATGAGCTAGATCTTTTGAGATTTGAAACTCTGATGAGTAAATGGAGAATCATTTCAAAAGGATGACTATAAATAGGGGCACGTTACTTGAAGACTTTTCCGAGCAGGGGCAAGTTGTTTCCCAGTTGATTTTTCACAGTCTGATCCCAAAGAACAAGTTTGAAGACTCAGAATACCACCAATCAGGGGCAGTTATGTCGAGATTTAATGAATCTCTCCAAATTTTAAGACTCGGTTATACAGAACACCGTCAATCAGGGGCAGTTATGTCGAGATTTGGTAAATCTCTCCACAGTCCGAAGAACAAGTCTGAAGACTCGGTCATACAGATTACAATCAATCTGGGGCAGTTACCTCGAGATTTGATAAATCTCTCCAAATTTGAAGACTTTGGTTTACAAAGTACAGTCAATCCGGGTCAGTCACGTCGAGATTTGATAAATCTCTCCAAGAGTTGGAAGACGTTGGAACAATTGGATGCCGTGTTTTCTGTAAAATCCTCTTGAGACGACTTATTCTCATAAACCATGTACTCTGGGGCATTTGAGAATTGAAGATTATTTTCCCCATTCACAACAACTGCTGTTCAAAATGGCGACTACCAAGCAATGCATCAATGCCGAACTATATTATTCTCACAACATTTTTTACCCGTGTCCCAAAGAGTTTCTATCTCAAGTGGTGTGATGATTCCCCAGTAAGTCTTTTCTTCAGGTAGTCACGGCCATTCCCCGGTGAATCTCTACTTCGACCAGTCATGGCATGTTTGATGCAAGATTTCCCCATGCGGCAACCTAAGAATCCCCGATGAACTTCTTCAGTTTCAACCTTCCCCAGCGAAGCGAGTGTTTATTTCACTCCTCATTGGACTATCTCAACCCTCTCCAGTGAAAGCGGATGTTTATTTCATCCCCCCCGAAGTTTTATATCTGATATCTTCAACTACTATTGATCCAAGCTTCCCCGACAAAGTGGATATTTATTTTATCCAGTTACAACTTTCATTCAAGACTTCTTCAGTTCGCAGTGGATATTTATTTTATCCCCATGAAGTCTCTTTAATCACGAGTTTGATTCGTTCCCAGTGAATTTTTCTCATCCTCAACAGAATCACAAGGTTCATATTGACAATCCTAAGGGAAGTCGTAATGTTCATCCCCAAGTGGGGTGCTCTCTTTTCCCCGGAGAAGTTTTGAACCTTGAAGCAGGATTGTGATCCCAGATGTGGCTCTCCATTCATCCCCAGTGATGCTTCTTATATTGCGAAGATTGGCCGAGTATCCGTATCGAGATGTTTATTTCGTCTCTAGTTTACCTCTTCTTCGATGTTTTGTCAGCATAAGCATAAGCATTGGAATAGCATGGCATTCTTTCATGTAGATCCATGGCATGTGCGCATTTTGCATTTTTGTGTTTGTTCTTTCACTTTGGTCGTGTTTATCCCCAAGTGATCAGGGTTTGTCTGCTCCCTCCAAGTAAAGTCTTCAGCCTTAGGCAGAAAGAGCACACCCTTTCTAATTCCCCACTGAGTTCGACCCTCGTGGAAGATGGTTACTTTAGTTTTCTTTTCCACCTTTTGGATAAAGATAAACCCCGGTTGAGTTCATTCCTCACTGGATGGGTTATTGTTTGACCGTTTCTTTCCAGTTATTTCTTGGATTGAACTTTGGTCCCTGACAATCACAATTTGTGATATCCCTAGGCTGTTGAACCTAGATCAATCGTGCATTTATTTTGCGCCCTATCTCCCCAAGAAGAATTTATTCAAATATCTCTATGGAAGACAAAAGTTATTCCTCCAGCACTATGATGGGATTTAAATCTAGACAACAAGTGGTAGCTCTTTATTTGAGCTCAGTTCTCTACCTGGATGACAAATGGCAGTCTCCTCAAGACATTTTGTCTATCCCCGGTGAAACTATCAAGGTTATCAACTATTGAGGACTTTACAAGTATTCTCTTTATTTGAGAATCCCTATTGCAAGATTTTTATTACTTCAACGAATTTTCGACTACAACAATATTACTTCACAGTGGTATTCTCCCTAGTGAGTCCACAATTCAATTTGCTTCTATCAAATGGCATCTCTTCGAGAAATTTGTTGAAGATTCAAACGATATTTCTCTTTATGTGAGAACACACATGTTACAAGTCACCCGACCCACATCTCTTTTGAAGATCCCCGGTGAAGCTTCCAGGATCTCGGCAGTAGATTCCATGGTTTATTTTCAAATCTCGACAAACAGTCGTTTATTTTCCTGGTTATTCTCGGCAATAGATTTCCAGAAGACCTCGGCAGTAGGTATTTCATTTTTATTTTCCTGGTTATTCTCGGCAGTAGATTTCCAGAAGACCTCGGCAGTAGGTATTTCATTTTTATTTTCCTGGTTATTCTCGACAGTAGATTTCCAGAAGACCTCGGTAGTAGGTATTTCATTTTTATTTTCCTGGTTATTCTCAGCAATAGATTTCCAGATGACCTCGGCAGTAGGTATTTCATTTTTATTTTTCTGGTTATTCTCTGCAGTAGATTTTCAGAAGACCTCGGCAGTAGTTATTTCATTTTAAATTCTCTGGTTATTCTTGGCAGTAGATCTCCAGCACACTTCGACCAACAGTCGCTTATTTCCAAGATCTCGGAAGTAGATTCCCTGGTTTACTTTTATTTCGACAAACAGTTGTTCATTTCTAGGATCTCGGCAGTAGATTCCCTGGTTTACTTTATATTTTTTGACAGACAATTATTATTCTTTCTCAGCAGGTTCCCCAGTATCTTTTACAGTGGATACGTTTTCAATGAAACCTTTGAAGAAGGTATTCTCGGAAGAGGTTCTAAGTCTCAACAATAGATATATCTTGAAGATTCCTCTGGTTGACCAATAAAGCAGGATTCTCAAGTAGATTTTGTTAGAAGATTTCATCGCAAGTTCCTCATCATTGCCTAAAATATCATGGGATTGTCAGTTGGTAGTCTCTTTCCCCCAGTGGAGCTAGATCTTTCCCCATGGAGTCTCGTCTTGTCGAGTCTTCCTCGTCGGGTCTCTTTCTTTCCTTTTGTTTTAACATCGGTTATCCCCTGTGACATTATTTCCTCACAGAATCTTTGTCTTGCATTTCATATCATTTTCATACCATATCATGTGCATTTGGCGGCATCTTAGGGCCAAAAAATTTGTGCATGTTTGTATTTAAGTCACTCCTATCCCGTCGAGACAAAGATTTTCAATCTCCATATCTCCGAATAGGAGAAACTTAAATAGGGGCATCTGTTGCACCCTAATTTTGGACCCTAAGATCCCCGCTTTGCTCTTTCCATAGCATATTAGGTCAATCATTCATGCACAACTAACCGTTTTGTCAAGCTTTGTCTATTTTGTTAGGACAGGTACTGCTGCAGAAAGTTCAAGGTCTTGAAGGATGTGTTGTGTGTGTGCTCATGGAGGTTATAGTCCCTTACAAGTTGTGTAGAATTCCTGAGAGGATAAACTCTCACATTTGTGATCCCTTAGCCACTACAAGATTTCTCAAGGCGTGGTTCATGAGAGGCTTTATTCTTGTCCATAAGGACGAATCATTATTTTTGTTTCCTCTGTGATCGCAAATAAAGGAATGTGAATTCTCCCATTGATAATAAGTTGTGCGCTTCAAAGTAGTAAAGTTTGGATAGGGAGTTTGGCAAGAAATAATTCATTTGAGTTCACCATCAAAAATCCAAGAGCAAGGAAGTTTTTGCATCATGTCTTAATTATAAAACTCAAGAAATGCGGAATTTCAATTTGAGATGAATACAAGATTAAAAGAATTCTTTTAAGTCAAGACAATTCAAAATTCAAAGATTTAATACTAGTTTGCATGATTAAAATCTGGGACAAAATTCATGAGCTTTTTTTTATATATATTTAAGTGAACCCAAGCTATCAAGCTACAAGGGAGGATATTAAGGATTCATTGATTTATGAGTACAAGAAAAATGCAAAATTCAAAAAAGGCTTTGAAGATTCACAATCTTATTTCAAATTCAAGAATACAAACTCAATGGTTCTTATAAAATCCACATTACATAAAGAATCATTACTTGGAAAGTCAAAGGAATTTCAATGTGGTCGCCCATGAAAACACCGTCACAGCCAAATTTATGAGCCATGTCGAAGCAAGTGGCAATACATTAGATTGTATGGTGTTGACAATTTGGTGGTGCATTCAAATCATGTCACAGTTACTAATAAGAAGCCTAAGTTTTCTTTTGACTAAAATTGCACACAAATCTTAATAGGCTATTTGTAGAGGCGACGTGTACATTTATCTACTTGTTCTCATTAGATAATCACAAAGGCATATAAGGATAGAACACCACATTTCCACTGCCTTGACGGTATTTCACATCTAGAATCACACTACAGGACTCTATACTAAATGCTTTGAATTACATCTGAGTGGCATGGATTGAAGACAGCTCGTAAGTTTGGTTTTTGTCGTACGGTTCTCATGAGCAGAAGACTTCGACACGACATGTCCATGTTATTATAGGTAAGAATGCTGCCGAGGCACGATGTTTTAGTCTTGACCTATGGCGAAGCAAGTTACTTTATAGCGTGACTGACACCTTTCTGTATCTGCTTCAAGACCTGAACACATAGATAGGCAAAAAAAACCATGAGCAATCACAGTATACAAAAAAAAAACCATCCCCCTAGATACTATTGAATTGGCACTTACAATAAGGGGCTCGTGCTCATGAATGTGGAGGAGATGCTATCTGATATGCCTGAAATAATGTTAAGAATTTGCAATCATCCTCTTTGCTGGTAATAATTAAGATGCAAAATTTGCGGATATGCCGGTTGAAATTACTGTTAGACAATCAATACCTTAGCATCTTGTGGAAGAAACTCGCAACCTTATGATGTTAATCATACTTTTCACAATGCAGGAAAATCTCTTTCCATTCTCCTTCTAAAAACCTGTTACAAGGACCAAGGAGTCACAATTCTCAACAAAAATCCAACACTTTTCCACATATAGATTGGTCATACTAACTATCTTTGAACACAACATATATTGTTGGAAAGGAGATGAATGATGAGCCGTAAGTACAAAAAATAAAATTAGTTAAGTTCGCGAGAACATACCATGATATTGAAGCCAGTGATCATGCCGCCTTTGAGAACAAAAACTTGTTACGCGTATGTTTGCAAGGAGACCAAACTCGCAACTTTCCAAAGGATTTGTGGAAAGACCTATCGAAGAGACTTCAAGCCGTGTACAAGATCAAGTTGGTACTGGTGTAGCTTGGTCCCGCCTTTCAGCCAGCCACCTCAAGGATAGGCAATTAGGAGCCTTGGGCCATTCATGTTGCTTTAATTGACATACGCAGAACCTTCCAAGCTTGCTTTCATGAGATCATTATCATCACTCCAAGCTGCAAAAGAAACAGTGACATTATGATTTACCTACAATACGAAGCTAGCTTCTATGAATTGCAAACCATTAGAACTCACAAGAAAATGATGGAAACAACATAAAAAACAAGCATAACTTACAAGAACAAGGTGTAGTGTTCAAAATCACCAGCCGGTTTCGATTTGAATTTGCAAAGCCTCTTAATCTCTATTTCCAATCAGCCTATCCAAGACTTTAGTTCTGTTCATCTCAATCTCACCCGCTAACTTCCATAAATCAGAGTTGTTAAAAGCGTTGTTTAGCGGCGCGATCCCGAGAAGTTATCCCGGAGCGGCACCCCCCCTCCCCCGCCACCGTAAAGCGCTGCGCATCTCAGATTGAGATCGCGGCCGCGTATCCTGAGTTCGCGGGTAGCGGGAGTGGTTTGCATCCCGGTCGGAGCGGGTTTAGCCCGTTTTGGTCCGTTTTGTGTTTTTTTTTGGAAAATTACATTTTTACCCCCCCAGAAAAATACTTTATGTATCGTAAGCCAAACCTTTCTCTTTCACTGTGCACCGTAACTTTATTCTTCTCTTCACTGCAACACTTTGACCTAACTCCCATTTTCACTGCCCCAAACCTTTCTCTTTCACTGTGCACCGTAACTTTATTTCTCCAGGTAAGTCATCTTCCTTTTCTTGTGTTCTTTTATATTTTTCCATCTTCTTCTATATTCTTCTATCTTCTTCTATGTTATCCTACTTCTGTTATTTTTTTTTTATATTTTACTTTAATATTCTTCTATTAACTTCTTCTGACTTTTTTTTATCCTACTTCTATTACTTTTTTTTTTATTTTTATCGTCAATATTTTTCTATTCTATTTTTCTATATTTATTTTTATCTTACTTCTATATTCTGAGTGTTATTTTTTTATGTTTTTTTTCTATATTCTTCATTATTTTTTATTTGTTTTTTTCTATATTATTTTTCTATGTTTTTTTTATGTTCTTTTTACGTTACACTTTAAAAATTATATTTTTCATTTGTTCTTCAGTTCAGTGTTGTTCTTGAGCTGTCCTGATTCTTTTTTTTTTCTGTTTTTTTCTCTGTTCTTTATATTAGACAATGCCAACATTAGACAATGGCATTTTAATTATTTACTTCTGTTTTTTTCTTCTTTATTAGAATTTCGACAATGACGACATCTTCTGCACCATCCCAAAATTCTACCTCTGTACCTTCTTGTGGTCAAACTTTTAAACCAACCGGTAGTAATGTTGATGTAGCATGGCAATATAACCATTGGAAGGATATAAATAACAAGAAAAAGGTGACATGTGATTTCTGTGGTCTTACATCTAGTGGAGGACTAAGTAGAGCAAGAAGACATCAACTAGGAATAAAG
The DNA here is from genome assembly GCA_022829125.1 of Lathyrus tuberosus. Lineage (NCBI taxonomy): Eukaryota > Viridiplantae > Streptophyta > Magnoliopsida > Fabales > Fabaceae > Lathyrus > Lathyrus tuberosus. Next base: position 4,282,436 of record JALAZF010000254.1, read on the forward strand.
GGCGATGTAGTTGCTTGCGTTAAAACACTGTCGGATGTTAAATTAATATTGAAGGCTGATTTTGTTGAGAAAGAGAGAATTAAAAAAGGAGTAGAAGAGATGCTAGTGCAAGTAGATGAAGATGGTTGTAATGAAATTGAGGAGATAAGGAGAATTCGAAGTGGAAAGAGGCTTGCTAAGACCTCTTCACATGCTGCCAAGAAGACTAAAGGTCCATTAGATTTGGTGTTTAAGAAGACTAGGGACACAAGCATCAATGATGTATGTGATAAAAAAGCTAGAGCAAGAACTATACAGTATATTGCTCGCTTTTTTTACACAAACGGAATTGCCTTTAATGTTGCAAACGCAAAAAGCTTTAAGTTGATGTTGGAGGCTGTTGGAACATATGGTTCTCATTTGAAACCACCAAGTTATCATGAAATTAGGGTTCCACTCCTTCAAAATGAGTTAGAATATACAAAGGGTTTGTTTAAAAATCATGAAGTGCAAAGGATCAAATATGGATGTTCGATTATGTCAGATGGTTAGTCGGATAGAAAAGGTAGAACTTTGATTAATTTCTTGGTCAATTCTTCGGCGGGAACCATGTTTGTGAAAAGTGTCGATGCTTCTGACTATGCCAAGACAGGAGAAAAGCTAGCTGAGTTGTTGGACGCTTTTATTGAGGAAATGGGAGAAAAAAATATCGTTCATTTGATTACTGACAATGGAAGTAATTATGTGATGGCTGGTAAAGTGTTAACTTTGAAGAGGCCTAATATGTTTTGGACTCCATGTGCTGCCCACTGTATAGACCTTATGTTAGAAGACATAGGAAAAATTTCAAAGGTTCATAAGGTTATACAAAATGGAATTAAGGTTGTGGGTTACATTTATAACCACACATTTGCATTGAATCTAATGAGAAAGACTACTGGCAATGTTGAATTGGTTAAAAATGGAGTAACAAGGTTTGCTACCTCTTTCCTTACTTTACAAAGGTTGCAAAAACTAAAAGGAAAGCTTAGAGAGATGTTCACTTGTGAAGATTGGGTGACTTCTAAGTGTGCTAAGGATGTTAAAGGAAAAGTGGTAACAAGTATTATACTTATGACATCATTTTGGAATGATGTTGCCTACACTCTTAAGGTCATGGCGCCTCTTGTAGATATGCTAAGAATGGTTGATAATGAAAGGAAACCCGCAATGGGTTACATATATGCTGCAATGGGGGTGGCAAAGGAATCAATTGAAAAAACTTTCAATTCAGATTCAAGCAAGTACAAAGACGTATTTGCAATCATTGATAAAAGATGGGAGTGTCAACTTCATCATCCGCTACATGCTGCAGGTTACTATCTCAATCCTGAATATTTTTATAATAAATCAGAAATTGAGAATGATCCTAAATTGGTGAGAGGCCTCCGTAAGTGCATTGAGACACTTAGTGGAAGCTATGAAGTGGAAGATATGATTTCAATACAATTGGCAGAATACAAGGGTGCTAGAGGTCTCTTTGGTATAGGAGCGGCAATTAGACAGAGGTCGACATTAGCTCCAGGTAAGGTGGAAGTTCATTCTCTTACAATTATTGGTTGTATGTGAGACACTTTGAGTATATCCTAATGTAAATATTTTTTATTTCCAGCTGAGTGGTGGAAGTCATATGGCGCCGAAACTCCGGATTTGCAATTATTAGCGGTTAAAGTGTTGAGTTTGACTTGCAGTGCTTCCGGTTGTGAGCATAACTGGAGCATGTTTGAGCATGTAAGTATTAATTTTGACTAGGATATTAAAGTATCTTACATTTAAGTATTATTAAACTAATACTTCAAATTATTGTATTTTAGATTCATTCTAAGAGAAATAAGTTGGAGCATCAAAGGTTGCAAGACTTGGTTTTCATCAAGTATAACCAAACTTTGGTGGAAAAGATATGAAATTAGGGACAAGATTGATCCTTTGGTTTTGAGCGAAATTAATTATCACACTGAATGGTTGGTGGGAGAGATGGGAGATATAGGAGAAGATGGTGAACCCATAGAAGAAGACTTGGTCCATGAAAATGATGATTTAACTTGGTCTCAAGTTGCCGATGCAAGTGGAGTTAATGAGCCTATAATCTACACTAGGAGGTCAAGGCTACTTGAAGCTGCAAGTACATCTAGGGCAAGAATAGCACAAGTGATGGTAGAAGATAATGAAGAAGATGAAGAATTGGATAATGATGAAGATGAAGAATTGGAGGAATATTTTGAGGAACAAGAACTTTTTGATTAGGATCTATGATTTCTATGTTTGTTTGAATTTTCATATAATAGTACTAAGTTTGAACTTTAAAATGTGATGTTTTGAATCTTGATTAAGTATTGTTCTTTGATATTTAATATTAGAAATATTTTATGAACAAGTGTTGTGTTTAATTTTACATTAAATATACGTTATATGTCTTTTAGATTATTATATAATTATTTGTATAAAAAATTATCCCGCTATCCGCTATCCCGCTATCCCATTTTTGGAGTCGGCCGCTCCGCTCCGCTATCCGGGATTAATAACTCTGCCATAAATCCAAAGAAATAAGTCAATGACAATATCATAAGGCAAAAGAAAGAAGTTTTAAGTTATACAAAGTTTAAAAGTTCATAGAACACCCAATAATAATGTGCAGCATGTGGATGCAGTATGTTCGTATTCTCAAACGCCTTTTGGTGCTTCATCACTAACATCAGCAAATGAATAAGCCTAATAGCAATAATTCAAGAAAGAAATCAAAAGTTATTATCACGGTCAGCATTTCCAAACATAAGCAAGAGAGAGATGGACACTCAATAATTTCAGAATTTATAGCCATCAAATTCGAACGTAGCAGAAACGACATGAAATCATAGTCATTAATAAGAGCACAAATTGAATTGGAAAGTCACGATTAGACAAATTCAAATACCTTCCAAAACACACCAGACATATTGGGTTTAAATGGAAAGAATAGAACACGTTTCAATAGGAAAAAGAATGTTTTAATTTGACCCAAACGTGTTCAGGACAGCAGTTATTTCATTTCCAAAACAAGAATACACATTTAATTCGAATCAAGTCCACCAAGCCTATAAAAGAGGATGACACGCACAAAGAAAAGAAATCTCATAATTTGCACACATTTGCAGAGAGAATCCACATAAAAAAAATTCAGAGCAAATTCACAAACTGGGAGCAATAAACAGCAAGAGGAAATCTAATCCTTTCCAGGCACCACAAACTAACACACATAAGAAAATCCCAGAAGAGCTCATGCCAAATCGAAAGCAACATAACAGAGCAACAACAATAGAATCACATACACATACACGAGCAATCGCAACAATTTCGAAGCTAAATTGAAAATCCAACAACATCAACAAATGCACGCAAGTTTCCCTACAGGCTATAGCAAAGAAGAAGAAGGAAGAACTTATCTTTGGAGATCGCGAGTCTCGACCGCATCCGTTTGTCTTCAACCGTCGGCGCTCATTCCCCTTCCCTTTTTACTCTAAATCGTTGTATTTTGTAATCAACCAATAATGAGAATGATGGGGTCAGGGTTTTGTGGGGATCAGGGTAGATTTAGGTCTTTTTCTTGTTGATTTTGTTTTAGGTTCATTTGAGCGAGAGAGAAAGAGGCGCGAGCGAGAGAAACCGAGAGAGAGAATACGAGTGAGGGGAGAAATCGAAAGAGGGTTTGAGCAGCGGCGACGGATTCGTTTTTTAGGGTTCTTTCTACCCCCTTTGAGAGAGACGACTGAGAGAGAGCGCTCCCTCGGTTTCTTTTTTCATTTCTTTTGTTTTTTATTTATTTTAAAATTAAAACCTTTTATAATTCAAATTAAAACCTTTTAATAACTAAAATTAAACCTTTTTTTTATAATTAAAATGAATTTTTTTTTAATAATTAAAATCAAACTTTTCTTATAATTGAATTTTTTTTTTTATAATAATATTTAATTCCAATTTTTTTTAATTAAATTTAACCCCCTTTTTTTTTAATAACTAAAATTTAACCTCTTTTTATAATAATTAGTCCAAACTTTTTTTATCAATTAAAATTTAAACCCCTTTTTTATTTAATTCAGGACCCATTTATAATAATAATTAAGATTAAACTTCTAATAATAAATTAAATTTAAAATCTTTTAATAATAATTAATTCAACCCCCTTTTATAATAATCAATCTAAACTCTTTTTATAATAAATAAATAAAACCTTTTTTTATTAAATACGAAATCTTTTAATCTTCTTCTAATATTAATAACCCCCTTTTTCATTAAAAGATTAAAATTAGAGTTTTTATAATTAGGGTCACTATCCTTTTTTTTTTATAATAAATACAGATTTTCAGAAATTCTCCAATTAAGATAACAAACTTTTATTAAAATACTAAAAATTAAAATCTTTTCTAATTAATAAGAAAAACTTTTTGTTTCTTTCTTAATATAACTTTAAAACTAAAATAATAAAATCTTTTTTTAAATAATTAAAAGCTTTTATAAATAAAAACCTCTAACTTTAAGTTAATACTAATCCTTAATATTAATTCTAAATAACCCTTTTTTTCTTAAATTAATCAAAACTCTTTTTCTTAATAAATCGTACCCTATTTAGGATCCATTACGCGCCTGAGTGAAGCGCTTGCTTATATGTTTATCATGTCTTACTTCTATTTGTATGCTTACTTGTTATTGTCTAAACCTTTTCAAAAACTTACAAAAAATTTCGATCCAACGTCGAATCCCTTTTCTACCCATGTAAGTCGATCGCCTTAAGGCATCACATTCAACCTACCGGTCACTAGACACAAGTCTAGCATCACTTTGCTAGCACTCTCGCCTAATATAACAATTAACCGCATTAATATCCAAGGGAAAATCCTATGCATGATAATCATATTATTGTGCATGGTGCATATCATTTGCATCATAATCGACACTCTTAAGACAATTCGTTAGACAACTTAGGATAAACTTCCTAGGTTAGTCCCCCTTCAACTTTGATTTTTAATCAAATTTTAGCCTACCTAATTCTCCACACAAGAGAATTAGATGTTAATCATCTCAAAGAAAGGGACATACAATCCCATACCCCACAAATACAAACATTTTCAAAGAACTGTGGTGGTTTTCTTAAGATGATGCCTCATCTTCTTTTCCTAAACCTTTTAAACATTTAGTATCCTTAATAAGGAACTACAAGTGCTCTGATTCCCTCCTGACAGGATATGTAGGCACAAGATGCGATATCTTGTCGAGCACACTTAGGAATAAAAATAATAAATCACCTACCCTTAAACCTTTAGCAAAACAGATAACAAATAACATAAGAAAATCAAGAGGTTCCTGTAGAGTACTACAAATATCTAGGATGCTAACACCTTCCCTAGGTATAACCAACCCCCGAATTTAGAATCTTAGTGCATTTGCATTGCATTGTGGGAATTCGGTTTTTCTCCCTTCCCTTGGATAAAATCAAAGACCGGTGGTGACATTAAAAATGCGATCCTAGTTAATCAATAACTATGGTATCCAATTTTCACCGCGACATGTATAAAACAATAGTGATGATAGTTTTAGCTTTTAAATTGTATTTCACTTTTCTTTATCCTCTTTGAAATTTAGATTTCTCTGTTTGATTTTTCACTATATCATTAACTCGCGAGTAAGAACAAACAAACCATTTTTACAGAATCTCAAATATCACAATTCATCTATTTGATAAAAAAAATTCATTTTCTCTTTCCAATAAGCATACCCTTCACCATTGAAAGATAAGGGGTTGTTTAGTTAATCGTTTAAAGTCATCTTACCTCCTGAAATGATTAGTATTTAAACAAGAGTTAGACTTTAATACCACGTGTTACCAAAGTAACTTCAAACACAAGTAAATATCATAAATATACATACATAAGGAAAGGAATGAACACACAAGAAATTATACTAGTTCGACATTAAACCATGCGGCCTACTCCAATCTCCAAGGATTTCCCCTTGAAAGTTTCACTAACAACAGAGCTTTTATAATAGGATCAACTCACAAACTTCTTACCCCAAGCTTTTATCTCAAGTTTAAATTGCAACCTTCATAATGATATTATAGTTGCAAGAGAACAACACTCTCTTGATTTACAAATACAACACAAATAGATTTGTACTTGTTAAAAAGTACTGAAGTGTTTAATATCCCTATGCGGGTAGAGGATACTCAAAGGCATTTGTAGTTAAAGATGTTTAGGGCTTGCTCATGATGGTGATAGACCCAATTTTGTAATGATTACGGTGGTGAGAGACCTTGTTCAAGTTTGCCAAGCTGCTTCAAGATGATTTTTTAGTGCAGAAGGGACACATGCTGAACGCAATGTCACAACATGTGAGTACGACATCCGGGCCTTGCTCAATAGGCTAGATTGATGCGTTTTGGAACAAATTTTCTGTTGAAGATTAGTGAGATTTTATTGCTTTTATTTAGCAATATGATTATATGATTTGTTGGACAACTGTGAAGGTCAAATCAAGTTTAAAGGCGATTCAAATTTGAATTTGAATTAAACCAAATCATATCTTTCTATTGAAGATATTTATGGAACAAATAAGGGAATTTCTTAATGCACCATATTTATTACTTAGGCACCATATGAAAATACTAAAATGCCCCCAGATTTCAGAGATGCATCTATGGACCCATGAGTGTATAGAATTCTGACTTAACGTTAAAATATTTTGGAGATGCATCTTCAAACATATTTCGGAGATGCATCTTCGAAAAGTATTGGAGTTTAAATCATGCCAAAACCCTTCTCCTTCCTTATTTTTAAAAAAAACTTAAAACTTTCTCAAACTCTCTCAAAATTTGTTTCATCAACCAAGTCCAAAATCAAACAACAAAGCTCAAAGGATCTTCAATCAACATCAAGGACATCATCCAACACTGAAGCAAAGTCTAAATTTGTAAGTTTTTTACGTTTTGATAAGTTTTTTATGTTTTTGTGTAAATGAGTAGAAAATGATGATTTAGGGTAGAAATGAGTAGGAATTGCAAGAATGGTAGATTATACATACTATAAAATCTATTTTTTGGTTGAAATTCACGGTCAAACCATTATTTTTGGGGTCTGTATGTCTGCATTGCCGCCATTGAATGACCTAAAGAGTTGCAGAAAATTCCATAGATGCATCTCTAGAATTTCTCAACGTTTGGATTCCCAATATCCGTATATCCATCTCCATAAATTCTCAGTCAATTTTTTTCTTGTAGTGTTTCTTGTACTAATTGTCTTATTTAATTACAGACATTATGGCTGATATATTAAGGCATGAGAGGATTGCACATCATACATCAGTGTGGCGGGAGAATAGTCAGGTTTTGGAGGCTCCTGTTCACTCTAGTCATGTGGGGGCATCTACACATGGAGCTCATGCTTCTCCACCTTCTTCTTCTTGTAAAAGACGGGTTTCACCTACCGACGTATCACTCCCTTCATCCTCCCACAGGCGATAGGTTTCACCTATTCAGGCGCTAGAGGTACCCGAGTCGCCAGTGGTACCTGAGGCTCCAATGTCACATTCGACTGATAATGCTTCTGAGCCAGTGCAACCTCCGGCTGTTGAGGCTGGTGAGCCAGTGCCACCTCCGACTGGTGAGGCTGCTCAGGATGATAAGCCATATCAGGCATTTGGAGGAGGCCTTATAGACATGTCATTACTGCATCTGTACCCAGGCCATACTGCCAGACATATTTAGGACGGAGAGGTATCATTAGTTGGAATCATTATTTTTTATTCACGTTTATTATTATATTACAAGTGTTTCACATTGATTTATTTTTCTACAGGACTGTGATCTGCTAGAGATTAATAACCATGGGCAGAAGATAACGGGCTTTCCTCAATCGAATTAGTGGTTTCAGGAAGCTTTGTCCATATCTAGGATGAAAGACTTATGCATGATCAGTTATATTACAATCAACCACAAGATTCTTAATGCATTCATGGAGAGATGGCACATCGAAACCTCATCATTTCATCTATCTCTTGGTGAGATGTCTATCATACTCAACAATGTATCATGTTTGTTGTGTCTTCGAACCAGGAGGAAACTTCTAGATCATGGGAGGATTAGCAAAGACGAGGAATTTGAATTGATGGTAGACTATCTGGGAGCTAACCTAGAGGTTGCAATGACGGAGATGGAAAAAACCAGAGGGGCCCATGCTAGGCTTGAATTCCTGAATAAGGTATATACATATGAGCTCCTTAGAGCAAAGCATGCTAGAGGTGATGACGAGTAGGTGGGGCTCCATAGGGCGTATGCTTTGAGAGCATACCTGTTGTATTTGGTTGGCACTGTGATTTTTATGGACAAGAGTGCCACTTATACAGATGTAATCTACCTACAGTACTTTGTGGACTTCGAGCGGATCCATGAGTACAACTGGGGGTGGCGGCTTGTTTAGTCTACTTATAATCAAAGTTAAAAAGTGTTGTAGGTGGAAGATGAAGCATGTCATAGACAACATCACAATATTGACGATAATATTTATTGGTTTTTTAATGTTTTTGTGTCATTTTCATTTCATCTTTGCAACACAATTACTGATGATTCGTGTGTTCCAACACTTTTCAGGATTGGATCCTCCAACACCTATCGCACATCTTTGGCTGGGCAGTTGTACTAGCTTACACTGAGGATATGTCGCTTGCTTCTGCATTTTTCCCACTCAGAAGGAACCATGCGATAGAGTTGTTCAGAGTGTATCTTGACCGCTTGGTTATCGAGGACATGCACTTCAACAACTATGTTGATCACCATGAGATGCAGCCATTTGACGACATAGTGTTATACTCGGGATGGTTGGCTAGTGGATAACTTCTAACTGCTCTTCATCTTCCCAAACACGTGATGCGGTAGTTCAGCTACACTCAGACCATTCCCAGACACCATGTTGTCTTTGCTCCTCCTACTTTGACATGTTGATAGAGATGAATGCCATGTTTGATGATTATGAGAGTCATCTGGTACAGGATGAGGCACATATTACCATAACTAAGAGCAATTGGAGCTACATCGACGAGTACATCAGGTGGTTCTTCAGGGTGTCACATTCGTATATGGTGCAGGCTACTCCAGGAGATCCACCATGGCCAGCATATCAGGAGACACTAGAGAAGGAGCGGATACAGTTAAATCATGTTCATGATGTCTTGCCTAGATATCGTCACATATTGTAGATTACGCAGGCATGCATTGACAGAGGTATCTTCCCCGATGGGTCTAAAGTGAGGAATGAAGGTGTGAAAAGTACACAAAAACTGGGGTTGAATTATGTTTCGCGTTTTCTTTAATTTAGCTTCTGATCAGAGTTTCAGAATCAGAACTGGTGTTCAGATTCTGTTTTAATTCATTGGTAGCGGATATATCAGAAGTAAACAAATAACAGCAAAGGACACAAAAGATTTATCATGGTTCCTCCCTTAACTGAGAGCACTCTATTCCCCTTGCCTCACAAGAGATTTTCATTATAACCATTTCATGATTACAATCGCTTATGCTTCTGCATAAGTCTTTTACACTTGCTCAGACAAACTGTCTGAGAGTTTCTTGCTTAGAGCACATGTCTAAGACTTTTCTTGCTCACACCCTATGACTGAACCAACTGCTCCAAAGGTCCTCTGGTTGGCACTTACCCTTGCTTAAAGCACTTGTCTAAGACTTCTGCTCACATCCTCTGACCGAGCCACCTGCTCTTATGGCCATCCAAACTGAGACTTCCTTGCTCAAGCAGCACTTGAGACTTCCTGCTCACACTCCTAAGACTGATACTTTTCCTTGCTCAATCAGACTAGCTGAATAAGACTTTCACAGCTCAAGCACTTAAGCAATGAGACTTACGTGGCTTAAGCATCTTGGCTCAAGACTGGTTGCTTGAATCCCAATGAGACAAGACTTTTGCTCAAGCACATAGCAAGAGACTTTGATCTAAACTACTGAAGGCTCGGCAAAATAGAGAATAAGGTGTACATGATGAAAGCATCAGAGGTACGAGAAATCACCATAACAAAGACCTAAAGCTCTTAATATTTCTAAGATATTCAATGGTAAGAAATCTTAAGGCTTTTACAATTACAACCTACAACAGAAAATCTGCATATTATAATATAGTTAATAATTTCTTGATCTTGCTACTCCTTCGTCTGGAGAATTCTTGTTAAGATTCAAACTTGAATATTCAGCCATATTTATAGCCTTTTCAGAAACTAGCCGTTGATGAAGTAACTTGATCAAGTGTCTTTGCCTTTTCCCCATAGTACAAGAGACGTTGAAGATGGATGCACAACAGATTCTGAATCCAGTGTGTAACACATTTAACCTTTGAGTCTTCAAGAGGTTCTGTAATGATAGAGCCGTTGAGAACAGATATTTGTAGAGCATCCCAACCTTTCTTGAGCCTTGCAATCTTATAGACTCTAGCTGACAAGCTGATAAGACAATACAGCTTTCTTTCTGCAGTACGGACAGCCACAACTTTATCACCAACTTTGAATGGTACCAAATGCTGATATACAATTACCAAGTGTAGTAAATCGTCTGAATGTTGAGGCCTTCAGCTCAGAGTCTGTGCCAAGCCACACTAGCAATTGTTCTTCAGACTCTGCCACCAGAAGTTATCAATGAAGCAACTCCCAAGTGTGTCTAAGTAAAACAGATTCTGATTATTTATGTACAAGAATAAGAACCTGCATAAATAAAACACACATCAAATAAACCATTCTTCTTTCAATACTTTTGTTATCATCAAAACTTAAAGAGAATATGTCATGAACAAATCTTGTTCTCACAATCTCCCCTTTTTTTATGATGATAAACACAAGTATTTAAAGGACAATGTTGGGCATTTAATTTTCTCTACAACAACAAGTTATGAGGTTTGTAAACTCCCCCTGAGTCTGATAGTCTACGACTGAGTTCTATTGACTCTAACACCAAGAACTATTTTTCAATAAAAAATAAATCAGTCTTCATAGTAACATCAGGGCCTGAGGTTTGCAAGCTCCCCATGAGTCAAACAGTTCCAAGGTTGAAGTTTGTAAGCTCCCCCTTAGTTCCATATTTTAAAAAACCAAAATAACAACATTTTAACTTCCTTTGGAAACTTCGGAATACGAGTTTTGTAAGCTCCTTATGAGTCTAAATAGGCTAAGTCAGAGGTTTGTAAGCTCTTACTTAACATTATGTACAAGAGAATTAAAATATGTTGCTCTTTTAACTTTCTTTGGCAACACTAGAATACGAGGTTTGCAAGCTCATTTTGGGTCTGATAGGCTAAGTCTGAGGTTTGTAAGTTTTTCCTTAGACCTATGTACAAGAAATTTAAAATATGCCATGGGCAAGGTAACCATAAAAACATAAAATAAATGACCAATATGTACAACTGAATGGGTTCAGTTTCCACTTAAATTCTTACTATTATTTCTCCCCCTTTTGTCACATAAAAAAGAATAAAATAAAAGAAGGAAAAAGAAGGAAAGGGAAATTATTTCCACTAATGCAATTCATATCATCTTTGCTTTATTAGTTTCCAAGAAAGAAAAGTAATCAAGTAGTAAGAATCATTAAGGTTTGTAAAGTGCATGCTTTAAAGTCTTTAGTGGTCATTACAATTCTAAGAATTAAGCAAGGATGAATTTCTAACTTTTGGTATACACAGAAGCCATTATAAAAGCACCCAACTTTTAAACCATTTTTATCAACATCTTCCTACAGATATGGAGTCATCAACTGAGAGTCATAATACATCCGTCATAACAGATGTAGCAGAGAGCTCTACAAGTTTAGAAGTCTAATCTCCTAAGAGGCGAGTTGCTTCTGAATCTTCTACGACTGAGCCTTTGCCCTCATCAACACTTACTTCTGAAGAGGCAACTTCAGTAGTTCCTGAACATCCTTCGGAAGGAGGTTCTTCAGTAGATCCTTTGAAGCCAAAGAGAAGAAGTATGAAAAGGTCAAAGAAGAAAAGAAGGGCCAACAAGAAGTTTTACCGATCACTCCTAATCATAGATGAGGAAGAAGAAATTGAATCTGAAGACAAAGAAGTGGATTATGGCAACAGTGGATACCGTTTGGCATGAGATGCTCTAGCTAGGGACCTTTACTAGAAACATCTTGTCCCTTTTTAAAATAATTTTGTAATCCAAATGCTTAATGTTAATGAAGTAGTTATTTTGACCAAGATTTCTTCAGCATGCAAGTACGTTCCAGCAACTTTTCTTTAGATTTTTTGAAAGTACATTAACAAAGTGAAACTTAAACAGAAGCAACAGTTAAAACAAATCAAACATAGATTCATAGTTGTTTAAAGAATCTTAAATAGGTTAGACTGTTAGATAACATTTCCAAGAGTTATTATTATAGTACTGATAAGACTTGTCCAATACTTAAATAATATTAAACTCAAGACAATGTATGTAACACGTCTATAAAAAGGACTCAAGTAAGCTTTCTTCCATCATCACTTAATCCCTAAAACACCAGGATGTACAAGCAAAAGCAAATATGGGTTCCAAAGAGAGATTTCAGGAATGCAGCAACTCAAGCAAACTAAGGCAAAGTAGCAGCTGAAGACAACCAGAAGAAGATCTTCTGGGTCCAGACGCAGACACCAGCTGAGAAAGGAGACTATCGAGTTTGCTAAGGAAGAATGACAAGGTTACTTAGATAGTCTGGACATGTCAGATGATCCTAGGTAGATCCTTAGGGCTAATCCAACAGACCAGAATCATCTAATTATCTTGTAATAACTTCCTTTCCATTAATGAAATAAGTTGCAAACATTGAGTACTTTTACCTATTTATTTTAGATTCTCATGAACAACATAGAATAAATATTCAACAATTTAAAACTCAACACAAGCATGAACAAACTCTGAATTAATAATAAGAAGCTTAATACAAAGATTTCAACAAAATACAAAGCATAACTATGCATAAATATAACATAAGAATCTTTCATAGATAACTTCAAACTTGTCTCTCCAAATTTTAGAAGAACTGGCCTTAGAACTTATGTTAACCCCCTGCTGAACAAGTATTTCAGAAATAACTCGTCCATAAGGAATGGAGAAGGTTCTTCCCTTTTGAAAAGAAGAAAGAGACCTCTTCAGATGGTCAAACCTAACTTGTGGAAGATCAATCTTCAAATCTGAATTAAGAAGTAGAAGTAGATCTTTTTCAATAGGGTCCACTTGGTCTAAATCCTTATCCTTAGGAAGTAAGTTTGAATTCAGAATGTGATTCCAAACAACAGCATTAGGAAGAATATTTGAGACCACTGATGTGTTAGATGGATCTAAAAAGATACGCCAGGTAGGAAAATAATGTTCCCAAACAAGAGTTCTTGGGATTTCTCCAATCTCCTCACAATTGATCACATTTGCAATTGCTTTAGATGTTACTGTAATAGAAACATCAGTTACTCTAGACAAAATAGCATACTAAGAATTCAGCTCAACAATGGAGGCATTAATCCAAAACTCTTTGACAAGACTTGGATAAGTGAAACCACAGAGCATCTCAAAGTAGCCATTCCAACCTTCTTCACACAAAGTCTTCTAGAAGTTGAAACCAATCTTAAGCAACTCATCAAAATCCACAAACTTTTCATTGATGACAACCAACAGATTCAAAGGAGAATTAACTGAAGAACTCATCTCAAGTTTGGTTTGATTAGCACACAAACAAGAAGAAAAGAAGAAGAAGAAGAAGAACCAGACAAGAATCCTACAAGAATAAGAATCTTGTCAGAAAAAGGACACAATGATGTTTCACAAGACAGAGAATAGTAACAACAAGTACCAAAAGAGAGAACATCATTACCCAGAGGTTCTTTATCCAGCAAATATTTCAATTCCACTATATGAGTTTCACCTTTATGAAAATTTAAGTATTTTACAAGCTTTTGGAAAACTTTTTACTTAAATTGTTATGTAAGACATAAAGAATCTGCTTCTGAATCTCAAAAACTGACAACTTTCAGAAGCTATTATCCATCAGAGTTTAGTAGATCTAGACTAAGATAGAGATATCATCTGTTAGTTACAATACTCTAAGATTCTATTCAGAACTAGCAATTTATCTTGAAATAAGAGTCATGAGTGATAGATGAATATTGAATTAAATTCTAGACAGCAAACACACAGTGTAACACCCTTCTATCCCACAAAATACTCGCTAAATAAATTAACTAATTAAAGGTAAATAAATCAGAGTGCATCACCACAAGGGTGCCACATTTCGTCAAAAACATCCAAATGACGTCCTGCTCCGTAACAGGAGTTCTTTCATCAATACAAATTCAAAATCAAAACTACAATGCAGCGGAAAATCATAATCTCAAGTAATTAAATCCAAACGACGAAATAGTAAAATCACAGTGACATCAAGTCAAAAAGACTAGAACATAAAATTTCCACTCGAGGACGTTCCGACCCGATGTTACATATCAGAGCAAGACACCTTCTAAGTTCAACGGAAAATAAAACTAAACACTCCAAAAGCTAAACCTTCACGCACCAAGAGAGCTAATCCTGATCACCTGCACGTTACCCACATGGAGGCAACATTCAAACAGGCAGGGTGAGTAATCACAAATCATTATACGGGATATAAAGAAAAAGATAAACATGTACAACATTATCAACAAAATAAACATCAATAAGTCATCATCGTCATACTTCACTTAAAATCACATCATCAATAACATCATGTATCACAACTATGCAATGCCACATAGTATGAAATGCAACAACATAGACCCATGTATGTGGTGCCAATTCATTTGATGCACACTGGGCCATCACCCTCCAAAGATCCCCACCATAGGATCGATTCCCCCTTTGGAACCGGAGCACATCATAAACACTTCAATCAACACAATGGGATGAAAGCCAACACTGGACCGAAGTCCTAACATCGTCACTAGACCGAAGTCCTAAATATGCTATGAAATGATGCAAAACATCATAATAATCACCATCATAGGATCGTCAAAATTGCATGATCGTTCATGAGGATTCGTCAAAACATCATAGTTCATCATAATACTTCACAGCTAATCATGTTATAATCATTAATATGCAACACGTCAACTACCCCATGGCACAAGGCCAACAACGAAACCAAACAACACGCTGAAGAAAATGAAATAGAATAAATAAATAAATAAAAACATCTGCTCATGCTCGCCTGGTGTTCGCCCGACGAAGCAGATCGCTCGCCTGGGCTTCGCCCGACGAAGCGGGGCAAAAATCCCTCCCCCATACAAATTCCAGTAGCACCTATTTTTCACCCTCTTTTCGCCTCTACTTTTGCCTGGCGAGGTTGGGGTGAAAATGCTCCGCTTGACGACACGGAAAGCTCGCCTGACGAATCATGCGAAACAGCAATCCTGCTGTTGCGTTTTCTGCATAATTTCATACCCTAAATTCTTACGATTCCAATACCATACAGTCCGAAAATACACATCAATCACAAGGGAGTCCATACTACAACAACAACACATCATAATAAACCACATATACATCATTTCCCTTCATCCTACACATCCCTAAACCACAAAATTCATCATATTTTCATCAAGCAACACATAACACACAAAACCTACAGCTACCTTAAACCCATATCACATATAATAACCCGGATCACCCCCGTACCTCAAATTCTTAGGAATTGACTTCTTTCTCTGCGTTCTACGGATGATCTTCTTGGTTCTCTGTGCCCTAGCTCTCCCTTCACAGTTTCTTCCAACTTTTCACGATCACACCAAATGAACTTCTCTACTCCCTCTTTTCTTTTTGTCATTCTTACCCCTTGGACCCTTATTATGATTTTCCCATCTTGCCCTCACTTATCCCCTTACAAAAGACCATTTTGCCTTTAGTGTTCTACTCCTTTTATTTTAATTAATAATAATAATCTAAATAATATTATTCACATTATTCTATTATTATTACACTAAAATAAAATTCCAATTTCATCACTTATTTCCTAAACACTCTAATTATTTCTTTAGCTCATAAATATCACACAACACACCACACACATACACCATGCGTCATAATATTTTATCAAAATTCACCAAAAATCACGAACAATTATAATAAATTAATTAAATAAATATTATAATTATTTTGGGGTGTTACAACTCTCCCACACTTAAAGAATTTTCGTCCTCGAAAATTACCTGAAGGAAACAAAGTCGGATATGACGCCCTCATCTGATCTTCACGCTCCCAAGTCCAACTTTCTCCAGCTAGTCCACCCCATAATAACTTCAATAAGGCAATCTATTTACCCCACAGTTGTTTCATTTCCCGACCATCTATCCGTACAGGTAGTGCTTCAACATTCAGGTTATCCCTCACCTGTACATCATCCATTTGGATAACATGAGACATATCCATAATGTATTTCCTCAACTGAGATACATGAAACACATCATAAAGATTCACAAGCGACAGCGGTAAAGCAACTCGATAGGTCACATCTCCTATCCTCTGCATAATCTGATACGAACCAACAAAACGCAGAGTGAGCTTCCTAGACTTCAAAGCTCTACCCACACCAGTTACCGACGTAACTCTCAAAAACACATGATCTCCCTCTTGGAATTCAAGTGCCTTCCTTCTCTTATCATGGTATCTCTTCTTACGACTCTGCGAAGCTCTCATCCTCTCTTGGATCATCTTAATCTTCTCGGTCATCTACTGCATAATCTCAGGTCCGAGTACAACACTCTCGCCTGACTCAACCCAACACAATGGAGTTCTACACCACCTACCATACAACGCTTCATACGGTGCCATCCCAATACTAGTATGGAAAATGTTGTTGTATGTGAACTCAATCAACAACAAATGGCTATCCCAAGATCCTCCTTGGTCCAACACATAAGCCCTTAGCAAATCCTCCAAAGATTGGATAGTTCTCTTTGTCTGACCATCCGTCTGCGGATGATATGCCGAACTCATCCTCAGCTCAGTACCGAAAGCATCTTGCAAACTCTTTTAGAATATCGACGTAAATCTCGGGTCTCTATCTGACACAATACTCGAAGGTATCCCATGCAACTTCACAATTTCTTTAATGTATAACTCAGCCAACTTTTGCATAGAATGATTAATCTTTATCAGTAAAAAATGAGCCGATTTAGTTAATCTATCCACAATCACCCAAATCGAATCATTTCCCTTCGCAGTCTTCGGCAACCCCGACACAAAATCCACGAAAATACTATCCCATTTCCATTCTGAAATATTCAACGGTTGCATCATACCCAAAGGCTTCTGGTGTTCAATCTTTGACTTCTGACAAGTCAAACATACATAAACAATTTCGGCAATGTTCTTCTTCATACTTGGCCACCAAAATTACTTCCGCAAATCCTGATACATCTTCGTAGCACCGGGATGAATACTCATCCTAATTCGATGTCCTTCCTCAAGAATACTCTTTTTAATTTTTGGAACATCCGGAACACATATTCTATCTCTGAACCTCATCATGCCCTTCTCATCAATCTGGAATTCACCTTCGTTACCTTGGTTAATCAAGGCCAATTGATCAACCAAACTCAAATCAGATTTTTGACAATCTCTGATTTCTTAGAGAATGCCACTCGTCAGTTTCAACATTCCTAACTTCACACTATCAGGAGCCTCTTCACATACTAAACTCAGATCTCAGAACTGCTCGATTAATTCCAATTCTCTTACCATAAGCATCAACATATGTAATGACTTCCTACTCAATGCATCAGCCACCACATTGGCTTTACCAGAATGGTAACTCAAATCAAAATCATAATCCTTCAATAATTCCAACCACCTTCTCTGCCTCATATTCAACTCTTTCTAATCAAATAAGTACTTCAAACTCTTATGATCACTGAACACTTCAAATTTAGAGCCAAAAAGATAATGTCTCCAAATTTTTAATACAAACACCACAGCTAGCAACTCTAAATCATGCGTAGGATAATTCCTTTCATGAACCCTCAATTGTCTCGAAGCATAAGCAACAACTTGACCATTCTGCATCAATATTCCACCAAGACCCATCTTCGACGCAATAAAATATACCACAAAAGACTCACTCGAATTAGGTAAGATCAATACCGGAGCGGTCGTCAATTTCTTCTTCAATTCCACAAAACTCTTTTCACACGCAACATCCCACACATAAGCTTGACCCTTTCGAGTCAACTGAGTCAAAGGTAATGCTAACTTAGAAAAAACTTCTATAAACTTACGATAATATCCTGCTAACCCAAGAAAACTTTGTATTTCTATAGCAGACTTCGGAGTCTCCCACTATAACACAGCGTCAATCTTAGAAGGATCCACAGTAATTCCACCACTAGATATCACATGGCCAAGAAAACTCACTTATTTCAACCAGAACTCACATTTAGATAGTATTTCATATAACTCTTTCTCTCTCAACACTTGCAACACCGTACGCAAATGCTCAGCATGCTCTTCTTCAGATTTCGAGTATAGCAGAATAACATCAATGAAAACCACAACAAACTTATCCAAATATTCATGAAAAATCTGATTCATATACTCCATGAACACTCCAGGTGCATTGGATACACCAAACGACATCACAGTGTATTCATAGTGACCATACCTCGTTCTGAAAGCTATCTTCGGAATATCATCAAGCTTAACACGAATCTGATGATAACCAGACCTCAAATCAATCTTGCTAAACACACAAGCGCCCACTAGTTGATCTATTAAATCATCGATTCTCGAAAGTGGATACTTATTCTTGATAGTCACTTTATTTAACTGCCGATAATTAACGTACAACCTCATACTGCCGTCTTTCTTCTTACCTAACAACACCGGAGCACCCCACGGAGAAACACTCGGTCGAACAAACTTATTTTCAAGTAATTATCCCAATTGTTTGTTCAATTCTCCTAACTCAGAAGCTGACATTCGATAAGGAGCCATTGACACCGGACTCGTACCTGGTATCAAGTCCACCGCAAACTCTACTTCAAGCTTAGGAGGCAAATCACTTATGTCATCCAGAAACACATATTAAAATTCACAGACAACAGTTAATTCAACACTCACAGCTTCACGATTAACTCGCAATAATGCAAACAGTGCAAACATCGAGGCTTCGTCTTCTAGAAGTTCTTCTACTTGCTTAGCGGACAAGAACATCAACTCTCCATTATCACCAAAATCAGGAAACTCCACGGTCTTATTACAATAGTTGATATGAATATAGTTGAACTCCAACCAGTTCATTCCAAGGATTACATCGATTTGGTGTAAGGGTAAACACACTAAATCCATTACGAAACTCTTTCCAAATATCGTCAAAGGACATCTCGAACACACAAAAGTAGTAGTAACATAACCATTAGGAGGAGTTTCTATCACCATACTACCATTCATATCAGACAATCTTAAACCCATCCTATTAGCACATTCAAGCGAAATAAACGAATGAGTAGCACCAGTATCAATAATAGCGACCAGCTCAACATTGTTAATAAAACAAGTACCTCAAATCAAGTTATCTTTCTTGGGGACTTCTGTACCACTCAAAGCAAACACTTTTCCATTAGTCTGAGCAACAGTAGCAGTCTTCTTCGGCTTCTGACATTGGGTACTGATGTGCCCCTGTTCACCATAATTGAAACAAGTCGGACCCTCATTCTTGCATTCAGTAACTCGGTAACTCCTCTTACCACATCTGTAACATCTCAACACATTATTGTTGCAATCCTCAGCACGATGGTCTTGCTCGCCACACCTGTAACACTTAACAGAAGCAGGAGCTGCTCCCCCACTTGTCTTCTTCCCATCTGAAGCCTTCTGCTTCCCTTTGTCAGCTGAAGTCACATAAGGTTTTCCTCGAAACTTCCCTTTCTCTTTCTTCTTGCTAAGATGTTTGTAGTGAGCTGATCGAGCTCTGTTATCCTTATCATAGATCCTACTCTTATCCACCAGTTCAACATACCTACAAATCTGTTGGTATCCAATACCCTGTTTGATCTCCGGTCTCAGCCCATTCTCAAACTTAAGGCATTTGGAAATCTCAGCATCAACACGATTATAATGCGGACAAAACTTCACCAGCGCCTCAAATTTTGCAGCATACTCCGCCACAGTCATGTTTCCTTGCTTCAATTCAAGGAACTCTATCTCCTTCTTACCACGAACATCCTCAGGGAAATGCTTCTCCAAGAACTCTTTCTTGAACACATCCCAAGTTATCTCAGTACCAGCATCTTCCAGTCTCTGACGGGTGTTATCCCACCAATCTTCAGCCTCTTCCGACAACATATGAGTACCAAATTGTACCTGCTACGCGTCAGTGCATGCCATCACTCGGAAGATCTTCTCAATCAATTTAATCCACTTTTGTGCACTCTCTAGATCATAGGTGCCCACAAAAGATGGCGTATTGTTCCTCTAGAACTTCCCCAAAATACAAAACTCATCGGGAGCCCCTCCATTCTGACAATTTTGTGCATTCTGGACCATTGCTTGAGCAAGCGATTCCAACGCGTCAGCAATAGCACGATCGTTTCTCCCAGTCACTCTGCACACCATTAACAATGTTAGAAGAAACAATTCATTGACAATGTACACACACTCATCGACTGACAGGGACTGACATAATATAAAACCTGGCCGGACAGACCGACCTGCTCTGATACCACTAATGTAACACCCTTCTACCCCACAAAATACTCGCAAAATAAATTAACTAATTAAAGGTAAATAAATCATAGTACATCACCACAAGGGTGCTACATTTTGTCAAAAACATCCAAATAACGTCCTGCTCTGTAACACAGGTTCTTTCATCGATACAAATTCAAAATCAAGACTACATTGCAGCGGAAAATCATAATCTCAAGTAATTAAATCCAAACGACGAAATAGTAAAATCACAGTGACATCATATCAAAAAGACTAGAACATAAAAGTTCCACTCGAGGACTTCCCGCCCCGATGTTACATATCAGAGCAAGACACCTTCTAAGTTCAACGAAAAATAAAACGAAACACTCCAAAAGCTAAACCTTCACGCACCAAGAGAGCTAATCCTGATCACCTACACGTTACCCACGTGGAGGCAACATTCAAACAGGCTGGGTGAGTAATCACAAATCATTATACGAGATATACAGAAAAAGATAAATAGGTACAACAGTATCAACAAAATAGACATCAATAAGTCATCATCGTCATACTTCACTTAAAATCACATCATCAATAACATCATGTATTACAACTATGCAATGCCACATAGTATGAAATGTAACAACATAGACCCATGCATGTGGTACCAATTCATTTGATGGACATTGGGCCATCCCCCTCCAAAGATCCCCACCATAGAATCGATTCCCCCTTTGGAACCAGAGCACATCATAAACACTTCAATATGCACAATGGGATGGAAGCCAACACTGGACCGAAGTCCTAACATCATCACTAGATCGAAGTCCTAAATATGCTATGAATGCATGATGCAAAACGTCATAATAATAACCATTATAGGATCGTCAAAATTGCATCATCATTCATGAGGATTCGTCAAAACATCATAGTTCATCACAATACTTCACAGTTAATCATGTGATAATCATTAATACACAACACATCAACTACCCACGGCACAAGTTCAACAACGAAACCGGACAACAAGCTGAAGAAAATGAAATAAAATAAAAAAACACCTGCTCCAGCTCGCCTGGTTTTCACCCGGTGAAGCAGTTCGCTCGCCTGGGCTTCGCCTGGCGAAGCCGGGGCGAAACACCCCCCCCCCCCCCCACACATACAAATTCCAGTAGCACCTATTTTCACCCTCTTTTCGCCTCTACTTTTGCCTGGCGAGGTTGGGGCGAAAATGCTTTGCCCGACGACACGGAAAGCTCGCCCGGCGAATCATCCAAAACATCAATCTTGCTGTTGCATTTTCTGCATAATTTCATACCCTAAATTCTTACGATTCCAATATCATACAGTCCGAAAATACACATCAAGCACAAGGGAATCTATACTACAACAACAACACATCATAATAAACCACATATACATCGTTTCCCCTCATCCTACACATCCCTAAACCACAAAATTCATCATATTTTCATCAAGAAACACATAACACACAAAACTTACAGCTACCTTAAACCTCATATCACATATAATAACCTGGATCACCCCCCATACCTCGAATTCTTAGAAATTGACTTCTTTCTCTGCGTTCTACGGATGATCTTCTTGGTTCTCTGTGCCCTAGCTTTCCCTTCACAGTTTCTTCCAACTTTTCACGATCACACCAAATGAACTTCTCTACTCCCTCTTTTCTTTTTGTCATTCTTACCCCTTGGACCCTTATTATGATTTTCCCATCTTGCCCTCACTTATCCCCTTATAAAAGACCATTTTGCCCTTAGTGTTCTACTCCTTTTATTTTAATTAATAATAATAATCTAAATAATATTATTCACATTATTCTATTATTATTACACTAAAATAAAATTCCAATTTCAGCACTTATTTCCTAAACACTCTAATTATTCCTTTAGCTCATAAATATCACACAACACACCACACACATACACCATGCGTCATAATATTTTATCAAAAATCACGAACAATTATAATAAATTAATTAAATAAATATTATAATTATTTTGCGGTGTTACACACAACACTAATGACACAGAAGGTGAAGAAACTGTTTCCATAAATAAGATCATCATCTGACTTAATAAGATATTTAGTATAGACAAACACAATAGAGTTTCCTCTTAAAGATTTCTGAAGTTCTTCTTTTCAAAAGAACTTCTCTAGAAGTCTAACAGAAACTTTGTATTTACATCTATACAAATGTTTCATTAAATCAAAATATAAACCAGATAAGAACAAGCATACCTTTTTTGCCAGACTCGATTTAGTATTCAGACTTGACCAATAGAGTCTGAACACCGCTTTGAGTGGGTTCTGATTCAATGGATGTCTAACCATTAATTCCACTACTCTCACCAAATTCAGTACCACCGGTACTTGAATCTGGGCTGTTGGCTTTTCCTCCAATAAATGTTGTAAACAACTTTATGGAAGATGCCTCTGCTTCTTTCCTTGATATTTGTAGCAGATACATTATGATACTCATATTTCTATAAGACCATACATGTAAGTACAAACAGACTCTTTTTACCTTATGTTTTAATCTAATAGCAAAATCATAAGTCACTCCAGAGTATAAGTCTAGGATGAGATATGATAGCAACAAAATCTTGTTCTAAGCAGAGTCACTAATCTCATTGTCTGGGATTAAATCTTTTGACTCTAAAATCACTGACAAGCTCAAAACCAGATGGTGTTAGCTATCAGAAATTGACACAAAGCAAATCAAAATACTGTCTTAGTACGGCTGCCAGAACTGAAAGAGAAATTTAATACTTCTCATAGAAATGTATTTTAAAACAACTTCCATGATGATCCTCAATCAAGAAGTAATGGAGTTTCTTAATATATCACCTTAAAGAACAAACTCCACATTATCAAATATTTTGAAGCAAGATAGATTTAACACCATCTCTTACTTTTCAATACTTGATTTTTATTTCAGAACACAGATGCTTCTTTTCATCTGCATCATGCACTAATATCAACTTCAAAAGATTAGACATTGAAGAGCATATGACATTAGGTTCTGGTAGTGTTTCCACTTGCTTTCAGATCTGGAAAATCAGTTGAAATACAAGTATTTCAAAAGCTTTTGAAGTTACTCTTTTATCAACAGATATCACAATCCATTCAGTCAGTATGGAAGTTCTTCTGACAAGATACCTAAGTCTCTCATCATCAGTCATTCCAAGGAACTGAGCTTTATTGAGAAAGTGATTTGTTGAATAGTCTTTTATCATCTAACTCCATTTCTCTCCTTTGAAGACTGCAAGACAAATCTTCAGAACACAGCAGATTCAAGATGTAAACATCCTGGATAACTGTGATCTTAGATTTAAGTCTCAGAGAAATCTTCTCCGAATTTGCTTGAAAATATTAGATGAAGTGTAACTACTCAAGCTTCAAAACTGATCCCCACAAATCTAAGCACAAGAATTCAAAGATAGTCCAAGCATCAGACACATCAATGATGTTGATATACTCAGAAATGAGATAGAGCATCTACCAGAATGCAACTACCTCTGAAGATATTCAATATGCATCTTCTGAGATGGTGAAAGAGATTTTCAAGATGATCATCTTTACACCATCAACTTCTATAGTAATACCTCTTTCAAGGATATTCTATAGACCTTCAGCAACCTTTTATCAAGACCAATGAGTTAAAAATATGTTTAGTTTTTCCATTATTTAAATTCAGTAGAATCATCCTTTGAATATGGTAGGAAAATTCGTATGATATTTTTCATGTGGCACTTGATTCCTTCTTGAAGAAAAGATATAGTTTTCTTATTGGATCATTATCTGCACCACTGTTAAGTGTTAAACTCTGATGCCAATTGAAGGTGTGAAAGTACACAAGAAGGGGGAGTTGAATTGTATTTCACGTTTTCTTTAATTTAGCTTTTGATCAGAGTTTTAGAATCAGAACTGGTGTTCAGATTCTGTTTTAATTCATTGGCAGCAGATATAACAGAAGTAAACAAATAACAGCAATAGACACAAAAGATTTATCCTGGTTCCTCCCTTAACTAAGAGTACTTCAGTCCCCTTTCCTCACAAGAGATTTCATTATAACCACTTCATGATTACAATGGCTTATGCTTCTGCATAAGTCTTTTACACTTGCTCAGACCAACTGTCTGAGACTTTCTTGCTTAGAGCATATGTCTAAGACTTTCCTTGCTCTTACCCTCTGACCGAGCCAACTGCTCCAAAGGTCCTCTGGTTAAGACTTACCCTTGCTTAGAGCACATGTCTAAGACTTCTGCTCACATCCTCTAATCGAGCCACCTGCTCTTCTGGTCATCCAGACTGAGGCTTCCTTGCTCAAGCAGCACTTGAGACTTCTTGCTCATGCCCCTCAGACGAAGACTTTCCCTTGCTCAATCAGACTAGCTGAATAAGACTTTCACAGCTCAATCACTTAAGCAATGAGACTTACGTGGCTTAAGCATCTTGGCTCCAGACTTGTTGCTTGAATCCCAATGAGACAAGACTTTTGCTCAAGAACATAACAAAATACTTTGATATAAACTACTGAAGGCTCAACAGAATAGAGAACAAGGTGTACATGATGCAAGCATCAGAGGTACGGGAAATCACCATAACAAAGACCTAAAGATATTCAATGGTAAGAAATCTTAAGGCTTTTACAATTACAACCTACAATAGAAAATTTGCATATTACAATAGAGTGTATTATTGGTTGATCTTGCTACTCCTTCGTCTGGAGAATCCTTGTTAAGATTCAAACTTGAATCTTCAGCCATATTTATAGCCTTTGCAGAAACTAGTCGTTAAGGAAGTAACTTGATCAAATATCTTTGCCTTTTCCCCATAGTACAAGAGATGTTGAAGATGGATGCACAGCAGATTTTGAATCCAATGTGTAACACGTTTAACCTTTAAGTTTTCAAGAGGTTCTGTACTGATAGAGCCGTTGAGAGCAGATATCCGTAGAGCATGCCAACCTTTCTTGAGCCTTGCAATCTTGTAGACTCTAGCTGACAAGCTGATAAGACAATACAACTTTCTTTTTGCAGTACCGACAACCACAACTTTATCACCAACTCTGAATGGTACCAGATGCTGATATACAATTACCAAGTGTAATAACTCGTCTGAATGCTGAGGCCTTCAGCTCAGAGTCTGTGCCAAACCACACTGGCAATTGTTCTTCAGACTCTGCCACCAGAAGCTAGTAATAAAGCAACTCCTAAGTGTGTCTAAGTAAAACAGATTCTGATTATTTATGTAAAATAACCTGCATAAATAAAACACACATTAAATAAACCATTGTTCTTTCAATACTTTTGTTATCATCAAAACTAAAAGAGAATATGTCATGAACAATTCTTGTTCTAACAAGGAAGGTCCTAAATGCCATCATGACGGAGGCACGAGCGACATTGATGTACCAGAGACAACGCCGGAGGACGAGGGGTAGTGCAGGCCGAGGAGCTCGAGGAGTTGTTGTCCAACATATGTAGTAGTGCAGTAGTTTATAGTAGTTATACTTTGGATTCATTATGGATTGTATTTTATTTTCACTTCATGCTACTTTATCGTGTATTTCGACTTTATTTATATATGTCATTTTTTTACCATCTGGATTTATATATGTCATTTTTCGCATATTAATTGTATGGTTTAAATCTCATCACATAACAGGGTACATAACGTTTATAAATCATCATCTTCATCTGAATAAACATAAATAAAACATAGCATGCACTGTTCTGATAGGGTATGGAGATGTATCTCCGTAAACCCTAAACATAGATGCATCTCTGAAACAATAAACGTGTAAAATTTCTACTTCAGGGTGGGATGCATGGTGTATGTTTTAAAATATTACAGAGATGCATCTCCGAATTAGTTAATGTTTAAATTTTAGACAAAATGCGTTCAGGGAGACATCTTTGGAATTTGAGGGGCATTTTGGGTTTTCCATAGGGTGTTTTTTCACCCTGTAGTATGGGATAAGAAATTCCCACAAATAATATTCAAATAATTGTGCAAAGATTCTGGACGAAATTAAAGCAAAAATCCAAAGAGAAAAACCCATAATACTTTGGCTATATAAGGAGCCCAAAACCTACGTTGGAAAGCAAGCAATATTTATTGAAGATGACAAGAGTGCTAGAGTTTAGAGTCATTGTTATTGCTTTATGTACACCACACTATATTTCCGTAACTTGACGTAGTTGTAGGTTTGTCTAATTAAGTTGTAATATTCAACATTGATAATTAGGTTAAACACTAATCACTAGGGTTTAGTGATTAAGAGAAAATGATAGGGGTTCTCATATTTAGGGAGAGTCATAAATAGAAATTCATTTGATAGTGCTAGAAATAGGCATTGAACAACATAAGGTTTGTTATTGCTTGTAAGACTAATTGTACTAAGCTACTAATAGTGAATTTCCTTTTCTAGGTTTGAAGCCAACCCTCCAGACGTAAGTGTTGTTGCATCGAACTGCATTATCAATTATTATGTTCTTTATTGTGTTTTTGCTCCATCATCTTGTATAATTGAATCTGTGTTAATTGTGATGATTTTGGTTTAACTTGTCGAACCGATTGTCTAGGACACCATGTTCGACATATGTTTCCTGAAGAATATAATTTCAAGATGCATCTCTGAAAAACTCACATGCTAATGAACTAAGGGGGTTACGGAGATGTATCTCCAGATCCACCTTTAAAGCATACGGAGATATATCTCCAGATCAAATTTTAACAAAATTTTCTCACCATTTTTGTCTGATATTGTGTGTAAAAAAGATGCGTCAGAAAATGTATCTCTAAACACTAAAGACATTTTAGTCTTTTCACGATAGTGGCGAAAAACCCTTAACAATAGAAAGAGTAATTCCCTTGAATTTTATCTTTTTTTCTCTCGCCTTTCTTGTACTTTGAGCAAATGTTTAAAAACAAAACATGTGTTTAATAGATAATTTTTTTTTATTAAAAAGTATAAACAAATTACGTGTACGCATAGATATAGACGTCACTGTATATGTGTTTATTAATGTGTACTATAAATAGATTGAATCAAATGGGAGGGGATATAAATCCCTTAAATTAGTGGTTATGAGTTCTTCTCTTATATGTGAAAATATTTGATTGGAAGTAGAAAACTTGTGTGCTTCACCGTTAAAATACGTGAAATTTTCGTATCTATAATAAATTACAGAAGTTAAAAAAAAAAATTCAAAATAGTGAACGAGAGCATCTTGAACAGCATCTAACATCTGAGTTAAAGTTCTTCAAAGTTGTGTTGTCAAGTTTTTCAGTAAAACAAGAAATTAGGCAGAAAATGAATGGGAAAACTGCATAAACACTGCACCTGGCGCTAAGTACATGTTCCTTACAAAGTTACAGTCACGTCGCGATAGTTGTACGATCTCAATTTAGATTTTAAAATCTTAAGATTTTAGGGGTTATTGATCTTAAAATAGAATTGTATGTGATAGTCAAACAAGGAAAAAAAAATTGTAAAATTTTTTATTTTGTGCGATCTTTACCAATTTTGGGCATGATTGGTTGTTTTACGGTCACTACCATTAAAAGCGAAAAGGATAACAAGATGCAGAGACACAACAATTACAACTCAATGAGGATAAATGTGTGCAACTTAAAATGATGAAATTATATATTTAAAGTATAGAGAATAAACATCTCACTTGGGATTTATTTTGACTTATGATAATTCTAATCATTTACTGAATATGTCCATAATGTCTAACAAATATTTCATGTGATAGTAATAAAGTATAAAAAGTCAATCATACATGTTTAAAAAATATGAAAAAATAGTTATTTTCTCTCGAATGTACTTCTTTTATATCATATAAAAATACTTTAAACATTAGGAGAATTTACTGTGGCGGACCTTTTTTGCTTTTTATCGCCTTTCTTGTCCTTTGCTTGTTTTTCATTTTAGTAGGATTTTATATTTTACGTTGCGATCTTATGTTTTACGATCTTATTACTCCCCTTCAATCTTAAAAAAATAATTGAGTATGATCGTTCGATCTTAGTTACGATTTTATATTTTACAATTTTATTATTGTCTCCCAATTTTATGTAACATCTCGATCTTGAAAACCTGGATTACAATGCTTCTTTTATAACAATTCATTGAAACATATTTTACGAGGAACATGTTTGGTTTTTTCACACTAAAACACATAGTATAAATGAAAGAGAAAAAAATAGGATAAGGTAATGAGTAATGAGAACTTTTAGAGAATCTCAGCATTGAGCAGAACTACAAGAGAATCTTTGTTTGAAAGCATTCCAACATGCGTGAGAATCTTTCTGTGAAAGTCCCTATGCGGGGTTATCACGGAGCAACAGTGTGCATCAATAATGTCATACCTTTCATTATGCCTGAGAATCTTATTTTATTTGTTATGGCTTGAAAATTCCTTTTAATAGTTGAACTTTATTTAGCTTTTTAAAAAGACAAGTTTAGTTGCAACAAATGCATGTTTCACAAACAACCTATTCAGAATCTGTTGTAAGTTTAATTGCAAAAGAGCACAATTTTATAACAACTACCTTTCATAAATCAGTTCACCATCCCCCAATTTCTCCAAGCAATGGATCGGTATCAGAACACTGACAAAAAACCTAAGGCAGCAAAAGCGCGGTTGAGAAGAAAGACATTCCTGCAAGAAAGAAGTGCAAAGAAACATAAGACAGCGCATCAAAAAAGTAGTTGTTGTCAAAATCAAAAAGAGGCTCAGCCAAGGTTGTTATTTCAAACTACTTCACAGTCTGAAATAGCTTCTCAAATGTTGAATCAGCAGAATCAGCTCAGTCAGAATTATAATAGGAGCATCAACAGATTCAACACTAATTTTCAATTGTATACTCAGCGAAATACTAGCCTAGAACCATACCAGAGCGAAAAAACTGTGGCTGGTATTGATTCCTTGCGTGTCAATCTAACGAGCAAGTTTGTTAATATCAATACCAATGTTGCTTCGTCTTCATCAAACCTGAAGTTGCCAACTGCCACAAGTTGGAATGCATCAAGTGCATATAGACATGTGCAAGAAAAAAATGTCTATGATTCCTCTGAAGGTACTAATAACAAACATATCATATAAGTTATTAATAAAGTAGGTTATATCTTTACTTTTGTACTGATCCGGTGTAAAAACAAAACAATACATACACTCTTCAGGTTCAAGTGATGATGATAGCAACTCAAGTCTTGATGAAGAAGAAACGCATACAAATTACAAATCTAAGGGTTATGGCATTCTTACTGAAGGTAGTTTAAAACCATTTATATAAAGTGCACAACAATACAATGGTATAACTGATATTATTTTGGTGTTAATCTTTATAGGTTATTATGATGTTGGTGATCCACTAATTGAGTGCGAGCATTGTGGAGCAAAAATGTGGTACCAAGAGAGAATAAATAAACATAAACATGCTGCAAGTCCTAAGTACCAACTATGTTGTGGAAATGGAAAGGTTCAACTTCCACTCTTGAAATCACCACCTCCATTTCTTCAACATCTTCTATTTGATCGTGATTCATCAATTAGCAAGAACTTCCAACAGCACATCAGAGTTTATAACATGATGTTTGCATTTACATCACTAGGAGCAAAGTTCGATAACAAATTTAATAATAGTAGAGGGCCACCAACAATCAGAATACAAGGTCAATCATGTCATAGAATAGGAAGTTTACTGCCTATGCCGGAACAATCACCAAAATTTGCACAACTTTACATTTATGATACAGAAAATGAAATACAAAATAGACTTCAAGGGATAAGGTATGTACATGCTTGTTTGTCATACAATTTTATAATAAGAAATAATTAATGTGGTTGAAAGTTTGAAAGGATCTTATATTTTGGTACAAAGGTAGTATACTTCATTTAACTAGAAAGATAAGTTTATTCATAAGCTTTATATTTAAACCATTCTTTAGAGCCAATTTTTTTCCTGAATTTGATTTATAGGAACAATAACAACATTGACCCAGATACTGTTTGCAAATTGTCTGAAATGCTTTATCAACATAATACACATACAAAGTCTTTTCGGACGGTAAGAGAAAGATTGAATCAAGGTAATGTGAACAATTTGAAGCTAAGGCTGATTTCTGAGAGAATTACTGATGGTAGAATATACAATCAACCCAATGTGTCTGAAGTAGCTGCTCTTATTGTTGGTGATGTTGGTAGTGCTTCAAAAAGAGATATAATAATAGAGACTCAATGTGGTAAACTTCAAAGAATAGATGAATTTCATACTAGCTATTTATCTTACCAATATCCCTTAATATTTCCATATGGCGAAGATGGCTACCGACGTGGTGTAGCTCATAGAGATAGAGAAAATTCTAAGAGCAGACAAAGGAATTGCCTGACTATAAGAGAATGGCTTGCATTTAGAATTCAATCTAGAGCAGAGGAAGCACAAACTTTATTATGTTCAAGAAGACTATACCAACAATTTTTAGTTGATGGATTCACTATGATGGAGTCTGAAAGACTCAATTGGCTCAGGAAAAATCAATCCAAGCTACGAGTTTCTAAATATCGTAGTCTTAATGAATTTGATCACCAAATCCAAACTCAAGGGTCAAATAAAGGAAAAAGAGTAATATTACCTGGAACACATGTGGGAGGCCGTAGATACATGAATCAGTTATATTTTGATGGAATGGCAATTTGTAGTTATGCTGGTTTTCCAGATCTTTTTATTACATTTACCTGCAATCCTAACTGGCCAGAAATTCAAAGAGTGCTAGGATCAATAAATTTGAAAGCACATGATCGTCCTGATATAATATCAAGGATATTTAAAATGAAATTGGACGAACTCATTTCAGATTTGACCAAGAAAAATGTGTTTGGAAAAGTTCTTGCACGTAAGTTTATTTTTGTTAATGCACAAAACATGCTTATATTACTTTATCTATAAGCATTGATTGTTTATATCAACTAACAAACTTATTAAAATCCTGTTTACTTTCAGATATATACACCATTGAATTTCAAAAGAGGGGATTACCACATGCGCACATAGTAATATTTTTACATCCTTCAAATAAATATCCTACCCCTGATGATATTGACAAAATCATTTCAGCTGAGATACCAGATCAGGAACATGAGAAAGAGTTATATAATTTGGTTAAAAATTACATGATTCATGGTCCATGTGATTTATCTCACAAGTCATCACCTTGCATGAAAGATGGAAAATGCTCAAAATATTATCCTAAGAAGTGTCAGAACTCAACAATTGTTGACAAATATGGTTATCCAGTCTATAGACGAAGAGAGGATGGTAACACAATTGTCAAGAATGGAGTTTCACTCACTAACAAAAATGTTGTACCATACAATCCTATGTTGCTAATGAAGTACCAGGCACATATAAACATAGAATGGTGTAACCAAAACACATCAATAAAGTACTTATTCAAGCACATAAGTAAAGGTTATGACAGAATAACAGCTGTTATTGATCCGACACAAGGCATAGGTTCAACTCGAAGTGGTAACATTGATGAGATCAAACAGTATATTGATTGTAGGTATGTGACACCAGCTGAAGCATGTTGGAGAATTTTTTCATTTCCAATACATGGTCGAAAACCAGCAGTTGAAAGGTTGTTTTTTCATATTCCAGGAGAGCAATTGGTCTACTTTAACGATTGTGAGCATATTGATGATGTTTTGTTGAAGCCAAGTGTCACTGAGTCGATGTTTACATCTTGGATGCAAGCAAACAAGATTTATCCTCAAGCCAAAAATTTGACTTATGTTCAGTTTGTTTCTAAATTTGTATATGACAAGTGGAAACGGTTATGGAAACCGCGTAGGAGAGGTTATACCATAGGGAGGCTAATTTGGGTTCCTCCAAGTACTGGAGAGCTTTTTTATTTAAGAATGATGCTTACTGTTGTTAAAGGACCGGGCAGCTATGAAGATATTAAAACTGTTAATCAGATCCAATATAAAACATTTGGAGAAGCATGTTTTGCAATGGGTTTCATTGAAGATGATAGAAACAATATAGAGGCCATAAAAGAGGCAAATGAGTGGGGTTCTGGAAAGTACTTAAGGAAGTTATTTATTACTATGCTCTTGTCAAATACCATTAATAGACCAGACTCTGTGTGGAATAAAACTTGGAAATTGTTGTCTGGTGGGATACTTTATGATCAAAGGAAATTGGCTGCCAATCATGGTATGGTTCAATAACCTTATTTCATAGATTAAACAATTTATGCACTTCATAACAATACTTATTGAATATGGCTTTGTCTTATTTTTAGACTTGCAACTTACTTGTGAAGAGATGCAAAATTTATCTCTATTTGAGATTGAGAAACATCTGCAAACAAACCAAAGAAGTCTGAAGGAATATCCGTCAATGCCATATCCAAAAGATTATGTCACGGGTCAATTAGGAAATAGACTAATATATGAAGAACGTGACTATGATCAAGATGTTCAACAACAACAATTCCAACAATTGTTCAGTTCTCTAACAGGTTATTTATTTGTTTACTAACAACCATTCACTATTCTAATTATCAAATCTTTGTGTCAAGTTTTAATTTGATTTTGTTATAGATGAACAAAGAGGAATATTTGAAACAATTATGCAAGCAGTCAATAACCAAAAGGGAGGGGTATTTTTCTTATACGGTTATGGTGGAACTGGAAAAACTTTCGTGTGGAAAACCTTAGCATCAGCCATACGTTCTCAACGTCAAATTGTATTGACGGTGGCATCAAGTGGAATAGCATCACTCTTATTACCAGGAGGAAGTACTGCACATTCAAAGTTTAAAATTCCTATTCCTACACTTGATTGCTCGACTTGCAATATAGAAAAAGGAAGTGAAATTGCAGAGTTGTTGAAACTAACAAAACTCATAATATGGGATGAAGCTCCAATGTCCCATAAATTTTGTTTTGAGGCATTGGACAAAACTCTTAAAGACATAATGAGTTTAAGCACTTCAATATTTGGAGGAAAAGTAGTAGTGTTTGGGGGAGACTTTAGGCAAATTCTACCCGTCATTCCAAGTGGAAGTCGTTCGGACATCGTCCATGCAACAATTAATGCATCATATATTTGGGATCATTGTCAAGTGTTAACTCTAACAAAAAATATGCGTTTGCAAGCTAGGTCACAAAGTTCCGATACTGCAGAACTCAATGAATTCTCACAATGGATATTAAATATTGGCGATGGAAAAATTTCTGAGCCAAATGATGGTTATGCTGAGATAGATATTCCAAGTGAATTATTGATTACCAATTTTGATGATCCTATTGAAGCAATTGTGAAAAGCACATATCCAAATTTAATGGAAAATCACAAGAATGAAGATTTTTTGCAATCTAGGGCCATTTTAGCATCAAAAGTTGATGTCGTCGATCAAATAAATGAATATGTCCTACAATTGACTCCAGGTACTACTTGATTCCTTATGTTTATTTAATATCAAACCTTATTTTGTTCAAGATTTATTATGTTCATTCAAATAATATCTTGTTAAACTATAGGTGAGGAAATGGAGTATTTAAGTTCAAATTTTATAGATCGGCCAGAAGCTAATACCAGTGAAGCATTTGAAAAACTTACCCCAGAGTTTTTGAGCTCACTAACAACTTCAGGTCTTCCTAACCATAAAATCAAACTCAAGATTGGTACTCCGATAATGCTTTTAAGAAATTTAGACCAAAAAGAAGGATTGTGTAA
The DNA here is from genome assembly GCA_022829125.1 of Lathyrus tuberosus. NCBI lineage: Eukaryota > Viridiplantae > Streptophyta > Magnoliopsida > Fabales > Fabaceae > Lathyrus > Lathyrus tuberosus. Next base: position 4,316,948 of record JALAZF010000254.1, read on the forward strand.
TGGAACTAGATTAATTGTCACAAGGCTGGCAAATCATGTGCTTGAAGCAAAGATCATTTCTGGGAAGAATATCGGAAGCATGATCTACATTCCACAGATGTCTTTGTCTCCGTCTCAATCACCATGGCCATTTAAGCTTATTAGAAGACAATTTCCTATAATCGTCTCGTATGCTATGACAATTAATAAATCACAAGGTCAATCACTCGACTACATTGGGTTGTACTTGCCTAGATCAGTGTTTAGCCATGGCCAACTATATGTGGCAATTTCCAGAGTTAAGAGCAAGCAGGGTCTCAAGATCTTAATACATGATGATGAAAGACAGCCATTCAGCATTACCACCAACGTTGTCTTTAAAGAGGTCTTTCAAAATCTTTAATTAGTAAGTTTATCAACCCTCATATTCAATTTATATATAGTATCATCATATGCAATCATAACTATACACAATATATTTTTAGTGTAATTTTTTACACCTATTACACAACTTTGATGCCAATTTATATTTTTTGACTAAATTTTTTGTTATAAAGATACATTTATAAGAAATTCAACTTACATATAGTAATCATATGCAATCACAACTATATACAAAAAGAATTATGTATAATATTGTACACGTATCATACAACTTTTATACTATATATATGTCTCTCCTTCACATTTAGAGCAGTAACAGAACTATTTTCCTGCTAATATTTTCTTCCTACTCAAATATCTTCTCTATAAAAGCAGTTCATACGGTGCCCAAAAGGACAGAAAAGAGCTGTTTTTGCAACTATCCGCCATGTCAACTATGATGTTTGTTTACTTATAAAGTTTCACTTTTATTGGATTGTAACAATTTATATCAATGATCTTTCTGTTAAACCATTATCTGTGGTATGCAAGCCATAAATGTTAGTTCTGGTCCACTATGCAGTTACATTTTCTAACTTTTCATCTGCAGTTTAATTCTTTCTTTCATGTTATGACCTAACTATTGATATTCTGATGGGTCTTAATGCACAAAATAGTGATAAAATGGATATAACAGTGTAATATGAGTAATGAAACTGCAATTGTATTGCTATGAGATCCACAATTACAGGAAGATAGAAATAGAAAAATAGGAAAATAACAAACTGGTAATAGCTACCAATTCCCAAGCACACAGTGCTCCCAAATCACCAAGAGGTGACCCCACCAGATTCTAACTGAATTCCTTCCTGATTATTCCCTTCCAGCTATAGCTATATATAGCCACTCTCATGCACTTCATGCGTTCCTCATGCATTCACAGCCACGTCATCATCTTTCATTCCTTTTGTCTTCTTCCTAGTATAAACTTTCCACACCCTTGGCCTAGGCCCCACTTCACTAATCACATTTCTATCATATTCTCTATTATATTGCTAGCAAATTCCAAAACCAGTGTACCGGAAGAGCCAGCGCAAGATGAACTGGCGGAGAGGTTGGGAGAAGGTACTATCGCAAGGAGGATTAATGCATGCACTAATCCATTGCTCCTAGAGACACTGCAAGAATTTTGTTCTGTATTGTTGGCCAATCCTATGCTATGTAGTGCTGATATAACCTGCATCTCTTTAATTTCTAAACTGAATATACATTTTAGTGTCGGCTTGAAGCATTGATGTAGCCTATGTTTCTTTAAATTATGACTATATATTTTATAACGTGGCTTTCTTTTGAAAAATAATTTCTAATATTAACAAAAGTAGATATCAAAGTAAGTAAGTAAGAAACTAAGCTAAGCAAACACAAAATCAGTGATGTTCTAGTGAGTCCTCATCATCATCCAATGAAGACGTTTTCAATCTTTTCACGCATTGCATAAAAATAAAATAAAAACTCTTTCGAATGAATAACATTAAAGTAAGGAGTACCTATTTCCATAGACTTGAGAATCCACTCATGAAGAGTTGAAACTGTTATTTTCCAAACACACAACCTTCATTTGGAGAATGTTGATTCTTGTTTTGTACATTTCTAGTCTGCCGAAACAAAAACATCATAGATCAGAAAAGCAATGACCTTCAAACATTAGCTAACTAATGAGATGAAAATGATGGTGAGTTTTATCCTGCCACAACCAAAAAAGCACCGTAAATGATGGAGCTGCTATTCTTATTGCTAGCAAATGATAAACAAAAAAAGATGAAGTGATTACCAGAAAAGTGAAGTGATTGTTGGCCTTCTTGATCATGATACCATTCTTATTAGAAACTTCCTGCAAAGTAACCCACTTTCACATAACTTATTGCATAATCCAACATGAATCTCTACTACTTTTTTAATAACAACATTCTAACTACATATCATGAAATCCATGGAAATGCAGTTTTAGAAGCATAATGCACTTGTTAGTACAACTTGAAAAGAATATTAGCATTAATACTAGCATAAATATTCACAATTGAACATGACAATTACTTTAGCATTAATTCATACACTCATTCAAATTGATTTTCAATTTTAACCTAAGGTTGGAGAAACATCACCATAATTAACCCTAAAAAAATTCATTGTGAGGAAATATGTTAGAATTGCATCAATGTAATAATATCTACAAGAAAAACAAAACGAAATTTATGCACACGCAATGAAGAGAAAATGGCGAAACAGTAAGAGAAGGTGATAGATTACAAACCAGAGAGGGGAAGACAGAATTTGGGGGTGCCGGGCAAAAGGAAGATTGTAAAGAGGCAATGGCGTTAGTGGAATTTACAAATTATAGGGATCAGTTTGAATAAATAGAAAATTGATTTATGTTTCAAATTTTACAATTGGTCGCCATAATTTTTAGAAGGGTTAATAACTATTTTTACCCCTGTCATATGAGCGTGTTTTGAAAAATTCCCTGCGAAAAAAAAATTGTAAGATTGGCCTTAACAAATTTCAAAAGTTACCATTTAGACCTTCATCAGGCCACATCATCAAAAATAATGATGTGGCAGTCATTTTTTTAATTTTTTAATGAAAAGAAATTTCACACCATTAATAGGCTTTGTGAAATGACTCTTATACCCCCACTTTTTAAATTTTTTTTTATTTAGTTTTTTTTAGTTTTTTCTTTTATTTAATTTTTTTAAATTATTATTTTTCGTATTAATTTTATTTATTTAAATTGTTATTTTAAATTATCAAAATATTAATCTTGGGCCTAAGCCTATTTTAATTTCAAGACAAACACCCATATTACAAGACCATTTCCAATTCATTAATGTGTATGATTGATTGATATATATACACTTGTTTTTCTTTAGAACCAACCGATGTGGGACAACTCTTTAATACTACTTCTATTTCTATTTCATACCAAAACCATCTCAGTACCTAAACAATTTCAGTACCAAAACCATCTCAAACGCCGTTACCGTCTTCAACAACAACGTCTCGCTCGTCTCTTTTCTCTTCCTCCGTCCCTGTAACCGTCACCGGAAACCCTGTCTATATGCTGTTGTTACAAAATTGTGGATGTTTGTTGTAAAATTCGCGCTGCTTTAATCTTTAATTTTAGCGGATTTGTGGATTTCGTTTAGAATCTTCGTTGTTAGGGTTTATTGTTTAGGGGAATTGTTGTTTTTATAGATTTTGTGAATTTGATTGATGATATAAGATTGGAAATTGTTACTTTGTTGTTTGTAGATTGAATTGAAGCAGTGCTGTTTTCTCAGGTGATTCGATGTTGTGTTAGGTTGAAAGGCTGAACTGAATTCATGTTGAATATATGAATAATTTGATTGATGTTCATGTGCAAATAGTTGCTGATGCTTCTGCGAATAATCGAGTCGTGACGACCTTGCTAATTGTGCCAGAAGGTGTTTAGAAAGGATTCTTTGAATTCACACAATCAGCGCACATTGATGAGTGTTGGATCATGATCAAACAGTCTGAATTTCAAGCTCGGTGTTTGGATTTTCGGATAAAATTAACATCTGCATATTTGGTGAATTGTGTGATCTGAATGCAATGGTTCACTAATGCATTGATTGTGTGAATGCAGGGAATCTATTTTCATTTAAAAGAGTTTATTAGTTGAGAATTTTATTACACAAACCTGTGTTTATGTGGTGGTTAGAATAGCTTATGAAAATAGAATAGCTTATAGAAATAGATTATGCAAAGTTATCCCCTGGTTTCTATTCCATTGTACAATCGGTTTAATTGCGAACAATCTTGTTTCTTCTTCTATTTCATTTTTGTTTAGGTACTGAGATGGTTTTGGTACTGAGATGGTTGTCCCACATCGGTTGGCACTAAAGAAAAACAAGTGCATATATATCAATCAATCATACACATTAATGAATTGGAAATGGTCTTGTAATATGGGTGTTTGTCTTGAAATTAAAATGGGCTTAGGCCCAAGATTAATATTTTGATAATTTAAAATAACAATTTAAATAAATAAAATTAATACGAAAAATAATTAAAGAAAAAATTAAATAAATAAAAAAATTATAAATTAAATAAAATCTAAAAAAATTAAATAAAAGAAAAACTAAATAAAACTAAATAAAAAAAATTAAAAAGTGGGGGTATAAGAGTCATTTCACAAAGCCTATTAATGATGTGGAATTTCTTTTTATTAAAAAATTAAAAAAATGACTGCCACATCATTATTTTTGATGATGTGGCCTGATGAAGGTCTAAATGGTAACTTTTGAAATTTGTTAAGGTCAATCTTGCAACTTTTTTTTTTCGCAGGGGAGTTTTTCAAAACACGCTCATATGACAGGGGTGAAAATAGGTATTAACCATTTTTAGAAATTTGGCGCTATATTTTTCAAATTTAACAAATTGGTTTGTTATTGTATATGTTTAAAAAAATTGTATAAATGTTTTTAAAAATGAAAATTGGTCTCTAAATTTTTTTAATTTGTAAATCTATTTTTGAATTTTAATGTTTTTTTAATTAGTCTCTAATTTACATATTTTAAAATTGACTCCTAAGTTTTGAAATTTTAAATTTGATATCAAAGATTTTTAATTTAAATCATTCTTTCCTTATATATTAAAATTTGTCCGTACTAAAAAGTTGTGAATCGGTTGTGTTGATTTCTGATACGGTGATAGGGATGGACCTGCGAGATTAGTACTTTAATGTTCAAATCAGATCAAAATTCAAGAAGATTGCAGTGAGAAATGAAAATCATAAAGTGTATCTAAATTTATGTGTGAAATGACTTTATACTTTAGATCAAAGTGAATTTGAGTTGATTTGTGTTTTAACCATTTGGGCATTTGATCAGCCTTGAATAATATTGTTTTTTTTTCCAAAATTTATAAAAATAGTTTGAATATTTGTGAGTATGTTTAATTTAAGGAGGCTCAATTAAATTTGAAACGCAAATAAATATTTAAATAGTGTGATTGTGGAGTTTTGAGTTTGACCCGAGTTAAAGTGTGTCTTACGTTTGAAGTCTTACATGTTAGAAGATAGTTCTAAGAAGGTATTTGAATTAGGTTTGGATTTTAAAGTTAGAATTGCCTTGAAAAGAATTTTAAAATTTGATTCGTAAGAAAAATAAATGAGTATGATAAAATGAAAGTTGAATTTAAAGAGTAAAAAAATAACAAAATATAAATTACTTAAAATGTAAAGTGCGGATACCATAAAAGAATAAAAAAGAAAGTTTTTTAAAGATCAATTTTTTGAAAATATAAACAAAAATGTGTTATGAATGTATATATAAAGTTCTAGAAAATTTGAGTTTGTTTCTGGTTAAGACTATGCCTTAGAATGTAAGTATCAAACAAATGTTCTTTAGAATAATTCTAGAAAAAAATTAGGTAATTGTCACTTTGGTGACATTCAGAGTCGTGGCAAGTATTTCGCTAAGTTAATCTTAGTAGATTGTGTGTTGTAAAACAACATGTGTTCTAAAAATTACTCGTCAAATTTGTTCTTGTCGGTTGATATTTCGTTGAGTGTTGGTCAAAATGTAAAACATTTTAGAGAGATCAACTCTCTACAAGATCATATCTAAGACTCATGTTGAAATTTATCGTTACAACAGTCATGCCTCACATGTCATCTCTTTTGTTGATTTACCATTGTCTTTTAATCCTTCTGTGTTTACTTCATAAATATTGAGTTTTTATTGAACTGTGGTTCTCTTCAACAAGGCTTAACTTTTGTTAGTAACATATGACCTCAATGTTTTGGTTATTTAACAAGCAATCAAAAGTTATGTTGATTGATGACTTGAAATTTCCATAGGTTACATGTCCCATGTTGCATGTCTTAGATGTCACGAGTCTTATGAAGAGTTAAGTCATTTGAATTGAGAATTTCTTATCACACCACCCAGATTTTTTAGGCACCACTTGAATTTTCGGTTTTGCCCCCTGATTCCGGATGTGCACATCCGGACACACCAATTTTTTAAAAAATGTTGATGCGTTCCGGAAGTGCACATCCGAAAACTTTCCTGATCTGCAGATCCGAAAAACAGCAGAACTTAATTTTTTTAAAAAAATCGGTTTTGTTGTTTGGTCGCATATGTTAATATATCGTCGCAACTTAATATACATTTGACAACATCAATATATAAAATAAAATGATATATATATATATATATATATATATATATATATATATATATATATATATATATATAATAAATCTCTGTCAAAATACAGTGCATACATCTAATATAAATAGAATACATTAAACAAAAAACTACTGCGTATAGCAAAGGATCTCTCCTGACTCCCCTGCTCCTCTGCCCCTACCCGCCATCCTGGATCGATGTCTGCGGTACTGAAGTGCCCCCCGAGCAATCGCAATAATTCTGACCACGGCAAGTCTGGCACCAGAGCCCTCAGGGAGGTGACCGACCTCAATGGCCTGCTGTGTTATCTGCTCTATCTGACGACAGCGTGGTAGGACATCCTGAGTATGGTCCAACTGAGACTACCGCTCCTCTAATATCTCCTGATGAGCAGGTCTGGGTGGCGATCCCTCAGCAGTGGGCATCATGCATGGGTGTGAGACGGTGTAGAACCACACGATGTACCCGGCAGCAATGCTCTAGTCTCTCTCCGCTCTGGTCTCCCGAGCCTCTTCCGGTACCAAGTGGGACTGGTAGTCAGCATATAGCTCATCTATCTGCCTGCGGGTCAAGCCTAGAGCAGCAGACTCATGAGGCATCCTGGGGATCGTCTGCGTGTAACTGAACTGACGCAAGACGCGCTCCGGCAGGTATCGGGCAGTAACGGTCGAACTGCATGCCAACCATCTTGAGAACAAACAAACCTCATCGAACGGGCGCGTCACACGGTGCTCGGCATAGGGGCTATACAAAACATCCTCAGCAGCCATCCGATCAAGATACACTCTGAAGGGGTCCGGCACCTGGTTCCCTCTGAGCAGGACAAATGCAGCAGCACGAGGCATATCCTCAGTGTACTCGGCGACACTCCCTCAACCAGTAATGTTGGTAAAATGCTGTAAAATCCACGCCTGAAATGGAAAACATAACATGGGTGTCAAACATTATAATGAATATAGAAAGAAAAGAAATGAAAAAATTACTTAGAATATTATATTGTTACCACGTATAGGGTACAGCTGCCTGCCACAGTCTTGGCTGCCCAGCGGCAACCATCAGAGAGCCTGGAATAGGTGTATGCCAGCGCAGCCGCCCCCTAGTTGTACCCATGGATCTCTGTCTGATCCGAAAGGTATCTGAGGTAGACGACATCAACATAATAGGCGCTGGTGTCCACAAACACATGCGTGGCGAGCAAAAACAAGTAGTAGCATCTCAGGGCACGCTGCATGTGGATCGCCATCTCAGCTGGATCACCTGCTGCCTGTCCTGCCTCTGCAAGCGTCGCAGTAAATCTGCGTGTCAGAAAGGAGAACCGAACGTGTGCACCTCTCAATTGCGTCACCTCTGCAAGTGCCTCCTCTGGGGTAGCCCCAAGCTCCTCAATCAGCATCTCCATCGCATCCCCCTTCGACATCCTACCGTGACGGAGAAGGGTACCCGTGATCGGTAGATGTAAAAGGCACGAGATGTCGTCGAGTGTGATCGTGATCTCGCCGTACGGTAGATGGAATAAGGATGTCTCAGTGTAATACCCCATATTATTTAAATGCTCAATTGGATATCAGATAAGGTCAGATGAGTATATATGTGCTCTATCTTTGGGTAATTGGATTAATGGAATCCTCTAAGTACTTTAAGTATTGACATTTGGGATCAATAGAGCAACTGGAGAACTCTTAAGAGATCAATTATTTTATTAAGGAGACAGATTAATATTTACTAATTCAAGAAAGTAATTTTTGGTAACTTTGATAATTGATCGATTGGGTTGAGACGACAAAATATCAATTGGAGATATTTTGCCCGGTTGGATTTATATTATATAATAAGGATTATTTATATATATATATATATATATATATATATATATATATATATATATATATATATATATATATATATATATATATATATATTTTAAGAAAGAAAGAAAAAGATAGAAAGAAGGAAGAAAAGAAGAAGAAGAAGAGAAAGGAAGAGAAGAAGAGAAAAAGTGGAGAAAGATGAAGAAGAAGCTCATGGATCATCAACATCTTCTTCAAACTCCTCTTCGATCATCAGGTGGGTTCTAGATAGAGACTTTAGAGTAAATTTCTTAAGGTTTTAGAGTTAGGTTAGATTTTGATAAAATGAGTAATTTTGCTAAATCAATGAAATCTAACGAATAGATTGATGAAATGTATGTCTAAACGTGATCTAACATGTTGTTTTGGGTATTTGGATGCATTAATATCATGTGGGTTGAAGGTTTGGATCATTTTTGGGTCCCAAACCCGTTTTGGGAGAATTCTGGTTCGTCCAGATTCGCCAGGCAGTAGGTGGCGAGTCTGATTCGCCAGGCGAATTTGCCTGGGACAGCAAAACATTATTTTTCGTATTTTTGTCATAACTTTTGATCCGTAACTCCGATTGACGCACGGTCGGAAGCGTTGGAAAGCTAATTTTATGCTCTATGAGATGGTGAGGGAGAAACATGATTATATGTCATGAATTGGTGAAATATAGTTTATGTGATATGCGTGTTAAATGTTTTACTTGTGTACATTGTATTATACCATGTCTATTTAATTGTGAACTGTGAATGAAAGAATATGCATGCTTAAAATATGAATTAGGAAGAGTGAGGAAACCTTATCCCAAAACAAATGGTGTAATTCTAGGTTGTGATTAGAATTGTGATAAAAACTCTGGATGGCGACGCTCGTGCATTCACTGACGAGTTCTGGCCTGGAGTAGGTAACCTAGATGGCGATGCTCGGCGCTTGGTGTATAACAGTGCATCAGTGACGAGTATTGGCCTATGAGAGAGTGAACACTAGTATGGAACACGTGTACTTTGTTATGTTTTATTGATAAAGGCTAATGTGGCCTATAAATGTTGTATATAATTATGGTTGTATGTGAAATCACGAGATCGAAACCATTATTCCATTATGTGTCATTTCATGAGTAATGAGCTCCTCTGTAATGAATGCACGATTTCTTGGTAGGTTTGATTCCCAATGTTATAGTACGAATGGAGCCTACGGGTAAAGATACTTGTGACGGGTACGAGCCGTGTGAAGTGACGGATCACGGGTACGGGCCGATGATCCCGAATCCATTTCGTACACCAAGAAATCTACGAGGGTCCATGACTCGTTCCTACTTCTAGACGTAGAAGAGGTCGGGAGAAAGGGGATGCCTTGACAGGTTATCGATAAGTGATACTTTTGAGTAACGGGCTCAATAGCGTGTTTCCATATAGTGTGAGATTGTGAAATTGTGTACTCAAAGTCTTTCCCTTTCCCTTTACTTGAGTTAGGATTGGCTAGAACCTTGTAAAGCCAAGATAATCCATAGGATAGGGAACTCACTGAGATTTGATGTATCTCACCCCACTATAGTTGCTATATTTCAGGTACGGTTTGCAGGTTTGATTTACAAGTGGAGCTATGCTGGGATGTTTCAAGAGAAGCTTAGTTAAGCTTATTTCCGCTGTGTATTTTTATTGTTCTTGTACAATGAGGAATATTGTATAATGTTCTTAGTTTTTATTATTTTTGGCTAGTTTCCATGACTTGTGCCATGTAGTGTATTTATGTTTTAGAAATGGACAAGTATATGAACTACGCCATTAGGCACTTTTGATGTGTCAGTACCAAATAAAATGCTTGTATGGTATTATTCTAGATATATATTATACAGGGCGTTACAGTTGGTATCAAAGCAGGTCGTGTCCTCGACCTAGCCTTGAAACATCATAAGTAAATCTATTCCTGCCTCTTAAGTGTGTCTTTCCATCATGGAACTTAATATCATGCTATGTAGTATTGGGTCTGATCAACCTAATGTTATGTATGTGATAAGTAGAATCATGGTTGAGCGACCACGAGGACTCCGTAGTGTTGGCGGAACTGGTGCTGTGAGGTAAGGCTCAAGCCAAGAGTCAGTAGTGAGGAGTTTTTGTTAGCTCAGTTGAGAACTGGGTAGAAGTTGTGCAAGGAAATTAAAGAGTGGTGTGTTGTTCAAGTAATCCTTTGGAATGGATGGAGTCCGAAAGTTAAGGATCTCTATTGGACGATGGGTTAAGGTATGGGAGAGTATGTAAAAATCGCTAGTAGAGCTAGATTGACCCCTAATACGGATAAGGATTCCAAGTAATCTCATTCCGTGGAAAAAGAAAGTTGTTTTGTGGAACGCGTGGCGTATGGTCCAGAAGTGAGATAATAATTGGTGCTTCAATTTCTCAGGTCGTTAAGGTATCTTGAATGGACGAGAGTACCTTAGGGAATGTATTCGGAACAATATCTTCCGATTGGTTTAAGTTTGAGAGTTAAGGAAGTTCGGCTTTTATGGGAACCTAAAGTAGTAGAGAAGTGTGAGGAGGAACACAAGGATGTGTATACGTGCATCAAGTGAAACAAGTATGTGTCGGACGAAGAGTGGGTGATGGATTGAGTATATTCAGTTATGTAGAGAGATTAAATTCGAGATACTACATCGGGATTTTTCTGTATTCGATGAGAGATCAAGTTGGAATTTGAAAATGTTTTGGTTTGGAAAAAGTTGGACTTTTGAGGCTTGGGAACCATGAAAAATGCAGCAGAAAATTCTGCTTCTGGTGTGATTTGCCAGGCGAATAGGGTCTCGCCGCTGGTTCGCCAGGTGAAGAGCTGGCGAAGAGGAAATCGCCAGGTGAATTACTTAGTCACCCGACGAAAATGAAGAAACAGAACTTGTGTTGCTACTGGAACTTTTGAGGTTTTGTGAAATGAGGATTCGCCGCTTGTTCGCCGGGCGAAGTGCTGGCGAAGGGGGATTCGCCAGGCGAAATTCTTAACCGCCAGGCGAATCTGGCAGTTTTTGAATAATTTTTCCTTTCTCCAGAAATTCATATCTTTTGACTCGGGTGTCCGATTTAAGCGTTCTTTGTATCGATATGAAGCTATGAAAGTGGCTTATGCTGTGGAAAGTGAAAATATTGTTTATGAGGTGGATTTTATCCGGTTATGTGGAATGAACGGTATTAGCAGTATGTTATGAGAAAGTTACACCTTGGTATTAAGAACAAGCGTAGTAGTGGCATCGTGGTTGCAATTGTACATAATGGATTTTCATTCTTGAGACAAGGGTGATGAGAGGTACTTTGTGGGACAGTGAATATTGTATTTTAAGAAGCAAGTTTATGGTAAAACAACGAGAAGCAAACCAAGATTTATTATGGACTAAGTGTAAATCATGGAACGATTTATACCAGAATGGTTTTGTAGTTAGTTGATGAGAATTGTTGGTTGCGAATCTTGCATAGGTAATGTGGTGCCAGTGGGATGTTCAATGGATAGTGAACGGTAAGAAATCCCGGTTAATGTGTACGTAGTAATGGAGAGGTTATTCAAAAGGATGCATTGCCCCGATTTATTTTCAAGTATAAAGAAACTTTTGTATTTGTGAATAATCGAAATATTCGGGATCTACCTTTTGTTGGACTAAGAATGTTATTTTTTTATGTCCCACCCAGAAGTTCAAGTGAGAGAACAAGGTTGTATGTGGGGTTTTGGTTGTGGACGAATCAGGTATGAATTGTGATTAAAAACCCCAGAATGTCGTCATTATTGGTTCCCCGCAAGTGAAATTATTTGAGTAGAAAAGTGAACTATCCCGCCAAAGAGTTGTCGAGTGACCGCGTCATAATTTAGATTTCTACCTTGTCACTTGATTGGAGTGTGTCATCTGCATGTGTTGACTTTGTCGGTTCTACCTGAGTGGAGCATGGTTGGTGAATATTATACCAGTTAAGGAACCGCGAGTTGGGAAATGATATTCGAGTTAGAAAAAATTGGATTGATGGTTGAGTATGGATGGCTTGAAGTAAGAGGAAAACTGATTTGTAGATTCTGCAGCAGTATTAACTGATAAACCAAGGTGGCTAACCGATTAACATGTGCATTGAAGGTGTTACGTGGAATTTGGAGAAGTTAACCGATTAGCTCAGATGGTCAATCGACGGAAGTATGGGTAAGTTATGGAATCTCTTGCGAACCATCATCTGTGTTTTGTTACCTTATGTTGTTACGAGTTGAGAGTATTGTGTGAATGGAAAACGGGATTGCAAGTAAATGAAACACGAATTTGTGTTTTGAAATTGGAACTTGTGGAAAGGTGTTGCGTAGTCGACCATTTGTTTAGACGACGAGGGAGTTTAATTTTTGGAGAAATAATCTTGTGAATTGGGTTGAGTAGGAGAGAGTCTTAAGTATATTGTTATTCCTACTGACGAGAGTCTTAAAGACGAAGTTGGAAAATATTCTCGAAGTGTTGGTCTTGTAAAGATCGTTTCGGTAATTTAATTGGTGGTGTTATTAAGGAACGAACGGTTGGTCGGAGTTAGTAATTGTTATCTTCCGTGAGTTCTTGGTTTTGGTTTTAGACTCCGTGAAAGTGGTACCAGTTGTGTTATAACCAAAGAAGGAATTATAGGTTATCTTTCCAAGTACGAGTAAGAATTAGACGTCCCGAAGTAAGCATGTAACTTGGAATTGTTTATGAAATGGAACGAATGAAAAGAGTTGATTCAACTGAGAAGTGTGGTATGGACTTCGAAAGTGTGTGTGTATGTGGAGTGTTATACATGAATTGGTGAGTAATATGGAGACTCACGTTTGTGCCTTGAGCGGTTAAAGTTTTGATAAGTGGTGATTTACGTATGAATGAAGTTTTGTAATGGTGTTACATTTGATTGGTTGAGATCTCGAATCAGCAAGGAACCTGAAGTAAGTTGGAAACTATAAGAAGAATCGATTTGGAAAGTAGTAATCGGAACCAGAGATTGTTAAGCTATTTTGGATGAATTATTTCGAGTTTTGAATGGATTAGGAGTTGTATGGGTATGATTGTAACAGTGTAACTCCTGTACCTCTATCATCTGGAGAGTGTTGGACGGATGTTATTATATTGTGTGTTGGCAAAGAAATTGTTCTACCCTAAGTCGTCGGTAAGTTTCCCGTGCCATTGGTTATTAAGGACCCTAATGGATAAGTGTGTTCCTCCGCAGACAGTTAGTTATTTGGTAGTACTTAAGAACTCGTTGCTTTCCGTTGTGAGACTTCGGATTGCGCAGTCGAAGGTAATAAATGTAAGAGTTCAGTCAGATTAGTAAAAACTTGAAGATTATGGCTAGTAAGTATGGAAATAAGGAGATCTGGTTTTAAGTGTATTACCTTTGGCGTGATACGAAAGAAATGAAATACCGGATGTGATGGGTACGATGTACAGCGCCAGACCAGATGAAACTGGTAAGAAGTTGACAATCTATGAAGTTAAGGAATCACTGAATTACATCGCAAGGATTTGATGAGTGCTTGTTTCCTGAATCAAGCTGAAATGTTATGGTTTTGTTTGTGACTCAGTAGAAGAATATGGAATGGTACATTTTCCCGAAGGAAGAATGAGACCAAGTATTTTAGTAAGAAACAAAAAAATGAATTGAGGAGAGGCAAGGTTGGAAGTTAACTTGATATTGGAACAAGAGTATAATAAAGGATGTGACGTCGGATAAATTGTGAAAATACGGATTTTTAGTCTGTGAAGTCAAGTTAGAATTGGAATACGTCAGAAGTTTGGACGGACGTAAAGTTAAGTGTGGGTCTAAGACAGGGATATGAGTTGCAGTGGTTGTCGAGTAGAGGAAATTCGGGGGCGAATTTCAATTTAAGGGGGGGGGGGGAGTGTAATACCCCATATTATTTAAATGCTCAATTGGATATCAGATAAGGTCAGATGAGTATCTATGTGCTCTATCTTTGGGTAATTGGATTAATGGAATCCTCTAAGTACTTTAAGTATTGGCATTTGGGATCAATAGAGCAACTGGAGAACTCTTAAGAGATCAATTATTTTATTAAGGAGATGGATTAATATTTACTAATTCAAGAAAGTAATTTTTGGTAACTTTGATAATTGATCGATTGGGTTGAGACGACAAAATATCAATTGGAGATATTTTGCCCGAATGGATTTATATTATATAATAAGGATTATTTATATATATATATATATATATATATATATATATATATATATATATGTTAAGAAAGAAAGAAAAAGATAGAAAGAAGGAAGAAAAGAAGAAGAAGAAGAGAAAGGAAAAGAAGAAGAAGAAGAGAAAGGAAGAGAAGAAGAGAGAAAGTGGAGAAAGATGAAGAAGAAGCTCATGGATCATCAACATCTTCTTCAAACTCCTCTTCGATCATCAGGTGGGTTCTAGATAGAGACTTTAGAGTAAATTTCTTGAGGTTTTAGAGTTAGGTTAGATTTTGATAAAATGAGTAAGTTTGCTAAATCAATGAAATCTAACGGATAGATTGATGAAATGTATGTCTAAACGTGATCTAACATGTTGTTTTGGGTATTTGGATGCATTAATATCATGTGGGTTGAAGGTTTGGATCATTTTTGGGTCCCAAACCCGTTTTGGGAGAATTCTGGGTCGTCCAGATTCGCCAGGCGAGTAGGTGGCGAGTCTGATTCGCCAGACGAATTTGCCTGGGACAGCAAAACATTATTTTTCGTATTTTTGTCATAACTTTTGATCCGTAATTCCGATTGACGCACGGTCGGAAGTGTTGGAAAGCTAATTTTATGCTCTATGAGATGGTGAGGGAGAAACATGATTATATGTCATGGATTGGTGAAATATATTTTATGTGATATGTGTGTTAAATGTTTTACTTGTGTACATTGTATTATACCATGTCTATTTAATTGTGAACTGTGAATGAAAAAATATGTATGCTTAAAATATGAATTAGGAAGAGTGAGGAAACCTTACCCCAAAACAAATGGTGTAATTCTAGGTTGTGATTAGAATTGTGATAGAAACTCTGATGGCGCCGCTCGTGCATTCACTGACGAGTTCTGGCCTGGAGTAGGTAACCTAGATGGCAATGCTCGGCGCTTGGTGTATAACAGTGCATCAGTGACGAGTATTGGCCTATGAGAGAGTGAACACTAGTATGAAACATGTGTACTTTGTTATGTTTTATTGATAAAGGCTAATATGGCCTATAAATGTTGTATACAATTATGGCTGTATGTGAAATCATGAGATCGAAACCATTATTCCATTATGTGACATTTCATGAGTAACGAGCTCCTCTGTAATGAATGCACGATTTTTTGGTAGGTTTAATTCCCAATGTTATAGTACGAATGGAGCATACGGGTAAAGAGACTTGTGACGGGTACGAGCCGTGTGAAGTGACGGATCACGGGTACGGGCCGATGATCCCGAATCCATTTCGTATACCAAGAAATCTACGAGGGTCTATGACTCGTTCCTACTTCTAGACGTAGAAGAGGTCGGGAGAAAGGGGATGCCTTGACAGGTTATCGATAAGTGATACTTTTGAGTAACGGGCTCAATAGCGTGTTTCCATATAGTGTGAGATTGTGAAATTGTGTACTCAAAGTCTTTCCCTTTCCCTTGACTTGAGTTAGGATTGGCTAGAACCTTGTAAAGCCGAGAGAATCTATAGGATAGGGAACTCACTGAGATTTGATGTATCTCACCCCACTATAGTTGCTATATTTCAGGTACGGTTTGCAGGTTTGATTTACAAGTGGAGCTATGCTGGGATGTTTCAAGAGAAGCTTAGTTAAGCTTATTTCCGCTGTGTATTTTTATTGTTCTTGTACAATGAGGAATATTGTATAATGTTCTTAGTTTTTATTATTTTTGGCTAGTTTCCATGACTTGTGCCATGTAGTGTATTTATGTTTTAGAAATGGACAAGTATATGAACTACGCCATTAGGCACTTTTGATGTATCAGTACCAAATAAAATGCTTGTATGGTATTATTCTAGATATATATTATACAGGGCGTTACACTCAGGGTGCCATCTCTCAACAAAGGCCATCAGCATACCGTACATGATCTGGGGATACCCAATCCTAGACAGACCTCCAAGACCAGAGGTAGCAAGTGCAGACGTGAACCACTCATTCCCTGGCAGCATCGCAAGCATGTCCATAACCTTGCCCCCATGGTTATAGAACTTCTGTGAATCCTTCTCCTGAAAATTTCCAAATAAAACAATGTTACAAATGAACATATTTTCAACTAATACAATTCTATAAATAAACCGAGAAAGGTTAATTGTCCTAGCCAGACATATCTGGTAGTATGCTCAGAGTACCCCACGAGTAGGGACATATCAAACGGTCCCCCAGGGTAACCGCCCAGCTCATCGAAATCGTCATCAGCGTCAACACCCTCATGTGCTGGGTGGTCACCCTTTGGAACAAGAACAAGAACAGGGGAACGAGGAGGAGCAGCTGATGGAACTGGAGTCTCCCAAAGACGCCTGCATGGGGGCTGGGAACCTGATGAACCAGCAGTAGAAGCCCGACGCCTCCGAGATGTAGAATCGGCAGCTGACGAGGGAGTGACCTGAACCTGTGATGTGGAAGTGGCCTGAACCTGTGATGTGGATGACTGTGGTGTAGGATGTGGTGTAGGATGTCCCTCAGCTGTAGGGTCTACCTCAACTCCCTCTACGCCGGAAGCCTCGGCTGTAGACTGCAACCGCTCACGTTGGACAGATGCGTGTTGAGCTGTCCGTCCATGTATGATACGAGCATCTCTGTCAGCCATCTAATCTGCAAAGCATAATAAATAAATTAGATTTTTTTTAAATAATTAAACAAAAACAAACAAACAAAAAAAAATAGTCTTTCGGATGTGCACATCCGGAAGGACACAGAATTTTTAACGTTGGGTATTTTCGGATGTGCACATCCGGAAACACTCATAAAACTAAACGTTAAAATCTTTCCGGATCTGCACATCCGGTACGTTTTTTGAAGTTTAAAAATGGCAGTCATGGCCACTGTAACATGCAAAAGAGCATTTTAATGCCCTGATCGTCCGTTTGAAGCAGTAAAAAAGACCTACATTATCTCTAACCTATGTTATTCATACAACCTAACAATTTCTACACCTAAATATCTACTCTAAATCGATTACTCGAAAATTACTCCGAAATTCTAAAATTTGAAAACTTACCGATTAAAATGAGATACAGAGGATTTGGAGTCTCTTGATCGTTGTAGATGTTGCTTTGTGCGAACTCGAGAGGAAAAAAATAGAGATTTGAGGTGATTGAAAATTTGAGAGTTTGAGAGAGTTTGAGGGAGTTTGGAAATGAAAAAAATGAAGAATGAGAGGGAAGAAGAAGGTCTGGCGCGAATTAATAAGAAATCCTCCGGAAGTGCACATCAGAATTGTTCCGGATATGCATATCCGAAACACTTCAGTGTTTTTTAAAAATTTGGTGCGTCCGGATGTGCACATCCGAAATCAGAAAACAAAAAAATAATTTCACGTGATGCCTAAAAAACTTGGATGATCTATTAAAAAATGCTCTTTGAATTTTGTATTCAACTAGAGTATTAAGTAACCACGTTGTTCTTAAAATGCTCGAGATTACATGTTTCATCATTTTTCCTCTTGAAGTGCTTCTAGAAAAGGCCAGCTCCCAAAAACCCTGACTCTTTAATATTTTATATCTCTTGAATTTTGCTTTAAAATCTCCATACTTAAAATGTTCTCAAATCATATTCACAATCATCCATTCATGACTTCTCGCAAGCTTTCTAAAGGCCCCTTGATGACAAACAACAAGTTAAATTTAAGTTGTGATGACATCTCACCTATTAATATATTTTGCACTATATTTTAGTTATTTTTATTTTTATTTAAAGTAGAAAAAGAACAAAAGGACCTAATTTATTCAAGTTCAAAGTCAACAGCCAATTTCGCACTTTTGTAATTTGTCTCACTAATCAGACAAATTCTTGTAGTGTTTTTTCTATATTCAATCTTGTAGATTAGATTCTCAGATGGAAATGGGACTTGTATTCAAGAAGTTATTAAGGAACAATATGAGGCAAAATCAACTATTGGAAACCCAAAAATGAATCAGAAAAATACATTTCTATTAGGTTAAGAAATGATTAATTCTCATATGATTTCTTCTCGCTTGGTTGTTCTTCAAAAACTTTTTTACTTCTAGTTGTAATAGCATTTTCACTGATGTGCTCTCTTGGATTTGTCACTATGGTTTTGAAAAAACTTCTTTGAGAAGGTTGTGAGAGTTGTTAGGCTAACTGACCTGCTTAAATATCTAGATTTTTAATTGATGCAAAAGTATTCTTTTGTGCGTTCTTAATATCTTCATGAAATTAAGCAGCTTGTGTGGCAGTCTGAGCATTTTGGGCATCTAGCCTCTTTGTCTTTGAGGGACACCTTGTTAGGCTATCCATAAAAAAAATACTCAATGATTCTTATATCACATATTGTACGTGCTTGTGTAAGGATCACCTTGGTGACGCCTTGGTTGTTTGTCCTGCAATAGTTTAAGAGACTTCACAATGCATATTGAATTGAGGTCTTCCGCACAAATCATATCCTACCTGTTATACTTGAGTAATCAACTACTTTAGTGATGCTAGTTACTTCTCTAATTCAACTGATATCTTTGTTTCAATCTTTTTTTGTCCCCCACCAACTTAAAACCAATTAGGTTATCTTTAGCAATGGAACACATGTCATACAACTTAAAATGTTTTTTAGAAGCAATAACTTCAATTTTTCTTACAACTTGGTTAGTTGTTTTGAAGTTTGAGGAACGGCCAGCTGATGTATCTAATACATACTTTGTCTTAAGCTTTAGTCCATTACATAAGATTTGCATTTGATCTGTGAGATCTAAACCATGTGTTAGACAAACGGTCAAGAGTCTCTTAAATCTCTTGTGGGTTTCACTAAGTGTTTCTCCATCCTGCTATCTAAAGTGGATATATTATACCTCTTTGAAACAAATAGAGATGTGGAAAAATATTAGTCTAGAAATGAATTCTTTATTTCATCCAGAGTAATGATGTTATTTGGTGTCAGGTGGTCATACCATTCTTATGCATCATATGTCAAAGTAAAAGGAAACAATCGCAACCACCTTCCTTCTTCAATATGTTTCTCTACCTTGACAGTTATGCACATTGGTGAGGAAATGCTTTAAATTCTTGTTGGCATCTTCATTCAGCCTTCCATGATTTTTTTTTCAATTGGCGAAGTAATGCATGGTTGAATTCAAACTTAGATGGGGTTACAAGCTGGTTGAAAATGGTAAATTTGTTAGCTTCTAGTGTACTTTTGCCATAGTCTTTAAGTTGTCTTTCCGGTCGTGGTGGATCATTCATCTTGTTGTTTGACTTGATTTCTTTTTGGATGTCTGACTCATTTTATATTGGTTCCTTTTCTCTTTGTTTCTTTAAACGATTCTCCTTTTGGATTGCAAGATAGTTTTTTTCTATTATTCCGTCAAAAAGAAAATCAGTTAAGGTATGATATCACATACAAGGTTAGACAAAATAAAATCAAGACATTTTTTGTTTTAGATAAAAAAAGTCAAGTAATAAATTAAATCCAACAAAATTTAACAATCATCGGCAACAACGTCAAAAATTTGAGGGGCAATCTAGAAAGTGTTCTAGGTCACTAATTGTAATATTGTGGCGAATACTACGAATTATCAAGCACGGAAATTGAAATTAGTGTTAAGTCTAATTTTATACTCGTTGAACAAAAAGGTTTTGGTTGGTAGTTTTGATGTTTGAATGACAAAAATAAAAAATTGTGAGTGTAATTAAAAGATTGCCATGGATGAATATGACCTTTGTTTTCCCTTGCACATCTTATATGACCTAGATAGTTAAGGTTATTATTCATTGTGGCTACGCATTCTCTAGATTATTTAATCTTAAGTCTTAGCAATTAAAATTTTATCCATTCAAACAAACTACTTAATTCTTTGATAGGTTGAAATCTAAGGTTAAGCATGAAGATATCAGGAATATAAGAATTTCGTAGTCTCGTCCCTAATTCTAGGTGGTATTCAACTAGAATACCTATTTCAACGCATTTACCTATTCCACGACTGATTCTTCAAGTATGATTTTGTTAAGTAGTGGCTCTGAGTCCAATACTTATGGAAGATGTTTGAACAAACAGATGAAGGACCAGGTTCTAAGTGGCAGATCCTTGTCTGCACTTCCTCGAACAAAGGAGTAACTAGGTAAAAGAGATCATTGAAATCCTTCGTGATGTCAGAATAAACTTCAAAGTATTGTATATGCTGCTTAAAGAAAAGAAAACCATAAATCTTTGCAGAATTAGAGATATTTTGAACCTTGAGAATATGGAAGAATAATGTCACGATTGACTTACCTCCTTTGTACTAGCACCAATGTTTGAAGACTTTAACAAATGCCCAACTTACTTGATACAATTGTGAAGGGGATATCAACAAATGATTAAATATGCCGACTTCGAATTCATTATAAGGAAGACAATGGACTATGATGGGAAATAAGCATTTGTCACATCCATCATATCGGTTGCAGTTTCTTTTATCTTCAACCGGGGGAAACACCTCTCAATAAGTTGCGGGAACCACGTCCGTCAAAGCTTGATCAAAACACCTTTGCGAAAAAAGGCAGAGATAGACCATAGTATACTAGGATCTACCTAGTCACATGAAATATCCTTACCAACCTTCTTGGTCAAAGTTAATACTATCACCATGGTAAAAATATGTTGTAAACAGAACTGATGTATGTGCAATGAAGTAAGTAAATCTGAGCGATCCCTATCTTGAAAGCCCTAGTGAATGGGAGTATAAGAAAAAAGAAAACGTGGAGTTCGAACTCAAGAGAAGGATCAGTCAACCATGCAAAACCAATGTCGACAAACAAAATTGTTTGAGTTTGATTCAATGTCAAAACAAAACACTCCCAAAAAACGATAAAGTAAATAAAAAACTCTCTTCGTATATCGCTAACAGTAAAAGGAAAAGTAACTCTTCAAAAATCCTTTATGCTATATTCAAGCATCGAGGATCATATAATCAACCCCACACTACCTACAATTGAGATCTTCTCAGAAATGGCTCGAAAGCACTAAAGTACTCTAAAGAAGAAGAAACATCACTGCTAGCTAGTGAATAAAGGCATGTGAGTCACTCCCAACGTTAGGTTACGACTTCGAAGAAAAGCATTTAATGTGCTCATTCCCAAGAACGACAGTGTCTCATCTAGGACTTCCACGTCCACGAATCTGTGCCTAGTAATAATGTGTGTCACAAACCCTCTTCCTGTAAAGTAGAGACAATAACTTGGGGGCAACTATTATGGGTCGTCCACAAGGCCTATAAGCGAAGACCTAATTATGAAGCAGGAAGCTACCACAAGAGAAACGGGTAAACCCTTTTTCCCCGTGTCACATAATATCTGTCACTAGAATGTCATGTTAACCTCCTAAGTCAATCCCACGGTTGATTGCATCACACGTTGTTCCACACACATGCAGTTATCAACTATTTTTCCTATATAAAGAGAAAAATTCGTCATTTTACAAGTATTTAAATTTTTTCCCATTCAAACTTTATTTTTTACTATCTTATTGATTTGAGCTTTGAAGTGTTAACCTTACATGCGAATCCCTCTCCATCGCATTGAAAATTACAAATTGTTATAACAAAATCTGAATTCACTCTTTCCTATCAACTTTATTTTAACAACATTAATAAATTTTTTGAAGTTTTTTTTGTTTAAAGGATAAATTTTTTGAAGTTAACATAACATGAGATGTACATTATGTCGATTTTTTTCAATAAAATCCACTATGAAAGGAGCTGTTTTAAAGAGCTTTCAAAAAGTATTCCCGTCCACAAGTCCAAATCTCTTACTTTATGTCAAAACATTTCACCAATTTGGCATTTCTCAAGGAATATACCTTTGGACCGACCAACTTACAACAATTATTTTGACTCAACATCAAAAACAAATTAAAAAACAAACATTTAGCTAAAAAAACATATTTATTTCTTTGTTATTACGTGGAAAAACCAAGGGCTTATAAGAAATACAAGGGGCCAGATTGAAATTCAACCAACCAAACAAGATGTAGCTATCTCTAGTAAAGCTTTATCCAAAATAAGCATGAGTAGACGTTTTATTTTTTTATTATTAGTGTAATTTTCAGTAAAAAAGCATTCTTTTATATAAAATTCAAGATTAATTCAAGCTTGCAACCATCAAAATCGAATATAGAATATATTCAAGCTTGATATTTTAGTCTTTTTAAAGGATGTCATTAAATAAAATAATGAGGGTGAACTCTTGTCGGTTTAACACATATTTTTCATGTAGATGTCATGTTTTTATTTTTTTGCAAATTTATATTCATAAATTATTAAAAGTAATCTGAATATAAATTCATGGGAATTTGAAACCCACAAAATAAACTACCGAAAATCGATTAAACCAGCAAAATTCACCTTCATTGTTTTATTTAGAAACGCAACTTTTTTTTGGCAGTAAAGAGGTGACATTCCATAACATGAAAACAAATATTTGTGTTACTAAAAAGAGGAAGAAGAAAGACGGAAGAAAATAAATAAAATAATATTAATATTATTAATTTATATTTTTTCTCAAACTCATGATGCATTAATAAAAATTATCGAGAGTTTATCAATTAAAAAATAAAAATGTTTAATTGGGTGTACGTGTCTTCATAAACAAATCATTAATATATAAACAGAATGAGGCGAACGATAGAGTAATTGTTCTAAGTCAAATATCACTACTACAGAATACATCTTCGGTAACACTAATTCTACTACGATTATGTTTTCACCGTGATATTATGTCTTACTTAACGCGCGATAATTTTATTTGATATGATACAATCTTTGATGAAACATAAGACCGTGGTTATGTTATATAATCATCCTTTCATGGGTGTGAATCTCAGCACCCTCAAATATTTTATTTTTTTAACATTTAGTCGCGCCTTTTTACTTTTAACATTTCTTTAACATTAGATGCCACCATGGTTGAATAACTCAACCGTTATTACTTGTTTTGAATATTTTAAATTGTAATATACTGTCGTGTCAAATGTTTTATTTCTTTAACATTTAGTCGCGCCTTTTTATTTTTATTTATTTTTAATTTTTAAAAAAAATGAGATACTATCACGGTTTCTGAGCAAAACCGTTGTGACATAGTATTCATTTTGTTTTAAATATTTTAAATTGTAATACACTGGCGCTTCTTTATGAAATTTAATTTAGTAAGTAACATATCACCACGGTTCGCGTTTTCGACCGTGGTGGTATCATTCATTCATTTTTATCAAGCTAACTAGTTTGTCTCTTCAGTAATCATTCTTTGCTGAGAAACGATACACCATATCTACCCAAACGTTTAGTGCTGAGAAACGATACACCATTTCAACCCTAACATTCATTGTTCATCATCATCGGTTCATCGTTCATCATCATCGGTTGTTATAGTTTTGCATTCGTTATTCATTTTCAACCCGTAGTCATTGTCATCGGTTCGTTTTCAACCCTAACACACCAACGCCAGCACTAACATCACCGTCATTGTCAAGGAGGAGTACAACAACAACACTATATGTATTAACCCAAATATTCACATTTATCAGTCATCACGTTTACGGTACATAAAACTTTTTTCCCATGCACTACAGTAAACTTCAGTTTCCATTGTTGTTGATGTTGTTGTTTGTTGGGTTGCTTTCTTACGTGTTTACTTTGTGATGTTGATTTAAAGCAAGGGTGTAACATGCAAGTATACATGTATGTTTGATTGCAGCAAGTAATAAAATAAGAGATCGTACCTACAGGGAGTGAAATTGATTTGGCTTTGAACTTCAAGTATTCAACTTTTGTTTAAAACTAGTATGAGCAAGGTAACAAAATACTAATAATAATAAGCAGCAAGAAGTTCACACAACAACCTAAAATACTAAATAAGAGGGAATAAGATATCGGAGAGAATGATTGATGAGCTAAGATCCATTAATATATTATTGCTGAATTGTATCCATGATGTGAAGTGTCGTGCCTCAAAAGGTCAGAACGTGATCTAGTGGTGTATCTCTACAACATCAAAGCATGCATAACTAGAGTAAGGGAACAAATCTCTAAGCCTCACTTATAACCCTAAAATGCATTTGGTTTTAATTCTGAAAAACTTTATGGTCACAACTTCTTATCTCTAAGCAAGCTGAATTAACTGAGTATCTCTATCCTACTTTATTAAGCACTTTTGTTATGAAATCCACTTGTTGTTGTATCTCTCTCAACAACAAGCTTGTACCTTTTTCTAAGTTGATCATTCTAAGAAGCAGGTGTATAGAATAAAAACACATAACAAAATAAGACACTAGTCAACACATCATTTCAACATAAAAACAACTTTATATTAACTTCACTTTGCTCATCAAGCAAGAGTTTAACTCATAATGAGTTGAGTTCAAACTACTGGAATGAAGCTACATGATGACATACTCTTAGCAAAATTATGTAAAAGAAATGACAACCTAATAATGACTTGAAGATTGTAACACCCCAAATTTATTAGAATATTTATTTAATTTATTTAAATATAATATTTGTGAATTTTCGGTGAATTCGGTGGTCTGTGTCGATGTCGGTATTTTTGGTAGAGTTTTGGTTATTTTAATTAAATAATAGTATATAATATGAATATATTAGTATTATTATTAATTTAAAATAGGGTTAAATAAGTAATAGGTCCCTGAAAATAACCCAACATTTAAGTTTGGTCCATATAAATATTTTCTTCAAGGTTTGGTCCTCCTAAAGTTTTCCGTTTGTAACTATAGTCCCTCCCGTTAGTTTTCACTAACGGAGGATGACATGGCGTGCCACATGTGTAAATTTGTCTTGCCAACTGTGTTTTATTTTATTGACTAGTGAATTTTAAAAGAGAAAAAAAACAAAATTTTCAAATAAACAAAGCATTCACGTTACACCACAGACTCCCACTTTCCATAGTTCCCTCACCCTTTTTAATTGCCTGTCACATTTCCTTTTCATTTCCAGCGGATCGCATGCTTCATTTTCCTCCAACAAACCACTATTCATCACCATCGTTTTCATGTTACTACACAACCACAACACTTGCTAAAACTCCAAAGTAACCAATTTTAATTTTTACAAACTATTACCACCTTTCATATCCTCATTACCCACCATAGCTCCTCACCACAACATAACAACATAACATCACTGTTACGTTCCATGCTTTCACTAAACATCACCCCTTCTTCTCCAATCAAACATCCATAGTCTCACTTCTAATCACCACCCTCATCACTGTGCCTTTTCCATACATCCAATTTTATATCAGTTTATATTCTTAGTTTATTTTTCAGTAAATAATGTATTTTTTATATCAGTTTATAGTGATGCAAGTGTCTATGTTTTCAAATTAAAATGAGACCGTATAAAGAACAAATCCAGTGTCTATGCCTTTTTGTTCATATTGATTTGAAACATAAACTCTAACTTAGAAACAAAATTGAAACTTAGAAGTAACTAACTACCAGATGAAAAAATGAGACCGTATAAAGAACAAATCCAAGGTAATTAAAGAAATAAAACATGTGTCATATAACACTGAACATTGGCTACCTCAATAAATTTTACAGTGTGATTTTATTTACTGCAAGTGTTAGGTAGATTAACAAGGGGAGGACATACTCGTGGTGGCGGCGACATCAACAAAGCTAGATAGACAAAGACAGAAGAAGCAGAAGCAAGAAAGCTATATAGACGAGTTAGAGATGGTGGCGGCGATATTAACAAGAGGAGGACACACTCGTGGTGGTTAGAAGGTAAAGCAACCAAGGGAGAGTTACGGTGATGGCGAGAAAGTTATGGGTGATGGATGAAAGCAGTGGAGAAAAAGAGAAGGAAAATAATGTTTTTATGTATGTGTTTAGGGATTCTGCAATTGGAATGATAGAGAATGTGAGTGGGAAGGTGGAGGAGAAATAGAAGAACTAAATTATTTCTGACGTGGCATAAGAAGCAAGCAACAAATTTACACATGTGCCACGCCATGTCATCCTCCGTTAGTAAAAACTAACGGGATGGACTATAGTTACAAACAGAAAACTTTAGGAGGACCAAACCTTGAAGAAAATATTTATAGGGGCCAAACTTGAATGTTGGGTTATTTTCAGGGACCTATTACTTATTTAACCCTTTAAAATAATATTAGAGGAAGTAAGGGTAAGATGGACATTTGAGGAGGATTAGTGAGGGCATTATGGAGAAAGTCCAATTTTGTGGCCCAAGGGTTAGGTTGAATATTTAAGGAGGATTTTGAGAATAAGGTTCACTTTTGGTTAACCGTGAAAAGAAGGAAAGAAGGGATAGCTCTGAGGAAAAAGGGAAAAGGCGAGGAATTCGTGAAGGTTTCCAAAGACTCAGAGAGAAGCTTCGAATCGACAATCTAAGGTATAGGGAGTAATTACCTTTCATTGTTTTCATTATAGGATTCGATGTAATTGAAGTGGATTTTGGGGTTTTTGAAGGGTTATGAGTTGTTGATGATTTAGAGGAATTTTTGAGAATAGATAATGGATTATTAAGGGTTGAATTGATTCGGGTAAAAATGAGCCTTCGTGGCAAAACCCTTTTTTTTTATGATATGTGGGATTTTGTGTGAGAAAGGGATTTATGGGGTTTATAGGAAGCTTGAGAGTTTTGAAGGTTTAGGGGATTTAAGGTTTCTCCGAGGTGTCTTAATCGACCTAATAGACGTAGGTTTTATGTCGTTGATCTCCGTAATGCATTATAACTGTTATAGGGATGTTTTTGGGTCATTTGGAGTTGTAGTCGCAAGAACCTTTGAGGCTGTGGAACTACTGGTGCGTAGCAGCGATTTGTTGTAATCGCAGGTTCGCTAAGCAAACCATCGCTTTGCTAGGAGAATGTTCGCCAAGGCTCGCAAGGCGAGCAGCGCAGCAAATGCGCGATAACATGAGTGTAGGTACTGAGCTGATTCTGGAGTGGAAGTGGGGATTCGCTGGAAGTCTCGCTAAGCGAATGAATCAGCGAGTAGTTTCACCCAGCGAATATACCAGCAAGTATGACAGAGGGTGTTTTCTGATGTCTTGGTGTGGTATCTGTGGGATTCGCTGGCCGCTTCGCCAAGTGAAGGTTTTAGCGAACGGGTTCGCCTAGCGAATCTTGGAGCAAAATTTCATTTCTGTTGTTGTGTTGTTCTGGTGTTTGATGTTGTGATATTTATGATGATTTACCATGATGTTCTTGATGATATTGAGGTGCTGATTTGTGATGTTTTGATGAATATATAATGACATGATTTGTATGAGAATTGATGAATGATGATGCACATAATGATGTTTATTGATGATTATGATTAGTGATGTTGTGTATCATACATTCATATGCATACTCTGTGACGATGCTTCATTCCCATTGTGCGGATATGAGGTAATTATGACGTGCTCCAATTTCGATTGCGGGATCGATCCTATTGACGGGGATCATTGGAGGGGTGATGGCCTAGTGTCCATCGATTATGACGATTGGTACCACATGCATGAGTCTTGTTATGCATTTGCATTTAATTAGCATTGTTGTATTTTATGATGTTGTTCGTGATTTTGATGTTTCCTTGTGATGACCCTGAAGATGTTGTATATGAAGATAATTCCATTTTATGTATATCTTGTTTTATAATGATTATTATGAATTGTGATTAATCACCCTGCCTGTTTGAATGTTGCCTCCACGTGGGTAACGTGCAGGTGATCAGGTTTAGCTGTGATGCTTTCGAGGACCTTGAAGTTTGTTTGCTTTTGGTCGAGGGTCTTGCTCTGATAGTGTAACATTGGGTTGGGGTCCTTTGAGTTGAACTATGTTGTTTTCTTATTTTGTTGTCATTTGATGATGTGGTTTTATTTTTGGATTATTACGATGTTTGTTGAAAACCTTTTATTTGAAAATTTTGAGTTCCGCTGCCATGTGAAGGCTTTTTGTGAAACTTTGAGGAAAACCCTTTGTTTACAGGGCAAGTGTTTTATTTGATTTAAATGAGAAATATGCACCCTTGAGGTGATTTTGATACTTTACTCTGATATTTGAGTTGTTTCTGCTGCAACATTTGCGGGGGTAGAAAAGGGTGTTACATTAGTGGTATCAGAGCAGGTCGGTCCGTCCGGCCAGGTTTTTACGTGATGTCAGTCCCCTGTCAGTCGACGAGTGTGTGTACACTGTCGATGTTTTAGTTCTTATAACCTTGTTGGTGGTGTGCAGGATGGCTGGAAGAAATGATCGTACGATTGCTGATGCGTTGGAATTGGTTGCTAACACGGCGGCGCAGCTGAATCCAAATGGTGGAGCTCCTGATGAGTTTCGTGCTTTGGTAAGTTTCAAATGAATAATCCACCAAATTTTATGGGTACGCATGATCCAGCAAGCGCACACAAATGGCTGAAGGCAATCGAGAAGATCTTCCGAGTGATGGGGTGTTCTGATGAGCAACAGGTTCAGTTCGGAACGCATATGTTGGAAGAGGAAGCTGAGGACTAGTGGGATAACACCCGTCAGAGATTCACGGATGTTGGTACTGTGATAACTTGGGTTATGTTTAAGCAGGAGTTTCTGGGGAAGTATTTTCCAGAGGATGCTCGTGGCAAGAGAGAAGTGGAATTCCTTGAGCTGAAGCAAAGAGATATGACTGTGGCAGAGTATGCTGCAAAGTTTGAGAAGCTAGTGAAGTTATGTCCACACTATAATCGTGTTGATGCTGAGATATCTAAATGTCTCAAGTTCGATAATGGGCTGAGACCAGAGATTAAGCAGGGTATTGGGTATCAGCAGATCCGTATGTATGCTGAGTTGGTTGACAATAGCAAAATCTACGATGAGGACAGCCGAGCTCGATCTGCTCACTATAGGCAGTTGAGTGAGAAGAAAGGGCATTATAGGGGTAAGCCTTATATAACTTCAGCGGACAAAGGGAAGCAGAATGCTTCAGATGGGAAAAAGACAAGTGGTGGAGCAGCTCCCGCTTCTGGAAAGTGTCATAAGTATGGCGAGCAAGGTCACCGTGCTGATGTGTGCACCAATAATGTGATGAGGTGCTATAGATGAGGTAAGAAGGGTCATCGAGCTACCGATTGCAAAGATGAGGGTCTGACCTATTTCAATTATGGTGAGAAAGGTCATATAAGTACTCAATGTCAGAAACCGAAGAAGACTGCGACTGCTGCTCAGACCAGTGGCAGAGTGTTTGCTTTGAATGGTGCAGAGTCGCCAGAGAAGAAAAACCTGATTCGAGGTACTTGTTTTATTAATAATATCGAGTTGGTTGCTATTATTGATACTGGCGCTACTCATTCTTTTATCTCGCTTGAATGTGCTAATAGATTGAG
The DNA here is from genome assembly GCA_022829125.1 of Lathyrus tuberosus. NCBI lineage: Eukaryota > Viridiplantae > Streptophyta > Magnoliopsida > Fabales > Fabaceae > Lathyrus > Lathyrus tuberosus. Next base: position 4,346,864 of record JALAZF010000254.1, read on the forward strand.
TTTGAAGTTGTCTGAGATGAATAGTAAAATGGTAATAGAAACTCCAGCTAATGGTTCTGTTACTACTACCCTTGTGTGTTTGAGATGTCCTGTGATGATTTTTTAGAAGAATTTTTTGATGGATTTGGTGTGTCTACCCTTGCACCAAATTGACGTGATCTTTGGAATGAACTGGTTGGAGTTCAACCGGGTTCATATCAATTGTTATAACAAGACTGTGGAGTTTCCTGAGATTGATGGTAGTGGGGAATTGATGTTCTTGTCTGCAAAGCAAGTAGACGAACTCATGGAAGACGAAGCCTTGGTGTTTGCAATGTTTGCATCGTTGCAAATTGATTGTGAAGCTGCGAGTGTGGAGTTGCCTGTTGTCTGTGAATTCCCAGATGTGTTTCCAGATGACATCAGTGATTTGCCTCCAGAGCGTGAAATAGAGTTTGCAGTGGACTTAATACCAGGTACGAGTCCAGTGTCGATGGCTCCTTATCAGATGTCAGCTTTTGAGCTAAGTGAATTGAAGAAACAGTTGGAAGAGTTGCTTGAGAAGAGGTTTGTTCGACCAAGTGTTTCCCCGTGGGGTGCTCCTGTGTTGTTAGTGAAAAATAAGGATGGAAGTATGAGGTTGTGTGTTGATTATCAGCAGCTGAATAATGTAATAGCCCTAATCTATACCCCCAAACAAATAACGCAGTAAAAGAAAATTCAAAATTTCATCAGAGTATATTTAAATCATCATGGCATAGACAGGGGAAATCACATTATATTGAAACAAATCATACAACACCTGCTCATAAAGATATGCAATAGTGGGGTAGCAATCAACAGAGGAACTCAGTTCCTAACACCCACAGTTCAGATTTTAGAATAAAAGCGGAAAATCTAAAACTGAATATCATATATATATATATATATATATATATATATATATATATATATATATATATATATATATATCACATGAAAAGTTTGTTATACATCAATTTCTACATGCACAAGCCAAAAGATATATATATATATATATATATATATATACATAATACAGATAATCACAAACGACCTCCCTAACTACCCGGTGTCATATATCAGAGCCGACCGACAAAAGAATGAAGTCCTAAGCTTCACAAAAAGACCTCCAACAACTCTAATCTGCAATGCCTCATAGAGCATTATAAAACAGCAGAAGGGTGAGAAAAACAATCATCATGCAATTGCATACAATTATATATAACACAAAAATACACATATATACGGTTCTCACCACACCTCACACCATAATTCAAACACAATACAACACGAGGTATAATTCATATTTCCATCACCAAGGTATACCAACCATACACATATCCATATATCAATTTATCAATTTTATCCACAATTCCACACATAACCAAACCATAATGATTTATGCTAATGCAAGAGACCGACACAACGACTCTATGCATATGCACATGCGGTACCGACTTCCAACGTTTCTCATCACTAGTTCACTCAGGAACTCTGCTGGAATCATCGCTCGTTACATCACTGTAACTCCCCGTCGGGCATACGATGTCCCCCGTCGGGCATACGATGTCCCCCGTCGCTCACACCCCACACGGGCACACGACGTTTATGGATCGCTCACACCCCATATGGGCACACGACCCGATCGCTCACACCCCACATAGGCACACGATCGTCTATAACCATCGCTTTCGGTCCTCTTATTTTTAAGGCTATTCATACCTCTTATTTTTAAGGCTCACGGTGTTATAGCAGATTCCCTCTGGAATCCAAACCGTCACTCAGGACGTCACAACAATGCATATCATGATGCTTGGCATACAAGGACTCATGACATTCAAAATGCACACATTTACACATCCATAATCATGCATATATCACCAAATACAACACGTTGCAATTACTTGCCCTTAGGCCACAATTCATCATCACAACATGTATTTCATGCATTTTCATCTCACCACAGCACACAAATCATAGTATATCCAGACCAATAACATGTTGCATGATATACATCAATTACACATGATTACTACGGCAAAAGTCGACAAAACGACACTATTTCAAAATCCCGACATAATTTAATCGGCCACAATCTCAAAACCATCATCATAAGCAAGAACGTTTCATAAGCTTTCCAACGATATAAAGAACATTCAAAACGGATAATCAGATCAAAAGTTATGAAATTAATAAGGAAATAAAAATGTGAAAAAAACCCTGCAAACCACCCGGCCTAACCCTAAAACCGCCCGGCGAAACACCCTTCGCCGCTACTTCGCCCGGCGAAGCAGAGGCGTCACCATTTCTACCAAAATGACTCAATAGAGTCAGGAACTTGTACCCTCTGCGCCTCTCCAAGACCGCCCGGCGAAATCACGAATCGCCTAACGAAACAAGAAAATCGCCCGGCGCTTTACACCAGATACAGAAATTCTGCTACGTGTGACACTGTTCCATAACCCTAAAAACCCCATTTTTCCCAACCAAACCATTTCCAACAGCAACACAAACCTCAGCAATGGTTCATACATATCACATGATCATACTACGAGATTCGTATCAATTTCTATCTATGAAAACATCGATTTCTACTCGTTTACGCGTTTTCGACCTATAACCGAAAAACTATGGAAAAAGGCAAAACAACATGCAAACACACATACATAATCATACACAATGATAAGATAATCGAGTTTCGCACCCTTACCCGATTAAATCGTGTTTTAGAAAGTCGGTTGATCGATTTCCAAGATTTCTCTCTTTTTCTCCTTTTTCCTCTTCTCTTTCCCTTCTCCTCTTTTCTTTTCTTCTTACTATTTTTCTCTCTTTTTATTTCTATTTATATTCTAACTCAACCGAAATAAATCAAAATGCCCAAAATACCCCTACACTCAAATATCTCGCAAATGTTCCCAAAACGCGACAAAATATATTCACGATGAAAAATAACATATTTTCAGATAAAAGTCGAAAATAAAATAAAATAATGATAAAATACTCAAAACGACTTAATTAAATAAAAACTGACAAAAACTGGGGCGTTACAACTCTCCCCCACTTAGAAATATTCGTCCTCGAAAATATACCTGAGACGAACAACTCTGGATACGACTCCCGCATCTGACTCTCCAACTCCCAAGTCAAATTTCCCTCAGCAGCGCCTCCCCACGCCACTTTCACAAGTGCAATGTCCTTGCCTCTTAACCGCTTCACCTCGCGATCCAAAATCCTAACTGGAAATGCCTCAACCGTAAGGCTCTCCCTTACCTCAACTTCATCCATCGGAATCACATGTGACGGATCCGGAACATACTTCCAAAGCTGTGAAACATGGAACACATCGTGCAAATTCGACAGATTCGGCGGCAACGCCACCCTATAAGCCACAGCACCCACTCTCGCGGATATCTGGTAAGGACCAATAAACCGAGAAGTAAGTTTCTTCAATTTCAATGCACGACCCACACCCGTTACCGGCATAACTCTCAAAAATACATGATCTCCCTCTTGGAACTCCAGATCTTTCTGTCTCCGATCATGATAACTCTTTTGCCTACTCTGAGAAGCCTTCATTTTCTCACGAATAAGCTTCACTTTTTCCGTCGTCTGTTGCACCAACTCTGGTCCAACCACCGTTCTCTCACCAGATTCGTGCCAACACAAAGGTGTTCAACACCTTCGTCCATACAATGCTTCAAACGGTGCCATTCCAATACTAGAATGGAAACTGTTATTATACGTAAATTCAATCAATGCAAGATAACTATCCCACGCACCACCTTGCTCAAGAACACAAGCTCTCAACAAATCTTCCAACGACTGAATCGTTCTCTCCGTCTGACCATCTGTCTGCGGATGATAAGCCGAACTCAATCTCAATTTAGAACCCAAAGTCTTCTGTAAACTTTCCCAAAATCTCGAAGTAAACCTCGGATCTCGATCCGAAACAATACTTAACGGAACTCCATGCAACTTCACAATCACACTGATGTAAATCTCCGCCAACCTCTCCAAAGTAAAACTGATGTCAATCAGAATAAAATGAGCCGATTTAGTCAGTCTATCCACAATCACCCAAATAGCATTATGCCCTTGCTGAGTATTCGGCAATCCTGTCATAAAATCCATGGAGATACTATCCCATTTCCATTCCGGAATATCCAACGGTTGCAACAAACCACTAGGCCTCAAATGTTCTACCTTCGATTCTGACAAGTCAAACATGCATAAACAAACTGAGCCACATCTCTTTTCAATCCAGACCACCAAAAAATCTTCTTCAAATCTTGGTACATCTTATTCGCTCCTGGATGTATACTCAAATTACTCCGGTGTCCTTCCTCCAAAATCATCCTTTTCAACTCCGCATCATCTGGAATACAAATTCTACCTCGGAATCTCAAAACTCCATTAATATCCACTTTAAAATCACTATTCGCATCCTTTTCTCCCACCAACATCAAATCCACAAATTTCACATCCAGCTTCTGTTTCTCACTAACAGTCATCAGAAAATCATTAGTAATTGTTAGCATTCCAAGCCTCACGCTATCCGACGTCACTTCACATACCAAACTCAAGTCTCTAAACGATTCCAAAAGTTCCCACTCCTTAACCATTAAAGCGGACATATGTAATGATTTCCGACTCAACGCATCGGCTACCACATTAGCTTTACCAGGAAGGTAATTCAAGCCAAAGTCGTAGTCCTTCAAAAATTCCAACCATCTACGTTGCCTCATATTTAGCTCTTTCTGATCAAACAAATATTTCAAACTTTTATGATCACTAAAGACTTCGAATCTTGCACCGTAGAGATAATGCCTCCAAATCTTTAACACAAAGACCACAGCCGCTAGTTCAAGATCATGAGTAGGATAATTTTTCTCATGCACTCTCAATTGCCTCGAAGCATAAGCCACAACCTTACCTTCTTGCATCAGAACACCACCTAGACCAATCAAAGAAGCATCACAATAAACCACAAATGGTTCATTAGGATTCGGCAAAATCAAAATCGGAGCTGTCGTCAATCTTCTCTTCAGCTCATTAAAACTTTCCTCGCACCGAATATCCCAAATGAACGCTTGCCCTTTACAAGTCAACTGGGTCAAAGGAAGTGCTAGCTTAGAAAAACCTTCAATAAACCTTCGGTAATAACCGGCCAAACCCAAAAAGCTTCGAATTTCAGTAACAGATCTCGGAGCCTCCCATTTTAGAACTGCTTCTACTTTAGATGACCTGAAATTACGTGCCCAAGAAAACTCACCTCCGACAACCAGAACTCACACTTGGACAATTTGGCAAAAAGATTCCTTTCTTTCAAAACCTGCAACACAATACGCAAATGCTTCGCGTGCTCTTCCCGAGACTTAGAATAAATCAAAATGTCATCAATAAACACAACAACAAATCGATCCAAATGCTCGTGGAAAATACGATTCATGTATTCCATAAACACACCTAGCGCATTAGAAACCCCGAACGGCATCACAGAATATTCATAATGACCGTAACGTGTCCTAAAAGCCGTCTTTTGAATATCTTCCTCTTTCACCCTTATCTGATGATACCCTGACCTCAAGTCAATCTTACTGAACACACAAGCACCAACAAACTGATCCATCAGATCATCAATCCTTGGAAGAGGATACTTATTCTTAATCGTCACCTTATTCAACTGGCAATAATCAATACACAACCGCATACTTCCATCTTTCTTTTTCACCAATAAAACTGAAGCACCCCAAGGAGAAACACTTGGTCTTACAAACCTCTTCTCCAACAATTCATTCAACTACTTTTTCAACTCAACCAACTCAGATGCCGACATTCTATAAGGTGCCATCGATACAGGTCTAGTACCAGGAACTAGATCTATAGAAAACTCCACCTCTCTCTCTGGCGGCAAGTCTGAAATATCCTCTGGAAACACTTCTGGAAATTCACACAAAACAGGAAACACATCAAGTGAAACTTGACTATCCACAGTCAAAGATGCAAACAACCCAAACAACTGAGCTTCATCCGCCAAAAGTCTCTTCAACTCTTTGGTAGATAAGAAACTCGAGTCTTCGTCTTCCTCAAGAGAAGGAAACCTTACCAGCTTATGATAACAATCAATATGAACTCGATTGAATTGCAACCAATTCATTCCCAGAACCACGTCTAAACCCTCCAACGGTAAACACACCAAATCTATCTCAAAGTCTTTACCATAAATGGTCAAAGGACAACGTAAACAAACTAAAGAAGTAGTTACTGACCCCATTGTTGGAGTATCAATAACCATCTCACCACCCAACAAAGACAACACAAGATTCAAACGCTTCGCGCACTCAGACGAAATAAACGAATGAGTCGTTCCAGTATCAATAATAGCAACTAAAGGAGTACTATTAATAAAACAAGTACCTCTGATCAGACGATCTGCACTTGAAGTCTGAGTTCCCGCCAATGCAAACACCTTCCCTCCAGATGTACTAATATGACCAGGTTCACCACAGTTGAAACATTTCACCACATTTTTCCTGGCACAATCAGCAGCAACATGTCCTACACCTCCACAATTAGTACACTTCCTCATATCTTTCCTGCACTCAAACTGACGATGCCCCAACTCACCACACTTATAACATCTCAGAGGACCAGACATTCCTCCTCCACTTGACCTTTTCTCAAAATTTCCCCTTTGTTTACCCTTATCAGCTGGTGTCACATACGGACCACCACGAAACTGTTGCTTCCCTTTCCTCTCGCTCACACTCTTATAGTGAGTAGAACGAGCCTTACTATCCTCTTCATAAATCCTACAACAATCCACCAAATCAGAAAACCTCCGAATCCTTTGATAACCAATTGCCTGCTTTATCTCAGGACGCAATCCGTTCTCAAACTTTACACACTTAGAGAATTCCGCGGTCGCTTCGGCATAATGAGGATAAAACTGCACAAGCTCCACAAACTTAGCAGTATAATCAACAACAGACATATTACCTTGTTTCAGTTCCAAGAACTCGATTTCCTTCTTTCCTCTTACATCTTCTGGAAAATACCTCCTCAGAAACTCAGTGCTAAACACAGCCCAAGTGATCTCCTCCTCTGCAGCTTCCAACACATGACGTGTACTGACCCACCAATCATCAGCTTCTTCTAATAACATTTGAGTACCCAGTCTCACCTTCTGATCCTCAGCACAATCCATCACTCGAAAAATCCTTTCAATCTCTTTAAGCCAAATCTGAGCACCATCAGGATCATATCTTCCTTTGAAGACAGGTGGTTTGTTCTTCCTGAACTCATCATTACCTACAGCATTAGGTGCACCCTGCACAGCTCGGGCCATAGCTTGCATCGCAGCCGCTAAAGCAGCGTCGTTACTTCCAGCCATATTCTGTTCATTTCCAATAACAGAAACTATGGTTAAACAAAAAACTCCTCTAAACACCAAGACCAACAAGGACTGACACAACTGACACGGGCTAGCTCTGATACCACTTAATGTAACAACCCCAATCTATACCCCCAAACAAATAACGCAGTAAAAGAAAATTCAAAATTTCATCAGAGTATATTTAAATCATCATGGCATAGACGGGGGAAATCACATTATATTGAAACAAATCATACAACACCTGCTCATAAAGATATGCAGCAGTGGGGTAGCAATCAACAGAGGAACTCAGTTCCTTACACCCACAGTTCAGATTTTAGAATAAAAGCGGAAAATCTAAAACTGAATATCATATATATATATATATATATATATATATATATATATATCTTTTGGCTTGTGCATGTTTAAATTGATGTATATATATATATATATATATATATATATATATATATATATATATATATATATATATAATCACAAACGGCCTCCCTAACTACCCGGTGTCACATATCAGAGCCGACCGACAAAAGAATGAAGTCCTAAGCTTCACAAAAAGACCTCCAGCAACTCTAATCTGCAATGCCTCATAGAGCATTATAAAACAGTAGAAGGGTGAGAAAAACAATCATCACGCAATTGCATACAATTATATATAACACAAAAATACACATATATACGGTTCTCACCACACCTCACACCATAATTCAAACACAATACAACACGAGGTATAATTCATATTTCCATCACCAAGGTATACCAACCATACACATATCCATATATCAATTTATCAATTTTATCCACAATTCCACACATAACCAAACCATAATGGTTTGTGCAAATGCAAGAGACCGACACAACGACTCTATGCATATGCACATGCGGGTACCGACTTCCAATGTTTCTCATCACTAGTTCACTCAGGAACTCTGCTGGAATCATCACTCGTTACATCACTGTAACTCCCCGTCGGGCATACAATGTCCCCCGTCGCTCACACCCCACACGGTCACACGACGTTTATGGATCGCTCACACCCCACATGGGCACACGACCCGATCGCTCACACCCCACATGGGCACACGATCGTCTATAACCATCGCTTTCGGTCCTCTTATTTTTAAGGCTATTCATACCTCTTATTTTTAAGGCTCATGATGTTATAGCAGATTCCCTCTGGAATCCAAACCGTCACTCAGGACGTCACAACAGTGCATATCATGATGCTTGGCATACAAGGACTCATGACATTCAAAATGCACACATTTACACATCCATAATCATGCATATATCACCAAATACAACACGTTGAAATTACTTGCCCTTAGGCCATAATTCATCATCACAACATGTATTTCATGCATTTTCATCTCACCACAGCACACAAATCATAGTATATCCAGACCAATAACATATTGCATGATATACATCAATTACACATGATTACTACGGCAAAAGTCGACAAAACGACACTATTTCAAATTCCCGACATAATTTAATCGGCCACAATCTCAAAACCATCATCATAAGCAAGAACGTTTCATAAGCTTTCCAACGATATAAAGAACATTCAAAACGGATAATCAGATCAAAAGTTATGAAATTAACAAGGAAATAAAAATGTGAAAAAAAACCCTGCAAACCGCCCGGCGAAACACCCTTCGCCGCTACTTCGCCCGACGAAGCAGAGGCGTCACCATTTCTACCAAAATGACTCAATAGAGTCAGGAACTTGTACCATCTGCGCCTCTCCAAGACCGCCCGGCGAAATCACGAATCGCCCGGTGAAACAAGAAAATCGCCTGACGCTTTACACCAGATGCAGAAATTCTGCTACGTGTGACACTGTTCCATAACCCCAAAAACCCCATTTTTCCCAACCAAACCATTTCCAACAGCAACACAAACCTCAGCAATGGTTCATACATATCACATGATCATACTACGAGATTCGTATCAATTTCTGTCTATGAAAACATCGATTTCTACTCGTTTACGCGTTTTCGACCTATAACCGAAAAACTATGGAAAAAGGCAAAACAACATGCAAACACACATACATAATCATACACAATGATAAGATAATCGAGTTTCGCACCCTTACCCGATTAAATCGTGTTTTAGAAAGTCGGTTGATCGATTTCCAAGATTTCTCTCTTTTTCTCCTTTTTCCTCTTCTCTTTCCCTTCTCCTCTTTTCTTTTCTTCTTACTATTTTTCTCTCTTTCTATTTCTATTTATATTCTAACTCAACCAAAATAAATCAAAATGCCCAAAATACCCCTACACTCAAATATCTCGCAAATGTTCCCAAAACGCGACAAAATATATTCACGATGAAAAATAACATATTTTCAGATAAAAGTCGAAAATAAAATAAAATAATGATAAAATACTCAAAACGACTTAATTAAATAAAAACTGACAAAAACTGGGGCGTTACAACTCTCCCCCACTTAGAAATTTTCGTCCTCGAAAATATACCTGAGACGAACAACTCTGGATACGACTACCGCATCCGACTCTCCAACTCCCAAGTCAAATTTCCCTCAGCAGCGCCTCCCCACGCCACTTCACAAGTGCATGTCCTTGCCTCTTAACCGCTTCACCTCGCGATCCAAAATCCTAACTGGAAATGCCTCAACCGTAAGGCTCTCCCTTACCTCAACTTCATCCATCGGAATCACATGTGACGGATCCGGAACATACTTCCAAAGCTGTGAAACATGGAACACATCATGCAAATTCGACAGATTCGGCGGCAACGCCACCCTATAAGCCACAGCACCCACTCTCGCGGATATCTGGTAAGGACCAATAAACCGAGAAGTAAGTTTCTTCAATTTCAATGCACGACCCACACCCGTTACCGGCGTAACTCTAAAAAATACATGATCGTCCTCTTGGAACTCCAGATCTTTCTGTCTCCGATCATGATAACTCTTTTGCCTACTCTGAGAAGCCTTCATTTTCTCACGAATAAGCTTCACTTTTTCCGTCGTCTGTTGCACCAACTCTGGTCCAACCACCGTTCTCTCACCAGATTCGTGCCAACACAAAGGTGTTCAACACCTTCGTCCATACAATGCTTCAAACGGTGCCATTCCAATACTAGAATGGAAACTGTTATTATACGTAAATTCAATCAATGCAAGATAACTATCCCACGCACCACCTTGCTCAAGAACACAAGCTCTCAACAAATCTTCCAACGACTGAATCGTTCTCTCCGTCTGACCATCTGTCTGCGGATGATAAGCCGAACTCAATCTCAATTTAGAACCCAAAGTCTTCTGTAAACTTTCCCAAAATCTCGAAGTAAACCTCAGATCTCGATCCGAAACAATACTTAACGGAACTCCATGCAACTTCACAATCACACTGAAGTAAATCTCCGCCAACCTCTCCAAAGTAAAACTGATGTCAATCAGAATAAAATGAGCCGATTTAGTCAGTCTATCCACAATCACCCAAATAGCATTATGCCCTTGCTGAGTATTCGGCAATCCTGTCACAAAATCCATGGAGATACTATCCCATTTCCATTCCGGAATATCCAACGGTTGCAACAAACCACTAGGCCTCAGATGTTCTACCTTCGATTTCTGACAAGTCAAACATGCATAAACAAACTGAGCCACATCTCTTTTCAATCCAGACCACCAGAAAATCTTCTTCAAATCTTGGTACATCTTATTCGCTCCTGGATGTATACTCAAATTACTCCAGTGTCCTTCCTCCAAAATCATCTTTTTCAACTCCGCATCATCTGGAATACAAATTCTACCTCGGAATCTCAAAACTCCATTAATATCCACTTTAAAATCACTATTCGCATCCTTTTCTCCCACCAACATCAAATCCACAAATTTCACATCCAGCTTCTCTTTCTCACTAACAGTCATCAGAAAATCATTAGTAATCGTTAGCATTCCAAGCCTCACGCTATCCGACGTCACTTCACATACCAAACTCAAGTCTCTAAACGATTCCAAAAGTTCCCACTCCTTAACCATTAAAACGGACATATGTAATGATTTCCGACTCAACGCATCGGCTACCACATTAGCTTTACCAGGAAGGTAATTCAAGCCAAAGTCGTAGTCCTTCAAAAATTCCAACCATCTACGTTGCCTCATATTTAGCTCTTTCTGATCAAACAAATATTTCAAACTTTTATGATCACTAAAGACTTCGAATCTTGCACCGTAGAGATAATGCCTCCAAATCTTTAACACAAAGACCACAGCCGCTAGTTCAAGATCATGAGTAGGATAATTTTTCTCATGCACTCTCAATTGCCTCGAAGCATAAGCCACAACCTTACCTTCTTGCATCAGAACACCACCTAGACCAATCAAAGAAGCATCACAATAAACCACAAATGGTTCATTAGGATTCGGCAAAATCAAAATCGGAGCTGTCATCAATCTTCTCTTCAGCTCATTAAAACTTTCCTCGCACCGAATATCCCAAATGAACGCTTGCCCTTTACAAGTCAACAGGGTCAAAGGAAGTGCTAGCTTAGAAAAACCTTCAATAAACCTTCGGTAATAACCGGCCAAACCCAAAAAGCTTCGAATTTCAGTAACAGATCTCGGAGCCTCCCATTTTAGAACTGCTTCTACTTTAGATGACCTGAAATTACGTGCCCAAGAAAACTCACCTCCGACAACCAGAACTCACCCTTGGACAATTTGGCAAAAAGCTTCCTTTCTTTCAAAACCTGCAACACAATACGCAAATGCTTCGCGTGCTCTTCCCGAGACTTAGAATAAATCAAAATGTCATCAATAAACACAACAATAAATCGATCCAAATGCTCATGGAAAATACGATTCATGTATTCCATAAACACACCTGGCGCATTAGAAACCCCGAACGGCATCACAGAATATTCATAATGACCGTAACGTGTCCTAAAAGCCATCTTTTGAATATCTTCCTCTTTCACCCTTATCTGATGATACCCTGACCTCAAGTCAATCTTACTGAACACACAAGCACCAACAAACTGATCCATCAGATCATCAATCCTTGGAAGAGGATACTTATTCTTAATCGTCACCTTATTCAACTGGCGATAATCAATACACAACCGCATACTTCCATCTTTCTTTTTCACCAATAAAACTGAAGCACCCCAAGGAGAAACACTTGGTCTTACAAACCTCTTCTCTAACAATTCATTCAACTACTTTTTCAACTCAACCAACTCAGATGCCGACATTCTATAAGGTGCCATCGATACAGGTCTAGTACCAGGAACTAGATCTATAGAAAACTCCACCTCTCTCTCTCTGGCGGCAAGTCTGAAATATCCTCTGGAAACACTTCTGGAAATTCACACAAAACAGGAAACACATCAAGTGAAACTTGACTATCCACAGTCAAAGATGCAAACAACCCAAACAACTGAGCTTCATCCGCCAAAAGTCTCTTCAACTCTTTGGTAGATAAGAAACTCGAGTCTTCGTCTTCCTCAAGAGAAGGAAACCTTACCAGCTTATGATAACAATCAATATGAACTCGATTGAATTGCAACCAATTCATTCCCAGAACCACGTCTAAACCCTCCAACGGTAAACACACCAAATCTATCTCAAAGTCTTTACCATAAATGGTCAAAGGACAACGTAAACAAACTAAAGAAGTAGTTACTGACCCCATTGTTGGAGTATCAATAACCATCTCACCACCCAACAAAGACAACACAAGATTCAAACGCTTCGCGCACTCAGACGAAATAAACGAATGAGTCGTTCCAGTATCAATAATAGCAACTAAAGGAGTACTATTAATAAAACAAGTACCTCTGATCAGACGATCTGCACTTGAAGTCTGAGTTCCCGCCAATGCAAACACCTTCCCTCCAGATGTACTAATATGACCAGGTTCACCACAGTTGAAACATTTCACCACATTTTTCCTGGCACAATCAGCAGCAACATGTCCTACACCTCCACAATTAGTACACTTCCTCATATCTTTCCTGCACTCAAACTGACGATGCCCCAACTCACCACACTTATAACATCTCAGAGGACCAGACATTCCTCCTCCACTTGACCTTTTCTCAAAATTTCCCCTTTGTTTACCCTTATCAGCTGGTGTCACATACGGACCACCACGAAACTGTTGCTTCCCTTTCCTCTCGCTCACACTCTTATAGTGAGTAGAACGAGCCTTACTATCCTCTTCATAAATCCTACAACAATCCACCAAATCAGAAAACCTCCGAATCCTTTGATAACCAATTGCCTGCTTTATCTCAGGACGCAATCCGTTCTCAAACTTTACACACTTAGAGAATTCCGCGGTCGCTTCGGCATAATGAGGATAAAACTGCACAAGCTCCACAAACTTAGCAGTATAATCAACAACAGACATATTACCTTGTTTCAGTTCCAAGAACTCGATTTCCTTCTTTCCTCTTACATCTTCTGGAACATTTCATAAGCTTTCCAACGATATAAAGAACATTCAAAACGGATAATCAGATCAAAAGTTATGAAATTAATAAGGAAATAAAAATGTGAAAAAAACCCTGCAAACCACCCGGCCTAACCCTAAAACCGCCCGGCGAAACACCCTTCGCCGCTACTTCGCCCGGCGAAGCAGAGGCGTCACCATTTCTACCAAAATGACTCAATAGAGTCAGGAACTTGTACCTTCTGCGCCTCTCCAAGACCGCCCGGCGAAATCACGAATCGCCCGGCGAAACAAGAAAATCGCCCGGCGCTTTACACCAGATGCAGAAATTCTGCTACGTGTGACACTGTTCCATAACCCCAAAAACCCCATTTTTCCCAACCAAACCATTTCCAACAGCAACACAAACCTCAGCAATGGTTCATACATATCACATGATCATACTATGAGATTCGTATCAATTTCTGTCCGTGAAAACATCGATTTCTACTCGTTTACGCGTTTTCGACCTATAACCGGAAAAACTATGGAAAAAGGCAAAACAACATGCAAACACACATACATAATCATACACAATGATAAGATAATCGAGTTTCGCACCCTTACCCGATTAAATCGTGTTTTAGAAAGTCGGTTGATCGATTTCCAAGATTTCTCTCTTTTTCTCCTTTTTCCTCTTCTCTTTCCCTTCTCCTCTTTTCTTTTCTTCTTACTATTTTTCTCTCTTTCTATTTCTATTTATATTCTAACTCAACCAAAATAAATCAAAATGCCCATAATACCCCTACACTCAAATATCTCGCAAATGTTCCCAAAACGCGACAAAATATATTCACGATGAAAAATAACATTTTCAGATAAAAGTCGAAAATAAAATAAAATAATGATAAAATACTCAAAACGACTCAATTAAATAAAAACTGACAAAAACTGGGGTGTTACAAATAAAGTAACTATCAAGAATAAGTATCCGCTACCGAGAATCGACGAGTTGATGGAGCAGCTAGTAGGTGCCTGTGTGTTCAGCAAGATTGATTTGAGGTCGGGTTATCATCAGATTCGAGTTAAGCCTGATGATATTTTGAAGACGGCTTTCAGGACGAGGTATGGTGACTATGAATACACTGTGATGTCGTTTGGTGTATCCAATGCACCTGGTGTGTTCATGGAGTATATGAATCGGATTTTCCATTAGTATTTGGATAAGTTTGTGGTGGTGTTTATCGATGATATCTTGATATATTCTAGATCTGAAGAAGAACATGTCGAGCATTTGAGGACTGTGTTGCAAGTGTTGAAAGAGAAGAAGTTGTATGCCAAGTTGTCCAAGTGTGAGTTTTGGTTGAAGGAAATGAGTTTCCTTGGCCATGTGATTTCAAGTGGTGGGATTGCTGTGGATCCTTCTAAGATTGATGTTGTGTTATAGTAGGAGACTCCGAAGTCTGCTACTGAGATACGAAGTTTTCTGGGATTAACGGGTTATTATCGCAAGTTTATTGAAGGTTTTTCTAAGTTGGCATTACCTTTGACTCAGTTGACTCGAAAGGGTCAAGCTTTTGTGTGGGATGCAGCTTGTGAAGAGAGCTTTGTGGAATTGAAGAAGAGATTGACTACTGCTCCAGTGTTGATTTTGCCAATTCGAGTGAATCTTTTGTGGTGTATTGTGATGCGTCGAAGATAGGTCTTGGTGGAGTATTGATGCAAAATGGACAAATTGTTGCCTATGCTTCGAGATAATTGCGAGTTCATGAGAGGAATTATCCTACCCATGACTTGGAATTGGCCGTTGTGGTGTTTGTGTTGAAGAATTTGTGACATTATCTGTTTGGCTCTAAATTTGAAGTGTTCAGTGATCATAAAAGTCTGAAATACTTATTTGATCAGAAGGAATTAAATATAAGGCATAGAAGGTGGTTAGAGTTGTTGAAGGATTTCGATTTTGATTTGAGTTATCATCCGGGCAAAGCAAATGTAGTGGTCGATGCATTGAGCAGAAAGTCATTGCATATGTCGATGCTTATGGTGAAAGAGTTGGAATTAATTGAACAGTTCTGAGATTTGAGTTTGGTTTGTGAGAAGACTCCTGACAGTGTGAAGTTGGGAATGTTGAAGTTGACGAGTAGTATTCTGGAAGAAATCCGAATGGGACAGCAATCTGAATTAAAGTTGGTTGACCAGTTGACTTTGATTAACCAAGGTAACGGAGGAGAATTCCAGATTAATGAGAATGGTGTGATGATGTTTAGAGATAGAGTGTGTGTTCCAGATGTTCCAGAAATCAAGAAGAGTATTCTAGAAGAAGGACATCGGAGTGGGTTGAGTATCCATCCCGGTGCTAAGAAGATGTACCAGGATTTGAAGAAGTTGTTTTGGTGGCCGGGTATGAAGAAGGATATTGCAGAGTTTGTTTATGCGTGTTTGACTTGTCAGAAGTCGACGATTGAGCATCAGAAGCCTTTAGGTATGATGCAACCGTTGAGTATTCCAGAATGGAAGTGGGATAGTATTTCCATGGATTTTGTGGTGGGATTGCCAAAGACTGCTAAGGGAAATGATTTAATTTGGGTGATCGTGGATAGATTAACTAAGTCGGCTCATTTCTTGTCGATGAGGATTAATCATTCTATGCAGAAGTTAGCCGAGATGTATATTGAAGAGATTGTGAAGTTGCATGGGGTACCTTCGAGTATTGTGTCAGATAGAGATTCGAGATTTACATTGAGGTTCTGGAAGAGTTTGCAAGATGCCTTGGGTACCAAGTTGAGGATGAGTTCTGCCTATCATCCGCAGATGGACGGTCAGACAGAAAGGACTATCCAATCTTTAGAGGATTTGTTGAGGGCTTGTGTGTTGGATCATGGAGGATCGTGGGATAGCCATTTACTGTTGATTGAGTTCACGTACAATAATAGTTTTCATGCCAGTATTGGAATGGCGCCCTATGAAGCTTTGTATGGGAGAAGGTGTAGGACTCCGTTGTGTTGGTATGAATCAGGCGAGAGTGCGGTACTTGGACCTGAAATTGTGCAACAGATAACTGAGAAGATTAAGATGATACAAGAAAGAATGAAAGTTTCGCAGAGTCGTCAAAAGAGCTACCATGATAAGAAGAGGAAAACACTTGAATTCCAAGATGGAGATCACGTGTTTTGAGGGTGACGCCAGTGACTGGTGTGGGTCGAGCTTTGAAGTCTAGGAAGCTCACTCCATGTTTTGTCGGTCCATATCAGATATCGCAGAGGATAGGAGAGGTAGCCTATCGAGTTATTTTACCGCCGTCACTTGCGAGTTTGCATGACGTGTTCCATGTGTCTCAGTTGAGGAAGTACATTCCGGATTCGCCGCATGTGATTCAGATGGATAATGTACAAGTGAGAGATAATCTGACTGTGGAAGCATTGCTTGTGCGTGTCGATGGTCGAGAGACGAAGCAATTACGAGGTAAAGACATAACTTTGGTGAAGGTGTTGTGGGGTGGAACAGCTGGCGAGAGTTGGACTTGGGAACGCGAAGATCAGATGAGGGAGTCGTATCCGACTCTATTTCCTTGAGGTAATTTTCGAGGACGAAAATTCTTTAAGTGGGGGAGAGTTGTAACACCCCAAATTTATTAGAATATTTATTTAATTTATTTAAACATAATATTTGTGAATTTTTGGTGAATTTGGTGGTCTGTGTCGATGTCAGTATTTTTGGTGGAGTTTTGGTTATTTTAATTAAATAATAGTATATAATATGAATATATTAGCATTATTATTAATTTAAAATAATATTAGAGGAAGTAAGGGTAAAATGGACATTTGAGGAGGATTAGTGAGGGCATTATGGAGAAAGTCCAATTTTGAGGCCCAAGGGTTAGGTTGAATATTTAAGGAGGATTTTGAGAATAGGGTTCACTTTTGGTTAACCGTGAAAAGAAGGAAAGAATGGAGAGCTCTGAGGAAAAAGGGAAAAGGCAAGGAATTCGTGAAGGTTTCCAAAGACTCGGAGAGAAGCTTCGAATCGACAATCTAAGGTATAGGGAGTAATTACCTTTCATTGTTTTCATTATAGGATTCGATGTAATTGAAGTGGATTTTGGGGTTTTTGAAGGGTTATGAGTTGTTGATGATTTAGAGGTATTTTTGAGAATAGATAATGGATTATTAAGGGTTGAATTGATTCGGGTAAAAATGAGTCTTCGTGGCAAAACCTTTTTTTTTATGATATGTGGGATTTTGTGTGAGAAAGGGATTTATGGGGTTTATAGGAAGCTTGAGAGTTTTGAAGGTTTAGGGGATTTAAGGTTTCCCCGAGGTGACCTAATCGACCTAATAGACGTAGGTTTTATGCCGTTGATCTTCGTGATGCATTAGAACTGTTATAGGGATGTTTTTGGGTCATTTGGAGCTGTAGTCGCAGGAACCTTTAAGGCTGTGGAACTACTGGTACGTAGCAGCGATTTGCTGTAATCGCAGGTTCGCTAAGCAAACCATCGCTTCGCTAGGCGAATGTTCGCCAAGGCGAGCAGCGCAGCGAATGCGCGATAACATGAGTGTAGGTATTGAGATGATTCTGGAGTGGAAGTGGGGATTCGCTGGAAGTCTCGCTAAGCGAATGAACCAGCGAGTAGCTTCGCCCAGCGAGTATGACAGAGGGTATTTTCTGATGTCTTGGTGTGGTGCCTGTGGGATTTGCTGGCCGCTTCGCCAAGCAAAGGTTTTAGCGAACGGGTTCACCTAGCGAATCTTGGAGCGAACGTCTGTTGTTCGTGAAATTTCGTTTCTATTGTTGTGTTGTTCTGGTGTTTGATGTTGTGATATTTATGATGATTTACCATGATGTTCTTGATAATATTGAGGTGCTGATTTATGATGTTTTGATGAATATATGATGACATGATTTGTATGAGAATTTATGAATGATGATGCACATAATGATGTTTCTTGATGATGATGATTAGTGATGTTGTGTATCATACATTCATATGCATACTCTGTGACGATGCTTCATTCCCATTGTGCAGATATGAGGTAATTATGACGTGCTCCGGTTTCGATTGCGGGATCGATCCTATTGACGGGGATCTTTGGAGGGGTGATGGCCTAGTGTCCATCGATTATGACGATTGGTACCACATGCATGAGTCTTGTTGTGAATTTGCATTTAATTAGCATTGTTGTATTTTATGATGTTGTTCGTGATTTTGATATTTCCTTGTGATTACCCTGAAGATGTTATATATGAAGATAATGCCATTTTATGTATATCTTGTTTTATAATGATTATTATGAATTGTGATTATTCACCCTGCCTGTTTGAATGTTGCCTCCACGTGGGTAACGTGCAGGTCATCGAGTTTAGCTGTGGATGCTTTCGAGGACCTTGAAGTTTATTTGCTTTTGGTCGATTTAGAGGGTCTTGCTCTGATAGTGTAACATCGGGTTGGGGTTCTTTAAGTTGAACTATGTTGTTTCCTTATTTTTTTGTCATTTGATGATATGGTTTTATTTTTGGATTATTACGATGTTTGTTGAAAACCTTTTATTTGAAAATTTTGAGTTCCGCTGCCATGTGAAGGCTTTTTGTGAAACTTTGAGGAAAACCCTTTATTTACAGGGCAAGTGTTTTATTTGATTTAAATGAAAAATGTGCACCCTTGAGGTGATTTTGATACTTTACTCTGATATTTGAGTTGTTTCTGCTGCAACATTTGTGGGGGTAGAAAAGGGTGTTACAAAGATCCCTTGTGTTGGATAGACAACACAGATCTCTTCAGTCACGACAACTCCAAGCAGTGGATACATGATTAGATGAGAAGAAGAAAACTCTCTAATTCTTCCTAACCCTTAAAATGACATAAAACTAATACTGAAAATAAATCGGAGTGTGTGAAATCTCAAGCTCTCAGTTTATCTCTTCCCTGATGGACAAGGCTTGCTTTTATAGACTTTGAGTATGAGTGTACAAGTTCATGGGTCTTGGATCATGGGCTTTTTATATGAATAAGGTTCAGCCCATATCAAATCACTAAAATTTCCAGCTGTCCAATCTCCCTTTGTGAATAAGTTATCCAGTACAGACAACAATGGGAGACAAGGTGTCTTTGGCAGGCTGCATCAGCAAGTAGTGGCGCAGAGCAGACAGTGGGTGGCTGGGTGCAGGATGCGTTTTTGCAGGCGTGGTCCCCATTATACTACCTTTTATCCTCAAGCTCCTTTGATCTTATCTTTACGCTCTAGCTCTTTCTTGATACAAATCCTTGCCACGTGTGACCTAATGATAAAATCCTTTTAAGCTCTTGGTGAATTTGCAAATAACAAGACTCAACATCTCCTTTCCATTAATCTTCATTCTACTCCAGATTCTGTCTTGAGGCGTCATGCCTCAGCTTGCCTTTATCATATTTTCTTTAAAACAAAAACACACGAAAAACCATAAAAGGTGCATCTAGTGCACTTAAGGCAAAAACATACGAAAACAAGTAAATTTAAATAAATCCTAATTAAACTTTTAACTAAAACTATAAGAGAAAATAGGTCATCATGACACACTAAAATAACGTTATCACTCCCCCAAACTTTAACTATCACTTGTCCTCAGGTGATGCGACAGTGAATGCCAAAAGAGAATTTCAAGAACAACAAATTAGGATCATATTAGTGAATGTGGCTCAATTCTTTACTGGATGAATAGTCTGGGTAGAAAAGGAATTGGCGCAACTCAGCCTGTTTTAAGCCCAAGAGATGTTACTACTAAAGTGACTAGACACCTACTGTCACGCCACCACTCTTCTGAAGAATGAGCTAATTTTTTCTTTGTGATTCCAATTTGAGTACTCTTGTGAATTAAGTTTTCTTCCTTTTGGGTTTCAAGATGAAATTCTGTCCTGACTCTTTTATTGACTTTTGACTTCCACAATTTAGATCACACCTTTCCACTTTATTTATTTTCTTTTTCTTTTCTATTTTCTCTCTCTTTATTTGCTCAACACTCCATCTTTTCAATCAACGGGATCTCACTTGTAATGAGTCCAACTGGCTATTGTGATGAAGATGCTGGTTGTTCCTCCAGTTTCGGGCACATGAACTTTTCATTAAGAGTGGTATTTGCCACCTTTTTGCACACTTTTGGTGTGTTTTATTAGTAACGTGTGTGGTGCTCTCTTTTGTGTGAAAAGTCTAAATCTTTATCAAAAACAGTTCATCCCTCCATAGTAATTCCCTAAGGTTTCTGCTTGCTTCGCAATTTCAAACAAATAAGTTTCTAAAAAACATTTTTGCTAATTCAACAGACTAGTGAAGGCGGGACAAAGGTTATCAGCATCCCTCTGCAGCAACACCCTTGGTCACAACTTGGCCTTGTTTTCATAGACTAATCACTCAGTTTTTATTCTAAGCACATATTTTTTTCTAATCCTTGGTTGTTCTTTACTCAACTCTTTGCTAATCTAAAAAGAAACTACTCATGCAATCCTAATAACTACGCCCTAAAATAACTCATGCAAAATGAATTTAAACAAAATTAAACTACGCAAACAGAAATTAACATAAACCAGATAAGTAAATTATCCAGACAACAAACTTGGCTAAAAACACGACCTCCAAAATACTTAAGCAAATATCCAAGCAAAATATCTCAGCAAACATCCCAGCAAATTGTCATCTTATCCTAAGCAGAAAAAGATTAAAATAGTAGATAGAGAAAAGAAAAAGAGAAGGTCAAGCTTTTATCTGCCTCCCCCAAACTTAAAGTAAGGACAATGTCCTCACTGTCAAGTGCCAGGAGAAGGCAAGACTATGCTTACCTCTTAATGATACCCATTAGGCCTTAAGCATGGTGCTCTTGGGTGCAGGCGGGATGTCTTCTCTCCTTTTCTTTTTGGTTTCCTTCTTAGCGACCTTTGGTTTCTCTGGCTCATTGGCTTGTTCTTTGAAGACGTCAGGCGCGACAACTTCTTTCTGCACAGGTTCCTCCACGAAAATCTTTTCTTTCTTCTTCAGCTCCTTTTTCCTTGGGCTAAGTACCTGTTCTTCTGTAATCTTTTCCTCACTCTCTGCAGCTATTTTCTTGACTAGAGTAACATCAGGAGTAGTCACAGTAGTGATTACTACTGCTTCGCCCTTGCTTGTCTCACTGTCAACCTCATCGCTCTCAGTTTTTTCTTCAATTTTCTTCTCTTTTGCCTTCAAGGATCTAGGGGAGGATTCCACAGTGGTTGAATAGTATTTGGGTAAACTATCATCCACAAACTGATATTCATCTTCCATCAATTTTTCTTCTTCTTCCTTGTAATCATCTTTTGTGCCTTGATTTTGGTTCATATTATTGTTATCCTTGTTAGCTTCTTCAATCAATTCTTCTAGGACATCATCCTTCTTAACTGGGCTTAGTTCTGGGTTAGTTTGATTCAAATCAAAGGACTATTTTTCGGGGTCTTGACAGCAGGGGTTTCCTTCTTCTTCCATTCTTGCCATAACTTTTTCTTCCTTGGAGAACTGCGAGTGTCCCTTGGGGGCTCAACTCCAACTTTCTCACTCTTTTTCTTTTTGGGAAGAACTGGGTTGTCCTAAACAGCCATAACTATACTTGTCCCAACAACAACCTTTTCGTCTTTCTTCCTCAAACTCTTTTCTCTTTTCTCCTTTTTCTTCTTCTTTGACTTCTCCTTCTTTTTCACCTTCTTATCCTTACAGACTAGCTCTTTTCTCTTTTTTTCCTTCTAGTTCTCCCAAGATGTGATTAGGGAAAACCAGTGGATCCAACAAACTAGACGGGAATTTCAAAGCAACAACTTTTTCCTGCTAAATGAACTTGTCTTTTTGAAACTTAAAATAATCTCTTTGGTCCTTCTGCATTTACAGAAGGACATCCCACAACAATCCATCTCTCTCATGCTCCTCAGCAGCTTCTGTCGATGCATGGCATACCTCATCTAGCCTCTTTATTCCTCTTGGCTTCATAAGCATTTGGATTAGTGCTTTATCCAACGCAGCGTGAGGTTGCCCAGTTTCATCTGTGTCGAGTTCTGGTTTATCATGCCTTCGACACAGCATAGTGATTGAACATGGGAAGTACAACACTCCCTCTTTCTTTCTTGAACATGCTTGGATCTCCTGCATAATGACCTTTCCTACGTTGATCTTGCTCAGCGACGTGATACAGTGAAGTAAAACCAGCCTTGCCTTGTTGACCGTCTCATTGTGAGCAGTGGGTTTTAAGGAGTGTTTCACAAACTGATACCACACTTTCAATTCGGGCAACAGATTCATCCTCCTCACGGCCTTTTCAAAACTGGACTCCACCCACTTAGTTCCTAGGGTACACAATGATTACATAAACACATCAAAAGCATCCTCATCTGACTTCAGCGCCAACTCTTGATACTCATCACCCATTTCCCTTATATTCAAGGCAAGATTTATAGTGGCTTCATTGTATACCACTCTTGTGCCTCTCACAACCACTTCGATCCTTTTGTGCCCTGGGTCGGTTAGGTTAGAATAGAACTCCTTGACCAAAGAAATATTGTATGGTACTGGCTGGCGACAGAGCTTAATCCATCTCAGATTTCTAGTGGTTGTTCCTATATCCCCAGGAAGTCCTAGGTTTTATTCTTGGTTATCAAAGATAAAACATCTTTCAGCTTGAAAACTCATTTTACTTAAATATTCAATGAAGCGGCGAGAAGCCTCGCTGTTGATGAACTTTTCATGACCTTCTTGTTCCTTATCAGAATACACTACATGTTGTGTAGCGTTTTTTCTTGCTACCATCTTGACATGTCTTCCAATTGGTATTTCCATTGTGTTTTGTTGGGGTGAAGGAGGAATGGTGATTAGGGTTTTCAGGGAGAGAAAACGAAACAGACAAGGGAAATGGTTGTTTGGGAGTTTAAAGAGAGATAGTGAGATAGCATGATGGTGAATGAGAATAATTTGGAAAGAGAAAGAGAAAATATTCTTTTGTGAAATTAGGGCAATAACTGAAGGGTCTAGTTGATGTGACGGAGGGAAAAAACAATCTTTTTGAATTTTTAGCATAGAAGAGGGTTGGCGTGTTGATACGCCCCACCAGTCTGACGTGTCAGACTAGGCCATCATGACTTGTTTGGCACAAGGCTCTAGGCGCATGCAATCCACTCATTCTGCTTCTCTCTCCATAATTCAAACGCTTCAACTCCCGTCCAAGAGAATAAAATAATAATGTCAGCTCAGCATTTATTCAATTTCTCTGGACTTAGAAATACCTGCCTTGAATATTACATTGTTCTTTTCTCATTTGTTGTTGTTCCAACTGTCATGACTCCCAATGCCATTGGTTACCATAAAAAATTACTCATCTGTACAAACTAAAAAAAACTTCATTAAGCTGGGCTGCCTCCCAGTAGCGGTATTTTAAGGTCTTATAGCCTGACCAAAACATAAATCATTAATCAATAAAGTGAATGGTTCCCCTAGTGCTATTTGAAGGGTCACCAAAATAGAATTTGATCCTTTGGTCGTTATCCTTGAGTTTTTCACCATTTTTTTCATTCAACAACTCCACAGCTCAATGGGGGTAAATTTTCACTAACTTGAAAGGTCCTGACCATCTTGACTTTAATTTTCCCGAGAATAATTTCAATCTAAACTTAAAAAGCAAAACTCATTGACCTTCCACTAATTCCCTTTTCTGGAATTTCCTATCATGCCATCTTTTGGTCTTTTCCTTATAGAGTTCATCATTTTTATAAGAGAATAACCTATGCTCTTCTAACTCATTGAGTTGGAGCATTCTAGCTTGGCCATCAGTTTTTAGGTTGAAATTTAATTGCTTAACGTCCCAAAAAACTTTGTGTTCCAATTCAATGGGTAGATGACAAGCCTTCCCATAAACAAGTCTATATGGAGACATGTCTAAGGGAGTCTTGTAGACAGTTCATTATGCTCAAAGAGCCTCGTCCAAATGTTTAGACCAATCTTTTCTTGTGGGGTTAACAAATTTTTCCAAAATCATCTTGATCTCGCTATTAGATAGCTCAACTTAGCCGCTTGTTTGAGGATGATAGGTTGTAGCAACTTTGTGTTTAATCCCATATTTTGCCATTACATTTTCAAAAACCTTATTCCAAAAATGAGATCCACCATCACTAATGATTGCTCTAGGCGTGCTATGTCTTGTCAGAATATTTTTAAGCAAAAATTTGGTCACGACTCTAGCATCATTAGTGGGTGTTGCTACTGCCTCTATCCATTTAGAGACATAGTCTACATCCATAAGAATGTACATATTACCAAAAGATGGAGGAAAAGGCCCCATGAAGTCAATGCCCCACACATCAAAAATTACAATTTCAAGTATATTGGTGAGTGGCATAACTTGCCTCATGGAAATATTTCCTACTTTCTGGCATCTATCACAACTCTTAACTAATTCATGAGCATCTTTAAAAAGAGAGCGCCAGAAATAATTTGATTGCAACACTTTTGCAGTAGTTCTAGTTCCTCCAAAATGTCCCCCATATGGAGCTTCATGATAGGCACACAAGATTTGTCGTGCCTCTGAATGATTTACACATCTTCTTAGCAATTGGTCTGCACACTTTTTGTAGAGGAAAAGTTCATCCCATAAATAGCTCTTGACCATATGGAAGAACCTCTTCCTTTGCTGAAAGTTGAAATCAGGAGGCACATATCTGCTGACCAGATAATTCACTATATCAGCATACCATGGTGTCACGTCAGTGCTTATCAGCAGTAAATTTTCGTCAGGAAAAGTTTCTTGAATTTCTTCACTTTTATTATTTTGAACTTCTTCTGGTAATCTAGAGAGATGATCAGCAACAGAATTCTCTATCCCTTTCTTGTCTTTAATCTCCAGATCAAACTCTTGCAACAAGAGGACCCATCTTATGAGCCTCGATTTAACATCTTTTTTAGCAATCAATTACTTGATGGCTGCATGATCTGTGTATACAATGACTTTTGTTCCAACCAGGTAGGGTCTAAACTTGTCAAATACAAACACTATGGCCAGTAACTCTTTCTTAGTTGTGGTGTAGTTGATTTGTGCTTCAATCAAGGTCTTACTAGCGTAATAGATGGTATGAAAAACCTTGTTGTGCCTTTGACCTAGCACAGCTCCAGTAGCAAAATCGCTTGCATCACACATCAGCTCAAAGAGTTTTGACCAATTAGAGGTCTTCACAATGGGTGCAGAAATGAGGGCCTCCTTCAACAGATTAAAGGAATCCAAACATTCCTGACTAAAAACATATGGCACGTCATGGTGTAGCAGCTGGCACAGAGGTTTAGTAATTTTTTAAAAATCATTGATGAGCCTTCTGTAGAAGCCAGCATGCCCTAGAAAACTTCTAATTTCCTTAATGTTCACAGGTGGTGGTAATTTCTCTATTACCTCCACTTTTGCTTGATCTACTTCTAAACATTTCTTTGAGATTTTATGCCCAAGAACAATTCATTCTTTTACCATAAAATGACACTTCTCCCAATTAAGGAAAAGATTATTCTCTTCATATCTAGCCAATATCAGATCCATAATTTCCAAGCAATTCTTGAATGATTCTCCAAAAACAGAGAAGTCATCCATGAAGACTTCCATAGAATTCTCAATGATGTCTGAAAATATGGCTATCATACAACATTGGAAGGTGGCTGGAGCATTGCACAATCCAAAAGGCATCCTTCTGAAAGCAAAAGTGCCATAAGGACAGGTGAATGTAGTATTTTCTTGGTCTTTCGGGGCTATGGCAATTTGATTATACCCCGAGTATCCATATAGGAAATAATAGTATTCTTTTCCAGCCAATTTATCCAGCATTTGATCAATAAAAGGTAGAGGGAAATGATTCTTCCTTGTTGCTTTGTTCAGCTTTCTGTAATCCATACAAATTCTCTAGCAAGAAATTGTTCTTGTGGGGATTAGTTCATTCTTCTCGTTGACAATCACAAGCATGTCTCCCTTCTTCGGAACATGTTGAATGGGACTTACCCACACGCACTATCAGAGATAGGGTAGATAATTCTAGCATCCAGCCACTTAATAATTTCCTTCTTAACAACTTCCTTCATAATTGGATTCAATCTTCTTTGACTTTCAATGCTATTCTTAGCATTTTCCTCCAACAAAATTCTATGCATGCAAATTATTGGTCTGATCCCTTTAATATCAAAGATCTGCCAAGCAATTGCCTTTTTGTGCTTGTTCAACAGTGCTATTAACTGGTCCTTCTGATCTTCTTTCAAATCTGTAGCAATGATGACTGGCAACTTCTGGCCTGCCTCCAGATAAGCATATTGTAGGTGCTCGGGAAGTTGTTTTAGTTCCAGCTCAGGAAGTTCTTCTATGGAAGGCAGATGCTGCTTGTGAGCAACAGCTGTTGATTCTATCACTTCCTCAGATACTTCCTCATGCTTGTTCATTAGACCATAAATAATTGCTCTTTGTGACTCTTCTTCTTCTTTTAATTTCCCTAGCTTCCGTTTCAACACATCACTAGTCTTGAGAAGGTTTTTATGAATTATTCCTTCCCATCTAGATATCATGGAACAATCAGCTACATCTTCTTCAAGATATTGTAAAGCATTGAGGACGTTGAATACTACTTGTTGTCCATTGACTCTCATTGTGAGTTCTTCTCTTTCCACATCAATCAAGGTTCTACCCATTGCTAGGAATGGTTTTCCCAACAATATAGGTGTTTCCTCATCAGTATCAAAATCCATGATAATGAAATCAGCAGGGAAGACAAATTTAGCACATCTTCTATCTTTCCTTGAGGGTAACAAATACTCCTATCCGCCAATTGTAAGGTGATGGTTGTAGGCCTGGCAGCGCCTATCCCTAACTTCTTAAAGATAGACTGGGGCATAAGATTAATGTTGGCCCCAAGATCACAAAGAGCTTTATCACAGAAAGTATCTCCAATGGTACATGGAATAGTGAAACTCCTAAGATCTTTTAATTTAGGTGGAAGCTTTCCTTGTACCAACTAACTACACTCTTGAGTGAGTGCAACCGTGGCAAATTCTCCTACCCTTTTTCTCTTGGTGAGCACATCCTTCATGAACTTTGAGTAATTTAGCATTTGTTAAATAGCTTCAATAAAGGGTATGTTGATGTGAAGCTGCTTCAGAATCTCCATAAACTTTCCAAATTGTTGTTCCTCTTTGACCTTCCTAATCCTTTGTGGAAAAGGTGGTGGAGGCCTTTCTTGAATAAATTTTGGCTTCTTGTAGGTGTCAGTCATGACCTCTTGTGTCTCTTGAGATGTCAGGTCTGCATTAGTGACATCTTCATTGTGTTTCTAATTCTGAGACGGTTCTCCATCAGTTTGTTCTCTTGTTCCAGAACTGTCTAGCTTAGGCAATTCTGTACTTGTCTCTTTGCTCTTTGAAACAGACTCTTCAACTTCTTTACCACTTCTGAGATTGATAACTTGACATGTCTCAACATTCTTTACTCCAGAAGGTGCAGTTGGAGTTTCAGGGGAACTTGGGAGAGTTCCCATGTTCCTTGAACTCAAGGCAGTGGCTATTTGCCCTACTTGATTTTCCAAGTTTTTGATACTTACTCTTTATGCTTAAAATTGATTTTCCAGCTGATTGTTTCCTTGATTTCCCCCAGCATAACTAGGAGTAGAAAAACCAAGAGAAACTTGTGGTGTTGGTAGTGCTTGAGGCTTTGGTTGATTTTGACTATTACTCCTAGAAAAATTAGGATGGTTGCACCACCCTGGATTGTATGTGTTGCTGTAAGGATTATTGTATTTGTTATTGTTGTTGTTACCAACATAGTTGACTGAAATAGGATTTGAACAAAATTCTTCAAATAGATGGGGTCCTCCACAGTAGACACAGGCAACTTCAGTCATGTCAGTAACCACCTTAACTGGCTCAGGTTTTGTCACTTCAGGGGTCATCATATTCTTCATCATTTGGTTTATTTGAGCCACCTGAGCAGCAAGAGCTATTGTCTCAGTGACTTCATGAACTCCAGCAGGTTTCTTGTAAGTTGAGTTTGCAGTAGCCATAGTGAAAGGCAATTGGTAAGTATTGGTCATAATACTCTCAATCAGCTTATAGCCTTCTTCATAGGATTTAGACAAAAGAGCTCCACCACTGGATGCATCTAGCATGTTCCTTGAGGATGGAATTAATCCATTATAGAAAGTCTCAAGTTGAATACAGATGGGAATCCCATAATAAGGACATTGTCTCAGCAGCTTCTTAAATATTTCCCATGCATCAAACAACGATTCGTCATCTCCTTGCCTAAATGAAGTAATCTTATTTCTCATCTTTGCATTCTTCGAAGGAGGAAAGTATTTTGCCATAAATTTTTCTGCCAAAGTGTTCCATGTAGAAATGGAATTTGGTTCCAAGGAATTTAGCCAGCTCTTGGCTCTATCCCTTAGAGAATAAGGAAATAGCCTTAACCTAAAGGCATCATCGATCACGCCAGGAATCTTGAAATTATCAGCAACATCTAGAAATTGTCTCAAGTGAAAATGTGGATCTTCACGAGGAGAGCCTGAGTATTAACCAGTGGTTTGTAGCATTTGGAACATCATAGGTTTAAACTCAAACTATGGTGTTGTGATCTCTGGTCTAACAATACTAGTTCTCATGGATGCAGTATCAAAGATAACAAAGTCCCTAATGTTGCGCACCCTGTCATTGGCAATGCCAATGATGTTTTGCTCAGCCATGACAGCTTCGTGTTGTGACTCGTCTGATGATGATGACAAAGCTTCTTCGTCTATATCCACGTGTACTTCAACCTCTTGTTCAGCCACAACTGATGTTGATGGATCTCCAAATAGTTGTTAAGAATGCAAAAATCTCTTTCGTGCTCTTAAAATTCTTTTAGGTTCAGGATAACCACTGTAAACTGGTTGTAACGATCTGCACATGCAATAGCTTAAACCTGTCGTGACACCAAATCATAGCAAAAACGTTAAAGGCTCAAATACAATTTTCAAACAAAAAATAACAAATACAGTAGTTTAAAGCAGATCTTGACACTCCCCGACAACGGTGCCAAAAACTTGTTGGTTTTCTTTCTTACGTGTTTACTTTGTGACGTTGTTTTAAAGCAAGGGTGTCACAAGCAAGTATACATGTATGTTTGATTGCAGCAAATAATTAAATAAGAGATCATACCCACATGGAGTGAAATTGATTTGGCTTTGAACTTAAAGTATTCAACTTTTGTTTAAAGCTAGTATGAGCAAGGTAACAAAATACTAATAATAATAAGCAGCAAGAAGTTCACACAACAACCTAAAATACTAAATAAGAGGGAATAAGATATCAGAGAGAATGATTGATGAGCTAAGATCCATTAATATATTATTGCTAAAATGTATTCATGATGTGAAGTGTCGTGCCTCAAAAGGTCAGAACGTGATCTAGTGGTGTATCTCTACAACATCAAAGCATGCATAACTAGGGCAAGGGAACAAATCTCTAAGCCTCACCTATAACCCTAAAATGCGTCTGGTTTCAATTCTAAAAATCTGTATGGTCTTAACTTCTTATCTCTAAGCAAGCTGAATTAAGTGAATATCTCTATCCTACTTTATTAACCACTTTTGTTTTGAAATCCACTTGTTGTTGGATCTCTCTCAACAACAAGCTTGTACCTTTTTCTAAGTTGATCATTCTAAGAAGCAGGTGTATAGAATAAAAACACATAACAAAATAAGACACTAGTCAACACATCATTTCAACATAAAAACAACTTTATATTAACCTCACTTTGCTCATCAAGCAAGAGTTTAACTCATAGTGAGCTGAGTACAAACTAGTGGAATGAAGCTACATGATGACATACTCTTAGCAAAATTATGTAAAAGAAATGACAACCTAATAATGACTTGAAGATCCCTTGCGTCGGATAGACATCACATATCTCTTCAGTCACGACAACTCCAAGCACTGAATACAGGATTATATGAGAAGAAGAAAACTCTCTAATTCTTCCTAACCCTCAAAATGACATAAAACTAATACTGAAAATAAATCTGAGTGTGTGAAATCTCTAGCTCTCGGTCCCTCTCTTCTCTGATAGACAAGGCTTTCTTTTATAGACTTTGAGTATGAGTATAGAATTTGATGGGTCTTGGATCATGGGCTTTTGATAGGAATAAGGTTCAGCCCACATCAAACCACTAAAATCTCCAGCTATCCAATCTCCCTTCGTGAACAGGTTATCTAGTACATACATCAATGGGAGACAAGGTGTCTTTTGCAGGCTGCTGTAGCAGGTAGTGGCGTTGAGCAGACGGCGGGTGGTTGGGTGCAAGATGCACTTTTGCAGGCATGGTCCCTACTGTACTACCTTTTGTCCTCAAGCTCCTTTGATCTTATATCTTTATGCTTTAGCTCTTTCTTGATAAAAATCCTTGCCACGTGTGCCCTAATGATAAAATCCTTCTAAGCTCTTGGTGAATTTGCATATAACAAGACTCAACATCTCTTTTCCATTAATCTTCATTCTACTCCAGATTCTGTCTTGAGGCGTCATGCCTCAGCTTGCCTTTATCAGATTTTCTTTAAAACAAAAACACACGAAAAACCATAAAAGGTGCATCTAGTGCACTTAAGGTAAAAACATACTAAAACAAGTAAATTTAAATAAATCCTAATTAAACTTTTAACTAAAACCATAAGATAAAAGGGGTTATCATGACACACTAAAATAGAGATATCATTGTTGTTGTTGTTTTTCTGGTTCTTGTTGAATGTGTGTCATAAAACTTGATTAATTTGTTGTTGTTATTGTTGTTGAATGTGTATGTGATAATAGATGAAAGAGTTTGTTGTTGTTGTTGTTGTTGAATGTGTATGTGATAATCTTTAAAAGAGTTTATTGTTGTTGTTATTGTTGTTGTTGTTGAATGTGTATGTGATAATCTTTGAAAGAGTTTATTGTTGTTGTTGTTGTTGTTGAATGTGTATATGATAACAGATGAAAGACTTTGTTGTTGTTGTTGTTGTTGTTGAATGTGTATGTTATAGTCTTTGAAATAGTTTATTGTTGTTGTTGTGATTGAATGTGTATATGATAATAGATGAAAGAGTTTGTTGTTGTTGTTGAATGTGTATATGGTAATAGATGAAATAGTTTGTTGTTGTTATTGTTGAGGTTGTTGTTGTTTTTGAAAATAGATGTTGACTTCGTCGTATTCTTCATCTAGTGGTGAGGAAACTATGACAAGTGATACTCAAATCAAAAATAAAAGATCACAAAGAGGTACCACTCTGCTTACCAAAGTAACAAAAGTCGACAAATATGGTATCAAATTGCCTATTGCGTTTGATTCGTATAATAGAGTAGTTGATGGTGAATACTCTTCTCTTTTTAAGAGTTATGTTACGTTCCTTGGACGTAACAAAGTTAGTATATTGGTAGATGATTGGAAATAAATGCCAACTGAGGTCAAAGATAGCATATGGACAGATGTTAAGGTATTAGTTTTAATTTTCATCATTTCGAAATGAGTTTCTATAATTTTTAATACATTCTTATTGATTTAAATGTAGTTTACCTTTGAGTTTACAGATGGTGATAAACACTTAAAAAATGGTTAACTCATGCTGGTACGTGTTGGAGGGGCTTTAAGTCACGACTCACGCGTGACTACATTAGGAATCTTAAGATTGGTCTTGAGCATCCATGGGTGAGGTATAGTTTTCTCTCGAAGAAGGTTTGGAAAAAGTTTGCAAAGGATAGTCGTTCTGAGAAATTCCTGGTTAGTAATAGTCTTATTTATCTTGATAATTTGATGGTAATGATGTATATATACTAATCATATTTTCACTATGTTTATAACAGACTAAAAGTCAAACAGGAATTCAAAATAAAGCAAAAACATTTACCCCCATAGATTATCTCGTGGGGGTTACAGAAAATTGGAGAAATAAATGATGGAGGAGAAAAACAACAAATGGGAGATGAGGACTCCATTAATCGTGATCGTAACCCATCTCCACCGTCAAGGCATGAGAATTGGAAGAGGGCTCGACTAAGATCAAATGGAGAGTACACCTCAGATGCTTCAAGAGCAGTTGCTGAGAAAATTGTAAGTATGATTTGTTGTTCGTATGTTATGTGTTATTTAAATGTTGTGGTAATTACAATATTAGTATTATCATGCATGTTGTGTAGGATGTATTGGTTGAGGAGGCCCGTGGAGGCTCATTTGTTTCAGAACCACAACATGATATACTAGTCGAGGCTATTGGAACATATGAGCATGGTGGGCGCGTTCGTGGTGTTAGTGAAGGCGTCGACATTAGATTATTCTTTGGTCCAACCAAAAAAATCGTCGATAATGTCAAATTACAAGAGCATAGAGAAAATCTTGCTCTTGTTGAGAAGGAGTTAGAAGAGCATAGGAAGATATTAAAAGCCGAGCAGGAAAGTCGAAAGAAAGACATAGAAAAATTAGAAGAGTTATATGCGGTAAGTGTTTTATCTAAATTGCTAGTGTTTTATATGAAATGTGTGATATATTGTGTTTAATCTGAAAAGTTAGAAAAGATAAAAATGTGTTTATTATGTATTGATATATTGTCGCAGAGAATAAGTGGATCCTTACCACAACGTACAGATGAAAATGATAATAATAATGCTGATGATCAAGTTCCCCAAACACATGGTGTACACATGCTAGCACCAAAGGAAGAAATTGTTCATCCACCCCCGCTAAAGAGGTTAATGAGTTATTGGATACTTCCGCAAATGAAATCGCCACGTTATACGTTTTGGTTGCGGAAAGTGATGATCTGTATCCTCTTTCTCTAGAGCATTATGCATCGGCAGAGCTCTTTTATGCTTATCCTAGTGACATTCGACATTTTCTCTATGGTGGTAATTGATTGGACGTAGGGATATTGCAACTTTGGTGCACGTAAGTATATACTTGAACATGCATGTCATTATAGTACATTATCATTTTTGTATTTCCTATACTTATTTTTTAAATTTTGTTTAACCCTGTAGGTACATTCATCGTGTATATATAGAGTTAAATAAATCCAATATTTATGGCATCTTGGATCCATTTAGTATTCAATAGACAAATAATAAGCCAAAAGATATTGAGACCTACATTTCGGGACGGTTAGGTTAAGGGGGAAAAGAATGTTACTTCGCACTAT
Source organism: Lathyrus tuberosus (assembly GCA_022829125.1). Taxonomy (NCBI): domain Eukaryota; kingdom Viridiplantae; phylum Streptophyta; class Magnoliopsida; order Fabales; family Fabaceae; genus Lathyrus; species Lathyrus tuberosus. The sequence goes on from JALAZF010000254.1 coordinate 4,380,841, forward strand.
TTCTCAATGCGTAATTAATTTTGAAATTATGGTTTATCTTTTATAGTTAGTTTTGTTTTATATGCTCGTGTTTATTCAGTGATCTTTGGCAATTAATCATCATATCCCTTAAGATGAATGCGATAATGACATTGTGTTGATTACATCAACCACTTGAACTTAAAATGAAGCAAATTATTAATAGGTAAGTTTATGTTTATATGAAATTTTTAGTTATACATATTTTCTTGGACTTTGCAATTGGTTTAATTGGTTTAACCCGTAAAATATTTTCAAATGTACAGTGTTGTGTAGCGACACAATATGTTGAATAATATTAGGAAAAAGCCATCATTTATATTGCCTAAAGTAAGTGGCTATATTACTTGTGACATTCATTTATATATATTGTTGCATGCATGTGTGTTTATAGCATTCATGAAATTAATGTTTATTTTTCTAGACGAGGAAATAACCAAAGGGATTCGAATGTTGTTATTATATAATGAAACACATGTTAAACATTGTCTTCGCCGGAATTATTGATAAATGAGATCAGGTATATATTACATATGTTATGAATTATTTACAATGCGCTTATGGGTCCTCAATAATGAGTTTAATCTGGTATATTTTACGCACTTTTAACGACGAAACACCATTCCCATGCGAAGACTTCGTAGAGATTCGTAAACGTTGGGCGTATATGTTCAATGTGCTTAAGGAATCTCAAACATGAGATTCATCTGTAATATATATATATATATATATATATATATATATATTTTTTATGTACATTTGAGTTTGAGTGTTGTAAATAACATTTTTGATTTGATGAAATAAATAAGTATTTGAGTTTGAGTGTTGGTAATATACATCTTCAATTGTTGTTTCTGTTATGTTACAGTTTGATGTACATTTGAGTTTGAGTGTTGTAAATAACATTTTTTATCTGATGAAATAAATAAGTATTTGAGATTGAGTGTTTTAATATGCATCTTAAATTGTTGTTTTTGTTCTGTTATAGTTTAAACAATACAGGTTATAAAATGAAAAATTTTCAAAATGCAGAATCTTAATTTTTAAAAAAGCATATAATTTAACGACAGTTTTTAATTATGACCGTGGTTGTATAGTGGAGAATATATAATATAACCACGGGTGTTATAGAAGACCGTGGTTATATACTTAAAATACGATGGGATTTGAACCTGGGACATTTTATATAGGACAACGGTTTGGTTATTAACCATGATAATATATCGTGCGCGTTCAGATTTTCCACAACGGTCATAAGACCCTGATTGTAAGTAGCGCATGTACAACCACACCCTACGTAACAACAGCAGGTCATGCAAGATGTTATCCCTTTTCCAACCGTTGTTGTATATGTTTTCCGTAGTAGTGTATGGTGATAAGTGAAGTGACAATCAATCTCAATATGCTTGATACATTCATGAAATAGTGAGTTGTGACTAATTTGAATAACACTCTTGTCATCACAATACATGCAAGTTGGTTTAGAAAGAGGGACACACATATCAAAAAGCAAACAATTCAACCAAAATATTTCAATAGTGATTGATGTCATAACACATACTTTGCTTTTGTATAAGTGTAAGATACAATATTATTTTTTACTTTTCTAAGAAATAAGAGAGTCTCAAAGAAAGATTCAAAAACATGTGATAAACTTATGATTTGTGGATTCATCCACCTAATCAACGTCATAATAAACACATAACTCCAATGAGTATGATAAGAAAAATAAAAGGCTCTAAAATTGGGTTCCCCAAAGATAACAAAGAATGCAAAGAACAATTGTGTAATATACTATAGTGAGAGAGACAACAAACTGAATGACAACATGAACACCATAAGCAATAACAAGTCTAGTAATGGTAAGGTATACCATCATGTCAAATAAAGTACAATACAAAGTGAGATCTGGTAGAGGAACACTATCAGATGAAGCATATTTCACATTCAATTTAAGAGGACTATTTGCTTCTCTAGTATAAAAATTGCATGCTTGTTCAAAGATGTTAACTATGTAGTTGGATTGAGAAAGAAGTTAGCTTCTAGAAGAGTAGGAAACTTTAATCCCCAACATGAAGTTGGCGACAATCATGTTGAAAATACAACAAAATGGACCGAGAACATACTCCCCGACCCAAGAAATAAAGTTATTAGAAAAATTAGAAACGAGATCAATCCTTTAAGGCAACTTGACTTCACCTTCTTTTTCTTCTTTGACTTTTTCATTTTGGTAATTTGCACGGGCTCTTCTGGATGGCTCATTGAATTTGGTTGGGGTTCCTCTACTACATCTTCTATAATATGATATTTAAACATTAGAGGTATATTTATCACTCCCCCTTCATACGTAGAGTGTAGACCTTATCATGCTACTTATGGACCTTCTTAGAAAAATTCCAATACTCTTTATGATCACTCTGCATCTTCGAAAAAAAGGTTCCGTGATGGACCCTTCGGACGCCATCAATGATGTTGGCTATGCCTTATATTTTGTTTCCTTCTAACTACTCTTATATATTTGTTTTTTCATTATTTTCACCATTGCCTTCTTGTCAAATATTGTCACTGGCCTGATCATTTTGTCATTTTGAATGTTTTTCACTAAATATCTCTAGCACAAGGCAATTATCAAGAAGTGGACGTCTAACATTACTTCCTTCCTTTGAGAGAAATTAATAGTTTTTTGACAAATGATTTTCCCAATGTTTATGGGTTGCACAATAGTGATGATGTAAAGCAATACTAGCTCTGCCTTGTTGACAGTTTTGTTATGCATCGTCGGCAAAAATGAATGTTTCATGAATTGATTCCACACCTTAGGCATGGATTTTGAATTCATGGCCACAACTGTCTAATCTCCACAACCATTTTATTTATCCATTTTATTCCAGCAAAACACAGTAGATTCATGGTTCTGTTCGGGTTAACTTCATTTATTGCATCTAAAAGGGAATACAAGTATCTTTGGATTCCATAATTACAAACAAAATGTTGGAAGTGGCTTGTGAGTATTGTACCCCATTTCACCCGCAACAATTTCTTTCCTCTTATGAGTAGAATTTGTGAGATTTGCATAAAATTCCTTGATAAGTTGTGAGTTAAACTACACAAGATGTCTGCATAAATTCTTCCATTTGTGTTCGGTTATGATTCTTTAGACATCATATTGCAAACCAAGATTATTTTCATCAGCTTCGAAAATAAAATCTCTTTTGGTTTGGAAGTTCTATTTTGGAATACCAAAGTGAATCGACGATTTGTGTCACTATTGACGAACACCTCATTTTAACTAGAACCAGTATCTAATATTTTAGAGGCAAATGTAGCATTCTTTATGAAAGATATTTTGTACTAAACCATTTAGGGAGACATGTGGCATTCTTTAGGGTTTGAATTCAAGGTATGTGAATTTTTGGGCTGAGAGACATAATAAACAGACGATTCAAAAGTTTGTGTGAAAATTTGTGGGTGTACGCGCGCACGCGCGTGTGCGTGTGTGTGTGGAGATTGAATTAAGTGGTTTTTGTAGGAGTTTACGAATTTGAATATTTGAATTAAAACTTGAAAGGCTGACATCATAACAGTTAATGTTTATCAGACAAATTCTAACGATGGTGGTGAAAAAGTCACAATGGTTATGATGGTGATGACACACACAATTATTATGAAATATACAAGTACATCACACGCGTAATCATTGCGCCACTTCTCATCTTTACTCGTTGTTTTCTTCATGTGACACCCGACGTTGTGCCTTCTCATTTCCCTTTTACACTTTATACCTTATCATAAATTAAATTCCAAATAAGGTAATGGCATAACCAACCTTTTTTCTCACAATTTTAAACAATGATTCAATTTTTCATTTTCGCAAAACAACATAACTTCATAGGTAACTCTAGGTGTCCTGCCACTAAGAAATGTGACGTGTCATATTTTGACATTGGCATGTTTGATACCTTCAAATACAATCTATCTAATATCAAAACAAATCTAGAAAATAAAACCATGGGTCGCCAAGATTTCATATGCTGACCAAGCTTTAATTCTCAACATGTATCCCATTTTTCATTCTTTCTATCCAATTTAACTCTAGATTGCAGAAAGTAGGAATAACCATTTCTTCTCACAGTGCTTCAAAAACAACGTTCAGATACGGAGATCATCCATCTATTATTGTTGAAAGAATAGAAAAAAAAATAGACAAACTTAAGATTCAGATCAGTTTTACTGAGACCCACGGTGCACGTCAATTGTACTTTTCATAAGTACAATAGTGTAGGCCCCCTACCAGAGATGTATCGGGCGTGATTTGGTTTACTGATAAATGTTCCTTTTTCCAGCTATGAGATCTTGTATTTATAGCTCAGCCTCCCTCAAGAGGGATCAATTCCTTGGTCTTCTACATTTACAAGGTTTGATCTATTAATGAGGGAAATAAGGCGAGTCACTCCTTGAATCTAGGGAGTGTAGTCATGACTAGAGAAATCCACTAACTTACCCATAAAGCCACCTCTATAAATTGGACCTAATTGAGAATGTGGCGAGCTCATCCATGTTAGGCTTGAGCCCACCCATGTTGGGATCAAGCTCACCCATGTTCTCTTGAGTACTCTTTAGGAGTTTAGCAGGTTCTATCCCTAAATGACCGAGGTCAACTTATATCAAGTGGACTAGAATCGTTACAGATTTACCGTTACACAGTCCCTCAAGCACGAGGCGTGTAAGGATGGAGTGATTATGTAAGAAAACAGGACAGTACAAGAAATTAACTTCACATGCCAATGTTAAAGGTGTGAGAAGATTTCTTGGCCTTGTAGGCTTCTATAAAAGGTTCATTAAATATTTTTTCAAAAATCAAAAACCCCAATGCCACATGTTGCAGCATGACACAATATTCAATTTCAGTTAAGATTACATAGGTGCTTTAAAACTCTAAATAAATGCCTTAATTTATGCATATATAATAATTTCTTCTAACTAGTATAAGCCTTTTAGACTTATGCGTGATCCAAGGGACTATGCCATATGATTTGTAATTGTTTAAAAAATAACAAGGTTTTCCATTTCATTAATTATGCATATAAAACCTGAATTGATACCCAAGTGAACTACACCACGACATAGAAGAATTTTTTAATTGTAAGCCTTGTCTTTGACACATTTAGATCCTACTTGGTAGGAATCAAAATGATGGTCTACCCTGATCAACAACCTGAGAGAACTAGTCTATTTATAGACTACTAAGCTAACTTAGGCTACAAACTAACTTAACAACTGGGCTTATAAGCAAGACCCAATTCGACATGCTAACTTAAACACAAAACTAACATATTTCAACAACATGTGTGAATAGACTTCAACTATAATATGCATAACTTCTGTCGAACCATGATGCTACCCTTGTTGACACCAGAGTTTGATCCTAATACCATAAATCTCCACCTTGGAACAAACTCTACACTAACAAAGGAACAAACTAGCTTTCATCATGCAACTTTATCAACTGCATACAATGGAAAAACTTGTTACTCGACAATGTCTTGGTGATCATATCAACAACATTTTCATCATTCAAAACCTTCAGCACTTGGACTTCTCCAAGCTCGATTATCTCTCTGACAAAGTGCAACCTCACATTGATGTGCTTGGTTCACTCATGATAAGCTTAATTCTTTGACATGTGTATTGCATTTTGACTATCACATTTAACAGTAATAACTCGGCCTTGAAGTTCCAGCTCCTTAGCAAAACCTTCAAGCCACAATGCTTCTTTCATAGCTTCAGTGAAGGCAATATACTTTGCTTCAGTGGTTGATAAGGCAACAACCTTCTGAAGAGTTACTTTCCAACTGATTGTCGTGCCAAACATAGTGAACACATATCCAGAAATAGATTTTCTGGAATCCATACAACCTGCATAATCAGAGTCGACAAATCCTTCGATTTTGACTTTGCTATATTCACCACATGCTCAACCATAAATCAGGACTCTGCTTAGAAACCCCATTTATGTACCTTAGAATCCACTTCAATGCTTGTCAGTGTGGCTTCACAGGATTGCCCATATACCTGCTTACAAGGCTCACTTTGTACGCTATGTCTAGCCTACCATAACATACATCAAAGAACCTATTATACGAGCATATGGAATGCTATTCATATAGATTCTTTCGACTTCAGTACTAGGACTTTGAGTTGTACTCAGCTTGTACTGAGGATTAGTCTGTGTTAGAACAGGCTTTGAATTCAATATACCAATCTTGTCGAGAATCTTCTTTAGGTATGTCTCTTGAGATAAGCATAATCTTGACTGATTTCTATCTCTCCGAATGTCAATCCCAAGAATTTTAGAGGCAACTCCTAAATCCTTCATGTTGAACTCTTTATCGAGTTCAACCTTCACCTTCATAACATGCTCGACACTATTGCTTGCTATAAGTATGTCATCCACATAAAGCAACAAAATAACAAGTGAATTTCCAGGTCGAAATCTAAAGTAAACACAGTGGTCGAACTAGCTTATAGTGAAAACTATGTGTGCCATGAACTTGTCGAATCTCCTATTTCATTGTCAAAGATATTGTTTCAGGCCATATAAATACCTATTCATCTTGCACACATAATCTTACTTTCCTTTTTCTGCATACCCTTCAAGTTGCCTCATCAGAATTGTTTCATCTAGATCACCATACAAGAAGGTTATCTTCACATCTATCTATTTAAGTTCTAGGTCGAACTTCGCCCCCATGGCTAACAACATTCTAATAGATCTATGTTATTATCAAGAAGAGATTTCATCTCATCATCCATGGCTTTCAGCCATTCAATTTTGTCTCGATTCCTTATAACTTTCTTATAGTCTTTCGGTTCTTCGTCAAGAACCTCACTTGCAGAGATTAAGGCATAAGCTATAAGATCTGCATAACCAAGTCTCCGAGGAGGCTTGATGACTCTTCTTGACCTGTCTCTTGCCAAAAGGTATTCATCATCAGTCTCCTCATCTTCATCAAAAACTTGTGTTTTTTCTTCTACTTTGTCCGGGTTATGCAATTCAACATCACTATGCTCCTCCTCAACAAGAATCTCTTCCTGTTCCAGCTCTTCTTCAAAGATCTTGGCGCTTTGACCAACGTCGTCAGTTTTTTTGAAAGCCATTTTTGCTTCATTAAAAACTATATCTCGACTTGTGATACACCTCCTGTGACTTGGCTCTAGGCACCATAACCTGTAAGCTTTGACTCCTTTAGGGTATCCAAGAAACATACATCTCAGAGCTTTAGGTTCGACCTTGTCGTGTCTAATGTGAGCATAAGCTAAACAACCAAATAGTCTAAGTCTGTCGAGACTACGTGGATGTCTCGATCAGAATTCTTCAAGTGTCTTTATTCCCAAGGCTGTCGAGGGACACCTATTTATCAGGTATGCTGAAGTCATAACAGCTTCTGCCAAAAACACCTTCTTTAATCCCGCACTAACTACCATATATTTTGCTCTTTCCATAATAGTTCGATTAAACCTTTCATCCAAACCATTTTTTTGGGGAGTACTTGCAGTAGTTCATTGCCTTGATATACTAGACACGTCACAATAGCTGTCGAAAGCCTTATTGCAGAATTCAAGACCGTTGTCGGTCCTCAACCTCTTGACCTTCTTGCCAATTTGGTTTTCAACCAGAGTCATCTAACTTTTGAAATTTTTAAAAGTTTCATCCTTAGTCTTCTGGATGAATACCCATAAATTTCTGGAATAATCATTAACTATGGATAGGAAATACTTTGCACCTGAGTGTGAAGGATTCCTTGCAGGCCCTCAAAGATCAGCATGAATGTAATCAAGGGATCCATGTGTTCTTTGTTTACCTTTGTTAAACTTCATTCTATAGGATTTAACAAATACACATGGTTCACAAAACTCCAGTTTTTCAACCTTCTCACCACACAATAGATTTTGTTTTGACAATTCGACCAGACCTCTTTCGCTGACATGACCAAGTCTCTTGTGCCATAGCTCAGTATTTGACACAGGTTTCGTGGATGCCACATCTGCTGAACCATTTACAACCTCGGTCTCAAGGGTATACAATCCTTGTTTCTTCATGCATCTCAAGACTTCCTTCGACCCCTTCATTACCCTTAGGATACTTTGCTCTCCTTTGAAAACATATATTTTCTTGTCGAATTCACCAAGAGAAATCAAATTCCTCTTAAGATCAGATACATACCTAACATCATTCAATGGCCTTATTGACTTATCATGGAGCTTGAATCTCACAGATTTACAATTTTGCAAGCTTTGTTGTTTCCCAGCAGCACTGATCCACCATCTTGATCACATAATTCCTCAAACACGTCTTTGTTTGGAGTCATGTGCTAAGTACACCCTGAATCCACAATCCACTCCTTACTAGAGTCGCTGCTTGAAACCACCAGGACATCAGATGACTCATAACCATCTTGCACAGTGGTTGCACTACCATTATCCTTTTCACCACGATTGTTCGGTCGATCAAGGTATGCGTTTCTTGTATGACCTGCATTCTTACAGTGATAACACTTAATCGTAGAATAATTACCACCATAAGAATTCTATAGAACTTTACTCTTATTCTTATCAAACCTACCATCTTTCTTCAAGAATTTCTCCTTAACGAACAAACCTTCACCAACAGAAGATGGCTTGTGCTTCTTTCGTTCACTTAAATCCTTGGAGTACAAGGTAGATTGTGAAGGGAAATTTGCGATCTAAACGCAGCGGAAAACAAAAATTTCCCTTTAGAGATCCTTACGAAAGATCATGATCTATGATAGAAAGGTTACCTCTTGTGGCGATGAAACCTTTGATTCCAAATCTATGGATGATCACGAGCGTTGTACGATGAACAGCGCCTCTACTCAGTCTACACGAATAGCTTCCTTCAGTCACAGTGCTAGCTGATTACGATTGAAGGTTTTGAGTGGGAGAGAGGAAAAATAGAATACGGCCAGGGTTTCTACAACAACTACTTTGAGCTTCTGCACAAGGGTTCTATTTATAGAATTACTTGTGTGGGCTACAAGCTAAAAAGCCCAACTCAATAATAATATTATTATATTATTATAATAACTATTATTATAATAAATATAATTTTATTATTATTATATTTTATAACTATTATAAAATTAATAATAACTATTATTATATTACATGGTACCTTACCATATTCCGTATTCCATTCAAGTGCACCGTACCTTACGGTGTTCCTTATTTACTCTATCTCTTCTCCAACTGTCCTTATGTGTGTGACCCTGTAGGATTTCGCGACATTGGCACTTATATTAAATCATGTATTTAACATAATAAACAGTGAGCGGTATCTAGCAATACATCACTGCTACCCAAGTCACAAAATTATCATGTGATCTGACAAAACCTTTTGTGATAGTACTTGTGTGTACAATTACCCTTTTACCCCTATGTCTATATTGAACACAAAGCATATACCGTGTCATCCTTGTCCAGTTCAATATTGGGCCCTTAGACATTTATCCTGTTATGCAGGATGGGCAAATTCCATCTAGGCTACTCATGTCCCTCAGCATGCTTTGTGAAGTACCCATCAACTATCTTTATGATCATCCAGTTACAGATAATGTTTGATCAGCAATAAAGTACTTGACTCTACATCTAGGGTATATAGTAGTTTCAGGTCGAAGGGTGGTATACACAACTATCACCATGAGAGTAACTTATGACACTTTGCATAACATTCTATGTAGTACTCTCATAGTGGGTCAATCCAGTATAAATATTACTCCTAATATTCATACCTATATCAAGACTTGGTAACTCCTTATCCATGATCCATGAGATGTGATCATCAGTCTATCTACATAATAGTCTTAATGCTTTAAGGCTATCCCATTTCACATTAAAGCTCGACTATGGATGCTTTAAGAATAGTGTCCTTATGTTTAATGGAATCTCATGATTAAGTCATACTTAATGTTTCATTAAACGAACTAGCTATTCTAGGGAGTTTATCATTTTTGGAAAAACAAACATAATAAAGAAATCCCTTTTATTATTAATACATAATTTGATACAAGTACCAAAAGTATTGGCCTCTAGGGCTTACACCAACAGATTGAACATCCTCAAAGGTCAATGACTCTCTTCCATACATGAGAAAGAAGCATGAGACTTAGGTAAAGAGCAATACACCAGCAACGCTTGATCTTCATTATCAATCTTGACCTCGATATTCTGAAGATCAAGAATCAACTTGTTGAACATATCCAGCTGCTTAGCCAAGGCTTTGTCTTCACTCATCTTGAATGAATACAAAGCTTGCTTCAGGTAGAGATGATTAACCAATGATTTCATCATGTACAAGCCTTCAAGTTTCATCCACACACCAGCTGTATTTTTCTCCTTTGAAACCTTCAGGAGAACCTTATCACCAATGCTCAATACAATGGAACTGTGAGATTTTTAGACCATCGTTGTCTTCTCCTAGTCCGTTAGGGCAACATCCATCTTCTTCGATCTTTTCAACGCTTCTAACAAGCCCCGTTGAACAAGAAGGGCTTGCATCTTCAAGCGTCACAAACCAAAATCATTCACATCGGTGAATTTCTCAATCTCATACTTTGTTGATGACATCTTCTTCTCCATGCTCACCGCATCAGTTTGTTATGAAAAAATGTCATCAAGAATAAACTAAAATATGAGAAAAAAGATTGAGTTTCTTGAACGAATACAAGAAACCATATTTAAATTTTCAAAAGAGAGAGAAGAAGGAAGAAGAAACATTGTTTAAAACTGTTTTACTATTCACTTTCTCAATAAGGGTTCAAAGATTACAAGTGAGTAACAACAATTAACCTCTCTCAACAACCTGAGAGAACTAGCATATTTATAGACTACTAAGCTAACTTAACAATTGAGCTTACAAGCAAGAGCCAATTCAACATGCTAACTTAAACACAATGCAAACATATTTCGACAACATGCTTGAATAGACTTCGACTACAACATGCACAACTTCTGTCGAACCATAAAGTTATCCTTGTCGACACCAGAATTCGATCCAAATACTACAAATGATTTGGCATAAAGATAAGAGGTAAGAGGACTTTCACTTGTTGTTTTGAGTGTTGTCTTGTAGTTTAATTTGTAGCAAGTCCCTCTAGGTTAGAATACATAATTGTATAACTTTTTTTAAGCAAGAATTGAATAAAAAAGAGTACTAGAAATACTCTTACCCAATTAAAAAATCGAGAGAAAACATAAAATTATTTTACATACATAAAAATATTTGTTTACAAAGTCTTTCACATTTAAATCAAATTAAGGGTGTTTTGAATCAATTCAAGATTTTTATGAGTTTCATTCCATTTGTGAATGGAATTAAATATTTGTCATTGTGTTGTTTTAAACATTTTTTATGCTACTTTGAAACACCTGTATATAAATCATTAAGACTAATTTAATTTTTCAAGGATTTAGAAACATATTATTCTCTCAAACTCTCTTTCTTTAAAAAATCTCAAAAAAAGATTTTATGATTTATGATAGTGTGCCAAGTTAGAGGGCTTGAAGTTCCATAGGCATCACTTATGCCTCTTCCTATTAATATAATTTACTATTTGGCTTTTTTTATAAAAAAAAAGAAGGAATGTCATTCTTCTTCTAAATGTAAGGGGTTTTTGAAAGTGCATTCTTTAGGATTTTGAAGATAACCAGATCACATAACCAGATTGCGATCTAAAGTCATCCTTATCTGTCTGGAAGCTAGCATCGGTGTAACCAATTACCGCGAGCTCTTCCTGACTTCCATATATCAAGAATGAGTCCTTAGTCCTTCTCAAGTACTTAAGGATATTCTTGACAGCTACCCAGTGAGCATCACCAGGATCAGATTGGTACCTACTCGTTGCACTTAAAGCATACGAGACATCTGGTCGAGTACATAACATGGCATACATGATAGATCCTATTGCAGATGCATATGGAATCTTATTCATGCGATCCCTTTCTTCCTTTGTTGAAGGGGATTGTGTTTTTGATATACATAGGCCATGTTGCATAGGTATGAATCCTTTCTTGGAATCATGCATATTAAAGCGTCTCAACACTTTGTCTATGTATGTACTCTGACTTAGACCAAGCAATTTTTGTGATCTATCTCTATAGATCCTGATTCCTAATATATAGGCTACTTCACCAAGGTCCTTCATAGAAAAGCATTTCCCTAACCAAGCTTTTACTTGTTACAAGGTAGGGATATCGTTTCCAATGAGTAATATGTCATCTACATATAATACCAGGAAAACGATTATGCTCCTACTAACCTTCTTGTAGACACAAGGCTCATCTTTATTCTGTATGAATCCATATTGTTTTACAGTTTCATCAAAACGAAGATTTCAGCTTCTGGAAGCTTGCTTTAATCCGTAGATTGATCGCTGTAACTTGTATATCTTTTGGGCTTCTTCGGGTATGTCAAATCCTTCAAGTTGTGTCATATACACATCCTCAAGAAAATTCCCATTAAGGAAAGCAGTCTTGACATCCATCTGCCATATTTCATAATCATGATATGCAGCGATAGCAAGTAAAATCCGAACAGATTTAAGCATTGCAACTGGTGAAAAGGTTTCATCATAGTCTACACCATGAATTTGTTTATAACCTTTAGCAACCAGTCTTGCCTTATAGGTATGTACCTTACCATCCATGTCAGTCTTCTTTTTGAAGACCCACTTGCATCCTATAGGATTAATTCCTACAGGAGGCTCTACCAAGGTCCAAACCTGGTTTGTGTACATGGAATACATTTCAGATTTCATGGCTTCTAGCCACTTCTCAGACTCAGGACCAGTTATGGCCTCTTGATAGGTTACAGGCTCATCTTGATCCATGAGTAATACTTCACCTTGATCATTTATGAGATATCCATATCTCTCTGGTTGGTGACGTATCCTGCTCGACCTACGCTGGTCTTGTTCTACTTGAGCAGGTTGCTCTTCCACAACTACTTATGGTTCATGCTCTAATTCTTCCATAGGTGTATCAATGCTTTGTGATTCTTGAATTTTTTCAAGCTCTACTTTCCTCCCACTGATTCCTTTAGAAATAAAGTCCCTTTCCAAGAAAACTCCAATTCGAGAGACAAACACTTTGCCCTCAAAAGGATTGTAGAAGTAATACCCTCTTGTTTCTTTAGGATACCCCACAAATAAGCATTTGTCAGATTTGGGCTCAAGCTTAGTTGAAATTTGTCGTTTTACATAAACTTCACAACCCCAAATCTTCATGTAAGACATATGTGGTTTCTTACCACTCCATATTTCATATGGTGTCTTTTCAACCTTTTTGGATGGAACACGGTTAAGTGTGTAAGCTGCTGTCAGTAGTGCATGTCCCCAAAAGGAGTTTGGAAGATCGGCATGACTCATCATGGATCGGACCATGTCTAACAAGGTTCGATTTCTTCTTTCAGATACACCATTCCATTGTGGTGTTCCAGGAGGAGTGAGTTGGGATAAAATCCCACACTCTTTTAGATGGTCATCAAACTCTAGGCTTAAATATTCACCGCCTCGATCTGATCGAAGAGTTTTAATATTCTTACCTAGTTGGTTTTGTACTTCATTCTTAAATTCCTTGAACTTTTCAAAGGATTCAGATTTGTGTTTCATTAAATAGACATAACCATATCTACTGAAATAATCGGTAAATGTGATGAAGTATTGAAAACCTCCTCTGGCTGGTATGTTCAGTGGTCCACATACGTCAGTGTGTATGAGGGCCAAAAGATCATTAGCCCTTTCACCTTTTCCCGTGAATGGGGACTTTGTCATCTTTCCAATTAAACAAGATCTGCATGTATCATATTATTCGTAATCAAAAGAGTCCAATAGTCCATCTTTATGGAGTTTGGAGATGCGTTTCTCATTTATATGGCCTAAGCGACAATGCCAAAGGTAACTTGGATTTAACTCGTTAGGTTTCATCCTTTTAGTATTAATGTTATAAATTGGCATTTCAAGATCAAGGACATATAATCCATTGTTCATTTGTGTAGTAGCATAGAATATATCATTCAAATAAATAGAGCAAGAATTGTTCTTTATTATAAATGAAAAACCAAACTTGTCCAAACAAGAAACGGAAATAATATTCCTGCTAATTGCAGGTACATAATAACAGTTCTCTAACTGGATTATTAAACCACTAGGTAAAGTCAAAACATAAGTTCCTACGGCTAAAGCAGCAACCTTTGCTCCATTTCCAACTCGTAGGTCGACTTCACCTTTTGCCAAATCTCTACTCCTTTTTAGTCCCTGTACATTGGTACAAATGTGAGAACCACATCCAGTATCTAATACCCATGATGCAAAAGTAGATAAATTTATTTCTATAACAAAAATACCTGAAGTCGAAGTCACCACTCCATTCTTCTTATCTTCCAAGTACTTTGGGCAATTTCTCTTTCAATGTCCAGTCTTACCGCAATAGAAGCAAGTGCCCTCATTTGCTATACCTCCACTAGGCTTCAAAGCAAGGGTAGTATGTTTGGGTTTAGCAACTTCCTTTCCTTTCCATTTACCAACCTGCTTGGTGGGCCTTTTGTTCTGTTTCTTTCCATTACTGACATCAGAATGGATTTCCCTTTTGTCTGCAGGTTTTGCTCAGCAGTTCTTAACATGCTTAGCAATTCAGGAAGAGTTTTGTCCATGTCATTCATGTTGAAATTAAGGAAAAATTGACCGAAGCTTTCCGACAACGATTGCAGGATCAAATCAGTCGCAAGCTCCTTTTTTAGGGCAAATCCCAATCTTTCAAGATTCTCCACATACCCAATCATCTTGAGTACATGGGGACCTACTGGGGTTCCCTCAGAAAGCTTGGCTTGAAAAAGGGCTTTTGAAACTTCAAACCTTTCATGCCTTGCCTGCTCTTGATAGAGCATTTTCAGATGTTCGATCATATCGAATGCTGCCATGTTTTCATGTTGCTTTTACAATTCAGAATTCATGGTAGCCAGCATGAGGCAATCAGTTTTATTGGCATCATCGACATGCTTCTTATAAGCATCTCTTTCAGCCTTAGGAGGTTCCTCATCAAGAACAGGTGTCTCTAAGACATACAACTTTCTGTCATGTTTGAGGACAATCCTCAGATTTCGGTGCCAATACAGAAAATTTGTCCCAGACAATTTTTCCTTATCCAGGATTGTTTGCAAAATATTATTAGATGTGTTTGTTGTCATGGTAATCTACAAAATGAAATGGAAAAATACAAGTATCATAACATATTCAATTAGGCCTTTAATTAAATATGCTCCCACTATTTTACTCAAACCAAATGACCCTCATCATTTGATTCGGAAAATCCCGTTGGAAGATTTTCTAGTGGATCGAGATCCATATTTCACTTTGTTTTAAGTCAACGTTAGGCTGATTATACAAAACTTAGCTATTTAGGTAGGAACTCCTTCCAATTGTATCCAATACATTCTCGAATATTTCAGTTGGGTGAATAACTCCTTATTCCAATCCATCATATGGACTATTCCCAACTCTTGCTTCTAAACGCATATAATCTTATTATATTTTGTTTAGTTAAGTTTGACCCATTATTTTAGAAATTGGATATTACAATTATCCCATCGCACCTTACTAATATGGAACATGCACCTCGCGTTAGGCGAAACCTACAATATTCGATACTAGTCTTGATGAGTTCTAAAACTTGGAAAGTAAAAACTTAATATTTAGTTTTGAGGGATTTTTAATTAGTTTGATCTCACCGGCTTATTTATCATATAAATCGTTCCTCACACATGCATCAACATACATACAATATATATCAACATACATACATACAAATGAAACAATTATGGCCCCTAGCGCAATTGTTCTCCCAAGTCAATGAGAGAACTTAAGCTAAACCTAATAACGATCTTCACTTCTCCAAGCAAGATCTCTAAGGTTGTCCTTCTTTGTTTTGTAGTATTATCTTTCTTCATAATAATACATTACATAAAGGAAACTCGTTTTACATACGAGGGAGTGAGATGAGAAAAGAAGTTACATGATGAGAATAAGAGAAAGGCACGACACGCAGGTCGTATTTATAAAATCCAAAACAAAGAAAAATAAACTAAGGCCATAACTGATCACCACAAGAAAAATAATAAATAAATTTTATTATTATTAATTTAAATCCTGTTTATTAAATAAATCAAATTAAATTTTCGGCGAATGCATGACCTAAAGCGCAGACTGCATTGACGCAACATTTGCACCGTCATACTGCCTGTGACGATCGTCACAATTTCCATGGCGACCGTCACACATCAGCCCATGACGACCGTCACAAATCTATGGCGACCGTCACACCTGAAACTATGGAGACCGTCACGCTAACAGAACGCGTGACTTTTGATCGTAGACCTCTTTGACGGCGCAACCCTTGTACCGTCCTAAACCTTGATGCAACAATTTCATACCATCAAAACACCATGATCAATAATTCAGTATGATTGATCTGTATGCTATCGCTTCACCATACTAAAGTCGGATTCCGAAGCAGATAACCACAGATCGCTCAATCGAATGATAATCATTACGTGATTTGAACTAACGAAATAAAATAGTATATCCAATATACCATCTTTGCATCAAAATTAATCATATCACATATGAATTAGATCGATCATATATGTGTAACTTATGGACGATTGACATATCGCTGCTTCACTATACTATTGTCGGATTCCGAAGCATAGTCAATATCAATCATCCAAACCGTACACAATCTGATGCCAAAAATTCAATATCTGAATTTGATTTAATTTTTACGTGTTTTAATCCAATTAAAACAAAAATGACAGAAAATAAACAATTACCAGACTCATGGTTTCGTAAGTGGCTCTGATACCACTGAAGGGAAATTTGCGATCTAAACGCAGCGGAAAACAAAAATTTCCCTTTAGAGATTCTTACGAAAGATCATGATCTATGATAGAAAGGTTATCTCTTGTGGCGATGAAACCTTTGATTCCAAATCTATGGATGATCACGAGCGTTGTACGATGAACAGCGCCTCTACTCAGTCCACACGAACAGCTTCCTTCAGTCACAGTGCTAGCTGATTACGATTGAAGGTTTTGAGTGAGTGAGAGGAAAAATAGAATACGGCCAGGGTTTCTACAACAACTACTTTGAGCTTCTGCACAAGGGTTCTATTTATAGAACTACTTGTGTGGGCTACAAGCTAAAAAGCCCAACTCAATAATAATATTATTATATTATTATAATAACTATTATTATAATAAATATAATTTTATTATTATTATATTTTATAACTATTATAAAATTAATAATAACTATTATTATATTACATGGTACCTTACCATATTCCGTATTCCATTCAAGTGCACCGTACCTTACGGTGTTCCTTATTTACTCTATCTCTTCTCCAACTGTCCTTATGTATTTGACCCTGTAGGATTTCGCGACGTTGACAATTATATTAAATCATGTATTTAACATAATAAACAGTGAGCGGTATCTAGCAACACATCACTGCTACCCAAGTCACAAAATTGTCATGTGATCTGACAAAACCTTTTGTGATAGTACTTGTGTGTACAATTACCTTTTTGCCCCTATGTCTATATTGAACACAAGACATATACCGTGTCATCCTTGTCCAGTTCAATATTGGACCCTTAGACATTTATCCTGTTATGCAGGATGGGAAAATTCCATCTAGGCTACTCATGTCCCTCAGCATGCTTTGTGAAGTACCCATCAACTGTCTTTATGATCATCCAGTTACGGACAATGTTTGATCAGCAATAAAGTACTTGACTCTACATCTAGGGTACATAGTAGTTTCAGGTCGAAGGGTGGTATACACAACTATCACCATGAGAGTAACTTAAGACACTTTGCATAACATTCTATGTAGTACTCTCATAGTGGGTCAATCCAGCATAAATATTACTCCTAATATTCATACTTATGTCAAGACTTGATAACTCCTTATCCATGATCCATGAGATGTGATCATCAGTCTATCTACATAATAGTCTTAATTCTTTAAGGGTATCCCATTTCACATTAAAGCTCGACTATGGATGCTTTAAGAATAGTGTCCTTATGTTTAATGGAATCTCATGATTAAGTCATACGTAATGTTTCATTAAACGGACTAGCTATTCTAGGGACTTTATCATTTTTGGAAAAACAAACATAATAAAGAAATGACTTTTATTATTAATACATAATTTGATACAAGTACCAAAAGTATTGGCCTCTAGGGCTTACACCAACAGATTGAACATCCTCAAAGGTCAATGACTCTCTTCCATACATGAGAAAGAAGCATGAGACTTAGGCAAAGAGCAATACACCAGCAACGCTTGATCTTCATTATCAATCTTGACCTCGATATTCTGAAGATCAAGAATCAACTTGTTGAACATATCCAGTTGCTTAGCCAAGGCTTTGTCTTCACTCATCCTGAATGAATACAAAGCTTGCTTCATGTAGAGATGATTAACCAATGATTTCATCATGTACAAGCCTTCAAGTTTCGTCCACACACCAGCTGTATTTTTCTCCTTTGAAACCTTTAGGAGAACCTTATCACCAATGCTCAATACAATGGAACTGTGAGATTTTTAGACCATCGTTGTCTTCTCCTAGTCCGTTAGGGCAACATCCATCTTCTTCGATCTTTTCAACGCTTCTAACAAGCCCCGTTGAACAAGAAGGGCTTGCATCTTCAAGCGTCACAAACCAAAATCATTCACATCGGTGAATTTCTCAATCTCATACTTTGTTGACAACATCTTCTTCTCCACGCTCACCGCATCAGTTTGTTATGAAAAAATGTCATCAAGAATAAACTAAAATATGAGAAAAAAGATTGAGTTTCTTGAACGAATACAAGAAACCCTATTTAAATTTTCAAAAGAGAGAGAAGAAGGAAGAAGAAACATTGGTTAAAATTGTTTTACTATTCACTTTCTCAATAAGGGTTAAAAGATTACAAGTGAGTAACAATAATTAACCTCTCTCAACAACCTGAGAGAACTAGCATATTTATAGACTACTAAGCTAACTTAGGCTACAAGCTAACTTAACAATTGAGCTTACAAGCAAGAGTCAATTCAACATGCTAACTTCAACACAAAGCAAACATATTTCGACAACATGCTTGAATAGACTTCGACTACAACATGTACAACTTCTGTCAAACCATAAAGTTATCCTTATCGACACCAGAATTCGATCCAAATACTACAAATGATTTGGCATAAAGATAAGAGGTAAGAGGACTTTCACTTGTTGTTTTGAGTGTTGTCTTGTAGTTTAATTTGTAGCAAGTCCCTCTAGGTTAGAATACATCATTGTATAACTTTTTTTAAGCAAGAATTGAATAAAAAAGAGTACTAGAAATACTCTTACCCAATTAAAAAATCGAGAGAAAACATAAAATTATTTTACATACATAAAAATATTTGTTTACAAAGTCTTTCATATTTAAATCAAATTAAGGGTGTTTTGAATCAATTCAAGATTTTTGTGAGTTTCATTCCATTTGTGAATGGAATTAAATATTTGTCATTGTGTTGTTTTAAACATTTTTTATGCTACTTTGAAACACCTGTATATAAATCATTAAGACTAATTTAATTTTTCAAGGATTTAGAAACATATTATTCTCTCAAACTCTCTTTCTTTAAAAAATCTCAAAAAAAGATTTTATGATTTATGTTAGTGTGCCAAGTTAGAGGGCTTGAAGTTCCATAGGCATCACTTATGCCTCTTCCTATTATTATAATTTACTATTTGGCTTTTTAAAAAAAAAAAAAAAAGAAGGAATGTCATTCTTCTTCTAAATGTAAGGGGTTTTTTAAAGTGCATTCTTTAGGATTTTGAAGATGCTTCTTGACAACGCTGCGGGTCATGAATCCAAATAATAACTTTAACATCATTACATTTTTCATAATTTATTTATTATTTTAATACAAATATTTTTTAATTATAATTATTTCATTTATAAAATATTAAATTATGAATGCAGAGCAAGACGTGTGTACACCCTGATATTTTAGAAAACCACGGCATGAACTCATGTTGAAATAAATTAGCAATTGTATCTTGAAGAAACTAGAAAAAAATATTTTGAAAGATTTAAATCCTTTAAATATAAAGATGAGATGGTTTTAGATTTTTCAAAAAAACAATGGCTAAATACGTAGGGTATTAAGGGAGCCGTTTGTTTTAGTTTTTTTAAAAATAATTTTTATAGTCTAATAAAATTAGTCTATTTTAAATATTTCATTATTTTATTAAAAAAAAATTTAGATATCAAAATTTTAAAAAATTATTTAATTTTGAAATTACTTCAAATAGATTTTAATAAAAATTATTTTTGAGATATAACATTTTAAAAAAATTACGATTTCGATTATCTTTAATCTTCAATAATATAATAATATATGTTTATATTATATAATATCAAAATTAATTTTTTATTTTAAATAAATAAATATAAAAAAATTATAATATTTTAAAAAATAATTTTATAAAATTTATTTTTAAAAA
Source organism: Lathyrus tuberosus (assembly GCA_022829125.1). Lineage (NCBI taxonomy): Eukaryota > Viridiplantae > Streptophyta > Magnoliopsida > Fabales > Fabaceae > Lathyrus > Lathyrus tuberosus. The sequence goes on from JALAZF010000254.1 coordinate 4,401,474, forward strand.
TATAACAAAAAAATCCATTTTTTTAAAACGGAAACAAACACTTTATTTGATACTACATGTTAAAACTGAGACGAGGCGATTTGTCTACTATCTACCCATTACTAAAAGGTTCCATAAATTGTCCAAATTGCCTTTTCACCAAAAATAAAATATACTATAAAAAAGTTATTTCGGTAACTAGCAAATTCATCCAAAATCAAAAGTAGCTTTTCACAATTGTATATCATGTGTTGACTTAACATTGACTACTATTTAATATCTTTTATTTACCCATTCAAATTAAATATTACATACACTCATTCTCTCTCTTCATTCAAATTTCAAATCATTTTCATTTTTTTTTTCACACTTTCTCACTTTCATTTTAATTTTTTTTCACTATATTTTTTATTATCGCTAAAAATACTAATAATCTATTTTTTAATTTTAATAAAATAAAAAACTTATTTATCTCACGGGTCACTATCAACATAATATTTATTTTATTTTAATTAACCATTATCTTATATTTAAATATATTTTTTTATTTTTCCATCTTATGATTCTTTTTTTTCTTCTTTTTATGTAATTATTTAATACAATTTAATTTATATGATTATTGTTCATTTTACAATTAAGCATATCATTTTAAATTTTGCATTTGTATATAAATACATTTTATATCGCACCAAATAATTTATTTATCTACTATCTACCCATTACTAAAAGGTTACATGAACTGCCAAAATTGTTCTTCCACCAAAAATAAAATACACTATGAAAAAGTTATTTCGGTAACTAGCAAATTCATCCAAAATCAAAAGTAGCTTTTCACAATTGCATGTCATGTGTTGACTTAACATTGACTACTATTTACTATCTTCTATTTACTCATTCAAATTAAATATTACATGCACTCATTCTCTCTCTTCTTTCAAATTTCAAATCATTTTCACTTTTTTTTCCCACACTTTCTCACTTTCATCTTAATTTTTTTTCACTATATATTTTATTAACGCTAAAAATACTAATAATCTATTTTTTAATTTTAATAAAATAAAAAACTTATTTATCTCACGGGTCACTATCAACATAATATTTATTTTATTTTAATTAACCATTATTTTATATTTAAATATTATTATTTTTCTTTCTCCATCTTATGATTCATTTTTTTTCTTTTTATGTAATTATTTAATACAATTTAATTTATATGATTATTGTTCATTTTACAATTAAGTATATCATTTTAAATTTTGCATTTGTATCTCACGGGTCATTATTGCATCAAAAATTTTTTTTTGTCTTTCTTCATCTCACGAATTTTTTTTTTGCATGATTATTTATTCCATCTGTATATAAATACATTTTATATTGTATCAAATAAACTTTCTATTTCACGGATCACTATAAACACAATACACATTTTATTTTAATTAATAATTATCTTAACTTGAAAGATAAAATTCTTATGATCAAATATTAATTTTTTTTTTTATTTCAAAAATCTTTTTTTTCTATTTGTATTTTAATACAATTGAATTTATATAATAATTGTTCATTTTATAATTAATAGCTAATTTAAATTTAAACACGTATATAAATATATTTTATAACGTTCCAAATGTACATTTAGATATATTTTATACTGTATCAAATAATTTTACCTGTGCGAGAGCACAAATTTTTTACTAGTTTTCATTTACCACCGTGTCGTGTACAAAGTTAAATTAGTTTAATAGATGGACATTATGGTAATATATGAAATGTAGATTCATTTAATCATTTATTTATGATACGAATCTGATATACGACTTCGACCTCATTGTATAAAAAAAATAGTCGTCTCTACAAAATATATAAAATAATATAATTAAACTATCATTTTAGTTATAAATTTGTAAGTATTTAATGAATCAACACTTTATGTATAAAATGATAGATCATTTATTATATTTTTATATCTATTAAATATTATATATTATTTAAATAAAATTTTATAAAATGTTACCACAATTAAATTGTAATTAAATCTATTTTTATTTATTTTATTACAATTAAACTAAAATTATTCTATCCATAATTTTCAAAAACTTGAAATGACTATATGTCTCTATTTATATAACCAAAATAAATTAATTATTTAATAAAATAAAAAATAATTTTTTTATAATAAATATTAAAGAAAGTGATGCGTTATTATAGAAGGGGAAGCATTTGTTGGTAAAATATTTATCTAAAGGTTAAAGATTTATTTAAATAAGTGAGAAAAACATTATATATTCATTAAAAACCTTAAGATAATAAATATATGAATTATTTTACTTATAAAATATTTAATCTCTAAACAATGTGAGATTGAAATATAAAACTCACATTTATTTTTTAATACAACTTACATTTATTTTTCATTAAAAAATATCATTTTAAAATGCTTAATTACAATAAAAAAATTTAAAATAAAATATATTAATATTTATTGACGTTCTCTTGACCTTCTAATTGACCAAAAATAATTTAAAAAGCTTAAATCTCACAAAATATGGCCCAAAACAAAAGTTGAAAAGGGAAAAATATAGTGTAAAAGTGGATAAGTGGTGACATATTGTATGACGCCTAGTAAGAATACTATAATATAATAAGGACAATCAATAATAATTTTGTTTGAGAATAATAATGGAGTGCAAGTGGCAATAATAAATAATAGCCGCCGTTGAAATTGAATGTTTCTAATTTGAGTGAGTGTAATGCATTACGTCACGTATATTCCCGTTCATGAATATCAAGTCACAAAGACTTCTATTCCAAGTTGCCAATCAAGGAATCTCTTCTTTTTATAACTTGTTGCCTCTTAAAAGGAAAAACATTTCATTAAATGAATTTTTTTACCTAAATAACCATGTTAAATAACCATGTTTTTAAGTATGTAATTCCATTATACCCATGTTTTCACTATTAATACCAAAATATCTATGTTTCAAAATACCCTTTGGATTTTAAAGGGAGGCGCCATACCCTCTGGAGCCCCTATTGTGCGATTTTTTTTTAATATTTTTCAAATAAATTAACATTAATACATAAATAATAATAATTCATAAATAATATTTAATAATTTTAATAATTATTACTCATTCTAAATATTTCTTTTTAATAATTACAAATTACACAGACAAAAGGCGAAACACAGTACATTAAAGGTTTTGCTTTCTGCAAACCTGTTATTCAAGTGGACGGCACATGGTTGTATGGAAAATACAAAGGAACATTGCTGATGGCGGTAGCACAAGACGGAAATAATAATATATTTTCAATTGCATTTGCTCTGGTAGAAGGTGAGACAGGTGAGGCTTGGAGTTTCTTCCTCAAAAATCTCAGAACACATGTAGCCCCGCAACCCAACTTATGTCTGATTTCCGACAGGCACGCCTCTATTGTCAGCGCTTACAATAATCCTGCAAATGGTTGGCATAATCCTCCTTCTATCCATGTTTATTGTATAAGACACATGTCGCAGAATTTTATGCGGGAATTTAAAGACAAAAACCTCAAGAAGAAATTCGTGAACGCGGGGTATGCATTAAACCAACCATCATTCAGGTATTACCGCGAAGAAATAAGATTGTCAAACACAGAAGCATTAAGCTGGGTGGACAATATTCCGGTGGAGAAGTGGACAAGGGCATTTGATGGAGGATGTCGATGGGGTCACATGACCACCAACCTTGTAGAATCCTTGAACAACGTTTTCAAGGGAACTAGAAACCTACCCATCACTGCGTTAGTTAGAGCAACCTATTACAGGTTAGGGTCACTATTTGCAACAAGAGGCAAAAAATGGAGCGCTGTTTTGGAATCAGGGCAGTTATTCAGCGAAAGCTGCATGACATTTATGAAGGACGAAACTGATAAAGCAACCTCACATCGAGTTACATCGTTTGACCGTCACGATTACAACTTCATTGTTGAAGAGACAAAAGATCACAATGAGGGTCGGCCAATGGGACAATACAGGGTGGAAATTCATAAATATTGGTGCGACTGCGGAAAGTTTCAAGCGCTCCGTATGCCTTGTTCACATGTCATTGCGGCATGTTCTAGTGCTCGTCATGATCCGTTCTTGCAGCTATCAGAAGTTTACAAGGTTATGAACTTATTCGGTATCTACAGTAACAACTTTCCAGTGGTAGCTAGTGAGGACTATTGGTCAACCTATCATGGGGACACAATTTACCACAACGAAGACATGAGAAGAAACAAAAAGGGCCGCCCCAAAAGCACGCGAATTAGAACTGAAATGGACACATATGAGAAAATAGAAAGACTGTGTGGAATATGTCGTCTACCCGGGCATACACGAAAAAATTGTCCAAATGTTGGAACAAGTTCTAGATAGATTTACTTTTTTCATTAGAAGAGTTATAACATTTGAATTTAATATTTATAACAACTACTGGTTACAAGAAAACAAACTAAAATACTTCTACAGCAACACTTAATCCATTAATTATATCAAGATTAATACAACATAAACTAAGAAATTACAACAATCAAAACAATATCATCAGTTCCAAACATCATAGACCTAACGTCGTTGTCATTTCTAATTCGTAGCCACTCACGTCGAATATTTCCATCTTCGATCGAGAAGTAAGAAACTTGTCTTTCAATACTTCTAATTCGTTCACCATCTGCAATGTCTCCTTCTAACCACCGATTCAAATTCCTTCGTAGTTGCTCTAAGCTTTGGATATTCCAGAACAACATCCTTATCGGCGGCTTCGTTCTTGAAAAAATAACATGACCGTATCTTCTGAGATACATGATTGAATCTGCTAAAATTTTAAGATACAAAGACAATTTTGTTGTGAATGAATGTCCAAGAGTGCCATCTATTTATACAAGAGTTGTATCAAATAAAATAATATTTCATAAAAAATTAATATATAATCTATTATAAAAAAATAAATTAATTAAAAGGGAGACTCTAAGGGGTATGGCGCCCCCCTTTATATTTAAAGGGTGACTCCAAAAGGAATGACGCCCCCCTTTAAATATAAAGGGTAACTCCAAAAGGAATGACGCCCCCCTTTAAATATAAAGGGTGACTCCAAAAGGAATGGCGACATCTAACTATTTTACATGGGGGAGCCAAACCTGATGTCGCCCCCTATAAACACACGTTTTTTTTTGAAACATGGGTAGATTGGAAAATTTGAAGAAAAGTTGGGTATATTGGAATATGTTATACTTAAATATGGTTATATAGGTAAAAAAATCTCATTAAATGCTCCATGTTAAAAATTAAAAATTAAAAAAATATTTTAACAAGTTACATTAAAAAAATATAAACTGTAATCATAGGTGATCACCCGTTCCACATGGCCGAGTTTTAGGCAGACGTTTTTCTTAATCTAATTCTTGAAGATTTGTAATACGTTGAAATTGGTTATGGTTGATGTTATTACTAATGAAAATATCTTTTTGGGTATACCTCTTTCTTTCTTGATGTCTCAAAAGTCTAAAATGGACATTCATGACTCATGCATAAAGTTGGTTCTTGATTCCGATCGATGAACAACAACTTTGTTGTTTTCCTTTGGTGGTTCCCTTAGATGGCATATTTGGTGGTGGAAACTCTCGTGATAAATGAAATAAAATGGCAGCCTCTCGAGATGGATGCTATGAAGGGTTATTTCCCTTTACTATAATCTTCCTTTGCACTCTTAACTCTCCCATTGTGACTCGTATTGTCCCATATTTTGTTGTTTTCTTTGGTGTACCTTTCTTTCTTGATCAAGTTTTCAATTTTATCCTTCTGATAGATGCATTCATCAGTCTCATGTCCATGACATTTGTGAAATATGTATAACTTTATTTTTGCAGTTGTGCTGACTTCTTCACACCATGAAGGTATTTCACCCCGACTTCCTTGATTTTATTTGTTGACATTACAATACTCTCTCCATGAATGTGCTCAATGGAGGTATACTCTGAGAACCGAGACCAAGGTCTCTTATTACTGTTCTTATTCCACATCCACGTGACAATTGTTATCTCATGCCTTTTGGATGTCTTGTTTATCTTCACATCTTTAGTCAATAGTGTTTCTTCATACTTTATGTATGGTTGAGCTCAGGCAAGTAGATCACCCATGCCCAATGGTTATTCTAATCCCAACTTTTTGCTGAACATGGAGTTTGGCCCAAGGCATTTCTCAAAGAACAAACATTTTAGACTAGCATTAGCTCTTTTAACTTCTATAGCTTTTTTAGTGAATCTATCAATGTATTCTTGTAAAGTCTTCTTCTTCCTTTGACGAATGACACCGAGGACCGCCGTTATCTTGGTCGACACTTTCATATTTTAAAATTGGATTTGAACTCATCATACAACGTTCTCCAAAACTTTATAGAGTTTTCTTCCCAGACTTTGAACGAAGTCACAATAGCTCCCTTCAAGGTGAGGATAAAAAGGTTACACTTCACTGCTTCTTTGGCTTAGTGGTAGTCTAGTACAATGTCCATGTGTTTGGCGTGTACGTCAGGGTCTTTAGTGCCATTATAACTTTCCAACTTTGGGGTTTTTTCCCAAAGACTTAGGAATATGACATTCAATGATTTCTCTTATGAACTGGTTCAATCTATATGCGATAATGTCCTGTATGCAGAGTTGTGTTTGGGTCTCTTCAGCGATCCACGTGAAGGGGTGTCCTTCTTGGACGATAATCTTTAGGTGGTGTACATATATTGTCTCTGTCACTAGAGTTGTGTGAAGGTGATTTTTTGTCACAATGAGGAAGATGACGCCTCCTTGGAAATTCTTAAGCTATTGACAATTGTGAATTGTTGTCGACGAGTGCATCCCCTGGGATAACTTTAGATGATCGTGTTGCAAAACCTCTAACATCATTGCAATCTCAACTTGAATCTTCTCCTTGTTTTATTCTACGCAAAAAAGTCTCGCGTTTTTTGTTTTGTTGCAAAAGGTTCAAGATGTTCAAGAGAAGTTTGTTACATTTGGAGTGCCTAAAGAAGCTTGAAGATGTTGGAGAAAATGAAACAACAATGAAGCCAATATATGATGTTGCAAAGGAAGAAATAACTGATTGGCCATTGTCAGGAAGAATGTGAATAGTCGATCAAGAATCATATGTAGAGATACAAGTGCAACCTGCTTTCAAACCATCTATTTGAGAAGTAACACAAACATTTATGGTTGATTGGAGTTGAAACAAAAAATGGTTGTGACGACATTACTTAAGAAGTTTGAGAAAATCAAAGTGAAGTTCGTGAGAATCAAAAGACAATTCCTAAATACCACACTGCTATCATGTACTAGAATAGGAAACATATGTTAGGTTGATGATGATAACCGCATTGAAGGTTTCAGTGCGGTGGTTATAGTTCTACAGTGATAGGGAGGGTGCAAAAGTTTAGCACTCAAACACTCAAGTTAGTGTATGTAGGGGTAACAAACAAACATGTCCTCCCCGTTTATGTCCGTCCCACAAAAGTCCACAAAAAAGGGGGGTTGCGCATAGTTTAGGGTGCGGGTCTCAAATCTTGACTCTCCTTGCAAAAAAATGAGGGGGGGCGGGACCACATGCACTACACCTTTTAAGTCCAAAAATGCTAAAAAAATAAATATATTAATGTCGGCGTCCACAAAAGCCCGAAAAAAAAACACGATGGAGAAATGCCTACACATTAGAGGGTGCGAGTTTAAAACTTTGGTCCGCATCTTAAAAAAATGCGGGTCAAACGAACTCCTGTGAGATGTGTTTGTTTTGCCACCTCTAAATGTAAGGATGATGTGAAACTTTGCAGGTAAAAATGAAAATGTACTTAGTTGTGACTCAATGGCAGAGCCACATTAGAACAGGGGTGGTCATGGCCCCCAATTTTAAATATTACGTTTTATTTACATATAAATATTGCATCATGATTAAATAGTAAAGTTGATCGAGTGGAAAGTAAATGGATGTGTAACGCGGGAATGTGTGTTTGATTCCTTTGCTTACACCATTTTATTATTTTTTTTGGCCGAAATTTAAAATTTTACCAAAACATTGAATTCATATAAATGGTTTAGACAAAGATCTATCTAATCTTTAGTGATTGACGAATCCTTATTGAATTGAATCTATTGACTGGGCCAGATTTCATGATTTCATGAGTCACTGATCATTTCAAAATATTGTATGACAAAAAAATTAGATTTAAAAATATAAATAAATAAAAAATCCAATTAAACTAATCGATTGAATGGATAGATTTAATATGATCTTTAAATCACCGGTTTAAAGTTAACATCAATTAATTAACACAAATTTCCAAATTTACATGCTAATTACAGAAGGAAATCCCATACATAAAAAAGGATAAATATAGAAGTTTTTCTATGAAAAAGATATATGTCCCCTTCTTTCTCATCTTCTTGTATTTTTCTTTTCCTCCTTTCACCTAGGAAGTCTTCTCCCTTTTTCTTATATGGGTCAATATGCGTTAACATTGGCACAACAATTTTGCTGCAAACGTGTGTTAGCGCGGTCCTACAGTAGTTATGAAAAGTAATAATTGAAAATATAAAATGGAACTACTTATTTACTCATTATTATTATTTTTAAAATAAAATTAATTATTTAATATTAGTTAAACTTTTTTTTACAAAGTATATATCAAAACCATGAAACAATTAAATAATATTATATCATATTTTTTGTATGTGTGTGGGCACACACGAAACACATATGATAGAATATGTGTTTATTCTGATAGTGATCATAATACAATATATTATATTCAACTCTTTATCATATTTCATTATTATTTAATATTTTGTATCTAATAAATTCTTAAAATTTTATTTAAGAGTTTAGAGTAAAAAGAGAGGTAAAATTTTGTTTGAGAGTTCAGAAAAAAAGGGAAAGTATTTAAAATAAAAGAATGGGGTGAAGACAATTGAAGAATTTAGTCAAGAGGGTTTTGGGAATTTTTTACCTAAATACCCCACATTTTCGAAAAAAATTCTCCAAATATCTCACGTTTCAAAAAAATTTTCAAACTGTCCCAGTTAGGACAAGACTTTGTACATTATCGGCAAATGAAATGGCGACACCCCTTTAAGGCTACAACCCTGTCGCCAATTGTATTGACGACTCCCTTACTTATCAAATTGCCAGTGCAATTGGCGACCCTGTACAAATGCAAAAGGGAGTCGCCAATACAATTGGCGACAAGGTTATAGCCTTAAAGGGGTGTCGCCATTTCATTTAGCGACAATGTACAAAGCCTTGCCCTAACTGGGCAGTTTGGAAAAATTTTTAAAACATGGGGTATTTGGAATTTTTTTTCGAAAATATGGGATATTTTGGTAACTTTACCGGGTTTTGGTTGATTTAATTTTATTTATAATACAAAATTCCTATAATTTAGAAAAATTAAAAAACTGTATTATATAAGGAATTTTAAGGATTTGGGAGAGCATATATAAAATTTTCAATTATACTCTAAGTTATATTTAAAAATTAAAAAATACATTAATGATAACTATTTATTTATCATTCTATACAAAAGTATTATTTTAAAAAATATAAAAAAATATCTATTTTAGTTGATTGAAAAAATATTAAGTTTAGTTTCAACTTTGATCTCTATTTTAGTTGATTTACAAAGTTAATATTTATATTTTAAATTTAAACAATTTTTTTCTTTTTTTTTTCTTCTAAAAACAATTGAGATTGAAAAAGAATACAAGGGTTATTCTTACCATTACAACCAAAAGCAAAAAGAGATATTTGCAACCAACACTAAACTAACATGAAAAGGTTCTACACAATAAGCATGAAAACTAAAGTTGGAATAAAAAAAATCTTTAATTCAAGGCCACTTCCAGACTAAAATCTTAATGATCCAACAGATGTTAACATTACAAGAACCACTATTAAAGATTATGTTATTTCTTTTCTTCCATAGACACCACATTGCTGCCAACAAAATGGAGCCCAACTTAAAATTTCTAACATTATTATTTTCTACTCCTCCTCATTCCAAAAAAAAATTTCTAGACACAACCAGCAAAAGCGCTATTGCACCCACACCAAGCACCTATCTATCCCATATTTTTCGTTAAAACATTGCAGACAAAAAAGAGATGCAACAAGTCTTCATCTTCATGATTGCACTACACACACGTGGGCTCCAAATTAGCAAAACCTCTTCTAATTGAAAGGTCTTTTGTTGCCAATCTATTCCAAAACAACTTCCAACCGAACAACAAGATTTTCGCAGAAACTTTGATTTTCCATAACCAACCAAACGAATTAAGATGATCGATAGAAAACAGGTCAGAGTCCTTGCTCTTCATCATTAGCTGATAAGCTAGCTTGACAGAAAGCACACCAACTTTATCATGACTCCAAAGCACCTTATCTTCTATCTCATTGGAAGGAAAAACCCTATCAACAAATCCTTTAAACAATTGAGCCTACCTAAGACAGCTACATACTTGTGTAAATCAATCCCTATATCACCCCATATCCAAACTCCTCTGTTCCAATCCCCCATCGAAGATACCATGTCCTCGTTCTTTCTACTCAATGTGAACAAGTCCAGAAAAAGATCAGCTAATGGTAGCGAACTAACCCAAGCAACAGTTCAAAAATGAATAAAGTTACCTGTCCCCAACATAAAACCAACAGATCCTGAAAAATTGAAATTAAACTTACCAGGCAAAGAGAATTAGATTAAAAAAGCAATATCCATTTCTATAACCCTGCTTCTCCGTCAGTACAGTGTTTTCAATACAACCATATCTTGCCTTGAGAACAAACTTCCAAAGAGAATTAGATTAAAAACGCAATATCCATTTCCACGTTGATAGCAATGCAAGATTGAACTGCTTTAAAATTTTCACTCCAAGCCCTCCTCTATCTTTAGCCCTACAAACAGTTTTTTTAATAGAATTATATAGCACAAAAAAAACTGATACAAACAAGAAATGGGGATCAAGCCAAAACCCTCTCAAGAAGAAACAAACCTAAAGAATGGTAAACAAAACCTATTCTTTACAAAATCATCCCTAAAAAATATGGGATCCAAGTGTAGTTAGTGTAATTAATAACCGTAAGCCTTATGTTAGCAAGCGAGTTCACGCAGCTATTCCCTTCTCGAAGTATATTAGAAACCACAAATCACATGATATTAATACAATTAATCCATCTGTTACGAATTTTCCAAGGAACTTTGAAAGGGGGATTGAAAGCTTGAACCACATCCATAGAATCCGATTCTAACCAAATTTTCTGCCAACCCTTCTCATGAGCGAACTCAATTGTTAACATAGCACTGGAGAATTCGGAGATGAGAGAATTAGAAACCTCAAGAAAATTAGCAAAAGCACCAAGAAACCTGCCATTAAAATCTCTAGCAATGCCTCCACAAGCAGAAGACCTCGGATTTCCTAAAGAAGCACCATCATAATTGATCTTGATGCAATACCATGGAGGCGGCTTCCAAATAACTTCCAGAATCTTGGGAGCATAAGGAGGCTAAATAGTGACTTTGAAATACTTCAACAGCTCAAAATCATGAATATTGACAAAGGAAGGAGTTTTGAAATTATTTCCAGCCAACCCACAAACCGACATAATACCAGAAATTGAAGAAGAAGTAGATACTTTCTTGTCTTTAAATCTGACACTATTTCTAGCAAACCAAACAGCATTTAAGAGATGCATAACATCAACATTAAAAATTAACTTACATTGATCCGACCAATTGCGGTTGCAGATACTCCAAATATCATCCCAGTTCTTTATCAACAAACTAATATTAAAAGCTTTGGACAACCAATGCCAAAAATGGGAAACATAAGAGCACTAAAAAATGGCGGTAGAGAAATCCCCTTTGCCACTTTTATGGATAATAGTATGAGAAACCTTAACCCCTGGGTCATCCGTTAAAGCAGCCCAGGAGTTCCTTAGGAAATTTCTATCATTCAATGCCTCAGTATCATCAACATCAACAGTTTGGACAATTTGTTGATCTTTAACAGTCACTGCTACATAGTCTGAAGAAGAGTCCGAGTCCAGAGAAGGTTTTTACACAAAGTTGGGAAGAATGTGAGGTTCTAGGGGAGACTCCTCTGTATGAATAGGATGAGCCTTATCCGGTCCAACAACGGGGTTATCAACTTTATGAGCAACAATAATGTCATTTATCACAACATCTTTCCTTGAATCAACATTATCTTTCTACACAAAAGCAGTTTTATGCAGAGCTTTATTCAAAACTTTGGAGTTCTTCACACTATGACGCGTTTTCCTGCAATGAGAATAGAAATCCGGCAAACTTTCATATTCAATATCAGCAAAAAACACAAATCCATCTCTCTCAACAAGAACATTATAATTGAGGGGTTGTGCTAGATCCATATCAATTAACACTCTAACGAATTTCCCAAAAGTGCGATCAAATCTAGGCTTAGAAGCAGATGCATTAATACATATGGGGGTACAAACACTACTAGCAATGGAAAAAAGAATCCTTGGTCTCCAATATTCCTGCGAAAGACCAAAAATCTGAGCCGCACCTGTGCAGAAGTATTTTGTTGCGAAGATGGATTAAAATCCTTGGACCTGGCGAACAATTTCAAAGAGCCAAGGTTAAGATTTAGAGTACCTGAAGCCTTTACTCTTCTCATGTCTTCTGTGCAAGCAAATGTAAATTCATAATAACCTTTACCAAGCGAGAGAACTCCCTAATTTTTTACTTCAGTCTATATTGCAGCAAGCTTAGAACGAAGCGCAAAAATAGTAAGACGCGTAAACTCCTTCTATATTTGTGCACTTAAATTGAAGATGAGTAAATTTTTAAATGATGTGTTAAATTTTAATTAATATATCATTTGTGAAACAAAAGACAAAATGTATAAGATCTTTTGTAGGACTTTTTATATAATTAAATATGTTTATGAAAAGAGGTTCTACATTATAATTTGAACCTAACACGCTAACATTAATTTTCCATTAAATCTATGATATCCGTAGTTTGTTTGATTGAACATGAGTAACGTTAGCTCTGTATCATATCTCAACGTATATATCTGGTAATAACTAAAGTAGATGTTCACTCCCAACGATTGGTTGTGACTAACCGATTCAATCATCTCCTCGTATCTTATACCACTTAGATATGTCAGAGGTAACTCTGGCTTTTCTCTAAAGATTTCTTTTTCTCTGCACTACACGTTGGAACCGATGCCTTATTGAAGACTTGTTGTGGTGGTGTCTCTGTTGGGTATTTATATAGGAAAATAGTGAAGAAATCCACACTAGCTCAAATCTATGTGATCATTGTGCCCATTTCTTGACTATTTTCTTCATTGACCTGGTCTGATTACCAACGAGTCGAGTACCTTCAGGATCCTTACCTTTGCCCAGACATTCCTCTGCCACTGCCAAAGAGGTGAGGAGGTTTTTGAGCATGACTTCTCTAATACGCCATGCCGCTTTCAAGTTAGATTTGATCATGGTTGACTTCCATTTGCTTATATTATGTGCTACCTTTAAGGGGAGTGGAGAGACCACAGTGTTTAGTTTCGACCAAGGATGCCATTAAAGGCACTCTTACACACAACTATCAGGAAGTTGAGTTACTAAATCATTGAAGGTCGGGAGATCTCTGCCATCGTGTGGATTGAGATCTAGCAGTCGGGTCTTTAAGCGCTAAAGTAGGCCATTGTAGAGGACATTACACGAAATTTTCGTCGTGTAATTTGCAACAGTGATTGTTATAATCAATGACGACTCAATGTTTGACACTCAGTTTACCTTCTCGCGATCTATAAATCCTAGCATCGACTCTCACTTTTGTAACCTGGTATCGGTCGTTGCTTGGAGGAGGTGCCATGATGGCAAATTCCTTCCAGACGATGTTTTTGCGTGGATCCTATCGATGATTGAGAATTGAGTTGAAGCAAGATCAGAGAATTCAACAAAGTTCTTAAGTGAGATATATGAGGTCACTATCAAGAATGATCTCCTCGTGGAATTTCGCAGGAATTAAGAATCAATTCCCATAGACGACACAACTGTTCTGTACAAGAAACAAAATTTGTGTAGATTGATGACATAGGACTTTGGATTCGGTGATACTGATCTCTGGTGTGATGGCACGTAGTGGACCTGCAAGATTAACACTCCAACGCCCAAGTCAATTACAGAGTTTAAAATAAGTATAATAAAAAGTGAAAATCAGAAAAGTATAATCTAAATCTTGTATGTGCTGACTATATATTGGATAATTTTGATTGAAATTATGCATGATTAGGCCTTGGTTTTAGACCTTCGATAGGTTTAGAACAAAAATAAATTTGAAAAACTATAAAATTAACAATTTTAGGCTTCAATTTTCTTTAACAACCACCCAAACAACTTTTAATCATATAGGTGATCTTTAGAGACAAAAACTAAAAACTATTTTCGTTTTACAACAAATTCTTTATTTTTTTTTTAAAACAATTTACAATTTAAAGTACTAAGATATCCATAATTGTTGTTTTGTTGTCCTTTTGTTATCCTAGTGTAGTGTGTGGTCTCCTTAAGACGAGAACTATATCCCTTCCTTTAAGGACACCATTCATCAATCATTCATCCACACAATACAAAACAAAATTCATCTACTTCTCTTCCTTTCTTTATTTCTTTATTTCTTTTTGTTTTTCTTTCTTTTTTCTTTTTTTCTTAATTTTTAATTTCTCAAACCCTATCCCTAAACTAATATTAATTTCCCCAAATTCTCTTTCCAATCTCCTATGATTGTTCTTGTTCTTGGTCGTTCCCTCACTTCCTCTTCCTTATATAAGACTTCCCCTTTCACTCAAATTCCAATCCAATTCAAACCCATTTTTCTTCTTCACCCAAAGCTTCAATCTTTAATCCCAATTCAACCTTCTTCTTCATCCATGGCTACTTGTGTTGATTCTTCAACCCCTCCTCTTTCTCGCAAACCAAACGTCTCCCAACCCGATGATTGTTCCTTCAACTTCGCCAAATTCTTCCAACCCACTTTCTCTGATCGTGTTTCATCCATACCCATCTCAACCAATCATGAAAAAGCCTCCGTTTTGGAGGATTTGAAACATGTTGTTCATGACGAGGTTCAAAACGAGGTTGATGTCGTTGATGTTAAGGTTAATGTTAATGTTAGGTTTGATGTGTGGTTGAAGATTCAAGAAGAAGCAAGGTTAGATTTAGATCAAGAACCGATTTTATCTAGCTACTATTTCAGTTCAATTTTATCTCACAAATCATTTGAAAACGCTTTAGCAAATCAACTCTCGGTTCATTTGAGTAATTTGAGTCTTTCAAGCACAACCCTTTTCGATATTTTCAAGAGTGTTATTGTTGATGATGAAGATATCATAAACGCAATGAAATTCGACATTGAAGCAGTGAAAGAAAGAGACCCTGCTTGTATAAGCTATGTCCATTGTTTACTAAACTTCAAAGGCTTTCTAGCAATGCAAGCTCATAGGGTAGCACACAAACTATGGTTACAAGGTAGAAAAGTTTTAGCCTTGTTGATTCAAAATCGGGTATCCGAGGTTTTCGCGGTTGATATTCATCCTGGCGCTAAGATCGGGCGAGGGATTCTGCTTGATCATGCAACAGGACTTGTCGTTGGCGAAACGGCAGTGATAGGGAATAATGTTGCGATTTTGCATAATGTTACTTTAGGCGGAACGGGTAAAGCTTGTGGTGATCGGCATCCGAAAATTGGGGACGGTGTTTTGATTGGTGCAGGGACATGTATTTTAGGGAATGTTAGTATTGGTGATGGTGCTAAGATTGGTGCTGGTTCTGTTGTTTTGAAAGATGTTCCTCCAAGAACTACTGCCGTAGGGAATCCTGCTAAGTTGATTGGTGGAAAAGATAACCCTATTATGTTGGATAAGATTCCTAGCTTTACTATGGATCATACTTCATATATTTCTGATTGGTCTGATTATGTTATCTAGGAACCTGAATTTGCTGTAGTTACTACAAGACACATTTAACCGATTTTGGCCGTTGATTGGTCTATTCAGACCAGACGAATCATCGGCCACGACACGGTGCCGTGTTTAGTTTAAATCAGTTGTTTAGAGACTAATCTTGTTATGTGTTTTAGATTTTTTTTATTAGATAATCTTGGTCGGGGATTTTGTTTGTTTGTTGTATAAGAGAGGATTTAGATTCTCCTGTTGACTACAAAAAAATGTCTCTTAAACCATGTTGTATGTTGCAAGAACCACTCATTATTTGTATTTTCTGTGCTTTAGCATATATATTATATATGGAATATGAAATATGAAAATAATTTACATATTTTGGATGATGATTTCCATTTTATATTTGGCTCAATTCAGTTCAAAAATGTAAAATCTGTAACGAATAATTAGCAGTTCGATTCAGTTTTTGTAAACTGGAGTACTACTGATTACAGAATGCTAAATGCAGTACTTATAGTTCTTATTTTTGACACCAGATTAGTTTAAGTTTGAAAAATGAAAATCATTATAATTTCATAATAACAGGATTTTATTAATCTAATATTTTTTCAGTACTACTTTTTTTAATGTTATTTAAAATCAAAAGGCCAATAAAATGAAAAGGATGCTAATTAAAATTCTTATTATTATTAGTTGTGTAATTAACAGACCATGTAACTTTTAGAGCATTGAAAGGTAATTTTGTTTTGCTTCTCTTATCGAGCCAATTCATTTAATATTTAAATTTTATTGATTTTAAAACTATGTGAAATAACTTGTGGTTTTGTGAGAGAGAGTGTTTGCTACGACTTGTATAGTTATCATTTCTGTTGGGGGACGATTTTCAGTTTTGTCTTTAAAGATTTAAAAAAATCCAGATCAGTTTTATGGTTTTTAAAAATTTCAGAAAATCAAAAGTTGTTTTAACCATAAATAATTATCTCTTCCGTTCTTTTTTAAGTGTCATTTTTAAAATAATTTTTTGGTTTTTTTAATTGTCACTTACAAATTTCAAGATAGTATTAATTGTACTTTTGTCAAAATTATCCCTAAATAATCATTATAGAGAGAGAAAAAATTAAATTAATATAATAAATAAATAGAGATATTAGAGATAAAAGGAGAATTGTTATTTAAAAAGTAACTATATTGATTAGTTTTTTCGGTAAGTATAAAAATTCAAAAAATATCACTTAAAAAGGAACGGAAGCAATATCTATACTATTCTATAATCCTATAACTTCTCCCACTAATTTTCCCTCCAAAACCTCTAATAATAATAATAATAATAATAATAACCTCTCTCTTCCTTTCAAAATATTCCATCTCTCACCACTTTCTAACCATAATAATAATAACAATAATAATAATAATAATAATTAATACAAAAAATAATAAATAATATTTTATGTAATCAACTAGCCCTAATAATAATTAATTTTTTTCTTCCATATATGAATTTTTTTCATTGCCTATTAATCCCTATTCCATTAACTCATTTCATTAGATATTATATTAGTAGTTAATTTTAGGGTTAATTGCATTTTATCCCCCTGCCATATCAGCGTACCCCCATCGTTGCCAAAGGCAGGTTTTGGCAACGGTTTGCTTGAAAAAACCGTTGCCAAAAGTCAGGGAGGGGGGAAAAACAAAATTCGCTAACATCACAGGGGGTAACATGCAATTAACTCTTAATTTTATTATGTCTATAAATTCATGCGAACCATTCAAAATTTTAAATTATGATAGCTTCTATAAATTTTAAATTTCATATATAGTCTTTTTCTCACTATCTCTATTAACAACTATTTTTATTAACCATTATCCCAGTAACACATTTCATTAGACATTATATAAAAAAATTTATTTAATAAATTTAATAATATATTTTTTAGAGAATGTGGGACTATTTGTAGAATGTGTAACTATTATCCACTTTATTAAATCTTATATATATATTTTTAATTAACTTTACATTCTATCTCTAATAATAATTATATTGAATCTTAATTAATTAAAATGTGAATTCTTTTTCTTTCTTAGAACAAATGGGTTTTAAGAAGAAGAAATAATATTTAAATCCAAATTATATAAAATATCATAATTTGGAGATTACTATCTCAAAATTTAGAATTTTAAATAAATATTTATATAAAAATTTATTAAATTATATATAAAATAAAAAATTAATGCTAAATTTCTATAATATTGGCCCGTGCATTGCACGGATAAATGACTAGTAAATCATAATTATTTGATAGTCAGTTTTTATAACAATGGTTGAAATGCGGTGGTGCTTATCAGTAGTGAAGGAAAATGTTTATTACTAAAAAAATCTGAAAATAAAAAAATGCAAAAATAAATTCCAATTATTCATTATCACTACTATTCTATGATCTTTATTAAAAATAATTAAATTTAAAATCAATTTAAAATTCACCTCTAAAATAGTAATATGTGTGCATTATGTATTCTTTTTCAAATAATTTCCTATTTAATAATTATTATTTTGAAAAGAAATGTCAAAATGGTGATAGGTGCTTAAAGTGATCTTATTTTAGTGGTGGGCAAAAGTGGTGGTCTATAATGATTGAGCTTGTGATGGATGATCATATGTGTGATTCATATCGTTAGAACTGAGAATAGGTTAAGTTAAGTCGGTCTAGAGAGATCAATAGTTTGATTTATTTAAATTTGATTTTATTTGACCTCTTTAATAAAAAAGTTAGGTTTAAAATTTTATAAAAATATATTACTACTTTCAATTATATTTATAAGAAAAAATTTTATTTATTAATAATTAATATATCTAGATTGCATAATGAATCAAATATATTAATTTTTTAATAAATTTATAGAGTCAACATTATTTTATTAATAGAACAAGAGGGAGTGTTATTTACTTAAATTTATAGATTTAAACTATTAAAAATATCTATGATAAGACAAAAATATAGAAAATAAACTAAATAATATATAAAATATTGTGTTGCCTATTTTTAAAAAATAAATTATTTAAAATTTTTAATGTGAAACAAACTTTTAAATAGGCGTTTATATTAGACAAAATTTTTAAAAAGTCAGACATGATAAAAAAAAAGTCTATAATAAGTCATTGATTAGACTTAAGCTTTAAAAATTTATCGTAGATAATATAGGTGTTCATTGATTCGGACAAATCCGAACCCAACCGGAATCTAAATCAAACCAATGTGTTTGAGTCAGACTTTTTCCAGTTCGGACAAAAATCGAACCGAACCGAACCAATTAAAACTTATGTTAATTGGTTCGGGCAACAGATTTCTAATTTGCTACCCGTAAATCCGAACCAAACCAATAACAATAAACATAATTAATTCATATAATAAATTATTAATTTTAATTGAATTATTACTTATTTATTTGAATGAAGAGAATAATTGTTATAGCAATTAGCAAGTACAAACTATAATGAAAGAAATAAAGAGGCATAATCTCTGGACATTTCCAATGAAAAACGGAACGACGTCTTTCAAATTATCGCAAGCCTATCAATCAATGATAAAATATAGAGAAACCAAACATCACAACCATTATAAATCAAACTCATAAATTGCAAACTATAAGTATCCGCAAACCACAAGTTTCTTCCCAAATTGCAAATCCTCAAATCACAAGTATTTGCAAACTCCAAACCTTCAATTTTATGCTATGAAATGGAGTATGAGTATGCAGTTAAATTGTTTTAAGTTATTGAATATTTAAGTGATATACAACAACTATATTACTATGGTGGTTATAACTTGCTTAAAAATATGTGTGTCATGTGTTCAATATTTATTTTTCATATTTTAGCGTGTAAACACATAATTTAAAAAAATATATTTTTTGTATATTTATTTTTAATATATCTGATCAATCCAATCCAAACCAATCCATTGTTTTTCGGATCGGTTTGCTTTGGGCTTTATTGGAAAAATATAAAAATCCAATCCGAACCAATTAATTTATTTTTCATTAGTTCGGGTATCGGATTCTCTCAAAACCGAACCAAACCGGCTCGCGAACACCCCTATTAGATAAGAACAACCTTTTAAAAAGTCCAGACTAAAAAAAAGCATATAATACGTCTTATGCTCAGGACTGTTTTTGAAGGCGTGTAAGACGGACTATCGCATAGGGTTTCAAAATTTTCACACATAACTCATTGTTAAATTAGGCCTCATAAAATATTTAGAGTGGTTAATTAATGGTTAGATAGAACCTCTATTTGATTTTTCATGATTAAACTACTACTAATCTATACAAGGTCTTTAAAAAAATTGAGACGACTCTGCTTAGACTAGACTCTGTCGTTAAAAATTTATCTTAAGTTAGAGTCGGTCCTTCTAAGGTCTGATATGTCATATTCCTGTGATAGTTGGTGGTGGTCAAATTAACAATTAAAGATAGATGAAATGATAATAAATGATAGTCAGAGTAGCGGTTAGTGATAACAATCAATAATTTGAATGATCATTTTGGTGATTAGAGATAGATGAAGTCATAATGGACAATGGTCAAAGTAGTGGTTGGATATATTTCCTCCGTCTCTTAAAAAGTGTCTTATTTGAGTAATGCGCGGTTCTTAAGAAAATGATTAAATGTGTTGGTTTTAGTGAAAAAAGCTAATGTCATTTACTAGAATACCCCTATAAATATAGTTAATAAAATAGTTGAATAAAGTGAAAGCTAATGAATAGTGGTATATTAGTGAAAAAATAATAATAAATGGCACATTGGTAATGTAAATGGATAATTATTTTGAGACAAAGAAAAAGTACAAATGAGACACTTTTTATGAGACGGAAAAAGTAGTAAGATTGATATGCAATGGTGATTAGAGTGGTGAACACATTGGGGTTGACAATGATCGGATTGGTGGTCATAGTGTTAGTCAATGATGATCAAATTAATAAACTGAAGTGAATGAAATGATAATCTGTAGTGGTCAAATAGATCGTTTGTAGTGGTTGATGCGGTGATTAATGTTAAATTGTAATTTATAGTGTGTCGAAACTAGCATGTGTCGAATTACCTAGGAGTGTCGAATTGTTTCGACAGATGCATCTTATATTAGATTTGATTGGATTCTGTTTTGATTAGATTAGATTTTATATGATTTAGATTAGATTTGATATTTTGGGCTTTAAAGTTTTGGGCCTTTGTAAATCTAAATCTATATAAAGGGAGTATCCCTTGCATTGTAAACACAACAATTGTATTCACAGTTTGCGGGTAGCAAGTGAAAGTGCAATATATTCAAAATCCCACAGTTCGTGGGTAACATTCTTTTCTCCAAATATTTCTCTTCTCTCTCTTTTCTTTCTTGCTGTTAGTTTGTTCTTCTTCTTCTTCCTTTGTTCTTCATTGTCATTACGTATTGTTTGTGGGTTGGTGATCAATCTTGAGATCAAGATTAAAGCGAAATCATCATAGGGTGTGGTGAATTTCCAACATCTGGTATCTAGAGCTCCGGTTGTGATTCAAGGAGGAAAATCCTGATGGCTATGAATCATTCAAATGGACACTTTCCGGCGACCCTACCAATTCTCAAGAAAGATAATTATGAGAATTGGTGCAAGCAGATCAAGGTGGTTTTCTGTTATCAAGATCTGTGGGATCTTGTGAAGGAAGGAGTAACACCGCTTGGGGAGAATGCGGATCAAGAAAAGGCTGCACTCAAAGATTTGAAGAAGAAAGATTATAAAGCGCTGTTTATAATCCATCAATGTGTTGATCCAGATAACTTTGAAAAAGTTAGCGATGCAGAATCAACAAAGGAAGCATGGGAGATTCTTGAAAAGTCGTTTGGAGGCGCAGAAAAGGTGAAAGAGGTGAGGTTACAAACTCACAAGAGAACCTATGAGTTGCTTCAGATGGAAGACAACGAAAGTATTACAGATTTCTTCACCAGAGTTACAAAACTGGTGAATCAAATCAAAGTATGTGGAGAAACACTGACGACGAAAGCAGTAGTCTCAAAGATTTTGAGATCGTTGACTCCTAAGTTCGACCACGTGGTAGTAGCCATAGAAGAGTCGAAAGACTTGTCAGTATTGACGAAGGAAGAGCTTCAAGGGACGCTTGAGTCTCATGAACAAAGGATGGCTGAGAGAGCTGCAGGAAAGTCGAAGAGTGATATGGCTTTGCAGGCGCAGTCAGAAAAGGAAAGGAAAGGCAAAGGAAACGTGAATGGAAACAAAGATAGAGGAGGCAGTAATTCGACTCAGAAGAAACCTTGGAACCAAGGAAACCAAAGAGGTGGTGCTGCAGGTAGAGGAAGAGGTGGTGGTCGAAAGCCAGACAAAAGTCACATTCAATGTTTCAATTGTCAGAAGTATGGCCATTATGTTAGTAACTGTCCAGAAAAGAAGAAAAATCAAGAAACTGATGCAAATCTGGCGAAGCATGAAGAAGAAGAGACGTTGCTGATGGTCACAACGAAAGATGAAGAGAGATTCCAAGATCAGTGGTACTTGGACTCAGGATGCTCATCACACATGAATGGAAGGAAAGATTGGTTTGTCAACATGAAGCCCTCGTCGAAGAACACAGTGAAGTTTGCGAATGACAACACTCTAGCAGCTGAAGGTGTTGGTGATATTATGATTATGAGGAAAGATGGCAAAAGGTCAACAATTTCCAATGTGTTGTACATACCAGGCATGAAGAGTAATTTGCTCAGTATAGGGCAACTTGTCGAAAAGAACTACAAGGTAGTTGTCGAAGACAAGATGATGAGAGTTCTCGACGTAAGTGGTAGGTTGATCTTGAAGGCTCCAATGTCTCAGAATAGGACCTTCAAGATTGAACTCAATGTGATGGAGCACAAGTGTCTAGCAACAGCAGCCAGTAGAGATGAGTGGTTATGGCACTTTCGACTAGGCCATCTCAACTTCAATGACATCAGAGAACTGAAGAGAAGAAATATGGTTTCAGGATTACCAGAAATCGGCATTCCAAGTGAAGTCTGTGAAGAGTGTGTTCAGTCGAAACAACACAAGAATAGCTTCAGCAAGGATGCAGGAAGGAAGTCGAAGGCAATACTTGAAGTCATATACTCTGATGTATGTGGTCCAATCCAGGTGGATTCGATTGGTGGCAACAGATATTTTGTCACGTTTATAGATGATTTCAGTCGAAAGTTATGGACCTACCTCATCAAGAAGAAAAGTGATGTGTTTGAGGTATTTGTTAGATTCAAATCCATGGTCGAAAGACAGAGTGGTCGAAGGTTGAAAACTCTGAGAACTGATGGTGGTGGAGAATATGTGTTGAAAGAGTTCGATGCATTATGTAGAAAAGAAGGGATTGTGCATGAGGTGGTGCCACCCTACACTCCATAGCAGAATGGGATTGCAGAATGCAAGAACAGAACCATCATGAACATGGTAAGAAGTATGTAGAATGGAAAGCATCTACCTAAAGAATTATGGGGAGAAACAGTTTCGACAACAACATATCTTTTGAACAGATGTCCGACGAAGAAGCTTGAAGGAGTCACACCAGAAGAATGTTGGTCTGGTGACAAGCCAAGCCTCAGTCACTTAAAGGTGTTTGGATCTATAGCACATAGACATGTGCCAGATTAGTTGAGAAGGAAGCTTGATGACAAGTCGAATCAGATGATCTTGATAGGATATCATTCGACTGGAGGTTACAAGTTGTTCGACCCAGTGAATAAGCAGGTAGTGATCAGCCGGGACGTGATCATAGATGAGCTTAAATAATGGGATTGGAAAGAGAAAGCCAAGAAGGATTCAGTGAGAATCTCTTGTGAAGAACCAGCCACTGAAGTCGAAAGAGAAGTCCGACAGGAACCAGTTGCAGATGAAGCAGGTTCAAGCAGACCTCGACGAACAAGACACATGCCTGAAAGGTTGCAAGAATGTGTAATTACATCAGATGATGTGGTCGATGAAGAGGGTGAGCTGGTACATTATGCTTTCTACGCAGATGTCGAACCAGTCAATGCAGCTGAGGCATTGAAAGATTTGAAGTGGGTGAAAGCAATGAATGAAGAGTTAGAATCCATCGAAGTCAACAACACATGGTCACTTGTCGAATTGCCTCAAGGCAAGAAGGCAATTGATGTGAAGTGGGTTTACAAGGTAAAGGTGAATCCTAGAGGAGAAGTAACTTGACACAAGGCGAGACTTATGGCGAAAGGATTTCTTCAGAAGGAAGGAATCGACTTCGATGAAGTGTTTGCACCTGTTGCTAGAATCGAAACAATCAGGTTGGTTGTTGGTCTAGCAAATATGAACAAGTGGCACACATGTCAGATGGACGTGAAATGTGCATTCCTTAATGGTCCCCTAGATGAAGAAGTTTATGTCGCACAACTAGCTGGGTATGTGAAACGAGGTGAAGAAGGAAAAGTGTACAGGCTGCATAAAGCCCTGTATGGACTTAAGCAAGCTCCAAGAGCCTGGAATAAGAAAATCGGCAGCTTCTTAAGGGAGAAGGAATTTGTGAAGTGTACGACAGAGCATGAAGTATATGTAAGAAGAAGCAATGGCGAATTACTTATACTATGTCTCTATGTCGATGATTTGTTGATAGCAGGAAGTTGCAAGAAGGAGATCGAAGATTTCAAATATGATCTAAGCAAGGAGTTTGAAATGTCAGACTTGGGAGATCTCTCATATTTCCTTGGCATCGAATTCTACAAGACTAGTAGAGGTTTGATGATGCACCAACGAAGATATGCAGGCGAAATACTCAAGAGATTTGAGATGCAAGATTGCAACTCAACTTCGACTCCAGCTGAGACCAGACTGCAACTGTCGAAGGATCCAGACGAAGATGATGTCGACCCAACCCAATACAGAAGACTTATTGGGTCACTTAGATACCTTTGTCACACAAGGCCTGACTTAGCATACAATGTTGGTATGGTAAGTAGATTCATGTAGAAGCCAAAGGTATCACACCTTACAGCGACAAAGAGGATACTGAGGTATCTGAAAGGGACTCTCGACTATGGCATTTTATTTCCTGCAGTTGATGAAGGGAAAGAATGCAAGTTAGTGGGATACACAGACTCTAGCTGGTGTAGTGATGCAGAAGATAGAAAATCCACAGCTGGATATGTGTTTATGTTAGGTGGTGCACCAGTTGCTTGGAGTTCGAGAAAGGAGCCAGTAGTGGCATTGTCATCATGCGAGGCAGAATATATAGATGCTTCTCTTTGTGCATGTCAAGCAACTTGGATGGTGAACTTGGTCGAAGAGATTACAGGGAAGAATCATGGAGTAATTACCATGAAGATCGACAACATGTCAGCTATCAATTTGGCGAAGAATCCAATAGCTCACGGTCGAAGCAAGCACATCGAAATGAGGTTCCATTATCTTCGAAAGCAGGTAGCAGAAGGGAAGATGAATTTGGAACACTGCAGAACTGAGAATCAGATTGCAGATATCATGACGAAGGGAGTGCAGGTCGAAGTATTCAAGAAGCTAAGATCGATGATGAATGTAGATAGTTTAGACATAATGAATTAGGTGGTGTGTTAAATTGTAATTCATAGTGTGTCGAAACTAGCATGTGTCGAATTACCTAGGAGTGTCGAATTGTTTCGACAGATGCATCTTAGATTAGATTTGATTGGATTCTGATTTAATTAGATTAGATTTTATATGATTTAGATTAGATTTGATATTTTGGGCTTTAAAGTTTTGGGCCTTTGTAAATATAAATCTATATAAAGGGAGTATCCCTTGCATTGTAAACACAACAATTGTATTCACAGTTTGCGGGTAGCAAGTGAAAGTACAATAGATTCAAAATCCCACAGTTCGTGGGTAACATTCTTTTCTCTAAATATTTCTCTTCTCTCTCTTTTCTTTCTTGCTGATAGTTTGTTCTTCTTCTTCTTCCTTTGTTCTTCATTGTCATTACGTATTGTTTGTGGGTTGGTGATCAATCTTGAGATCAAGATTGAAGCGAAATCATCATAGGGTGTGGTGAATTTCCAACAATTAATGGTTTGATACGTTGAAGTGGTGATTAGTGGTCATAGTGTATAGCGCTGATGGTTGGTAGTTTGTGATGTGTGAAAGTTTACACAAAAACACGAGTTATAAAACTTATTTTTGAGATTTTAGTGAAAGTTGTTTTTAAATTACATAAAAAAATCAATTCAACTGTATTTTTACTTACAACTACGAACGACTGTTAACATTAAAAATATTATTTGAATCATAAATAAATATTTTTTAAAAATCATTTACTATAGTGTTTTCTAAAATTTGATAAACTCAATCTATAAGACAGATACATGTCTAAAAAAAAAAACTCTACTTTTGTTGAATATTGGTTTATTGATTATATATATAAATTAATAAAAAAGAATAAATAAAAAATAGAATTATATTTTTATTAAAATACTCTCATTAATTGTAGATGTATTTTTATTTAAAAAAATAGAAGTGTAAATTGTAATTTATGAGTGACATTAATTAAACCAATGATGTAATAAAATATGAATTAAAATAGATTAATAGGCATGATAATGCGATTGATTATAATATATATTTTTTAAATGATATGTAGTGTTAATGATTCAATTTAGTAAGAGCCAATCTATCTCACACCCGTTTTATTTGACCGAAAATATAAGAGTAGTTCACATGCCTTTGAAGGATGTGTATTTATAGAGGCCTTTAAGGCCTTGAGTTCTATTGAGAAGGTTCATCGCCCACTCAGGCAATGATGGACAGTTAAATCCTTAAATCCTTATTTTCAAGGGGTCATGGGTTAGTTAATGACCCCTACTTCTCTCTATCCTAATAATGTTTCTTCCCATATTTCCCCCGTCTATAACCATCACTTAAGTGGAGTTCTTTTATGAATAAAACACTACAAAATCCATTGTAGAATTGTTGCATCGAGGGTTTCCCATAATTATTTCTCATCATCAATCTCAGGTGTCTTTTTCTTCTTGCCTAATACTGGAGGAATAATGTGATGAATGACCTTATGAGAGATGACATGGATTTTTAAAAGTTCAATCCATATACTAAATTGAATGTTTTCCATCTCAAGAACAATGGGGATGTGGTTCTTAACGTTGGTCATGGAGAGAGCCGAATGGAAATGATTCTTCAGTGAAGAAGAAGGAGGTGGTGTAGGAGGAGCCTTTTAGTTGATAGGGGTTGAGGTATGTCTGGCTGCGAAGGAGGGAAAAGAAAATAAATCGAGGAAGAGAGGGTTGACCAATTATGAAGCCTAATATCTATATATCAATGATTTATTTAATTATACGAAATATATTTGGAAGGTATTGGCTATCCTATGAATAGAAAAGATATAAAATATAATTTCATGAATATTCTAATAAATATTCTATGAAAGACTTTATTATGATAATAAGTTTACTATTAGAATAGCCCATAACCTAATGCAACGTGATGAAATAAAATATATTGAAGTCGACAAACGTTTTATTAAAATAAAAGGCTTAAATGCAGTTTTGATCCCCTTAAATTCATTTTGATAATTTTTTAGTCCCTGTTTAAGAAAATAAGTTTTATGGTCCTTTAGTATTCGATTTCATGTTCTTTTTGTTGATCCATTGTGACAAAACAATCTCATTTGCATATGTGGCATTGAAATCTATGATGTGGCATTTTTTATTGTTGCCACGTCATTAAAAATATTTGAAAATTTAAAGATTTATTATTTTATTTTCTTTAAATTTTCATTTTAATAATTAAATGTTTTTGATAATTTAATTTTTTTATAAATATTTATTTATAAATTAATTATCACAAATTCTAAAATATATATTTGGGCCTAAGGTTCAAGTTTTATAAGGAGTGGCCAAATACCCAACATTACAATAAGCATTGTAGAAAAGTATTATATAAACACTAGTTGTTGAGGATTTAACTTGGCAACCTCCTACTTGTACTTGACACCTTCTTATTTAAAACGTTTTTACCATTATACCCGTTTGTAAAAATTGGATTTTTTTTTGAAATTTACCTGTTTTTTTCGAAAATTTGCAACATGTACCAGAAACTTTGGAAAATTTTCATTATTTTACCGGAAATTTTGAAATTTCCCATTAAAAATGAAAATGTATGGAAAAAAATATGAAGAATACAAGAAATTTCGAAACTTTTGAAAAAAATATGAAAAAAAAATTTTACACTACTGAAAATTTCGAAATTTCCGGTAGTGTAAAAAAATTTTCATATTTTTTTTAGAAATTTCGAAATTTCCAGTAAAAAAAATGAAATTTCAGATATTTTTCATTTTTTACTGAAAATTTTCATTTTTTATAGAAAATTTCCGATAAAAAAATAAAATTTCCATTAATATAAAATTTTTTCACTTGTTTTAAATTTTTTTAATGTCAATTTTAAAATTATGAAAATTTAGGGATACCAGGTATAATTTGGGGTCACCTGATAAATTCTCCTAGTATGGTGATTATCTTTCTATGTGGGACTTAAAATAATGTACTAAATGCTGTAGAGAACTAATCAAACTTGGAGGCAAACTTGAAGGTCAATGCTTCGTGTCTCTAACATACGAAAGATCTGTAAAGTGAGGATCAAGAAGAGTTGCAATTGTAAATTGATTCTTACTTCGTGTCTCTCGGTGACTTCAATGGCGCTATGCGATACTTTTCTCAGGTTATATTATTTTATTTTGTTAGTTTTAATGTTTTCTTAGTTTAATGTTTTATCTTCTTATCATGTGAAAAGTTCAGCAACATTATGAATTGAAACGTCTAGTGATGTTAAAATGTCTTTCGTATCTGAAATTACTTATTCTCTGTCACCAGCTTCATATAAGGCCAGTGCTCTCCCTACCCTTGCATACTCTTAGAATTTCAAGTCTTTGTAGCTTTCAATCACCTAAAAAAAACAAGTAGCATGAATACCAGAGTACAAATATGAGCATAAACTTATTTTAGCTTGTGACATTTTGATTTCATTGATTGATAATCTTTCATCTTTTAGAGTACATATATAATATTACTAACGGATAATAAAATAAATGCCCAACTAAACAACAAAAGTTCAATATATTCTAACTTTAATAATTAAATTGCTTAAAATTAACTCCATGATCCTATTATTACCTACCCCTTCAAAAACAACCTTGTCCTTGAGGTTGTAAAACTGTATTGTTGTAATAACTTTCCTGGATCCGACTGCTTGCAGAAAGACTTTGAAATTTGTGCAAATTTCCAACAATCATCTTTATAGATGGACTTAAATGCATTCTCACCCAAGTTTGTATCTTTGTGTTGCACCCCAAAATTTCTCCTCTGTTTTCTAACCTTATCTGGCTTATGTTTGCCTCCATATGCATTTGTTATAGCATTTAATCATGCATTGCATTGGGCTTCTAAGACATGAGATTATAATGTATTCCTCGCAGTTCAAAGTTATCTTCATTTCAGAGAATGTTTCAGTAGCATTGTGAGCTAAACAGACAGTCATCAAGGTCTTCGAGCATTTATTTTGCTCAGTATATTGTTTGGTTGTTTCAGAATCTAGAACACGAAGCTCACATGATTTTGATTCAGACGTGTTATCTATCATGTTTCAGAGATTATTCAAGGGCTTTATCAATGCATAAGGTTCAGATGCAAAGTCGGGCTAAGAACAGGCTGTAACAGGGTGATTTTTGCATTTTTACCTTGATGTAATCGATTAACACATCTGGTGTAATCGATTACACCCCTCCAGAAGGCGCCATTATTCAAATTTTGAAGCATGTAATCGGTTACCCCATTTCATGTAATCGATTACATCAAGTTAGTTTTGCAAAAATCAATAGGTTTTCAGCACTGTAGCAGTTTCTAATTCATTTCAATCACTTGGATTCACTATTGTATCAGTAGAAGGATCTAGAGCATTGCAATTAATTTTATTTTCCCTCTATAATTCAAATAATTTCCACTCCCAATTCCAAACCGAAAATCCAATTCTCACTCAAAACTAATTTCCAAACCTCATTTCCCTTTCATATCTAGATCATATTTAAACCAATTTTCTCCATTCCAAGAGGATACCAATCATTTTTTCTGCATAATTTCTGAATTTACTCTCAATTCTCTCTCACTTTGTGCATAACTTTTCACTCTCATTCTCCATTTTCTTCTTCATCCCTAACCTCACCAAAGCTCTTCCGTTAGAGTAAACAAAATCTTTATTGAAGTTTGTTAATTCTTGATCTAAACCTTCATCAATTCCTTCCATTAACATCAAATTATGCAGTAGACGTTGATTTGGATCTAGATCTGAATTTTGGAAATAATCTCTTGAGGTTATTTTGAAGCAATTCTAGCTTATTGCATTGTTCTTCAACTTTCCTTATGAAGAATCTCTTGGATATTTGGTTTTCTTTGATTCATCACTTTCTGTTTGCAACAATTACCAAAGCAAATCTCAGCTTTGTAGGTTGGTGATTCTTAGATCCAAACTTATTTTAGCTTATTTTACAACTTTCAAAATGCAGATCCTTGTGGTTTTTGTGTGGATTGATCCATTGATTTAATTGCTTGATGTTGTTGATTGTTCGATTGATTCAATAAGTGCTTATTTGATCATATTTGCTGTGATATTTGTGTACAATTGCATTCTATTACATGTTGCATTTGATCATTGAACTGATGCTGGAAAAGTGATTCTGAAAAGTGATTTTTCGCTGCTTCTACAGGTGTAATCGATTAACACATCTGTGTAATCGATTACACCCTATTTTCTACTACTGGAAATGTCTTTTGAACAAGTGTAATCAATTAACGCATATGTGTTAATCGATTACACCTGATGCAGAATTTGTTTTTGGCTTGTTTTTGAGCTTATCTTGTTTCCTTTCCACTTGTGATCTTCATGACTTGATATTGTTTGATATTTGTGGAATTTTTCAGAGTTGTTTAGCCTCTATTTTCCGTACGTATGTGAATCTTTGATGCATGATTTGTTGATTATGTGTTGCTTGCGTTCTTGATGCATGTTCGTGATACTTAATTGCTTACATGTTGACACTTGCTTGTTGTTATTACATGTTTTCATTCGTCGATTGTTGTTGATACATGCTCGTACGAATTGTTGATTATTGAAATTCCATGATACATGTTCATGTTCATTGCTCCATTGTTGATGCATGCTCATAATGATTGCTTAATCTTTTGATACATGTCTACATATTGTGTTCGATCTTGCATACCACGTGTTCATGTCAATTCATGCTTGATCCTTATTGCATACATCGCCGTCCTGTGCATATGTGTTGTTAAATGTTGTCGTTCTGATGTTGTTGCACATATGCCTGTCCTAAAAATACATGTTGTTGAATGCTGTTGTGCTATTATTGGAAATACACTGCTGTTCTGTTTAAAGCACTGCCATATGCTACTGTTTGTGTTTTTCTTAGCTTGTTTTACTTGCTCTTGCATGTTCCCTCGGGGCTTCCTAGTCCAACTTAATTTTTGATTAAGATTGGAGTAGGATAGACATTAGGTTGTTAATCCAAGCATGAGAACATTAGGTTAGCTTCTCCCTAATCCTAACCTTAGGGCCATCTTGCATGACAACCTTAGGATAAAATCATCTTCTAATCCTAACCTTAGGACCACATTGCATGATAACATCTAGGACCAAGTCTCCCTTAGTTGCGTCATTCTCTTCTCTCTTTTAATCCATTCAAAACACTTAATAAATACGATGTGTATAGTGCGTCACGAGCCTTAAGCACAATGGAAAATGATGAGCGGGAGTCTTTCCTTGCCTCATCTAGAAAGCTTTATGCGTGATCCGTTTCGGATCCATCGTATAAAGTGTTCGCTCCTATCGTTATAGACTTTAGCATGGTATACATCATAAACCGATTCAATGCACTTCTTTAAAACACTTCAACAAATTCAAACCAATTTTTACTTCGGGATTTTCTCTTCAAACCATTTTCAGAAATGGCATATTATTTCCGTTCTACTCCAAACAGGTAATGCGTAAGACTTCCGACAACGAGCGGCAAGCACCTAAATTGCTAGAGCGAGAACATTAGCATCGTCCATAAAAAACACCAAGCAACCTGTGATCCCACGAACTACGGATGCTCTGACTTTCTCACCCCTGTTGAGAATACGTAGGCACAACGGCCCCAATCCTTGGCGAGCAACCTTCCCTTTCACCCGTAGTCCTCCGAACTACGTTGACTCTGACTTTCCCATTGCACGAGGGAATATGTAGGCATATGATTGTGAGATCCTATCCAGTCCCCTTTTGTTTTTTCCTCCCTTTTAGTTTTCGCATCCCCTTAGCAAGTAGACTTTAGATATACACACCCTTTGATTAAAACAACAAAAGTGGATCCCGTTGAGTACAACAGACGCGAGGGGTGATAACACCTTCCTCTTACGTAATCGACTCCCGGACCCGAATTTGGTTACGAGACCATGTTCTTTCCCTTATGAGGTTTTCTCGATGTTTTCATTTCCTCGTTGGAATAAATAAAGTTCGATGACGACTCAGTGTCTTCGCCGATGGTTTTTCGCGGTAGCGACAGTTGTCGAATCTGCTGGGGACTCTGGTTCCCTATGTGAGTCAGCCCTAGATCTTATTTGTTTTCTTTCCTTTGGGTGTTTATCTATATGCTTTACTTGCTTATTTTCTTGCATGCATTGCATTTTGTTTCGCTCACCATTATTCTGGATATTGTTGTGCTGTTGGGAGGGGTGGTTACTGAGAGATAAGACCATTACCCAGACTTGAGTGTACACATAGGATTAGAGTGGATAGTCGTGTTGACTTGTGTAGCGTCTTGTTACGTGTATTTGGAATGAGACCCACATTCAAACGAGGTTTTCTTGGGAGATATTCTGTCCTACGTATCTCATGCATATGACAGGGTATTCCCATAGAGAGCTTATGATTCTGGAGACCGTTCATGGGAAATCAATGGAGGCCTCCTTGAGGGATAATAATGCCAAACCAGAAATGGTGAACGTATTATTGCTTCTTGACCTGAGAGCTAGAGAAGTTGAGGACCTGTTAGGAGCCTTGACCAAGACTAGGACCCACATGTGAGAGGGATGGGTTTTTGCAGGAACCTTGACCTTCATCATACCTGGTTTTTTGGTTTTCTTGTAGAGGCGAAATTTTGAACCTGTTATGTTCAACCTATTCCGTTATCAGCACAACAATTAGTCAGAATATATGGGAGCTTTGATTCCATGTCTATTGCATTCATAACATTGCATAACATAAGCATTTATGCATCATTTTGCATATCATTCTTCAACGAAGAAACAAGAGAGCTCATTCATCCTTTGTCTATAACCCACAGTTGATTTCCTGACTCTCGTATTAGACTTGAATCAACTTTTGGAAAGATCATGAACTCAGGAGAGCAAAACCAGTTTACGACAAGAGTGGATGTTGAATTGATGAAAAGCCAGTTGGACCAGCTTGTGGAAGTTATGACAGCCTTGTCAAAGAGAGATGACAATATTCAGAGGACTTCAGTCACTGGGAATGTCATTCCACCTCAAGTGAACAATGTTGCTCAAGCTCATCCTATGTGGATCCCTGTTGAGAATCATATTATACAATAACGTCCCATCGTCCGAGATGGACATTCCTCTTCTCTTGATGCCACAAATTATTAGAGTTTTGCATTCTCTATGCCAGATTTCCAAGGGGCGGTCCCTGTGATGAAAACCAAGGATCCATCGGCTGTTGAGATTATGGAAAGATGTCATGTGTTGTAAGAGAAGCTTAAAGCTATGGAGAGGCGTGATGCTTTTGATCTAAATGCTTTAAACATGTGTTTGGTACGCGACCTTGTAATACCTCCAAAGTTCAAGATACCGAAGTTTGAGATGTACAAAGGGGATAACTGTCCAAAACAACATTTGGTGATGTTTTGTAGAAGAATGACCTCATATGTCCGAAACGACAAACTTATGATTCACTGTTTCCAAGGCAGTCTGAGTGGGGCATCACTGAGTTGATACATTCAGCTAGAGAGTATCCAAATCCAATCATGGTCAGACCTAGCCAACGCCTTGGTGAAGCAATACAAATACAATCTTGACATGGCTCCTAACCGCATACAGTTGCATGGCTTATCTCAAGAGGACAAAAAAATCCTTCAGAGGGTATGCTCAGAGATGGAGAGAGTTAGATGCTCGCGTTCAAACACCACTCTTAGATAGAGAATTGGTTGACCTGCTCGTGGATACTTTGCAAGGACCATGCATGGAAAAGATGATTGGCAATGAGACATCAAACTTCTCTGACTTGGTATCAGTTAGAGAACGCATCGAGAGTGGCCCTAAGAGTGGAAAGATCCAAGACGCCTCGAACATCCCAGCTAGTGAAAGTGAATCAGTTGTCAATTCCCAAGAAGAAGGGGATGAAGAAAATAATTCCATCGGGGAACCTCAGCTACCTTATTTTCCGTGCTCATGCATCTCAATTGTAAATAGTTAGCAACCTTTTGGGTCTCCGTGTCAGATACCATCCTCTACACAAGGATAATATCCTCCTACGAGTCAAATATCTCCTCAGTATCAACGATCATACCTGTCATACCCCAAATTTTAACCACAATATTTCCCATCATTGTGAAGATCATTACCACAATATGGATGTACCGTCATACCTCACCAATCTCCTCAAGGATTGTTGAGCATTCACTACAATCAAGAATTAGGGTTTTGAGCTCTCTTAGAGCACTCAGACAAAGGATCAATCAAGAATGGACATGATACTCAACTTGTAAAGCCTCTCAAACATACATGAAGGATCAATAGGTCTCCCACATCAAGAATTAAGCACAAGATTGCAACATTCCAAGTGGATCGAACCTCAAGATTGTCAGTATCACCAAATTAGGGTTTGGTCGACCAAGGCCTCCAGATGAAAATTTTCATCTGGGTATGAGCCAATACCTCAAAACATGAGTCAAGAAGCTCAAAGGGACCTCATGGACCCAACCATAGAGTTAAATTAACCTCAGGGGAAACATTCATCAAAAATCAGGAATTAGGGTTTCTTGACCTAATTCACCCTTAAGTTGACTTTTGAGGCAAGACATGAACCAATACCTTAAGACATGATTTGAGGGGCTCAAATACACCATATTTATTCATTTACAACAATGGATTGATCCAAGAAGCTTGATTCACAAGATTCAAATTCATCTGGACCACATTTAGGGTTTTGAAGAAAAAGCCAATTGTACCTTTGACTTTGAACCAAGACATGTTCCCAAACCTTGGGACCTGATTCAAAACACCCTAAAACACCTATGGAATCCATCCATTAGGTTTGAATTAGGTCAAGAACTTGATTACATAGAAGATCACACAGTTTGGAATTCATCTGACAAAAAGTCAACTGTGCCCAAAATCAAGTTTAACTTTTTGAATTTTTTCACAAATGTGGCTCCCCTAAGTCAAAAACAATGTTAATGCATGGTTTTGATCATCATCCATCAAGAAAAATCAAGAAAAATAGGGTTACTTGCAAAAGGGGCAACCATAAGAAACTTAAATTTTTCTAAGTTATGGAACAAAATGGATTTGGTACCAACTTTGCAAGGTCATAACTCCCAAACCCTAAGGCCTTTTTCTTCCATTCAAAGCTCAAATGAAAGTTCACATGACATAATTCAAAAGTGTCAACTACAAAAGATTCCAAATCCTCATGGATTTTGAGTTATGGATTGATCAAAATCACAAAAACATGAAAATGACCATTTTTTCCAACACTTAGTGAAAATTTTGGACAAAATCTGTCTTGGGTTTTCACCAACTTTAGGGCCATTTTTCATTATGAACCAAGCTGAAACAAGACCATTGTTGGACATCAAAGTTAAAGTATGTCACGAGAGCTTTCCAAAATGTACAAGAACTCATCCTAATTTAACTTGAGTAGGGAGTTACAAGCCTTGAAACATGGCATGAAAACCTGATTTTTTAAGATAGCATGAGGACCAAACTTGTGCCACACGATTTTGCCCTTCAAATCTTGTTACTTTTCCAAC
The DNA here is from genome assembly GCA_022829125.1 of Lathyrus tuberosus. Classification (NCBI taxonomy): domain Eukaryota; kingdom Viridiplantae; phylum Streptophyta; class Magnoliopsida; order Fabales; family Fabaceae; genus Lathyrus; species Lathyrus tuberosus. The sequence continues at coordinate 4,437,531 of JALAZF010000254.1, forward strand.
TTTGTAATCTTCCAAAAACACAAAAGATCTGATGACTCACTTGGTTCATGATCAAAGAGGCAAAGGATTCAACTTGGCATGTGAAAACCATCATGACATGAAACTTAGAATTCAAATTTGGTAAGGTAACATCAATGCACTGCATTGAGGTGTCATGAACCAGATCACTACACTCCAAGCAAGTCAAGATTTCAATCCAAACTCTGAGCATTTAAACCTGGAAAGTTAAATGGAGACAAGATAAGAAGAGTTGACTTGGCACTTTTGAATTATCCAAGTCAATGGATACAAGCTACTGCCATAATCAGCCTCCAAACACTATTGCTTCCAAAACAAACTTCCTCTACTATAAATAGAGGTCATGTGTGACTGATCAAACCAACCCAAAACCTGTGAATTCATGTTTTCCTTCCAATCACTCTCAAAAAACCAGATTTTGCTTCTCTTTCAAGTCACTATCGAATTTTCAATTTGAGAGAAATTTAATCAAAACCAATCATGCCAACACCTCACATACATCATATATGAGTGATCCATGACCTTAAAACTCATCTGGAACACCTAAATCACAAAGTCACCCTCATTTGCTCAAGCTTTTTGGCCTGTTTGCAGTTGAGGTGCCACAACAAGTTATGAGTTAATTCAATTCATTCCAAGCCTTCAAACATATTACTTAAGGTCCATTGAAGCTGTCCAGATCATTACACAACATCTGTAACACCTCCAACATAGAATTCGATCACCAGCTGTAAAAGGTAAGCCTGACACTCTCAAACTCTATAATCCATGCATCATAAATGTGTTTTCAAGTTACAAACATCTTTCTGAACTTATGTAGAATGTTTACCCTCAATCAATTGCTATGTATGAATCGTGTATATGATTTGATGATGTTCTTGCAAAAATTAGGGTTCTTGAGTTCATCTTCTGATTTCTCACTCCACACTTAATATAAATGCAGTTAATTTATATGGTTGTAATCCTTGTTCAAAAACGAGCAAGTTTCATGTTTACAAAAGTCATTTTCATTGAGTAATAAGAGAGATATGAGAGGTTTTGCAAATCTGGAAAACCAGAGCTCGCGCGAAGAAGATGACTTGTTCTTGGCGCCATTTTGAATATTTGGATATTTTGATATTTTTATTAATTGATTCAAAAATTAATTTCTCTCTAAATGTTAATGTTTTTGAATTGGATCTTTTTTTCAAAATTCACAAAAATGTTAAAATATTTTATTCTACAAAAATTTCACAAAAATATTATTTATTTTATATATTTAATATTTTTGTAAAGAATTTATTTTTATTTGTTTTTAAGCATTTAAAAATATTTCTTTTTCTTGATTTTTCAAATTCAAATGATTTTAAAATCATTCTATGGATACAACATGATTTTTCAAATATTAATCCAAGATCACAACTTGTTTTTTATACATGTTTGATAATTTTGATAATTTTAATTGATTTTTATTCAAATTAAAATGCATTTTTAAATCAATTTAGGGTCTTTGTTGTTTTCACCCTCACAAACATTTTTCAAACACTTTTGGGCCTCTTGATAGAGTGTAAGTCCCACCCCCTTTGTAAATAAACCTTTTTTGGGCCTCAGTCATTGTATAAGTCCCGATACGATTTTAAAAATCTCGCCGCGATCGCCGTTTTCAAACAAAAATCATTTGGGCCTCCTCTTGGTTGTAAGTCCTATCTTCCTTCATTTATAAACATTTTTGGGCCTCTAATAGAGTGTAAGACCCATCCCTTGTCACATAATTAAATTTTGGGCTTCAGTCACTGATTAAGTCCCACTGTGTTTTCTGAAACCACGGTGCGATCATCGCCTGTTAAACAAAAATCATTTGGACCTCCCTTTGGTTGTAAGCCCCATATTTCTTCTTTTTAAAACACTTTTGGGCCTCTAATATAGTGTAAGACCGAACCCTCTTTGTACATAATTAATTTGGGCCTCAGTCATTGTATAAGTCCCGATACATTAACGGTGCGATCACTGTTTTTCATCTGGGCCCCTCCTTGACTATAAGCCCCAAACTTCTTTTTAAAAAAACAACTCTCCTCTTTGATTCAAATTCAAATTCAAAGTTATTATCAAAACCTTCTTCAATTTCTTGAATAACTAACCATACAGCTGTAGTCACTATGCTTGAGCTTGCACAACTGTAAGTTCCACCATCTTCTCAATATACTTGTCTATATATTTCATCTGTATATATATGCTTGTACATACTTGCTTAGAGTTTTCCCCAGAAATTAGGTCTAGTTTTAGATCAAACCAGTGGTTACTCTTTCAACACAGTCAAAATTAGTTCCCCATAGGAAATTCCAGATACAGTCTTGCCTCCTCTTGAGCTTATACAATATGGAACAGAGAAAGACATTATTCCCGGTGAAATTTTTCTCAAGACTGACCTAACTTAGAAATATATGTGTACAAGAAATTCAATTCCCCAAAGAGGACTAATTCCCGGTGAAACCTCTTTTGAATCTCTTCAAACCCTAGAACTGTTCTGCAAGGAAAGGACTTATTCCCGGTGAAACTTTTCTTGAACTTTTCTTAGGTTTGGACCCACATGCTTCCTAAAAGCATCCCCAACCTCCTCTTGGGCTTTGTACAAGGACCCTCAGGCTTCTTAAAAGTTATCAGCCTCCTTTTGGGCTTTGTACAAGGACCCAAAGGCCTTCTACAGGTATATGATAGAAATTAGTCATCTTTACTAGTTCAATCCCCAGGAGAGTCAAAAATTCCAAAACATCAGACCATTCTAGGTTGATCTTCATCCCTTAAACCCTAAGCCTCCTCTTGGGCATCATACAAAGACCTCTCTCTATATTAGAGCCTACCACTTCTTAGGAGGCTTGGACAGTCTCAGCCTCCTCTTGGGCATCATACAAAGATCATCCTCTAGCTAAAAGTTAACCTCTTCATACCAGTATACTTGGAAAGTCTCATCTCCTCCTGGATCTCAAAGAAACCCTCAAGTTTCCTAAAAGCACAGGAAAAACCCTGATCATTTCATCAACACACTAATCTCCAGCAGAGTTAAAACCTCCACAGGTTTTCATACTCAATTTTAAACCTTTACCATCAGTAAAACCCTAACAGAATCAGAACCTCAAGGCATCTAATATTTCAACTCTTCTTCAAATCCCCAGCAAGAGTTGATTCCCCAACACATATTAGACCTGTCTCTGGATCTCAACAATCCTCAGCAGAAGCCAGCCTCCTCTTAGGCTGTCTATAATGATTTTCCTCAGCAGATTCAGCCTCAATCTTGGGCTTTGTACAAGACAGATAAAACCTCTCCCCAATGAAGTCACTTTCTTTTACCCTCAATCTTGGGCTTTATACAAGACAGACAAAACATTCCCTGAAAAAGTCAATTTCTTTTAGCCTCAATCTTGGGCCTTGTACAAGACAGATATAAAACTCCCCTAGTAGATTCAATCTTTTAGCTTCAATCTTGGGCTTTAAACAAGACATAAACAACCTTTTAGCTTCAACCTTGGGCTTTGATCAAGGCACACAAAAATCCACATCCCCTCAGAGGAAATCAAGAGTTCTCTCTGTAGGAAGATATTTCTCTGTATATCACATATCAAAACAAACAAACAAACCAACCCTAATTCCAGATAACTGTTGTAAGTGGCACACTTGTTGATTCAAAAATCCTAGTTGTGGTCCCTCTCTTATCCTGGTAAACTTCCTCTTTCATCTAATTGCTGTAAGTGGCAAGCCTCTAGATTATTTACATCTAAGCCAATGCCCCTCTCTTAGCATGAAAGACTCCTAAGGAAAAATGGCATTGCTCTACACTGAGTTAAAGTTTCTTCCTTCAGGACAATTCCCTTATAAAGGAAATTATGGCATTGCTGGATTCCATACATTTCAGTTTAAAGTAATTCCCCTTTATAACCAATCCTTCAATAACTGTGATGAATATGTGAGATATCTCCCTTTAGAGATGGCAAATTCTCTCTCAGTCAAACCTTTAGCTTCAATCTTGGGCTTTGAACAAGACACAAATAACCTTTAGCTTCAATCTTGGGCTTTAAACAAGACACCAAACATTTTCCTCCCATAGAAATAGGAGGAACTAGGATTGCTCTGATTTCCCTGTTTTCTTTAACGGGAATACGTAGGCATAAGATTGCGAAATCTTAGCGAGCACACAAATAAAAAAATTTAAGTCTAGTACCTTACCAAAAACAACAAAAAAACCTGAAAACAACAAAAACACTCTCTCAGCATTCCCAAAGGAGAAAATTTCCCAACCCATAACAGATAAACATCAGAAAGTATTTAAATATGCCACAGAAGATCTATGGATAACCATATATACACTGGGTAATTGACAACTTCCCTTTGTATAACCTGACCCCGGACCCCCAATCTCTTAGCATTTGTTGAAGAAAACATGTGCGTGCAAGGTTAGTTTTAGATAACTTCCCTTTCCTTTCCAGCTTCATAGGATAAATAAGAAATCAGAAAGTAGCACCCAATTCCAACCAATGCGGTATGGTGGTCGCGTCACCAGCAAAAATCGTACGCTACAATACCGACGTCAGCAGGCTCCGCATCAGCAGCGTCAGCATGCCCGACAAAGGCCAAGAAAGCCAGAAAGGCATTTCATTCAGTTGCCAATGTTGTACAGTCAGATATTGTCATATTTGATCAAAGGTGGATTGATAGTGCCGAAGGGAATGAACCCAGTACCTTTTTCGTACCCACTAGACTTTGATGCCAACGTCTAATGTGACTACCATGCTAGGGCACATGGGCATTCAATGAAGATTGTAAGGTGCTCAAGAGCAAGGTTCAGACTCTACTTGGCTCCAAGATGTTCTCATTCACGCCTCAAGGCATTCAAATCAATAATCATTCACTTGGTCATGTGGGTCCATTAGTCTATGTTATGAAAGAAATCATACAGAATAGATGTGAAGATGATTATCAAACTGGTTTCGACGAGCAACTTTGAAGAAGGCTAGCTCAGCAGCTAATCAAGAAAGGAAAACACAGTTCCTCGAAGCTGGCATTCTTTTAGATCATATCTCTACTTTGCATTTGTAGTTTATTTTCTATTAAATGCTACTTGATTTGAGACATTGTCATTTATAAATGGTTTTATTAATGAAATGAATATGCATGTTTTGAATAAATCCATTCGTGTTCACTCATACTTTTTTATCGATGTCAAACGCTTTTTTAAGCAAAGTCTAAGGGAGGATGGTGAAATCGAAAGACGCAAAACTTCTGATTGTATGCTTTTGAATAAAACATTGCTGATGATGTACATGCATTGTTTCAAATCCTCAAACACCGGAGATATAAGGAAGATAATCCCTTGTCAACCCCGTTGAGCTAAGAAGTAGGAGTTTCTTTCAAAAAACGAAAAATCCTCAATCTTAACCTGGGGTAGGGTAGTCTTCAGTTAATTTGACCATGCATTCAAATTTTAAAAAGGAAAAAGAGGAGTGTCTCATTCGAGAATCAATCACATCTTATTCCTCACAAGAGGTCATACCTCACAAACCCACAGTGGTTGTCCCTCTCCATTAAAAGAAACGAGATAGTCACAACCCTTACAAGTCAAACGAACAAATGTCACACGATTTGTTCCAAAAAAAAATAAAAAGTGAATCAAAAAGAAAAAGAAAGAAAGCATGCTAAGTCAATAACTTGAAAACAAGTGACTTAGGCAAAAGTTAGGGCATCCCGTTGGACATCAAAATCAACAAAAAAAAGTCGGTCCAGGAAAAAATTAGGGAACACAAAAGTAAATGAATGAAAAGTGAAAAGGATTATAAAAGAAAAATCCTCGAGTGAGAACAAGTTCGTGTGTCTACAGATACCAAAGACAAAAGGGGTGAGTGCCACTCTGAAAACCTTGTGGGTTCCTTAAACATCAATTTTACCATTCAATAACCTTTTTGAAAAGTGAGTGCTTGTGCCAAGTTAACTGAACGTAGGACTAGAGAACACCAAAGAGAATGGGTTGGTTAAAACAAAACTTTGGGCCATAAATCCTTTTTCTCAAACCGTGAACCAGGCCACGTTACAACCCTCAAAAGACCTAATTGAAGCAGGGTTATTTCGAAAGCATATTTTGGTAAGATCATGTCAAAGCTGACTCCTAAAATGATTTCCTTACCATTCATGTGTATCGATGTGACATTTTGATCAGTGATTTATTCACTATATGTCGCAACACAATTCCAATGAACAAGCTTCGATTTCAAAACAGTCATATGCATTGCATTAAAATTATCAATTTACTTGCAAGCAAGCACTTGACAACAATAGAGTATCTACAAGTGAAGGATTGATCAAGCTAAGATGCAAAACGCCTAAAGACTGTTGAGTAGGAGGGCAAGACACTCCAAGATTCAGTTAATCTGGGGTAATCAGGTCGAGATTCAATAAATCTCTCGAAGATCAGAGTGGTGAACCAGGGGCAACTCCTTCAAAGAGCAGCCAGTCAGGGGAAAAATCATTTTAAGACTCCGTTGAGCAAAAGATTCAATCAAACGGGGGAAGGCCACCCCAAGAGCACAAGAAGTTAATCTTGTCCAAAAGGCGATTAATCTGAAGCACTCTCCAAGGTTTAGAATACCGGGGAAGTCCATCTCAAACCATCATAGTACAAATGTCCCAAGCTTCCTTTTGAGGCAGATTCCTTCAGAGATCTCGCAAACTGGGGCAAGATTGGTTGTAGAGGAGCATTGTTCCCGTACCTCCAGAGCTAATCAAGCAAGTCCTGTCAACCACCAAGTTCAAGATGAATGTCGGGAAGTCACGTTGAACACATCCCATAACCTTTCAACCAGAAATCTTGTAGCCAGGCAAGAAACTTTCCAGCTTCAACCGTACCTGACCTTCCTCGTAGCCACCGATCGAGCCATCAAATCATTGCATTAATCATTACCATGCATTAGTCATGTTGCTTCACTCATGCATATCATTCGTCTAGCATAACATAACATGAAGCCTTATAAGACCAAGCGAGAATCCAAAGTCCAATCCTTATTGGCACCTCAACCAAAGTCCAATCCATATTGGCACTTCGTAGAAACCACTAGATCAGTCCCTATTGGAACCTCATTCCAAAATCCAATCCACATTGGTACCCCAAAAAAAAATCTCACCTTCGAAAGAAGACCAATCTAAAAAATCAATCACCATCAGGTATAACATGGTCTTCCCAACAAAGTCCAACCATACTTGGCATATCCTTCCTTCCCCAACAGCTTGAGCATACATCGACATTCTGGATATAGTAATCATCATTACATTGCATCTTTAAAACGTGTAGCATTTCCATTGATATAGAGCATTACACTATACAAAATTCAAGCATGCATACGAAGCATAAGCCCGTTTTGGTACCTTGCACGAAGCCCAAATAAACTTTCAATCAAAACAGTGACATATCCCCAGAGAGAAGGCCGATCCCATTACTCAGCGGATATTTTAGTTAACCCTATTTCACTCTTTTCCTCAGGGTCATAGATCATATGTCGATCTTACCCTCGAACAGTCCTTTTCTATCAACCCTTTGATGACAACTTTTCAGATGTTATCTTTCCGTCAACCCTTTGACGAAGCCAAATCCTTTCCCATCAACCCCTTGATGAGGTTTCCACCTAGATTGGTTAGTTTCTGTCAACCCTTTGGCGATGTTAGTTGTCTTTCCATCAACCCTTTGACGATGTCAGGTTCGTTTCCATCAACCTTTTGGCGATGTCAGTTGTCTTTCTGTCAACCTTTTGATGATGTCAAATTTGTTTCCGTCAACCATTTGACGATGTCAGGTTCATTTTCGTCAACCCTTTGGAAATGTCAGTTGTCTTTCCGTCAACCCTTTGACAATGTCTGTTGGTTCTTTCTGTCAACCCTTTGGCGATGTCCGGTTCGTTTCTGTCAACCCCTTGATGATGTCAATTTTCATTCCATCAATCCTTTAGTGATGTTGGTTTTCTTTCCGTCAACCCTTTAACGATGTCAATTTTCTTACCGTTAACTCTTTGACGATGTGTCTCTTTTAATGAAGTTTCCTTCCCATCAACTCTTTGATGATGTGTCCCTTTGACGATGACGTTTTTTCCTTCCATCAACTCTTTGACGAATAGAATTGGTGTATTTCATGATCCCTAGCTTCGGGTAACACTCGTCCGTGTTTATCCATTGATCTAAAACACTCATTCATGTTTGTTTTAATTCATCAATACTTCGTTTGTATTGATCCCGAGCACTCGTCCGTGTTTATTCCAATCTCTTCAACACTCATCCAAGTTTATTTCAATTCATCAATACTTCGTCCATATTGGTCTTGAGCACTTGTCAATGTTTATCCCCAGGGTCGCAAATGATCCGTCGATCTTACCTTTTTCTCACCTTTTATTCCCCAGCGGAGTCATCTTTTCTTCACTTTAGGATGTAAGTCTGTTGATTCTACTTCCTTTCACCCATCGTTTGGGTGTTAGATCTGTTGATCTTATTTCTTGGAGTCGTAGATCGGTTGATCTTACTTCTTTTCCCTTGTTGTAAGTCCTCCTTCAGCCGACATTCTTTTCAAAATCTAGTTCCAGACTAGTATTCGGTTCTAGACAAACCTTTTTTTCAAAATCCAGTTCCCGACTGGTATCCAATTCTCTTTTCTTTCCCCACAAAGCGCAAATTGTTTGGTTCTTTTGGTATTCAATCCCCTTATACCTCGAACGTTTAAAAACCGTTATTTTTCATACCTTCAGGTTTAAGTTGATTGAATAGGGGTAGCTGTTGAACCCCAAAATTTTCCCTCTGTTTTCTAACCTTAACTGGCTTATGTTTACCTCCATATGCATTTGTCATAGCATTTAATCATGCATTGCATTGGGCTTCTAAGACATGAGATCATAGTGTATTCCTCGCAGTTCAAAGCTCTCTTCATTTTAGAGAATGTTTCAGTAGCATTCAAAGCTAAACAGACAGTCATCAAGGTCTTCGAGCATTTATTTTGCTCAGCAGATGGTTTGGTTGTTTCATAATCAGGAGCCGAAAGCACGAAGCTTGCATGATTTTGATTCTGACGAGTTATCTATCATGTTTCAGACATTATTCAAGGGCTTTATCAGTGCCTAAGGTTCAAATGCGAAGCCGAGCTCAGAACATGTTGCAACAAGGTGATTTTTACATTTTTGCCTTGATGTAATCGATTAACACATCTGGTGTAATTGATTACACCCCTCCAGAAGGCGCCATTATTCAAATTTTGCAGCATGTAATCGATTACCCCATTTCATGTAATCGATTACACCAAGTCAGTTTTGCCAAAAGTAACAGGTTTTCAGCACTGTAGCAGTTTCTAATTCATTTCAATTACTTGGATTCACTATTGTATTAGTAGAAGGATCTAGAGCATTGCCATTAATTTCATTTTCCCTCCATAATTCAAATAATTTCCACTCCTAATTCCAAACCAAAAATCCAATCCTCACTCAAAACCAATTTCCAAACCTCATTTCCATTCCATACCTAGATCATATTTAAACCAATTTGCTCCATTCCAAGAGGATACCAATCATTTTTTCTGCATAATTTCTGAATTTACTCTCAATTCTCTCTCACTTTGTGCAGAACTTTTCACTCTCATTCTCCATTTTTATCTCCATCCCTAACCTCACCAAAGCTCTTCCATTAGAGTAAACAAATTCTTCATTGGAGTTTGTTAATTCTTGAGCTAAACCTTCACAAATTCCTTCCATTAACATCAAATTCTGCAGTAGAAGTTGATTTAGATCTAGATCTGAATTTTGGAAGCAATTTCTTGAAGTGATTTTGAAGCAATTCTAGCTTTTTGCATTATTCTTCAACTTCTCTTGTGAAGAATCTCTTAGATATCTGGTTTTCTTAGTTTGATTCATTAATTTCTGTTTGCAACAATTACCAAAGCAAATCTCAGCTTTATAGGTTGGTGACTCTTAGATCCAAACTTAATTTAGCTTATTTTACAACTTTCACAATGTAGATCATTGTGGTTTTTGTATGGATTGATCCATTGATTTAATTGCTTGATGTTGTTGATTGTTTGATTGATTCAATAAGTGCTTATTTTATCATAATTGCTGTGATTTTCGTGTACAATTGCATACTATTACATGTTGCATTTGATCATTGAATTGACGCTGGAAAAGTGATTATGAAAAGTGAGTTTCTGCTGCTTCTACAGGTGTAATCGATTAACACATTTGGTGTAATCGATTACACCTTTTTTTTGTGCCTAGAATTGTCTTTTGAATAGGTGTAATCGATTAACGCAAATGTGTTAATCGATTACACCTGATGCAAAATGTGTTTTTGGCTTGTTTTTGAGCTTATCTTGTTTCCTTTCCACTTGTGATCTTCATGACTTGATATTGTTTAATATTTGTGGAATTTATCAGAGCTATTTAGCCTCCATTTTTTGTACGTATGCGAATCTTTGATGCACGATTTATTGATTATGTGTTGCTTGCGTTCTTGATGCATGTTCATGATGCTTAATTGCTTACATGTTGACACTTGCTTGTTGTTGCATGTTCATTGCATGTTTTCATTCGTCGATTGTTGTTGATACATGCTCGTACGCATTGTTGATTATTGAAATTCCATGATACATGTTCATGTTCATTGCTCCATTGTTGATGCATGTTCATAATGATTGCTTAATCTTTTGATACATGTCTACATATTATGTTCGATCTTGCATACCACGTGTTCATGTCAATTCATGCTTGATCCTTATTGCATACATCGCCGTCCTGTGCATATGTGTTGTTAAATGTTGTCGTTCTGATGTTGTTGCACATATGCCTGTCCTAAAAATACATGTTGTTGAATGCTGCTGTGCTATTGCCGAAAATACACTACTGTTCTGTTTGAAGCTCTGTCGTATGCTGCTGTTTATGTTTTTCTTAGCTTCTTTTGCTTGCTCTTGCATGTTCCCTTAGGGCTTCCTAGTCCAACTTAATTTTTGATTAAGATTGGAGTAGGATAGAAATTAGGTTGTTAGTCCAAGCATGAGACCATTAGGGTAGCTTCTCCCTAATCCCCACCTTAGAGCCATCTTGCATGACAACCTTAGGATAAAATCATCTTCTAATCCTAACCTTAGGACCACATTGCATGATAACATCTAGGACCAAGTCTCCCTTAGTTGCGTCATTCTCTTCTCTCTTTTAATCCATTTAAAACACTTAATAAATACGATGTGTATAATGCGTCACAAGCCTTAAGCATAATGGGAAATGATGAGCGGGAGTCTTTCCTTACCTCATCTAGAGAGCTTTATGTGTGAGCCGTTTCAGATAGGTCGTATAAAGTGCTCGCTCCTATCGTCATAGACTTTAGCATGATATACATCACAAACTGATTCAATGCACTTCTTTAAAACACTTCAACAAATTAAAACCATTTTGTCCTTCGGGATTTTCTCTTCAAACCATTTTCAGAAAGGGCATATTATTTCCGTTCTATCGCAAATAAGTAACGCGTAAGACTCCTGACAACGAGCGACAAACACCTAAACTTCTAGAGCGTGAATGTTAACATCGTCCATTAAAAACACTAAGTAACCTATGGTCCCACGAACTAAAGACGCTCTGACTTTCTCATCCCTGTTGAGAATACGTCGGCACAAATGCACCAATCCTTGGCGAGCAACCTTCCCTTTCACTCGTAGTCCTCAGAACTACGATGACTCTTACTTTCCCATTGCACAAGGGAATACGTAGACATAGGATTGTAAGATCCTATTGAGTCCCCTTTTGTTTTTTCTCCCTTTTCGTTTCCGCGTTCCCTTAGCAAGTAGGCTTTATATATACACACCCATTTGATTAGAACAACAGTGGATCTCGTTGAGTATAACAGACGCGAGGGGTGCTAACACCTTCCTCTTGCGTAATCGACTCCCGGACTCAAATTTGGTTGCGAGAACATGTTCTTTCCCTTCTGCGGTTTTCTCGATGTTTTCCTTTCCCCGTTGGGATAAATAAAGTTCGATGGAGACTCTGTGTCTTCGCCGGTGGTTTTTCGCGGTAACGACACCTTGTGGACACGACATGCTGCTAGCAAAGTCCTCCATATGACAGGATCAGACTTAAAGGGCATTGTTAGCATTAAATAATAAGCCTCCATGAGTTTCCCTGCTTGACAAAGCATGTCAATCCCATAGGTGTAGTGTTCAATAGATGGGGATACACTGTAATTTGAATCCATTGCTGCTAGAAACTCAAGCCTTTCCTTCACCATGCCAGCATGGCTACATGCAGATAACATTCCAACAAAACTGATTTCGTTTGGTACCAATTGAGCTTGACACATACGAGAAAGTATATCTAATGCCTCATCACTATAACCATGCATTCCATAACCAGTGATCATGATGTTCCACGAGGCCACATCTTTCTCTGTCATGATATAGAAAACCATCTGAGCATCTCTCATATTTTCGCATTTTGCTTACATGTCCATCAAAGCATTGTTCAATAGAACATCATCAAACTCGTTGGCTCCTCCTTTCTTCCCTAACCAATTTACAATCACATACCCATGTATCTCTCTACCATGCATCAACGTTGCTAGATGAGTGCAAGCTGGAAGTACTCTAGTAACTCTAACTAAATCAGGTTGAACCTTATTTCCTTGCATCCAATCAAAAAGTAGAAAAGTTTCATAATGTTCACCACACCGTTGATGAACCAATATAATCGAATTCCATGAAAAGATATACTTCTCATCCATCACCTCAAACACACTTAAAGCATCACTAGCACATTTGCATTTCTCATACATATCAATCAGTGCATTCGAAACAACAACACTAGAGCCATAATCCATTTTTGTAACAAACCCTTGAACAACTCGTGCATTATCAAAATCTCCTATCACAGAATATATAGACAAAACACCAGTAACTATATTTTTACAAGGAACCACCCCATTTTCCCCCATCATCCTAAACATCCATAAGGCCTCTTCAAAGTATCCAATCTGCGCATACCCATTAACCATAAAATTCCAAAGCATAACATATCTAACAAGAAATTCCTCAAACACCTCATGTGCATCCACCACCAATCCAAATTTCAAGTAAGTATTAACCAAAGCACTTCCAACAAAAACATATAATTTCAACCCAAGCTTAAACAACAATCCATGAATCTTCTTAACCTCCAAAACCTCTGTAGAATCACCACAAGCTCTAATCACACACAGGAACATGAATTCATCAGGAACAACAATACCCAGATGGCGCATTTGCTTATCCATAGCAACAACATCACCACCAAGATAAACATGTTCAACTACAGATACTTTGTTGAAGGATTTTTCTTTAGTGGAATTAATCGAATGTGAAACTTTTTTGAAGATATTTTTTCTCGATGTTTTTGACAGAATGACTTGGAAAGTTTCATACCTTGGTTTTGGTTTCATATCGGGAGGTTTCGATGGTAGGTCTGGTGGTTCTGGTTGCAGATCTAATGGTTCTTGTATTGATGCTGAAGTAGTCGCCGGAAGTGAGGCCGAGATTTTCAACGAAGAAGACTTTGAAAATGGTACTGGAGAAGTTGTCGGGAATGTTGTTAGAGTGGTAAATGTCGCTGAAGAAGTTACCAGTAATGTTGTCGGAGTGGTAAATGTTGCCGGAGAAGATGTTTGAACTGTCGTCGGAGTCAGAATTGTCGTCGGAGATATATTTTTCGTAATTTTTTCTTCTTTTGGACAATTTCTTCTGTTGCTTCCAATTCTTCTTCTGTTTCAGCTAAAATTCGATCCAAGGTGTCACCTTTAAGAGATTTTCTGCATAAATCTGATGATGATGATTCTTCTGCATCCTCTTCAACAGTTTCAGAGATTGGATCCATGGACTCAATTGATTCATAAGTTGGTTTCAGAGCTGGCTTATCCTCTTCGTTTTCTGGAAAAAATTCTCTCCATTCTGGTTTAAATATCCATAACAAAGCTGTTGTAAATGTATCCTAACTATATCTACGATGAACACGAGACCACCATATCCACCATTTGATAGCATAACCTCTCGAAGCTCCAACAACTTTCAACACCTTCAATGACTCAGGTGTTCCATGCTCTTTGAAAAATTTCTCAAAACAAAGAATCCACCAATAGGCATCTTCTTCTCCATCAAACAATAATATTGTAATGAGTTAAAGTGGAAAGTGAGATCGAAAATGAGAGCACCAATTGATAGGAAGCTAAAAGCCTAAACTAAGAAAACATTAAAACTAACAAAATAAAATAATAAAAGACATTTTGATTTCATTGATTGATAATCTTTCATCTCTTAGTTAGAGTACATATATAATATTACTAATGGATAATAGAATAAATTCCCAAATAAACAACAAAAGCCCAACTAATATATATTCTACTTCTAACTTTAATAATTAAATTGCCTAAAATTAACTCCATGATCCTATCATCACATTACAAATAGATTAGTAAATTTCATGGTTCTATTGTTGAAAATTTGCATTGGATGCAAAGTATGGAAAATAATGGAAACTCTATTGTGACATGATACCTTACAGAGTATTTCTAGAAATATCTTGAAGAATGATTATTGAAGATGACTTATCTGGAATCCTTCAATTGGTGTCATGTACCTTCTACCCCACAGAACCTTCCATGGACCATGCACACCACTTGTTCGACCGAATTACTCAATCAAATACTGTCCTTTTCTACACAATGGCACGCATGTATGCTCGCTATGTATGTTAAATGTAAGCGCTTGCATGATGTTGATATTTATGTATGCTAAATGTAGGAGCTTGCATGATGTTGTTAATGTGTTTAGAGACTTGCCTAAGAGAGATATTAGAGAATAGAACAGTATGCAAAATAATGGATGGGTCTGATATGGATCAAGCATCATGTTTTAGATGATGGTTAAATAATGGGTTATATGTATTTGAAAAAAAAAACTCACGAAACTTCATTGGCTTGGATGGCAAGGGCGCTTGATAATTGATTCATTGACACTTGACACTCTTAACAATTTAATAAATATTATTCAAATTAATTATTATATTAAATAAAATTAAATAATTATTTTTAAAAAATGATGTGGCAATTTTTTTTGTGACATGGAGCTATATAGGGTCTTCTGCGTTACAAGTTTAGGTGCCAACTATATAAAACTGGAAGGGGACCACCAAAAAATCAAGAAATATGAAGAAAAAAAGGACAAAAAACTGGTTTTTTTAAAAGGAGACTAATAATTTATAAAAATTAAAATATGGGGACTAAAACTGCATTTAAGTCAAAAAAAGTAAATATTAATCTTAATTGCACTTCATATATTTCTTCTTAACACAATCTTACATGTCTACTAATTGGAGGACTGAATAACTATAACTTTGAAAAAATATTCTTAAGTTAGGAATGATAAACATTCATTTACCCGTTTAAGGTAGTCATGTAAATAATTTTTTGACTTAAATTATTTTTAGTATTATTAGTAGTAATTTGTATTTGGGCCTTTTTAGTCCATTAGCACGACTAATTAAATTATAATAGTTTATAAAAGAGATTAGTGTTGGTATATAATTCCTACTTAAATTATTATGTTATTTGGTTTTCACAACATCAAACCAAATCACATTAATAATTATTAATGCTAAGTTAACAACAGGAACCTTAACGGGAAGTGTCACTATTAAATTCAATAAAAATAAAGTTTGCAACTAATTTTTTTTTGTTAATTATAGGCGGCAAATGTTTGACGCACACAAACTGTTGAACACAATAGGATGGTTGAGATTCGTGAAGTTACTTGTATGACAAGTTAACTTCACTATAGATGAAACTATAGAGTTGAGCTATGATGTAACCATAATAACTACTTTGTGTTAGGGAGTTGAGATATAGTTAGAGGTCAGTTATCATACATAACTAACTGTAGTTATTATAAGTAGTGAATAACTCAACAATATGCAGGAAATTTTGTGTAATCCATTTGTCGTTAATGCAATGCAAGCTACTCAATATTATTCAATGGCATTCTTAGTTTAACTTTCACATGGTATCATCGTTGGTGTTGCATAATCACATCTCTTTCACAAATCTCTCTTTGCCTTTCATCTCCCTCCATTGATCATTCTTCGTTTCTCGTTTTATTTCTTGTTTTTTTGCTTCAACAATGTCAGTTAAAAGTCCTTCGAGCACACATAGTGGCCATGTTCCTTCTTCAAATATAAACAAGGGTTATCAAAGTGATACTCTTAATCGCTATTTCATACATACCAATGAAAATCCTGCACTTGTGTTAGTTACTCCACCATTGAATGCATAAAATTATCATTCTTTGTCTAGATCCATAACTATGGCTCTAAGATCCATGAGTAAACTTCACTTCATCAATGGTACTTTACCAAGACCGCTAGATGAATATCGTGATTCTATTGCATGGGGTTGATGCAACACAATGATCATCTCATGTATAAGCAATTCAGTTAATTCTAAAATCTCTCAAAGCATCTTGTGGATGGAAACCGCATCAAGCTTATGGAAAAAGCTGAAAGATCGGTTCTATCATGTATTTAGAATTACTGATATTCATGAAGAAATATGTACTCTCAAACAAGGTGATTCATATATCTCATCTTATTACACAAAACTAAAAATGCTATGGCAAGAATTAGATAAATTTCATCCAATTCCTGCATATGAATGTCCGGTATCTTGCATATCAATCGATAAAATTCAAAGTTACAAGGATTTTAATCAAGTTATCAGATTCTTGAAAGGATTTAATGATCAATACTCTATAGTTACATCTCAGATTATGTTAATAGATCCCCTCCCATATATTTGCAAAGCTTATTCTTTACTTGTCGAAAAAAAAAAGACAGATTATCTCTCCCATAGATGAATCAAAACCTATAGCTTTTCCAACGGATCAATTTCAAGGCAGAGGTACTATTTTATTTCATGGAAAGAATAATAGAGGTGATAGATATTTCAATGGTCAAGGTAGAGGTACAAAAGTTTGTACTCAATGTGGCATGACCAACCATACTATCGATACATGCTTTAAGAAACATGGCTACCACTACTACAAACATCATGTTTAGTGACCAAATTAGAAACCAAAAAAACGTAAAAATTGGTTACTATAACGTTTAGCAACCAATAAAGCGAATATTAAATTTCGGTTGGAAAAGTGCTAGTCGCTAACCTATAGCGACCTATTTAGTGACCGAAATTTAGTGACCGATTTTGTGTCGAAATTAGTGACCAATTTTAGCAACCGTTTTCAGTTAATTAAAAAAATTAAAATAAAATCAACTATTTTACCACATTCATGAATTGAACTAATGCCCTTATGTTTGAGAAGTTTGAGCATAACCACTAGGCTATTTTATTTTACATGTATATTTTCCTTTAAAATTGTATATAATATAAACGAAATAAAAATTTTAAATATTATTTAAAAAATTTATTAAACTAATTATCATTAAAATTACATTTTTTTAATTGATAAATTTGTATGGACGAATTATTTCTAAAACTATATCTTTTATTTATTAAAATGATAAAAAAAATGAAACTTTCACTAAATAATAAAAATTGAAAAGGAATTAAAAATTTTAAAAAAAGGAAAAAATTGGAGGAAGTAACTTGATAAAGAAAAAAATTATTAGTGACCGAAATTTCGGTCGCTACAAATATTTTAAATTAATTTTTTTTATACAAACGTATATTTGAGACTGAAAATTACAGTCACAAAATTTTAATCACTAATTCGGTGACTAATTTTATTTAGTGACCGATTTGGTGACCTTTCAAATTTTATTAACATGATGTCCAATTTCGGTGGCTAATTTGGTTGCTATAGTGACCGAAAATTTTCTTTCACAAATTCACTCATTAAAAGCGAATCTTCTAGTAGTGTACCCTCCTCATTGGCAACAACAAAGTCACATCAACAATGTATCATATGATCATACTCATGATGATGAATTTCAACCTGAGCCTCCTGAAGAAAAGACTCAGGACCAGTCCTCAAATCTCATTGGTTTTACTTCTGATCAACATAAAGCTTTGTTGGCATTATTTCAACAATCATCTCTATCAAACTCTCATAGTGTAAAACATCTTATCACTCATCCAAAATCCAACACAGGTACTATTTTCACTTTACATCATCATGTCAAACATGAAGCTTTCATTCTTGACGTTTATGCTACTGATCATTGTCATACCCCAAATTTTGACCACCAAGATTTCCCATCATTGTGCAAATCATCACCACAATAGGGATGTACCTTCATGCCTCATCAATCTCCTCAAGGATTGTTGAGCACCCACCTCAATCAAGAAATAGGGTTTTGAGCCCTCTCGGAGCACTTAGACAAAAGATCAATCAAGAATTAACATGATCTTCAACTTGTCTAACCTCTTAAACACCCATGAAGGATCAAGAGGTCTCCCATATCAAGAATCAAGCACAAGGTTGCAACATTCCAAGTGGATCAAGCCTCAAGATCGCCAGTGTCACCAAATTAGGGTTTTGGTCGACCAAGGCCTCCAAATGAAAATTTTCTTCTGGGAATTATCCAATACTTCAAAACATGATCCAAAATGCTCAAAGGAACCTTATGAGTCCCATCATCAAGTCAAAATGGCCTCAGAGGAAGCATTCATCAAAAATCAGGAATTAGGGTTCCTTGACCTAATTCAGCCCTAAGTTGACTTTTAAGGCCAGACATGAACCAAGACCTCAAGACATGATTTGAGGGCCTCAAATACACCACATTTATCCATATACAGCAATGGATTAATCCAAGAAGCTTGATTCACAAGTTCAAATTCATCTGGACCACAATTAGGGTTTTGAAGAAAAAGTCAACTGTACCTTTGACTTTGTACCAAGACATGTTCCCAAACCTTGGGACATGATTCAAGACACCCTAAAACACCTTTGTAATCCATACATTAGGTTTGAATTAGGCCATGAACTTGATTGCATAGAAGATCACACAATTTGGAATTCATTTGACAAAAAGTCATCTGTGCCCAAAATCAAGTTTGACTTTTTGAAAGTTTTCACAAATATGGCTCCCCTAAGTCAAAAACAATGTTAATGAATGGTTTTGATCATCATCCATCAAGAAAAACTAAGGAAAATAGGGTTACCGTCAAAAGGGGCAAGCTTAAGAAACTTAAATTTTTCTAAGTTATGGAACAAAATGGATTAGATACCAACTTTGCAAGGTCATAATTCCCAAACCCCAAGGCCTTTTTCTTCCATCCAAAGCTCAAATGAAACTTCACATGACATACTTCAAAAGTGTCAACTACATAAGATTCCAAATCCTCATGGATTTTGAGTTATGGATTGATCAAAATCACAAAAACATGAAAATGACCACTTTTTCCAACACTTAGTGAAATTTTGGACAGAACCTGTCTCGGATTTTCACCAACTTTGAGGTCATTTTTCACCTTGATCCAAGTTGATTCAAGACCATTTTTGGACATCAAAGTTAAAGTATGTCATGAGAGCTTTCCAAAAAGTCCAATATCATCTCCAAATTCTATTTGAGCAAAGAGTTACAACCCTTGGAACATGGCACCAAAAGCTGATTTCTTCCCAAGGCAGATTATAGGTCATTTGCTCGAATTAGCTAATTTGTGCAATTACAAGTCTTGTAATCCTTCTAGAAACATTAAGGATCAGATCAAAGCAAAAGATCTTTGAGCCACAAGCACACCAAGTCAAGAAATCATTATTTATGCATGTGATATCCAATGATGCAAAACCAAAAAACTTCAAAGATATCATGGAGCATTCAATGGAAGCATCAAGGTGGCATGTACTGAGTCAAATCCAACTGAATGAGTCAAGCCTTATCCCTGCAACAGAAGATCATAGGCCTGCAAGATTGACCCAAGTCAATGGCTAGAGGAGACTTGAGATTCCTTTTGAAAACCAATGGACAATGGACTGTACCGGCCACCATTCACTATTGTTGCCAAAACAAACTTGACACACTATAAATAGAACTCATTTGTGGTTAGTATGAGTACACCAAAGCACCATAACACATGCTTTCCTCAAAATCACTCTCAAAAAACCAGATTTTGCTTCTCATTCAAGTAACATTCGAATTTTCCATTTGAGAGCAGTTCTATCAAAACCAATCATACCAACACATCACATACATCATATATGAGTGATCCATGACCTTAAAACTCATCTGGAACACCTGAATCACAAAGTCACCCCCCAACTTGCTCAAGCTTTTTAGCCTGTTTGCAGTGAGGTGCCACAACAAGTTCTGAGCTGATTAAATCTATTCTAAGCCTTCAAACACATTACTTGAGGTCCATTGAAGCTGCCCAGATCATTACACAACATATGTAACACTTCCAACATAGAATTGGATCACCAGCTACAAGAGGTAAGCCTGACACTCTCAAACTCTATTATTCATGCATCATAAATGTATTTTCAAGTTACAAACATGTTTCTGCACATATATAGAGTGTTTCCCCTCAATCAATTGTTATGTATGAATCGTGTATAGGATTTCATGGTGTTCTTGCAGAAATTAGGGTTCTTGAGTTCATCTTCTGATTTCTCACTCCACACTGAATATAAATGCAATTAATTCATATGGTTGTAATCCTTATTAAAAAACGAGCAAGTTTCATGTTTACAAAAGTCATTTTCATTGAGTAATTAGAGAGATATGAGAGGTTTTGCAAATCTGCAAGAACAGAGCTCGTGCGAACCACACAAGGTGTTCTTGGCACCTTTTTCAAATTTTTGAATTTTTGAATATTCGAATATTTTTATATTTTTATTAATTGATTCAAAAATTAATTTCTCTCTGAATTTTATTGTTTTTGAATTGATTCTTTTTTTCAAAATTTATAAAAATGTTAAAATATTTTATCTTACAAAAATTTCACAAAAATATTATTTATTTTATATATTCAATATTTTTGTAAAGAATTTACTTTTATTTGTTTTTAAGCATTTAAAAATATTTCTTCCTCTTGATTTTTCAAATTCAAATGATTTTCAAATCATTCTATGGATAAAACATAATTTTTCAAACATTAATCCAAGATCACAACTTGTTTTTCATACATGTTTGATAATTTTGATCATTTTAATTAATTTTTATTCAAATTAAAATGCATTTTGAAATCAAATTAGGGTTTTAATTGTTTTCACCCTCACAAACATTTTTCAAAACATTTTTGGGCCTCTTGATAGAGTGTAAGTACCATCCTTTTATAAATAAACCATTTGGGGCTCAGTCAATGTATAAGTCCCGATGCGATTTTTAAAAATCTCGGCGCGATCGCCGTTTTAAACAATTTTCATCTGGGCCTCCCCTTGTTTTGTAAGTCTCATTTTTCTCCTTTTCAAACACTTTTTGGGCCTCTAATAAAGTGTAAGACCCACCCCCTTTGCATATAAGTAATTTGGGCCTCGGTCATTGTATAAATCCCTACGCGATTTTCAAAATAAACGGTGTGACCGCTGTTTTTCACCTGGGCCTCTCCTTGAGCTATAAGTCCCATTTCTTGTATAAAAATAAACTCTTGGGCCTCTAATAGAGTGTAAGACCCATCCCCTTTGTACATAAATAATTTGGGCCTTAGTCATTGTATAAGTCCCTCTGTGGCTTTCAAAACTATGACGCGATCGTCGCCTTTTAAAAGAGATCATATGGGCCTCTCCTTGAGTATAAGCCCCAAACTTCTGTTTAAAACAAATTTCTTTTTTATTCAAATTCAAATTCAAAGTATCATCAAAACTTTCTGCAATTTCTTGAATGACTAACCATACAGCTATAGTTACTATGCTTGGGCTTGCACAATTGTAAGTTCCACTATCTTTTCAATATATGCTTGTATATATATTTCATCTGTATATGCTTGTATATATTTGCTTAAAGTTTTCCCCAGCAATTAGGTCAAGATTTAGGTGAAACTAGTGGTAACTCTTTCAACACAGTCAAAACTAGTTCCCCATAGGAAATTCCAGATACAGTCTTGCCTCCTCTTGGGCTTATACAATATGGAATAGAGAAAGGCATTATTCCCGGTGAAACTTTTCTCAAGACTATCCTAACTTTGAAATATATGTGTACAAGAAATTCATTTCCCCAGAGAGGATTAATTCCCGGTGAAACCTCTTTTGAATTTCTTCAAATCTTAGAACTGTTCTGCAGAGAAAGGACTTATTCCCGGTGAAACCTTTCTTGAACTTATCTTAGGTTTGGACCCACAGGCTTCCTAAAAGCATCCCCAGCCTCCTCATGGGCTTAGTACAAGGACCCTCAGGCTTCTTAGAAGTTCTCAGCCTCCTCTTGGGCTTAGTACAAGGACCCAAAGGCCTCATACAGGTATAGGACAGAACTTAGTCATCTCTACTAGTTCAATCCTCAGGAGAGTCAGAGTTCCAAAACATCAAACCATTCTAGGGTTGTTTGTCATCCCTTAAAACCAACAGCCTCTTGAGCTTCATACAAGTAAGACTTGGAAAGTCTCATCTCCTCTTGGACCTCACAGAGACCCTCAAGTTTTCTAAAAACACTGGAAAACCCCTGATCATTTCATCAACATACCAATCTTCAGCATAGTTAAAACCTCTATAGGTTTTCAAACTCAATCTTTAAGCTTTCATTTTAAGAAATTCCCCAGCTAGGGTCAAATTACCACCAACAAATCCTCAGTAGAATCAGAGTCTCATGGTCTCTGATATTTCAACTCTTCTTCAAATCCCTAGAAAGAGTAAAACCTTTGGATTCCCCACCACATACAATTTGGACTTGCTATTGGATTTCAATAATCCTAAGCACAAGCCAGCCTCCTCTTAGGCTTCATATAAGAATTTCCCCACCAGCCTCCTCTCAGGCTTTGTATAATGATTTTCCTCAGTAGAGTCAGCCTCAATCTTGGGCTTTGTATAAGACAGATCACACTCTCCAGCCGATTCAATCTCCTTTTTAGCGTCAATCTTGGGCTTTGTACAAGACAGATAAAATCTCCCCAATGGAGTCAATCTCTTTTTAGCCTCAATCTTGGGCTTTGTACAAGACAGATATAAAACTACCCGAATAGAGTCAACCTTTCAGCTTCAACCTTGGGCTTTGATCAAGGCACACAAAAATTAACACCCCCTCAGAGGAAATCCAGAGTCCTCTATGTTGGAAGACATTTCTCTGTACATCACATATCAAAACAAACAATAAAAAAAACCTAATTCCAGATAACTGCTGTAAGTGGCACACTTGTTGATTCAAAATTCAAGCTGTAGTCCCTCTTTTATCCTGGTAAAACTTCCTCTTTCATCTAATTGCTGTAAGTGGCAAGCCTGTGGATTATTTACATCCAAGCTAATGTCCCTCTCTTAGCATGGAAAACTCCTAAGGAAAAATGACATTGCTCTACATTGAGTTAAAGTTTTTTCCTTCAGGACACCTCCCTTATAAAAGAAATTATGGCATTGCTGGATTCCATACATTCCAGTTAAAGTAATTCCCCTTTATAATCAATTACCCAATAATTTTGTGATAAACAGGTGAGATATCTCCCTTTAGAGATGACAAATTCTCTCTCAATCACCCCTTTAGCTTCAATCTTGGGCTTTAAACAAAACACAAATACTCAGTTAGCTTTAAAATCTTAGGCTTTAAACTAGACACAAAACATTTTCCTCCCATAGAAATAGGAGGAACTATGATTGCTCTGATTTCCCAGTTTTCTTTAACGGCAGCGAGCACACAAATAAAAAACCTTTAGGTCCAGTACCTTCCCAAAAACATCAGAAAACCTAAAAACAACAAAAACACTAGAAAGTATTTAAACCAATAGAAAAACATGCCATAAAAGGTCTATGGATAACCATATATACCCCGGGTAATTGACAACTTCCCTTTGTATAACCTGACCCCGAACCCCCAATCTCTTAGCATTTGTTAAAGAAAACATTTGCGTGCAAGGTTAGTTTTAGATATCTTCCCTTTCCTTTCCAGCTTCATAGGATAAATAAGAAATCAGAAAGTAGCACCCAATTCCAACCATTGTGGTAAGGTGGTCGCGTCACCGACAAAAATCCCACGCTATAGAAAAATGGCGACTCTGCTGGGGAGATTCTAGGATTAGAGTTCCTAAGAGGTATAGGCTTTGCTTGGCATTTATTTTTCTATACTTTCTACTATATATATCATTTACTGTTATACTACTGGATACCCGTGTTTAAATTTATGTTAACTGGGAATGCGATTAATACGCATGTGGAAAGTTTGAGAGAACATTAAGATAAGTGGTGGCATATCCGGGAAACGCGTATAGGGAGTGAATCCTGACCAAGCTAACTAGGAAGTCCACCGAATCAGGCGAGGTACCCGTGTGGAAATATTGATGTTGAACGACCGATTGTCGTGAAAGCATCGTTTATCCCAGTGCGGTACCCATGACCCTGAGGATTTAGTAGACATTTAACCATATGTCCATTTGATAGTGCGGTGACTATCAGGAATAGTTGACACGCGATACTACACTCAAAAGAGATTCAACCTAGGATATTACAGCTCGCTCGAGTGAATCAGCTTGCTGTTGATATCCCTATGAGGGTTCAATGGCTTTGGGAACCTTTTAGAACCCGTTCTACAGGTACAAAAATTGACCAAAATAGTACAACCTTTGGGGATAGGTAGAGCCATGATTCCATGCTCGTGACGTTGAACCCCTAAACCCATGTTTTCAAATGTTTTTGTTTGCTGCATTCATGCATTCATTAAAAAACTCTTTTCAAACAAGAAAAAAATCTTTATTTCAAAAGAACTAAAACAATAATTGCAAATATCAGAGGTTGCGTTATGGATTTCGATAGGAGGAAAACGCACAAGTACACCTTCAAGGCTCCGAAACTAGAGGACTTAAGGAAATTGGGAAGGATGATTATCAATCCCGAGGCTTTCAGAGCTAAGCACGGAGGGTTGTCATCTCTGTTAAGGGTTAACGTGGTTGAAGGGACCATGTCTATGCTGGTACTGTTCTACGATCCGGTTTACCAATGCTTCACTTTCCCGGATTACCAACTTGCACCAACATTGGAAGAGTACTCCCACCTGATTGATTTACCTATCACTAATCAAGCTCCATTTTCCGAAAAGGAAGAAATTCCAAAAGATTAAACCATTGCAAGAGCAATCTCTTTGGATGAGTCAGAAGTTAGGACTCACATAACCACTAAAGGAGGAATCCAGGGTTTACCAGCTAAATTCCTAATGGAGAAAGCTCTATACTTTGCTAGTGTAGGAAACATAATTGCCTTCGAAGACGTCTTTGTTCTGCTCATATATGGGTTATTCCTGTTTCCCAACATCAATAACTTCGTTGATACCAATGCTGTTAAGATATTCTTAATAGGAAACCCCGTACCAACCTTGCTTGCAGATGCTTATCATTCTGTACATTTAAGGAATTTGTACAGCGGAGGAATGATCACATGTTGTGTGCCTTTACTCTACAAATGGTTTATTTCTCACTTGCCCAAGTCTGCTGCTTTTTGGGATCACAAGAGTACTCTACATTTGTCACAGAGGATTATGTCTCTTACCAATTCAGACATAGATTGGTACAATAGGATTTATGAAGGGATAAAGATCATCGACAGATATGGAAATTTCCCCAACGTACCCCTCATTGGAACTAAAGGAGGAATCAACTATCATCCAATTTTATCTCGTCGTCAACTCGGATACCCGATGAAGAATATCCCACATAATGTTCATCTGGAAGGAATTTTCTTCAAGGAAGGGGAAAGTGACAGGGCACTAAAGAAATAAATAGTGCATGTCTGACAACATATTCACAGGAAAGGCAGAGAGTCTCTGGGAAGACCAAACTGTACCTCCATAGAACCTTATCTCCACTGGGTGCAAACTAGAGCCCTCAAGCTGAGGATGCCTTACCCTCGCTAAGAAGTTTTTCCATTAAAGGAATCTGTCCTTTATTTCATGTCTGATGCGAAAAAACTCCAGGTTGCTCTCAACAAAGTTCAACGAGAGAAGAGCTATTGGAAGAACAAATACCAGATCCTTAATTTGGAATGTACTAAGATTCAAGAACTGTTAAAGGAGAAGGAAGCTCTGATTGAGATATTAGAGCAGCATGCTATATAAAGTCAGGAAGACCGAAGAAATTTACTCACTCCTTTCACTTGGTAAAGGATCGTCGACCCGACAACGGCTGGAGAGCCCCGATCAAAGAAAAGGAAAATACAGGTGTAGCGAGCGATTTTGGATGTGGTTGTGAAGCACTACCGCTCTTTGGTATCTACAACTCGATTCATTTTTTATCCTATTAAAGCTGATGAAGGAAGGGAAATGGATGTCTCAAATTAACCCTGCTTGCAAACTGAGGTTAAACAGTCAAAACTGTTGGTTTACAGATGCTACAAAGATTCGGGGTCTCTATTAGGTTCATTTTTTTAAAAGTAGTGTTCGGTCGATGGGTGGGAGGTTTAAGATGTTACGACGGATGTATGAAAGTATGGGATTTTGGGTTTTTTGTTTAGTGTGCTCGCTAAGATTTTTCTTTCAATCTTATGCCTATGTATTCCCATTTTTCTGAAAACAGGGAAATCAGAGCGATCATAGTTCCTCCTATTCTATGGGAGGAAATGGTGTTTTGGTGTCTTGTTCAAAGCCCAAGACGTGAAGCGAAAGGTGGTTTATATCTTGGTCAAAGCCCAAGATGTGAAGCTGAAGGGTCTATTTGTATCTTGTTCGAAGCCCAAGATGTGAAGCTAAAAAGGTGTTGTCTTCAAAGAGAATTTGTTATCTCTAAAGAGGGGTTTGTATATCACAACTGTTTATAAAGGAGAATTACTTTAACCGGGATGTGTGAATCCGGCAATGCCATAATTTCCCTTATAGGGGGGTTCCAACCTGAAGGAGAAGACTTTAACTCAGTGTAGAGCAATGCCATCTTTCCTTAGGAATTTCTCATGCTAAAAGAGGGACAATGGCATGGATGTAGATGATCCAGAGGCTTGCCGCTTACAGCAATTAGATAAAGGGGAATGAGTTATTTGATGTTTGTGTATTGTGAACGAGGCACAACTTTGATGCTAAAAGGTTGATTGGATCAACCAGTGGTTTTCTTATACAAAGCCTAAGAGGAGGCTATTGGGTTTTCCTTATATAAAGCCTAAGAGGAGGCTATTGGCCCAACAAGAGGGTGTTTTATGTGTCTCGTACGAAGCCCGAGAGAGAGACTAAAAGGGTTTTTGACTCAACAAGATAGTCTTTTATACTCAACGAGAGAGTGTTTTTGTATCTCGTACGAAGCCCGAGATGGAGGCTAAAATTGTTAGCTCCACTGGGGAGAATCATTGTACAAAGCCCAAGAGGAGGCAATGGTGCTGTTTCAGTTGAGTGACAGGTCCAGAATGCTGATTAAAGAGAAAATCAGTTCTTATATGAGTAAGGTTGTACTCAAGGATTTTGATTCGAGGATCAGGGTTATTTCCATTTCTTTGAGGAACTGGAACTCCGAAGGGTATTGAGACTGTCTGAGTCTACGGGGTTCCTTCCTATTCTTGAAGGGTGCTTGAGAACGTCTTTGGGACTCAAGGGTTTTAGACTGTCCAAGTCTAGAGTTTCATCTTTTGTACTATGCTTTGAGAAACAGTAGTAGACTCTTAGAAAGACAACTCTATTAAGATGACTGATTTCTGTTCCTATACCTCTAGGAGGTCGTCGGGACAATTTGTACGAAGCCCAAGAGGAGGCTGGAAACTTTTAAGAAGCCGAGGGACAATTTGTACTAAGCCCAAGAGGAGTCTATCATTCCCGGAGGAAGAAGTCATTATATGAAGCCTAAGAGGAGGCTGTGAATACTTCTAAGAAGCCGACGGGTCCTTGTACAACGCCCAAGAGGAGGCGGGGATGCTTTTAGAAAGCATGTGGGTCCTTGAACAATGCCCAAGAGGAGGCCGATGCTTTTAAGAAGCCGTTGGGTCCCCAAACCCCGAGAAATTCAAGACAGGCTATTCACGAGGAATAGATCAAGCCAGGAAAGTTCGAGAATTTGGAAGAAATTCAAGAGATGCAATTCACGGAGAAGAGATCATCTCTGGGGAATAGAGTTTCTTTGACAACTTCTACGAGTGACAGTCTATGAAAGGGTTCACCGAGAATGCTGCCTTTCATGTCTCCATATTGTTTAACCCCAAGAGGAGGGAAGACTGTGTCTGGTAATCCTACGGGGATCTACTTTTGACTATTTAAGAGTGATCAACGGGTTTAGTGCTAGACGTAATTGCCGGGGAAACTCTAAATATCTATACTATTATTACACAGCTGATATGAGTTTATGAAAGAAGACTTACAGCGAAACAGCCCCACAATACAGTTATATGTATATGAAAGCGGTAAATGAAAGCAATAACCACTTACTCGGTTGTAGAGCTTCCATGCTGTTTGGTTAGTTGTTCAACAAAGAAAGATTGAAAACAACATTATATTTCAAAATCAAAGGAGAAAGTGTTTTGAAAAAGAAAGATTTGGGGCTTACAGCTCAAGGAGAGGCCCAAGATTTTACCAGTGATCGCACTGTTTGAATTTGTACAGAGGGACTTATACAAGTGACTGAGGCCCAGATTTGTTTTGGTTAAAAGGGGATTGGGTCTTACACTCTATTAGAGGCCTAAGAAGGTTTTAAGAAATGAAATGGGTCTTACTACTCGAGGGTAGGCCCAGTTGGTTTGATTTTGAATTGGCGATTGCGCCGAGATTTTTGAAAATACAGTGGGACTTATACAATAAGTGAGACCCACTATTTTGGTATTTTACAAAAAGGGGGTCGGGTCTTACACTCTATTAGAGGCCCATGAGTGTTTGGAAATGATTTGTTTGAGTGAAAATCAAAGAAACCCTAATTTTATTATTTAAAAGTAAATATTTAAAGAAAATCAATGAAAAATACCAAATAGGTTTGAATAAACCACTTGTGATTTTTGTTTAAGGTTTGAAAAATGAGGTATAAATCACAAGAGATATTAAAACTCATTTGGTCTTGATTTTTCAAGATGAATATTCATTTAAAAATGTTTAAAAACAAATAAAAATGAATTTATTCACAAAAATACTAATTATATTAAATAAATAATATAAACTTAATTTTTTTGTGGAATAAAATATTTCAACATTTTTGTGATTTTTTGCAAAAAGAACCAATAAAAAATAATTAAAATTGAAAGAGTTATTAATTTTCCAATTAATTAATAAAACATGAAAATATTGGAAAAAATGGCAAAATGTGAAAAAACACAAAATGGCATGGGTGGGGTTTGAACCCAAGACCTCAAGGTTACAAGGCGCGCGCCTTACCACTGGGGTGGTGATACATCCATTGTTTGAAACAAAACAACAAATATACAAGTCATGCCTTGGTTCTAGGCCTGGCCCAAGGCAAGTTTTGGCTCAGAAACGTGAAGGTCATAACTTTCTCAATTCTTAATGGTTTGAGACAAAATTTATATGCATCTGGACCATAATTTCACAAGGAATCCAATGGTGGTGGTAGTTTTTTCATATCACACTCCCTCCTCAAAACCCGATAGTGGTTTTGAAAATGACCTATAATTGCATTTTCTATGCTACAACTTGGTACAAGCATGGATTACATGGTGAATTAGCTCAAACACAACATATACAACATGTATGAGATGTTTATGATCAGTGGACTTCAAAGCATTGCATGATTCAAAGATTCCAAGTTGTGATGCTTACCTCTTTTTTGAGATTTTGGAGCTTTTGTGCAATCTGTCAAACCTCTTGTTCCAGAAATGATTTGATGCTTTAGACATACTCAAATGATCCCTTAGAAGCTTTTAGGATGATTGGAATTGACTGGTACCTGCAAAAACACAAACAGTCCCTTTCTTGCAAAAGGGGTTAAAAGTGACAAAAATAGCAAATTTCTCAAATGGTGTTCCAGATGTATGAAACCATTTGGGACAGTTCAAGGATGGTATTTGGAGTGTGTTTGAGGTTTTATCTAGTTTGGAAAGTGATTGAATCAAGACATGGCTTGAAAAATGCACAAAAGGCCTATTTTGAGGTTTTGAGAGGTGACTTTGTGATTTTGTGATTACAGGTCACTTGTGATAGTTTGCACAGCTTACATATGATATATATGAGGTGTGTGTATGATTGATTGTGATGGAAAAGCTCTCAAGCTCAAAAACTCAAAGTTGCTTTGCTAAAGAAGGTATTTTTGCCAAGAGAAAGAGGTTTTGAGGAAAGCATCTGTTTGATGGCTTTGGTGTACTCAAACTGAGCACAAATGAGCTCTATTTATAGTAGAGTAAGTTTTTTTTGGGATCCACAGTGAATGGCAACTGCAGCAGAGGTTTGGCCAATGTTGTCCAATGGAAATCCAAGTCTCCTCTAGCCATTGACTAGAGGTTAGGGCACAGGGTTGTGGTTCCCTTGGTCTTGGATAAGTCTTGACTGAATTCAGTTGAGAATGGCTCAGTCCATGCCACCTTGATGCTTCCATTGAATGCTCCAATCCAAAATTGGAGTCTTGTCCCTATTTTGGCAATTCTAGGTTCAACATGCTATTTCTTGTTCCAAAGACTTTGGAGGCTTGGCTCAGTGATTGTCCCCTTTAGATTCAATCCTCAGAGGTGTCCAAGTGGATAGGAGTGTTTAGATTTGCACAATTTTGGCAAATCGAGCAAAAGTGCAAAATCTGTCTTGCCTTGACAGATTTCAACAAGGCAACTTGCCAATGTTATATCTCATGGCTCAAATTGAATTTGGTAATGTTCTTGGCCATTTTGGAAAGCCCTTATATGATACAACAAATGTTTGATCATATTTGGTTTTGATACTTTTTGAATCCAAGTGAAAAATGTCCCTACATTTGGAAAAAAGTAAGGCAAAATCTGACTTAGTGAAATTTTCACTAAGTGTTGGAACAAAGTGACTTTTCTTGATTTTGATCACTCCATAACTCAAAATCCATGAGGAATTTGGACATAGGTCAGTATGAAGCTTTTGTAGAGGTAAATGAGATCTACAAATCAAGCTTTGGATGGGACAAAATGGCTTTGTGGTTTAGGAGTTATGATCCTCCAAAGTTGGTACCCTAGCCACTTTATTTTTAACTTAGAAAAATTTCTAAGTTTTTATGGTTACCCCTTTTATAAGTTATCCAACTTTTCTTGATTTTTCTTGATGAATGATGATTCAAATCATACATTAACATCATTTTAGGGTTAAAAATCCATTTTAGTGAAAAATCTCAAAAAGTCAAAGTTGACTTTTGTGCACAGTTGACTTTTTACCCGATGAATTCCAAACTGTGCAATCCTTTAGGAAATCATGTCCTTGACCTAAATCAAACTTGATGGACATGTTCCATGGGTGTTATAGGGTGTATTGAATCATGTCTTAGGGCTTGGGAGCATGTCCTGGTCAAAAGTCAAAGTTACAGTTGACTTTTCCCGCGAAACCCTAACTGTGGTTCAGATGAAATTGAAACTTGTTGCTCAAGCTTCTTGGATCAATCCATTGTTCCAAATGGATCAATATGGAATATTGGAGATCCTCAAATCCTCTCTTGAGGTCTTGGTTCATGATTGGTCCCAAAAGTCAACTTAGGAGTGAATTAGGTCAAGAAACCCTAATTCCTGATTTTTGATGGATGCATCCCCTAAGGCAAAATTGACTGGATGCTTAGGTCCATGAGGTTCCATGGAGTATTTTAGGATATGTTTTGAAGCATTGGCTCATGCCCAGAGGAAAATTTCCATCTGGAGGCCCTGGTCGACCAAAACCCTAATTTGGTGACACTGGCGATCTTGAAGCTTGATCACCTAGAAGGGAGCAACCTTGTGCTTAATCCTTGAAGTGGGAGTCCTCTTGATCCTTAGTATATACTTGAGAAGTTTAGACAAGTTGAGGATCATGTCATTCCTTGATTGATCCTTTGTCTAAAAGCTCTGAGAGGGCTTGAAACCCTAATTTTGATAGTAGTGAATATTCACCCATCTTTGGGGAGACTTAAGGTTCATCCATATTGTGATGATGATTTGCACAGTGATGGGAAATCATAGTGGTCAAAATTTGGGGTATGACAACAGGAACCGACATTCTCCTTACAGCACTTTGTAAAATACTGTACTTTTCTTTGTAAAATACTGCAATCTTTCGAATTCAATAAAAGGGGTCTTCCCCCACTGTGTGATATTTGTAATCTATTTGTTAAAGTTTCTTTTTGAAAACAAAAACTAAAAAAATATGTCTTTGCATATCATTCATCATTCTCACATAACACATTTTTTTTATCTTTGAGTCTCACGTATGTGTCCCAATCCTAGAGTCAAACTGTCTCACTCATACAATACTCGGGCCAATCGACAAAAGAAAATGGACGATCTCGAGAAAGAGAACAGAGAGCTGAGAGAAGAAATCGATGCTCTAAAGGAAAGTTTGGAAAAACTTCACAACAACCTGCAAACCCTTGCTGCAGCTCAGGAGCAGCAACATCAAAGGACTGTGATCTCACAGATTACATGTACACCCATATTAGAGACACATGATAATCATCCTCGCTACAACATGCCTAAAGGGCGCCCCTGGGGCATGCCTTTCAACTTTATACCTGAAGGATATATGCCATCGGTCACTGAAGACCTAGAAATCGTACGCTGGACCTGAAGGTTACAAACTTCAGGAAAATGAAGATGCAAGGGTTACGACAACAACTCCAGAAGGTTACAAACTTCAGGGCACTGAAGCGCCAAGGGTCACCGCTATAATGTCTATACCACAACCAGTGGTACACACTGTCCCGGAAGGACAGATTCCGCAAGCAATTTCTGGTGGAAACGAAGACATGTACGAAGGATGAATAAGTTCCAGGAATAATTTTTGGAAATGCAGAAGGAAATGCATGCCATTCACGGTCAATAATTATTCAGAAAGGACGTCGTCGACCTCTGTTTGGTCCCTAATGTAAAGATCCCGCACAAATTCAAGGTGCCTGACTTTGAAAAATACAAAGGCAACTCTTGCCCTCAAAGTCATTTGGTGATGTATGCTCGGAAAATGTCTACTCAGACAGAAAATAAATAGCTACTAATCCATTACTTCCAAGACAATTTAACCGGTGCCGCACTAAAATGGTACATGGGTTTAAAACGCACCAAGATTAGTACTTTCCGATATCTCGGGGCAGCCTTTATTCAGCAGTATAAATACAACTTGGACATGTCACCGGATAGGGACCAGCTCAGAGCAATGTCCCAAAAGGATAAGGAAACCTTCAAAGAATATGCTCAGAGATGGCGTGAAATTGCCACTTAGATCTGTCCCCCTCTTGAGGAAAAGGAGATGACCAGATCTTCTTGAAAACCTTAAGCTCGTTCTATTACGACCGAATGGTTGCCAATGCGCCCAGTGACTTCACTGAAATGGTGAACATGGGAGTACGCCTTGAAGAAGCAGTCCGATAAGGACGATTGGTTAAAGATGTAGAGCCATCCAGCTGTACTAAGAGATATGGTAGTGCTTTCCAAAAGAAAAAAGAGCAGGATATCAGTAATATCTCTCTGGGAAAGCAAAGGCAAAGGTATCAACCGATAAAAGCTATAACTCCTGCTATCAACCCAACGCCAGCTCCGACTTATCAACCTTAGGTTGCTCAGAGCCAACCAAGTCAACAACAGTAACAGCAAAGGCCGCAATAGCGTCTTCAGCAGGCTCGCTCGCAGTACAATAACAACAATTATGCTACACGACCATCAGGGTTTGACCCCATATCGATGTTGTACACAGAGTTATTTCCACTTCTACTGGCCAAGGGGCACGTCCAAATCAGGACTCCTCTTACAATACCAGAAAATCCACCTTTTTGGTTCAAAGCAGATCAAAATTGTCCTTACCATTAAGGAGGATCGGGACACAACATTGAGAATTGTCTCAGTTTCAAGTCTGATGTACAGAAGCTTGTTAGGAACGGGGTTTTATCTTTCAAGGATACAAATCCAAGTGTTTAGACAAACCCATTACCGCAACATGAGAAGACTGTAGTGAATTTAATAGAGGATGAATCTAGCAGCAATGATCAAATTCACAATGTACTCTTACTAGGAACAGATCTGGTAAGAAGGCATTGCAAACAGCGGGTACGACCATGTTCCATCTCACAACTATCATCAGTGTGATATCTGCTCCAAGGACAATCAGGGGTGTACCATTGTACAAGCAGCTCTACAAGAACAAATAGATCTGGGCTGGATTTAGGATCACATAATTCGTGAAGTAAACATGGCCCATGCACACCCCAACATTGTTCAGAACCACGATGTCCGTGAAATGAACGCCAATTTAGTGACGATACATTCAAGACAAAGTCAATATTACAATCTGCCGCAACACAATTATAGCTCTTGTCCAATCTGCTCAACAGACAATCAGGGATGCTCTTTTGTTCAAGAGGCCCTCCAATGACAGATGGATCTCGGATGGATCTAAGACTACCGTGAAAGGAATGACCATCAAGTCAATATGGTTCAGATATTTGAAAAATGCTTGATGAATACTAGTCTAGTGGAATTACATGCTAAGCAGGTCAGACTTGGTTTCTGGATTCACATGATTATCTAGACTGTAAAGAATGCTGTAAAGATGACCAAGGGTGTGCGCTTGTGCAAAGGACCCTTCAACATTTGTTGGACCACTGGTGGCTTCCAATCTACTTGGATGAAGACACAACAAATTAGCATGACTGATGGGAATCCTGGTAGACATTAAAGTCGTGATATCTGCTCAATAGAAATAGATCTAGCAAAGATGCGCTGCATACAAAGTGAGTATGGTCGGGTACCACTGCACAATTATGAGCGCTGTAGAGTATGCTCGGAAAATAACCAAGGATGTTATCTCGTACAAGCAGCCCTCCAAAATTAGTTGGACAGGAAAGAGATTCGACCATGTTCAAGTTCTGGGTCGATCAACATGATACAAGAGTACCTCCCTGGTCAGAACAAAAACACTGTCATAATCTCCGATAATGGAATAACCAAGGACATTTGCGCCATAATCCCTCTACTCAATGAATCAAAGATCCCTCTTGATAGTAGAAAAGTTCTCAACCAGGAACCAATCGAGGCTACATACGATGGTCAGAAAAACCAAAAATCCCCTGTGGTTATCTACCTGCCAGGTCCAATATCGTACAAGTCAGATAAGGCTATCCCTTACAAGTATGGTGCAACGACCATCGAAAATGGAAAAGAAACTCCACTGCCCTCCTTCGTGAACATTACCAACATCAGTCGAGTTACCCAGAGCGATCGGATCTTCAATAGAGGAGTTGGAGAACCTGCCAAAGAAAAGGAACCTCAAACGGAAGTTCCTAATCAACAAGCCGGTCAATCCAGTAATCCATAACCTGTAAACAACAAAGATGAAATGCCGAAGCTCATCCAGAAAAGCGAGTACAACATTGTGGACCAATTGTACCAAACTCCGTCTCGAATCTCTGTACTGTCTCTCCTGCTTAGTTCAGAAGCTCATAGGGAAGCTCTACAGAAGGTCTTAGAACAAGCCTTTGTGGAACAAGATGTAACGCTAGGGCAATTTGACAGCA
Source organism: Lathyrus tuberosus (assembly GCA_022829125.1). Lineage (NCBI taxonomy): Eukaryota > Viridiplantae > Streptophyta > Magnoliopsida > Fabales > Fabaceae > Lathyrus > Lathyrus tuberosus. The sequence goes on from JALAZF010000254.1 coordinate 4,473,231, forward strand.
TTATATCCAACATCACTTCTTGCAACAACTTAGGATTCAGTGATGAAAAACTGCTGGAAGAAGGCAAGAATCATAATATGGCACTCAACATTACAGTTAACTGCCAAGACGATGCTTTATCCAGCATACTGGTGGACACGGGATCATATTTGAATGTAATGCCAAAATCAACTCTGGTATGACTATCATTTCAAGGAGCTCCGATGAGAGGCAGTCAGATCATCGTCAAAGCCTTTGATGGATCTAGAAAAACAGTTATCGGCGAAGTCGATCTTATCATAACCATCGGTCCTCACACTTTCCAAGTCACTTTCCAAGTCATGGACATCAGAGCAGAATACAATTGTTTATTAGGAAGACCTTGGATACACGAAGCTGGGGCAATCACTTCGACACTTCACCAGAAACTGAAGTTCGTCAAGAATGAAAAATTAGTCACGGTATGCAGAGATCAAGCCTTAATATTTAGCAACTTATCACCATTCTCCTGTGTAGAACCAGAAGAAGTGTTGGAACCCAGTTCCAAGCACTCTCGGTGAGCAATGAGAATCAACCAGAAAGAGGGACGTCGATTTCCTCATACAAAGACGCTCTCAAAGTGATCGGGAGTAATGACATAAAAGGATGGGGACAGATTGTAACTCCCACAGATAACAAGACAAGAAAAGGTCTTGGTTTTTCTTCGACCTGTACTCAAGCTATAAAGAAGAATGAAGGTTTTCATCCCATTCAGGATTTCTTCCACAGTGGAGGCTTCCTCCACCCAGTGTCTCAAGAAGTACACACCATCGATGGGAACGACTCCTCCGATATGGATGAAGAGTGGGAATCTTACCTTAACCATGACGGTTATATGTCTCAGGAAGAAGCACGCACGTCATTCTGTTTTCCAAAGCACAGCTCAAGATATATACCAAGATCAGACGTTCAGATGATCTACGGAGATTGTGATCCTGAAGGATGTCGTGCTCCACCCAATTCATTAGAGGAAGACAATTTAATGAAAGACAACTTTGACTATGATTATTATGATCCCCTGGATGACTTGCCTATCTGAAAGCCATACACGGAAGACTTGGGGTAAAAGAGTCAGCCGGACAATGTCTATCAGCTGAATGATCTTGAAAAGAATACACAGGTTCCCCCAGAGTCATGGAATCATTACCCAGCACACTCCGAGAGTGTCCAAAACCATGCTAATGAATTCACAAGGGTCGCAGGATGAGATTTCATTAACTGTGCATTTCCTGAAATCAGCGTCATTGAGGAAGATGACTCATCCATTTCCACAGAAACATGGGACACTTTGGGACAGCCAAGCGGCAAGTATGACTTCCTAGTCAAATACACTGCTCCTGAAAGCTCTTGTATCAGGCTTGAGGACATCCAGCCGACTGGGTGGGGAGATTCCCTTGAGAGTGAAAACACCGTGGAAAATACAGCAAAAGAGTTCGTTTATGACAACTCTGCATTGGAAGAAGACTCTAATGATCGTACTTCGCTAGAAATCAGCGTTATTTCTGAAGACAAACCAAGAAGGGAAGTACCAGACTTTGTGATTCACAGAGGAGTTTGTCGCCACTGGGTTGTATTCGATGCCCCGAAATTCGTCCATAAGTCGAAGTAATAACCATCTTTGTTTTGACCTTTCACCTTGCCTAAGTGAAATGGATGTTTTATAGGGCTCACTTTTCTGTAAATGTCCCTCTTCGCTTCACCCAAAGAAACAGAGTTTTATTTTATAGGATTGTGTTTCAAGAATCGACAAATCATGAATAAATAATGTCATTCTGTCATTCCCACATTTATTGCTGTTTTCACTTTTCGTTTTTCAGAAAATGGTAATCCTAAAAACAACCCAAAATAAAAACAAGCATTTTTCAGAAAATACACTACACACACTCTTGCATTCTCTCTGTCTCTTCTAAAAAATTAATCATCACGTCATCCAAATTGCTTGTTTAAATCCCCATTGAAATATACGATCCAATGCCTTCTCCCAACTTTGAATTCCCGGTATTTGAAGCTGAAGAAGAAGAGGACAAAGAAATTCCAGAAGAGATCTCCTGACTACTCAGGCAAGAGGAAAGGTCTATTGAACCACACAAAGAGCCGTTGGAAACAATAAATTTAGGTTCAGGAGAAGAAAAGAAAGAAGTTAAGATTGGGGAACTGCTTAGTTCAACTGTTAGAGAAGGCTTGATAAAACTTCTCAAAGAGTTTCCAGATGTGTTTGCTTGGTCCTATCAGGACATGCTAGGGTTGGATACCCGCATCGTCGAACATCACTTACCACTAAAATCAGAATGTCCACCAGTAAAACAAAGACTGAGAAGGACTCATCTGGATATGGCCATCAAGATAAAGGAGGAAGTGCAGAAGCAGATCGACGCAGGTTTCCTCGCCACATCAAAATATCCTCAATGGTTAGCCAACATAGTACCAGTTCCGAAGAAGGACGGAAAAGTCAGAATGTGTGTAGACTACAGGGATTTGAACAGAGCAAGTTCAAAGGATGACTTCCCCTACCACACATTGACATGCTGGTAGACAATACGACAAAGTTCAAAGTCTTCTCCTTCGTGGATGGATTTTCAGGCTATAATCAAACCAAAGTGTGCCGGAAGACATGGAGAAAATTTCATTCATCACCCCATGGGGCACCTTTAGTTACAAGGAAATGTCGTTCAGTCTGAAGAATGCAGGGGCAACCTATCAAAGGGCCATGACAACTCTGTTTCACGACATGATGTACAAAGAGATTGAAGTGTACGTCGATGACATAATCACCAAATCTAGAACAGAAGAAGAGCATGTGACACACCTGTCAAAGTTATTCGAGCGTCTGAGAAAATACAAACACCGCCTGAATTCTAATAAGTGCACATTCAGTGTCCACTCAGGAAAACTCTTAGGATTCATCGTCAGCCAGAAAGGAATTGAGGTTGATCCTGACAGGGTCAAGGCCATTCAAGAAATGCCTTCACCAAAGACTGAAAAATAGGTCAGAGGATTTTTGGGACGTCTGAATTACATTTCAAGGTTCATATCCCTCATGACCGCGATATGCACGCCAATCTTCAAACTACTCAGAAAGAATCAAAACTATGTACGGACAGAAGATTGCCAAAAAGCTTTCGACAGTATCAAAGAATATTTGTTAAATCCACCTATTCTGTCTCCTCTAGTGGAAGGAAGACCACTGGTCATCTACCTAACAGTCTTGGAAGACTCCATGGGATGTGTACTTGGCCAATAAGACGAAACAAAAAGAAAAGAGTCTGACATCTACTACTTAAGCAAGAAGTTCACAGACTGTGAAACTCAGTACACTATGCTCGAGAAAACTTGTTGCGTACTGGCTTGAGCAGCCGAACGTCTTCACCAGTACATGATTTGTCACACTACTTGGTTAATCTCTGAGATGGATCCAATCAAGTACATCTTTGAAAAGCCTGCTCTCACGGGAAGGATTGCCCGTTGACAGATGTTGTTATCAGAATATGACATCGAGTACCACGCTCAGAAAGCCATCAAAGGAAGTATTTTACCCGATCATTTGGCTCATCAATCGATTGACGATCAGGAATCAGTCGGATTTGACTTCCCAGACGAAGACGTCATGTACTTGAAATGAAAGATTGGGATGAACCGCTACCAAGCGAATGGCCAGAACCAGGTTTCCAATGGGGAATAATTTTTGACGGAGCTGTCAACACTTATGGAAATGAGATTGGGGCAATCATAGTAACACTTCAGGGTACCCATATTCCTTTCACTGCCAGATTGACATTCAAGTGCACAAACAACAAGGCCGAATACGAAGCTTGTATCATGGGTCTCGAAGAAGCAATTGACTTAAGGATAAAGATCTTGGATGTGTATGGGGACTCAACCCTGGTTATCAATCAGATCAAAGGAGAGTGGAATACATACCAATCAGGGTTAATTCCTTACAAAGATTATGCGAGAAAGTTGTTACCATTCTTCAACAGAATCGAGTTTCATCACATTCCTCGTGAAGAAAATCACATGGTTGATGCACTAGCCACCCTCTCTTCCATGATTAGTGTAATTCAATGGAACGACGTACCTAATATTGACATAATATGCCTTGAAAGGCCCGCTTATATCTTCACAATTGAAGTAGTCTTAGATGACAAACCCTGGTATCATGATATCAAGTGCTTCCTTCAAAGACAAGAGTACCCACCTAGGGTATCAAGAAAAGACAGGAAGACTCTTAGAAGACTGGCAGGAAAATTTTTCCTAAACGGTAATACACTTTACAAAAGAAACTTTGACATGGTTTTGCTCAGATGCGTAGACAGACAAGAAGCAAACATACTGATGAAAGAAATCCACGAAGGATCCTTTGGCACTTATGCCAATGGACACACGATGGTGAGAAAAAATCTGTGAGCAGGATATTATTGGCTAACAATGGAATTTGATTGCTACAAGTACATGAGGAGATGTCACAAGTGTCAGATATACGCTGACAAAATTCATGTACCGCCAACACATCTGAAAGTTCTTTCTTCTCCATGGCCTTTTTCTATATGGGGAATTGACATAATTGACATCATTGAACCCAGAGCCTCAAAAGGACATCGGTTTATCTTGGTAACTATTGACTAATTCACCAAGTGGGTCGAAGCAGTGTCATAGGCCAATGTGACCAGACAAGTCGTGGTCCGATTTATCTAAAACCACCCCATCTGCCATTATGGTGTTCCAAGCTAGATAATTACGGATAATGGATCTAACTTGAACAACAAGATGATGAAAGAGTTGTGTGCTGAGTTCAAGATCAAACACCATAAGTCATCTCCCTACCGGCCTAAGATGAACGGGGCGGTAGAAGCGGCTAACAAAAATATCAAGAAGATCGTTCAAAAGATGGTTTTAACCTACAAAGACTGAAACGAGATGCTACCCTTTGCTCTTCATGGTTATCACACGTCTGTCCACACTTCAACAGGGGCAACCCATTTTTCTCTAGTATATGGCATAGAAGCAGTGTTCTCGATAGAAGTAGAGATCCCATCAATCAAGGTATTGATGGAAGCTAAGCTAGCAGAAGGTGATTGGTGTCAAAGTCGACACGATGAACTGAATCTAATTGAAGAAAAAAGAATGACGACCTTGTACCACAGTCACCTATATTAGCAAAGAATGAGAAAGCGTTTGACAAAAAAGTCCGACCCCGTGTCTTCAAAAAAGGAGACCTCGTGCTCAAGAAGATACAATCATTTCTCACTGAATCCAGGGGCAAATGGACTCCGAATTATGAAGGCCCCTACGTGGTCAAGAAAGCCTTCTCAGGCGGCGCCTTGAGACTCGCAACCATGGATGGAGAGGAGTTTACCTACCCCACAAATGTTGATGTAGTCAAGAAATACTTCGCCTAAATAAAAAAAAACATCTCGGTGGATTGAAAACCCGAAAGGGCGGTCTAGGCAAAAATTAGAGACATCAGGAAAAATCATCCCGATGGATTGAAAACCTCAAAAGGTAATCTAGGTAAAAATTAGGGATTCATGGCAAGTAACTACGACAAGGTTAAATCCCCAACGGTAACACCATCCGTCGAAAGACTTCAGTCAAGGTCACCTTCGACAGAAGCTCAGAATGTCCAGAACTCAAAGTTGGTAGAAGGATAGCGGTCGTTATGTTTCAATGTAGCCCCTTTTCCGTTAAATTACCATTTTATAAACTTTTTAATGCTCTAAGGGATCACACAATTGGCTGATTACCATTGTATCAATAAAATTTGAGCCCTAGTGCTTTTGTTTGCAATTCTCATTTATTTTGCTTTACAGAATGACATTTTTAATATGATCAACGATTCTTGAAACAAAACAAAAATGAATTTACTTGTCAAATTTTCTTCTGCTTTTAAAATTAAATATGGCAATTCTTTTTGACTATTGAACATAAAAAAGAACATCGATGGCTTCTCCGGAAGTGATTAAACCTCAAAATGCAGAATCAAAGTACTCATTCTAAACTGGTACACCTGAATGAATGATCAACTATTTTAGATGTAATGTCCCATATGATATCCCCGACAGAGTTCTTACCTCTGAAGACCAATTGATAGTTTTTCTTCCCAGTAGGGTCTACCTCTCCTAAGCAAGAAAGGATTAATGTCATTGAACCAATAATACTTTTTATCCCCCGCAATGGCCGAGTATCCAGTCGTGTTCATCCACCAGTCCGTATGTCGCATCTGTTTTGTCAGCATAAACATACATATCATGCATAATTGATTCATATTCATATTCATGTTGTATTAATATCACTCTGGTCATACTCACTCCCAAGTGATAAACGTCCTCCCACCGATAAAGTTGTCAGTTCTTTCTTCATCCAGAAATGTATCATCTGAGCAATCTCTCCCCAGTTTATTTCTGGATTGGAGCCTGTCCTCGACCACTTTGATAACTTGAACCTCTGAAAGGCGAGAAGACGTTCGACAGCACCTTTGGAACATCACTCTTCACCATTGAAGATGATATGTTTGCTTTCCCGGATTAAGGAAAATTCCTAGAGAAAGCCTCTCCGCTAAAAGACTCTCGATAATACATCGACTTTTCTCCCAAGAAATTCGATGATTAGTGAAGTCATCAGCACCTCAAATTTGGATTGCATCACATGGCATTTCTCCGAGAAAGATCTCGAAGAAAAGTATGATGTAACCTCACCGAGTGAAAAGTAGTCTCTCAAGAGACTCGTTTTCCCCAATAGAATCGACAAATGGCATCTCCAACTGAGAAGTTTGCACACCTCTACAACTCAGGCTATTGGGTTTCCCCAACAAGTCTGACCACAGACTTTTTCCATCAAATGGTGTCTCTCCAGTAAAACTCGGTGAGAAGTTTGATGAAGATCGCTACAAATAACGTTCCTTGTCAAGAAAGAAACTCGACAAGAAGAAACTAAGACCAGTTCTGTGGCTAAAGACCAGGATCGAGGGGAAGTTTATTTCATAAGAAACTGAGGCCAGTTCCGTGGCTGAAGACCAGGATCGAGGGGAAGTTTATTTCATAAGAAACTGAGACTAGTTCCGTGGTTGAAGACCAGGATCGAGGGGAAGTTTACTTCAAAAGAAACTGAGACCAGTTCTGTGGCTGAAGACCAGGATCGAGGGGTAGTTTATTTCAAAGGAAACTGAGACCAATTTCGTGGCTAAAGACCAGGATCAAGGGGAAGTTTTACTCTTTTTCTAAGAAACGTTGTTTAGCAAAAGAAGATGGATGAGCAAACTACTATTTATAACCACAGTCATAATTTTGCGTATTCTGATATTTAATCCTCTTGCACCCTGAATGTCTGAATACCTCACCTTCAGGTCCAAGAAGATTAAATAGGGGCATCTGTCATACCCCAAATTTTGACCACCAAGATTTCCCATCATTGTGCAAATCATCACCACAATAGGGATGTACCTTCATGCCTCATCAATCTCCTCAAGGATTGTTGAGCACTCACCTCAATTAAGAATTAGGGTTTTGAGCCCTCTCCGAGCACTTAGACAAAAGATCAATCAAGAATTGACATGATCTTCAACTTGTCTAACCTCTCAAACACCCATGAAGGATCAAGAGGTCTCCCATATCAAGAATCAAGCACAAGGTTGCAACATTCCAAGTGGATCAAGCCTCAAGATCGCCAATGTCACCAAATTAGGGTTTTGGTCGACCAAGGCCTCTAGATGAAAATTTTCCTCTAGGAATGAGCCAGTACTTCAAAACATGATCCAAAATGCTCAAAGGAACCTTATGAGTCCCATTATCAAGTTAAAATGGCCTTAGAGGAAGCATTCATAAAAAATTAGGAATTAGGGTTCCTTGACCAAATTCACCCCTAAGTTGACTTTTAAGGCCATACATGATCCAAAACCTCAAGACATGATTTGAGGGCCTCAAATACACCACATTGATCCATTTACAACAATGCATTGATCCAAGAAGCTTGATTCACAAGTTTCAAATTCATCTGGACCACAATTAGGGTTTTAAAGAAAAAGTCAACTGTACCTTTGACTTTGAACCAAGACATGTTCCCAAACCTTGGGACATGATTCAAGACACCCTAAAACACCTATGGAATCCATCCATTAGGTTTGAATTAGGTCAAGAACTTGATTGCTTAGAAGATCACACAATTTGGAATTCATCTAACAAAAAGTCAACTGTGCCCAAAATCAAGTTTGACTTTTTGAAAATTTTCACAAATATGGCTCCCCTAAGTCAAAAACATTGTTAATAGGGTTACTTGCAAAAGGGGCAAGCTTAAGAAACTTAAATTTTTCTAAGTTATGGAACAAAATGGATTTGGTACCAACTTTACAAGGTCATAACTCCCAAACCCCAAGGCTTTTTTCTTCCATCCAAAGCACAAATGAAAGTTCACATGACATACTTCAAAAGTGTCAAACACAAAAGATTCCAAATCCTCATGGATTTTGAGTTATGGATTGATCAAAATTACAAAAACATGAAAATGACCACTTTTTCCAACACTTAGTGAAATTTTGGACAAAATCTGTCTTGGATTTTCACCAACTTTGAGGTCATTTTTCACCTTGATCCAAGTTAATTCAAGACCATTGTTGGACATCAAAGTTAAAGTATGTCATGAGACCTTTCCAAAAAGTCCAAGATCATCTCCAAATTCAATTTGAGCAAGGAGTTACAACCCTTGGAACATGGCACCAAAAGCTGATTTCTTCCCAAGGCAGATTATAGGTCATTTGCTCGAATTGGCTAATTTGTGCAATTACAAGTCTTGTAATCCTTCTAGAAACATTAAGGATCAGATCAAAGCAAAATATCTCTGAGCCACAAGCACACCAAGTCAAGAAATCATCATTTATGCATGTGATATCCAATGATGCAAAACCAGAAAAGTTCAAAGTTATCATGGAGCATTCAATGGAAGCATCAAGGTGGCATGTACTTAGGTAAATCCAACTAAATGAGTCAAGCCTTATCCCTGCAACAGAAGACCATAGGCCTACAAGATTGACCCAAGTCAATGGCTAGAGGAGACTTGAGATTCCTTTTGAAAACCAATGGACAATGGACTGTACTAGCCACCATTCACTATTGCTGCCAAAACAAGCTTGACACACTATAAATAGAGCTCATTTGTGGTTAGTTTGAGTGCACCAAAGCACCATAACACATGCTTTCCTCAAAATCACTCTCAAAAAACCAGATTTTGCTTCTCATTCAAGTAACATTCAAATTTTCCATTTGAGCGCAATTCTATCAAAACCAATCACGCCAACACCTCACATACATCATATATGAGTGATCCATGACCTTAAAACTCATCTGGAACACCTGAATCACAAAGTCACCCCCCATTTGCTCAAGCTTTTTGGCCTGTTTGCAGTTGAGGTGCCACAACAAGTTCTGAGCTGATTCAATCCATTCCAAGCCTTCAAACACATTACTTGAGGTCCATTGAAGCTGTCCATATTATTACACAACATCTGTAACACCTCCAACATAAAATTCGATCACCAGCTGCAAGAGGTAAGCCTGACACTCTCAAAGTCTATGATTCATGCATCATAAATGTATTTTCAAGTTACAAACATGTTTCTGCACATATATAGAGTGTTTCCCCTCAATCAATTGTTATGTACGAACCGTGTATTGGATTTCATGGTGTTCTTGCAGAAATTAGGGTTCTTGAGTTCATCTTCTGATTTCTCCCTCCACACTTAATATAAATGCAATTAATTCATATGGTTGTAATCCTTGTTCAAAAACGAGCAAGTTTCATGTTTAGAAAAGTCATTTTCATTGAGTAATCAGAGAGATATGAGAGGTTTTGCAAATCTGCAAGAACAGAGCTCGCGCGAACCACAAAAGGTGTTCTTGGTGCCTTTTTCAAATTTTTGAATATTTGAATATTTTGATATTTTTATTAATTGATTCAAAAATTAATTTCTCTCTGAATTTTAATGTTTTTGAATTGATTCTTTTTTTCAAAATTCACAAAAATGTTAAAATATTTTATCCTACAAAAATATTATTTATTTTATATATTTAATATTTTTGTAAAGAATTTATTTTATTTGTTTTAAGCATTTAAAAATATTTCTTTCTCTTGATTTTTCAAATTCAAATGATTTTCAAATCATTCTATAGATAAAACATAATTTTTCAAATATTAATCCAAGATCACAACTTGTTTTTCATACATGTTTGATAATTTTGATCATTTAATTAATTTTTATTCAAATTAAAATGCATTTTGAAATCAAATTAGGGTTTTAATTGTTTTCACCCTCACAAACATTTTTCAAAACATTTTTGGGCCTCTTGATAGAGTGTAAGTCCCTTTCCTTTATAAATAAACCATTTTGGGCCTCAGTCACTGTATAAGTCCCGATGCGATTTTTAAAAATCTCAGCGCAATCGCCGTTTTCAAACAATTTTCATCTGGGCCTCCCCTTGTGTTGTAAGCCCCATTTTTCTCATTTTCAAAAACTTTTTGGGTCTCTAATAGAGTGTAAGACCCAACCCCTTTGTATATAAGTAATTTGGGCCTCATTCATTGTATAAGTCCCTACGCGATTTTCAAAATAAACGGTGCGACCGCTATTTTTCATCTGGGCCTCTCCTTGAGCTATAAGTCTTATTTCTTGTATAAAAATAAACTCTTGGGCCTCTAATAGAGTGTAAGACTCGTCCCCTTTGTACATAAATAATTTGGGTCTCAGTCATTGTAAAAGTTCCTCTGTGGTTTTCAAAACTACGATGTGATCGCCGCCTTTTCAAAAGAGATCATCTGGGCCTCTCCTTGAGTATAAGCCCCAAACTTCTTTTTAAAACAACTTTCTTTTTTATTCAAATTCAAATTCAAAGTATCATAAAAAATTTCTTCAATTTCTTGAATGACTAACCATACAGCTATAGTTACTAGCTTGGGCTTGCACAACTGTAAGTTCCACTATCTTTTCAATATATGCTTGTTTATATATTTCATCTGTATATGCTTGTATATATTTGCTTAAAGTTTTCCCCAGCAATTAGGTCTAGATTTAGGTCAAACCAGTGGTTACTCTTTCAACACAGTCAAAACTAGTTCCCCATATGAAATTCCTGATACAGTCTTGCCTCCTCTTGGGCTTATAAAATATGGAACAGAGAAAGGCATTATTCCCGGTGAAAATTTTCTCAAGACTGTCCTAACTTAGAAATATATGTGTATAAGAAATTCATTTCCCTAGAGAGGATTAATTCCCAGTGAAACCTCTTTTAAATTTCTTCAAACCTTAGAACTGTTCTGCAGAGAAAGAACTTATTCCCGGTGAAACCTTTCTTGAACTTGTCTTAGGTTTGAACCCACAAGCTTCCTAAAAGCATCCCTAGCCTCCTCTTGGGCTTAGTACAAGGACCTAAAGACCTCCTACAGGTATAGGATAGAACTTAATCATCTTTACTAGTTCAATCCTCAGGAGAGTCAGAGTTCTAAAACATCAAACAATTTTAGGGTTATTTCTCATCCCTTAAAACCAGAAGCCTCTTGAGCTTCTGACAAGTAAGACTTGGAAAGTCTCATATCCTCTTGGACCTCACAGAGACCTTCAAGTTTTCTAAAAACACAGGAAAAACCCTGATCATTTCATCAACATACCAATTTCCAGCAGAGTTAAAACCTTCATAGGTTTTCAAACTCAATCTTTAAGCTTTCATTTTAAGAAATTCCCCAGCTAGGGTCAAATTACCACCAACAAATCCTCATTAGAATCAAAGCCTCATGGTCTCTGATATTTCAACTCTTCTTCAAATCCCCAGAAAGAGTAAAACCTTTGGATTCCCCATCACATACAATTTGGACTTGCTCTTGAATTTCAATAATCCTCAGCACAAGCCAGCCTCCTCTTAGGCTTCATATAAGAATTTCCCCACCAGCCTTCTCTTAGGCTTTGTATAATGATTTTCCTCAGTAAAGTTAGTCTCAATCTTGGGCTTTGTATAAGATAGATCATACTCTCCAGCCGAGTTAATCTCCTTTTTAGCCTCAATCTTGGGCTTTGTACAAGACAGATAAAATCTCCCCAGTGGAGTCAATCTCTTTTTTAGCCTCAATCTTGGGCTTTGTACAAGACAAATATAAAACTCCCTGAATAGAGTCAACCTTTCAGCTTCAACCTTGGGCTTTGATCAAGGAACACAAAAATCAACATCCCTCAGAGGAAATCCAGAGTCCTCTCTATTGGAATAAATTTCTCTGTATATCACATATCAAAACAAGCAATAAAAAAATACCTAATTCCAGATAACTGTTGTAAGTGGCACAGTTGTTGATTCAAAATCCAAGCTGCAGTCCCTCTTTTATCCTGGTAAAACTTCCTCTTTCATCTAATTGCTGTAAGTGCAAGCCTCTGGATTATTTACATCTAAGCCAATGTCCCTCTCTTAGCATGGAAAACTCCTAAGGAAAAATGGCATTGCTCTACATTGAGTTAAAGTTTCTTCCTTCAGGACACCTCCCTTATAAAGGAAATTATGGCATTGCTGGATTCCATACATTTCAGTTAAAGTAATTCCCCCTTATAATCAATTATCCAACAATTTGTGATAAACAGGTGAGATATCTCCCTTTAGAGATGACAAATTCTCTCTCAGTCACCCCTTTAGCTTCAATCTTGGGCTTTAAACAAGACACAAATACTCAGTTAGTTTCAATCTTGGGCTTTAAACAAGACACCAAACATTTTCCTCCCATAGAAATAGGAGGAACTACAATTGCTCTGATTTCCCAGTTTTCTTTAACGGGAGTACATAGGAACAAGATTGCGAAATCTTAGCGAGCACACAAATAAAAAACTTTAGGTCTAGTACCTTCCCAAAAATATCAGAAAACCCGAAAACAACAAAAACACTCTTTCAACATTCCCAAAGGAGAAACTTTCCTAACCCACAACCGATAAACACCAGAAACTATTTAAACCAATAGAAAAACATGCCATAAAAGGTCTATGGATAACCATATATACACCAGGTAATTGACAACTTCCCTTTGTATAACCCGACCCTGAACCCCCAATCTCTTAGCATTTGTTAAAGAAAACATTTGCGTGCAAGGTTAGTTTTAGATAGCTTCCCTTTCCTTTCCAGCTTCATAGGATAAATAAGAAATCAGAAAGTAGCACCCAATTCCAACCATTGCGGTAAGGTGGTCGCGTCACCGACAAAAATCGCACGCTACAATCATGTTTGCTTCTCTCAAAGATTTGTTTACCTGTTTGAAAAGTATATCTCCCATAACAGTTAAACTACCAAATGGTTCTTTAGTCACCACTGAATTTGCAGTGACCATTCTATTTGATTCAAATTTCATTTTAACCAATGTTTTATACATGCCTCATTTTTTATTCAATCTCATATCAGCTCTTAAACTAACTCAAAACATGTCAACTCATTTTTGATAATTTCACTTGTGTGATATAGAAATCCTACTCCAATAAGATCATTGGTTCAACTGAATTAAGAGGTGGACTTTACATATTCAGTCAACCACACAAATTGTAGTTCCACACACATCACCTAGCTACACTGATGCATTTGTCAATTCTTTAATTTTCAAGCATAACAATTGTATTAATTCTGTCACAAGACAATAATTGTAATAGTTTGCATTTAAGAGTTGTCCATCCTTCACATGAATAATGAATAGAAATAGAGAAATATTTTCTAGTTGTCCAAAATGTGCAAAATTATTTACCATGTGATGTTTGCTTATTAGCGAAGCAAAAGAGGTTTCCTTTTCCTCATAGTTCTCACAAGCCAGTTGACACTTTTGACTTAGTTTTATGGACATATGGGGGCCCTTGTCCATTCCTATTATCATTGGTCACAAATAATTCCTTACAGTTGTGAATGATAATAGTCGATTTACATGGATTTTCCTTATGAAATGTAAATCAGAAACATCCAATCTTGTTAAAGCCTTTGTCTCTTTAGCTTATACACAATTTAATAGAAATATTAAATTCATCAGAATAAATAATGGTAATGAATTTCTTATTAAAAATTTCTATAGAGTTTCGAGTATTATACATCACAGTTCATGTGCTGGAACCCCTCAACAAAGTGACATAGTTGAGAGGAAACATTATCATATAATTGGCATCACTAGGGCTCTTCTATTTCAACCTCATTTATCTAATATTTTCTGGTCTTATGCAATCAACCATGCCATTCATATAATAAATAAAATGCCTACATCTTTCTTACAAAACAAGTCACCTTTTCATGTCTCACATCAATGTCTACATGATATTAATATTCTTAAAGTTTTTGGCTCTCTTTGTTTTGCATCAACACTACAAGCTAATAGGAAGAAATTAGACTCTAGATTCAAGAAATAGATGTATCTATGTTTACAAATAGATGTTAAGGGACATATCTTGTTTGATTTACAATCTAAAGAATTTTTTTTATCTAGAGATGTTTTTTAGTCTATTTTTTCTTACAAACATTCTAAACATGCATCATCTCATTCTCATATTACCTCTTATAATCATTCATATTCATATGATTCATTTGATTTTCCCTACATTCATGATTCTCACAATAGTGTCAAATCAGATCCACACATTCATGATTATCACCATAATGTCACAATAAATCATGATATACCCAATGTTAATGCACCTAACACTTCATCCACTATACATACTCACCTCACTCTTACTCACAAAATTCTAACACAAATCACTCACCTATAAGAATTCAATTACTCACATTACTTGATAATATATTTCAACCTAGGAGATCTTCTCAAGTCACTCACCATCCTACATTCCTACAAGATTATCATTGTAACTTGATTGAGAATGCAATTAAGTTTCGTAATTCTGATGAATCTCCAACTTCTTCTTCAAGTAAGTACCTTCTCTCATCTGTCATGTCCTATCATAACCCATCTTCCACAAATGTTAAATACCTTCTCAACATGACTTCTATATCTGAACCTAACACTTTTGAAGAAGCCATTTTTGATGAAAAATAGAGTAAATCCATTCAACCTGAATTGACTGACATAATGAATACCAACACATGGAAACTAGTTTGCTTTCCCAACCATAAAAAGGAAATTGGATGTAAATGGGTTTTTAAACTCAAGTTACATGCTAATGGCTCAGTAGAAATATATAAGGCATATTTGGTAGCCAAAGGCTTCACTCAAACTGAAGGCCTATACTACCTTGCCACCTTCAGTCCAGTTGTCAAAATGCCAACCATCCAAATTTTCATGGCCATCACAGCTGCTCAAGATTGGCCATTATTTCAACTTGATGTCAACGCAACTTTCTTGCATGGTGACCTCAATGAGGAAGTTTATATGCAGGCCTTTCCTAGTCTTAATTTTCCTAAACTTTACATGGTTTGCAAACTTCAAAGTGTTAGAACAAGATTTGTTCATGACATATTCTCTTTTAGTTTTGATGATAACAAAAGTATTGAAAGAACAATGGTTTAATTGAGGTGTGTTTTATTTATGTAGGTTATTGTTCTTGTACATAAATAATCAGAATCTGTTTTACTTAGACACACTTGGGAGTTGCTTCATTGCTAACTTCTGGTGGCAGAATCTGAAGAACGTTTGCTGGTGTGGCTTGGCACCGACTCTGGTGCTGAAGGTCCAGTATTTAGACGAGTCACTACACTTGGCAATTATATATTAGTATCTGGTACCACTCAGAGTTGGTGATAAGGCTGGAAGTCGTATGTACTGCAGAAAGCAAATTGTACTGTCTTATCAGTTTTTAAGTCAGAGTCTACAGATTGCAAGGCTCAAGAAAAGCTTACATGCTTTACGGATGACTACTTCTAACGACTCTATCTGTACGAGAACCTCTTGAAGACTCAAAGGTTAAACGTGTTACTAGATTCAGAATCTGTTGTGTATCCATCTTCAACGTTTCTTGTACTATAGGGAAAAGACAAAGACACTTGATCAAGTTACTTCCTCAACGACTAGTTTTCTACAAAGGCTATAAATATGGCTGAAGTTTCGTACTGAAAATAAGAACAAGGATTCTCCAGATGAAGGAGTAGCAAGATCAAGCAATTATCAACTTTATTGTAATATGCAGATTTTCTGTTTGTAGGTTGTAATTGTAAAAGCCTTAAGATTTCTTAAACAATGTATATCTTAGAAATCTTAAGTGCTTTAGGTCATTGTTATGGTGATTTCTGGTACCTCTGATACTTGTATCATGTACACCTTGTTCTCTATCCTGCTGGGCCTGTTCAAAAAATTAGATCAAAGTCTCTTGCTATGTGCTTGAGCAAAAGTCTTGTCTCATTGGGATTCAAGCACCAAGTCTTAAGCCAAGATGCTTAAGCCACATAAGTCTCATTGCTTAAGTGCTTGAGCTGTAAAAGTCTTATTCAACTAGGCTAATTGAGCAAAGGGAATGACTCCGTCTGAGGGGTGTGAGCAGGAAGTCTCAAGTGCTGCTTGAGCAAGGAAGTCTCAGTATGGATGGCCAGAAGTTCAGGTGGCTCGGTCAGAGGATGTGAGCAAGGAAGTCTCGGTCTGGATGGCTAAAAGAGCAGGTGGTTTGGTCAGAGGATGTGAGCAGAAGTCTTAGACATGTGCTCTAAGCAAGAAAGTCTCAAACAGTTGGCCTAAGCAAATATAAAAGACTTATGCAGAAGCATAATCGATTGTAATCATGAAGTGGTTATAATGAAAATCTCTTGTGAGGCAAGGGTACTGGAGTACTCTCAGCTTGGGGAGGAACCAAGATAAATATTTTGTGTCTTCTACTGTTATTTGTTTATAATTTTGAAACTCAATGAATTAAAACAGAATATGAACATCAGTTATGATTCTGAAACTCTGATCAGAAGTTAAATTAATGAAAACGCGAAACATAATTTAACCCCCTCTTCTTGTGTACTTTTTACACCTTTAATTGGTATCAGAGCATGGTCTGTGCTTAACACTTAACACTGGCGCAAATAATGATCCAATAAGAAAAGTATAATTCTTCTTCAAAAAGGAATTAAGTGCCACATAAAAAATATCATACGACTTTTCCTACCATATTCAAAGGATGATTCCACTGAATTTAAATGATGGAAAAGCTAAACATATTTTTAACTCATTGGTCTTGGTAAAGGGTTGCTAAAGGTCTATAAAATATCCTTGAAAGAGGTACTACTATAGAAGTTGATGGTGTAAAGATGATAATCTTGAAAATCTCTTTTACCAGCTCAGAAGATGCATATTGAATATCTTCAGAGGTAGTTGCATTCTGGTAGATGCTTTATCTCACTTCTGAATATATCAACATCACTGATGTGTCTGATGCTTGGACAATCTTTGAATTCTTGTGCTTGGATTTGTGGGGATCAGTTTTTGAAGCTTGAACTGTTACACTTCATCTAATCTTTTCAAGTAAATTCTGAGAAGATTGCTTTGAGACTTAAATCTAAGATCACAGTTATTCAGGATGTTTACATCTTGAATCTGCTATGTTGTGAAGGTTTGTCTTGCAGTCTTCAAAGGAAAGAAATGAAGTTAGATGATGAAAAACTATTCAACAGACCACCTTCTCAATTTAGCTCAAGTTCTTTGGAATGACTAATGATAAGAAACTTAGGTTTCTTGTCAGAAGAACTTCCATACTGGATGAATGGATTGTGATATCTGTTGATAGAAGAGTAACTTTAGATACTTCTAAAATACTTGTATTTCAACTGATTTCCCAAATCTGAAAGCAAGAAGAAACACTACCAGAACCTAATATCAGATGCTCTTCAATGTCTAAACTTTTGAAGATGATATTAGTGCAGGATACAGATGAAAAGAAGCATTTGTGTTCTGAAATAAAAATCAAGTATTGAAGAGCAAGAG
The DNA here is from genome assembly GCA_022829125.1 of Lathyrus tuberosus. NCBI lineage: Eukaryota > Viridiplantae > Streptophyta > Magnoliopsida > Fabales > Fabaceae > Lathyrus > Lathyrus tuberosus. The sequence continues at coordinate 4,491,138 of JALAZF010000254.1, forward strand.
ATGTTGTCAAATATATCTTGTTTCAAAATATTTGATAATACGGAGTCTGTCCTTAAGGTGATATCTTAGGAAACTCCATTGCTTCATTATTGAGGATCATCATGGAAGCTGTATTAAAATACATTTCTATGAGAATCTTCAATCTCTATTTGGGTTCTGTCAATTGTACTAAGATAATACTTTGATTTTCTTTATGTGAATTTAAGATAGTTAACATCATCTGGTTATGAGCTTGTCATTAATTTCAAAATCAAAAGATTTAATCCTAGATAATGAGATTAGTGTCTCTGCTTAGAACAAGATTATGTTCGTATCATATCTCATTCTAGAATTATACTCTTGAGTGGTTTATGATTTTATTATCAGGAAAAGACATAAGGTAAAGAAGAGTTTGTTTGTACTTACATGTATGGTCTTATAGAAATATGAGTATCATAATGTATCTGCTACAAATATCAAGGAAATAAGCAGAGGCATCTTCCATAAGGTTGTTTACAACATTTATTGGAGGAAGAGCCAACAACCCAGATTCAAGTACTGGTGGTACTGAATTTGGTGAGAGTAGTGGAATCAATGGTTAGACAGCCATTGAATTAGAATCCACTCAAAGCTGTGTTCAGACTCTATTGGTCAAGTCTGAATACTGAATCGAGTCTGGCCAACAAAAAAAGGGTATGCTTGTTTTTCTCTGGTTTATCTTTTGATTCAATGAAACATTTGTATAGATGTAAATACAAAGTTTCTGTTAGACTTCTAGAGAAGTTCATTTGAAAAGAAGAACTTCATAAATCTCTAAGAGGAAACTCTGTTGTGTTTGTCTATACTAAATGTCTTATTTATCCAGATGATGATCTTATTTATGGAAACAATTTCTTCACCTTCTCTGTCATTACTGTTATGTGTTAGCTGTTTAAAATTCAATTTAATATTCATCTATCACTCATGACTCTTGTTTCAAGATGAAGTGTTAGTTCCGAATAGATTCTTAAAATATTGTAACTAACAGATGATATTTTTATCTTAGTCTAGATCTACTAGACTCTGATGGATGATAGCTTATGAAAGTTGTCAGTTTCTAAGATTCAAAAGAAGATTCTTTATGTCTGACATAACAGCTTAAGTAAAAAAATTTCCAAAAACTTTTATAATGCTTAAATTTTCATAAAGGTGAAATTCATCTTGTGGAATTGAAACATTTATTGGATAAGAACCTCTAGGTAATAATGTTTTCTCTTTTGGTAATCGTTGTTACTATTCCCTGTCCTATGTAACATCATTGTGTCCTTTTTCTAACAAGATTCTTATTCTTGTAGGATTCTTGTTCAGTTCTTCTTCTTCTTCTTCTTCTTCTTCTTCTTCTTCTTCTTTTCTTCCTAATTGTGTGCTGATCATACCAAACCAGAGATGAGTTCCTCAGTTCATTCTTCTTTGAATTAGCTGGTTGTCATCTATGAAAAGTTTGTGGATTTTGATGAGTTGCTTAAGATTGGTTTCAACTTCTGGAAGACTGTGTCTAAACAAGGTTGGAATGGCTACTTTGAGATGCTCTGTGGTTTCACTTATCCAAGTCTTGTCAAAAAGTTTTGGATTAATGCCTCCATTGTTGAGCTGAATTCTGAGTATGCTATTTTGTCTAGAGTAACTAGTGTTTCTATTACAGTAACCTCTAAAGTGATTGCAAATGTGATCAATTATGAGGAGATTGGAGAATCCCAATAACTCTTGTTTGGGAACACTATCTTCCTACTTGACGTATTTTTGTAGATCCATCTAATACATCAGAGGTCTCAAATCTTCTTCCTGATACTGTTGTTTGGAATAAGATTTTGAATTCAAACTTACTTTCTAAGGATAAAGAGTTAGACCTTGTGGACCCTACTGAAAAGGATTTGCTTCTACTTCTTAATTCAAATTCGAAGATTGATCTTCCTCAATTTATGTTTGACCATCTAAAAAGGTCTCTTTCTTCTTTTTAAAAGGGAAAGACCTTCTCAATTCCTTATGGACGAGTTATTTCTGAGATACTTGTTTAGTGGGGGGTTAACATAAGTTCTGAGGCTAGTTCTTCTAAGATTTGGAGAGACAAGTTTAAAGCTATCTATGAAAGATTCTGATGTTAGATTTCTACATAGTTATGCTTCGTATTCTGTTGAAATCTCTGTATTAAGCTTCTTATTAATAAATTCAGAGTTTGCTCAGGCTTGTGTTCAGTTTTAAACTATTGAGTATTTATTCTATGTTGTTCATGAGAATCTAAAATAAATAGGTAAAAGTACTCAATGTTTGCAACTTATTTCATTAATGGAAAGGAAGCTATTATAAGATAATTAGATGATTCTTGTATGTTGGATTGGCCCTAAGGATCTACCTAGGATTATCTGACATGTCCAGAATATCTAAGTAATCTTGCCATTCTTCCTTAGCAAACTCCATAGTCTTCTTTCTCAGCTGGTGTCTGCGTCTGGACCCAGAAGATCTTCTTGTGGTTGTCTTAAAAAATGATGTTGTTGAGGAGAGCTCTTATGAAGCTGTCTGGTTACTTGCAAATCCTTCTGCTGCTGCTTTGCCTTGGTTTGCTTGAGTTGTTGCATTCAGTAATGCTACCTTCCTAAAATCTCTCTTTGGAACCCAAGTTTACTTTTGCTTGTACATCTTGGTGTTTTAGGGATTAAGTGATGATTGAAGAAAGCTTACTTGAGTCCTTTTTATAGACGTGATATTTACATGGTTTTGAGTTTAAAATTATTTAAGTATTGGTTAAATCTTATAAGTAATCTAATAATAACTCTTGGAAATGTTATCTAGCAGTCTAACATATTTAAGATTCTCTGAACAACTATGAGTTAATGTTTGATCAGTTTTACTGATGTTTCTGTTGTCAGTTTAACTTTGCCAATGCTCCTTCAGAAATTCTTAAGGAAAGTTACTGGAATGTACTTGCATGCAGAAGAAATCTTGGTCACAATGGCTATTTTACTTATATTAAGCACAAGGATTACAAAAAATATTTTAAATAAAAGGGAAAAAATGTTTCTAGTAAAGATCCCTAGCTAGAGCATCTCGTGTCAAACGATATCCATTGTTGCCATAATCCACTTCTTCGCCTTCAAAGTTAATTTCTTCTTCCTCATTTATGACTGGGAGCGATCGGTAAAATCGTTTGTTGACCTTTCTTATATTTGACCTTTTCATACTTCTTCTCTTTGGCCTCAGAGCAGGTACTGAAGAACCTTCTTCTGAAGGTAGTTCAGGAACCACTACTACAAAACACGCATTCAACAACGCCATGGTCACCACGGTTTTTCCCTACACCGTGGTGACATATCTTAACTAAGGCGCTACCATATTTTTTTTTTTGATTAAAAATTATTTGTATATAACAGCGGTTACAGAACCAACCATTGTGATATAATCAAACTTTCATCGGTTCGAACCTCAGCGCCATAAAATATTTTATTCCTTTAACGTTAAGGCACACATTTTCTTTTTTATTTATTTTAAAATTCACAAATAAAAGGGATATGACTACGGTTCTTCTGGTAAACCGTAGTGATATATTTATAATAAATAAATACTTATCTATACGGTTGGTATTGTTAACCGTTGTGAAATAGTTTACCCATATATAAGCGAATTAACTTTCACTCATTGACAGTAGCGCCGTTGCCTTCACAGCGAAGCCCTAGAACCCTTTTTTTCTCTTCGTCTTCACCATTAGCTGTGAATCTTGTGCTTCATACATTAAGGTATTCTTCTTCTTCCATCTATTGTTAGATATTTCCCATTATCTCATTTTTTGCATGTTGTTTTTGTTGATTGTTCTCATTTTTTCAGATTCGTCTTCACCACCTTAACAAAGACCATACTTTGGCTATGGAACATAATGTTTATGTAGCTATGGAAAAAAGTACAAGAACCGTGAAGCTATCATGGAAACTTCATCCACCTTGTACTTCTTCATAGCTTCATAAATAAGATATTAGTAAATGAAGAAACAACAGTGGCAGCAAACTTCATCTAGTTTTAGAAACAATGAAAAGAAACATAAGAAGTATGAAGCTTTTGTGTAAGCTTCTTCCTCCTTATATTTCTTTTTCATTGTTTCCCAAACTAGATGAACATCATAGTTGATTCCTGTTTTGCGATTAGTTTCATTAAAAGGTGCATCCTGGAAATTTATAATATATCTCTTTCGATCTCTCTTTACTCTTCACTGGGTTATGGTTTTAGGGTTTGATTTCAACTGAGGATGCTCATTGTTGAAGTTTGCTGTGTTTATTTACAGGTTAAGGGGGTGATACATGGTAACGATGCCGGTGGTAGCAAGTATATTGTATGAGTTTATAATATCTGTTTATGGTATGTGATGTTGTTTGAGTTTATTATATTCTAAGTAGATTGTTTGTTTCACTAACCCTCACTTAAAATACATTCATTTAATTTGACATAGATACTTATAATATGCAAATTAAGTTGTATTTGAAAACCAACTTATATGAATCATTGTTTCTGAATTGCATGCCTCTCATCTTTCATCTCACGTTCTTTTATATATAGATTATGGTATAATGATCTGGCTCCTTAGATGCATAACTATCTTCCATTATAGTTAAATTTCATTAACAACAATTTATTGGTTTATCTGCCTCACCATCATCACTTATAATCGTAAAAATTACGATTATAAAATTATGATGATAAGTGATGATTATGAGGCAGATTATCTAATGTCTTGTTCTTATGGAAATTTAACTATAATCGAACATAGCGATATATCGAAGGAGTCAGACCAATAAACCACAATATATATGTAAAAGAGTGTGAAATTCACGATGAGACGAATGCAATCAGAAAACAACAATGGTTTGTTTAAGTTGGTTTTCAAGAATAGTTTAATTTTCAGATTATAGACTTCTTCATCAAATTAAATCCTTTTATTTCTTTAGTGAGGTGTATGGAAAACAAGCAATCTACATTTAATATGATAAACTCTGGGTACTTTCAACAACGATTATTTATTGTAACCAAGAACAAAGATAATATGGGTACTTTCAACAACTGTTATCTATTGTAACCGAGATCAAAGATAATTTATGTTTTACATAATTTGTTGCTGATGGGTTTCAAACCCAGTACCTAAGTGTATATATCTCAAAGGTTTATTAGCATAACCGTTGTGATATGTGGCGCACGTCCTGCCTTTCAATAACGGTTTCTAGACCATTGTAGAAACAGCGAACTTACAACGACATTCTACTTAACAACGGTATGTCATGCGTGATGGTACCCCTTTTCAAACCGTTGTGAAAGGGATTTTTTGTAGTAGTGAACTGTTGATGTTGCCTCGTCAGAAGCAAGTATCGCTAACGACAAGGGCTTTGTCGTAGATGATTCAGATGCAGCCCGCCTCTGAAGATATTGAACTTCTAAATTTGAAGAGATATCTGAAACATCTGTTATGACAGATGTGTTATGACTCTCAGTTGATGAATTCATATCTCTAGAAAGATGTTGATGAAAATGATCTAGAAGTTTGGTGCTTTTATAATGGCTTCTGTGTATACCAAAAGTTTGAAATTAATCCTTCTTAATTCTTGAAGTAACAAACGACCACTAGGACTTTAAAGCATGCACTTAACATTTCTTAATAATCCTTATTACTTAGTTGCTTTCTAATTCTTGGAAATTGCTATAGTAAGGATGATCTGAATTGCATTAATTAGTGGAAATTATTTTCCTTTCCTTCTTTTCTTCTTTTTCCTTCTTTTATTTCTTTCTTTTTGATGTGACAAAAGGGGGAGAAATAATAGTAAGTATTTAAGTGAAAACTGAACCCATTGAGTACCCATTCAGTTGTACATATTTGCAATTTATTTTCTTGTTATTTACCTTCTGTTTTGGTTACCTAGCCCAGGGCATATTTTAACTTCCTTGTACATAGAACTAAGTAAGAGATTACAAACCTCAGACTTAGTCTATCAGACTCAGAAGGAGCTTACAAACCTCATTTTTTGATGTAGCCAAAGGAAGTTAAAAGGGCAACATATTTTAAATTTCTTGTACATAGTGCTGAGTAAGAGCTTACAAACCTCAGACTTATCCTATCAGACTCAGAATGAGCTTACAAACCTCGCTTTCTGATGTTGCCAAAGAAAGTTAAGATACTGTTATTTTGATTTTCTTAAAATATGGAACTGAGGGGGAGCTTACAAACCACGACCTTGGAACTGTTTGACTCAGGGGGAGCTCACAAACCTCAGACCTTAATGTTACTAAGAAGACTAATTTATTTATTTTCTTAAAAAGTAGTTCTTAGTGTTAGAGTCAATAGAACTCAGCTTTGGACTATCAGACTCATGGGGAGCTTACAAACCTCATACCCTGATGTTGCAGAGAAAATTAAATGCCCAACATTGTCATTTAAATACTTGTGTTTGTCATTATAAAAAAGGGGGAGATTGTTAGAACAAGATTTGTTCATGACATATTCTTTTTTAGTTTTGATGATAATAAAAGTATTGAAAGAACAATGGTTCATTTGATGTGTGTTTTATTTATGCAGGTTCTTGTACATAAATAATCAGAATCTATTTTACTTAGACACACTTGGGATTTGCTTCATTGCTAGCTTCTGGTACCAGAATCTGAAAAATGTTTGCTGGTGTGGCTTGGCGCAGACTCTGGTGCTGAAGGTCCAGTATTTAGACGAGTCACTACACTTGGCAATTGTATATCAGAATCTGATACCACTCAGAGTTGGTGATAAAGCTGGAAGCCGTCCGTACTGTAGAAAGCAAACTGTACTGTCTTGTCAGTTTGTCAGTAAGAGTCTACAAATTGCAAGGCTCAAGAAAAGCTGACATGCTTTATGGATGACTACTTCTAACGGCTCTATCTGTACGAGAACCTCTTGAAGACTGAAAGGTTAAACATGTTACACACTAGATTCAGAATCTACTGTGCATCCATCTTCAACGTCTCTTGTACTATGGGGCAAAGACAAAGACACTTGATCAAGTTACTTCCTCAACGGCTAGTTTTCTGCAAAAGACTATAAATATGGCTGAAGGTTCTTACTGAAAATAAGAACAAGGATTCTCCAGACGAAGGAGTAGCAAGATCAAACAATTATCAACTCTATTGTAATATGCAGATTATCTGTTTGTAGATTGTAATTGTAAAAGCCTTAAGATTTCTTAAGCATTGTATATCTTAGAAATCTTAAGTGTTTTAGGTCGTTGTTATGGTCATTTCACGTACCTCTAATACTTGTATCATGTACACCTTGTTCTCTATCCTGCTGAGTCTGTTCAGCAGTTTAGATCAAATTCTCTTCGTATATGCTTGAGCAAAATTCTTATCTCATTCCGATTCAAGCAACAAGTCATAAGCCAAGATATTTAAGCCACATAAGTCTTATTTCTTAAGTGTTTTAGCTGTGAAAGTCATATTCAGCTAGACTGATTGAGCAAAGGGAAAGTCTCCGTCTGAGGGGTGTGAGCAGGAAGTCTCAAGTGCTGTTTGAGTAAGGAAGTCTCAGTCTGGATGGCCAGAAGAGCAGGTGGCTCGGCCAGAGGATGTAAGCAAGGAAGTCTCAGTCTAGATGGCCAGAAGAGCAGGTGGCTTGGTCAGAGGATGTGAGCAGAAGTCTTAGACATGTGCTCTAAGTAAGAAAGTCTTAGTCAGTTGGTATGAGCAAGTGTAAAAGACTTATGCAGAAGCATAAGCGATTGTAATCATAAAGTGGTTATAATGAAAATCTCTTGTGAGGCAAGGGGACTAAAGTACTCTCAGTTAGGGGAGGATAAATCTTTTGTGTCTTCCGTTGTTATTTGTTTACTTCTGTTATATCCGCTGCCAATGAATTAAAACAGAATCTAAACACTAGTTCTGATTTTGAAACTCTTATCAGAAGTTAAATTAAAGAAAACGCGAAACACAATTCAACCCCCCTCCTTCTTGTGTACTTTTCACACCTTCACAAAGATCCCTATATGGCCCCAAACAAGTTAGTTTGCAGTGGAATACCAAGCTAAGTGAAACTTTGATACACTCAAGTTATGTTCAATAAAAAACTAAATACTCATTGTACACTAAATCAAATGGTGAAGCCTTCACAATGATCCTTGTATATGTAGATGATTTGGTCTTAGGGGGGACTGATGTTTATGAGATTAATCACATTAACACCCTCTTAAGTGACAAATTTAGCATCAAGGATCTAGGAGAACATAAATATTTTCTTGGTTTTGAAGTAAGCAAATCAAAAGAAGGGATTACTTTGTGCCAAAGAAAATACGCATTTGACCTCTTGCAAAACACAAGATTGAGTGGAGCAAAATCTTGTAATACTCCTATGCAGCCTCACTTACAGTTGCACAAAGAATCTGGTACATAACTATCTGATCCTACTGCATATATAAGATTAATTGGGAGATTTATGTATCTAACTCATTCAAGACCAGAGATTTATTATGATGTAAGTAAACTCAGTCAATTTCTAGGTTCACTAACAAATGAGAAAATGTTAGCAGGACTTCATGTTCTAAAGTATCTCAAAGGTAGGCCTGGTAATGGTCTCTTATTTAGCTCATCTGCTGGGTTGAAACCCAAGGATTTTTCTGATTCTGATTGGGGAGCATGACCTGATACCAGGAGATCTACAACAGGTTTATGTTTTTTCATTGGGAAATCACTTATTAGCTGGAAGAGCATGAAACAATCAGTGGTGTCTAGATCCTCCTCTGAAGCTGAATATCGATTTTTGGCCCAAACAACATGTGAAAGGGCAATAGATTTTGTATTTACTACGAGATTTTCAATAGAGCATCCTTCTCCAATTGAAATCTATTGACAACAAATCATCATCCCATATAGGAGCAAATCGTGTCTTCCATGAGAGAACCATACACTTAGAGATAAACGTCAGAGACAAGGTGCATGTAGGGATAGTTCACTTGCTTCAAGTTGCATCAAAGAACCAAGTAGCAGACATTATGACCAAGTCTTAGCATATAGGATCTTTCAGTAGTCTTTAAAACAAGCTAAGAATGATTTATATCGATTCCAACTTGAGGGGAGATGTTAAACACAAAGAGGATAGTTGAGATTAGTGAAGTTACTTATCCGACAAGTTAACTTCATCATAGATGAAAATATCAAGCTGAGCTAAAAATTAACCATAATAACTACTTTCTATTAGGTAGTTGAGATATAGTTAGAAGTAAGTTATCATGCATAACTAACTGTAGTTAGCTCAACATTATGCAGCAGATTTTGTGTAATTCATTTTTCATCAATGCAATGCAAGCTACTCAATATTATCCAATGGTGTTTTTAGTTTAACTTTTACACAACAGGAAATTTTTTTGTTGTTAACCAATTAATTAAAGATGCTCATGTGGCAAATGCAAACCTTATACATTCTCTAAACATTTCTCATACTTCTTAAAAGAGTCTAAAGATGCGTTAAATCAATTATGATGAATAAAGAAGTTAAAGGTGTTAAATATTCTTATTCATTTTTAGTTTTTAGTGTTTTGTTATTGCAATTTGTTGAATGAACGTCCTACATTTTTTTTTCTTTGGCCGGCTGTATAGAACAAGGATTCAACTTCTGACAATGATGGTGACGATATATCATTATAGAAGTAAGTATATAAAAAATTAGTAGCCTTTCAAATTCTATCTTGTTACTTTCAATTTCATCACTTTTACTATTGGACAAGGACATCATTTTCAAACTTTTCTCTTTAGATAAGACATGATTTCATTGAACTCAACGGAACCTTTACATTTGTACTAATAAGTCATGTTCAACCGTTTATATAGATTCATTTTGGAGAAGAAGTCAAACACGAAAAGAAATCATATTAAACATATGGCAAATAGAAGATGATGACAGGAAATAGAACAAAAAAACAATGCACAATGACACTAAGGTCATAGAGAATGCTCAATAATGTATATGATGAATATATATAGACACTAGCTACAAAGATATGGTTCATATTTGCAATGGCTCTACTAGTCCTCTACTCTGCATATCTTTTCTCCTTTGTTCTCCTAGTCCTTATAGTACAAAAGATAAGAAAGAAGAAAAACTACTCGACTTATAACTTACCGCGAGGACCTAGAAAGCTACCGATTATAGGAAATATACACAATTTGTTAAGCTCTCAACCCCATCGGAGATTAAGAGACTTGGCCGACAAATATGGACCTGTGATGCATCTGCAACTTGGAGAGGTTTCTACTATTGTCATTTCATCGCCAGAATGTGCCAAAGAGGCGATGAAAACCCATGATCTTAACTTTGCGTCAAGGCCTCATCTCCTAGCTTCAGAAATAATGTCTTACAATTCCACAAATATAGCTTTTGCTCCTTATGGTAGTTATTGGAGACAGTTACGAAAAATATGCACCTCGGAGCTTTTAAGCCTGAAACAGGTAAATTCGTTGCAACCAATTAGAGAAGAGGTGCTCTCCGATCTTGTCAAATGGATTGCTTCGCGGAATGGATCGCCAATCAACCTCACAGAAGCTGTGATTTCTACAATATACAGTCTTGTTTCGAAGTCTGCGTTTGGAAATAAATGCAAAGACCAGGAAAAATTTATATCAGTGGTGAAAGAATCTATAAAGGTTTCGGCAGGTTTTGACTTGGGAGATTTGTTTCCTTCTGTTAAATGGATACAACTTGTTACTGGTTTGAGGCCTAAGCTTGAGAGGTATCAGCGACAAACCGATCAGATATTTGAAAACATTATCAATGACCATAAACGGGGAACTTACTCAAAAGCCAAAGATGATCAAGGTGTTCCGGAAGAAGAAGATCTCGTAGACGTTCTATTAAAATATGAGGATAGTAGCAACAAGGATTTCTCCTTAACAAAAAACAATATCAAAGCCATAATCATGGTAAGCATATAAACTTTTCTCAATTCTCTCTATCACTGCATGAATATCTCTTTAAATATTATTGGATATGCCTGAACATATTGATAGCGACTTTTCAGGACGTTTTCGGGGCTGGAAGTGAGACATCAACAAGCACCATAGATTGGGCAATGGTAGAAATGATAAGGGATCAAAGAATAATGAAGAAAGCACAAGCTGAGGTAAGAGAGGCTTTCGAAACGAAAGGAAGGGTTGACGAAAATTGCATCAACGAACTCGATTATTTGAAAGCAATTGTCAAAGAAACATTAAGGCTACACCCTCCAGCACCTCTTTTGCTACCAAGAGAATGTGGTCAAGCATGTGAGATAAACGGCTTTCACATACCGATCAAGACTAAGGTAATAATCAATGCTTGGGCTATTGCAAGAGATCCGAACTACTGGACAGAACCAGAGAGGTTTTATCCGGAGAGATTCATTGGCAGCACTATTGACTATAAAGGGAGTAATTTTGAGTACATTCCTTTTGGTTCTGGGAGACGAATATGCCCGGGGATCACATTTGGTTTGAGAAATATTGAGCTTGCCCTTGCAATGCTGTTGTATCATTTTGACTGGAAGCTTCCCAGTGGAACCAAAAGTGAAGAACTGGACATGACTGAGCAATTTGGAGTCACTGTGAGAAGAAAAGATGATCTTTTATTGTTACCTTTTGTTTATTATCCTTTGAATGTCACATGAGTTTCACAATAAGAAACTGAAACCTTTGGCAATGTACCGAAAAGATACTTTCGGTCAGTATTAAATAAGTGGGCTATGTTTGGCTATAAGAGTTAAAATAAATGAAAATTATGCTACTATACAAAGTTTCTTATGCTCGATATTAAGTTTGATTCCACATCATTTTTCATGTAACTAAATATCGGTTTCTGTTTCATAGGCCATAAGTGTGATTTCATCAAGTCATGTAACTAAATATCTTACTTGATATGTTACAATAACTATTAAAGAAAAAGACCAAAATCACAATGAAATTAAAAAGAACAAACATGTTACAAAGTGTATTTACATAAAACACATGATCGTTAGCGATTCGTTGCATTTCATCAAACACTTCAAAAGCAGCTTTGTGAACCGCAAATTTGAGAAAAATTAGAGATAAGGATTATCTATGCATGGTCTTAGAGGGAGTGTGGTTTCAGTATACGTTTCAAGAAACCGAAAATTGGTGCTGAGAAAGAAAAGTAAAAAATATTTTGAGCTGATGCAAGTTTGATTTCTCCCACATTAACGAATTATAACAGAATTTAATCTTCAAAATAGTTAACTGCTATTATTAAAAAGAAAATACAACTTTCACAAAATTAATTGTATTTAATGTTATTATTAATTTAATTTAAATTAAACTGTCATCCACTAATGTTAAATTATTCCATTGATAGTTGTGTAGGTATATCAACTCACTTGATATAATTAAACATGTTTGAATGATAGTTAGTTTTTTCTTTTTACAATGAATCAAAATTTGTTTCCATAAACATATTTAATGATTTAGACTATTGCACTTGCATATGTTGTGTTGGTGGAAGGATCATAGTTAAAGGTAAGAGTGTATAATAGTTTGGTTATTTTTAAAGTTAAATGTTTGATATTGACCGGAAAATTTATTTATTATAATTAAATTAATTAATTAATTAATTAAAATTTTATTTATATTAAATTTTTTGTTACATTTTATTTATTTATTATAGTTAGATTAATCTATTTATTATCTCAATTATATATTTTTAAATAAATAAATAAATTTATTATAATTATAACACCGGAAAAATGGAAAAATATGTTGATACAAATATTTTTATAAAACACTTTTTTTCACAAATATTATATTATATAAATATGTTTTAATTTTTTAATAGATATTATATAATTAATACAATTATTTTAAATAATTAATACGTTTGATCATGTTATATGTTTTGTGATATAAGAACGATAATCAAATTTTCAAATTCAAATTTACTTATATTTTAAAATTTATATATTTTTATTTTATGCAATATTTACTATAAACTTACTTATATTTTTAAATTTATACATTTTGTTTTTATACATTATTTACTATAAATATATTTTTAAATTTATAAATTTACATCTACTTCAATATATTGTATATATAAATTTCATTATTATTTATATTATAATAATTAAATATATATATATATTGAACCACAATACAATCTCTCTCTCTCTCATGCCTTAACCTGAATCGATGACTCAACGGCGGCGGGGGCGGCCGAAATCGTCGGTGCCACCCTCAACGGAGGTCCCTCTGGTTCTAGAAGAGCATGTTGAAGAGCCGCGAGTGGTGGTTGAAGAAATAATTACTAAAAAGAAATCTGAAGATGAAGACAATACTGCGAATTCCTAAACCCTTGTGACAAATGAGAAGCCGATAATGGAGGAAAGTAAACTATGGGTGGATGTGATTAGTGATAATCGGAACCCTGCTAAAGGTCTGGCTATGGAATATGTGGCGCCAAAATTGGTAAATGGAAGCGCTGCAGTTGAAATTGAGCACGAGGATATTGAATCTGAACTTCGATTTTGGGATAATGCCCTAATTCTCTATGTGGTTGGAGGTGAATTGAGCTTGAACTCGTTGAAGACTTTCATTCAGAAGACATGGAACTATGTGAAAACTCCGGATCTGTACTACCATGATGAAGGCTATTTCCTGATAAGATTTAATTCACATGAAGACAGGGAGATGGTGATGATGAAGGGTCCATATATAGTTAGAAATCTGCCATTGATACTAAAGGAATGAAGGCCAGAGTTTGACCTAAAGAAGGATTTGTTGAGAACCTTGCCAATCTGGATCAAATTGCCACAATTGCCACTACATCTATGGGGTGTTAAGAGCTTGAGCAAGATAGGTAGTGTGGTTGGTAGACCAATTGTTACAGATGAGTGTACTGCTAGCAAATTGCGCGTTTCATATGCTAGGTTATTGATAGAAGTGGATATCACTCAATCTTTAGTGAAGGAAATTGCCATTAAAAACCTCCAAGGCACTATGGTGATGCAAGAGGTAGAATATGAATGGAGGCCAAAATTTTGTGAAAAGTGCCAGAAACTGGGGCACAATTGTGTAGACAAGAGAAAGATACAACAGTGGCAACCTAAGCAAAAACCACCTGAACCAGTCAAACAGATGGAGGCCCAGTCATATACTTCGAATGAAGTTCAAGACAACACAATTGAACAAGAGGAACCCTGGACAACTGTGAAAAGTGTGGCTAGAGATAAAGGTAATTCTCAACTTGGAACTACTAGTAGTGTGAACTGTGTTAATGGATTTGAGGTGCTAGAGGTTTTGAATGATCCTCTAGTTTCCATAAATCTTGAACCATGTTAGCATCTTGGAATATTAGGGGCCTTAATAAAGTAGGGAAGATGAGGGAGATTAGGTCCCATCTCCAAAAGCTTAACCATACTATTGTGGTTCTTATTGAAACTAGAGTAAAAGAGAATAAAGCTAAGAGTATTAGAGATAAAATGGGCATGGGTGATAACTGGTTGGACAATTATAAAGATCACCTTAATGGCAGAATTTGGATTCACTGGGATAAAGCTAAGGTGGAGGTGAAGCTTGTTCAGAGTTCTAGTCAATATGTTCACTGTGGTGTACATGACAAGTCTGGAGCTTTACTCTACTGGTTAACAGTTGTGTATGCTCATAATCAGCTAGACAAAAGAAGGATTCTGTGGAAAGAGATAGAGTACCTATATGGGAACTTACAAGGACCCTGGTGTGTAATAGGAGACTTTAATAATGTGGCTAAGCATCAAGATAGGGAGGGTAGAAAAATTGTTACAAATAGTGAATTTGAAGACCTCCAAGCTATGATGAGTAACACTGGCCTTAGTGAAATGGATAGTGTGACGCCCCCAATCTAAAACCCCCAATTAGCATGCATTTAAAGCAGTTAAAAGAAAAATTCAAAAATTGATCAGAGTACATTTGAAGTCACGACATAGAAAGGAGACATCCCATCAACGTAACCAAAATATACACATAACATGCAACACCTGCCCATAATGATATGCAACTGTGGGGTAGCAATCATACAGAGGAAACTTCGTTCCTTACACCCACTTTTCAGAAATTAGAAATAAAACGGAAAATCTAAAATCTGATTAACATATACACATATAAACAGTTTGTCATACATCAAGTAGCATATGTACAACCAAAATATAATATATCATCAGATATACAAAACAATAGCACGCGGCCACCCTAACTACCCGGAGTCACATATCAGAGCCGACCGACCAAAATAATGAAGATGCAAAGCTTCACAAAAAGAATACCTCCAGCAAACCTAATCTGCAACGCCTCATAGAGCGTTATAAAACAGCAGAAGGGTGAGAAAAACAACCATAATATAATTGCATAAAATTATATATATTAACACAAAAATACACAAGCAACACATTCTCACCACAAATGCTCAACAGTCGCATATAATATCACACGGTACAATTCTCACTTATCGTATACCACATCACATCAATCATTCACAATACAATCAAACACGTTCCAAGCACAATTACTCATGATTTATGCAATGCACATAGACCGACACAACGACTCTATGCACATGCCATGCGGTACCGACTTCAAATCTTGTAATTCATTAGTCCCCCAGGAACTCTTGGAATCATCGCTCGTTACATAGAGTAACTCCCCGTCGGGCCTACGATGTTCCCCGTCGCTATAAACCAATATTTCAGGGCGAACGACGTTTATGGATTGCTTTCTACCAGTATTTCAGGGCGCACAATCCGATTGCTTTCTACCAGTATTTCAGGGCGCACAATCAATTGGGATTAATCGCTTCTACCAATATTTCATGGCGTAAGACTATAAAACTGATTCATCTATGAATCTTCCCATGCAAGAATACATATCATGATACTTGACACATTAATGACTCATGCCAACATCAAATACTCATGCATCAACAATATTCATGTATTTCAAGTGCACACAAAGTAATGCACACAATTGCCCAAAATGGCCACAAACACCAATATACCACACTTAGCATTTTCTTGCCTCTCGGCCACAATCGTCATCACAACAGCACATAAGGCATACACATCCAAAGCACAAACATATAACACAATACAAGTCAAATACGCACTATTAAAAACGACAAAAGTCGAGATTCGACACTATTCACATTTTCCGACCAAATTTAATCGGCTAACGATTCTCAAAACCTCATATTCACAAAGTACAGTTCGATACCTTTCCAACGACACCAAGAATGCAAAAATCGGATAATCGGAACCAAAGTTACGGACAAAACCGAAAACACATTTTGAAAAATCACATTTTTGACATTCTCCTGTCCATACGCGTATCACTCATGTCCATACGCGTACGGACAGAACCCATTTCCTTCACAAATTCCTCGTTCCAAAACCCATACGCGTATTGGCCCATGGCTCGCCCATGTTACGCGTAATGCCAAGATTCATACGCGTATTGGCCCAAAAACAAGCCAATGATACGCGTATCGCCTTGGCTCATACGCGTATGGACATGCCCCTTACGCGTATGGCCAGAGCATACCCAGAAAAATTCTGCAGAACAATTTCTGCGTTTTCCAACCCAACATCAACCAATTTCTTCACCTAAAACTCAGAAAAACAGCAATTTGAAGTGTAATAGCATACCACAAACATGTATGAACAATCAACAATGCATTCAACAAGACTTTTACCACAATCAAATTCATTTCTAATCAATTTTTACACAATCTAGGTTTTACTAATATTCTCCAAATCAATCCAAAAACAACAACAAAACACATACATAATCGTATACAATCATAGAATAATCGAGTTTCGCACCCTTACCCGATTAATCGATTCCTAGAAATTGTTCTTGATGATTTTTTCCCACTTTCTTCTTCTTTCTCTCTTTTCTTCTCTTTCTCTCTTTTCTTCTTCTTTTCTCTTTTCTCTTACTAACTTAGTAAAAATATCTATGAAATGTCCAAAATACCCCCACACTCAAATATCCCGCAAATGTTCCCAAAACGCGATAAAATATAATCACGACGAAAAATAACATATTTTCGCATAAAAGTCGAGAATAAAATAAAATAATAATAAAATAATCCAAAAAGACTCAATAATATAAAATTGGCAAAACGGGGCGTTACAATTCTCCCCCACTTAGAAATTTTCGTCCTCGAAAATCTTACCTGATTCAAACAACTCTGGATACGACTCCCGCATCCTACTTTCCAACTCCCACGTCAGATTACCATCAGCAGCGCCTCCCCACGCCACTTTCACAAGTGCAATCTCTTTACCCCTCAACCGCTTCACCTCGCGATCCAAAATACTAACTGGTAAAGTCTCGACCGTAAGGTTATCTCTTACCTCAACCTCGTCCATAGGAATCACATGTGAAGGGTCTGAAACATACTTCCGCAACTGCGAAACATGAAACACATCATGCAAATTCGACAGATTCGGCGGTAACGCCACCCGATACGCTACAGCACCAACTCTCGCAGATATCTGGTAAGGACCAATAAATCGAGGAGTAAGTTTCTTAGATTTCAAAGCACGACCAACACCCGTAACCGGCGTAACCCTCAGAAATACGTGATCACCCTCTTGAAACTCAAGATCCTTCCGTCTCTTATCATGATAACTCTTCTGCCTACTCTGAGAAGCCTTCATTTTCTCACGAATAAACTTTACCTTTTCCGTCGTCTGTTGCACCAATTCCGGTCCAACCACAGAACTCTCACCTGTTTCGTGCCAACACAACGGCGTTCGACATCTTCGCCCATATAAAGCCTCAAAAGGTGCCATTCCAATACTAGAATGGAAACTGTTATTGTACGTGAACTCAACCAAAGCAAGATAACTGTCCCACGTACCACCTTGTTCCAAAACACACGATCTCAACAAATCCTCCAAAGACTGAATAGTTCTTTCGGTCTGACCATCCGTCTGCGGATGATAAGCCGAACTCAACTTCAATCTAGAACCCAAAGCCTTCTGTAGACTCTCCCAAAATCTCGATGTAAACCTCGGATCTCTATCAGAAACAATGCTCAACGGGACACCATGCAATTTCACAACCACACCGACATAAATCTCAGCTAACCTCTCCAAAGAAAAACTGATGTCAATCGGAATGAAATGCGCCGATTTAGTCAGCCTATCCACAATCACCCAAATAGCATTATGCCCTCGCTGAGTATTCGGTAACCCTGTTACAAAATCCATCGAAATGCTATCCCATTTCCACTCAGGAATGTCTAATGGTTGCAACAAACCACTAGGCCTCAAATGTTCCACTTTCGATTTCTGACAAGTTAAACAAGCATAAACAAATTGAGCCACATCTCTTTTCAAACCAGACCACCAGAAAATCTTCCTCAAATCTTGGTACATTTTATTCGCTCCGGGATGAATACTTAAAATACTCCGGTGTCCTTCCTCCAAAATCATTCTTTTCAACTCCGCATCGTCAGGAATACAAATACGATCACGAAATCTCAAAACGCCAAACTTATCAACCTTGAAATCCTCATTCTCGTTCATCATCAAATCAACAAATTTCAAATCCAGCTTTTGTTTCTCACAAATCGACAACAAAAACTCATTCGTAACTTTCAACATACCAAGTCTCACACTCACCGATGTCACTTCGCAAACTAAACTCAAGTCTCTAAATGATTCCAAAAGTTCCCACTCTTTCGCCATCAATGCGGACATATGCAAAGACTTACGGCTCAATGCATCGGCTACCACATTAGCTTTACCAGGATGGTAATTCAAGCCAAAGTCGTAGTCTTTCAAGAATTCCAACCATCTCCGTTGCCTCATGTTCAACTCTTTCTGATCAAATAGATATTTCAAGCTTTTATGATCACTAAAGACTTCGAACCTCGCACCATAGAGATAGTGTCTCCAAATCTTTAACACAAAAACCACAGCAGCTAATTCAAGATCATGAGTAGGATAGTTTTTCTCATGAACTCTTAATTGCCTTGAAGCATAAGCTACAACTTTACCTTCCTGCATCAAAACACCACCCAAACCAATTAAAGAAGCATCACAATACACAACGAATGGTTCATTAGGATTAGGTAAAATAAGAATCGGAGCTGTCGTCAATCTTCTCTTCAGCTCACAAAAACTCTCTTCACACTGAATATCCCAAATGAACGCTTTGCCCTTACAAGTCAACTGCGTCAAAGGTAATGCTAGCTTGGAAAAACCTTCAATGAATCTCCGATAATAACCAGCCAAACCCAAAAAGCTTCGAATTTCAGTAACGGATCTAGGAGCCTCCCATTGTAGAACTGCTTCTACTTTAGATGGATCCACAGCAATACCATTACCTGAAATCACGTGCCCGAGAAAACTCACCTCCGACAACCAAAATTCACACTTGGACAATTTGGCAAAAAGCTTCCTTTCTCTCAAAACCTGCAAAACAATACGTAAATGCTCTGCATGTTCCTCACGAGACTTAGAATAGATTAAAATATCATCAATAAACACCACCACAAAACGATCCAAATGCTCGTGGAAAATCCGATTCATGTATTCCATGAACACACCAGGCGCATTAGAAACCCCGAACGGCATCACAGCAAACTCGTAATGCCCGTAGCGTGTCCTAAAGGCCGTCTTCTGAATATCTTCTTCTTTCACCCTTATCTGATGGTACCCCGATCTCAAGTCAATCTTACTAAATACACAAGCACCAACCAACTGATCCATCAGATCATCAATCCTTGGAAGCGGATATTTGTTCTTAATCGTCACTTTATTCAACTGGCGATAATCAATACATAATCGCATACTCCCATCTTTCTTTTTCACCAACAAAACTGGAGCACCCCAAGGAGAAACACTTGGTCTTACGAACCTCTTTTCCAGTAAGTCATTCAACTGCTTTTTCAACTCCACCAATTCAGATGCCGACATTCGATAAGGTGCCATAGAAACAGGTCTAGTACCAGGGACTAGATCTATCGAGAATTCCACCTCTCTCTCCGGCGGTACATCTGAAATATCTTCAGGAAATACCTCAGGAAAATCACACACAACAGGAAACACCTCAAGAGAAACTTTACTCTCCACCGACAACGATGCAAACACACCGAACAACTGAGCCTCATCCGCCAAAAGTCTCTTCAACTCTTTGGTAGATAAGAAACTCGAGTCTTCGTCTTCCTCCAGAGAAGGAAACCTTACTAGCTTATGATAACAATCAATGTGAACCCGATTAAATTGTAACCAGTTCATTCCCAACACCACATCTAACCCTTCCAATGGTAAACACACCAAATCCATCACAAAATCTTTACCATAAATGGCTAAAGGACAATTTAGACAAACCATAGAAGTAGTTACTGATCCCATCGCTGGAGTATCAATAACCATCTCAACACCCATCACAGACAACACAAGATTCAAACTCTTCGCGCACTCAGACGAAATAAACGAATGAGTCGCTCCAGTATCAATAATAGCAATTAAAGGCGTATTATTAATAAAGCAAGTACCTCTAATCAAACGATCTGCATTCGAGGTCTGAGTTCCTGCTAGTGCAAACACTTTTCCTCCAGGTTGAGCCTGTCTTGGTTTCGTACACCTTGTACTAACATGACCAACTTCCCCACAATTATAACATGTAACTCCATTCTTCCTCCTACAATCAGCAGCCACATGACCTTTCAAACCACAACTAGCACACATATCCACATTATTCATTTTCCTCTTACATTCCGATATACGATGTCCTAAACCACCACAATTGTAACATTTCACAGCAGAATTCATTCCTCCACCACTAGGCTTCCTATCAAAAGCAAACTTCTGTTTCCCTTTGTCAACAGGGGTAACATAAGGCCTACCTCTGAACTGCCCCTTTCCTTTCTTATCATTCAGATTCTTGTAATGAGTAGCACGTGCTTTGCTATCCTCATCAAAGATCCGACTCTTGTTCACCAACACTGAAAACTGTCTTATCTCCTGATAACCGATACCCTGCTTGATTTCTGGCCTCAAGCCATTCACAAACTTCAAACACTTCGACCTCTCTGAACCCGCTGTATTATAATTAGGACAGAACTTCACAAGTTCCTCAAACTTAGCAGCATAATCCGCAACAGAGGAATTATCCTGTTTCAGTTCAAGAAATTCAATTTCCTTCTTACCTCTCTCATCTTCCGGAAAATACTTTTCGAGAAAAGCATCTTTGAACACAGCCCACGTAACCACTATTTCATCCTCCTCAAACCTCTGAGAAGCATTTATCCACCAATCTTCAGCTTCCTTTTCCAGCACATGAGTACCAAACTGCACTTTCTGATCCTCGGAACACTTAATGAAACGGAAGATCTTCTCAATCTTCTTCAGCCAAATCTGTGCTCCCTCAGGATCATGAGTACCATTGAAGCTCGGTGGGTTATTCTTCTGAAACTTATCCATACTACGCGACTCCTCGTCCGCCGCAGCATTCGGTAAATTCTGCATCGCCTGCGCCATAGCTTGCATGGCCGCAGTCATAGCAGCATCACGTCTTCCAGCCATAATCTGAACGTTTCCAATGATAACAAATTATGGTTAAACAACAACTCGTCCAACGTAACTCGCCCAATATGCCAGACACAACAACCACAACTGACACAAACTGACACAAACAGCTCTGATACCACTTAATGTGACGCCCCCAATCTAAAACCCCCAATTAGCATGCATTTAAAGCAGTTAAAAGAAAAATTCAAAAATTGATCAGAGTACATTTGAAGTCACGACATAGAAAGGAGACATCCCATCAACGTAACCAAAATATACACATAACATGCAACACCTGCCCATAATGATATGCAACTGTGGGGTAGCAATCATACAGAGGAAACTTCGTTCCTTACACCCACTTTTCAGAAATTAGAAATAAAACGGAAAATCTAAAATCTGATTAACATATACACATATAAACAGTTTGTCATACATCAAGTAGCATATGTACAACCAAAATATAATATATCATCAGATATACAAAACAATAGCACGCGGCCACCCTAACTACCCGGAGTCACATATCAGAGCCGACCGACCAAAATAATGAAGATGCAAAGCTTCACAAAAAGAATACCTCCAGCAAACCTAATCTGCAACGCCTCATAGAGCGTTATAAAACAGCAGAAGGGTGAGAAAAACAACCATAATATAATTGCATAAAATTATATATATTAACACAAAAATACACAAGCAACACATTCTCACCACAAATGCTCAACAGTCGCATATAATATCACACGGTACAATTCTCACTTATCGTATACCACATCACATCAATCATTCACAATACAATCAAACACGTTCCAAGCACAATTACTCATGATTTATGCAATGCACATAGACCGACACAACGACTCTATGCACATGCCATGCGGTACCGACTTCAAATCTTGTAATTCATTAGTCCCCCAGGAACTCTTGGAATCATCGCTCGTTACATAGAGTAACTCCCCGTCGGGCCTACGATGTTCCCCGTCGCTATAAACCAATATTTCAGGGCGAACGACGTTTATGGATTGCTTTCTACCAGTATTTCAGGGCGCACAATCCGATTGCTTTCTACCAGTATTTCAGGGCGCACAATCAATTGGGATTAATCGCTTCTACCAATATTTCATGGCGTAAGACTATAAAACTAATTCATCTATGAATCTTCCCATGCAAGAATACATATCATGATACTTGACACATTAATGACTCATGCCAACATCAAATACTCATGCATCAACAATATTCATGTATTTCAAGTGCACACAAAGTAATGCACACAATTGCCCAAAATGGCCACAAACACCAATATACCACACTTAGCATTTTCTTGCCTCTCGGCCACAATCGTCATCACAACAGCACATAAGGCATACACATCCAAAGCACAAACATATAACACAATACAAGTCAAATACGCACTATTAAAAACGACAAAAGTCGAGATTCGACACTATTCACATTTTCCGACCAAATTTAATCGGCTAACGATTCTCAAAACCTCATATTCACAAAGTACAGTTCGATACCTTTCCAACGACACCAAGAATGCAAAAATCGGATAATCGGAACCAAAGTTACGGACAAAACCGAAAACACATTTTGAAAAATCACATTTTTGACATTCTCCTGTCCATACGCGTATCACTCATGTCCATACGCGTACGGACAGAACCCATTTCCTTCACAAATTCCTCGTTCCAAAACCCATACGCGTATTGGCCCATGGCTCGCCCATGTTACGCGTAATGCCAAGATTCATACGCGTATTGGCCCAAAAACAAGCCAATGATACGCGTATCGCCTTGGCTCATACGCGTATGGACATGCCCCTTACGCGTATGGCCAGAGCATACCCAAAAAAATTCTGCAGAACAATTTCTGCGTTTTCCAACCCAACATCAACCAATTTCTTCACCTAAAACTCAGAAAAACAGCAATTTGAAGTGTAATAGCATACCACAAACATGTATGAACAATCAACAATGCATTCAACAAGACTTTTACCACAATCAAATTCATTTCTAATCAATTTTTACACAATCTAGGTTTTACTAATATTCTCCAAATCAATCCAAAAACAACAACAAAACACATACATAATCGTATACAATCATAGAATAATCGAGTTTCGCACCCTTACCCGATTAATCGATTCCTAGAAATTGTTCTTGATGATTTTTTCCCACTTTCTTCTTCTTTCTCTCTTTTCTTCTCTTTCTCTCTTTTCTTCTTCTTTTCTCTTTTCTCTTACTAACTTAGTAAAAATATCTATGAAATGTCCAAAATACCCCCACACTCAAATATCCCGCAAATGTTCCCAAAACGCGATAAAATATAATCACGACGAAAAATAACATATTTTCGCATAAAAGTCGAGAATAAAATAAAATAATAATAAAATAATCCAAAAAGACTCAATAATATAAAATTGGCAAAACGGGGCGTTACAGATAGCATTGGGGACTACTATACCTGGTCTAATAAACATGAGGTGGGGACAATATATTCCAGAATTGATAGGGTCCTTGGAAATATTGACTGGTTCAATAATTCCTTGGATAATACTTTGAAAATACTTCATCCTCATGTTTCTGATCATGCTTTGCTCTTCATTGCCAATAAAGATAGCAATAGCAGAAGGAAGAAGCACTTTAGGTTCAGTAATGCTCTGATTGATCTCCCAGGTTATGATGAAGTTGTAAAGAAGAGCTGGGAGAAACCATTCAATGGGACTCTTATGTATACTTTATGGCACAAGCTTAAAAGACTGAAATGTGACCTCATAGCCTTTAGTAAGCCTCTATCTGATGTGAAGAAAAGACTGGAGGCTGCTAGAAGTGAGTTACCAGCTGCTCAACATGTTTTGTCTAATGATAGGATGAATACACAGTCATTGAGAAGATAAAGAAGCTAACAGAGGATGTTATCTCTGTTAATGAACTTGAAGTGAAGATCCTGGCCCAAAGGGCTAAAATAGATTGGTTAAATAAGAGTGATGGCAACAATTCCTATTTTTATGCTACTATAAAGGCTAGACAGCATAACAATAGTCTGAGTACACTTAGGAGGAGTGATGGTTCCTTTTTACAGTCCTCCCAAGAGATCAGTCATGAAGTACTTAAGTTCTATGGGAGTTTGATGGGTCAGGACAGTAATAATACTTTCCATGTTGATATTGATGCTATGAGACAAGGGACTCAGCTGAATAATGTCCAAAGTGAGGACCTTATCAGGGATGTATCTGAGGAGGAAATTACTAAAGCTCTCAAAGGTATAGGTGATATGAAAAGCCCAGGATATGATGGCTTCAGTGCCAAATTCTTTAAGGCAAGCTGGGACACTATTAAAGAAGATGTAATGGCTGCTGTTAATGAGTTTTTTATCACAGGTTAGATATACAAGCCTTTTAATAGCACTGTTGTCTCTTTAATTCCTAAATCTGGAGAGGCTAAAGTGATGAAGGATTATAGGCCTATTGCAGGATGCACTATATTTTACAAAATTATTTCCAAGATTATGACTGATAGGCTTGGAATTGTGTTACGGTCAGTGGTTAACAAATACCAAGCTGCCTTCATACCTGGGCAACAAATTCAAAACCATATCTTGCTAGCTACTGAGTTGATCAAAGGTTATACTAGAAAAGGTGGAGCACCTAGAATAATGATGCAAATAGATCTTCAAAAGGCCAATGATATGATTAGCTGGAAAGCTTTGGAGTGCATTATGAGAGAGATGGGTATTCCTGGGAAATTCATTCAGTGGACTATGACTTGTGTAACTTCTGTCTCTTACACTTTTAATATCATGGGGGAATACTCTGACTTTATGCAAGCTAGAAGGGGGGATCAGACAGGGAGATCCAATTTCACCTTTGCTATTTGTTATAGTCATGGAATATATGGATAGACTGATGAAGAAGATGCATCAAGACCCTGATTTCAATTTCCATTCCAAATGTGAGTCTTTAAAATTAACCAATCTCACTTTTGCAGATGATGTACTTCTTTTCTGTAGAGGGGATCAAACTTCTTTGGAGATGATGCTCAAAGCTTTCAAAATGTTTTCTCAATCTACTGGTTTGGTGGTGAATGAGAATAAATGTAAGATCTATTTTGGAGGAATGGAGGGAACTGATACAGATTGTCTGAGAAGTTTAGCAGGTTTTCCTACTGGTGTTCTTCCCTTCAAATATCTAGGGGTGCCAATAACTAGTAGAAAGCTTAATATCCATCATTATATGCCCATGATTGACAGAATTGTTAATAGAATCCACCATTGGTCCTCTAAACTGTTAAGTTATGCAGGAAGGGTGCAATTGGTGAGATCTATTGTTGTTGCCATTGTTCAGTATTGGATGTGTTGTCTGCTTATGCCTAAGTTTGTCATCAGAAAAATCAATGCTATTTGTAGAAGTTTTATATGGGCTGGAAAAGAGATCATTAGCAAGAAGAGCCCTGTTTCTTGGAAGAAGATATATAGGCCAATTGTGCAAGGTGGGCTGCAAATCTTTGATCTGGAAATATGGAATGAGGTGCTGCTGTTAAAGTGTTTATGGAATATTTGCATAAAAAGTGACAATCTCTGGGTCAGATGGATCCACACCTATTACATAAAAAGAAAAACTGTGATGAATTATGAGATAAAGAATAGCTGTTCTTGGATCTTTAAAATGATAATGCAACAAAGGAGTCTAGTGCAGAGAGTTCAAGACAGCTGGAAGAAGGCCATTGACACCAAAAGGTTCAAAGCTTCTATTTTTTATCAGGAAATTATTGATGATGGTGCCAGGGTCCCTTAGAAGAATATCATTTGTGGTAATAGGGCCAGGCCGCGTGCTATTCACTGTATATGGATGGCCTGCCATAGAAGTCTACCAACTAAAGAGTATTTGAAGAAGTTTGGGGCTGCCATTGATGCTGAATGCGAGCTCTGTCATAGTGAGATAGAAAACATAGACCATCTGTTCTTTGCTTGTGTCAAGACAAGGCCAATTTGGGAAAATATCCTGACTTGGTTGGAAATTCAGCATATTCCTAAGCCTTGGATGGAGGAGAACATGTGGGTAAGTGAAAAAGCAAAAGGAAAAGGATGGAAAGTGGCATTGTTCAAAATAGAGGCGGCTGAGACACTTTACTACACTTGGAATTATAGGAATAGCATTGTCTTTGGAAGTAATGTTGATAGAGATAAGATAGTAAAGGAAATTATAGATACCATAGTTTACAAAGGGTGGCAAAGTGTAAAGATTAGGAAACATTTAACTCACTATATGATGTAATTAGTTGTTAGGTTGGTTGGATCCTTTGGATCACCTTGTGTAGTCTTGAGTTTTTTGAATTAATATATTTCTATTTGATTAAAAAAAAAATAATTAAATATATTGATTTATAAAAATATATAATTTTAAATGTATGATCTTATTCGTATAAACAAAATTACTCTATCAACATAATAACATATATTTTTACAATTTTCCTATTTTTATGTTTGCAATCAATATCCTATTTTTATGTTTACAACTAATATCAATTTTATATCTTATTTTCACATTTATGGAAGAAAGGTTTATAACGATAAAAATAAATAAAAAACTAAAATGTTAACGGGTCAAATTCATCATTGATCGATATATATTTATCTATATAATATAAAAAATGTATATTTAAACGTAATACGGGAAAAATGTGTTATTTTTTAGTTATTTATATTACTAATAAAAAAAATAAATGAGACAAATAAATATAAGTAAAACGATACTAGACAAAAAAACATAAGTACTGTATGAATTAAATGACATTAAAATTATATGCTAATATAAACAATTCATTATTATTTTATGATCACCAAAACAAAGGAAATAAAAGAATAATTAAAAAAAGAAGTAAATATGTTTTAATAATGTATGAATCCGAACACGAGAAAAAGTATTTATTCATGTTACTAATATTTATTTATAGAATTAAAATAATATTTTCACATACTATTTTATTAGTTCATTTTTATAAAACAAAAGGATTGCATAAATATTTTTATAAATAATGTCAAAACTAATTTAATATTTACATACAGGAAAATATATAGTTGATCCAAATATTTGTATATACGAGAAAATAATACTTTTAAAAATATTAAATTTTCTTGGTTAAATAATTTTGTCTTTCTGTTTTTTTTTTCATTCTTAATACATTTTAGAAATAAATGTGCGTAACCATTATACGTACGAACGCACGGGTATCCAAATCATAATTCGTATTAACCCACAGGGTATTACATTTTTTTTTGTATAAATAAAGAAAATTAAAGTAAATATATCTTAAATAATGTATGAATCTAAATACGAGATAAATGTATTAATTTATGTTACTAATATTTATTTATATAATTAAAATAATATTTTTAAATTATATGTTATTAGTTGATATTTATAAAATTAAATGATTGCATAAATATTTTTATAAATAATGCAAAAAAAAATTAATTTTTACATACGATAAAATATACGGTTGATCCAAATATTTATAAATATATGAATTAATTATATTTATACTACAAATATAAATAAAAATATTTTTTTTAAATAATAAATTTTCTTATTTAAATAATTTTGTCTTTCTATTTTTTATTTTTTTTTACATTTTTGAAAAGAATGCGCGTAATACAACGGTACCCGTGTGAATGCATGGGTATCCTACTAGTAATTAAACATGTTTGAATGGTCGTGATTATTTTTACAATGAAGCAAAATTTGTTTCCATAAACATATTTAATGATTTAGACTATTGCACTTGCATATGTTGTGTTGGCGGAAGGATCATAGTTAAAGGTAAGGATGTATAATGGTTTGGTTATTTTTAGGAATAAAACCATAACTATTTTATAAACCATTAAATGGTTAGGATTTATAATCATAACTACATTTCAATAAAAAATCGATTATCCTTATCCCGCATTTTCTCTAGGGTTTGTGGTGGTTCCTTCTTCCAGTTGTCTGGGTTTCTCCCCCGCCTTCATTTGGGTCCTTGCTTTCAGTCTCTCACCATTTTATCTCTGTATCGGACTTTCATTCTTTGTGGGTAGTGTCGTCTTGGTTTTCTCCTTAGTTATGCAAAAATGGAAATATTTTCCCCTCTCAAAGGAAGAGAAGGAAGGTGTTGTTGCAGCTAAAGAGGATATTTGTGAAGATGGATCGTTTCCAAAGAACCATAGCGGGTAAACTCTGGACGGGAAGTAGCTTTAACGCTAAGGCTTTTAAGAGTACTATGATCAATGCATGGAAACTGAAGAATCCTTTTGAAATCCAAGATCTAAGAAAAAATATATTTCTATTCAGGTTCGCGACGAAGAGAGAACTGAGTTTATCCTAAGGAGCGGTCCTTGGAGCTTTGACAAATCTTTACTGGTGCTAAATCGTACCTCCGGAGAGTAACAACCTTGAGACCTTTACATGTACTTCAAATCCTTTTGTGTAAGGATCAATGAGTTCCCTCTCATGCTCTGATTTGAGACGATGGCATGTAAAATAGGGAGCATATCCTTGGAAAATGTAAAGAGATGGATCTCAAAGAAGCATACTAGTGGTCGATTCCTAAGGATTAAAGTCACTATAGATCTACAAAAACCTCTTAAAAGAGGAACAATGGTAAAGGTTAAATAAAATAATATAAGAGTGCACTTTAAGTATGAACGAATACCTACTTTCTGTTTCGTTTATGGAAGAATGGGTCACCAAATGAAAGATTATGAAGTTGTGGAAGAATTGAGTGAAGAGGGATTTGAAGAGCCGGAGGAGCAAAATCTATCATTTGGAGAATGGTTGAGAACTTCCCCATTGCCCAAGTTATGGGAGGAGGTCAAGAAAAAATAGTCAAACACTCCAGAAGTGTGAAAAAAATGCAGAATAGACTGTATTAATTCTCCGGGCGAACCGAGACTTTGCCGGGCGAATTTGCCTAGACAGAAACACATATTTGAGGGTAAAAATGCATTTTTTAGGGTATGGTTTGGGTATTTTTTGCTCCCACTCCATCAAACTTCATTTTTGATAGTTTAGAGCTTAGAAAAGCATCAATGGAGGTTGCAACTCGACGATTGGGGGTGGATGATTCTTGGATCGTGATTGAAACCGCGAGAGATTTTGATTCCTCTTCTCTCTTCCCTTTGTAGTTTCCATTTGTTGTGAGTTTGTATGTAAGTTTACCTTGATTATATGTATATTTATTGCTCATGGCTTTGTATACGAGCTATTTTACAAATCTTTATCGGTGTTATCCTTATTTTACTCGCTTTATGTTTGAATTTGAGTTGCGGTAGACATATCCTCTTCGAATCTGGATCTAGGATGAACATCTATTAAGTTCTGAACTCTAGAGATAGATTAGATCTAACATTCACCGTGGTTATCGATTCTTAATGCTCTGTGTGGTCGAGTTGCGTGAGACATCATCGATGAGGCGATGCGGTTGTTCTCTCAACTTTGCGTTAGACATAACCTTTGTCGTGAGCGATACTTGGGGGTATTGATGAGTGATTTAGATTGCGTGCAACTCGGTAGTAAGTTTAAGTATTTGATAGGGTAGATGAAATGCAAACCCGAGAGTTCTCTACTCTCCAAAGAATGAATTCTTTTTCCGTTCATAAGTTTATTTCCCGCTTTTACTTTAACCAATTTATTCCAAACTCATAAACGCGAGACTTGTCGAACAGTAGTTCAATAACACTGATCTCTGTGGAAACGATAATTTCCCGGATAAATACTTCCAAAAACTTTTATTGCTTGCCGCTTTACTGCTTCAACAAAATGGCCCCGTTGCCGGGGATTGGTGTTTTTATTGGATTGCATTGCGATAGTTTCTTTGTTTTTGAGTTTTGTAGATATCGTATATATTGTCTATTTTTACTTGTTTATATTGATACTTGTATATGTTTACCATATTTGTGAATTTTACATGTTTTGCATACTTGTGAATATAGTGTATATATTTGTTTCTCTTCACGTTTGCCAAAAGTGTGGTTATATGTGTAGTTCCGGTTAGAGCTCGAAGAGACGAGAGCAAAGGCTGGAGTGAAAGAATTTGGCTCTTCCGAAACAACGTGCTGGTTTGTAAATAATAGGCGTCGAGCTTACGACGTAAAACAAGCATGTTGTATTATTTTTTTGTTATTGTTTAGTTTAGGTATTATGGTTCAAGTGTCTAAACAAATTTATATTGGACCAACTCTGAAATTTCAAATCTTCACTTTTAAATTTGTTTAGACAATTTCACCTGGTCTTTTAGTGTGTTTATATTAATAATTCTTGTGTTTGTCAATGAGTTTTTTCCGAGTAGCTTGAGGAAATTTGAGGTGATTTTTCCAAGTTTGATCGTTTCAACTTGCAAATGCATGGTAATGATGTTGTTTAAAATTTGGTACATTTCCAAGGTATGTGTTTATCGCTTTCTAGACTTTAGCATATTCATGATACTTATTCTTTTACAAACTTCCATGCCATTCATTCTTTTGTATACTTGTTCTTGATGCGAATCACTTTAGTTCCCACCCTTTTTGTGAGGAAGCTTTCCATTGTTCATATATACGCAGAGTGCCAACATTCTTGTTCTAACTGGATTTTATTATGCTTAATATTTTGTTTGTGTTGATTATATGAAAACATGAAAAGGATCAAAGCATTTTGTTTCATTTTGAGCACAACTACCTAGCCAAATAGTCATTAACCTTGTGAGTGTGTGATCATTCGTAATCCCTTTATACCTTTCTATCATTATCCATGTTGTTTGAACTTAATGCTTGTCTATGAGTATTGAATTCACTTTTTGTATGGATTTTGATTGATTATTTTTTTTCTTGAACCCTCAACTTTGTGTTGTTGTATGAATTTTTGCCTTGCCTTAGAAAGTAGGGAGTATTCACATGATGATGTGGTTGAATTCAAGTTAGGGAGATAATGATTGTTTACTCATTGGTTGGTTTCTATGAGGTTGAAAAAGAAAAGAAAAAAAAGAAAAATATGAAAAAGAAAAGAAAAAAAAAAGAAAAAGAAAATCCTTGAGAAAGGAAACAAAAAGAGTTCAAATAATTGTGCTAAATAAGTATTGTGTTTTGTATAACACTTGGGATTTTGGAAGAAGTTAATTGGAATTTTGTGTTTGAGTCTTTGTGAGTTGATCATTCCCTTAGGTTTAAGTAAGTTTTTGTTTCAATTACCCTTAGAAATTTCCCCTTGTTTGTTTACCTGACCACGCTACAACCTTGAAAGCCCTTGTGATTCTTACTTTTACGTTTTCAATATGATTGTTGGATGAGTGCATAATTTAATCTTTTGTTTGCAAGATTGTTGTGTGAGTGAAAAGTACCTCATTTTGTGTTTTTCATCTACTAATGGTTGTTTTTGCTAGGTGTGATTCACGTTTGAACTTGTGTTATTTTAGGATGTTTGACATGATTTTTGTATTTAGCATTTGTTTTGTGTCTATGTTGTCATTGTAGTTTAGTGGTAAGTTTTTACTTTGTGTGTACCGTTTTTCATTTGAACCATTCATTTGTCCATTTTTCAAAACCAGTTGATTCGTGATTCTTTGGTTGTTACTTTTGTTTCTTTGAGTCGTTTGATTCTTGTTTAGAGACAAACAAGTTTAAGTTGAGGAGAGTTTTATAAGTGCAAATTGTAGCTATTTTTCTAGATAATTTTTTTTGCATTTATCAATACTTTTTGTTAATATTGTACTAATAAACTCCGCTTTATTTGTAAATACGTTTACTTTATGTTATAGTATATATACTGCGTTATCGTGTAAATATCATTGAGTTTAATTGTTTTTATCTCATTTTTTGCAGGTATCCAAGCAAGGATATATTGTCATATTCATAAAGAGCATTGAATAAGCTTTCCAATGCTTCGAATCGGGCAAAAAACAGAGTTACGGTTCGAAAGTTAAGAAGAAAACAGTGTTGGAATTTTTCTGTATCTGTCAGCTTCGCCCCGAGCTCGCCAGGCGAAGCAAAGGCGAGCCGGACACTCCAGAAGTGTGAAAAAAAAATGCAGAATAGACCATCTTAATTCGCCGGGCAAACCGAGACTTCGCTGGGCGAATTTTCTTGGACAGAAACACATATTTAGGGGTAAAAACACATTTTTAGGGTATGGTTTGAGTATTTTTTGCTCTCACTCCATCAAACTTCAGTTTTTTTTTTATAGTTTAGAGCTTAGAAAAGCATCAATGGAGGTTGCAACTCGACGATTAGGGGTGGATGATTCTTGGATCGTGATTGACACCGCGAGAGATTTTGATTCCTCTTCTCTATTCCCTTTGTAGTTTCTATTTGTTGTGAGTTTGTATGTAAGTTTACCTTGATTATATGTATATTTATTGCTCATGGCTTTGTATACGAGCTATTTTACAAATCTTTATCAGTGTTATCCTTGTTTTACTCGCTTTATGTTTGGATTTGAGTTGTGGTAGACATATCCTCTTCGAATCTGGATCTAGGATGAACATCTGTTAGGTTCTGAACTCTAGAGATAGATTTAGATCTAACATTCACGGTGGGAATCAATTTTTAATACTCCGTGTGGTCGAGTTGCGTGAGACATCATCGATAAGGCGATGCAGTTGTTCTCTCAACTTTGCGTTAGACATAACTTTTGTTGTGAGCGATACGTAGGGGTATTGGTGAGTGATTTATGTTGTGTACAACTGGGTAGTAAGTTTAAGTATTTGATAGGGTAAATGAAATGCAAACCCGAGAGTTCTCTACTCTCAAAAGAATGAATTCTTTTTCTGTTCATAAGTTTATTTCCCGCTTTTACTTAGACCATTTAATCCAAACTCATAAACGCGAGACTTGTCGAACAGCAGTTCAATAACACCGATCTCTGTGGACACGATAATTTCCCAGATAAATACTTTCAAAAACTTTTAATGCTTTCTGTTTTATCACTTCAACAATCCAACAAGCTAATAGAACGGGATTTTCAATGGAGATCATTCCTAATAGTGGCCAGAGCAACAAAGCTAAATGTGTTGATAGGGATATTGTAGTGGAATCTCTTAGAGCAATTGCTATTTCGGCAGAGAGGAAAGGTGTGGAGGTTCAACCGAAAGCTCCAGTGGTCCATAAGAGGATATGGGTTAGGAAAAAGGGAGTGAAGAAAAGGGCGGAGGGGTACTTAACTCAAGGCCCAAAACTTGATGATGACAAAGCGACAATTAGTTGATGTCATGATTCATGAAGGATCTATAGAGAGATTGTGATGGGGGCGAGAAAAAGAGGAAACAAGATAAAAGGACAGAGGTACAACGCATCAAATTACTAGAGGTGGTGTTGGAAAGCCAACACCGCCTAACACAATGAAAATTTTAAGTTGGAACATCAGGGTTTGGGGAGCCCCCGTGCAGTTTGGGCCCTTATTAGGCTCATTTGTATTGAAAACCCCATGATGGTTTTCCTTATGGAAACCAAATTGAAGACAGAGGAAGTCCTCAAATTCAAAAGAAATTTGAAGTTTAACAATGAGTTAGTTGTGGATTATAAAAGATCTGGCTGAGATAGAGCGAGGGGATTATGTTTGTTTTGGAGAGATCCCGCGGAGATACAAATTATGTTTCATTCCCAGAACCACATTGGTGGGGTGTGTTAATTGGTTGATGAAGACAAACCTTGGTATTTTGCAGGAGTCTACGGTTTTCCTGAGGAACCTAATAAGAGGAAAACGTGGCATCTAGTCAGTCTAATTATGAGGAGGGTGGTAATAATTTGTTGTGTTTTGGGGATTTAAATGATATAATCTAAGATAGTGGTAAGGTTAGGGGAAATAGTAGATCAACAAACCAATTTATGTGGAGTAGGCAAGCTCTAGATCGGTGTGGTTTTCAAGACCTGGGGTTCGAGGGCTATCCTTACACCTGGTCCAATGGAAGACAATGCTTAGATAATATTCAATGTTGTTTGGACAGGGGTCTGTCTTCTCTGGCTTTCATGAACAAATTTCCACTTATTAGAGTGAGTCACTTAGCGCGTTATGGTTTGGATCATGCAGCCATCTGCATTTTGATTCGGAAGGAGAGCCCTAGTGAAAAAAAGTCCACTTGTTTAAGTTTGAGGAAGTCTGGTAAAAGGATCCTAGATGTGAGAGTCCTGTTAGATAACTTTGGAATAAAGTTGCTCCAATGGTACATAAGAGATTAAAGTCTATTTAATCCCTTCAATATTCTTTCAAAGATCTCAGAATACGTGAGGTAGCTAAGGAGCTGAAGAGAATAGAATCTCTCATTAAGGATGATAGAAGATGGTCCAATGATTTGGAGGAGATCAAGAAGTTCAAGGCTTTAGAGAAACAAAGAGATAAACTCCTTAAGACCGAAGAGTCTTTGTGGAGACAAAGGAGCAGAGCTGTTTGGCTTAAGGATGGCGAAAAAAATACTAAGTTTTTTCACAGCAAAGATGATCAAAGACGGAGGACCAATGTTATCAAAAGACTGAAAGACACCAAGGATGACAACAAAAATACTAAGTTTTTTCACAGAAAAGCTTATCAAAGATAGAGGATCAATGTTATCAAAAGACTGAAATACATTGATGGTAGATGGGGGAGAGGCCAAGTCAATTGTGAAAAGATCATTCTGAACTATTTCTTAGGTATCTTCTCATCTTCTAATCCTTTTGACATCCATTTGGTTTATAGCAATGTCAGGGGTAGGCATTCTGAGGATCACAAAATGAACTGCTCTAGACCGTTTTTTGATGATGAAGTCATAAATGCAATTTTCCAGATGCATCCTACATAAGCACCTGGACCTGACGACCTTCTAGCGTTGTTCTTCCAAAAACATTGGTCCATTGTTGGTAGAGAAGTTACCAAGTTATCCCTGGACATTCTCAACCACC
Organism: Lathyrus tuberosus; assembly: GCA_022829125.1. Classification (NCBI taxonomy): domain Eukaryota; kingdom Viridiplantae; phylum Streptophyta; class Magnoliopsida; order Fabales; family Fabaceae; genus Lathyrus; species Lathyrus tuberosus. The sequence goes on from JALAZF010000254.1 coordinate 4,526,561, forward strand.
ACAAAAGTTTTGTTGAGATAAATTCCACCTTTATAACCCTTATCCCCAAGCATAAGAATCTCACCACTCCAAAAGACTTCAGACCTACAAGTCTTTGCAACGTGGTCATGAAGGTTGTTATGAAGGCAATTGTAAACAAATTGAAAGTTATCCTGCAAGATGTTATTGTGAGGAGCAAAGATCTTTTGTTAAAGGTAGATTAATCACGTATAATACCCTAATTTCCATGGAGTGTTTTCATTGGATGAAGAACAAGAAGAAAAGCAAGAAAGGAACTATGGCCTTGAAACTTGACATGTCAAAAGCTTATGACATGATTGAGTGGGGTTTTGTCTTAGGCTCCCTCGAAGCTCTTGATTTCCCCTCCCATATGATACAATTGATTATAATCTACATTTCCACTATTTCTTATCAATTACTCATAAATGGCCAGCCTAGCGGGTTCTTTTTCCCTAAAAGGGGTCTCCGACAAGGGAACCCTCTCTCACCATATTTGTTTATTATTTGTGCTGATGTTATTTCAGAAATTATTAAGAAAGGGCAATTCTCTAAGGGTATTCATGGAGTTCAAGTTGCGAGGACAGCCCTTACCATTTCTCATATCTTCTTCACAAATGACTGTCTGCTCTTTACTAGAGTGAATGTTGAGGAAGTTGATCGCATCAAGATCACTCTTTCAAGATATCAAAAGGATTTTTTTTCAATTGGTGAATTTTGATAAATCTGAACTTTCTTTCAGTGGTAATGTTGGGGAAGGTCCAAAGGAGTCTATTCGTGGCAGACTTGGGTTCAGAGGGGTTATTAGACATTTCAGGTATCTTGGTCTTCCTGTATTGTTTGGTAGATCAAAGAAAGAGGTGTTCAACCTTGTTATTGATTGTTTCTGGAAGGAAGTCAAAGGGTGGAAGGAATGATTACTCTCTAGAGTCAGGAAAGAGGTGCTTATCAAAGTTGTAGCTCAATCGATTCCTACCTACATTATGAGTTGTTATAGGATTCCTGATCAATGCTGCAAAGAGATTAAGTCTATGTTGGAAAAGTTCCGGTAGGGTTCAAAGGACAGGGAGAGGAAAGTCCATTAGATGATTTGGGAGAGATTGTCACATGGCAAGAAAGAGGGAGGTTTGGGATTCAGGGGTATCCAGGATTTCAATTTAAGCTTGCTGGGAAAACTATTATGGAAACTTACGCAAAGAGATGGTTTGTTATTTGAGATGTTATTTAAAGGAATGTATTATCTAAGATGTCAAATTTTTTAGGCTCTTATGGGGTTCAAATCTAGCTATGTGTGGCACAACATTATCGGTGCCAAGGAGGTTGTTTTGAGTGGCTCTAGATGGAGGATAGGAAATGGGGAAAGGGTGAACATATGGAAAGATAATTGGATCCTAACTGTCCCAAGTTTTAAACCTCTCAGCCCAAATCGAGTTTTGGATGCCGATAGTAGAGTTTGTAACTTGATCGATGTTGAGTTGGGTACTTGGGATATGCAGGTTCTCAAGACGAATTTGGATAACAATGAGATGACTCACATTGGAAGCATTCCTCTGTCTAATAGGATGCCTAAAGACAAACTAATTGGAATTTTGAGAAGGATGACGAGTATTCTGTCAAGATTGCTTATCATCTTCTTGGTGACATGAGGTGGGCAAGCAAACCTGGTCCATCTACAAGAGTGCAACATCAAGTGCGGAAAAGTTTATGGAAAGTTCCAGTCAATGAGTGCATCAAAAACTTCACTTGGAGGCTAGCAAATGATATCCTGCCAACCAAGGTCAATCTGAGCAAAAAAAGGCATTTCTTTGGATGTTTCTTTCCCTTTCTGTCAATTATATCTTGAAACCTCCATCCATCTGTTCTTGCAATGTGACTTCTCTGAAAGAGTTTTCTTCTCCTCCCCTCTGGGTGTTCTATTTCCTGCTGATTGTGATGTGCTTGATTGAATTTCTGCCTTAGTTTTGAACAAGGAGAGTGTTATTGGCCAAATGGTGATGACAAGTATGTGGAAAATTTGGCAGGCTAAGAATAGTGTGGTGTTTAAATCGGTGTCCTCGGACCCGTGTGGAGTGCCCTAGGATATTTGGGATTCAATTGAGGAATCTAATGCAGTGTTGGGGAGAGGTGTGCATAAGGCTCTTCTTCATAGTAATGGGCATCATGTCACTAAGCCTTAAATAGTTCATCAGATGCGGGGTGTTTCCCTGATGGTATTGTCTCCATTGGATGTGTCATAAAAGACCCAACTGCCAATATTTTCTTGATGCCTCTAATAATTTCTCCAACAATGTTGTTGCTAATACAGCTGCGATATTTTTTATCCAGTGGTGCCTCCAATTGGCTAGGGAGAAAAATATTGAGAGTTTCACTCTTCAATCTGGTGATTTAGTTTTAGTTGACTGTATCAATGGTACTGATTTTTTTTGCTACTTTAGATCCTATTGTGAACAATTGTAAAATCCTCTTAGGAGGTTTTAAAGATGCTACTCTGATGTATATTAGTAAAGACTATAATTTGGACGCGCATCAAATGGTTGGAATTGTCAAATCCTTAGGCTCTAGGACTTGGATTATCATATCCCCTAGTTGGTCAGCCCCTCTTATATTGTCGTTTACCGTGAAAATTGGTACACAGCCGCTGGTCTTCTAAAATTTGGTTTACTTGCAGGATCAACCAATGAATCCTAAGGATATAGCTATTGTATTAATATATTTCTGGAAAATTGAAGAACACTTCGACAATATTCATTTGTGTAAAAGATTGTTTTGATTGTTATTGGAAAGATTAAACTTTGTAAAAGTTGATAAAGAAATGCAATGAAGAAAAGAACTTCAAAGTAAAAAAATGCAGTAAATAACAATTGGTAAATGAAAGTAAATTTCTATTAAAATGGAATAAAATGTGGTGTTTCAAACGTACATTCTCAATAGTAACTCTTTTCTTACTTTTACTTGGATACTTTGAGCATAGTACAATAATTAAACACACAGAAATCCTAATACTAAGACCCATATTTATAACACTTCGAAATAATTGTCTCCAATGAACATTTCTCCAAAAGCTGACATGTTTCGCCCTGCATGTCTTTGTTTCAACATAGTTCTCCATGTGTCTCTCCTGAGAAACGGATAAGGACAAAAGACAGTTAGTTATCCGTATTTTGAATTTCAAACTTTTGTCGAAGGCGAAGGAAGGCTTCAGACATCCTCCGTCGAAATGACCTTTTATACTTAGAAAATATTCCTAAGTATTTGTCCAAACACGTCTCCTTCATAAGAACCATTTCGACCAAGCTTCACATCAGCTTCTGTCGAAGTCAGCAAAAATCTAAAAAACTTGATTTTCACTTAGTTTCTCAAATGAAAACATGGCGTCGAAATTCCCAGCCAACAATTGCCAATTTGCCTCTTTTTTAATCTACCATTGTTTGTTTAAAAAAAACAATTATAAACTTGGTTATGGCTTAAAAACTATTTTTTTTAATACAAATCCGATTTTAAATTGATTGTTTTCTCAAAATCATTTTAAATCAAAATTTTTTTGACCAGTTAAATCAAATATTTATAAATTTAGATGAAAAACCGGTTTTTATTTTTAAAAATTTTGGTTACTTTTTAAAAATGAGTCTTATTATTAAAAAAAAAAACTGATTTTTAAGACATTTTTTTAATTATTCATATTTTTTTTACCAAAATTTGATTATTAAAAATTAAATGATTATAAATTTTAACAAAATTCGTATTATAAACATATTAGAAATCTAAATTTGATGAAATGATATAGTTTGAGACTAAAGAGGATAAATTTTGCAAATAACTATTTTCATTTCTATGTCTAAAATCTAATCATTAGTGGTCAGATTTTATAAAATTTAAATTCAAAAAACAATTAACAAAATATAAAATTACATTGAAATAATAGATTTTTAATTTTAGATTTTTGGATAAAATCAGATTATAACCTCATCTAAAAATAAAATATAGATGAATAATTAAACCATTTGTAAATAAATGGGTTGATAACCATATAATAATATTCAGATATTTAAAATGGATTTGAATCGGGTTGAGGTTTGAACTGCTACCGTCCTCAAACCCATGCGCGAATCTTTTCAATCAACACACGTCTAGTCCCTAGGAGATCATGGGTCAGATTTTAACTGCTACTGTCCCATCACACAACCATCACATGACACGCGTCCCATAATTTTAATCACCATTAATGTTGTGCAGTAACCGTTCCACTTCATCCATCTATAAAGTAGTGGAAAACACCATTTTCACGCTTTTCACTCTCTAAACTCCCTTGAGCGTATTTTCTTAAATCTTCATCTCTTTCAAATCTCCTTTCTGCAAACCCATTACAACAATGGCTTCTTCATCCAAAACCTCCAAAGAGACAAGCAAGAGTACTAAAGAGTCCAAGAGATCTAAAGAACTTGCTCCAGTTCACAGAATGTTGGGTCCTAATGTGGTAGGAAACCAACAATACATCCCTAAACCACCAAATGAAGAGGAGAAACACAAAATCTATCAATCATAGGTACTCATTCCCGTTCTTGTTTCTGGTAAGACCAACGCTATGCTAGGTCCTCTCCCTGATCTTGCTGCTGACCCTGCTAAGGTTAGGGAATTCTTTCATGCTTACCACCATTATAAACCCATAACAAATGGTTTAAAACCTAGGACTAGTGAAGAGCTTAAGATTGATGAGAAAGCAAACGTTAATGGTCAAGGTTCTCCTTCGACCATAGCTTCTAGGGACCTAATTAACTTAGAGTTTATGAACAATAGTTGTAGGGTTTCCAGGTCATGTCCCTTGTCTAAAGACCCCTCTGATTACCTAGCTTGGTTAGAAAAAATAGAGAAAGCAAAGTTCAGAGTCTGGAAAGACATAGGCATCTTCGACCTAATTCAGTTGTCGGAGGTAGGGCCTGGTTATTGCCCATCTCTGCTTATTGTTTCCCTCAATTTTTGGGATAGTACCAACAGCAACTTCCAACTCCCTTGTGGAATGGTAACTCCTACTTTGTTCGACGTCGCTGCCATTACAGGCCTCAAACCTATTAGAGTAGATTATCATCTTACCCTTTTAGCTGATGACTCAATTGGCTTCAACACCAACAAGGCAGCTTTTACCACCTATATAGCCTACTACCATGACAAAGAAACTAAAGAAGTTTCTGATCAAGAACACGTTGCTTTTTTGACTCTTTGGCTTTCTCGCTGCATTTTTGCTCAAGGTCCCTTCAGGTGGCAAAGAGATACCTGACCATGGCCAACTAACTGCATACTGGACATGATATTTGTCTCAGCGAAATAATTCTAGCCAACCTTTATGAATCCCTTGGCTAAAGCGTTACAGTGCTGAAGACAATCAAGTCGATATGAAGCTTACTCCTTTCTGGACCCTTCTGACTGCTACAACTATGGCTAAATGCCACTTTTGAAGCATGTCTCCCTGCTCGAAATCCTATCAATGCAGCATCCTTCAAAGTGAAAAATAGGAGGGTTAAAGGGACGAGGCTTGCTCTATCAACTCCCAGTGACGAAGGACTGAACCTTCAGCAGACCTTCCCCAACTATGTTATGATGTTTGAAAAACGTTACAATTTTTTGCCCAGCATGGCCCCTTTTGCAGATAGGAAAGTAGGTCCTGAATGGTTCACAAGAAAGTTTCCTCCTGAGTCGAAAGAACAGGAAACAAAATCTCTTGACATCTGGGAATCTTTTCTTACACCAAGATTGCTGGCTTCAAGACTCAACCCCTGAAAACTTCGAATCACTCTTGATAGTTACCAACCAAACCTCGCTGCTCGACAATTTGGTATCATTCAAATTAAACCCAAACCACTCTTCCCCAAAAAGGGTTCGTTGATTCACTACAACATGTGGCACAATGAGGCAGAATGTACCAAATTGCTGGCCAAATATTCTGACCTTACAAAATTCAATCTTGTGGCTTTCAAACCATCCTTTCTCTGCACCAGAGAGTTGGACAATTGGTGGAGAGAGTATTATATTGCATAATTTTTTGATGTAGCTTCCTTCAACCTCCAACTAACTCGAGCCTTTGCCCTTGTGCAGGAAAAAGTGAAGAAAGGTACTTCGACACATATCAAAGAGATCCAAGCATTCCAAAAATACTTTGAAACTTCTTACAGGCCAATTGATCTTAGTCGAACCATTAGCGAAGCAACATTCACTTTAAAAGAAAAATTTACAAAGAAATTAGAGGACTTAATACTTCATTCGTACGTTCAACCTGATCAACGCTACTAGTTAGCTTTTAATTTATATCCTCCAAAATTCCCTCGACTGCCAACTGTTGATTTTGGTGTGGCCTTTAGCCCTCCATTTCCAAACTGGTTCGTCTGTGGGGATTTTATGAAAATCCTTTGACAGGAATCACAAGAACATGCTAAGCGAGTGGTTCCGACTAAGTAGACTCTGAACAATTTTTAAGGCCACCTTCATATTGGCATAGAACACGTTCGCGTGGAGTCTCCAATATATGAAGGTGTGGAATGAGAGGTTCTTCGACACCACTTCTCTTATCCATTTCTTTTTATTTATGTTTTGTACTTGGCTTATTCTAATTGCATTAACTTCCTTTGCAGCTGTAAGAATTTCAGCCAAGAAACCTACTCATGTTGAGAAAGAAGTTGTCGAAGAAGAAGACAACAAGAAAGCCACAACAAAGGTAAACTTTGTGATTATTATTCTTTTTACATATTGCCTTCCCATTCTAACATCTGAAGTGTATTATTTTTCCAGGGAAGTCGAAGACCACCTCTGACACCAAAAAAGAGAAAGCAAAAGGAACCTGAGGTTTAAATAGTTGAATTTGATGATGGAGATCTTTCTCCAAATCAATCTAAACAACCCAAGAAAAAGAAGAAGCAAACGAAAATCACTGATGCCGGTTTTCGACCTTAAACAAAAACAATTAAAGCACATGTGAAAAAATATTCCACTCCAAAGGTAGTATAAACTGATGCCACCCCCAGAACTAAAAAACCAATTGGTAAAACAAATCCTGATCAAGGGGAGAGTGACAATTTCAGCCCTGGGGTTGAGGGCCCTGAGGTACATAAGTTTCTTCTTTATCTTTAGATTTTGTAATCATCTTCGACTAACTCACTCCTGATCTTTTCTCTCGATCTCTTCTTTTTAGGGTGCCAAAGATGACAAAGGGAAACCCCTTGTTAAACAAATCATTCCCACCACTAGCAGTGGTCTTTCCTACCATCCAACAAGTCCTACTACCCAACACAAAACTTCTCCCAAGGATTCCACCAAAGAACCCGTAGACGAAGTGAGCCAGCAGACCGGTGAACATCAAAAGAAATCACCGCCCAAGGTCACAACTGAGCTTTCGCAAACCAACGACCCTGATCATGACAAAATCCCAACAAGGGAGGAAGCCTTAGTTGATGTCGCAGGAGACACGAAAATGTCATATGCAGAAAAAATTATCGAAGACAAGTCTGGAGATGAGTCCTCAATCTACATTCAACAAGGCAGTGATGGCAAAAAAAGGTGAAGAGGAAGAGGAGGAGGACGAGGATCACTCCATGTTCGATTACAAAAATGAGATTTTTTTGGAGGATGAAGATGAAGAAGGAGAGAAAGATGACAAGAATGAAAATGAGGAAGAAAAAAAATAGCAAGAGGACCAACCAACAACTGACCCAAATCCTAATGCTTCGACTGGAAGCAAAACTACCAGCCTATCTAATGAGGAGCTAGAGTCCCTGAAGGTGCAAAGGCCACATGAATATCTAAAGGCTATGATCAGCTCCAGATTCAGTTTTACTGACAAGAGCACTAGCACTTCGACTGCCTCAGGCACAAACTGCCAATAAACCTGAAGATGACTTGCTCTCTCAAATTAAAGAGAAGGTTTTCAATGTTGATTTGTTCCAAATTCTAGAAAAAGACACTTCAACTAGTTTTGGGATAAAAAACTTTTAAAACAAGTTAATGTCTTAGAGGTTCCTCCAGAAGTTACTGATGCCATAATGGGATTGGGCTCGCTGATTGATCTTTTTGCTGCTGATCTCGAACGTCTCAAAGATGTTTCGAATAAAATTCAGAATAAATCAGAGACCCAACTGGCTGAATGGGATGCAGCCACTAAATCTACTATAAAGGTTGCAGAGCTGGAAAAGGTCTCTGAACAAAACAAGAAGGAAATTGAAACCTGCGATAAGAATGTCAAAGACTGGAAGCAACAAATTAAAGATTTACAGACAAAAAATTTCTCAGGCCAAGCAACACAAAGTCGAACTTCTAAAGTTTGATCATGAAGAAGTGGCCAAAGAACTTAAGGTTAGGATGTATCACGTCGACAGAGCTTAACAACTTGGAAAGGAAATTGAAGACCTTTCGACCAACATGACTATCTGCGAGCGGCGCTTGGTGCTCCAAAAATCTAAATATGAGAAGATGAAGAACTCTCTCCCATTTTAAATTGATTGTTGATGAACTTGTTTTCCTGATTGTAACTTTAAGCTCTTCGTGGCATTTATTGTAATGGCTTATCCTTTTTGGTAGTTGTTTACTTTGATTCCCATTTTATCTTCGACTATCCTTTGCATGAATTAATCCTTACTTATCTTTATTTCTTGAAGTATAGGTTTATATTTATTTAAATATTTACCATTTACCTTCAAGATTCTTCTATCTTCATTTAACTTTTCGATTTCATATGCGCCATTGGAAAAGACTTTAATAATTTGAAAAGGACCTTCCCACTTAGGGGACCACTTACCAAAGTTCTATCTTTCTGATCCAAAGGCAGAATCATTTTCCAAACTAAATCTCCAGTCGAAAACAACTTAACTTTCACCTTTTTATTGTATGACTTTTCCACTCTATTCTTTTGCTTTTTTAATAATTCTAAGGCATTCAGCCTTTCTCCGTCCAAGTCAACTAGTTCGCCCAACATCACGTTCCAATAGGAATCAGATGGGATCTCGTGTTGTCTCTGAATTCTAGTAGACTGCAAGTGGATTTCGACTAGTAACACAGCATCATGACCATATGTTAGTCGAAAAGGAGTAGTATTTGTAGCATCCTTATGGGAGGTTCGACAAGCCCATAAGACTTGGTCCAATGTCTTATGCCAATTTCTTGGCTTCTTTCCCACATGCTTCTTAATTAACCCAATCACAACCTTATTCACTGCTTCGACTTGACCATTAGCCCGAGCATAATAAGGTGTGGATGTTAAAAGTTTGAACCCCATTTATTTAGCAAATTCTTGCATCTTTCGACCAGTAAAAACTGATCCCTGATTTGTTGTAATAGACTCTAGGATTCCAAACTTGTAAATAATATGCTTTTGGATGAATTCGATCACCGCATCCTGATCCACATTTACTAATGGTATAGCCTCAATCCATTTAGTGAAATAATCTATTCCCACTAAAATGTATTTTGACTCTTGGATGACGCTGGTCGAATTTCACCAACTAAATCTAAAGCCCAACCTCTGAAGGGCTAAGGCTTCACTATGAAATGTAGTTCGCTCGCAGGAACATGTTGAATGTCTGCATGTATTTAGCATTCTTAACATCCTTTGGAAAATTTAATACAGTCTTTAAGCATTGTAGGCCAATACATTCCTTGTCGAAATAATAACCACTTCATCTTATGGCCCACTTGATGTGCTCCACATTCCCCACTATAGACATTAGAAAGAGCCAAATATGCCTCGGATTCACTAAGGCATTTGAGTAAGACACCTTCAGGCGTCTTTTTGACTAGAATATAACTTAAGGAACGATATTTGACCTTTTGTTCAACAGAAGCTGTTGGATTATGCAAGTAGTCTACTATCGGCTTTCTCCAATCTTCGTCTGTCAAACTATCTATAGCCAATATTTCAAAGCTCTCTTCGTCAGCATATCCTAGCTTCATTGTCTCCAAATTTATTGGGGATAGTTTAGTTTATGCAACTATTCCTTTAACTTTAATTGCATCTTGTAACTTTTCCTTCAAAATTTTGTACCTTGAAGTAATCTGGGCCAAGTCATTGGCCTCTTGATTCTCAAGTCGAGGTATGTGTCAAATACTTACCATTTCAAATCTTCGTAACAACCTATTGGCTATCGAAAAGTACATGATAAGATTTGTCTTGGCACATTTATACTCCTTTGTAATTTGCTTTATTACCAACTTGAGTCACCCATTATTTCGACTCGAGTTGCCCCCAATTCCAACAATATTTCAAGTCCAACAATTAAAGCTTCATATTCACCTTCGTTATTTGAACAAAGGCTTTCGACCTTATACTTGAATTTTATTGGAATTTTGTTAGGAGAAAAAATTAATACTCCTACTCCCGTTCCATCCTTATGACTAAAACCGTCAAAGTATAACTTCCAAGGTTTAAGCTCCACATAGTTTAGGGAGTTTTCGACTAAAGAATGGTCGACTATAAAGCCGGCTACCACTTGTCCTTTAACAGCCTTTAAAGGCATATAATTTAAATAATATTTAGTTAAGGCTAATGCCCATTTGCCAATTCGATTATGTAAAATAGGTTTAGAGAGCATATACTTAATAACATTGAAATGAAATGAAACATAAACTTCAATTGGCTTTATATAATGCTTTAATTTTGTACAAGATAAGTATAGACAAAGACACAATTTTTCGACTATACTATGAAATTCTGGCCTATGTAGACAACAGATGTCCTAACACATGTCAAGACATTGTGCTACATAATCATTTAAACTCAGAGGCGTAACAACAGACTGATACCTTGAATATCAGAACTGCACACTCACAGATGTCACGACATCTGATCCAACATGTCAGTCAAGAACATTAACAAAATTGTAAATTTCAGAATATTAAGTAAGACAGTAATTGTTAACCCAATTCGGTGCAATTCACCTACATCTGGGGGATACCAATCCAGGATGAAGACTTCAATATCTGTAGAACTGTTACAAAGCTAAACTCCCCTGTTTACAACTTTATACCTAACATATACCCAATAAACATCTTTACCAAGGTTAAACTCAAAAGTTTAGAACCCTGATATGAGATACCCCACTCACATCCTAATCACAACCTGTGATATCTCTATCTTCTGTCAATACAGAACTGTCGCGGTTTCTTGACCTCCAAGTTATCTTGGACTTGCTTCAAAGCTTCGTCCAAGAACAATACAACAACCATTACCTACAGGCTTCTGGTTGTGTCCCTGTACCTATGCCTTCCACCCTGCATCCAATAATACAGAGTGGAGACTTACAACTCCTAAGAGAGCCAACGACTCTCAAACCCTAAACCCTTATTCCACACAAGAGAGCTAGGTTACAAAGTTATAAGTGATACAAAAGTACAGTGCGTGTATTTTAACCCTAGGTCTAAGTCTCTTTATATAGTCTTCTGTTGGGCTTTCTATCTTTTATCATGTGTTTCCTTGATCAGCTCCTTAGTTCTTGCAATAGATTAAAACATGCTAACTTACCAAGTCAAACAGGATGTCGAGACATTTCCTTTGACATCTTTTTCTTCTGCAGATTCTTCAAGTTTATCATCAGAATGTTTTAGCAAAATTTAGTCAAACAACAGGTACTTTCAATCTCCCCCTTTTGACAAATTTTGGCTAAAACATACATTTTCTTCTGCATTCTGCAAACAGCAAGGCTCCTTCATCAAGACTCCTTTATCTTGAGAATTGATTGGAGCTAAGGTCTGAGAGAGTCTCCCTTCAACATATTCCCCCTCCTTTAAAGAGAGGTCTTGGGAACCAGAAGACTCCTCCAGAAAAGAAACAGCAGTTGTAGGCTTCGTAACACTAAGAACATAGATTACGTAACTCAGGTAACAAGACACAACCTGCTTCACAACTCAGATCACAAGACACAAGGAAAATAAGATTGTTAAGATGTCAGAACATCTTAACCAACATTCTTGCAAAACAACTGCAGGAATGTACCCAAACCCAGACAGCATCAGAAAACCATTCTCCCCATTTTTAGCCAAAACTTGGCAAAAGTGACCAAGACAACTCCAAACCCAGACGCAACATACCCAAATTTTTCTTCTAATTTGACACAGAGATTTCTTCACAAATATATGATCCCAGACTGCAGATAAAAATAAATTCTCCCAGACTCAATCAATGATTCTTAAGCATCCAATAAGAACCATTTAACTTGCACTGCCAAGTCTCCCACAACTTGTAACAATACAAAAATGTCAAGACATCCTCCTTGACATCTCAGCTTGCTTGACGCACAAATGAAAATTGGAACTCCAACTGCATCCTCGTAGAAAATCATCTTAGATCAAAAGGCATCTCCCCCTATCTAAGGTAACTAGTGCTCCTCCAAAGAACACCCAAGCTAATGAATGGAAAACATAAGACGCGTCTTCATGTCTTCAAGAGCGCACCCTCAGTTCAACTTACCAGCAAAACACAGTCATCAACTCTCTTATTGCTTCCTCTTACAAGAAATAATAATCACTCACACATGATCACCATCATGCTACCCGTGAGGAAATGTATACCAACCATAACAAACTCTTGGCTTGAGATCAAAATCCCATTGATCCCCCCATCCTGTAACCATCTACACACCACACGAACTCCTCTTGAATTCTCATGTATAGACCTCCAGATGCTTGAGGCACAAACCAATTGAATCAGAATGCTTCACGTTCCTCAAAGAGACGCACATTCCCCTTAGTTTGTTATAACGATGTCAGCTATCGTATGCATGCTCCAAAACTTCACAGCTGCTAAACTGATCCACTACTAGCATGACTTGTAGCCTGGGGCACCATCCCCTTCGGAAGATTTTCCACTGACCTCACCAGGCTAGTAATAGAGATAAACACCCTGCAATCCAAGACAGTCATTCCTTCATCATGCTCCAGTATGATAACCTGGAATACTTCTGATTTATGGTGAATATCCACTTCTGGACGCATCAGAAACCAGACCTTCATGCAATCAACCCGTGATCCACTTCAGTCTTCCAAAACACTTACATCCGACTTCCAAGACAGCTCTTCTACTCCATCATTCTCCCGTATGACAATGTAGATACTTATTAGACACGATGCAAGTAACCATTTCCTCACATAACCTGAAATCCTTTACCAAGGATAACCAACCCAAAGATGTTCTAACATCATTTAGGACATCTTCCACACATCACAGACACCACACACCATGGTTCTTGATATGCTCCACCACTGGACTTACTCTCAGCATAGTAATCCACACTTAAGATCTTCACACAACACTGCGCCACCAGCTTGAACAAAGAAAACTTCAGAAACCCAGAGAGAAATAAACTCTCGTCCACCAAAGAAGGTATGATTCCATTCTCAACCCAGGACTTCTGCCACAAGCTCCCAGAGAACCAGAACCTCCTTGCAATTTCAACCAACTACTCTTCTGCACAAGTGCAATCAGTTTCAAGCATCCTGCTTGAATGCACATTGTGAAACTAACCAAATGCCACCTTTTGATTGACCTCACTCATCTTCAGAACTCCCACAAGATACACTGATCTACTAATGAAATCAGATCTTCAAGTCACATGAACTACTTGCCCCATAGCAAGACATCTTGGATCCACCAAGCCTCTTAGTCATGTAACATCTTCCCATCCACAACTCCCGCAAACTGCATGAGATAGACCTTTTTGAAGCATCCATAACTTCCATTCTCTTGTAGATCACCTTATCTTAAGCTGATATGCCACATCACCAGCTGAGACCTGTGATGTTAAGCTAGATGTCAGAACATTTTGATATGACATCCAACTATTGAATTCAGCTCCTCCTTTTGCCACTTAGAAGAACCTCTTCCCTTCGCAGAACAAGAGTTCCACGCTCTCATAGACTTGATTCAACAACCAAGTTTGAGTAGACAACCTCCATCCTGCTTTGAAACTCCAAAGACTTCAAACCTGCCACATCTGAATCTTCAGAAAATAAGTAATCCAAGACTACCCCATAGCTATACCAAAGAATGCCACTTCCCTTAGTAGAGCCGTCAGTAGAAAGCCAGAGATAACTGCCACTTATCCTCAACCTTCACAACCAGAGCAAAATCCATGCTTCAAAGCACTTAGATCAGAAATAAACTGATCCAAGCTGTAACCATCAAGATTATGATGTCTTCATCTTCATCTTCAATAGCATCAAAGTCCAGACTAGTTTCTTTCCAGGAAACTCTCCAGAGAACACATGCTTCTGTCACACCCGACTGAAGCCACTTCTTAGGTCATCACCTACGACTAAAACAGATGCTAAAGCGTATGCAATACCCCTCCCATGATTCTGCATAAACTCTGATGATGAGATGTTCCAACCTCTTGTTGAACATCAGCAATCTTGACTTTCAAGGATAATCAATTAAATACTTGTGGATTCCACAAATAGCAATTGATCTTAAATCCTTGTCTAATAACCCTTCTTCACTGTTGTAGTTGTGCTCCACCAGATCATGTCATGAACACTTATAAAGTATTCAATCTTTTTGCAAGTACCTTCTTCAAGGACAATGTTGAGATACCAAGGCTGCCACCCTTGACTCAAGTAACTAAGACTTTCTCTTAACAAATCTTATTTACCTCAACAATTCTTCAATCAGATTGGATCCACTCTTGGGGTCAAGAGAGATGAATCCTTCCTTGCTGTTTTTGGATGGTGGAAATAAATCACCTCCACATTCTTCAGATTGTGTTTCAAAGAAACACCTTCTAGTCAGAAGAGTAACTAGAAGACTCCAGATACACGACATAGATGCCTTTATGAGTGGACTTGAGAGAATTCTCAAGTATCTTTTACAACCGAGCCGACCAATGATTTATCAAACTCCTAGAGCAAGAACCTGATAAACTTAACTCAACTCCTCTCCTCTTCATCTGACTTCAACTGCACCAAGAAACCTAGCTTCCAAGTACCAAGTCACCATACCAGATATCTAACCACAACTCCTTTCACTCCATCGCTCCCGACTTTGGAATAAAAGAAAGCAGATATCTTCAAATATAGAGGCCGACGATTGAGACCTTCCACCAACTGTCTTCAGTAACAACTCCATAATCCCATAATTCTAGAGCTCTTCCATCAGAAACACTTGCAGCGGAACCACCAAGGAATGGATCATGCTTGCCCTAATAAGATGTCACAACATCTTATAAGACACACCAATAAGAGAACTAGCCACTTCTCCTATAGTTGTTGTAGAATCTCCTCAGCAACATGAACAACCTCCGGGTTTCTCCCTTCGATCCAGAACATCCATCTCATCCATTAATACCCTTGAGTATGTCTAAGTTGATTGATCTAATCTTCAAAACTCCTCCTTGTTTAAATGCCAGAAAGTATCTCCCAAAGATCTCATCCAGAACCAGACAGGATGCCTGCTTTGATACTAATTGAAATTCTGGCCTATGTAGACAGCAGAAGTCCTAACACATGTCAAGAAATTGTGCTACGTAATCATTTAAACTCAGAGGCGCAACAATAGACTGATACCTTGAATATCAGAACTGCACACTCACAGATGTCATGACATCTGATCCAACATGTCAGTCAAGAACATTAACAAAACTGTAAATTGCAGAATGTTATGTAAGACAGTAATTGTTAACCCTGTTCGGTGCATTTCACCTACATCTGGGGGATACCAATCCAGGATGAAGACTTCAATATCTATAGAACTGTTACAAAGCTAAACTCCCCCGTTTACAACTTTATACCTAACATCTACCCAATGAACATCTTTACCAAGGTTAAACTCAAACATTTAGAACCCTGATATGAGATACCCCACTCACATCTGTAGCAGGGAAATTGTGAGTGTAAGCTATTGATTAACTTAACTCAAGGAAAACAGAGCCTCCACCGCACTTTTATTTTTATCCAAAAAGGAAAGAAAAAAAAGAGCGAACAAAACCTAAAGAGTTCTAAAAACATGAACAAACAGAGAATGGGTAAGGGGGGTTGGTTATGTAAAGGGAAGGTTTTACGCACCTAATACACCTATAGTACTCTATAGGAGCCCTTTGATGTATTCATGCTTTTTGGTCTGAAAATGGTTTGCTTGAAAAGAGATTGAGGAGAGATGAGAGGAGAAATATTTTTTTTAAGATTTTTGTGTTTGGAGAGACTTATCGCCTCATGCCTACGTACCCACGATGTGCAATGTAGGATCAAAACCTCGTAGTTCGTGGTACAAAGAATGAAAATTATTGGTTATGGTTTATTTATCTTGAAAAAGACAACCCATCATTCTCAAGAGAGAATAATCAACTAATTACTCAAAGGTATCGGAAAGAGGCATTTGCATCACATTAAGATGGAGGATTTGCTTGGATTAACATCAACAAGACTAATCACTTCAACATCTAAGTGGAAAACGACCATACTTTCAACAAAATACCCTAGTTAGGAGTTTTACATCTCATAAAAAAAAAAGACTCATGTCTAGTTCTTTATGAAAAGTTTAAAGGAAAAAGGTGCATAAAAGCACAAAAAAAATTGGATGAGTTTTGTATTTTTTTTGTCTTTTTGAAATGGTCAAAATATGATTAAGATGGATTGTCATTTATTAAAGAAAACAAAGTTTAAAAATCACTTGACCGAAATCAAGGTTTTATTACGAAAGCGGTTTTAAGTTTGAAAACAAGAAGATTTTGAAAAAGGGAGAGGATTTTGAAAATTTAAGAATGGGGAGGAGAAGAAGTGACTATCATAGTGCATAAAATAAAAGCTAGGGAAAAGAAGGATCTAACCAAAATGGAGCCACTTCAAAGCAATATTAAAAGAATTCCATCTGTCATACCCCAAATTTTGACCACTAAGATTTCCCATCATTGTGCAAATCATCATCACAATATGTATGAACCATTAGTCTCCCCAAAGATGGGTGAGCATCCACTACAATCAGAACTAGGGTTTCAAGCCCTCTCAGAGCTCTTAGACAAAGGATCAATCAAGAAGTGACATGATCTTTAACTTGTCTAGCTTCTCAAACATCCACAATGGATCAAGAGGACTCCCACAACAAGGATTAAGCACAAGGCTGCTCCCTTCCAGGTGGATTAAGCCTCAAGATCGACAGTGTCACCAAATTAGGGTTTTGGTCGACCAGGGCCTCCAGATGGAAATTTTCCTCTGGGCATGAGCCAATGCTTCAAGGCATGACCTAAAATACCCCATGGAATCTCATGGACCCAAGAATCAAGTCAATTTGACCTTAGGGGATGCATACATCAAAAATCAGGAATTAGGGTTTCTTGACCTAATTCACCCCTAAGTTGACTTTTGGGACAAATCATGAGCCAAGACCTCAAGACATGATTTAAAGGTCTCTAACATACCACATTAATCCATTTGCAACAATGGTTTAATCCAAGAAGCTTGAGCAACAAGTTTCAATTTCATCAGTACCACAGTTAGGGTTTCGCGAGAAAAGTCAACTGTAACTTTGACTTTTGACCAGGACATGCTCCCAAACCCTAGGACATGATTCAATACACCCTATAACACCTATGGAATCAATCCATCAAGTTTGATTTAGGTCAGGGACTTGATTTCATAGAAGATCGCACAGTTTGGAATTCATCTGACAAAAAGTCAACTGTGCACAAAAGTCAACTTTGACTTTTTGAGATTTTTCACAAAAATGGTTTTTTAACCCTAAAATGATGTTAATGTATGATTTGAATCATTATTCATCAAGAAAAATCAATAAAAGTTGGTTAACTTATAAAAGGGGTAACCATAAAAACTTAGAAAATTTTCTAAGTTATGAACAAAGTGGCAAGGGTACCAACTTTGGAGGATCATAACTCCTAAACCACAAAGCCATTTTTCCCCATCCAAAGCTTGATTTGTAGATCTCATTACCATCTAAAAAAGCTTAGAACTGACCCCCTTCCAAATTCATCATGGATTTTGAGTTATGGAATGATCAAAATCACAAAAAGTGAAAATGTCACTTTTTTCCAACACTTAGTGAAATTTTCACTAAGTCAGAATCTGCCTTCACTTTTCTCCAAATGTAGGGGCATTTTTCACTTGGATCCAAAAGGTATCAAAACCAAATATGATCAAAAAATTGTTGTATCATATGAGGGCTTTCCAAAATGGCCAAGAACATCACCAAATTCCACTTGAGCCCTGAGATATGACAGTGGCAATATACCTTGCTGAAAACTGCCAAGGCTAGGAAGAATTTTGCACTTTTGCTCGATTTGGCAAAATCAGATCATTCTAAGCCTTTTCATCACTTTGAACACATCTGAGGATCAAATCTAAAGGGGACAAACACTGAGCCAAGCCTCCAAAGTCCTTGGAACAAGAAGTAGCATGCCAAACCTAGAATTGCCTAAAAGAGGGGACAAGACTCCAATTTTGGATTGAAGCATTTAATGGATGCACCAAGGTGTCATGGACTGAGCCATTTGCAACTAAATTCAGTCAAGACTTATCCAAGACCAAGGGAACCACAACCCTGTGCCCTAACCTCTAGTCAATGGCTAGAGGAGACTTGGATTCCAAAGTGCAACCATTGGCCAAACCCCTGCTGCAGTTGCCATTCACTATTGATCCCAAAACAAACTTGCTCTACTCTAAATAGAGCTCATTTGTGCTCAGTTTAAGTACACCAAAGCCATCAAACAGATGTTTTCCTCAAAATCTCTTCTTTCACTCCAATTTTGCCTTCTAAGGCAAGTCACTATCGGGTTTTGAGTTTGAGAGCTTTTCCAATCAAACCAATCACACACACACACACCTCATAAACATCATATAGAAGTGATCCAAACACTCACATAACATCTGGAACACCAAAATCACAAAATCACCAGCCAATTGCTCAAGTTCTTGACAGATTTGCAGTTGAGGTACCATCTCAAGTTCCAGATCATTTCAATCCACTCCAAGCACCCAGACACACTCCATGGCACCTAGGGAAGCTATCCACATCATTGGAACCTAGCTGTAACACCTCTAACACAAAACACGATCACCAGCTGCAAGAGGTAAGCATGAGCTCTCCTAACTCTATGATCCATGCAATTTTTGCTGCACAATAATTTGGCCATATGTTCATAATCATGCATGGAATGTTTTCCCTCAATCAATTGCATTGTTTGAATCGTGTGTGGAATTTCTGAACCTTCATGCAGAAATTAGGGTTCTTGAGGTTTCTCTTTGATTTCTTATTCCATGTTAAAAATAAATGAAATTAAAGACCATAGACATGATCGTGAGGTTAAAACGAGTAGATTGATATGTAGATTGCATGATATAATCAAGTATTCAGTGAGATTGGATAGAAAACACAAATCTGCAGAAACAGAGGGTGGCGTGTGTTCTTGCCCTTGTTCTTGGCGCCATTTTTTGAAAATTTGAATTTTGTGATTTTATTTAATTGATTCAAAAATTAATTTCTCTCTGAGTTTTAATGATTTTGAGTTTATTCTTTTTTTAATAATTCACAAAAATGTTAAAATATTTTATTTTCCCAAAAAATCCCAAAAATATTATTTATTTCATATAATTGATATTTTTGCAAAGAATTAATATTTTAATTGTTTTTGACATTTAAAATATTTTTTCCTTCTTGATTTTGCAAATTTTAATGATTTCTAATCATTTTGTAGGTCAAAACTTGATTTATGAAACATTAATTCAAGATCACAATTTTTTTTCCACATGTTAAATAATTTTGGTCATTTTAATTGAATTTTTTATTCAATTAAAATACATTTTGAAAACAAATTAGGGTTTTTGATTAATTCAACCCTCATCAAACTTTTTCAAACACCATGGGGCTCTAATAGAGTGTAAGACCCAACCCTTTGTAAATAAAAACCTTTTTTGGGCCTCACTTATTGTATAAGTCCCGTTGTATTTCAAAAGTTTGGCGCGATCGTCGCCATTTTAAAACAAATCATTTGGGCCTACCCTCGTGTTATAAGCCCTATTCGTAAAAATAAATCAATGGGCTTCTATTAGAGTGTAAGACCCAACCTCTTTTAACCAAAACCATTTTTGGGCCTCAGACGTTGTATAAGTCCCTCTGCGTTAAAAGAAAACCTCGGCGCGATCGCCATTTCAAAACAAATCATCTGGGACTACCCTCGTGTTATAAGCCCCGTCCTTTAAAAATAAATCTTTGGGCCTCTTGAGAGAGTGTAAGACCCATCCCCTTTGTATAGAAAACCTTTCTGGGCCTCAGTCGCTTTTATAAGTCCCTGTACAAAACGACAGTGCAATCACTGATAAAACCCTGGGCCTCTCCTTGAGCTGTAAGCCCCAACAATCTTTTCAAAGCACTTTCTCCTTTGATTTTGTAATATACTATTGTTTTCAATTTTTCTTTGTTGAACAACTAACCAAACAGCATGGAAGCTCTACAACCGAGTAAGTGTTTATACGCTTTCATTTACCGCTTTCATATACATATAACTGTATTGTGGGGTTGTTTCACTGTAAGTCTTCTTTCATAAACTCATATCAATTGTGTAATAATAGTATAGATATTTAGAGTTTCCCCGGCAACTACGTCTAGAACTAGACAGAACTTCACATCCCGACGTTCTCCAGGACATTTCAACATAACCCAGACAGTAAAGAACTTTCTAGATAACTAGATCTAAGAAATTCCCCCCTTTGAACAGTTCATATACAGAAGGACATTGTTCCATGTGAAACCCCTTCTGGAACTATTCATCAGCCTCCTCTTGGGCTTAGTGCAAGGACCCACAAGCTTCTTAAAAGCATCCCCCGCCTCCTCTTGGGCGTTGTACAAGGACCCGTCAGCTTCTTAGAAGTTTTCACAGCCTCCTCTTAGGCTTCGTATAAGGATTCTTCCTCCGGGAATGATAGCCTCCTCTTGGGCTTCATGCAAATTGTCCCTCGGCTTCTTAAAAGTTTTCAGCCTCCTCTTGGGCTTCGTACAAATTGTATCGACGACCTCCTAGAGGTATAGGAACAGAAATTAGTCATCTCAATAGAACAATCTTTCAAAGAGTCTAGATCTTTCTACCGCGAATGTACTGTTTCTTAATTCCTCTTAAGCATAGTACAAAAGATAAAACTCTAGACTTGGACAGTCTAAGACCCTTGAGTCTCCAAGACATTCTCAAACCCCTTTTAAGAATGGGGAGAGCACCCTGAGACTTGGACAGTCTCAAATAAACCCTTCGGATTTCCCGTTTCCTTAAAGAACAGGAAATAACCCTGATCCTCTGATCAATCCCAAAGCATAACAATACCTTTAATCAGTCTCTTTATAAGAACTGATTTTCTCTTTTAACCAACATACTGGACCTGTCACTCAACTGAAACAGTAACTCTAGCCTTCTCTTGGGCTTTGTACAATGATTCTCCCCAGTGGAGCCAAAAACCATTTCAGCCTCTATCTCGGGCTTTGTACGAGATACCACAAGACTCTCTTGTGGAGTCAACCACTTTCAGCCTCCATCTCGGGCTTTGTACGAGATATAAATCACTCTCTTGTTGAGTATAAAAGATCCTCTTGTTGGGTTACAATATCTTTTAGCCTCCATCTCGGGCTTCGTATGAGATACAAAACACTCTCTTATTGAGTCAATCTCTCTTTTAGCCTCCATCTCGGGCTTCGTACGAGACAGATATAAAACACCCTCTTGTTGGGCCAATAGCCTCCTCTTAGGCTTTGTATAAGGAAACCCCGGTTGAGTCAATCAACCTTTTAGCATCAAAGTTGTGCCTCGTTCACAGCATACAAACATCAACAACTCCTTCATCTAATTGCTGTAAGCGGCAAGCCTCTGGATTATTTACATCCATGCCACTGTCCCTCTTTTAGCATGAGAAACTCCTAAGGAAAGATGGCATTGCTCTGCACTGAGTTAAAGTTTTCTCCTTCAGGTTAAAATCCCCTATAAAGGAAATTATGGCATTGCCGGATTCACATATCCCGGTTAAAGTGATTCTCCTTTATAACCAGTCACCCAACAGTTGTGGCAAATCTCCCGTTTAGAGATGACAAGTTCTCTCTAATGACAACACCTTTTTAGCTTCATATCTTGGGCTTCGTACAAGATACAAATAAACCCTTCAACTTCATATCTTGGGCTTTGAACAAGATACAAATCACCTTTAGCTTCACGTTTTGGGCTTTGAACAAGACACCAAAAGACCATTTCCCCCCATAGAATAGGAGGAACTACGATCGCTCTGATTTCCCCATTTCGGTAAACGGGAACACGTAGGCATAAGATTGAAAAAGAAAATCTTAGCGATCACACTAATCCAAAACCCCCAAATCCCATACCTTTACACACTATCAGTCCTAACAAATTCCCCATTCCCGGTGTTTCATTTTAAACAAAGTAAGAAGAAAAAGGCCCCATCACCATATAGCATCCGTAACCTAACAGCCCGCTGTTTAAACTCAGTATGCAAGCAGGGTTAATTGGAGACATCTATTTCCCTTCCTTAGTCAGATCACAATAGGATAAAAAATGAATCGACATGTAGTAACCCCAGAGCGACAGTGCTTAAGAACCACGTCCCAAATCGCTCGCTACAGAAAAGTGGCGCCCACCGTGGGGCGAAAAAGTACTGTTTTCTTTCTTACAATTTAAACCTCACTGGGGATAGGACTTTTGTTGACTTCACTAGGATCTTAGGTAAAAAACATTTAAGTTGGAAAGGTACCACAGAATGGCGACTCCGCCGGGGAGCCATTTTCTGTCAGGAACATAGGATTCATAGCTTTTGAAAGGTCTAGGACTTTAGGACAAATATATATACTGCTTTTCCTAATTTATATATGTGTTTATTTTTCTGCTAATGGGAATGCGTTTGATGCCGCATGTGGAAAGATTGAGTATACACCTAGGAAAAACCTCTTTTAGTAGTGCGGAAACTATTGGAAATGGTTGTCACGCGATACTACCCTCTTCTGATGGTTCTTTGAAAAAATATCACCTAGCACGGTTCCCGGCCCGCTGGTGTTTTCTCGCCAAGAACTGATGATTTTGAGAGACAGGTACAAAAATCACTAGTATAAACGTTTGGGATGGGTAGAGCCTTGACTTCATGACCCCGACCCTTTGACCCCGTGTTTTTTCTATGTTTATGTGTGATGCATTCATGCATTCATCTAAAAAACATTCAGCAAAGAAATTTTTTCTCTTCTAGTCTCTCTTTTTCAAATTAAACTAAGACAATGATTGCAAATGTCAGAGAGGAAGAAGATTGCGCTCATGGATTTTGGTAGACGAAAAACTCACCAGTATACTTTCAAGGTTCCAAAATTAGGGGATTTGAGACAATTAGCAAGGATGATCACTAACCCTGACGCTTTCAGAGCCAATTACGGAGGTCTGCTACCTCTGTTAAGAGTCCATGTAATTAAAGGAATCATGGAGGCGCTCATTCAGTTTTACGATCCGGTTTATCACTGTTTCACATTTCCAGATTACCAGCTCGCACCAACGCTGGAGGATTATTCTCACCAGACTGGTCTGCATATTACTGATCGAGCTCCATTTTTTGGACTGGAAGAAATTCCAAAGGATCAAAATATTGCAAGAGCAATTTATTTGGACGAGTCAGAAGTCAGGACGCACATCACCACTAAGGGTGGCATCCGAGGTTTGCCATCCCAGTTCTTGACAAATAAATCCCTGTACTTTGCCAGTATAGGGAACGTGATTGCTTTTGAAAGCATCTTTGTTTTAATCACCTACGGGTTATTTCTGTTTCCCAACATGGATAACTTTGTAGATATCAACGCCATTAAGGTTTTTCTCATTGAAACGCTGTGCCAACTTTGCTCGCAGATGCGTATCATTCTATACACTTGAGCAATTTATACAGTAGAGGAATGATCACATGTTGTCTACCCCTGCTATATAAATGGTTCACTTCCCATTTACCCAAGTCTGCTGCATTTTGGGATCAAAAGAATACTTTACGTTGGTCGCAGAGAATCATGTCTCTTACCAACCCTGACATCGATTGGTACAACCGAATCTATGACGGGATCAGAATTATTGACCGTTGTGGAAATTTCCCAAATGTACCCCTTATAGGAACTAAGGGGGGAATCAACTATCATCCGGTATTTATTCGTCGTCAATTTGGATACCCGATGAGGCATGTCCCGCGTAATGCTCATCTGGAAGGTCTTTTTCTTCAAAGAATGAGAAAATGACAGGGTACTAAAGATGGAAATAGTGCATGCTTGGAAACTGTAGCGAGCGATTTTGGACGCGGTTCTTAAGCGTTGTAGCTCTTTGGGGTTTACTACAGGTCGATTCATTTTTTATCCTATTGTGAGCTGACTAAGGAAGGGAAATAGATGTCTCCAATTAACCCTGCCTGCATACTGAGTTTAAACAGCGGTCTATTAGGTTACGGATGCTATATGGTAATGGGGCCTTTCTTTCTTCTTACTTTATTAAGGTGGAAAACTGGGACTATTCATGGGGAATTTGTCAGATTGGGTGGAGATAGGGGACTTTAGGTTTTTTGATTAGTGTGCTCGCTGAGATTTTTATTTCAATCTTATGCCTACGTATTCCCTTTTACCGAAACAGGGAAATCAGAGCGATCGTAGTTCCTCCTATTCTATGGGAGGAAATGGGTGTTTTGGTGTCTTGTTTAAAGCCCAAGACGTGAAGTGAAAGGTGATCTATATCTTGTTCAAAGCCCAAGATGTGAAGCTGAAGGTGGTTTGTATCTTGTTCAAAGCCCAAGATGTGAAGCTGAAGGGTCTATTTGTATCTTGTTCGAAGCCCAAGATGTGAAGCTAAAAGGTGTTGTCTTTAGAGAGAATTTGTCATCTCTAAAGAGGGTCTGTTTGTCACAACTGTTTATAAAGGAGAATTACTTTAACTGGGATATGTGAATCCGGTAATGCCATAATTTCCTTTATAGGGGGGTTCCAACCTGAAGGAGAAGACTTTAACTCAATGTAGAGCAATGCTATCTTTCCTTAGGAATTTTTCATGCTAAAGAGAGACAGTGGCATGGATGTAAATAATCCAGAGGCTTGCCGCTTACAGCGATTAGATGAAGGGGAAGGAATTGTTGATGTTTGTGTACTGTGAAGGAGGCACAGTTTTGATGCTAAAAGGTTGATTGGCTCAACCTGGGTTTTCCTTATACAAAGCCTAAGAGGAGGCTATTGGCCCAACAAGAGGGAGTTTTTGTGTGTCTCGTACGAAGCCCGAGAGAGAGGCTAAAAGGGTTGACTCAACAGGAGAATATTTTATACTCAATAAGAGAGTGTTTTTGTATCTCGTATGAAGCCCGAGATGGAGGCTAAAGATGGTGAATCACCAAGAGAATCTTTTATACTCAACAAGAGAGTGATTTTGTATCTCGTACGAAGCCTGAGATGGAGGCTAAAAGGTGATTGACTCAACAAGAGAGTCTTTTATACTCAACAAGAGAGTGATTTTGTATCTCGTGTGAAGCCCGAGATGGAGGCTAAAAGGGAGATTGGCTCAACAAGAGAGCCTCTTATACTCAACAAGAGAGTGTTTTAGTATCTCGTACGAAGCCCGAGATGAAGGCTAAAAGGTTATTGTTTCAGTTGAGTGACAGGTCCAGTATGTTGATTCAACGAGAAAATCAGTTCTTATATGAGTAATGTTGCACTCATGGATTTGATCTGAGAATCGGGATTGTTTCCTGTTCTTTAAGGAAATGGGAAATCCAAAGGGTATTGAGACTGTCCAAGTCTGCGGGTGTCTTCCTATTTTTGAAAGGGACTTGAGAATGTCTTTGAGACTCAAGGAAATTAGACTGTCCAAGTCTAGAGTTTTATCTTTTGTACTATGCTTAAAGAAACAGTTGTAGTACGTTCACGGTAGAAAGATCTAGACTCTTTGAAAGAGTGTTCTATTAAGATGACTAATTTCTGTTCCTATACCTCTAGGAGGTCGTCGGGACAATTTGTACGAAGCCCAAGAGGAGGCTGGAAACTTTTAAAAAGCCGAGGGACAATTTGTACGAAGCCCAAGAGGAGGCTATCATTCCCGGAGGAAGAAATCATTTATACAAAGCCTAAGAGGAGGCTTAGAATACTTTTAAGAAGCCGACGGGTCCTTGTACAACGCCCAAGAGGAGGTGGGGATGCTTTTAAGAAGCCTGTGGGTCCCCAAACCCCGAGAAGTTCAAGACAGGCTATTCACAAAGAATAGATCAAGCCAGGAAAGTTCGAGAATTTGGAAGAAACTCAAGGGATGCAATTCACGGAGAAGAGATCATCTCTGGGGCGTAGAGTTTCTTGATAATTCCTAAGGAGGACAGCCGAAGAGAAGACTGTATCTGGTGCTCCTATGGGGGATCTAGTATTGTCTATTTCTAAGATTGATCGAAACGGCTTTACCTAGTGCTAGACGTAGTTGCCGGGGAAACTCTAAATATCTATACTATTATTACACAATCGATATGAGTTTATGAAAGAAGACTTACAGCGAAACAGCCCCACAATACAGTTATATGTATATGAAAGCGGTAAATGAAAGCATATAAACACTTACTCAGTTGTAGAGCTTCCATGTTGTTTGGTTAGTTGTTCAACAAAGAAAGATTGAAAACAACAATATATTTCAAAATCAAAGGAGAAAGTGCTTTGAAAGGAAAGATTGGGGCTTACAGCTCAAGGAGAGGCCCAGGGTTTTAGTAGTGATTGCACTATGATATGAGTTTGTACAGTGGGACTTATACAAGTGACTGAGGCCCAAAAAGTTTTCTGTACAAGGGGAATGGGTCTTACACTCTCTCAAGAGGCCCAAAAAATGATTTAGAGAAAAGAAGCGGGTCTTACAACTCGAGGGTAGGCCCAGATGATTAATTTTGAAAAGGACGACGATCGCGCCGAGGTTTTGGAAACACCGTGGGACTTATACAAGTGATTGAGGCCCAAAATTTTGGTATTTACAAAGGAATTGGGTCTTACACTCTATTAGAGGCCCAAAGGTTTAAAAATGAAAAGAAATGGAACTTATAGCTCAAGGAGAAGCCCAATGGTCTTTTTTGTTAAAAGGCGACGATCGCGCCGAACTTTGTAAATGTACAGAGGGACTTATACAATGTCTGAGGCCCAAAATATTTATTTACAAAAGGGATGGGAATTACACTCTATTAGAGGCCCAAGTGTATTTGAGGAAAAGAAATGGGGCTTACAACACGAGGGGAGGCCCAGATGATTTTCAGTTTGAAAATGGCGATCGCGCCGAGATTTTTAACGTATAGGGACTTATACAATAACTGAGGCCCAAAAAATTTTTGTACAAAAAGGGTTGGATCTTACACTCTATTAGAGGCCCAAGTGTTTTTTGAAAAAAGATTTGTTAGGGTGAAAATCAAAGAAACCCCAATTTCATTTTTTAAAGGCATTTTTCAAAGAAAAATCAAGTAAAAAATGATAAAAATATCAAATAAAATCATTAATCATGTTATAAACAATGATTAAGGTTTATGAAAAAGCATTTTATGCACATGAATATTTAAAATCATTTTGGTTTTAAAAATCAAGAAAAAGAAATCATTTTAAAAGCATTTAAAATACTTTAAAACAATATTTTTAAATATATTAAAAATAATCTAAAAATAATATTTTTTTGTGATTTTTTGTGGATTAAAATATTATGGGGTATGAATTGGAAAATTATGATTTTTGCTATATAAAAGAACTGGTTGAGTTTTGAAAATAAAATAAGAAAAAGAGGAAAGATGTCAAAACATCATCTTCGACATCTCTTATGGGGCAAAAAACCAGTACTGAAACTTTAGTTTTTAACACATTTTTTATTAAATTTCAAACACTCATAACTCTCTCAATTTTTAACGGAATTAAAATCCGTAAGTACCTATCTTGATCGATTTTTCGCAAGAAATCCAATGGTACCACTAGGGGTGGGAATAGGCTGGGCCGAGCTAGGCTTTGCCAAGCCTGAGCCTGGCCTGCTAAAAAATTCAAAGCCTAAGCCTGGCCTATAGCCTATCATAGGCTTATTTTTAGGCCTAAGCCTGGTCTTTTCGAAAGCCTGATTAGCCTACTAGCCTATTTAAAAGCCTACTTCATTTGAACATCTATAAATAAGAAATTCAACTAATGTTAAATAGACTAACAAGTTAAAAGATCATTGAGATTAAATGTTTGTTTTCATTGTCTCGTTCAAGTTTTCTTATTAGCATAAGTTTGGTGATACTATTTGTTGAAGATAACTTATGAGAAAAACTTATGACAACAACTTATGACATTGTTTATAATGTTTTTTCAACTTATTTTCATAAGTTCTTCAAGATAACTAAGTTTTATTTTCGTATTTTAATTCAAAGTACAAAATAGAATATAATAATAATAAATTTATTGATTTTTTCTTAAATAGGCCAGCCTGATAGGCTTAAAAGGCTTTTCTTATGGCCTGTGGCCTAGCCTCTTTAGCTAAATAGGCTTATAAAAAATCCTAGGCCTTTTCTATTTAAGAAAAAGCCTGGCCAGACCTGAGCCTATGTAGGCTAGGCCGTAGGCCCCTGTTAGTTGGCCTGGCCTATTCCCACCCCTAGGTACCACACATACACACTAAAACTCAACGTACAAAACACGCGAATCGAAAAACCAGAACTGCACTTAATTTAAAACATCGTTTCTCTTCAAATTTCCAACACGCGTAACTCTCTCGATTTTTAACGGAATTAAGATTCAGAAGAGCCTATCTTGACCGATTTTTTGCAAGGAATCCAATGGTATTACTCATGCACACTGAAACTTAATCTACAGAACACACAAATCGAAAAACCAGAACTGGACCGTTAATTCGACGTCGTTTCGCGTCAAATTTCCAACACGCATAACTCTCTCGATTTTTAACGTAATTAAGATCTGGAAGAGCCTATCTTGACCGATTTTTCGCAAGAAATCCAATGGTACCACACATACACACTGAATTCAATGTATAAAACACGCGAATCGAAAAACCAGAACTACACGTTAGTTTTCGACGCCATTTCGCGCCAAAATTCCAACGCGCGTAACTCTCTCAATTTTTATCGGAATCGAAATCCGTAAAAACCTATCTTGACCGATTTTTCGCAAGGAATCCAATGGTACCATTCATACACACTAAAACTCAACATAGAAAACGCACGATGCAAAAAACCAGAACTGGACTGTTAATTTAAAACAACATAAACTCCACATATAAACATGTTAAAGTGCAAACAGTAGGAGGATCACATCATACACATTAAGGACTACATTTTTGCTTCAAGAATTGTTTAATATGATGCATGTATATGGACAACAAAGGAAAGCATGATTCAAAGAATTCAAGTTGTGAATTTTACCTCTTTTTTGGAGATTTTGTGCAACCTACCAAGTGCTTTGTTCCAAAAATGATTGGATGCTTTGGACACCCTCAAATGACCTCTTAGAAGCTTTTAGGATGGTTGGAATCAGCTGGAAACCTCTGGAGCAAGTTTGAGCACTTTCTTGCAAAATGGGCAAAAGTGGCCAAAATGCCAACTCTTTCAAATGGTGTTCCAGATGTGTGGCACCATTTGGGATAGTTCAAGGATGATATTTGGAGTGTGTTTGAGGTTTTATCTGGTTTGGAAAGTGACTGAATCAAGACATGGCTTGAAAAATGCAAAAAAGTCCAATTTTGAGGTTTTGAGAGGTGACTTTGTGATGTTGGTGTTATAGGTCACTTGTGAGAGTTTAGATCACCTACATATGATGTTTATAAGGTGTTAGGATCATGATCTATGATGGAAATGCTCTCTAACTCAAAAACTCAGAATTTCCTTACTAAAGAAGACATTTTGGAGTGAAAGAGAGAATTTGAGGAAAGCATCTGTTTGATGGCTTTGGTGTACTCAAACTGAGCACAAATGAGCTCTATTTATAGTAGAGCAAGTTTGTTTTGCAAGAAATAGTGAATGGTGGCTGAAGCAGAGATTTGGCAAATGTTGGCCAATGAAAATCCAAGTCTCCTCTAGCCATTGACTAGAGGTTGGAGCACAGGCCTTTGGTTCCCTGGTTGTTGGATGAATATTGACTGAATTCAGTTGGAGGAAGCTCAGTTCATGCCACCTCTAAGCATCCATTAAATGCTCCAAACCAAAATTGGAGTCTTGTCCCTCTTTTAGGGATTTCTAGGTTTTGGCATGCTAGTTTTGGTTCCTTGGACTTGGGAGGCTCATGGATCAGATCATCCCCCTTAGACTTGATCCTTAGATGTGTCCAAAATGATGACAAGGCTTGAAAATTCGTGTGGCACAAGAAATGTGCAAATCTGCCTTGAAAAATTCAGCTGCAACAAGCCTTTTTGTAAAATCCATAACTCCCTGCTCGAGTATGCTACATGGACATTCTGGGACTTTCTGGAAAACTTAGATGACGTACTTCAACTTTGATGTTTGGCCCTAGACCTGGTTCAACTTGGATCATGGAGAAAAACAACCTTGAAGTTGGGACTTCATGCTGAAATTACAAGGCAGATTTTGGCTAAGTGCTGAAAAATGTCAATTTTAGGTTTTTAGCCATTTTGATCCAACCATAACTCAAAATCCATGGTGAATTGGGATGAGGTGTAGTTGACACTTTTGTAGAGGGCCATGAGGGCTACAAATCAAGCTTTGGATGGGGAAAAATGACTTTGTGGTTTAGGAGTTATGATCCTCCAAAGGTGGTACCCTTGCCACTTTATTTCATAACTTAGAAAATTTTCTAAGTTTTTATGGTTACCCCTTTTTCAAGTTATCCCACTTTTTTTGATTTTTCTTGATGAATGATGATTCCAATCACACATTAACATCATCTTAGGGTTAAAAAACCATTTTTATGAAAAATCTCAAAAAGTCAAAGTTTGACTTTTGGGCACAGTTGACTTTTTATCAGATGAATTCCAAACTGTGCGATCCTTTATGAAATCAAGTCCTTGACCTAAATCAAACTTGATGGACATGTTCCATAGGTGTTATAGGGTGTATTGAATCGTGTCCCAAGGTTTGGGATCATGCCTGGGTCAAAAGTCAAAGGTACAGTTGACTTTTTCTGTGAAACCCTAACTGTGGTTCAGATGAAATTGAAACTTGTTGCTCAAGCTTCTTGGATCAATCCATTGTTGCAAATGGATCAATGTGGTGTGTTAGGGATCCTCAAATCCTCTCTTGAGGCCTTGGCTCGTGTTTTGTCCCAAAAGTCAACTTAGGGGTGAATTAGGTCAAGAAACCCTAATTCCGGATTTCTGGTAATTGCATCCCCTGAGGCTAAATTAACTTGATGATGGGGTTTATGATGTTCCATGGAGCGTATTAGGATATGCTTTGAAGCATTGGCTCATGCCCAGAGGAAAATTTCCATCTGGAGGCCCTAGTCGACCAAACCCTAATTTGGTGACACTGGCGATCCTGAGGCTTGATCCACCTAGAAGGGAGCAGCCTTGTGCTTAATCTTTGAAGTGGGAGTCCTCTTGATCCATTGTGGATATTTGAGAGGCTAGACAAGTTGAAGATCATGTCATTTCTTGATTGATCCTTTGTCTAAGAGCTCAGAGAGGGTTTGAAACCCTAGTTCTGATTGTAGTGAGTGTTTACCCATCTTTGGGGAGACTAATGAGGTATAAAGGTACATCCATATTGTGCTGATGATTTGCACCATGATGGGAAATCTTAGTGGTCAAAATTTGATGTATGACAGATACCCCTATTTATTCTTCTTGGACCCGAAGGTGTGAATGGCGAAGGTATTCGGGCATTCGGGGTGCAAGAGGATTAAATATCATAATACCCGAAATTTTGATGGTGGTTATGAATGGTAGCTTACGCATTCATCTTCTTTAGTTAAGCGATGATGCTTAGAAAAGGTAAACTTCCCCTCGATCCTGGTCTTCAGCCAAGGAGCTGGTCTCAGTTTTCTTTTGAAATAAACCTCCCTTCGATCCTGGTTTCCTACCAAGGAACTGGTCTTAGTTTCTTTTGTCAACTTCCCCTCGATCCTGGTTTCTTACCAAGGAACTGGTCTTAGTTTCTGATTTGTGAACTTCACCTTGATCCTGGTTTCCTACCAAGGAACTGGTCTTAGTTTCTGAAGTAAACTTCCCCTCGATCCTGGTTTCCTACCAAGGAACTGGTCTCAGTTTCTGAAGTAAACTTCCCCTCGATCCTGGTTTCCTACCAAGGAACTGGTCTCAGCTTCTGAAATAAACTTCCCCTCGATCCTGGTTTCCTACCAAGGAACTGGTCTCAGTTTCTGAAATAAACTTCCCCTCGATCCTGGTTTCCTACCAAGGAACTAGTCTCAGTTTCTTTTGTCAATAAACTTTCTTGACAAGGAACGCTGTTTGTAGCGGTTTTCCTTCAAACTTCTTGCCGAATTTTCCTGGGGAGATGCCATTTGAGTGGAAAAAGTTTTGATGTTAGACTTGCTGGGGAAAGATCTGACAACTCGATTGAGAGGACTTCTATCACTAGGGGACAAGGCCGACTAGAGTAATAGTGATGCAATATGAATATGAATGTAGATCAATAATGCATGGTGTATGTATGTATATGCTGACAAAACTGACGCAACATACAGACTAAAGGATGAACACGACTGGATACTCGGCCATAGTGGGGCATGTAGAAATATCGCTGGTTCAAGATAGCAATTCTGCCTTGCTTAGGAGAAACGGTCCCTGTTGGGAGCGACGCTGGTCAGGCTTAGGAGATGAGAACTCGGCCGAGGGCATCAGATGGGAAAGCCGCATCTGATACAGTTGATCCTTCATTTAGGCGTAAGAATTACAACAGTCAAAAGAAATTGCCATCTTTATTTTAAAAGCAGAAAAAGTTTGACAAGTAAATTCATTTTTGTTTTATTTTCAAGAATCGTTAATCATGTTAAAAACATCATTCTGTAAAGCTAAAACAAGTAAGAATTACAAACAAAAGCACAAGGGCTCAAATTTTATTGATAGGATGGAAATCAGCCGAATGCGTGATTCCATAGAGTATTTACAAAGTTAGAAAATGGTAATTTACAGGGAAAAGGGCTACATTGAAACATAATGACCACTATCCTTCTACCAACTTTGAATTCGGGACATCCTGAGGTTCTGTCGAAGATGACCTTGACTGGAGTCTCTAAGGGATGGCATGACTGCTGAGGAGCTGAACTGATCAGACGTAGTTACTTGCCATTAATCCCTAACTTTTGCCTGGATTGTACTAGGAGATTTACAATCCACCGGGATGATTTTTGATCATGTCTCTAATTTTTCCCTGGATCGCCCTTTCGGGTTTTCAATCCACCGAGACTTTTTTTTTTAGTTTAGGTGAAGTATTTCTTGACTACGTCAACATTCGTGGGGTAGGCAAATTCTTCTACATCCATGGTTGTGAGTCTCAAGGCGCCGCCAGAGAAAGCTTTCTTGACCACATAGGGGCCGTCATAATTCGGAGTCCATTTGCCCCGGGAATCAGTGAGAAAGGATTGTATCTTCTTGAGCACAAGGTCTCCTCTTCTAAAGACGCGAGGTCGAACCTTTTTGTCGAACGCCTTCTTCATTCTCTGCTGATACAACTGACCGTGGCATAGTGTCGTTATTCGCTTTTCTTCGATCAGGTTCAGTTCATCGTGTCGACTTTGACACCATTCAGCTTCGATAAGCCTGGCTTCCATCAATACCCGAATTGATGGGATCTCTACTTCTATGGGAAGCACTGCTTCCATGCCATATACTAGAGAGAAATGGGTTGCCCCTGTTGAAGTGCAGACAGATATGCGATAACCGTGAAGAGCAAAGGGTAGCATCTCGTGCCAATCTTTGTAAGTTACAACCATCTTTTGAACGATCCTCTTGATGTTCTTGTTAGCCGCTTCTACCGCCCCGTTCATCTTAGGTCGGTAGGGAGATGAGTTATGGTGTTCGATCTTGAACTCAGCGCACAACTCTTTCATTATCCTATTGTTCAAGTTAGATCCATTATCCGTAATGATATGGCTTGGAACACCATAACGGCAGATGATATTGTTTTTGATAAATCAGACCACCACTTGTCCGATTACATTAACGTATGACGCTGCTTCGGCCCACTTGGTGAAATAGTCAATGGATACCAGGATGAATCGATGTCCTTTTGAAGCCTTAGGTTCAATCATGCCAATCATGTCGATTCCCCATATGGAAAAAGGCCATGGGGAAGAGAGAACTTTGAGATGTGTTGGCGGTACATGGATTTTGTCGGAGTATATCTGAAACTTGTGACACCTCCTCATGTACTTGTAGCAGTCGGATTCCATGGTCAACCAGTAGTACCCTGCTCTCAGTATGTGTCCATTGGCATGAGTGCCAAAGGATCCTTCATGAATTTCTTTCATAAGCATGTCTGCTTCTGGTCTGTCCATACATCGGAGCAAGAACGTGTCAAAGTTCCTCTTATAGAGTATGTCACCGCTCAGGAAGAAGCTGCCTGCTAGCCTCCTGAGGGTTTTCCTGTCTTTCCTTAGTGCCCCAGGTGGGTACTCTTGTTTCTAAAGGAAACATTTGATATCATGATACCAAGGTTAGTCGTCTATGACTGCTTCGATCGCGAATATGTAAGCGGGCCGTTCAAGGCGTATTATGTCGATCTTAGGTATGTCATTCCATCGTCCTACGCTAATCATGGAAGAGAGAGTGGCTAATGCATCAGCCATGTGATTCTCCTCACGAGGGATACGATGAAACTCGATTCTGTTGAAGAAGGGTAACAACCTTCTTGCGTAGTCTTTGTAAGGAATCAATCCTGATTGGTATGTGTTCCAATCTCCTGTGATCTGATTGATAACCAGAGCTGAGTCGCCATATACATCCAAGTTCTTGATCCTTAAGTCGATCGCTTCTTCGAGACCCATAATACAAGCTTCGTATTCGGCCTCGTTGTTTGTACACTTGAATGTAAGTCTGGCGGTGAAAGGAATGTGGGTACCCTGAGGTGTAATAATGATTGTCCCAATTCCGTTTCCGTAATGATTGGCAGCTCTGTCAAAGATTAGTCCCCACTGGGAACTTGGTTCTGGCCCTTCACTGGGTAGCGGTTCATCGCAGTCTTTCATTTTTAGATACATGACATCTTCGTCTGGGAAGTCAAACCCGATTGATTCTTGATCATCAATCGGTTGATGAGCCAAATGATCGGCTAAAACACTTCCTTTAACGGCTTTTTGAGCATGGTACTCTATGTCATATTCTGATAACAACATCTGCCAACGGGCAATCCTTCCCGTGAGAGCAGGCTTTTCAAAGATGTACTTGATTGGATCCATCTCGGAGACCAACCAAGTAGTGTGACGAATCATATACTGAAGAAGACGTTTGGCTGCCCAAGCCAAAGCACATCAAGTTTTCTCGAGCATCGTGTACCGAGTCTAGCAGTCGGTGAACTTCTTGCTCAAATAGTAGATGGCAGACTCCTTTCGTTTGGTTTCGTCTTGTTGGCCAAGTACACACCCCATTGAGTCTTCCAAGACTGTTAGATATATGGTCAGTGGTCTTCCTTCCACTGGAGGTGATAGAATCGGTGGAATCAATAGGTATTCCTTAATACTGTCGAAAGCGGTTTGGCAATCTTCTGTCCAAACGCAGTCCTGGTTCTTTTTAAGTAATTTGAAAATCGGCGCACAGGTCGCGGTCATGAGGAATATGAATCTGGAGATGTAGTTCAAACGTCCCAAGAATCCTCTGACTTGTTTTTCAGTTTTCGGAGAAGCCATTTCTTGAATGGCCTTGACCTTGTCAGGATCAACTTCAATTCCTTTCTGGCTGACGATGAACCCTAGAAGTTTCCCCGAACAGACACCGAAGGTGCACTTGTTGGGATTCAAGCGGAGTTTATACTTTCTCAGATGCTCAAATAGGTTTGACAGGTGGGTCACATGCTCCTCTTCTGTCTTAGATTTTGCAATCATATCATCGACATATACCTCAATTTCCTTGTGTATCATGTCATGAAACAGAGTAGTCATGGCCCTTTGATAGGTTGCCCCGACATTCTTCAAACCGAACGGCATTACCTTGTAGCAAAAGGTACCCCATGGGGTGAAAAATGAAGTTTTCTCCACGTCTTTAGGTGCCATTTTGATTTGATTATAGCCCGAGAATCCATCCATGAAGGAGAAAACTTTAAACTTTGATGTACTGTCTACCAGCATGTCAATGTGTGGTAAAGGAAAATCGTCCTTTGGACTAGCCTTGTTTAGATCTCTGTAATCTACACACATTCTAACCTTTCCGTCCTTTTTCGGAACGGGTACGATATTGGCTAACCATTGAGGATATTCTGATGTAGCGAGGAAACCCGCATCGATTTGTTTCTGTACCTCCTCTTTGATTTTGATAGCCATGTCCGGGTGAGTCCGTCTCAACCTCTGTTTTACTGGTGGACATTCTGACCTTAACGGTAAATGATGTTCCACGATGCTGGTATCCAACCCTGGCATATCCTGATAGGACCAAGCGAATACGTCGGGAAACTCTTTGAGAAGCTTTATCAAACCTTCTTTGATAGTCGGACTGAGTAGTGCCCCAATTCTGACTTCTTTTCTCTCTTCTTCCGAACCCAAGTTTACCGTTTCCAACGGCTCTTGGTGAGGTTCAATGGACCTTTCCTCCTGTCTGAGTAATCGGGAGATCTCTTCTGGAATTTCGTCGCCAACTTCTTCTTCAGCCCTAAATACCGGGAACTCAAAGTTAGGAGAAGGCATCGGATCGTATGTTTCAACGGGGTTTAAAACAAGCAATCTGCATGACGTGATGATTTGTGTTTAGAAGAGATAGAGAAAATGCGAGTGTGTGCAGTGTATTTTTCTTTGGAAAACTGCTTGTTTTTTTTATTGAGTTGTTTTTTAGGATTACCATTTTCTGAGGAAAGCAAAAAGAGAAAACAGCAATTAGTGCGGAAATTACAGAACGACGTTATTTTATTAATGAACAAGTCGACTCTTGAAACTACAACCCTATAAAACAAAACTTTGTCGCTTTGGGCAAAGCAAAGAGGGAAATTTACAGAAAGCGAGCCCTATCAAAACATCCGTTTCACCTGGGCAGGGTGAAAGGTTAAAGATGGCAATTACTTTGACTTATGAACAATCTTCGGAACATCGACAGCAACCCATTGGTGGCGGACTCCTCGGTGAATCACAAAGTCTGGCACCTTCCTCGATTTGTCTTCAGAAATAACGCTGATTTCTGGTGGAGGAGGATCATTGGAATCTGTCTCCCAGGCAGAGTTGTCGAAGGAGGATTCCTCTATTGCATTTTGCAGAGTATTTGTACTCTCAGGCAGATCTCCCCATCCAGTTGGCTGGATGTCTTCGAGCCTGATATGAGAGCTCTCAGGAGCAGTGTACTTGACCATATAGTCGTATTTTCCACTTGGTTGTCCTTAGGTGTCCCACACGTCTTTGGAACTGGATGAGTCATCCTTCTCGATGACATTGACCTCATGGAAAGCATAGTTGATGAACTCAAACATTGCAAATTCATCGTCGTGCTGGGCATTTTCAGGATAACCTGGGTGTTGATCCCATGACCTGGTGGGGACGCAGGTATTCTGTTCAATGAACTCAGCTGATTTTCATTGTTCGACTGACTTTCTTGCCCCAAGTCTCCTGGGCACGGCTGCCAGATAGGCAGGCCATCCATCGGGCCATAATAGTCGTGGTCAAAGTTGTCTTTCATTATAATGTCCTCCTCTAATGAGTTTGGTGGAGCACGACATCCTTCCGGATCACAATCTCCGTATATCATTTTGGCGTCTGACCTGGGTATAAATCTCGGACTCTGTGTGGGAAAGCAGAATGGGGTCTGCGTTTCGTCCATATAGATTTGAAGCCACCAGTGATTCAGCAAGTGCTAAAGTGTTTCCTGGACAAGGGCACAACCCTGATCATTTTCGCAACCCGCTTTACAGCTCTGATAAACATGTGATACCAGGAATCCGAGACGGACCTGTTCTGCGTGTAACTCCACCAGGATGGTATTCATCAAGCGAATATTGAAGATTTTAATCATGTTGATCTGATAGGGATTCCTATCATGGTAGTCCTGGATCCATCCAAGATCCATCTGACGTTGGAGGGCCTCTTGTATAAAAGAGCATCCCTGTTTGTTTACCGACCAAGTCAGACAAGAACTGTAATCGTGCCACGACAGATTATGATACTGGCTTTGCCTTGAGTGTATTGCCACCAGGTTGACATTCATCGCACGGACGTCATGGTTTTGAATGACGTTGGAATTCTTATAAACCATGTTAACTCCACGAGCTTGGTGCTCTTGGATCCATCCGAGATCCATCTGTTACTGTAGAGCTGATTGCACCATAGAACATCCTCGATTTCCTTTAGAGCAGATATCACACTGGTGATAATTATGAGGTGGCACATGGCCATATCTACTCTGTCTACAATACATCTTGACCAGATTGGTCCTTAACAAGAGTACATAATGAATTTGATAGACGTTGTTAGACTCTCCCTCTATCAGGTTGACTGCAGCTTTCTCATGTTGAGGTAGCGGGTTCGTGAGAACATTGGGATTCGTATCTTTGAAAGATAAGAGCCCGCTCCTAACAAGCTTTTGCACGTCAGATTTGAGACTGAGACAGTTTTCTATATTATGCCCTGGTCCTCCTTGATGATAAGGGCAAGTCTGATCCGCTTTGAACCAAAAAGGCGGATTTTCCGGTACTGTAAGAGAAGCCTTAGTCTGGACGTGCCCTTTGACCAGTAATAACGGAAATAGTTCCGCGTACGATACGGGTATAGGATCAAATCCTGGTGGCCGCATTGTACGGTTGTTGTTGTACTGAGGACGAGCCTGCTGAAGAGGCTGTTGTGTCCTTTGTTGAAGCTTCTGTTGATTAGGTTGGCTCTGCGCAACCTGAGGTTGATACGTAGAAACAGGTGCAAGGTTGATAGCAGGAGTTACAGCTGCTACTAGTTAGTACCGTCGCCTTTGCTTTCCGAGAGAGATATTCCCAATATCCTACTCTTTTTTCTTAGGGAGAGCACTACCGTATCGTTTTGTACTACTTGATGATCCAGCGTCTTTAACTAAACGTCCTTCTCGGACGGCTTCCTCAAGACGAACCCCCATGCCCACCATCTCGGTGAAGTCATTGGGTGCACTGGCAACCATTTTGTCGTAGTAAAATGAGCTGAAGGTCTTTAAGAAGATCTTTGTCATCTCTTTTTCCTCAAGAGGTGGAGAGATCTGAGCGGAAATTTCACGCCATCTCTGACCGTACTCCTTAAAGGTTTCCTTGTCCTTTTGTGACATTGATCTGAGTTGATCTCTGTCTGATGCCATGTCCAAATTATATTTGTACTGTTGGACGAAGGCAGTGCCGAGATCTCTAAAAGTGCTAATCGTAGCACAGTTTAAACCCATGTACCATTTTAATGCGGCACCGGTTAAACTATCCTAGAAGTAGTGAATCATTAGATCTTGATTCTCTGTCTGAGCCGACATTCGTCGAGCGTACATCACCAAGTGACTCTGAGGGTAAGAGTTACCCTTGTACTTTTCAAAGTCGGGCACCTGGAATTTATGCGGGACTTTCACATTGGGGACCAAGCAAAGGTCCGCGGCGTCCTTTCCAAATAGATCCTGACCGCGAATAGCTTGCAATTCCTTTTTCATTTCCAGGAACTGTTCCTGGAACTCGTTCATTCTTTCGAACATGCTTTCGTTTCCACCAGAAGGTATCTGTGGAATCTGTCCTTCCGGGATAGTGTGTACCACGGGTTGTGGTATAGTCATTACGGCCGAGACTCTCGGTGCCTCCCGAAGTTTGTAACCTTCAGGAGTTGTTGTCATTCCCCTGGCATCTTTGTTTTCCCGAAGTTTGTAACCTTCAGGCCCAACGGCTCCTGCAGTGATTTCCTGATCTTCAGTGATCGGCGGAACATATCCTTCCGGGATATAGTTAACAGGCATGCCCCAGGGACGATCTTTCGGCATTCGATACCTAGGATCATACTTCTCCACTATGAGCATTGAGGTGATCTCTGAGATCACGGTTCTTTGTAGCTGAGCTTCTGCCATGGCTTGCATGTCGTTACGAAGCTCTCTCATATCCTCTCTTAGAGTGTCGATCTCTTCTTTCAACTCTCTGTTCTCTTCCTCGAGATCATCTATCCTTTTCTGACGATTGGCTCGAGTATTGTACGAATGAGACATTTTGACTCTAGAATCGAGACACAAACGTGAGATTCGTAGGTAAGAAGAATACGTGACGTGAGAATGATGAATGCAGTGATTATATTAATTGTTTTTTGGTTTAATCAAAATAAACTTCGACAATTAGATTGCAAATATCAAACCGTGGGGAAACCCCATTTTATTGAAATTCAAAGGATTGTGGAAACGGAAATACAGTAGATTACAAGGTTCGGAAACAGAAACCTAAGCTAATGGGCCCAGAGTCCTCTCTGAGGAGAACTCGGGTGCTGATTCTGGTACTTTCCTTTTCTTTGACCGGGGCTCTTGGGCCGTTGTCGGGTTGTCATTCCTTTGACAAGTGAAAGGAGCGAGGAAATTCCTTTGGTCATCCTGATTATCCATAGCATGTTGCTCCAAAATCTCAATCAGGGCATCCTTATCTTTTAGTAGTCGCTGTATTTTGATACACTCCACATTGAGAATGCGGTACTTGTTCTTCCAAGACCTCCTCTCCTGTTGAACTTTGTTGAAAGTAACCTGAAGCTTTTCAATTTCCGTAATGAAGTACATGACAGATTCCCTTGGCGGAAGAACTCTGTGACGAGGATACGGCATCTTTAGCTTGAGAGCTCTAGTTTGTACCCAGTGGAGATAAGACTCCACCGAGACACAATCCGGTTTTCCTAGAGACTCCCGTCCTTTCTTATGAACATGTTTCCAAGCGTGCACTATTTCCATCTTTAGTGCTCGGTCATTTTCTCCTTCCTTGAAGAAAAGACCTTCCAGGTGAGCATTACGCGGGACATACCTCATTGGGTATCCAAATTGACGACGAACCAATACCAGATGGTAGTTGATTCCTCCCTTAGTTCCTATAAGGGGTACGTTGGGGAAGTTTCCACAACGATCAATTATCCTGATCCTGTCATAAATCCTATTGCACCAATCAATGTCAGAGTTGGTGAGAGACATGATTTTCTGCGACCAGCGTAAGGCACTCTTATGATCCCAAAAAGCAGCAGACTTAGGTAAATGGGAGATAAACCATTTGTATAGCAGGG
The DNA here is from genome assembly GCA_022829125.1 of Lathyrus tuberosus. Lineage (NCBI taxonomy): Eukaryota > Viridiplantae > Streptophyta > Magnoliopsida > Fabales > Fabaceae > Lathyrus > Lathyrus tuberosus. The sequence continues at coordinate 4,567,830 of JALAZF010000254.1, forward strand.
GTACACAGCATGTGATCATTCCCCCGCTGTACAAATTTCCTAAGTGTACAGAATGATACGCATCTGCGAGCAGAGTTGGCACAGGGTTTCCAATGAGAAAAACCTTAATGGCGTTGATATCGACGAAGTTATCAATGTTGGGAAACAAAAATAACCCGTAGGTGAGCAAAACAAAGATGCTCTCAAAACCGGCCACGTTCCCTATACTGGAAAAGTACAGGGCCTTCTTTGTCAGAAACTGGGCTGGCAAACCTTGGATGCCACCCTTAGTAGTCATGTGAGTCCTGAATTTTGACTCATCCAAATAAATTTCTCTTGCAATGGTCTGACCCCTTGGAATTTCTTCCAGTCTAGAAAATGGAGCTTGATCAGTAATGTGTAGAGCAGTCATGTGAGAGTACTCCTCCAGCGTTGGTGCTAGCTGGTAATCCGGGAATGTGAAACAGTGATAGACCGGATCATAAAACTGAACGAGTGTATCCATGATTCCTTCAATCACATGGATTCTTAACAGAGGTAGCAGACCTCCATACTTGGCTCTGAAAGCCTCAGGGTTAGTGATCATCCTCGCTAACCTTCTCAAATCCTCAAGTTTTGGAACCTTGAAGGTGTACTTATGAGTTCTCCTTCTACCAAAATCCATGAGCGCAATCTTTTTCTCTGACATTTGTAATCATTGTCTCAGTTTAATTTGAAAAAGAGAGACTAGAAGAGAACATTTTTCTTTGTTTTAATGTTTTTTAGATGAATGCATGAATGCAGCACACAAAAACATAGAAAAAACATGGGGTCAAAGGGTCGTTGTCATGAAGTCAAGGCTCTACCCATCCCCCAAAGGTTTATACTAGTGATTTTTGTACCTGTCTCTCAAAATCATCAGTTCTTGTCGAGAAAACACCAGCGGGCCGGGAATCGTGCTAGGTGATGTTTTTTCGAAGAACCTTCAGAAGAGGGTGGTATCACGTGACAACCATTTCTGATAGTTTCCGCACCACTAAAAGAGGTTTTTCCTAGGTGTATACTCAATCTTTCCACATGCAGCATCACACGCATTCCCATTAGCAGAAAAATAAACACATATATCAATTAGGAAAAGCAGTATATATATTTGTCCTAATGTCCTAGACTTTTAAGAGCTATGAATCCTATGTTCCTGACAGAAAATGGCTCCCCGGCGGAGTCGCCATTCTGTGGTTCCTTCCCAACTTAAAGGTTTTGACCTAAGATCCGAGTGAAGTCAACAAAAAGTCTCATCCCCAGTGAAGTCACCATGACTTGTCCAAGGTAATTGTAAGAAAGAACGTGAACGGCCCCATGGTGGGCACCACTTTTCTGTGGTGGCCACCGCCATGAGAATGACTAGTCAAAGGATTAAAGCTGTAAGAAATAACGAGAAGGCCCCACGGTGGGCGCCACTTTTCTGTAGCGAGCGATTTTGGACGCGGTTCTTAAGCGTTGTCGCTCTTTGGGGTTTACTACAGGTCGATTCATTTTTTATCCTATTGTGAGCTGACTAAGGAAGGGAAATAGATGTCTCCAATTAACTCAGCTTGCATACTGAGTTTAAACAGCGGTCTATTAGGTTACGGATGCTATATGGTAATGGGGCCTTTCTTTCTTCTTACTTTATTAAGGTGGAAAACTGGGACTATTCATGGGGAATTTGTCAGATTGGGTGGAGATAGGGGACTTTAGGTTTTTTTATTAGTGTGCTCGCTAAGATTTTTCTTTCAATCTTATGCCTACGTATTCCCGTTTACCGAAACAGGGAAATCAGAGCGATCGTAGTTCCTCCTATTCTATGGGAGGAAATGGGTGTTTTGGTGTCTTGTTTAAAGCCCAAGACGTGAAGCGAAAGGTGATCTATATCTTGTTCAAAGCCCAAGATGTGAAGCTGAAGGTGGTTTGTATCTTGTTCAAAGCCCAAGATGTGAAGCTGAAGGGTCTATTTGTATCTTCTTCGAAGCCCAAGATGTGAAGCTAAAAGGTGTTGTCTTTAGAGCGAATTTGTCATCTCTAAAGAGGGTCTGTTTGTCACAACTGTTTATAAAGGAGAATTACTTTAACTAGGATATGTGAATCCGGCAATGCCATAATTTCCTTTATAGGGGGGTTCCAACCTGAAGGAGAAGACTTTAACTCAGTGTGGAGCAATGCTATCTTTCCTTAGGAATTTTTCATGTTAAAAGAGGGACAGTGGCATGGATGTAAATAATCCAGAGGCTTGCCGCTTACAGCGATTAGATGAAGGGGAAGGAATTGTTGATGTTTGTGTACTGTGAACGAGGCACAGTTTTGATGCTAAAAGGTTGATTGGCTCAACCTGGGTTTTCCTTATACGAAGCCTAAGAGGAGGCTATTGGCCCTACAAGAGGGAGTTTTTGTGTGTCTCGTACGAAGCCCGAGAGAGAGGCTAAAAGGGTTAACTCAATAGGAGAATCTTTTATACTCAACAAGAGAGTGATTTTGTATCTCATACGAAGCCCGAGATGGAGGATAAAAGGTGATTGAGTCAACAAGAGAGTCTTTTATACTCAACAAGAGAGTGATTTTGTATCTCGTACGAAGCCCGAGATGGAGGCTAAAAGGGAGATTGGCTCAACAAGAGAGCCTCTTATACTCAACAAGAGAGTGTTTTTGTATCTCGTACGAAGCCCGAGATGAAGGCTAAATAGTCACTGTTTCAGTTGAGTGACAGGTCCAATATGTTGGTTCAACGAGAAAATAAGTTCTTATATGAGTAATGTTGCACTCATGGATTTGATCTGAGAATCGGGATTGTTTCATGTTCTTTAAGGAAATGGGAAATCCAAAGGGTATTGAGACTGTCCAAGTCTTCGGGTGTCTTCCTATTTTTGAAAGGGACTTGAGAATGTCTTTGAGACTCAAGGAAATTAGACTGTCTAAGTCTAGAGTTTTATCTTTTGTACTATGCTTAAAGAAATAGTTGTAGTACGTTCACGATAGAAAGATCTAGACTCTTTGAAAGACTGTTCTATTAAGATGACTAATTTCTGTTCCTATACCTCTAGGAGGTCGTCAAGACAATTTGTACGAAGCCCAAGAGGAGGTTGGAAACTTTTCAAAAAGCCGAGGGACAATTTGTACGAAGCCCAAGAGGAGGCTATCATTCCCGGAGGAAGAAATCATTTATACGAAGCCTAAGAGGAGGCTGTGACTACTTCTAAGAAGCTGACGGGTCCTTGTACAATGCCCAAGAGGAGGCGGGGATGCTTTTAAGAAGCCTGTGGGTCCCCAAACCCCGAGAAGTTCGAGACAGGCTATTCACAAAGAATAGATCAAGCCAGGAAAGTTCGAGAATTTGGAAGAAACTCAAGGGATGTAATTCACGGGGAAGAGATCATCTATGGGGCGTAGAGTTTCTTGACAATTCCTAAGGAGGACAACCGAAGATAATTCTGTATCTGGTGCTCCTATGGGGGATCTAGTATTGTCTATTTCTAAGATTGATCGAAACGGCTTTACCTAGTGCTAGACGTAGTTGTCGGGGAAACTCTAAATATCTATACTATTATTACACAGTCGATATGAGTTTATGAAAGAAGACTTACAGCGAAACAACCCCACAATACAGTTATATGTATATGAAAGCGGTAAATGAAAGCATATAAACACTTACTCGGTTGTAGAGCTTCCATGTTGTTTGGTTAGTTGTTCAACAAAGAAAGATTGAAAACAACAGTATATTTCAAAATCAAAGGAGAAAGTGCTTTGAAAGGAAAGATTGGGGCTTACAGCTCAAGGAGAGACCCAGGGTTTTAGTAGTGATTGCACTGTGATATGAGTTTGTACAGCGGGACTTATACAAGTGAATGAGACCCAAAAAGTTTTATGTACAAGGGGAATGGGTCTTACACTCTCTCAAGAGGCCCAAAAAAATGATTTAGAGAAAAGAAGCGGGTCTTACTACTCGAGGGTAGGCCCAGATGATTAATTTTGAAAAGGACGGCGATCGCGTCGAGGTTTTGGAAACACCGTGGGACTTATACAAGTGATTGAGGCCCAAAATTTTGGTATTTACAAAGGAATTGGGTCTACACTCTATTAGAGGCCCAAAGGTTTAAAAATGAAAAGAAATGGGACTTATAGCTCAAGGAGAAGCCCAATGGTCTTTTTTGTTAAAAGGCGACGATCGCGCCGAACTTTGTAAATGTACAGAGGGACTTATACAATGTCTGAGGCCCAAAATATTTATTTACAAAAGGGATGGGATTTACACTCTATTAGAGGCCCAAGTGTATTTGAGGAAAAGAAATGGGGCTTACAACACGAGGGGAGGCCCAGATGATTTTCAGTTTGAAAATGGCGATCGCGCCGAGATTTTTAACGTATCGGGACTTACACAATAACTGAGGCCCAAAATATTTTTTTACAAAAAGGGTTGGGTCTTACACTCTATTAGAGGCCCAAGTGTTTTTTGAAAAAAGATTGTTAGGGTGAAAATCAAAGAAACCCCAATTTCATTTTTTAAAGGCATTTTTCAAAGAAAAATCAAGTAAAAAATGATTAAAATATCAAATAAAATCATTAATCATGTTATAAACAATGATTAAGGTTTATGAAAAATTATTTTATCCACATGAATATTTAAAATCATTTTGGTTTTAAAAATCAAGAAAAATAAATCATTTTAAAAGCATTTAAAACAATTTAAAACAATATTTTTAAATATATTAAAAATAATCTAAAAATAATAATTTTTTGTGATTTTTTGTGGATTAAAATATTATGGGGTATGAATTGGAAAATGATGATTTTTGCTATGTAAAAGAATTGGTTGAGTTTTGAAAATAAAATAAGAAAAAGAGGAAAGATGTCACAATATCATCTTCGACATCTCTTATGGGGCAAAAACCAGTACTGAAACTTTAGTTATTAACACTTTTTTTTATCAAATTTCAAACACTCATAACTCTCTCAATTTTTAACGGAATTAAAATCCGGAAGTACCTATCTTGACCGATTTTTCGCGAAGAATCCAATGGTACCATACATACACACTGAAACTCGACGTACAAAACACGCGAATCGAAAAACCAGAACTGCACTTAATTTAAAACATTGTTTCTCGTCAAATTTCCAACACGCGTAACTCTCTCGATTTTTAACGGAATTAAGATCCGGGAGAGTCTATCTTGACCGATTTTTTGCAAGGAATCTAATGGTATTACTCATGCACACTGAAACTTAATGTACAGAACACACAAATCGAAAAGCCAGAACTAGACCGTTAATTCGACGTCGTTTCGCGTCAAATTTCCAACACGCGTAACTCTCTCGATTTTTAACGGTATTAAGATCCGGAAGAGCCTATCTTGACCGATTTTTCGCAAGGAATCCAATGGTACCGCACATACACACTGAAACTCAACGTACAAAACACGCGAATCGAAAAACTAGAATTGCACGTTAGTTTTCGACGTCGTTTCGCGCCAAACTTCCAACACGCGTAACTCTCTCAATTTTTTTCGGAATCGAAATCCGTAAAAACCTATCTTGACCGATTTTTCGCAAGGAATCCCATGGTACCATTCATACACACTGAAACTCAACATACAAAACGCACGATGCAAAAACCAGAACTGGACTGTTAATTTAAAACAACATAAACTCCACATATAAACATGTTAAAGTGCAAACAGTAGGAGGATCACATCATACACATTAAGGACTACATTTTTGCTTCAAGAATTGTTCAATATGATGCATGTATGTGGACAACAAAGGAAAGCATGATTCAAAGAATTCAAGATGTGAATTTTACCTCTTTTTTGGAGATTTTGTGCAACCTACCAAGTGCTTTGTTCCAGAAATGATTTGATGCTTTGGACACCCTCAAATGACCTCTTAGAAGCTTTTAGGATGGTTGGAATCAACTGGAAACCTTTGGAGCAAGTTTGAGCACTTTCTTGCAAAATGGGCAAAAGTGGCCAAAATGCCAACTCTCTCAAATGGTGTTCCAGATGTGTGGCACCATTTGGGACAGTTCAAGGATGTTATTTGGAGTGTGTTTGAGGTTTTATCTGGTTTGGAAAGTGACTGAATCAAGACATGGCTTGAAAAATGCAAAAAAGTCCAATTTTGAGGTTTTGAGAGGTGACTTTGTGATGTTGGTGTTATAGGTCACTTGTGAGAGTTTGGATCACCTACATATGATGTTTATGAGGTGTTAGGATCATGAGCTGTGATGGAAATGCTCTCTAACTCAAAAACTCAGAATTTCCTTACTAAAGAAGGCATTTAGGAGTGAAAGAGAGAATTTGAGGAAAACATCTGTTTGATGGCTTTGGTGTACTCAAACTGAGCATAAATGAGCTCTATTTATAGTAGAGCAAGTTTGTTTTGCAAGCAATAGTGAATGGTGGCTGCAGCAGAGATTTGGCAAATGTTGGCCAATGAAAATCCAAGTCTCCTCTAGCCATTGACTAGAGGTTAGAGCACAGGCCTTTGGTTCCCTAGTTGTTGGATGAATCTTGACTGAATTCAGTTGGAGGAAGCTCAGTTCATGCCACCTCTAAGCATCCAATAAATGCTCCAAACCAAAATTGGAGTCTTGTCCCTCTTTTAGGGATTTCTAGGTTTTGGCATGCTTGTTTTGGTTCCTTGGACTTGGGAGGCTCATGGATCAGATCATCCCCCTTAGATTTGATCCTTAGATGTGTCCAAAATGATGATAAGGCTTGAAAATTCGTGTGGCACAAGAAATGTGCAAATCTGCCCTGAAAAATTCAGTTGCAGCAAGTCTTGTTGTAAAATCCATAACTCCCTGCTCGAGTATGCTACATGGACGTTCTAGGACTTTCTGGAAAGCTTAGATGACGTACTTCAACTTTGATGTTTGGCCCTAGACCTGGTTCAACTTGGATCATGGAGAAAAACAGCCTTGAAGTTGGGACTTCATGCTGAAATTACAAGGCAGATTTTGGCTAAGTGCTGAAAAATGTCAATTTTAGGTTTTTAGCCATTTTGATCCAACCATAACTCAAAATCCATGATGAATTGGGATGAGGTGTAGTTGAAACTTTTGTAGAGGGCCATGAGGGCAACAAATCAAGCTTTGGATGGGGAAAAATGGCTTTGTGGTTTAGGAGTTATGATCCTCCAAAGTTGGTACCCTTGCCACTTTATTTCATAACTTAGAAAATTTTCTAAGTTTTTATGGTTACCCCTTTTTCAAGTTATCCCATTTTTCTTGATTTTTCTTGATGAATGATGATTCCAATCACACATTAACATTATTTTAGGGTTAAAAAACCATTTTTATGAAAAATCTCAAAAAGTCAAAGTTTGACTTTTGGGCACAGTTGACTTTTTATCAAATGAATTCCAAATTGTGCGATCCTTTATGAAATCAAGTCCTTGACCTAAATCAAACTTGATGGACATGTTCCATAGGTGTTATAGGGTGTATTCAATCGTGTCCCAAGGTTTGGGAGCATGCCTGGGTCAAAAGTCAAAGGTACAGTTGACTTTTCCCGCGAAACCCTAACTATGGTTCAGATGAAATTGAAACTTGTTGCTCAAGCTTCTTGGATCAATCCATTGTTGAAAATGGATCAATGTGGTAATCCTCAAATCCTCTCTTGAGGCCTTGGCTCGTGTTTTGTTCCAAAAGTCAACTTAGGGGTGAATTAGGTCAAGAAACCCTAATTCTGGATTTCTGGTAAATGCATCCCCTGAGGCTAAATTGACTTGATGATGGGATTTATGATGTTCCATGGAGTGTATTAGGATATGCTTTGAAGCATTGGCTCATGCCCAGAGGAAAATTTCCATCTGGAGGCCCTAGTCGACCAAACCCTAATTTGGTGACACTGGCGATCCTGAGGCTTGATCCACCTAGAAGGGAGCAGCCTTGTGCTTAATCCTTGAAGTGGGAGTCCTCTTGATCCATTGTGGATATTTGAGAGGCTAGGCAAGTTGAATATCATGTCATTTCTTGATTGATCCTTTGTCTAAGAGCTCTGAGAGGGCTTAAAACCCTAGTTCTGATTGTGGTGAGTGTTCACCCATCTTTGGGGAGACTAATGAGGTACAAAGGTACATCCATATTATGCTGATGATTTGCACCATGATGGGAAATCTTAGTGGTCTAAATTTAGGGTATGACAGAAACATGTTCATAAGAAAGGACGGGAGTCTCTAGGAAAACTGGACTGTGTCTAAGTAGAGTTTTATCTCCACTGGGTGCAAACTAGAGCTCTCAAGCTAAAGATGCCTTATCCTCGTTATGAAATTCTTCCGCCAAAGGAATCTGTCATGTACTTCATGACTGAAAAGGAAAAACTTCAGGTTACTCTCAACAAAGTTCAACAGGAGAGGAGGTCTTGGAAGAACAAGTACCGCACCCTCAATGTGGAGTGTACCAAAATACAGCAACTACTGAAAGATAAGGATGCTCTGATTGAGATTTTAGAGCAACATGCTGTAGAGAGTCAGGATGACCAAAGGAATTTGCTCGCTCCTTTCACTTGGCAAAGGAATGACAACCCGACAATGGCCCAAGAGCCCCGGTCAAAGAAAAGGAAAGTACCAGAATCAGCACCCGGGTTCTCCTCAGAGAGGACTCGGGACCCATTAGCTTAGGTTTCTATTTCCGCACCTTGTAATCTACTGTATTTCCATTTCTGCAATCCTTTGAATTCAATAAAAAAGGGTTTTCCCCACTGTTTGATATTTGCAATCTAATTGTCGAAGTTTATTTTGATTAAACCAAAAAATAATTAATATAATCATTGCATTCATCATTCTCATGTCACGTATTCTTCTTACCTACGAATCTCACGTTTGTGTCTCGGTTCTAGAGTTAAACTGTCTCATTCGTACAATACTCGGGCTAATCGTCAGAAAAAGATGGATGATCTCGAGGAAGAGAACAGAGAATTAAAAGAAGAGATCGACGCTCTGAGAGAGGATATGAGAAAGCTTTGTAACGACATGCAAGCCATGGCAGAGGCTTAGCTACAAAGAACTGTGATCTCAGAGATCACCCCAACGCCTATAGTGGAAAAGTATGATCCTAGGTATCAAATGCCAAAAGATCGTCCCTGGGGCATGCCTGTTAACTATATCCCGGAAGGATATGTTCCGCTGATCACTGAGGATCAGGGAATTATAGCAGAAGCCGCTGGGCCTGAAGGTTACAAACTTCGGGAAAGCGAAGATGCCAGGGGCATGACAACAACTCCTGAAGGTTACAAACTTCGGGAAGCACCAAGATTCACTGCCGTAGTAACGGTACCACCCCCTGTGGTGCACAATGTCCCGGAAGGATAGATTCCCCAGATACCTTCTGGTGGAAACAACAACATAATCGACAGAATGAACGAGTTCCAGGAACAGTTCTTGGGAATGCATACAGAACTGCAAGCTATTCGCGGTCAGGATTTATTAGGAAAAGACGCCACAGACCTTTGCTTGGTCCCTAATGTGAAAGTCCCGCACAAGTTTCAGGTGCCCGACTTTGAAAAGTACAAGGGTAACTCTTGCCCTCAGAGCCATCTGGTGATGTACGCTCGGCGAATGTCAGCTCAGACGGAGAATCAGGACCTAGTGATTCATTACTTTCAGGATAGTTTAACCAGTGTCGCATTAAAATGGTACATGGGGTTAAACCGTGCCACGATTAGCACTTTCAGAGATCTTGGCACTGCCTTCGTCTAACAATACAAATATAATCTGGACATGGCACCAGACAGAGATCAACTAAGATCAATGTCGCAAAAGGACAAAGAAACCTTTAAGGAATACGCTCAGAGATGGCGTGAAATTGCCGCTCAAATTTGTCCACCTCTTGAGGAAAAAGATATGACAAAGATCTTCCTAAAGACCTTTAGCTCATTTTACTACGACAGAATGGTTGCCAGTGTGCCCAGTGACTTCACCGAAATGGTCGGTATGGGAGTTCGTCTTGAGGAAGCTGTCCGAGAAGGGCGTCTAGTTAAAGACGCTGGATCATCAAGCAGTACTAAAAAATATGGTAGTGCTCTCCCTAAGAAAAAAGAGCAAGATATTGGGAATACTCTCTCGAAAAGCAAAGGCGACGTTATCAACTAGTAGCAGCTGTGACTCCTGTTATCAATCCTGCGCCTGTTTCTACGTATCAACCTCAAGTTGAGCAAAGCCGACCTAATCAACAGCAATTTTAGCAAAGGACTCAACATCCTTTTCAATAGGCTCGTCCTCCATACAACAACAACCGTGCAACACGACCACCAGGGTTCGACGCTATACCAATGTTATACGCAGAACTATTTCTGTTACTGCTAGCTAAGGGGCACATCCAGACAAAGTCTCCTCTTACAGTACTGGAAAATCTGCCTTTTTGGTTTAAAGCAGATCAGACCTGTCTTTACCATCAAGGAGGACCAGGGCATAACATCGAGAACTGTCTCAATTTTAAATCCGATGTGCAAAAGCTTGTTAGGAGCGGGGTCTTATCTTTCAAAGATACGAATCCTAATGTTCTCACGAACCCGCTGCCTCAACATGAGAAAGCTACAGTTAATTTGATAGAGGGAGAGCCTAACAACGTCTATCAAATTCACGATGTACTCTTATTGAGGACCAATCTGGTCAAGATGCATTGTAGACAGAGTGGATATGGCCATGTTCCACCTCATAATTATCACCAGTGTGATATCTGCTCTAAAAGCAATCGAGGATGTTCTGTGGTGCAATCAGCTCTACAGGAACAGATGGATCTCGAATGGATCCAAGAGCATCGAGTTCGTGGAGTTAACATGGCCTATACGAATTCCAACATCATTCAAAACCACGATATCCGTGCGATGAATGTCAACCTGGTGGCAATGCACTCAAGGCAAAGCCAGTATCATAATCTGCCACGGCACGATTACAGTTCCTGTCTGACTTGCTCGGTAAACAAACAGGGATGCTTTTTCATACAAGAGGCCCTCCAGCGTCAGATGGATCTTGGATGGATCCAGGACTACCATGATAGGAATCATTATCAAATCAACATGATTCAAATCTTCGATGTTCGCTTGATGAATACCAGTCTGGTGGAGTTACATGCTAAATAAGTCCAACTCGGTTTTCTCGTTTCACATTATTATCAGAGCTGTAAGGCGGGTTGCGAAAACGACCAGGGTTGTGCCCTTGTCCAAGAAACACTTCAATACCTGTTGAACCACTCGTGGCTTCCAATCTATATGGATGAAGACACCCAGCAAATTAGTATCACTAACGGGAACCCTACTAGATATCAAAGTCAGGATGTCCAATCTGTGGAAACTGACCTAGTGAGGTTACATTGTATTCAGAGTGGGCGTGGCCAGGTGCCGCCCCACAACTATGAACGTTGTAGAGTCTGTTCGGAAAGTAACCAAGGATGATATCTTGTGCCAGCAGCTCTTTAGGGTCAGGTGGATCGTAGAGAGATTCGCCCATGTCCAGGTTCCGGACCAATCAACTAGACACCAAACTACCTCACTAATCAAATCGAGGACGCTGTCGTAATCTCTGATCATCCGAGGGCTAAGAATGTTTGTGCCATCATCCCTCTGCTTGACGAATCGAGAGTTCCCAACTGGGAACGGATCGAAATTACTTACGATGGTAAGAAAAATTAGAAGGCTCCCATAGTCATCTATCTGCCAGGACCATTACCGTATGAATCAGCTAAGGCAATCCCTTACAAATACGGTGCAACAATAATTGAGAATGGAAAGGAAATTCCATTACCCTCCGTCGTGAATATTGTAGACATCAGTCGAGTAACACGGAGCGGTCGAATCTTCAACCGAGGAGTTGGAGAACTTAACAAAGAAAAGGAACTTCAGACAGAAGCTCCTGATCCACCAGTCGGTCAATCCAGTAATCCCGACCTTTCGAAAAACAATAATGAGATGCTAAAGCTCATCCAAAGGAGTAAATACAACATTGTTGATCAACTGTTACAAACTCCTTCAAAGATCTCAGTGCTATCACTTTTACTCAGTTCTGAAGCCCACAGAGAGGCTCTACATAAGGTATTAGAGTTGGCCTTTGTGGAACAGGATGTGTCAATATGACAGTTCGATAGCATCATCTCTAACATCACTTCCTACAACTACTTAGGATTCAGTGATGAGGATTTGCCAGAGGGGGGCAAAAGCCACAACATGGCGCTCAATATCACAGTCAACTGCCAGGACGATGTTCTAGCCAGCGTACTGGTAGATATAGGATCGGCCATCAACATTATGTCGAAGTCCACTCTAATGCAACTATCATTCAAAGGATCCCCGGTGAGGGGTAGTGAGGTCATCGTCAAAGCCTTTGACAGGTCTCGGAAAACAGTTATCGGCGAAGTCGACCTTCCCATAACTATCTGTCCTCACATTTTCCTAATCACTTTCCAGGTCATGGACATCCGGGCAGCATACAGCTGTTTTTAAGGAAGACCTTGGATACACCAGACTGGGGGAGTCACTTCGACGTTGCACCAGAAACTGAAGTTCGTCAAGAACGATCAACTCGTCACAGTCTATCGGGAGCAAGCCTTGCTCGTGAGTAACTTATCATCGTCTACCTGTGTAAAACCCGAGGAGGTTGTTGGGACTCAGTTCCAAGCACTGTCGGTGAGCAATGAGAATCAGTCAGAAAAGGGAACCTCGATTTCCTCGTACAGAGATGCTCTCGAAGTGATCGCGAATAACAATGCAAAAGGGTGGGGACAACTTGTCATTCCCACTGATAACAAAACAAAGAAGGTCTTGGTTTTTCTTCAACCTATACCCAGGCTGCTACCAACGATAAAAATCTTCATCCCATTCAGGACTTCTTCCACAGTGGAGGCTTCCTTCACCCAGTGTCTCAAACAGTCCATACTATCAACGAGGAAGATTCCTCCGATATGGATGAGGAATGGAAGTCCTATCTTAACAAGGATAGTTATATGTCTCAGGAAGAGGTGCCTATGCCATTTTGCTATCCCACACAGAGTCCGAGATTTATACCCAGATCAGATGTCAAAATGATATACGGATATTGTGATCCGGAAGGATGCCATGCTCCACCGAACTCATTAGAGGAGGACACTCTAATGAAAGACAACTTTGACCACGACTATTATGGCCCAATGGATGGCTTGCCTATCTGGAAACCGTATCCAGGAGACTTGGGGCAAGAAAATTAGCCGAACCATCACCTGAGCGTCATTGAACATAATACCTGCGTCCCCACCATGTCATGGGATCAACACTCAGGTCATTCCGAAAATATCCAGCACGACGATGAAATGGCAAAGTTTGCAGGACTAGAATTCATCCACTATGCTTTTCCAGAGGTCAACGTCATCGAGAAGGATGACTCCTCCAGTTCCACAATGTGGGACACCCTGGGACAACCAAGTGGAAAATACGACTACTTGGTCAAGTACACTGTTCCCGAAAGCTCTCGTATCAGGCTCGAAGACGTCCAGCCAACTGGATGGGGAGATATGCCTGAGAGCATAAATACTATGCAAAATATAACTAAGGAATCCTCCTATGACAACTCTGCCTGGGAGACAGATTCCAATGATCCTGCTCCACCAAAAATCAGCGTTATTTCTGAAGACAAAACAAGGAAGGTACCGGACTTTGTGATTCACTGAGGAGTTCACCGCCAGTGGGTTGCTGTCGAGGTTTCGAAGATTGTTCATAATTCAAAGTAATTGCCGTCTTTATCTTAACCTTTCACCCTGCCCAGGTGAAACGGATGTTTTGATAGGGCTCGCTTTCTGTAAATTTCCCTCTTCACTTCGCCCAAAGCGACAGAGTTTTGTTTTCTAGGGCTGTAGTTTCAAGAATCGACTTGTTCATTAATAAAATAATGTCATTCTGTAATTTCTGCATTTATTGCTGTTTTCTTTTTTCATTTTTTCAGAAAATGGTAATCCTAAAAAATAACTCGATAATAAAAGCAAGCAGTTCCAAAGAAAATACACTGCACACACTCTTGCATTTTCTCTATCTCTTCTAAACACAAATCATCATGTCGTGCAGATTGCTTGTTTTAAACCCAGTTGAAACATACGATCTGATGCCTTCTCCCGACTTTGAATTCCCGGTGTTTGGGGCCGAAGAAGAAGTTGACAACGAAATTCCAGAGGAGATCTCTCGACTACTCAGACAGGAGGAAAGGTCTATTAAACCTCACAAAGAGCCATTGGAAACGGTAAATTTGGGTTCGAAAAAAGAGAGAAAAGAAGTCAGGATTGGGGCGCTACTCAGTCCAACTGCCAAAGAGAGTTTGACAAAGCTTCTCAAAGAGTTTCCCGATGTATTCGCTTGGTCCTACCAGGATATGCCAGGGTTGAATACCAACATCGTGGAACATCATCTACCGTTAAGATCGAAATGTCCGCAAGTAAAACAAAGGTTGAGACGGACTCACCCAGACATGGCCATCAAAATCAAAGAGGAGGTACAGAAACAGATTGACGTTGGTTTCCTCGCCACGTCAGAGTATCCTCAATGGTTAACCAACATCGTACCCGTTCCCAAAAAGTACGGAAAGGTCAGAATGTGTGTCGATTATAGGGATCTGAACAAGGCTAGTCCAAAGGACGACTTTCCTTTACCACACATTGACATGTTGGTAGACAGTACAACAAAGTTCAAAGTCTTCTCCTTCATGGATGGATTCTCGGGCTATAACCAAATCAAAATGGCGCCGAAAGACATGGATACAACTTTGTTCATTACCCCATGGGGTACCTTTTGTTACAAGGTAATGCCGTTCGGTTTAAAGAATGCCGGGGCAACCTATCAAAGGGCCATGACTACTCTGTTTCATGACATGATACACAAAGAAATCGAGGTATATGTCGATGATATGATTGCAAAATCTAAGACAGAAGAGGAGCATGTGACCCACCTGTCAAAGCTATTCGAGCGGTTGAGAAAGTACAAACTCTGCTTGAATCCCAATAAGTGCGCCTTTGGTGTCCGTTCAGGGAGACTGCTAGGGTTCATCGTCAGCCAGAAAGGAATTGAGGTTGATCCTGATAAGGTCAACGCCATTCAAGAAATGCCTTCTCCAAAAACTGAAAAACAAGTCAGAGGATTCTTGGGACGTTTGAACTACATCTCCAGATTTATATTCCTCATGACCGCGACATGCACGTAGATTTTCAAACTACTCAAAAAGAACCAGGACTGCGTTTGGACAGAAGACTGTCAAACTGCCTTCAACACTATTAAGGAATACCTGTTGAATCCGCCGATTCTATCACCCCCAGTGGAAGGAAGACGACTGATCATTTATTTAACAGTCTTGGAGGACTCCATGGGCTGTGTACTTGGCCAACAAGACAAAACCAAACGGAAAGAGTCTGCCATCTACTATTTGAGCAAGAAGTTTACCGACTGCGAGACTCGGTATACGATGCTTGAGAAAACTTGTTGTGCTTTGGCTTGGGCAGCCAAACGTCTTCGCCAGTACATGATTCGTCACACTATTTGGTTGGTCTCCGAAATAGATCCAATCAAGTATGTTTTTGAAAAGCCTGCTCTCACGGGAAGAATCGCCCGTTGGCAGATGTTGTTATCAGAATACGACATCGAATACCACGCTCAAAAAGCCATTAAAGGGAGTGTCTTAGCCGATCATTTGGCTCATCAACCGATTGACGATCAGGAATCAATCGGGCTTGACTTCCCAGACGAAGATGTCATGTTTTTGAAAATGAAAGATTGCGATGAACCGCTACCCAGTGAAGGGCCAGAACCAGGTTCCCAATGGGGACTTATCTTTGACGGAGCTGTCAATCATTACGGAAATGGAATTGGGGCAATCATCATAACACCTCCGGGTACCCACATTCCTTTCACCGCCAGACTTACATTCAAGTGTACAAACAACGAGGCCAAATATGAAGCTTGTATCATGGGTCTCGAAGAGGCGATCGACTTGAGGATCAAGAACTTGGACGTATATGGTGACTTAGCCCTGGTTATCAATCAGATTAAAGGAGATTGGAACACATACTAATCAGGATGATTCCTTACAAAGATTATGCAAGAAGGTTGCTACCCTTCTTCAACAGAATTGAGTTCCATCATATCCCTCGTGAGAAGAATCACATGGCTGATGCATTAGCCACTCTCTCTTCCATGATTAGCGTAGTTCAATGGAACAACTTACCTAAGATCGACATAATGCGCCTTGAACAGCCCACTTACATCTTCGCGATTGAAACAGTCATAGACGACAAACCTTGGTATCACGATATCAAGTGCTTCCTTCAGAAACAAGAGTACCCACCTGGGGCACTAAGGAAGGACAAAAAAACCCTCAGAAGGCTGGTAGGCAATTTCTTTCTGAGCGGTGATACACTCTATAAGAGGAATTTTGACATGGTCTTGCTCCGATGCATAGACAGACCAGAAACAGACATGTTGATAAAATAAATTCACGAAGGATCCTTTGGCACTCATGCCAACGAACACACAATGGTGAGAAAAATTCTCAGAGCAGGGTACTACTGGTTGACTATAGAATCCGACTGCTACAAGTACATGAGGAAGTGTCACAAGTGTCAGATATACTCCGACAAAATCCATGTACCGCCTACACATCTCAAAGTTCTCTCTTCCCCATGGCCTTTTTCCATATGGGGAATCGACATAATTGGCTTGATTGAACTTAAAGCTTCGAACGGACATCGGTTCATCCTGGTAGCCATTGATTACTTCACCAAGTGGGTCGAAGCAGCGTCGTACGGCAATGTGACCCGACAAGTGGTAGTCCGCTTTATCAAAAACAATCTCATCTGCCGTTATGGTGTTCTGAACCAGATCATTACTGATAATGGATCTAACTTGAACAACAAGATGATGAAGGAGTTGTGCGCAGAGTTCAAGATTGAACACCATAACTCATCTCTCTACCGACCCAAGATGAACGGAGCGGTAGAAGCGGCTAACAAGAACATAAAGAAGATCGTTCAAAAGATGGTTGTAACCTACAAAGATTGGCACGAGATGCTACCCTTTGCTCTTCACGGTTATCGAACATATGTCTGCACTTCAACAGGGGCAACCCCTTTCTCTCTAGTGTATGTCGACACGATGAACTCAATCTGATCAAAGAAAAGAGAATAACGGCACTATGCCATGGTCAGTGGTATCAACAGAGAATGAAGAAGGCGTTTGACAAAAAGGTCCGACCTCGCGTCTTCAGAAAAGGAGACCTTGTACTAAAAAAGATACAATCCTTTCTCACTGATTCTCGGGGCAAATGGACTCCGAATTATGACGGTCCCTATGTGGTCAAGAAAGCTTTCTCAGGCGGCGCCTTGAGACTTGAGACCATGGATGGAGAAGAATTTGCCTACCCCACAAATGTTGACGTAGTCAAGAAATACTTCGCCTAAACTAAAAAAAACGTCTCGGTGGATTGAAAACCCGAAAGGGCGGTCCAGGCAAAAATTAGAGACAAAATCAAAAATCATCCCGGTGGATTGGAAATTTCAAAGTACAATCCAGGTAAAAGTTAGGGATAATGGCAAGTAACTATGTTCAACAGGGGCAAATCCCCCAGCAGAAGTCATGCCATCCATCAGGAAAACTCCAGTCGCGGTCATCTTCGACAGAAGCTTAGGATGCCTAGAATTCAAAGTTGGTAGAAGGATAGTGGTCGTTATGTTTCAACGTAGCACTTTTCCTTGTAAATTACCATTTTCTAACTTTGTATATACTCTATGGAATCACGCGTTTGGCTGATTTCCATCTTATCAATAAAATTTGAGCCCTTGAGCTTTTGCTTGCAATTCTTATTTGTTTTAGCTTTATAGAACGACATTTTAACATGATCAACGATTCTTGAAATAAAACAAAAATGAATTTACTTGTCAAAATTTTTCTGCTTTTAAAATAAAGATGGCAATTTCTTTTGACTGTTGAACATCGATTGTGTCTCCAAAGGTGTTCGAGCCTCAAAGTGCAGAATCAAAGTACTCCTTCTAAACCAGTGCGCCTGAATGAAGGATCAGCTATATCAGATACAACTTTCCCATATGATACCCTCGGCCGAGTTCTCATCTCCTAAGCTCGACCAACGGTGTTCCCCGCAGGGACTATCTCTCCTAAGCAAGGCAGAATTGCTATTTTGAACCAGCGATACTTTACATCCCCCGTAGTGGCCGAGTATCCAGTCGTGTTCGTCTATTAGTTTGTATGTCGCGTCAGTTTTGTCAGCATATACATACGTACATCATGCATTTTTTTGCATTCGCATTCATATTGCATCACTATCACTCTAGTCGGTCTTGTCCCCTAGTGATAGAAGTCCTCTCAATCGAGTTATCAGTTCTTTCCTCATCAGGAAATGTCGCGTCGGAACAACCTCTATCCTCTAGTTTATTCCTGGATTGAAGATGGCCCTTGACCACTTTGATAATTTGAACCTCTGAGAAACCAGAGAATCTTCGACGAACATCACTCTTCGCCATTGAAGATGATGTCTTCGCTTTCCCGGATTAAGGAAAATCCCCAGAGAAAGTCTCTTAATCAAAGATTCGATAATACAGCAGTTTTTCTCCGAAAAGACCGCTGATGAAAAGGTCATCGGCACCTCAAAATTGGATCACATCATATGGCATTTCTCCTAGAAGATCTCGAGAAAAGTATGATGTAATACCCCAAGCAAAACAGTCTCTCAAGAGACTCATTTTCCCCAATAGAGTCGACAAATGACGTCTCTAACAGAGAAGTTTGTGCACCTCTACAACTCAGACGAATGGGTTTCCCCAGCAAGTCTGACATCAAAACTTTTTCCGTCAAATGGCATCTCCCCAGGAAAATTCGGCGAGAAGTTTGAGGAAAATCGCTACACATAGCGTCCCTTGTCAATAAAGTTTATTGACAAAAGAAACTAAGACCAGTTCCTTGGTAGGAAACCAGGATCGAGGGGAAGTTTACAAAAGAAACTGAGACCAGTTCCTTGGTAGGAAACCAGGATCGAGGGGAAGTTTACATCAGAAACTAAGACCATTTCCTTGGTAGGAAACCAGGATCGAGGGGAAGTTTACATCAAAAACTAAGACTAGTTCCTTGGTAGGAAACCAGGATCGAGGGGAAGTTTACATCAGAAACTAAGACCAGTTCCTTGGTAGGTGTCGCTACTCGAAAAATAGTTGACCGAAGGCGAAAGAGGAAGAAATAGAAGAGTCGCCATCGAACTTTATTTATCCCATGAGGGGAAGGGAAAACATCGAGAAAACCCAAAGAAGAAATAGGATAAGATGGTCTCGCAACCAAATTACGGGTTCGGAAGCCGGTTATGCGAGGGGAAGGTATTAGCACCCCTCACATCCATCGTACTCGATGGGAACCATTTGTTTGTCTATGTGTAAGGATGTTTGGTAAAGGATTGCTTTCTAAGAGTGTTCTAAAGAGGGAGAGAGGAAGGTGAGAACCGAAGAATGTGAAAGAAAAAGATAAAGGAAAAGGTGGGGAAAAGAAAAAGGAGACTCGATAGGACTTCACGGTCCTATGCCTACGTATTCCCTTGTGCAATGGGAAAGTCAGAGTCAACGTAGTTCGAAAGACTACGGGTGAAGAAAATGGAAGGGGGCTCGCCAAGATTATTGCAATCTTGTGCCTACGTATCTTACATTCGGACGAGAATGAAGAATCAGAGCAATCGTAGTTCGACCTACGATTTGTTGGCGTTTTTTATGGACGATGCTAACGTGCGGGTTCTAGCAGTTAGGTGTTTTGCGGCTCGCTCGTGGAGTCTTATGCGTTACCTGTTTGCGGTAGAACGGACGTAACATGTCCTTTTTGAAAAAGTTGATTTTCGCCATCAAGGCAAGATGTCACATTTGATTTGTTGAGATTGTTTTTAAGGGGCGAAATAAGTCCTCGGATAGGAACCCCTTCGGGTGGTACCCAATTCTTTATCTCAAAAGATTTATTGTGAAAGATGTGTGGCGAATATAGTCACGTCTTCGTATTGAAAGACGAGTATCGAGACCACACACTCTAAAGTGAGCATCCTAATACTCGAAGAGGAAGAGGTCTTCACCAAATCCTCTCTCTTTAGTTCAATGCAAAGAGAACATATTCTCTTATTAAAAAGTGTTTTAGTTTTAGATGGTAAGTGCTTTACGACAGTGAACCCTAAAGGTAATGTCAAGCACTCGGGATAGGAGAAGGCCTTCGCCTAACCACTCCACGACCATCTAAGTTTATTGAGAAAAGTTTGAAAATGCACTTGGTACAAGACCAAGGTTTTTAGACACAAGGAGATGAAAATGAGAAAATGGTTTTTTGAAAGAATGGGTGGTGAATATATTTACGTCTTTGTATTGAAAGACGAGTATCGAGACCACACACTCTAAAGTGAGCATCTTAATACTCGAAGAGGAAGAGGCCTTCACCCAATCCTCTCTTTTTAGTTCAATACAAAGAGAACTTTTGAAAATGAGCACTTGGTACTAGACCAAGGTTTTTTGACTTTAGAAGAGAATGAAAATGAGAAATGAAATAGAAACCGAAATGAAATCGAAAAGAAAATGGCCTCATATTGATCAAGATTTTGAAATGATTGAAGGAAATCAACTAATCATGATTTTTGTTATATCATTGGCCAAAGATAAACTCGAAAAGAAAATCGAAGAAGTAAATCACAGTAGAAATGAGAAGTGAAGATAAATCAAGAAGATCTAGACAATATGACAACCAAAATATAATTGAAAAAATGTTTGAGGATACAAAATAACATTTAAGAAAATATTAAATAAAATATAATTTAAAAAATATCTAATAAATTATTTATAAAATGACTAATAAAAATTGTTAACAAAAAATCTAAATAGTCCAAAATAAATACTAAAAAGAAAATGAAAGAATTAATTTCAAAAACTATTAATCATTAAAAAAAAATCATTAATTAAAAGAAAAATGAAATGTTAAAAATATTCTAAAGAAAATTTGAAATGACTCAAGTCATTAAAAAATACTAATTGTATTAAAAGAGAATTAATTACCTAAAAAAAACTAAATAAGAAAGAAAACAATCTAACCTAATATTAAACCTAAGATTAAAATGAACTAAACCTAATATTAATCCTAAAATTAAATTACTAAATCCAAAATTTTTGTTATGTTTTCTTTTAATGAGACAAAATGAGAACAATTTTTTTGTTATGTTCTCTTTAATAAGACCCAAGGGATGCTACAGCCCAGATGGGTGCTCCATGGATAAGACGGGTCGGGTTAACACCCAAACCCGGTTCCATTCTCTCATAAGGCAAAGATGAAACAACCATAGAGAAAATACGGTCGTTTCCTCTCTAAATCCCAACAAACGTTCGTACAACAAAGAAAAATGGAGAAACAAGTAACGACGATATTTCGATCCAACCTCTTCACGAAAATCTCTCGGTTTCTCTCTGTCATCAGCAGACCACCATCATTGAGCTTCTTCACCGCGCTTCAAAAGGAGGAAAGGTGAACGGCGACAGATGGAAAATCACGAGAAGGTACCAAATCTAAACGATCGCAATCCGTCCTTCTTCGTGAGCGACGAACTCTCCCTCTGTTCGTTTTCGTCTGATTTCCAAGTTCAGGTTTATGTATTTTGCTCACGATCTCTCCTCACAGTTTCGCATCTCCGTTTACCACTCTCTCTGTTCATTTCAGATCTGAAGATTTTGTGGTTGATAACTTGTGATTTGAAGAGGATTTAAGCAAGTTTGTTGAAGGTTGTTTGGTTCCCGATGGTTATTTGTTGTTAGATGTGGAGGGAGGATTGTTGGTAGTTTATGGAGGTTTGGGTTATTGGAGATGGGTTGAAGTTTATCGTTGTTGACGAAGGTGGAAGGATTTTGCGAGGTGATGATTTGAGGAGAATTTTTCAGAGTGTTTTTGGTTATAGAAAAAGGTTGTTGGTGGTGATTTGAAGTGAAGGTTGGAGGAGTTATGGGTTTGTTAAAGTTGTTGCGGTTGTGATGAGATGAAGAAAAGATATTTGGATGTGGTTTTATTCGTGGAGTTTGGGGTACCGTGTTGTGAAGGTTTGTTGTGGATGTATATGGTTTGAGCTTCACGGTTTTTTGTATGCAGAAATAATGGTTGGTTCTTATGAAGATGGAATCAGCTTTTTTTACCCCCTCTCCCCAAAACAGGTGAGTTTTTTCCCTCTGTTTTTTTGAATTTTCTTTGTACTGATGTGTTGAGGAGTCCTTGTCATGGCAGAACAATAGCATTTTTTGTCTTGGCTTGGTTGGTGTTGAAACGTGGTACGGTGCGTAGTTCAGAAAGTTTTGCTTTTTTTCTCTTTGAAAATTACTTGTGTTGACCGCAGGTATTGAGGATTGTTATTATGTTGCTGCTGCAGTTGTAATTTTGCTACAAAAAATGTGTTATGGCAACTTGTGCAGTGGCTGTGAGGTTGTGCAGGTCTCTTGGATGGCAGGTTATGTCACTTTCACTGAAGGTCTTTGCTGTGGTGTATAGTTTTTGTCGCGCATGGAGTGTGCAGTCATTGTTGGTGTAAGGAAATGAAGCAGAGGTGATGGCTTGGTGGTAGCAGGGTTCAAGGTCCTGGTGTGTTTGCAGTGTAATACAGGTTGTACCTTTGTATTGTGTTATGCAGAGTTCTTATTTTATTTTTTGGATTCTTGTTGTAAAGAAATCGTATTGGGCTTATTTTTATTTTTATCAAATGGGCTTGTTTCTATATTTTTGGCATGATTTTTGGATTGTAATGGGAATGGGATTTTTATTTGGAGATTGTTGTTTTAATTGCTAATGAATAATTGAAATAAATAAATAAATGAATGGGATTAAAAATGGTTTTTGGAATGGAGGTTGTAAATTGAAAATGGATATAAAAAAATGGGTTAAAATGGATAATTAGAAGGAAGTGTATTTTTATAGAAATTGATTTTTTATGGATATGGAAATTGAATAGATATTGAATGGATAGTTGTGGAATTGATAATTGAAATGAAAAAATAAGGGTAATTGAAATTGAAAAATTGTTTAGAAATTGGAAAGTTGGATTTATTGGACAAAGAAAGATCCACCTCGAATCAATCTCTGATGAATGTCACTCGAGTACTGAAAAGTCAAAATCTTCATTATGACCCAATCCAGCAAGAAGGTGCTTTTAAAATCAGAAGATTATGAATTGATCCATGAATCTCAATGCACTGCGCCAAACCCTGATTGGAAAGCAAATCTGATCCTTGGTAATCTTCAACCATGAAGCACTTGACTTACACACAACCTGATAACTTGTTCCACACACAGACAACCTACATTGGATCTTTAGACACAACCACCGGAATGAAACACACCATGGCCCTGATCTTGAAACAAAACTCGTCCGACCAAGATTAGGTCAAGACCACTGAACCTCTACCAGTGCTGCATACGTGCACCTGCCCTGACAAGCCTGATGAATCTTGATGAGGAGTTAGAACTCAACCCTTGCTTCAGACTTGAATGGAAGAACCTCAAAACAAATAAGAGACCTTGATTCAAAGGACCTCCTGATCCCATGCCTTAGGAGCTCAATGAAACACATGATTGATATGACCTAATGGGATGCATAGATGCTGGAAATGTTATGCTATGCCAGGTTAGGGTTAGGGTGAAAATTAAGGTGTGGCAGATGCCCCTATTTAATCTTCTTGAACTTGAAGGTGAGAGTGGCAAAGGCTTTCTTACAGTCAAGGTGCAAGGAGATTAAATATAAGAATACCCAGAATTTTCAACCGAAAAAGGAATGGAAAGTAGATGAATAAGTGGGATGGCTTGAAAAGGCATCTGTCAATAGGACGAGGTAGTTGGTTATGAGGGATGTGATGATATACTTGAGATGTAATGCGGAATCAACATGAGTGCTTTGCCAGTCTTGAAAGGGGGGCATCCATGTAGTACCTTAAGGACGTATAAAAGGTCATGAGATATTCCTTCTACAAAAGGTAGAGCGGACTCAAGAAATAAAAGATGAGATATTCCTCCTACGAAAGGTAAAGAGGACTCAAGAATAAAGGATAGAAATTGGTTCTCCTCTTGCAAAAGGAAAAGAGGACCCCTTAACGAAAGGTTAGGAGAAAAATAAATTCCTGCTACAACAAGTAGAGGAGACTCCCTTGGGAGAAGACGATCGTATCATTTTCTGCGGAAGCAGAAGCGACTCCTGAACACAAGGTTTGGAGAATAATTCCTCCTACAAAAGGTAGAGAGGACTCCAGAACAAAAGGTTAGGAGACAAAGTTTCCTCCTACAAAAGGTAGAGAGGACCCCTAAACAAAAGGTTAGGATACACAGTTTGCTACAAAAGGTAGGCTGGGAAGAAATTGTGCAAAAGGCACGGGAAGACTCTTACTAAAGGTAAGCTAGACACATTGCAAAAGGCAAAGAGGAGACACATCACGAAAGGACAAGACTTCACGCGAAAGTCATGGAAGGAGTTGGAAGTAATAAGTGATGGGGGGACAAAGTCCATAGGAATGCCCTACCCTCTACAGGAACTGGCTAAACAAGCGTGCAAATGATGCAAAAATGTATGCAAAATGCTGGGGATATGAGGGTCTGGAGAACGGTCGTGCCAAGCATGGTTGGGCTTTGGTTGAAATACTTGCTGAGGAAAAGAATATGGGTAAGGTGAAGGATACCAACCGAAGATGGCTTTTAAATGGGTTACCAGATGAGAACTGGTTTTTAAAGGGTGGACTACCAGACGAGAACTGGTGGCAAAAGGTTAAGTTGTCAGACGAGAACTGACTTTATGGTTGGCTAGACGGGAACTAGACTTTGAAACGATGCTTACCAGACGAGAACTGGTTTTAAAATGGCTAAATAATAGGTGACCAGACGGGAACTGGCATAGAAGTTGTTTACCAGACGAGAACTGGTGTTTTGTTTTGGTTTTCTAGACGGGAACTGGTTTTATGGTTTGCCAGACGAGAACTGGGCTTTAAAGTTTTCCAGATGAGAACTGGACTTTAAAGTTGTGCAAGCAAGATGGATTTAGTATTTGGTTAAGGGTGCCGAGTCTGTTCGGGCTTATGGTGGGAGGTGCCAAGATGGTTGGGCTTTGGTTGGTGTGCCAAGTATGATTGGGCTTTGGGTTGGATGGGGAATGAGCTTAACTTCCCGACACTCGAAACCTGATGATAATATGATCGGACAGTAGATGTGGAGACTCTAGATGCTCCAAGTCTGGTCCTTTACAGAAGTTGCGCTTGCTCCTTAGAGAATCTCACTTCTAACTGAGATGCCATGATGGCTTTGCAACCGACAATATGAGCATAGCGACTTGATTTATGCATGTTAGTTGTGCCTCTGCTCTGCCCCAGGGCTCTTTGACACTTGTTGCAAACTCACATTTGCTAGAGTCCAACAGGGTCTGCTTGACCAATCTTGAAAGTGTAGAGGAAAACTGCCCCTTCACACTTTATCTGCCCCAGTCTGTTCCTCGAACGTGGAGGTGACTATACCATGACATAGTCGGAGTCTCTTGAAGGACTTGCCCCAGAATGAGCGTTGAAGCGACTCAACTTGTGTTGATCGAGCCTTGGAGGGATTTGCCCTCAGTCACAAGAATCTCTGGGTGGCGTACCCTTGGCTGGTGGAGTCTTGAGATGATTCTCTGCTCAACTCACTTTGAATGTTCTGCTCCAGATTCACAAGGTTATGAGAAGGTCTTGATTCAAGCCAGCGCCAACGAATGATCAAGTTTCTCCCTGATTGCACTTTTGGAATCTCTTTAGTGTCAAGTATTTTCTTGTAGTTAAAATCGTTTGCTTAGAAATGGTAATTTTAATGCGACATTCATGCAAGTTTTGAAAGAAATCATTTATTGAAATCTTGTGAAAGTGTGTGATGAATGGACCATTAGTCCAAACGCAATGTTGATTTACTGGTGTGCGAAAGATATAGCAAGAATATGACACTAATGATGAAGACTAGTAAATTTGCGGGGAGTCAGTTTACGCAACCTTGCAATAGTTTGCTTTCAGAATAAACCCTGCTTCAATTAGGTCTTTCGAGGGTTGTAATGTGGTCTGGTTCACGGTTATTTGAAACAAAGGATATTAGGCTCAAATTTTGATTTGTACCCACCCTTCTTCGTGATGAACTCCAGTCCTACGTTCAGTCATACTACACACATTTATCTTCCAAAAGGGTTGACGGTGTAAGGGCGAATTTGCTTGGAATGGCAGTCACCTTATTTTGTTTTTGTGGATGTCAGTGCCTTTCTAATCCATTTTGGTGGCCACTGAATCGGGTTTTACTTTTGCTGAGGATTTGAGGGCCTCTTTTGCTTTATTTATTTTTGATCCCTAACTTTTGCATGGACCGACTTTACTTTTCGAGTCCATCGGGATTGCCCTAATTTTGCCTAAGTTTTCCCTTTGGGGTGGCGGACTTAGCGGGCTATCTTCTCTTTTTTTTTGAAGGGTCGTGACTGCCAAGTCTTTGGTCTCTGAAGAATAACCGCCATAACAAAAGGTTTCATTTTGAAATTTGAATGTGTAATCAGGATAACTAAACACTACCCATGCCCCAGGTTAAGCGTAAGGGTTTAGAAATCCGAAGGAAACTCCTACTTCTAGGCTCGAAGGGGTTGACTAGGGACTAACTCCTTATCTCTCCAGTGTTTAGGGGATTTGAAATAATGCCTGTACATCATCAATGGGATTTTATCCGAAAGCATACTATTATCAATTATGAGTATTTCATTTTCATCATCCTCCCTCAAATCTTTACTAGGACAACAACTGATAAAGGGAGTGAAATGTGGGAATTTTTTGTGCTTTTTTGCAATATATGAGAAAAAATGAGTGGATACGAATGGACTTGTTCAAAAAAGCACGTTCATTACATTAACAAAACCATTAGTAAGCAACAATGTTTAACAACAAGTAGCACTTAACAGAGAAGAAACTACAAATGCAAATAAATGACGAGATCTAAAAATTGCCAATCCTGGGGATGTCTTCTGTCTGACCCATTGGCTCGGGGAGATGACCCATGTAGTCTTTGAACTCAAACAGACGAAAGGTTGACGTGCACAACGAGGCTTCCTTCTGGAAAGGATATGTAACCTTTGTCAATCAGTTGTTGTACTTTGGCTTGGTAGGCTTTGCAATCTTCAGTCGAATGCCCCATTGATCCAGCATGATATCCACATTGCTCATTGGGATTGTACCCAGGAGGGTATGGTTCTGGCAACGGCTTGAGAGACTTGGGAACCACCAGCGAGCTTTGAGTCAGATGCGGCAAGAGTTGACTGTATGACATAGGGACTGTATGAAGAGGAGCATTCCTTCTTTCTAGATTGTTGCGAGACCTATGCTGACTTTGGCGCTGATTCTGATATCCTCGGCCATGGGCTCGTTGATTTACATGAGGAGCAATCCACGGTTTCTGGGACGAAGCTATAAGCATTATTGGTTGCCCATAAGGATAGCATGGCGCTGGAAATGATGACTGCTGAGAAGATGAGGGGCCAGAAGGTTTTACTGGTACACCATGAGAATACTCAACATTTGCTATGACTGCATTGGTTTCATCCTCTTCCTCTTGGGAGTTGCTGCAGGATTCAGTCTCACCGGCTTGGCTGCTTGAGACAACTTGGATTAGTCCACTCCTGAGGTAGCTTTCGATGCGTTCCCCTACCATTACAAGGTCAGAGAAGCTTGATGGCGTACTGCCAGCCATTCTTTCAAGATAAGAGCTATGCAGACTGTTTATGAACATGTCAATCAATTCCCTGTCCAAGAGTGGTGGTTGCACCCTAGCTGCTAATTCTCTTCATCGCTGTGCATATTCCTTGAAGGATTCCTTGTTATGTTCTCTTTAATAAGACCCAAGGGATGCTACAGCCCAGATGGGCGCTCCATGGATAAGACGGGTCGGGTTAACACCCAAACCCGGTTCCATTCTCTCATAAGGCAAAGATGAAACAACCATAGAGAAAATACGGTCTTTTCCTCTCTAAATCCCAACAAACGTTCGTACAACAAAGAAAAATGGAGAAACAAGTAACGACGATATTTCGATCCAACTCTTCACGAAAATCTCTCGGTTTCTCTCTGTCATCAGCAGACCACCATCATTGAGCTTCTTCACCGCGCTTCAAAAGGAGGAAAGGTGAACGGCGACAGACGGAAAATCAAGAGAAGGTACCAAATCTAAACGATCGCAATCCGTCCTTCTTCGCGAGCGACAAACTCTCCCTCTGTTCGTTTTCGTCTGATTTCCAAGTTCAGGTTTGTGTATTTTGCTCACGATCTCTCCTCACGGTTTCGCATCTCCGTTTACCACTCTCTCTGTTCATTTCAGATCTGAAGATTTTGTGGTTGATAACTTGTTATTTGAAGAGGATTTAAGCAAGTTTGTTGAAGGTTGTTTGGTTCCCGATGGTTATTTGTTATTAGATGTGGAGGGAGTATTGTTGGTAGTTTATGGAGGTTTGGGTTATTGGAGATGGGTTGAAGTTTATCGTTGTTGACGAAGGTGGAAGGATTTTACGAGGTGATGATTTGAGGAGAATTTTTCAGAGTGTTTTTGGTTATAGAAAAAGGTTGTTGGTGGTGATTTAAAGTGAAGGTTGGAGGAGTTATGGGTTTGTTAAAGTTGTTGCGGTTGTGATGAGATGAAGAAAAGATATTTGGATGTGGTGTTATTCGTGGAGTTTGGGGTACCGTGTTGTGAAGGTTTGTTGTGGATGTATATGGTTTGAGCTTCACGGTTTTTTGTATGCAGAAACAATGGTTGGTTCTTATGAAGATGGAATCAGCTTTTTTACCCCCTCTCCCGAAAACAGGTGAGTTTTTTCCCTTTGTTTTTTTTAATTTTCTTTGTACTGATGTGTTGAGGAGTCCTTGTCATGGCAGAACAATAGCATTTTTTGTCTTGGCTTGGTTGGTGTTGAAACGTGGTACGGTGCGTAGTTCAGAAAGTTTTTCTTTTTTTCTCTTTGAAAATTACTTGTGTTGACCGCAGGTATTAAGGATTGTTATTGTGTTGCTGCTGCAGTTGTAATTTTGCTACAAAAAATGTGTTATGGCAACTTGTGTAGTGGCTGTGAGGTTGTGCAGGTCTCTTGGATGGCAGGTTATGTCACTTTCACTGAAGGTCTTTGCTGTGGTGTATAGTTTTTGTCGCGCATGGAGTGTGCAGTCATTGTTGGTGTAAGGAAATGAAGCAGAGGTGATGGCTTGGTGGTAGCAGGGTCCAAGGTCCTGGTGTGGTTGCAGTGTAATACAGGTTGTACCTTTGTATTGTGTTATGTAGAGTTCTTATTTTATTTTTTGGATTCTTGTTGTAAAGAAATCGTATTGGGCTTATTTTTATTTTTATCAAATGGGCTTGTTTCTATATTTTTGGCATGATTTTTGGATTGTAATGGGAATGGGATTTTTATTTGGAGATTGTTGTTTTAATTACTAATGAATAATTGAAATAAATAAATAAATGAATGGGATTAAAAATGGTTTTTGGAATGGAGGTTGTAAATTGAAAATGGATATAAAAAAATGGGTTAAAATGGATAATTAGAAGGAAGTGGATTTTTATAGAAATTGATTTTTTATGGATATGGAAATTGAATAGATATTGAATGGATAGTTGTGGAATTGATAATTGAAATGAAAAAATAAGGGTAATTGAAATTGAAAAATTGTTTAGAAATTGGAAAATTGGATTTATTGGACAAAGAAAGATTCACCTCGAATCAATCTCTGATGAATGGCATCAAAACAAACGAATCCATCTGATCCTAGTCACTCGAGTACTGAAAAGTCAAAATCTTCATTATGACCCAATCCAGCAAGAAGGTGCTTTTAAAATCAGAAGATTATGAATTGATCCATGAATCTCAATGCACTGCGCCAAACCCTGATTGGAAAGCAAATCTGATCCTTGGTAATCTTCAACCATGAAGCACTTGACTTACACACAACCTGATAACTTGTTCCACACACAGACAACCTACATTGGATCTTTAGACACAACCACCAGAATGAAACACACCCTGGCCCCGATCTTGAAACAAAACTCGTCCGACTAAGATTAGGTCAAGACCACTGAACCTCTATCAGTGCTGCATATGTGCACCTGCCCTGACAAGCCTGATGAATCTTGATGAGGAGTCCCTTGCTTCAGACTTGAAAGGAAGAACCTCAAAACAAATAAGAGACCTTGATTCAAAGGACCTCCTGATCCCATGCCTTAGGAGCTCAATGAAACACATGATTGATATGACCTAATGGGATGCATAGATGCTGGAAATGTTATGCTATGCCAGGTTAGGGTTAGGGTGAAAATTAGGGTGTGACAGTAGGAAACCAGGATCGAGGGGAAGTTTACATCAGAAACTTAGGCCGGTTCCTTGGTAAGAAACCAGGACCGAGGGGAAGTTTTTACCTTTTCTAAGCATCATTGCTTAGTAAAAGAAGATGAATGTGTACGCTACCATTCATAACCACCATCAAAATTTCGGGTATTCTGATATTTAATCCTCTTGCACCCCAAATGCCTGAATACCTTCGCCATTCACGCCTTCGGGTCCAAAAAGATTAAATAGGGGCATCTGTCATACCCCAAATTTTGACCACTAAGATTTCCCATCATTGTGCAAATCATCATCACAATATGGATGAACCATTAGTCTCCCCAAAGATGGGTGAGCATCCACTACAATCAGAACTAGGGTTTCAAGCCCTCTCAGAGCTCTTAGACAAAGGATCAATCAAGAAGTGACATGATCTTCAACTTGTCTAGCTTCTCAAACATCCACAATGGATCAAGAGGACTCCCACAACAAGGATTAAGCACAAGGCTGCTCCCTTCCAGGTGGATTAAGCCTCAAGATCGACATTGTCACCAAATTAGGGTTTTGGTCGACCAGGGCCTCCAGATGGAAATTTTCCTCTGGGCATGAGCCAATGCTTCAAGGCATGACCTAAAATACCCCATGGAATCTCATGGACCCAAGCATCAAGTCAATTTGACCTCAGGGGATGCATACATAAAAAAATCAGGAATTAGGGTTTCTTGACCTAATTCACCCCTAAGTTGACTTTTGGGACAAATCATGAGCCAAGACCTTAAGACATGATTTAAAGGTCTCTAACATACCACATTAATTCACTTGCAACAATGGATTAATCCAAGAAGCTTGAGCAACAAGTTTCAATTTCATCAGTACCACAGATAAGGTTTCGCGAGAAAAGTCAACTATAACTTTGACTTTTGACCAGGACATGATTCAATACACCCTATAACACCTATGGAATCAATCCATCAAGTTTGATTTAGGTCAAGGACTTGATTTCATAGAAGATCGCACTGTTTGGAATTCATCTGACAAAAAGTCAATTGTGCACAAAAGTCAACTTTGACTTTTTGAGATTTTTCACAAAAATGATTTTTTAACCCTAAAATGATGTTAATGTATGATTTGAATCATCATTCATCAATAAAAATCAAGAAAAGTTGGTTAACTTGTAAAAGGGGTAACCATAAAAACTTAGAAAATTTTCTAAGTTATGAACAAAGTGGCAAGGGTACCAACTTTGGAGGATCATAACTCCTAAACCACAAAGCCATTTTCCCCATCCAACGCTTGATTTGTAGATCTCATTACCCTCTACAAAAGCTTAGAACTGGCCCCCTTCCAAATTCATCATGGATTTTGAGTTATGGAATGATCAAAATCACAAAAAGTGAAAATGTCACTTTTTTCCAACACTTAGTGAAATTTTCACTAAGTCAGAATCTGCCTTCACTTTTTTCCAAATGTAGGGGCATTTTTCACTTGGATCCAAAAGGTATCAAAACCAAATATGATCAAACAGTTGTTTTATCATATGAGGGCTTTCCAAAATGGCCAAGAACATCACCAAATTCCACTTGAGCCCTGAGATATGACAATGGCAATATGCCTTGCTGAAAACTGCCAAGGCTAGGCAGAATTTTGCACTTTTGCTCGATTTGGCAAAATCAGATAATTCTAAGCCTTGTCATCACTTTGAACACGTCTGAGGAACAAATCTAAAGGGGACAAACACTGAGCCAAGCCTCCAAAGTCCTTGGAACAATATGTAGCATGCCAAACCTAGAATTGCCTAAAAGAGGGACAAGACTCCAATTTTGGATTGAAGCATTTAATGGATGCACCAAGGTGGCATGGACTGAGCCATTTGCAACTGAATTCAGTCAAGACTTATCCAAGACCAAGGGAAATGAATATGGAAGTGAAATGAATTATGGAAAAGAATATGGTTTAGAAATTTGGATAATAGAAATGGTTTGAATGGATAGCCAAAATGAAAATGGATGGACAGTCTTTATTTTTAGCCAAAAACCAATCTCGACTTTTTTCATAAGCCTCTGATAAAATATGCACACGGTCAACCACAACTAAAACAACAGCCATTTGAATCTGTCATCCTCTGAATCTCTGATAATAAGTTCTGAACCATGTTCAAAAATTCGTCTAAATCAATCATATGGGAAAATAAATCCACAGACGAACCCAATTCGGACTGGTGAACTCAGATGAACTGATGAACGTCACCACACAACAACTTGTCAGTCACTGCTTTGAGGAATAGCCCACTGAAACAGATAACTTTCAATTGAAGCAAACTCTTGACAGTTTAACCAAGATTAGGTCAAACATCCATCTGAACTAGATCAAGAACAAACAACCACATTTGACTTGAAGTCACTTCAATGTCTTTGACAAACCTGCACAACACAGAGAGAGAGAGAGAGAAACAAGCAAACTGCAGCATTTTTGGTATTTTGGTTAGAGGTCAGTAAACAGAAACAAATAATAAAGCAAGTGGAGAAAATACACAGATACTCAGGAGAGACAAAAGATTGTGAACTTGTTTGCGGTATGAGATGCAAAATGATATGTGGGATCTTAGGGATAAAAATTAGGGTATTACAGCTGCCCCTATTTAAGTTTCTTCTATCCGGAGATATGAAGATGAACATCTTTGTCTCGAAGAGATAGAAGAGACTTAAATATAACAATAAACCCAATTTTTGGCCCTAAGAGACCATAAAATGATATGATTATGCAAATGGTATGCAGACACAAGACCACTGTGGGGAGAATATGCCACAGGAGATAAACAAAAAAGAAGAACAGGATAAAGAAACTCCACCGGGGAGACACATCACAGGAGACCACTGACTAGCCGGGGAACACACCGTACAACTATTGGGACTCAGCTGAGGAAAAGATTCAAACTGGGGATAACTGTATATGGAAATAAACCACAACACAACAAGGATATAACTCAACAGGGAAGACTTAGCACATCAAGGCTCTGCTGGGAAAAACAATACCTTAACAATGAACTGTCTCTAGCATACCGAAGAGACTAATCCTCCACCGGAGTAGAAAACCTCAACAACGAACTGTCCCATCGAACCAAAGAGACTTACCATTCATCGGAGCAATAAAATCCTCAACAACGAACTGTCCCGTCAAACCGAAGAGACTTACCATTCATCGGAGTAACAAATCTCAACAACGAACTGTCCCATCTAACCGAAGAGACTTACCATTCATCGGAGCAATAAAATCCTCAACAACGAACTGTCCTGTCAAACCGAAGAGACTTACCATTCATTGGAGTCACAAAATCTCAACAACGAACTGTCCCATCTAACCGAAGAGACTTACCATTCATCGGAGTAAAAATATCTCAACAACGAACTGTCTCATCAAACCGAAGAGACTTACCATTCATCGGAGTAAACAAAATCTCAACAACGAACTGTCCCATCAAATCGAAGAGACTTACCATTCATTGGAGTCACAAAATCTCAACAATGAATTGTCCCATTAAATCGAAGAGACTTACCATTCATCGGAGTAACAAAATCTCAACAACGAACTGTCCTATCAAACCGAAGAGACTTACCATTCATCGAGTAAACAAAATCTCAACAACGAACTGTCTCATCAAATCGAAAAGACTTACCATTCATTGGAGTCACAAAATCTCAATAATGAACTGTCCCATCAAATCAAAGAGACTTACCATTCATTGACGTCACAAAATCTCAACAATGAACTGTCTCATCAAACCGAAGAGACTTACCATTCATTGGAGTCACAAAATCTCAACAACGAACTGTCCCGTCTAATCGAAGAGACTTACCATTCATTGGAGTCACAAAAGGTATTAACTGCATCGCCTCAGGCTTCTCAAATAAAGGAATGCCACGAAAAAGTATTGAACCTTCCAAAACGGGAATCATACGCAGATTTCAGCTGAAGGGCGCAGAATCCTCAAAGGTGCAAAATAAATGCACTCTCAATCTAGGTTTCACAGCCTAGAGATCCAAACAAATATTGCAGGGGACCAAAGTTCAATCCAGGAACAAGCTGGGGAGAAACGGTCAAACAAGACTCATCCCGAGGAGGAAATATCTCAACTGGGGACTAATTTCATCCAGATAATGCACTGGAGAGGAAACTGAATCAAAATCTTCCACGAGAAATAAACTCAGTGAGGAATTAACAAAGATAGGTATTTTTTCTGCTTACGGGTCGACACTCTTAATGGAGAGAAGACATGCACGCTCTACGGGGATAACACCACCAGAGAGCAAAGAAGCACCAACACAAATGCAAAATGCAAAATGCAACAACAACATGATATACACAACAAATGAATGCGCATGTGATGCGTATGAGTATGAATATGCTGACAAAACAGACATAAAGGGTAAACAGAGGGTGGAATAAACATCACAACACCACTAAATACTCGGCTAATCTTAACAAGATGGAGATGTCATTAGCAACTCTGCTAGGCATTTAGCTGAAGAAATCCTACAAGAGATAAACAAAAGCCATCAAAGGAAAATAAATCCTACTGCAAGGCTCAAATCTTGCTAGAGAAAAGAAGATACTCCTTGGGGAAAGACCCAAATATCAATCTTCTAACATCGATGATCCACAAAGAGGATAATAACATAAACTCTACTTTGAGGGCGGCAGGAAAGCTGTCGGGGAACCATACAACCCAAATCTTTCTGAATCTTCCTGGGGATCATAAGAATTCACAGAAACTTCCATTTCAAAAGGGTGAAGAGATATGCTACGGAGAAATAAAGAATGAATCTGCTGGGGATTGTAGACATATAAACATCTACGCGAAATCCACTGGGAAAACAAGGCAGATCTGCTGGAGATACGAAAACACTCTCAGAGGATTAACCAATATGAGTGAGGCATCCTGGACTTGCTGAGAAAACAGCAACAGGTCAAACTGTGGGGGATTTTAGATCAATACTCATCATAAATGAGAGAAAACCCAACAGGTGACTAAAAGAGATATCATCAGCGACTCCACTGGGGAAAATCCGCATTAGTGATGCACAATCTTCACTAGGAGGATAAATCTCAGAAAAACAATCCGGAGAGAAGTACATCTTGGACTTGCCGGGGGAAATGAGAAATTAACCTCACTGCTTTATGATTGGAAATGATAATACACTGCCTCCGTTGGAGAATCGTCAAGGATAAGTCTCTGGGTAGAACAGCCTGGAGAGAAAAACATCCACAAGACAAGATGAAACACGACAAGTGATCACCACGTCAATGCTTCTTAGAAGAAAAAAACATCACTCTCTGTTTGGGGACATCCAAAGCAACAACAACACGTCTAGAGGATAAAACTCTGAGTGGGGATTCCTTATATGATTTCGGCTGGGGACAGCAAAAATGAATCTCTGCGTGAGGACCACCATTAAGGAGAAGTGGACCTCAAAACTACTCAACTGCCTGACCATAACATAATCAGCTGGAGAAGAATCGGATCAAGACCTAGCTGGGGGAAACCCAAACAACATTGGACCTTATGAATTCAACACATCATAATAAACCCATCATCTTGTCAACAACTAATCACATTCATAGGAACAAACTCTGCTGAGGAAATATCAATAAACTCTACTGGGGATCTGTCAATAAATTCTGCCAAAGGAGCGAGAACGAACTCTGCTGAGGAAAACATTGATCCTACCATTCTTGGAATAACCGTTGACATTCCTTTTTTATATTCATAAATCAAAGAAAAATGTTTTTATAATTTTCAAAAAAAATTAAATCAATTATTCACATTTTGTTTCAAAAATCATCATAAAAAATAAATGAAATTTTGCAAACAGAAACAAAATAAGAATTGCAAACAAAGGAACAAAGGCCCAAATTTTATTAATAGAATGGAAGTCCGCAAGTGGCGTAACTCCATGGATCATTACAAAGTTTGAAAAATGGTAAATACATGGAAAGGGTTACATTGAAATACAATGACCACTATTCTCCCTAACAACTTTGAATTCCACTGTGCTCAAAACTTCAGTTGTGGATGATTGAAGCAGAATCCTTAATGGACAATGTTGCTTTCAAATGATCAAGACTGGCCAGATACAGTTACTTGCCACAATCCCTAAGTTTTGCCTAGATTGCCCTCTCGGGTTTTCAATCTACCAAGATGATTATTTCTGTTCTTGTCTCTAATTTTTGCCTGGACCGCCCTTTCGGGTTTTCAGCCCACCGAGACGCTCATTTTTGCCTAAGCTGCCCTTTCGGGTTTTCAATTTAGCGAGCTGTTCTTTTATTTTTTAGGCGAAGTATTTCTTGAATGCATCTGCATTCACAGGACGAGTGAACTCTTCACCGTCCATAGTTGTAAGCAGTAATGCACCGCCAGAGAAGGCTCTCTTAACAACATATGGGCCTTCATAATTAGGAGTCCACTTGCCCCTAGAATCATTGGTAAAAGTCGAGATCCTTTTGAGCACGAGGTCGCCTTCTCTAAACACACGAGGTCGGACCTTCTTATCAAAAGCTTTCTTCATTCTCTGTTGATACAATTGGCCATGACACAAGGCCGTCATTCTTTTCTCTTCAATCAAATTCAACTGGTCATATCTGCTTTGGCACCATTCAGCCTCAGACAATTCAGCTTCCATCAAAACTCTCATAGAAGGGATTTCCACTTCTACCGGGAGCACTGCTTCCATACCATAAACAAGAGAGAAAGGGGTTGCCCCTGTTGAAGTGCGGACGGATGTACGATACCCATGCAAAGCAAACGGGAGCATCTCATGCCAATCCTTGTAAGTAACAACCATCTTCTGAACAATCTTCTTAATATTCTTATTAGCAGCTTCAATAGCCCCATTCATCTTAGGTCTGTAAGGAGAAGAATTATGATACTTAATCTTAAACTCATCGCATAATTCCTTCATCATCTTGTTATTCAAATTCGACCCATTATCAGTGATAATCTTGCTCAGAACACCATACCGACAAATGATTTGGTTCTTGATAAACCGGACCACTACTTGCTTGGTCACATTGGCATATGATGCCGCTTCAACCCACTTGGTAAAATAGTCAATAGCCAGCAATATGAAATGGTGTCCGTTTGACGCTTTGGGCTCAATCATTCCAATCATATCAATGCCCCACATGGAGAAAGGCCAGGGAGAAGAGATAACATTGAGAGGAGTTGGTGGTACATGAATTTTGTCAGCATAAACCTGGCACTTATGGCACTTCTTCACGAATTTGCAACAGTCAGATTCCATTGTCAGCCAATAGTAACCTGGCCTCAACATCTTCTTAGCCATTACATGTCCATTGGCATGGGTACCAAAAGATCCTTCATGAATTTCTTTCATAAACATGTCTGCTTCGTGTCTATCCACGCATCTGAGCAAGACCATGTCATAATTTCTTTTATACAACACATCATCATTCAAGAAGAAACTACCAGCCAATCTTCTCAAAGTCTTCTTATCTTTCTTGGATGCCCCAAGCGGGTACTCTTGATTTTGAAGAAAGCATTTAATATCATAATACCACGGTTTATCATCAACAACCTCTTCGACCGCAAATACATGAGCTGGCCTATCAAACCGCTTAACATCAATTTTAGGCACATCATTCCACCGATTCACCACAATCATGGAGGATATAGTGGCTAAAGCATCCGCCATTCGATTTGCTGCTCTAGGTACATGGTGAAACTCAACCTTATTGAAGAAAGTTAACAACCTTCTTGCATAATCTCGATAAGGAATCAAATCAGGTTGGCGTGTCTCCCATTCTCCTTTAATCTGATTAATCACCAGGGATGAATCTCCGTATACATCAAGAATCTTGATTCTTAAATCAATAGCTTCTTCCAAGCCCATAATACATGCTTCATACTCAACCGTATTATTTGTGCAAGTGAACATCAACCTTGCAGTGAAAGGAATATGAGAACCATGAGGAGTAACAATTATTGCCCCAATACCATTGCCATACTCATTAACAGCTCCATCAAAAATTAAACCCCAATGGGATCCAGGCTCATGTTCTTCGCAATATTTAACCTTTAGATACATCACATCTTCATCAGGAAAATTAAACCTGATAGGTTGGTAATCATCAATTAACTGGTGTACCAAATGGTCAGCCAAAACACTTCCTTTTATCGCTTTTTGAGTTCGGTACTCGATATCATATTCTGACAACAACATTTGCCAACGAGCGATCCTCCCAGTTAAAGCAGGCTTTTCAAAGATGTACTTGATTGGATCCATTTTGGATATTAACCAAGTTGTATGATTCAACATATACTGGCGGAGGCGCTTGGCAGCCCAAGCTAAAGCACAACATGTCTTTTCAAGCATTGAATACCGAGACTCACAATCGATGAACTTCTTGCTCAAATAATAAATGGCAAATTCTCTTTGACCAGATTCATCTTGTTGACCTAGAACACAGCCCATAGACTCTTCCAGCACAGTCAAATACATGATCAAAGGTCTTCCTTCCACGGGAGGTGACAAGATCGGAGGTTCAAGCAGATACTCTTTAATTCTTTCAAAAGCTTTCTGACAATCCTCTGTCCAGACACAACCCTGATCTTTACGAAGAAGCTTGAAGATCGGCGCACATGTGGCAGTTATATTGGATATAAATCGGGAGATGTAATTCAAACGTCCCAAGAATCCTCTTACTTATTTTTCTGTTTTGGGCGCCGGCATTTCCTGAATGGCTTTAACTTTACCAAGATCAACTTCAATGCCTTTTTGGCTGACAATAAAGCCCAAAAAATTTCCAGAACGGACACCAAAAGTGCATTTATTAGGATTTAAACAGTGCTTAAACTTTCTCAAACGTTGAAACAGCTTCAGTAAGTACTCAATATGATCTTCTTCAGTCTTCGACTTACAAATCATATCATCCACATAGACCTCAATTTCTTTATGCATCATATCATGGAACATAGTGGTCATAGCTCTCTGGTACGTTGCACCAGCATTTTTCAAACCGAAGGGCATCACTCTGTAACAGAATGTTCCCCAGGGTGTAATGAATGTTGTTTTTTCCATATCCTCAGGTGCCATCTTTATTTGATTATAACCGAAAAATCCATCCATAAAAGAAAAGATACTGAATTTAGCAGTATTATCTACCAACATGTCAATGTGTGGCAGTGGAAAATCATCTTTTGGACTTGCTTTATTCAAATCTCTATAGTCAACGCACATTCGTACTTTTCCGTCTTTCTTTGGAACCGGCACAATATTGGCCACCCATTGAGGATACTCAGAAGTCACAAGAAAACTAGCACCAGTCTGCTTTTGAACCTCCTCCTTGATCTTCACAGCCATGTCGGAATGAGTTCTTCTCAATTTCTGCTTCACTGGTGGACATTCAGGCTTCAACGGCAATCTATGCTCCACAATGTCAGTATCAAGATCAGGCATGTCTTGATAGGACCAAGCAAACACATCAACATATTCTCTAAGAAGCTCCACAATCCTCTTCTTAACATCTGACTGAAGCAGTGTCCCAATCTTGACTTCTTTTATATCATCCTCTGAACCTAAATTAACCAATTCCAACGGCTCTTCATGAGGCTGAATGGCTTTTTCCTCGTGCTCAAGCAACCGAGAAATTTCATCTGGAATCTCCTCAATACCCTCTTCTTCAGCTCCAAACATAGAGAACTCAAAGTTGGGAGGGGCATAGGGTCATTGTTTTCAATGGGTTTATCAATCAATCTGCAAAATGATTTATGTTTGATTTTAGAATATGAACAAAAAGTGTAAGTATCATGCAGATAAAGGTGATTATCACATTATATTATTTTTTGGTTTTTTATGTTACCATTTTTCAGAAATAAAGTAAAAAGGGAAAACATAATAGGGATAAACAAAATAACATTTTATTAATGATGATAAAATTTGAAACAAAGCCCTCACAAATTCACTTTCAACTTGGGCAGAGTGAAAGGATTTTTGAAAGAAACAAAAATAAATTACTTTGAAATATGAACAATAGTAGGAACATCAACAGCTATCTAATTCTGGCAGACTTGTCCATGTGTCACGAAATTGGGAAGTTCTTCCTCTTCATCATCTTCAATGATGGCAGCAGTAGAGTGATCTTTGTGGATGAATCTGGCGCAGTGAAAGGTCTCATTGATACGCTTCAAATCTCTTTTGATTGTACCAGGCGTAAAGCCTAAACTAGTTTTGCCCAGGTTATCAACCACATCAATGACTCGGCCCCAACCGTCAGACCGACCAGTTTCTAACACATGCAGAGCATCTTTCAAAGAAGACATGGGTAACTCATTCTTCTTAACAGCTTTGTCATCAACAGAAAGAGCCTGGAACGGGGTTCCAACAGTTTCATCAGCATCAACATACGAAAAAGATGAAAGGTGGCTCACCTCCAATAATTACCAGCTTGTCATTCTTAATAAATTTCTACTTCCGATGAAGAGTCGAAGTCACTGCCCCAGCCTCATGAATCCAGGGTCGACCAAGCAGACAACTATAAGCAGGACGGATATCCATTACTTGAAAAGTAATCTGGAAGAAGCATGGTCCTATTTTGATTGGAAGATCAACCTCTCCAATCACAGTTTTTCGAGATCCATCAAAAGCTTTAACAACAACCCCACTATACCTCATGGGAGGACCTTGGTAAGAAAGCCTTGATAAAGTAGATTTTGGCAACACATTCAAAGAAGAGCCAATATCAACCAAAACATTAGAAAGCGCATCTTCTTAACAATTCATGGAGATATGTAAAGCCAAATTGTGATTCCTCCCCTACTCGGGTAACTCTTTATCTCAGAAACTCAAATTATTACATGCTGCGAGGTTGGCAACAATTCCATCAAACTGATTAACAGTCACCTCATGCTCAACATATGCTTGTTCCAATACCTTCTACAAAGATTTCCTATGAGCTTCATAATTCATCAGTAAAGACAACACTGAAATCTTGGACGGGGTGTGCAAGAGTTGATCCACAATGCTATAATCACTCTTCTTGATCAATTTCAATACTTCATCCTCATAAGCCTTCGAACCACTGGACTGACTAGAAACATCGACATTACTCTCATCTTGATGTTGTTTGCCAACTTTAACATTCTCCACGGTCTTTGGAGGCTCAGGAACAAAAACTCGACCACTCCTAGTCACCCTACTCACATCAGCGATGCTTACCACAGAAGACAAAGAAGGAATGGGCACTTCCTTACCATCTTCTACCATTTTAGCATTGTACTTATACGGAACAGCTTTGTCATATTCATATGGTACTGGTCCGGGCAACCGAATGACCAAAGGCGTAACAGCTGTCTTCCGACTATCATAAGAGATAATAACTCTTTCAGGAATATTAAAGCGTGGCTCAATAGCATTCACCTCATTCTGATATTCGTCTCTCTTAGCAGTGACTTCAATCAAATTTTCATCCATCATCCTTTGAATATCCCTCTTCACTATCACACAACCACGAGGATTCACAGAACAGGTACAGCAAGCTGCATAATCATGATCAATATCATGATATTCACTCAAAAGTGCATGCATCTCCACAAGAGATCTTCGGATCCAACGGATATCAAAATTTTTGAATGTGCCAGGGCAACCATAAACCATATTGACAGACGCCTTGCCATGATTAGGCAGCGGATTCGATTGGACATTAGGATTGAAATCTTTAAAAGATAAAATACCACTCCTAGCCAACC
Source organism: Lathyrus tuberosus (assembly GCA_022829125.1). Classification (NCBI taxonomy): domain Eukaryota; kingdom Viridiplantae; phylum Streptophyta; class Magnoliopsida; order Fabales; family Fabaceae; genus Lathyrus; species Lathyrus tuberosus. The sequence continues at coordinate 4,609,906 of JALAZF010000254.1, forward strand.
TTTGAACTTCCATCTTCAGTGGATAACGGTTCTCAGTGTCATACCCAGCTCCTCCCTGATGGAAAGCACAATGAGCTTCAGGCTTATACCACCATGGTGAATCTTTTGGAACAGGAGGTGGTGGACGAGTCTGAACCAGATTCTTCTTAATTAAACAAGGAAGCAATTCTGTGTAGCTCATCGGAATCGGATCAAAATCCTTCTGAAAACGGCCCCGTTGATTGTTTGGCTGATTAGAACGTTGTTGCTGAGCAGGAGATGCCTGAACAACAAGAGCTGAACTGATAACAAGAGTGACAGATGCAACATGTTGCTGACACTGATTGTTTCTATGGAGAGGTCCTCTATACCTTTCTCGAGAAACGGCATTGGTCTCTCCTTCCTTCTTTTTGGCAAATCCTCCACTATATTTTTTGGAACTTCTAGTAGAATTGCCATTTTTTGACAAACGTCCCTCACGGACACCTTCTTCCAATCTCATCCCCATATTAACCATCTCAGTAAAATCACTTGGGGCACTAGTAATCATACGCTCATAATAGAAAGGACTCAAAGTTTTCAGAAAAATTTTGGTCATATCCTTTTCTTCCAAAGGAGGGTTGATATGAGCAGCAATCTCGCGCCACCTTTGCGCGTATTCTTTAAATGTCTCCTTATCCTCCTGAGCCATTGCTCGAAGCTGGTCACAATCGGGAGCCATATCCACATTATACTTATACTGTTTCACAAACGCCTCACCCAAATCTTCGAAAGTGCGAATTCGAGCACTATCGAGTCCCATATACCACTTCAAAACTGCACCAGACAAACTATCTTGAAAGTAGTGAATGAGAAGCTGATCATTATCCTTCTGAGTCGACATCTTACGAGCATACATAGTCAAGTGACTCAACGGACAAGAATTACCCTTATACTTTTCAAAGTCAGGGGCCGTGAACTTATACGGGACCTTCACATTAGGAACCAAGTATAACTCATGAGCATTCTTTCCAAACAGCTATTTACCTCTCAGAGCTTTGATCTCTTTCTGCATTTCAGTAAACTGGTCTTGAATCTCTTCCATTCTATCATAAGCACTGGAATTTTCACTTGGAGCAGTATGGAAAATATGTTCTTCACCAAAAGGAATGGTATGAACCACAGGCGGTGGCACAGTCATCACAGGTTGAACGGTAGGAACAACTGGACCTTCAGGAGGTGGTGGTGGTGGTTGATAACCCTCAGGAACAAAGTTATGAGGCATGCCCCAGGGGAAACCAGGAGGCATGGAGTATTGAGGAACACTATCAGGCGCCACAGAGATGGGCTTGGAGACAATCTCAAAAATGACTGTCCTTTGCACAGGAGTTGAAAGCGGAGGAGGAGGAGGTGGTGGCTGATTCTGAGCAGCCACCAGAGCTTCCATCATAGCAGTGAGTCTTTCCAAACCATCCTTCAGAGTTGATACTTCTTCACGAAGCTCACGGTTATCTTGTTGCAATTGATCCATCTTTTTCTTCAGATTAGCTCGAGTATTATACTGGTGTGACAGCTTGGCTGAATGAAGGTCAAAGGGAAACAATAAGACACCTAGAAAAGGTAAGAAACAATGCAGAATGATGCGAATGCTAATGCAAAAATGCAAATGTTTCATTCAACTTTCAAGGATCTTTAAAATATAAAGCAATTGCAAACTTCACAAAGAAATAACACTCTTTTTTTTTGAAATACTGATAAATATCTCATTTTATTGAATATTTTCTGTGATGTTTGCAAAAGGAAAATCTCTAAAATCCTTGAAAATCGACTGAACAGAATGTCCATGAGTGCATGTATGCAGCAACCACAAACAAGATCACATAAAGCACACGGGTTCCAGGTTTCGAGTCACGAGCATGGAACCGAGGTTAAGAACCAACCCACAAAGGTATATACTAAGGGTATAACACCTGCCGAACAAGGTTCTAAAGAAGTTCCCAAAGTCTACAACCCATCTTTCGGATATTATCGATTTCCCAACTTTCTTGGTAGTCAATAATATTCTCAAGAGAGTCTCATCTGAGTGTGGTATCGCGTAACAACTGATTCAAGTTTGCACCTGAATAGCCACCGCACCATGTCCTAATAAGGCCAAGATGGGTTAAAGGATTCTAAAGTCCTCAGCTTCAGGTCCTCGGATCAAGAAGCATAACTGGTTTGCCATTTCTGGTCTGCCATTACTACCTCTTGGGAGGAGTGCCTCTACTGAGTCCTCGGGAATGGTTGCCAGAGTCGATAATTTTCCAAGTTACATTCCATCATCTGCACCAAATGCGCAGGATAGAACATTACCAAAGAAAACCTCGTTCGAATGTGGAGTTTTCGTGTATACTAAGTCTGGCCAAATGCCACACAAGTCACACTACTTTCCATCCTAGTCTTAGGTGTATACTCAAGCCTGGGTATAAGACTTATCTCACCACACAGATGAATTCCCAAATAGAACAAGCAAGTAACAAGCAAATTAGACAAAAAGCGATAAATAAATCAAAGTAGGCTAAACCCCTCAAGGGATGGACCAGCAAGAGGTTAATCTTTCCCCAGCAGAGTCACCACTTTTCTGTAGCGGGGAAATTGTGAGTGTAAGCTATAGATTAACTTAACTCATGGAAAACATAGTCGCCACCGCACTTTTATTTTTATCCAAAAAGGAAAGAAAAAAAAAGAGCGAACAAAACCTAAAGAGTTCTAAAAACAAGAACAAACAGAGAATGGGTAAGGGGGGTTGGTTATGTAAAGGGAAGGTTTTACGCACCCAATACATCTATAGTACTCTATAGGAGCCCTTTGATGTATTCATGCTTTTTGGTCTGAAAATGGTTTGCTTGAAAAGAGATTGAGGAGATATGAGAGGAGAAATATTTTTTTTAAGATTTTTGTGTTTGGAGAGACTTATCGCCTCATGCCTACGTACCCACGATGTGCAATGTAGGATCAAAACCTCGTAGTTTGTGGTACAAAGAATGAAAATTATTGGTTATGGTTTATTTTATCTTGAAAAAGACAACCCGTCATTCTCAAGAGAGAATACTCAACTAATTACTCAAAGGTATGGGAAATAGGCATTTGCATCACATTAAGATGGAGGATTTGCTTGGATTAACATCAACAAGACTAATCACTTCAACATCTAAGTGGAAAACGACCATACTTTCAACAAAATACCCTAGTTAGGAGTTTTACATCTCATAAAAAAAATGACTCATGTCTAGTTCTTTATGAAAAATTTAAAGGAAAAAGGTGCATAAAAGCACAAAAAAAATTGGATGAGTTTTGTATTTTTTATGTCTTTTTGAAATGGTCAAAATATGATTAAGATGGATTGTCATTTATTAAAGAAAACAAAGTTTAAAAATCACTTGACCGAAATCAAGATTTTATTACGAAAGCGGTTTTAAGTTTGAAAACAAGAAGATTTTGAAAAAGGGAGAGGATTTTGAAAATTTAAGAATGGGGAAGAGAAGAAGTGACTATCCTAGTGCATAAAATAAAAGCTAGGGAAAAGAAGGATCTGACCAAAATGGAGCCACTTCAAAGCAATATTAAAAGAATTCCATCCTTAAGCAAATTGGCCACATAAAGGCAAGTCTTCAATCAATACTCCAAGCAAAGGGATAAGAAGTCCTAATTCTAGGTCCATAAGTCCGATATTACTTCAAAAGAGGTCCATAAAGAGATCACTCCGAAGCATAGGATAGTAACCAATAGTCCAAGATGAGGAGAATTAAGTTTTTTATGGTTTAAGCCTTTATTAATGTTTTTTAAGTCCAAATGGACAAAGAGAAAAAAACATAAGCATAAACATGTGTCCAACGGACAAAGGAAAAATTGCGGAAACATAAACATGATATGAAATGATAATAATGGAGCATAAAAAAATAAAAGATATAGGGAGCGAGAAGGAAACATAAACAAAATTAATATAATAATATTGTTAGTAAGTTAGTGATTAGTTGTTAGTGTTAGTGATCAATAACAATTGAATAATTGCACTTAGGTCAAGGTTGATGAAACTTATTAGAGGATTGATAAGACCAAAGCCTCCTAACAACAAGTTTCATGAGTTTTGAACCATAAGACAAATAATCAACCATTCTTGATAGTTTTCGATACGGGACAAATATTGCGCTATGTTAAGCAATCGCCGAGTAATTTACGGAGTAATTACCCTACAATGAGGCCGGCCAATAACTCTTTGTGCTAATGCACGCTAGATGAACGATATATAGATCGTCATCCGAAAGCGATACCACACGAAAATAAAAATGGTAACGATCTCGTCTTGATCGAAATTCAACAAAGGAATTCCAAGATCAATTAGACTTTCATCGATCAAAAAGAAAAAAGAATCAAAATGAAGAGAAGTGGATCTAACAATTATGATCCAAACAACCAACAAAAAAGAAAATGCAAATAAAATCAAGAATTAAATGAAAACTCATGATATATTTCTATGAATTTTTTTTTAAATGAAATTTTAAACAAAGTCAAAAATATCAAAATCCAAGTACTGAAATAAGATTTAAAAAGAAAATTAAACAATTAATAAAAAGAAAGGAAATATTAAAAGAAAATCAACTAACTAAAAAAAAGAAAGAGGAGTGTAGGAAAAAAACAATGGTGATGGTGAGTAAATTCTACACGGGCCTTGAGCCCAATATCACATTAAAGCAAATTAAAAAAACAAAAAGAAGAAGTCAAGTGTACAATCTCAGAACATGATCTTCTTCTTCAAGAGACCGCACCGTCACTATTCACGGCGGAGGGAACGATTTCGCGGCAAGCTTCACGGAGGAGCAGTAATGTCACATTTTTGCACGGTTTCGATCGAAATTCAACATAGATTCCAAATGTGTTATCAATTTATAACGAATCTCATCTACAGAGGCGAAATTAGAATATGTGAGTTCGTCGAAAACCGGTAACTACCGTCAAATCTCAAGTAAGAACAGTTCTGAACTTTCTTCTTTTCTCTTCTTCGGATGAGTGTTGTTGTTGTTGATTTGGAGTTTTTCTTTTGTTGTTTGGAGTGGTGAGAATTTATGGATGAAAAATGGAATTTCGATTGAACACTTGAATTGGTGAAGAGATGGTTTGAGTTGTGATTTTGGCAGAGGTTTAATGGCTTTGAAAGCTTGAGAAATTGAAGAGGGAAAGGGCTCTATTTATAGATGAATTGGAGAGGAAATGTTGCAATTGAATTTGAAGTTTGTAGTGGAAAATTTTGCTGCCGTTTCAACCTCGCTACACTGCGTTTTGGGGTTCATTTTGCGCGCGTGACTTGTGGCGACGTTGCGTTTCTGCAGCTGCGTTTTAAATTGGAGGAAGCTGCGTTTTGATGTCAAGTGCAGGGTGTATATCGCGTTCTGCTCATGTGTTATTGAATTCGCGTTTTGATTGTTGTTAGCAAATCATTTCTGTGTCGTTTTGGACTGATGCGCGTTGTCGTTTGTGGCTCTTTTTCTGCGTTTCGTTATGCTTTACGTCATGTGATTAAGTAACAGCTTGGTGGCTTGTGAAGGTGATTGCAGCGTGATGGCTTTGGTTGGCTTGTGAAAATTGGGTTTCACTATGTACCGGCTTGTTGATGGCTAGGAATTGGAATGAAATTTTCTAAACAACTCAAGTGTGCCTTTTGTATTTTTGTTTTATATATATATATATATATATATATATATATATATATATATATATATTTAAAAGGTAAATGGGCTAATATGAAATGAGTTCAAATAAATGGTTCTAAAAGTGAATATTGAAAAAAAAAAGTGGCTATTAGAATGGACACGATTTCTTTTGTAATTTTGAAATTTGGTTTTTGGACTAAATATGAATATGGAAATAGAATTGGAACTTGGATGAAAAAAGATATTGGGATATGAAAATGAATATTTTGAAAAATAGATTTAGAGTGGATAAACATGGTTTGGATTAAAAATAAATTTTGGTTATTAAAATGGATAATGAAGAATTTTGATTTGGATAATGAATTTGGTATGGATAAACATGAAATTGGATTGGATTATGGATAGAAATGGTTATTGAAAATGGATATTGGACTTTAAATTGGATAATGGTTATATTGGAATGGAATTGGATATAGAGAAAAATGGAGTGGATAAAAAAAAGTAAATTGGATTTTGTTGAAAATGGCTTAGAAAATAGAAATTTTTATGGAAGTGGATGATTGGAAATGGATATAGAAAAAAAATGGATATCTCGGAAATATGGATAAAAATATAGAAATTGGATATTAATGGATATTTGGAAGTGAAATGAATTATGGAAAAGAAAATGATTTAGAAATTTGGATAATGTCGCTCCCGGAATTTTCATCCAGGTACAAACGCGAAAGTGGCACCGAAACAGAGTCGCCAGCAATGTGTATTTATCCCAAGAGAGGGAAAGGAAACACTTCATAAACCTGAGGGAAAGGAAAGAGCATAGTCTTACGACCAAGAGATCTGGGTTCGGGAGTCGGTTACGCGAGAGGAAGGTATTAGCACTCCCACGCGTCCATCGTACCCGATGGGATCCACGCTTGCTTGTCTCGATCAAAGAGTGTAAGGAAAGGATACTGGAAAAGGAACTGCTAGCTGGAGAACTGGAAAAGGAAAGGGGAGAGAAATAGAAACAAATGTAGGGAAAATAAAAGAAGTGCTCGAATGGGCCCTACCCCACTGCCTACGTATCTCATCGAGAACATGAGAATCAGAGCGACGTAGTTCCGCTCACCTAAGGGAAAGTTGTTTGTGTTTTTTAGTGGAAACGTCAACGTTCGCGTCCTAGCAGATAGGTGTTGCAGCTCGCTGTATGGAGACTTAGGCGTTACCTGTTTGCGGTAGAACGGACGTGACGAGTCCTTAAGGAGTGAGTGAATGAGATGAGGAGAGAAATTCCCGAAGGAAAGAAGTTATTGTTGGTTTGAAGTTTTTTAGAAAGAAGTGTCTTGTTTATTTTGTGTTTTGCAACTCACATTGTATTTAAGTCCCTCATGTAAGATCGAATGCCTTGCATATCGACCCAAGACGGGACGTACGCTAAACATTCTAAGAAAGTGAGAGAAGACCCCTCACTATCTTATTCTCACATGAAAGGCTCAAATACAATATTTGTTATGCCTTTATTATGTGTTTTTCGCTTTTGTTTTGAGATGAGAATAAGAGACTCAAATGGTTAAAAAAGGTAAAATCTAATGAGGGAGACTAAGACTCAAACCCTAAAGTTATCATACATGGAGATCCTATGGTTAAGTGTGGTTTGAAGAGCACTATCCTAAAAAAAGAGGAGAAGAACATAAGAAGCAACTTACTTCCAAGATGGAAGTTAAGTTGATCTTAAAGAGGGATGAAGAACATTAAGCAAGCAAAGAAGCATTTAATCAGGAATTAATCAGAAATTAATCAAGATATGCATCAAAATCATGGTCAACAGTTAATAAAAAATAATCAAGTTTGAATTAAAATGCTAAGTAAAAAACAAGATTAAATTCTAACAAGAAAAGTTAATTTGTCTAATTCTAAAATTAATCCTAAGATTAGTTCAAGGCAATTCTAAACTAAATCTAGAAAACATTAATCCTAAAGTTAAATCTAGAATATTAATACTAAAATTAATTCCAATTAATTTCTAATTAAAACTAATCAAATTCTAAAGTTAAAACTATAAACTAATTCTAAAGAAAATGATTTCTAAAGAAAGACTGATATTAAAATCTAAATGAAATTCTAATTTCTAATTAAAATCTAGGATTAGTAATTAATCAAAATTATCTAATTAATTCTGAAATTAAAAGAAAAAGCAATTAACAAAACAACAAACAAAAACAATTAAAAACTAAATAAAATACGAAAGGAGTTGTAGCAAAATCCAGGAAGGTGTGATCAGTAAAAGCCAGGCGCACGGGCCTGGCACTTTGGCCCAAAGATCTCTTCTTCAGTCAAGGGGGGTGCGCAGAGTAAAACAGGGGTTGTAGTGAAGAGCAGGCGCTGGGCCTTTGTGTCTAGGCCCAGAAAAATGCATTAAGCAGCCATGAGGGGTGCGTTAGTAAAAAACGGGTGCAGACAGGCAAGCGATTAGGAGGTTTGAAGTGAAAATTGGACGCATGCTCTACATATTGATAAAGAATAAAAATAAAAAATGGATATTTGGTTGGATAAAATAAAAAGAATGGATTCAAAAACTTGGTAATTGTTTGAAAATAAAAAGGTTTAATTTGGACATGGATTTAATTTAGTTTAGAATGGGTAATTGGTATTGGAGATTGGTAAATGAATTAATGGATACTAAAAAGTGGATTAAAACTTGGATGGATTTAAAATGGATATTAAAATGAAATGGATATGGACCAAAAAAGTGGTTTTGGATATTTGAATATGGATATTTAGGAAATGGACTCTTGCAATGGACTAAAGAAAATGGTTTAAGAAAAGGTTATGAAAAAAATGGATTTACAAAATGGATATTGGATATTGACTATGGGAAGTAATGAAAAATATTATTAAATGAATATGGGTTAGGAAGTGATTTAAGATGAATATCAAAATGGTTACGGGTTAGAAAAAGGAGTTGTGCCTCGAATTACATGATCACATTCAATCCACATCCAATCCACATCAAGCTTCAGATCCAATACAAACTCGTGTCCTTAATGGATCCCCATCTTCAATCAATAAACTCAGTCGAATTGAACACATGTAATTCTAACCAATGATTTTCAATTGGCGACTGTCCACAAATTCAACCCTGAATGAGGAACCTTGATTCACCTTGCATGCACACTGATGAAATAAATGTCATGAACAGAGAGAGAACCAAACCCTGATTCACACCCAAGAAAACCTGACCCAACGCCTCTGTTGAATCCCCTAAAATAATAAAACCCTAGGGTCTTGATGTACACTGATAATCTTCTGAATACGGAAAGCTTAAACCAAAGAAAGATGCCTTGATCACACGTCTTAGGAACCCAATGCAAATGAATGAATGAGTTATGACCTAATGGATATGCAGATGGATGCGAAACAAAAAGCCAGAAAAAGTTAGAAAAACGTAGGGCAAATTTTGGGGTGCTACAGCTGCCCCTATTCAATCAACTTGGACCTGAAAGGATGATAGCAACGGCTTTCAGACATTCAAGGTTGAAGGTGATTGAATACAAAAAGAACCGCAAAATTTGCTAACTACGAGGAGAGAAAATAATACTGGAGCCCAGTCACACTTCGCAAAGGAATCTGACGGAAAGATAACATACCCAACGAACCACATCGTCAAAGGGATTTGACAGAAAGAAAAATGGAACCCCCACCGAAAGGACACATCGCCAAAGTAATTTGACGGCAGGAAGACTCAACGGAAGGAACACATTGTCATATGGATGACAGGAAGAAGACTTGACCAAGGGAAACACATTGTCATAGGGATGACAGAAAGAAAACCTGACTGAAGATAACCCACTGTCATAGGGATGACAGGGAGAAAATTCCACCGTAGGGACACATTGTCATGGGGATGACAGAAAGAAGATGAACCCCAATAAACACCTCGTCAAAGGGTTGACGGGAAGAAAAGATAACCCACGGACCACATCGTCAAAGAATTGACGGAAAGACAGCCCGAACACCCGACCGAAGGGACACATCATCATAGGGATGACAGAAAGACGCCCCAACTGAAGGAACACATTGTCATAGGGATGACAGAAAGATGACTCGACCAAGGGAGACACATTGTCATAGGGATGACAGAAAGAAGATGAACCCCAAGAAACACCTCGTCAAAGGGTTGACGGGAAGGAGATGGAACCCAAAGAAACACTTCGTCAAAGGGGTTTGACGGAAAGAAAACCATACGAAGAAACACATCATCAAAGGGGTTTGATGGAAAGGAAACCTGACCGAAGTGTCGTCATCAAGGGGTTGATGGATAATGACTGGTCGAGAGTAAGATCGACGTATAATCTACGACCCAAAAGAAGTAGGCATAGGGATAATTGAAATGTCTGCTGGGGATATGTCACCGTCTTGACTGAAAATTGATTTGGGCTTTCGTGCAAGGTACCAAATCTGGCTTATGCTTCGCATGCATATGTTTGAATTTTCTTTCTATGGCGTAATGCTCCATATCAAATGGAAATGCTACACGATTTGAGGATGCAATGATTACTATATGCAAAATACCGACGCATGCTCGGGCTACCGGGAAAAGAAGGATGTGCCAAGTATGATTGGACTTTGCTGGCTAGGACAGGTGAAACCTGATGGGGGTTGTTTTTCAAAGGCGAAATCTTTCTGGGTACCAATGGGGATTGGATTTTGTATGAAGTGCCAATAGGGATTGGTATTTTCTTTAAAAGGGAACGCCAATAGTGATAGGGCTTCAGGTTTTTGAAAGATGCCAGCAAAGTGGGCTGTGGAAGGATGCCGAGCAAGGTTGGGCTCTAGATTTCTGTACAGTTTTACAAGGCTTCATGCAATGCTATGCTAATGATATGCGATGATGATTATGATATGCAACAGGATCACTCCAGCAAAATAAATGCTGAAGAGACGAGGCTAACTCCGCTGGGGATAACAAACTGAACCGTCTTCAAGGTCATAACTGCTTGAGATCCCAACTGAACCTTCATTCTGCAGGAAAGTATGCACAACAAACTTCTGCTGGAGGAAACATCCCAGGAATCTTGCTGAAGAAAAGTGCCAATGACAATCAACCTTTGACTTGCTGGGGAAAGCTAACCACCACTCAAAAAACTGCTTGGGGATAATGGTTGATGATATCAGCTCTGCTAGGGGACCAGATCAAACTTGCTCCTTTGTTTGATGCTTGCCTCTTACCCTTACTCTGTTGGGGAGATGGGAATAACTTTACCGCAAAGTGGTGAAGCATAAACCCAACACTCTGTACAGGAATATGAACTCTTGTTGAAAAGCAATAACTTCGTCACACTGGCTAGGGGAGAGCGAACTCCTGAACTCTTGCTGGGGAGCAATAACCTTCACGATGCTCTACCGAGTAATAAAACTTCAGCCATCTCTGCCGAGGAGAGAAACTCTACTGGGGATGTCACGTTTCAGCTATCAACATGAACCCTGCAGATGTGATATGACCCAAAGAGGTGCTCTGATGCGGCATAACCTGTAAATGAACATGTCTTCAGGATGTCTCGTGAAGATCCTACATATATTACCCCATGGCTTTTGATTAACTGTCCTCTAGAGAGAGTAACCTCCTGGTCTTTGGGGTGGCCTGCCCCAACTTTGAATTGATTTATTGCCCCTGATTGGTTGATATGTGAAGGAGTTCCTCTAACCGGCTGACTTTCGAGAGATTTGTTAAATCTCGACTTGATTGCCCCAGATTCTAAACACAATTGCCCCAGGTTAACTGAACTGCAGAGGTATTTCACAATGTAACTGCCCCAGATTAACAACTTCTTAGCACAAATTACCGTGAAAGCACACACCTATCATAATCACTTGATAACATGTCCCCTGTCACACTCATCCCCGGAGTTTTCAAGCATCTCACTTTGGCGGGATCAAAATTCTCGACTGATGTTCACTTTGTAAGCCTTACGGGTGTCAAACACATGTAAGAAAGCATAAAATATCTATTCCAAGAATGAAGATTATAATGCAACACATATATTAATCTCGAAGTTTTTTTTAACGAAAAGATATCGCCAATACCTGTGAACGAGTCACTGGTTAAGGTGCGACACAGATTTTTTAAATGGAAAATAACATGCACATGCAATACCAACCAAGGTCTTTTAGCACAACTCATGGGAGTCAGGAACGATATCTCGTTGAAATACGCCTTCAGAATAAACTCTGTTTCAATTAGAACTTTTGAGGGTTGTAACGTGGCCTGGTTCGCGGTTTAAGAAAAAAGGATTTATGGCTCAAAATTTTGTTTGTACCCACCCATTCTCCTTGATGTTCTCCAGTCCTACGTTCAGCTAACTCGACACAAGCGCTCGCCTTTCAAAAGGTTATGAACGGTATGAGGATGGTTAAGGAACCCACACGGTTTACAGAGTGACATTCACCCCTTTATGCCTTTGGTGTCTGTGGTCACATGACTTGTTCTTTCCTCGAGGATTTTTCTTTTTGTCCCTATCATTTTTTCGATTTTCGTTCTTTTGTTTTCCCCTGATTTTGCCTGGACTTATTTTTTTTGAATTTTTCGATTTTGGAGTCCAGCGAGATGCCCTAACTTTTGCCTAAGTCACTTGTATTCAAGTTTTGACTTAGCGGGCTTTTTCCTTTTTTGTTTTTGATATTTTTTTTTTAACGAATCGTGTGACACAGGTTTGTCTGACTTGTTTGGGTTGTGACTGTCTCACTCTTCAGTTGGTGAGGGATAACCGTAGGTGTAATTGATCCTTAGACGCACATTCCTTTTGAAATTTGAACGCTACGTCAAATTAACTGACACCTACCCTGCCCCAGGTTAAGATTGAGGGTTTTTTTTCGTTTTCAGAAAGAAACTCCTACTTCTAGGCTCAACAAGGTTTGACAAAGGTCTATCTCCCTTATATCTCCGGTGTTTGGTGATTTGAAACAATGCCTGTACATCCTCAACAGGGTTTTGTTCAAAGGCATACAACCAAAGACTGTGCGTTTTCATCTCATCATCCTCCCTCCAAGAGTTTAAACAAGACAGTTAATATTGCAGTGCATACCAACATTAAATGAGTGAATACGAATGAAATTTTTCGAGAGAAACATACTTACTGCATTAAAATCATCATTCAAGAACAAACAAGTTTATTACATGCAAACATTAACCAGTAATGCAAATTACGAATGAAAATGCAGTAAAGAAAATTGATATTCGCCATTGCTGAGGCGGCTTGGCTCCGACTGGACTGCTTGCTTCAGGAGATGTCTTTGTGGTCCCAAGTGCTCAATTGAGAAGTTTCAGTTAACGTACAGACCGTCTTCGGTGAAATTGATAAACCCAACGTCAATGAGATCTTGTACCTTGTGCCTGAACACCTTGCAATCTTCAATGGCATGCCCCTGTGTCCCCGAGTGGTACTCGCATCTAACACTCTTGTCATAATTTGGAGGAAGGGGATAGGAAACAGGCGAAGCTTCCTTTAGCTCGATCAAAGAGTCTTGAAGTAAACGAGCAAGCAGATAACTGTAAGGAACATTAATGGGATCAAACTTTCTCTCCTGCCTTCTGGACTTTTGTTGACTCTTTAGATGATAGCTCTGTTGTCGATACCTACTTATTCCTTCCTCTCATTCGGGCTCTTTCTTCCTTAGACTTGTCTTAGGAACAGGCAACAGTTGAGGACGAGAAGATTCCAAGACCACAGGTTTCGAGAAAGGCCCTTGACTTGGTGCAACTTCAGGAGGGGAAACCGGGATATTCACTTCTTTCGCAGCAACAGGAGTAAGACCACCTTGTACGCTTACGCCGCCCGACGTGAATTTAATTACTTTCAAATCAATCAGATCCTGGACCACATGATTAAAGGCTTTACATTTTTCCACATTATGCCCCGGCGCACCAGAGTGAAAATCGCAACGGGCATTTGCATCCTAATCGAATGGGAGTTTTCCACGAGGAGGATTTACCGTCCGAAGTTCAGCCCATTAGAGCTGAAGTAGATACCTCAACAGCTGAGCATAAGACATAGGAATCGGATCATAGATTCTATCAGCCTTCTTCGACTTTGGCAGGTACTTCTTGGCCTTGGGTTTGTCTTGGGAGATGGGAGGTAACTGCTGATGAGGAAATTCGTGAGGTAAACCACTCTTTGGGATAGATTCTACAGGCAATGGTGGAATGACAATTTCTGTTGTAGCCTCAGGCATGGGATTATCATCTTTTTTTAGCACATTTCTCACAACTTCCATGACCAGACTCATCTGAATCTTCATTTGATTGACCTCTTCCTTTAGCATTTTCTGGTCTTGAATCAGAGCTTCCATGTCCCACATAAACTGCCTCATTTGGCTTCGCATTTCCCTCAACTCTGCTTGAACCAGATCCATGGTCAACTTCCGAATGGCTTGAGCAGTTAAATTTGAAACTTGAAGAAAAACAGACCAGAATAAGAATAACCAAGCCTCGAACACCTGCTATGCAAATGCAATGTTATGAATGCAATAAGACATGGGATCAAAGTTTCCATATAATCTGAATAAGTGTTGTGCTGATGTCTGAATAAGATCATAGGTTTGTTCTGAAGAGAATACCGAAATAACCAGAATAACCAGAATACCAGGCTGATAAGTCTACACTGATAGGAAAACCAAAGTACCAGGTAGGATGAAGGTTACGGTTACCTGCAAACCTATAAACACCCGCCCATTCTCACATGTGGGTACTAAAATGTGGGATCCTCAGTTTCAGATTCTCAATTTGAGAAGCAATAGTACATTCATCCCTCGGGGTACAATACTATCGCCAAACAAAGAGGTCGTCCACTGATTCCCCCAAAACAAAGGTAATCCTATGGCAAGTTCCCAACATTGGGTCCTCGGATCAAGAATGTGTAATGGGTTTGCCATTTCTGGTCTGCCATTATCACATCTCGGGAGGAGTGCCGCAACTGAGTCCTCGGGAATGGTCACCAGAGTCGACAGCTTTCCTGGTTAACACCCCGAAATGCACAAGACGCGCAAATCAGAACATCTCCCAAGAAAACCTCGTTTGGGCGTGGATTTCATGTAAACCATACGTACCAAGACGCTACGTAGGTCACACTACTATCCACTCTAGTCCTATGTGTGTACTCAAGCCTGTGTAATGGGCTTATCTCTCAGAATACCCATCCCGCCAAGCAGAAAACCAGCACAGCACAGTCCAGTATAATGATGAAATGAAAATGCAATAAGTGCGGTAAAACAGTAATACATTAAAGCAATAATACAGTAAACAGCAATATAGTAAAAACAGTAAATACAACATCAAAGTAAACACCCAATGAAAGAAAAACAGACAAGCGCTAGGATTGACTCGCTTAGGAAACCAGAGATTCTGGGTTCGGTCCGCAGCAGAGTCACCAGCTGTCGCTCCCGGGATTTTCATCCAGGTACAAACGCGAAAGTGGCACCGAAACAGAGTTGCCAGTAATGTGTATTTATCCCAAGAGAGGGAAAGGAAACACTGCATAAACCTGAGGGAAAGGAAAGAGCATGGTCTTACGACCAAGAGATCTGGGTTCGGGAGTCGGTTACGCAAGAGAAAGGTATTAGCACCCCCACGCATCCATCGTACCCGATGGGATCCACGCTTGCTTGTCTCAATCAAAGGGTGTAAGGAAAGGATACTGGAAAAGGAACTGCTAGCTGGAGAACTGGAAAAGGAAAGGGGAGAGAAATAGAAACAAATGTAGGGAAAATAAAAGAAGTGCTCGAATGGGCCCTACCCCACTGCCTACGTATCTCATCGGGAACATGAGAATCAGAGCGACGTAGTTTCCCTCACCTAAGGGAAAGTTGTTTGTGTTTTTTAGTGGAAATGTCAACGTTCGCGTCCTAGCAGTTAGGTGTTGCAGCTCGCTGTATGGAGACTTAGGCGTTACCTATTTGCGGTAGAACGGACATGACGAGTCCTTAAGGAGTGAGTGAATGAGATGAGGAGAGAAATTCCCGAAGGAAAGACGTTATTGTTGGTTTGAAGTTTTTTAGAAAGAAGTGTCTTGTTTATTTTGTGTTTTGCAACTCACATTGTATTTAAGTCCCTCATGTAAGATCGAATGCCTCGCATATCGACCCAAGACGGGACGTACGCTAAACATTCTAAGAAAGTGAGAGAAGACCCCTCACTATCTTATTCTCACATGAAAGGCTCAAATACAATATTTGTTATGCCTTTATTAAGTGTTTTTCGCTTTTGTTTTGAGATGAGAAGAAGAGACTCAAATGGTTGAAAAAGGTAAAATCTAATGAGGGAGACTAAGACTCAAACCCTAAAGTTATCATACATGGAGATCCTATGGTTAAGTGTGGTTTGAAGAGCACTATCCTAAAAAAAAAAAAGAGGAGAAGAACATAAGAAGCAACTTACTTCCAAGATGGAAGTTAAGTTGATCTTAAAGAGGGATGAAGAACATTAAGCAAGCAAAGAAGCCTTTAATCAGGAATTAATCAGAAATTAATCAAGATATGCATCAAAATCATGGTCAACAATTAATAAAAAAAAACCAAGTTTGAATTAAAATGCTAAGTAAAAAACAAGATTAAATTCTAACAAGAAAAGTTAATTTGTCTAATTCTAAAATTAATCCTAAGATTAGTTCAAGGCAATTCTAAACTAAATCTAGAAAACATTAATCCTAAAGTTAAATCTAGAATATTAATACTAAAATTAATTCCAATTAATTTCTAATGAAAACTAATCAAATTCTAAAGTTAAAACTATAAACTAATTCTAAAGAAAATTATTTATAAAGAAAGACTGATATTAAAATCTAAATGAAATTCTAATTTCTAATTAAAATCTAGGATTAGTAATTAATCACAATTATCTAATTAATTCTGAAATTAAAAGAAAAAGCAATTAACAAAACAACAAACAAAAACAATTAAAAACTAAATAAAATACGAAGGGAGGTGTAGCAGAATCCAGGAAGGTGTGATCAGTAAAAGCCAGGCGCACGGGCCTGACACTTTGGCCCAAAGATCTCTTCTTCAGTCAAGGAGGGGGGGGGGGGGGCGCAGAGTAAAACAGGGGTTGTAGTGAAGAGCAGGCGCTGGGCCTTTGTGTCTAGGCCCAGAAAAATGCATTAAGCAGCCATGAGGGGTGCGTTAGTCAAAAACGGGTGCAGACAGGCAATCGATTAGGAGGTTTGAAGTAAAAAATGGACGCATGCTCTACATATTGGGCCCAATGGATTCTTGCAGCTTAAACATGGGGTGGAAGAGTAAAATCAAGGCGCAAAAAGAAAATTCAGCATGGGCCTATGAGCCCAATGACCTCATGAAGCTAACAGCCTTTGCTCAAAACCTAGTGCCAGGATACACACGGCTTAGACTTCCCAATCCTCTCTCTATGCGCCGTTAACATCATCCTCATAACTCAACCTTCATCCGTCGGCGAAAGACCATCTCTCCCGTCGCCATCATCCTCCATCGCGTCAGAAAAAAAACTCGCTCTCATCTCCTTCCATGGCTTCGTCTCCGTCTCACCATCACCGTCGTCCACTCAAACAACAACAACAGCTCTCCGCTCTCCGTCCGCCTTCGTCGGCTCTCCTTCAACGCAGCCTCTTCGTTCGCCTACGACCTTCATCCTCAAGCCGTCGTCTTCTCGGCTTCGACTCACAATGCCACCAAACCTCCCAACGATGCGTCAAAAAAAAGAAAACCTCGCTCCGCCGCACCGTGGCCTCGCATCAGCGGCGAGTAAAACCTCACATCATTCTCTCAGAAATTACAACGAAAGGAGATCTAACCTAACAAACACGGAATCAGAAAAAAAAAATAGAAACGAAACAGATCAGCGACACTTACCTATCAGAGATCGTCCGATGCGTCTTCAATTTACGAATCCAAATCAGGTAAGCTTGCTTTTGATTTTCTTCGCCTTCTTCTTCTCAATATTCTTCTTTAGTTCTTCGATTGCTCATCGTTTCGAATGCGCTCCTTCTACTTGATTCTGCTGATTATTGCACGTTGCGATGTGGAGATCTCGCGGATTGACGAAGCTGAGATATTATGTTATACTCTCTGTTGCTGGTTTTACAGGTTCCTTGTGAATTCCAGGTGATGAGTGCATTGTTGATTCTGCAGGTTTTTCACAGCAGAAGAATAAAGATGATGTTGATTAAATTTAGAGGAATGAAGATGATGTTCATTGAAGAACTGCACATGAATGGGTGTATCAGAAAAAGAAGATGATGAAAGTTTCAGAGTGAAAATTGCAGAGAATTGAAATGGAAGATGGTGAAGATTATGCAGAGAGTGAAGAATTGGAGATTGAATCTGAGAGAGCGAGATCAAGAGTGAAGAAGAGGTGAATTTATAGAGGAGCTTGGAATGATCTAGAAGAAAAAGTTTGTTACGAATCTATTAGAAAAACTGTTTTTCAATTTCTGTTATGAGAAGTTCAAATGCTTTTGTGATCTTTGTTGTGATGTACTTTTTCTTTCACTGCTGCGCTTTTATTTTTCTGCTGTGTTGTATTTTTCTTTTGTTATGAATATGGAACTTAAGAAATGAATATTGAATTCAATTTGAATGTGGAATGGATTTGTTATTTTGAAAATGAATGTAATAATGGATATAGTTTATGGGTTAATTAGATTTGGATATTTACAATTTGGACTTTGAAAAAATGGACATTTGAAATTGAAAATGGATATAAGAAAAAAATGATATGGATAAAGAATAAAAATCGAAAATGGATATTTGGTTGGATAAAATAAAAAGAATGGATTCAAAAACTTGGTAATTGTTTGAAAATAAAAAGGTTTAATTTGGACATGGATTTAATTTGGTTTAGAATGGGTAATTGGTATTGGAGATTGGTAAATGAATTAATGGATACTAAAAAGGGGATTAAAACTTGGATGGATTTAAAATGGATATTAAAATGAAATGGATATGGACCAAAAAAGTGGTTTTGGATATTTGAATATGGATATTTAGGAAATGGACTCTTGCAATGGATTAAAGAAAATGGTTTAAGAAAAGGTTATGAAAAAATGGATTTACAAAATGGATATTGGATATTGACTTTGGGAAGTAATGAAAAATAGTATTAAATGAATATGGGTTAGGAAGTGATTTAAGATGAATATCAAAATGGTTACGGGTTAGAAAAAGGAGTTGTGTCTCGAATTACATGATCACATTCAATCCACATCCAATCCACATCAAGCTTCAGATCCAATACAAACTCGTGTCCTTAATGGCTCCCCATCTTCAATCAATAAACTCAGTCGAATTGAACACATGTAATTCTAACCAATGATTTTCAATTGAAAACTGTCCACAAATTCAACCCTGAATGAGGAACCTTGATTCACCTTGCATGCACACTGATGAAATAAATGTCCTGAACAGAGAAAGAACCAAACCCTGATTCACACCCAAGAAAACCTGACCCAACGCCTCTGATGAATCCCCTAAAATAAGAAAACCCTAGGCTCTTGATGTACACTGATAATCTTCTGAATACGGAAAGCTCAAACCAAAGAAAGATGCCTTGATCACACGTCTTAGGAACCCAATGCAAATGAATGAATGAGTTATGACCTAATGGATATGCAGATGGATGCGAAACAAAAATCCAGAAAAAGTTAGAAAAAGGTAGGGCAAATTTTGGGGTGCTACAGATAATAGAAATGGTTTGAATGGATAGCCAAAATGGAGATGGATGGACAGTATTTATTTTTAGCCAAAAACCAATCTCGACTTTTTTTCATAAGCCTCTGATAAAATATACAACAGTCAACCACAACTGAAACAACAACCATTTGAATCTGTCATCCTCTGAATCTCTGATAATAAGTTATGGATCATGTTCAAAAATTCGTCTGAATTAATCATCTAGGAAAATAAATCCACAGATGAACCCAATTCGGACTGGTGAACTCAGATGAACTGATGAACATCACCACACAACAACTTGTCAGTCACTGCTTTGAGGAATAGTCCACTGAAACAGATAACTTGCAATTGAAGCAAACTCTTGACAGTTTGACCAAGATTAGGTCAAACATCCATCTGAACTAGATCAAGAACAAACAACCACATTTGACTTGAAGTCACTTCAATGTCTTTGACAAACCTGCACAACACGCTGAGAGAGAAACAAGCAAACTGCAGCATTTTTGGTATTTTGGTTAGAGGTTAGTAAACAGAAACAAATAATAAAGCAAGTGGAGAAAATACATAGATACTCAGGAGAGACAAAAGATTGTGATCTTGTTTGCAGTATGAGATGCAAAATGATATGTGGGATCTTAGGGATAAAAATTAGGGTATTACAACATCCTAATCACAACCTGTGATATCTCTGTCTTCTGTCAATACAAAACTGTCGCGATTTCTTGACCTCCAAGTTATCTTGGACTTGCTTCAAAGCTTCGTCCAAGAACAATACAACAACCATTACCTACAGGCTTCTGGTTGTGTCCCTGTACCTATGCCTTCCACCCTGCATCCCATAATACAGAGTGGAGACTTACAACTCCTAAGAGAGCCAACGACTCTCAAACCCTAAACCCTTATTCCACACAAAAGAACTAGGTTACAAATTTATAAGTGATACAAAAGTACAGTGCGTGTATTTTAACCCTAGGTCTAAGTCTCTTTATATAGTTTCTGTTGGGCTTTCTATCTTTGATCGTGTGTTTCCTTGATCCGCTCCTTAATTCTTGCAACAGATTAAAACCTGCTAACTTACCAAGTCAGACAGGATGTCGAGACATTTCCTTCGACATCTTTTTCTTCTGTAGATTCTTCAAGTTTATCATCAGAATGTTTTAGCAAAATTTAGTCAAACAACAAGTGCTTTCATACTATATATAGTTTCTGCATCATTCAAGACTCTACTAAGGTAATAAATGGCTCTTTCAACGCCATTTTCATCCTCTTCCGCTAACATACTCCCTAATGTCTTGTCAGAGGCAGATATGTACAATCTCATACTCCTATTTCTATAAGGAGGTGCCAGAATTGGAGGGTGGGCAAGGTATTCTTTAATCTTGCCGAACGCTTCTTGTTGTGTTTCCCCTAATCAAAACCTTATTGCTTGAGTCGAAGTAGAGGTGAGAAGGCTTGAGTCTTGCCACTTAAATTAGAAATGAATCTCCTTAGGAATTTGATATTTCCTAGCAATGACTGCAACTCCTTCTTTGTTGAAGGTGTTTGCGCCTCCATGATGGCCTTGGTATTATTCTGATTGATCTATATTCCTTTTTTTGGACCACAAAGCCTAGAAAATCCCTCGCCTGCACACAAAAAGCACACTTAAGAGGATTCATCTTGAGACCATGCTTCCTCATTCTTTCAAACGATTGGTAAAGATGGTCTATATGAATTTTTACTGAAATTGACTTAACCACAATATCATTAATATAAATCTGCATAAATGTTTCAATAAAGTCATGAAAAATAGAATTCATTACTCTTTGATAAGTTTCCCCAACATTCTTTAGGCCAAAGGGAATTACTACCCATTCGAAAGTACCTAAAGCTCTAGGGCATCGAAATGTTGTTTTCGACATGTCTTCCTCAGCAATGAAAATCTGATTATATCCAGAATATCCATCGAGCATACTTAGATACTCATGGCCTGCAACAGAGTCGACTAGCATTTCCGCCACAGACATTGGATACTCATCTTTTGGGGTTGCAACATTTAAGTCTCTAAAATCTATGCAAACCCTTAAAGTTCCATTCTTCTTAATAACTGGAACAATGTTGGTAATCCATTCGACATACCTGGTCGTACGGATGAATTTACATCTGAGAAGTCTTTCGACCTCCTCTTTGATCTTTGAGAGAACTACAGGTGCAAAGCGCCTCGGAGTTTTCTTGATGGGCTTCTTCCCAGGCTTTATTGGCAACTTCAGTTCGACCATATCTCTGCTTAAACCAGGCATTTCGTTGTAATCCCACACGAAGTAGTCTTTGAACTTCTTCAGCAGTTGAATTACTTCGAATCTGAGATGTGGGTCAAGGTTGGAACTGATGTAGGTCGGCCTTTTTGTTATCCCTTCTCCCAGGGCGATTTCTTCCAAAGGGTCTCGCACCAGCATTTTGATATTGCTTGCTAGCGGATCCTTCTCAAAACCCAAAGGCTCATCATCATAGATGGCATCTAGCCTTTGGCTTTGTACTTCAATTTGATCTTTGTCTGTTGGCTCCAGATTGAAATTCTTCCTAGGACCTTTGAAGTGCTTTTCTTCAATTTTGGCTTCGACAACCATGTATTTTACTTCGACCTCTAGGGCCGCTTTCAATTTATTTTCAGCTATATAAGCTAAAATCTTTCTGAGTGCCAATGACTCAGTCATTGTCACTAAACTCACTACCCCAACCAGTTGGTTAGATTCCAGCTGTTCCAAAGACATAATCTTCTTCGCCTACCACCTCCATATCCCACTGAAAGTCATGGGTGGGATGTAGGTACAAGGAACAGAAAGTGTTATCTGCAGGTATGAAGTCGAAACCTGCAAGGTTAAAAGGCTCTATGTGGGATAAGTTTTTATCAAAGTTTCACCCACTTACTTAGTTAACCTCAACCATATAATAGCTTTGGTTCGCCTCAATATTTTCGACAATGCCATCACTTCGCTAGATGGATATTCTTTGGTGAAGTGATGATGGAACTGCACCTACTGCATGTATCCACTCCCTTCCAAGGAGAAGATTATAATTCGCCTTAGATACAATTACCATGAACATCCTTGGCCTGGTGATTGTGCCAACAGTCAAATATACTTGAATGACTCCTATGGTAGTGCCCATTTTTCCTTCGTAATTTGAGAGGACCATGTTGTGAGGCTTTGTGTCAGAGTCACTTTTTCCAATCTTTTTTAACATATACTGCGGCATCAGGTTCACTGCCGCTCCTCCTTCTACTAATATCTTATTGATACCAACGTTCTCTATTTTTCCTTTGATAAATAGAGGCTTCAAGTGATTTTTCATGGATTCGTCGGGCCTTTCAAAGAAGGCATTCTGCTCTTCGACGTAGCCATTATTCAAGATATAATAACATATTGGCCCTTGACTGGCCACTTCTAGTTCGACCTCATCTTCTGTGTCTTCCATCTCCGTCACCTTATCATACTCTCTGGGTAGCACGGATACGACATTGTAGATAATGTTTAGTGACGATTCTGACCCTGAATCGAAATCTTCCGTCATTATATCATCATCCGCAGGCATCTGGTCAGACTTCTCCTTTACATCTTCCCGCTGGTTTGCAACAACTTTCTCGACTGCTCTATTCTCAACAAGTTTTCTGTCTTTGTTGTTGTCTTTTTTTACTAACATGTTGCTGCTAGACTCAGCTTTCTCTTTTTCTGCAACTTCCCTATCAGCCTTGTGCCTTATTTGTTGACGTTTCCACTGAGACCTCGTCATTGGGTTTTTTCCTTTATAGTTCTCTGAGCGCCATACTGATTGTTTGGAAGCTTGAAATTCCCTCTGGTACGCTATAGAAGTTCCTCTTTCGACTTCAAAATTCTACCATTTTTTCAGGCCATGCTCCCTCTTCTCGACTGGCCTTACCCACTTGCCCTTGGGGGCATCAGTAGTGGGTTTAAATGTTGATGGCCTATTCCGACGTACCCCTGGTCCATTTTGATCATATCTCCTTGGTGCTCCCTTCCTGTCGAAAGCGCCATGGTTGTTTAAATTCCTCCAGCTTTTCCTATCTCTTGCTCGTCAAACTCCTTGAATGTTCTCCGCAGAATTTTGATCAAAGACAGCGTTGCATCTGGGGCAGAGCATTACTTGAGAATTCTTTCATTGAAATCTATGGAGAAACTCAACCAGATTCTCCTCCTGTTTTGGATATGCCACCTTGACATATTCTTCTTGTTTAAGAGTGTGATCATCCACTTACATCACGGACTTTTGGGTCATCTCAACCATGTTAACTCCAAGGTTGGTACCTGCAGAGATATCCAATTCTTGAAGTTTGATTCTAAGGCCTTCAGTAGCCTTAGTTTTGTTGTTGATTTGTATGAAACCGTCAGCAGTCTCATACGTTGAAATTACTTGGTTGGAACCCTCAGTAGTCCCATCGTCGGAGCCTTCAGCAGCTTCCTTCATGAAACCCTCAGTGGTTTCTATTTTAAAGTCATCAGTGACTTTCTTAGCGAAACCCTCAGTAGCTTCCTCATCGAAGTCGTCAGTGTAACACCCTAAATTTCCCCGCGCTATTTAATTAAAATAATCAGAGTAAAACAATACGAAACAGAAATAAAGGATTCTACTTTTAACTTATCATTTGCTCATAAATAGATATGTAACATATAAATGACATTTTCGGAAATCACAAAACTTTAATCCAACAAAATAACCTTTATTACACAGCAGAAAATTATTTATTTTAATCAACAAAATATAACGATTTCAATTAACTAAAGAAACTAGTTTTCATATCAGAAAAATAACTAATAATTCTTCAACAAATAAAATCATATAAAAACGTTCCCGACTCCCAATGTTACATATCAGAGCAGACGCCACTAAGGTGAAGCACCTGGTCTACACCAGCCACGACTTCCAAACTACTCCTGATTATCTGCAGGATGCCGTATATAGCATCACCAAACACAGAAGGGGTGAGATTCTCAAATCAACAAAAGAAGAAGATGATATAAATATAAAAGCATAAATCACCAAGTCATTCGCCCATATCACAACTACCAACAAGAATCACACACCTCAACATAACCACAAATCATCAATGAAAGCATAATGCAACACAACTAACAAGAGTAATGCAATGAGACACAAACTAGACTCAATGCACGTGGTACCAATTTTGATCCCTGTTTCATGATCACAATTCCCGTCGGAACGTCTATCTAGTCGCTCACACCCCACATGGGCACACGACAATCGTGATTGCTCACACCCCACATGGGCACACAATCACCTCAACAACAACAACAACATCGATCCCATTAAAAGGAATCCGGATAGATGCTCACACCCCACATGGGCACACGTCATCCCTCAACTCATGCAACATGCTACGCACCTTCAACGACAATATGCAACAACGAAACAAATGCATAAACATAGCATATCATCAATACTCAACTCACTATTTCACAACAACACGCATACACCTATTCGAACATGCATCTTCATAACAATCCTCCAAAATACATCATCTAAAGAAATCATCAAGGAAGCACCAGGAAACCACGCGAAACAACAAGAAAACAGCAAGGAAACAACAAAAATCTCGCAAGCAGCATTGTTACGCCTCTTTGCACCGCCCGGCGGCGCACAGGCATAGCCCTCCCTCAATTCCAACAAAATCCAGTAGCGTTCCATGTTGTGCCTCCTGATCACCACCCGATACTACGAGCGCGTAACAGATTTTCTGCAATCCAATTTTCTGCTACACCAGACCCAATTTCCTCCCCAAAACAGTCCTCATAGTGCACGAAAATCACATCTAATCTCAGCAATATTTAGCAACAATAACATGCATTATTTTATAGACAACATCATGAACAAATCTTAACATTCTAACTCATTAGAACCTATCTTTTTCTCATTAAACCCCATCAAAACCCCAAACTACCTATCAACAAACATTCAACATTCATATGAATTCAACCTAACGATTTTCTACCCAAATACATACATCAACAACCCCTTAAGAGATTAAAGAATTCTCACCCTTACCTTGGATTTGATGAGCTTTCCCTTTCTCTAATGGAGTTCTCCCCTCTTCTTGCCCTAGCCTATTTCTTCCTTTCTCTTCTCAATTCTACGTATGATCAAAAACTGATCCCCTTATTCTCCAATTCTCTTTATAAAGTCCCTCAACTGTGGTTTACCTCATTTACCCTTACTTATCCTTATACAATTACTATCTTATCCTTCCAACTTCTACACATCTAATATTCTAGTTTTTTTTCATTTCATTATATTATTATTATTATTATTACTGCTCCCATCTAATTAAAATAGTAGTAATAATTCCCAAAAATAATATAATCCAGCTTAACATCCATTTACATATTAACCGAACAAATGCGGAATAAAATAGTCTAATTAACTTTACTCTCCTCACCACCAATCTCTACGTTTTTGGTCACACACCTTCACTTCCCTGAAGGCTCATCCTTAAGGCTAATACCCCTTACTACGGGTACTTAAAATATAACGAAACATTTCAAATCACACCATCAACCACACCGACTCATAACTATTTTACAAATATTAATTAAAATAAAAACGGGGTGTTACAACTCTCCCCCACTTAGAATATTTTGTCCTCGAAAATTTACCTGATGCGAACTACCCCGAATACGTTCTCGCATCAAAATAGCCAACTCACATGCCATGAAAGGCAACACCATGAATAACACAAAGCAAAAATACACCTTACCAACGACAACAACAACAACAAGATGCAATGCTCACGCAATGCACTCGACGACCAACTCAAGACGCAAAGAATAACCAAGTTACGAACATACAGGTTTACTCTAGAACTGGAACATAACACGATCGTTATCAGCACCATAGGTACCCAGGTAACAACAAAGCTAAGAGCATAAAGATCCATAACACACATCGTCTTAACCACATCAACATAACCCTATTACCAACATCGCTGTCACATTACACTAATGCAACAGTGCTACGATCCACCAATTAAACATGTAAACTAATGCATCCATCTATATAGTAATACATGAACAATATTTAGACCTTTCACCTATCACTTCTATCCTGGAATGTCCAATGGTTTGCATCAGCCTTGCAGGCTCTATCGTCCAACCCTTGCATTCTTACAAGTCACACACACGCATGTAAGAACTGCGCTACATCATGCTTCAGCTGCGCACTCTGATTACTTGCAACTATCGAATCTACCAAGTTCACATCCAACTTCTGACTCTCTTTAACAATCACCAGAAATTGTTGTTCACTTTTAATATGCCCAACCTCACACTCCACTGCGTTATCTCTCACACCAGACACTAATCTATGAACTGCTAACTCAATTCTAATTCTCTGACCATCAAAGCAGACATATGAAAAGACTTTCGACTTAACTCATCAAGAATTCCAACCATCCTTGTCGTCTTATACTCCATTCCTTCTGACCCAACAAGTATTCTACACTCATGTGATTACTAAACACTTCGAACCTAGATCCATAAAAATAATACCTCCAGATGTTCAACACAAATACAATTTCAGCCAATTCCAAATCTTGAACATGATAGATACTTTCGTGACTCCTCAATGGTCGTAAAGCATAAGTTGCGACTTTACCCTCTTGTATTAACACACTGTCTAAACTCATCTTAAACACATTCTAAAACCCCATAAACGGTTCATTAAGATCAGGCAGAATCAAAACTGGAGTCGTAGTCAACTTCTACTTCAGCTCTCTATAACTTTCCTCACCACAAACATCCCCAAACAACCGACTTACCCGTCGCAAGTCAACAGAGATAACGGAAATGCTAACTTGGAAAAACCTTCCATAACTCGCAGTAATAACCAACTAAGTTCAAAAATATTATAATCTCCTTAACCCACTTCGGGGCTTTCTCGTTGTAGAACTACATCTACTTCTGATGGATCCACAATAATACCCTCGTCTGAATTAACATAACCAAGCAAACTTACCTCTACTAACCAAAAGTCACACTTTGATAACTTAGCATATAACTTTATCTCTTTCAATACTTGTAACTCAATTCTCAAATACTCTACACGTTCTTCTTCTGATTTTATAATAGATCAGAATATCCACAACGAAAGGCATTTTTGGTGAGTGAACTTGGGAAATAGTTCACTCTTAGGTTTTCATTATTAGTAATTTCGCTTGCCTCTATTAAGTATCTTGCCACATGATCGACTGTGGACTCACTAGTATCCCCAGAAAACTTAGTAAACTTGAGGACTTTCCATCTAGGGGTAAATCTGACTGCAAGATGTATTCAGATAATGGTGATGTATACTTTGGCTTATGAAGGCCAACATTTACCCCATTCCTGTCCATAATCCTTTCGACCATGGCTGTTAGGTTATTATCTGCCGCCACATCTTCGCGTCAAACTTGATTTATCACATCATCAGTATTCTGGTTTCTATTTTCCATTACTACCCTTTGTTCCCTTTGGATTGGCTGTTCAATTCTAGGTGGTTCGACCCTAGGTGGTTCGACTCCTACCCCCTGGTTTATAACATTTTCTTGGGGTACATTTGACTGAACTTGGTTAATTGTAGGGTCTTCTTCTAAGATTACCCCCAATATTTTGTACCATTCATTCCCTCTGAGGCTGTCGAGGGGGTTGTGGAACACTAAAGATATCAGTAATGCGTGTCATTTGTGCTGCCAATTGTTGGTTTGTTTGGGTAGTATTTTGGATTAAGGGATTGAATATGACACATATTTGTTAGGCAAGCATCTGGACCATCTCATGATTACTTTCATCCATTTGTTGCCTTATCACTGTTGCAGAATTGTTGGTGATATTTGGCATCTGGGTAGGAAATTATGTCCTTAAGGGTTGGCTAATTCGACCCATATTATTGATACCTGAACCAGATCCTTGTAATGGCGAAGTTACATTCACCACTGGGTCTTCAAATGCTGATGAGGCATTATGCAAACTTGCCATCACTGATGTTGGCATACCATAAGGTTGATCACGTCCTATTGGAGGCATTGAAAATCCAGGCACATAAGGCCTGAACAAACTATTCCCCACTGGAGGGGGGGGGCTCATTGGTAGACCCAGTGTTCCCCCATAGGATAGAATGGGACCACTTTAAGCAATCGACTGCACAGGCGTCAAACTTCTCATGGTTGGTATGGCTTCAGATGGTGATGCTGAAACCGTATTGCCCCTTGTCGAAGAAGAAGGGGTGGCTCTCCATCATTTGGTGGATTTTGGTTACTTGGTGAATTTTGATTCACCGCCCTCATTATGTATCTCCTCCTAGGCCTTTCTTCGTTGTTTGTGGCTATCCCACCACTCCTAAGTCTCATGCAACGAAGTGTAGAGAGATTGTAAAAATGAAGAATTTAAATGTAAAATTTGTCCAAAAAAAGTAAAAAGAATATTTTTAAACAAAATAGCACTGTCCCACCTGGTGTGGCAATTTGTTTACCGTGAAAATTGGTAAACAACAGTTGGTCTTCAAAAAATTTGGTTTACATGCAGGATCAACCAATGAATCCTAAGGACATAGCTATTGTATTAATATATTTCTCGAAAAATGAAAAACACTTCGACAATATTCATTTGTGTAAAAGATTATTTTGATTGTTATTGGAAGGATTCGACTTAGTAAAAATTGATAAAGAAATGCAATGAAGAAAATAACTTCAAAGTAAAAAAGTGAAGTAAATAACAATTGGTAAATGAAAGTAAATTTCCATTGAAATGGAATAAAATGTGGTGTTTTGTTGAAAAGTATTTCGGGGGGTGTTTTATCGTATCCACAGGGATTGAAAGTATATTGCCGCCGTTATATAGTCGAAATCGTTTTAAACTTTTAAAGTAACAAAGAGTTTGGTAATTTCGTATCGGATCGTTTGCATAAGAATTCACTAATCAACGGTAAAGAAATTGGTTTTTAGGGTTTGGTAAAAACATGCCAAGATTAGGGTCCGATAATCCGTTTTGCACGTATTTACTCGATAAAGCATGTGAACTTGTTAATGATGAATATAACCACATATCCTCTCAAAAGTTTTATCTCTAACACTTGTTGTGGGATTTATCATATTGATCCTTTGATGATCTCTCACTCAAACTACCAATACGATAACATTCAAGTTCAATATTTATGAACATCAACTTTCAAAACTATCTCTAGCCTCATGATTATTGATGGATTGAAACTTAGGTCAAGTTTTAGAACATATCTCTCGATCATGAATTAAAACAAAATATAAACCATATAAACAAAGTTTTTCTTCTATTTATATCATCAACAAAGTTCACACACTTACAATCAAGATCAATACATACAAAATGAAGGATTACCTACCACTAATCTCGACACAAGATATGTTTAGCTACACATATTCATGGTAGCTTGTTTTACAAGTTTCGTGAGGAGATGAAAAAACATATGCGTCGAAGAATCGAGATCGGATGCAAATCCAGCTTCTCTATGTGAAGAATTGCTCTTAGATGAAGAAATATCAGAAAAATAGGTTTTGGTGTGATAAAGTGAAGTTATGATCCCAAGAAAATTCACAAAATACATTTATAGTACACTTGAAATCAGACACGTTCGCACTGCAAACTTTTAGTTCGCCTAGCGAACTACACTTTTGGCATCTGAAGTGCCGTCTGATAAGCTAAACCGCCTTTGAGTTTCTGCATAAGTTCACAATGCGAACTTTTGTTCGCAAAGCGAACTATTTGCCTACAAGTTCGCAAAGCGAACTTAGGCCCCTTTAGCTACTGCCTCATCAAAGGTGTCCTTCGTTAAGTCTTCGCAAAGCGATGAAATCAGCGAACATTCGCTGGGATTTTGCAAAGCGAACTTTAGTCCCTTTTCTTACTGTCCAAATCCTGGGACCATTCGCTGGAGCTTCGCCAGTTATTCACAAAGCGAACATTCGTTTTGAGAACTTGCTGATGTTTTCCTCTTTTCTTTGGCAACTTGCATCATTTCTTTGTGTCTTATATCTTTGATCAATTAGTGCTTTTTCCTGCACAATAACACATATATTACAAGCACCAAAGGTATATTCACAATGTTTGAAGAATAACAACGATTCATGAGTAAAATCCACAATTTGACATAGAAAAGCTTGAAAAATGTCAAGTATCAAATAGAAATATATAACATGTTTGACATCTAACATGTTTCAAACGTACGTTCTCAATAGTAACTCTTTTCTCACTTTGACTTGGATACTTTGAGTAAATTTTTTAGTATAGTGCAACAATTGAACACACAAAAATCCTAATACTAAGACCCCTATTTATAAACGTCGAAATAACTATCTCCAATGAACATTTATCCAAAAGCTATCACGTTTCGCCCTGCACGTCTTCGTATAGTTCTCCACGCGTCTCTCATGAGAAACGGATAAGGACAAAAGACAGTTATTTATCTGTATTTTGAATTTCAAACTTCTGTCGAAGGAAGGCTTCAGACATCCTCCATCGAAATGACCTTCTATACTTAGAAATTATTCCTAAGTATTTGTCCAAACATGTCTCCTTCATAAGAACCATTTTGACCAAGCTTCACACCAGCTTCTGTCGAAGTCAGCAAAAATCTAAGAAACTTGATTTTCACTTAGTTTCTCAAATGAAAACATGGCGTCGAAATTCTCAACTAACAATTGTCAATTTGGCTCTTTTTTAATCTACCATCGTTTGTTTAAAAAAAACGATTATAAACTAGGTTATGGCTTTAAAACTATTTTTTTATACAAATCCGATTTTAAATTGATTGTTTTCTCAAAATCATTTTAAATCAAAATTTTTTTGGACTAGTTAAATCAAATATTTATAAATTTAAATGAAAACCCGGTTTTTATATTTAAAACTTTTGGTTACTTTTTAAAAATGATTCTTATTATAAAAAAAAAAACCGATTTTAAGACATTTTTTACTTATTCATATTTTTATCAAAATTTGATTATTAAAAAAATGAATGATTATAAATTTTAACAGAATTCATATTATAAACATATTGGAAATCTAAATTTGATGAAATGATATAGTTTGAGACTAAAGAGGATAAATTTTGCAAGTAACTATTTTCATTTCTATGTCTAAAATCTAATCATTAGTGGTCAGATTTTATAAAATTTAAATTCAAAAAACAATTAACAAAATATAAAAATACATTGAAATAATAGATTTTTGGATAAAATCGGATTATAACCTCATCTAAAAATAAAATATAGATGAATAATTAAGCCATTTGTAAATAAATGGGTTGATAACCATATAATAATATTCAGATATTTAAAATGGATTTGAATCGGGTTGATGATTTTGTCCTCATCACTAGATATTTTGTGCACCCCTAGTTAAAGATCTAAAATATTGAGCCTTTATATTTTAGAAGGTTCAATATTATTGTTTATTCATCATTAACTAGTGAAGACTTTCATGACAAGAACAAGTTAGGAGATTTGAGGTTAAGACATAGTGGATGCTTGGAGGTTTTATGGGCATTTTAATGAGTTTTGCAGAACACAGGGGATAAAAATGCATATCATTGTTGAGTTTCTAGGGTAAGGTTGGTGCAAAAGCAGCTTACTTGAGTGGAAGATGTTCATTTACAAGAATAAAATTCCAACACCTATGGTGGTTTGTAGTAAGAAACCTGGAAAATAATCTTATTTAAAGGTCGCCAAAGCTTTTTCTATTGTGCAAATCAAGCAAATTCAGCTTTATGGTACAGTTCTGGATTGCGTTTTAGGCTATCCAAGAGGCTGGAAGAGTTGTGAGTTATTAGGAGTGAAATCTAGAAAACTGAAGTTCACCAATGGCATAAGTATTATTTTCTATGAGTCCCTTAAGGGAAAGATGAGTAAAGATCTAGAGATGAATCTTTTAGAAATTATGGTGGAGAAAAATCATTTTGAGGTGGAGTTTCCTATTATGGAAACTATTAGTAGTGAGAGAACAACTACACAATCCTCTAATTATCATTTGACTCATGAAGGGTTGCAAAATGCAAAAACAGGGACCTTCACAGATACATTCAAAAGCAAAGAGGGTCAAAGATGATTGAATAATTGTTTCGTTCAGGAAACAGAAATAGGTAGAGTTCAAAAACGAGTGATCTTGAACGGTGGCTCTGATCTCCTTTACGGTGGCATGGGGTGGACCTGCATGGTTAGCACTCCAACGCCCAAGTCAATTCAAGAATCAAGATGAGTATAATAAAAATTTGAGATTAGATATTGTAATTTGTTCTTAGCATGTGAACTGATTTTATACTTTGAGTCTAATGAGGTGGATTTGAGATGGATTGAGCCTTAGTCCATTGGTCCTTTGGCTGGTCCAGAACAGTTTTCCTCAAGGCTTTGTCGCGAACTCAAGGGTTTAGGGGAAGCCGTAAGTATCATTGAACGACCTCCGTGATGTGGTTTGATGTGGAATGAAACTGAAATACTTGGGATCAATTTAAAAAAAAAAGTAGTGGGGAAAAGACGCGTTTAATGCGGTTCCACCATTAAAACGCTTCATCACCCTTTTCTGACACGTGTAGTGACATGACCAGTTAAGGTATGGTGCATCTTATAGTGTGCTAGAGTGCACTCGAGTTGGCGTGTATCCATGAGTGTAAATCTAGCCATAGATTTTGTGATTCCTTTCCACAAATGGTTTGATCTTTTCAACTGTCGTTGCTTATAAATAGAGTGAGTTGTGTATCTGGAAGTTTTTCACAATCTTTAGCATTCAGATTTGCGGTTACTTTCTAGAAAACGTCTTCGTTTCTTATTCTCTGAGAGTGCCAATAGAAGAATTTTTCAGTGCTTTGTTTAAAGCTCTCGCCTTTCTTCGGGTTCTCCCACTTCATCACCCCTAGATAACCAAGTTCTATTCAAACACAAGCATTTATCTTCTAGTATTCCCTATTTTTTAGTCAAGACGAGTGATAATACAGTCGAGCTAGTGAGTGATTATGAAGTTGAAACTTCATTTGCCCTTGCAATGGGGACCTCCCCTGATTCTCATCTTTCTCCTGTTAGTAGTGATCACCTTGTCATACCCCAAATTTATCCTACCTGTATATCATTTTCATCTGTACATTCACCCAGTAACCATATTCAGAAAATCCAAAAATATGTTGTTTCCTTGTTTCCTAAGTCCAAGTTGTTGCAAGGTTGAATAAGGAGTGTATGTGTAGTGGATTGAGGTTCATTGGTTTTGATTTATTTCGTTATTCAGGCATGGTTCTGTTTCAAGATGAAGGTTTGGGTGTGATTGATTCAAATGGTGTATGTGTGAAGCTCTAATTAGGGTTTGTGTCAATGCCATTCAGTGGGGATATCAGTGGCTTCAGAGTTGATGATCATCAGGATCCAACTCACTTCTCAGTTAGGATTTCCGTGTGAATCCAGGTTATATGTGGTGTGATCAAGTTCTCAGGCTGTACCGAAGCAGGAGTTTTATGATTGAGGATTATCAGGTTTCAATTAGGGTTTTGTACAATATTTTGAAGTCCATATCTCAATTCATACTTCCTTTGATTTCATGTCATTTGGTGCTCACTTGGTCCATAGTGGAGGTCTTAGTTTTATTGGTATTCAAGAGGATTCATTGATTCAAGGCATCAGTTTATTCTCAGTTCATGATTAATTCAGATTCATTCTAAATCCAAGAATTGATTTGGTGGATTCATTTTAATGCAAGGTTCTGATTCATCTCAAATTCTACATGGATTCTTGTACTACTTTATTCAACGGGAATCAATTCAAGTTTTAGTGAAAAATTCAAGAAGTTGTAATTTGATGAGATCAACTTAGAAAACTCAGGTTTCAATTGTTTGAGTTTCTTTTTAATTCACAAGTCATGGTTACGTTACCCGAACAACTATCAAATTGCCATGAGCAAGTATTTTTCATGTTCAAGATAAAGTTCAAAGCAATCCAAGCAAAAGTCAAATGGTGGGTGCCAAAATCAAAGTCATAATCACCAGGTGAAAGTCTACATTCAAGTGTTTACCAAGTTCATGCTACAAAACATTGAAAGCCCATGGATTGTATAACAAAAGCCCATTTCAAGTTCCAAAAGTGCTACAAAAAGCCCATACAGCCAAACAAATTTCCAAATAAAATAATAAATGGTCAATTTCCAATTTGGGAAAGGTATCACACATGCTTCACATGAGAATCATCTCCCAAGACTTTTCCACGCAGCATTCAATACTAGCTTCTCCCAGCAACCAAATAAGCAACGCAAGGACTTTTTCAAGTCGTCTTTGCATAATACTCCCAGTACCACGCCAAAATCAAGCTTCAGCTGCTATTTCTCATGCCAAAAGCTACACCCACCAAGCCTGCCAAACCGAATAACACGCACCGCACCTACAACATCCGTACGACCTGCTGCAAACCACCATGAGCCTTCAAGAAAATACGAGCCTCAACGCAACATCCTTACGCATCATCATAGCACATATCCTGCAACAAACTTTCACATAACGAACATAAAAACAACCCATAAAATATACACCATACAATTAATATACGACAACACAATGATGCATCACCAAACAGTCACAACAAACTTGAGAAATACGCGAGCCTACTATGCAAAAGTGACGTCACATGAGCCAATCCACAATCCCAGCCAAACCGTTACGACACACAAACCGTACAACACACAATCGCGTAACGTTACGTACCAAATAAACATTTTCCAGCTCATAATTCCCTTCTCAGACCTTTCCACATTTACCCTTAATTCCTCTATAAAATCAGTGTCACATTTCATTCACAGGGGAGGATTCGCAAAACCTATCTCTTTTCCCAATCCGTTTCTTCACTCTCCTCTCAAACCACAATATCCCCAAATCAACAACGACACTCGACCCCTCTCTCTGAATAAACAATAGCTCACCTCAATTCTAAAAATAAAACCCCAAACCCCAAAATCTGCAAATCAAATAAATCGATTTCAGAAACCAGAAAGCAGAGAGAGATGGAGTAGAAACGTGAAAGCGAAACTGAAATCCAACAAAGCCAAGAACGAACCTGAGATTTGAAACGGAACGGAGGAGAACAATATCGAGACGGAAATAGGTTGCCGTTCAAGGTTGGAACAAGATTTTTTTTCTGAATCTGTTTGTTATTGATGATATGCTGCACGATGATGTAAGCACCCTTCCATAGCCGATTGACCCATTCTTTCTTTAAATTTAGTTTCAATTTGTTTTTTTTCCTTCTGAAATGGAAAACCGTGTTTTGAAGAAGAAAGATATGTGGCTTCATCTACTTTCCTTTGACCAGATTGCAACGTGCCTTTTTTTTTATTTTTTATAAGAAAAACGTTGTTGCTGTTAACTTGGCTGTTGGGCTTAAGGCCTGTTTGGTTTCACACCTCCCTTTTGTTTTTTTTTTTAAATAAACCGTGCTTCATATTGTGGATTTTGGGCTTTTGTAAGCTCGTGTGGCTTCTCTACACACCATTTTTTTATCTCACACCATTTAGTTTGTCAAGGTTGACCGTGTGTAGTGATGATGGGCTTAAAGCCCACATGATTCACACACCGATTTTCTTTTTCTTTAAGTTTTTTATATATTTTTTCTAAATTTCTTTTAAATTCTTAATATGATTTTGTTTAATTATCTCTTAGTTTTTTTCAAAATAATTCCACTTCCATTTTATTTCTCATTCTATTTTTATTTTGGTCAATGATATATCAAAAGGTCATAGATGAAAATCTTGATCAATATAAGACCATTTTCTAGTTTATTGGTCAATGAAAGTCTAAAATTATAGATTGTCGATTTATCGATTTAAAATCTTGGTTAAGATGAGACCAATTTTATTTTCATTTCGATTTCCATTCCATTTCGCATTATCTTCTTCTATTTTCTCTTTTCCGATTGATGAAGTCTTTCTATTCACGAATGTTGGTTGATTGAGGTTGTTTAACCTTCATTATTTCAAATTTGTAGTGAGTGATCATCGAGATCACTTTCTATACTTTGGGATCGTGATAGGTTACCTTCGATTAATTGACAAAAGTTTGTGATTAAGACGAAACTGTCACCTTTTCTTTTCGTGTGGCACGATTTCCTTGGAGAATGATCCTCAATATCATTTCACTATTGTGTTTTAGCACAAAGATCAAATGTGTGACCTCCTATAGTATGATCTTCGTCATAGATCGTGTTATGTTGGTTTAACGCTACATGTCCCATATCGGAAAATGATTCTTCGTGGCCCAAACTTATGTTTGAAAGCCCAAGGATGATTATTTAACCGTCGTGGATCATTCGTTCTAACAATTAACAACTAATAAATAACAACTAACTTTACTTTACCGTCAAATATTATCTTGCTCATACTATAATTGTTCATATTATCTTGATTATTATTCATATTGTTCATATCATATTCATACTTGTTCATCTAACCCTCTTCTTATTTCTTATTTTATTCTTAATCAAAACACACTAACAATTATCGAAACCATAGAAAACTAAATTGGTGGCCTGTTGTTGGACTTTGTACAAAAATCCTAGCTTGGAGGTTTTGTCCGACTCTTGCTCAAGGCTTAGTTTAGGACACCTTGCACACACACGACTTCCTCTTGGGATACCTTACAATGAGACTTTTTATTTTGTGCAATCCCTTGTAATTTACATGTACCCCGCTCCCATTCTGATGTACGCATCCGTCTTGCTTTGATTGTGGTTTGTTTACTAGGAGCACCCATAGGGACTAGCATAGACAAAACCATTTTCAAACTAATTCTCGATTCGTCGTCGAGCCCATTTTCAAAACACCCACGTAAGTCGATTGCTCATTAGCATCGCCGTCAACCTAACATACACTCACTTCATCGTGGTTTTGTTACTAGGAGCAC
This sequence comes from Lathyrus tuberosus, assembly GCA_022829125.1. Lineage (NCBI taxonomy): Eukaryota > Viridiplantae > Streptophyta > Magnoliopsida > Fabales > Fabaceae > Lathyrus > Lathyrus tuberosus. The sequence continues at coordinate 4,647,156 of JALAZF010000254.1, forward strand.
CCCTAGGGACTAAGATCGATTCTCACCCTTTTTCAATCAAACTCTCGACTCGTCGTCGAGCCATTTTCAAATCAACCTCTAACCAAACTTCTTTTCAACTACCTCTTCGCATACAAACTAACCCTTGATCCAACGTCAAGCGGATTTTCACAAACAAACTTCAAAACAACTAACAACTATCGCAACTCTTTTCAAGGTGAAAAATGGGGGGGTTGAGTCTTTGATCTCTCTTCAGTTGTTTAGGTGCGGGTTCTCTTACTCGTGTGTGAGCAATTGACGCCTCTAAAACATTTCCAACTCGACAACTTTCAAACCATTCTTCAAAATCATCCAAAACATGTTTCCAACCATCAAACCATTTTCAAACTCAAACCATGGATGAAAAAGAGAGAGAGAGTCAAATCTTTGATTCACTCTCCCGATTACTTGGGCCCGAGAAATTTTTCTTAAGTTCAAGTACTCGTCATCCAAACCAAACCAACCAACCAAACACCTCCTCCTTTTCGTGGTCGTATCCACAAACTACGACTGCTCCGATTCTTTATTCTCGTCCGAGTAAAGATACGTAGGCACAAGATTGTGATGATCTTGCTGAGCACACTTTTTCTTTTTCCACACTTTTCATATTTCCATCTTTTCCGTCCAAACCCCGTAGTCGAACTACGACTGCTCCGATTCTTTATTCTCGTCCGAGTAAAGATACGTAGGCACAAGGTTGCGATGATCTTGGTGAGCACACTTTTTCTTTTTCCACACTTTTCACATTTCCATCTTTTCCATCCAAACCCCGTAATCGAACTATGATTGCTCTGATTTCTCATTCTCGTCTGAATGAGCATACGTAGGCACAAGGGCCCCAATAATTTGCGAGCACCCTATCCTAAAACCACCCATTTCTCCCTTAGCATCTTTTCCTTTCATCTTACTATTTCGCATTTATCATTGAGAAGAAAATAAACAAGCTTAGCTAACGTTCATTGCAATTTGAATTAAGAGGTTTCCGTTGAGTACAACGGATGTGAGGGGGTGCGCGTACCTTCCTCTCACATAACCGACTCCCAAACCCAGAATGTGGTTGCGACGACCATGTTCTTATCTCCCTTAAAGGTTTTCTCGATATTTTCCTTTCCCTCTTTTGGGATAAATAAAGTTCAGTGGCGACTCTGTCGAACCGCATTTTCTTCCGCGCCTTTTGCGCGAGGGTCGTGTCTTCGATTGTGATTTTTTGAGGTGCGACATACCTAGAACCATAAATCATATCCATATCTGACCATTCAGATTCATAAAAGGGTATCTAGGGATTCCCTTCGTCATCTAGTTCATTAGCTCCCCTTATATCAAATGTTGGCGGAGGAATACATCGCGTCGAGGTCCCTATTCCCCCTTGCATCTTGTCGAAAAATGAGGTATGAACAAATTTGAAAAGGAGGGAACGCGCTAGAGGTTACTTTCATCTTCGTTTGCAGGCTAATGATTGTGAGCTTAGAGACGCTGGTGTGCTGGCCCACTTTAATCTTTAAAGTCGGTCGGTTGTGTCGGAGTATGATTGGGTAGATGCAAAATTAGCGGTACTTCCTCGGTTCTAAGCACTAGGCTAACATAGATGCGACTGGTATTATGGTCAGAAAGCCTTTGGAGTGGTTAGTATAACACCTTATTTCTCCGACTCTTTAATAAAATATTTCAATATAACTCAACAAATAGAGCGTCACACTGTTGCTGCAGCAGACTAGCAATCAAAAGTAAGTATTTGTTTTATCGTATACACAGGGATTGGTGCGATGGTTTCTACATTTTTAAGCTTTTCGTTCAGAGGGTGCTTGAAATTTTAAAGACACGGAATGTAAAATGCATGAATAAATAAATAAAGTTTTGGAGAGAGGAGAGAACTTGTCAGGATTGGATTTCATCCACCGATAAAATACGTAAATCTACCAATCGGTTGTGCACAATCTAAACATTTATCAATATCATCATGTATCACTCATCAACGCCGTTATGTCTAGCGATGTCGAGAGTTCAACCGTATTGTTTAATCGACGATCTCTCAGCCTATTAAACAATACGGATCATTAAGATTTGATACCCACGGTGAATGTTAGATCTAAATCTATGTCTAGAGTTAAGAATCTAACAGATGATTATCCTAGATCTAGATTCGAAGAGTATTCCTCAATCATGGTTCAAATTAAAATGTAAAACAAGTAAACAAGGATAACATTGATATAGATTCATGAAATAGATTATACACAACACCATGATCAACAAAAATACATACTTTAACAGAAAACTTACATCGAACCCCAACAAGAAAGGGATTTAGCTACCCATGGTATCTAAATACAAAGAGAAGAATGAAGATGAACAAGCATCCATCACAGTGTCCCGCCGATAGAAGCGAATCCAGCTCCAGATTTTCAAGGTGCACCATCTCTTGTTATTTTCCAAACGCCTCTCTCCCAAAAATGGGTTTCTTGTGTTTTTGTGCCAAGATAGAATATGAAAAATGGTTTAGTTCCCCAAAATATCTAAGAAGAAATGAATATATAAAAATTTGAAAAATGGATTTAGGTTAAGCCCACTCTGGTTGTGCTTAGCCCAACCAGAAACTACAAAAATGCCTTCCCCACTGCCTAGGCCCTCTAAGCACGTTAGGATCGCGCTTAGCCCGGTCAAGAACTTTAAAAATTGCATTTTAGAAGCAAATCTCATGTCCTTTGATGCTCAAAGCTCCTCTAATGCATACAAACCTACAAAATAAGTTTCGAATGATCAAACTACACAATATGTACACACAAGTTGAGGTTTATCTAAGAAATTCAATTGAAACAAGTCAATAAGTGGCACAAAACTACACACATATTAAACACAATTTTACACTTATCGCACGCATGTCAAACATGCTTCACCATAGCATGAAAGAACCACAAATAAAACTTTCAAAAATAAGTGGTGGAAAAACCAATAAGTTTAACATATAATTCTCAACAACAATAAATGAGAAAGTGGTTCGACAATCCTCAAAAGAAATAAGACATGCAACAAGAGAAAACATAGAACAATATGATCCGTCCCCTAGTGTTACATATCAGAGCGACTCCACTAAGACCCGAACAGTTTTTAGCTAAGGAGGCACATCGACATCCTTTAACATCAAGCATCTACTCTTGTACCTGATTATCTATGCCCCAGAAGAACACAGACGCAACAAAAAAATAGAAAAAGGGTGAGAATACGCTCAAATAATTAACGGTGCAAAACATAACAAGGATAGTAACACGCATAATAATCAACAACATACAACTATTACACAACAACACTAAATATTCATCAATCACCCACACACCTTCAGTTCATAAACTATAGACATCATTTATCATAACAATCATAATAATCAATAACAATATATATATATATATATATATATATATATATATATATATATATATATATATATATATATATATATATATATATATATATATATATATATATATATATATTGTTCTGGACTGGGCCAGGGTCTGCCCCTCAGTCGAGAAGGCCCAATCCACAGGACATTAGATAGCCCAACAAGGACCTCTTTACAAGACCACTGTCGGGCACATACACGCCCCCACATCGTCGGGCACGTGCCACCCCTCAACATTGTCGGGCTCATCAGAGTTCGTCGAGCAGAGGCATCAAGCCCCTCAGGGCTCGCTCTTCCTCGACACTCAGGTGCTCTTCCCTGCGAGGAGCCATCTCCTTCTCACATAAGAGTCCTCCCCGCGAGGACATGTCTCTCCCCGACACGCAAGACTCCTCCCCGCGAGGACACGTTCTCACGTAACCACCCACTCCCGATGGAATCGGTCTACCCTAATTCTGGAGATCTAGGAACGGTTACCCCAGGGCGAAGACCACGTGCTGGTCTTCACTACGCCACGTAAGCCCTGGAAGTTACTTGGATTGGGCCTGACAATCCAGCCCAATGCAAGTAACCGTTGGCCCCGCGCTGGGGGCTCTCTATAAATACCCTCTCACTTGAGAGGGTCAGGTTACACACACTTTCTTACTCTCACCTCTGTACTTTCTATTATTCTCTGACCATTTACCTTACTTGAGCGTCGGAGTACCTTGCAGGTACACCCCCTCCCCCCCCCCCCCCCCCGGCCGTCTTTCAACCTCACCGGAGCTGAAGTCCAAACGACGTTGTTGGCCACCAGATACTGTCTGATCCAGGTACGATCAGTGGCGCCGTCTGTGGGAACGGACAGGATGAGGCGGCGAACAGAGTAATCCTACGAGGACTGAAATGTCGATTAGGCGACGCCAAACAACGGTGGGTCGAGGACCTACACAGCGTCCTCTGGGCCTACCGAACGACCCCACATTCTACAACCGGGGAGACCCCCTTTCGCCTGACCTACGGAACGGAAGCGGTGATCCCCGTGGAAATCAGGGAACCCTCGAGGAGGACAGAAGCCCCCCTCGACGGGGACGCGAACGACGAAGCCCTGAGGGAAGAACTCGATTTCGTCGAGGAGACATGTTCGGGCGCTTCTCTCCGAGAAGCTTCACTTAAGCAGAAAATAACACTACGTTATAATGACAAAGTTATCAAACGTGATTTTCAGGTGGGCACCCTCGTCCTACGAAGGAACCAGAAAGACTTGCGAGAAGGCAAACTCGTCGCGAACTGGGAGGGCCCGTACCGCGTCCGCGCGAAAATGGGGACTGCAGCCTACTTCCTAGAAAATCTGCACGGGGAAGAACTTGCTCGACCATGGAACGCTGAGAAGCTCAAACAATACTACATTTAAGCACTGCCCACGACTCACAAACACCGCGATTACGGGACGAACTAAGGTACGAGCGCATCACCCCTATACAGAACATGATGATCAAAGGCCGCGTCGTGTGTGCGCGAGGACTTTTGATCCGATGGGGATACCTCGATCGAGCTCCGTCATCGTTGTACCAATTAGGCAGAACACTCAGCTCGCGATGGGAAGTTCACGCCACGAAGTTAAGACCTCGATCGAGCTCTTAGCCTCGTTAAAGGTCGGAATACGTCTCCGACCACCCGACCAGCTCTCCACGCGGTCAGGGACTATCAAGGTCGAGAAAATCCCAAAGTCTTTGTTACTTAGATAAAAACAAAGTATAACAAATGCTATAACATCACACACAGTATAAACAATACAAACAGCACACGAGCAGATAAGCAAAATTGCATTAAAGCGGGCAGAAGCCCATTGTATAAATATTACAAACAAGTATCAAAAGCCCCTGGCACGCAGGCCGAGCATACGTATTGAAAAATAAATAAAATGGCTCGCAGGCCGAACAAAATGAAGAAGAAAAGCCTACTCGGCGACAGTCCCTTCGGGCTCCTCGCGTTCATGAACCTCATCCACCCGCATCGGCTGCACGATTTAACCGTCGACCACCTCGGAGTCGGGGTCAATCCCTTCGGTTGTGAGGTCAGGGTTGAGAACCCGAAGCTGCTGCACGGCGTTTTTGAATCCTATGTCGGCCGCTTCGAGGTTGTCCTCCTCGGACTGTCGGAGCTTCGCTATGAGCGCTGCCCGCGAGGTCAGCAACCTATCTTCCTCTGTTTCCTCATCAGCAGGGTGGACAACCTCCTCCAACTCGGCATTCCTCGCCAAGAGACGATCCCTCTCCTCTTCAATCCCGACGAGACGTCTCCGTTTTTCCTCAGCATTCTTCAGCTTTTCTTCCAACTGCCCTTGAAGCTCGACTTGGGCCTGGTTCTGGCTTTTACAGTCAGCCAGCTCCTTGCCCACCTTCTCCATTTCAGCTGAGATAGACTGGAAACTCTTGTGCAGCCTGTTCAGTTCGCCTTTCGGGCACGCCTCGTCGTTCAGAACCAAGGCAGCTGCACAAACCCGCATCACAGCGGACACATCCTCCACCGGCGCCTTTCTCCGAGAGATATTGTCAACGCCTAGGATGGCCTGAGCTTCGGGGGCACCCACGCAAAGGGAATTATTCCCCATGAAAAAGTTCGGCCTCGAGTGACAAGGCGAGAGCACAAATTTTACAGCAGGAGGACCCTCGTTCTCAGTGAGGTCGATGGCCTCTGAGTCCGCAACACGCCGTCTCTTCGGGGAGCCCTGAGGGCTGGGAGAATCATTATCCTGGTGAGAGCTAGAAGAACCCCCGGTTGTCTGAGCGGGGACGAATTCCTGCGCTCGGATCTGCTCGAGGCGAATTTTGCCTCCCTTCTTCGTATCGCGGTTAGCCTTCAACTTTTTGAGGCGCTCCTCAGCAGACAACATCTTACCTGCACAAAAAACAAAGAGGTCAGTAATTCGAAAAGAAAGACGAAAGTAAAAAAAAGGTCGGGGAAGCCACCTCACTTAACAGCTCGAGAGCCTCCTCGTCATAAAACGTCTCGAGGAGAGCCCTAGTGTTGATCGATCGACGCTTCGTTAAGACCTCCCCATCGTCGCCCTGAAGGAAGTCCCCGTTCGGCGTCACGAACTTGGCTCTATTAAACCCATTGACGAAAGCGATTATTCTCTCGTAAGCCAGGCGATCCCCCTCATCCAAATGGCCAGGACTGACTTTGTAGTTGTCCGTCCCCTTTTTGAAGTGTTCTTCCGTCCAGAACAAGGGGAATCTCGGCTCGAGGACCTCCTCCGTCTGCCCGTCCACCTCACGAGAAACTCGGCGATACACCGAATTCACAGCTTCAAGAGTGACCGGCCTCACGGTATAATACCGGTATTTAAAGTCGCGAACAAAATCCAGATAGGTGTGGAAGAGACTGCTCGTTTATTTAAAAGACACCCAGCCATGTCTGACGTCGGAGGCCTGTCGCTGGAGGTGGAAGATACGGAAGAAGAGAGGCACGATTGCCCCGATTCGGAGATATTTACAGACGAGCTCGAAGACTCGGATAAAAGCGAGAGAGTTGGGATGAAGCTGCGAAGGCGCCAAGCACAGCCAGACGAACAATGCTTGTTGGAAGTCCGTGAAAGGCAAACGCCACCCCGCCTCGTCGAACATGAACTCATAAAGAAGGAACCTCATCCCTCGGTAGGTTGAACATATGCGATGGTGTGCTTGGGGACGGAACACCTTCCACGACTTCGGCGAACCCACCAGCCGATGCTCGACAGTAAAAAAAATATCATCCTCGTCCCCGTCGACGAACTGGGAAGCCATGTTCAGCGGTTCTTCGCTAACCCACTCCGCAAGGGGACGTTCCTCGACACTAGTGATTGGCGCCATTGGAGAGTCGGGCTGGTCGTCGACGTCCAACGTTCCCACGGCCACGGAAACGGATAAAGCTTCCATATACCTGAAAAGCAGAAGGAAACGGTGAATTCGATGATCCATATCAAATTCACCCCTCCACCGATGTTCAAGTGAAAGGGCGAAGAGGGAACGTCGGGGTTTCGAGACTGTCGCGCTCGTCCACGCCCCCGAGACGACCGACGAGCCTCCCCGTGACCATCCTCAGGTCACCGGCATGGCGTGTTGGGAGGATCCCCTCGCCCAGAAGAAATATTGGCAAGGACCCCGAGAGTTTCATCCCATGTCCTCGGGACATTCTTTGTGTCCCCAAGATATTTATCCCTTCTCCCCGCGATATTCAGCAACTAAACTATGAAATTCCGCCGTTTTCACCGGATATTTCGTGATTTCCATGAAGAACTTCATCAGTTCTCCATAAAACCACCCGATATATGCAAACGAATGGAGGAAAAAGAAGAAAGAAACTTACTTGAAATACGCTTTTAGGGTTCCGGCACGGCGATCGTCAGTGGAGAACGGCGGAGAACGGTGGAAGGCAGCGGCGGAAAAACGGAGAAGAAGAGAGGGAGAATCTGAGAGGGAAAGAGCAAACGGTGCAAATGAAACGAGGTGAGGTTTATTTATAGGATCCTCACGGAATTCGAAGGGTTTTAGACTACTAGAGTACACTACCCTAGCATAGTTGCCCCTAGTTGACCCAAGTTCAAACTTCTTGCATCCCCGTTGAGTCGACCATCCGCGAACTACCACGCCCGAGTCTGCTCGTTGATCTCTACCCAGCGAACATTTGGCTCCCCGACGATACGGCTGGTGGATCTCAAACAAGTTTCCCTCATCGCGGTCACGCGATCGATACTCCCCTGGCATGCTTGTTGGCCCTTAAGTCATTACTCCGACACTTCGGAGCAACGACTTGGGGGGCTCCTGTTTTGGACTAGGCCAGGGTCTGCCCCTCTGTCGAGAAGGCCCAATCCACAGGACATGAGATGGCCAAACAAGGACCTCTTTACAAGACCACTGTCAGGCACATACACGCCCCCACAGCGTCGGGCACGTGCCACCCCTCAACATTGTCGGGCTCATCAGAGTCCGTCGAGCAGAGGCATCAAGCCCCTCAGGGCTCGCTCTTCCTCGACACTCAGGTGCTCCTCCCTGCGAGGAGCCATCTCCTTCTCACATAAGATTCCTCCCCGCGAGGACACGTCTCTCCCCGACAAGCAAGACTCCTCCCCGTGAGGACACGTTCTCACGTAACCACCCACTCCCGATAGAATCGGTCTGCCCTAATTCCGGAGATCTAGGAACGGTTACCTCAGGGCGAAGACCACGTGCTGGTCTTCACTACGCCACGTAAGCCCTGGCAGTTACTTGGATTGGGCCTGGCAATCCAGCCCAATGCAAGTAACCGTTGGCCCCGCGCTGGGGGCTCTCTATAAATACCCTCTTGTAACACCCCCAATCTATACCCCCAATTAATTAAAGCAGTAAAAGAAATTCAAAATTTCATCAGAGTATATTTAAATTATCATGGCATAGACGGGGGAAGTCACATTATATTGAAACAATACATACAACACCTGCTCATAAAGATATGCAATAGTGGGGTAGCAATCAACAGAGGAACTCGGTTCCTTACACCCACATTTCAGATTTTAGAATAAAAGCGGAAAATCTAAAACTGAATATCATATATATATATATATATATATATATATATATATATATATATATATATATATATATATATCACTTAAAAAGTTGTCATACATCAAGTTATACATGCACAAGTCAAAAGATATATATATATATATATATATATATACAGTACACAATAATCACAAACGGCCTCTCTAACTACTCGGTGTCATATATCAGAGCCGACCGACAAAAGAATGAAGACGCAAAGCTTCACAAAAAGACCTCCAGCAACTCTAATCTGCAATGCCTCATAGAGCATTATAAAACAGCAGAAGGGTGAGAAAAACAATCATAATACAGTTGCATATAATTATATATTAACGCAAAAATGCACATATAGATTTCTCACCACAAACATACAACAGAATCCAAATACCACACAACATCATGCATATTTCATTTATCTAACGTCAATGCACATTAATCGTACACAATGCAATTATCACCAAGAATATCAATTCATCAATTCCACACACGATTAATCCATTCACAATTCTCACACATAGTCAATCATATTTATGATTTATACAAATGCACAGAGACCGACACAACGACTCTATGCACATGCCATGCGGTACCGACTTCCAATATTCCTCATCATTAGTTCACTCAGGAACTCTGCTGGAATCATCGCTCGTTACTGAGGATCACTCAAGTAACACCCCGTCGGGCCTACGATGTTCTCCCGTCGCTTTAGGTCCTCTTGGTATAAGGCGTATGACGTTTATGGATTGCTTTAGGTCCTCTCGGTATAAGGCGCACAATCCGATCGCTCACACCCCACATGGGTACACGATCGTCTATAACCATCGCTTTCGGTCCTCTTATTTTTAAGGCTATTCATACCTCTTGTTTTTAAGGCTCACGATGTTATAGCAGATTCCCTCTGGAATCAAACCGTCACTCAGGATGTCACAACAATGCATATCATGATGCTTGGCATACAATGACTCATGACATTTAATATGCGCACATACATGCATTCATCCACATCAACAAAATCACACTTTGCACTTATGCCTAAAACAATGCATTTAATTGCCATACGGCCACAATTCGTCTCAATACCATATAAACACATACATTTACCTCATACAACAGCACCTTGCCTAATACACATCAATTACGCACAATTATAATGACAAAAGTCGACAAACCGACACTATTCTCGATTTTTGACATAATTAAATCGGCTAACAATTTCAAAATCATCATAATAAGAAAGTACAACTCAATAGCTTTCCAACGATACCAAGAATGTAAAAATCGGATAACCGAAACCCAAGTTACGAAAGAAAACGAAAAACGATATTTTGAAAAGTCCCATTTTACCATTCTCCTGACCATACGCGGATTGCCCTGAGCCATACGCGTATTGCCCAAAATCCTCGCCATGCCATACGCGTATTGCCCAAGGCCATACGCGTATGGGAATAGATCACTTTTTCCCCAAAATTCACGTTAAAATGTCAATACGCGTAGTGCCAAGGCCGTACGCGTATTGCCCTAAATGCTACGCGTACCATATGCAAATGGGCAGATGGCCGAGAAAATTGAAGATCCATACGCGTATTGGCCCCTACCTCGCCCATGTAACGCGTAACTCCAAGGTCCATACGCGTATGAACATGCCCCATACGCGTATGACCTGGAAAATCCAGAAAAATAATTCTGCAGAAAATGTTCTACGGTTTCCACACCCAAACCCTCCAAATCATCATCCAATACTCAGAAAAGCACCAATACAATTACCATTAACATGTATCTATCATATACCAACAATAATGAACACTAAAAACATGATTTCCAACACATTAAATCGATTTCCAATCCATTTTACAAAATATGGGTTTTACTAAATTTCTCCAAATCAATCCAAAAACAACCACAAATACACATACATAATCATACACAATCATACAATAATTGAGTTTCACACCCTTACCCGATTAAATCGATTCTAGAAGTTGTTTTCTTGAATTTTCCAAGCTTTCTCACTTTTTCTCTTCTTCTTCTTCTCTTTTCTCTCCTTTTTCCTTCTTCTCTTTTTCTTTCTCTCTATTTTTCTCTCTTTCTATTTTCTACTCTTTCTACTTAATGAAAATATTATGAAATGACCAAAATACCCACACTCAAATATCTCGCAAACGTTCCCAAAACCCGATAAAATATCACAACATTGAAAAATAACATATTTTCAGATAAAAGTCGACAATAAAATAAAATAATAATAAAATAATCAAACGAATCGATTAAATAAAAACACACAAAAATTGGGGCGTTACAACTCTCCCCCACTTAGAAATTTTCGTCCTCGAAAATATACCTGAGACGAACAATTCTGGATACGACTCCCGCATCCGACTCTCCAACTCCCAAGTCAAATTGCCCTCAGCAGCGCCTCCCCACGCCACTTTCACAAGTGCAATTTCCTTGCCTCTCAACCGCTTCACCTCGCGATCCAAAACCCTAACTGGTAATGCCTCGACCGTAAGGTTCTCCCTTACCTCAACCTCATCCATCGGAATCACATGCGACGGATCCGGAACATACTTCCGAAGCTGTGAAACATGAAACACATCGTGCAAATTCGACAGATTCGGCGGCAACGCCACCCTATACGCCACAACACCCACTCTCGCAGATATCTGGTAAGGACCAATAAACCGAGAAGTAAGTTTCTTCGATTTCAATGCACGACCCACACCTGTTACCGGTGTAACCCTCAGAAATACATGATCGCCCTCTTGAAACTCAAGATCTTTCCATCTCCGATCATGATAACTCTTTTGCCTACTCTGAGAAGCCTTCATTTTCTCACGAATAAACTTCACTTTCTCCGTCGTCTGCTGCACCAACTCTGGTCCAACCACCGTTCTCTCACCAGTTTCGTGCGAACACAAAGGTGTTCGACACCTTCGTCCATATAATGCCTCAAACGGTGCCATTCCAATACTAGAATGAAAACTGTTATTATACGTGAATTCAATCAATGCAAGATAACTATCCCACGCACCACCTTGTTCCAAAACACACGCTCTCAACAAATCTTCCAACGACTGAATCGTCCTCTCCGTCTGACCATCCGTCTGCGGATGATAAGCCGAACTCAATCTCAATTTAGAACCCAATGCCTTCTGCAAACTTTCCCAAAATCTCGAGGTAAATCTAGGATCTGTATCCGAAACAATACTCAATGGAACCCCATGCAACTTCACAATCACACTGATGTAAATCTCAGCTAATCGCTCCAAAGTAAAACTAATGTCAATCGGAATGAAATGAGCCGATTTAGTCAGTCTATCAACAACCACCCAAATAGCATTATGCCCTCGCTGAGTATTCGGTAACCCTGTCACAAAATCCATGGAAATGCTATCCCACTTCCACTCCGGAATATCCAACGGTTGCAACAAACCACTAGGCCTCAGATGTTCCAGCTTCGATTTCTGACAAGTCAAACATGCATAAATAAACTGAGCCACATCTCTCTTCAATCCAGACCACCAGAAAATCTTCTTTAAATCCTGATACATCTTATTCGCTCCCGGATGTATACTCAAGTTACTCCGGTGTCCTTCTTCCAAAATCATCTTTTTCAACTCCGCATCATCTGGAATACAAATTCTACCTCGGAACCTCAAAACACCATTAACATCCACTTGAAAATCACTATTCGCATCTTTTTCTCCCACCATCATCAAATCCACAAATTTCACATCCAACTTTTGTTTCTCACTAACCATCATCAGAAAATCGTTAGTAATCATTAGCATACCAAGCCTCACGCTATCCAACGTCACTTCACAAACCAAACTCAAATCTCTAAACGATTCCAAAAGTTCCCACTCCTTAACCATTAAAGTGGACATATGTAACGATTTCCGACTCAATGCATCGGCTACCACATTAGCTTTACCAGGATGGTAATTCAAACCAAAGTCGTAGTCCTTCAAGAATTCCAACCATCTACGTTGCCTCATATTTAGCTCTTTTTGATCAAACAAATATTTCAAACTTTTATGATCACTAAAGACTTCAAACCTCGCAACGTAGAGATAATGCCTCCAAATCTTCAACACAAAAACCACAGCCGCTAACTCAAGATCATGAGTAGGATAATTTTTCTCATGTACTCTTAACTGCCTCGAAGCATAAGCCACGACCTTACCTTCTTGCATCTGAACACCACCTAGACCAATCAAAGAAGCATCACAATAAACCACAAATGGTTCATTAGGATTCGGCAAAATCAAAATCGGAGCTGTCGTCAATCTTCTCTTCGGCTCATTAAAACTTTCTTCACACCGAATATCCCAAATGAACGCTTGCCCTTTACAAGTCAACTGGGTCAAAGGAAGTGCTAGCTTAGAAAAACCTTCAATGAACCTTCGATAATAACCGGCCAAACCCAAAAAGCTTCGAATTTCAGTAACAGATCTCGGAGCCTCCCATTGTAGAACTGCTTCTACTTTAGATGGATCCACAGAAATACCATTACCTGAAATTACGTGCCCAAGAAAACTCACTTCCGACAACCAGAATTCACACTTGGACAATTTGGCAAAAAGCTTCCTTTCCTTCAAAACCTGCAAAACAATACGCAAATGCTCTGCGTGCTCCTCCCGAGACTTAGAATAAATTAAGATGTCATCAATAAACACAACAACAAATCGATCCAAATGCTCGTGAAAAATACGATTCATGTATTCCATAAACACACCTGGCGCATTAGAAACCCCAAACGGCATCACAGAATATTCATAATGACCATATCGTGTCCTAAAAGCCGTCTTCTGAATAGCTTCCTCTTTCACCCTAATCTGATGATACCCTGACCTCAAGTCAATCTTACTGAACACACAAGCACCAACCAACTGATCCATCAGATCATCAATCCTTGGAAGAGGATACTTATTCTTAATCGTCACCTTATTTAACTGGCGATAATCAATACACAACCGCATACTGCTATCCTTCTTTTTCACCAATAAAACTGGAGCACCCCAAGGAGAAACACTAGGTCTTACAAACCTTTTTTCCAACAACTCATTCAATTGCTTCTTTAACTCAACCAACTCAGATGCCGACATACGATAAGGTGCCATAGAAACAGGTCTAGTACCAGGAACTAGATCTATAGAAAACTCCACCTCTCTCTCTGGCGGCAAGTCTGAAATATCCTCAGGAAACACTTCCGGAAATTCACACACAACAGGAAACACATCAAGTGAAACTTGACTATCCACAGTCAACAATGCAAACAATCCAAACAACTGAGCTTCGTCCGCCAAAAGTCTCTTCAACTCTTTGGTAGATAAGAAACTCGAGTTTTCGTCTTCCTCAAGAGAAGGAAACCTTACCAGCTTATGATAACAATCAATATGGACCCTATTGAATTGCAACCAATTCATTCCCAAAACCACATCTAAACCTTCTAACGGCAAACACACCAAATCCATCTCAAAGTCTTTACGATAAATGGTCAAAGGACAACTTAAACAAACCAAAGAAGTAGTTACTGACCCCATTGTTGGAGTATCAATAACCATCTTACCATCCATCAAAGACAACACAAGATTCAAACGTTTCACGCACTCAGACGAAATAAACGAATGAGTCGCTCCAGTATCAATAATAGCAACTAAAGGAGTACTATTAATAAAATAAGTACCTCTGATCAGACGATCTGCACTTGAAGTCTGAGTCCCCGCCAAAGAAAATACCTTCCCACTAGCTGGAGCTTGCTTCGGTTTCTGACACTTTGTACTAATATGACCAGGTTCACCACAGTTAAAACACTTAACCACATTCTTTCTCTTGCACTCAGCTGCTACATGTCCTAAACCTCCACAATTAGAACACTTACTCACATCCTTCCTGCACTCAAACTGACGATACCCCAACTCACCACATTTAAAACATCTCGGAGAATTAGACATACCTCCTCCACCTGACCTTCGATCAAAAGTACCCCTTTGTTTACCTTTATCAGCTGGTGTCACATACGGACCACCACGGAACTGTTGCTTCCCTTTCCTCTCGCTCACACTCTTGTAATGTGTAGAACGAGCCTTACCGTCCTCTTCATAAATCCTACAACAATCCACCAAATCAGAAAACCTCCGAATCCTTTGATATCCAATCGCCTGCTTTATCTCAGGATGCAAGCCATTCTCAAACTTCACACACTTAGAAAATTCCGCAGTCGCTTCTGCATAATGAGGATAAAACTGCACAAGTTCCACAAACTTAGCAGTATAATCAACAACAGACATATTATCTTGTTTTAGTTCCAAAAACTCGATTTCCTTCTTTCCTCTTACATCTTCAGGAAAATACCTCCTCAGAAACTCCCGGCTAAAAACTTCCCAAGTAATTTCTTCCTCTTCTGCAGCTTCCAACACATGACGTGTACCTACCCACCAATCATCAGCTTCTTCCAATAACATGTAAGTACCCAGTCTCACCTTTTGATCCTCATCACAATCCATCACTCAGAAAATCCTTTCAATCTCTTTCAACCAAATCTGTGCACCATCAGGATCATATCTTCCCTTGAAGACATGCGGTTTGTTCTTCCTGAACTCATCATTACCAGCAGCATTAGGTGCACCCTGCACAGCACGAGCCATAACTTGCATAGCAGCAGCCAAAGCAGCATCGTTCCTACCAGCTATATTCTGTTTATTTCCAATAACAGAAACTATGGTTAAACAAACAACTCACTCCAACGCCAAAACCGACAAGGACAGCCACAAACTGACACGGACTGGCTCTGATACCACTTAATGTAACACCCCCAATCTATACCCCCAATTAATTAAAGCAGTAAAAGAAATTCAAAATTTCATCGGAGTATATTTAAATTATCATGGCATAGACGGGGGAAGTCACATTATATTGAAACAATACATACAACACCTGCTCATAAAGATATGCAACAGTGGGGTAGCAATCAACAGAGGAACTCAGTTCCTTACACCCACATTTCAGATTTTAGAATAAAAGCGGAAAATCTAAAACTGAATATCATATATATATATATATATATATATATATATCACTTAAAAAGTTGCCATACATCAAGTTATACATGCACAAGTCAAAAGATATATATATATATATATATATATATATATATATATATATATATATATATATATATATATATATATATATATATATATATATATATACAGTACACAATAATCACAAACGGCCTCCCTAACTACCTGGTGTCACATATCAGAGCCGACCGACAAAAGAATGAAGACGCAAAGCTTCACAAAAAGACCTCCAGCAACTCTAATCTGCAATGCCTCATAGAGCATTATAAAACAGCAGAAGGGTGAGAAAAACAATCATAATACAGTTGCATATAATTATATATTAACGCAAAAATGCACATATAGATTTCTCACCACAAACATACAACAGAATCCAAATACCACACAACATCATGCATATTTCATTTATCTAACGTCAATGCACATTAATCATACACAATGCAATTATCACCAAGAATATCAATTCATCAATTCCACACACGATTAATCCATTCACAATTCTCACACATGGTCAATCATATTTATGATTTATGCAAATGCACAGAGACCGACACAACGACTCTATGCACATGCCATGCGGTACCGACTTCCAATATTCCTCATCATTAGTTCACTCAGGAACTCTGCTGGAATCATCGCTCGTTACTGAGGATCACTCAAGTAACACCCCGTCGGGCCTACGATGTTCTCCCGTCGCTTTAGGTCCTCTTGGTATAAGGCGTACGACGTTTATGGATTGCTTTAGGTCCTCTCGGTATAAGGCGCACAATCCGATCGCTCACACCCCACATGGGCACACGATCGTCTATAACCATCGCTTTCGGTCCTCTTATTTTTAAAGCTATTCATACCTCTTATTTTTAAGGCTCACGATGTTATAGCAGATTCCCTCTGGAATCAAACCGTCACTCAGGATGTCACAACAATGCATATCATGATGCTTGGCATACAATGACTCATGACATTTAATATGCGCACATACATGCATTCATCCACATCAACAAAATCACACTTTGCACTTATGCCCAAAACAATGCATTTAATTGCCATACGGCCACAATTCGTCTCAATACCATCTAAACACATACATTTACCTCATACAACAGCACCTTGCCTAATACACATCAATTACGCACAATTATAATGACAAAAGTCGACAAACCGACACTATTCCTGATTTTCGACATAATTAAATCGGCTAACAATTTCAAAATCATCATAATAAGAAAGTACAGCTCAATAGCTTTCCAACGATACCAAGAATGTAAAAATCGGATAACCGGAACCCAAGTTACGAAAGAAAACGAAAAACGATATTTTGAAAAGTCCCATTTTACCATTCTCCTGACCATACGCGTATTGCCCTGAGCCATACGCGTATTGCCCAAAATCCTCGCCATGCCATACGCGTATTGCCCAAGGCCATACGCATATGGGCAGAGATCACTTTTTCCCCAAAATTCACATTAAAATGTCAATACGCGTAGTGCCAAGGCCGTACGCGTATTGCCCTAAATGCTACGCGTACCATACGCAAATGGGCAGATGGCCGAGAAAATTGAAAATCCATACGCGTATTGGCCCCTACCTCGCCCATGTTACGCGTAACGCCAAGGTCCATACGCGTATGAACATGCCCCATACGCGTATGACCTGGAAAAACCAGAAAAATAATTCTGCAGAAAATGTTCTACAAGTTCCACACTCAAACCCTCCAAATCATCATCCAATACTCAGAAAAGCACCAATACAATTACCATTAACATGTATCTATCATATACCAACAATAATGAACACTAAAAACATGATTTCCAACACATTAAATCGATTTCCAATCCATTTTACAAAATATGGGTTTTACTAAATTTCTCCAAATCAATCCAAGAACAACCACAAATACACATACATAATCATACACAATCATACAATAATTGAGTTTCACACCCTTACCCGATTAAATCGATTCTAGAAGTTGTTTTCTTGAATTTTCCAAGCTTTCTCACTTTTTCTCTTCTTCTTCTCTTTTCTCTCCTTTTTTCTTCTTCTCTTTTTCTTTCTCTCTATTTTTCTCTCTTTCTATTTTCTATTCTTTCTACTTAATGAAAATATTATGAAATGACCAAAATACCCCCACACTCAAATATCTCGCAAACATTCCCAAAACCCGATAAAATATCACAACATTGAAAAATAACATATTTTCAGATAAAAGTCGACAATAAAATAAAATAATCAAACGACTCGATTAAATAAAAACATACAAAAACTGGGGCGTTACACCTCTCACTTGAGAGGATCAGGTTACACACACTTTCTTACTCTCACCTCTGTAATTGCTATTATTCTCTAACCATTTACCTTACTTGAGCGTCGGAGTACCTTGCAGGTACACCCCCCCCGGTCAGGTTACATACACTTTCTTACTCTCACCTCTGTACTTGCTATTATTCTCTGACCATTTACCTTACTTGAGTGTCGGAGTACCTTGCAGGTACACCCCCCCCCCCCCCCCCCCCCCCCGCGCCGTCTTTCAACCTCACCGGAGCTGAAGTCCAGACGACGTTGTTGGCCACCAGATACTGTCTGATCCATGTACGATTATATATATATATATATATATATATATATATATATATATATATATATATATATAAAGAAAGTGACAACACCTCAACTCTATATACAAATGCGGGTACCGACTCGTTTAGACATTATAAGTTTGTTATTGATTTTGCCCAACTCACTCCCGATCACACCACTACACCAGAGCACACCAAAATCGTTATTGATCATCACCATAGAAACAATAACCCTTCACATAATTTCCATTTACGGAATTCAGCTACTCGCTCCCGATCCCACCACTGGACCAGAGCTCATCACCATATCGAAGTCAGTACACCATAATGCATAACATATGCAACAATTCGTCAAATAAGGCTGGCCACCAATACAACACCATAAATTCATGTTGAATTATGACTCACCGTTGCATAATTTTATAAGCACAACAACAACATATTAATACACACAGGTATCAATTATGCATCGCTTATCAACATTATGTACAACAATTTACCAATAATCACCAATTCAATTCACCAATGTATATATTATACATGTTCATAATTTATCGATAATTATTAATTTATGTATTCGATAACATTCAAAGCACGTTGAATTAAATAGACTATTACAAAGATTTTGAGCTTTGAATAAATAAGATCAAGATGAGTCAGAGAGTCGTCACATTAGGATAGGTTTAATAAAATGCAAATGCCAATATATAACATGTAAATTTTAATAAAAGATTCAATTTGAACTTTTTGTGTTTAACTCAACTACCTTTAAATATTTTCATATGAGAAAATGGAATGATAATCCATTATCTCCATTATTCCTCCAATTTGTGGTTCACAATGCTGCCTTTTAGGTGTTCGATGAAATGCAACAGTTGAATGAATCACGATTCATCATATGTTTTGTAAGTACTTTGTAACACTATTTGGTGAAATCACATTTATGTTCTATGCAATAGAAATCAAAATAAAGAGTAGTATTTTATAAAAGGGTGATTGAAAACCTGCTAATTTAGGTGATTATAAGAATGAAAGATGGATGCCTTGTAGGTAATTACTATGACAATGTTGATACTTTTACAAAAAGGATGAGAAAATACAGACTAGAAAATATGGTTAAGTTGCACAATCTTCATATATTTTAACTCTTATAGCCAAGCATAGCTCACTTATTTCTACTGACAGAAGGTATCATTTCGGGACTCCGCTAAAAGGTGTCGATTTCTTGTGAATCTCATGTGACATGCAGAGGATGATAAACAATAGGTAACAGTAAAAGATCATCTTTTCTTCTCACAGTGACTCCGAATTGCTCAGTCATGTCTAATTCTTCACTTTTGGTTCCACTGGGAAGCTTCCAGTCGAAATGATACAACAAAATTGCAAGGGTAAGGTCGACATTTCTCAAACCAAATGTGATCCCTGGGCATATTCTTCTTCCAGAACCAAAAGGAATGAACTCAAAATTACTCCCTTTATAGTCAATAGTGCTGTCAATGAATCTCTCTGGATAAAACCTCTCTGGTTCAGTCCAGTAGTTTGGATCTCTTGCAATTGCCCAAGCATTGATTATCACCTTAGTCTTAATCGGTATGTGAAATCCATTTATCTCACATGCTTGACCACATTCCCTTGGCAGCAAAAGAGGTGCTGGAGGGTGTAGTCTTAATGTTTCTTTGACTACTGATTTCAGATAATTTAGTTCATTTAGACAATTTTCATCAACCCTTCCTTTCATTTTGAAGACCTCTCTCACCTCAGCTTGTGCTTTCTTCATTATTCTTGGATCCCTTATCATTTCTGCCATTGCCCAATCTATGGTGCTCGCTGATGTCTCCCCTCCAGCACCAAAAACGTCCTGAAAAGTAGCAATCGATAAGGTCAAGCTAATCAAGAATGTTCAAAGCAATATTAAAAATATAACTTGTAGATATATAGCTATCGATAGGGTTGGAAACAGATTTTTCTTTTTCAGAGGTTGATACACTTACTAGGATTATGGCTTTGATATTGTTTTTTGTCAAGGAAAAATCCTTGTTTCTACCATCCTCATATTTTAAGAGAACGTCCACCAGATATTCTTCCACCTCATCTTGGTCATCTTTGGCTTTGGTGATCTTAGCCTCTTTATTTTCATTGATGATGTTTTCAAATATCTGATCAGTTTGTCGATGATACCTCTCGAGCTTAGGCCTCAAACCAGTAACATGCTGTATCCATTTAGCAGAAGGAAACAAATCTCCCAAGTCAAAGCCTGCTGCAACCTTTATCGATTCTTTTACCACTGTTACAAATTCTTCTTGGTCTTTGCATTTATTGCCAAAAGCAGCCCTCGAAACAATAGTGTATATCGAAGAAATTACAGCTTCAGTTAGATTAATTGGTGATCCATTCTCTGAAGCAATCCATTTGACAAGATTGGAAAGCACGTCTTCTCTAATCGATCGGTACAAGTTGACTCTTTTTAGGCTTAAAAGCTCCGATGTGCATATTTTTCGTAACTGTCTCCAATAACTACCATAAGGAGCAAAAGCTATATTTGTGGAATTGTAAGACATTATTTCTGAAGCTAGGAGATGAGGCCTTGACGCAAAGTTAAGATCATGGGTTTTCATCACCTCTTTGGCACATTCGGGCGATGAAATGACAATAGTAGAAACCTCTCCAAGTTGCAGATGCATCACAGGTCCATATTTTTTGGCCAAATCTCTTAATTTTCGATGAGGTTGAGAGCTTAACAGATTGTGTATATTTCCTAAAATCGGCAGCTTTCTAGGTCCTCGTGGTATGTTATAAGTTGAGTAACTTTTCTTGTTTCTCATCTTTTGAACCATAATAATTAAGAGGACAAAGGAAAAAAGATATACAGAGTAGAGGAATAATAGAGCCATGGCAAATAAACTTTGTATAAGTCTAAGTCATTTCCTACCAACTAGTGTATATATAGGGAGGTTCTATGAAACATTGTTCCTGTTTTCCAAATTTTTTATTTTAAGAAATTTAAAACATGGATTTAGAAAACTAGATTTTTTTACTCTCTTTTTGTAAGTTGTGAAACTTTTAATATGTTAGGCTCCACTCTGCAGACATTATTTTAGACCCATAAATATGTTGGCTCCACTATGAACACATTATTGAGTACTTTACTAAACTATATGTTGGCTTCACATTTCCACAAATTATGTCCAAATATGTGTCATGGCTTACAACATTACTAAAGTTTTCAACAATTTAATTTCTGTGTTGTTTTCTTTGACTGTGACAAAAAGTGAAAAGGAAGAGGTAGCAATAAAATATCATATTTTCTTCTAATTGTGCTCCAAATTCCTCAGTCCTTTCATGTCCAATTCTTCACTTTTGAATCCACTTGGAAAGCTTCACGTCAAAATGATACAACAATATTGCAATGGCTGGCTCAATATTTCTCAATACAATATATTGACCCTTAGCATATTCTTCTTCGGCAACAATTAATTTATTTTTTTAATAGTTAACAAGTAGTAAAATCGAATCGGATATTAATTTAATTTAACATAAGTTTAAAATTCTATTATAATATATTAAAATTAAATTATAATATATTAAAACTAAACTTCACACTCTTCAAAACAAAACTTTTTAAAACTTCTATTATTTATTTTAAAAAAGTGTAACGTTTCTTTTATAATCCTCTTTTAATTAAATACTTTTATTTTCATATTTCATGATTCCCTTCAATTCCTCAATCTAAAAAATCACACACACACACACACATATATATATATATATATAGGGTTCATATTATATGAGAATGTCATTTTTACGTAAGAACGTAAGAATGAATATGAATCATTAGATTTTAAAATAAATTGTGGAAATTATGTATGGTTTTTATTTTTCTCTCTCCTCCATTATTAAATTAAATGATGGAGGAAAGAGAAAAAAAACAGATACATAATCTCCACCATTTATTTTAAAATTTAATGGTTCATATTCATTCTCATATTCTCATGTAAAAATTGCATTTTCATATGATACGTTCCCTATATATATATATATATATATATATATATATATATATATATATATATATATATATATATATATATATATATATATATTGATTTATTTCGATTGATTCTCCATTTTATATATAATATTATGTACTTATACAAATTGTACATCCATAATACATCGAAACACATATTATTATAAATTACATATACATGTAAAAATTATATATATTCATCCTACATCAAAACTCAAACTATTAAAATTTATTGTATTTTCTATTGTGCACACTAATTTCTTTTGGAAAAAAATTAAATTAATAAATTTTCAAATAATTCAATAAAAAAACTATGAGAGTTGACTCAATGTTTACAAAAATTAAATTAATCAATTTTCAAATAATTCGATAAAAACTATGAGAGTTGATTCAATTTTTACAAAAATTAAATTAATCAATTTTTAAATAATTTGATAAAAAACTTATGAGAACAAATTTCATTTCTATAAAAATTAAAACAATTTGTCTCTTAATAAAAAAGATAACATTGTCACTACTTAAATCATTAAAAAAAAGATATCGATCTTTAGAGGATAATTCTCATTTATTCTTCTCGTGTCAATTTTCTTCCTTGGTGTGGGGCAAGATTTGTGAGTGGGTGGATATTGGTAATATATCGGAAGTTAGCTGTAGGAGGATTCTACCTGCCACCCCCCCAAATTAAACCTGGCACCCCCCAATACATACAAAATGTCTATTTTACCCCTGTGGAAAACCTCGGTTTTATGAAATATCCGGTGTCATACCGAATTTTTTGATCAGTACCGGATTTTTCCTTCAATTTCAATGTATTTACCTGAAATTTCAAGTAATACCGGTAATTTTGAAAATGCCGGTATCTTTCACCAGACATTTCGAATTTACCGGTATAAATGTACCGGATTTTTAAATTAACAGAAAAAGTGACAGATGCCGGGGAATTGAAATACCCGGTATACCGGGAATTTCATGGAAACTGAAATTCCCGATAACAGACCTGAGCCTGAAAATTTTTTAAAAAACCTGCAATCTCCATTACTGTTTCCAATAGTGTTTGATCAACAAGAACATCATCAAGATTACATGGTAGATTAAAATGATATCATACGAAAAAAATACATAACAACATTCGAGTCTTCCCTATTTCTTGTCCAACACATGTACTTTTCTTTATGAATAAGACTCAACAACATTTGCATTTCCGTCAATGAACCTCTCTTGCTTTCATGGTACGTAGATCTAGCTTTATATACTTGCTCAACACTCGTGAGGTTTTCTGGATCTTGGTCTTTCAAGGCGGAAATTATGTGTCTCGGAGGCATGTTATACTTCGTCATGTTATTCACAAATTGTCTCTCATGAGGTTTTAGACGGATCGGCTCTCAAAAATCTACATTCAAAAACATCACAATTTATAGTGACATAAACATGAAATCAAACGAAATAATAGTAAATTTTAAGCGTCTACGTATAATACATACTTTGTCAGTGGTGAAGAACTGAGTGTAATCGCTACACGAGTCGGTAGAAGACTCTGACGGTTCGGGAGCACAAATGGCAAGCATTTTTTATGACACAGACCTATTACCGGAGATTTCGTCCAAAACAGGAATTCCCGGTATACCGGACATTTAAAATTCCCTGTATTTTGATAGATACCGGTAATTTTGAAATTCCCGGAATGGTTCTGCAAAATTACACCGGTAAAATCAAAATTACCGGTAATTATTACCGATTTTTTGAAATTTCCCGGTATTTTGTACCGGTAATTTACTATTTGTACTACCGGTTTTTTTGTGTTACGGAATTTTCGAAAAACACTACCGGGAATTTTGTTTTGTACTACCGGAAATTTCGTTTTCAAGTTTCTAAAAAAGTGATTTTTTGGGTAAAAAAATGTTATTTTTTATGTAAATAATATCAGGGATGATATGGTAATAATGAAAAATTGGGGGTGTCAGGTTTAATTGGGGGGTCGTAGGTAAAATCCTCTAGCTGTAGCCTTCACGCGAAGGCTTGGAATACGAATCTTAAAGGGCGTTGTAGAGTGCGAAAGATAAATTCAATTTGGTTTATACTTGTTGGATCATTTGGAGGGATAGAAATAATATCTTGTTCAAAGGTGCTCTGTACGATGTTGACGATATTGTTAGTGAAATTAAAGTCATGTCGTGGAATTGGTTGATCTTAGGACAAGATGATAGTAAGAAATGTAGGTCGTATGAATGGTATAAATTTCCATTTGATTTGTTGTGATTGTCTTTTATTGGTGTTTGTAGTTCTTTGATTTGAGATTTACTTAATCTCCTATTAATGAAGTTGCTTATAAAAAAAAAAAGATATCGATCGATTTCGTAACAACAATTATTTATAAAGATATAATTTATTTTATTTTTCTTTGACTAATCATTTTTTCGTGTATAATTTTTTGATCTCAATCAATATTTCTAAAACAAATTACATTATATAACATTTTACAAAATTAAACCATAAACTTTTAGCTATAGTTTATAATTAATTATAGAAAAATATCCTATAATATATTATTAAATTGAAGAGGTAAACTATTATCTATTATCTATTATATTATAATATATTAAAACTGAACCGCACACTACTTTAATGACAACTCATTATCTTACTCACATCAATTAAAATTTGATGTGCCATTGTTCGAAATATAACTATCTAAAACTTTTAATATTCATTTCAAACTTTTCATTCATAAAATCTATAAAAAAGATTACATTTATATATTCTACTAAAATTGTAAATAATTTTTTTAATGAAAGAATAATAATTCATATATAACGTTTTAAAACTAAAGTACAAAAAATCTTATAACAATGTTTAAAATAAAATGATCATAAAATGTTTTTAAGTTTAATTATAACTGTCAAATAGACATACAAATACTTAAAAATTCTTTCTAAAATATAATTTTTAACTAATACTACTTAAATAATTAATTTAAGCCCTGCGCGTCGTGCTAGTTTTAATCTAATTAAAAGTTTAATCTGAGTCGAATCACTAATGATATACCGGATAAATATTTGATATATAACTTGTTAGCATTATATAATTAATTTAGTATTACTATAAGACTATTATTACATTATTTATTATTTACACGTTGTGTTTTAAAAAGTTTCAAAAAAACGAGACTTACTAGACCCAACAAAAATAGGTTGTAAAAAACATCAAAGGCCAAATTCTTAACGTTAAAACCTTGAGAACTAATATAAAGATTTAACAAAGAAAATTTGGGAATTGCTCGATAAACCTCATGAAATTTGGGTGAACACATTAAAAATTTGATTTTGCGCTTTCTATTTTTTAGAGATGTATCTTTAAACATATCTAATACACACACAAAAAATATTACAAGTGAGACACTTTTATTTTACTGAAAAACAATTTGGAAATGGATCTATGCTATATTTTGGAGATGCACGTCTGTAAACATTGTTTTGAAATCATAGAATTTTGTGGGAGAGAAAGGTTTTCTCTTCTGGCTTAATAAGTTTGTATATGCTTCGATGTTTATCATGATTGGAGTTTGGATAGTGTTTAGGTATGTGAGTCATGCATTTAGGGTCTGTTTGGTTCAAATGATAGGGAGGGGAGAGAATGAATTTTGATAGAGGAAAGGAAAGGGGAGGGGAGTTAAGGTGAGAGATTTTTTTTTTTAATTTCAAATATGTTTGGTTCAAATGAGGGGAGGTGTTGAGTGCAGAATAGGGCAAGCAGCAAAAATATTTATTTTCGGAAGAATTCCCTCTGGGATTTATGTCGTGTCCACAGAGATCGGTTCGAGGGAAAGAATGTCGTTCGACAATCTCTCGCGTTTATGAGTTTGGACTAAATTGGTTTAAAGTAAATGTGGGAAAGTAAATAAGAACATAAAAAGTATACATTCTTCGGAGAAAAGAACTTATCAAGCATACATATAATCCACTCGTCACAAACATAAATTTATCGATCATTTTCACTATCACTACTACAAAAAACCCATTTAACAACGGTTGGAAATGACATATAATGACGCGGGCGAAGGCGTTGTTATGTAGAGTGTTGTTGTATACGCAGTTCGTACAATGACGACCCAGTAACCGTTGTAATAAAATGGAAATTGCGCTACCTATAATGACGGTTATTTTAAATACCCATTGTTGTATGTCTTTTAATAAAATAAAAAAATACAGTATTAGAACTACCTATAATGACGGTTATTTAAAAAAACCGTTGTTGTATGTCTTTTAATAAAATAAAATAAAAATTGCAGCATTAGAACAAGAACAACAGCAAGAACATCAAGAACAACAATAAGAACAAGAACAACAGTAAGAACATCAAGAACAACAATAAGAACAACAAGAACAACAACAACAAGAACAACAACAAGAACAAGAACAAGAACAAGAATAAGAAGAAGAAGAAGAAGAAGAACAACAACAACAACAAGAACAATAATAAAAATATTAACAACAAGAACATCAATAACATCAACAACAACAACAACAATAATAACAATAATAACAACAAGAACAACAATAATAAAAAAGAACAACAAGAACAACAATAATTAAACAAGAACACCAACAACTAACATTGCTAACTCGAGTTTTGAAAATTGTTCTGAAATTTGGTTTAGTGGAGAAATAGAGTAAACAACCATTCTCTCCCCAACTTGAATTCAACCACTTCATCATGTGAATACTCCCTACTTTCTAAGGCAAGGCAAAAAATCCATACAACAACACAAAATTGAGGGTTCAAGAAAAAATAATCAATCAAAATCCATACAAAAAGTAAATTTGACAGTCATAGACAAGCATCAAACTCAAACAACATGGATAATGACCAAAGGCTCAAATGGGTTACAAATGATCACATTCTCACAAGGTGAATTGACTATTTGGCTAGGTAGTTGTGCTCAAAATGAAACAAAATTGCCTTGATCCTTTTCATGCTTTCATACAATCTACACAAACAAAAGATTAAGCATAATAAAATCCAGTTAGAACAAGAATGTTGGTACTCCGCATATATGAACAATGGAAAGCTACCTCACAAAAAGATTGGGAACTAAAGTGATTCACAACAAGAACAAGTATACAAAAGAATGAATGACATGGAAGTTTGTAAAATGCCTAAGTATCATGAATATGCTAAAGTCAAGAAAGCGATAAATACATACCTCGGACGTGTACAAAACTTAACAAGATCATTACCATACATCCGTAAGTTAAAACGATCAAACTTGGAACATCACCAAAACTTCCTCAAGCTACTCAAAACAAGCTCATTGACAAACGCGAAAACTATTAATATACACAAACTGAAAAACCGGTAAAAATTCATTAAACAAGTTGTAAAGTGAAGATTTGAGAATTTTACGAAAAATCCGAGTACAACTTGTTTAAAGAATGTTCACTACACTACCTAAGTTAGAATGAAAAAGTAATAACGAAACAAAAATAAAAACGAAAAAAACATGTTTGTTTTACGTCATAAGCTCGACGCCTTTACAATGCTTAGCTAGCAACTTCCTTCATTCATGCTATGGTGATGCCTCACCGCGTAAACCAAAAGCAAGTGTCCTAAAAAAACACATAAACAAACGTTAATCTACAAGTATCAGTATAATAAGTGAAAATATACAATATGTACGATATCTACAAAACTCAAAAACAAAGAAAGTATCGCAATGCGATTCAATATCAAAACCGATCCCCGGCAACGGTGCCATTTTGTTGAGTGCAGAATAGGGCAAACAGCAAAAATATTTATTTTCGGAAGAATTCCCTCCGGGATTTATGTCGTGTCCACAGAGATCGGTTCGAGGGAAAGAATGATGTTCGACAATCTCTCGCATTTATGAGTTTGGATTAAATTGGTTTAAAGTAAATGCGGGAAAGTAAATAAGAACATAAAAAGTATACATTCTTTGGAGAAAAGAACTTATCAAGCATACATATAATCCATCGTCACAAACATAAATTTATCGATCATTTTCACTATACTACAATACTCATCAAGATCATCCAGTATCGCTCACAACAGTGTCCATCTCTGGCACACTGAGCTGAGAGAGCAACCGTATCACTCTCGTCGTCACTCTTGCGCACGACGCCTCGAAACACGGAAGGCATTAAGTTCCGACACCATAAAGATTATTATCTAAATCTATCTCTAGCGTCTAGACAATAGATATCCATCCCTAATCAAGATTCATGATGTTTATCTCTAACACAACACAAATCCAAACATAAATGCAAAAAGATCAAGGAAGACATCGATAATGATTTGTAAAGCAGATTTTATACAATATTATAATCAACAAAGATACATATGTTCATAGTAACTATACAACACCCAACAAAAAGAGATTACAAAGAGAAGAGAAGAAGAGGAACCAAACATTTCTTGGTTTGTCAACCCCAATTAACGAGAGATTCGACTCCGGATCATCCATATGTAAGCTCCAATGTAATTTTCTAAGCTAATCTACTGAAAAATGATGTTTGATGGAGTGGGGGCAAAAAATACCCAAACCATGGTTAGAAATGAATGAAAATAACATATATACACTTTCAAAATCTGTCACGTTCGTTTTGCGAACGTTTTACTCGCTAGGCGAGCCTAAAAAAATGGCACTTAGGTGCCTCTGAACAGTCAAACCGCCTATGCAAATTTCCAGAAGTTCGCAGTGCGAATGATTTATTCGCCTAGCGAATACTCGCTGCACAGTTCGTAAAGCGAACTTTGGTCCTTTTCTCCCCTATCCAATTATGGACTCCTTTGCTGGGGCCTTCGTTGGACCTTCGCAAAGCGAACATTCGCTGTCAACTCGCAAAGCGAACTTGACAGCAAACCAATCCTTATTTTGACCACAACTTCTGAACCGTATCTCTGATTTACGCACGGTCGGAAGCGCTGGAAAGCTTATTCAATGCTCTTTATGAATATGGAAAGATAAACTTGATTGAATACCTACAAAAAATTAGAGAAAATCAATTAAACTCAGTAATATTTACACGATACACAATATATACAATAAAATGTAAAGTAAACGTATTTATAAACAAATTGGCGTTTATTCGAACGATATAGACAAAAAGTATCGATAAGTGCAACAAAACATATATACAAAAATAGGTACAATTTGCACTTATCAGGAGGGGAGGGGAAATGAGGGATTTTAATCAAAAATATGTTTGGTCAATGATGTGAGGAGATAGATTATATTAATAATACATTTTTATCCTTATGATCTATATAAGTATTATGATGCTTAAAAGGTAAATTTCTTAATGCACCATATGTATTAATAGGGCACCACCTGAAAATACAAAAATGCCACCGGAATCCGAAGATGCATCTCTGAACGCACCATAAGTCAATAGAAGCTTGACTTAATGTGAAAAATCTACGGAGATGCATCTTCGTAAACATTACAGAGATGCATCTCCAGGCACAACTTGTACATAACACGTCAGAACACTTTTTCTTCCTCACTTGTTAAAAAAATAATTTTTTCTCAAAAACTCTCTCAAAATCACATTGTCTCAAAATCAATCAAGGAACATCAAAGCTTATTTAATCACCACCCACTACATCAAAGAACTCATTCAACTACATCAACTTCAAAGATTTCTCACTTCTTGTAAGTTTTTTATTATTGTAAACCTTTTTGAATTTGGGTATAAATTTGTAGAAATTGATGATTAAGTATTTAAATACATAGTTTACGCATGTTTGATAGTTCATCCATTATGAGAAATGTGTTTCATAGTTAAAAATAATTATCAATGCATTATTTTTGGGGTCTTGGTGGTCTGCATTAGCGATATTGACGAAAATGAAAGTTGCAGGAAAATCTGGAGAAGCAACTCCGTATTTTTCAACATTTGGATTCCCAAGAACCAGAGATGCGTCTCCGTATTTTATCAGTTAGATTTTGTTTTTGCTTTTTTTACTCGTAGAGTTGCTTGTAGTAATTGTGTGACACTTGTCGGATTTACTTACATAGTCTTATACTCAGGATGGTTGGCTTGCGGTCACGGCTGACATTCCTCATCTATTTGAGTGGGTCATGCGATGGTTCTGATACACCCAAACTATTCCCAGACACCCTTTTGTCTCTACTTCTCCCATTATGACACATAGAGATATGAATGCCATGTTTGATGATTATCTTAGTCATCTGGTACTGGAGGAGGCACAGAGTACCATAGATGAGAGCGATTAAAGCTATGTAGACAGGTACATCAGGTGGTTCTTCAGGGTGTTACATCTATATATGGTGCGATCTACTTCAGGAGGTCCACCGAGGTCAGCTCATCGGAAGATACTAGAGGAGGAACATGTTGGGTTAGATCATACTTATGATTGATTGTATTTTATTTTTATTTATTTCAACTTCATTGTGTATTCCGACTTTATTGTGTGTGTTATGATGACTTATTTTGACACCAGATTTATATATGTCATTTTTTGCATATCGGTTGTATGATTTAATGCTCATCACATAATAGTGACATTAACATTTATAAATCGTCATTTTCATCCGAGTAACCATAAAATTAACTTAACTTACATTGTTTTGACTAGTTACGGAGATGCATCTCTGAATCAATAAATGTTTAAAATGGACCTTTTAGAAAGGGATGTATGGGGTGTGTTTTGAAATATTTTGAAGATGTATCTCCGGATTTGTGATTAAAAAATATGTTGGTGTGGCTCAGTGGGATGAATGGGGCATGTTTTGATTTAAGACAAGGATGCGTTCGGAGATGCATATCTAGAATCTGAGGGGCACTTTGGATCTTCTATGGGGTATTTTTCCACCCTATAAGGTGGGATAAGAAATCCACAAACCTAAAAGGCCAAATTCTTAACATTAAAACCCTAAGAACTAATATAAATATTTAACAAAGAAAATTTAGAAATTTCTCTCTAAACTCCATGAAATTTGGGTGAATATATTAAAAATTCGGTTTTGCGTTTTCTATTTTCAGAGATGCGTCTCCAAACGCATCCAATACACACAAAAAAGGTGTTGCAAGTGAGACACTTCTATTTTACCAAAAAATAATTTGGAAATACATCTCCATAATATTTTGAAAATGCACTTTTGTAAACTTTGTTTTGAAATCCTAGAATTATGTAGGAGTGAAAGGCACTCTCTTTTAGCTTAATAAGTTTGCATATGCTTCAACGTTTATCATGATTGGAGTTTGGATAGTGTTTAGGTTTGTGGGTCATGCACTTAGGGTCTATTTGGTTTAAATGAGAGGGAAGGGAGGGAAGGGAAGGGGATGAGAGGTGAGAGATTATTTTTTTAAATTCCAAATATGTTTGGTTCAAATGAAGGGAGAGGAGGGGAAGGGAGGAATTTTAATAAAAAATATGTTTGGTTCACGAAGAAAGGAGAGAGATTTTATTAATAATTTATATTTTTATCCTTATGATATATAGAAGTAGTATGATGCTCAAAAGGTAAATTTCTTAATGCATCACATGTATTACTAGGGCACCACGTGAAAATACAAAAAATGCCCTTCAGAATTCAGAGATGCATCTCCGAATATACCCTAAGTTAACAAAAGTTTGACTTAATGTGAAAAATCTACAGAGATGCATCTTCGTAAATATTACGAAGATTCATCTCTGGGTGCTACTTGTATATAACGCGCCTGAACCTTTCTTCTTCCTCACTTGTTAAAAAAATAATTTTTTTTCTCTAAAACTCTCTAAAAATCACACTATCTCAAAATCAATCAAGTAACATCAAAGCTTGTTCAATCAACACCAACTATATCAAATATCTCATTCAATTACATCAAAATCAAAGATTCCTCACTTCTTGTAAGTTTTTTATTATCGTAAACTTTTTTGAGTTTTTGTATAAATTTGTAGAAATTGATGATTAGGTATTGAAATAAATAGTTTATGCATATGTGATAGTTGATACATAATGAGAAATGTGTTTCATAGTTAAAGTAATGTTCAATGTATTATATTTAGGATCTTGGTAGTCTGTATTATCTTCATTGACAAAAATAAAAGTTGTAGGAAAATCCAGAGGTACATCTCAGTACTTTTTCAATGTTTGGATTCCAAGGAACCGGAGATGCATCTTCGTATTTTATCAGTCAATTTTTTTTTTGCTTTTCTTGCTTCAAGGGTTGCTTGTAGTAATTGTGTGACACTTGTCTGGTTTACTTACAAACATTATGGCTTATAGAGATAACAGATTGAGGCATGGCAGGATTGCACAACATGCATTTATTCGGAGGGAAAAAGGTCAGGTGTTACAGACTCATATTCCCTCGAGCCTGGTTAATGCGGTGGCATCGACTTCTGGGGCTAATTTATCTCGACCTTCTTCTTTCCATAGGAGGCGGGTGTCACCTAGTGACACATCACTACCCCCATCTTCCCGTAGGAGACAAGTCCACATACTCAAGCAGTAGAGGTACCTGAGTTGAAGGTGAGAAAAGTACACAAGAAGGGGGGTTGAATTGTATTTTTCGTTTTCTTAGTTTGCATCTGATCAGAGTTTAGAATCTAAACTGGTGTTCAGATTCTGGTTAATTCTTAGCAGCGGAATTTTAATAGAAGCAAATTAATAATAGCAGAAGACACAAAGATTTATACTAGTTTCTCCCCCTAACTAAGAGTAGTTCAGTCCCCTTGCTTCACAAGAGATTTTCACTATAATTAAACCATTACTATAATCGCTTATGCATTCTGCATAAGACTTTTACACCTGCTTAGACCCAAGGTCCAAGACTTCTGCTCAATTTCCTCACTCGAGACTTCCTGCTCAAGTTCTACACCCAAGACTTCCTTGCTTAGGCTCTTCACCCATGACTTTTGCTCCTAGTCACATGAAACGAGCCTCTCTGCTTGCACCCCACTGGCCAAAACTTACTGCTCCAAATTCCATGCACTGAGCATTCCTGCTCAAGCCCTCAGGCCCAAGAATTCAGCTTCAGGTCACATGAAACGAGAGCCTTTCTCCGCTTGCACCCCACTGGCCAAGACTTACTGCATCTAATTTCATGCACCGAACTATCCGGCTCAAGCCACAATGGCTCAAGACTTTCCTGCTCAATTAATCTACTTGATTAATACTTTCACTGCTCAACTCCTAGAAAGAGACTTACGTGGTTTAAGCATCTTGGCTCGAGACTTCCTTGCTTGTATCCCAATGATACAAGACTTCTGCTCAATCAATCCACTTGATTAATAGTTTCATAGCTCAAGCACATAGCAAGAGACTTACATGAATCAAGCATCTTGGCTCAAGACTTCCTTGCTTGTACCCCAATGACACAAGACTTTTTATCTAAACTGCTAAATAAGCTCAGCAGAATAAAGAACAAGGTGTACATGTTACAAGTATCAGAGGTACAGGAAATCACCATAACAAAGACCCGAAGCTCTTAATATTTCTGAAATATTTAATGTGTAAGAAATCTTAAGGCTTTTACAATTACAACCTACATCAGAAAAATTTGCATATACAATGGGTTGATAATTGTTGATCTTGTTACTCATTCTTTTGGTTGATCCTTGTTAAAGATTCAGTTTGAACCTTTAGCCATATTTAAAGCCTTTTCAGAAACTAGCCGTTGAATAGGTAACTTGATCAAGAGTCTTTGTTTCTACTCCATAATACAAGAGTCGTTGAAGATAGATACACCAGAAGATCTTGATCCAATGTGTAACATGTTTAACCTTTGAGTCTTCAAGAGATTCTGTACTAATAGAGCCGTTGAGAATAGATATCCATAAAACATATAAGATTTTCTTGAGCCTTGCAATCTGTAGACACTAGCTGACAAACTGATTTGACAATATAGCTTGCTTTCAGCAGTAGAGATAGCTTCAGCTTTATCACTAACTCTGAATGGTACTAGAGGTCAATTTACATTCACTAAGTGTAGAAACAATAACGTTGATTCTTATGATGCTGAGGCCTTCAGCTTCAGAGTCTTTGCCAGACATCACTTAGCAAGTGTTCTTCAGATTCTACCACCAGAAGCTAGCAATCCAGCAACTCTCAAATTGTGATTAATGTAGAAAAGATTCTGACCATAATATTTACAAGTATTAGAACCTGCACACATGTAACACATAATTAAACCATTGTTCTTTCAATACTTTGTTATCATCAAAACCCAAGGAAAATATGCCATGAACAAATCTTGTTCTAACACGAGTCACTAGAGGCACCAGAGGGACCTCAAGATGACGAGACATAGTCGTATACTCAGGATGGTTAGGTTGTGGTCACGTCTAACATTTCCTCATTTGCTTGAGTGCATCATGCAACAATTCATCTACACACAAACTATTCCCAGACACCTTGTTGTTTCTACTCCTCCTATTATAACATGTAGAGATATGGATGTTATTTTTTATGATTATCATAGTCATCTAGTACCGGAGGAGGAATGAAGTACCATTGCTGAGAGCGACTAGATCTATGTAGACGGCTACATCAGGTGGTTTTTCAGGGTGTCACGTCTATATATGGTGCAAGCTGCTCCAAGAGATCCACCGAAGCTAACTCATCAGGAGATACTAGAAGAGGAGCAGGCTAGCTAGGTTAAATCATGCTCATGATATGTTTCCTAGATGTCATTGTATTGTAAAGATTGCGCAAGAAGGTATTGACAGATGCATCTTTCCTAATGATTTCCATTATGATGGAGGCACGAGGGGTACTGATGTACTAGAGACAACATCAAAGCACAGAAGGCAGAGGAGACCGAGGAGCTCGAGTTCGGAATACACACTAGTTGATAGTATTTGTAGTTTGGATTTATGTTCGGTTGTATTTTATTTTTATTTATTTCGACTTTATTGTATATTGTGGCTTTATTGTTTATGTCATGTTGACTTATTTTTACTCCAGATTTATATATGTCATTTTTTGCATATCGGTTATATGGTTTACTGCTCATCACATAACAGGGGCATTAAAATTTATAAATCATCATTTTCATCTAAGTAACCATAAAACTAACTTAAATTGCACTGTTTTGTCTGGTAACAGAGATGCATCTCCGGATTTATAAATGTTTAAGATGTGTCTTTCAGAGAGGGATGCATGGGGTGTACTTAAAATATTTCGAAGATGCATCTCTTGATTCGTGTTTGCAAAATATGTTGGTGTGACTCTTTGGGATGAATGGGGTTTGTTTTGAAATATTTCATATATGCATCTCTGTATCCATTGCATCGTTTTGACATAAGGCAAAGCTGCCTCCGGAGATGCATCTCCAGAATCTGAGGGGCATTTTAGGTTTTCCATAGGGTGTTTTTCCACCCTATCGGGTGGGATAAGAAATACCCAAACCTAAAAGTCCAAATTCTTAACTTTAAAACCCTAGAACTAATATAAAGATTTAACAAAGACAATTTGGAAATTGCTCTCTAAACTCCATGAAATTCGGGTGGTCATATCAAAAATTCAATTTTGCGCTTTCTATTTTCAGAGATGCATCTCCAGACGCATTCAATACACACAAAAAATGTGTTGCATGTGAGACACTTCTATTTTACCAAAAAATAATTTGGAAGTGCATCTCTAGAATATTTCGAAGATACACTTCTGTAAACTTTATTTTGAAATCATTGAATTTTGTGGGAGAGAAAGGTGTTCTCTTTTGGCTTAATAAGTTTGCATATGCTTTGATGTTTATCGTGATTGAATTTTGGGTAATGTTTAGGTTTGTGGGTCATGCACTTAGGATGTGTTTGGTTCAAATGATTCCGGGGGGGGGGGGGGGGGAGAGATTTTAATAGAGGGAAGGGGAGGGGAGAAATTTTTTTTAAATACAAATATGTTTGGTTCAAACGAGGGGAGGGGAGAGGAAGAAAAGGATTTTAATGAAAAATATGTTTGGTTCACGAGGGGAGGAAAAATATTTTATTAATCATTTACATTTTTTATCCTTATGATCTGTATCAACAGTATGATGCTCAAAAGGTAAAAAATTCATACATCTTTTTTTGCCGATAAATATTCTAATATTGAGTGATTAAAAAAGCTATAAATTATTACACAACATTAAAAATTTTGAATACATTTGATTCAAATTATAACTCTCTGACACAAATTAAGTTATGTGTTTATAACAACATTTAAATCGTGTTGAATCATCTAACAAAATAAATATATAAAATAATTTATTATTAAATATTAATGATTTATAATTTTTAATAAAATAAGTAAACAATAAATAAATATAATGAATGGTTTAAAATTTGATATAGAAAAAAAATATTAGTATACATAAAAAATATTAAAAGATTATTAAAAAAAAGCTGTGCTTATAATTTATATTAAGTACAAAAATTTGAAAGTAATTTGAAGGTGGAGAATAATTATAATAAGTTGATGAAAACAATAGAGAAAAAGTCACACAAAAGAGAAACACTAATACGAAAGAAAATGAATAATTTTAAAATATTAAAATTAAACTAAGGATATTTTATTTAAGAAAATAATTTTTTAAATATAAAAATCCATAATTCATTCCCTCCTGTCATACCCCAAATTTTACCCTCAGATCCTCTGATCATTTCATATCATTTTTAAGTTAACTATCGTTGCGTTTGCAGTCACGTAGTCCATCGATCATAGTCATGCATTTTTTCCGTTTAATTTTTGTCACCTTTTCTCATTTTGATTGAATTTATCTGTTTTATCTTAGATTTTTGTTCCAATATTAAAATTAGAAGTCTTTTCTATTCGTTATTTGCATACGTGAGTTTCACTTTTAATTTTAATTTTTAGAACTTTATGTTTTTAATTTAGAATTTTATTCATTTTACTTATTACTTCTAAGTTATTAGTCTAGTTTGAAATTTATTTCTTCTTATTGTTAATATAGTTTCATTTACTTTTATTTTTTTAATTATTATTATTATTATTATTATTTATTATTATTAGCATTATTATTTATTTATTGTTATTAGTATCTGTATTATCATTTTTATTTGTTATTATTTTTATTTATTATTTATTCTTATTATCATTATTTTATTAAGCTTAAATAGTGTTTTCGTCCCTGTAAGTTAGCGAGATTTTGGTTTTCATTCTTGTAATTTTTTTTTGTTGGTTTTAGTCCCTATATCTTACTTTTTGCTTGCTGTTTAGTCCCTAAAGCCAAAATTCTCGTAGTTCCTGCGGATTTTCCTGCAGATTTTCCTGCGGATTTTGGTTTTAAGGACTAAAACGAACGTGAATGTGAAATATAGGGACTAAAACAAAAAAAAATTACAGGGACGAAAACCAAAAACACACTAACTTACAGGGACGAAAACACTATTTAAGCCATTTTATTATTTTATTATTATTTTCATTATTATGTTTATTTTTTATTATTGTTATTATTATTTTCATTATTATATTTATTATTAATATTTATTATTGTTATTATTATTGTCATTATTATGTTTATTACTATTATCATTCATTGTTATTATTATTTTACAAGTCCATGTGTGTATCTCCAACCAAAATTTAAACCAACATTTGTACATGCCACTTGATCTGCCAAACTTGTACCTTCATCCAAACCAAGACTCTAACACTACAGGCCAAACCTTTGAGCATAACCTCTGTTATCTCCCCCTGCTACAGCCAAAACCAATAAACCCTGCACATTGCCTACCACGCCAGCTACCTCCACAAACCTGTGCAAAATCGTACGACCAAGACAACGACTTTACCACAAAAACCATGTTCAATCCTTCATCAATGCTGCTATCACTGCCACCATAAAACGTAAACAACACAACCCGCAACTCTAAGACAAAATGAAACCTGCACAACAAGGACCACAGGATGCCACAAGGTGCCAAAAGGATCTGCGACAAAAAAGACCTTACAAGAGCATTTGACTATTTCAATTAAAAGGATTCTTGGTGCATCTTAAAAAAAAATACGGGAGAGCAAATTGAGGGAAAAGGGAACATAACAGAGCATAAAAAACTTCATAAATCTCTAACTTTCCCCAGCTTTAAAAAAGGACCACTGCAGAACATCAACAACTTCAAAAAACCTCCAAACCATAATAACTCCAATCACCAGTCCAGCAACATCACATCTTCAATTCTCTCATCATCCTCAAACTTCCTACATAATGTTCAACAAAATCCTCCTTCCTTCAAAATAGGCGAAAACTGTGACTCCCCTCCCTTCACCTTCAACCTTTATAAACCTTAAACCACAAATTTCCTACACACAAAAATCAGAAACAAAAAAACCTTCTCCTTTGCCGGCTTCCGTTCACACCCTGAAACTTGCATCATCCAAAAACCTTCACTCACCATACCATCTCAAACAACCCTTCAATCTGAACCTTACCTACACCATTTTTTGACACCAAACTCCCTTCGTAAATTACTAGCACCGGCCCAACTTCAACCTTACTTTTCCCCGATCTCCAAAAACTCGCATTCCAATCACAAACAAGGACATCTCTCATCATTTCCACAAACTTCAACACCCTCACCGTAAAACTCCTTAACCCATCCAAAGTCAAATAGATGCTGAACCAGAATTAGATGAAGGAGACAAAGAAAGATCGAGTAAACCAAAACAGGTGAAAACGAACAAAGCATGAAACCGAACCTGAAAGTGAAGCGAACGAACGGAAAAATGCGAAGAAGGTTGGATCATTCATTTCATTCATAACTGAAATTCTGGTATCAGATATGTGATGTCGAGTGAGATGTCACAACATCAATATCTGCTATATGAACAAGACAATAAAGAACAACACTTGAAAGCAGTAAACAAACACAGAAAATTGTTCACCCAGTTCGGTCTAACAACCTACGTCTGGGGGCTACCAAGCTAGGGAGGAACTTCACTATTAGTAGTATTAATTCACAGACTCTACAATCAACATACCAGTTGATAGTCTACTCACTTAATCACTACCTAATGACACTTCTACCTAAGAACCTCTTAGATATGAGACACCTCTCACTCCCCCTCAATCACCACAGTGATACAATTCAAAGATTACACAGTATAGAAGTCACACTTCAAAGACACACCTTGATCTTGCTTAAAAGCTTTGATCAAGAACAATACACTCTTGCTTAAAAGCTTTAGAGTGAACAAATTATAACTCAAACAATCAGACCAATTCAAGCATCAAGGATGAATAAACGACTTACAAAATACAGACGAAAACACAAACCCTAACACTTGACACTCAATTCACAATATCTTATCTTCGTACTCTTCAAGTAGGGTTGAGGCTGCTTTAAATAGAAACTTATTCTTGGGCTTGGACTCCTTGAAAATCTCAGTTTTTGTTCACAATTAAAACTGATTTTTCCTTCAAAATCTTTTCGCCCTAAAACAGTAACAATATATACTCCACAAATGATTGCATCAGAATAGATCTTCTCCAAGATTTTCGCCTGCAATCTTTCAAACAGAATCTCTCAAAACATCAAAAACTCGCAGCCCTAAAACATCACAAACTAAACACAAAGTTCTGTCAACAGATGTTAAGACATCAGTCTTGACATCACACACGAAACTGCAAAATACAACAATACTAATAAAACCACCATATGCAGAATGTTTGAAGCACAAGTCAAGACATCAGACATGACTTCTTGAGCAAACACATTGTTTTACCAAAATTGTTGCCAATAACAGAACTAACAATCTCCCCCTTTGGATAATTTTGGTTAAAACAATATAAGCACACATCAGAGACACCAACAGCAGAAACACACTTCAAACAAACCAATCTAACACATTCTAAAAAAAACAACCAAGAAAACCAGCTGCACAACAAACAAAACTCCAAACAACCAAAAATCCAAAAAAATTCTACTCTACTCTCCCCCTTTAGCCACAATTGGACAAACTCTAAACAAAGCAGCAAGCATAATGTTCTAACACTTTGTCAAACATGGTCAAACTCCAAGTTCCAAAAAAATGCCAAGAGGGAATGTTGAACCACAGCTGGGAAAAAGTGACACATTACTCAACAAAGAGAAGTGCACAGACACCAAACAACTTTGACCAGGCGATACAAACAATGACTATTATTTGAATTATAAAACCCACACCAAAATGCTTGAGGAGACATCCAAACAAGGAAGGAAACATGAGCCAGTCTTCCAGAACAGTTGAAACACACAAGGGTCAGTTGAAGCAAGACCAGAAAGACAAGAGCACCAACCCAAAAGAGATGAAGTCCAAAGAATTGACAATAGCAGGGTCTTCTACAGGAGCAACAAGAACAAGCAGACAGACAAAAACAAGAATGAAGACCAACAAGAAACCTCCAGTGCTACTACAATCTTCTGAAGATGAAGCAGATGAAGACTGGGTTAATTTCATTAACTCAGGTGGGTGGAAAGAGTAGCTGAATCCAAACAATAAACCTCTTTGCTTATAGTTTTTGTTAAAAAAAATGTAATGTTGAGTGCTTCCAGCAATAAAAATGTTCTTGTTTGTTTCCAAATATTCTTATTTTGTCAATTTCACCAACTAGATAAGCTCGCACACATAAGACACTTGCACCAGCAACACCATCCTCCTGCACACAAACGATCCACTAATCCTCATATATGCAAATCCCTAATTTGCTTCTTAAATTTTCAAACTGATTTGCATCTAATTGCATTTCAGTAGCAACATGTTCCAAAACAACCACTTTATCTTCAACTAGATCTCTTATAAAGTGATGACGTATGTCAATATGATTAATCCTGCTATGTTGAATTGGGTTCTTGGAGATATTGATAGCAATCATATTATCACAGTACAATGTCATGACATCTTGTTTGACATTGTATTCAGTTAACATTTGCTTCATCCAAACCAGTTATGAACAACTACTTCCTGCTGCTATGTACTCAGCCTCAGCAGTAGAGAGAGACACACGGTTCTGCTTCTTGCTAAACCACGAGATAAGATTGTTCCCTAAAAAGAAACATCCTCCTGAAGTACTTTTTCTATCATCTGCACTTCCCGCCCAATCAGCATCACAATATCCACTCAGTTCAGTGCCTGTTCCATGACTGTATAGAATACCATAGTCACTAGTACCATTCACATATTTCAGAATTCTCTTCACTTGATTCATGTGGCTAACCTTAGGTTCAGATTGATATTTGGCACAAACTCCTATAGCAAAGGAGAGATCAGGTCTACTAGCTGTGAGATACAGCAAGCTTCCAATCATGCTTTTGTATAAGCTTTGATCCACACTCACTCCATGTTCATCCTTGGACAGCTTCAGGTGAGTAGGGGCAGGTGTCCTCTTGTGATTAGCATTCTCCAGACCAAACTTCTTGACAATGTTCTTTGCATACTTGCTCTGAGAGATAAATATGGAGTCTTCCATTTGTCTAACTTGCAGACCCAGAAAATAGCTGAGCTCACCAACAAGACTCGTCTCAAACTCAGACTGCATCTGCTTCACAAAATGTTTAACCATTGCATCTGACATCCCACCAAATACTATGTTATCAACATATATTTGAGCTATCATCAGTTTTCCTCCTTCCTCTTTGACAAACAAGGTCTTGTCAATTCCCCCTTTTCTGTAACCATTCACAGCCAAGAATTCAGTAAGCCTGTCATACCAAGCTCTTGGTGCTTGCTTTAATCCATAAAGAGTTTTCCTTAGTTTGTAGACATGGTTAGGAAATGTTGGATCAATAAACCCCTTGGGTTGATCAACATAAACTTCTTCATTTAAGTACCCATTCAAGAAGGCACTCTTTACATCCATCTGGAATAACTTGAATTTGAGATTACAAGCCACACCTAGGAGTAACCTGATAGATTCCAATCTGGCCACAGGAGCAAAAGTCTCATCAAAATCAATCCCTTCTACCTGAGTGTAACCTTGGGCAACCAGTCTAGCCTTATTTCTGGTGACCACTCCTTGTTCATCATATTTATTCTTGTAAACTCACTTGGTGCCAATTACATTTATTCCATCAGGCCTTGGTACAAGATCCCACACTTCATTCCTTTTGAATTGTCCCAGCTCTTCTTGCATGACATTAATCCAAAATTCATCTTTCAAGGCTTCTTTAACATTTTTGGGCTCAATTTTGGATACAAAGCAAGAATTTGACACAACTTCTCTTGACCTGGTGGTAACTCCTGAGTTTGGATCACCTATGATAAGCTCTTTTGGATGGTCCTTATGTATTCTGACAGATGGTTCCTTATTAGGTTGTTCAGGTTTAGGATCAGGTTCAGCAGCA
Organism: Lathyrus tuberosus; assembly: GCA_022829125.1. Lineage (NCBI taxonomy): Eukaryota > Viridiplantae > Streptophyta > Magnoliopsida > Fabales > Fabaceae > Lathyrus > Lathyrus tuberosus. Next base: position 4,690,088 of record JALAZF010000254.1, read on the forward strand.
ACAGGATTGGGAATTACACTTCTGTCTTCAGCTTCTTTTGATACATCATCACAACATGTTCCAACATCATCTATGACATCAACATCTTCCTTCATTCCACTGTCATCAACAACCACATTTATAGATTCCATCATGACTTTGGTTCTGGAATTGAATACCCTATAAGCTCTGCTGTTTGTAGAGTATCCCAGAAAGATCCCCTCATCACTTTTTGGATCCATTTTTCTCCTTTGTTCACGATCTGACAGGATATAACACTTACTACCAAAAACATGAAAGTAATTCACACTTGGTTTTCTTCCCTTCCATAATTCATAAAAGGTAGTTGAAGTACCTCTTCTCAAGGTTACTCTGTTGTGAATATAACAAGCAGTATTCATAGCTTCAGCCCAGAAATGGTAAGGAAGCTTTTTGGCATGTATCATTGCCCTAGCAGATTCTTGAATGGTTATGTTCTTCCTTTCAAAAACTCCATTTTGCTGAGGGGTAATAGGAGAAGAAAACTCATGACTGATGCCTTCAGCAGAACAGAACTCAGCAAACTTGCTATTTTCAAACTCTCTCCCATGATCACTCCTTATTCTGATGACATTGCTCTCCTTTTCCCTTTGGAGTCTCTGACACAGATCTTTAAACACATCAAACACTTCTGTTTTGTCTTTGATGAAGCTCACCCAAGTGTACCTGGAATAGTCATCTACAACAACATAAGCATATTTCTTCCCACCTAGACTTTCCACCTGCATAGGCCCCATTAAGTCCATATGAAGAAGTTCTAAAACTTTAGTAGTAGTGAAATGTTGAAGCTTTGGATGCGACATCTTGGTCTGTTTCCCTATCTGACAATCTCCACAGACTCTTCCCTCTTCAATTTTGAGCTTGGGAATTCCTCTTACTGCTTCTGTGGATATGATTCTCTTCATTCCCTTCAGATGTAAATGTCCCAACTTTTGATGCCAGACTTTGACTTCATCTTCTTTTGCAAAAACACATGTGGAGGGACTTGAGTCTTGTGACACCCATAGGTAACAGTTGTCCTTAGACCTAGCACCCTTCATTATGACTTCACCTTTCTCATTAGTGACAATGCATTCAATATTTGTAAAATTAACTCTGAGTCCTTGATCACATAGTTGACTAATACTGATCAAATTTGCTGTCAACCCTTTGACCAGCAGAACATCATCCAGCCTAGGAGCACCTGCGCAATTCAGCTTTCCCATACCTTTGATTTCTCCTTTAACACCATCACCAAAAGTCACATATCCAGAGGATTGAAGTTTAACATCCACCAACAAATTCTTCAATCCTGTCATGTGCCTTGAACATCCACTGTCAAAGTACCAGTCTTCTTTAGTGGAGACTCTAAGAGAAGTATGAGCTATTAAGCTGGTAACTTTTGTTTTGGGAACCCATTTCTTCTTTTGCTTGATGACCTGATTACCTTTGTGAATGACCTGTCTGGGAACAGACTGATGAGCACTCTTAGGATAACCATGCACTTTATAACAATAAGCTTTATATGTCCAAAACACCCACAATGATGACATCTCCAGCGCCCGAATTTCTTCTTAGAAGGAGTCCTATTAGGATGTTTAAACACCGGTTTTAACATCACTGACTTGGAACAAGGGATAACATCAACATCATCTGAACCTGCTCCATTGTTGAAACCTAACCCACTTTTGTCTCCTGCAGCTTTTCTAATATTAAGAATCTTGTCTAGAACCTCAGTTCCTCTATTCAGCATTTTGAAAGATTTAGACAGAGATTCAAGTTTATAATTCAGGACAGATACTTCATCTTCCAGCTTGGCAATAGTTTCCAACTGTTCTGTCTTTTCAGCTTCTAGTTGAGCAATAATCTTCTTCTGCTTCTCTCCTTGCAAGCAGAATTCTTCATTTCTAATGCATTACTCTTTATAAGAGGCAGTTAGTTCATCATATGTATCCTCTCCATCATCACATGTTCCAATCATTACTCTAACAAGTTTGGCAGATTCAACTTCAGGTTCACTATCAGTATCATCATCAGACCAGGTAACAGACAACCCCTTTTTCTGCTTCTTGAGATATGTAGGACATTCTTTTCTGATATGACCATAACCTTCACACTCATGACATTGGATTCCTTTGTCATGATTAGGCTTCTCATCAGCTGTTGTTTTCTTCATCTGATCACTTGACTTGTCAGATGAGATGTTCTTAACATTTGGTCTATAGTTTCTGTCCATCCTCTTTAACACCTTATTAAATTGTCTTCCCAGCAGAACAATGGCATTTGATAGCTCCTCTTGTGTTTCAGGACCACTTTCTTTCTTATTATCTTCAGTATTTGACACCAAGGCTATGCTTGTGATCTTCTTTTCAGATCTGTCATTTAACCCTAATTCAAATGTCTGGAGAGACCCAATCAATTCATCTACCCTTATTTGGCTGATGTCTTGAGCTTCCTCTATAGCAGTCACCTTTATTTCAAATCTCTTGGGAAGAGATATGAGAATCTTCCTTACCAGCTTCTCATCAGACATCCTTTCTCCTAGGGCACTAGAAACATTTGATAGTTCAGGAATATTCATGTGAAAATCATGAATGGTCTCATCGCCCATCATTTTCAGATTTTCAAACTTTGTTGTCAATAGCTGAAGTCTTGACATCTTGACCTTGGATGTTCCTTCATGAGTTATTTTCAAGATATCCCAAGCATCCTTAGCCACTTCACAGGTGTTGACTAGCCTGAAAATGTTCTTGTCAATACCATTGAATATGGCATTCAAGGCTTTAGAATTTCCAAGGGCAAGCTCATCTTCTTCCTTGGTCCACTCTTCTTCAGGTTTCAGCTTTGACCCACCTTCTTTATCCACAATGACATGTGGTTTCCATTCCTTCAAAACAGCTTTCCAAGCCCTGTTGTCTAAAGACTTCAAGAAATAACCATGCGAGGTTTCCAATAGTCATAATTTGATCCATCTAGAATAGGGGGTCTATTCACAAATCCACCACACTCCTTGTCCATTGCACCAGAAAGTAATAGCCCTAGATCTCACCCAGATACAGAGCAGGATGACCTGCTCTGATAGCAATTGAAATTCTGGTATCAGATATGTGATGTCGAGTGAGATGTCATAACATCAATATCTGCTATATGAACAAGACAATAAAGAACAACACTTGAAAGCAGTAAACAAACACAGAAAATTGTTCACCCAGTTCGGTTTAACAACCTACGTCTGGGGGCTACCAAGCCAGGGAGGAACTTCACTATTAGTAGTATTAATTCACAGACTCTACAATCAACATACCAGTTGATAGTCTACTCACGTAATCACTACCTAATGACACTTCTACCTAAGAACCTCTTAGATATGAGACACCTCTCACTCCCCCTCAATCACCACAGTGATACAATTCAAAGATTACACAGTATAGAAGTTACACTTCAAAGATACACCTTGATCTTGCTTAAAAGCTTTGATCAAGAACAATACACTCTTGCTTAAAAGCTTTAGAGTGAACAAATTATAACTCAAACAATCAGACCAATTCAAGCATCAAGGATGAATGAACGGCTTACAAAATACAGACGAAAACACAAACCCTAACACTTGACACTCAATTCACAATATCTTGTCTTCGTACTCTTCAAGTAGGGTTGAGGCTGCTTTAAATAGAAACTTATTCTTGGGCTTGGACTCCTTGAAAATCTCAGATTTTGTTCACAATTAAAACTGATTTTTCCTTCAAAATCTTTTCGCCCTAAAACAGTAACAATATATACTCCACAAATGATTGCATCAGAACAGATCTTCTCCAAGATTTTCGCCTGCAATCTTTCAAATAGAATCTCTCAAAACATCAAAAACGCGCAACCCTAAAACATCACAAACTAAACACAAAGTTCTGTCAACAGATGTTAAGACATCAGTCTTGACATCACGCACAAAACTGCAAAATACAACAATACTAATAAAACCACCATATGCAGAATGTTTGAAGCACAAGTCAAGACATCAGACATGACATCTTGAGCAAACACATTGTTTTACCAAAATTGTTGCCAATAACAGAACTAACAATAACTCGTTTTGTTTTTGCGATTGGATTAAACTAACGGTGCCCTGTTTCTGTTTAAGTCACGCGTGTTTTTTGCTGAAGTTTGAATCATGTGGCATTTGTGTGTTCTTCTGCTCCCTTTTTTAGGTTTTGTTTAAAAAGTCATTTACATTATTGATGGAATGGGCCGTGAGGCCCATGTTTGGCTTCAGTTAACACTTCTTTTTACTCAAAGCTCCTTTTAATTTACACTAAGTATCATTAACTTTTAGTTTTTTTTAACAAATATTAATTCTATTTAATTGTTATTATTCCTTAGTTTATTTTTTTGAACACTTTTCTATTTTAATTAATTTTTGTTAATTCTCTGGTTTTAATTTTTGGACATCTTAATTTAACTTACTTATTATTATTTCCTCTAGTTTCAATTTAAAAAAAAAAAAACTTTTAATTTTATTTCAATTTTCATTATTTCTTCAATTTAATTTTTGTATAGCTTTTATTGTAGAATATTTAGTCTTGGTTATTAAAATTAAAAACTTTAAAAACGTTTTCTATTAAGATTAATCTTTAATTTTATAAGTTGTAAATTTATAGATTCTTAATTCCTATAATTTTTTTGGTTACTAACTTAGTTTTTTTGTTTGAGCTTAATCTTAATCTTTGAATTGTCTATGTCATTGCCCATTATTTTGTGTGTATCATTCACATGATTTCTCTTTGTCTGATTCTAGTTTGTGACTAGTTTGTGCTCCTACCCTCTTGTGCAAGTTGTTTGTCCCTCATTCCAAAGGAAAGGATCACTCTTGTTGACTTATAAGTCATAGTTAGGACAGTTGTTGCTTTCTTACCCACTTGGTGACCTTGATCATCTTCCTTGGACTGCTTAGAGCCATTTTGTTTTACAACTTAGATTTAGGTTAGAGTTCTTGAACTCTATGTGGATACCATCCTGATGTGTATTCACTTCCCCTTTTGACTTTGTTTAAAGTCAACTTTAGTTTAGTTTTTCAACTTAGACTTAGAGAGTTCTTTAACTCTATGTGAGTATCATGACCATGAATACTCATTTCCCCTTTGGAACTTTGATCATTATCAAGAGTTCCTCACCTTTAGTTAGGCGAACTACGGAGGCACTGATTCCTCATTCCTAGTTAGGATACGTAGGCACAAGATGTGATATCTTGTCGAGCCAATTTGCCTTACAACTTAGACTTAGAGAGTTCTTTAACTCTATGTGAGTATCATGATCATGAATACTCATTCCCTCTTGGAACCTTGATCATTATCAAGAGTTCCTCGGCCGTAGTTAGGTGAACTACAAATGCTCTTATTCCATCCTAGTCAGGATACATAGGCACGAGATGTGATGTCTTGGTGAGCATACTTAGTGTATATACCCTTAGGTCTTTACCTTAGCACTTACCCTTAGCAAGCAAACTATAACATAACACAAATACACACAAGAGGTTCTTGTAGAGTACTACAGATATCTAGGATGCTAACACATTCCCTAGGTATAACCAACCCCCGAACCTTAGTTCTCTTAGCTGTGTCTTTACATAGCGCACTTAGGGTTTTTCTTTGATCTTTACCCTTTCCTTTGGATAAATCAAAGCTCGGTGGTGAATTTCAAAGATGTGTGATTCAAGTTAATTAATAGCTTGGTATCTGATTCTCACCACAACATAAATGGAGACTTCACTGGGGAATAGACTCCCCTAAGAGGGTTAAGCCAACCTTGTTTGTATTTGTGCTATTTATATGCTTGCTTGCCTGTATACTTGTATATCTGTATATTTGTATATATCTGTATATTTGTATCTGCCTGGGTTTTTCTGTGAGCAGGGTTGTTACTTTGAGGGGTGAGGATATGTCCTATACCCGTACTTGAGTGCACCTATGATAGAAAGGTGGTATATTTAAGGAGACTTTGAGGGAGTTGATTCCCAAAAAATTTGACTTGAGAAACCACCACTCAGTTGAGGCGCTCTTGAAAGTTAGTCATGTTGAACGAGTCTATTCGTGAAAACGTTACTACTCTCGACCAAGGAGCCCATGACACTAATGACCATTAGTCACCTTTTACCCCACTTTGGCCTTATTAGAACGTAGTGCGATGGCTATGAGGGAGTTAATCCCAAAATAATTGATACGCGATACTACACTCAGACGAGACTCTCTTGAGAATATTATTGACTACCAAGTTATTAGGAAAATCGATAATATCCGAAAGATGGGTTGTGGACTCTGGGAACTTCTTAGAACCCTGTTCTACAGATATGTGAACCCATAGTACATACCTCTTGGGATGGGTAGACCATGGCTTTGTGCTCGTGATCTTCAAACCTAGGCCATCTTTGCTTGTTGCATGTATATATGTGCATATGTGTGAATATCTGTATACGTGTGTTTGTGCATACATTCATCCATTCATGATAGCCCTTTGGTTTCAAGGAATTCAAGTGTTTTTTCCTTTGTAAAAATCAATAGAGATCATTGGATTTTGAAACTAAATATTTCAGTTTTTCAAAAAAAAGTTTGCAACTTGCTGCTGAGATCCTTGAAACCATTTGGCTCTCATTTGCATTACATGTGCATGTCATCATATTTGCATTTCATTTGCATTTCTCAGCCTCGAGTCTCATCCATTCTTTGTCCATAACCCAGCAGTTGACTTCCCAAAGCCAGCATTGGACTTGAAGTAGCTTTTGAAGGATCATGAACTCAGGAGAGCAGAGCCAGTTTGTGACCAGAGCGGATTTTGATTTATTGAAAGATCAGTTGGGTCAGATTGTGGAAGCTATGACAGCCTTGGCAAAGAGAGATGATAACATTCAGAGGACTTCTGTGAACAATGTTGCTCAAGCTCAACCTGTACAGATTCCTGTTGAGAACCAGGTTATACAAGAACGTGCCATTGTCCGAGATGGACGTTCCTATTCGGTTGATGTCGTGGAATATCGTAGCTTTGCATTCTCTGAGCCAAATTCCCAAAAGGTAGTCCCTGTGGTGGAAACCAAGGATCCACGATACGTTGAGATTATGAAAAATGTCGTGCCTTGGAAGAAAAGCTTGATGTCATTAAGGGTCGTGACGCTGCTAATTTGAATGATTTGAACATGTGTTTGGTACTCGGCCTTGTAATGCCTCCTAAGTCCAAGACGCCGAAGTTTGAGAAGTACAAGGGGGATAGCTGTCCAAAGTAGCATTTGGTGATGTTTTGCAGAAAAATGACTTCATATGTCTGTAATGACAAGCTCATGATCCACTGTTTCCAAGACAGTCTGAGTGGGGCATCACTGAATTGGTACATACAGCTAGAGAGCAATCACATTCAATCCTGGTCAGACCTAGCTAATGCCTTTGTGAAGCAATACATCTACAATCTTGACTTGGCTCCCAGTCGCCTGCATTTGCTAGACTTATCTCAAAAAGACAATGAATCCTTCAGAAGGTATGCTCAGAGGCGGAGAGAAGTAGCTTCTCGCGTTCAACCACCACTCTTGGATAAGGAATTAGTTGACTGGTTTGTGGATACTTTGCAAGGCCCGTATCGAGAGAAGCTGTTTAGCATTGTGACATTAAACTTCTCTGACTTGGTAATAGCTGGAGAGCGCATTGAGTGCGGTCTCAAGAGTGGAAAAATCCAAGGCACCAGTATCATCCCAGCTAGTGAGAGTGAATCAGTTGCCAGTTCTCAAGAAGAATGGGAGAAAGAAAGTAATTCTACATGGGAATCTCCGATATCTCAGCGCTCATACATCTCAACTAATCAGAATCGACAATCTTTTGGGTCACCGTGTCAAACACCATTCTCTCCACAGGGGCATTATTTTTCTCCAAATCGAAGACCTCCTCATTATCAACGGTCATACCACCGTCAGCCGCGTCAGCACGCCCGACAAAGGCCAAGGAAACCAGAAAGGCATTTTACTCCGTTTCCAGTGTCATACAATCAGATATTGTCAAATTTGATCGAAGGTGGATTGATAGTGCCGAAGGAGATAGATCCTGTGATTCCTCTATACCCACCAGGCTTTGACGTCAACGCTCGATGTGACTACCATGCTGGGGCACAAGGGCATTCAACTAAAGACTATAAGGTGCTTATGAGCAAGGTTCAGACTCTGCTTGACTCCGAGATGTTCTCATTTATGGGTCAAGGCATTCAAATAACAATCCTTCACCTAATCAGGCGGGTTCATCAAACTCTGTTATGGAAGAAATTATGGAGGATAGAGGTGAAGATGATTCTCAGACTGATCTCGACAATCAACTCTGAAGATGGTTATTTCAGTTTGGCAAGTCAAGAAAGGGAAGCCCAGTTCCTCGAAGTTGGCAATCTTTTGGCTGTTTTAGCATTTCCTGTTGTATTTTCTTTGCATGTTGAATTTGTATTTGCTTGTAAGCTGTTGTTTTTGAATTGGAAAGATTAATGAAATGTTTATGCATCTTTTGATTAAGTCCATTCGTATTCACTCTTTTTCTTTCCTTTCATTATTAAAAACAAAAAAGAAGAAGCAAGAATATTTATCTTTTTTCTATCCACTTGTCTTTATCAAACTGTTGTTTAAGCAAAAATTTGGGAGGATGATGAAAACATTATACCCATAACTGCTGTTGGTATGCTTTCAATCAAACTTTGTCGATGATGTAAGGCATTGTTTCAAATCCCCAAACACTTGAGAAATAAGGAAGATAATCCCTTGTTAACCCATTCGAGCTTAGAAGTAGGAGTTTTCTTTCCTTACAAAGAACCCGTAATCTCAACCTTGGGGTGGGTAGTTCTCAGTTTAACTTGGGTATACACTCGAATGCAAGACCTTCATGCAAGACACCTGTCAGCTCTCTTAAATCAAGTAAACAAATGTTGTACAAGTTGTTCCCAAAGTGATAAATAAGGAAGGACCATTAAGAAATCCTTACTCGAAGAATGAGCCGAGTCCCTTTCAAGGCAAAAGCTAAGAAAGATGGGAGGCTCATGACCTTGCCTTAAGCAAAAACGCTTGTATGACAACCAAAAAGAAGTTGACCTTAAGTCCTCACCATGAAATCCCACGAGGGTAAAGACAACCGAATGTTGTAAGGGAGTAGTGACTACCCTAGGTGTCTGAACCATCGCCAGCGGTCATCAGCTCAATTCCTAGCCTATAGGAACCTGAATGTATAGCTTGAGTTAATTGAGCGTATGTAAGACCCTAATTTTTGACCCCTAAGATTCCACATATCATTCACATCTCATTTTCCATCTTATACAACAGACAAGATCATGCTTAGGTTCCTTTATCCCTCTCATCTTTGGGTTTATACCTTACAGGGATCACCGACATCTGTGTGTTTCTTATTTGCCTTTATTTGCTTATGTTTATTAACCTTTAATCAAAATCTAAAAATATGTTTGTTTTTCCTTTATTAACTCTTTCAGGAAGAATTTGGATCAAGGATATCAAATACCAGTCCCTTAGCTCGAATGAATTTCATCTGAACAAAGTCAAAGTTGATCTGCGAACAATTCAAAATTTATCTGATCAAGAGTTCTTAAGTTTTGATTGATTATTATTCAAGAGACTCCAAGGTTCATGTGTTTATTTATATGCCTTCTTTGACAAGCAAGAAAAATAGAGCCAGAGCCAAGACAGCAGATCAAAAAAAAAAACCCAATTTTCTCATTTTTCACTGTGTTAATCGATTAACACATTTTGCACTACAAATGGTTAATCGATTAACACGTGTAATTTTTGGCTAAAAACAACAAATTCAAATTCTGCAGCATTTTGGCACCAATTTTCAAATATTTCATCATGAGAATATCCTAGATCACTTCCAATTAATTCCCTACCTCATCATAATTAATTCCCACCATACACCCTCACTAATCACCACTCCTTTGCTAATTTCCCTCCAAATTCAAATTCCAAGCCTAATTCTCATTTCCAAACCAAATTCCAAACCACCAAAATTCCCAAGCCTAAACTCTATAAATAGAACCTTCATTTCACTCATTCTTGAAGTTTTTGATAGCCAAATTCACCTTGTAAAAATTATTCTTAACTCTCTCAATTTTCTCCGACTACCAAATTCACCAAAGCTCTTTCTTCCATTGAAAGTTAGTGAGTTCATCATTAGAACTTACTAATCTTTGAGCTAAACCTTTATCCATTCACTTTTTCATCATCAATTTCTGTAGATCAAGGCTTTGAAGTGTGGATCTTGGTGTTGATTTGAAGAATTTCATATTTGAAGTGGTAATCTCATTTTCCACCATTGTTGTACTTGATACATCCTTCACAATGTGATCTTTGGTAATTCTTGTTGCTTGATCTTTGGATCATACAAATTGTGAACCATTGCTGATTTTTGCTGTTGTTTTACTTAATTTTTCGTGCAGAATTGGATCCTTGATCATGAGGTGTTTAAAGAAATGATTGATCAAGGATTTTGCTATTTTCAAATTGATTTGCTGCTGTTTTTACAATGTTAATCGATTAACCAAAACCAGCACAAATTGGTTAATCGATTAACAGTTGAATTTTGCGCCAAGAATTGCAATTTTGCACTGGTTAATCGATTAACACTTTTACACATGAAATGGTTAATCGATTAACCAGTGTCCAGAATGTGTTTTTTGCTTGTTTTTGGGACTGTTTTGATTGTTTTGCCATTTTTCCCTTTCCCTTTGTTCTTAGCCTTAGATCACATAATTTTGTGGTTTAATTTGGCTTTCTCTTCATCTATTTATCTTTTATTTGGATCGATAAAAGTCTTATGGATCTTAGAATCTCTTTGTTAAATTCTTGGTCAAGACTAGATCATTACTTTTTTTTCTTTTTGTGCGGTATTGATTTCGGATGACGATTTACATATCGTTCATCTAGCATGCATTAGCACAAAAATCACTATTGACCGGCCTCGAGTAGGGTGACTTCTTTATAAGTCACTTGGCAATTGCTTAACATGGCGCTACAATTGTCCCTCTCCGAATCGGAACTTGATATTTCATGGCCCAAACCTTTTGGTTGTGTAAGCCCAAGGATGGTTAATCTTTTGTATTAGGTTCAAAATCTTTGAAGCTTGTTGTTGTAGAGGCTTTGATTCTATGAATCTTCTAACAAGTCTTCATTAACATTTACCTAAGTACATTGTTTAATCATTATAGTTTAAGACGCGAGACGGAATAATCGGTGTATACTACTAATCACTAACTTACTAACAATATTATTATACTAATCTTGTTTATGTTTCCTTCTCGCTCCATATCTCTTTACTTTTTATGCTTTATGTCATTTTATCATCTCATATCATGTTTATGCTTCCGCAATTTTTTCTTTTGTCCGTTGGACATATGTTTATGCTTCCGTCATTTTCACTTTGTCCACTTGGACACATGTTTATGCTTATGCCTTTTCTCTTTGTCCACTTGGACCAAAAACATTAATAAAGGCCAAAACCTCTAAAAAACTTGTGCTTCTAATCTTGGACTATGGTTACTATCCTTTACAATGGACATGTAATTTCGCACCTAGACCTTGGACTTCAATGCTATTCTTGGATCCTTGGACTTAGAACTAGGACCTTTTCCCTTTGCTTTGGAATTATGGTCTGAAAACTATGGAGCTTACTTGTGTGGTTAGACCATTCTTATCCTTAGCTTTTACTTTATGCTTTAGGATAGTCACTTATTCTCCACACATTCTTCAATTTTCAAAACTCTCTCTCTTTTTCAAAACCTTTTTGTTTTCAAACTATCACCTCTTTCATAATCAAACCTTGACTTTGTCAAGTGATTTTTACTATTTTCTTTTCATTTCTTAATAAATGCTAAACTACATAAGCATATTGACACCTTTTTCAAAAGACTTTAAAAAAACATTCAAACTCATTCAAACCTCTTTTGTGCCCTTGTGCACTTTTCCTTTAATTTTTTCATAAGTTTAGACATGATTCATTTCTTTAAGCGGAATTATTCGCTTGGAAATGACGACTTGTCTTTACATTTAAAATCAACCATAACAAACCAATTTTTGTTCTTTGTACCATGAACTACGGGGTTTTGATCCTATATTGCACTTTGTGGGTACGTAGGCATGAGGCGACAAGTCTCTCCAAACACAAAAATCTTAAAAAATAATTTCTCTTCTCATCTCCTCAATCACTTTTCAAACAATCTTTTCAGACCAAAAAGTGTAGATATTTCAAAGGGTTCTCATGGAGTACCACAGACGTTTTGGGTGCTAACACCTTCCCTTAACGTAACCAACCCCATTACCCAGTTTATGTGCACTCATTCTTGTTTTAGAGCTTGTGTAGGTTTTGTTCGCTTTTTTTCCTTTCCCTTTTGGATAAAATAAAAGTGCGGTGGCGACTCTTGCTTTTCGAGTTAAGTTAATCAATAGGTTACACTCACGATTTTGCCGCTACAGGAAAGTGGCGACTCTGCTGGGGAATCTGGTTCTTAGTTGGTTCAGCCTACTTTGATTTATTTACACTTTATCTGTTTGACTTGACTATTATTGGTTGTTCTGCTTGGGTGATCTTGTGTGGTGAGATAAGTCCTAAACCCAGACTTGAGAGCACTTATGATAGGAGGGTGGTATAGTCTTGTTCGGCTTACGTGGAGTAGTCCTTACTAAGCTGACTTGAGATCCCCCACTCAGTGGAGGCCCCTTTGGAATTACTGATGTCATACGAGTAGTCGTAATGACATTACTTTTCCGATCTGGGAGCCTGAGAAGCTGAGGACCGTAGAATCCTTAACCCATCTTAGCCTTATTAGGACGTGGTGCGGTGGCTATTCAGGTGTAGACTTGAATCGGTTGTTACGGGAGACCACACTCAGACGAGTTTCTCTTGAGAATATTATTGGCTGATGAGTAGTCGTTTAAGCCGATAATATCCGAAAGATGGATCTATGACTCTGGGCACTTTTTAGAACCTTGTTCTATAGATGGATATAAACCCTAGTACATACCATTGTGGGAGGTTCTTAACCTTGACTCCATGCTCGTGACTCGAACCTTTGAACCTGTGTGCTTTGAGTGATCTTCCAAGTTGTCACAGAAACTCATTTCAACTGTCTCCTTCTTCAGTTATCTGTTCACCGTCAAGCTGTTTCCTCGACACAACTACGGAACTAGAGTTGTCGTCAGATTGAGAATGGATAACCAAGAACAACACAATGCCGAAGTTAGAATGGAAATTGATGAGTTGAAGGCCAGCATGACCAAGCTCACAGAAATGATGCAAGTTCTAATTGCTAGAGGTGAACCACCTCAGAGGACCGTGATCTCTGAAATCTCAACTGCTGCTATTGACCCTCCATTGACTCAGCAACCAGCTTCTACTTGGCCAGAATTTGGGTTACCTCTTAATTATTCACCACCCTTTGCAACTACTCATGTGGTTATCCCGTCTGTATTGCCAGTATCTTCAGTTCCATTGTTCACTGAACCTCAGCCTGTTGTGCATTCTATTGCTCAAGTTATCCTTGAGAATCCTCCTTTCGTGTACCATGCTGCTGGTCCACAATCTAAAAGTCAGGGAGAACCTGAATACATTGAAGAAGTCAGAGAGCAATGGCAAACTGTGGACAAAAGGATAAGAGCTGTGGAAGGAAGTGATGTTTTTGGTGCTGCCATAATGGACATGTGCTTGGTTTCAGACTTGGTTATGTCTGCAAAATTCAAAACTCCTAATTTTGAGAAATACAAGGGGCATACCTGTCCCAGAAGCTACTTGGTGATGTACTTCCGTAAGATGGTTTGCCTAAACCAACAACGACAAATTACTCATTCACAGTTTCCAAGACAGCTTGAGTGAGGCTTCACTAAAATGGTATATGGGACTTGAGAAGAACCGCATCCAAAGCTGGAAAGACTTGGCTGATGCTTTCTCAAAGCAATATAAGTACAACTTGGACATGGCACCTAATCGCCGTCAACTGCAAAACATGTCTCAAAAAGAAAAAGAATCCTTTAAGGAGTACGCTCAGCGCTGGAGAGAGCTAGTTGCTCAAGTGGAGCCACCTTTGGCAAAAAAGGAATTGACTGGATTGTTCATGGACACTCTTCAGCCACCCTTTTGGGAAAAGATGATAGGTAGTGTATCATCTGGTTTTGCTGACCTAGTCACTATTGGAGAAAGACTAGAAGAGGTTATCAAGAAAGGAAAGATCACTAATGCTGAAGCCTTTAATGGTGCAAGAAAATCCGTTCGGAATTTTCAAAAGAAAAAGGATGGTGATATCCATGCTGTTTCAGTTGAAAGGAAACCTCATCACAGACAACAACAATATGTAGCTGCAGTTGCTCCTGTTGTCAATGCTCAATCAATTCAAGCTCCTCGTCAGGCTGTTAGACAAAATCAGAATCACAATAGGGTTAATTATGATCCTATCCCGATGTCCTACACTGAGCTGTATCCATGTCTTGTAAAGAAAGGTTTGATTACAACGAGGGTTCTACCTCCTCCTCCAAATCCTCTCCTAGTCGGCTATAAGGCTGATCTTCATTATGAGTTCCATCAAGGTGGGGTAGGCCATAACTTGGAAGGCTGCTATGCATTGAAAGCTAGAGTGCAAGAATTGGTGAAAGCAAATATTCTGACTTTTCTTGATGATAATCCCAATGTTGTCAACAATCCTTTTCCAGAGCATGCCAAGTGAAGTTTGAGTCAGTTTAGACGGATCATCTCCTAAAGCCAATGTTTCAGACAAGACAACTCATCCTTGTTGCTGATTAGTCACTAGGCCTTGTTTCTTTCTATTTGAATTTTTCTTTGATTGTATTGACTTTTTACTTTCAAACTTTATTTGTACTTTCATGGTAATTTCAATGAAATGAGCATTGCAATGTTTTGATTCAATTCATTTATATCCAATGTGTGCATCTTTATGATTTCTTTTTCACAAAACAAAAATATGTCTCCTGTTCACTTTCTTTATCAAGCTTTTATTTATGCAAAGATTGGAGGGAGGATGATGAAAACGAAATACCCAAAACTGCTGGATTATATGCTTTCAATTAAAACTTGGTTGATGATGTACATGCATTGTTTCAACTCCCAAACACTGGAGAAATAAGGAAGTTAATCCCTTGTCAACCCTTTTGAGCCTAGAAGTTGGAGTTTCTTTTTGTACGAAAAAACCTGCAATCTTAACCTGGGGCAGGGTAGTTCTCAGTTAATTTGACTGTGTATTTAAACACAAGAGAATCATTGCAATCACAAGCTTTCCTTCGCACACATCAAAGAAGTGTCGAAGATGTCTTTCAAATCAAAAGCCAATGATGGTTCACTGTAATCATTAAGCAAGGCAGTCACTATCTTTAAAAAAAAGAGAATGAAAAAATCAAATGAAAAGCCCGCTAAGTCAAAACCTATGAAGGAGACTTAGGCAAAAATTGGGGCATCCCGCTGACTGTAAGCTCAAATGACACAGTTCAAGCAAAACTTAGGGATAAAAAAGATAATCAAGAGGTTACCAAAATCCTCAAAGACAAAATGAGTTGACTGAGGTCCTCATCAAAAACAACAAAATGTTGTAAGAAAAAGTGACTGCCATCTCAAAAATCCCTTGGCCTTGAGCCATCATCATAACAGTGTTGCAATTCCAAAATCACTTGGAACCTGAATGCATAGTTTGAATTACTGAGCATAGGACTGAAGGTCATCACGAAGAATGGGTTGGGTACAAATAAACTTTGAGCCTATATCCTTTATTTCGAAAACCGTGAACCAGACCACATAACAAATCTCGAAAGACCTAATTGAAGCCAGGTTTCTTTTGAAAGCATACTACAACAAGGTTGCGTAAATTGACTCCTAATTTTATTGCCAATCATTTGCTTTGATGTCATACCTTTGCTTTCTCTTTGAATGTTTAAACCACCGTGTTTTGACAAGTGATTCATTTGCTTTACATCAATAGTATCATTCCAAAAATGATTTTGAATCTCAAAATTGCATGAGCTTTGCATTAAGATTACCATGTTTATTTGGAAGATTTTAGTTGCAGAAAAACTTTCCTCATCAAGGAATTTCAAACAGTTGAAAAACTTGCTCAGTGATCTTATCAGGGGCACATTACTTCCAGATCCTGTTGTGAATCAATTCAAGATTTATTGCTCAGTGCAAGTTATTCTCATAATTGGTTAACCAGAAGACCTCTTTCAAGACCCATACTGAGTTTATCCTTCTCAACAGTCATTTCAAGATCTGAAGCCATGATCAGTTCATCCCCAACAATAGTTAAACTGAAGCCATGATCAGTTTATTCTTAGCATTTGTTTCAAGAATTGAAGTCATGATCAGTTCATTCTTCCCCTGCAGCAGTGAAACTGAAGCCATGATCAGTTTATCCTCATCAGTCAATCAATCTAGGGCAGTCTTCTTCAAGCAACTCAAGATGTCTTTCCTCAAAAGACCATCAGCCTAATACAATTCATAAGTGTGGCAGAGATATGTTCAATATCTACTCTCCAAGCAGAGTTAGCAGTGTTCCCTGTGTTGAGGAATCAGAGTTCCATTCTTCCCTCACAAAAGATTCTATCTCAGTTGTCCCTATCATCTGCATTGCATACATAAGTCATTCATATTTCTTACATAAAAAGATTCTCGTAGCTCGAAGTGTGTTTCGTGCCCATATGCATTTCCTGAGGTCTTGTTGTTTTTAACATCTTACCTTGTGATCAAAGTCCAACTTACTTGGCGCCTACCAAAACAGTTACATGTCTTTTCATTCAGTGTTATTCCTAAATGTTGTCGTTTCCCTGTACATCTAGTGCCGTTGTTAGATGTTTGTTGTCTTTCACTCCAGTTCCATTCCTGGGTGTCTGTCTCTTTTTATCTCCAGTGTTATTCCTGGATATCTTTGTATTCTTTCACTCTAGTGCCATTCCTGGATGTTTGTCCCTTTTGATCTCCGGTGCCATTCCTGGACATCTTGTTCCTCTTGTTTCTCCCAGTGCTATTCTTGGAAGTTTTGCCTCTCTTTTGTAATCCCCATCAAATTTTCTTGGATATCTATCAGTACCATTCCTGAAAGTTTTATCTATTCATTCAGTCATATTCCTGGATGATTTTTCTCCTTTGCATTCAGTGTCATTCTGTTATCTCATAAATTCGATGCCTGTATTAAGTTGGAGGAATTAACTGATGTTAAAATTCTTTGAAGAAGTCCAAAGGGGTGTTCGACTGGATCTTCATGTTAAGCTTAAGTCGGAGATGCTTGTATAAGGAAAGGATAAGTTTAGGACTTAGAAATATTTCCAAGAGTTTGGAAATAACCTTCGACCGAGACTAATGATGATGTTCGACGTTAAGGAATTCAAATTCAAATAAAGGAGGGAGTAGTTATTCTAGTCCGCTCTTGAAAGAGACAAGTGGCGCACATCCAAGGGATAGAAGCATGCAGCGTAACACTTGTCATATGTTAATGGTTTTAGGGAGTTAACAGCAGTTAGTTTTATTATTATAAATAGGGGTTCTAGCAATAGAATTCGGGGGGTGTTGTGTTCATTTTGTACAAGTTACTCTAAATTTACTCAAAGTATCCGCGTGTAGAGAAACGAGTCTTGTGAGAATGTACGTGATGTAAACACCATTTTCTTATTTCAATGCAATTTACTTCAGCCCTTTTATTAAGAATTTATATTTTACTCTATTGCAAGTTACGTATCAGCATTGTGTCTTACCTTTATATTTTCAGCCTTTCATTAAGACTTCATCTTTTACTTTATGCAAGTTATGTTTATGCATTTCGTTTACTTTCATACTTTCGACCTTTCGTTTAGAGTTTTAGCCTTTTCGACTTAAGGTCCTTGCATATCTTTTAAAAACCACATTTTAGGCAAACTTATCTTTATGAACATTGTCGAAGTGTCTAGCTCTTTAAAATTTACCTTAGATCAATTGTTAGCACATGTCCTAGGATCAATCTGATCGATCCTGTGAGTCACCAAAGTTAGATTTGGAAGATCAGCGGTTGTTTACCCATTTTTACGGTAAACAAATTGGCACGCCCAGTGGGACAGTGCTAACTCTATAGAGATCTTTCTAAATTTTGAAAATCTATATTCATCAATCTTTTCCTTCTTAAAAAACTTTGTTGCATGTTATTGAGAAGTGGTAAGGTAGCCACTACAAACGAAGAGAGGCCAAGGAGAAGATACACAAGAAAAATGGCGACGAACACTAGTCAGCCAAACAATCCAAACTCTCAAGGGAGTGGTTCTAATCCTCAATCAAGTAATTCAAATACCCAGCCTAGTAACACTAATCCTCAAAATGTGTCTAGGAACGATGTAGTGCCACCTTCAGTCTCTTTGACTGGAGAGCCAATACCGCCTCCTATTATGTCCGAACCAATGCCATTAATGGCAGGTTCAGGGTCGACATATATAAGGGCTTACACTTAACCCGTTTTGGAATACATTGGGCCACAAGCATCAAATCCCCAAACTCCACCAGGAGGAACTTCGACGTTTAGGCATTTTCCCCTTCCAGGGTTTTCACAACCATTACCAAGGAATCCCCCTTATGGAATGCCAATGTCAATAATGCAAAGCCTCCAAAATGCCCCCCCCCCCAGTGTTCTCGGAAAATGTAATGTCTTCGCCATTACAAAGGTCAGGATCTGGGATAAATGTGGGTTGAAACTGCCAAAGTGTAGGTGTGGGATATTCCACCCAAGGTCCTAGTCTAACAAATACATCTATAGCATGTTTAAGACAGCAAATGGATGAGAGTAACCTACAAATGGTGCATACCTTGTCCCAAACCATGGGGGAAATTTTCCAGCCCTTGATCTAGAACACTACCCAAACTAACCAACAATTAGCAGCGCAATTGGCACGCATGGCAGAAATTATGGGTGTACCAGCCCCTGTACAAGGTGCGACTGTTGTGGAGAACATTCCACGGCGGAACCTAGGGACTGTACCTGAGTCAAATCTAGAAAATCAGGGGATAGTCGAACCCCCTAGAATTGAACCCCCTAGAGTCGAACAACCTAGGAACCAAGTGCCAATTCCTGTAGAGAGGGAACAAGGGGTAGTCATAGTAAATAGAAACCAAGATGTTGACCATGTTGTACAAGAGGTTCGACGTAACAACGTAGCAGCAGATAACAACCTAGCAGCCATGGTCGAAAGGATAATGGCTCGAAATGGGGTAAATTTTGGTTTTATTAGGCCAAACTATACATCACCGATAGTAGATTACATTCTCCAATCAGAATTACCACCTAGGACGAAGGTCCCAAAGTTTACCAAATTCTCAGGAGATACCACTGAATCTACTGTCGAACACGTAGCCCGCTATATAATCGAGGCTGGAGAGATTGCAAATGATGAAAGTCTTAGGGTAAAATATTTTCCAAGTTCTCTCACTAAAAATGCTTTTACTTGGTTTACCACCCTACCTCCTAACTCAATCTGTAATTGGACCCAGTTAGAACGTTTATTTCAAGAACAATTCTATATGGGACAAACCAAGATTAGTTTGAAGGAATTGGCTAGCATAAAATGAAAGTTTACTGAGCCAATAGACGATTACCTAAATAGGTTTCGATTACTTAAGGCTAGGTGTTTTACACAAGTGCCAGAACATGAATTGGTCGAAATGGTCGCTGGTGGCTTTGATTACTCTATTAGAAAGAAGTTGGATACCCAATATCTGAGAGATATGGCCCAACTGACTGATAGGGTTCGATAGTTAGAACGTATGAAAGACGAAAAGGCTAAGGCGAATAAGAGTAAAAAGGTAACCTATGTTGAATATAATGAGGATGGCGAAGGTTTATACGACGAACCATTATATTTCGACGAAAATGAGATAGATGTTGCTGAGTTAAAGCAAGGTCCTCCATATGCTTGTAAAATGTTAGCTCCTTCGAATGGAAAGAATTCTGTCGAATCTGAGAAAAATGATAAGTTTCCAAAGAAAACATATACTTTCGATATCACTAAGTGTGACGAAATTTTTGATTTGTTAGTTAAAGATGGACAAATGATAGTGCCTGCTGGCGCTAAAATGCCACCTTTAGAACAAAGAAAAAGATAGGGTTTTGTAAGTACCATAATTTTTTGGGTCATAAAACTTCTCAGTGTTTTCTTTTCAGGGACTTGGTGCAAAACGCTATCTAGGAGGGCAGGCTGAAGTTCGGAGAGAAGAGCAAAGGTCAAATGAAAATTGACTCTGACCCGTTGCAAACAGTGGATGCCTATTATGCTGAGCCCACAGAAGTACATATGGTTAAAGTTACTGATGACTTCGACTGTTCAATCAATATGGTGGAAATTACTGAAGATTTCGCCAATGATGTTGTTTTAGCCAAGGTTACTGAAGGCCTTGACATCAATACAATGGAGAAATTTATGAGCTAGGCCGCTGAGGGCTTCGACAAAGCTACTAATGGTTTAGGTGATGGGATCACTGAAGATTCCAACATGATGTTGGTTACCAAAGAAACTGCTGAGAGTTTCGTTAAGATGGACAAGGCAGCTAAAGGCCTTGATGTAGACTTCTGCAATCTGAATCTTAGTGTTGATGTCGACATGGATGTGAATATGGTCGAGATTACACAACATAAGACCATGGAGGTTGATGAAGCAAGCTACCAAGAAGAGCGTAACAAAGTGGCGTATCCAAAACAGGAAGAGACTATCATTGAATTCCTTCACCGCTGCCAAAAGAAGGGATCAGGCGTCATGCTATGCCCCAGGTGCAGCACAATCTTCGACCAAAAGGCTGCTCACAATCTTGAGGGGATTAGGAAGGCTAAGGAAAGAAGGGAGCAGAAAACATCTCATGGTCAAAGGGGTTTTGATCCTAGAAGGTCCTCTTCAAAACAAGTAGGAGGAAGAGCACAGTTCCCAGGGGCCAGACCCAACACCTTCAAACCAATAAGTGATGCACCAGTGGGAAGCTCGATGAAACCTGTCGAAGGAAAGGAAAAAGGTCAGAAAAGATGGCAGAAGTTTGACGTGGCCAGAGGCTCTTCAATAGAGTATCGAAAGGAGTTTCAGACTTCCAATAGGTCGGCTTATGTCTCTGAAAACTATAAAGGGAAGAACCCGATGTCGCGATCTCAATGGAGGAGAGAACAACGTAGAAGGAAGGCTCTCAGGGAGGCTCAGTCGAAGGACCAGGGAGAATCCAATACTAATGTCCCTACTGATAATGATGCAGGGAATTAAATTAAGATTGCTGAAAAAATGCCCGTGGGGTGAAAGTTGTTTTCCTCTCAAGAGGACAAACATGAAAAGACTGTCGAAGATGATGAAGAAATGACAGACAACTTCTACTCTGAGTCTGATGCTTCCCTCGACATCATAGTCAATGTGGTGTCTGTAATGCCTTGGGAGTTCAACCAAATTACAGAGGTCGAAGATTTTGATGCTCGTACTGAAGCGGAGATGGCAGCACACAAGCCTGTGTGCTACTATATTATGAATAAAGGGTGTGTTGAAGATCAGAACGCCTTCTTCGAATGACCTATAGAGGCGATGAAAGGCCACCTAAAGCCCCTCTACATTATTGGAAAAGTGGAGAATGTACCAATAAACAAGATATTAGTTGATTGTGGCGCAACAGTAAACCTGATGCCACATTTCTTATTGAACAAGATTGGAAAGTATGATACTGATACTAAGCCAAACAATATGGTTCTTTCAAATTACGAAGGAAAAGTTGGCTCTACACTAGGTGTGATACAGGTTGACTTGACAGTTAGGACAATCACTAGGCCTACTGTCTTCATGGTAGTGGAAACAAAAGCCAACTACAATTTGCTCCTAGGACGAGAGTGGATACATGGCATTGGTGCAGTGCCATCTTCGATGCATCAACGAATCACCATCTGGAGGCCAGATGGCATAGTCGAGAACATTGAAGCTGATCAGGGGTATTTTAAAGCACCAATAAATCATGTCGACAGACGTCAGTTCGACAAACACTTGGCTCACATTGCCCCTTTCGGCCCAGCAGATTTTGAGTTTGTCCCAGATGATGAAACATTTTGCTCATTGTACTTACATCCCGTCGATGGTTTCCGTTGGGATAAGGAGGTGCCAGGGAAAGGCTTCCGCACCTGGGCGAACCTGCAGTAGACCCCACAGGGTGGGGAAGTGAATTCAATGACAATGACTAAGTTCGAAGCATTGAAAAGAATTTTGGCCTATGTGGCTGAAACCAAACTACAAGCGGCTTTGGAAGCTGCTAATGAATACATGGCTAGCGAAGCCAATTCTGGATTCCACCAAGGAGCTCCTGGTAAGGACTTCGACCCGGAACCACCTGATAAGGTTCAGGGTGTAGAATAAGGCCAGAGGCTTGATGCCATCTATGATGATGAGCCTTTGGGATTTGAAAAAGATTCGCTGGCAAACAACATTAAGATGCTAGCGCAGGATCCGTTAGAATAAATCGACCTAGAGGAAGGGGCAATCAGAAGGCTAACATATGTCAGCGCCAACCCTGACCCACAACTTAAGGTTGAAGTTACCCAGTCGTTGCAGGAGTTTAAAGACTGTTTCGCCTGGGACTATGATGAGATGCCTCGTTTGAGTAGAGAGTTGGTCGAACATAAGTTGCCAATCAAGCCTGGGAAGAAGCCAGTCAAACAGAATCCAAGACGGTTTGCCCCAGAAATTCTCTCAAAGATAAAGGAAGAAGTCGAAAGACTCCTTCGATGTAAATTCATTCGCACTGCTAGGTATGTCGAATGGCTAATTGTACCTGTTATTAAAAAGAATGGTTCCTTAAGAGTTTGCATAGACTTTAGAGATCTAAATTCTGCAACTCCAAAGGATGAATATTCTATGCATGTGGCAAAAATGCTAGTCGATTCCACCGCAGGACATGAGTATAGTATGCTGGATGGGTACTCTGGTTATAACCAAATATTCATTGCAGAAGATGATGTCCCCAAAACAGCTTTTCGTTGTCCTGGAGCCTTAATCACCTATGAGTGGGTAGTGATGCCTTTTGGCCTAAAAAATGCTGGGGCAACATATCAACGAGCAATGAACTCAATCTTCTATGATTATATAGAGACTTTCATGCAAATATATATTGATGATATTGTGGTTAAGTCTGTTTCAGGGAAGAGTCATTTAGACCATCTTCGACAGTCCTTTGAAAGGATGAGAAGACATGGTCTCAAAATGAATCCTCTTAAATGTGCGTTTTGTGTGCAGGCAAGGGATTTTCTAGGCTTTGTGGTCCACAAAAAGGTGATCGAGATCAATCAGAATAAGACCAAAGCCATCATGGATGCGAAAGCGCCATCAACAAAAAAGGAGTTACAATCACTGCTGGGCAAAATTAATTTCTTGAGAAGGTTCATATCGAACCTAAGCGGAAAAACGCAGGCCTTTTCACCATTACTTCGATTCAATAAAGACGGGTTCGAATGGGGGCAAGAGCAGCAAGAAGCCTTCGACAAGATCAAGGAATACCTGAGTCATCCTCTAATTCTTTCACCACCTTGTAGGAATAGGAGTATGAGATTGTACATAGTTACGTCAGACAAAACCTTAGGGAGCATGTTGGCTCAAGAGGATGAGGATGGTGTCGAAAGGGCCATCTACTACCTTAGTAGAGTTTTGAATGATGCATAAACTAGGTATAACATGATAGAAAAATTATGCTTATGCTTGTATTTCTCCTGTACAAAATTAAATCAATATATAAAACCAGTTGATGTTTATGTTTCGTCTCATTTTGATGTTATTAAACACATGTTGTCTAAGCCTATTTTGCATAGTCGAATCGGTAAATGGGCGCTAGCATTGACTGAGTACTCTTTAACATATAAGACTTTAAAAGCAGTTAAAGGACAAGTGGTAGCAGACTTTATAGTCGACCACTCCATAAATGAAAGCGCTTTAAATTACGTCGAACTGGAACCTTGGAAGTTATACTTTGATAGCTCTAGCCACAAAGATGGAACAGGCGTAGGCGTGCTAATTATTTCTCCTGATAAAATTCTAACAAAATTCAAGTACAAGGTCGAAGGGTTGTGTTCCAACAATGAGGCTGAGTATGAAGCCTTAATAGCGGGACTTGAAATTTTGTTAGAATTGGGGGCAACTCGAGTCAAAATAATGGGAGACTCGGAGTTGGTCATAAAGCAAATTACAAAGGAGTACAAATGTATTAAGGAAAATCTTATCATGTACTTTGTAATAGCCAACAGACTACTAAAGAAATTCGAGGTAGTAAGCATTCGACACATACCTCGACTAGAGAATCAAGTGGCCAATGACTTGGCTCAGATTGCTTCTAGGTATAAGGTTTCGAAGGAAAATTTACAAGAGGCAATCGAGGCCAGAGGTAAAGTCGTGTCTGTTAGATTATGCACATCAGATCTAGAAGTGACGAAGCTTGGATACGTTGATGAGGAAAATTTTGAGATTTTTGCAATAGACAGCTTGACGGACAAAGATTGGAGGAAGCCTATAGTCGAATACTTGCAAGATCCAACAGCGTCCATAGAGCGAAAGGTCAGGTATCAAGCTTTAAGTTATGTTCTTCTAGGTAATGAATTATTTAAAAAGACCCCTGAGGGAGTCTTACTTAAATGCCTTACTGAATCAGAGGCGTATCTTGCCCTTTCGACTGTCCATTGTGGGGCATGCGGGGCACATCAAGTAGGCCATAAGATGAAGTGGCTATTGTTTCGACAAGGCATACTGGCATACAGCATATTCCTGCAAGTGAGCTGCATTCTATAGTCAAACCATGGCCTTTCAGAGGTTGGGCTTTGGATTTGGTTGGAGAGATTCGACCAGCATCCTCCAAAAATCAGAAATACATTTTGGTGGGTATTGACTATTTTACGAAGTGGATTGAAGGGATACCTTTACCAAATGTGGATCAAGATGATGTAATCGAATTCATTCAAAAATACATCATATACAGGTTTGGAATTCCAGAAACGATCACAACAGATCAAGGATCAGTCTTTACTGGTTGAAAGATGCAGGAGTTTGCTAGAGAAATGGGTTTCAAACTCTTAACCTCTACACCTTATTATGCTCAGGCTAATGGTCAAGTCGAAGCAGCCAATAAAGTGGTGATTGGTTTGATTAAAAAACATGTGGGAAAGAAGCCTGGGAATTGGCATAAGAAATTGGACCAGATCCTTTGGGCATGTCGAACCTCTCCCAAGGAGGCAACCAACACCACTCCATTTCGATTGACTTATGGTCATGATGCAGTATTACCTGTGGAGATCTACCTTCAGTCGACAAGGATTCAGAGACATCATGAAATTCCTTCTGAGTTTTATTGGGATATGATGTTAGATGAGTTGGTAGATTTGGACGAAGAAAGACTTAAAGCTTTAAAACTTTTGAAGAGACAAAAGAGAAGAGTGGAGAAGTCTTACAATAAGAAGGTTAAGATTAAGACCTTTTCGCATGGAGATTTAGTTTGGAAGGTAATCCTGCCTATGGATCGAAAGGTTAGAGCCTTGGGTAAATGGTCCCCAAAATGGGAAGGCCTGTTTATAATTACGCAAGTATTTTCTAATGGAGCCTATGAAGTTGAAGAATTAAATGAGGATAGAAGAATCTTGAAAGTAAATGGCAAGTATTTGAAAAAATATAAACCAACACTTCAAGAAATTAAAATTACTAAAGAGTAATTCGATGTAAAAAAGGCAAAGCCAATAATGGTATTCATGAATGCCAGAATGGCTTAAAAGTCATTACATACAAAAGCCTCAAATGGATATGGTGCATTATAATAAAAAATAAAAAAATTACAAAGAAATTAACAAGCTAAAAAGGGAGATTCTCTTTCATCTTCAAGTACTTCGACTTCTGGAGTTCAAGACGCCTTTCGCACAAGGCCTTGTCAGATTTCAAACGTTCAACTTCTTTCTCCAGTTGTCGAGCTTCCTCAGCAAAGGTTATTGCATTGTCAAGCTCTTTCGACATGACAGAGTCATCAAAGGCGGATAATTCAGCGTTGCGCTTTTTGGCCTTTGAGATCTTGGTTCGAAGCTTCTTGATCTTTCGCTCTCAGGAGGCGATGTTTTGTTCATTAGAGGTGATTTCCTGCTTGTTCTTTTCTTTGGTTTCCTCCAATTCTGCTACCTTATTTTCAGAGTCAATGGCAGAAGCCCAAGCGGCAGCCTCGCTTCCAGATTTGGTTGAAATTGCCTTCTCAATTTGAGGTAGGCACTTGAAATCACTATAGACTTGGTTAATCATAGTGCCAAGCTCTAAAATGATGTTGGAAGATTCTGGAGAAATAGCATGGATGTCAACTTGTTGGAGGAGATTTTTCAAAGAGATGTGAGTGACATGATCCATCTGTAAGAGTGTGAAAAGGTCACCCTTGAAGATCTTATCTTTGATCTTCAGAAGGATATTGTCCTCAGGCTTGCTTGAAGGCTGGTCTCCAGAGGCAGTCGAAGTACTAAGAGTTTTGTCAGAGGAGCTTCCTCGACTGCCAAGAGGGATTTTTATGTATTGTTGAGGGTTGCTGGCCTTCAAGGCATCGAGTTCCTTTTCAGAAAGGCCTGCTCCGTACACAGTTGAGGTTACCTTGCCTTCAGTAGCAGCAACAGTTGCTGGGGTAGTAATGGCTTCGACAGGGGTCGGCTCATTAGTAGGTCCTTTGTCAGCTTTCTTCTCCCCACCTTTGTCCTCTTCTTCATCTTCATCCATTTTTTCATCAACATTTTCAGCATTGTTGCCATCAAATTCAGATTGGTGCATTGTCTCATTATCATCTTCTTCCATCTCCTCATCCCCTTTTGGATCAGCATTATCAGCCCCAACGGTGTCGTCCAGTGGGGATCCATCATCATCGACCAAGGTTGTATCTTCATCCATGGCAGCGGTTCTTAGATTTTCTGTCTCAGGATTCTGCTGGCCCTCGCCTTCCTCATGGTCGGAGCCATCTGTTTGAGACTGCTGGGTAGTAGTCTTTGGTGGCCAAGGGGGGGGGGGCTGTTTCAAAGTCAGGTTTGTTAATTTCGTCTAGTGAACTCATTCCAGAGCCCAATTCAGAGGTGGGATGGTATGTAGGCTCACCTTGGCTATTCATAAGAGTGGTTGGAGAAGGAGGATTATCCACCGGTGGTTTTGAACCACTTGCATCAGCCTGAACCAAGTCAAAGCAAATCAGAACAAGAGGAAACAAGGTAAATAAATTGGAATTTTGAAGAGTGACGTGATAAGTTACCTTGACACCTTCAGCATCAGGGCTAGAGTTATTGCTTTCAGTAGTATCTGCGGCTGGTTTAGAGGCAGCTCCAGAAGAGGCTTCTACAACTCTAGGAGAGGTTATGATGATTTGGGATTTGATGTGATTTCCAAGGAGATGTTTTGGACATGATCATAATTGGCCATGAAGTCATAAATGTGATTGAAAAGAAACTGAACAGTTCTTGAAACGTGGGTTCGTCAGTTATGTTGATACCGATGTAGGGTCGAAAGATGGTGTCGAATGGACACTATCAAAAAATGACATTTCCTTTAGTACTGCCGAAAAGGACATTTTTGGGGGGCAATTTGTTAGCTCATAAATTTGACGCCTGTATTAAGTTAGAGGAATTAACTGATGTTAAAATTCTTTGAAGAAGTCTAAAGGGGTGCTCGACTGGATCTTCATGTTAAGCTTAAGTCGGAGATGCTTGTATAAGGAAAGGATAAGCTTGGGACTTAGAAATATTTCCAAGAGTTTGGAAATAACCTTCGACCGAGACTAATGATGATGTTCGACATTAAGGAATTCAAATTCAAATAAAGGAGATAGTAGTTATTCTGGTCCGCTCCTGAAAGAGACAAGTGGCGCACATCCAAGGGATAGAAGCATGCAACGTAACACTTGTCATATGTTAATGGTTTTAGGGAGTTAACAGCAGTTAGTTTTATTATTATAAATAGGGGTTTTAGCAAGAGAATTCGGGGGGTGTTGTGTTCACTTTGTACAAGTTACTCCAAATTTACTCAAAGTATCCACGTGTAAAGAAACGAGTCTTGTGAGAATGTACGTGATGTAAACACCATTTTCTTATTTCAATGCAATTTACTTCAGCCCTTTTATTAAGAATTTATATTTTACTTCATTGCAAGTTACGTATCAACATTGTGTCTTACCTTTATATTTTCAGCCTTTCATTAAGACTTCATCATTTACTTTATGCAAGTTATGTTTATGCATTTCGTTTACTTTCATACTTTCGACCTTTCCTTTACAGTTTCAGCCTTTTCGACTTAAGGTCCTTGCATATCTTTTAAAAACCACATTTTAGGCAAACTTATCTTTATGAACATTGTCGAAGTGTCTAGCTCTTTAGAATTTACCTTAGATCAATTGTTAGCACATGTCCTAGGATCAATCTGATCGATCCTGTGAGTCACCAAAGTTAGATTTGGAAGATCAGCGGTTGTTTACCAATTTTCACGGTAAACACATTCCTGGATGTCTCTCTCACTATCATTCAGTGCCATTCCTAAATGTAGTGATTTACCTTTACTTTCAGTGCCATTCCTGAAAGTTTTATCTATTTATTCAGTGCCATTCCTGGATGTTTTTCTCACTATCATTCAGTGTCATTCTTGAATGTAGTGATTTATCTCTACTTTCAGTGCCATTCCTGAAAGTTCTTTCTCACTTTATTCAATGTCAGTCTTGGATATCATGAACTCTTTTATCCAATGCCATTCTTGGATAATTCTGATGTATTTTCCAGAACTTTTCTCACTACATTCAATGCCATTCTTGGATGTTGTGATTTCTTCAATCCAATGCCATTTTTGGACACCTTTTTCCCCAGTTGAATCCAATGTTATTCTTGGATACCTCTAATGTTTACCATTGTCATCCAATGCCATTCTTGGATGTCCCTAGTGAAGTTTTTCAAATGAAAGTTTTGTTTCCATCCAATGCTATTCTTGGATGACTCTGATGTTTGTTATTGCCTCATTCAATGCCATGTTGAAGTTCCTTTATCCAATACCATTCTTGGATATCTTTTCCTCAACGGAGTCCAATGTTATTCTTGGATGACGCTGTTATTTTTACCATAAACTTTCTTGTTGTTGTCCAATACCATTCTTGGACATTTTCCGGCATACTTTTGTCTCGTTCATAGTTTCCATCCAATGCCATTCTTGGATGTCACTACTTGTTTTCCCAGGGTCTTGTCCCTCTCTTTCCAACTATTGATGGATACTTCTTGTCACCTTGACAGATATTCGGAAATATCCTGTGTTCCCCAGCGTGTCTTTTCACGTCGTCTCACTCAATTTACCGTAAATCCCTTGTTTTAAGCTTCCCCATACAGTGTTTTATCCTTTGCAATTATATCATTCTTGTGGCATCTTAGGGCTAAAAAATATAGCTTTTTGTATTTTAGTATCTTCATATCTCTCGATAGAAGAGACTTAAATAAGGGCAGCTGTAAGACCTTAATTTTTGACCCCTAAGATTCCACATATCATTCACATCTCATTTTCCATCTTATACCACAAACAAGATCATGCTTTGGTTCCTCTATCCCTCTCATCTTTGGGTTTATACCTTGCAGGGATCACCGAGCATCTGTGTGTTTCTTATTTGTCTTTATTTGCTTATGTTTATTAACCTTTAATCATAATCCAAAAATATGTTTGTTTTTCCTTTATTAACTCTTTCAGGAAGAATTTGGATCAAGGATATCAAATACCAGTCCCTCAACTCGAATGAATTTCATCTGAACAAAGTCAAAGTTGATCTGCGAACAATTCAAAATTTATCTGATCAAGAGTTCTCAAGTTTTGATTGATTATTATTCAAGAGACTCCAAGGTTCATGTGTTTATTTACATGCCTTCTTTGACAAGCAAGAAAAATAGATCCAGAGCCAATACAGCAGATAAAAAAAAGCCAATTTTCTCATTTTTCACTGTGTTAATCGATTAACACATTTTGCACTACAAATGGTTAATCGATTAACACGTGTAATTTTTGGCTAAAAACAGCAAATTCAAATTCTGCAGCATTTTGGCACCAATTTTCAAATATTTCATCATGAGAATATCCTAGATCACTTCCAATTAATTCCCCTACCTCATCATAATTAATTCCCACCATACACCCTCACTAATCACCACTCTTTTGCTAATTACCCTCCAAATTCAAATTCCAAGCCTAATTTTCATTTCCAAACCAAATTCCAAACCAAAAAAATTCCCAAGCCTAAACTCTATAAATAGAACCCTCATTTCACTCATTCTTGAAGCTTTTGATAGTCAAATTCACCTTGTCAAAATTCTTCTTAACTCTCTCAATTTTCTCCAACTACCAAATTCACCAAAGCTTTTTCTTCCATTGAAAGTTAGTGAGTTCATCATTAGAACTTACTAATCGTTGAGCTAAACCTTCATCCATTCACTTTTTCATCATCAATTTCTGTAGATCAAGGCTTTGAAGTGTGGATCTTGGTGTTGATTTGAAGAATTTCATATTTGGAGTGGTAATCTCATTTTCCACCATTGTTGTACTTGATACATCCTTCACAATGTGATCTTTGGTAATTCTTGTTGCTTGATCTTTGGATCATGCAAATTGTGATCCATTGCTGGTTTTTGCTGTTGTTTTACTTAATTTTTCGTGCACAATTGCATCCTTGATCATAAGGTGTTTGAAGAAATGATTGATCAAGGATTTTTCAATTTTTAAATTGATTTGCTGCTGTTTTTACAGTGGTATTCGATTAACCAAAACCAGCACAAATTGGTTAATCGATTAACAGTTGAATTTTGCGCCAAGAATTACAATTTTGCACTGGTTAATCGATTAACACTTTTACACATGAAATGGTTAATCGATTAACCAGTGTCCAGAATGTGTTTTTTGCTTGTTTTTGGGACTGTTTTGGTTGTTTTGCCATTTTTTTCCCTTTCCCTTTGTTCTTAGCCCTAGATCACATAATTTTGTGGTTTAATTTGGCTTTCTCTTCATCTATTTCTCTTTTATTTGGATCGATGAAAGTCTTATGGATCTTAGAATCTCTTTGTTGAATTCTTGGTCAAGACTAGCTCATTACCTTTTTTCTTTTCGTGCGGTATTGCTTTCGGATGATGATTTACATATCATTCATCTAGCATGCATTAGCACAAAAATCACTATTGACCGGCCTCGAGTAGGGTGACTTTTTTATAAGTCACTTGGCGATTGCTTAACATAGCGCTACATTTGTCCCTCTCTGAATCGGAACTTGATCTTTCGTGGCCCAAACCTTTTGGTTGTGTAAGCCCAAGGATGGTTAATCTTTTGTATTAGGTTCAAAATCTTTAAAGCTTGTTGTTGTAGAGGCTTTGATTCTATCAATCTTCTAACAAATCTTCATTAACATTGACCTAAGTACATTGTTTAATCATTATAGTTCAAGACGCGAGACGGAATAATCGGTGTATACCACTAATCACTAACTTACTAACAATATTATTATACTAATCTTGTTTATGTTTCCTTCTCGCTCCCTATCTCTTTACTTTTTATGCTTTATGTCATTTTATCATCTCATATCATGTTTATGCTTCCACAATTTTTTCTTTTGTCCGTTGGACATATGTTTATGCTTCCTTCATTTTCACTTTGTCCACTTGGACACATGTTTATGCTTATGCCTTTTCTCTTTGTCCACTTGGACCAAAAACATTAATAAAGGCCAAAACCTCTAAAAAACTTGTGCTTCTAATCTTGGACTATGGTTACTATCCTTTGCAATGGACATGGAATTTTGCACCTAGACCTTGGACTTCAATGCTATTCTTGGATCCTTGGACTTAGAACTAGGACCTTTTCCCTTTGCTTTGGAATTATGGTTTGAAGACTATGGAGCTTACTTGTGTGGTTAGACCATTCTTATCCTTAGCTTTTACTTTATGATTTAGAATAGTCACTTCTTCTCCACCCATTCTTCAATTTTCAAAACTCTCTCTCTTTTTCAAAACCTTCTTGTTTTCAAACTATCACCTCTTTCATAATAAAACCTTGACTTTGTCAAGTGATTTTTACCATTTTCTTTTCATTTCTTAATAAATGCTAAACTACATAAGCATATTGACACCTTTTTCAAAAGACTTTAAAAAACATTCAAACTCATTCAAACCTCTTTTGTGCCCTTGTGCATTTTTTCTTTAATTTTTTCATAAGTTTAGACATGATTCATTTCTTTAAGCGGAATTATTCGCTTGGAAATGACGACTTGTCTTTACATTTAAAATCAACCATAACACCAATTTTTGTTCTTTGTACCACGAACTACGGGATTTTTATCCAATATTGCACTTTGTGGGTACGTAGGCATGAGGCGACAAGTCTCTCCAAACACAAAAATCTTTAAAAAAAAAAACAATTTCTCTTCTCATCTCCTCAATCACTTTTCAAACAATCTTTTCAGACCAAAAAGCGTAGATATTTCAAAGGGTTCCCGTGGAGTACCACAAACGTTTTGGGTGCTAACACCTTCCCTTAACGTAACCAACCCCCTTACCCAGTCTCTGTGAACTCGTTCTTGTATTAGAGCTTGTGTAGGTTTTGTTCGCTCTTTTTCCTTTCCTTTTTGGATAAAATAAAAGTGCGGTGGCGACTCTTGCTTTTCGAGTTAAGTTAATCAATAGGTTACACTCACGATTTTGCCGCTACAGCGTAGGATTGAAGTTCATTATGAATATTTGGTGGGTACAAACAAACTTTGAGTCTTTATCCTTTGTTTCATGAGCCTTGAACCAAGCCACGTTACAAACCTTAAAAGACCTAATTGAGGTGAGGTTGTTTTGAAAGCATACTACAGGAAGGTTGGATAGCCGGACTCCTAATGATCTTTGCTAGTCGTTTGTGTTGATCACTTCATCTGCCATTCTGTAAATAACTAGATCTACCACATTCTGATTATTTAATCACTTCACTGTGTTTTATCAATAAACGTTGATTTCAAAAGCTTTCATGAATGTTGCATTGAAATTGCCAATTTTTAATGAACAATACTGTTTGCGAGACAATCCAACATCAAAGGAATCCCAACAAATGCAGTCAGCTAGGGAATTTGATTTGGTAAAGGAAGCTTAGTCTGGGGCAACCAACTTGAAAGATTTTTTAATCAACCATTCCAGAGGTGGTGAATCAGGGGCACAACTCTTCAAGTTCAGAATATTGGGGAAAGTCTTTTTGAGGTCATCTTATGGCAGGTTTTTCCAACTCCTTTCAAGGCAAAGAACTCCAAAGACCCTCCAACAGGGGCAGTCAAATTGAGATTCGGTAAATCTCTCAAAGACCAGTTAATCCGAAGCGTTCAGGTCGAGATTAAATCTCTCAAAGGTCAGTTAGTCTGGGGAAATTCCTTCATAGATCGACCAGTTAGCAGGGGCAAGTTTGTTTCCCATTTGTTACTCCCATAATTTGAAGGACAAGTTAGAGGACTTTGTAGTACAAATGCAGCTAAACTGGGGCAATTACGTTGAGATTTGTGAATCTCTCCAAGAGTTTGAAGATATTGAAGCATCTTGTATGCCAATTCTTCTGTAAAATCCTCTTGGTATTTTCTTCCAACAAACCATGTAATCTGGGGTACAGAAGGATTGAAGTTTATTTGTTGTAAGAGCCGTTGCTCATTGTGATAATCATTATGCAAGTTAGAGTGCAGATCTACATTGTTCTTGTGACATCCTTTGCTAGCTCCCCAGTAAGTTGTTACTTTAGTTGATCTTGGCAACTCCCATGGATCTCCTCCTCCAGTAGGGAAATCAGGCTCATGATGGTAGTCCTTAGTGAAGTCATGATGTTATACCCCGAGTGGAATATTCTTTTCCCCAGAGAAGGTTGTAACTTTGGAGAAGAGCTGCTAATTCTGCATGTTCATCCCTAGCGATGTTCCAATCTGGTGAAGTTGATTGGCTATCCTTGTAGAGATGTTTATTTCATCTCCAATTTTGCTTCCTTTTGTCAGTTTTGTCAGCATAAGCATAAACATGGCATACATGCATTCATACATATGCATGGCATCCGACCATTTTTGCTACCTTTCTGGTGTTTACCTGTTTTGGTTCACTTTGGTATTTACTCCCCAAGTGACCAGGTTTGTCTATTCTTTCCAATAGGGTCATCACCTTTAGGAATAAAGAACCATCTTTTCTAAATTCCCCACAGAGTTTGATTCTCATGGATGATGGTTGCTTCAGTTATCTTTTCCACGTTTGGATAAAATAAATCCCCATTTGAGTTCATTTCTCAATGGTTGGAGTCTTATTTGATCGTTTCTTTCTAGCTTGTTCCTAGATTGAACTTTGGTCCCTAGTAAGTGTTGCTTTTAAACCTGGTTAGGTTACCGAACCTAATTTGAGCGTGCATTTATTTTTGCAATGTGTCTTGCAGGAAGAATCTTTTACAGATCCTCATTGAAGACAAAACCCATTCTCCAGCAGTGTTGTCATAACAACATCCCCTTGGAATTTATACCCTCGATAAGTGGCAGTCTCTCCCGAGAAGCTTATCCGTCCTTGGTGTTATTCAACCTTTTGTGGCCGCCTTTAGTGTTACACTCGATTATTCATTCGCCATCAACCCTTTGATGGCGACTTTCAAATGCATTATTTTCCATCAACCCCTTGATGAGATTCTTACTTGAGGTGTTCTTTCCTTCAACCTTTTGACTATGTATTCCTTCGATCAAGTTTTCTTTTTCGTCAACCCTTTGACGATGTCACTCTTTAGTGAAGTGTTTCATTTCCGTCAACTCTTTGACGATGTCACCATTTATGTCTTTTTTTTCTTCTCGTCAACCCTTTGATGATGTCACTCTTTAGTGAATTGGTTCGTTCCCGTCAACCCTTTGACGATGTTGTCCGAGATCAGGTTTTCATTCTTTCAATCCTTTGACGATGTATTCCTTCGGACGTGAGTTCTTTCTGTCAATCCTTTGACAATGATAATGTTGGTGAATTGTTTCTTTCCGTCAACTCTTTGACGAGGTGTCTCTTCAATGAAGTCATTTTTGTCCCATCAATCCTTTGATGATGCCACTCTTTAGTGAATATTTTCCAAATTGGATTGTATCCGTCAACCCGTTGACGATGATAATGTCTGGTGATTTGCTATCTTACCATCAACCCTTTAGTGGTGACCCTCAAGTTTATGTATCTTTTTGTCAACCTTTGACAATACCACTCGTTTGTGAAGCTTTTATTTCCCCAGTGGAGACCGTCTTTCCGGTTCTATCTCCACTGAGGATCTTTTCTTCTAAAAGTGCCAACTGGACATGATTGAACCTATTGTTCCATCACTTTATATGTCTTGCTTTATTTTCTTCCCCAGTGGAGTCCGTCTTTCTGGTTCAACCTTCATTGAGGATCTTTTTGTTCTAGAATGTCATCCGGTCACATTTGAACCTAATGATCAATCATTTTAGACAAATCCATTGGAGCCCATCTTTTGGTTCTACTTCCAATGAGGATGTTACTTTTACCTTTTCTTTGGTCCAATCCTAAACCTTTGAGGGTTGTGTCCTGTCTTTTGTTCAGAGTGTCAGCCAGTCATATTTGAACTTGTTGATCCACTACTCTGGATATTTCCCAGTGTAGACCATCTCTTGGTTCTATCTCCAGTGTGGATCCATTCCTTCTAAAGTGTCATCTGGTCACATTTGAACCTGTTTCTCAACCACTTTAGATTTCCCCTATTTTGTTTCAGCTTCCCCAGTGTTGTTGTCAATCCCCAGCGAGTGTTTACTCATTGTGTCGACTCTATCCCTGTTTGCCTTCGTTGTCTTCTGCATGTTGCATTTAGCATTCCATCATTGTCATCATGCTAGAGTTCATGGCATGTCAGCATTGCATTTGTTTTCTTTTGTCCATAGCATAGCATGTCATTGCATCTAAGGGCAAAATTTTTGGTTATCTACATTTAAATATCTTTCAGCATGATTGTTATTTCTGTGATTTTGTGGTTGGCATTTATTTTGCTAAAACTATTCTAGCAGCAAAATGTTGAAACAAGATGTTCTAATTTTCTGCATTCAACATGTCGAATAAAGATGTCCCATACTGGCTCATAGGACATCCCGTCTGATTTCAGTTTAAAAGGAAGATTTTGTTGCTGTTAATTGTTACTGAATATTTTGTGAATATTTAGTTATCCTATGTGGCATCCAAAGTATTTTTGGGTTGAGTGTTTGTGTTAGTTTTTGGATTTTCAGCGCTTTCTAATTATGGAGACATATTAGGAAACTTTAGATTGAAGACCTATTTTGTTGGAGTTTATTTTGCATACTTGTGAGCAGTCTCTTTGCTGCGTTTTTGAAGCCCAATCCAGTCCAAATTTATTGCTATTTATTGGCTGATGTAAACCTAGTTTAGGTGTGGAACTTACGTGTGTTTTTGTTAGGGTTTTCGAGTGTTTATTGTGAGCCTAACTGGTATCATTCTGATAACAGTATAAGGACTGGTTTTTGTGTTATAAGTTCTGTCAGTTACTCATAAGCTTTGAAGCATTGAGTTTCTTGTGTGTCAATTCTCATAAGATTTGAAGTATTGAGAATTGTGTGTTTTGAAAGTGTGGCTTTCGTTTTGTTACTTGTGTTGAAAGGAACCAATCACGGGTTGTGATTGTAGAGGGATTTGAGGAGGGCCTTATACCTAGGTGAGTCTTAGGTAGAAGTCATAGGAAGGGTAGTGATTAAGTGAGCAGATTATAACCGGGTGTGGTTGCTGTCTGATCTGTGAATTGATACTATCGTATATTGATTTCGTCCATGGCTTGGTAGCCCCCAGAGTAGGATTGTTGATCCGAACTGGGTAAACATATCGCTGTGTTCTTTACTTTCTACACTCTTATTATTGCTGTCTTGTTCATTGTGTTGGATATCAGTGTCTCAACATCTGTGTTGGACATCTGATATCTGTGCCAGAATTTCAATTGGCATCAAGAGCTTGCACCCTTGTTTGGTTCTGGGTGAGATTCAGGGAAGGTACTTTCTATTACAATGGACAAGGATGGAGGATTTTTGAACAAACCACCTCTGCTTGATGGTTCCAACTATGACTATTAGAAACCAAGGATGATAGCATTCATCAAATCCATGGATGATCAAGCATGGAAAGCTGTTATCAAAGGATGAGAGCCCCCAAAGGTTAAAGATGTAAAAGTTAATCCTACTGATGTGGTGAAGGAAGAGGAAGACTGGGATGATGCAGACTACAAAGGGTCCGTGGGAAATTCCAAAGCTATGAATGCATTGTTTAATGATGTTAATAAGAATATCTTTAGGTTAATTGAACATTGCACCATTGCAAAAGAGGCATTGGAGGTCTTGAAGGTTGCTCATGAAGGGACTTCAAAGGTGAAGATGTCAAAACTTCAGCTTCTCACTACCAAGTTTGAGAGTTTGAAGATGAAGGAAGATGAGAGCATTCATGATTTTCACATGAAGATTATTGAGTTAGCTAATGCTTCAAGTGCCCTAGGTGAAAAGATGTCTGATAGCAAACTGGTCAGAAAAATCCTCAGATCTCTAGCTAAGAGATTTGACATGAAAGTGACTGCTATAGAGGAAGCTCAGGACATAGATAAGATGAAAGTGGATGAACTTGTGGGATCTCTTCAAACATTTGAATTGGGGATCAGTGAAAAGTCTGAAAAGAAGAAGAGCATAGCTTTTGTGTCAAATGCTGGTGATTCAGACGATGAAGGTGACCTGGTAAGAGATGAAGGGGTGTCTAAAGATCTGGTATTGCTTGGAAAACAATTTAACAGAGTATTGAAAAGGATTGACTGGAAGTCAAGAGCAAATGTTCAGAACAAGTCACTCGACATCAGTAAAAACCAGGATGGAGGCAGAAGGTCTAGAACTGAAGAAGACTCCAATCAAGGGAAGAGAGTTCTGTGTTTTGAATGTGAGGGATTTTGGCACATAAAAACTGAGTGTCCCACGTATCTCAAAAGGCAGAAGAATGGCTTATCTGTGTCTTGGTCAGAAGGAGAATCTGAGAGTGATCTTAAAGAAGAATCAACAAAATTAGTGACAGCCTTGACCGGAATATGTAAGGCTGATGGAGAAACGACTTGTGAGTCTGATTCTGACAAAGAATCTTATATTGGAGAACTCACTAAGCAAGAAGTCTTCACCGCGTTCTCAGAGCTGTGTATCAAGAATGAAGAGAGGTGCCAGATAATATTAGAACAGAAGGTTCTAATAGCTCAACTAGAAGCTGAGAAGGAAGAACATCTATCAATCATTGCTGATCTTAAAGAGGAGGTTGTATGGCAAAAGTCAAAACTTGACAATATGACCAAATCTATAAGAATGCTGAACAATGGTACCACGCAGATGGATGAGATTCTTCAGACTGGGAAAAATGCTGGAAATGTACAAGGTCTTGGTTTTAACAATCAAGCAGAGAACTGCAAGAAGCCTGTATTAAAGTTTGTACCTCAGAAAATAAAGCAAGAGGAGGAGATGTCAAATCACATGTTTCAGCATCAGAAAAGAGTATGTAGTTCAAAGTATAAACCATGGAGATGTCATTACTGTGGAAAGATTGGTCACTTAAAGTCCTTTTGCTACAAGTTGCACGGTTATCCCAAAACTGCTCAGAGTTGGGCTAAAGTTAAGAAAAGATGGACTCCTAGAAATATGATGGCTGGTTTAATAGCACATACCTCTCTCAGAGCATCTGCAAGGGAAGATTGGTACTTTGACAGTGGTTGTTCAAGACACATGACTGGTGTGAAGAAATTCTTGTCAGATATCAAGCCTCACTCCACCAATTATGTCACTTTTGGGGATGGATCAAAAGGTGAAATAAAAGGTGTTGGAAAACTGGACTACACAGGACAACCAAATCTGGATCGTGTTCTATTTGTCAAAGAGTTGACCGCAAATTTAATCAGTATAAGCCAACTGTGTGATCTAGGACTCAAAGTAAATTTCACAAAATCTGAATGCCTAGTAACCAATGAGAACGATGAAGTTGTTATGAAGGGAACCAGGTCTAAGGATAACTGCTATCTGTGGAATCCTCAAGAATCGGAAAGTTTGTCTACCTGTTTGATGCCAAAGGAAGATGAAACCAAAATGTGGCATCAGAATTTGGGTCACTTACATTTGAAAGGGATGAAGAAAGTTATGTCAAGTGAAGCTGTTAGAGGTATCCCCAAGCTGAAGATTGATGAGGATAAAATATGCGGTGAATGTCAAGTTGGGAAGCAAACAAGGGTGTCACACAAAAGGCTTCAACATCTTACCACAACTTCTAGAGATCTGGAACTGCTTCACATGGACTTAATGGGACCTATGCAGGTTGAAAGTCTTGGTGGGAAGAAGTATGCCTATGTTGTCGTTGATGATTACTCCAGATTCACTTGGATAAGCTTTATCAGAGAAAAGTCTGACGTATTTGCAGCCTTCAAACAGTTGTGTCAAAGGATTCAACGGGAAAAGGATTGTGGTGTTGTTCGAATCAGAAGTGAGCACGGGAAAGAATTCGAGAATAGCACGTTTGAAGAGTTTTGTTTGTCTGAAGGAATCACTCATGAATTCTCATCACCGATCACTCCTCAGCAGAATGGTGTGGTGGAACGCAAGAATATGACTATACAAGAGTGTGCAAGGGTCATGATTCATGCCAAAAAGCTTCCATATCATTTTTGGGCTGAAGCCATGAATACCGCTTGCTATATACACAATAGGGTGACTATCAGATCAGGTACTTCTGTTACTCTTTATGAGCTATGGAAAGGTAGAAAGCCAAATGTGAAGTATTTCCATGTGTTTGGGAGTAAGTGTTATATCTTGGCGGATCGTGAGCAGAGGTGAAAGATGGATCCTAAGAGTGAGGAAGGGATATTTTTGGGATACTCTACAAACAGCAAAGCATATAGGGTATTTAATTCTAGAACTAAGGTGATGATGGAATCCATAAATGTGGTGGTCGATGACTCTGGGAAAGACGAAGATGTCCCAGATGATGTTGGAGCATGCTTTCCCGTGAACAATGAAAGTTCACAAGACATTGAGTCCGTAGAAGATAATGCTCAAGAAACCGACACTAGACTTGAGAATGAAGAGGTAGAGGATGCTAACAGGGGACCCTCTATAAGGATTCAGAAGGATCACCCTAAGGAGTTGATTATTGGAAATCTGAATGAAGGTGTGAGAACCAGAACGAGGGAGGCTGTGTCAAATGCATGCTTTGTTTCAAAGTTTGAACCAAAGAATGTCAAAGAGGCATTGACAGATGAGTTCTGGATAAGTACTATGTAGGATGAGCTTTGTCAATTAAAGAGGAATGAAGTCTGGGAACTGGTACTACGACCAGCAGGAACAAATGTGATTGGAACAAAGTGGGTTTATAAGAATAAGTTTGATGAACAAGGAGTTGTTACCAGAAACAAAGCCAGATTAGTTGCTCAAGGATACACACAGATTGAAGGAGTAGACTTCGATGAAACATTTGCTCCTGTGGCTCGATTAGAATCCATCA
Organism: Lathyrus tuberosus; assembly: GCA_022829125.1. Classification (NCBI taxonomy): domain Eukaryota; kingdom Viridiplantae; phylum Streptophyta; class Magnoliopsida; order Fabales; family Fabaceae; genus Lathyrus; species Lathyrus tuberosus. The sequence continues at coordinate 4,730,621 of JALAZF010000254.1, forward strand.
GATTGTTGCTAGGAGTGGCATGTTTATTGAAATTCAAATTGTTTCAAATGGATGTCAAGAGTGCCTTTATGAATGGCTATCTTAATGAGGAAGTTTATGTTGAGCAGCCTAAAGGGTTTGTGGATCCAAATTTTCCTGATCATGTTTTCAAGCTAAAGAAGGCTTTGTATGGGTTGAAACAAGCTCCAAGAGCTTGGTATGAGAGGTTGACTGAGTTCCTAGTCAGCCATGGATATAGGAAGGGTGGTATTGATAAAACACTTTTTGTCAAGGAGAAGGATGGGAAACTAATGATTGCTCAGATTTATGTAGATGATATTGTGTTTGGTGGGATGTCGGATGAAATGGTCCAGCATTTTGTCAACCAAATGCAGTCTGAATTTGAAATGAGCTTGGTAGGTGAATTGACTTACTTTCTTGGATTACAAGTCAAGCAGATGGAAGATTCCATTTTTATTTGTCAGAGCAAATATGAGAGGAATATTGTGAAGAAGTTTGGACTGGATAATGCCAAGCATAAGAGAACTCCTGCTCCTACTCACTTGAAGTTATCCAAAGATGAAAAGGGAGTGAATGTTGAACAAAGTTTATACAGAAGCATGATTGGCAGTCTGATGTATCTTACAGCAAGTAGGCCAGACATAACCTTTGCTGTTGGTGTATGTGCAAGATACCAAGCAGAACCCAAGGTCAGTCACATCAATCAAGTTAAGAGAATTCTTAAGTATGTGAGTGGTACATGTGATTATGGCTTGTTGTACTCCCATGACTCAAGTTCCATTTTAGTAGGATACTGTGATGTTGATTGGGCTGGAAGTGCTGATGATAGGAAGAGTACTTCTGGAGGTTGTTTCTTTTTGGGAAATAATCTTATTTCATGGTTTAGTAAAAAGCAAAATTCTGTATCTCTTTCTACTGCTGAAGCTGAGTACATAGCAGCTGGGAGTAGTTGTGCTCAACTGGTGTGGATGAAGCAAATGTTATCTGAGTATAATGTCACACAAGATGTCATGACATTATTTTGTGACAACCTGAGTGCTATTAATATTTCTAAAAATCCTATTCAACATAGCAGGACCAAGCACATTGATATCAAGCATCACTTCATCAGAGAACTTGTGGAGGACAAAGTCATAACTCTTGAGCATGTGAGCACAGAAAATCAGCTTGCTGACATATTTACCAAGGCTCTGGATGCAGTTCAATTTGAAAACCTGAGGAGTAGACTTGGGGTTTGCATTCATGAAGAACTATAGCAATTAATGTTCCTTCTGGCTGCCAGATTGAAAAGATTAAAGGTGGTTCTGGTAGTGCAGTGTGTGCAGGTGGTTATGAAGGGGAAGATGGTGCGGTTTGAGCATGACACTTGGTCATGTGATGTGGTATGCATCTACTCTCGGATGCTGTTTATTCTGGTTTATAACTTGATCAGTTCTCAAAAATTAATAACTGTTCTACTTGCCTTTGTCATATTTCTGGCTAAAAAGGGGGAGTAGTGTTCTTGTGTTGGTGCTGCAGCTGAGGTACACATGGTGAGAGGGAGAATGTTGTTGAGGGGGAGTTTTTTTGTGTTGCTGCAGTTGAGGGGGAGTTTTTTTGTTGCTGCAGTTGAGGGGAAGTTTTTTTTTGCTGCTATGATGTGTTGTGTGTTGGTATTTCGCTGCTGTCTCTGATATGGATTTGTTGCTTGTGCAAAATTTGTGTGGTGTGTAGTTTTAGCCAAAATAAGCCTAAGGGGGAGATTGTTATTTCTGTGATTTTGTGGTTGGCATTTATTTTGCTAAAACTATTCTAGCAACAAAATGTTGAAACAAGATGTTCTAATTTTCTGCATTCAACATGTCGAATAAAGATGTCCCATACTGGTTCATAGGACATCGCGTCTGATTTTAGTTTAAAAGGAAGATTTTGTTACTGTTAATTGTTACTGAATATTCTGTGAATATTTAGTTATCCTATGTGGCATCCAAAGTATTTTTGGGTTGAGTGTTTGTGTTAGTTTTCGAATTTTCAGTGCTTTCTAATTATGGAGACATATTAGGAAACTTTAGATTGAAGACCTATTTTGTTGGAGTTTATTTTGCAGACTTGTGAGCAGTCTCTTTGCTGCATTTTTGAAGCCCAATCCAGTCCAGATTTATTGCTATATATTGACTGATGTAAACCTAGTTTAGGTGTGGAACTTACGTGTGTTTTTGTTAGGGTTTTCGAGTGTTTATTGTGAGCCTAACTGGTATCATTCTGATAACAGTATAAGGACTGGTTTTTGTGTTGTAAGTTCTGTCAGTTACTCATAAGCTTTGAAGCATTGAGTTTCTTGTGTGTCAATTCTCATAAGCTTTGAAGTATTGAGAATTGTGTGTTTTGAAAGTGTGGCTTTCGTTTTGTTACTTGTGTTGAAAGGAACCAATCACGGGTTGTGATTGTAGAGGGATTTGAGGAGGGCCTCATACCTAGGTGAGTCTTAGGTAGAAGTCATAGGAAGGGTAGTGATTAAGTGAGCAGATTATAACCGGGTGTGGTTGCTGTCTGATCTGTGAATTGATACTATCGTATATTAATTTCGTCCCTGGCTTGGTAGCCCCCAGAGTAGGATTGTTGATTCGAACTGGGTAAACATATCGCTGTGTTCTTTACTTTCTGCACTCTTATTATTGTTGTCTTGTTCATTGTGTTGGATATCAGTGTCTCAACATCTGTGTAGGACATCTGATATCTGTGCAAGAATTTCAATGATTTCACGAGGATTATCATCACTCATGTCATCCGGTGGAGATATTTAAATAAGGGCAATTGTCATACCCCAAAATTTACCCTCAGATCCTCTGATCATTTCATATCATTTTTAAGTTAACCATCGTTGCGTTTGCAGTCACGTTGTCCATTGATCATAGTCATGCATTTTTTCCGTTTAATTTTTGTCACCTTTTCTCATTTTGATTGAATTTATCTGTTTTATCTTAGATTTTTGTTCCAATATTAAAATTAGAAGTCTTTTCTATTCGTTATTTGCATACGTGAGTTTCACTTTTAATTTTTATTTTTAGAACTTTATGTTTTTAATTTAGAATTTTATTCATTGTACTTATTACTTTTAAGTTATTAGTCTAGTTTAAAATTTATTTCTTCTTATTATTAATATAGTTTCATTTACTATTATTTTTTTAATTATTATTATTAGGTTTAAATAAGTTTTAGGTCCCTCTAAATATAGTGATTTTCAATTTTAGTCCTTCAAAAAATTTCTTTTAAAAATTGGTTCCTACAAGATGTTCCGTCTCAATGAATAGTCTCTGACGTTAAATGGGAGTAACGGCTGCTGATGTGGCTGCGCCACGTGGCAATTTCTTTCATTTTTTATTTTTTATATTCATAAATCCAGAATTTGTAGCTAATTCGTAGATAATTCGAAACCAATTCCTAGCTAATTCTGAAAACTGAGACTTTCTAAAATCAGTATTCATAGCTAATTCGTAACTAATTCGAAACCAATTCCTAGCTAAAACTAACTAACTTACTTTTCTAACTAAAACTAGCTAAAAGAAAATAATTATCATTACACGTATATACAAGATTTTTTAAACCATTAATTAGTCTTAAAAGGCAATAATTCTCTTTCTTGTTCAGTTTTTTAATAATTCTCAATAATTGTTTGGAAATTCTTAAAAGGCAATAATTGTTTGGAAATTCTTTACTCACAAGTCAATAATTCTCTCTCTTGTGATTTAGTTTCTTTCATGTCTATATCATTCTCAACCTAAAGTCTCTATTGCCTGTGAATTTATGGCAAAGAAAATAGCTGCATAACTTTTGACTTTACCAGTAAACTGCCAGAGCAAAGGACAAGATTAGTTAGGTAAATTTTAGGTTCATATTATTAATTATATGACTTTAGATTATGAAATATGGACCTTATAATTAAAGAACTAGGAACCAATAATGCTGTTGTAAAAGGGCCAAATGAAAAAAAGTAAGAAAAATCAATTCTGCTGAATAAAATATTGTGTGAATTTTATATATAATAATAACATGGATGGAATATGGATAGTTCTAGTATAGCTTTTGGTTATTCTGCTCGTGAGTAACCTACCACAACTTTATTGGTTGGCATTTAATTAGTGATGTCTTGATGTCTTTTTTTACCATTAACTTTATTGTAAGTTGTAAGAATTTTCTAAACTCTCTTTGAGCTTAATTGATTATCTTTGTCACTGGAATACATTTGTGAAACTGTTCATTTTGTTCGTGAATTTGTGAACCTTGATGTCTGATACAGTTCGATCTCGTTGTATTCGCAAAAACATAAGATTCTTGGAGGTGATTCGTTGTGATTTCTTTGTAGCAGAAGGTAAAGTACACAGGATATGGGCTGCATTATGTCGCCAAATGATTATGGTGGAAATCGAAGGAAGCCGGGGAGTATTGGAGATGTTTCTGTCTATGTTCCTGGTCTAAGAATTCCTAAATCTGTTGATTTTGCACAGTCACTCGGTGATTATTTGTCGAAGAGCACAGTGGAACGCTTATCTGCCCTTAGAACTCGTATAGTTGTAATTCCTAGGTAAAACTAACTAACTTACCTTTCATACAATATTAGCTCTATTTTCATTTTCTAGTTTTAACTGGGAATTAGTTTCGAATTAGCTGTGAATTAGCTACGAATACTGGATTAAGAAAGTCTCAACTTTCAGAATTAGCTAGGAATTGGTTACGAATTAGCTCTAAATTAACTACGAATTTTGGGTTTATGAATATAAAAAATAAAAAATGGAAGAAATTGCCACATGGCATTTACGTGGCGCAACCACATCAGCAGCCGTTACTCCTATTTGACGTCAGGAACTATTCATTGAGACGGAAAATCTTGTAGGGACCAATTCTTAAAGGAAAATTTTTGAGGGACTAAAATTGAAAATCGCTATATTTAGAGGGACCTAAAACTTATTTAACCCTTATTATTATTATTCATTATTAGCATTATTATTTATTTATTGTTATTAGCAACGTTATTATCATTTTTATTTGTTATTATTTTTATTTATTATTTATTATTATTAATAATTATTTTATTATTATATTATTTTATTATTATTTTCATTATTATGTTTATTTTTTATTATTGTTATTATTATTTTCATTATTATATTTATTATTAATATTTATTATTGTTATTATTATTATTATTTTCATTATTATGTTTATTACTATTATCATTCATTGTTATTACTATTATTTTACAAGTCCATGTGTGTATCTCAAACCAAAATTTAAACAAACATTTGTACATGCCACTTGATCTGTGAAACTTGTACCTTCATCCAAGCCAATACTCCAACACTACAGGGCAAACCTTTGACCATAACCTCTGTTATCTCCCCCTGCTACAGCCAAAACCAATAAATCCTGCACATTGCCTACCACGCCAGCTACCTTCACAAACCTGTGCAAAACCGTACGACCAAGACACGACTTTACCACAAAAACCATGTTCAATCCTTCATCAATGCTGCTATCACTGCCACCATAAAATGTAAACAACACAACCCGCAACTCTAAGACAAAATGAAACATGCACAACAAGGACCACAGGATGCCACAAGGTGCCAAAAGGATATGCGACAAAAAAGACCTTACAAGAGCATTTAACTATTTCAATTAAAAGGATTCTTAGTGCATCTTAAAAAAAATATGGGAGAGCAAATTGAGGGAAAAGGGAACAAAACAGATAAGCATAAAAAACTTCATAAATCTCTAACTTTCCCCGGCTTCAAAAAAGGACCAATGTAGAACATCAACAACTTCAAAAAACCTCCAAACCATAACAACTCAAATCACTAGTCCAGCAACATCACATCTTCAATTCTCTCATCCTCCAATTCCTGCATAATGTTCAACAAAAACCTCATTCCTTCAAAATAGGCGAAAACTGTGACTCCCCTCCCTTCACCTTCAACCTTTATAAACCTTAAACCACAAATATCCTACACAAAAAAATCAGAAACAAAAAAACCTTCTCCTTTGTCGGCTTCTGTTCACACCCTGAAACTTGCATCATCCAAAAACCTTCACTAACCATACCATCTCAAACAACCCTTCAATCTGAACCTTACTTACACCATTTTTTTACACCAAACTCCCTCCGTAAATTACTACCACCCGCCCAACTTCAACCTTACTTTTCCCCGATCTCCAAAAACTCGCATTCCAATCACAAACAAGGACATCTCCCATCATTTCCAAAAACCTCAACACCCTCACCGTAAAACTCCTTAACCCATCCCAAGTCAAATCGATGCTGAACCAGAATTAGATGAAGGAGACAAAGAAAGATCGAGTAAACCAAAACAGGTGAAAACGAAAAAAGCATGAAACCGAACCTGAACGTGAAGCGAACGAACGGAAAGATGCGAAGAAGGTTGGATCATTCGTTTCATTCATAACTCGTTTTGTTTTTACGATTGAATTAAACTGACGGTGCCCTGTTTCTGTTTAAGTCACGCATGTTGTTTGCTGAAGTTTGAATCATGTGGCATGTGTGTGTTCTTCTGCTCCTTGTTTTAGGTTTTATTTAAAAAGTCATTCACATTATTGATGGAATGGGCCGTGAGGCCCATGTTTGGCATCAGTTAACACTTCTTTTTACTCAAAGCTCCTTTTAATTTACACTAAGTATCATTAACTTTTAGTTTGTTTAAAAAAATATTAATTTTATTTAATAGTTATTATTCCTTAGTTTATTTTTTGAATACTTTTCTATTTTAATTAATTTTTATTAATTCTCTAGTTTTAATTTTTGGACATCTTAATTTTACTTAATTATTATTATTTCCACTAGTTTCATTTTTTAAAAAAAAAACTTTTAATTTTATTTCAATTTTCATTATTTCTTCAATTTAATTTTTGGATAGTTTTTATTGTAGAAAATTTAGTTTTGGTTATTAAAATTAAAAACTTTAAAAACATTTTCTATTAAGATTAATCTTTAATTTTAAAAAATGTAAATTTATAGATTCTTAATTCCTATAATTTTTTTTGGTTACTAACTTAGTTTTTTTGTTTGAGCTTAATCTTAATCTTTGAATTGACTATGTCATTGCCCATTATGTTGTGTGTATCATTCACATTATTTCTCTTTGTCTGATTCTAGTTTGTGACTAGTTTGTGCTCCTACCCTCTTGTGCAAGTTGTTTGTCCCTTATTCCAAAGGAAAGGATCACTCTTGTTGACTTATAAGTCATAGTTAGGATAGTTGTTGCTTTCTTACCCACTTGGTGACCTTGATCATCTTCCTTGGCCTGATTAGAGCCATTTTGTTTTACAACTTAGATTTAGGTTAGAGTTCTTGAACTCTATGTGGATACCATCCTGATGTGTATTCACTTCCCCTTTTGACTTTGTTTAAAGTCAACTTTAGTTTAGTTTTTCAACTTAGACTTAGAGAGTTCTTTAACTCTATGTGAGTATCATGACCATGAATACTCATTTCCCCTTTGGAACCTTGATCATTATCAAGAGTTCCTCACCCTTAGTTAGGCGAACTACGGAGGCTCTAATTCCTCATTCCTAATTAGGATACGTAGGCACAAGATGCGATATCTTGTCGAGCCAATTTGCCTTACAACTTAGACTTAGAGAGTTCTTTAACTCTATGTGAGTATCATGATCATGAATACTCATTCCCTCTTGGAACCTTGACCATTATCAAGAGTTCCTGGACCGTAGTTAGGTGAACTACGAATGCTCTTATTTCATCCTAGTCAGGATACATAGGCACGAGATGCGATGTTTTGCCGAGCATACTTAGTGTATATACCCTTAGGTCTTTACCTTAGCACTTACCCTTAGCAAGCAAACTATAACATAACACAAATACATACAAGAGGTTCATGTAGAGTACTACAAATATCTAGGATGCTAACACCTTCCCTAAGTATAACTAACCCCCGAACGTTAGATCTCTTAGTTGTGTCTTTACATAGCGCACTTAGGGGTTTTCTTCGATCTTTACCCTTTCCTTTGGATAAATCAAAGCTCAGTGGTGAATTTCAAAGATGTGTGATTCAAGTTAATTAATAGCTTGGTATCTGATTTTCACCGTAACAGAAATGGCGACTTCACTGGGGAATAGACTCCCCTAAAAGGGTTAAGCCCACCTTGTTTGTATTTGTGTTATTTATATGCTTGCTTGCCTGTATACTTGTATATCTGTATATTTGTATATATCTGTATATTTGTATCTGCCTGAATTTTTCTGTGTGCAGGGTTGTTACTTTGAGGGGTGAGGATATGTCCTATACCCGAACTTTAGTGCACCTATGATAGGAAGGTGGTATATTCAAGGAGACTTTGAGGGAGTCGATTCCCAAAAAAGTTGACTTAAGAAACTACCACTCAGTTGAGGCCCTCTTGAAAGTTAGTCATGTTGAACGAGTCTATTCGTGAAAACATTACTACTCTCGACCAAGGAGCCCATGACAGTGATGACCATTAGTCACCTTTTACCCCACTTTGGCCTTATTAGGACGTAATACAATGACTATGAAGGAGTTAATCCCAAAATAGTTAATACGCGATACTACACTCTGACGTGACTCTCTTGAGAATATTATTGACTGCCAAGTTATTTGAGAAACCGATTATATCCGAAAGAAGGGTTGTGGACTCTGGGAACTTCTTAGAACCCTGTTCTACAGATATGTGAACCCATAGTACATACCTCTTGGGATGGGTAGACCATGGCTTTGTGCTCGTGATCTTCAAACCTAGGCCATTTTTGCCTGTTGCATGTATATATGTGCATATATGTGAATATATGTATACGTGTGTTTGTGTATACATTCATCCATTTATGATAACCCATTGGTTTCAAGGAATTAAAGTGCTTTTTCCTTTGTAAAAATCAATAGAGATCATTGGATTTTGAAACTAAACTTTTCAGTTTTTCAAAAAAAGTTTGCAACTTGCTGCTGAGATCCTTGAAACCATTTGGCTCGCATTTGCATTACATGCGTATGTTATCACATTTGCATTTCATTTGCATATCTCAGCCTCGAGTCTCATCCATTCTTTGTCCATAACCCAGCAGTTGACTTCCCAAAGCCAACATTGGACTTGAAGTAGCTTTTGAAGGATCATGAACTCAGAAGAGTAGAGCCAGTTTGTGACCAGAGTGGATTTTGACTTGTTGAAAGATCAGTTGGGTCAGATTATGGAAGCTATGACAGCCTTGGCAAAGAGAGATGACAACATTTAGAGAACTTCTGTGAACAATGTTACTCAAGCTCAACCTGTGCAGATTCCTATTGAGAACCAGGTTATACAAGAACGTGCCATTGTCCGAGATGGACGTTCCTATTCGGTTGATGCCGTGGAATATCGTAACTTTGCATTCTCTGAGCCAGATTCCTAGGAGGTAGTCCCTGTGGTGGAAACCAAGGACCCACGATACGTTGAGATTATGAAAAATGTGGTGCCTTGGAAGAAAAGCTTGATGTCATTAAGCGTCGTGACGCTGCTAATTTGAATGCTTTGAACATGTGTTTGGTACCTTGCCTTGTAATGCCTCCTAAGTCCAAGACGCCGAAGTTTAAGAAGTATAAGGGGGATAGCTGTCCAAAGCAGAATTTGGTGATGTTTTGCAGAAAAATGACTTCATATGTCTGTAATGACAAGCTCATGATCCACTGTTTCCAAGACAGTCTGAGTGGGGCATCACTGAATTGGTACATGCAGCTAGAGAGCAATCACATTCAATCCTGGTTAGACCTAGCTAATGCCTTTGTGAAGCAATACAGCTACAATCTTGACTTGGCTCCCAGTCGCCTGCATTTGCTAGACTTATCTCAAAAAGACAATGAATCCTTCAGAAGGTATGCTCAGAGGTGGAGAGAAGTAGCTTCTCGGGTTCAACCACCACTCTTGGATAAGGAATTAGTTGACTGGTTCGTGGATACCTTGCAAGACCCGTATCGAGAGAAGCTTTTATCATTGTGACATCAAACTTCTCTGACTTGGTAATAGCTGGAGAGCGCATTGAGAGCGGTCTTAAGAGTGGAAAAATCCAAGGCACCGGTATCATCCCAGCTAGTGAGAGTGAATCAGTTGCCAGTTCTCAAGAAGAATGAGAGAAAGAAAGTAATTCTACATGGGAATCTTTGATACCTCAGCGCTCATGCGTCTCAACTAATCAGAGTCGATAATCTTTTGGGTCACCGCATCAGACACCATTCTCTCCACAGGGGCATTATTCTTCTCCAAATCGAAGACCTCCTCATTATCAATGGTCATACCACCGTCAGCCGCGTCAGCATGCCCGATAAAGTTCAAGGAAGCCAGAAAGGCATTTCACTCCATTGCTGGTGTCATACAGTCAAATATTGTCAGATTTGATTGAAGGTGGATTGATAGTGCCAAAGGAGATAGATCCTGTGATTCCTCCATACCCACCAGGCTTTGACGCCAACGCTCAATGTGACTATCATGCTGGGGCACAAGGGCATTCAACTGAAGACTGTAAGGTGCTTAGGAGCAAGGTTCAGACTCTGCTTGACTCCGAGATGTTCTCATTTACGGCTCAAGGCATTCAAATCAACAATCCTTCACCTAATCAGGCGGGTTCATCAAACTCTGTTATGGAAGAAATTATGGAGGATAGAGGTGAAGATGATTCTCAGACTGATCTCGACAATCAACTCTGAAGATGGTTATTTTAGTTTGGCAAGTCAAGAAAGGAAATCCCAGTTCCTCGAAGCTGGCAATCTTTTGGTTGTTTTAGCATTTCCTGTTGTATTTTCTTTGCATGTTGAATTTGTATTTGCTTGTAAGCTGTTGTTTTTGAATTGGAAAGATTAATGAAATGTTTATGCATCTTTTAATTAAGTTCATTCATATTCACTCTTTTCTTTCCTTTCATTGTTAAAAACAAAAAAAGAAGAAGCAAAAATATTTATCTTTTTTCTATCCACTTGTCTTTATCAAACTGTTGTTTAAGCAAAGATTGGGGAGGATGATGAAAACATTATACCCATAACTGCTGTTGGTATGCTTTAAATCAAACTTTGCCGATGATGTAAGGCATTGTTTCAAATCCCCAAACACTGGAGAAATAAGGAAGATAATCCCTCGTTAACCCCTTCGAGCTTAGAAGTAGGAGTTTTCTTTCCTTACAAAGAACTCGTAATCTCAACCTTTGGGTGGGTAGTTCTCAGTTTAACTTGGGTATACACTCGAATGCAGGAGCTTCATGCAAGACTCCTGTCAGCTCTCTTAAATCAAGTGAACAAATGTTGTACAAGTTGTTCCCAAAGTGATAAATAAGGAAGGACCATTAAGAAATCCTTACTCGAAGAATGAGTCGAGTCCCTTTCAAGGCAAAAGCTAAGAAAGATGGGAGGCTCATGACCTTGCCTTATACAAAAAGGCTTGTATGACAACCAAAAAGAGGTTGACCTTAAGTCCTCACCATGAAAGCCCACGAGGGTAAAAACAACCGAAAGTTGTAAGGGAGTAGTGACTACCCTAGGTGTCTGAACCATCACCAGCGGTCATCAACTCAATTCCTAGCCTATAGGAACCTGAATGCATAACTTGAGTTAATTGAGCATAGGATTGAAGTTCATTATGAAGATTGGGTGGGTACAAACAAACTTTGAGCCTTTATCCTTTGTTTCATGAGCCGTGAACCAAGCCATGTTACAACCCTTAAAAGACCTAATTGAGGTGAGGTTGTTTTGAAAGCAGACTACAACAAGGTTGGATAACCTGACTCCTAATGATCTTTGCTAGTCATTTGTGTTGATCACTTCATCTGTCATTATGTAAATGACTAGATCTACCTCATTCTGATTGTTTAATCACTTCACTGTGTTTTATCAATTAACGTTGATTTTAAAAACTTTCATGAATGTTGCATTGAAATTGCCAATTTTTAATGAACATTACTGTTTGCGAGATAATCCAACATCAAAGGAATCCCAACAAATGCATCCATCTAGGGAATTTAATTTGGTAAAGGAAGCTTAGTCTGGGGCAACCAACTTGAAAGATTTGTTAATCAACCATTCCAGAGGTGGTGAATCAGGGGTACAACTCTTCAAGTTCAGACTATTGGTGCAAGTTGTAACACCCCCAATCTATACCCCCAAGCTATTAAAGCGGTAAAAGAAAAATCAAAATTTCATCAGAGTATATTTAAATTATCATGGCATAGACAGGGAGCATCACATCAATTTGAAATAAACAAACATACAACACCTGCTCATAAAGATATGCAACATTGGGGTAGCAATCAACAGAGGAACTCAGTTCCTTACACCCACATTTCAGATTTTAGAATAAAAGCGGAAAATCTAAAACTGAATAACATATATATATATATATATATATATATATATATATATATCACGTGAAGAGTTGTCATACATCAAGTTATACATGCACAAGCCAAAAGATATATATACATATACACAATTAATCACAAACGGCCTCCCTAACTACCCGGTGTCACATATCAGAGCCGACCGACAAAAGAATGAAGACGCAAAGCTTCACAAAAAGACCTCCAGCAACTCTAATCTGCAATGCCTCATAGAGCATTATAAAACAGCAGAAGGGTGAGAAAAACAATCATAATACAGTTGCATAAAATTATATATTAACACAGAAATGCACAAGTATAATATTCTCACCACAAATGCACCACAATCAATATAACACAACACAGTACAAATATCAAGTAATCGTCACCATGGCACGTCAATTATACACATTACACTCATCATCAATACTATCACACATATTCCGTCTCAACAATCACATTCACAATTAAACATACATAATTAATCCATGATTATGCAAATGCACAGAGACCGACACAACGACTCTATGCACATGCCATGCGGTACCGACTTCCAATGATTCTCATGTCTCATCACCAGTTCACTCAGGAACTATTGGAACCATCGCTCGTTACTTAGTGTAACTCCCCGTCGGGCATACGATGTTCACCCGTCGCTTTAGGTCCCCACATGGGCACACGACGTTTATGGATTGCTTTAGGTCCCCACATGGGCACACAATCCGATCGCTTTAGGTCCCCACATGGGCACACGATCGTCTATAACCATCGCTTTAGGTCCCCACACGGGCAGATGATGTTATAGCAGATTCCCTCTGGAACCAAACCGTCACTCAGGATGTCACAACAATGCATATCATGATGCTTGGCATACAATGACTCATGACATTTAGTATGCACGCACGTAAATACCTTCACCTCAATCAACAAAATCACACTTTGCACTTATGCCCAAAACAATGCGTTTAATTATCATACCGCCACAACTCATCACAACACCATTTAAACACATGCATTTACATCATACAACAGCACTTTGCACGATACACCTCAATTACGAACACTTATAACGACAAAAGTCGACAAACCGACACTATTCCAAATTCCTAACATAATTTAATCGGCCAACAATCTCAAAACCTTCATCACACGCAAGAACATTTTATAAGCCTTCCAACGATATAAATAACACTTAAATCGGAAATACGGTTCGAGAGTTATGAATTTTTAAGGAAAAGTATTAATTAAAAAAAAATCTCCCAACCGCCCGGCGAAACACGCCAACCGCCCGGCGAAACACTCTTCGCCTCTACTTCGCCCGGCGAAGCACAGGCGACACTAATCCCACCCAAATGACTTAAAGAGTCAGGAACTTGTAACCTCTGCGCCTCTCAAAACCGCCCGGCGAAAGAACGAACCGCCCGACGAAACAAGCACATCGCCCGGCGCTTCACACCAGAACCAGAATTTCTGCTTCGTGATGTACTGTTCCATAACCCAAAAATTCCATTTTTCTTCCCCAAATCACTTCCATCAGCAAAACCGTTAATAGCAATGGTTCATAAACATATAGAGATCATACAACACAAATTATATCGATTTCCGTCCGTGAAAACATCGATTTCTACTCGTTTACGCGTTCTCGACCTATACCCGAAAAACTATCGAACGAGACAATACAACATGCAAACACACATACATAATCATACACAACGATAAGATAATCGAGTTTCACACCCTTACCCGATTAATTAACGCATAGAAAAGTCGGTTGATCGATTTCCAATTCTTCCCAAAATCTCTCTTTTCTTCTCTTCTCCTTTTCTCTTCTTACTATGTTTTTTTTTCTCTCTCTTTTTCTTTCTATTTCAACTCTTAACTTAACAATTAAATTAAAATGCCCAAAATACCCCTATAGTCAAATATCTCGCAAACGATCCCAAAACCCGATAAAATATCACAACATTGAAAAATAACATATTTTCACATAAAAGCCGAAAATAAAATAAAATAATAATAAAATAATCAAACGACTCGATTAAATAAAACACACACAAAACTGGGGCGTTACAACTCTCCCCCACTTAGAAATTTTCGTCCTCGAAAATCTGACCTGATTCAAACAAATCTGGATACGACTCCCGCATCCGACTCTCCAACTCCCAAGTCAAATTGCCCTCAGCAGCGCCTCCCCACGCCACTTTCACAAGTGCAATATCCTTGCCCCTCAAGTGCTTCACCTCGCGATCCAAAATCCTAACTGGTAATGCCTCAACCGTAAGGTTCTCCCTTACCTCAACCTCATCCATCGGAATCACATGAGACGGATCCGGAACATACTTCCGAAGCTGAGAAATATGGAACACATCATGCAAATTTGATTGATTCGGCGACAACGCCACCCTATACGCCACAGCACCCACTCTTGCGGATATCTGGTAAGGACCAATAAATCGAGAAGTAAGTTTCTTCGATTTCAATGCACGACCAACACCCGTTACCGGCGTAACTCTGAAAAATACATGATCACCCTCTTGAAACTCAAGATCTTTCCATCTCCGATCATGATAACTCTTTTGCCTACTATGAGAAGCCTTCATTTTCTCTCGAATAAGCTTCACTTTTTCCGTCGTCTGCTGCACCAACTCCGGTCCTACCACCGTTCTCTCACCAGATTCGTGCCAACATAACGGTGTTCGACACCTTCGTCCATACAATGCTTCAAATGGTGCCATACCAATACTAGAATGAAAATTGTTATTATACGTGAATTCAATCAACGCAAGATAACTATCCCACGTACCACCTTGTTCCAAAACACAAGCCCTCAACAAATCTTCCAATAACTGAATCGTCATCTCCGTCTGACCATCCGTCTGCGGATGATAAGCCGAACTCAATCTGAATTTAGAACCCAAAGCCTTCTATAAACTCTCCCAAAATCTCGATGTAAACCTTGGATCTCGATCAGAAACAATACTTAATGGAACCCCATGCAACTTCACAATCACACTGATATAAATCTCAGCTAACCGCTCCAAAGAAAAACTGATGTTAATCGGAATAAAATGAGCCGATTTAGTCAGCCTATCAACAACCACCCAAATAGCATTATGCCCTCTCTGAGTGTTCGACAACCCCGTTACAAAATCCATCGATATGCTATCCCACTTCCACTCAGGAATATCCAACGGTTGCAACAAACCACTAGGCCTCAAATGCTCCACCTTCGATTTTTGACAAGTTAAACAAGCATACACAAACTGAGCCACATCTCTTTTCAATCCAGACCACCAGAAAATCTTCTTCAAATCTTGGTACATTTTATTCGCTCCCGGATGCATACTCAAATTACTCCGGTGTCCTTCTTCCAAAATCATCTTTTTCAACTCCGCATAATCCGAAATACAAATTCTACCTCGGAACCTCAACACACCATTAACATCCACTTGAAAATCACTATTCACATCTTTTTCCCCAACCAACATCAAATCCACCAATTTCACATCCAACTTCTGTTTCTCACTAACCGACATCAGAAAATCATTAGTAACCTTCAACATTCCAAGCCTTACGCTATCCGACGACACTTCACATACCAAACTCAAATCTCTAAACGATTCCAAAAGTTCCCACTCCTTAACCATCAAAGCCGACATATGCAACGATTTCCGACTCAATGCATCGGCTACCACGTTAGCTTTACCAGGATGGTAATTCAAGCCAAAGTCGTAGTCTTTCAAGAATTCCAACCACCTACGTTGCCTCATATTCAATTCCATCTGATCAAACAAATATTTCAAACTCTTGTGATCGCTAAAAACTTCAAACCTCGCACCATAAAGATAATGCCTCCAAATCTTCAACACAAAAACCACAGCCGATAACTCAAGATCATGAGTAGGATAATTTTTCTCATGCACTCTCAACTGCCTTGAAGCATAAGCCACCACCTTACCTTCCTGCATCAGAACACCACCAAGACCAATCAAAGAAGCATCACAATACACCACAAATGGTTCAGTAGGATTCGATAAAATCAAAATCGGAGTTGTCGTCAATCTTCTCTTCAGCTCATTAAAA
Organism: Lathyrus tuberosus; assembly: GCA_022829125.1. Classification (NCBI taxonomy): domain Eukaryota; kingdom Viridiplantae; phylum Streptophyta; class Magnoliopsida; order Fabales; family Fabaceae; genus Lathyrus; species Lathyrus tuberosus. The sequence continues at coordinate 4,747,059 of JALAZF010000254.1, forward strand.
CTCTCCTCACACCGAATATCCCAAATGAACGCTTGACCTTTGCAAGTCAACTAGGTCAAAGGCAATGCTAGCTTCGAAAAACCTTAAATGAACCGTCGATAATAACCGGCCAAACCCAAAAAGCTACGAATTTCCGTAACAGATCTCGGAGCCTCCCATTGTAGAACTGCTTCTACTTTAGATGGATCCACAGAAATACCGTTACCTGAAATCACGTGTCCAAGAAAACTCACCTCCGACAACCAAAATTCACACTTGGACAATTTGGCAAAAAGCTTCCTTTCTTTCAAAACCTGCAAAACAATACGCAAATGCTCCGCGTGCTCCTCTCGAGACTTAGAATAAATCAATATGTCATCAATAAACACAACAACAAATCGATCCAAATGCTCGTGGAAATTATGATTCATGTATTCCATAAACACACCAGGTGCGTTAGAAACTCTGAATGGCATCACAGAATATTCATAATGACCGTAACGAGTCCTAAAGGCCGTCTTCTAAATATCTTCCTCCTTCACCCTTATCTGATGATACCCCGATCTCAAATCAATCTTACTAAACACACAAGCACCAACCAACTGATCCATCAGATCATCAATTCTCGGAAGAGGATACTTATTCTTAATCGTCACCTTATTCAACTGACGATAATCAATACATAATCGCATACTTCCATCTTTCTTTTTCACCAACAAAACTGGCGCACCCCAAGGAGAAAGACTTGGCCTTGCAAACCTCTTTTCCAACAACTCATTCAACTGCTTCTTCAATTCAACCAACTCAGATGCCGACATTCTATAAGGTGCCATAGAAACAGGTCTAGTACCAGGAACTAGATCTATAGAAAACTCCACCTCTCTCTCTGGTGGCACATCTGAAATATCCTCAGGAAATACTTCAGGAAATTCACACACAACAGGAAACACATCAAGTGACACTTGACTATCCACAGTCAACGATACAAACAACCCAAACAACTGAGCTTCATCCGCCAAAAGTCTCTTTAATTCTTTGGTAGATAAGAAACTCGAGTCTTCGTCTTCCTCGAGAGAAGGAAACCTTACTAGCTTATGATAACAATCAATATGAACCCTATTAAATTGCAACCAATTCATACCCAAAACCACATCCAAACCTTCCAACGGCAAACACACTAAATCCATCTCAAAGTATTTACCATAAATGGTCAAAGGACAACTCAAACAAACCAAACAAGTAGTTACTGACCCCATTGTTGGAGTATCAATAACCATCTCACCATCCATCAACGACAACACAAGATTCAAACGCTTCGCGTACTCAGACGAAATAAATGAATGAGTCGCTCCAGTATCAATAATAGCAATTAAAGGCGTACTATTAATAAAATAAGTACCTTTAATCAGACGATCTGCACTTGAATTCTGAGTTCCTGCCAAAGAAAACACCTTCCCACTAGTTGGAGCTTTCTTCGGATTCAGACACTTCGTGCTAATGTGACCAGGTTCCCCATAATTGTAACATTTCACCACATTCTTCCTTTTACAATCAGCTACAACATGTCCTTCACCTCCACAATTAGAACACTTATCCAAATTCTTCCTACACTCGGACTGACGGTGTCCCAATCCACCACATCTAAAACACCTCGGAGAATTAGACATACCAACTCCACCTGACCTTCGATCAAAAGTACCCCTTTGTTTACCTTTATCAGCCGGCGTTACATATGGACCACTACGAAACTGTTGCTTCCCTTTCTTGTCACTTACACTTTTGTAATGAGTAGAACGAGCCTTACTATCCTCTTCATAAATCCTACAACATTCCACCAAATCAGAAAAGCTTCTTATCCTCTGATAACCAATCGCCTGTTTAATCTCAGGACGCAATCCACTTTCATACTTCACACACTTAGAGAATTCCGCAGTCGCTTCAGCATAATGAGGATAAAACTGCACAAGTTCCACAAACTTAGCTGTATAATCAATTGCAGACATATTACCTTGCTTTAGTTCCAAAAACTCAATCTCCTTCTTTCCCCTAACATCCTCGGGAAAATACTTCCTCAGAAACTCTTGGCTAAACAATTCCCTAGTAACTTCTTCATCACCAGCTTCTAACACAGGACGTGTACTAATCCACCAGTCATCTGCTTCTTCCTGTAACATGTGCGTTCCCAGTCTCACCTTACTGTCCTCATCACAATCCATAACTCTAAAAATCCTCTCAATCTCTTTCAACCAAATTTGTGCTCCATCAGGATTATGTCTCCCTTTGAAGACATGCGGCCTATTCTTTCTAAACTAATCATTCACCCCAGCATTCGGTGCACCCTGCACAACACGAGCCATAACCTGCATAGCAGCAGCTAAAGCAACATCGTTCCTTCCAGCCATATTCTGTTCATTTCCAATAACAGAAGTTATGGTTAAACAAACAGCCCGCCGAACCACAAAGACCAACAAGGACTGACACAACTGACACAGACTGACACAAACTGGCTCAAACTGACACGGACTAGCTCTGATACCACTTAATGTAACACCCCCAATCTATACCCCCAAGCTATTAAAGCGGTAAAAGAAAAATCAAAATTTCATCAGAGTATATTTAAATTATCATGGCATAGACAGGGAGCATCACATCAATTTGAAATAAACAAACATACAACACCTGCTCATAAAGATATGCAACAGTGGGGTAGCAATCAACAGAGGAACTCAGTTCCTTACACCCACATTTCAGATTTTAGAATAAAAGCAGAAAATCTAAAACTGAATAACATATATATATATATATATATATATATATATATATATATATATATATATATATCTCACGAGAAGAGTTGTCATACATCAAGTTATACATGCACAAGCCAAAAGATATATATACATATACACAATTAATCACAAACGGCCTCCCTAACTACCCGGTGTCACATATCAGAGCCGACCGACAAAAGAATGAAGACACAAAGCTTCACAAAAAGACCTCCAGCAACTCTAATCTGCAATGCCTCATAGAGCATTATAAAACAGCAGAAGGGTGAGAAAAACAATCATAATACAGTTGCATAAAATTATATATTAACACAGAAATGCACAAGTATAATATTCTCACCACAAATGCACCACAATCAATATAACACAACACAGTACAAATATCAAGTAATCGTCACCAAGGCACATCAATTATACACATTACACTCATCATCAATACTATCACACATATTCCGTCTCAACAATCACATTCACAATTAAACATACACAATTAATCCATGATTATGCAAATGTACAGAGACCGACACAACGACTCTATGCACATGCCATGCGGTACCGACTTCCAATGATTCTCATGTCTCATCACCAGTTCACTCAGGAACTATTGGAACCATCCTTCGTTACTTAGTGTAACTCCCCGTCGGGCATACGATGTTCACCCGTCGCTTTAGGTCCCCACATGGGCACACGACGTTTATGGATTGCTTTAGGTCCCCACATGGGCACACAATCCGATCGCTTTAGGTCCCCACATGGGCACACGATCATCTATAACCATCACTTTAGGTCCCCACACGGGCACACGATGTTATAGCAGATTCCCTCTGGAACCAAACCGTCACTCTGGACGTCACAACAATGCATATGATGATGCTTGGCATACAATGACTCATGACATTTAGTATGCACGCACGTAAATACCTTCACCTCAATCAACAAAATCACACTTTGCACTTATGCCCAAAATAATGCGTTTAATTATCATACCGCCACAACTCATCACAACACCATTTAAACACATGCATTTACATCATACAACATCACTTTGCACGAGACACCTCAATTACGCACACTTATAACGACAAAAGTCGACAAACCGACACTATTCCAAATTCCCGACATAATTTAATCGGCCAACAATCTCAAAACCATCATCACACGCAAGAACATTTTATAAGCTTTCCAACGATATAAATAACACTTAAATCGGAAATACGGTTCGAGAGTTATGAATTTTTAAGGAAAAGTATTAATTAAAAAAAATCTCCCAACCGCCCGGCGAAACACTCTTCGCCTCTACTTCGCCCGGCGAAGCACTGGCGACACTAATCCCACCTAAATGACTCAAAGAGTCAGGAACTTGTAACCTCTGCGCCTCTCAAAACCGCCCGGCGAAAGAACGAACCGCCCGGCGAAACAAGCACATCGCCCGGTGCTTCACACCAGAAGCAGAATTTCTGCTTCGTGATGCACTGTTCCATAACCCAAAAATTCCATTTTTCTTCCCCAAATCACTTCCATCAGCAAAACCGTTAATAGCAATGGTTCATAAACATATAGAGATCATACAACACAAATTATATCGATTTCCGTCCGTGAAAACATCGATTTCTACTCGTTTACGCGTTCTCGACCTATACCCGAAAAACTATCGAACGAGACAATACAACATGCAAACACACATACATAATCATACACAACGATAAGATAATCGAGTTTCGCACCCTTACCCGATTAATTAACGCGTAGAAAAGTCTGTTGATCGATTTCTAATTCTTCCCAAAATCTCTCTTTTCTTCTCTTCTCCTTTTCTCTTCTTACTATGTTTTTTTTTCTCTCTCTTTTTCTTTCTATTTCAACTCTTAACTTAACAATTAAATTAAAATGCCCAAAATACCCCAACACTCAAATATCTCGCAAACGATCCCAAAACTCGATAAAATATCACAACATTGAAAAATAACATATTTTCACATAAAAGTCGAAAATAAAATAAAATAATAATAAAATAATCAAACGACTCGATTAAATAAAACACACACAAAACTAGGGCGTTACACAAGTCATTTTGAGGTCATCTTATGGCAGGTTTTTCCAACTCCTTTCAAGGCAAAGAACTCCAAAGACCCTCGAACAAGGGCAGTCAAATCGAGATTCGGTAAATCTCTCGAAAACCAGTTAATCTAAAGCGCTCAGGTCAAGATTAAATCTCTCAAAGGTCAGTTAGTCTGGGGCAATTCCTGCATAGATCGACCATTTATCAGGGGCAAGTTTGTTTCCCATTTGTTACTCCCACAGTTTGAAGGACAAGTTCGAGGACTTTGTGGTGCAAATGCAGCTAAACTGGGGCAATTATGTCGAGATTCGTGAATCTCTCCAAGAGTTTGAAGATATTGAAGCATCTTGTATGCCAATTCTTCTGTAAAATCCTCTTGGTATTTTGTTCCAACAGACCATGTAATCTGGGGTAGAGAAGTTTTGAAGTTTATTTGTTGCAAGAACCGTTGCTCATTGTGATAATCATTATGCAAGTTAAAGTGCAAAACTACATTGTTCTTGTGACATCCTTTTCTAGCTCCCCAGTAAGTTGTTACTTTAGTTGATCTTGGCAGCTCCCCCGGATCTCCTCCTCCAGTAAGAAAATCAGGCTCATGATGATAGTCCTTAGTGAAGTTATGATGTTATACCCTGAGTGGAATATTCTTTTCCCCAGAGAAGGTTGTAACTTTGGAGTAGAGCTGCTGATTCTACATGTTCATCCTTAGTGATGTTCCAATCTGGTGAAGTTGACTGGCTATCCTTGTTCAGATGTTTATTTCATCTCCAATTTTGCTTCTTTTTGTCTGTTTTGTCAACATAAGCATAAACATGGCATACATGCATTCATACATATGCATGGCATCCGAGAATTTTTGCTACCTTTCTGGTGTTTACCTGTTTTGGTTCACTTTGGCGTTTACTCCCCAAGTGACCGGGCTTGTCTATTCTTTTCAATGAGGTCATCACCTTTAGGCTTAAAGAACCATCTTTTATAAATTCCCCATAGAGTTTGATTCTCGTGGATGATGGTTGCTTCAGTTGTCTTTTCCATGTTTGGATAAGATAAATCTCCATTTGAGTTCATTCCTCAATGGTTGGAGTCTTATTTGATCGTTTCTTTCTAGCTTGTTCCTAGATTGAACTTTGGTCCCTGGTAAGTGTTGCTTTTAAACCTGGTTAGGTCGTCGAACCTAATTTGAGCGTGCATTTATTTTTGCACTGTGTCTTGCAGGAAGAATCTTTTACAGATCCTCATTGAAGACAGAACCCATTCTCCAGCAGTGTTGTCATAACAACATCCCCTTGGAGTTTATACCCTCGATAAGTGGTAGTCTCTCCCGAGAAGCTTATCCATCCTTGGTGTTATTCAACCTTTTGTGGCCGCCTTTGGTGTTACCCTCGATTAGTCATTCGCCATCAACCCTTTGATGGCGACTTTCAAATGCATTCTTTTCCATCAACCCCTTGATGAGATTCTTACTTTAGGTGTTCTTTCCGTCAACCTTTTGACGATGTATTCCTTCGATCAAGTTTTCTTTTTCGTCAACCCTTTAATGATGTCACTCTTTAGTGAAGTGTTTCATTTTCGTCAACTCTTTGACGATGTCACCATTTATGTCTTTTTTTTCTTCTCGTCAACCTTTTGATGAGGTCACTCTTTAGTGAATTGGTTCATTCCCGTCAACCCTTTGACGATGTAGTCTGAGATCAGGTTTTTATTCTGTCAATCCTTTGATGATGTGTTCCTTTGGATGTGAGTTCTTTCTGTCAATCCTTTGACAATGATAATGTTGGTGAATTGTTTCTTTCCGTCAACTCTTTGACGAGGTGTCTCTTCGATGAAGTCATTTTTGTCCCATCAATCCTTTGATGATGCCACTCTTTAGCGAATATTTTTCGAATTGGATTGTATCCGTCAACCCGTTGATGATGATAATGTCTGGTGATTTGCTATCTTATCCTCAACCCTTTAGTGGTGACCCTCAAGTTTATGTATCTTTTTGTCAATCCTTTGACAATACCACTCGTTTGTGAAGCTTTTCTTTCCCTAGTGGAGACCGTCTTTTCGGTTCTATCTCCAGTGAGGATCTTTTCTTCTAAAAGTGCCAACTGGTCATGATTGAACCTATTGTTCCATCACTTTAGATGACTTGCTTTATTTTCTTCCCCAGTGGAGTCCGTATTTCCGGTTCAACCTTCATTGAGGAGCTTTTTGTTCTAAAATGTCATCCGGTCACATTTGAACCTAATGATCAATCATTCTAGACACCTCCATTGGAGCCCATCTTTTGGTTCTACTTCCAATGAGGATGTTACTTTTACCGTTTCTTTGGTCCAATCCTAAAGCTTTGAGGGTTGTGTCCTGTCTTTTGTTCAGAGTGTCAGCCAGTCATATTTGAACTTGTTGATCCACTACTCTGGATATTTCCCAGTGTAGACCATCTCTTGGTTCTATCTCCAGTGTGGATCCCTTCCTTCTAAAGTGTCATCTGGTCACATTTGAGCCAATTTCTCAACCACTTTAGATTTTCCCTGTTTTGTTTCAGCTTCCCCAGTGTTGTTGTTAATCCCTAGTGAGTGTTTACTCATTGTGTCGACTCTATCCCTGTTTGCCTTCGTTGTCGTCTGCATGTTGCATTTAGCATTCCATCATTGTCATCATGTTAGAGTTCATGGCATGTCAGCATTGCGTTTGTTTTCTTTTGTCCATAGCATAGCATGTAATTGCATCTAAGGGCAAAATTTTCGGTTATCTATATTTAAATATCTTTCACCATGATTTCACGAGGATTATCATCACTCATGTCATCCGGTGAAGATATTTAAATAGGGGCAACTGTCATACCCCTAATTTTACCCTCAGATCCTCTGATCATTTCATATCATTTTTAAGTTAACCATTGTTGCGTTTACAGTCACCTAGTCCATTGATCATAGTCATGCATTTTTTCCGTTTAATTTTTGTCACCTTTTCTCATTTTGATTGAATTTATCTGTTTTATCTTAGATTTTTGTTCCAATATTAATATTAGAAGTCTTTTCTATTCGTTATTTGCATACGTGAGTTTCACTTTTAATTTTTATTTTTAGAACTTTATGTTTTTAATTTAGAATTTTATTCATTTTACTTATTACTTTTAAATTATTAGTCTAGTTTAAAATTTTTTTCTTCTTATTGTTAATATAGTTTCATTTACTATTATTTTTTTAATTATTATTATTATTATTTATTATTAGCGTTATTATTTATTTATTGTTATTAGTATCGTTATTATCATTTTTTTTTGTTATTATTTTTATTTATTATTTTTTATTATTATCATTATTTCATTATTATATTATTTTATTATTATTTTATTTTATTATTATTTTATTTTATTATTATTTTCTTTATTATGTTTATTTTATATTATTGTTATTATTATTTTCATTATTATATTTATTATTAATATTTATTATTGTTATTATTATTTTCATTATTATGTTTATTACTATTATCATTCATTGTTATTATTATTTTACAACTCCATGTGTGTATCTCCAACCAAAATTTAGACCAACATTTGTACATGCCACTTGATCTGCCAAGCTTGTACCTTCATCCAAGCTAAGACTCCAACATTACAGGCCAAACCTTTGACCATAACCTCTGTTATCTCCCCCTGCTATAGCCAAAACCAATAAATCCTGCACATTGCCTACCACGCCAGCTACCTTCACAAACCTATGCAAAACCGTATGACCAAGACAACGACTTTACCACAAAAACCATGTTCAATCCTTCATCAATGCTGCTATCACTGCCACCATAAAACGTAAACAACACAACCCGCAACTCTAAGACAAAATGAAACCTGCACAACAAGGACCACTGGATGCCACAAGGTGCCAAAAGGATATACGACAAAAAAGACCTTACAAGAGCATTTGACTATTTCAATTAAAAGGATTCTTGGTGCACCTTAAAAAAATATGGGAGAGCAAATTGAGGGAAAAGGGAACAGTACAGATAAGCATAAAAAACTTCATAAATCTCTAACTTTCCTCGACTTCAAAAAAGGTCCACTGCAGAACATCAACAACTTCAAAAAACCTCCAAGCCATAACAACTCAAATCACCAGTCCAGCAACATCACATCTTCAATTCTCTCATCATCCTCCAACTTCCTGCATAATGTTCAACAAAAACCTCCTTCCTTCAAAATAGGCGAAAACTGTGACTCCCCTCCCTTCACCTTCAACCTTTATAAACCTTAAACCACAAATTTCCTACACACAAAAATCAGAAACAAAAAAACCTTCTCCTTCAACCTTAACACTCTTGTTGACTTATAAGTCATAGTTAGGATAGTTGTTGCTTTCTTACCCACTTGGTGACCTTGTCATCTTCCTTGGCCTGATTAGAGCCATTTTGTTTTACAACTTAGATTTAGGTTAGAGTTCTTGAACTCTATGTGGATACCATCCTGATGTGTATTCTCTTCCCCTTTTGACTTTGTTTAAAGTCAACTTTAGTTTAGTTTTTCAACTTAGACTTAGAGAGTTCTTTAACTCTACGTGAGTATCATGACCATGAATACTCATTTCCCCTTTGGAACCTTGATCATTATCAAGAGTTCCTCACCCTTAGTTAGGCGAACTACGGAGGCTCTGATTCCTTATTCCTAATTAGGATACGTAGGCACAAGATACGATATCTTGTCGAGCCAATTTTCTTTACAACTTTGACTTAGAGAGTTCTTTAACTCTATGTGAGTATCATGATCATGAATACTCATTCCCTCTTGGAACCTTGATCATTATCAAGAGTTCCTCGACCGTAGTTAGGTGAACTACAAATGCTCTTATTCCATCCTAGTCAGGATACGTAGGCACGAGATACGATGTCTTGGCGAGCATACTTAGTGTATATACCCTTAGGTCTTTACCTTAGCACTTACCCTTAGCAAGCAAACTATAACATAACACAAATACATACAAGAGGTTCCTGTAGAGTACTATAGATATCTAGGATGCTAACACCTTCCCTAGGTATAACCAACTCCCGAACCTTAGATCTGTTAGTTGTGTCTTTACATAGCGCACTTAGGGTTTTTCTTTGATCTTTACCCTTTCCTTTAGATAAATCAAAGCTCGGTGGTGAATTTTAAAGATGTGTGATTCAAGTTAATTAATAGCTTGGTATCCGATTCTCACCGCAACACCTCCCCTTCAAATTCTCCTAATTTGGAGGGATGCAAAAAATGTATTTTAAAGTTCCCTCCTAAAATTTAAACCAAACGTACTTAATTAGAAATTTCCTCTCCCCTCCTCTCCATCTACTCCGAACTAAACACACCCTCAATGTTTATTAGTTAAATTTTCCTCTACTGATACATGGGGATGTATTGAAGGGATAATAAGTTTCAACTTTTGTTTCTATTGTAATTTTAACATATGTACGATGCATTGAAGTTATAAAAGTATATCTCTAGAATACTCGGGAGATGCAATTTCAGACTAAATTTGGCAAAATAATTATGGTTCATCAATTTGCATTGACGAGTGTGAAAAAAGGTGTGTTCGAAGATACATCTCTGAATTCTAGAGGCAATTGTGACTTATAACGGTAATGTGGAAGCACCCCATAAGATTTAGAGAGCAATTCCCAAAAAATTTACCATATATTCCTACAGTTATAATTTCACCTCTACAAAATATTAAAAATTCTAATTTTATTCTTTTTGTTCTTTTAACTTCACCCCCACATAAATTTTTTGATACAAAACAAATTTCGAAAAATTTTGAGCTAAGTCTTTCGACAATAAAAAAATATTCAAAAAAATTTGTAAAAAAAAATTCCAAAGTTTTACCCGCGGCTTAATCATGAGTAAGTCTAAGTTTCCAAGTAATATTGTATACATCTACTATCTAACTAGGAAAATAATAGTTGTTTACTTTTCCAATAATACCCTTCACTGTTCAAACAAATTACACATAGAATTGTGCAAATTAGTACTTAACAAATGCATCAATTAAAACCACTCTCTTACTCTACCTTTGCGTGACATGTGTCATCAATTTAACTCCACTTCAAACAAAAATACAATTCCCCTCCTTTTATTTTATTTTTCTCCTCTACTTATTTCAACTTCCATTCTCTTTCCCATTTTTCATTTTCCTGGGACAGATCTTCCATTCTCTCTCTTACTCTAAGGTTTGTTCTTCATTACCATTAACTTTGTAGTGTTATATTTGGTAAAGCTTTAGACTAGGATGACATCACCTAACAGTGGGGTCGAACGAAAAAAATCTAAAGGAGTCACCCAAGAGGTCCATCCAATGTTGGAGTTAAGTAAGAGAAAGTCGTCACCAACTCTGAGAAGATAGGCGGTCAATAACCTCCCTGGTAAGCGGGGAACAGTCAAGACCACATCTAGGGGGCAAAAATCACGGGCCTTAAGAATCCTTATAAATACATTATCCCTCAAGGTGCAGGGGATTCTCAAGTCACACATACCTACCACTACTTAGAGATAATTGCATTCATAGTAGCCCTAACACCGTCAATCTAACCACCGACATGCAATACAATAACTCCAACCACCAATAGGGTCCCTCACCTCATGTGAGTTGGTCCCTCAGACAGGCTAAAAAATTGTTGTACAGGGCTACTCGTCGCCGTGAGCTTGCCATCACACCTCAAAATTGTAATATACCTACTAGGGCATTTGAGTCTCCTTACCCTTGTAGGGTGAACACACACACCCTCTACGTTTTGGATAGTACATTGGCGCCTACCATGGGACCCTAGTAAAACTAACTTGGACCACACCCTTTTTTAACAACCATCACTTTCCCTGCCACACCCTTAACTCCAACACTTAACTATTATTGACCATGGTGAACAAAAGAGCTCCCTCACCTACTCTTGAGGGTACCAGCGATACATGCAATGTCGAGGCCAGGGCAGAGATGCAAGCCGCCATTGACAAATTACAAAGCCACAACCGAATGTTAGAAAACGACGTCCATAACATTAGACAGCGCCAAGAAGAGGTCAATCTCCCGGAAGCGATGGAACTATTGGATCCCCAACCACTCTCGGAAGAAATATGGAGGGCCCTGTCCCCGAAGGTTTCAAACCCCCATCCTTGGCCAAGCTCGACGGGAGTAGTGATCCTTATAAACACGTCACCTCCATCAATACACAGATGACCATCATTGAAACACCACACTTTGTAAAATGTAAGTTGTTTTCAGGAACCATCAGTGTGGATGCCCTCACATGGTACATGGGCCTTCCCGCGCCTTAATTAATAGATATCAGGAATTTGTGAGAAAGTTGGTACACCAGTTCGCTGCTAATCTCCACAAGAAGATGTCCACCACGAGCTTGTTCAACATCCGTCAGGGTCCGCCAGAATCGCTGAGGGACTATCTCGCCCTATTTAATGATACCGCCATCAAGGTTGTCCCTATAAACTAAGAAAATTTTGTGGGGGCATTCCAAAATGGACTCAAGGTGGAACACTTCAATGAATTCCTCGTCCAAAATCCAGTGCTCACCCTGGCCGAGGTAGTCGCGCAAGGCGGAGTGCTACATCAAAAGTGAAGAAAGTAATGTTAGACGGTGTGGCTAGTGATTGGGAGGGGGGGTGAATAGATCACCTCCTTGAAATTCAGGGATTTAAAAATGCTTATCAGAGTCTCTCAAGTTAGCGGAAAAAATACGATCCCGAATCGACTTCCGTCTATTCTGAACCAGCTACTAGAAAATCGGACACACGAGTTTATGCTGGATTTATTAGGATGACAAAGATTTATTAACACCGGATTAGAATCGAATCAAATGCACTTATCATACAAATACTATTTCTAATGAACAAAAACTCAGCAAACAATTTTGTCAAACACTTGGTGTATATGTGTTCAATGATTGACAATAATGGTGATTTTGACAAGAGTTTTCGTACCACTATTGTATCTTGAAACTTTAATACACCATACACCAAACGAATCACAAAATTGTTGAAAACGTAAAGAGCTAAAGATATAATACAATACGCAGAGATTTGGTAAGGAAGTTCCCCACTTTCGTCCTCGCGGGTGGGTACGTCTCCCTCTCAATTTCAAACTGAAATTGAGACCTGTTATATCAATAATGCTGAATTCGTTGTTTACAAGGTTACAATACAAAGCCAGAAATCTAAACCCCTAGATCTTCCTATTGTATGAACCTTCACTTGATCTGAGCTTGATCAAGAATTTTCCCTGCAAGAAATACAAACAATTCACCGGTTCCACGACCTGTTTGCGAAATATCCAAATTTCCAAACCCTATGCTGCGGCTGAATATGTTCTGCAATCGTGACTAACAAACCCTCAAGAACACACCCGTTCTTGAAGGACAAACCAGATGGTTTTTCCTCGAAACCCCCTTTGAATCTTCAACTCAGCTAGATCCTTGATCGTACCACTGAACGTTATCTTGAAGATCCTTTAATCCGAAGAACAAAAATGATTATGTGTTGATGTTCTTGAATTAAAGAGATTGAGAAGATGATGAAGACAAAGTATCTTTCAGGTCTCTAAAGCTGCTCACAGAATTGATGCACACCAAACTTGCCTTTTGCTTTGATTGCACAATTTTCACTTTCACAAAAACTTCACTGAAACTGAACTGTCATAACATCTTATATGTGAAAAACAGAAACGGTTAAAAGCAACAAATAGCTTTATGTATCGATACAAATATCGTATGAGTCGATACATAGTGGGTATAACACATACATGAGTCGGCACATAATTGTATGCATCGATGCATACTGTAACTATTAATTTCCAGAATGTAAAGTCAGTCATGCATCGATACATAACACAATTACAAAGGAGCATGCATCGATACATGATGCGAATGAATCGATACATAACACAATTACAAAGGAGCATGTATCGATACGAGATTCGTATGAATCGACACATACTGAAGCAAAATTGTTTTTGTGAATTTATCAAAGGTACGTGTCGATGCAAGACACATATGAATCGATGCATACATAAGGAAAATTGTTTTTATGATTTCAATGATGATATGAATCAATTTGCATTGTCTTTTAAAGCATAGTATAAGTATGAAATCATATGTATGTACCAACTAATCATGCATACTAATCTTATATCATGCATATCACACACTTTGCATTTATCACACAATTTGCTATCATACAAAAACTTAAAGGCTTGCTCACAAGTAATGCTGAAAAGAAGGCCTGCGATATCAAAAAGCACGTTCTCGGCGCCGAAAGCTCTCACCCCTAAAGGAGAAACAGTTATACCTCGCCCATAACGGACAATCCACCTTCAAAAGGGTGGGGAAGAAGTTGAAGAGTTTAACACCTTTGAACACCCGCCGAGACCAGATCTGACTTGAGGCAATCCACCTGTATAACATCCTGACACCACCTGCCCCTAGGTCCCAGGTGATGGGATATAAGGTGGTGTAAGTTCCACAGGGTAGAAGGACATCATACCGACAATTGATACCAGTTAAAGAAGGAAATAGAAAGCTGATACATGAGGGTGTTAGCTCCTAATTTCGACGCTTGATATTGAATTGAGAAATTCTATTCAAACAAATGAAATTTTTGAAGTTATGGAAGATTTCAGCAAAAACGGTATTTCTAGAGAGTTTGGTCGAAAGTGTCCTTGTGCAGAAGAGACACGTTCCATGGACTTAGAAATATTTATGAAAGTTTGGAGATATGTTCGACAGAAGCCTGACTAATGCTGTTTGGATTCAAATTCAAATAATGGAAGGAACTTTGTCCTTATCCATTTGAGAGAAGGGGACACGTGTAGAGCAGTTGAAGGGCGAAGACATGCAGAATGACATTTGTCTCGCTCTAATTAGTAGATTGTTAGGGGTAGTTATTTTTTACTATTATAAATAGCAAGTCTTAGTGTTAGGATGTGGGTGTGTAAAAGTTGTACAAATTTCCCAAATCACTCAAAGTATCCGTGTGTAGAGAAAAGAGTTTTTGAAGAAATGTACGTTTTATGTAACACCATTTTTCTTATTCAATACAATTCAATTAATCTTTACCCAGCAATTTATCTTTTTTCCTATACTTTGTTAAGTTATTTTCCAATGTACTTTTAATTGCTTCCTCGTATCATTTTTCCTTTAGTATTGTCAAAAATAGCATTTTTCCTAATTATGAAAACCGTCGAAGTGTTCATCCTTTTTCAAATATCCTTTTAAATTACTTAGCACATGTCATAGGATTTAGTGTGGTCGATCCTGCAAGTTACCCATTTTCTTATAAATTTGGTAGACCATAGGTTGTTTGCTATTTTTCACAGTAAACAAATTGGCACGCCTAGTGGGATGCCGCTAAAGCAATTTACGAAAACAATTTTCTGTGTTTTCAAGAAACTTATAATTCTGCATTTAATTATCTTTTCTTTGTTGAAAACTTTGTTGTATGTTATTAAGAAGTGGTAAAGTAGCCACCACTAACGAAGGTAGACCAAGGAGAAAATATACGAGGAAAATGACAAGTACAAACTAGCCAAGTAATTCGAACCCTCAACCAAATAGTTTGAATCCTCAAAACTACACCAAATATTAACGTAGAACCACCCCCAGGATCTTCGACTGGAGGACCAACAATTTCAGCGCCTGTTTCTGAAGCCATACCATCTATGGCAAGTTCGATCCCTACATATTCGATCGCCTATACTCAGCCCATTCTGAGTTATGTTGGATCAAGGGGACCACCAAGGACTTCCCCACCAGTGGGAAATGCTAGTTTCCAACCGTTTATTCCCCCTGGATTCTCTATGCCTTTGCCTAGTCGAGACCCGCCTTTTGGGATGCCTACTTCGATGATGGCAAACTTACAGAATGCTCCTCCAGCATTTACAGAACCCATAATGACTTCACCACCACAAGGGTCAGGATCTGGGGTTAACATGGGTCGAAATAACCAATCCTTAGGAATGGGATATTCAACCCAAATGCCAAACTGGACAAATACTACTACAGCATACTTAAGGCAACAAATGGATGAAAGTAACCATCAAATAGTCTAAATGATGTCCCAAACTATGGGAGAAATGTTTCATCCTCTTATCCAAAATACCACCCAGACTAATCAGCAAATGGCAGCGCAGATGACGCGCCTTGCAGATTTCTTTGGTGTACCAAACCCCCCTTGACACCCACTGAGGTAATATATCACAAGAAACCAAGGGGTAGTTTTCGAAGAGGACCCCACTATTAACCAAGTCCAACAAAACCCAGGAAATATGCCTCAGGCGAATTTAGCAAATTAGGGAGTAGTCGAACCCCCTAGGAATTAGCCACAAATTCCTGTAGGAGAACAACCAAGGGTGGTTTTGGTAAATAGAAACCAGGACGCTGACAATGTTATACAACAGGCTCGACGTAATGATGTGGCAGCATATAACAATTTGGTATCCATGGTCGAAAGGATTATAGCGCAAAATGGAGTAAACTTTGGCCTTCGAAGGCCAAATTATACATCTCCATTGTCAAAATATATCCTCCACTCAGACTTATCCCCTAGAACGAAAGTCCCTAAGTTCACTAAGTTTTCTGGAGACACCACTGAGTTCAATGTCGAACATGTGGCCAGATATGTGATAGGGGCCGGAGAAATTGTGAATAATGAAAATCTTAGGGTAAAATACTTCCCAAGTTCTCTTACGAAGAATGCCTTCACATGGTTCACAACTTTGCCACCAAATTCGATCCACAATTGGACCCAGTTGGAACGGTTATTTCATGAGCAGTTCTATATGGGACAAACTAAGATCAGTCTAAAGGAGTTGGCTAGTATAAAACGAAATTTCACTGAGCCAATAGATGACTATTTAAACAGATTTCGACTACTCAAGGCCAGATGTTTTACACAAGTGCCAGAGCATGAGTTGGTTGAAATGGCCGTTGGAGGCCTGGATTATTCCATTAGGAAAAAATTGGATACCCAATATTTAAGGGATATGGCCCAATTGGCCGATAGGGTTCGACAACTAGAACGCCTGAAGGAAGAAAGGGTTAGGGAAAATAAGAATAAAAAAGTGGCCTACGTCGAAGTCAATGAAGAAGACGAAAAATATTATAATGAGACAGTAAGTTTCCGAAGGCGAGATTAATCTGGCCGAATTGAAACAAGGCCCACCTTACTCTTGTAAGCTGTTGGCCCCTTCGAATGGAAAAAATCCTGTCGAACCAGAAAAGAATGATAAGTTTCCTAAGAAAACTTACACTTTCGACGTTACTAAGTGTGACGAAATTTTTGAGTTGTTAGTTAAGGACGGTCAAATGATAGTGCCTCCTGGTGCTAAAATACCTCCTTTAGAACAAAGAAAAAAGAGAGATTTTTGTAAGTATCATAATTTCTTGGGCCGTAAAACTTCTCAATGTTTTCTTTTCAAGGATCTCGTCCAGAATGCTATCCAGGAAGGAAGGCTCAAGTTTGGTGAGAAGTCTAAAGACCAGATGAAGATTGATGTTGATCCCTTGCCGGTGGCTGACGCTCACTACGTAGAGCCAACGGAGGTTAACATGATCGAGGTCATTGAAGGTCTCGACAACAATGTCAACATGGTCGAAGTCACTGATGGCTTCAACAATGGAGCGGTGATGGTCAGGATAACTGAGGGTCTCGACCAAGGTTTCATGAAGAGTTTTGCTAGTGAGGCTACCTAATGTGTTACTAAAGATGCCGCTCATGGTGTCGAAATAGGAGTCACTGAAGATTTTGACGAAGGAATCACTAACGATTCCCATTGGATGATGATAACCAAAGAAACCGCTGACAGTATCATTCAAATGGATAAGGATGCCGAGGGCCTGCAGATGGAGTTACATAAGCTTATCATCACTGACAATGTCAAAATGGAAATCAACATGGGGGAGGTTTCGCAAGAGACACCCATGGAGGTTGATGACGAACGTCGACAAGAAGAATACAACAAATTGGCCTTCCCAAGAGAGGAAGAAAATCTTATTGACTTCATGCATAGGTGCCAAAAGAAGAAGTCGGAGGTCATACTGTGTCCCAGATGCAGCGCTGTATTTGACAAGAAGGAAGCGCAAAATCTCGAGGGAGTTAGAAAGGCCAAACAAAGGCGCGAGGAGAAAGCCCTTCATGGTCAGCGAGGTTTTGACCCAAGGAAATCTGCTTCGAAGCAAGAACAGCCGAAGACAAGACTTCCAGGGGCAAGGCCCGCCAGTTTTAAACCATTTGCAGAGCTTTCCAATGGCAACTGGATAAAGCTGAATGAAAATAAGGAAAAAAGCCAACAGAAATGGCAGAGTTTTGATGTAGATAGAGGCTCATTGATGGCCTCAAAGAAACCAGCCTACGTCTTAGAGAACTATAAAGGAAAAAACCCTATGTCCAGGTCCCAATGGAGGAGGGAATAGAGACGAAGGAAAGCCCAGAGAGAAGCTAAGGCGAAAGCAGAGTCAAGCACCCATGTGCCAGTCGACAGGAATGAGCCAAAACCTGTCGAAAAGTTGTCTGCTACACAAGAGCAAGCAGCTAAAGAAGAGCACAATCAAAAGGTTGCTGAAGGCGAGTTGCTTACTGATAATTTCGATTCAGGGTCAAAGAAGTCTCTCAATATTTTGGTTAATGTGATATCTGTCATACCAAGGGAATCCGACCAGATAAGTGAGGTCGAAGAGCGGGAAGATAATACTGATATAGAAATGGCCACTCATAGGCCAGTTTATTACTATGTGATGAATAACGGTTGTGTCGAAGAAAAAAATGCATTCTTCGAAAGACCCAATGAGGCTATGAAAAGTCACTTGAAGCCTCTCTTTATTACTGGGAAAATTGAAGATGTGCCAATCAACAAGATTTTGGTAGATTGCGGCACAACGGTAAACTTGATGCCGCATTTCATGTTAAGAAAAATAGGGAAGTTCGACACAGACACCAAGCCCCATAATATGGTGTTGTCCAATTATGAAGGGAAGGTTGGCACCACATTGGGGGTAATTCAGGTTGATTTGAGGGTAGGAACAATTACAAGATCAACCATGTTCATGGTCGTCGAGACGAAGGCTAACTATAATTTATTGTTAGGCAGAGAATGGATTCACGGAATAGGAGCCGTACCATCATCAATGTATCAAAGAATTACCATTTGGCGAACAAATGGTATTGTGGAAAATATAGAAGCCGACCAGAGCTATTTCTCAGCTTCGGTTAATCATGTCGATAGACGTAGTTTCGACAAAAATTTGGCTAACATAGCTCCATGTAACCCAACCAATTTTGCATTCACTCTAGACGATAACGCGTACTGTTCGTTGTACCTGCATCCAACAAATGGTTTTGAGTGGGATTGGGAGGTTGTAGAAGAAGATGACTTTGCTTACGAAGGGACATCTGGAGTTAACCCCATAGGTTAGAGGAGCGAATTCGACGACGGTGTCTGAGTTTGAGGCGCTCAAAAGGATTTCGGCTTACATAGCCGAAAACAAACTACAAGCGGCCCTGGAGGCCGAAGTTAAGCAGATGGATGTCGATGCCAACAAAAGATTAAACCAAGAAGCTCC
The DNA here is from genome assembly GCA_022829125.1 of Lathyrus tuberosus. NCBI lineage: Eukaryota > Viridiplantae > Streptophyta > Magnoliopsida > Fabales > Fabaceae > Lathyrus > Lathyrus tuberosus. The sequence continues at coordinate 4,766,451 of JALAZF010000254.1, forward strand.
TGGTAAGGACTTCGATCCAGAACCACCTGATAAGGCTTAGGACAAAATACAAAGCCAGAGGCTCGACGCCATCTACGATGATGAGCCTTTGGGTTTCGAGAAGGATCCGTTGGCAGCCAATATTAAAATGCTAGTGCAAGATCCTTTGGAAGAGATCGACTTGGGAGAGGGGGCAACGAAAAGGCCAACATATATCAGTGCAAATATCAGCCCGCAACTCAAAGTTGAAGTAATTCAATTGTTAAAGGAGTTCAAAGAATGCTTTGCATGGCATTACGACGAGATGCATGGCCTAAGCAGAGAGCTAGTCGAATTGAAGCTGCCAATTAAATCTGGAAAAAGCCAATCAAGCAGAATCGAAAGCGGTTTGCACCGAAAATTCTCTCGAAGATCAAGGAGGAGGTCGAAAGGCTTCTTCGTTGCAAATTTATTTGAACGGCCAGGTATGTCGAATGGCTAGCAAATATTGTTCCTGTTATAAAAAAGAATGGTACTTTGAGGGTTTGCATAGATTTTAGAAATCTAAATGTTGCGATCCCAAAGGACGAATACTCAATGCCTATAGCGGAAATACTAGTCGATTATGCCGCTGGCCATGAATACCTCAGTATGCTCGACGGGTATTCTGGATATAACCAAATATTCATTGCTGAAGAGGATGTCCCTAAAACGGCGTTTCGATGCCTTGGGGCCTTAGGAATCTACGAGTGGGTAGTCATGCCTTTCGGTCTAAAAAATGCAGGGGCAACATACCAAAGAGCAATGAATACAATCTTCCATGATTACATATAGACTTTTACGCAAATTTACATTGGCGATATTGTTGTAAACTCTGTTTGTCATACCCCAAACTTTGACCACCAAGATTTCCCATCATTGTTCAAATCATCATCACAATATGGATGAACCATTATGCCTCATCAATCTCCTCAAAGAGAATTAAGCATTCACTACAATCAAGAATTAGGGTTTCAAGCCCTCTCAGAGCACTTAGACAAAGGATCAATCAAGAAATGACATGATCTTCAACTTGTCTAGCCTCTCAAATACACACAAAGGATAAAGAGGACTCCCACATCAAGAATCAAGCACAAGATTGCAACATTCCAAGTGGATCAAGCCTCAGGATCGCCAGTGTCAGCAAATTAGGGTTTTAGTCGACCAAGGCCTCCAGATGAAAATTTCCATCTGGGCATGAGCCAATGCCTCAATATTTGGTCCATTAAGCTCAAAGGAATCTCAAGAGCCCATCCACAATGGCAAAAACATCTTGAAGGTCCATCTATCAAAAAATCAGGAATTGGGGTTTTTGACCTAATTCAACCCTTGATTTAACTTGTGAAGTGAGGCCTGGCTTGAAGCTTCAAAATGAACTTCAAGGAAATCAAATACATCATATTGACATGGCCACAAGATTTGATTAACTCAAAGAGCTCAAATCATAAGCCACAAGAACTCAAAACCATCTGATCACAAGTTAGGGTTTCTGCTGGAAAAAGTCAACCATATCCTTGACTGTTGACCTACCCTTGATCTCAAACCATGGGGAGGGGTCCAAGACATTCCTAAATACCCTTGGAGGCCATCCATGAAGTTTAATTAAGCCCAAGGATTGATTTCACAAAAGGATCACAAAGTCAAAATTTCATCTACTGAAAAAGTCAATTGTACAAAAATCCAAGTTTGACTTTTTGGATTTTTGGTCAACCAAGGTTCCTTAACCATAAAACAATGTTAATAGGTGATTTGAATCATCACTCTTCAAGAAAAATCAAAGAAAGTGAGTTAACTTGTAAATGGGGTAACCATAAAATACTTAGAATTTTTCTAAGTTATGGAACAAAGTGGCGAGGGTACCAACTTTGCAAGGCCATATCTCCCAAACCCTAAGGCTTTTTTCTCCCATGCAAAGCTCAGAATGAAGTTCATGTTGCATACTTCAAATATGTCAACTAGACCTCATTCCAATTCATCATGGATTTTGAGTTATTGTTGGAGAAAAATCACAAAAAACATGAAAATGACATTTTTCCAACACTTAGTGAAATTTTCACTAAGTCAGAATCTGGCTTATTTTTTCCAAAATGTAGAGGCAGTTTTCATTGTAATTCAAGTTAATTCAAAACCAATGTTGGACATCATGTTGAAATAGGATATATCAGCTTTCCAAAATGACCAAGAACTCCTTCAAACTCCACCTCAGCTAGGGGTTATGACAGCTGCAACATGCCTTGCTGTAAACTGTTTTCCAAGGCAGATTTGTGCATTAGGGCTCAAACTAATCAAATTGTGCAAAAACAAACATGGTTATCCATCTGCACACCTCAGGGGGAGACCAAGGAGGAACTAGCACTGATCCATGAGCCTCCCAAGTCTTTGGAACTACATATAGGGTTGGCATCCCTAAAAGCTAAAGATGCCTCAAGACTCCAATTTTGTTTTGAGGCATTCAATGGATGCATAGAGCTGGCATGTATCAGTCCATGATCAGCCAAATGAGTCAAGATAAGCTCATACAACAGAGAACCATAGGCATGTGCTCTAATCTCAAGTCAATGGCTAGAGGAGACTTAAGATTCCATTTGATCGCAATTGGCCAAAGGCCTGCTGCAGTTGCCACACATTGTTGCTTATAAAACAAACTTGACACACTATAAATAGGCCTCATTTGTGATCATTTTGAGTACACCAAAGCACCCAAACTGATGCTTTCCTCAAAATCACTGCTTTCACTCCAATTTTGCCTTCTAACTCAAGTCACCGTCGGGTTTTGAGTTTGAGAGCAATTCCAACCAAACCAATGGTTCACACACCTCACATATAACATATAGAAGTGATCCAAACTATTACATAACATCTGGAACATCAATTTCACAAAATCACTAGCCAACTGCTCAAGTTCTTGACAGAGTTGTTGTTGGGGTACCATCTCAAGTTCCAGCTCATTTTAATCCACTCCAACCATTCAAACACACTCCTTGGCACATAAGGAAGCTGTCCAGATTATTGGAACCAACTTACCACACCTCCATCACCAAACTCAATCACCAGCTGCAAGAGGTAAGCATGAGCTCTTCAAACTCCATGATGCATGCATATTTTACTGCACAATAATTTTGGCACATGTTCATAATTATATATGGAGTAAAAACCCTCAATCACTTGCCATGAATCAATCGTGGTTGCAATTTCATTGTGTTCATGCTGAAATTAGGGTTCTTGAGGTTTTCTTCTGATTTCTCACTCAATACTCAAAATAAATGCAATTAAACTATATGGTTGTGATCCTTGTTCAAAAGCGAACAAGATTGGTACCTGAATCGTGCAAAACCATTGAGAAATCATGGAGAAAAGTGAGAAAATGCAAATTTGCAGAAACAGGGCACGCGGGCAAGAACTTGGTGTTCTTGGCGCCCTTTTTCAAATTTTCAAATATTTGAATATTTTGTTATTTTTGTTAATTGATTCAAAAATTAATTTCTCTCTGAATATTTATGTTTTTGAATTGATTCTTTTTCTCAAAGTTCACTAAAATGTTTAAATATTTTATTTTATAAAAAAATCCAATTTATATTATTTATTTAATATAGTTAGAATTTTTGTAATTAATTTCATTTTAATTGTTTTTAAACATTTTAAAATGGAATTTCCACTTTGATCTTTCAAAACCAATTGAATTTCAAACTCATGTAATTAAACATGATTTCTCAAAATAATTTTCAAGGTGTACAACTTATTTTTTAATATATTTGGTATTTTATATCATTTTTTATTTAATTTCCTTTGAAAAATAAACATTTTAATTTAGAATTATGGTTTCCTCTTGATTTTAAATTTTAAACATCTTTTGGACCTTTGATAGAGTGTAAGACCCAACCTTTGTAAATACAAACCTCTTTGGGCCTCAGATGTTGTATAAGTCCCACTATATTTTCAAAAATCACGGCGCAGTCGTCACCTTTTAAAATAAAATCATCTGGGCCTCCCCTCGTGTTGTAAGTCCCATCTTTCTCTTTCAAAACATCTTTTGGGCCTCTGATAGAGTGTAAGACCCAATCCTTTTTTAACCAAAAATAATTTGGGCCTCAGTCGTTATATAAGTCCCGATATGATCTTCAAAACAACGATGCGATCATTGTTAAACCTTGGGCCTCTCCTTGAGTATAAGCCCCAACAATCTTTTCAAAAACAACTTCTCTTTTGATTTAGATTCAAATATACATGTTGTTATCAAAACTTTCTTTAATTTCTTTGAACAACTAACAATACAGCATGGAAGCTTGCTCACCTGTAAGTTTTAATAGCTTTCATTTACTCGCTTTCATATATATATATATAACTGTATTGTGAGAAGCTGCTCCCCTGTAAGTCCTTCTTTCATACCCTTTTAAATACTTGTCATATATCAAGGGTGTATATACTAGTATAGTTATTTAGAGTTCTCCGCGGCAACTAGGTCTAGAACAAGGTAAAGCCAGTTGGTCACTCTTTAATACGGTCAAAACTAGATCCCCATAGGACTTCCAGATACAGTCTTGCATTCTCTTGGGCTTTAACAATATGGAACAAAGAGAAATGCAGTATTCTCGGTGAACCTTTTCTTAGACTGTCACTATTAGAAATTGTCAGAGAAATATTACTCCCCAGAGTTGATCTATTCTCGGTGAATAAGATCTCTTGAATTTCTTCAAACCTCAGAACTTTCACTAAATGATATATTCTTGGTGAATAGCATTTCTTGAACTTTTCTTTGGCTTGGGACCCACGGGCTTCCTAAAAGCATTCCCGCCTTCTCTTGGGCTTTGTATAAGGACCCTCCGGGTTCTTAGAAGTTCTCATGCCTTCTCTTGGGCATAATACAAGGACCCTGAAGACCTCTTAAAGGTATAAGACAGAACTTAGTCATCCTTTGCTAGAGCAGTCTTTCCAGTGTCAAATCTCAGACCAATTTAAGGTTGATTCTCATCCCTTAAAACACATGCCTCCTGTAACGCCCCGAATATTTAATTATTTATTTAATTAAATATTTAATTAAATATTTGTGATTATTCGGCTAATTGTGTGTTGAGGAGATTTAATCGATAAGTTGGTATGTAAGTTGGTTTGGTCGTAGAATTATATTAGAAATAATATAATTAAAATATTATTAAGTAATTTCCGAATAATTTATGAATATGTCGATTATGTGGTTAAGTCGGTAAATTGATAGTCGGGTAAAATTAGCCGAGAAATTAACACTAGAATTAATATTGTATTTTTATTAAATTGATTTTGTGAGAAATAGTACTATTGGGCCTACATTGGGGTTTTTAGTAGCAATTTAGGGGTGTATGTTTTAGGCCCATTAGATATTATAAGTGAATATCATTATTTTAATAAAACAAATTAAACAAAGGAAATAGAAGTTAGTAGTGAGTGGGTATCAGTTAGAAAAAAATTGAGAACGTGAGATTTAGGAGAAGGAAACGTTGCGCACAGTGCTTGAGGGAGAGGAAGACGAGAAAAGTGCTACCGGTGAGAAAAATCAAGAAAATTCGAGCTACCTTCGATCCAATCAGGTAAGGGTGGGGTTCAAATTTTATAATCGGGAGAATGATATTTAGTATGTAAAAATTGGGATGTATATAATTTTTCACTATATGGTATTTATTTGATTGAAATTGGTAGATTATAGAGACCCATTGTCAATTGATAGAGTAAGTAGAAGAAAAATTGAGTTACAGTATGTGTATATTGGCCAAGTGGGGCGGTGGTGGGACTCCACATTTCCTTTTTCTAAACGCTACAGTAGGTAGCATGTTTTGGATTTAATTGGTTTTTAGTTCATCATTATATAATTGAAAAGTGGTTGTGATATTAGTTGAATATATTATATATATATGCGTTGAAAAGGAAATCTGCCAAGTGTATTTGGGGGGGGGGGGGGGGGGGGACTGTAGCAGCATAGTGGTTGGTTGCTTTCTCTTTATATTAGTAGCAGGGGGGACTCCAATTGGGACTCCAATTCCTTCTCAGTCCATGCGCTGAAGGTTATGTAGCATTAGTCTTGGTTAATGTTTTTTTTTTAGTTAATTGCAAAATGTGTAGTTTATTTCTTTTAATTAATTAATTGGTGGAATTCCATTTAGAGTGAAGGCAAGTGGCCCTGTTCTACTGAGTTCATGCGCAGGGAGTTAATATTTATAGTAGTATACTGTATGAATATAGGAGTGAAGATTTAGTTTAATATACATGAATATTAAAAGTGAATTAGAAATTAGCAGAATACTTGTAGCAGAAAAAAATAATTGTAGCAGAAAAAAAATAATTGTAGCAGAAAAAAAAAATAATTGTAGCAGAATTGGACAAACATCAGTGTCGAGAGCAAAATTAAGCGGTATATCTAGTTATCCGGAATCGAAAGAAAATTTCTGGGGAAGTTCGTGATAATTAGTAGGTAGTGTGGTTAATTTTATTTTGTTGAAAAGATGCTGGAAGCTGGAAATAGTAGTAATTTTAGTCGTCCGGTAAAAATTAAGCGGTATATTTAGTTACCCGGAATCGAATGAAAATTTTTGGGAAAGTTCGTATATACGAGTAGATACGTGAATGGAATTTTTGGTACAGTCGATTGAGTTGGTTTTTGTCCCAAAATATGGACATGTTTTGTTGGAGGCTTAAATAGCCAAAAATTGAAAGTTGTTTATGTTGTGCTGAGTTGTTTTTGTTGTGTTGATGTTGTTGATTGTATGTTGTTCATATGTCGCATACATTGCATTGTTTAAGTTGGCCTTGATGGCATTGATTAAGTTGGCCTTTGATGGCACCTGTTTAAGTTGAAAAATTGCCTCGATAACCTGGCATATGTTTAAGTTGGGAGTTCTACTCCGAAATGGTACCACATGCATCTGCATAAGTTGAGTCGCATTGAGTCGTATTAATAGATTTGTTGTTATGAGGAATGTTGATTGGTTGTGATATGGTTGTTAATTGTGAAGTGGTGAAATTTGTATGGTTCTAATTTTAATATATTAATTATCATACTTTTGATTATATTATTGGATATCTCACCCTTTCTTTGTTTCGCCGTTGCCTTTATATTGGTAACGTGCAGGTAATCCGGAATGAAGGAAGTCTACCTTCATTAGTTCGAGTCGGTGGTTGTCGCTCTGATACGTAGCACTCGGGGGGATAATCACGTGTTTTTCTTATTGCTTTGATTATGTTTAAGTTGCTGAATTTTATATTGATTTCGTTAAAGACTTGAATTTTAAAGTTGCTTTATGTTGGATGAAGATACTTTAACTATTTGAAGTTAAAGACTTATTGATTGGGAGTCATTATTTTGTTGAATTTTAAATCAAGAAAAATTTTATGTTGAACTTATTAATCCGCTGCATGAAAGTTAAAGTTGTTATATTTTAAAGAACTAAACAAGTTCGAATCAGTTATCCGGAAAGTTGTATCCTTTATGTATGATATACAGGTGATTGTAAGATATGTTTAAGTTGAAATGAATGTGACATCCTGTATGGAGAAATTTTATACTCTGATATTATATAATTACGTTGGGTAGAATCAGGGTGTTACACCTCCTCTTGGCATCATACAAAACATAAAACTCTTCCACGTCAGTAGACTTGGACAGTCTAATCTCCTCTCGAGTCTCAAAGACATTCTCAAGTTCCCTACAAACATAGGGAGAAACCCCGGTCATTTTTGATCAATCTCCAGTAGAGTTAAAACTCTTGGGTTCTAAAACCCAGTCTCTCGCCTAAAAATCCCCCAGCTAGGGTCAATTTATCACCAGTATCAGAACCTCAAGGTATCTGATGCCCCAACTCTTCTGTAACCCTCAGCAAGAGTTGATTCCCCATTTGCACCTGTTCCAACGTATCAACCACAGATTGCTCAGAGCCAACCGAATCAACAACAATATCAACAAAGGACACAACAACCTCTTCAGAAGGCTCCTCCTCAGTACAATAACAATCGTACAATGCGATCACCGGGGTTTGACCCTATACCAATGTTGTACGCAGAACTGTTTCCATTACTACTGGTCAAGGGGCATGTAACACCCTAAATTCATATTTAGTTCATTATTAATTATTTGTGAGTATAAGGTAATTTGATGACATGCTGTTGTGTTTCATGAGCATTGTGGTGGAATTTTATTAATAATATTGGTGGTAAGAATAATTGTATCACATTATTCAAATTATTATTATTATTCAAAATAAGAGTGTTAGAAGCCTTGAGGGTATTATGGTCATAGGTGAGGGATAAGTGAGGGTAAGATGGGAAGAGCACATTTAGGGGTATTTTGAGTTAAAACAAGGAATAGTGAGGGGAGTTTTCATTATTCGTGTTATTTTGGTTGAAAGAAAGAAAAGAGTGCTCTGAAGAACACAAGAAGAGTGGAGGAGGCTAGGGCATAGAGGGATTTCCAGTGAAAATTCGAAAGAAGATCGAAAGAATCAAGACTCTAAGGTATGGGGAGCATCACTTTGCAATATTTTGATATAAAGATTAGGTGTTGGTGGGTAATTGGGGTTTTGGGGGAGAACCTGGGAATTGGAGGTTAGGGATGATGGATTTTGATGATTTACTATGTGATGATTGTTGTTATTGACGTATATGTGATAGTTATAGGTTATAATAACATAATCTGTGATAATTTAAGGATAAAATCTGGTTTAGGGGTGTTGAATCGCAGATGGAGAAGTGCTGTTATCGCAGGGTTTTTCTACCAAAATCGCAGAGGGCGCTTAGCGCGGCCTAGCGTGCTTAGCGCGGTCTGGAGGAATTTCGCCTCCTCGAGGCAGTGATTAGTGCGCTTAGCGTGGGGGGGGGGGGGGGCTCTCTTAGCGCGACCTGGGACTGAAAAATATGATTTTTATTGACTTAAAATTCATGGAAAATATCTGTTTTATATTATAGTAATGATGTGATGTTGCTGTAAATTGCTGCTATGTGTTGACGTGTTATATGATGATTATTTAGTGATGAAAATGATGACGGAAGTAGGATGCGTGAGAACTTATAGCTAGTATGAATTATGTGATTGATTGAATAGATGTTGTATTGATGAGTACGAGGAACATTGATATGAATAATGATGCAAACGATGATTTTAATGATGATTATGACGATGTTGTTGCATCATGCATTCATGGCATTCTATGATGGGACTTCGGTCCGTTATTTTGGTGGCTTCAATCCCATTGTGCGGATTGGAGTATTTTGTGACGTGCTCCCTTGTGGAGGGTTGATGACCTAGTGTCCATTATTATGACGATTTGGTACCACATACATTTTTATGACGTTGCATTTCATTCTTGGTGGCATTGCATGATTGCATATGAGTGATATTGGTGATGTGATGTTTTATATGGTGTTTTGGGTGAGTCGCTGAAGTATTTGATAAAAACAACGGTTGCCCTGTTAATGTCTTTTCTTTATATTATTTATATTGAATTGTGATTACTCACCCTGCCTGTTTGAATGTTGCCTCTACCTGGGTAACGTGCAGATAACCAAGATTAGTCCGCGGTGCGTGAAGAGTTAGCTTTGGAGTCCATTTCTTTTCAGTTGAGTAGAGGGCGTGTCTTGCTCTGATTATGTAACATCGGGCCGGGAACATTGTGAACCTCTGAGTTCTATTTTTACTTGGTTTAACGGATGCTATTATCATTTTCTTTAAGATGTTTTGAAGTTTGATTTGATTGAAATAAAGTTATTCCGCTGCGATGTTTTGAATTAAATTATTGAAAAACCCATATTACGGAGCAGGATTGTTATCAAGATGTTTTAAGATGAAAATGTGATGCCTTCCTATGTTGTACTCTGATTTTAAATGATTATTTTACCGCGATTTGTATATGGGGTAGAAGGGTGTTACAGGGCACGTCCAAACCAGGAGTGCTCCTCTTGCGATACTGGAGAATCCTCTTTTTTGGTTTAAAGCGGATCAGACTTGCCCTTACCATCAAGGAGGACCAGGGCATAACATAGAAAACTGTCTCAGCTTCAAATCTGATGTATAGAAGCTTGTCAGGAATAGGGTCTTATCCTTCAGGGATACAAATCCAAATGTTCAAACGAACTCGTTGCCTCAACACGAGAAAGCTGTGGTAAATTTGATAGAGGAAGGATCTAACCACGACTATCAAATTCATGATGTACTCCTGTTGAAAACCAACCTGGTCAAAATGCATTGCAGACAGAGCGGGTACGGTCATTTACCATCTCATAACTATCACTAGTGTGATATCTGCTTTAAAGACAATCAAGGATGTTCTGTGGTGCAATCAGCTTTGCAGGAACAGATGGATCTCGGATGGATCCAAGATCACCGAATTCGTGAAGTCAACATGACTTATACAAATTCCAACATCATTCAAAACCATGAAATCCGTGCGATGAATGTCAACTTGGTGACAATGCACTCCAGGCAAAGCCAACATCATGATCTGCCACGACACGATTATGATTCATGTCTGATCTGCTTGGTAAATAATCAGGGATGCTCTTTTGTACAAGAGGCCCTCCAGCATCAGATGGATCTTGGATGGATTCAGGACTATCACGATAGAAGTCATTATCAAGTTAATATGATTCAAATCTTTTATATTCGCTTGATGAATACCAGCTTGGTAGAATTACATACTAAGTAAGTCCAGCTCGGTTTTCTGACTTCGCATGAGTATCAAAACTGTAAAGTATGTCGTGGGAGTGACCAAGGATTTGCTCTCGTTCAAAGAACGCTTCAACACTTGTTGAACCACTGGTGGCTTCCGATCTATCTAGATGAAGACACACAATAAATTAGTATGACTAATGGGAACCCTACTAGGCATCAAAGTCAGGATGTTCGATCAATGGAAACAGATCTAGTGAGGTTACACTGCATACAAAGCAGACGTGGCCAGGTGCCACCACACAACTATAAGCACTGTAGAGTTTGCTCAGAGGATAACCAAGGATGCTACCTCGTGCGAGCAGCCCTTCAAGGCCAGTTGGACCACAAAGAGATTCACCCGTGTTCAAGCTCTAATTCAATTAACGTAATGTCAAACTATCTTTCCATTCGAGGCAAAGAAGTTGTCTTGATCCCTAAACAGGAAATGGCCAAAGTTGTATGCGCCATAATCCCTTTACTCCATGAATCAAGAGTTCCTCTTGATAGTGGAAAGATTCTCAACCTCGAACCAATTGAGGCCAGCTATGATGGTCAGAAAAACCAAAAGGCTCCTGTAGTTGTCTATCTATCAGGACCAGTACCGTACAAATCCAATAAAGCTATCCCTTACAAATACGGTGCAACAACAATTGAGAATGGAAAGGAAACTCCATTATCCTCCGTCGTGAATATTGCAGACATCAGTCGAGTAACACGAAGTGGTCGGATCTTCAACCGAGGAGTTGGAGAACCTACCAGAGAAAAGGAACCTCAACCAGAAGTTCCCAATCAACCAGTCGGTCAGTCCAGTGATCCCGACCTTTCAAAGGACAATGATGAGATGTTGAAGCTCATCCAGAAGAGTGGGTATAACATTGTTGATCAACTGTTGCAAACTCCTTCAAAAATCTCTGTACTATCTCTTTTACTCAGTTCCGAAGCCCACATAGAGGCTCTACAGAAAGTCTCAGAGCAAGCCTTTGTGGAACAAGATGTATCAATAAGACAATTCGACAGCATCATCTCCAACATCACTTCCTGTAACAACTTGGGATTCAGTGATGAGGAACTGCCGGAAGAGGGCGAAAATCATAACATGGCACTCAACATTACAGTCAACTACCAGGATGATGCTTTAGCCAGCGTACTGGTAGACACCGGATCTACTCTGAATGTTATGCCGATGTCCACTCTAATGCGACTATCATTTAAAGGATCTCCGATGAGAGGAAGTGGGGTCATCGTCAAAGCATTTGACGGATCCCAAAAAACAGTTATCGGCGAAGTCGACCTTCCCATAACTATCGGTCCTCACACTTTCCAAGTCACTTTCTAGGCCATGGACATCCGGGAAGCATACAGCTGTTTGTTAGGAAGACCTTGGGTACACGAGGCTGGGGCAGTCACTTCGACACTTCATCAGAAGGTGAAGTTCGTCAAGAACGACCAACTAGTCACAGTCCGCGGAGATCAAGCCTTGATCGTGAGTAACTTATCGTCATCCACTTGCGTAGAACCAGAGGAGGTTGTAGGAACCTAATTCCAAGCACTTTCAGTGAGCAATGACAACCGATCAGAAAGAGGAACGTCGATTTCCTCGTACAAAGATGCTCTCGAAGTGATCAAAAGTAATAATGCAAAAGGATGGGGGCAGCTTATCATTCCTACGGATAACAAGACGAAGAAAGGTCTTGATTTTTCTTCAACCTGTACCCAGACTGCTACTAACGATGAAAGTTTTCATCCTATTCAAGACTTCTTCCACAGTGGAGGTTTCCTTCACCCAGTGTCTCAAGAAGTACATACCATCAACGAGGGAGATTCCTCCGATACAGATAAAGAGTGGAAGTCCTATCTCAACGAGGACGGTTATATGTCTCAAGGAGAGGATCATACGCCATTTTTCTATTACGCACAGAGTCCGAGATATATACCAAGGTCAGATGTCAAAATGATATACGGAGATTGTGATCCGGAAGGATGTCGTGCTCCATAAAACTCATTAGAGCAGGACACTCTGATGAAAGACAACTTTGACCACGACTATTATGGCCCAATGGATGGCCTGCCTATCTGGCAGCCGTACCCAGGGGACTTGGGGCAAAAGAGTCATCCCAACGATGCATATCAGCTGAGCATCATTGAAAAGAATACATGCGTCCCCACCGAATCGTGGGATTATTACTCAGGGATTTCTGAAGATATCCAGCACGACGATGAATTTGCAAAGATTACAGGACAGCAGTTCATCAACTATGCTTTTCCCGAGGTCAACGTCATCGAAAGGGATGACCCCTCCAGTTCCAAAGAAGTATGGGACACCTTAGGGCAACCGAGTGGCAAGTATGACTTCCTGGTCAAGTACACCGCTCCTGAAAGCTCTCGTATCAGGCTCGAAGACATCCAGCCAACTGGATGGGGAGATTTACCTGAGAGTGCAAACACTATGCAAGATACAACTAAAGAATCCTCCTATGACAACTCTGCCTGGGAGACAGATTCCAATGATCCTGCTCCACTAGAAATCAGCGTTGTTTCTGAATACAAGCCAAGAAAGAAGATACCAGACTTTGTGATTCACCGAGGAGTTCGCCGCCGATAAGTTGTTGTCGATGTCCCGAAAGTCGTTCATAAGTCTAAGTAATTGTCGTCTTTATCTTAACCTTTCACCTTGCCCAAGTGAAACGGATGTTTTAATAGGGCTCACTTTCTATAAATGTATCTCTTCGCTTTGCCTAAAGCGACAGAGTTTTATTTTATAGGGCTGTAGTTTCAAGAATCGACAAGATCATAAATAAAATAACGTCGTTCTGTAATTTCCGCATTTATTGTTGTTTTCTATTTTAGCTTTTTCAGAAAATGGTAATCCTAAAAACAACTCAAATAATAAAAACAAGCATTTTTTGGAAAATACACTACACACACTCTTGCATTCTCTCTATCTCTTATAAAAAATAAATCATCACGTCGTGTAGATTGCTTGTTTTAAACCCCATTGAAACATACGATCCAATGCCTTCTCCCAACTTTGAATTCCCGGTATTTGAGGATGAAGAAGAAAATGTCGAAGAAATTCCAGAAGAGATTTCCCGATTACTCATACAAGAGGAAAGGTCCATTGAACCTCACAAAGGGCCGTTGGAAATGGTCAACTTGGGTTCAGAAGAAGAGAGGAAAGAACTCAAGATCGGGGCACTGCTCAGTCCGACTGTCAAAGAAAGATTGATAGAACTTCTCAAAGAATTTCCCAATTTATTTGCTTAGTCCTATTAGGACATGCCACGGTTGGATACCAGCATCGTGGAACATCATCTACCGTTAAGGTCAAAATGTCCGCCGGTAAAACAAAGACTAAGACGGACTCATCCAGAAATGGCCATCAAAATCAAAGAGGAAGTACAAAAACAGATTGACGCGGGTTTCCTCGCCACATCAGAATATCCTGAATGGTTAGCCAACATAGTACCAGTTCCAAAGAAGGACGGAAAGGTCAGAATGTGTGTAGACTACAGGGATCTGAACAAAGCAAGTCCAAAGGACGACTTCCTCCTACCACACATTGACATGCTGGTAGACTGTACAACAAAGTTCAAAGTCTTCTCCTTCATGGATGGATTCTCGGTCTATAATCAAATCAAAATGGCGCCAAAAGACATGGAGAAAACTTCATTCATCACCCCATGGGGCACTTTTTGTTACCAGGTAATGCCATTCGGTTTGAAGAATGCTGGGGCAACCTATCAAAGGGCCATGACTACTCTGTTTCATGACATGATACACAAAGAAATAGAGGTATATGTCGATGATATGATTGCCAAATATAAGACAGAGGAGGAGCATGTGATCCACCTGTCAAAGCTATTCGAGCGTCTGAGAAAGTACAAACTCTGCTTGAATCCCAACAAGTGCACGTTCGGTGTCTGCTCAGGAAAACTTCTAGGGTTCATCGTCATCCAGAAAAGAATTGAGGTTGATCCTGACAAAGTCATGGCCATTCAAGAAATGCCTTCTCCAAATACTGAAAAATAAGTCAGGGGATTCCTGGGACGTTTTAATTACATTTCCAGATTTATATTCCTCGTGATCGCGACATGTGCGCCAATCTTCAAATTACTCAAAAAGAATCAGGACTGCGTTTGGACAGAAGACTGCCAAACAGCTTTCGACAGTATCAAGGAATACCTATTGAATCCACCGATTCTATCACCTCCAGTGGAAGGAAGACCGTTGATCATCTACATAACAGTCTTGCAAGACTCAATGGGTTGTGTACTGGGCCAATAAGACAAAACCAAAAAGAAAGAGTCTGCCATCTACTATTTGACCAAGAAATTCACCGACTGCGAGACTCGGTATACTATGCTTGAGAAAACTTGTTGTGCTCTGGCTTGGGCAGCCAAACATCTTTGCCAGTATATGATTCATCACATTACTTGGTTAATCTCATAAATAGATCCGATCAAGTATGTATTTGAAAAGCCTGCTCTCATGGGAAGGATTGCTCATTGGCAGATGTTGTTATCCGAATACGACATCGAGTACCATGCTCAGAAAGCCGTCAAAGGAAGTGTTTTAGCCGATCATTTGGCTCATCTACCGATTGACAATCAAGAATCAGTCAGATTTGACTTCCCGGACGAAGATGTCATGTACTTGAAAATGAAAGATTGCGATGAACCACTACCCAGTGAAGGGCCAGAACCAGGTTCCCAATGGGGACTAATCTTTGACGGAGCTATCAATCATTATGGAAACGGAATTGGGGAAATCATCATAACACCTCAGGGTTCCCACATTCCTTTCACCGCCCGACTGGCATTCAAGTGTACAAACAACGAGGCCGAATACGAAGCTTGTATCATGGGTCTCGAAGAAGCAATCGACTTAAGGATCAAGAACTTGGATGTATATGGAGACTCATCCCTGGTTATCAATCAAATCAAAGGAGTTTGGAACACATACCAATCAGGACTGATTCCTTACAAAGATTACGCGAGAAGGTTGTTACCCTTCTTCAACAGAATCGAGTTTTATCATATCCCTCGTAAAGAGAATCACATGGATGATGCATTAGTCATTCTCTCTTCCATGATTAGTGTAGGTCAATGGAACGACGTACCTAAGATCGGCATAATGCGCCTTGAGCGGCCCGCTTACATCTTCACAATTGAAGCCGTTATAGACGACAAACCTTGGTATCACGATATCAAATGCTTTCTTCAGAAACAAGAGTACCCACCTAGGGCATCCAGAAAAGACAGAAAGACCCTCAGAAGATTGGCAGGCAGCTTCTTTCTGAGCGGTGATACACTCTATAAGAGAAACTTTGACATGGTCTTGCTCCGATGCGTAGACAGACCAGAAGCCAACATGCTGATAAAAGAAATTCACGAAGGGTCCTTTGGCCCTCATGCCAACAGACACACAATGGCGAGAAAAATTATAAGAGCAGGGTACTATTGGTTGACAATGGAATCCGATTGCTACAAATACATGAGGAGATGTCACAAGTGTCAGATATACTCAGACAAAATCCATGTACCACCAACGCGTCTCAAAGTTCTCTCTTCCCCGTGGCCTTTTTCCATATGGGGAATCGACATGATTGGCATGATCGAACCCAAAGCTTCAAACGGACATCGGTTCATCTTAGTAGTCATTGACTATATCACCAAGTGGGTCGAAGCAGCGTCGTACGCCAATGTAACCCGACAAGTGGTGCTCCGATTTATCAAAAACATTATCATCTGCCGTTATGGTGTTCCAAGCCAGATCGTTACTGATAATGGATCTAACTTGAACAATAAGATGATGGAGGAGTTGTGCGCTGAGTTCAAAATCGAACACCATAACTCATCTCCCTACCGACCCAAGATGAACGGAGCGGTAGAAGCAGCTAACAAGAACATCAAGAAGATCGTTCAAAAGATGGTTGTAACCTACAAAGACTGACACGAGATGCTACCCTTTGCTCTTCACGGTTATCGCACATCTGTCTGCACTTCAACAAGGGCAGCCCCTTTCTCTCTAGTATATGGCATGGAAGCAGTCCTTCCCATAGAAGTCGAGATACCATCGATCCGGGTATTGATGGAAGCTAAGCTAACAGAGGCTGAATGGTGTCAAATTCGACACGATGAACTAAATCTAATCGAAGAAAAATGAATAACGGCACTATGGCAGGGTCAGTTGTATCAGCAAAGGATGAAGAAGGTGTTTGACAAAAAGGTCTGACCCCGTGTATTCAGAAAAGGAGACCTTGTGCTCAAGAAAATACAATCATTTCTCACTGATTCCCGGAGCAAATGGACTCCGAATTATGACAGCCCCTATGTGGTCAAGAAAGCTTTCTCAGGCGGCGCCTTGAGACTCGCAACCATGGATGGAGAGGAATTTGCCTACCCCATAAATGTTGACGTAGTCAAGAAATACTTCGCCTAAATAAATAAAAAAAACGTCTCGGTGGATTAAAAACCCGAAAGGGCGGTCCAGGCAAAAATTAGAGACATAAGCATAAATCATCCTGATGGATTGAAAACCTCAAAGAATAATCCAGGAAAAAGTTAGGGATTCATGGCAAGTAACTACGTCCAACAAAGGGGCAAATCCCCCAGCAGCAGTCATGTCATCTGTAACAGCCCGATTTTGATATTTCCATTTTCGTGTTGATTGATTCTATTTGGTTGAGTCTTTTATTTAATTTGGGCAATAATTATGTTATTGTGAAATTGGTGTTTTAATCCGATATGTTGGCGTGTTATATTATTTTACCGTTTTTGAGAGTTTTCGGGGGAAATTAGATTGGAGGGTATTTTAGACATTTCATAATTATTGTTAAATTATATATTTTTAAGTGAGAAAATGTATTATTAGATATTTGTGAGATATTTTGGTTAATTATTATAGAGGAGATATTTTAAGAAAAGTATAAAAAAGAAAGAAAAAGAATAGAAATAGAAAGTTAGAGGTGAGAAAGAGAGAAAAACAGAATTTTGAGAGCAAGAGAGAAAAAGAGAAGAGAAAAAGAAGGAAAGCTACAAATCATCAAGATCAAGCTTCCAAGAATCGAGAAATCGGGTAAGGGTGTGAAATATTATTATCCTAACTTTGTGTATGATTATGTATGTGTTTTGTGTGAATGTTTTGGTTGGTTTTCCATATGTTTCCGTTTATGTCGTATTGGACGAAATCGATAGAAACCGATGTTTCTACGGTCGAAAAGTCGTATAAATACATGTGTTGGTTGGTTATATGTATGTGAGCTGCTGTTTGAAGTTTCATTAAGTTTGGTTATGTTTCGGTTAGTTTTCGGTATGGTTCCGTTGTTGTTTCCGTTTAGGTCGAATTATAGGAAATTGATAGAAAACGATGTTTTCACGGTTAGAATTCGAAATAAATTACGTAGTTGTATCGAGGAAGGTTAGGTCGTCGTATGTCATGCTTTTTATTCGATTTGGTGAAGTTTAAAAATTCTGGTTTTTGAAAGGTTGAAATTTAATCGAAAAATCGAACGTCGTAGAAATTTCGTTTATGTGTTCTAAATTGTTCTTATGTATTTGGTGGTTGCGCGTATATGTTTGTTTCGGTGAAAATGTTCGATTTAGTCGAGTTTTCGGGGATTCGGGAAAAGGACAGCAAAGTTGTAATTTGAAAAATCTGGTTTTTTGTGAAAAACAGGGTTAGGGATCGATACATAATCCCAGGGATCGATCCCTACTGTGAAAATTGGGAAAAATGGAATTTTTACTACAGCATGGATCGATACATGCGAGTTAGGGATCGATACATGAGGTCTTTATGTATCGATACATAAAGCCTATGTATCGATACCTACTGTGCTGAAGCAGAAATTCTGGTTTGTCGGGGAAACTTCGGAAATTCATATCTCTTGAACCGTAAGTCGGTTTTGATCCCCGTTCGAAGCGTTGGGAAGCTAACGAGATGTTCTTTCTAGGAAAAATAGTTTTGGGGTCTGAACTTGGTCCAATCGGTACAGTTTTTACGAACCGTTTCGTAGTGTCGGGCGTCCGGTTTATGTTTTTGCGTTAGTTTGAAATATTCATAACTTGTTCGTTATTTATCGGATTTGAGAGTTCTTTATATCGAATTGAAGGTATTGATATGTACTAATTGATGGTGATAAGAAATTATATTTTTAGCTGACTTTTCACCAACTTTTCCGGTAAACCGTAAATCGAATTGTTTGGTTATTTGTGAAAACGTTCGGTTGCCGTTTGGCACAATTGATGTGAATATATGTGGATTGTGTGTGATGAATGCATGACTATATTGTGGATATGTATGCATGTCAAAAGTGTCATGAGTCATGTTGTATGTGAAGCATCATGATGTGCATTCTTGCATTGTGGGGTTCTAAGATGAACCCGTTGTAACGTCGTAAGCCTTTTGAGAGGTGGGAGCGATGATTACAAACGATCGTGAGCCTTATACAAAGAGGACCGAAAGCGATCGGATTGTGAGCCTTATACAAAGAGGACCGAAAGCAATCCATAAACATTGTAAGCCTTTTGAGAGGTGGTAGCAATGGGTGAACATCGTATGCCCGACGGGGAGTTACGTTAAGTAACAAGCGATGGTTCCAATAAGTTCTTCAATTGAACTTGAGATGAAATGAGTCGGTACCGCATTGCATTTGCATAGAGTCGTGAGTCGGTCTCTATGATTTGCATTGGTCATCTTTGTATATGTGCATTGGTGAATGAACATGAATATATGTGTTTATGTTGAATGATAAGCATTGTGATGACTATGCTTGGTTTTGTGTATATATATATATGCCTTGCGATGTATATTGAATGAGATGTGATGAATTGTGATAAGAATTGTATCGTTGTAATGATGCATTGAAGAATGAATATAATATGTATGTTATGTGGAATGGTAGAATGGTGAGGATGTGTTGTGTGTATACTCTTGTGTTGAGATATATAAATATATGCAACGTTATTATGATAATATTTCTCACCCTTCTGCTGTTTTATGATGCTCTATGAGGCATTGCAGAGTAGGTATGCTGGAGGTCTTTTTGGTGAAGCGTGTCTTCATTCTTTTGGTCGGTTGGCTCTGATATGTAGCACCGGGTAGCTAGGATGTATATTATTCTTTTGTGATACATTTGTATATGTATCTTGTGGATAAATGTTTATGTAAACATGAATTGTGTTGATGAAGCATACATATTTATATGTATGTATATATATTTTGATGTATTTCAATGTTTGGATATTCCGCTTTAATTCTAAATATTGAGATGTGGGTGTAAGGACAAAGTTCCTCTGTAGCAAGTTACCCCACTGCTGCATATCAACCTTTTGAGCAGGTGTTGTATGTGTTAAATGCGTGCATGATGTGACATGCCTCTTTTATGCCATGCTTTAATTGTACTCTGGCGAATTTTAGAATATGTGCCTAAATGATTTAAATGATTATTTGGGGGTATAGAAAGGGGGTGTTACATAAAGTGGTATCAGAGCAGGTCGGTCCGTCCGGCCAAGTTGTTGAGTCAGTTGGTGTGACAGTTGAATACTGTCGTTGTTGTTTATCCCTTAGTACGTGATAGGTGTGTGGAACACTGTCAGTACTTTCTGGTTTTTCTAATCCTTTGTTTTCAGGATTGAGTTTGAGATAAGTGGGGGAGGAGTTGGTACTTCTCCATGTTGCTTCAGGTGTGGAGCGTTGGCTCAGTGTATTGTGAATTGCAAGATTGTAAGTGTTGTTCGGACAGTGTTGTTTTCAGTTACGAAGGGGATGCGGAGGTAAGGTTTATGTCAACTAAGGATTTGTGCCTTAGGTAGTTTTGTGTACAGGATGTAAGAAATATTATTATAGTTTGGTAAAGACGGTTTATGCCCCATCATGATTGTCAGCTGTCTATTGACAAATTGAGGAACTGATCACCCTTAATCTCTTGTTGATAGCAGACGAAAATTATGTTGGATGGAATAGACGTGTCTTTCCGGCTTTGATAGCGTGTGAAATGAGTGTTTGGAATTTAAGGAAATGATTACGGATTGTTTTGATGAGTCGATGAAGATGCTAATATCGGAAGATGAAATGGATTAGAGGTTTTGGTATGTTGGTCCAGTTGGGAAGTCATTGGGAGAGAATGATTGGGCATCGTTAATGGTGGTTCTCAGAGAGAAAAGTGTGAACTCAAATTGGACGAAGGTAAGGATTTCAGGTTTGGATCTGCTAAGTAAGCAGGAGAACTTTTAGGAAGTGAAACTAAGATGTTGTTATGTTTGTGATGATAGTTTTCTAGAAATTGGCAGGGAGGACACAGTGATGAGCTACCGGTTGTGCGTGATTTTAAGATGTATTCCCAGATGGAATATTGGATGTTAGCGTTAGAGGTACCCGAACTGATAGAGCAGTTGAAAGATTTACTGGAAAGGAGAATTGTGAGGCCAAGTGTGTCATCTTGGAGAGCTCCAGTATTGTCGGTAACAAAAGGAAGGATGATATAATGGAATAACAAGTATAATGGTATTGAGACTATGGGAAGCGAAACTTAGAGTTCCGAAGAGGGTTGGAGTTTTTGGAATTTTAGAGCATTAATGGAAATTTTGAGAAAACCTTAAGTGTGGATGTATTATTTAAGAGTTCTTTTTGGTTGATTGTTGCTACATGTTGGGATTTATAGAGTTTGGATTGTTAAGAGGAGAAATTGTGTATGGATTACTAACAGCGGATAAGGTGACGATTGAGAATAAGTGTTCACTTTCGGGAATAGATAATTGGAATGGTTTGGTTGAGTTTTAGTGAAATTGCAATTGTTTGAAATGTTTGATAAGAATGGTGAATTGTGTGAGTTAAGGCTTTGATCGATTTGATGTGACTAGTTATGTTGTTATCATCGGAATAGACTAGTAATTACTCGGTTAAGCTTGTGTGTGTGAGTAGCCAGTTACCCAGTGCAAGGTTTTGCAAAAGCTTTAAGAATTTATATCTTTTGGAATTTGGTTGGACATTGCAAAGTACGGTGATGTTGCTTGGTGCTAGTAATGTGTCCGTAATGTTTGTGAAGTATATGAATCGTATCTTCCATATTTAATTGGATAAGTTGTAGTGGTTTTAATTGAGGATATTCGAATCTGTTATAAACTCGGAAGAAGAACAGGTAGAGTGTTTGAGATTTGAATCACAAGTGTTGGAAAGAGACGAAGTTTTATGCTAAGTTATTCAAGTGAGAATTTGGGTTGGAAAAAGGTTAGTCTTCTTGGATATGTTATTTCAGGTAATGGTATTGTTATGGATCCATCGGAAGTAGATCTGGTTTTACAATGAGAGGTTCCGAAGTTGGTTAAGGAGATTAGAAACTTTTGGGCTCAGTTGGTTGTTACAAAAGGTTATGGAAGACATTGCTAAGTTCGTACTTCTGTTATTTCAGTTGGCTTGCCAAGGATGAGTCGTTTGTTTTGGATGTTCATTGTGAGGAAAGTTTCAGAAAGCTGAAGTAGAATTTGTCTACGGCTGCAGTTTTGAGTCTGTGTGATCCTGTTCAACCGTTTGTGAGGTATGAGGATGTGTTTTGATAAGTTTAGGCAGTGTGTTAGTGCAAGAAAGTAAATTTGTGGCTTATACTTTACGACCTTTGAGGATTCATAGAAGGATCTATACTATTCAGGATTTGGAATTGGTTACGGTTGTATTGTGTTGGAAAATTTGGAGGTATTATCTTTATGGTTTTGGGTTCGAAGTGTTTAGTAATCACAAGAATATTGAGTACCTGTTTGGTCAGAAGGAATATGGTATGAGACAGAGAGGATGGTTGGAATTTGTGATGAGTTATGACTTTAGTTGGAATTATCCCATTGGTGAGGTTAATGTCGTGCCTGATGAGTTAAGTCGAAAGTTGTTATGCATGTCTGTTCGGATGGATGAGAATTATTTGAGCAGTTCAGAGACTGGTGTCTGGTGTGTGAGATAACACAGTAGAGTGCGAGGTTGGGTATATTAAAGGCGAACAATGATTTTTGGTGATTATGAGAAAGAGTTAGACCTTGGTCGTGAGATTGGTAGTTTTGATGGTTTCGGGTAATCAGAGTGCGCATCGGAAGCGTGATGTGGCACAATTCATATATGCATGTTTGACTTGTCAAAAGTCGAAGGTGGAACATCAGAAGCCTAGTGGTTTGTTGCAACCGTTGGATATTCCGGAATGGAAATGGGATAGTATATCGATGGATTTTGTTACGGGATTGCCGAATACGCAAAGAGGTCATAATGCTATTTGGGTGATTGTTGATAGGCTTACTAAATCTGCTCACTTTATTCCAATTGATATTAGTTATCCTTTGGAGAAGTTAGCCGAGATTTATGTTCTTGTGGTGGTGAAGTTACATGGAGTTCCTAAGAGTATTGTATCGGATAGAGATCCTAGATTTACATCAAGGTTTTGGGAGAGTTTACAAAAGGCTTTGGGTTCTAAGCTAAGATTGAGTTCGGCTTACCATCCGCAAACAGATGGTCAAACCGAGAGGACGATTCAATCGTTAGAGGATTTGTTACGTGCTTGTGTGCTAGAGCAAGGTGGTGCTTGGGATAGTTATTTAGCGTTGATTGAGTTCACCTATAATAACAGTTTTCATTCGAGTATTGGTATGGCACCATTTGAGGCTTTGTATGGTCGGAGATGTCGAACACCTTTGTGTTGGCATGAAACCGGCGAGAGGACGATAGTTGGACCGGAAATGGTACAATAAACGACGGAGAAAGTGAAGCTTATTCGGGAAAGGATGAAAGCTTCTCAAAGTAGACAAAAGAGCTATCATGACAAGAGAAGGAAAGATCTTGAGTTTCAAGAAGGCGACCATGTGTTTTTGAGAGTTACACCGGTTACGGGTGTGGGTCGTGCCTTGAAGTCGAAGAAGTTGACTTCTCGTTTTATTGGTCCGTATCAGATTATTGCACGTGTTGGCGATGTGGCTTATCGGGTGGCGTTGCCTCCGAATCTTTCGAATTTGCATGACGTTTTCCATGTTTCGCAACTTCGAAAGTATGTTCCGGATCCGTCACATGTTATTCCTATGGACGAGGTGGAAGTGAGAGATAATCTTACGGTTGAAGTTTTACCGATTAAGATTTTGGATCGCGAAGTTAAGAAGTTAAGAGGTAAAGATATTGCGCTTGTGAAAGTGGCGTGGGGAGGCGCTTCAGAAGGCAATATGACTTGCGAATTGGAAAGTGGGATGCGCGAGTCGTATCCGGAGTTGTTTGAATCAGGTAATATTTTCGAGGACGAAAATTTCTAAAGTGGGGGAGAGTTGTAACAGCCCGATTTTGATATTTCCATTTTCGTGTTGATTGATTCTATTTGGTTGAGTCTTTTATTTAATTTGGGCAATAATTATGTTATTGTGAAATTGGTGTTTTAATCCGATATGTTGGCGTGTTATATTATTTTACCGTTTTTGAGAGTTTTCGGGGGAAATTAGATTGGAGGGTATTTTAGACATTTCATAATTATTGTTAAATTATATATTTTTAAGTGAGAAAATGTATTATTAGATATTTGTGAGATATTTTGGTTAATTATTATAGAGGAGATATTTTAAGAAAAGTATAAAAAAGAAAGAAAAAGAATAGAAATAGAAAGTTAGAGGTGAGAAAGAGAGAAAAACAGAATTTTGAGAGCAAGAGAGAAAAAGAGAAGAGAAAAAGAAGGAAAGCTACAAATCATCAAGATCAAGCTTCCAAGAATCGAGAAATCGGGTAAGGGTGTGAAATATTATTATCCTAACTTTGTGTATGATTATGTATGTGTTTTGTGTGAATGTTTTGGTTGGTTTTCCATATGTTTCCGTTTATGTCGTATTGGACGAAATCGATAGAAACCGATGTTTCTACGGTCGAAAAGTCGTATAAATACATGTGTTGGTTGGTTATATGTATGTGAGCTGCTGTTTGAAGTTTCATTAAGTTTGGTTATGTTTCGGTTAGTTTTCGGTATGGTTCCGTTGTTGTTTCCGTTTAGGTCGAATTATAGGAAATTGATAGAAAACGATGTTTTCACGGTTAGAATTAGAAATAAATTACGTAGTTGTATCGAGGAAGGTTAGGTCGTCGTATGTCGTGCTTTTTATTCGATTTGGTGAAGTTTAAAAATTCTGGTTTTTGAAAGGTTGAAATTTAATCGAAAAATCGAACGTCGTAGAAATTTCGTTTATGTGTTCTAAATTGTTCTTATGTATTTGGTGGTTGCGCGTATATGTTTGTTTCGGTGAAAATGTTCGATTTAGTCGAGTTTTCGGGGATTCGGGAAAAGGACAGCAAAGTTGTAATTTGAAAAATCTGGTTTTTTGTGAAAAACAGGGTTAGGGATCGATACATAATCCCAGGGATCGATCCCTACTGTGAAAATTGGGAAAAATGGAATTTTTACTACAGCATGGATCGATACATGCGAGTTAGGGATCGATACATGAGGTCTTTATGTATCGATACATAAAGCCTATGTATCGATACCTACTGTGCTGAAGCAGAAATTCTGGTTTGTCGGGGAAACTTCGGAAATTCATATCTCTTGAACCGTAAGTCGGTTTTGATCCCCGTTCGAAGAGTTGGGAAGCTAGCGAGATGTTCTTTCTAGGAAAAATAGTTTTGGGGTCTGAACTTGGTCCAATCGGTACATTTTTTACGAACCGTTTCGTAGTGTCGGGCGTCCGGTTTATGTTTTTGCGTTAGTTTGAAATATTCATAACTTGTTCGTTATTTATCGGATTTGAGAGTTCTTTATATCGAATTGAAGGTATTGATATGTACTAATTGATGGTGATAAGAAATTATATTTTTAGCTGACTTTTCACCAACTTTTCCGGTAAACCGTAAATCGAATTGTTTGGTTATTTGTGAAAACGTTCGGTTGCCGTTTGGCACAATTGATGTGAATATATGTGGATTGTGTGTGATGAATGCATGACTATATTGTGGATATGTATGCATGTCAAAAGTGTCATGAGTCATGTTGTATGTGAAGCATCATGATGTGCATTCTTGCATTGTGGGGTTCTAAGATGAACCCGTTGTAACGTCGTAAGCCTTTTGAGAGGTGGGAGCGATGATTACAAACGATCGTGAGCCTTATACAAAGAGGACCGAAAGCGATCGGATTGTGAGCCTTATACAAAGAGGACCGAAAGCAATCCATAAACATTGTAAGCCTTTTGAGAGGTGGTAGCAATGGGTGAACATCGTATGCCCGACGGGGAGTTACGTTAAGTAACAAGCGATGGTTCCAATAAGTTCTTCAATTGAACTTGAGATGAAATGAGTCGGTACCGCATTGCATTTGCATAGAGTCGTGAGTC
The DNA here is from genome assembly GCA_022829125.1 of Lathyrus tuberosus. Taxonomy (NCBI): domain Eukaryota; kingdom Viridiplantae; phylum Streptophyta; class Magnoliopsida; order Fabales; family Fabaceae; genus Lathyrus; species Lathyrus tuberosus. The sequence continues at coordinate 4,792,443 of JALAZF010000254.1, forward strand.
GGTCTCTATGATTTGCATTGGTCATCTTTGTATATGTGCATTGGTGAATGAACATGAATATATGTGTTTATGTTGAATGATAAGCATTGTGATGACTATGCTTGGTTTTGTGTATATATATATATGCCTTGCGATGTATATTGAATGAGATGTGATGAATTGTGATAAGAATTGTATCGTTGTAATGATGCATTGAAGAATGAATATAATATGTATGTTATGTGGAATGGTAGAATGGTGAGGATGTGTTGTGTGTATACTCTTGTGTTGAGATATATAAATATATACAACGTTATTATGATAATATTTCTCACCCTTCTGCTGTTTTATGATGCTCTATGAGGCATTGCAGAGTAGGTATGCTGGAGGTCTTTTTGGTGAAGCGTGTCTTCATTCTTTTGGTCGGTTGGCTCTGATATGTAGCACCGGGTAGCTAGGATGTATATTATTCTTTTGTGATACATTTGTATATGTATCTTGTGGATAAATGCTTATGTAAACATGAATTGTGTTGATGAAGCATACATATTTATATGTATGTATATATATTTTGATGTATTTCAATGTTTGGATATTCCGCTTTAATTCTAAATATTGAGATGTGGGTGTAAGGACAAAGTTCCTCTGTAGAAAGTTACCCCACTGCTGCATATCAACCTTTTGAGCAGGTGTTGTATGTGTTAAATGCGTGCATGATGTGACATGCCTCTTTTATGCCATGCTTTAATTGTACTCTGGCGAATTTTAGAATATGTGCCTAAATGATTTAAATGATTATTTGGGGGTATAGAAAGGGGGTGTTACATCATCCATCAGGAAAACTCCAGTCAAGGTCATCTTCGACAGAAGCTCAGGATGTCCAGAATTCAAAGTTGGTAAAAGGATAGCGGTCGTTATGTTTCGATGTAGCCCTTTTCCCTTAAATTACCATTTTCTAACTTTGTAAATACTATATAGAATCACGCGTTTGGCTGATTTCCATCCTATCAATAAAATTTGAGCCCTAGTGCTTTTGTTTGCAATTCTTATTTGTTTTAGCTTTACAGAACGACATTTTAACATAATTAACGATTCTTGAAATAAAACAAAAATGAATTTACTCGTCAACATTTTTCTGCTTTTAAAATAAAGATGGCAATTTCTTTTGACTGTTGAACATCGAAAGAACATCGATCGCTACTCCAAAGGCGATTAAGCTTCAAAGTGAAGAATCAAAATACTCCTTCTAAACCAGTGCGCCTGAATGAAGGGCCAACTGTGTCAGAGACCGTGTTTCATCTGACATCCACGGCATAGTTCTTATCTCCTAAGCCTGACCAACGTTTGTCCCCACAGGGACTATCTCTCCTAAGTAAGGCAGAATTACTATTTTGGACCAAATGGTACTTCCTCGTCCCCAGCAGTGGCCGAGTATCCAGTCGTGTTCATTCACTAGTCTATATGCTGTGTCAGTTTTGTCAGCATATACATACATACATCATGCATTTCATATTCATATTGCATCACTATCACTCTAGTCGGTCTAGTCGGTCTTATTCATATTCATATTGCATCGATTCGTATTCATATTAATATTGCATCACTATCACTCTAGTCGGTCTTATCCCCTAGTGATAAAAGTTCTCTCAATCGAGTTGTCAGTTATTTCCTTGTCAGGAAATGTTTTGTCTAAACCATCTTTCTCCTTCAGTTTATTTCTGGGTTGGAGATGATCCTTGACCACTTTGATAACTTGAACCTCTGAAAGGCAAGAAGACATTCGACAAACGTCACTCTTCGCCATAGAAGATGATATCTTCGCTTTCTCGGATAAAGGAAAATCCCCAGAGAAAGCCTTACAACCAAAGACTCTCAGCAACACATTGATTTTTCTCTCTAAGAGAGTCAATGATAATGAAGTCATCAGCACCTCAAAATTGGATTGCATCACATGCCATTTCTCCGAGAAGATCTCTAGGAAAGGTATGATGTAATATCCCCAAGCAGGAAACAACCTCTCAAAAGACTCATTTTCCCAGTAGAGTCAACAAATGGCGTCTCCAACAGAGAAGTTTGTACAACTCTACAGCTCAGATGAATGGGTTCCCCAGCAAGTCTGACATCAAAACCTTTTCCATCAAATGGCATCTCCCCAGGAAAATTAGGCGAGAAGTTTGAGGAAAACCTCTAACAAATAGCGTCCCTTGTCAAGAAAGTTTATTGACAAAAGAAACTGAGACCAGTTCCGTGGATGAAGACCCGGATCAAGGGGAAGTTTATATCAGAAACTGAGACCAGTTCCATGGCTGAAGACCAGGATAGAGGGGAAGTTTTTACCTTTCTAAGTATCATTGCTTAGCAAAAGAAGATGGATGAGTGAACTGCCATTCATAACCACCATCAAAATTTTGAGTATTCTGATATTTAATCATCTTGCACCCCGAATGCCCGAATACCTTTGCCATTCACGCTTTCGGATCCAAGAAGATTAAATAGGGGCATCTGTCATACCCCAAATTTTGACCACCAAGATTTCCCATCATTGTGCAAATCATCATCACAATATGGATGAACCATTATGCCTCATCAATCTCCTCAAAGAGGATTGAGCATTCACTACAATCAAGAATTAGGGTTTCAAGCCCTCTCAGAGCACTTAGACAAAGGATCAATCAAGAAATGACAAGATCTTTAACTTTTCTAGCCTCTTAAACACCCACAAAGGATCAAGAGGACTCCCACATAAAGAATCAAGCACAAGATTACAGCATTCCAAGTGGATCAAGCCTCAGGATCGCCAGTGTCAGCAAATTAGGGTTTTGGTCGACCAAGGCCTCCAGATGAAAATTTCCATCTGGGCATGAGCCAATGCCTCAATATTAGGTCCATTAAGCTCAAAGTAATCTCAAGAGCCCATCCACAATGGCAAAAACATCTTGAAGGTCCATTTATCAAAAAATCAGGAATTGGGGTTTTTGGTCTAATTCAACCCTTGAGTTAACTTGTGAAGTGAGGCCTGGCTTGAAGCTTCAAAATGAACTTCAAGGACCTCAAATACATCATATTGACATGGCCACAAGATTTGATTAACTCAAAGAGCTCAAATCATAAGCCACAGGAACTCAAAACCATCTGATCACAAATTAGGGTTTCTGCTGGAAAAAGTCAACCTTATCCTTGACTGTTGACCTACCCTTGATCTCAAACCATGGGGAGGGGTCCAAGATATTCCTAAATACCCTTGGAGGCCATCCATGAAGTTTAATTAAGCCCAAGGATTGATTTCACAAAAGGATCACAAAGTCAAAATTTCATCTGCTCAAAAAGTCAACTGTACAAAAATCCAAGTTTGACTTTTTGGTCAACCAAGGTTCCTTAACCCTAAAACAATGTTAATAGGTGATTTGAATCATCATTCATAAAGAAAAATCAAAGAAAATGAGTTAACTTGTAAAAGGGGTAACCATAAAAAACTTTGAATTTTTCTAAGTTATGGAACAAAGTGGCTAGTGTACCAACTTTGCAAGGCCATATCTCCCAAATCCTAAGGCCTTTTTCTCCCATTCAAAGCTCAGATTGAAGTTCATGTTGCATACTTCAAATATGTCAACTAGACCTCATTCCAATTCATCATGGATTTTGAGTTATTGTTGGAGTAAAATCACAAAAAACATGAAAATGACATTTTTCCAACACTTAGTGAAATTTTCACTAAGTCGGAATCTGCCTTATTTTTTCCAAAATGTAGAGGCAGTTTTCATTGTAATTAAAGTTGATTTAAAACCAAAGTTGGACATCATGTTGAAATAAGATATATCAGCTTTCCAAAATGACCAAGAACTCCATCAAACTCCACCTCAGCTAGGGGTTATGACAGTTGCAACATGCCTTGCTGCAAACTGTTTTGCAAGGCAGATTTGTGCATTAGGGCTTAAATTGATCAAATTGTGCAAAAAGAAACATGTTTATCCATCTGCACACCTCAGGGGTAGACCAAGGAGGAACAAGTATTGATCCATGAGCCTCCCAAGTCTTTGGAACTACATATAGGGTTGGCATCCCTAAAAGCTAAAGATGCCTCAAGACTCCAATTTTGTTTTGAGGCATTCAATGGATGAATAGAGTTGGCATGTATCAGTCCATGATCAGCCAAATGAGTCAAGATAAGCTCATACAACAGAGAACCATGGGCTTGTGCTCTAATCTCAAGTCAATGGCTAGAGGAGACTTGAGATTCCATTTGATCATAATTGACCAAAGGCCTGCTGCAGTTGCCACACACTGTTGCTTGCAAAACAAACTTGAACACTATAAATAGGCCTCATTTGTGATCAGTTTGAGTATACCAAAGCACCCAAACTGATGCTTTCCTCAAAATCACCACTTTCACTCCAATTTTTCCTTCTAACTCAAGTCACCATCGGGTTTTGAGTTTGAGAGTAATTCCAACCAAACCAATGGTTCACACACCTCACATATAACATATAGAAGTGATCCAAACTCTTACATAACATCTGGAACATCAATTTCACAAAATCACCACCCACCTGCTCAAGTTCTTGACAGAGTTGCAGTTGGGGTACCATCTCAAGTTCCAGCTCATTTCAATCCACTCCAAGCATTCAAACACACTCCTTGGCACCTAAGGAAGTTGTCCAGATCATTGGAATAAACTTACAACACCTCCATCACCAAACTCGATCACCAGTTGCAAGAGGTAAGCATGAGCTCTTCAAACTCCATGATGCATGCATATTTTACTGCACAATAATTTTGCCACATGTTCATAATCATATATGGAGTGATAACCCTCAATCAATTGCCATGAATCAATCATATATGGAATTTCATTGTGTTCATGCTGAAATTAGGGTTCTTGAGGTTTTCTTCTGATTTCTCACTCAATACTCAAAATAAATGCAATTAAACTATATGGTTGTGATCCTTGTTCAAAAGCCAACAAGATTGGTACTTGAATCGTGCAAAACCATTGAGAAATCATGGAGAAAAGTGAGAAAATGCAAATCTGCAGAAACAGGGCACGCGGGCAAGAACTTGGTGTTCTAGGCGCCCTTTTTCAAATTTTCAAATATTTGAATATTTTGTTATTTTTGTTAATTGATTCAAAAATTAATTTCTCTCTGAATATTTATGTTTTTGAATTGATTCTTTTTCTCAAAATTCACTAAAATGTTTAAATATTTTATTTTATAAAAAATCCAATGTATATTATTTATTTAATATAGTTAGAATTTTTGTAATTAATTTATTTTAATTATTTTTAAACATTTTAAAATGGAATTTCCACTCTGATCTTTCAATACCAATTGAATTTCAAACTCTCATGTAATTAAACATGATTTTTCAAAATATTTTTCAAGGTGTACAACTTATTTTTGAATATATTTGGTATTTTATATCATTTTTTATTTAATTTCCTTTGAAAAATAAACATTTTAATTTAGATTTAGGGTTTCCTCTTGATTTTAAATTTTAAACATCTTTTGGGCCTCTGATAGAGTGTAAGACCCAATCCTATGTAAATACAAACCTCTTTGGGCCTCAGATGTTGCATAAGTCCCACAGTATTTTCAAAAATCACGGCGCTGTCGTCACCTTTTAAAACAAAATCATCTGGGCCTCCCCTCGTGTTGTAAGTCCTATCTTTCTCTTTCAAAACATCTTTTGGGCCTCTAATAGAGTGTAAGACCCAATCCTTTTTTAACCAAAAATAATTTGGGCCTCAGTCGTTGTATAAGTCCCGATACGATCTTCAAAACAACGATGCGATCACTGTTAAACCTTGGGCCTCTCCTTGAGTATAAGCCCCAACAATCTTTTCAAAAACAACTTCTCTTTTGATTTAGATTCAAATATACATGTTGTTATTAAAACTTTCTTTAATTTCTTTGAACAACTAACAATACAGCATGGAAGCTTGCTCACCTGTAAGTTTTAACAACTTTCATTTACTCGCTTTCATATATATATATATATATATATATATATATATATAACTGTATTGTGGGAAGCTGCTCTCTTATAAGTCCTTCTTTCATACCCTTTTAAATACTTGACATATATCAATTGTATATACACTAGTATAGTTATTTAGAGTTCTCCCCGCCAACAAGGACTAGAACTAGGTAAAGCCAGTTGACCACTCTTTAATACGGCCAAAACTAGATCCCCATAGGACTTCCAGATACAGTCTTGCCTTTTCTTAGGCTTAAACAATATGGAACAAAGTGAAAGGCAGCATTCTCGGTGAACCTTTTCTCAGACTGTCACTATTAGAAATTGTCAGAGAAATTCTACTGCCTAGAGTTGATCTATTCTCGGTGAATCGCATCTCTTGAATTTCTTCAAACCTCAGAACTTAAACTAAATGATCTATTCTCGATGTATATCATTTCTTGAAATTTTCTTTGGCTTGGGACCCACGGGCTTCCTAAAAGCATCCCCACCTTCTCTTGGGCTTTGTACAAGGACCATCCGGCTTCTTAGAAGTTTTCATGCCTTCTCTTGGGCTTAATACAAGGATCCTAAAGACCTCTTAAAGGTATAATACAGAACTTAGTCATCCTTTGCTAGAGCAGTCTTTCCAATGTCAAATCTCAAACTAATTTAGGGTTGATTCTCATCCCTTAAAACACCTGCCTCCTCTTGGGCATCATACAAAAGATAAAACTCTTCCACATCAGTAGACTTGGACAGTCTAATCTCCTCTTGAGTCTCAAAGACATTCTCAAGTTCCCTACAAGCATAGGGAGAAACCTCGGTCATTTTTTATTAATCTCTAGTAGAGTTAAAACTCGTGGGTTCTAAAACCCAGTCTCTCTCCTAAAAATTCCCCATCCAGGGTCAGTTTATCACCAGTATCAGAACCTCAAGGTATCTGATGCCCCAACTCTTCTGTAACCCTCAGCAAGAGTTGATTCCCCATTTGGACCTGCCTCGGGATCTCAATAATCCCCAGCAGAATCTAGCCTCCTCTTAGGCTTTGTATAATAATCCTTCCTTTCCTCAGCACAATTAGCCTCCTCTTGGGCTTTGTAATATGATTCTCCCCAGTGGAGCTAACCTTTTCATACTCTCTTGTTGAGTCAATCACCTTTCAGCACTCTCTTGTTGAGTCAACCCTTTTAGCCTCAATCTCGGGCTTTGTACGAGACAGATAAAAACACTCTCTTGTTGAGTCAATCTTTTCCAGCCTCCCCTTAGGCTTAAAGATTTCCCCTAGAAACAGTTAGCCTCCTCTTAGGCTTTGTATAATGATTTCTCCAGCTTGTTCAGCCACAATCCTGGGCTTTATACAGGATAGATAAAAGCACTCTCTTGTTGAGTCAAACCCTTTTAGCCTCAATCTTGGGCTTTGTACAAGACATAAATTTTCATAACCTTCTCTTAAGCTTGAGATAAATATTTTCCCCAGCGGAGTCAATTCCTCTCAGTCTTCTTTTAGGCTATAAGAAATAAATACCCTAAGCATAGTCAATCCTCTTTTTCTCCTCAATCTTGGGCTTTGTACAAGACAGATAATACTCTCCCGCAGAGTCAAACTCATTTTAGCCTCTAT